>JAVQMG010000123.1:10070000-12637500 GCA_032878915.1 Castanopsis chinensis | reverse complement strand
TTCTATGTAATAAAGTTGTTTTATTATTATCTAAAATAATGTTAACATGAATATTTGGACATTGTTATATTGTCTATGAGATGCATAATATGTGATTTATGTGATTTAGTCACAGAAGATATAAATCACAAGTTCTTTGTAAATTCAGAATTTTAGTTCGTAGTCTGTGATGAAATTGGGTATTTTATTTGTGAAGACTATAACATATTAATAGAGATGATTTTTCTTGATCATGGAAGTGGAGACTTCTAGTTGATATGTTGAGTCACGAGTTCTAGTCGCCAATTACCAAACTATAACATATCAAATCGCAACTGGGATGAGTCATGAGTTCCAATCGGCAGTTACCAGACTAGCTAGACTGTACTTTTTGTCCTGTAGTGATCTAGCTGTCCTGACTTTTCAACTTCTTGCATGCTTCACACGTGTGCCACATTTTGGCGAGTCACCACTCGTGAGTCAATTGCGAGTTCTAGTTGCCAGTTGCTTCTTGTTGCACACACTTAATCAAATCTTCACACTCTCTCACACACAACCCTTACATTATTCCCACCTAGATCCAGGGTTTCTTAATGCTAAATTACAAGCAAATTTGGCACGGAATAAAGCCAAAATATAGTTGAATAAATTCAACCTTACAATCTCTCCCTTTGGCTGTTCTGTGAAAAAACCTTAAAACGGACTTTAGACTTAAAATGTGAGTTGGAAATAGTTGCCAAAACTCACTCACAACAAATTCTAGATCTGTGAAGCTTTTGAACCATACAAACAAGTCTCTTGAAAATAATATCACAAAATGTACTCATTAAGTTCATTGTGAGTGGAAAACTTAGAATACATATGAAGCAAGCACAATATAATCAATCAAGTATGAATATGATAATGAAGCATAACTTGACCATAAAAGAAAAATCATTATGACTAGTGACTACAACGAACATTCACACGGTGAATGAACATCCAGACATCCAAGCAAATAAGCTCAATGCAAAGTTTCATTTGCATGTCCAACACTTAACCTATGCAAGAACACTAAAGCACGAAGCATTAGGTTTGAATTGCATCATGGATACAAGATCCAACAAGGGCACAAGAGTACTAAAGAAAATGCAAAAAATTAACTAAAAGTACTAAGATACATAAGCAAAGGTACATAGAAACATAGTCTAAATAACTAAAATATCCAAAAATCCATAACACAAAGTATCCAAGTATTTTAAAACCAAAATACTAAAACCATAAAGTACTGAAATAAAGCTCTATGAAATCCATAATAAAGCATTAAAAACCATAAACTATAGTTCAAAACCAATGCTATGTTCTCACCCTCAAACTAAGCTCTCCCTCAAGAGCTACCAAATACTACTCCCCCTTTTTTACCGGAATGGCCAAAGGACTATGGTTGGTGAGTGAAGTTGTCAAACTTGGTTGCCAACAACTTGATTTGATCTTGGATAGTTACAAGGCTATTGGAATGCTCATTTACTACATTCCTAAGACCATCAATCCTCTCAAGTATGATTTGAAAAGTATCGGGAGGAACTGATGGCAACGATGATGCTCTGCTCCTACCTCGACCTCCACCATGTCTTTGGAGAGGTTGTTGTGCTTCCACTTTAGTCTTTGTATCAGCATAAGGTGCTTCTTTAGTCCCTTTAACTTGTTCATCTCCAAGAAGTCGAACCCTAGTTCTTGAGATTGTTTGAGAGTTGATGGAAGAAGCTTGAGGAATTAGACTTATGTTTTGTGGAGTCTCCATACCAATTTCATGAAGAATCCTCATTACAAGACTTGGGAAAACAAGCTTTGATCTTGAGGTTGTCTTTGTGGACTCGGCAATGATGCTGTACAAGTGTGCATCGATGTCAACATAAATTTTCTCATGAAGCTCTATGAAAAATATGGCTCTAGCATTGTTGATGGTTGACAACTTCTTGACTGGATACAAGTTGAACAACATGATGCATCTAGGCATCTCAAATCTAGAGGAAATGATGTTGCGTTGAGGCTTCTTCCTTCCCTATGGCCACTAATGCGATGTTGCACAGATTCTAGAGAGACCATTCTGTCATTGAACGGAATGAACCCTTCATGATCTTGTTCTTCAAGTCCAAGTATAGCATTAATGTCCTCAATGTCAAGAGTAAATGCACAACCTCTAACCCAGCACTCTATGTGATCCGCTTTAAGGGACGCATTAGCATAGAATTCTCTAATCAACGGTTCATAAATATCGGGGAATTCACCAAGAAGTTTATCCTAGCCTCATCCTTCAAAACAAATAAGAATGAAGGAATCCTTGAGATCAACAAGATTCACATGCCTCTCTTGAATGATTGGAGCTGTTTTCGAATTGAATGGCATATCTCTCAAAGTGTTGAGGGGAGCAAAAAAGGTTGTTGTCATGGCACTTTCTCTTATCACCACGTTGAGCAACAGTTTTTCATGGAGCCATCTATAAAAGATATAAGCAAATTCCACAAAAGCAAAGCACAATAAATGGCAACAAACTTGGTTAGACACAAGTTAGTACCAAAAATATAAATTACGAATCCTAAAAATTGAAATTTAAAGAGCAATTCAAAAAAACATTGACATATGAAGATGCCAAACATCAAAGCATGACTTAATCATGGCATTAGACACTCAAACATGTTAAAGATCGTATGTGTGTGCATCATATGAAAAAGTGTGCATATAAGAGGCATGAAAACATGCAAGGGGCAAAGTGTGAAACACATAACCATTAGTTGTTCCAAACATGGAAACATAATTATCCCCAAATATTGTACTTAACAGAGTCCAGCATTGCACACAGAAACATCTAAATAGACATGTTATTAACAAAAGGATATGCACACCACAACACAAAACATTGTATAATGCATGAGCATGTAGTAGAAACATGTAAAATAAGCAGTATACCATCATTCTCAACAAAACCTATATGACACTTTCATCAAACACAACAAAAACCCATGTTCATCACTAATATTTCAATATCTTAACAAAAACAACAAATCCATGAAATATAATGCTTTAAACTTGAAATAAAGTAAAAAGGAGTGAAGACCTATACATTTTCTTGGATTTGCAGTGAAGATTGAAGAGAAAAATGAAGGTTTTTGGAGTGAAATTGGCAGTTTTGAGAGAGGGGGAGGAGGAGAAGACGAAGAAGCATGCACGTGATGCAAGGAAAAATGAAAAGTTTTGAAAAACTGTTTGATTTTTAACCCTATTTTTGCAAAGCATGCGTTTTTCGCGACTCAACCGACTTGCAAATGAGCCGCTAAGTGAGTCGCCAAAATCCCTTAAATCCAGATTTTGAAAAATTTCTCTAAGTCTTTTTCGCGACTAAGACTTACACTCATCGGTGAGTCACGAAGGTCTCTGGATGACCTTGCTACTCACGAATGAGTCGCCAAAATGAGTTACCAAAATCCAAATTTTGAAAAATTTTCTAAGCTTTTTTAGCGAAGTGAGTTCTCACTCGCTAATGAGTCACGAAAACCCTCGGGTTGAGCTCGAGACTCACGAGTGAGCAACCAAAATACAGAGTTGCCAATTTTTGGATTTTTGTGAAATTTTTCAAAACAAAATACTTTCCAAAAAAAACTAAAATACTCAAAAATCTTTTTGGGTTTGATCAATAGATGCTTGAGTATGTACATCATATTTAATCGAATACAATCACATAAATGAATAAGACATTCACTGAACATAGACATATGTGATGTGGGTGGGTATCAAATATGAGATAGTTCTTAGTTTAATGTGAAGTTTCAATGATCATTTCAACTATGTCATACACAACTAGTACTAAGAAGAGTGACCTATCTCAATTGTAAAAATGAACATATATGACTTCCCACATAAACTTGATTACATTGAGTTAAAAGTTTTTCATTTGACTTCTTTTCTTTTGATCTTTACGTATCTTTTTAAGATTGATACCTAAAATTTTTGATATTTCAATTTAATGAGTAAGTCTTTGGCTTTTGGCGCCATACATTTTAAGTATATGTCTTTTTCCCTTTTTCCTAGTCAAATATTAGTTTGTGCGATAGTTTTTCAGCTCTTTATCTCTTTTCGAGATTTGGCTTTGGTCGAGCTTTTAAGCAAAAAAAAAAAAAAAAAAAAAGTGGGAAGAGATATAGCATGTCTCAAGATCAACAAAATTATTGACTAATTATTCATGACAAGTTTGAAGATCTATTTGCAATAGTCACATAGATGTCAAGATCTTTCCCACAAAGATACAAGTGTATAGAGAACAAGCTAAGTTCATTGATGCACAAAACTATTAGTACAGAGGTACAAGACAAAATATGCATGTGACAATGCACAACACTGTCAATCAAAATTTTTGGATTTTATACTTTTTATGTGTTTTTGGATTTTTGACACAAAGCAAGTAAAGAATGATAAAAAACAAAAAACAACCAAAGCTTTTAAACAACAAAAACAATTAAAACATGCTAGAATATAAAATAAGCAAACAACCAACAATGTCACATTATATAGAAATAATTAACGCATGGACATGTTATAATGCTTATGCATGAGTACCCTTTTTCACCCACGTGGTACGTGCGTTTGGAGTGATATCCTTTGAGGATTGGGTACTTGAGCCATGACTCTCAAACCTCAAGGTGAAGTTGGCCAAATATGAGGTGATGGTGTCAATCAACTTCATTATATCACTCATAACGGGTTCTTCTTCTTGCCCTTTAGGTTGCTTGGGTTTCCCATTGCCATTTCCTTGTCTTCTTGGCTTTTGACGATTTGCATTCTTCAATACTTGGAGCTTGTAACAATTTGGTTTAGTGTGCCCTTGGATGCCACAATGATGGCAATAATGTTGTGTTTGTGGATCTCTTTGTGTCTTAGGGAGAGACTTTCCTCTTGCCTTAGGCTTAGTGACAATTGGATTTGGAGGCTTTGTCAAAACCATTTGACTCATCACATTTGGCTTCTTTTCAAATTTTACATTATCAACAAGAGGAGTTGATGGTTCTTTAGCCTTGGCAAACTTCATTTCCTTAGACAATTTAGAGCTTGAGCTACTTCCTCCAGTATACCCTAAGCCACTTCTATTCGAAGACGGCTTTTGATAAGTAAGCACTTCATCGAATTTCTTGGAAGCAACACGTTCCACTTTGACATTTGCTTGGACAACTTCAAGCTCAAGAAACTTTATCCTAGAATAGGCATTGATTAGTTCTTTATTTAACCCTTCAACTTCAAACTTGGTCTCTTTGTACCACACAAGGATGCTTTTATAATCCTCTTTGTCTTTCTTCATCTTTATAATAGCTGCCTTAGCCACTCTTGCATATTCTCCACTCTTTTCAAGAAGTGCATTGTAGGATTCTTGTGATCTATTTGTTCCTTCATAGACGCATTCTTCTTCATCATCATTGGGTTCATCTCCAACACCAATAGATTCTACTTTGGTATGCTCACCAAGCTCTTCCACTATATTGGTTAAATCTTTTGAAGAATCTACAGGTGCAATGGCCATGAAAGCGGAGTAGTTTCCTTCCCCATCACAACTTTTTTTAGAATCGGAGTTTGAGCTATCCAAATCATTAAGGGTTGTTGCAAGAGCTCTACCCTTTGCCTTTAAATAGGTAGGGCATTCTTTCTTCAAATGGCCATGCCCGTTGCACTCATAACAAGTGACTACTTGAGAAGAAGAAGAGTCTTTGGAATCCTTCCTTTTATAGTCCTTCTTGTCTTTCTTATAATTGGAGAATTTCCTTTCTCAAAGGACTTCCTATCCTTTTTAAATTTCACGAACTTGCGAAAGTTCTTTGCAAGGTACGCCACCTCTTTTTCAATCTCAACCTTATTCGAGGAATCTTGAGCTTTAATTCTTTCATTGATTGTTTTAAGAGCAAGTGATTTGCTCTTCCTTTGAGATGGTAGAGATAGCTCATATGTTTGAAGAGAGCCGATAAGTTCTTAGACCTTTATCTCATCAAGATCCTTACTCTCCTAAATGGCGATCATCTTGGCTCGAAAGCTTTCCGACAATGATCTGAGAATCTTTCTTACTACTTTGGAGTCTTCCGTCTTCTCAACCAAGTTCAATTCCCGATTACCACTTCATTCAACTTCCCATAGAATGAGTCGAATGATTCATCTTTGCTCATCTTCAATTCTTCAAACTGAGTGGTAAGCATTTGAAGCTTGATATCCTTCACCTTTTTGGTGCCTTCATAGGTAGTCTCCAAAATTTTCCATGCCTCCTTGGCAATTGACACATGAGATATCCTATGAAATTCATCCAGTGAGACACCACAAACAATAGCATTAAGTGCTTTGTTATTAGTATTAGCCGCTGCAAGAGCTGTCTTATCCCAAGTAGATTTGGCAGCCTCCGACCTTGTCCAACCAATTTCTATAGCATCCCACACACTCTCATCAATGGAGCACAAAAATACACTCGTACACACTTTCCAAAATGTGTAATTACCCCCATCAAAGAAGGGAGATGCATTGAAGGATCGAGACCTATCCATCCTAGGGGTCAAGAATCACTCTAGGGATATAGAAATCTGTCAAAGTGTATCCGCTCTGATACCAATTGAAAACTCACTTAGTGTATAAAACACTTGTGAATGTTTAGACCCCCAAATACAAATTTTCAAAGCAAGCTTATATTTAAACAATATATGTGCGGAATATGAAATATAAGCAATACCCAAATTATCAAACTACTCTAAGCCATATTTTAATCACAACTCAGTAGAAATTAAAAGTAAAGAGTAATGGAAAGAGAGGCAAGTACAAGATAATATTGGCACATGTTATTGAAGAGGAAACCGAAGAACTCGGTGAAAAACCTCTTTGCGGCCCTTCAAGCAGTAAATGATCCATTAGAAAGTCAGTTGTGATACGTGAATAACAATAAACCCTCCAAGCCTAATCTACCTGATGCACTTAAGCCCTTTAAGCTTCTTGTTCCAACAAGGTTATGTTGAATTGTGTCTTCTCTAGCTTACCGGATCCCGTAGTTAGCCCATTGTATCAACTAATATGAATTGGTTCTCTCTTGAACAGCTTCCCAAACGCCAAGAACCTGTTCACTACGCTGAATTTTGTGAGGTAAGGATTTGGTTTATAATCCTCTCATGGGTATGACAATAGAGGGGGTGGGAGTAGAGGAATTTGGAGAATTAAATGTATAAGATTATGGATGAATTAATCTTATTTTTCTCTAGGGTTTCTCTCTCAAAATTCTCTTTGTAAGCTCTCTTCTTTACTCTACATTTTGTGGGTATAAGGGTATTTATAGTAAGGTATGAAATGGAATTTAAAAAATCAGTTTTCAGCAAAATAGGGTGCACTGGCGACTCAACTCACGACTGGGATGAGTCGCGAGTTCTAGTTGCCAATTACCAGACTGACAAGACTGTACTTTTTATCCTATAGTGATCTAGTTGTCCTCACCCTTCAACTTCTTGCATGCTTCACACGTGTGCCACATATTGGCGGGTCACCACTCGCGAGCTAGTTGCGAGTTCCAATCGCCAATTGCTCCTTGTTGCACACTTGATCAAATCTTCATACTCTCTCACACACAACCCTTACATTATTCACACTTAAATACAAGGTTTCTAAATGCTGAATTATAAGAAAATTTGGCACAAAATAAAGTAAACAGATAGTTGAATAAATTCAACTTTACATTCTCTAATGAGCCACCAAACTAGAAGTTTGTATATGTAGCTTTTACCTTCTAATAACAACATGTGAACTGACAAATAAAAATAAAAAGAATAGAAGTGAGAAAAAAATAGTGGGTTTTATTGCCTATGCTCTAAAGCAAAGGTAGGGAGGGAGGACCAGCATTTACTGACTTGTGTCACATAAGAAAGATACTTCAGCTGTGCACTCTTTCCTGCTTCCTCTATTGGGAGGTTTTTGTTTTGTTTAATTTTTGAGAAACTTCTCTTTTAGGAGTCTAATGCTTCAATTTTTTTTTTTTCAAAAGAAGTAATATCATAGAAGTTTTGTCTGGTTAAAACTCTAAAACCTAGCATGGCTAGTTGTTTTAAGTTTTTAATAAGAAGATTGTCACTGTTTTCTAATAGTTTAATAATTTGAGACAATATATATTGATGGGGAATATTTTGACCAACTCCATAACTACTCTTTCAAAAGTGCTACTCTTCCCAAATATTTTGGTCTTCCAAAAAACACCTACTCACCAAAAGTAGAGGACCAGACACGGCTAGTGTAGGCATACGTCATGACCAAAAGTTGACGAGTGAGACCAAACACACTAAACTCATGTTGCAACTCCAAAGTCACCTAAGACTCTCCTACATTCACATGGCTACCAGTAATAGGATAACTCTTATTTCCTACAAATCAGTTAAGGGATAACTCCTCACTCCCTATGGATTAACTATGGGATAGTTCCCAACTCCTACATGTTAGCTGAGCGACAACCTCATATCCCTATAGTTCAGCTACAATGATCATCCACAGACTCCTATATAAACATTGAGATGCTCTAAGCTCAAGCCACGCAAAAAAGACTTTTCAAAAACTCCTTTCCAAAAAATTCACTATCGGTTTCTAACTTGACCTTCAATAGGTCTTAAGCCTGCACCACACTGGTGCTCTTTAAAGGTGTTTCTGTTTTTTGCAGGTTCACTACTCTTCACCTTTCACTGAAGACTGCAGATTTGAGAAATAGACTTACTGATGATTTTGAGCATCATCATATACTTAATCGTGAGAAGATTATCAACATTAGTGTTAGAATATTAATCAAATGATAAAATTCACCATATTTAACATTTTGACCTTTTGAAAAAATTGATAATTTATCAATTTTAATAAAATAATTAGTCTTGTCGTCCACTGAGTTGAGATGAGTAGTGGTAGCTTTGCATGTAAACTTGGGAGCTGACTTGCAAAAAAAAAAAAAAAAAAAAAATTACACTTATAGAATTTTTTTTATATACATAATTTTTTTTTAACTAACATGTTTTGTTCCCTAAAAAAAATTAAATGCCATGACTTGAGAATCCAAATAATTTTGGTTAAAAAAAAAAAATTTTTTTAATCCCCCCAAACATTATTCTCAACCTCTTAAAAAAAAGGAGCCCATTTAACAACAATAAAAAATTAGAGAAATTTTGTGAATACAACAAAATCTCAAAATATTTTCACAACACCCTTGTTTTTAATTGTGATGGTCCCGGTCTAATATATTATTATTATTATTGTTATTATTATTATTATTATTATTATTATTATTATTATTATTATTATTATTATTATTATTATTTATTTTGACCTATGAGAGACTAACACCTCAATTGTTGTGAAAATGTTGTGACAATATGTTGTATCCCTTGTATAACTCTAAAAATTAGCTCAAATAACGTAAAAAAAAAAAAAAAAAAAAAAAAGCCTAAGAAACAACATGATTATGCGAAACAATAACAACTTAACAAAATATTCAAAAAAAGACCATTCAAAAAAAAAAAAAAAAATGAAAACATTTAATCATTTAAATTTGCAACTCATTCAAACCATTCTATACAAATAATCTCTAATTTCATTTTTTCCTTAAAAATTGTATTAAGAGAGATATTATGGCCGTGAGCTCTCCTCGGCGGTGCCAATATCTTTGCTCTCCTCGGCTTTGCAGTCACACTAACTCTACATATCGTTTCCATTCTTTCTCTCTCTCTCTCTCTCTCTCTCTCTCTCTCTCTCTCTCTCTCTCTCTCTCCACTTTTCTCTTTTCTATCATCATTTCAGACTCTCTCCCACTTTATTATATTTATTTTAGCATTTTTAGTTCCCACTTTGTCTTTCATTAGTCCTTATTTGCTTTTTCTTTTTGTTTTTTTAGTAGAAGGAAATTATAAAATTTCATGCATTTGTGAGCTTTTATTTCTGTAATGCCAATATTCAAGTTTTCTTTTTATAGATTTTATATTATTTAGGTTTCTTAACCATCACCTTAGGAAAAATTCCTAGAGCTGCCACTAGAGATGAGGGCAATTGGTGCAAGCCATTATCTTAAACATAATATGATGCAAGATGAACAAAACATTTTTTTGAGAAATTAAGATGTAAAGTCAACACCATACACTGGAAAAAAAAAAAAATTAGGAACTAGGACCCAGAAGTGAAAAGAGATAAAAATGTCGGAGTTTTAACATTAAGTAGTGAAAGATAGATACAAATATTGTTGGCTTTGCACCATGCATAGGAAGGAAATTCCCAACTTATAGATTCATGATTAATTATCTACATATGAGATCTTTATTCAGTTAGCTTAACTTTTTAAATAAAGGTTTTTGTCTTTGAATAAAAAATTTAGAGTTCAATTTCTATTCACATTGAACACTAATTAGTGTCTTGCCTAATAAACAACCTATTCCAAAAAAAAAAAAAAAACTTTTTATATAGGTTCTTTTTTTTTTAAAAATTTTTTTTAAAGTTCTTTGGTTACATAAGAAAATGATAGGAAATTACTTCATAAAGTAAGGAAAGGAAGTAACTTTTAAAAAATTCAATTAAGTTTGCGTTTGACTCTAGTTTAAAAAGTCAGCTTATTTTACTATTCAGCTTGTTTTTACCACTATTTATGAGTTCCACTGGACTTTTGGTACTATTAATGAGTTTTATTGTACTATTTCAGTTAATTTTAACATTTATCTACAATTCTTTTAATAAAAAATTTTCAGTTTCAGTGAAATACATAGATTCCAAACAGATCTAAATTCTAAAAAATCTCAACAACTACCACTATAATTTACTCTCAATCAGGTCCATTAATTGAATTAATCAACGTCAATAATTGGATCCAATTGACACATCTGATGACTGCACCATCATTGGCAAACTTCAGTAAATATTCTAATGCGTTCTTAAAGAAAGGATAAATAACCATCAATATGTATTGTGCAGACAATTAACACTGGTAACAACCTTATAACTCAATTTACAAGTATCTTTTTATGTACACGTTTAGGACTATCTATTCATTAAAAAAGAAATAAAGGATATCCACAGTTTTGTGAGCATTTTTTGGTGTAAGACGCATTATTTTATAAATCGGGAGTTTGACTATTTAGTAATATGTATTCAGCCAAAAAAAAAAAAAAAACTATATAGTAATATGTAATAGATTTTGTCTTTTGGCGTACACATTTATCCACTTTTTTAATTTATATACAACCACGGTACGCCAAGAATGGACTAATCATAATATTTTCTCTGGCACGGAGTGAAGATATTATAGGAATCTGACAAATCATACGACTTGATTAGCATATAACAAGAAGCAAAAAGCTTCCATCTCACTTGGAATTAGCACTAGTTGACCTGCAATATGGAAGGTAGAGAAGCCCAAAGATCGAGCTCCGGTACCAAACGTGGTGGTTGGATCACCTTCCCCTTCATCACTGGTCTCTCTTTCTCTCTCTCTCTCTCTCTAAAACACACACACACACACACACACATACATGCACAGAATGTGTTGGACCAATGTCTGATTTCTATTTATGTCAACCAGGAGCGGCGTCGGGCTTCACACTTGGAGGCGTAGGATGGTTGGCAAACCTGATCGTTTTTCTGATTCAGGTGTTCAATGTGAAAAGCATAAACGCAGCTCAGATTTATAACATAGCGAATGGTTGCACCAATTTGTTTCCGATCATTGGAGCAATAGTTGCTGACTCTTTCCTTGGTTCTTTCGCTGTTGCCACAATTTCTGGCTCTATCTCTTTGCTGGTAACACTCTTACTCTGTTGCAACTTGCTGCAAGATGTATTTCTGCTGTGTGTGTGACTGTTGCTATGCTTGCTACACTCTCTGTTGCAATTGATAGATTCTCTCGACTCTAACGAACTCAGCTTATTATGTACTTTATGAGTGTGTTTGCAAGCAGATGGTTTCTTTGATAGATGAGTTCATTTTTGGCTAGATGTAGCAATTAATCATCCTATATATCTTTTCCAAGCTAATCAGGAAGAGATTAAACCTTTTCTATCAGAAAGAAAACACTCTCTTACCTTCCAAAAATAATATTAAAGAACACCAACTTATTTATTTATTTATTATTTTTATGTGGGTGTGTGTTGGACTTTTTTGTTGAACTACATCTTGAAAAAGGACTCCCAATTAAAAACATTATTTTGTTTGGCTCGCATGGAAAGTTATTCATATTATTTTGATCCGATTAATGCGTTTCTTTTCCGTTAATTATTTATTTTGGAAATAGTTTTATGAGATATCGAAAAAATTGTCAAAACAGTTAATTATTTTTTTTTTAAATTTTTTAAAATAGTTTATTAATGTATGCTCTAAGAGCACACAATAATAAATCCCTATTTAATATAAGTACGATGGGCCTTACTAGTGGTTGTGGAAGTGGTGGTGGTGACGATAATAACAAAGTTGGTGTGGTGATTGGTGGTGTAGTGAGTAGTGACCGCGAAGACAAGAAGTTGGTATGCAGGTTTTCTCATTGGAAAATTATTAGATACTTTCAGAATACTATAAATGCGTAGTCTTCTTTTTACAAGAATGATGGGTCTCACTATGAATTTAATTAGTGAGACTCATCATTCATGTAAGAGGAGAAAGTATACATTTATAGTTGAGAAATGATATATCCATAACATTTTTATAACATTTTTACAACAAATCCTAAGTGGCAAGCTATTACTGGTTGTTATTGTTGGGGCAAAAAAGTAATCTTAGTGTTAGGTTTAAATTTGAACCAGTAACAACTAATCACCTATGATTTGTTGTGAAAATATTATAAAATTATTATGAACGTAACAACCCTCTTTATAGTTATACGAGAGTACACAATAATTTTTCACAGGATATAGTGCTTTTTCTAGAAGTAGCCAATTGCGTAGCCAATAACTAAAGTTGAAAACTTTTTCTTTTTTGTTTTAGTTAAAAAAAGTTGAAAAGCAGAGAGGTAGGTACTTGAGATAATTATTATTAGAATCTAGATTTTTAAGTATATTATTCTTTTTTTTGCTGAATTAAGTATATATTATTCTGTCGGTGACATGATTTGATCAAGATATTTTGACCAAGTCCTAGTTGGAGTATTACCTTAAGTAGTCATCATAATTATTGGTCTCGTGAGACAAAAACCTCATACAAAAAGTCCGATAATAAATGAGCTCCTTTATTTTTTTTGTCGACATGAAGTGTTTTTCATTTATTACAAGATGATGTGAGATTATATTGTGACTATAACATTTTTTAAAATTTTTTGTAAATTATTATTATTGTTGTCAGTGGCGGTGCTACGTTTTGTTCAGGGTGTTCACCCTGACTTGAAAAAAAAAAAAATTATATATATTAATTTAAATTTTTTTATTTATCTACCCTTAAAAAAAAAAAAATAAGAACACCCTCAAAAAGTTTAGGAACACCCTCAAACTTTTTTATGCTAAACAAATTTCGAACTAAAATCTAAAAAAAAAAAGTTTGTAATAGAGAATCTGAAAAAAAAAAATTTGTAACAAAGAATATGTGAGAATATGTGAGAAAATGATTGTGAGATAAGAAATATTTTTTAATTTGGGCGAGGAGCCGATCTAGGCTTTGGAGGAAACAGTGAAAGAGAGGAAGCTGCATCTGACCTGCCGCTGCTTCTCCTTCAGAGTGAGAGAGAGATTTGAGAAATTTGTTTAGAAGAAGAGAGGACAATCATTTTAAAAAGTTTGGTATAAATGTGGGTGGATACCCTTTGGCCACGTTGATGGTTAGGTGGGAGAGGCAGTCAGGCAGACCACTTTTCTTTTCTTTACTTTTTCTTTTGTTAATGACAAATATATTTGTGAGATGGCTTACGTGGGTTTGAGCGGTCAATCAAAGGCATAAAATTTGAATTATTTGCACTTTGTACACGGCAAGGTTATTTCGATAAGAAAAGTTTAGGACTACATAATTTTTTATTATAATTATAACATAATAGAGTGTAATTAGTAAAGAAAAAATAGTAGATTCATGTATAAATGAAAGTTAACCACTCATAATTTATTATGTCAGAGTTGTAGCAAAAAAGTTATGGAATAATTTGTGGTCCTAGAACCACTCTATTGCAATATTCAAGAAAAACATAAAATATTTTTATAATAAATTCAATTTTTTAGAAGAAATATTTAGATGTGAAATTATATTAACATAGATAAATATTTTTAAATTAAATAATGGTTTTGTTAAAAATACTGAAAATTATATATGATTATAAAATTTTAAAACCATAACCTCTGTTTTTGGTAGTTTGTTTAGGTTAACTTCTTTTTCTTCCTCTAAAAAAATGATAATTTATTTTTCTTTTAATTTGAGTTCGATTTAACATGAAAATACTTCTAAAATTTTATATCTAATTTTTAGTAAATATCAATAGCTATATTATTATTTATTTCATTTTATTATTTTTTATAATTATTTATTTATTAATTAAATTATTTATAACGTCACTGGTTTGACTGAGGTCCAACTAGAAAACCAGTAACTAGTCCATTTTCCAAATCTTTCACCGTACTGGTTTTTAAAACTATGGTGGGGGGTGGATGGGGGCATAAGGCCGGGGTGGGATATTCGAATTGGGGGAAGTAAATGCACATGGGGTGTATGCTAATGCAACTAATAAACAATAGTTTAATTAACCAATAATTAATTGGGAGAAACAACTAATAAACAATAATTAATAATTTAATTAACTATTACATTATAAAAGATAAACAAATTAAATTATGTTAGGCTAAACAACAATTAATAATTTTATAATTAATGAAACAACAATATAACAAATTATAGTTTATAAAAAACAAACAAATTAATGAAACAACTAAACAACAATAATTAATAATGTTATTAATATTTCAAATGAACTTATAGTTTTTATATTGTTTATTCTTTTGCTAGAATTATGGACAAATATTTGATAAGAAAACCACATATCTAAGGAACACCCTGGAAAAAATTTCTGGAGCCGCCACTGATTGTTGTTGTTGCATTTTAATGTTTTATTGCATTAAAAATGATAGGATAACCTAACAACATAGTTAAGCTCTTTTTGGTAATTTGCACCCAACAATGGTTTTATACCATTGTTATCCAAACGCGTACTTGACAAAAACAACATTTTTTTAAAAGATTTTACCAAACGCGTTAGTATGATTTTAATACATCTTAGCCAAACGGATAATTAGCATTTTTTTTTTTTTTTGTGGTTCTGCCCTCTACTATTCTAAGGCAACACTAAAGCTACAACTTGAACAGGTACAATAAGTAGCATTCTTATAATCCAGACTATTTACCTTTGCAGGGCATAATTCTCATAACCTTGACTGTAATACTTGATCCCCTGAGACCTCAGTCATGTAATAATGGATCAAGCTTGTGCACACCACCCTCGAATGTCCAATATGCAGTACTATACACTGGTTTAGCTATGGCAAGTTTTGGGTTGGGAGGTACACGATTTACTATTGCAACAATGGGAGCAAACCAATTTGATAAGCCAAAGGATCGAGAAATTTTCTTCAACTGGTATTTCTTTACTTTCTATTTTGCCTCTGCGGTAAGCAACACTGCTATTGTCTACATTGAGGATAATGTAAGTTGGCGAGTGGGATTTGGCATATGTGCAATTACTAACTTCATTGGCTTGACCTCTCTCTTATTGGGAAACCGCTTCTACCTTCATGATAAGCCACAAGGGAGCCCATTCACAAGTATAGTTCGTGTTATTGTTGCCACTATTCAAAAATGGAAGATTGAACTCTCATCCAACATCGAGGATTACTACTACAAGCACGATGGAATCACAGAAACAGCTACAATGCCTAAAATGAGCTTCAGGTATGAAGTTGAGTTATTAATATTTGTAAACTTGGTCTCTATACAATCATGATTTTACAGATAACTGCTACAATTACTTTCCAGGTGCCAATCTTTAGAACTTTGAATGAAATTTTAGCTAACAGTTTAGGGTAAGAAATTGAAGTTTGCGTCCTTAGTATTGAACAGCATGATTACCGTTGCTTATGGAAATTAAATTATTCACTTTTGAAATTGAAAATAATTACCGTGCTTTTTCTTTTTTGGTTACCATTATTATTTAATACTTGCATCCAAAAATTCCCAACAAATTTTTTATGGACATGCATTTTGAAGTACCGTTCATTCTTTTCGAGCTCATCAAAGAACTCATACTTCCGATGAATTTGCATTTAAGCACATGCCAATGCACGATGTCCATCTAGTATGGCACATAATGGGATATTACAGCATTCTCATTCAACTAGCCACATTTTATCTAAAAGATCAGTTTTCTACTTTAATTTGCCCGCTTTTCTAATGCACTCTCTTCGGCAAATTTTCTAAACCCTATACATATTGTTGGGGTCAAATGTACTTTTGTGCTAGCAAACCCGTTTCTAAAACCTTGTTCACATGTAATTGAGTTGTGCAAGTTTTAGTGTCTAGATTAATGGTAGAAGAACTACATTGAAGGCACAAGAAACTACTTATGAAGCTGTCAAGACTCTGGTCTTGATTGCCGTTGAACCAATTGAGCTTTATTAAAGCTCAATTCCAGTTGACTGGTCAAGCCTCGGGCAAAATATTTTCTTAGTTTGCGGCTCCTGATGAATAGAGACCTAGAGATCCAAGCACTAGGGTTCCAGAACGTATTTAAAGACATATTAGGTCATCATAAACATAAGTAGATCAAACACACATTGAAAAGGATATCTTGATGTGATGTCTGTGTGCCAAGGGTTTGTACCAAGTGAAGTTTTTGTCGCTATTGCCTGATGATTTAAATTATCTTTTCATTTGGTTTTTAGACTCACAAGAAGTGTTTTGCCGCATCATCATCACAATCAGTCTTCTTGTTTACATGACTAACTAAAAAAAGATGATTCTAGCTTCGTAGTCACCCTCCCTTAACCACTTAATTATCTGGTATATATAGCAACATTCTGTGTGCAACATATAGGGTCCGTTTGATACGTGTGTTTAAAAACTGAAAATTGTTGTTTAAAATTTTTTATGGAAATACGTGTGGGTGAAAAAATGTATAGAAATGCGTGAAATGCTGTTTAAAAACTGAAAATTGTTGTTTGAGAAGACCCACCAAACACCCCCATAGCTTCTGCTTATCTTCATTGATGCCTATGTCATCGTGGAACACTAATACATTGGAACTCCACTATCCGTGGTCAACATGATAGAACTGCTGCTTATGGTGGTGGTGGTTTGAGCACTACAATGGTAGAAAATGTACTTGGATCGTATTGAATTTGAATAAAATTTTCTTACTTAAAATATTGACAAATCAGACCTTCTATAAAGGGGGTTGTCTGGGGTATATACGGGTAAGTTCTTGGAGAAAATCGAAACGCCTATTTTTCACATTAGTCTCTAGCTAGTAGAAGGTTGTCCTAAGTTCAGTTTACCAAATCAACTTACCTTTGAGGTTATTCCCAGAAATCAACTTAACACATAAGCTCTAATGGAAAAAACAACATAGATGATGGCCGTTAACGTTTTGAAATATGCAACCAAAATCATATGGAGATCATTTTAATTCTCAAGTTTCATAATTCATTTTGACATAAGAAAAGTATGATAAACATTATAAGCCAATACTTTATTTGACAAACAAAAGCTAAACACACACTCTTAATGCAGGTTCCTCAATCGTGCGGCATTTAAAACAGAAGGAGATGTTGGATCGGATGGTTCAATTGCGAAACCTTGGAGGATATGCACAATACAACAAGTAGAAGATCTCAAAACCCTTATTAGGATTTTCCCTTTATGGTTATCAGGAATATTCTTAAGTACCCCAATAGGAGTCCAAGGCAGTTTGACAATCCTCCAAGCTTTAACCATGGATCGCCACCTTGGGCGTCATTTTCAAATCCCTGCTGGGTCTATCCTAGTTTTATGCATGATCTCCACATCTGTATTTCTTGCAATTATTGATCACTTTCTATGTCCTTTGTGGCAGAAGCTAACTCGTAGGTCTCCTACATCCCTCCAACGAATAGGATTAGGACATGTGCTAAACATTCTTAGTATGGCAATTTCAGCACTAGTGGAATCGAAGCGACTCAAAATAGCCCAAGCCCACCATCTCCAAGGCCAGCCTGGGGCCATAGTGCCCATGTTGGCCTTGTGGCTATTTCCACAATTAATTTTGGTTGGCATCGGAGAAGCATTTCATTTCCCAGGACAAATTGCATTATATTATCAAGAATTTCCTATGGCACTTAGAAGTACATCAACGGCAATGATTGCAATGATTATAGGGATTGCCTATTATTTGAGCACGGCTTTGATTGATCTTGTCCGAAGGGTTACTGGATGGTTACCAAATAATATAAATAATGGGAGGCTAGATAATGTGTATTGGTTGTTAGTTGTGGTGGGAGTGCTTAACTTTGGTTATTACTTGGTGTGCGCTTCGTTATACAAGTATCAAAATGTTGAAAAGGAAGAAGAAGATAGTAATTCTGGCACTAATAGTTGATGCTCATGGTGAACAATGCGAGAAGCTCACTTGTATTTCTCTATTAATAGGCTTTGGGTACATGTTTAATATTTTCACAATCGTTGATATGGACTATTATAATTGGTGTATAATTAAAGTAAAATTGGTGCTAGACCAAGGTGAAATGATAACAATTGTGTAAATTATTATGTTGGCAATATTACTAGTTTTATGGTCACTGTATGCGCGATTTTATTGTGAACTATAAAAGAGACTATATTAATGTTTGTATTTTATCATTTTACAAAAAAAAAAAAAAAAGCAATTTAATAAATGAAAAAAGTAATAAGAACACCTCCCCCCCCCCCCCCCCCCCCCCCCCCCCGGCACGCGCGCGCTGGGGGCGGAAGTATTTGTCCGAATCAGCCCACATCTAAAGAACTCTTGATTGAAATGTGGATTCTGAACCAGCAAATTACTTTCATCACGTAGGAGTTGGGCACTACACATCTACTTTTTTGAGTAGGTCCAATGGAATAAACATCATATTTGATGTCTGCACCATAATTGCCAAAGTAACTTTAGTAACTGTTCCATCACCTTCTTGATGTGTGGATAAGTAACAATCAATGGTACCAAGTGACTACAATGTCAATAGTGGATGGTATCTCTCTGTCTCTTATTCACCCCCCCCCCCCCTCCCCTCTCCCTTTTTATAATTTGCAAATATATTTAATATTAGGCCAAAATTTGACTACAAACTTAGTTGTTACTAAAAAATTAATACAATTACATATTTTGAAAATCTAATTATTGAATTGTATGTTCTTTATATTCTTAATACATATACCAAATTTCGTACCAATCGAATGTTATTTACTATTCGATTTTGTTTGTTTGCTTAGACCATTGTACACTCGGATTGTTTAACATAATTAACTAACCAAGTTGATACTAAGGTTTATTATTCAGAACTAGGTTAAACACAAACAATCATATCACTAAGTGCAAAAAAGTAAATAAGATGAGTAATATGATGACCTAGAAAAACTAATAAAACAGTTCAGTTTTAAGATTAAAAATCTGAGGAGGATTTAACCTAATTTACCCTTAAGGAAACAAATTCACTATGATAGAATAAAAGTTTGACAATAGATTTAAACCCTAAATCTAAAGCTACCTCTTGTACTACTTACTCACATGATCACGTGTAGTTTCGAATCTACGGACTCTTCTATTTGAATTTATCGCACACAAACACTCACGTTTGTGATTTTGAGATTCCACTTAAAGGTTTCAGATCATTAGATATGTATTATCTTGTTGTAGCAATTTTAGATCTACCGGTTCTCATAATGTGTGGATGGAATTTCGGCAATGACTTTGAAAGGAGAAGGCACAGTACTTTTTAGATTTTAAAAGAACACACTACTAAAGTCATAACAAAATGTGCCTTAGGATTTCCTTTAAATATTATGTGAAATAGATCTAAAACCCTAATCACTTAATGGAATTAATAAGCAGTTGGGCTGCAATTAAAATCTGAAAAATTTGCATCTCGATTGGTCGAGCCTTCTTCTTGATCGGTCGAACTTGGCATGTTTCGAATTCTTGAACCCTCGGTTTCCTTTGTTTTTTTTTTTTTTGTATTCTGGCCAGAAAATGATTAGGAGTTAGACCGGAACATTATAATACAATATATTGAGAATCATGCCATATTTCCTAGTTTTAGAAAACCACAGTAGTCAAAATAATGTATGTTCGTATATCTGATTCAGGTGTTCTGTTAAAGTTTGAAAGAGTATATATTGAATTGCATGTAATAAAGTATAAGGGTCTATTTTATATATAGGTAAATACTATGTGATGTACAAGTAACCTACAACTTTGATCCTAAGCCCGTCAGGGTTCGATGTTAAAAGCATAAATGATGCTCCAATAAAGAACCCTTGATTTGTATTTTTGGGTATTAATGTTTTATAATATAAAAAAATCCTCAATGATATGATTTTTTGACTGTTTATAAGAATACAGCATAGGACAATTTGCATTATAATGCTCTAAGGGTTAGAATATTTGTCCAAAGTGAGTGGTTACGTCTACTTAAAAGTTATTATCAAGAGTGAAATGCTATAAATTATAACTTTTTTTTAAAAAAAGACCAATAATTAGATATAAATTTTGAAGGCCCCACCCAAAAAAAAAAAAAAATTCCACAAGGTTAACTTTTGAGAAAAAAATTATAAGATTACGTTGTTTTGTTCTTTTTTTTTTTTTTTTGGCCACAATTTTAACATGGTAAGCAATGAATGATTTCGAAAAATTATGGTTCATGTGAAAATAATAAATGATTAATGACAATCAAACACATAAAATAGTATAATTTTTTTTTTTTAGAATACTAATAATTTTAACACACACACACACACATAAGGAAAGATGGGAGAAAGTTTTAAAGAAACTAACAATGATGTATATCTAAAAAGGCCTTAACTCTTAGATACACAGTACAGACTTTAAACCTCTATAACTCACATTCATTTTCCAATGTGGGATTAACCTACTAAAATAGCTATGAGTAATGGTATGGTAAAAGTATGCTCCTAAAATTACTAAGGTTATGTTTGGTAATAATTTTTATTTTCTATTTTCAAAAATTTGTTTTTGAGAATTTAAAGAAAAAAAAATTTTCTTGTATTTTTGAAACCAAAAACATTTTTGGTTAGTTGAAATTAAAAAAATAGTTTTTTAAATAAAAAACTAGAAAATACTAAAATATGCTGTTATTAAGATTTGAACTCTAATACTAACTCATTAAATGTGATAGATTCATTAAATTAAGTGCTTATTTTCATTAACTTTTAAAAATTAAAAATTGAAAACATCATTTTTCATATTTCAGTTTTTTTCATAAATTGAGTTTTGAGAACTATTTTTATTTTTAGTCCATTTTCAGTTGCTAAACAAGTTATTTGTCTTAAAAATAAAAAATTATTTTTGAAAATAAAAAATTAGAGGAAAAAACAGTTACCAAACATACCCTAAATTTCTAAATGTGAAATTTGAAAAAGCTTGGCAATTAAAATGGGACCTCTCGTGTTTACCATAATCAATTAAAATGGGACCTCTCGTGTTTACCATAATCAATTAAAAAAGCTTTACTTGTAGTTCTTCTTTCCTCCACCTTCAACTACTTTAGTCTCTCTCTCTCTCTCTCTCTCTCTCTCTCTCTCTCTCTTTTTGTTTTTTTGTTTTTTTTTTTTTTTTAAAATACGAAATTTGAGTCCTGATCTTTTAGTTTTAGATTTCAGGGGACAGTGCATAAAATTATGAGAGGTGACCACATTAAAGGATAGTGGTATACGAACATTTAGCCACTACAATGATTGCGTTTTGGATAGTATAAGCAGTCAAATAGGTGGTGTGGTATAGTTGTGTGCACTTGTAGTGCCATATAGGTGGTGCGAATTTATTGTATTTGTTTTATCGTAAAATTTGGTCAGATCCAAAAAAAATTTTCATTGACCAAAATATCATTTGTAAAATTTTATTAATAAAAAAAATTAACAAAATATTTTACCTAAACACACAGTAACTTTCTCCCTAGCTATTTGTTGGGTCACCAGGTGATTGGGAGTTGGGACGGTCACTCCGGTAGCTAAGAGGCATCGGTTTTGATTGTTTGTGCTTGAAAATTTTTTTATCACATCAAACAATTGAAAACATAATACAATGAAACAACGTAGTGTAAGTTCTATCAACATTTTCAAAGCAAGAACTCATTTCATTGCTTCATGATGAAATTTTGTTTAAACCATTTAATTTCATTGTGAAGGATGTTTAAACCATTCAATTTTGGTTGGTATGGTAGGAATATTTCATTTTCCAACTAGCATTATACTTTCAAGAATTTCTTATGTCACTGCGACGCAAGGCATCCGCAATGGGATACTAATTGGGGTCGCTCTCAAGTGGGCGTGGCTTTGATTGAACTAAAGTAGTAGAAAATATCTTATGCATTGAGCATTGAAAATGACTGTTTTGTCTCCTTAATTGATTATGTATCTCAATTAATCAACTTATGTTAATTACTAGTTTTGTAATCAAGGTTTTAACTTCTTAAATGTCACAAGCCAGTAAGTCGCCAATTAATAAATTAATACGCATGAGCCCGAATTGGTGACGAAATGAAAATTCATAACTGGAGTGCCCTTATCCCAGCAAGAAATTCACGAATAGAATCAAACTTTTACGATCTAATATAAACACTTATCCCTGGGCTCTTTTCAGTAGATAACTTAATGACAAGACCCAACAATTAACTCCAATTCCAATCTAAACTCTTCTATCATGAACACCTTTCACGAGTTGCTTTCGTGCTCTCAGTCAAGCCCTCCAATTAATTCCTAAGACTGCCTTAAAGGCAACTCCACAACAACAATTGGGACTAGCTCTGTGGCTTTTTAGCTTTTTCTGACCACCGAACATTATCATTTGATGGAGAATGACATTTTGAATTCTCGGGTTGGTGTAAGCTAGTTTTAATTTCTCTCTTTGAAGTGTACAACCAAGTCTCTTGACAACTCTGCTGAGTTGTGCTATAATAGGCACTCGCATATGTTTGCATGTAGGGTATGAAAGACAAGGCAATAACGGACTTCTTAAAACATGTAAGATTCCATAATTCACGATTCTCGATCAATTCAGGCTCTATTGAGGAAGTGCAGAGAATCTACTTTCGATTGATTAAGGATCGATAGGCTATCGAAAATACAAATTCGATCGAACGAGCATTGGAATATATCGAAGGGTTGTTGAAAGCTTCAGTTTCTTTCTCTTTGAGCTGCTGCTTGGATTCTTAATCTGAATCTTTGATCACTCATTACAGACTCTATTAAGATTACAATGTAATAGAATTTGTAAATCTTAAACCTAACAAGTATATATACACCCTCTCATACACACACACACACATATATATAGAGAGAGAGATGAGTTCAAATTGCACTTGGTGTAACTCTTTAGAGTTACATATTTTTTAAACCATTGGATTTAAGTTGATCCAATTGTCAAAAAATACCCTCATTAATGCTAATATTTTGATTAGGATCTCATTAATTATTCCTCATTTATTATAATTTATACCTATCTTCAAACCCAAAAAAAGTGTTCACTATCTTTTTCTCCTCCAACGTTGTTACGTTGTTCCACCTCTACGGATAGGTTGCCGGTAGGGAAAAAAGAAAAAGAAAAAAACAGCAGAACACTAAAATTGAAAGGAACACTTACTTCTTTTTATCAATATCCTAGGCCGTGACAGTTGAGAACATGTGTGTTACTGTAGGTAAGGCTGCGTTTGGCTCCATGGAAATGAATTTCCAAGTGTAAAATAATTGTAGGTGAAAATATTTTTCAAAAAGGAAAATATTTTTTTAGTGTTAGGTTGCATTTTGAAAATTGTATTAGAAAATATTTTTAAGTGTTTGGTAACATTCTAAAAAATACAAATTTTCTATTAGTTTCTCACATTTTCTCAGCCATTTTCTCAGCTTCCATACAAATTTATAATACAAAATTGCAAGATATAAACTTTTTAAAGAAACAAAAATCAAAATAAAACCATTAAACTTTCAAACTCAGACAAACAGAGGGGGGGGGGGGGGAAGAAAGAGTGAGAGATTGAGGGAAAAATAGTGGTAGATCAAGAGAGGTTGACGTTAATGGTGAGGTGAAGGCTCAGGGAGAAGGGAGAGTGGAAGCGTTTGAGGGGGGTGGCGGTGAGGTGGTGAGTGTGGCTATGTGGGTTGGTGAGAGTGACGACTTAAGGAGTTAAGGAGGGCGGCAATGAGGTTGTGTGGCTGAGAGTGACTGGAGATTAAGAGAGGGTCGGTGGCAACTTAGATGAGATTGAGAGAATGAGATATAATTAGGGTTTTCTGAATAAGTTTATATATATATATATATATATTAGGTTTTTTTTTGGTAATTTTAGTTTAACGGGTCGGGTCCAGGTCCTGGTTCAGGGCATGTATCACTAAAACCCAAACCTACTTCGGGTTTTATTTTAAAAATCCAAATCCGACCTTACTGTTTCTCGGGTCGGGTCAGGTACCTATAGGTCGAGTAACAATTGCCATGCCTATTTGAAGCCACTGTTAAAATTAATTTTTTACCCACCAATAACAGCCAATAATAATCTGCCACTTTAGATTTGGGTGTTACTCTTTTTTTTTTAGAAGTACTATATTCACAATATCTTTACAACAAATTTTAGTTGTTAAGTTGTTACTAGTTCTAATTTGAACTCACTACTGAAATTACTTTTTTGTCTATTAATAATAGTTAATAACAACTTGCCACTTACGATTGATTGTGAAAAATGTTGTAAATGTAACATTTCTCTCTCTCTCTCTCTCTTCTTGTTTTTCATTTGATAAAAAAATATTATTTGATTTATTGGCTAATATTTGGGCTTAATTAATACTATTATAAAGAAAAAAATAACTCTATTAGTTAAAATTTGAATGTCTTTTTTCTACTTGGGGACCTTAGATGACCGTCTCATTCATATATACTATTGAATCTCCTTTAATATAGTAAGTGTGGTGTGGCGTCATCAGAATTGCGAGACATCCATTGATGACTATGCTGTAAGATGTTGGAAATGACACCTTTGCTTCGACCACCAGTGCTGACCCAATCGAAATCCCTGTGCAGCAATTAGATCAATGCGGCATTGGATCAGCATTTCTCTCTCTCTCTCTCTCTCTCTCTCTCTCACATGTTTTTCATTTGATAAAAAAATATTATTTTATTTATTGGCTAATATTTGGGCTTAATTAATACTATTACAATGAAAAAAATAACTCTATTAGTTAAAATTTGAGGGCATTTTTTCTACTTGGGGACCTTAGACAACCGCCTCATTCACCTATACTGTTGAGCCATCTTTAAGATAGTAAGTGCGGTGTGGCGTCATCAGATTCGCGAGACAACCATTGATGACATTACTGTAAGATGTTGGAAATGACACCTTTGCTTTGAACATTAGTGCTGACCCAATCAAAATTCTTGTGCTGCAATTTGATTAGTGTGGCAACGAATCAACAGATTAGTGAGGTCTGATTTGAAAACACCCTTACTTAGGGAAAAAAACACCTTGTTACGGGTGTATATTTTCTCACACTCATAGCTGGTGGAACCCACCAGCTATGGTACCCACACAGCTGTGAGTGGGAGGAAGTATACACCCGTAACAAGGTATACTTCCTCCTTACTTAGGGTTACTTAAAGTTGACACTATAGTTTCTCAAAAAAAAAAAAAAAAAAAAAAAAGTTAACACTATACGGTTGAAAATATAAAAATAAAATCTAGGAGCCAGACACCAAAAGAGATTGAAAAAAAAAAATCTTGGACTCAACACTAAGTAGTGAAATAGAGTTTCAAATGTTGGCTTAGCACAAAGCATTTAAAGGAAATTCCCAACCAATTTTTATTAAATCCATGATCAACTATCTATAATAACAATATTTATATGAGACCTTTATATAGGATTCCCAGGTTAAATGAGCAAATGAAAGTAAATTACTTCGTAACAAAGTAAAGAAGGGAAATAAATTGTAGCCAATTTTTTTTTTTTTTTAATTTTTTTAAATCTAAAATACTTTAACCTCTACTAGACTACTACTATTGATTACAACCAATTCGGTAATGGAATTAATCAACAACAGTTGGATGCAATTGACATATCTAATGTCTGCACCATTATATTGACAAAGCAAATTTAGTAACAATTTTAATGTTTCTTGATGGATGGATAAGTAACGAACACTTCTAATTTCTAAGCGACTGCAAAATATTATCAAATTATCATCTGGCATTTTTCGGTGCTTCTACCAGAAATGTCAAGAGTTTAAATTCCCCCTCCTTATAATTAACTATTAAATTAAAGTAATAATAATTAAAAAAAAAAAAAAACACTAAAGTGGACTGGCAACTCTCTTTCTCCATTTTGATTTGGTGACTATGCCCAAATTAATTAAATTATTATTCTATTATGAGCAATGTAACCATAAAAAGGTAAAATACTACTTTGGTCTCTAAATTTTATTAAAAATTTGTTTTTCATCTCTAAACTTTGAAAATTTCTCTTTTCATTCCTAAATTTTGTAAATAATTTTCACAATAGTTTTAGGACAAAAAATGGATGAAAAAAAAAAAAAAAACTTTTTCCAATAGTTTAGGGATAAAAAAAAATCTTTTTTAAAGTTTAAGGACAAAAATAAAACATTTTCAATAATTTAAAGATGAAAAATGAACTTTTAAACTTTAAGAATGAAAAACAAATTTTTTGTAAAGTTCAAAAATTAAAATAGTGTTTTACCCAAATATAAATAAAGATATTGCGGTCTAATCAATTTCTATTATGGGCATAACAGCAAAAGTGCTTCATTTGCGCGGATGAACTATACTATAGTGCCTTTCATCTGTTCATGTGAAGTTAAGTTTGAGTGGCAAGAACATTATTAGTAGGTAGACCGGAGCACAAATAATCATGCCAGATATTCCCATTTTAAGAAAACCACGGTGGCCTTGCATGGATTTTTTTTAAATGTTTTTCTTTGAAATTGAGTGAAGGTTAGTCCTACAGGAATCTCAAAATCTTTCATTCGATTTTTTTATTATATAACATTGACAAGTAGCATAAAACGACCATCACTTGGAAGCAAAAATTGACCTTCAGTATGGAAGGTAGAGAAGCCCAAATATCGAGCTCTGGTAGCAAACGTGGTGGTTGGATCACCTTCCCCTTTATCACTGGTCTCTCTTTATCTCTCTCTCTCTCTAAAACACACACACACACACACACACACACACACATCATGCACAGACTGTTTATTATTTCTATTTATATCAAGCAGGGGCCGTGGCTGGCTTAGCACTTGGAAGCGGAGGATGGATGGCAAACCTGATCGTATATCTGATTCAGGCGTTCAATGTGAAAAGCATAGATGCTGCTCAGATTTCAAACATAACGAATGGCTGCTCCAATCTGTTTCCGGTCATTGGAGCAATTGTTGCTGACTCTTTCTTTGGTTCGTTCTTTGTTGCCGCAATTTCTGCCTCTATCTCTATGCTGGTAATAGTCGTACTCTGTTGGAGCTTGCAAGATGCATGTCTGTTGTGTGTGTGGTTTGCTTGCTAGACTCTCTGTTTTGTGTCTGTCTCGGGTTATATTTAATTTTCGGATATAGTTGATCGATATTATTATTTCGATTATGGTTAGCTTATGTTCTTTACGTGTGTTTGCAAGCTTACAGTTAATATATATAATTGGGTTCAAGTTAGACCTGGTGTAACTCAAAACAATATTATATCACTTAATATTTTTTTAATTTGATGTAAATTTCGACAAATCCACTGTTAAATTATATCATCTTTGTATATTCTACATACTTGCAAAATTTCAAGATGACAAAAAATTAATAGTTATGTCATTAATCAATTATTTAAATTCAAATTTTTGTAATTTAAAATAATGCATAAAAGACGAGTTTATAGATCGAATGATAAATAACATCCACTTGACAAAAACTAGCATGAATGTTAAGAACATATAAAACGCGTAATTCAACGGTGGGATTTTCAAAATATGAATTCTATAACAAATTATTGGATGGTGAACATTGCTTAGAGTTACACCAGGTATAGCTTGAACTCAACCCATATATATATATATATATATATATATATAATTAATTATGTTAAAGAGTGCCCAATAAGGACACATTAAAAATTAATAAATGCCAATTATGAGCTATAATGCACATATTTTAAAAAATAAAATATACATGATAATGATTTTCATTAATTAACATTCACAAATTCATTGTTAGTTTTATGTGTTTTTTGGGATATATATGTATAAAACTATAATCTAATAAAATATCAAATGCATCTTAACTATAACCCTTAGGGCATTTGTTAACAAATCCATATTTTATATAGACATAGTAATAATGGTTGTAGTGGTGATGGCGATAGTGATGTTGTGGAGGAGATCGTGGTGGCGATAGTAGTGTGGGCGCAAGGGAATATGCCTTGGCCTTTGGAGTGGACCGTGGTGGAGGCCTTTGTGTGTTTTTGGGGATATATATGTATAAAACCATTATCTAATAAAATATTAAATGCAACTTAACCATAGCCCTTAAGGCATTTGTTAACAAAATCCATATTTTATATAGGCATAGTAATGATGGTTGTAGTGGTGACGGCAATAGTTATGTTGTGGAGATGATTGTCGTGGCAACAGTAGTTTGGGTGCAAGGGAGTATGCCTTAGCCTTTGGAGTGGACCTTGACAGAGGGTGAAAAATGGAGTCTCCACCTAGATTAAATTTAGGAACCATATTGGGCCTTTTGGACCAATCACTTACATGCATAGGTTTGCATATCAGATTATAGGTCTGGAGTTTGGGTAAGGCTTGAGAAGGTGTTAGGCACTCAAGACTGCTCGGCTTGTGAGCCGGCTTCTATTATGTGTTGCTATGCTATATTTAGATAAAGAGATTATTTAAAGAACCCTAATCCATAAACTAAACATGCATAATGTACTTAAATAAAATAACACACACAACATGTTAAATATCACATCACAATATAAAAGGAAACAAATTAAGCACAATCAAACAAATATATTAAATATGGAAAGTTGACAATGAAATAAACACAAAAGGAAAAATATCACAAATAAATCAAACATGGCAAAAGACTCAAACAAACATGGAAAAAAGATTAAACATAATTAATAAACCTAAATAGTGTCAAATAGAATGAAAGAACATGTGAAAAATTATTAAAATTATAAAAACAAAATTTTATCCTAATATGGGTTTGGGGTGCATATGCATAAGTTGAAACCATGCGCATGCATACTCTAACACAAATCTACATAAAATCACATTTTTATAGATTTAATCAAACAGAGATATTAAAACAGAAATCAAACAAGCATGTTAAAACCCTAAACACTAAACTAACATAAAGGAAACAAAATAAAGCGATATAAACAAATAATCAAGAAAAAAAATCAATAAGTATACTAAAATAACATAAAATAAATAAACAATCACAAAAACATATTATAATCAACCCAAAATCATATTAACACATTTCAATAGAATTAAGATCAACAAACAAAACAAATAAAACAATTATAAAAACTATGTTAAGAAACTAATGTGAATCATTTGTAACAAAGTGAAAAATCATGGGAAAGAGGCTCATCTTGCTTTAGAATCACAAATTTGAGATTGTTTAACTAACCCCTCATTGCCTACAACACAAAGATTAGATTGAGAGAACAAGAATAATTAAAGAACACAACAATAGTTAGTAATCACAATTCAAGAACAAAAGGTTTTGAGAAATCCAATTAAGAACAAGTTTTTGCTTTTTTTTTTTTTTTTTTTGTGCTAGAAAAAGGTTTTGAATCTTTGTAAAAAAACATGCTAGCTGTTGCCCTAGGGTTTTGAAAAGAGAAAATAGGGTTTTAGAGAAGATGAAGGCTAAAAAATAACTCTCTCTAGTTAGGGTTTTGATTGGAGACATAAGATGAGTATTTATAAGTTTTCATTAAAGTTTTTGGGGGTTTTTTAATGGTCTTTAGACATTCCCAAGGGTTTAGAAGCCAGCCCTTATCAAAGAATGATATTTTGGGTCCCTAAAATTGAATTTAAGGGCTTTTGGAAATGACCCTGCATATGCATGGTTGGGGCATGTGTATGCATGCGTCCTCTAAAACCCTAATCTAACAACTTTGATGGCTCAACTTCAAATGGTCATAACTCACTCAATATAAATCCAAATTAGAAACAATTTGTGTTCAAATTGAAGCCCAAAATGTCTACTTTCTAATGAAATAAATTTCACTCAAACTATAGTTATGGATCAAAAGTTATGGTCAGAACTAAGGGTCATCAAATAGCCCACAGCCCATTGCTCGACCTAGAAACCCAACGGCTCCCCAGGCTAATGGGCAGCCTGGCCCATTGTTATTGAGGCTCATGAGTAGCCCACTAGCCCAGTGGGTCAGGCCGTGAGTTTTTATGCCCATGGGTACCCGATGGGCTAGCCTAATAGCCCAACCCGTTACCTAGCCCATTGACCTAACCCATTGGCCCAGCCCAATAACTCATAATTTATAACAAAAATATATAGAAAGTGTATGAAAGATTGATCTTGAGATATTATAGAGGAATTTCTTAAGAGAACTCCCTCAACCACTAAGATACTCAAAGTAATTGTGCTAAACTTAGTTTACTAAATATATATTTTTCTAATAGTCTAGCAAATTTGAATTAACCATTTGACATTTTTTTTATTAAAGATAAAATAAAAAACTATTTAAAGCCTTAATAAAAAAAGTTAAATAGGTTTCTATCAACAAAACAAAAAATTAAATAGATTTGAATGTAAAAAAAATTGTAATTAAGTATTAAATTCTTCAATTCTTTCATTTAAAAAAATAGATTGATTATTCCCTTATAAAAAATTGATTCTTTTCTTATAAAAATAATAAAATAATATGCTAACACAAGCCCATTAGGTTCAACTTGATAGCCCAGCTCGCTAAAGACAAAATGGGTATTGCCCACAGGTAGGGTCATGGGCTGAGATTTTCTCTTTCGGCCCAGCCCGACCCGACCCGACCCATTAACTAGTTAATATCCCATTACGCCCAGCCTATTGTGCCCATGGGCCAAGTAAAAATGGGCTGGGCCGGCCTGACCCGGCCCATTAATGACCCTTAGTCAGAACAATGAGTAAATGTCATTTTTTAATATCGATTTCAAATCGATTTGAGTACTTTTGAATTGTGATTACTTTCAAACTATTTTGAACTCTTTAATTACCATTGGTTGACATATGTCACACTCATCATTGGAGCCGGGAACCAAAATTTATTAACGGGGTACAAAATGGGATGTCTACAAGTAGCAGAGGTGGTGTGGTAGTGGTGATGATGAGGTGATAGTGGTGGTGAATGTATAGTGGGTGACGATTAAGGCAGTGATGGATGGTGGCATTTTAGATGGTGAGGTAGAGTCGTGGCAATAGGGGTGCTTGGGACAACGATGGTGGTACTATAATGATTAGTAGTATTGGAGTGGCTAGTTTCTTTCCATTTACGATTAACTACTTAATCTGTAACTTTGAGTTTGTTTTTATTAGAGTTTTATTTATTTATTTATTTGTTTATGCACAACTATTTAAAAGACTCATTTTATCTAAATATAGATTCAACATTGGCCCAACATTATTTGGGGCTTAAGGTGAAAAGTTTATGCGAGACTTTTAATATGTAAATATTAATTAAATAAAATTATTTAATACTAATCAAATCAAGGTTAATTTGATACATTAAATATATAATTTGATGAATAATACCAACTAAACTAATGTTAATTTCATATAGAAAATTGAATATCATAGTTGAACTATAAATATTAATAAAAGAAATAAAATTATATTATGATTAAAAAAAGATTTTATTTTGGATATACAATGATATATAGTTAAGTAAAGTTAAAATCTAATTTTTAATTTTATATCTTGTTTTTAAGAGAGGGAGATATATATTATTTGGTGTGTGGCTTTATAGGATATTGATTTACAAAAATTAAAGTTTCAAACTATTATGTGAGATTAATCTATAATTGGTGATTTAACACATTTGCATATTTTTTGAAACATTTTAAAGTTTCAAATGGGTTAAAGTTCTATTGGTGTAAAGAGTCTTAATAGAAATGAAAAGGAAAGATGTGCTTAAAGCACTATAGAATGTTCATAATATGATATGACATTGACTCTCATTGATGAAATTTATCAATTTAACTAATAAATGTTTAAATTACTTTTTTGTAATTAGTAACATAACAATTTGTAAGTTAATAGTAAAATTTGTTGTATCCTTAACACTACTAATAAAAAAAATACACAACCTTTAAAATATATATATAATTTTATAAAATTTGGGACTTTAATCATTGGAAGTAGGGCATTTTTTCTAAGGGAACTTATTTTTTCTTTTTGGTGGAGCCTTAGGCATAGGCCTCGGGCCGGCCTTGTATAGATTAATTATTTTAATCAATTTTTAACAAATAAAAAATAAGTTTAAGCAAAAAAAAAAGGTTAAAAACTATGTCCAAAGGTACCATGCATATATATCCTTATAATCAAGATCATTTACTTTTGCAGGGCATAATTCTCTTGACCTTAACTGCAACACTTGATCCTTTGAGACCTCAGCCATGTGATAATGGATCAAGCTTGTGCATACCACCCTCAAAACTCCAATACGTGGTCCTATACACAAGTTTAGCTCTGTCATGTATTGGGTCTGGAGGTACTCGATTTACCATAGCAACAATGGGAGCAAATCAATTTAATAATCCTAAGGATCAAGGGATTTTCTTTAACTGGTTTTTCTTCACTATATATATTTCCACTGCTGTAAGCAACACAGCCATTGTCTACATTGAGGATAACGTAAGTTGGAGATTGGGATTTGGCTTATGTGCAATTACTAACTTCATTGGCTTGACTTTTCTCTTATTGGGAAAGCGCTTCTACCTTCATGATAAACCAAAAGGGAGTCCATTCACTTGTTTAGTTCGTGTTATTGTTGCCGCTATTCAGAAATGGAAGGTGCAGCCTTCATCCAAAATCGATGATTACTACCACAAGTATGATGGAATCACAGAAATAGCTGCAACACCTAAAAAGAGCTTCAGGTAAGAAGTTGAGTCCTTTGTTTTCGGGGATGAATTGAAATTCAATTATGAATATTTGCAAACTTGGTCTCTTTATAATCATCAATATTACATATAAATACCAAAAATACTATAGAAGTGCCATCTTTAGGAGAGAGTATCTTATGCATCTATTACATACATCTATCCCTATAGTGTCTGGATCTCACATGATTATAAAGTTTAAATATTGTGAAAATAAAAGATGCATCTATTAAATACATAATATAAATAATTATTGTATCATGGAATTTTAAACGAAATTTAGTAGTATTGAACACAATGTCCATTTAGTGTTCTATTTTTAATGAACTCTTTTCTTTTCTTCTTTTTTTCTTTTTTTCTTTTTTTCTTTTTTCAGGATAACCATTAATACTTTGACATATACAATCGCAAGTTTATGGAGATCATTTGAATTTTAAGTTTCATAATTAATTCATTTGACATAATAATAGTTTGATAGACATTTTATAAGCCAAAATTTAATTGTATTAACAAAAACTACACAAACACACTCTTGATGCAGATTCCTCAATCGTGCCGCACTTATAATAGAAGGAGATGTTGGATTGGATGGTTTAATCGCAAAACCTTGGAGGATATGCACAGTACAACAAGTGGAAGATCTCAAAACCCTTTTTAGGATTTTCCCATTATGGTCATCAAGTATATTCTTAGGTACCCCAATAGGAGTCCAAGCCAGTTTGACAATACTCCAAGCTTTAACCATGGACCGCCACCTTGGACCACATTTTGAAATCCCTGCTGGGTCTATCCTAGTCTTATGCCTAATCACCACAGCCATTTTTCTTACCATTACTGATCGATTCCTATGTCCAATGTGGCAAAAGCTGACTCATAGGTCTCCTACTCCCCTCCAACAAATAGGATTAGGCCACGTGCTAAACATTCTAAGTATGGCAATTTCAGCACTAGTGGAATCGAAGCGGCTCAAAATAGCCCAAGCCCACCATCTCCAAGGCCAGCCCGGGTCCATAGTGCCCATGTTGGCCTTGTGGCTATTTCCACAACTGGTTGTGGTTGGCATTGGAGAAGCATTTCATTTCCCAGGACAAGTTGCATTATATTATCAGGAATTCCCTATGTCACTTAAAAGTACATCAACTGCGATGGTTGCAATGATTATAGGGATTTCTTTTTATTTGAGCACGGCTTTGATTGATCTTGTCCAGAGGATCACTGGATGGTTACCAAATAATATAAATAATGGGAGGCTAGATAATATGTATTGGTCGCTAGTTGTGGGGGGAGTGCTCAACTTTGGTTATTACTTGGTGTGCGCTTCCTTATACAAATATCAAAATGTTGAAAAGGGAGAAGATAGCAATTCTGGCACTAATAAGTGATTCTCATAGTGAACAATGCTAGAGGCTCACATGTATTTGTATAATAATATACCTAAGGCAAAATATTTTTCATAATTGTTGACATGGATTGTTGCGATTAATTTATAATAAAAGTGAGATTAGTAATGGGTCAAGATAAAAGTAATATTGTTTCAATTATAACAAATAATGTAACTGTATGTCAAGTTTTATTGTGAATAATAAAAGAGATTATGTGGATGTTGTATTTTATTTATTATTTGGGGGAAAGAATAGCAACTAAATAAATGAAAAATGTAATAAGAAAACAAAACCCCTAAGTATTATCCAAATCATCCCATTATCAAAACAAAAGAATTCTTGAGTGAACGGAGGATTCTAAACCAGCAAATTACTTTCAGCACTCCTCGTCTACTTTTTGATGGGTGCACTGCAGCGTGGGTCCAGTCCACACCCTTATCAGCCTGCCGGAGAAGCTTGCCCAAAAGAAGAATTGAAGTCATCTTTTTTGTCTATTATTATGAACAAAAGTCAAGCAACATTTATGAAGAGGCGTGTGTTGTCTTGTGCGTGTCCTGAAAGCTAGAGAATAAAGAAAAAGCTGAAGAAATATTAAAAGGGTGTTTGGTACAATAATTTTAATATATTTTTATATATTTTAGATAATATTACACATATTTTTATATATTTTTTTATTTATATATATATATATATATTAAAAATATTCAAATAATATAATTTAAACTACTCTCTTAAATACCCCTTAAATGAAGTCATGCGGCTATTTAGGTGTGTACTGTGAAGTCCCTTGAGAGTGAGGACAATGTGCAGTTTTTGAAGAACTATGTGAGAGAGAGCAAGCAAAAGAGAAAAAAACAGAGAGCAAGAGAAAATTATGAGTGAAAGATATAAGTGAAAAGAAAGAGAGAATTGTTTTTTACTCAAGTCATATCTCTAAACGCTGCAATCTCTATTTAATAATTAATATAATGAAATTATTTAAAGTTGTCCCATGGTTTTTTCTTTTTGAAAGAAAGGATTCATAAATCTTGTGTTTTTATGTGGTCGTGTTTTTATTGTGCTTGCTAAAATTTATTCTCATTTATATAGAATTTTTTTGGACACCTTTTATTTTATTTTTTATTTTTTAAATTTTTTTATGGGAGCACACAAGAAATTGTGCTATTTAGGATGGTTACTAAGAGCAGGTTCAACGGAATTAATCAACTTCAATTGGATGATCCAGTTGACAAATCTGATGTTTGCCCCATAATTGTCGAAGTAAATTTACTAACTGTTCAATTGCTTTCTTGATGAATGGATAACTGACAGTCAATAGTACCATGATCACTTCAAAGTCAACGGTGGACTTGGCTGGCATCTCCCTCTCTCTCCATTAGAATTTGGTGACTATATATGCCCTTATTAAATTATAATTTGCCAATATATTAAGCAATATATCGTGTCCTCGTTAATATCTCTTGTGGCAAGCGTGCTTAATTTGCACAGATGAACTATAGTTTTCTGAGTGGCAAGAATGTGATTTGCAGTTAGACTGGAACATTATAGTAAAAGATACTGATAATCATTTCACCTTTTCCTGGTCTTAGAAAACCGTGGTAGACCACGCATGGTTTTTTTATATATATTTTTTTGACATGGAGTGAAGGTTTGTCCAACAGATCGAAATCTGAACATTATTCGTACTGATTTTTTAGCATATAACAAGGTAGCCAAAAACGACCATCTAGCATTTGCAATCAACAGTTGACTTGCAATATGGAAGGTAGAGAAGCCCAAATATCCAGCTCCGGTAGCAAACATGGTGGTTGGATCACCTTCCCCTTCATCATTGGTCTCTCTCTCTCTCTCTCTTTCTCCCTAAAACATATAGAATTTGTTGTTTCAATATGCATGTTTCTTATTTCTAATATTTATATCAACCAGGGGCGACGGCGGGATTCACACTTGGAGGCGTAGGATGGACATCAAACCTGATCGTATATCTGATTCAGGTGTTCAATGTTAAAAGCATAAACGCTGCTCAGATTTATAACATATCGAATGGTTGCACCAATTTGTTTCCTGTCATTGGAGCAATTGTTGCTGACTCTTTCTTTGGTACTTTCTCTGTTGCCGCAGTTTCTGCCTGCATCTCTTTGCTGGTAATGCTCTTTACTGTGTTGCAACTTGCAAGATGCATGTCTGTTGGGTGTGTGTAGTTTTCTTGCTAGACTATCTGTTGTGTGTTTATCTCGAGTAATATTTAATTTTTCAATATAATTGATTGATAGATATTTTTCTCTCGACTGTGATTAGCTTATGTTCTTTGTGTGTTTGCAAGCCTATGGTTACTTTGACAGATGATTTCATTATTTGGTAGATGTAAAAATTGATCCACTTCTATATCTTTTCCAAGTAATGAGGAAGTGATTGAACTTCAGATTCATTTACTTTCCTAAAAAAATATTGAAGAACACGAACTTATTGCTTTGTTTCTATTGGCAAAAGATTTTTTTTTTTTTTTAAATGATGGATTTGGTTGCAACTCCAAAAATAATTTATATGGTTTTACTCGCATAAAAATTATTAATATTTTATATAGACATAATAGTGATGGTTGTAGTAATGAGGGCAATATTGATGTGGTGTAAGTGATGGTGGTGGTGATAGTCGCATAGGTGGTGTGGTGTGGTACTGGCAATGATGAAGTGATGGTGATGGTGATGGTGATGGTGATTGTGGCGTGGTGTCCCTTAAGGCGGTGATGATATAGAGTTGTTGCAGATGGTGTAGTAGAGTTGTGGCTCTAGGCCCGCTGGAGACAATGATGTTGGGGTTATAATAATTAGTAGGATTGGAGTGGTTGTTGTAAAAGTCTCTAGTTTCCTTTCCATTTACGATTCACTAGTACTCAATTTGTAAATTTGAGTGTTTTTTGGCAAAACATTCTCATTTGGATTATTTATTTATTTATTCATACATAGCTTTTTAAAAGCTCATTTTAACCATATATAAATAAATTATTTTTTAATCAAATTTCAACAATTTAATTTAACCAAAAAAAAAAAAAAAAAAAACAACAACAACAACTACGTCCAAAGGAACCTGCATCCTTAACATCTAAACCATATATTTACCTTTGCAGGGTATAGCTCTCTTAACCTTGACTTCAGCACTTGATTCTTTGAAACCTCAGCCATGTGATAATGGATCAAGCTTATGCACACCACCCTCAAAACTCCAATATGCGATCCTATACACAAGTTTAGCCCTAGCATGTATTGGATCTGGAGGTACACGGTTTACCATAGCAACTATGGGAGCAAATCAATTTAATAATCCCAAGGCTCAAGGGACTTTTTTTAATTGGTTTTTCTTCACTTTCTATATTGGCTCTGTGGTAAGCGGCACGGCCATTGTCTACATTCAAGGTAACGTAAGTTGGAAATGGGGATTTGGCCTATGTGCGATTGCTAACTTCATTGGCTTGGCCTTTCTCTTATTGGGAAACCGTTTCTACTTTCATGATAAGCCACAAGGAAGCCCATTCACAAGCATAGTTCGTGTTATTGTTGCGACTATTCAGAAATGGAAGGTGCAGCACTCATCCAGAATCGAGGATTACTACTACGGACATGATGGAATCACAGAAATAGCTCCAACCGCACCACCCAAAAAGAGCTTCAGGTTTGTAGTTGAGTCGTCCTTTATTTTTTGGGATGAATTGAAATTTAGTTATTATTATTTGAAAACTTGGTCACTCTACAATCATCAATATTACCTATAACTACCTCTAGTACTTGACATGTGGCATAAGGGAAAAGTATCATGTGCATCTAATTTATACATCCATTTCTAATAGTTTGTAGATCTCACATTATTATAGAGTTCATATATTGTGAAATATAAGATGTATCCATCGAATTGAATGCATAAAACATATAATTATTGCAACATGAGAATTTTGAATGAAATTTAGTATTCTTAGTGTTGAACACCATGTCCATTTAGTGTTCAATTTTTAATGAACTATATATATATATATATGTTATCTACTTATGATGACCATTAGTATTTTGAAATATAAATTTGTAAGCATATAAAGATCATTTGAATTCTCACTTTTGATAATTCATTTGACATAATGATAGTCTGACAAAATTTTATAAGCCAAAACTTTATTCAACTTACAAAACTACTTAAACACACTTTTGATGCAGGTTCCTTAATCGTGCCGCACTTAAAACAGATGGAGATGTTGGATCGGATGGTTTAATTGCAAAACCTTGGAAAATATGCACAGTACAGCAAGTAGAGGATCTCAAAACCCTTTTTAGGATTTTCCCATTATGGTCATCAAGTATATTTTTAGGCACCCCAATAGGAGTCCAAATCAGTTTGACAGTAATCCAAGCTTTAACCATGGACCGACACCTTGGGCCTCATTTCCAAATTCCTGCTGGGTCTATCCTAGTCATAAGCCTAATCTCCACAGCCACTTTTCTTACAGTCATTGATCGATTCCTATCTCCAATTTGGAAAAGGCTGACTCATAGGTCTCCTACGCCCCTCCAACAGATAGGACTAGGTCATGTGCTAAACATTCTGAGTATGGCTACTTCAGCACTAGTGGAATCGAAGCGGCTCAAAATAGCCCGGGCCCACCATCTCCTAGGCCAGCCTGGGGCCATAGTGCCCATGTTGGCCTTGTGGCTAATTCCACAACTAGTTTTGGTTGGCATTGGAGAAGCATTTCATTTCCCTGGACAAGTTGCATTATATTATCAAGAATTTCCTACTTCACTTAAAAGTACGTCAACTGCGATGATTGCATTGATTATAGGGATTTCTTTTTATATGAGCACGGTTTTGATTGATCTTGTCCAAAGGATCACTGGATGGTTACCAAACAATATAAATAATGGGAGGCTAGATAATATGTATTGGTTGTTAGTTGTGGGGGGAGTGGTCAACTTTGGTTATTACTTGGTATGTGCTTCCTTATACAAGTATCAAAATGTTGAAAAGGGACAAGAGAGCAATTCTGGCACTAATAATTGATTCTCATAGTGAACAATGATAAAGGCTCGCATGTATTTCTAGAATAATAGGCCTTTAATATAGAAATAACAATGGCTGACATTGTCTATTTTGATTGATGCATATTAAAAGTGAGATCAACGATGAACCAATACAAAAAGTGATGTTTTAATTATAACATGTTATGTCAATAATTGCAAAAAAAATGTTATATTTCTATCATTACTCTCGTTTTATGACAGTTGTATGTCCATTTTTATTATAATAAAGGAGATTGTATCGATGTTTGTATTTTTTTTTTTATTCTTTTTGATGTCCTTAAGTATTGTCCAAATCATCCCATTATCTAAACAAAATAATTCTTGATTGAACGGAGGAATCTAAACCAGCACTATTCATCTACTTGCCCCTCTAAAAAAAAAAAAAAAAACGAAGCACATTTAAAAGGAGTCTTTTGTCTAAATATTGCAAAAAATAGAGTTTTTTATGGTTATAGGCACTGTTCAAAGTTATTTAAGAAAGTGAGGAGAGAGAGTGAATTTCGGCAACAGTGTTGCCGAACTTCTAAGAAAAGTAGGAGAGAGAAAGAGAAAAAGCAAGTGAGAGAAAATTTGGAATTTCGGTAACAATTTTATCGAAATTCTGCCTGCCCAGCCCCCTGCCCAGTGCGCGAGTGTGCGGGAGTGCCCGCGAGTGACTGGAGGGAAAAAAAAAAAAAAAAAGAATAGGTTTTTGGCAATGCCATTGCCGAAAATGGGAAAAAAAAAAAAAAAGAAAAAAAAGAGCTATTTGGCAATGGCATTGCCGAAAATGGGGGGAAGAAATTAAAAAAAAAAAAAAAAAAAGGCTATTTGGCAATGGCATTGCCGAAAATGGGGGAAGAAATAAAAAAAAATAAAATAAAAAATAAAAAAGAGGTTTTTGGCAATGTCATTGCTAAAAATGGGGGGGGAAAAAAAAGAGCTTTTTGGCAATGGCATTGCCGAAAATGGGGGAAGAAATTAAAAAAAAAAAAAAAAAGAAGAAGGGCTTTTTGGCAATGGCATTGCCGAAAATGGGGAGGAAAAAAAAAGAGGTTTTTGGCAATGCCATTGAAAAGGAAATTTACACTAAATAGTAAGTTTTGAATCTTCTCTGTTTATATAAAGCGTGGATGCTACTCTATCACATAAATCTTCCCCTATTTTCGGCAATGCCATTGCCAAAAAAGCTCTTCTTTTTTTATTTCTTTTTTTTTTTCTTCCCCCATTTTCGGCAATGCCATTGCCAAAAACCTCTTTTTTTTTTTTTTTTCCCCCATTTTCGGCAATGACATTGCCAAAAACCACTTCTTTTTTTTTTCTTCCCCTATTTTCAGCGTTGACATTGCCAAAAACCTCTTTTTTTTTTTTTTTATTTTATTTTTTTTTTTAATTCTCTCTATTTTCGGCAATGCCATTGCCAAAAAGCCTTTTTTTTTTATTTTTTATTTCTTCCCCCATTTTCGGCAATGCCATTGCCAAAAACCTCTTCTTCTTCTTTTTTTTTTTTTTTTTTTTTTTTTTTTTCCCCATTTTCGGCAATGGCATTGCCAAAAACCTATTCTTTTTTTTTTTCCCTTCGGTCACTCGCGCACACTCACGCACTGGGTAGGGGGCTGGGCAGGCAGAATTTCGATAACACTTTTACCGAAATTTCAAATTTTCTCTCACCTGCTTTCTCTCTTTCTTTCTCCTAGTTTTCTTAGAATTTTGGCAACACTGTTGCCGAACTTCACTCTCTCTCCTCACTTTCCTAAATAACTTTGAACAATGCGTATAACCATCAAAAACTCTATTTTTTGTAATATTTAGACAAAAGACTCCATTTAAAAGCTTATTTTATTTTATTTTATTTTATGGGATAATGTAAAAGCTTGTGCTATATAAGATGGTTATATAGAGTAGGTCCAATGAATTTAATCAACGTCAATTGGATCCAGTTGACTTATCTGATGGTTACACCATAAACGTCGAAGTAACTTTACTAAACTGTTCAATTGCTTTCTATGATGAATGGATACATTACGATCAATAATACCGACTGCTTCAAAGAAAAAAAAAGGGTAAATTCTACAAACTACTCTTGAGGTTTGTGATAATATTCAACTAAGTCCATAACATTTTAAAACCTACTAATTTCATCCTAAAAAGACAAGTTTGTCCTTGAAGACATTCTAATTCCTAACCCCGTTAACTCACCTCTCATCCCTTTCTCTAACTCACTAACTACACCATCTCTCTCTCTCTCTCTCTCTCTCTCTCTTGTTTCTCAGTAAACAAACAACAACAAAAAATGCTTGAATAAAACCAACAATCAAAACTCACTTTCTTTGAATGAGGAGGAAAACACAACAAATTTAAACCCAAACCATAGAACATGCAATCAAGAATCAAGAACTGTGACAAAAAATCAACCAATCAACCATCCAACATCAAACCTTAAACATACCCAAATCAAAAATATTTCAAAACAAAACTCAAACCCACAACAAAGACCACCATGTGACCTAGCAACTGTTGTCCACCACAACACCACCTATCACTACCCACTCATCTTCCTCAAACCCAAACAATTCCAACTATCCAACATCATATGATTCATACCCAAACCCAAACAAACCCAAATCAAAATTAAAACATTAAACTCATACCCACGGCAGTGAGCTCCACCAAACTATGATCTCACAATCGCCGGCCACCACCACTGCCAATCAAAACCTAACCATCCCTAACCCACACCATGGAACCACCACAAACACCATGAAAGAGAAAACCTAAACCCTTCAATGTTGGTCCACACCAAAATTCACGAATCACCACTTACCCACACCATGGCGTCGCCACAAAGACCACGAGAGAGAGAGAGAGAGAGAGAGAGAGAGAGAGAGAGAGAAGGGAAAGACTCCAACGCCGATCTACACCAAAATCCACACGTCGTTTAGGGCCCTCTGGCTTACAGATCGAAGAATGGGTTTGGAGTTTTGAGGGAATGAGAATCAAATAGGGAAGAGAGTGATTTTCAGTGAGTGGGTTTGGGGTTTTGTGGTGGTGTTGGCTAAGGTTCACCGTGGAGGAGCATGGAGGCTTTACTCTGTTTAGATAGGTGAGATCGAAGAGGGAAGAGAGTGATTTTTAGTCTTGGCCATGGAGGCTTGGCCATGGTTGGTTTTTGGTTTCTAGAAAAAGCTCCAAATCAGAAAGACAGTGAGAAGGGAGAGCTCGGTGTGGATGAGATAAAGAAAAGAAAAAAAATTGTTTAATAAAACGGTGCACAGATGGTGTTAGTGACCTTTAGGGACAAAATAGTCTTTACAGACCAAATTGGTCAATTTTGGAATGTCTTGGACCTATTTGGTATTAACCTAAACCTTAGGTGTGGTTTTTGGAATTTACCCAAAAAAAAAAAGTACCATTCGTCCTTGAATACAAACTGCAAAGTCAATAATAGCATCTCTCTGTCTCGCTGTTTTTGGATTTGGCGAATATGCCCAAATTAAATTATCATTCTCCCCCTTCATAATTTTCCAACATATTTATATTTAACAATACCATGCCCTCAATTTTCCTAGACTGGTACATTAAATTACAAGATACTGATAATCAATTTTCCTAGTTTTAGAAAACTACCGTAAAGGCGATGCATGGTTTCTAGAAAATATTTCACTTTATTATCTTAAAAGTTACTTTATTTATTAAACAATTAGGTTTTCCACTTAAAATTCTACCATGTGGATTTTTTTCATAGAATGAAAGTATATTTTTTAGTTAAGTAGTCACATGACTGAATTTTAAGACAAGAACCTAAAAAACAACACTCAATATACTGTACCTAGGTTTTGTCCTTATCTATTATAGCATACCACTTTGCAACACATTTAACATCCCAAACTATATTCTTTTACCACTTTATTTAAATATTATTTTTTAATCTTTTTTTTATTATTTGTTTCCAATAGTCATTTTTAAATAATCGTCTTATTATAACAGTCATATTTTTAAACTCGACTTTTCTTAATGGATAGTTTTTTTTTTTTTTTTTTTTTTTCTTTTAAATAGTCATTGTAAGAACTAGATTTGGTTCCCAAGCCTAAATGGAAATAAGATCTTGGCCCAAAGAGCCCAATACAATGAATTTATAGAGAGCGAGCTGAAAACTAGGCTTTAGTGAATCAAATAATAATTATAGTGAGCCTAGATGAAAGGAAAAACAAGAATAAAATTGTTTTGCACAAAGTAAATTGTCCTCGGCATAGTCCGATGAGACTAAATCTTATATCTATGCTTCTTTTGATTTTTGGTCACAAGTCTTACTCCTAATGTTATAAAAATCTCTCTCTCCTCCAATCTCCTACTCTCTAGAGGGTTCCTTACATTATATAGTTCCTTTTAGATGATCTTAACCCTCCATTTGTTACCCATCCAAGCCACTACTTGAGTGTTAGTCCCTTTAGACACCTTCCCAACCCTCTTGTGAGTTACGACAGCCAAGGTAACACTGTTCAAGGGTCTTCTTCACATAAATGCAGTTAGAAGGTTTGGTGGGATGCATTATATGTGGTGGCAGCCACCAAATTTTCAGTTACGTCAGCGTTAGCCCCCTCCCCAAATCTCTTTTTATACGGTACAACCTCCTTTGGTGACGTGCTACTGACATGATCCTACAATCCGATGGTGTGGCCTCTTCAGTAGGATAATAGTTTTTCTCGGCCATAGGCATGACACGTGGTGCAATTACCTTACTGAACCTTTTGCACCCTAAAATTGCCCATCAAAACCCCAATTTGTTTCCTCTTGTCTGAGGAGAGAAATGAGGTTTTGACCCCAATTGTAATTAATTTCACACGTTTTCTCTGACTCCCATACATGAGAATGTCGCTTCGAGTGTCCTGTAACTGTACCTGACGCTTCGAAGTCCGTAACAATTCATTAAATGCTCCAGGCAGTGCTTTGTCCCCCACATCTAGCGGCGAGATGGAGATCCTACGACTGACATTTCTCCTCGAATTTTGGGCGGGATAACTCCCATCCAAAACCACCTCCTTTATAAAGCGCCTAGAGAGTTCATTTTTTCTACTTTACAAATCTTCGAACTCTCTAAATTTCCCACACTCCCAAGCTCCCAAGATTTCCCAACTCTTCCAGTTCTCGAGAAGCTCCTAACGCATCCCTCATCCTTATTCTTGTAAGTTTTTTTTTTTTTTTTTTTTTTTTTTTTTTTTTTTTTTTTTAGGTTATTTTCTCCTCGGCCAGTCTCCCATCTACATCTTTTTCTCAGATATCTCTTTCGCCCCTATCTAGTATGTTTAGATAGGTAGATTCGCTCACCTTGTAGATTCTCCAGCTTGTATTAAGGGATTTAGGGACAAATATCATATCCCCCAGGAGTTTCCTTACGATATTGTGCTCCGGGACAGTGGCATATCGATAGGAAAGAGGGAGAGGTTGTCATTCCCATGATCACCTTCATATAAGGGGGAATGACACTCCCCATAGGTAGTGTAACTAGGGATTACCTGTTCGCCAATAGGCTATGCCCCTACCAATGTACGCCCAACCTATTTAGGGTCTTGGGTAGTGTAAACGCCCTTAATGTGCATATAGGCTTGAACCTAACTTGGCACGGCGTCGTTTGGATGTACGAGTGTCATTCACTCAGTGACTCGGGGTATTACCTCAAGTCTAGGTTCTTAGCTATTAGGCTTGTCTCATGTTTTCCCAAGTCCAACAAGGGCATGAAGGATGACTATCTAATCGCCTCAGGGGAATAGCTCGATGATCTTCACTTCCCAACCCAAGAGGGGGAGCTAGGTGAGGTGCCCTAGGTTTAGGTCCTTCGTTGTGGAACTTAGTTTTATGATTCTTCTCTTTTTCTTTTCTGACTAAGTGTTCATCCTTCTAACTGTAATTTTTCCTCTCGGCTGTGTTTGCAGATAAAAGATACGTAGCTCCTAACATCAGATTTGTCAACATCGATGATCTTAACAAGGTGCTTAGAGCCGAAGTGTTCATGAGTGAAGATAAGCAACTAAGGGTTGTTCACCTCATCCTTACCTTCGAGCCCTTATTCGATAATTTTCAGGAGGTTGGCAACGCGATTCGAGCAGGCGACCCTCGGTTAGCCCGTATAAATGTCTCGGTGCCCAGTTTTTTAGCTCGAGAAGATATCGTGCAAACGGATCGGCCTTCCCAACGTGTTTCTCTAGAAACAATGGCTCCGAAGGAAGAGACTGCTTCTTTACGACTATCACTCAAGGAAGAAATTGACCAATTCCAACTTGAGGAAGAGAGGGAGGAGCAGGGAGATCCTGTCATCCACATTTCGAACGTCGAGGAAGAATTTAACAAAGCCTTAAGTGTTTGCACCCCCGGCTTCATAGTTACACGTGTAGACAGCAGCACAGAAAAAGAAGAAGAAGAAATGACCCTAAACAAGATGAAAGACTTAAGAGATCCCATCATAGATAGGGCCAAGGTCCAAACTTCAAAAGACGCTTCGGGGTCTTAGCCTTTTCTTACTCCCCCCCCCCCCTTCCTATTCCTCCCTATACCTAACTTGAAGAAGAAGAGAAAAGAAAAGGACGGAGTCGAGGAAGGGGAAGTGGTCCACCAAAGAGAGCCAAAATAACAAAAAAATGGCCAAGGGCCAAGTACGGGCCTCCTCAGTTGAGAGTAGAAAGGACTAGGATGTGGCCAAGGTGCGCCACCAAAACCCCACTTGGGCACCTCAGTTAGAACTGGACGGGGCAGCCATTCCTTGAAACTCCGCCATTAAGGAGTTCTAGAAAAGGCACGCCCATTATCTGGAGAATGCCCTAGAGCAGCCTGTCCTTTTGTCTAAGGACATGGCTGCCTTAAAGAAGATGAGGCAGCCGGGCCTCTTTCTTTTCCTAAAGAGGGATTTAGCCTTGGTAAGTTCCTCGGCCAATATTATTGACACTTGGTTTGGTTATCTCTTCCCATTTTTTCTTTCTTTTAAGTAATGTGCTTGTTCGTTGCTTTTGTACAAGCCATCTAGGAGGTGTTTACTGCTAAGGAATGGGTAAAGAAGGCCCGAAATGAGGCGATAGTAAAGGCCAACCTTTGGGCCAATGCTGAGTAGAAAAACAAGAATCTCGCTGCGAAGTTGACGGTAGAGGAGAGGGAGAAGAGTGCTGAGGTCGGGCTCAAGAACATGGAAGATCAGGCTGAGAAGAAATGCAAGAAGCTCCACTATGCTGAAATAGAGTGAGCCACAACTTAATAGCAAGTCTTGAAACTGAAGGCGGAGCTGGCCAAGGCCAAGGAAGCCGCTCGAACGATCATGGAGATTACGAAGCCTCAACGCAGGCCTCCTACAACCTTAGGGTGGAAAAGACCGAGGTCTGCCTGGCAGAGGAACTCGTTGAGATATGCAAGGACTACTACCAGATGGTATGAATAGAAATCCTCAATATGGCAGGAGTCCTTACTACGTCAGAGTGGACGAAGGCTGAGAATGTGTACTATGCTCCAGATATCCATGAAATTCTAGTTGCATTCCCACCTCTCACTGTCGTCTCGCCTATTCCCTCTGCACAGCCCTCTATCACCCAAACCTCTCTTCCTCCTCCCAAGGTCTCCACAAGGCCTAAACAAGCTAGTGACAAAGACCAGGGGATTGAGGTGGCCCAGAGCGAGGGGGCTAGCCAGGGTGGTCCTTACCCAGAGGAGAAGGGCAAGGGTAAGGAGGTTGAGCCCTTGTCAGAGGCCAAGGGTCCAGATGCTGCCTTCAAGCCTAAGGGTCGCTCCCAAGGCGAAGGAGATTGAGGCCAAATCAAAGGGGGCTGATCCCAAAGCAAAGAGGCCAAGGCCAAATAGAAGTAAGACCCTCCTCCCAAAGCCAAGGCATGGCTTAGAATCTCTTTCTTTTCTTCTTTTTCTATTGTAATAGCGTTATCTTATTTTATATTCTTTTTTGCAATTTTCCTTCTTCATGGCAGTTTGCCTCCGTTTATAATGTAATTACTCCTTGATTTAATGAAAAGGCTTTAACTTTCATTCTGAGAAATTCTCTCTTTGTTTGTTATATTTATATTTGGTGAACTACATTCCTTGCTTCACCCTTTGCTAAGGCTTTCAAGTCAATAATGCTTCAAAGAGTAAACACATTTACTTTAACAAAAGCTAATAGTGATGATTTTTTGTTACTTGGGCAGAGTAAAAACATGTAAACAACGAGAAAAAATAACTAAGCATTAGTACTGAAAACTGTTTAACTAATAGGGGAGGCCTGGGTCCTCATAAGTAAGCAAAGTACTTAGTAGGAAAATAGTACCTTATTTTAAAAATATCTTGGTGTACCCTCAGAATACCTTTACCAAGGCTCAGAGTGAGCCTTTGTTTTCCCTAGGGCAGGTGGTCTGAGGGTTCGCATAAGCAATGGAGAGTGTTAACTTATCCAAGACTTATGGTCTAAGGGACCAGACATGACCAAAGTTTTACCTTATACTTAGAAAAATAATGGAGAGTATTAATTTACTCAAGGTATGTGGTCTGAGGAGCCAAGCATGGCCAAGGTTCTATTTAATACTTAGAGAAATAATGGGTACAACAAATAATGTCATAAATAATAGACGGTAGAAATGCTTTTTATTAATAGTAATACCTTCGTAGGTTATTTACGTTCCAGGGGCACGGTACAATTTTTTCGTCTAGATCTTCTAAGAAATACGCTTTTATCCTAGCTATGGAGGTAATGCGGTATGACCCTTCCTAATTAGGTCCTAATTTCCCACATGCTGGGTTCTTTGCAGTCCCCAAAACCTTCTGCAACACCAAATCTCCAGGGGCTAGTGGCCTTAACTTCACATTTGAGTTATACCATTGTTTAAGCTTTTGCTGATAATATACTAAACTATGGCATTTTCTCTTTGCTCTTCAATCAGGTCTAAGCATTTTTCTAGTAACCCTTCATTGTTGTCTGGAGTAAACAAACTTGTCCTCAGCGTTAGGAATCCAATCTTCATGGGAATCACAGCCTTGGCCCCATAAGTTAGGAAGAAAGGAGTCTCACCCGTAGACCTACAGGGGATGGTTCTATATGTCCAAAGTACGTGGGGGTAACTCTTCCACCCATTTGCCTTTGGCGTCATCCAACCTCTTTTTGAACCCGTTCACTATGACTTTATTCACAACCTCGGCCTTCCCATTTCCCTGGGGATAAGTAGGAGTTGAATATCTATTTTTTATGCCCATGTCACAAAAATATCTCCTAAAAGCCTTGCTATCAAATTGAAGCTCATTGTCCAAGATAAGAGTGTGGAGAATCCCAAATCGAGTAACAATATTTTTCCAACCGAATCTCTTAGCATCCACGTCCTTAATATTTGCCAAAGGCTTAGCTTCACCATATTTGGTGAAATAATCAGTGCTAACCAAAAGCCATTTCCTATTCCTTGCTGTTTTAGGGAAAAGTCCTACAATTTCTAAGCCCCATCGTGCAAAGGACTTGGGACTAGAAAGAGGATTGAGAACACCTTAGGTTGGTGAATATTTGGGGCAAATCTCTGGCATTGGTCACACTTCTTCACATATTCTTGTGCTTCCCTCTGCATACGTAGCCACCAGTACCCTTAAGTAAGGGCCCTGTGAGATAAAGACCTGTCACCTATATGACTCCCATAAATCCCTTCGTGCAGCTCTTCTAAAAGGAGTTCTACTGCCTCAAGATATACACATAGCAAGTAAGGGCCAGAGAAAGAGCGTTTATATAATTTTTGGTCCTCGAATAACAAAAAAAAAAGAGCTTTTCTTCGCACCTTATCAGCCTCTCCTTTTTCTTCGGGAAAAATGTCATCTTTGAGGAATATAACAATAGGATCCATCCAACTAGGTCCCACCCTAATCTGATAAACCTGAACCGCATCCTTCTTTACCTCGGCAAGTTTACACAAATCTTCAACCAGGATGACACTAGACAACCCTTGAGCCGAAAAGGTTGCAAGCGTGGCAAGGGAATCCGCATGAGTATTTCTACTTCTAGGGATTTGCTTCAAAATGAAGGACTTGAATCCTGATCGTAAATGTTTGATGTCTCAAGTAATCCCGCATCCTCAGATCCTTGGCTTCTAATTCACCCTCTACTTGCCCAACGACCAGCCTAGAATCAAAAAACATTTCTAGCGCCTTTCCTTCCATCTTCTAAACCATGGCCATTCCCACTAACACGGCCTCATACTCAGCCTCGTTATTCGTGGACGAGAAACCTAGCCTCAAGGATTTCTCAAAAACAATACCCTCGAGAGATACCATAACCAGCCTCACTCTAGATCCTCTTTGATTAGTAGTGCCATAAACATATACCCTCCAAGATAGAGGTTCTTGTAAAGAGACCACTCTAACTGATTTTCCATCCATGTTCTGCTTTTTTTCCTTTTCTTCTATTGAAGGTTCAGCAAACTTGTCCACCAGGTCGGCAAGAACTTTGCCCTTAATAGAGGTGCGTGACATATACTTGATATCAAAGGCCTCTAAAATCATACCCCATTTGGCAATCCTCCCTGTGTAGTCAGCTCTTCAAAGTAGGGACTTAAGAAGAAGTTGAGTCAACACCACCACCATGTGAGCTTGAAAATAATGGGGAAATTTACATGTAGCATGCACTACTGATGATGCGAAGAAAATCAGTAGACCGGATGCTTCGGATTAGAGGGGACTACCGGTTATCTTAATGGCCTGAAAAAGAAAGAACAATAATCAAAAGTGACTGGGGTTGCCGGCCAATAACCCTCCAATGACAAAGTCAGTTTTCTCTCTATTATTTTTGAGTTCCAACTTTTTAGGAATCATAGAACGTACCTTTTCTTGGTCTGAATCAACAATTATATAGTGTTTTAAGAGCAGTTATTGGGTTTGTAACCTCCCCTTGACTTGAGGAGATGTGTGTGTTCGAATATAACTTCCTCAACTGTTTGGGAGTTACATTCTTTATGCGTAATAGTCACTGGGAGTTACACGTATGATACGGAGTCGTTTTACACACTCATAAATTTTTCCAAGTGTCAATGTATCATCCAGCATTCCTCGTCCTGAGGCCCCAAGTCAGCTTACCTCGTCCTGAGGCCCTCACTTAACTGTGCAACGCCCCATCCTTACACCTTGCTTGTCCTGGATGATCTCTATGGACGAAATTAGAGTTGTATTTTATCATATCCCATCAACTACTACTAATACGGTCTTTTTGAGTGGTAGGTATCAGAGTGCTGCTTCATGTAAGGATTTGCTCACATAATAGACTAGCATTTGGACCCCATCATCAACCCATATCAGTACCAAGCTGACAACATGTGGAGCTACAACAATGTAAGCAAATAGGACCTCATCTTTCTCAGGTTTGGACATGATGGGTGGCCAAGAGAGGTATTCCTTCAACAATGCTAAAAGGCTTGGGCGCACTCCTCGGTATACTTAAACCCTTTCCACTTATTCAATAATTGGAAGAAATGTCTGCACTTATTGGCTGACTGAGAGATAAATCGGTACAAAGTAGCAGTCATCCCTGTTAATCTCTGGATTTCCTTAGGATTCTGAGGAGGCTGTAGACTATTAATTTCTCTAATCTGATCAAAATTAATTTCAATTCCACAATGAGTGACCATGTACCCTAAGAACTTTCTTGAACCAACACCAAAAGAGCACTTAGAAGCATTAAGGCACAGCTTGTGTTTCCTCAATATTCCAAAGATGTTTCCAAGGTCACTAACGTGCTCAGATTCTAATTTGATCTTCACCACCATGTCATCTATATAGATCTCAATACTTTTCCTCAATTATGGCTCAAGCATCATGGTCATCATCCTATGATAGGTGGATCTTGCGTTCTTTAAACTGAAGGGTGTAACCTTGTAATGGTAGTTCCTAGTAGAAGTAACAAAAGCTAAGGGTATTTGATGATACTATTAGAAAGTGTCTAAAAAGTTCATCCGAGGATGTCCTATCGTGGCATCCACCAATTGATCTATCCGAGGCATGGGAAAAAGGCTCTTGGGCATGACTTATTCAAATCCGTAAAATCTACACATACCTGCTATTTTCCACTCTTCTTCTTTACTACCATTGTGTTGGCTAGCCAATCGGGGTAAAAAACCTCTTTAATAGCCCTAGTCTATTAAAGCTTGATCACCTCTTCCTTGACAGCATTAGAATGCTCCTTAGATGAGCACAGAGGTGGTTGCTTTCTAGGGATAATGATCGGATTAACGTTTAAATGGTGGTAAATGAAGTTAGGATCCACCTTAGAAGCCTCATAAGTGCTCCATGTAAACACATCAACATTCTCTCAAAAAAATACTACCAGCTCTTCCTTCTCCTAAGGAGGCAGCTGAACCCCGACCTGGAAGAACTTCTCCCCATCATCACTTATAACAATCTTTTCCAATTTCTCACACCTCACCCCTTCTACCATATATGTAAATAAAGCCGGTTCCTTTAATTGCTATAAGGCTCTCTCGGCAGAAGCCGAGGGCTCCTCCTTGGCCTGGTGCCTGATAACAAAAACCAAACTCTGCCTAGCCATAGACTGGCTCCCAACCAATTCCTTAACCTGGTCGCCGGATGGATATTTCACCTTCAAGTGTAAGGTGGAAGAGATAGCCCCTATGGCATATAGCTAAGGCCTTACCATGATTGCAGTATAGGGAGAGTAAGTATCAACTACGATGAAGTTCACTTCTACTACCTGCACTAGTAGTCTAATTTGGCCCTTTGGTATAACTACCTTCCCATCAAAACCCACCAAGGGTGAATCATAAATGGTCAAATCTTCTAGTTTCAGCTTTGGCCCCTTATACAAATCAGGGTACATAATCTCTACCCCACTATCCTAGTCAACCAATACTCACTTAACATCATAGCCCCTATCCTGAGGGTAACCACCAATGCATCATCATGTGGCTACAAGGTGCCAACCTTGTTCTCGTCAGAGAAATTCAGCGCTGGTCGGACTCCCACCTTACTTCTCTTTGGCTTAAGAGAGTAGCCTTTTAGTCGTGGCTATGCTATTGATAACACCCTAAAAGGGTAAGAACCAGTCTTTCCCGGTGCGGCAAGAATAGCGTTAATTGTGCCCAGATGTGGCTTTGAAGAAGCATCTCTCTGTGATCCGGTCCCTGCCTGATCTCCTTGTGCGTTAGGGTAGTATAAAGTCTGTTTTAACTTACCACCTTGGTCCAACTGCTCCATGTGATTTCACAAGGTTTTATAGTCCTCTGTAGTATGTCCTTGCTCCTAGTGGTATTGGCAATGTAGGCTTTAGTTGTGCCTCACGAGGTCTCCTTCCATCTTGTTTGGCCATTGAAAATATGGTTCGTTCTTAATTTTGTCCAAGATTTGGTACATTGGTTCTTGGAACACCGTGTTAACCATTTGAACGGCAATAGCCCCAGATGGCCAGAAAAATCCCTCCGCAGACAATTATTGTTGTACTTGTCCTACCTAAAGTCCTTCCTATTCTGAGGGACCATCTTAGCCTTGCCTTTTCCCAGTTGTTGGTCCTCTTTAACCTACTTATACTTATCAATGCAATCCATGAGTTGATACACATTACTAACTGGCTTCCCCGTCAATGATTCCTTAAATCGTACTCGGCGGGCAGGCCGACTTTAAACGTCCTTATGGCTATGTCATCAAAATCCCCATCAATTTCATTAAACATTTTCCAGTATCGGTTAGAGTACATTTTTAAAGTTACCCCTTCTTGCATAGCCATGGACAACAAGGAATCCAAAAGTCGAGGAACCCTACTATAGGTTACAAACCAAGAGCCAAAGGCCCTCATGAACTCCTTAAAAAAGCCGATGGAATCCTCCTTTAAACCACCTCATTGCCACAGGCCCTAAGCTAGATGGAAACACTTTGCACATCAACGTTTTGTTTTCAGAATGCACAGCCATCCTCTAGTTGAAATGGCTCATGTGCTTTATGGGGTTTGTCCTACCATTGTAGATGGTAAACGCTGGCTGAGTAAACTGTCGGGGGAGCCTTCCCTCCTCAACTCTTCGGGTAAAGGGTGATTTAGAGATCTGACTTAGAGCCCTACTCATGGCATCGTTGCCCAAGCCTTTTCATGGCGGGCTTCTCCTCCCCCACTTGGCACGACGCTCCTTGTCGTACGAGAAAGACTCACTAGAAGGAGTCCTTGACCTGTGTCGATAGAAACTATCATTATTACCATCAGAAAAATGGTTAGATATTGAAGGAGTTCCTCTACATCATTCTCAGCATAACTTTCTTTTCAAGCGATCAATTTCTAATTGCATGCTTTTGGTAGTTGCTTCATGAGAGACGTGGCTCCCACCCCTAGACTTGCTCCTACTGGTATGTGTCATATGTACACTAACCTCCAGGCCCTTTCCCCGCTCATCTTGACGTTGGGCCTTGAGCCTTCCATAACTCTATGTCATTCTCACTAAAGCTCAAGTAATTCTCACAAACCATGCCAATTGTAAGGACTAGATTTGGTCCCCAAGCCTAAAGATAAATAAGATCTTAGCCTAAAGAGCCCAATACAATGAATTTATAGAGAGTGGACTGAAAAACTAAGCTCTAGTGAATCAGATAATAATTATAGTGAGCCTAGATGAAAAGAAAAACACGAATAAAATTGTTTTGCTCAAAGTAAATCGTCCTTAGCACTATTCGAGGAGGCTAAATCTTATATTTATGCTTCTTTTGATTTTTGGTTGCAAGTCTTGCTCCTGATGCTACAGTATTTCTCTCTCTCTCCTCTGACCCCCTATTCTCTGGAAGGTTCCTTACATTATATAGTTTCCCTTGGATGATCTTGACCTTCCATTTGTTGTCCATCCATGCCATTACTTGAGTATCCGTCCCATTAGACACCTTCTCAACCCTCCTGTGAGTTACGGCATCCAAGGTAGCATTGTTCAGGGTCTTCTCCACATAAATGCAGCCAGGAGGTTTGGTGGGATGCATTAAATGTGATGGCAACCCCAACTTTCTGTCACGTCAGCGTTAGCCCCTACCCAAAGCTCTTTCTATAGGGTACGATCTCCTTTGGTGACGTGCTACTAACATGATCCTCCAATCCGAGGGCGTGGCCTCGTCGGCAGGATAATAGTTCTTCTCAGCCATGGGCATGACATGTGGCGCAATTACCTTACTGAAGCTTTTGCACCCTATAGTCATATTTTTGAAAATTTGTCTTTTCATGACAATCATTTTTTTTTTTTTTGGATTTTTTTCTTTTTTCGATCAAATAAGTTCTTTGAAGAGTGACAATGGAAACTTATTTTTGCTCCAACTGAATTAAACTATCAATTTGTAAAAATCCATTTACGCAAAACATAAACTATCAACTTGTCAAAATTCATTTACGCAAAGCATAAACTATCTTTGAAGAGTGACAATGGAAATTCATCTTTGCTTCAATTGAATTAAACTATCAACTAGTCAAAATCCATTTACACAATATATAAATTCTCAACTTGTCAAAATCTATTTACACAAAACATAAACTAACAACTTGTGAAAATTCACTTGCGCAAAACATAAACTATCTTTGAAGAGTGACAAAGGAAACTCATTTTTGCTCCAATTGTTTTAACTTTCAACTTGTCAAAATCCATTTACACAAAATATAAAATACCAACCTGTCAAAATCCATTTATTCAAAACATAAACTATCAACTTGTCAAAATTCATTTACGTAAAACATAAGCTATCTTTGAACAATGGCAATGGAAACTCACTTTTCCTCCAATTGATTTAAACTATCAACCTAACAAAATATATTTACAAAAAATATAAACTATCAACCTGTCAAAATCCATATACGCAAGACAAACTATCAACCAATCAAAATTCGTTTATGCAAAACATAAACTATCTATGAAGAGTGAAAATGGAAACTCATTTTTGGTCCAATTGATTTAAACTATTGATCTGTCAAAAATTTATATATGCAAAAATATAAACTATATTATGAACCCGTCAAAACTCATATCAACAACTGGAAACATATTTATAGACACAATATAAAAATTAACTTTCCAAGTAGAAGTAGTTTCAGTTGAACTAAATTACCAATATAATCTATAGAAAACTCATACATATCAAATCAAATTACAATAAAATTTCACATAAATAACTCACACACTCAAGTTCCTACAACTCGCCTTGTAATTGCCATAAATAATCAATGAGGTCCAATTGGAGTTGAGAATGAATTTCATGGTCGCAAATGTGTTGATGACTTTCAGTGGACATCGCAAATTCATGTGTGTTGACACCCAATTTTGCAACTCGCATTTAACCTCACATGGAGGGTAAAAGGATATTTTCACCTTGGCATCTTAATTCTAGCCATTAGATCCTTAATCTCATTTCACTAAAATGATCTTGATGTTGTAATGATCAAATTGACTGGTCATAAACCCTAATCGGACCATCAAATTGAAAGTGATCATCAAATCAAGTTTTAATGGCTGGGATGCACTATCACAAATTAAGTCCAACTATATGTGATTATGAAAAATTGATTCAAATTGGTTATAATTATAATCAATTTGAGATTAATGACTTGTCATAATTTGATTGGCTAAGACTACTTTTTATGGTAAGGTTGTACACACTTAATTAATTAAATAGTCAATCATTAATTATTCAATGAGTAGTTTGTGAAATTATCTTTTTAATTAAGGTAAATTTGGAACTAATTAAGTTTGAAATGGAAGTGATTAAAGCCTATTAATGTTAATTGGAAACTAATTTGAGACATATTAATCTTAAATGTGCTGAAATTATTTTTTAACAAATAACCTCTACTCACTATTTCGTTGATATCTCTCAGAATATTTTAAATCTGTGAATGAGGCTAATTTTCCCAGAACTAGACATCTAGGCCTTCAACATGAGCATAAGAACGAGACAATTCCAATCAAAATTGAGTAAAATATGATTTTTTATTTTTATTTTTTTAATTTGGCTCCGTTGGCTATTACAGTAGTTACGGAAAAACAAATTTTGCTTGCCCCTTACTCCCACCAATCTCTACATTTAATGCACCAGATTTTTCCAAAATCTAAAATAAGGTTTAGGTTCGTGATTATTTTTTATCCTTTGTCAACCCTCATTAAATGATCTTCTATTCACATTTTTTCCACTACTACTATATAAACCCCCCTTTTCCTCAATTCCAAAACACACAAAAATCCCCTTTCTTCTCCTCTCTCGAGTTCTAGTGAAGTAGAGTAGTTTTGTCATGTCTTATTCTTTTTGAGGCTCAAGGTATTGAGTGAGACTCATTCTCCCCTCCTAGTTCTTCTTTTCTCCTCCACCTTTAGGACTTCCACCAAAAGCCTCCTTCTCCTCTGTGTGGATCTTGCATGCTTAACTCGTTTTTCATGTTGCTATAATGTTAATTTAAGATTAGAGCATGCTAGTGTTTATTTAAATTCCTTGAATATGTTTAAATGTTCTTATGTGTTCTTCACATATTCTTGGTTGTTCATCACATGTTCATGTATAACATTAATTTTGATCTTAACTTCACATCAAAAACATTAAAAAAAAAAATGTTTCTTTAATAATTCTTTCAAATCGTTGAATCTAGGATATCACCATCCACACACATTCACTAGAATTTATTTTTCAATCCAAATGACATGCTTCATAAATTGAATTAGAGTTTATCACATGAACACACATTAAATTCAACATGCAAATTGATTGATAACATATTGGATGGTGTGATATGAATTTTGGCCACCATAGTCTAGAAAACCGGTTTCGCTGGGCAAGGTGGGTGCCTAACACCTTCCCACCTTGTAATATAGCCTTCGAGTTTAGATCAAGGGTTGATAGATCAATGCTTATCCTTGTAATTTTCAATTTCTAGATTTTAACTAGGAAACAAAGCCATGTACTTTATCTTAGATGGTATTTAGGACCCAAAGCCATGTAATTTCCTATGATGAATGTAAATTCAATTTCAAATTAATAAAATGATGAATTCTTCATACTCCGTTATAAAACCCTTAATCTAAATAAGAAAATATAATCAGTGGAATCTCCATTTTGAGAGACAATAACACGACTCTACCCATTCACATAGGTTTGGCCCAACACAAAAAAAAGGTCGAGGGCATGGTCTCTCACAATGTGTCTACTCTCGTGATACTTGTATAGGAGGATCTTCATCGATTTGTTCATAATCAAATTCTATCGCTTCATTTTCATCTCGCTCCTCTTCAATGATCATGTTATGAAGAATTATGCACGCTTTCATGATGTCTTGGAGCGTTTTAGGATAGAAAAATCTTGCAGATCCAAGTACAATTGTGAATCTTGCTTGAAGGACTCCAAATGTACGATCTACATCCTTCCTATTCACCTCTTGGGTTTTTGCAAATAATTGTCTTTTTTGTCTTTGTGGAGTTGGAATTGTTTTCACAAATGTTGACCACTTTGGATATATGCCATCGGTAAGATAATATCCCATTGTATAGTCATTACCATTGATTGAGAAATTAACTACAGGAGCATGTCCTTATGCAAGCTCAGAAAATATAGGAGATCGCTGTAATAAATTAATGTTACTGTTTGACCCAGGTAACCCAAAAAATGCATGTCATATCTAAATATCATATGATGCCATTGCTTTCTAAATAATAGTTTGCTCACGAATAGGACGACAATAATGACATCTTCATGCAGCTGAACAATTTTCTATTTCCAATGCAATCAATGCTCTCTAGCATCCTTGGAAATCTACATCTTTGACCATGGGCTAACAATCTAGCAATGTCTTGGTTGTTTTGGAACCTCAACTATTCATTAGAGAAAACATCAATCACCGCTACAACAAATTTTTTTAGACTTTTTTTTTTTTGGTAGTGGTTTCTCCAATTTGCACACACTCATCCATAAAAATTAGCTATTACTCCATACGCAAGCATCTTCAGTAGAGTTTAAATCTTCTATTCCACTCTCCCTGCTTCAATACTCCATAAATAATATTTTGACCCATGTCCACTTATTTAATTAGATGCTAATTTTTTGCCTTTTAGTATTCCAAACATTCAGTTTCCTAAAAAAGATAAAATAAAAAACCAACACATGTTCATCAACCACCATTAGCCATCCACTACCACCGCCAGGTCCACACCTCAGCCGGCTAGCCAGTTACCAAAAAACAAACCCAACACATCTTCGTCAGTCACCACCACTAAACAATCCATCAAAAATTTACCAGATACTCAACCCCAAAATGTTCATTAAATGTAGCCTTGATTGCCTTAGTCGAAGCCCAATGAGCCACCAATTTCATTCATCAAAATGAAAACTTTTTTGGAGGTCTTAGGTGTGGTGACACCATTTAAAGCCAGCCATTATCAACCAATACATTACTCACATCTTCTCTAATCCGTTATTGTCCCCTGAATGAACCTGAACTGAGGCATACCAATTGGGATTCTCTCACAATGGAACTTTGTAGATCTGTTAAAGTCATTGGCTTTTCAATCTAATACTTTTTGTGTGGTTGTTTGGTGGTAGACCGGTGGTGGCGGGTTTAAGTTATTTATTTATTTTTGGAAATTAAAGCAAGAAAAGGAAAAAAATTAGCATCTAATTAAATAGGTGGACATGTATCAAATTATTATTTGTGGAGCACAAAGTGGAGCAAGGTGACTGAGACAGAAGATTTAGACACTCCTAAGTGTAGTTATCATCTTTTGAAGGGAAGATAAACCAAGTCTTTAGGAATTATCTTTTTTTTTTTTTTTGGGATAAAGTAGGGTTCATAAGCTTCTACCTTAGATTGAATACGAAGAAAAAGAGAATGATTCATCCAAAATCTCCTCCAAATAAATTGGGAGGATAAATAGGTGAGCCGACAAAATAGTTGAGATAAAGTCTTTTATGACCTGTCAAATGATTACGTTTGATATACTATTGACATTTATGTTGTGATGTTGAACCCTTAAGAAGTTGCTTCATTATCTCATCCTCACATGAGTCATCAAAAGCAATTTATGAAAAAGAGAGCGACTCATGGGGACAACCTTGAAGACAACATTGTTACGAAATTATCACTATAGATAAAAGCAACATAAGCAAAACTAATTCTTTAATATATGTTTGGGGGGCAAAGAAACAAATTACTATATAAAATATGAGACAACCTTGAAGAAAACATTGTTAAGAAATTATCACTGTAGATGAAACGAACATAAGTAAAATAAGTTCAAAACAAGACATAAGTGTAGAAGATATGATATCAAACATATGAAATACACAAGTATTTTATATAAGCTAAAATATTGTGATTACATAAGTGCCATAAGATAACAAAATAAAAACTTATTGTCGTGACCTACTGCCAAAATAAGGTTGGAACAATATATCATTTACATGTGCCAAACCTAAGCCTAAAATAAGCCACCACCAAAATAAGATCGGAACAAGATATCATCTACATATGCCAAACCGCAAGTTTAAAATAAGTTATTACCAAAATATGGTACGAACAAGATATCATCTCCATGTGCCAAACCTAACTATTTACTCTAATTTTTGTCTTGCAAGGATTTGATCTTAGAGATTTTCAAAAAAAAAAAAAAAAAAATCTTTGTTCTTCAGACATGCCACTTGAATCCCATCATTATTCTTTCATCCTCTTTAATAATTTCAAGATGAAGGCTTTCCTTTTTAATTTCAATTCTTTGCTCAACCACTCGAACATTTTCCGCTTTGATATGAAAAGCCTCTTTTTCTTGTTCATGTGATTCCTGAATATATTGCAATTTCTTCGCCAAATATTCCCTAAAATATTTCCAAACATTGTTTCTCTTTTGATTAGCCTTTTTGGCTTTTCTACCAATCGGTCTCTCAAGCACCATTGTGTCATCATCATTACTACCAACTTAATCTATTAAAGTCGGAGTTTGAGGTAACCCTTTTAATCTTTCCTTAGGCATACTCCACTTTGGTTGGTTCTTCAACATAGGCCAACAATGTTCATTGAGGTAACCCTTTTGGATGATGCTTTATATAAAGCCTTTGCTTCATCCTACTATTTAAAAAAAATAGAACATAATTAGTATCTTCAAACTGTTAGTAAATTAATATTGTGACACCATGGCAATATAATTTATACCTTTGCTTGGTTAGTCGCACCACATTGATTTCGGGCTTCAACTTTAGCCATGAACCTAGCAAATTTACTTGTGTCCTTATTAATTGTTCCCCATTGACTTGATATGGAGGAAAAAGAATGTATGGTTTCGAAGGTATTGTTCTCGCAAAGGTATTGCCAAACTTTCTCACAAAATATCTCTTACTTTTGCTCATTGCCATGCATGGCATCCATGCTAGTGTTAAGCCATGCAAAGACAAAGAGGTTGTCTTTAGCTACACTAAAGTTGCCACCTCTTTTTGTACTTTTGGTAGAGAATCTTGGATGGGCATTGAAGTATTTTGAGACCCACTTAAAAAAGATGCCACGAAATTGGAATCCCCTTATAAGATACTAGCAAATAGTGATGTGTCTTCTTGTGAATCCATCCCTTTTAAATAGGCAACGTAAATAATGACACAACGTACTTAAAGACACTCTAAAAGCACCCAAATCACCAAGAATATAAGATGATAAAATAAGAGAACCAATTTAATCGAGCATTTAGAAATTCTCCCACAATTAAATTCCCAAATGTAAATAAGACAACCAAAAGCAAAGAGGTCACAATACAATTGGAAATTGGAAGAAATACATAGAGAATGGAGTTTATCAATGGTGCATGGAGTTTTAACAAAACTAGATTCAAGAATCCCCCGTAAACAACAAGAAGCCATGTTTAAGATAGCATTCTTAAAAAGAGCTATGTTAACATCACGAGCTCTAATTAACTTCCCATTTACTGAGTTGCATTAAGCTTTCCTATGTTTTAAGCCGACCTTGTGGGGTAAAAAAAAATCTTACTGTAGTGCTCTCATTCTTATGATTTGGTATTCAAATTATAGCTTGAAAACTTTAAAGATTGACAATGGGGGGAGTGTGTGAAAGCAATGTTAATGTTCTGGTAGGCTAATAAGAACTAGAACTAGACAAAGTGTGAAAATCAAGGTTCAAGTCGAAATGATCTCTCTCTCAATAGGTATATTTAGAGATAAATAGAAACTTAGTGTGTTAATCATTACAGAATTAGGCCCCACATATTCTCGGCCAATTGGGTCATGATTATTTTGCAACCTGATTTGGTCGTATTCGATTTTGTCTTAGCTACAGGTTTTAGTTCAATTAAAGGAATTTGGTGAGGGTTTAAAACTAAACATTCGGATTGATGCTAAACAAATCTATGCGATTACAATGAATTTCAATAACACAAAAATTCTGGCTAAACATTAATTTTACCTATCCCATACTAATAGGAACAAAATTAACTCCACTACTACATGCCCCTTCATGAAAACCAATGCTCCGACAATTAGTCTAATGGACCCACAATCCTAAATACAATATCAATCAACTAAGGCTGTGTTTGTTTTGGCTGAAAAGCATTTCAGGAAATCGTTTTCCTTTCCTCGCTGTGTTTGGTACGCTCAAAAAATTGGGTCAATGGAAATTCTTTTACGCGTTGACCGTAAAATATGCCTCCTTACCTGGAAAATTATTTCAGTTCCTATTTTACCTTCAAATCACATTTTACGGACTGAAAACAAAGAGAGAGAGAGAGAGAGAGAGAGAGAGAGAGAGAGAGAGAGAGAGAGAGAGAGAGAGAGAGAGAGAGAGCACGAAGAGAGAGTGAGATCAAGGAACGCCGTCGAGCTCAGACCACCGTCCCAAGCCGAGATGCGCTGTCGAGCTCGCGCCGTCAAGATTTTCAATCTGCTTTCTCGATCGCGCCATAGAGCTCGCTAATCTGCTTTCTCGATCGCGCCATAGAGTCCTCCATTTTCGTCGAGCAATACCCATCCCTGAAACCCAGAAAACCCACTCCAACGAACCCATTCTGCAAACCCATTTCTCAAACCCCACCACACCCATCGCTCAAATCCAAAAAACCCATTCGTCAAACCCACTCCGACGAACCCATTTGTCAAACCCACCACTCCAACGAACCCCCCACTCCACGAGATCGAACCCAATCGCCTCCGCCGCGAGATCAAACCCAGTCCCCTCTGCCGTGAGATTGAACCCAATCGCATCAGTCTCTCTTCCTTCTTCTCTCAATTTGACAGGATTTGATAAATTTTTTTGTTGGGTTTTGTTTGTTTTGTGTTTATCTATTGAGAAATGATATTAATATTTGTTTGGAAGCAAAGAAAATGTGAGAAAATTTGAGCAACAAGTAGAAAATGTGTTTTCTATAGTATTTTCAAGAACACAACCAAACACCAAAAAATATTTTTCAAAGTATTTTTTAAAATGCAACCAAACACTAGAAAATATTTTCCTCTCCTAAAAATATTTTCACCTAAAAATATTTTATACTCAGAAAATAGTTTACATTCAACCAAATGCAGCCTAAAAGTTATGGATAGAGATACTACTGGTAATTGAAGATGAATATGTGGGCAAACTTTCTGAATCAAATAATTTGTGACCACTCAAAGCGTCCAATCTTGAGACAGAGAGTGACAACCCACTATGATGAAGTTGAAATACATAACCCCACTGACCCAAATGATTGATGACCCTAACGGTGAGAGACAGTCGCATCACCAAGAGGAACTAAACAAAACCCCTAACACCAATGGAGTTTCGGTTTCAGATAACCCAAACGAAACCTTGACTCAAACCCAAAAATCCTTGAATCTTCGGTCCGAAGAGAGAGCAATCAAACGAAACCTTAACCCAAACCTAAAATCCTTGAATCTTCGGTCTTAAGAGAGAGTTATAGAGCGATAGAGTGAAGAGAAAATGGGTAGAGGGATAGTGTGATAAAGTGCTGGGTTGAGTGGCATGGAGAGAGAAAGAGTGATCGACAGAGGTATGGGAGAAAAAGAGAGAGTGGCTTGGTGAGTTTTGTCGAGAGAGAGGAGATGAGAAACTGAAGAGAGAGAAAGAGGTGGATATTTTAGGAGGATGAGAATAAAAAATATTGTTTTACGTTTGAAACGTTGCTACAATGTGTTCTAAATTTAGGATGGCATTATAGCTAAGTTGTAATTTTTTTTTTTTCAACTAGCCTCGGGTAATGCATCCATTTAGTCGTTTGATGCTAAAATTTAGCATATTAGGAGTTTTAACGTCCTAGATACTAATGCTCTAAGCCATGCTTGGATTTTTTTTAAATGATTTTCTTTGACAAGGAGTGAAGTTTTAGTACTACAGGAATCTGAAAATTATTCATATGGTTTTGTTGGCATGTATCATTAAGTTGCATAAGTCAACTATCATTGGTGAAATAGAAGATGCATATATTGAGTTCATAAAATATATAATTATTGCATCATGAGAATTTTGAACGAAATTTCTTGTTTTAAGAAATAGTACACTAAATGGACCATCACTGTCTCCATATAGCGTTTTATTTTCTTAATGAACTCTCTATTTTTTTTTAATAAGATAACCACTGACCCACACATATTTCCATAACGTTTAAACTACGATACTAGACATTTTTAACTAAACGGGCTCTTGAATTCTCAAGTTTCATAATTTATTTGATGTAATGAACCCATTTGGATAGGTTGTTGCAACAATGGTGTTCAAGGAAAATAGGTACATCCTTCAATTTTAAAATTTTTTAAAATGCAACTTCTTAAAAACGGTCCAGGCAAATATATGTTTTTTTTTTTTTTGGGTCTAAAAAAATGCATTTTCCCAGCCCAAACACCCAACTAAACGGGCTTACTAAGAGCATTCACATTCCAAAATTCTATCACATCCTATTTTACCATCTCAAAAAACTACTTTATCAATTATACCATACCATTTTACAATACTCTCAGCATCCCAATTTTTATTTTACGATACAACACATTAAAATAATATTTTTTCACAATAAAATAATATATTTCAAAATCTAAATAAAAACAGAAACCCAAAACCCAATAAGAGAGAGAGGAATTGATAAAGTAAATAAAATATTAAATTTTATTTCATTGTAGCACTATTGGCAATTTTTTTTTTTTGGCAATATTTAAGTTTTACGAGTCTGGACTTGTTTGGTGCATTAATACTAAAATTCTCTTACATATAGCATTTGCAATACCAAATGCGAATGCTCTAATAGTACAATAGACATTTTTTATGCTAAAACTTTATTTGATTAACGAAAGCTACACAAAAACACTTTCTCAATTGACGCAGGTTCCTCAATCATATTCATGCCGCACTTACAACAAAAGGAGATGCTGGATCAGATGGTTCAATCGCAAAACCTTGGAGGATACTTGGCGTCTCTCTGTCTCTCCGTTTGGATTTTGTTGAAAATTGCCAAGAACAGTGCGGATATCGGGCTTGTAGTTCAAAAGGAAAGAAGAATAAAGAAGATACAAAAACGATGTCGTTCTATGATAAGGATCCAAAGCTACATCACACGACGTTGTCTAACTAAAAAGAATATAAGTGAAGCACGTGTTGAAGAGAAAACGTTGTCGTTTTGGTTCTTTTAGAAGCACATAAATTGCCTACCATTTTTGTATTTTATCCTGTAACAAACTTTCTCCACGTGTATGTATATAATTGGTCAAGTTAAAATTCTGTTTTTGCTAGATTAGGCGGATATGCACTGTTCTAGATATGAATAGAAGAGTAAGTTGTAATTATTGTTTACACTCTCATTTTGTTAATATTCAATAAACTGAGCAGTTATAGTTTGTTTATTTTTGAGTGAGAGGGTATATTTAACAATATCATGGCCAAATCAAATTCTATCAAGGGCAAGCGTGCTTCATTTGCACCGATAAACTATAAGATTCCAAGACATTGATAATCACTCCTGATTTTCCTAGTTTAAGAAGTCCGTGGTAGGTTAGTACTAGAGAAATCTGAAAATTATTCATGCGGTTTTGTGATATACATATAACATTCACAAGTAGCATAAATCGACCATCACTTGGAACCAAAAGTTTGTCAGCAATATGGATGGTCATGGTAGAGAAACCCAATTATCGAGCTCCGGTAACAAACGAGGTAGTTGGATCACCTTCCCATTCATCATTGGTAAACCTCTCTCTCTCTCTCTCTCTCTCTCTCTCTCTCCTGATATCAAACCTGATTGTATATCTGATTCAGGTGTTCAATTTGAAAAACATAAATGCTGCTAGATCTTGATTTTTAGATTTTGATTTTTATGTTTTTGTTATGGTTTTTGTTTTTTTAACGGTGAAAGTACAGAAAGATGGGTTATGGAAGTTTAACAAAGTAAACCTAAAGTGGGCAAAGTTCTAACTTTAAACCTCAAGTTGCCCACAAACAAAATAGTAACGGTTGCACTAATGAGGGCATTAGTGATGTGGTGTAAGTGATGGTGGTGGTGATAGTGGTGTAGGTGGTGTGGTGTGGTAGTGGCGGTGATCAGGACGGGCCCATGTTGGGGCAGAGGGGGGCCATGCCCCCCCCCCCCCCTCCAATATTGAAAAAAATAATATAGCACTATATTCAAAATTTTCCCCTAAAAAATATATTTTTGGCCCCCTTCCTTCAAAATCTTTATATTTTAACCCATGAAAACTAAAAAGAAAATTACAGCATCCTTTTGCCCATTGCATATTGATCCAAAAATATGAAGCCCGTGGAAACTATGATCAATATGTGCAGTGGATACTAATGCTTGTTTGTAAGTTTATTTTTATGAATTATTAACTATTTTTAGAAAATATTTTATTAAGATTAATGTTGTTATAGCTTGTGGGGTATGTTTGTTTGGTTTATTTTTTGGACTAAATTTTGAAATGATAGAGCTATATAATATGGAAATAATGAAACTTTTACTTGAATTGTTGATAATAGGAAAATTATCTATAATATTTGATTGTTTTAAAGAGAAAAAAATTACAAATAATTTGAAGCTGACAATGCAACATTGCTTCTAGTGTTGATGTCCCAATTCATAAAAAATTTCAAACAAAATTCTAAAAAATCACCACCAATTAAATTTGTATTCGATTCAAATTATGAAAATGTGAGATCATAATGTTAATGAATGTGACGAAATTCAACAAAGCTTGAGTAGATGTTAGTTTTGATTTTTATAAACTTTTTTGGGTTTATACATTGGCCCCCCTCAACTTCTAATTCTGGTTTCGTCCCTGGTGGTGATGATGTTGGTGATTGTGGTGTGGAGTACCTAGAGGTGGTGATGATGGAGGTGTTGCAGATGGTGTGTAGAATTGTGGGCCTTGTGGCTAAAGGCCCGCTTGAGACAATCATGGTGGTGTTATAATAATTGATAGGATTGGAGTGGTTATTGTGGAAGTCTTTAGTTTCCTTTCCATTTACGATTAACTACTCAATTTGTAAATTATACTATTAGAGTGTTTTTTCAGCAAAAAAATTTCATTGATATTTTTTATTTATTTGTTCAGACATAACTTTTTAAAGGCTCATTTTATCTATATATAAATATATTGTTCTTAATCAATTTTCAACAATTAAACAAACAAGTTAAAAAAATAAAAAATAAAACTACGTCCTTAGGAGCCTGCATCCTTAACATCTAAAACATTTACCTTTGCAGGGTATAGTTCTCTTAACCTAGACGTCAGCACTTGATTCTTTAAGACCTCAGCCATGTGATAATGGATCAAGCTTATGCGCACCACCCTCAAAACTCCAATATGCGATCCTATACGCAACTTTAGCCATAGCATGTATTGGATCTGGAGGTACACGGTGTACCATAGCAACTATGGGAGCAAATCAATTTAATAATCCCAAGGATCAAGGGATTTTTTTTTAACTGGTTTTTCTGCACTTTCTATATTGGCTCTGTGGTAAGCAGAACGGTCATTGTCTACATTCAAGATAATGTAAGTTGGAAATGGGGATTTGGCCTATGTGCAATTATTAACTTCGTTGGCTTGGCCTTTCTCTTATTGGGAAACCGTTTCTACATTCATGATAAGCCACAAGGGGTGGATGATTTGGTCCTTCTTTTTCGCACCTCTTCTTTGCGGATAATTTGGTTTTATTTGCTGGTGCAGACCCGAAGAACTGTCTTGCTATCAATGAAGTTCTTTAGGAGTTCTGTTCTAAATCCGGGCAAAAGGTGAGCGAAGCTAAGTCTCGTGTGTTCTTCTCTCATAATGTGGAGCCTGATCAGAGAGATTAATTGTCAAACATTCTTGGTTTCAGCTCTACCTCCAACCTGGTCAAGTATTTGGGTTTTCCTTTGAAGCACGCTGGGGATCGTAAGCATGATTTTGATTTTGTGCTTGATAGAGTCAAGAAGAAGCTGGCGGGGTGGAAAGCTAAGTTACTCTCCATGGCTGGCCAAATGGTTCTCATTCATGCTTCTTTCTCCACCATTCCAAACTATGTCACGCAGCAAGCTTTGCTTCCAGAAAAAATCCTCAAGGGCATTGATAGGGTCAATAGGAACTTTTTGTGGGGATCTTCAGACCATGCTAGGAAAATGCATTGGGTCAAATGGGAGGTTGTGACTAAGCCCAAGGAATTAGGAGGGCTTGGGTTGCAGTTGGCTAAAGGTAGGAATACAGCTCTCCTAGCCAAACTAAACTGTTGATTTCACACCGAGAAGGATGCTCCATGGGCCAAGGTTCTCAAATATAAATATTGTAACAGGCAAAAACTTAGCTCGAGGAATGAAGCTAGACTCCCAAGCTCCCCTACTTGGAAAGGTATAAAGAAAGGAGAGGTCTATTTTAAAAAAGGGATAAAGTGGATTCCAAGCCATGAGAGTAGTCTAAATTTTTGGTCGGATTGTTGGTCTAATCTTGGTTCCAGCAGAGCGCTTATTTAGGGTCCTCTTCCCCAAGACTTGTCCAATCTTAAGCTTAAAGATGTGATAGTTCTGGGAAGATGGGACTGGTCGATGATTCCTTTCAGCTTCCCTGTGGAGATTAGAGATGAAATTCAAGCAGTCCCAATTGCCCTTATTGCTAGGAACAATGATAAGTTGGCTTGGAAATTTTTGCCAAAAGGAAGTTTTGGTATGGGAAGTGCTTATCGCCTTGACACAAATCTGATGGAAGAAGAATCTTTTGCTAGTTCTTGGATATGGAAAATTCAAACCTTGCCTAGAATCCAAATTTTTATTTGGAGATGTATGCATAATAGTATTGCTGTCAAGGAGGTTTTAGCAAGGAGAGGAATTTCGCTTGATACCACCTATCCAATGTGTCACTAACTCAGAATCACTCACTCATGCGCTTCAGGATTGTAGACTGGTTAAACCGATATGGTAACAACTAGGAACTCACTGTCTAAACTCATCCTTCTTCTCTCAAGGCATTAGAGATTGGTTGATATCTAATTCAAGCATTAAGTCTTCTCAAAATGCAGCAGGTTTTCCTTGGAATCTTCTTTTCCCTTTTGCGGTTTGGATGATTTGGAAACAGAGGAATCAAGCTATTTTCTCCAATAAGAGGGCCAATCCGAACCCAGTCAAAGTGATAGTAATGCAAGCTACTGAATTGCTCCCCTGTGCTGCTAAACCAACTCGTAATAATCACATGGTGATCAAGCGAGTCAGAAGGGAAAAACCAGAACCGGGCTGGTTTAAACTTAACACGGACGGGGCAGCAAGTGGCTCGGTAAGCACAGCTACTACTGGTGGATTGATAAGGGACGAGGCTGGCAATTGGGTAATTGGTTTCTCCAGGAGAATTGGAAAAGCTGATAGTTTTTCTGTTGAAATCTGGGCACTCCGAGATGGTCTTCAAAATCAAATGAATGTTAGTGCAGTTATGATAGAACTGGATGCGAAAGCCCTGGTGGATGTGCTTAATAACTCTTCTCATTGCAACTCTGTGATTTCTCCCCTACTGAATGATTGTAAGCTCTTAATTAGTCAATTCTCTCAGTTTTGCGTTAAGCATACTTACTGGGAAGCTAATAAGTGTGTGGATCATCTAGCCAATATAGGACTGTTTCAACCTTTGGATTTTATTGTTTACTCTAATCCCCCTTTGAAGCTGATCTCTCTAGTTGAGGCGAACTCGATGGGTTCTTATTGTAACAGGCTCTGTCCTGTGCCTTCTTCTTTTTGCTAGTTTTAATGAAATTTCCTTTAGACCAAAAAAAAAAAGCCACAAGGGAGCCCATTCAAAGACATAGTTCATGTTGTTGTTGCCAGTATTCAGAAATGAAAGGTGCAACACTCATCCAAAATTGAAGATTACTACTACGGACATAACGGAATCACAGGAATAACTGCGACCGCAGCACCCGAAAAGAGCTTCAGGTAGGAAGTTGATTCGTTCCTTTTTTTTTTTTTGGGTTGAATTGAAATTTACTTATTGTTATTTGCAAACTTGGTCACTTTACAATCATCAACATTACATATAGTCACCTCTAATACTTGACATGTGCAATAGGGTGAAAGCATCTTATGCATATATGTATACATCCAATTCTAATAGTTTGTAGATCTCACATGATCATAGGGTTCATATACTCTGAAATGGAAGGTGCATCTATTGAATTGAATGCATAAGACATATAATTATTGCAACATGAGAATTTTGAACGAAATTTAGTATTCTTACTATTGAACACCTTATCCATTAGTGTTCTATTTTTAATGAACTCTTTTTTTTTTTTTTTTTTTTTAATCTTCTTATGATGACCACTAGTATTTTGGGATATAAATTTGTATCCATATGGAGATCATTGAATTCTCACGTATGATAATTCATTTCAGATAATGATAGTCTGACAAACATTTTATAAGCCAAAATTTTATTCAACAAACAAAACTACTTAAACACACTTTTGATGCAGGTTCCTTAATCGTGCCGCACTTAAAACAGATGGAGATGTTGGATCGGATGGTTTAATAGCAAAACCTTGGAAAATATGCACAGTACAGCAAGTGGAAGATCTCAAATCCCTCTTTAGGATTTTCCCATTACGGTCATCAAGTATATTTCCAGGTACCCCAATAGGAGTTCAAGCCAGTTTGATAGTAATCCAAGCTTTAACCATGGACCGACACCTTGGGCCTCATTTCCAAATTCCTGCTGGGTCTATCCTAGTCATAAGCCTAATCTCCACAGCCATTTTTCTGACAATCATTGATCGATTTTTATCTCCAATGTGGCAAAAGCTAACTCGTAGATCTCCTACTCCCCTCCAACAAATAGGACTAGGCCATGTGCTAAACATTCAAAGTATGGCTTCTTCAGCACTAGTGGAATCGAAGCGGCTCAAAATAGCCCGAGCCCACCATCTCCAAGGCCAGTCTGGGGCCATAGTGCCCATGTTGGCCTCGTGGCTATTTCCACAACTAGTTTTGGTTGGCATTGGAGAAGCATTTCATTTCCCACGACAAGCTGCATTATATGATCAAGAATTTCCTACTTCACTTAAAAAGTACATCAACTGCGATGATTGCAATGATTATAGGGATTTCTTTTTATATGAGCACGGTTTTGATTAATCTTGTCAAAAGGATCACTGGATGGTTACCAAATAATATAAATAATGGGAGGCTAGATAATATGTATTGGTTGTTAGTTGTGGGGGGAGTGGTCAACTTCGGTTATTACTTGGTGTGTGCTTCCTTATACAAGTATCAAAATGTTGAAAAGGGAGGAGAGCAATTCTGACACTAATAAGTGATTCTCATGGTGAACAATGATAAAGGCTCACATGTACTTCTATAATAAGAGGCCTTGGGTATAGCATTTTTCACAAATGCTAACATGAACTATTTTGATTAATGCCGGAAAAAAAGTAAGATCAATGACGAACCAAGATAAAAGTGATGTGGTTTCTATCATTACTCTCATTTTATGATAGTTGAATGTTCAGTTTTATTGTAATAAAGGAAACATGATTGTATTTTACTTTTTTTTTTTAGGGGGGGGGGGGGGGTGGGGGGAGAATTTTTGCAACTAAAATAAATGAAAAAAAAAAAAGTAAAACATAACAAAACCCCTTGGTATTGTCCAAATCATCCCACTATCTAAACAAAAGAATTCTTGACTGAACGGAGGATTCTAAACCAGCAAATTACTTTCAGCACTATTCATCTGCTTGACCCTCTAACAAGAAAAACAAAAAACAAAAAACAAAACAAAGCACATTTAAAAACTTTTTTTTTAATTTTATTTTATGGGATAATGTAAAATCTTGTGGTATATAAGATGGCTACTTAGAGAAGGTCCAATGAACTTAATCAACGTCAATTGGATCCAATTGACATATCTGATGTTTGCACCATAAATGTCGAAGTAACTTTGATTACTTTTCAATTGCTATCTTTGATGACTGGATAAGTAACAATCAATAATACCTCGACTGCTTCTCAAAAAACATAATAATAAAAAAAATAAAAAATAAAAAAATATACCTTGACTGCAAAATGCAAAGTCAAAAATAGCATCTCTCTGTCTCGCCGTTTTTAAATTTGGTGACTATGCCCATATTAAATTATTATTCTACCCCTTCATAATTATACAATATATTCGTTCATAAAAGTAATATATTCGTTCATAAAGATTATCAAAATATATATATATATATATATATATATTCGTTCATAAAAAAAAATTACAATAAATTCATTTAAAAATACCGTGTCCCAATGACGGAGTCGGGATTTCAGTTTAGGGGGGTAAAATTAAAAGACAATAAAAAAAAGCCTAGAGAAAATCAATCAATATTAATAATAAATAAATAAGCAATTGTAAACAACTATAACTGTTATAACATTTTGTTATGTCTCTAACATTACTTATTAGTATTACTATTATATTATATTGTGTATAATATTAATATAGGGTCCATTGATTGAGTTGTTGTGGCTGAGATGAAAGGAAAAAAAAAAAAAAAAAAGGATTGGGGAGAAAATATAAAAGAGAAGTGGGAATGGTGCGGTGTGGTGTGGTGAAATCATGTGTGACAGTGGCTTTCAAGAAGTGAGAGCTGGTGTCTTTTTCTTAGGTGCTAGGCTTATTGATTAAGTAGTATAGGTATTTGGCTTTTTTCTTATGTGAGTGGTACAGATTGGTTATTGTGCCCATGCTTCTTTGTTTTTTTCTTTTCTCATGTCAAGAAGGGCAAGACCTCAGAGCAACCACACCAGATCAGTTAAAATCTTCTAAAATTAAAAAAAAAAAAATGTATAATTTTTACACATTTTATGCAAAAAACACCCACATCAGTGGGTGTAAAAATAGGCAAAAAATGTGAAAATCCATACACGAGCTACAATATTCGTGTAAATATACCTGAGTACTGTAGCTCGTTTATTCAGTATTTTAATATTATTTGTATAGTATAAAACTCATTTTCACTCTTTTTTTTTTCTCTCTCCTCTCACTGAGCAACGCCATGCCTCTCTCAGGTCTCAGCTCTTCTCTTTTCCTCCTTTCATTCTTGAGCTCTTCCTTTCATCTTCTCTCTTCGTCTGCTTCTTACTTTTGTTCATTCTCATCACCACGGGAAGCAAAATGTGATCGGTTTGGGGGTTTTGCAGCCACAGACTCATCTTCTTTATTGACAAACTTTAGGGCTAATTTCTCTAAAAAGGTATGGGTTTTTCTCATTAAGATTTTAGGGTTTTTTTGCTTTTTGGTTTCAAGCAATATTCTTGGGAGTTTCTCTAATCTAATTTTTTTTTAGGGTTTCTTGGTACTTTCTTGTTTCAAAATTTTTCTGGTTTGGTTTTTTTTTTAGGGATTCTTCGGAGCACACCCTATTTCTCCCTTGTTTTCGGACTGATTGAACGGAGAGAGAGATATTCCAATGGAAATGGGTTTTCGGACTGACCCATGATTGAACTCCTTTAAAGACTGCAGCTTCATAGTAAGTTCAAATTTTTGTTTGGGTTTTGAAATATTTTCTCCCCTGTTTCAAATTTTTTCTGGTTTGTTTGGTTTTTTTTTTTTGGCTTCTATGTATATGTTTATAAATATTTGTGTTATCAACATAGCATTATGCATGAATGCAATATATTTTTAGTTGCACTTGTTTTTTTTCTTACTTTTAAGCCAATGTGTCAACTGTGGTCTATAAATAGTGAGTGGAATTTGATAATTGGAATTGGTTTTTTATCTAGGTTTTGAGTGACTGTTAGAGCTCGAGTTGGGCATTTGATGTTTATTTGATAAATTTATGCACTTGGAAAATACCAATTGCTCGGGTTAGGGTCACTGTTGCCTATGGTGGGGCTCCGATTGTTCATCAAGTTTGAGGCTTTTGATATATACAGTATATATTTTTATAATGTTGCACATACTTGTGTTGTGAGCTTGTGGCTTTTTGTTTTGTTGGGTTTTTCAAATATGCTTTGTTTATTATACATAGATTGTATTTGCCCTCTGTTTGGTTGGTAGGAAAAGATAAGGAATAGAAAATGGAGATTTGAATTGACTTTTATCATATTGAGTATCTTAAGAGTTATTCTATGCTGACCCAATTTCTCCTTCTTATGTCATCTTTGCCATCATTCCCCACACTAATTAATGAACCCCACTTTGTGAATGGCTTGTATTATAAATTTCTTGCAGCATGTTAAGGAACTATATCAAAATTTTCATTTGATTCTTTCATTTTTGTTGTTATGTATTTTTATGCCTTACTGTAGGGACCTCTTGTTGGTTTCTATAGTGTTGTTGGGATTTTAAGTTCACTTTTCTATTTAAATTTTGGTTCACGTTTTGTTGTAGTTTGCAAAAATGTATTATATTGTTAGATAGTTAGATAGCGCATTGGATCAAGTCCAAGTATTTTTATTGATACATTTTTCGTATGTTACTTGTGTTTGTCAAATGTTTTGTTCTGTTTATATTTTTAAATCAGTTTATATGCCCACAGCATTTTTTAACTCACAATTGTTTGTGCTTTTTTTGTCCCAATTTTTGAAGTACACATAGATGAGATTGTTTAGTGGCTTTCAAAGGAATAGTTATTAGTTATTAAAGTGGGCCATTTGCATAATCTATGCATAGATTTTGGGGCAAAACATGGTAGTGCTAAAAAAAAGAGAATTGATTGTACTACCACAAATATTTTTTAGTGCATCTTCACATGTATAGTTTATATAGCCGTGAACTCTTACTGGACCACAGGCCCTACTTTTTCATTATGTCATTTTAATATATGTGTACATAGAAATGCTAAAATTGTGAGTTATACTGTTTACCTTTGTGTACACAGCAATATTATTTACCTTCGTGTTTTCAGCGAGTTATACCCACCTCTGTCAATTCTTTTCCCCTGCATTATCTAGTAGATAAATTTCAACTTCAATTTTGTTGCTTATTAGTGTTGCTTTTGAATTACTTTGGTGTTTGTTAGGATGGACTCACAAAATCCCTTCTTCCTTGACATTTTACAAGACAATGAACAAGGTTTTGAGTCTTTTGACAGTAGTATTTTGATGTCCACTCCACATTCAGATGTGAATGTTCATCAATCTCCACCCCAAGTTGACCATTGCAAAAAAATCAACTACTAAGAGAGGAGGTCAACAAGGAATTAACTTCACCGTAGATGAAAACGTTAAGCTAGTGTCGGCGTGGCTTCACTTGTGCAAGGAAACAAATGCAATGTTGTAAATTTTGTATTGTGCATGTACAATAGCAGTTGATTAGTTTGTAAATTTTGTATTGTGGAAGGAAATAGATGCAACGTTATAGTTTCTGCATATCTGATGTATGAAGGTGGCTATACTTGCTGATAGTTTCTACACAGTATTATTTTTCTGCATAATGATTTGTTTCTGCAAAAACTGTTTTGTGTTTCTGCATAGTGTTATTTTTCTGCAGAAACTGTTTTGTGATTCTGAATAGTGTTATTTTTCTGCAGAGGCATAGTGTCATTTTTCTGCAGAAACTGTTTTGTGTTTCTGCATAGTGTTATTTTTCTGCAGAGGCATAGTGTTATTTTTCTGCAGAAACTATTTTGTGTTTTTGCATAGTGTTATTTTTCTGCAGGGGCATAGTGTTATTTTTATGCATAATATTTTTCAATTGAGGATGACTGGTTATTTTTCTGCATAATACTTTTCGCACATTCTGACTCAAAAGTGTTTTGCCACCATAAAATTTAGATTTTATTCATCAAAATTTAACAAAATATAATAATTTTGTCACTCCAAAAACCCACTGCTAAATATATTTGAGAAGACCCAACTTTAGTAGCTATGTAAAAGATTGAGATTGTTTAATGGCTTTCAAAGAGAGATTGCTTAGTGGCTTTCAAAGATTATGTTTAAGCTGCAGATTATGGTCTTATGTACTCTTTGCAAATTTTATCAAATAAAATTTTTATCTTTTATCTCAAAAAAAAAAAAAAAAAAAAAAACCTTAGTAAAGTTCAAATTCGTGACAATGAAGTTTAATAGAGTGACAATGAAGTTTAATATTAGAATAAAATTTGTTGCTACAGGGTCCTTTTTGGAAACTTAGTAATATTAAACTTAGTAAATTTCAAATTCCAATGAAGGTTCACATTAAACTTAGTAAATTTCAAATTCCTACGACTAGCCTTGTAGTTGCCATAGATGCTCGACGAGATCCTCTCGAAGTTGAGAATGAATTCCTTTATCTCTAATGGAATTATGACGTTCAATGAACTGCATAAGGTTACAAGTGGGATTATGTGACACCGGTTTGGGTCCATTATCATTGATTTGATCATAATCGTAATCATTTGCTCCAAGGTAAGTATGTCACTCATCTTCAACGATCATATTATGCAATATTATACATGCCATCATAATGTCCTTAAGCAATTCAAGGTGGAAAAAACGTGCAGGCCCGCGCACAATTGCAAATCGCGCTTGAAGTACTCCAAATGCACGTTCGACATCCTTCCTAGCCGCCTCTTGTGCGGAAGCAAAATGTTGTCTTTTATGGTCTTGTGGTGTTGGAATTGTTTTGACAAATGTTTCCCATGATGGATATATACTATCTGCAAGATAGTACCCCGTCAAATAGTCATTACCGTTTATCAAGTAATTAACCGAAGGAGCACGCCCTTCAGCGAGCTCAGAAAATACAGAAGACCGCTCTAGGACATTAATGTCATTGTGAGACCCCAGTAATCCAAAAAATGCATGCCATATCCAAAGATCATATGACACCACGATTTCCAAAATTATCGTTGGATCACGTGTATAACCAGTATATTGACCTTTCCACTTACTTGGACAATTCTTCCATTTACCATTGGGTTTAAAGTTAAAAAAGATATGACCTTTAGGTTTGAATTTACCATTGAGTTTAAAGTTAGGTTTGAATTTCAAAATTATGACTAGTGGATATAACAATAAAAATTATGATCGTTGGGTAAAAAAAAAAATGACCGTTAGTCGGAGATATCGATTTGGCAGCATGGGTTCGATCATTGATTCTAGCAATACAGTGGTTGGAGACATCAATTTGGCAATGGTCGTCGGAGCCACTATTACAACAATCGGCCCACTGCTGATGGTGGTATAATGGCCGGAGACACCAATCTGGTGGGCGGTCACCAAAGCCACTATTTTGGTAGTTTGGGCATCAGCAGCGTTTGTCGAAACCACTATTTTTACAATTCACCCACCGGTGGGTCACTATTCGGCGGTACGGTGGGTGGCGAGACCAATCCGTCGGCGTTTGCCGGAGCCACTATTTTGGCGGTTCAACCATCGGACCTCCACTACAAGCAGCTTCATTGGCTAAGCCACCGATGTTGGTAGTTTACTTAAAGTATAAGTTTTAATTAAAAAAGTATGATCATTAGGGAAAATAATAAAAAATTGATAAAGAATGAATATTTAATTGAAAAGTCTTGTAAAATAGATAAAATAATGTGGATATTTTATAAAAGTGATTGTGTAAAATAGAAAAAATAGGTTTTTTGTATAAAATAGACGGAATCTTTTGCACGAGCTGATGTGGTTGCTCTTAAAGAGTTAAAGTTGTTTCATTTAAAAGTCATTTTTTGAGGAGCCAGGGGGCACCCCCTTGGCTCCGCCCCTGCCGTGTCCTCATCAAATTCGATTACGGGCAAGCGTGCTTCACTTGCTCGGATAAACTATAGTGTGTCTTTCTGTTCATGTGAGGTTGATTGACAAGAATATAATTAGTATCTAGACTGGTACATTAAATTATTAACAGATACTGATAATCAATTTTCTTTGAGGATTGAAGGTTAAGTACAACAGGAATCTGAAAATTATTCATATGATTTTGTGGGCATATATCATTAACAAGTTCTATAAATCGACTATCACTGACAAAATAGAAAACACATATATTGAATATATAACATATAATTATTGCATCATGAGAATTTTGAACGAAATTTCTTGCTCTTAGAAATAGAACACTAAATGGACCAGCATTATGTTTATTTAGTGATTTATTTTTTAATGAACTTTCTGTTTGATTTTTTTCATAAGATAACCATTAATATTTTGAAATATGCAATCAGAAGCTTATGGAGATCATTTGAATTCTCAGTTTCAAAAATTCATTTGATGCAATGAACCCATTTGGATAGCTTGTTGCAAAAATGTGCATTCAATAAAATGTGTTGAGAAAACATAAATTGTGCTTCAGTGTTTAAAAATGGTGTTCAAGAAAAATAGGTACTTCTTTCAATTTTAAAAAATTAGTTTTGCAAAATCCATTTGATGCCAAGCATTTGTTTTTTCACATTTTAATTTGGTCTAAAAATATGCATTTGCCCAACTCGATAGACATTTTATATGCCAAAATGTTATTCAATTAACAGAAGCTACACAAACACACTCAATTGATGCAGGTTCCTCAATTATGCCGCACTTAAAATAAAAGGAGATGATGGATTGGATGGTTCAATTGCAAAACCTTGGAGGATACTTGGCATCTCTCTGTCTCTACGTTTGAATTTTGTTGAAACTTGCCATGAACAGTGCAGATATCGGGCTTGAAGTTCAGAAGGAAAGAAGAAAAAATAAACAAAAACAATATCAATCTATGATAAGTGATGTCGTAGAAGTCTGAAAAAAGCATACAGTACTCTCTTGATGGAACAGAAACTAAACTGTTAATTCCTGGTAGTAAGCCTCGAATCCACGAGGGGTTTTCCCTGAATCCACAAAGAGATAAAAACTGGAATCTACCATAAGAAAATTTGACAAAACGTCCTTATTTTTGATAATAGTCTGATTTTCCTTTAATGGCTACAAAATATATAAATATTGAAAAAAACATCTAAAAACCCTAATTCGCACTAATTATGCGATTAGGTGACCTTAAGGGTCATCTCAAAACAGACGGAACCTTATTCTAACTTTTAAACTAAAAGCCATTAAGGAAAAATAAATATTAATATAAATAGCAAAAACATTATTTTCGGGGCCTCAATAAAGGAACTTGCCTAAATTTTGGCGACATTCATGATTGTCATGATTCTAGATCAGAATGTCGTTTCCCTTCAACCTGCCAAATTTCATGCAATTCCGACACTATCACCCCGATGAGCTCTACTAGCACCTCCCTTTGATCTTATGTTGTGACTTCCAATGCTTGTGTTGCTCCAGGAAGGCATGTGTTGTTTGTTCTACATCAATAATGATCCATAACTACATGACACGACGTTGTCAAACTTAATATAATTTAATTGATGGACGTGTTGATGACAAAACGTTGTCGTTTGGTTTTTTTTTATGCACATAAATTGCACGCGATTTTTTTAATTTATCTTGTAACAAACTTTCTTCACGTGTATGTATATAATTGGTCGAGTTAAAATTCTGCTTTTGCTAGATTAGGCGGTTATGCTCGGTTCTAGATATAAATACTAGAGTAAGTTGTAATTATTGGTTACACTCATTTCGTTAATATTCAATAAACTGAGCAGTTATAGTTTGTTTCTTTTTTGAGTGAGAGAGTAAATTTAACAATATCGAGGCCAAATCAAATTCTATTAAAGGCAAGGGTGCTTCATTTGCACCGATAAACTATAAGTGCCTTTCAATTCATGTGAAGTTGAGTGGCAAGAATATATGGTTAGTATATACACTGGAATACTAAATTCCAAGACACTGATAATCACTCTAGATTTTCCAAGTCTATGAAATCCACGGTAGGTTAGTCCTAGAGGAATCTGAAATTATTCACACGGTTTTTTTAATCAGCATATAACATTTACATGTAGCATAAAACGACCATCACTTGGAACCAAAAGTTAACCTGCAATATGGATGGAAGAGAAGACCAATTATTGAGCTCCGGTTCCAAACGTGGTGGTTGGATCACCTTCCCCTTCATCATAGGTCTCTCTCTCTCTCTCTCTCTCTCCCTCTCTCTCTCTCTCTAAAACACAGAATTTGTTGGATCAATATGCTGCTTATTTCTATTTATATCAAGCGGGAGCGGCGACAAGCTTCACACTTAGAGGCGGGGGATGGATATCGAACCTGATCGTATATCTGATTCAGGTGTTCAATGTGAAAAACATAAATGCTGGTTAGATTTCAAATATAGTGAATGTTTGCACCAATTTGCTTCCGGTCATTGGAGCAATTGTTGCTAACTCTTTCTTAGGTTCTTTCTCTTTTGCTGCAATTTCTGCCTGTATCTCTTTGCTGGTAATAGTCTTTACTTCGTTGCAACTTGCAAGATGCATGTTTGGTGTGTGTATAGTTTGCTTGCTAGACTCTCTGCTGTGTGTCTATCTCAGGTTACATTTAATTTTTGGCGAAAACCACATTTTAGTCCTTACATTTTCACGCAATTCTCACTTTGGTCCCTATCTTTTATTTTCACCGGTTTTAGTCCCTAAAATAAAAAATGTGATCTCGTTTTCGTCCTTACTGTCAGTGCCCTAACAGCAAAATCCTAGCTGGCAAACGGAACACCCTGTTAGCTGACGTGGTGCTGATGTGGCAATTAAATATTATTAAAAAAAAGATGTCACGTCAGCATTTTAATTTTTTTAAGGCCACGTCAGAAATTTTTTTATAAAAAATTTAAAGTTAAAGAAAAACCTTAAATCTAATTAATTTAAAATTTTAATTAAAATATTATTTTCTTAATATTCATGTTCTTCACAAACCAAACCCAGACCAAGAACTCAAACCCAGGTAAGAAGAACACAAACAAAAACACATACAGAAGAAAAAAATGGGTCACACTTCAAAAAAATCTCTCTCTCTCTCTCTCACAACCAAAAACACCACAAAACAACAAAGTCCTCAGATTTTTCTGAAAACAAAAAAGAACCAAGTTTGGGGTTTCAGTGGTGGCGTTTTAGTGGTGGAGTTGAATCGGTGGCCAGGTTTGGTGGTGGCAGATCGACGTGACAGATCAGCTTTTGGGCATTGGGTGACCGTGATTCAGATCATCATGGGCCGGTGGGTGCATGTGGGTGGTCATGGCTCGCCGTGGGTGGGTTCAAATCGCCTTGGGCTGGCATGGGGCTATTAATGCTCATGGGTGGCCATGGTTTTGCTCACTGTTGGCCGCCGCAAGTCTTGGGTTTGGTGGTTGTGGCAGAAATAATATCTAATTTGTTTTTGTTTTTTTTTTTAATTTTATATTTGGGTTTGTGGGTATTGATTTGGCAATGGTGGATGTTGATGGTGGTGGTGGTGGAAGTGGTGCTGTTGGTTGTGACTGATTGTGATTGTGATTGTGGCGGCGGCCATTAGGACTCTATGACTGCATCGGGACGCCAAGCCCTCTTCCTCTCCACCTCCGATCCAGGTTAGCGCCACCACCTCATGGCGTTGGTGGAGCTGGGGACTCAGTTGGTCACCGACAAGAAATTGAATGATGATTAACACAATATAATTTTAGTGATGTGGGGATAAAAATTTTTGAGATGAGTGTGAATTTTGACCCATTTTTTTCTTCTGTATATGTTTTTGTTTGTGTTCTTCTTACCTGGGTTTGGGTTCATGTGAAGAACATGAATATTAAGAAAATAATATTTTAATTAAAATTTTAAATTAATTAGATTTAAGGTTTTTCTTTAAGTTTAAATTTTTTATAAAAAAATTTCTGACATGGCCTTAAAAAAATTAAAATGCTGATATGGCATATTATTTTAATAATATTTATTTGCCACATCAGCGTCACATCAACGCCATGTCAGCTAACAAGGTGTTCTGTCTGCCACTTAGAATTTTGCTGTTAGGGCACTAACGGTAGGGACGAAAACAAGATCACATTTTTTATTTTAAGGACTAAAACCGGTGAAAATAAAAGATAGGGACCAAAGTGGGAATCGCGTGAAAATGTAGGGACTAAAATGTGGTTTTCGCTTTAGTTTTTCAATATAATTAATTGATAGATATTATTCTCTCGACTGTGGTTAGATTATATTCTTTATGTGTTTTTGCAAGCCTATTGTTACTTTGACAAATGAGTTCATAATTGGGTAGATGTAAAAATTCATCCCCTTCTATCTTTTCCAAATAATGAGGAAGTGATTTGTAAAGTGGTGATTTACAACTATGTTTTATGTTGACTTTATTTCATGACAAAAAGTGTTGTAATTGCAATAAATTATTTCCTTGTATTTTGTGAGATTTTATTACATTGGGTTTGGTACTAATTTGGTGAAGAATCGAGCATGCAATGAAGATCAGTGCAGTTTTGTGACTAACTCGCAAGAATCTCACAAGTAAAGGTTTTTGCTAAAATGTCACATGAGAAACACATGCTAAAAGCTGAAGAGTCAAGTGTCAGGTTGCATTTCGCAAATACTTTGCGAGAAAGGCCATCTTGCAAGGTACTTGAGAAACTCTCTACCTAGAGGATTTCAAGTGAGATTCTCTTACCCTTTACCCATACTATATATAGCCTTATTACCCACAAAAGTAAAAGAAGCAATTCAGAAAGAAAACCCAAGATAGGTTTCTACAACACAACACACTCACCTTTTCGAGAGAGAGCTACTCATCCTTAAGTGAGAATTCTTTTGTAGTCTCTTCTACTTTCCCTCTTCCATTGTTATAACTTGAGAGAAGATTTGTACCCAAACACAACTCTTACCTATTTATAGTGTAAAGAGTGTTTTGAGGCTTGGGAAGTTTTGAAAATTTGCCAAAAGAAGCCGGTGAGGCTTGGCGAATGCAATCGGGTGGTATTACGGCATCCAAATAATTAGTGAAAACAAGACTCCGAGAAGTCCATTAATAGCAGGAGCTTAGAGGGCTCAAGTATATTCAGTAGATAAGGCTTTGAGGGTCTTTTTGATATTTCTATACTCCAACTTGTTTACTAGTGAATCGATTTGGACTTGGAGGGTCGCAGAAAGGTTTTTCGCTGAGTTCTTTGGTTTTCTCTTCGATAACACATTTTGGTGTTATCTTGTATTTGCATCTCTCTTACTTTATTTTTTGTGCTTTACATTTATTGTTTATTGTTTATGTTTATGTACTAGAGTAGTTCCGATTTATTGTGCTTCATTTATTCTTGTTCCGCACTCAGATAAGTTAGAAAAAAAAACAATTAAGCTGTAATTTAATATTAGGGGTCTAAACAAGCATTAATGTTCCACACTAATTGAGTTTTCATGATTGAACTTTAATATTTTTCTAATTTCCTAAAACAATATTGAAGAACGCGATCTTATTGCTTCATTTTATTATTGCAAAAGTCTCTACAATTATCTACTCAATTTGTAAGGTGGAGTGTTTTGTTTGGCAATAAAATTTTCTTTTATATTTTTACCTAATTTGTTTATAAATAGCTTTTTAATTGCTCATCTTATCTAAATATAATTCAACTATTTTCAATCCATTTTCAACAAATAAACAAATAAGTTTAAGCCCAAAAAAAAAAAAAAAAAAAAAAAAAAAAAAAAAAAAAACCTATGTCCAAAGGAACCTACATCAGTAACATCCAAACCATTTTCCTTTGTACCTCAGCCATGTGATAATGGATCAAGCTTGTGCACACCACCCTCAAAACTCCAATATGCGATCCTATACACAAGTTTAGCCCTGGCATGTATTGGATCCGGAGGTACACAATTTACCATAGCAACCATGGGAGCAAATCAATTTAATAATCCGAAGGATCAAGGGATTTTCTTTAACTGGTTTTTCTTCACTTTCTATATTGCCACTGTGGTAAGCACCACGGCCATTATCTACATTCAGGATAACGTAAGTTGGAAATTGGGATTTGGCCTGTGTACGATTGCTAACTTCATTGGCTTGGCCTTTATATTATTGGGAAACCGTTTCTACCTTCATGATAAGCCACAAGGGAGCCCATTCACAAGTATAGTTCGTGTCATTGTTGCCACAATTCAGAACAGGAAGGTGCCCCACTCATCCAAAATCGAAATTAGTACTACAAACATGATGGAATCTCAAAAATAGCTGCAACTGCAACACCTAAAAAGAGTTTTACGTAGGAAGTTGAGTCATTAGGAGAATGTGCTATCTGGGATTAATTGAAATTGAGTTATTAACATTTGCAAACTTGGTCACTTTACGATCATCAATATTACATAAAACTACCATTAATACTTGACATGTGCTATCTTAGGAGAATGTATTTCATGCATATAATATATATATCCGTTTCTAATAGTTTCTAATATATACATACTATGAAATGGAAGATGCATCTATTAAATACTTAAGACATAATTATTGCAACATGGGAATTTTGAATGAAATTTAGTGTTCTTTGTATTGAACACCATGTCCATTTAGTGTTCTATTTTTAATGAACTCTCTATATTTTTCTTTTTTCTTTTTTTAATGACAATCATTAATATCTTGAAATAGATGATGACCATTAATAGTTTGAAACATACAATTGTAAGCATATGGAGATCTTTTTTTTTTTTTTTTTTTTTTTTTTGAAGAGGAAAACATGCTCTTAATTCATTAAATGGAAATAGAGTCAATATACAAAATTTGCACTATAGGTGGAGGGGATTCCTCCATCCAGAGAACATCATGTGACACATTCTTGGCATGCCTAGCTAACAAGTGGGCTACTGTATTGGTGCTCCTCTTAGCAAAATGCACTTGTGACCATCTAAACTCATTAAGCAGACAGAGCACGTCTTGAATAATATGGCCTACCCGAGATGATAGACTTCTCTTCAGCTCCAAAGCAGCCATGACCGACTTATTGTCTCCTTCAACCACCATCTCCATAAAGCCACACTCCAACGCAAACTCCACCGCTTGCCGACACGCAAGAATTTTTACTTCCTCGCTGCAATACATCGATGGTCCTTTACCTGAAAATGCAGCCATAACTTCCCCACGTTCATTCCAAATTATTGCACCAAACCCAGAGGCTTCTTCATCCTTGAATACCGTAGCATCGAAGTTTAGTTTGAACCGGTTCAGAGGTGGTGGTCTCCAACTGATCGGGTTCAAGTTTGTGGGTCTTATGACTAGGCGGGATTGAGCACTCCTAAATTCCTCCATGCCTGAAAATGCTTTCCATGGATCATAGCATTTCTTTGGTTCCATATTATCCAAGCCTGCATTAGAAACAGTTCTAACTCATCAATGGTGAGCCTAGCAATCAACTCAACCCATAATTGTAGCATATCATCCTGACCCACATCGCACTTCTACAGTCTAGCCAAGCAACTAGCCCAAATGTCTTGCACCACAGTTTCATAATGCGTGGATTTCAGTTTCCGATTCCGTCTTACAAGCTTCACACCTGTTGTCTGCAATAATCCACTTCCTAGACAGATTTACCCGTGTTGGCAAAATGTTATGACAAGCCCGCCAGCCAAAAGCCTTAATCTTGTTTGGCACCTTTAGCTTCCACAGAGTTTTCCACACCCCTCCTCCCACAACTCCCCTAGAGCTTTCAGTCCAGTCCAATTCCCTACATGCCTTCCTCGCCTCATGATACCCAAACCTCACATAATACTCACCCAATTTCTCACCAATCCAGACCACTGTGTCAGATATAACTCTGTAGCTCAAAGGTACACGCAATATGGCTTCAGCATCATCACGATGAAAATTCTGCCAAATGAATTCTCGATCCCACCCTCTTGAATCCTAGTCTATCAACTCAAAAATCTTCATATCTTCTTCTATGTTTGGTGCTGGATGGAGTACTCTGTTTGTAGGGTGGTTAGGGATCCAAGCATCATTAAGAACCTGTTTGTGTCTTCCATTGCCTACCCTCTAGCATGACCTTCTTTGCAAAATAGGTTTGGCTGCCATAATGCTCTTCCACATGTAGGAACTATTAGGCAAATCAAAGGCCTCAAAAAAATGCCTTCGCCGAAAATACAGAGCTTTCAAGCATTGGAAAGCAGTGATTCCTGGTCTTGCATCAACCTCCATCCCTGTTTTGCTAGCATTGCTAAATTGAATTGATGTAGATCCTTGAAACTCATCTCTCCTTCTAGTTTTGGTCTCGTTAGTTTATCCCAGCCTAGCCAATGAATCTTCCTCTCATTTCCAACTTGTCCCCACCAAAACTGAGCACACATGGATTGAAGTTCCTCTTATAATTTAACAGGCAAATGAAATACACTCATAGTGTACGTGGGAATCGATTGTGCCACTGCTTTGATTAAAATCTCCTTTCCTGCCCTTGTAAGAATATTTCCTTTTCACCCTTGTAGCTTTTTCCACACTCTATCTTTGAGAAAAGAAAAGGTATGATATTTACTCCGCCTCACCAAAGTTGGCAACCCCATATAGGACTCAAACTTCTCCACTTCACTCACTCCAAGCATGGCTTTGATTATCTCCCTTTTCTAGGGTGATGTATTGCTACTGAAATAGGCTAAAGATTTCTCCATATTTATGCATTGACCGGACGCTTCCGCATATAATTTCAGAATCTCCAAGGCTTCCCGTGTCTCATTTTCAGAGGCTTGGCAAAATAAAAGTGAGTCATCAGCAAACAGGAGGTGTGAGGTTTTCGGGGCTCTCCTACAAATGGAAGCATCAAGGATATGTCCCTCCATTTTTGCTTTCTGCAAAAGAGATGTGAAACCTTCTGTACATAAAATAAATAAATAAGGTGACAAAGGATCTCCCTGCCGAAGACCTCTAGTGGGGGTAATCATACCATATGGTTTGCCATTAATCAAAGTTGAAAAAGAAGTTGAGGAAATACAACTCATCACTCTGTCAACCCAAACTCCTGGGAAACCCAACTTCAGCATAATCTGCCTTAAAAAGCTCCATTCCACCCTGTCATAGGCTTTGTTGACATCCAACTTTAAAGCTAAAGTCTCTGTTTTACCTTTTTTCCAACCATGCATCATATGTAAAGCTTCATAAGCTACAAGGACATTGTTTGTGATCAATCTCCTAGGAACAAAGGCACTTTGTGTTAGGGCAATAATTTGAGGTAAGATCTGTTTCAACCCATTTGCTAAAACCTTTACAATAATTTTATAGATAACATTATAGAGGCTAATGGGTTTAAAATCCGACATCTTAATACGATTTTTAATTTTTGGGATGAGTACAATATGGGTATGATTTATTGCAGGCAAAAATTTATTTTGCCAAATGTAATATCTGACAATCAAAGTGCCTTTGTACTTGGAAGGCAAATTATTGATAATACATCTGTAGCTTTTGAGATCTTACACAGGATGCGAAATAAAAGAACTGGAAAAAAGGAGTAGATGGTGGTGAAGCTAGACATCAGTAAAGTATATGACTAGGTGAAGTGGAATTTTCTTCGTCAAATGATGATTAGGTTAGGATTTGATGAAAGTGGGTCGACCTGGCTATGGAAACAGTGAGTACAGCCACGTACTTAATTTTGATTAATGGGGAGCTGAAGGGTTTTGTTCAACCATCAAGGGGTATAAAGCAAGGAGATCCGCTCTCATCATACTTATTCCTATTGTGTACGAAAGGGTTATCAGGAATGATAAGAAAGGCATCAAAAACCAGGCAATTACATGGAGTGCTATCTTGTACAGGTGGGGTCCGTGTATCTCATCTTCTCTTTGCAGGTGACTGCTTGTTATTCTGTGAAGTATCAGTGGAGGAGTGTCAGCGCCTCCTAGACATATTGGGTAGATATGAGGCTGCCTCAGGTTAAGCAATCAATAGGCAGAAGACATCTCTATTTTTTAGTAAAAGTACTAAATCGGAGGTGAAGGATGCTATAAAAAATATGTTAGGTGCAAGGATTTTGAATGACTGTGAGAAGTATCGTGGGCTACCCATGGTGGGGGGAAAATCAAAGGTAGCTACGTTTAAAGAGCTGCAGGAACAAATAACTAAGAGGGTAATGGAGTAGAAGGAAAAATTCACCTCAAAAGCCAGGAGAGAGATTTTGATCAAGACAATTGCCTAAGCCATGCCAACTCAATGAGTATTTTCAAGATTTCAAAGGCAATGAGGGACTCAATCAATTCAATCTTGGCAAAATACTATTGGGGACAAAACAAAGGATGAAAGGAAAATACACTGGATAAATTGGAAGAAGCTATGTACACAAAAACAAAAGGGAGGTATAGGGTTCTGCGATATACATGCTTTCAACTTAGCTATGCTAGCTAAGCAAGCATGGCGTTTGCTGCACCACACGCACTCCCTATTTTACCGTGTTTATAAGGCAAGGTATTTTCTGAACTGCTCATTCTTAGAGACTAAATTGGGTAATAAACCATCTTTTGTTTGGAGGAGCCTAATTGCTGCTACAGAAGTTGTTGTAAGGAACTCAAGGAGGAAAGTGGGGGATGGAAGCTGGATTAGGGTTTCATCTTCAAACTGGCTGCCATACATAACTGTCTTTAATAGGGATGTGGAGCACATGATAAGGGTGGCTAACTTTATAACAGAGATACTTGGTAGTGGGATAGGAGGAAGATTGAGGAAAAGTTTGCACCAAGGACTAGACTGGATATCCTGGCAATCCCCCTTTGTCATAACCGGTCCAAGGACAGCCTCGTTTGGATGGAAAACAGTAAGCATGAATTCACGGTGAAATTAGCATACAAGGTGGCTAAGCGAATTCACCAGCAATTAGATATAGAGCACTCAAGGGCACAAGAAGATAGAAGGTGGTGGAAGATGATTTGGGCAATGAACATAGACCCAAAGGTGAAATCCTTCATGTGGAGGGCATGCTCAAATATACTACCTACACAGGATAATCTTCGACGAAGGAAGGTACAGGTGGATCTGAGGTGCAAGCTCTATTGTCAACAACCATAAACATGTGCCCACTTGTTCTGGGAATTCCCTTTTGCTAGAAATGTATGGGCAATGATGAGGGGAAGGGTGCAAAAGTGCAGCAATGAGGTTCAAGATTTTTTCCATCTATTTTGGATGTTGGGGAGGAAACTATCAAAAGAAGAGATGGAGATATGGGCAACCCTGTCATGGGCAATTTGGAATGCAAGGAATAAGGCATATTTTGAGAAAACTCAGACACACTCCAAGGTAATCATCGACCGACCATTAGCGACATTAGAGACTTACCAAAAAATGGCTGCTACTCAAGGTGGGATAGGACCCACAGGTTCGGCCTGAATGTATGTATATCACCCTTTGTTCATAGTACTAGGAAACAAGGGAGTTAGGGGGGAGTTTCCTATTTACTTTGGTCCTTTTACTTTTGCTATATTTTTGGAAGGAAGTTAGTTTGTAATGGCATCGATTTGCTTATTGTATACGTGACTTATACTTTCAATCAATAAAATTCTATCGCCTTATCTCAAGAAAATTAAGAAACTCAAGGATGTTGGTGCAAATACAATGATAATGGAAAATACACAAGAGGAACTGAATAATACTTCTTAATTTTATTAATTTAAAGAGAGAAAATATACAACACTATTTGGACTGAGGCGCGGCACTTGCTCTCTTTAAGAAGATTCACGCCCTTGGTTGGCTAAACTTTGTAACCGGTGCAGACCGTCTCTGACTTGTCTCCCCCAAGATACAACAGCTCAACAAGTGTTGTATGGCTGGAACAACTTCTGCACAAAGTGTTCAAGCCCAAAGCTCCACCAGAAAGAACACCCTTCCTTGCCAAGAATCTCTCTATTTTTTTTTTTTATTGTATGTTGCAGTAACTTGGATTAGGTCTGAACGAGTCTATTTATAGGCTCAATGGGCCTTACAAAATTACTACCCAAAATAATCTGATGAATTAGGTCCATTATTCTGATGTAGTAGGTGTTACAAAATTAATTGTTGGATATAATTCTAATAGGCTGGAGTTACACAATTAATGGTTAGATAAGGAGTTTCTAAAGAATGATTAGGCCCAAACGAATAGTCCATTAAGTGGGTTAATGGCTATTCATTTTCTATAATAAAAATGAAATATTAATTCGGGTCATTTACTCACCAACGGATATGGTAATTACTCTAAATGGGCTAATGATTAGGCCCAAACGGATAGTCCATTAAGTGGGTTAATGGCTATTCATTTTCTATAATAAAAATGGAATATTAATTCGGGTCATTTACTCACCAACGGATATGGTAATTACTTTGAATGGGCTGTCAAGTAGGAGGATCCAAGAGGTTGATTCACTTCCATTTTTGACACCTCCACCCTTCACATTCACCTTGCGCACGTATCTGGCCTAATATTTGAGGCAATTCATATTAGCCCATTAATCACCACAATTAAAAAGAACAAAATAGTCTCTCTCGTTTTCAATGTGAGATTAAACATTTTCACTAACTCCTCGTCTTCCATATTCACTCTCACATCTTTACATTTATGTCATATTTATTCACTTTAATTATTTAATATTAAAATGCTCCAACAAAGGATAGTAGACATAACAGTATCACCAACAATATGTCAAAATTTCTGGTAATAAATGGCATTCATACAATTGGTCCAGACGCCTTTGTGGATCCCATTTGAAATAAAGCTGCTTTTATTTCATCTGCATTGAACTCATTGGTCAAAGTTTGTTGCATTTCTAATGTCAGCTTATGTGGTACAGCTTCAAGGCACTCCTCAATTCTTGTACATGGGCCCGTGGAGAATATATTGTTCAAGTACTGTATTGCGACACCTGCCACCTCTTCCATATGGACCATATCCTCTACCCAACAACCCTGTGCATCCATAATTCCTTGGTAGTGGTTTCTCTGCCTGCGTTGGAATGCCTTTGGATGAAAATTTTTTGAGTTTTTATCACCATGTTTAATCCAATTAACCCTTAATCTCTAAGCCCAATAAATTTCCTGTTTTCTAAGCCATTCATAATTGATTTGACATAATAATAAAACAGAAGGAGATGTTTTCTAAGGCAAAACTTTATTTGACTAACATCACTACTCAAGCACACTCTCAATGTAGGTTCCTCAATCGTGATGCACTTAAAAACAGAAGGAGATGTTGGATCTGATGGTTTGATCGCAAAACCTTTGAGGATATGCACTGTACAACAAGTAGAAGATCTCAAAACCCTTACAAAGATTTTTCCATTATGGTCAACAAAAATATTCTTAGATACCCCAATAGGAGTCTTAACTAGTTTGACAAATCTCCAATCTTTAACCATGGACCACCACCTTGGACCTCATTCCTGCTGGGTCTACCCTAGTCGTATGTCTAATCACCACAGCCATTTTTATTACCCTCATTGATCGATTCTTATGTCCAATGTGGCAAAAGTTGACTCATAAGTCTCCTACACCCCTCCAACAAATAGGATTAGGCCACGTGCCAAAAATTCTAAGTATGACAATTTCAGCACTAGTGGAATCAAAGCGGCTCAAAATAGCTCATGCCCAGGGCCCACCATCTCCAAGGGCAGCTCGGGTCCATAGTGCTCATGCTAACCTTGTGGTTAATTCCACTAGTTGTGCTTGGCATTGGAGAAGCGTTTCATTTCCAAAAGACAAGTGGCATTATATTATCAAGAATTTCCTACCACACTCAAAAGCACAGCGACTGCGATGACTGCAATAATTATCGGGATTTCTTTTTATATGAGCACCGCTTTGATTGATGTTGTCCAAAGGGTCACTGGATGGTTACCAAATGATATAAATAATGGGAGGCTAGATAATATTTATGGGTTATTAGTTGTGGTGGGAGTGATCAACTTTGGTTGCTACTTGGTTTGCGCTTCTTTGTGTAAGTATCAAAACGTTGCAAAGGGTGAAGATAGTAATTATGGTACTAATAAGTGATCCTCGTGGTGAACAATGCTAGAGGCAGGAATGTATTTCTGTTGCCGCTTTATGTCAAGTTTTCGTTTGAACAATAACGGAGATTCTATTGATCTTTTGTCTTCAATTTGTTGAAAAAAAAAAATTATCAACTGCATAAATGAAGAAAAGTAATAGGTAGAGAAAATAAAACCTTCAAGTATTTTCCAAATCATCCTATATTCTTGAATGAAAAGGTAGATACTGATCCTACAAATTACTTTCAGGACCTGGGCCTCCTCACCTCTATCAAAATAGTGCATGCCAAACAGCCCAAGCTTGTGCTATAACAGTTATAATGTGGCCGCTAATTAGCATAACTCACTGTACCTCTTGTTGCATTTTTAATCGGCGATTATTTTATTTGGGAGTTCTAACTTTTAATTACAGTATTTTTCAAAAGGTTGGATGAATTGACATTAAGTGTATGTTTGAATACATGTTTTTTCCTCTACGTTTGCGTACCGTACGTTTTGTGTGGATCTCGTATACTGTTCACAGACCTACAAACTACATTTTTTTTTTTAAACACAACTTTAAAACTAGTCCCACGACACTATTCACACATTTAAAAATTATTTTGTTACAGAGTTCTCAATATTCAGCAATAAGCGGTATCCAAACAACCCCTAAACTGATATTTTTAATTTTAATGTTTTACGACACTTTGAAGTTATTTAGGAGTTTGCAGATTAGTGTTGAGTCTGATATTTGGCGTACTGAATTCAAATAAAATTCTGTACTCCAAGTGCCGAATTTGCAATATATGCTTGGTTGGCAATTTTGGGAAATTTTGCATGATGTGGCTGGTCCAGATAATGGTGTGTTTTAAGTTAAAACACCCATTAACCCTCACTCTTCTTATAGAGGTTATCATCGTTTTGTGGTTGATCTGTTCTAGAAAACCTATAATTGTAATTTAAAAAAAAAAAAAAAGATTTATAAGATACTTTGGTCACATATCATTGTCGTGTGTTGGCATCAAAATATATCCGCAATGCAGTATATTGACAATTGCTACTGGGTGAGAGAAAATGAGGCTTGTTTTATGCACCCATTTCTTGAGTTAGATTCCTAGGAATCCGAAAAAGATCGAATCGAAATGCCACTGGGTGGAACAGCGGATCAAATTATGTAGCGTGACAAACTCAGTTTTGAAATTTGCTTCGATGCATAGTTCATTGATCCTGCATCCTCATTTTTCCATTTTGCTATTGGGTTTGTGGGGGGTAAAAGCGTCAAAACACCATACGGGCCCAGGGCCTGGTCCGAGGACGTGGACTCCACTAAAGGAGCCGTGAGTCGGGAATAGGACCTCCTAAAACTAAGGCCCAAAGGCTCACCGACCAGACCGTCAGCCTGTAGGATGAGGATCCGAGGAGAAGGTCTCCTCGGACATGAGGGTCAGGGACAAAAGGGAGTAGCACGACGTCCAAGGAAGAGTTCCTAAAGCTCGGCGAGTCATCCCAAGCCTTAATGAGACGCCGAGGAGGAAGAAAAGGGAGACGTGCACTGCATAAAGCTGCTGCCACCGCATTAAAGGCCTTTCACTTACCCGCTGGCCGCATTTATGGAGAAATGACTTCTGAGGGGACGGTGGACAGCCTTATAGGCATTGGGGAGCGTTTTCAGGGAAAAGACGGATGGGAACCAGGAATGGAAAGTATAAATAGAGAAGGGTGGACCATAGAAAGGGGATCCGGATTTTTTCTCTAAGGAAGAAAAAGACTCACTCTCTCTCTCCTCCCAGATAATAGAAGGAAAGCCTGGACATAGACTCCTCGGCCCACGTCCAAGGAGAAGCAGAGGCTCTCCCTCAACTCCTAGCACGCCAGCAGCGGACTTAACCCTTACCTCATAGTTTTCTAAGGCCCTAGGAAGTCTAGACTTTAAGCCCATTCTCTACAAATTCTATTGTGTAGGCCACTTGGGCCGGCTCGGTCACGCATTTGGACTAGAGGCTTACTTTGTGTCTTTACAATTGGCACCGTCTGTGGGAAGCCTTGACCAAAGGGATTGGAAGTGTCATGGAAGGTTCAGGTTCACGTCATGCGGAGTCCAGGGGGTCCCAGCGCGAGGACCAATTTGTGCGGTTAGAGCAGGAGAGAGAGCGCAAGGCCAGCGTGCGCACGGGACATACGCACGGGAGGAGCTATGCACAGGATTGAAGTAGAGCCTCACACGAAAAAAGCGTGGAGACCCTGCAAAGGGAGATTGACCACCTGAGAAGGAAGTTACGCCGGGAGAAATGAAGGCGCACGCCCTCCCCTTCAGACTAGTCCTCAGCGGACACTAGTGGTAGCTTCGATAGCTCTAGGTCGAGGACCCCTCCTGGCAAGTCCTCCTCTCAGGAGGATGAACACTATCGCGAATCTAAGGATAAGAGGACATCCTCCAGAGGCCTGGCCAACAATGCGCTGAGCAGGGCGCTCCACCAGATTTTCAAGTCACCCTTCACTCGAAGGATTGAGAAGGGAAAACTTCCAAGGCGGTTCACTAAGCCAACCTTCACAATTTACAACGGAAGGACGGGCCCAGTGGAACATGTGAGCCACTTCAACCAGAGGATGACGGTGCACTTGAAGAATGAAACCCTGATGTGCAAGGTCTTCCCTTCCATCCTCGGACCCGTCACGATGAGATGGTTCAACGGCCTGAAGGTGGGCTCTGTCGATTCCTTCACGGAGCTCACCAGGGCATTCGGCTCGCAGTTCATCACATGCAGTAGGGTCCTTCGGCCTCTAGATTCACTGTTGTCCATGGCCATGAGAGAAGGAAAGACCCTCAGGGCATATACTGACAGATATTGGAAGATGTACAATGAGATCGATGGGGACTTCGACGAAGTTGTCATAAGCACCTTCAAGGTCGGCCTTCCAAACGAGCATAACCTGAGGAAGTCACTGACTAGAAGGCCTGTCAAGAGCGTGCGTCAGCTCATGGACCGCATTGACGAGTACACGCGGGTCGAGGAGGATCAATTACAATTGAAGGTTAGGGCGAAGGTTATCCCTCAAGAGAGGAGGGATTTCAGGTCAGACTGATACAGCAACAGTAGGCCGAGGAGGGAATTCGTCGGGCAACCTCGTCAGATGACAACGCAGGTGGTCGGCGTTGTATTTCGCGAACCCATACAGCGGGTGTTTGAAAAAATCTCTCACGAGCCCTACTTCAGATGGTCCAGCAAAATGATAGGTGATCCCGCGAAGCATAACCAGAACCTCCACTGCTAGTACCATCAGGAGAACGGCCACATTACTGAGAACTGCAAGAGCTTACGGTACTACCTAGAACAGCTGACGAAGGAGGGAAAATTGAGACAGTTCGTGCACCAGCATGAGGGGCAGAGAGAACACCTTGGGCTAGCAAGCCAGGGCCACTATGCCCCGAGGCCTCCTCTAGGAACCATCAATGTCATTCTTGCCGCTCCTGGGAGGACCGGCTCGCGCCTTTCCAGGGTGATGTCTGTGGCGCGAGCCCATGCTGAAGGCTCTGGCTCCGAGCTGAAGAAGGTCAAGGGCAATGCGCCGCCCACTCTGGCCTTCTCGGATGTGGACAAGGAAGGGACCATCCAACCCCACGATTACGCCCTAGTCATAATGCTGAGGATTGGAGGTTACGATGTAAAGAGGGTGATGGTGGACTAAGGACATGGCGCAGACATCATGTACCCCGACCTGTACGAGGGGCTGAACCTGAGGGAAGAGGACCTCTGGCCTACGGGTCGCCGCTGATAAGCTTCGAGGGAAAGGTAGTGACCCCGAAGAGGCAGATCATATTGCCTGTACAGTCAGGTCCAGCAGTGGTGGAAGTGGATTTCATTGTGGTGGACACCTACTCCCCTTACACGGCTATTGTGGGAAGACTTTGGCTGCACGCCCTAGGGGCTGTCTCCCCCACTCTCCACGCTAAGGTGAAGTTCCCTGTTGGCGGCCAAGTCGAGGAAATATTGGGAGTCAGTCCACAGCAAGACAGTGCCTGATCGCTGCAGTTTTGCGTAGGCCGGACCCCGAACCCTCAGCTCCGGCTACTCCAACCTAATAGCAATTAGCCTCTTCTGCCACCACTGGAGGAACAGTGGCAGAGGAGCCTGCATGTGAGGGCTTAAACAGGGTTCTTGTAGACAACGACCTAGAGAGGTTCTTCCAGATTGGGGCTCAGCTGCCAACCGAAGAAAGGGAAAATTTGGTCGCGTTCTTGAGAAGGAACCTCGACGTGCTTGCATGGGACGAGCATGAGATGCCTGGAATTGAGCCAAACTTCAAATGCCACTACTTGAACGTCAACCCGGTGGCAATACCGAAGAAACAACCCCCTCGGCGCTCTTTCGCGGAGCATTCCAAGGCTGTTAAGGAGGAAGTCATTAAACTTAAGAGAGTTGGGGCTATCAAAGAAGTGTTCTATCCCGAATGGTTGGCGCACACAGTCGTGGTGAAGAAGAAAAGTGGGAAGTGAAGAGTGCGCGTAGACTTCACGGACCTCAACAAAGCCTATCCCAATGACCCTTTCCCGATGCCTCGCATAGATCAACTGGTAGACACGACGGTCAGCCACCCTCATATAAGTTTCCTGGACACCTTTCAAGGGTACCACCAGATACCTTTGGCTTTAGAAGACCAGGAGAAAACTGCTTTTGTGACCCCCACCGGCAACTACCATTACAAGGTGATGCCCTTCGGCTTGAAAAATGCAAGGGCTACCAATCAGAGGATGATGATCCGGATGTTCGAGGCGCAATTGGGAAAGACCGTTGAGGTATACGTAGACGATATGGTTATGAAGAGCAGGGCCATATTGGAGCATGTGGCCGACCTAGCCAACACATTTCAGACTTTGCGGGAGCATAAGTTACGTCTGAACGCCTCCAAATGCTCCTTCGGTGTAGGGTCTGGTAAATTCCTGGGCTACATGCTTACTCATAGAGGTATTGAGGCCAACCCCGAACAGATCTCCGCAATCTATAACCTACAACCACCTCGGAACCCGAAAGAGGTCCAGAGGCTGGCCGGAATGACGGTTGCCCTCAGTAGGTTTATCTCCCGATCTGGGGACAGGTGCCAACCCTTCTTCCAGCTTCTGAACAAATGGACGGGATTCGAATGGACAGAGGAATGCTCCTTGGCCTTCCAGCAAGTGAAGAAATACCTCTCTCGGCCACCCGTTATGTCCAGCCCTGATCTAGACGAAGTCCTGTTTGCATACCTAGCTATGGCCACCCACGCCGTTAGCCTGGTTCTCATACGGGACTACGACGGTAAACAAAGGCCGGTCTATTACGTGAGCAAGTCCCTGTAGAAGGCCGAGATCCGGTATTTACCGTTGGAAAAGGCGGTTCTGGCCATAGTGCACGCGACGCGCTGGCTCTTGCACTATTTTCAATCTCATACGGTTGTCGTGTTGACCCAACTCCCACTTAAGTCCGTGCTGCGAAGTGCTGAATATTCCAGCAGAATCGCCAAATGGAGAACCTTTTTGGGGGCCTTTGACATCAAGTACCTACCTCGTACATTTGTGAAGGGGCAAGTCCTGGCTGACCTGGTGGCGGAGTTCACTAAGCCTTCCCTAGAGGAAGGCCTAAGGGGACGTAGCTTGGGGGGAAAGCAAGTCGGCATAGTCTCGTGCGAGAAGCCTCCGGATGAGGTTCAGGCCCTAGGATAGTCGCGATATCTCCGGATGGGGTCGTCATTGAAAAGTCTCTGAGGATAGCATTTTCAGCTACCAACAATGAGGCCGAGTACGAAGCCTTGCTGATGGGAATGGACATGGTTCGAAAAATAGAGGGAAAGGCGGTGCGAGGGTTCTTAGACTCGCAGCTGGTGGTCGGCCAAGTGGAAGGGAAGTTGGAGGCTAGGGAATCGAGAATGCGAGAGTATTTAGCCCACGCCAAGCACTTGCAAGCTAAGTTCGAATCCTTCGCACTATCGCATATCTCCAGAAGCGGAAACACCCATGCTCGCAACCTCCTCGGCACAGGGCCTTCCCCGGGTCATTCTCGTCGAGGACCTGCTTAAGCCAGCCGACCCGGGTTGTCAGCCCATCCGAGTCGAACAGGTCAGAGCAGAACCCAGTTGGATGGACCCTATAGTGTCTTTTCTTAAACACGACACACTACTGGAGGAGAAGTCCGAGGCCGACAAGATCCGTAGGAAGGCTCCTCGGTTCTGGTTATCCGAGGACGAAAATCTCTATAAACGCTCCTTCTCGGGGCCCTACCTGCTATGTGTGCACCCTGAAGGGACGGAGTAGCTCTTAGAGGAGTTGCATGAGGGAATCTGCGGCAGCCACACGAGCGAAAGGTCACTAGCTCATAGGGCCCTCATGCAGGGGTACTAGTGGCCAAATATGCAACGGGAGGCACAGGAGTACGCAAGGAAATGCGATCAATGTCAGAGGTTTGCCCCCAACATTCACCAGCTAGGTGGTGTTCTTAATCCATTGGTCAGCCTTTGGCCATTTGCGCAGTGGGGCTTGGACATAGTGGGACCGTTTTCGAGGGCGGTGGGCAACAAGCGGTGGCTGCTCGTCTGTACAGACTATTTTACCAAGTAGGTAGAGGTCGAGCCACTCTCGAATATCCGAGACGTGGACGCGAAGAGATTCATCTGGAAGAACATCATCACCAGATTTGGGATCCCACGTATTCTCATCTCGGACTATGGATTGCAGTTCGACAGTAAAGCCTTCAAGGAGTATTGCGAGGACTTCGGCATCACGAACAGGTACTCCACTCCAGCCTACCCGCAGGGGAACGGGCAAGCTGAAGCGGTCAACAAGTCTATAGTCAATAGACTCAAGAAGAGATTAGACGATGCGAAGGGCAGATGGGTGGATGAGGTACCACACGTGCTGTGGACTTACCGAACCACGCCGTGAAGGTCCACAAGGGAGATGCCTTTCCCGATGACGTATGGCACCGAGGCCGTGATTCCTGTGGAGATGGGGTTCCCGACGATGAGGGCGCAGTCTTTCGCTTCAGACACTAACGACGACATGCTGCTGAAGGGTCTAGACCTGGTGGAAGAAAGGCGGAAAAGCGTTATGGTCAGGCTAGCTTGCTATCAACAGAAGCTCAAACAAGGGTATGACTCTCGCGTACGATCCAGGCCTCTCGCTCTGGGAGACCTAGTCTTGAGAAAAGTCGTCGGAACTGCAAAGGACCCATCGTGGGGAAAACTGGAACCAAACTGGGAGGGGCCTTATCGTATCACCTCAGTGGCCGACATAGGGTCATATCGTCTCGCCGACTTGGAAAACAAACTTGTAAAATGACCCTGGAATGTAAATAACCTTCGAAGGTATTATTACTAGTGAAAGGCGTGCGCGCCACATGTTCGGATTGTATTGTATCATGGTAATTGTCACTATATTAGTCTCTATCACTAAATTAATTAAATGTTAATGTCAATCGGGGCTAAGCCAGGTCCTCGGACCTTCTGCCTTGAAAAAATTTAACATACAGTTTTTATTCTCATTAAATGTTAATGTCAACCTTAGTTATGCCAGGTCCTCGGACCTTCTGCCTTGGGAAAATTTAACATACAATTTTTATTCTCTTTGAGTGTTAATGTCAACCGGGGCTAAGCCAGGTCCTCAGGCCTTCTGCCTTGAGAAAATTTAACGCGGTTCAATTTTTATTAAGTGTTAATGTCAACTGGGGCTAAGCCAGGTCCTCGGACCTTCTGCCTTGGAAAAATTTAGCATGGTTCCATTTTTATTAAGTGTTAATGTCAACCAGGGCTAAGCCAGGTCCTCGGACCTTCTGCATTGGGAAAATTTAACATACAGTTTTTATTCTTATTAAATGTTAATGTCAACCTTGGTTATGCCAGGTCCTCGAACCTTCTGCCTTGGGAAAATTAAACATTCAATTTTCATTCTCTTTAAGTGTTAATGTCAACCGGGGCTAAGCCAGGTCCTCGGACCTTCTGCCTTGGAAAAATTTAACGCGGTTCAATTTTTATTAAGTGTTAATGTCAACCGGGGCTAAGCCAAGTCCTCGGACCTTCTGCCTTAGGAAAATTTAACATACAATTTTTATTCTCATTAAATGTTAATGTCAGCCTTGGTTATGCCAGGTCCTCGGACCTTTTGCCTTGAGAAAATTTAACATACAATTTTTATTCTCTTTAAGTGTTGTTGTCAACTAGGGCTAAGCCAGGTCCTCGGACCTTCTGCCTTGGAAAAATTTAGCACGGTTCCATTTTTATTAAGTGTTAATGTCAATCGGGGCTAAGCCAGGTCCTCGGACCTTCTGCCTTGAGAAAATTTAACATACAGTTTTTATTCTCATTAAATGTTAATGTCAACCTTGGTTATGCCAGGTCTTCGGACCTTCTGTCTTGGAAAAATTTAACATACAATTTTTATTCTCTTTAAGTGTTGTTGTCAACTGGGGCTAAGCCAGGTCCTCGGACCTTCTGCCTTGGGAAAATTTAACACGGTTCCATTTTTATTAAGTGTTATTGTCAACTGGGGCTAAGCCAGGTCCTTGGACCTTCTACCTTGGAAAGATTCAATGCGCCGTTCAATTTTTATTAAGTGCTAATTGGTCTTTTGAGCGATTGTGAGACTGTGTAAATAAGCTTTTTGCGTAGCAACACATTTGTGTCAGAAATCAAGTGCAATAGATCGAATCATACAACAGTAAACACAATCCATCCAAGAAATTACACTATCAAAGCAAGATAGTGAAGTTCATTAAAAACTGCTCGGGACGAAATTAATGGAAATAAATTACAAGGAAAAATACTTAAAGTCTACATAAAGACAGTTGATAAAAGGGAAAGTCTGCGCAAAACGGTGAATGGGGGCCCGAGGTTGCCTACCCCTTGATCTTCAATGGGGGTTCCTTCACTGGCTTGGACAAAGTCTCTTTGGTCTTGCCCTCAGCTTCGGTTCGCTCTGCTGCGACCTCGGACGGGCCCTGGACTTGCTTTCCTTTGTCCTTCGGCTTAGGCGGAGGCAAGACCTGGCTGGCTGGCTCGCCCAACCCCTCATCGGGGGCAACAACCTCCTCAAGGGGCAGAACCTGATCCGAGGAGGAGGGAGGCAGAGTAGAGGGAGCGTCTTCGATGAATCTGATATCTTCGGGATACCAGACCTTCTCCGCAGCCTTCAACTCGAAGCTAGCAAGGACTCCTGCAGCGTTTAAGGCTTCCACCCAAACCTGTTGGCAGTATTCCCTACACAGCTCACTCAGCTCCTCGGTCAGGCGATTCTCTGTCACCTCGACCCCCTTGTTGTAGGCGGCCTTGGTAGCAGCCTCCACGGTCTCCCTGACGGTGCGAGCCACTTCTTGGGCCTGCGCGAGCTCGTTTCTTAAATTCGAGGCCTTTTGCTCCGCTTTGGCCAGGGCCTTGTCCTTTTGCTGCAGAAGCTTGCGTTGGGCCTTCGCCTGCGCCTGCGCCGTCGCCGTCTTTAGGCCCGCATCTAGGCTCCTCTTCTCCGTTTGCTCCGAGGCCAGCTTGGCACCCAGATCAACCTTCTCCGCCTCGACGCGGCTCAGCTCCTTCTCGATCTCAGCCCTTGCTGACTGCTCGGAGCCGACCTGGATCTGATAATGCTCCACCAAGGCATCGGCAGCAAAGGCCTCCAAGATGGCCTGCGAGGGAAAGTTCCAGCAGAAACATAGTAAGCAAAGGTTAGCGTACACGTAGGCTAAAATAACAACGACAAAACTAGAGGCGTAGCATGTACCAGGCCCAGGTTCCTCTTAAGAGAGAGAAAGAGAAGCGTACGGCCCATCCTCCCCAGTACCTCCATGTGCCTAGGCAGAAGGAGGGGCTGCTCTAGCGAATTGGCTAGGTGAAGGGCGTGACCTCTCTGGAAGTCCTAGATGCTCGCCTGGAAAGGTATTGGAGCCCCGTCCACCTCTAGAGGGGGAAACCAGCTGGACTCCCCTCGGCGGACCTCGGCTTGTCCGCGGATTTCTCCGCTCTCAACGGATAAGGCTCGTCCCCCACCCTTACCAATTTGCTGCTGTTGCTACTGCAGCTGCTGCTGGTGCTTCTTCTTTTTCTCTCTCTCCCTGCCTACCTCTTCGCTCTCATTCCTCCTCTTCTTTAGGACAATGGAGGTAGGAGGGGGCAAGTCGAATGAAGGGGGAGGGGGAGGGCGATGGGGAGGCAGGGGCAGCTTGGGCTGGGACCCAGAGGCGTTTGTTTTGGGAACTTGGGCCCCCCTCTTTCTGGCAAAAAGTTCTCTCAAAGACATGTCGTCGTCCTCTTCGGAGGAATCTTCCGTTCGGGCGACAATCAAACCTTTGATGCCGGAATTCCTGTCCGAGTGGTCCTTTTCCTCGTCCGAGATATCGACCACGTGATCTCCCAAAGGTCTCTCGGCCTCCTCTAAACAGAATCGGTTAATTTCTTCGCCAAGAGAGGGGGGGAAGTCACATATTCTTCTCGAACGACCTGACCCCGCTGCTGCATTGCTAAAGGGATAGCTGCGACGGCTTGGCCGTACAGTATGGTAGAGGGTGCGTCCGAAATGGCTCGTGGGGCGAGAAACTCTAGGTAGCGAATGTCTATCCTAATACGCCTGCGATCACCCACGAGAATGGAATCCTCGACCCCACCAAAGACCTTCGAAATGGGGTCGTACCCCAATATGAGGTGGGCGGCCCTCACTTGCAGATCTTCAGTCACGAAGATCTCGGATCTCAGCACCCTGTTAAGGTCCGAGACATTAACATCGCCCAAGCGAGGAGCAGTAACAGAAAAGCTAGACATGGTTAGATACAAATGGCAGACCCAACAAGGAGAAGCGGTAAATAACAACGAATCTACTAAGAGAAGCACAAAGGGGGGAAAAAAGGGAGAAGGGAAGAACCAAAAACTCCTAGGTGGTGGAAAGTCACACCTGGCTACCCCTTGCTCACTAGGCAATGGGGACCGTCATGCCACCACCCGGTGGCAATGAGGTAATCATCTTTCATGCCCTTATTGGACTTGGGCAGACAAGAGATTAGCCTAATGGTATTAAACCTCAACATGAGGTAATAACCGACGTCTCTCAACCTATGGCACTCCTACATGTAAACCACATCGTGCCACGTGAGGCGCAGGCCCATCTGCTCGTTCAGGGCGTCGATGCAGCCTAATATCATAAATGTATTAGGGGTACACTGGTCTAGACACAACCTATGATTGCAAAGATATTCGCTGGTCACGCCCTTTATGGGTAACGTCATCCCACCCTCTAGGAAGGCGATTATGGGGATGACTACCTTCCCCTCCTTCCTAGAATCAGCCACGGCTTCTAAGGGGCAGTACTTCAGGCCCACATCTAGAGGAATGTGGTACTTGGCCCTGAATCCCTCCATACCAGAAGGCGTATTGACTAGACACTTAAATCTACCCATGGAGTTGGCAACCGAGAAGAAAAGAGTTCGGGAAGAATGGAAACTTACAGAAGAGAGACATGCGTACTTTGGTAACTTCTGGTGAGAGAGAGAAATATTGAATCGTTCTGCAACAAATTTGCTTTTTGGAAGAAATGGTGAGTATCGCGACTACCGAAGCGTTTCAGATGATTGGGAGACGGCAGTTTGTGGGAAATATCCCGCTCAAATTTTTGGGAACAAATCCAAGCCGCTGGATCCCCATCTCACCGTTGAATGTGCGCGACAAAGAGTTACTCAGTGTAATTAATGCAGGCGTTGCGTGTTACGAAGCGCCAAAGATTTGCCCAGAAGGCGCGGGCGGGCTCCGCACGTGTGACAATTTAAATGTCACTTGAAGGAAAGATTCGTGGGTAAAAAACCCTTCTGCCTCCTCGGATCGGAGTCAAACGACTTTTTGAGGGGTTATTGTGTGGGTAAAAGCGTCAAAACACCATATGGGCCCAGGGCCTGGTCCGAGGACGTGGACTCCGCTAAAGGGGTCGTGAGTCAAGAATAGGGCCTCCTAAAACTGGGGCCCAAAGGCCTGCTGACCAGACCGTCAGCCTGTAGGATGAGGATTCGAGAAGAAGGTCTCCTCGGACATGAGGGTCAAGGACAGAAGAGGGTAGCACGACGTCCAAGGAAGGGCTCTTAAAGCTCGGCGAGTTATCCCAAGCTTTAATGAGATGTTGAGGAGGGAGACAAGGGAGACGTGCACTGCATAAAGCTGTTGCCACCGCATTAAAGGCCTTTCACTTACCCGCCTAGTCACATTAATGGAGAAATGACTTCTGAGGGGACGGTGGACAGCCTTATAGGCATTGGGGAGCGTTTTCAGGGAAAAGACAGATGGGAACCAAGAATGGGAAATATAAATAGAGAAGGGTGGACCATAGGAAGGGGATCTGGATTTTTTCTCTAAGGAAGAAGAAGACTCACTCTCTCTCTCCTCCTAGATAGTAGAAGGAAAGCCTGGACATAAACTCCTCGGCTCAAGTCCGAGGAGAAGCAGAGGCGCTCCCTCAACTTCTAGCACGCTAGCAGCGGACTTAACCCTTACCCATAGCTTTCTAGGGCCCCAAGAAGTCTAGGCTTTAAGCCCATTCTCTACAAATTCTATTGTGTAGGCCACTTGGGCCGGCCCGGTCGCGCATTTGGGCTAGAGGCTTACTTTGTGTCCTTACAGGGTTGATTGTCTGTGGATTGATATTGTATTGACTTGGGATCATATATATCTAAATATTTAAACTATTATTTGTTATTAAAAAAAATAAATAAATAAAGCGGTGTTTAGTTGTGTTATTTAAACAACAGTTTTCGTTGTTTAAATAACACAATATGTATTTTCATAATACTTTTTCATCGACATATATTTCCACAACATTTTAAAAATGTTATTGCAACAACGTTATTAAACAAACCATAAATCTTCAAAAAATTTTATTTTTTAGAAATATAGTTCTCACTTTATTAGTATCGATTCATGTACATTTAATTCATCCCATCAAATGTCAAGTTCCTATAAAATGGATGGACTCGATTCCCTACTCGAAAAAGGATACTTATTAGGATCCCTCGAGATATCACCTCAATGTCATGTCCAATTTTCCAAAAACCCCTCAACGCCTAAAAGTCTATGTTTTTTTGCATTTCTTGGCTTATTCTTATTTCTTAGTAGTCATGTTGTTTATATTATTTACTTTAGTTTTATTCCCTACTTCTATTAGCAATTGATATAAGTGCAACATATAAGCATGATACTAAATTAAGATGCCTTTAACGACTCATATTTTTACAAGGGTTTGGAGTGCCCTTAACTTTAAGTTATGGTCAAAGTGTCGATTAGTATTTTGACTCAATCTGATTTTGCTTTGATTTCTATATTTTTTTTTTAAGGGACAATTGTGAGTTTTAAACTCTTCTTAAATTTTAATTAATTATCAAATTTTGAAAATAGATAATTTACTGAATAACTGGAAAATACCTAATTATGCATTTGATTTATACATGCATTAGAGCACTTGCAGCAGTGGTGGTAAAAAGCTAAAAAGCTATTTTTAGCTCCACAAACTGAAAAATTAGAGCTACAGCAGTGGAGGCAAATCTAAAATTTTTTGCTGTTGAATTACAGTGCACATCTATCTTTACATGTGCACTGTAGCTCACATCTATACCAAAATAATAATATTTTATTTACCTTTCCAATTAAATAAGGTTTCCTCTCACCTACTTTTGTGTTGGTTGTGGATTTGTATTATTTTATTGTAAAAGATATATTATTTTTTTGTGGTATTTATATTATTTTATTGCGTTAAAAGCTAAAATAGATTCACTGTTGCAGCAAGTGTGTAGGTAAAATAGATAAAGTAACTTTTTTGTAGTGTCAAATAGTTAAAAATATTGCTCCACTGCTATGGATGCTCTTATGGTACATCCTTTTTTTAGGGTTCAAACCAATGGTGTTATGACCCCAATCAATTGCCAATATTTTTTTTAGGAACCAATTACATTTAATTATATACAATTGTATTCATCTAACTCTATTTTAAGGTTTTCCACAAAAAAAAAAAAAAAAAAGAGTTTTTATGTTGATATAATTTGTACAGATATAAACACCAATTATATCAGTTAAAATAAGTTATAACTCAATCAGTTTTAACTCTATTATATAATTGAACTAGTCGCTAACCCGTGCAATACACGGGAAAGTTATTGGGTATAAAGTTGTAAATTATTCTTTTTCTCTTCCTCTTTGATTGTTGTACGGGAATTACCCTCATCCAAGCCCATTTGTCTGTATAAGCCCATTGAACCGACGCCACGTGTAGAATCTCACACTAATTAAACGCCCGAGCTCATTCCGGGCAAGTTTCGGCTCTTACCAAAAGCCAAGGGCTTAGGAATGAAATCATTAACATGAACAACAAAGGTGAAGTCATGCCACCTCCAGTGAATACGCCCTCTGGGCAAGTGGCGTTCGAAATGCACGGTATCACCACGGAACACCCCTGCCGAGCTACTGTTACCTTCTCCCACTTGACACCAAACTTCCACTCAAGAGTAACGGCATTGGACCTCCCCACTGTTACCTAGGGAATGGCTCTACCAAGAATCAGATCTAACAGTGGAACTGGTTCCAAGGCCATCATTACCTTCTCCCACTCGCCATCAAACACCCACTTAGAAGAAACAGTATTGGACCCCTACCTCCACTAACCAGGAAAATGATCATGGTCCTCCCACTAACCTTGGCTATAAATAGGTAGGGAAGGTTCAGTTAAAGGGGGTTGGCAATTTGGGAGAGGAAAGAGGAGGGGGAGTGATTGTGAGAACCGGGGGAGTTAGGGTACCCGGGTTGCCGAGCATAGGACCGCCCATAGTAGGAAATCCAAAAGTCCACAATACAAATAGATTGTGAGCCCAAATACCTTTCAGGCCCATCAACCATATTTGGGTGCGCACAATTGTACATTAGGATTCTAGTCTTAGAGTTTCCTATCCTTGATATGAAATATATGGAACATTAATTTACATAATAAAAAATAGATCAATTTAGTTTAGATAAAAATAAATAAATATTTCTATTTGAAACCAAATCATTCAATTTGAAACTCAAATTCATCATGAACTATAAAATTCATATCTTGAATATTCGACCATATATGAACATGACTCTTAATGCATCTACAATTTGAAAGAAGTATCTCTTTGTCTTTCCAACAAAGATGATTCACTCCTCTAAGTCTTGCTTTATCAATCGGCCCCAACTAAAATAAAATAAAAATTATATATACATATATATATAAATTAAAAAAAAAAAAAAAAAAAAAAAAAGACCATCAAACAAAAAAAAAAATTACATACTTACAGCCCTACACACAGCCAACTTGAAGATTCAAGACAAAGATTCAAGACAAAGTGACATTAACAAAACCTTACCTGTTAGAGCAAATGCTTCAGATCCTAAAAAGAATAATATATATATATATATATATATATATATTCAAGAACCAAGATAACTTTGATTATATTGTGCTTTTACTTAAAATCACGCTTAGGTAAACAATTTCAAGTGGAGTTGAACACATATACTCAGTACTTAATAATCTATACATATATATATATAAGGTTCAGAGGGACAGATCGTTAAGATTTTGCAGAACCTCCTCCCTCAAGTAGGAGAAGTTCACGGCACGAAGTCAGACGAAAAAATAAAATGTCCATTTTATATATGTTTCTCTATTACGTGCACCTCATCTATGATGCTACAGCTGAGTAGTATAGTTAACCTGTGTTGTGACGATCCACTCACAGTAAAGACCTATCACTTGTGATAAACTCATTACAAAAAAATTTGACGCAGTGTGAGCGTGGCTCTCTCTATCTACCTTTTCTGAAATTCGATTGACTATTTTGATAAAATCATAAAACACACTAATCAATTTATATTGACTTAGGTTAAAAGAGTTCTATCATAGAACTACTACTACTACTACTACTTTTTTTTTTTTTTTTTAATTCGAGTCTATCAAGATTTAAGAATTCAAGTCCTATGCTGATTTAATCTCAGAATTTTTGTTTTTTATTTATTTAAATAATACTGATATGTAAAAATGTGAGAAAGTCAAAGCTTCGGTTTATATATATATAGTTATTTAACTGACTTAGAGTTAAAAATTAAAATAGAGGCTGTGAAACTACTCGTATTTTAAGACTAACATTAATAGAGCCTTGCTATATGCACCGATTTTATTCATTTATTTATAAAATAAATCGACATATACCCTTACAATTAGCATGATTGATAAATTTGCTAATAATAAAGTATCATACTAACTTTGCTGCATTTGTTTCAGAAACATAGCACAGGAGAAGTTTCTCAAAAATTAAAAAAAAAAAAAAACATGGCAAACTGACCAGACCTAAGAAAATTGGGAGTGGCGTCTTGTCTCATGAATGTTAGATATGTCAGATGACACCCACAACCCCAATAACTGAGGACAACTTTTTTGGCCAACTGGGTCATTCTATGTCACTGTCCATTTGCAAGATTCAATGCTTTGATTGTACGTGTTGAATATTTTCAATTGTGGCCCTATTTTAGAGTACCTGGCTTGTTGGTTTGTTTCACTTATTACTAGTACCGTCCAAGTTTTGATCGGCGGTGATGGAATATTGGACAGAGAATTCAATGTAATAAATCTTTGAGATGCTTATTGATGATGCATGAAAATCATCTATAAGTTGTTGGCTCTAAATGGCACTGACTAGTAATTGTGGAACAAGAACAAAAAGACCAAACAGAAGACACCGGTATGGTACTGACCAAAAACTTTCTGAAGGTTAAGTCAGTTAATGAGAAATTTTCAAGAACTCTACAGTGAGAGAGAGCTAGTGTTCTTGACAAAAGAGGAGGTCTGGAGCTTAATAGTGGTAAATAGTAAATCGAGGTCCCTTTAGAGTAGAGATTTTTCTTTGTAGGTAAAATTTGATATCTAGGGTTTTCGGGATTTTAGAGTGTTTTTCCATATGAGGGAAATATGTGTGAGTAAGAGGGTTTTGTACATAATATGCAAGATGTTTTCATGTATAGATATTCGTGAGAATCACGCTAGGCCACGTAGGACCCGTCGGCTTTCCACCCTATCTTCCGATGGTCTTTCGTCACCTAAGGATCTCCCATCGATTCATGGGAGAGGTGTCTATTGGGCTTTACAGTGGCATCATCACCTTCGTTTGGGGGCCTCCGTCAGTTGTTATGGAGCTAACGGATCCATAGGCACCATCTGCTTCTTTGATGTGTTAATAATTTTTTTGTAAAGAATACCCTTATTAGCTACCCCTTACTCCATGGTTCTGTCGGCTCTAGCGATGGAGAAATAAGGATATTTGTGATCATTAATTAAATGCTTTTATTAGAGGGAGTGTCATTAAATGGCGTAGGCATCCTTAGGTTTAAATGCTAGGTGACACATGGCACATGTTGGTGAGCCTCGTTTCTAATCAAAAGCGTCACTTCGTATCCCATGCCCCCTTACTCTATAAATAATTCCTCCACCTTTTATTATTTTCTTTACTTTACTTTCTATCTCTTGAGAGCCTTTGAGATCAGAGCTGTTGTGCTGTGTTGTCGCTCACGAACCATCCGTTATTGTGGCACCCCGTCGTTTTTAGGAATCTTTTGCTTCAAGCTACCGTCCGTTTTTCTTATAAGCTTCTTTCCTTTATCATCTTTTTATTTTTACTCGCTATTTGTCATTTGTTTAAAGACCGGTCAAATAGGCTCTTAGAATACCTTTGTCGCTTGTAAGTGAATAGATTTCAGGTGATAGAGAAGTGGGTGGTGTGGGCTACCACAAAGTCTATCTGTTAAGGCACAAGCTCAAGTAGGATGTAACTTGGTCCCCAAAAAGTGAACTGTCTACCCATTCCCCTGCCAAGAGGGAAGAAGAAGAGGATGGGGAAGATGATAAAGGAGATGAAAAGGAAGAAGGTGACGAGGGGGGAGAAGATGAAGATGAAGATGATGAGGGAGCTGACAAGGAGAAGGAAGACGATGAGGAAGGAGTTGGTGAGGAGGGTCGGGCTGAAGGTGACAAGACAGTAGGTTAAGTAGACGGTAATGCCCGGCTCTTCATCCTTCCTTTGATATGTGGTTAATGATTTTTACCCAACCATGTCCAATAAGGACTTCAACACCCTCCGTGATCGTTACCAGATCCCCGAGAACATTTCCCTCCGTCTGCCAAGGAAGTTCGAGAGGTGTTACTCTAGAAGGACATCAGACATCGACATGTATAATGCCATGTTCACTGCAGGGCTTAGACTTCCGCTGATGGAGCTGCATCGTTAGCTTGCCAATTACCTGGGTTTATCCATCAACCAGATTTCTCCTAATGTATGGAAAACATTTATTGGTGCCAAGGTGATATAAGGCCAATTAAGTGGTGGTATCCGTCGCCTTACCCTCGACGAGTTCTTCTATTACTACAAGCCTCAGCAGATTTCCTCATCGAAGGGCATCTACCAATTTTAAGCGAGGAAAACATCACTTAGGTTGGTATCAGACAAGCCTAATTCCAATAGGAACTAGAAGAGTAGATATTTCTCCATGCAAGGGACGGATTAGGTATGTAAACTTGAAGAGTGGAATAGTATGCTTGATGGTTTTAACAATACCTGGGATATTGTAAGGGAGTTAGGTGTTTCGTCAGTGTCCATTTTACTTTTGTTTCATTGGTTTTAGTTATGCATCTAACCTGTTTCTTTCTTGTCTTCAACTCAAATCCGTTCGGAAATTAATGACAAATAGGAGAGTTTCCTTAAACAAGTTTAGGCTAAAGTGGAAGGATTTGGTTACCCTCGACACTCTCTATGCATTTTGTGGTGGCCCAAAACCGACGCCTGTAGCCTGACGGTTACACGCTTTCTCCCATCTTCATAAGTCTTTATATTATATACTCCTTTTAATTCGTCTGTTCTTTCTCTAACTATCCCTGTCATTCTCTTGCAGAAATGGACGCAAGTAGGTAGAAGATGATGAGAAAGGCCCATAAGCAGCAAAGGGAGGCCTTAGCTTCGGCTCCTAAAGTGGGCCCCAAAGCTACCCTCAAGAGGAAGAGCAACACCAAGAAAGGGATGGGCCCATCTATTGGGGATTAGCAAAAGAAGTCCCCTCTGCCCCCTCGTCATGGAGCAGGAAAGGTCTTGATGACGGGGAAGCATGGTTGTCAAAATTTCGATCTAGGTCTTACGATTCTACGATTTTACAATCTCACCTACCTAAAACGATCTGGATCTTTCAAGGATCTTTGTGATCGTTCAAGATCGGTAGGATCGTACAATTCTGTCGATCTCAAACGACCTTGGTTTCTTGTAATCTTCTTTAACTTAACAGAATGCTCAGTTGGACATAAATGAAAAAAAAAAAAAAAAAAAAAAAAATCTCAATAGACCATGTTTTTCCGCTCTAATACAAAGAGTGTCAGTTGGACCCAAATAAAAAATATTCCAATAGAGTGTCACATTTTGAGATTATTAGCCTCTTTAAATGATACTTACAAATGAATGTATTGATGTATGATAATTATATCAATGAATGTATACTTTGTGTGATTATTTAATATATCAATGTGTATTTTTTGTTTTTTTCTCAAATAATATAGAATCTTACGATCCACGATCCAATCCTACAATCTACGATCCCACCTGCCTCCCACAATTCTACCTAGGATCCTAATTTTGACAACCTTGTGAGGAAGGGTCTCATCACCCCTGGCCCAGTCCTGGGGCTGGTTACTCATAAGGATTATGCCATTGAGATGGTCAACTCAATCATTAAAAAGATAGACCCGGGCCCTTGTGGTAAGCACTCCTCTAAGGACCTAGGTGCTTCTGGTATCTTCTACCTATCGAGGGTACATCTCTATTACCTTTAGTGTTTCATGTTTACTTTCTTCATTCTAACCGCCATCCTTTATTTTTATTCAAGCGTTGGTGCGGATAATGGCCCTTCAGGATAGGTGCATGGCTAATGAGGGGGTGATTCATCACTTCCGGAAGTGTCTAAAGATAAAGAACAAGGAGAGGGATCAATACAAGGAAGTCATCCGTACTCTTACCACGGAGTTGATGGCCAACCTTGCCTTACTTAAGAAGGAGACCTGTTGTCGTGAGGAGTTAGAGAAAACAAACACTAATCTAATGACAGAACTAGCTACCCTTCTCAATCAAATGGACAATGCCAAAGTTGACGTTGTGGCAGCATTTAAGACATCATAGCCCTTCTTCAATGAATTCAGTGTCTTCTATGGTGATGGTTTTGACGACTCCTTAAAGCAAGTTGCGTCCGTCTACCCAGACCTTGACTTGTCTCAAGTCACTATAGACAACAACGTTAGTGAGGAGACCAACAACTCCACCCACACTATTGAGGTAGAGATGAAGGATCCTGATGTTGAAGCCATCATCCTATCTGCTCCTAAAGGCCTGGCAGCTCCTGTGGTCTCCTCTACTATGGAGGGTCTAACCAACACGAATGATCCCTTCTCTAACATTCCTCCATCTTGATTTTTGCCCTCTTTATATTTAATTCTCCTTTCTTTTTGTAAGTTTATTTATAAGACAATGGTAAATGCCCCTTTTGGGCTTTATGTAAAACATTTGCCCCGTAGGGTATTTTATCTATTGCTTTTTATCCGTCATTTTATTTTTACTGAAATTGTGGAAATGCCCTCTTTGTGTTTGTCCCTTTGTCAATTGTCGATATTTTACTTCCTTCGTTCGTCCTGTAGTGATACTTGCGTGTTTTACTTTGAGACCAGGTACTCGTCGATATCCTTGGTCCTCCGTCCACCTCATAGGGCTTAGTATAATTTGAGACCAAGTGTCAGTCGGCATCCTTGGTCATTTGTCCACCCCGTAGGTAGGATTTAGTAAGATTTTCAAGACCACCTACCCATCGGTATCCTTGGTTGTTTGTCCACCCTGCAAGTAGGGCTTAGTAAGATTTTTTAGACCAGTTACCTATTGTTATCCTCAATCGCCTGTCCATCCTGTAGGTAGGACTTAGTAAGATTTTTGAGACTAGGTGCCTGTCAGTATTCTCAGTCGTCTATCCACCTTGAAAGTAGGACTTAATAAAATTTGGATGGTTCACTAAAGGGTAGAGTATAACAATGTCTCTGATAATCCTTTTGCATCTTATTAATGATAAAAAAAAAAAAAAAAAAAAAGCTTTAAAAACTCAAAATTCTTAAAATTTTAACATCTTTCAATGTCCAAATCTGGCGAAAATAATAAAAGGAAAGTGATAAAACAGGTTGCGCTCATCTACTGGTAGCATTTCCTAAAGTGCTCGGTGTTCCATGGGTGATAGAGTCATTATCCATCAAGGGTCTCTAGGTAGCAGGCCCCCTTTCTATGATAGCTAACAATCCTGTAAGGCTTCCCAATTGGGGCCTAACTTGCCCTATGCGGGATCTCTGGTAGCCGTCATAACTTTCTTTAGGACTAGGTCCCCGATCTGAAAATGATAAGGCATAACTTTGGTGTTATAGTGTTTTGCTAGTAAGTCCTAATAACGAGCTATCCGCTGTTCCACCGTTGCTCTAATTTCATTTAGAAGGTCCAACTACAAGTGCATCTCCTCTTCATTCTGTCTCTTATCATGATGGGCTATTTGATAGCTAGTCAGCCCTACTTCTGTTGGGATGACGGCTTCACTTTCAAATGCGAGGTGGAAGGGTGTCTTTTCCGTAGGTGTGCGAGCTGTTGTTCGATATGCCCACAAGATTCCAGGCAGTTGGTCCAACCATATACCTTTCGACTCCTCAAGTTGAGTCTTGATCATCTTGAGTAGAGACTGGTTTGTAGCCTCGACTTGTCTGTTGGCCTAAGGGTGGGTGGGAGAGGAGTAATGGTTCTAGATTCCTAACAGTTGGTAAAAATCTCTAAACGCGTCATTGTTGAATTGTTTTCCACTATTAGAGATGAAGACGCGATGAATGATACTTTTCCAACGAAGCTTCTAAAATTTTTCTCTGTGATAGTGGCTAGTGGTTCTACCTTGACCTATTTAGTGAAGTAGTTGATCTCCACAACAAGGAACTTGAGCTACTACATCGCCATCGGGAAAGGTCCTATTGTGTCCAATCCCCATTAGGCGAACAGCCAGGGGGTGCTCAACGGTGTCAGTTCCTCCAATGGCTGTCATATGATGTTGCTAAAGCGTTGGCATTTGTCACGTGCCTTCATGTAGGATTAGGTGTCCTTCTGCATAGTGGGCTAAGAGTGTCCTACTCGTATCAGTTTGTGGACTAGCTAGCATGCCCTCAAGTGGTTTCCATATACACGTTTATGGATTTCTCTCATGAGTTAGTCTGCTTCTGCAGGGGCTAGGCATCTCAAATATGGATAGGAGAAGCCCTTTCTTGTAAAGTATGTCCTTGATTAGTAAGAAACGTGACGACTGCACCTTCAACCTTTGGGAAGCATTGCGGTCTTCTAGAAGTATACCATCCCTGAAATAAGATACGATTGGTATTTTCCAGTCGTTTCCTATGAGGATTGCCTACACTTCTACTTTGTCAACGGCGGGATCATATTAAATAAAGGATAGTACCTGATTAGCGACAACCATGCACTCTCCTAATGCAGCTTTGGCCATACAGTCTGCCTACTCGTTTTCTTACCATAGGACTTGCACAAACTTGGCTGAGAGCCCCTCGCTCATCTTTCCTTTGACCATGCTTAGGTATTCCCTCATCCATTCTCCTTTGGCCTCGTAGTCACCATTGATTTGCCTGACAACAACTTGCGAGTTGCAATGTATGACAATCGATGTGTCCCCTGTTGCTTTAGCCAAGTCAAGGCCCGAAAAAACCGCTTCGTACTCCGCCTCATTGTTGGTCATTGGGAATTGGAAGTGGACCGCGCACTTTATTAAATCTCCTTCGAGCGACTATAGCAGGATCCCAGCTCCCTCGGCCTATTGGTTGGACGAACCGTTTGTCCATATCATTCACGTCGCCGATTTTTCCTCCTCATCCTCTTTCATTGTGAACTCGACAATAAAATCAGCGAAGGCCTGTGCCTTGATTGCAGTTCTGGATCGATATTGGATGTCAAACTTGCCGAGTTTTATCACCTACAGGAATAGTCGCCTTACTACCTCTAGGTTGTTCATTGCCTTCCGCAGTGGTTTGTCCATCTGGACTACTATGGTGTGCACTGAGAAGTATGGTTTGAGCTTTTGTGCAGCTGTGATCAGTGCGAAGTTGAGTTTCTCCATTGGAGGATACCTCCCTTCTACTCCACAGAACGCTTGGCTGGTGTAATAGATGAGTAACTGTATATAGTCTTCTTCCCAAATAAGAGCAGAGTCGATGACCATTGGTGACACGGCCAAGTAGAGGGAGAGTTCTTCACTAGGTTTGGATGGACTAAGAAATGGTGGCAAATGCAAGGTACACCTTCAATTTGTCAAAAGCCTTGTGGCATTCGTCGGTCCATTCAAAAGCCTTCTTTAGTGTCTTGAAGAAGGGCAGACATTTATCTGTTGCCCAGAAGACGAACTTGTTGTGGGCCGCTACCCTTCCGTTTAGGCTTTACACCTCCTTAATGTTTTTTAAGGCGTTATTTCCAGTATGGCCCGAACTTTGTCAGGATTGGCTTCCACACCACGTTGCAACACCATGAAGCCTAGAAATTTTTTTGACGCTACACTGAATACAAATTTGCTGGGGTTAAGCTTCATGTCGTAGAGGGAAAGGGTTTCAAACGTTTCCCAAAGGTCGTCTAGGTGGCTAGTTTTCCACGCCCACTTTCCAAGCATGTCATCCACGTACACTTCAATGTTCCGTCCAATTTGCTGGGTGACCATCCTGTTTACAAGCCTTTGGTGCGTTGCCCCTATGTTCTTTAGCCTAAAAAGCACGACTTTCTAACTGAAGAATCCTTGGCTAGTGACAAATGAGGTCTTCTCTTAGTCTTTTTTATTCAATCTGATTTGGTTGTACCTGCAGAAGGCGTCCATGAAACTTATCAACTAGTGATTGGTCATAGAGTCTATGAGGAGGTTGATGCGTGGGAGCGGGTAGCTGTCCTTAGGGCATGTTTTATTCAAGTCGGTGTAGTCTACACACATTCTCCATTTGCCATTTATTTTTTAAACTATAACCACGTTGGCCAACCATTCAAGATATTAAACCTCTCTGATGAAATCCACCTCCAGCAATTCGCGTACTTCCTCAACTATGGCTTTGTCCCTTTCTTGGGCGAAGACTCTCTTTTTCTATCTAACTGGGGGGGGAAGGACGGGCATACATTGAGCTTATGGACCATGATCTCCAAACTAATCCCTAGCATGTCCTTATGGCTCCAAGCAAAGACGTCCCGGTTATTCTTTAGGAAAATAGTCAGCTCCTTACGGACTGAAGGGTCAACCTGCGTACCAATTTGAGTGATTCGGCCTGGGACATTATCATCTAAGAAGATCTCTTCCAGGTCTTCCATTGGTTCCACTATGACCCTCCTTTCTTTGATTTTTAAAGCCTGCAAATGGTCATCCATCTCCAGCATGGCGATGTAGCATTCGCAGGCAGCCATCTGATCACCTTATGCTTCTTTTATCCCATACTTCGTTGAGAATTTTACCAACAGGTGATATGTGGATGTGGCTGCTCTCCACGCATTATGCATAGGTTGACTAATGATGGCATTATAGGCAGAGGATCAATCAATGACCAGAAAATTGACCTCTGTAGTGAGCTGCTGAGGGTACATCCCAATGGTTACTGGCAAGGTGATGGTTTCCACGAGGAAGACCTTGGTGCCACTAAATCCAACTAACGGCATGTCTAAGGGTAGGAGATGCTCTTTGTTAACCCTCATCAACTAGAATGCAGGGTAGTAGAGGATATCAGCTGAGCTTCCGTTTTCTACGAGTGCCCGACGAGTACTAAAGTTTGCAATTGACAAACTAATAATCAGGGCATCATCATGAGGGTGGTGTAATCGTCTAACATCCTTTTTCAGTGAAGCTAATGGCAGGGTTGTCCACCTCGATTGCTTTAGATGGTCGTCCGAAAATCTGGAAGCTCTACATCATCCACAAGTACGTCTTTCTTGACTTCTTAGAGGATCCCACCATCATGTTCCCTCCTATGATTACCTTTATCTCTCCGAGTGCGGCTCTGGGTCTTTCTTCAATCCGTCATTTGGGTATGGGGTCCCTTGGTAGGTTTTCTCCATCCCTGAAGAACCACTGTAACTTTCCTTGCTTGATGAAGGTTTCGATCTAATGCTTGAGGTCATAGCATTTAGAAGTGTCATGCCCTGGTCTCAGTGGAAGTGACAATATTTGTTCTAGGGTCTCTTATTTAGATCGCCCTTCAGTTTATCCAGCCAAGTCATTACCACGTTGGCACTTATCTATATGAGGACTTGATCCAACAGGGTATTCGAAGGAGTGAAGTTCATCGTCCTCCCCTGTTGAGGCCTTGGTCTTCTGTTGTCTCTTCGGTCACTCATTTGAGCAGATTTGCTTCCTTTGTCTGGACGAGGGTTGTCCTGTCTTTCTCTCTTCTTTGGTCTGTCCCCTCAAGCTATCATCCCGTTTTCAGCATTCATGTATTTCGTGGCCTTGTACAGCGTCTTAACCATCGTCATTGGGTCTTTTTTTGTAGATGAAGAAGAGAAACTCTCCTGGCTGCAACCCACTAGTGAATGCAATGACAAGGACTTTGTCGCCGACTTTGTCAATTAAGAAGGCCTTTTTGTTGAAATGGGTCACAGACAACCTTAGGCTCCCATCCTCCCACTACTTAATGTTCTGTATAGCTGCTAAAGATCTTTTGTGTCTCTGCCATAAGGTTGTACATGATACGTAAGATGTTTCCATGTATAGATATTCGTGAGGATCATGCTAGGCCATGTAGGACCCATCAGCTTTCCACCCCGTCGGCCTATGGTCTTCTGTCACCTAAGGATCTCTCGTCAGTTCATGGGAGAGGTGTTCTTTGGGCTTTACGGTGGCATCATCGCCTTCATTCTGGGGATCCGTCAATTGCTATGGAGCTAACGGATCTGTAGGCACCGTGCTTGTTTGGTGTGTTCATAATGTTTTTTGTAAAGAATACCCTTATCACTTATCTTTGTTTTTGTTCTTGTTTGCTGATTTGGCTGAATGCAAGTGGAGGTGATTAGTAAGCATACAAAAAGGGCCCAGGATAAGATGATGCGTCCCAATGGATTGCCTGAGTCATTGATTCGATATGATGGTATTGCACCTATCCTATTTCTATTCTACATTACTCTTTCTTTCTTTCTTATAGTTAGGAAAAAAAAAAAAAACCAATGCATGTGGTCTTTCTTTCTTATAATTTATTTGAGCTCATAATTTAGTGTTGGAAAATGGGGCACTTAGTCTAATGAAATTTAAGTTATCATTAAAATTTACATTGTATTCCATATAATAAAATTTAAAACTTAAAATCTATATTGATATTTATTCTCCGTTGATTTTGAAATAAAATATTTTTAAACATAAAATATTTTATATGTAATATATTTTTAGGTGTTTGATATGATAAGTAAATTTTTTCAAACAAATGAAAAAAATCGATGGCTTAGCCACATTTTACAAAACATGTTTTATTAAAAAATTATAAAATATTGTAGATTCTAGTTAGCTCAATTGGTAAAGTCTCTGATGGTTGTATAAGAGATCTGGGATTCAATCCTCGCCTACACTAAAAACTGATTGGTATCTTAGTCTAACGATAAAGAACTATCATTAGGAGCGAACGTCATAAGTTGAAATTCTCTAAAAAAAAAATTGTAAAATGTTTTATATTTAAAGATGTGATAAAACATTGTACAAGATTTTTATAAAGGATTTTAGGCCCATGGAAAATATTTTACAAATTATATCAGTTATTTTTTATATAATTTACGTTTTTGTGCTGATATAATTTTTACAAATTATAATTTATACTGATAAGTTTTTGTAACTTACATAATAACTCTAATTTACGTTTTAACTCTATTAATTCAATCATAAATTCAGTTAAGAAGCTAATTTGTACTGATATAATTTATACTGATATAACTTAAGTAATAACTCTAATTTACGTTTTAACTCTATTTTAAGTTACGTTTTTTTACCATTAAAATTTGATGTTGTATGATCTTAACTAACAACATTATGCTCGATAACACCTATATTTAATATATATTTAAAAATATATTATACAATTTTGTTATTTACTTTTTTGCCCTTCTTCCTAAATAAAACCCAAATCATAAGTTCTCCTCATTACAATCTCCTTCTTATCTCATGTTTCTCTCTCTGCTGCCACTCTCACTCCTATTTTGAGCCCTAAATTAATAAAATCCAAAACCTAAGTTCTCCTCATATAGTTTGTATTGATTTGGTATTATGCTCAAGATTATTTGGCTGTAATTTTGTTCTTATTTGTGGTGGTGTTGTTTTAATGCCTTTTTAATAATAATAGTAATTAAAAAAAAAAATAGTCCAACCCGATCCACGTGTGATGGTGGGTTGGGTTGAATTTTTTTTTTAACCTACCATGGTGGGTTGGGTTGAAAAATACCCTCCAACCCAACCCACACACACTCCTAGTAGCAGCCAATCTATCAAGGATGCTTAAACATCGACTACAAGCTCAATATCAACTAATCAATCAAGCTTCGATTAAGTAGAATTCCAAGACAACTTAAATCCTATTTTTCAAAGTCGACATCATACACAACATAGACACACATTATTGAGAAGTTTTTGCAACCTTTGAGATCCTAGGCTTTTGTACTGAGCTACTTTTGGTTCATCCATTGAAGTGTGTTGCTATGAAGAACTTTGCACCAACAATCTAAGTCAATTATAAGTTGTTGTAGGAAATCAGTCACGTTGATAAAAGATTTGTACAATTGTTAGCTACATTTATAGGAGATCCAAGCTAATCAAAGAAATCGATTCTCATTCAAATTCCATCAAGGATTCAGGATTGGAGTTGAACCAGTGTTAGTAAGTTCTACAATTCATAAGTATTTGGGATTGGATAGTCTCTTGTACTTCAAACCTCTATTTTTTATTAGTAGATTCCTCAAAAGTAGTAACCTATATTATCGTTCATTGGGGTTTTACTTGTGAGGAGTTTCCCCATCATAACTATATTGTTATGTTAAATTTAATTTTCATAGCACTTAGTTTTTGCAGTATGGTTATTCCCATCACATTGTAATTGAATTTCACATGAAATTGAAGTAATTAATTCACTAGGCTCATTTCTTAATCCAAAAATAAAATGACATAATTTACCCTTGTAGTATCAATTATGTTAGGGTGAATTTTTAGAAAGTTTATACACAACAAAATTGACAAATATATATATATATATATATATATATTTACAGGTAAATAATAAGTAGAAAGTAAAATAATGATATTAGTAATAAGTTAAGAATAAAAATTAGTAAAAACTTGCTAATATAACTATTGTAAAAAAATGTAAGGAAGTTTTCTTGTAGGTGTATAATTACTTGTGAATTATAGGGTAGGGAATTAAAGTGGCAGTTGTTGCATCAATTTTAATGCAGGTTGTCGGCAGCTGGCAATAAAAGGTAAAAACAAAGCTTTTTTTTTTTTTTTGACTGAATGGGTAAAAACAATTCTGAATTCAGCTCTTTCACCAACCATCATTCCACATAATCTGAACATCATGCAATAAAAAGTAAAAACTAAGCTCAATTCTGCACTCATCAACCTTCATTCCATGTCACCATTGAATACAGGTGAATGGGTAGTATATGTTATATAACCAAACTTTCTAGTGAAACTCCTAAAACCAATCAACGCATAGTAAGTACTAACTCATTGGCATTATCCGATTAAAATTAAGGATCAAATCCTCTTTCTCTTACTTATTTTCATAATTAAATTATTATAAAATAAAAAATAAACCTCCCGAAAGCAGCATCGCTTTCCATTTCAATTATCGTTGTCCATTAATTCAAGGTCACATCAATTCAATACTAATTTTTATAGAGGCTGTTCCCTCTGGAATAAATTTTGTGAAGCAGATATCTTCCATTAACAAGCAACGATGCTTTTCTGATTTGCGTGATTGAAAGGTACTATGGACCAACTAATAATAAATTATTAGCCTTTCTTTAATCACCATCGGATTCTCACGACAACAAACCTACCACCGATATCAACTAATTTTGACTTTTTATAAGCTATAACTTTCATCGAGTTGTATGATATTATCACTATCCTTTTTTTTGCGTTGCCATTGATTTGGACTATTGCATCTAGACATGGTAGCACCAGTCAAAAATTTTCTGACGTGGTTCAAAAAATACTTAACCCGAATTATTATTTTTTTTATCCACAATAAAAATAAGTTGACCTGTGACCCAACTTATTAAAAAATTTGCTAAAAAGATATTTAAACTACGTCATGATACTAGGTGCATAAAGCACAAAGTATCAAAACTAATAATTAATATATTATAGATATAAAGTTATAAACAAGTAAAATTGTTGTCAAGACATGACATAAGAGAATGAGTTATGAGATAAGACAACACAAGACTGTCAAGACAACCATTAAAAAAATCTCATTCAATACTAACTGTAGTCCATTGTCCAAAATCAAAGGCACACACAATGACACAATGCACAAACCTGAAAGTATAAACCTGGCAAGCCAAAGCATTACAATCAGTGGAAAGAGCATTACAATCGGTTTCCAGAGCTCTCTTTAATGGCATGGGATCTCATGAGCATTCCGATGACCACTATTGCTTCTAAATTAAATTTTAGTACTGTGAAAAAAAAATTCTTACTTCGTATCGATCACGTCTTTTACTTGAGAATGTAGAAGCTACGTTGTGTACTAAAAGTTGGCTATGTGGATTTAAAGGTAATTTAATCTTTTTATAGTCATAATTATACAATTTTAATTCTTTGTTGATTTGCTTTTATGGTACATTAAGTTATATTAAAATATTATATTGTAGATGAAGATACTGATGAAATTGGCCAACTTGTGCTACAATTTGCAAGTATGAATATTTGCAGTGCTGAATCTGCTATCAACGTTGAGCAGATTGTGATTGAAGTTTAATTCTTATAAAATATTTACCTATTCTTCTTTACTTAATATGTTATGTTTATTTTTAAATCCTTTTTTGTTTAGTTTATCTTTCTAAGTAATCTAACTTTACTATTATTTCAAATGTAACAGGAACATGTGCACTTAAGAAGACTGATAACTTGCTATTTCGCTAGCTTACTTGTTTTGTTTGTTTTAGGATCTATTTCTTTTTGAATATGTAAACTTGTAATTATATGCATTTTGACAGTGAACTATTAACATTGAAGACTTTTTCCATCATGAATTTATGACTATAAATAATTTTTGTTATGCTCAAAACTATCAGAATTGGAAGGATATTAACAAGTGGCATTAAGTGCAATTCATTTGCTTAATTGATTTTATTTATTCTCTCTAAACAGGTTGTCATTGATTTTTTTTTTGTAATTGGGAAAAAAAAAAAAAAAACTTGTTTGAAAAATACGGGTTAACCCGACCCGACCCGACCCGCAACTCGATTGACCCGTTTAAAAATGACCCATTTTAACCTGCAACTTGTTCGACCCGTAAACCCGATTAACCTAACCAGAACCTGATCTGCCCGTTTTGCCACGTCTAATTTAGGGCTATACAGCAACCCGGATAACTCGACACCCGACCAGACTGATTCGACCCGAGGCCCAACGGGTGGATCCAAACAATTGAGGCAGTCGGTTTCGAATCTGTGCAATTCAAAACTCAAAATTTCTAGTCAAGATATGGGTTAGAATTTTGAAACCCGACAGATCCAACCCAACCGAATTCTCCTGATAGGGTTTTTGATTTACCCCTTGTGTCCTCCTTTCATTGGTGGAAAATCTCACCTCATCTTCCAAAGTTATTATTTTTTTCATCCTCTCGTAAGTTTCTAGGCAAGTGGGAAACAATTGTAAACACTAAACACTCTTATCATCCTTTGTCATTCTCAAACGTTCTCTCATTCTTAAATTTGAGAACTTAGACTCTCTCTCTTGGAAAAGCGCACAAAACACTCCAATGACTCTACTAATAATTAATATGTAAAAGTCTAAAAACTGGTAAGTTCCTTTTTCGGCTCATCCGTCTTTCCTGTTTCCTTTCCATACTCATTTTCTATCCAAAAAAATCTTAACATTTTACTTTTCATAGCAAGAGCTCAAAATCAAGAAGACCAACAAAATTAGTGGGGTAAATTTGGCAAAAATCTTTTGAAATCTTTGCTAATTTCTCTCCCTATTTCATTATATATACCATTGGAATATTTTCAAACATTAATATGATAAATTAATTTCCATAATTTTCAATTTTTTCGTCCACAAAATCTTATTCCAGATTTCACTCTATTAATTTGTCTTTCTTGATTCAAGGTAGGTCATGGGTTTTTTGTTTCCTATTATATTTCTAATACCTGTTGCTTGATTCAAGGCTGGTCATTTTTTTTTCCTATCATTTTTCTAGTTGATATCGTTCAAATTGTTGGCTTTCTTGTTAGTAATAATGGCAATAATTCCATTTGGGTATGAAAAATCATTTCCATTTCCATATTAGATTATGCATATTTGGTATAAACCTTTTTTCCACTTGGATCTAAATATATTTTTGGGAATATTGTTGCTCTTTGACTTCACAATTTGCATGATTAGAGGAGATGCAAGTTTTGATTCTGGTAACACGATATCCGAATAATAACCAACTGTTAAGTTCGGGTCGAGTTGTATTCGGTTACAAGGTTCTATCGGTCAACAACGGGTGGCATGATTCTCAACCCGAATGATTCGGGTCAAGTGGTGGGTGCACTCCAAACTTGATCTGCCCGACCCGTAGACACCCCCACTAATTGTAGCAATCAAGTTCTGCTATCACCGCATGCCTACTGAACTCAACAGCAGGATATAATACTTGTTAAAATTTGTGTCACTTATTTTCTTAATCAACAAAACCAAGCCACATGTTTAGTGGTGGGGACCCATATGGACCTACTTTTCGACATTATATCTAAGCTTCTAAGCAAGTTGTTATGTGCAACATTTAGTATCGCAATGGCAGCAAATGAATTCCAAGAGTCCAGCTACGCCATAGAAGGGAGACACTCCTCCAAAGAAGAAGCACAAATGTCAGATACTCACAGCAAACGTGGTGGTTGGATCACCTTCTCCTTCATCACTGGTAAGTCTCTCAGTCACAACTTTATTGCTCAAAAATGTGTTTGCATGTTTGTCATGAAAATAACTGAGAAATGTATTTGGAATAACATTTGCAAAATGTTGATCTTCCTAGTATCTGTTTCCCATGTTCAGTTCAATTTATATGAGACAAACATGTCTCCAATTTCTGGTCTTGTATTTTTCTTGAACATTTGAGAACAGAACCACATATGCCAAAATCCAGGGACACTGATTGGCTTGACACTTGCCGCCGGAGGATGGGGAGCGAACTTTGTTGTATATCTGATTGAAAAATTCCATTTCAAGAGCATAGTCGCTACTCAAATAGGAAACATTGTTAATGGCTCCACCAGTCTACTTCCAGTCCTAGCAGCAATCATTGCAGACTCCATGTTAGGCTGTTACTCTGTCATCTGGATTTCTTCTTCTTTCTCTTTCCTGGTAATGTTCTTAATCTGTTTTGCTATTAAAGGTATCGGAAAATCGTATTACACTCATTATTGCACAGTCAGTATATACTCCCATTTAAGAGCGTGTGACTGTTAGATACTACTTATACACAGTACAAACTCACTGGGTGCCTTGTGAAATTTATTTTAATTGAAAAACGGATTACGAAACAAGCACTATTGTAGTAGCCTAGTAAACAGTGTGTGCACTAAAAAAATATTTGTTGAAATTTCATGATTCCAGCACTACCTTTTATTTGATTTGTTATCATTCATTTCTAGACTACTAATATATAATCATAATGTTTTGACTAGAAGATTGAATAGTTAAAATGCATCTATGCTTACGTGGGAAACAAATAATTCCAGCCACCTCATCATGTTAGCCTTACCCTCAATTCTCAAATAACCAAGAATGTTCTGAAGCTATTCCTAACTAAAGTTGACACTACCGACACTTGCAGGGCATACTGCTTTTAGCCTTGACAGCAGCGCTCAAATCCTTGAGGCCACAAACATGTGTAAATGGACCAAGCTTGTGCCCAATGCCAACAAAAATCCAATTTGCTGTTCTATATATGGGTATAGTTCTAGCATCAATTGGGCAAGGTGGTACACGCTTTACTATAGCTGCAATGGGAGCAAATCAATTTGACAATGCAAAAGATCAAGCGATTTTCTTTAACTGGTATGTGGTCATATTGTATGCCTCTGCCGTGTTAGGTTCAACAGTAATCGTCTATATTGAGGACAGTTTTAGTTGGGCCTTGGGGTTCGGCATATGTGTTGTGGTTACTCTCATAGGCTTAGCCATTTTCCTGTTGGGAAATCGTAACTATCGACATATTAAGCCTCAAGGAAGCCCCTTTACAAGCTTAGCTCGTGTTATTGTTGCTGCGACTAGGAAAAGAAAGATCCCAATTTCATCAGAAAGTGGGGATTACTACAGTGAGCAACTTTGGAAAGTGGAGAAGGTGGTTGCAGTGCCCACCGACAGTTTCAGGTAAAAATTGTAATTACATAAAATCTCAAACTTCCCAAGTTAAAAACCCTTGTAAGAGATCACAAATAAAACAAAAACAGAAAAATTAGCTTGGCGCCCACTAAATACACATGTCTAAAATTTAAACTTACAACCCCATAAAAAATTAATAATAAAAAAAGTCACAAGATGTTGGAAAATATAGCTATGAAAAACAAGTTTTGATTTAACAATATAAACCCTAATTTTTTTTTTTAGAAGAGAAGATATAAACCCTAAAAATTAGTAATGAAAAACTAAATAGATAGAGTAAAAGAGATTGAATTATACTATAGCAATATAGCAGTTTCTTCAAGTTGGAGAGCACTTACGAGCTGCTCCAATAGTCATTGTGCATGCCCAATGGGCAGCAAATTAAATGCCCCCAACGGGCTGAACAGAATTGGCCTAGATGGAAAGAAAGTAAAAAAAAGATACAGTTCAAAAGAGATACAAACAAACCTACACCTGACCCAATCCAAGCCCAACACAAACACCTAATCCATTATCTTTCGGTTAATCACTTAAGTTGTGTTATGGTTTATAAACAGACATAACTCATCTCTAATCAATATGAGACACAAAACAAAGGTTTAGTGTTTGAAAGTTAAAACACACACACTCCAACACAAGAATCATACTAATTGCTTTTTAAGAAAAATTGGAAAAATTTTATGTTGATTAATTATAATGACCTAAGAAAACTTTATAATGCCATTACTCAAAGCAGGTTCCTAAACCGCGCAGCATTGAAAACCGAAGGAGACACCAACTCAGACAGCTCCATTGCAAAACCATGGAGGCTGTGCTCAGTACAACAAGTTGAGGACCTCAAATCTTTGATTAGAATATGCCCAATACTGTCAAGTGGCATTTTCTTGAGCACCCCTATAGGGGTCCTAACGAGCTTGACAGTCCTACAAGCTCTAACTGTGGATCGCCACCTTGGACCACATTTCAAAATCCCAGCAGGAACCGTGATAGTGTTTACACTAGCCTCCACAGCCATCTCTCTCACTCTCATCGACCGGATCCTCTATCCTATTTGGCAAAAATTGACTCATCAGTCTCCTTTGCCTCTCCAACGGATAGCACTTGGTCACGTCTTCAATGCCTTAGGCATGATTGTGGCAGCACTCGTTGAGTCTAAGCGGCTTAAAATAACTAAAACACAACACCTTACAGATGAAACAAATTCTACCATTCCCATGTCAGTATTGTGGTTGGTGCCACAGATGGCTGTGGTAGGCATAGGAGAAGCATTCCATTATCCAGGACAGGTCACCCTCTACTACCAAGAATTTCCAACCTCACTCCGAAGTACATCAACTGCAATGTATGCAATGATTATAGGAATTGCATTCTATATGAGTAATGCTGTGATAAGTCTAACTCAGAGGACTACAGGATGGTTACCAGATAATATAAATAATGGAAGGCTAGACAATGTGTATTGGATGTTACTTGTGATAGGGGTTATCAACTTTGGTTATTATCTAATATGTGCTAGGTTTTATAGATATCAGAATGTGGGAAAGGAGAATGAGAATATATCTCCGATCAATAAGTGAGGGTAACTGTGAGTGCAATAACTAGCGTGCCATAATTATTATGTATTTCTATTGTATTCATGATGGTTTTTAGGTTAAAAATCTACATTACAATTCTGTAAAACAAATAATTGGGTTGTCATTTTTATATTTTTCCTTTCCTAGATCTCAAATTCTATTTTGTCGGTAACAGAGAATAGCAGAGAGAAAAACTTCATGCCTCTGGCTATGATAACTGGACACACACAACACCTTCGGCAGCGTGTGTACCTGACTTGTAAGAGAGGAACGTGATTTATGTCACATACATATATTTGATCTGTTCTCCATAAGATTATTTAAAACTAAGGGCATATATCCTATTGAAAATTCAGGTTAGTTTGAAGCCAGAAAATCAAATTGGTAAAACAAAGGACTTAAAAATGAACTTGTTAAGACAACACTACAATTCCCAATCTATATATTCCTAAAAGCTGAAACGTGACATTTATTGTTACTAAGCTCTTGTTGCGCCACCTCATCGCCATGTCATTCGCCACATAATTATTATTTATTTCTATTTTTTTATAAAAAAGATTATTGACTTTACATATTCATCTTTGTCGGATTTAACATCTATATATATTTCTTTTTTATTTCCAATTTTCTATTTTTTTTTTTTTTTTACATTCACTTATTTTTTAAATATTTACACTTTCTTCGAGATTTCTTCTACTCTTACCTTTTCATCATCTTCCTACTACCGTCTATTTTAATATTGCTATTCATCTTTCCCTTCATTTTCTTTTATTTGTCTCTTCTTATCCCTTTCCTCTTACTATAAATTTGTCACTATTTTCCATTTTTTACATAGTTTTCTCTCACAAAAAGATTTTCTCTCTCTCTCTCTCTCTCTCTCTCTCTCTCTCTCTCTCTCTCTCTCTCTCTCTCAATGTTTTGGTGGTTTTTTTATTTTTTATTGCATCTCCGCTTTAAGTTGATAAATTTTTGTGTATTTAAGAACTCTAAGTTAGGTTGATATGATTTAGTTTTGTATTTTAAGTTATTATTATTATTATTTTGCTCTTTGATTGTTAAATTTTATTTGATTACATTATAAAAAATTAAAGATAATAGATAAAAATAAAATAGTATCCCATTACATAGCATAATTTGGATAATTTAGTGTTTATTGTGATATCTTTTAATTTTTCTTATTTTTTTCTTCTCTTCTATTTCACTCAATATTGAAATTCAACCACATCCTCCTTATCATTAAACCATTTATATTTTCTCTCTCTTTTTGTTTTAAAAAATAAAAAAATGTAATATTTTACTTAAATTCAAATAAAAGAAAATTGTGCTCATCAAATTGTACTCATTTTTTTTTTTTTTTGACATTTACACTTTCTCTAACATTTCTTCTTCTCTTTACCTTTTCATCTCCCCAAACATTCCACCTTGATATCACTCTACCTCTTTCCTTTTATCTTCCATTATTTTGTTTCTTTTTATTATCATCCTCTTAGTATAAATTTGTCATTCACTCTTCCATTCTTTACATAATTTTCTCTCACAAAAAAGTGGTTATTTCCCACTCTTTCTCTCTTAATTCATTGGTGGATTTTTATATTTATTTTTCTTGCATCTCTATTTTTGCTTGATAAAGTTTTGTATTCTTTAGAACTCTATTTTGGTTGATGGGATTTAGTTTTGTATTTTAAGTTATTTATTTATTTATTTATGAGTTTGATTGTTAAATATTATCATATTGCATTATAAATAACTAAGAATAGTATATAAGAATGCACTATTATTATATTACATAGAATTATTTGGATAAGTTAGTGTTTATTGTTATGATTTTTTTTTTCCTCATACCATTTTATTTAACATCTAAATTTAGCCACATCCCCCATATATATCATTAAATTATTTAAATTTTCACTCCTTTTTTATTTAAAAAAATTTAAAATATAATATTTTGTCTAAAATAAATAAATAAAATTGTCCACATTAAGTGGAGTAATGCTAAGGAAACACTTATTCTCACACCAAATGCATTAAAGGAAGAATGAAATATTAAAAAAAAAAAAAAAAAATCAAGTTAGAAACACTAAATTAAAAAAAAAAAAAAAAAAACTAATAATGCATATTTAATATCATAGAATCATCATCAAATTTTGGAAAACAATAGGTTGCCAATGGAGAGAGAGAGAGAGAGAGAGAGAGAGAGAGAGAGAGAGAGAGAGAGAGAGAGAGAGAGAGAGAGAGAGAGAGAGAGAGGAGAGAGAAGAGATGGTATAGAAAAAAAAAACCAATACAAAGTAATAAAGAACAGATAAAGAAAAAAAAAATCAAATGTTAATTAGTAATTGTTGATTGGAAAACAAAAAGGTTGTAAGGAGAAGTAAAAAATAAAATAGAGATTACTGTGTGGAGGACGTTAAAAACTTTACAGTGTAGTAACATAAACCGTTAAATTCACTTAAAAAATTAAATCAACAATCAACAATTAAATACAATCATAGTACTAAATTTAAATTTAAAACTAATCAAACTCTAACTATGGAAACCGTATTAATCATAACTAAAAAAGAGATGTTCTCTGATAGTGTGTGTGTGTGTATATAATTTTCATACACTATTACTTTCGAAAATCTAATGAATAATGCTACCTCTCATTTATCGTCTTGGTTATGCAGATCATCAGTTAGTAAATATATGATAATGGTAAAAAGCGTTACAAATAAGATCACTAAAATTAATATATAAAATTAATTAGCCACTATTATTATAGAGTAGTAGTCTATAATTTTACACATTTAAAAAAGTGGAATATAAAGAGTTTTTTTAAAGGTATGTGTAAAGATTCACTCTCTGTGTGTGTATAAAGGAAAATAAAAATGCATATTTTAGGTTTTTATTAGCTTAAAAACTAATGAAAAACCAATGGTTAATAACTCAAATTATAGTATTAATAAAATATTTAATGAGACCATAGTAAAAATAAATTATCACACGCAACGTGCGAGTATGTGATTAGTTAATATAGTTTATGATCATCAATATTACATAAAACTACCACAAATACTTGACATCTACCATCTTAGAAGAATGTATTTCATGCATCTAATATATACATTTGTTTCTAATAATTTGTGAAACTCACATGATTATAGAATTCATATACTGTGATATGAAAGATGCATCTATTGAATGCATATAATTATTGCAACATGGGAATTTTGAATGAAATTTCGTGTTTTTAGTATTGAACAATATGTCCATTTAGTGTTCTATTTGTAATGAACTCTCTCTCTCTATCTTTTCTTTTTTTAACGACAATCATTAATATCTTGAAATAGATGATGACCATTAATAGTTTGAAACATACAATTGTAAGCATATGGAGATCATTTGAATTCTCAAAGTTTCATAATTGATTTGACATAATAATGGTATGACAGACATCTTCTAAAAACTTTATTTGACAAACATCACTACTAAAACACACTCTTAATGTAGGTTCCTCAATCGTGTTGCACTCAAAACAGAAGAAGATGTTGGATCTGATGGTTTGATCACAAAACCTTGGAGGATACGCACAGTACAAGTAGAAGATCTCAAAACCCTTATTAGGATTTTCCCATTATGGTCATCAAATATTTTCTTAGGTACCCCAATAGGAGTCTTAACTAGTTTGACAATACACCAAGCTTTAACCATGGACCGCCACCATGGACCTCATTTCGAAATTCCCGCTGGATTTATCCTAGTCGTATGTCTAAACACCACAGCCATTTTTATTACCATTATTGATCGATTCTTATGTCATTTGGCAAAAGTTGACTCATAAGTCTCCTACACCCCTCCAACAAATAGGATTAGGCCACGTGCTAAGCATTCTAAGTATGGCAATTTCAGCACTAGTGGGATCGAAGCGGCTCAAAATAGCTCATGCCCACCATCTCCAAGGCCAGCTCGGGTCCATTGTGCCCATGCTAGCCTTGTGGCTAATTCCACAACTAGTTGTGCTTGGTATTGGAGAAGCATTTCATTTCCAAAGACAAGTTGCATTATATTATCAAGAATTTCCTACCCCACTAAAAAGCACAGCAACTGCGATGATTGCAATAATTATCGGGATTTCTTTTTATATTAGCACAGCATTGATTGATGTTGTCCAAAGGGTCACTGGATGGTTCCCAAATAATATAAATAATGGGAGGCTAGATAATATGTATTGGTTGTTAGTTGTGGTGGGAGTGATCAACTTTGGTTACTAGGTTTGCGCTTCTTTGTGCAAGTATCAAAACGTTGAAAAGAGTGAAGATAGTAATTCTGGTACTAATAAGCCATCCTCATGGTGAACAATGCTAGAGGCTTGAATGTATTTCTGTAGCCGCTTTATGTCAAGTTTTCGTTGGAACAATAATGGAGATTGTATTGATATTTTGTCTTCAATTTTTTACCCAAAAAAAATTATTAACCGCATGAATGAAGAAAAGTGACGGGGTAGAGAAAATAAAACCTTCAAGTATTGTCCAAATCATCCTATATTCTTGAATGAATAGGTGGATACTGATCCTAAAAATTACTTTCAGGACCTAGGCAGCTGGGCCTCCTCATCTCTTTACACCTTATCAAAATAGTGGATGCCAAACAGCCAAAGCTTGTGCTATAAAATTATAAGGTGGCCCTGTTGCATTTTTAATTGCGGATTATTTTATTTGGGAGTTCAACTTTTAATTGCAGTATTTTTCAAAAGGTTGGGTGAATTGACAGTAAATTGGTATTTTTAATTTTTATGTTTTTTGACTCTTTGAAGTTATTTAGGAGTTTGCAGATTAGTGTTGAGTCGGAGTACTGAATTCAAATAAAATTCTATACTCCAAGAGCCGAATTTGCAATATACGCTTGGTTTGGTTGGCAATTTTGAGAAATTTTGCATGATGTAGCTGGTCTAGATAATGGTGTGTTTTAAGTTAAAACACCCATTAACCCTCACTCTGCTTATAGAGGTTATCATCGTTTTGTGGTTGATCTGTTCTAGAAAACCTATAATTCTAATGAAAAAATAAATAAAAATGATTTATAAGAGACTTTGGTCACGTATCATTGCCGTGTGTTTGCATTAAAATATATCCGCAGTGCAGTAGATTAACAATTGCTACAGGGTGAAAGAAAATCAGGCTTGTTTTATGCACCCATTTCTTGAGTTAGATTCCTAGGAATCCGAAAAAGATCGAATCGAAATGCCACTTCTGGGTGGAATAGCGGATCGAATTATGTAGCGTGACAAACTCAGTTTGAAATTTGCTTTGATGCATATTTCATTGATCCTGCATCCTCATTTTTCCATTATGCTATTGGGTTGATTGTCTGTGGATTAATATTGTATTGACTTGGGATCATATATCTAACATCCAAATATTTAAACAATTATTTGTTATTGAAAAAAATGATAGTCTCCGAAAATTTTTATTTTTTAAGAATATAGTTCTCTCACTTTATTAGTATCGAGTCATGTACATTTAATTCAGCCCATCAAATGTCAGGTTCCTATAAAATGGATGGAATCGATTCCCTACTTGAAAAAGGATATTTATTAGGACCCCTCGAGATATCACCTCGATGTCGAGTCCAATTTTCCAAAAACCTCAACGCCTAAGTCTATGTTTTTGCATTTCTTCCTTGGCTTATTCTTATTTCTTAGTAGCCATGTTCTTTATTTTATTTACTTTAGTTTTATTCCCTACTTCTAGTCACAATTGATGTAAGGGTAACATATATTGGATAGGAACGTTTTCAATATGATTCTTTTCCCGTATTTGTCCGATGAGAAATGCTAGTCTGTTTTGTCTGATACTAAATTAAGACGCCTTTAACGACTCATATTTTTGTAAGGGTTTAGAGTGCCCTCAACTTTAAGTTCTGGTCAAGGTGTCGATTAGTATTTTGACTCAATCTGATTTTGCTTTGATTTCTAATTTCTTTGAGGGATAATTATGAGTTTTAAACTCTTTTTACATTTTAATAAATTATCAAATTTTGAAAATAGATAATTTACTGAATATTTGGAAAAAACTTAATTATGCATTTGATTTATACATGCATTAATGTGCGCACCCAAATACAACAACTGGGCCTGAATGATGTATTGAGCTCACAATCTATTTGTATTACGGGTTTTTGTGTTTCTTACAATGGGGTGATTCCGTGCTCAGCAACCCAAAATGCCCCAATTCCCCTTCTTCCTCCTCTCTCTCCCAAATTTTTCTAGCCCCCTTCCATGGATCCCCCTTTCCCTATTTATAGTTATAGCTTGTGGGTTTGCTATGTCCATTTTCTAACTCAGTGGATGGGGAGGTCCAATACCATTACATTTAAGCGGATGTTTAATTATGAGTGAAAGGAAGTGATGATGGCATTGGAACTTGGTTCTATCACCAAGTTTGTTTCCCGGCAGAAGTGTTCCCAAAGCGACGGATAGGCAGTCCACTGCCGATAATCGTAGGTGGAGGTTAGGTGGTGGGAAGAGGATGATAGTGGCCTCGGAACCTGCACAACCTGCAAGACTGACGTCCAGTGATACCCAGGTAATGTCACACATATAAACGTGGACCAAAACCTGGAGACGATCACCCGGAGATGCGAGGTTTATCACTGCCGAGCATACCACGGGAGGTTTCGCTTTTGCCTCATGGACGCTTGGTGTGCATTAGGCCGGTCCGGGATAAGCCCGTTGGCTTGATCAGCTTTAGGACCCTAAGCGGACAATCATTCTTGTGGGCCTATGAACAAATGGGCTTGGAAAGGTAATACCCGTACAATAGCCCCCCTTGATTCATGCACGGTCCTCGATGATGAATCAAGGTTTATAAGGCCAGGTGTTAGCGAAATTACCAGTTATCTTTTATATGCGCGGCTGGGGCAACTGCTAAGGATTTTGCAAAAAGTAGTGCCGTGACAGACTGTCACTTCTGTAATTATGACCCGTCGATTGGCGAACCGTCAAATGGCAACAGACCGACAGTTCGTAACCCGTGCCCACACGTGTAGGCAGTTTACCCAAGAAAAAGCCTGGCGGGAGGGTGGGGGTTTCTTTTTTCCGCTCCTTCCCTCATTAATTGCCCTTGCGCCTATATATTCCCTCTTTCAAGTCTTTATTTCACTTTTTGCACTTCTTCTCAACATCTTCTCTGCTGAGCATTCTTCTTAGAGCCCCAAGTAAGTTTGTTTTACTTCTTTTCTCCTCTTTTTTCACTTCCTTCCTGTTTTATACTTCTAGGAATGGGTTTTTCCCACCTTCTGACGCCTGGGGCATCCTTGGCCAATTTTAAAGAGACCTTTGGTATCCTTAAGAATATAGACATCGCATACTGTAATGAGGGCGACATTGCTCTCAAGAGGGCTGTAGGCCGAAACGTCATTTTCATTCCATTGATGTCTGTATTAAAGGGAGGTGTTAGGTTCCCCATAGACCCCCTCATCATAAGTACCCTAGGGTTTTACGGCCTATATCCCGACCAGCTTCCCCCCCAACTTTTATAGGGTTGTTAGTTGTGTCAGCCGACTGAACCAGTTGTTCTGGCTAAATTTGGATCACCACGATATTAATTTTATGTACAAATTGTGCGGGAATTTTTCGAAAGGCTACTATTAAAAGACTAGGGATATGCGAGGTTGGCTGATATCCAGCCTGTCGAATTCAAATAGGAATTCTGCCAGGGAGTTCGTCCGGGTGCGTGGCAACTGGCTCGCCGGGGAGCTACATTGCCCGCTTACGCCTCGCGATGTTGGTCGATACCGAGACCTTTTATTCATTTTAGATTTATGCTTTGTTTGCGCGTTTAACTAACCGTCGTCTTTTTGGGCTTATTGCAATATCGAAGAGGTTTTTGCCGGACATAAGAGTCATCCACACATGAGATCTGAACTTTGTTCTCAGGTTGGAAATTTTCGTGCACGACGACGGGCAGCTCAGAGCGTCCCACCTGATCCTCAAAGTAAGCCCCGTGTACACCACTTGGTAGGATTTCGGCTAGGCGCTTTTGGTCGACCGCCCCCTTATGTCGTACATTGACATTCGGCACAAGCAATTCCTCCCTCCCTCGCTCACGGTAGGCAAGGCTCGAGATTTGGGCCCCCGCATACACAACTACAGACAACATTCCACCGATCAGGGACAAGTCTGCCGAGCGCGTGTCTTAAAATCGGAGGAGGCACAAAGCCATTGAACAGCCGGGAAACGACCCCCCGGTAGCCAAGGAAGGAGCTACTGAACCAGTAGTCACTGCACTCGTCCAACGAGAGAAGATGGTGAGAAAAAGGACGATGACCCTTTCCCGATTCATACCCAACACCGGCCAGTCTACCCAGCCTCCATCCCCGGTGTGCACGAGCCAAGTCCCTCAGCCCACTAGCAAAGCCCGAAAAAGAAAAAAGGCCGCCAAGAAGAACGTCGCAGTTCTCGGCGATGGGCTGCTGAAAACCCCGCCCCGACCTAGGGGTAGGGTGACGATCCAAGAGCCGCGGGTCGTTACCCCTTCACCTACCCAGGTTGGGGCTGACGTGGCACCCTCCCCTCCCAACGAGGTCGGCTCGAAGCATACCTTCACACTCGGTGGGGGACCATTGCCAACGACAGCCTGCATTTGCAAATGGGACAAAGGCGATGGAGGATGGGTGGCTCAGAGCCTGGCACAGGGCCTCCTACTACCCGAGGATGTTTATATTTATTAGGATGGAGATGATGAGTCACTTGCTAGGCAACTACAATGGCATACCATCGCGGTAAGGTTTTTAGCTTTTTATCATGTTTGACGATGTGTAGGAATTTGCCTAACTTTAACACCTTGCTATCATTATGCTCGTAGGCGGCGCAACTGTCTTCCATCATGGATGAGAGGCTGAAGGAGGGGGCCGAGGCTACTGAGTGGGCATTGGAGTTGAGGGCTGCCGCAGAGGTTTTGGTTACGAAAAGGGCAGAGGTTGCCAATGCTGCAAAAAGGAAAGCGGTGGATGCCGAGAAGGCAAGGCAGACCGCGGAGAACCAATTGGGGACCCTAACGACCAAGCTGGAGGAGACGGAGCTCGAGCTTATCAAGGCAAACAGTCTGAATCTGGCCCAAGTCGACCAAATCACCTTATTGAAGGACGCCTTCGAAGCTTGTGATGACAAATGGTACAACGTGGGCTTCACCAAGGCAGAGAACTCGGTGGAACCCATTGTCCAACAAGCTCGGCACCACGGCTTTGGTGAAGGTTGGTCAGCCGCCCTTCAAGCTGCGGGGGTACCAGAGGTCTCCCTTTTGTGAGACCCTAAGCAGACTCCTTATCCTGCCAACCTTCAGCCTGTGTAGAGCTAGATGGGCGTCGAGGATGAGGACACGCCAAGCTTGAGGGATCTCATGCAGGCGATTGATTCCCATGTGGAAATGGTAGATTTGGAGGCCATGAGCAACGCCCTTGTTGGAGACGATGATGCGCCGAACCAGGCTCCCCCCACTTCTCAGCTTGTGAATGAAGGCCCCGGACAACTTCTTACCCAGACTCTCCTTCCCGACCGCAAAGTATGATGACATGATAAAGATAAAGATGAAGCCCTCCTTTTATAGTTTTATTTTGTTTTATTTTATTCTTAAAAAAAGCCCAGATCGCCGAGATGTGGCGATGAAACAATTGAACTACTGCTTTGACAGTTTTAATTCATGCTGTTTGGTTTTAGTTTTCATTGTCATAGTTTGAATGCATGCGTTTTGTTTTTCCTTTCATAACTCTCATATGCCTAAGCATGCTCGGGGATTGCATGGTTTGCATACGATCATGATCAGTCCTCATAAAAAGATTACGCCTTGGGCAGGGTTAGATGCGTGGGGATAATTGGGACATTGGAGGACTAGTTCCTTTAGAGGTTAATGGGATAATTGTACCTCAGACCGGCTTGGGTGATAACGCCTTAAGTTTTCCATTTGTTCGACGATAGGGTTCCAACCGAGAATAGGCTTTCGTCAATGGGATAATCAGTTGAGGTTTCCACCTGCCCGGTTACAGGGATCAAGCCGCAAACAGGTTTCTGTCCTTAGATAAAGTTATAAGGTTTCCACCTACCCAACGATAGGAATCAAGACAATGACAGGTTTTTATCCTTAGATAAAGTAAAGGTTTCCACCCTCCCTGCGATATTAATCGAGTCGAGGATGGATTTCTATCCTTTGATAAAATTATAAGGTTTCCACCTGCCCGGCGATAGGAATCGAGCCGAGGACAGGTTTTTGTCCTTAGATTAAGTGAAGGTTTCCACCGTCCTGGCAATATTAATCGAGCTGAGGATAGGTTTCTGTCCTTAGATAAAGTTATAAGGTTTCCACCTACCCGGCGATAGGAATCGAGCCGAGGACAGGTTTCTGCCCTTAGATAATTACGCTTACCGATCAGAAATAAAAGGAAGTAGTTTCACGGGAAAATATGTACAGGCATTATATTGACACGTAGTGACTCTAAGTTACATCTTCTAGAGTGTGGCCGGTCAATGATAAAACCTTTTAAGATTACAAACATTCCAAGGATGGTGCAATGGTTTCTCATTCAGATCTTCCAAATAGTATGCTCCCGCGCCAACAATGGTCGTTACTCGGTATGGCCCCTCTCAAGATGGGGCCAATTTCCCTGCGCTAAGGTCCCGAGTGTTCCCTACAACTTTCGTAGAAGCAAATCTCCGGCGGCAAACTCTTTTTTCCTCACGCTTTTATTGTACCTCTGGGCAAGCTTCTGCTGGTACTGTGCCAACCAAATTGTCTCTACTTCACGGCGTTCTTCCAATAGGTTTAGTTGGTCCAGCATTAATCTGTCATTCTCGGTTGGATCGAATTCAGCTACCTGGGTACTGCACAGGTTTATCTCGGCTGGGATGACGGCCTCCGCTTCGAAAGCTAGAGAAAAGGGCGTTTCTCCCGTGGATCTTCTCGGTGTTGTCCGGTATGCCCAAAGGACACTCGGTAGCTCCTCAGCCCATCTTCCTTTGGCACCGTCCAGCCTTCTCTTTAGTCCGTTGATGATAGCCTTGTTCGTGGCTTCGGTTTGGCCATTGCTTTGCGGGTATGCCGGGGTAAAGTACCGGTTTCGGATGCCGAGATTGCTACAGAACTAACGGAAGGCCCTACTGTCGAATTGCAGTTCGTTGTCTAACACGAATGACTCTGGCACCCCAAACCTTGTTATGATGTTCTTCCATATAAATTTTTTAACGTCTACATCCCATATGTTTGGCAGTGCCTCAGCTTCTGCCCATTTGGTGAAATAGTCCACCGCAACCAACACAAATTTTCGGTTACCAGTTGCTCGGGGAAAAGGCCCGACTATGTCCAACCCCCACTAAGCGAAGGGCCATGAGCTACTGACGGGATTTAGGTTCCCTGCGGGATGATGGATCATTAATGCGTGTTTTTGGCATTGTTTGCATCTTCGTGCATATTCAAGAGCGTCTTTTTGCATTCGCGGCCACTAAAACCCTTGAGTCATTGCCCGATGGGCCAATGATCGTCCACCAACGTGGCTATCGTATAGGCCGTCATGGAGCTCGGCTAGAAGGCCTTCTGTCAAGCTGGGGTGCAAACATTGTAGGTATGGTCCCCCGAAAGACCTCCAATAAAGCTTCTGACTCGAAGATAGCCAATATCGAGGAGCATTCTGCCGTACTTTGGTTGCTTCCTTTTCATCCTCCGGAACTCGATCCTCGACTAAAAAATCGATTATCGAATCCATCCAACACCTCTCGGTTGCCGTGGTTTGCAATACCTCTGTTTTTGCCTTGATGCTCGGCTCCTTCACAAGTTCTACCCTGACAAGCCGTGGGAGTTCACCATCTATTGAGGATGCTAACGCTGCCAAGGAGTCGGCGTGGCAGTTCTGCCCTTTTGGGATTCGCTCTACCTTCGCGCTCGAGAAATGGCCCAAAGCCTGCTTTACTATCCACAGGTATCGGCCATCCGTAGGTCTTTGGCCTCGAAACTTCCCAACACCTAGTTCACAATGAGCCGAGAGTCTAAGTATTCCTCCACCTCCATAGCCCGTAAGTCCGTGGCGACTCTTAACCCGGCCAACAGTGCCTCGTACTCGACTTCGTTGTTAAAGGCCCTAAAGCCTAGTCTGAATGATTGTTCTAACCTTATACCTTTCGGGGTGATGATGACAATCCCAACCCCCGCTCCAGCCGTGTTGGACGCACCATCCACAAATACCTTCCACGGCTTAACCTCTACCAGGCAAACAACATCCGGACTCCTCTGCGTGAATTCGGCAATAAAGTCTGCGATTACCTGTCCTTTTACAGAGTTCCTTAGCCTCTACTTGATGTCAAAAGAGCCTAGGCGGGTCCCCCATTTAGCTATCCTCTCAATGAAATCTGATCTTCTCAATAGTGACTGAAGTGGGTATTCGGTCAAAACATAGACGGTGTGGGCCTGAAAGTAGTAGGGCAGCTTCCAAATGGAATGCACTAGAGCCAAGACCAACTTCTCCAGTGGTAAATACCTTGTCTCAGCGTCTACAAATGTTTTGCTTATGTAGTAGATCGGCAATTGCACACCATTATCCTTCAAAAGTACCGCGCTGGCCTCATGCTCAGATACAGAGAGGTACATGTAAAGGTCCTCCCCGGGTTCTGGTGCCGTCAATGTTGGGGCTCGCCCGAGATATTCCTTTAGGTCGCAAAAAGCTTTGCCGCACTCCTCATCCCACTAGAAACCCTTCCACTTTTTTAAAAGCTGGTAAAAAGGCCGACACCGATCAGCGAACTTGGATATAAACCGGTTGAGGGCAGCCAACATGCCGGTTAAATACTGGACTTCTTTCAGATTGCTTAGTGGTCTGAGGCGCCTCACGGCTTCTATTTGCTCTGGATTGACCTCGATACCCCGCTTTGAGACTAAATATCCCAGGAATTTGCTGGAGCCTACACCAAAAGTGCACTTGTCGGCATTGAGGCGAAGACGGTGTCGCCGCAGAGTCTCAAACACTTCTTTCAGGTCGCTGACATGTTGTCCTTCTTATTTGCTTTTTGTTACTATGTCGTCAATGTACACCTCGACCATTCGCCCGATCTTATCCCTGAACATCCTCGTCATCATCCGTTGGTAAATGGCCCCCACGTTCTTTAGTCCAAACGGCATTACTGTATAATGGTAATTGGTATCGGGCGTTATAAACGCAGACAATGCAATCTGGTGGTAACCTGGAAGGCGTCTAAAAACTCAATCTAGGGTGCCCTTACGTAGCATCAACCAGCTGATCAATTCTCGGCATAGGAAATGGATCCTTTAGGCATGCTCGTTTTAAATCGGTGAAATCGACGCAAACCCTCCATTGCTGTTCTTTTTTCTCACCACCACGGTATTGGCAAGCCATTCAGGGAAGAAGATTTCCTTTATAGCCCCCGCTTCCCTCAATTTCCCCACTTCTTGCCTCACGGCCTCAGTATGCTCTTTCTCCGATCTCCTTGGTTTCTGCTTTCTAAGAGGGTATAAAGGATTCACGTTGAGCTTGTGAACTATAAACTCGAGGTCGACCCCTGACACCTCATATGGACTCCAAGTGAACACATCCATATTCTACACGAGAAAAAGCAATAGCTCCACCCTGTCTTCACCCCTTAAGCCCGCTCCTATCTGAAAATGCCTATCACCGTCTAGCAGGATCCTCACCCTCAGCACGTCCTCGGCACAGTTAACCCCTGCTTCCACTTGGGGTGGCTATAATTGCTATAAGATCTTCTCTTGGATGGGCTCTATCTGCTCATCCCCCTGTTCGCGGTAGCCACTGGGCACTGCCTAGCTGGTTGCTGGCTGCCTCTTATTACCACAATTTTGTCTTCTATGCAAAACTTGACCTTTACGTGCAGTATAGAAGGCACAGCCCCCATGTCGTGAATCCACGGCCTTCCGAGGATTGCCGTGTACAGCGAGTAAGATGTGACCACTATGAATGTTACGGTCACCTCCTTTCTTTTCATTTTGACGGGAAGTGAAATTTTCCCTTCTGGGACCATCACGTGGCCATCAAATCCCATTAGTGGTGCGTCATACTTGGATAAATCCTCTTTCCTCAGTCCGAGCCCCTTGTACAGGTCGGGGTACATCACGTCTGCCCCACTCCCTTGGTCTATCATAATTCTTTTTACTACAAACCCTCTTATACAGGCCATGACCAACAAGGCATTGCCGTGTGGCTGGATAGTGCCCTTCAAGTCATCGTCATCAAAAGCAATGGGCTGGTTGGCGCCCCTTAGCTTCTTTTTAGGACATTCGCCCGTGCTTCCTTCTGCTGACGTCACAAATAGGGCCTCCTTTATAAGGAACTCCCTTGGAACTGCATGGATAACCTCTATTATTCCCAAAGGAGGCTGGAGGGGATTCCCGCGTGTACGGTTATTCTTCTCGACATCGTGGTCTCTTGTAACTACAAATTTTTTAAGGTGTCCGGCATTCACCAACTGCTTTAGGTGGTCCTTCAACACCCTACATTGCTCGGTAGTGTGGCCTTTATCCTTATGGTACATGTAGTACAGATTTTGGTTTCTTCTTGTTGGGTCACCTGTCATCCTATTCGGCCATCTGAAGTATGGTTTGCTTTTTATTCGATCGATGATCTTGTGGACCAGCTCCTTGAAGGCTACATTCACCCCCTTGTTCCTGGGCCGAGATCTTGAATCCTCAGATCCCTCCATGGTCTGGGTTAGAATCCACTGCTCCGAGGATAATTTATTACTGAAGCCTTTCCCTTACTCTGCAACCAGTCGTCCTCCAGGTGCTTGTACCTCTCAATGCGTCTCATCAGTTGCCTCATATCCTCGAGGGTCTTCCTCGTCAAAGATTCCCTTAGTCCCGATCCGTTGGGCAATCCCATGCGAAAGGTACTTACCGCGATCTTCCCGTTGCTTCCGCCAATCTCATTATACAACTCCCAGTATCGGCTAGCGTAGCTATGGAGTGTCTCTTCGGCCCCTATTTTCATCAACAATAACATGTCCACGGGCTAAGGAACTCGGCTGCAGGTCATGAACTGTATGCCGAACTCCTGGATCAACTCCGAGACACTGTGAATCGATCCTTTCTTTAACCCGTTGAACCACCTCAAAGCCGTGGGATCAAGGCTCAACGGGGAGACTTTACACATCAATGAGTCATTATGGGCGTGTAAAGACATCATCTGGATGTAGTGGCTCACGTGCTCCACTGGGTCTGTCTTTCTCGTGTAAGAGTTGAACGGTAAGCGCGTGAATCTGCTCGGCATATGAGCGTTCTCGATGTCTTTTGAAAACGGAGATCTGGCGGCTTGGCCGCATTTTGAGGTAGCCCCTCGTTCTAGGAGGTCGAATAACAGTTCACATATTCTCGTGAACGTTCGCAATGCCGATGAGAACCGGACGATTAGGATCCTAATGCACGACGGCTCTCTACACTGACAGATCTTTCTCTGAAACCTCCGTAATCCCTTCCTCGACGTCTGACCCTTGCTTCTAACTCCAAATCTCTTACCAACCCACGCAAACGCTCGAGCTCCCGATCCTTTTATCTGAGCTCCTAGTTTTCTCTTTCGTGGTGGCTACGTCTTGAGGCGTCAGATACTACCTGAAGTGTCTGGAACGATCCTTCTCCAAGCCCGGACTTCCCTGCCTCATTTTGCCGCTAGTCCTCGTGTCTCTTCTGTCTCCTTTCTTACCATGCTGACCCTCATGATGACCCGCTAGAGCCACTCTCAACATAACTTTCCAGTCTACTCCCTGACATTCTCCCAGGGTGCCTCGCAAAAAACCACCGCTGCGTAGGAGATCCCCACAGATGGCGCCAATTATGCGCACCCAAATACAACAATTGGGCATGAATGATGTATTGGGCTCAAAATCTATTTGTATTGTGGGTTTTTGTGTTTCTTACAATGGGGTGATTCCGTGCTCGGCAGCCCAAAATGCCCTAATTCCCCTTCTTCCTCCTCCTCTCTCTCCTTGATTTTTCCAGCCCCCTTTCATGGATCCCCCTTTCCCTATTTATAGTTACAGCTTGTGGGTTTGTTATGTCCATTTTCTAACTCAGTGGATGGGGAGGTCCAATACCATTACATTTAAGTGGATGTTTAATTATGAGTGAAAGGAAGTGATGATGGCATTGGAACTTGGTTCTATCACCAAGTTTGTTTCCCAGCGGAAGCGTTCCCAAAGCGACGGATGGGCAATCCACTGCCGATAATCGTAGGTGGAGGTTAGGTGGTGGGAAGAGGATGATAGTGGCCTCGAAACCTGCATAACCTGCAGGACTGACATCTAGTGATGCCCAGGTAACACCGCGCATATAAACGTGGACCAAGGCCTGGAGACGATCACCCAAAGAGGCGAGGTTTATCACTGCCGAGCATACCACGGGAGGTTTCGCTTTTGCCTCATAGACGCTTGGTATGCGTTAGGCCAGTCCAGGATAAGCCCGTTGGCTTGATCAGCGTTAGGACCCTAAGCGGACAATCATTCTTGTGGGCCTATGGACAAGTGGGCCTGGAAAGGTAATGCCCATACAATTAAGGTACATCCTTTTTTAGGGTTTAAACCAATGGTGTTATGACCCCAATCAATTGCCAATATTTGTTTTTGTTTTTGTTTTTTTTTTTTTGAGGAACCAATTACATTTAATTATTTACAATGATATTCATCTAACTCTATTTTTAAGTTACGTTTTATCACCATTAAAATTTGATGTTGTATGATATTAGCTAACAACATTATGCTCGACGACAATTTAAAGTTGTTGGAGTCATATTTTGTATATGTTGGAATATCTGAGTTAAAACGCATTTATGATGTAATTGAGTCTTAGTTTAGAATGTCTTTGAAGTATTCAAGTGGTGTCAATTAGAGACAAGTCAAAACAAGCTCAAGAGCTGCTCAATTCAGTGTTACAATTTTTCTCTCGAGTGATTGCTCGCAGCAGCTAGGGGAGTGGAGTCAACTTGTTAAAATTGACTTGATCCAACCCAATTTGCCAAGCTGGGTTGGTTTATAGGGCTTGGTGGGTTGGGCTGGGGTGTCTTTTTTTTTTTTTTTTAAGAGTAGGTTGGGTTGGGTTCGAGTAATAAAATTTGATGTTGTATGATATTAGCTAACAACATTATGCTCTGTTAGGACATATGTAGTTCAAGTTGTTGACATATGTCGCTATTTTATGTAATTGGCTTATCCTTAGACAAAACGCAATTTACTTGTAATTGGGTAGATTTAGGATGTGTTTAACGCTTCAAGAAACAGTGTTTCAAGATTAAGTGTTGAAGTTGACAAGCCACAAATGCGTTGACCCCTTGTGATAACTTAAATTAATTAATTAGCCCAGTTATTAATTAATCAAATTAATCATGCAATATCATGTGGTAGCACAAACAAATCACCAAAACTAAGTTATGCAATGGAAAATAAATAACACGGTGATTTCTTCACAAATGGGAAAAACCTTACGGCAAAAACCCCACCGGGTGATTTAAGGTCACCACTCCCGAAACTCCACTATTATCACAACAAGCAATTACAAGTAAGGAATCTCAGTACCTCACCAACCTACAGTTGAACTCTTACCCCAATACCCAATTGGACTTGTTCTGTAGTGACAGTTTCTCCTTTCAATGCACGGCTCCAAGTACGTGACTAACCAGATGCGCGGATCCCAGTACGCGACTTCAAACACCAACTAGAGAGAGAGAGAGTTGGCTGCAAAGTTCTTCAAATCATCAGAGATGAACTAAGGCACGAACTTTGTCTTTCTAATCACAAATTGCATGAACAACAAGTTCTCAAAGAATATGCAACTTGTATCTTCTACTATCACTTGACGACCCTTAAAATAATCCTTTTATATGTCTAGAGTTAGGAGAAAAGAAGTCCCAAAGACACACTCACGAATTAAATTTGAAACAGACTTGGAAATTTGTTTTCTTTAATTCTCGACAGATAGAGGTGTTGAGAGGTGTCGAGAAGCTGTCGAGGCTCGAGCAAAACAGCTTCTTTAAAGCTCGATAGATGCATCTGTCGAGGTATGTGTCGAGCTTTAAAAACTTGCACTTCCTTGTTTGTTTCTTGGACAGACTTTGACGGCTTCAACACTTAATCTTGAACCACTGTTTCTTGAAGTGTTAAACTCATCCTAAATCTACCCAATTACAAGTAAAGTGCGTTTTGTCTAAGGATAAGCCAATTACATAAAATAGCGACATATGTTCACAGACTTAAACTACATATGTCCTAACAATCTCCCCCTTTGGCAATCCGTGACAAAACCACAACATACAAATGAAGATATGAGAGAAGTCATAAATCACTCAACTCATATTCACTTGTTACATACAGTAAAATCTATCCTAACACAAACTCTTGAAAAACTTTGCAAGAAGAGAGTTTATGGCAAGAAGACTTTGACAACCTGTATTTCTGAAACACTTATAAACAAAACACATCAAGGCATCTTTGTGTGAAACAGAAATAATAGCTTGCGTACAAGTAAAGAAACATGTGTATAAAGACTGAAAAGAAACAACACATGAAAGGTAGGTGAAAGAAAAACATACATCATCATATATAAGAAGAGAATAAATCCAATGTATGTCAATACATGATCAAAGTATCTCTAAACAGATGAGAAAAGAAAAGAATACATATGATCACCTCACTACATCCCTCAATCCACACTCCCCTTAACAAAAATGTCCTATGCTAACACTCCCCCTAAGTATGACTACTCTCATACAAAACTACTCCCCCTTTTTGCCACGATTGACAGAGGGTACCGAGAAATATAAAGATGATCAAGGATCATCAAGGGAGCACAAAGAATACATAAAAATGCATGAATGTAATGAAACAATTTGCTATGGATGACAAGATAAGAGAGACATGCAAAACATGTGAAAAACAATGCATCCAGAGAATCTCGATCGATCGAGAGGTATCGAGGAGCTATCGAGCAGACCTCGATGGATCGAACAGCTATCGAGGAGACAGAAACTTTCTCGATCGATCCACCTAGCTATCGAGAGGTGTCGAGATTGCGATAACATGCAACTGAAGATCTTGACAGATAAGCCAGGTATCGAGAGGTGTCGAGGATGTGTCGAGATGGCTTAAAAACAATTTTTCAAGAAGAGAAAAACATAGATGTGAATGCAATCATGCATGCAACTCAACCAAAGATCCAAACGACATATTAACCTCTCAAAATCATCTCTCAACAAGAAAAATTAAGCACATGTATCCCAAAACACGCACATACACACTAAACAAGTCTAACCAATTTTATATTTCAAAAACAAGTCCAGACAGTTTAGTGAGCATACATTAACGCATGTAGACCTTGTGATGGCCAAATCACATTGTACCTGCACATGTACCAAGAATAGCAAAGAGTATTGCGTGTTGTGTGTGAAAACATCGCAAGATTGCATATGTGTCTCAATGTTATGATGATTTGAGATATGAGAAAATCACTTTAACTCACACACAATCATAACCGTTTGATGGGGACTATCACCTTCAAGGTACATCCTATAACTCCCACATCTCCTAGAAAACACGCTTGCAATCATATTTTAAAGCATTTTTGATCTTTTTGCTTTTTATATCTTTGCATATTTTCTTTTAACAAGCATGTCATGCATGGGCATACAAGAGAAAGAAAAGAAATACCCAATTATATTAAGCTTTTGACATTGCACTTTTGCTATGCCGAAGCATACAGATGTCATTGACATTGCACTTTTGCTATGCCGAAGCATACAAATGTCATATTATGATTGGCGAGTAACAGTGGTGAGATGGTTATTTATGCCTTTCTCTTGGGATTTTCTAGTTCAACCCGTCAAAAAGAGTGATACGAGTGTTAAGAAGAAGAGATCACTTAACCTTACTCATCACAAACAAAGAGCTACAAAGCTCACTTGCTTAGTTGTGCAGAAGAATGCTCATCTAAGCTACAGGTGATACAAAGTTTAGAAAACTCTGTTTCAATGGCCATTTCAAAAGTTCACATGAACTAATGCACACTAACTCACACTGTTTTTGTATTTTTCCATTTTTCAATTTTTTTTTATTTTTATTAGAGAAGCAAAAATAAAACACAAAACTGAAAACACACAAACAAAAACATGTAAAGCAAAACAATGCATAAAACTAGACTGACTCAAAACAGTAAAGAAAAACACAAGTAATGCAACACACACAAAAAACGGGAGAGAGAAGAAGAAGTGACTGAGATCACTTAGATCCCTTTGCCTTCCACACCTTGGAAGAACCTTTCCTTTTGGTCGACTCTTGAACCGGTGATGAGGGAGAAGAGTTTAAACTGTTCAAGTTCGAAAGGAACATGAGGGCTTTAAGAATGTCTCCAATTGGAGCGAGAGAAGACTGAAGCTGATTCTGGCTCCCAGATGCTATTGTGCCATTGCTCTGTTGAGTGGCACACCACTTGTAGCAATTAGGTCTTGTGTGACCGGCAACACCACAATGATAACAGAGATGCGGTTTCTTCTGTTTGGCCTTTTGAGAGTTAGTCTTCTTAGTCCTAGGGTTTCTAGATTCCCTTTTCTCAATTTTAGGGGGTGCTCCTAGGATGGACTTGCCCTTGTCTACGTTCTCACTAGCTAATTCAGTTTTAACATTCTTTTCTTCATTTTCAATGTTATTAGCAGATGGAACAAACACAGTAGTACTAGAAGTAGGAGTAGTAGAGAGAGAGAATTCATACCCCAATCTAGTACGATCTGAAGAATGTTTCTGAGCACTCAGCATCTCGTCCAGCTTTGCACTTGACGTCCTCTCCAATTGTGCTCTGACTTGAAACTGCTCCGCTTCAAGCTTCTTGGTTCTTTCAACCAATAAATTGTTTTCGAATCTCAGTGCTCCAATGGTTTGATTCGCTTTATCAACCTTTGTGGACAGCTCCTCACGGTTGAGTTCCACTTCACTGAGCTTCTTGGTGGCCAGCCTATAGAGTTTCTCATACTTCTCAGAAAGCTTGTATAGCTTCTCATAGGCGGTATGGATATTTTCTTGATCATCCATAATTTCACACTTGGAATCCACCAATTCTTCTTCTTCATCCACTTTTTCAGTAACCCCATCAGTAGGATTAACAGTGGCAGTGAAGGCATTCAAGATTCCGTCGTCTTCATCTTCGGAATCGTCCTCGGGCTCTGTGTCGCTTAAGGTAACAGCAAGTGCCTTGCTCTTCCCTATGCTCTTGAGGTACGTGGGACACTCTTGTTTCATGTGTCTAAAGCCTTGACACCCAAAGCATTTTGGTCCAGTAGGAACAGTGTACTGACCACCATCTTTGACATCCTTCTTCGCTTTATCTGAATTCTTAAATTGTGAAGAACTAGATTGTCTACGGTCTTTGTTGAAGCCCTTCCCGTTGGCATTCTTCATAAACTTCTTAAATTGCCTTGTGATGTAGGACTTCATCTTGGAATCTTCATCATCTGACGAGTCATCCGTATCACTGCTCTTGGCCTTTAGTGCCAAACTCTTGCCCTTACTTGACTTGCCTAACCTAGTCAGCCCTAACTCATAGGTTTGCAAGTTTCCAACCAGCTCAGTCAAAGGAATTCTATCGATATCCTTTGATTCTTCGATCGCCGTGATCTTAGCATGGAATCTCTCGGGCAGCGATCTAAGCACCTTCCTTACTATCTTGGGTTCAGGGATGGTTTCCCCAAGATTAAAGGCTGAGTTTACTATGTCCTTGAGCTTGGCATAGAACTCATCAAACAACTCATCCTCTTCCATCTTAATTTCTTCAAAGCGTGTGGTGGGCCTCTACAGCTTTGAATCTTTGACAGCCTTGGTGCCCTCATAGGTTGTCTGGAGGATGGTCCATGCTTCCTTAGCAGTTTCAGTTGAGGAAATTTTCTTGAACTCCTCATTGGTGACTGCACTGAATAGGGCATTTAATGCTCTGCTGTTGAAGTTTGCCGCCTTGATCTTGGCATCATCCCAGTCAGCCGGCGCTTCTGTAGGCTTGGTCCAGCCTATCTCCACAGCTTGCCACACTTTCTCATCTAAAGACTGCAAGAAAGCTCTCATGCGTACTTTCCAGTATGCATAGTTAGTGCCATCAAATAAAGGAGGTATAATAAGAGATTGTCCTCTATCCATGACAGCAGGGGTCGAATGGATCACACACAAAAGATTAAACCCTAATCAGAGTGTGCTTGCTCTAATACCACTTGACAGGCCACAAACGCATTGACCCCTTGTGATAACTTAAATTAATTAATTAGCCCAGTTATTAATTAATCAAATTAATCATGCAATATCACGTGGTAGCACAAACAAATCACCGAAACTAAGTTATGCAGCGGAAAATAAATAACACAGTGATTTGTTCACGAATGGGGAAAACCTTACGGCAAAAACCCTACCGGGTGATTTAAGGTCACCACTCCCAAAACTCCACTATTATCACAACAAGCAGTTACAAGTAAGGAATCCCAGTACCTCACCAACCTACAGTTGAACTCTTACCCTAATACCCAATTAGACTTGTTCTGTAGTGACAGTTTCTCCTTTCAATGCACGGCTCCAAGTACGTGACTAACCAGATGCGCGGATCTCAGTACGCAACTTCAAACACCAACTAGAGAGAGAGAGAGTTGGCTGCAAAGTTCTTCAAATCATCAGAGATGAACTAGGGCACGAACTTTGTCTTTCTGATCACAAATTGCATGAACAACAAGTTCTCAAAGAATATGCAACTTGTATCTTCTACTATCACTTGACGACCCTTAAAATAATCCTTTTATATGTCTAGGGTTAGAAGAAAAGAAGTTCCAAAGACACACTCACGGATTAGACTTGAAACAGACTTGGAAATCTGTTTTCTTTAATTCTCGACAGATAGAGGTGTCGAGAGGTGTCGAGAAGCTGTCGAGGCTCGGGAAAAACAGCTTCTTTAAAGCTCGATAGATGCATCTGTCGAGGTATGTGTCGAGCTTTAAAAACTTGCACTTCCTTGCTTGTTTCTTGGACAGACTTTGACGGCTTCAACACTTAATCTTTAACCACTGTTTCTTGAAGTGTTAAACTCATCCTAAATCTATCCAATTACAAGTAAAGTGTGTTTTGTCTAAGGATAAGCCAATTACATAAAATAGCGACATATGTTCACAGACTTGAACTACATATGTCCTAACAGAAGTCATCAAGTCTGTCTAAGAAACAAGCTGGAAAGTGCAAGTTACTAAAACTCGACACCTGTCTCGACACATGCATCTATCGAGCTTTAAGAAGCTGTTTTAGCCCGAGCCTCGACAGCTTCTCGACAGATCCTCGACACTTCTATCTGTCGAGATTTAAAGAAAACAAATTTTCAATTCTGTTTTAATTTCAATCCGTGAATGTGTCTTTGGGACTTCTTTTCTCCTAATCCTAGACATATAAAAGGAATGTTTTAAGAGCCGTCAAATAGATGCAAGTTGCATAAGTATTGAGCAATCCATGTTCATGCAATTTGTGATCAAAGATAAAGTTCGTGCCCTAGTTTATCTCTTGTGAAGAAGATTGCTGTGTAATGTGCACTGTAGGGTTTCGTAACCGAGCATCTTCTTGATCTTCATCGTGTAGATGATCTGAAGAACTTTGCAGCCAACAACTCTCTCTCTCTAGTTGATGAATTGAAGTCGCCTACTGGGATCCGCGCAATTGGTTAGTCACGTACTTGGGATCCATGCATTGAAAGGAGAAACTGTCACTACAAAGCAAGTCCAATTGGGTATTGGGATAAGGATTCAACTGTAGGTTGGTAAGGTACTTGGGATTCCTTGCTTGTAATCGCTTGCTGTGATAATAATAGAATTTTGGGAGTGGTGACCTTAAATCACCCGGTGGAGTTTTTGCCATTAGGTTTTCCCCATTCGTAAACAAATCATCGTGTCTTTTATTTTTCCGCTGCATACTTTAGTTTTGGTGATTTGTTTGTGCTGCCACGTGATATTGCATGTTAACTTGATTAATTAATAACTTGCCTAATTAATCAATTTAATTTATTACTAGGGGTCAACGCGTTTGTGGCCTATCATGCTCGACAGCAATTTAAAGTTGTTAGAGTCATATTTTGTATATGTTGGAATGTCTGAGTTAAAACACATTTATGATGTAATTGAGTCTTAGTTTAGAATGTCTCTAAAGTATTCAAGTGGTGTCAATTAAAGACAAGTCAAAACAAGCTCAAGAGCTGCTCAATTCAGTGTTACAATTTTTCTCTCGAGTGATTGCTCGCAGCAGCTAAGGGAGTGTAGTCAACCTGCTAAAATCGACTCGATCCAATTCAATCTGTCGAGTTGGGTTGGTTTATAGGGATTGGTGGGTGGGGTTGGGGTGTGACTTCTTTTTTTTTTTTTTAACAGTAGGTTGGTTTGGGTTCAGGTAATGATTCACAAATCTACTTAACATAACTCAACTCACCTATATTTAATATATATTTAAAAATATATTATACAATTTTGTTATTTACTTCTTTTTTTCCTTCTTCCTAAATAAAACTCAAACCTGAAGTTGTCCTCATTTCAATCTCCTTCTTATCTCATGCTTCTCTTTCCTAGCTATTATGAGCCCTAAATTAATAAAATTCAAAACCTAAGTTCTCCTCATATAGTTTGTGTTGGTTTGGAATTATGCTCAGGATTATTTAATTGTAATTTTGCTCTTATTTGTGATGGTGTTGTTCTAATGCCCAATTTAATAATGATAATAATAATAATAATAATAATAATAATAATAATAATAATAATAATAATAATTAATAATAATAATAATAATAATAATAATAATAATAATAATAATAATTAGTAGTAGCAGCAGCAGCCAATCTATCAAGGTTACTTAAACATCGACAGCAAGCTCAATAGCAACTAATCAATCATGCTTTGATTAGGTAGAATTCCAAGATGACTTAAATACTATTTTTCAAAGTCGACATCATACACAACATAGACACACATCATTGAGAAGTTTTTGCGACCTTTGTGCTCCTAGTCTTTTGTACCAAGCTGCTTTTGGTTCATCCATTAAAGTGTGTTGATGTGAAGAACTTTGCACCAACAATCTAAGTCAATTATAAAGTGTTGTAGGAAGGCAGTCACGTCGATAAAAAATTTGTACAATTGTTAGCTACGTTTATAGGAGATCCAAGCTAATAAAAGAAATCGATTCTCAATCAAAGTCCTTCAGGGATTCAGGATTGGAGTTGAACTAGTGTTAGTAGGTTCTACAATTTGTAAGAATTTGGGATTGGGCAATCTCTTGTACTTCCAACCTCTATTTTTTATTAGTAGATTCTTTAAAAGTGGTGACCTATATAATCACTCACTGGGGTTTTACCTGTGAGGAGTATCCCCATCATAACTATATTACTATGTTAAATGTAATTTTCATTGCACTTAGTTTTTGCAGTATGGTTATTCCCATCACATTCTAATTGAACTTCACATGAAATTGAAGTAATTAAGTCACTAGGCTCATTATCTTAATCCAAAATACAAAATTTCATAATTTACCCATGTACTATCAGTGTTGTTAAGGTAAATTATGAGAAAGTTTATACACATAACAAATTTGACAAAAAAAAAATGTATATAGGCAGATAGCAAGTGGTAAGTAAAAAAGTGATATTAGTGGTGAATCAAAATAAAAACTAATAAAAACTTGCTAACATAACTATTGTAAAAAAATGTTGGGAAGTTTTTTTTTTTGTAGGTGTACTTTTTAATTATAGGATGGCGGAATTAGGGTCTGTTTGGTAATATTGTTTAAACATTACAACACGTATTTCTACAACATTTTTTCACTCACACATATTTCCACAATACTTAGGGTATGTTTGATTGGGGTGAAAATAGGGATGATGGAAAATATGGTGAAAAATGACATTTTTCATTTTTTAGTTCAAGCGAGAAAACAAGAGAGACAGAAAATATGAAGGAAAATAATCCCTCCAGGCCCACATGTTTTTATCCTCTCAATTTGGGAGGAAAATTGAGAGGAAAAGATGCTGAATGATATAATTTATACAAATACCCTCACTTTACTTCTTATATATTATATAAGAAGAACATAATAGTCAATTTATATAAACTACATTTTCCATCCTCCCATTTTTCTCTCCAACCAAACAAAAAAGTTTTCCACCCCCCACTTTTCCACCCCTCCAACCAAACACACTCGAGGGAAAACCAAATCTTTTCTATCCTCCCAATTTTCTATCCTCTCACTTTTTCACTCTTCCAACCTAATGGACCCTTAAATAACGTCATGAGAAATATCTTACTAAACGGCCCTTAAAATGGTAGTCGTGGTATCAATTTTAAGTTTTTAACGCAGGATGTCCGCAGCTGGTGCATGCAATAAAAGGTAAAAACAAAGCTTGCTCTTTTTTTTTTTTTTTTTTGAATGGGTAAAAACAAAGCTGAATTGAGCTCTCTCAGCAACTGTCATTCCACGTCATCTGATCATCATACAATAAAAAGTAAAAACTAACTCTCTGTTTGCTTCGGCATTAACGTTTTCTGAAAAATGATTCATTTTTCAAAGAGTATTTTCTAGAAAACTATCTTATTTTCCGGTGTTTGGTAACAACTTTGAAAATGGGCTTGAGAATATTTTATGGCATTTGGTATTCACAGTTTTATAACATTTTTTGTATAATTTAAAACATGTATAATATGTGTATTGTGTAAACCCACCTAATGTAATCAATAAAAATAAATAATAATAAATATAAAAAAAAAAAAAACCAAGAATGAATTTGGTTTGCAGACTAAAATTTTGACAACGGATACAATCAAAATTAGCTATCCAATTTTCATAATCTCAAATACTCATCTTGCTCATGTATATAAACAGTAACGTACATAATATATATGTATATATATATATATATATAAACCATACTTCTCATAATTCAAAATAACCATTATAACCTTAAGTTCCATTTTAAATAATTCAAAATGCCACATAGGCCAAATAGTTTTAATAACAAACTAATCCAGCACCAATAGTTTGATAAATATATCGAAAATTGTTATAGAACCGTTGAATGATCTATGAAGAGAAAAAAATAAATACTTTATTAAAGAATGATGTTATAGAGGATAGAAGAAATAGGGAGAAAAAAGAGAAGAGAGGCAGATAGAAAGAGAAATTTGTGGGAAGAGAAGAGGCCAGATGGGGTGATAGTGAGGGAGTGAAAAGAGAGAAAAAACAAAGGGAGGAGAAGAAGTGAGAGAGTTTATTGTGAGAAAGGCTGAATGAGTGAAAGAAAATATTTTTTCCTAGGTCAGAAGAAGATAATATTTATAGAAGCTATGCACTGTGTAGGAGAGATATAGTTTTCCAAATTTTTTTTTTTGGAAAACAACCTATAGAAAATAGGCCTTATTTTTATAAGAGTTTTCTGTGGACTAAAGATAATTTTCCGTTGACCAATTTTTTTTTATACTATCAAACACTGGAAAATATGGAAAACTATCTTTATAGAAGGTTTTCCAGCGAAACAAACAGAGCGTATGCTCAATTTTGCACTCATCAACCTTCATTCCATGTCACCATTGAATACAGGTGAATGGATAGTATATGTTAGGCGAAAACCACATTTTCGTCCCTACATTTTCACGCGATTCCTACTTTGGTTCCTAACTTTTATTTCCATCACTTTTAGTCCATATTCTAGAAAACGAGTCATGTTTTTGTTCCTGCCGTTACATCAGAAACAAAAAATGCACATGTGGCAAACGAAGTGCACTGTTGAGCTGACGTGGCCATTAAAATAATAATAAAAAATGCCACATCAGCATCTACATAAAAAAAATTAATTTATTAATATAAAAAAATTAAAAACAGAATTAAAAACCAAAAATCACATGAATTGAGATCTAAGTGTGTTTTGAACAAGAACAACAAAAACACAAACTCAGACACAAGATCACAAACCCAGAAATTTAAAAAAAAAAAAAAAATACTAGATTCCACTGCCGATCCGATAGCCTCGTTTCCTCTCTCTCTCTTTTTCCCAAAAATAAACAAAGGAAACAAAAATCAAGAGAAATTTGGGGATTTGAGAAGAAAAATTAAAACGAACAAACAAACAAACCACACAAAAAGAGAAGAAAGAAAAATAAAAATCTTCGCCAATTGTCATCATTGATCACTGAATAACCCACTTTTTTTCCTTTTCTTTGCTTTACCATGACCTTGTAAACTTTTTCCTTCATTTTATTCACTGAATTCTAAATTCTCAGAGAGAGAGAGAGAGAGAGAGAAGAGAGAGAGAGAATGGAGAGGAAGAAGTATCCAATTGGAGCTGAGCATTACATGCTTTATAAAGAGGTCGGCGCCGACGTGAGCGCTTCGGTTCATCGTGCTCTCTGTACACCTCTCAACAAGGTCGTCACTGTCAAAATCCTTGATTTCGAACGTGGCAACTGTGATCTGGTATTTCCTATTCTATATATGTGTATGTGTCCAATTGAAGAGAAGGAAACTCAACCAAACCAATATGACCCCTCACCCAATTTGACCTCTCCACCCACTCAAAATCCCCGACTTGATCCCTCGCCATCTCCACCATCTCTGATTCCCAAACCCTCATCTACATCGGAACTCTCGCTAGAACCCTAATTCTCCTCCAATCCCCTCCCAAAACCACCTCCTTTTTGCAAACCATTACAGTCGCCGATGGTTCCCAAATCGATCACATTATCGTCCTCCCCAAGATCGTGAAGCTTCTCGTTCTTTCCAATGGATCTTTGTTCTTGCTCGATTCGCTTCTATCACAGCTTGCCAAGAGGCTCGCTTTCTTCAAAGGAGTCTCCGCGATCAACAGGGGATTTCATAGCACTGGTAATCTAACCGAGAGTACGGATTTCATCAACAACACAGCTTCTTCTCCTTCTTCTTCAGAGTACGCGAGCGCAAGTCAACGGCTTTTACAAAGGTTGAGTGGTGGAATCAGATCAAACGGTTTGAAAATCAAAGAATCCGAACAACAACAATAGCAGCAGCAATGGAGTGAAGCTAATAATATTGGTTTATTTTGATTTTTTGGGTTTGTGATATTGTATCTATGTTTGTTTTCTTGTTATTCTTGTTCAAGACACACTTAGATCTCAATTCATGTGATTTTTTATTTTTAATGTTGTTTTTTATTTCTTTTATTTAATTAAAATTAATAATTTTTTTTAATTTAGATGCTGACGTGGCATTTTTTATTATTATTTTAATGGCCACGTCAGCTCAACAGTGCACTCTGTTTGCCACGTGTGCATTTTCCGTTTTTGATGTAACGGCAAAGACAAAAACAAAACGCGTTTTCCAGAATATAGACTAAAAGCGATGAAAATAAAAGTTAGGGGCCAAAATAAAAATCGCGTAAAAATATAAAAACGAAAATGTGATTTTCGCCTATATGTTATACAACCAAACTTTCTAGTGAAACACCTGAAACCAATCAACGCATAGGAAGTACTAACTCATTGGCATTATCCGATTAAAATTAAGGATCAAATCCTATTTCTCTTACTTATTTTCATAATTAAATTATTAAAAAAAAAAAAAAAAAAACCCTCCCGAAAACAGCATGGCTTGCCACTTCAATTATCGTTGTCCATTAATTCAAGGTCACTTCAATTCAATACAAATTTTAATAGAGGCTGTCCCTCTGGAATAAATTTAGTGAAGCATATATCTTCCATTAACATGCAACGATGCTTTTCTGATTTGAGTGATTGAAAGATGCTATGATCAACTAATAATAAATTATTAGCCTCTCTGTAATAAGCATCAGATTCTCACGACAACTGACCTATCACCTATATCAACTGGTTTTGACTTTTGACAAGCTATTACTTACATCGAGTTATATGATATTATATCACTCTCCATTTCTGCGTTGCCATTGATTTGGACTATTGCAGCAATCAAGTTCTGCTATCACCGCATGCCTGCTGAACTCAACAGCAGGATTTAGTACTTGTTAAAATTTCTGTGTCACGAATTTTCTTAATCAACAAAATCAAGCCACAGATGTTGAGTGGTGGGGACCCATATGGACCTACTTTTCGACATTATATATCTAAGCTTCTAAACAAGTTGTTACGTGCAACATTAAAAATATCACAATGGCAGCAAATGAATTCCATGAGTCCAGCTACGCCATAGAAGGGAGAAACTCCTCCAATGAAAAAGCACAAATGTCAGATACTCACAGCAAACGTGGTGGTTGGATCACCTTCTCCTTTATCACTGGTCTGTCTCTCAGTCTCAACTTTATTGCTCAAAAATGTGTTTGCATATTTGTCATGAAAATAGCTGAGAAATGTATTTGGAACAACATTTGCAAAATGTTGATCTCTGTGGTCTTTGTTTCCCATGTTCAGTTCAATTTATATGAGACAAACATGTCTCCAATTTCTGGCCTTGTATTTTTCTTAGAACATTTGAGAACAGAACCAAATATGCCAAAATCCAGGGACACTGATTGGCTTGACACTGGCTGCCGGAGGATTGGGAACGAACTTTGTTGTATACCTGATTGAAAAATTCCATTTCAAGAGCATCGTCGCTACTCAAATAGGAAACATTGTTAATGGCTCCACCAGTCTACTTCCAGTCCTAGCAGCAATCATTGCAGACTCCATGTTAGGCTGTTACTCTGTCATCTGGATTTCTTCTTCTTTCTCTTTCCTGGTAATGTTCTCAATCTGTTTTGCAATTAAGGGTATTGGAAAATCGTATTACACTCGCCATTGCATATTCCGTAGATATTCCCTCTTGAAATCTTGTTTCAGTACATGTAACCATCTGTCTATATGGTAATGTGTAATAAAGAGCGCGTAGCCATTAAATACTACTGAACAGTATACTTATACACAAAGGACAAACTCACTATGTGACATGTGAAATTTATTTTAATTGAAAAACGGATTATGAAACAAACTCTATTGTAGTAACCTAGTAAACAGTGTGTGTGCACTAAAAAAATATTTGTTGAATTTTCATGATTCCAGCACTACCTTATATTTTATTCGTTATCATTCATTTCTAGACTACTAATATATAATTATAATGTTTTGACTAGAAGATTGGATAGTTAATTGCAGGGCATACTACTTTTAGCCTTGACAGCGGCGCTCAAATCCTTGAGGCCACAAACATGTGTAAATGGACCAAGCTTGTGCCCAATGCCAACAAAAATCCAATTTGCTGTTCTATATATGGGTATAGTTCTAGCATCAATTGGGCAAGGTGGTACACGCTTTACTATAGCTACAATGGGAGCAAACCAATTTGACAATGCAAAAGATCAAGCGATTTTCTTTAACTGGTATGTGGTCATATTGTATGCCTCTGCCGTGTTAGGGTCAACAGTAATCGTCTATATTGAGGACAGTTTTAGTTGGGCCTTGGGGTTCGGCATATGTGTTGTGGTTACTCTCATAGGCTTAGCCATTTTCCTGTTGGGAAATCGTTACTATCGACATATTAAGCCAAAAGGAAGCCCCTTTACAAGCTTAGCTCGTGTTATTGTTGCTGCGACTAGGAAAAGAAAGATCCCAATTTCATCAAAAAGTGGGGATTACTACAGTGAGCAACTTGGGAAAGTGGAGAAGGTGGTTGCAGTGCCCACCGAAAGTTTCAGGTAAAAATTGTAATTAACTTGGCGCTGACTAAATAGTAAATACACATATCTAAAATTTAAACTTAGAACCCCCATAAATATATATATATATATATATATATATATATATATAAAGTCACAAGATGTTGAAAAATATAGCTATGAAAAACAAGTTTTGGTTTAACAATATAAACCCTAAAAATTAACAATGACAAAAATAAATAGATAGAGTAAAAAGATCTTACAAACTATAGAATCACGTAAATTATATTGTCCTTAAAGGTTTATTCGTACCACCCGGAGTAGAACTCCATGCGAATGACTTTCTTGACCAAACAACCCACAGGATTAGACTGTAGCAATTTCTTCAAGTTGGAGAGGATTTATGGGCTACTCCAACGGTCATTTATAGCAATTTCTTCAAGTTGGAGAGGACTTGTGGGCTGCTCCAACGGTCATTGTGCATGCCCAATAGGCAGCACATTAAATGCTCCCAACGAGCTGAACAGAATTAGGCTAGATGTATAGCAATTTCTTCAAGTGTGAGATGACTTATGGGCTGCTTGAACAATAATTGTTAGGGGTGTGCAGCCAACCTACCAAAATCAACTCGACCCAACCCAACCCACCGGGTTGGGTCAATTTGTAGGGCTTGCTGGGTTGAGTTGGGTTACAAAAATTTTTTGATAGTGGCTCGAGTTAAGTTCAGGTCATAAAATTTCAAACCTACCAAACCCGACACGACACGACCCGACCCAACCCATCTATATATTTAATATATATTTAAAATATATTATATAATTAATAATTTTTTTTTTAAGTAACTAGCTCTTCCTATCCTTTATTAATTCACACAAACCCTAGTAAATTACTATTGTTGTTTAGTCATTAGTATTGTTTGCCTTTAAGAAGTTATATTGATACTAATCTTTGAGGTTTTTTTTTTTTTAATATATTTATATTTATATTTTTTTTTCTGCTCAATTTAATAATAACAATAATAAATAAATAAATAAAAATTGTCCAACCTATAGATTCAACCCAACCCACAAACCCAACCCATGTGGGTTGGGTTGAATTTTTTTTAACCTACCATGGTGGGTTGGGTCAAAAGTTCCCTTAAGTCAACCCATGTACATCCCTAGGCCCTAGTCATTGTGCATGCCCAATGGGCAGCACATTAAATGCCCCCAATGGGCTGAACAAAATTGGGCTAGAAGGGAAAAAAGGAGGAAAAGATACAGCCCAAGAGAAATATAAGCAAGCCTAAACCCAACCCAAGTCCAACTTTAACACCTAATCCATTATCTTTCAAGTTATCGTTTAAGTTGTGCTATGATTTATAAGGCTCATTTCTATCCAATGTGGGACACAACAAAGATTTAGGACCCGTTTGGTAATGTTGTTCTAATAACGCTGTTTATATCTTTTACAAATACATGTAGATGAAAAGTATGTGAAAATATATGTGATATTGTTTAAACACTGAAAACTATTACTCAGATCACCTTACCAAACACCCCCTTAGTGTTTGAAAGTGGAAACACACACTCCAACACAAGAATCATACTAATTGCTTTTTATAAAAAATTGGAAAATTTTTATTTTGATTAATTATTTTGAGCTAAGAAAACTTGATAACGCCATTATTCAAAGCAGGATCCTAAATCGCGCAGCATTGAAAACCGAAGGAGACACCAACTCAGACAATTGCATTGCAAAACCATGGAGGCTATGCTCAATACAAGAAGTTGAGGACCTCAAATCTTTGATTAGAATATGCCCAATACTGTCAAGTGGCAATTTCTTAAGCACCCCTATAGGGGTCCTAATGAGCTTGACAGTCCTACAAGCTCTAACAATGGATCGCCACCTTGGACCACATTTCAAAATCCCAGCAGAATCCATGATAGTGTTTATACTAGCCTCCACAGCCATCTCCCTTACTCTCATCGACCGGATCCTCTATCCTATTTGGCAAAAGTTGTCTCATCAGTCTCCTACGCCTCTCCAACGGATAGCACTTGGTCACGTGTTCAATGCCTTGGGCATGATTGTGGCAGCACTTGTTGAGTCTAAGCGGCTTAAAATAACTAAGACACACCACGTTACAAATGAAACAAATTCCACCACTCCCATGTCAGTATTGTGGCTGGTGCCACAGATGGCTGTGGTAGGCATAGGAGAAGCATTCCATTATCCAGGACAAGTCACACTCTACTACCAAGAATTTCCAGCATCACTCCGAAGTACATCAACTGCAATGTATGCAATGATTATGGGAATTGCATACTATATGAGTAATGCTATGATAGGTCTAACTCAGAGGACTACAGGATGGTTACCAGATAATATAAATAATGGAAGGCTAGACAATGTGTATTGGATGTTAATTGTGGTAGGGGTTATCAACTTCGGTTATTATCTAATCTGTGCTAGGTTTTATAGATATCAGAATGTGGGAAAGGAGAATGAGAATTATATCTCCGATCAGTAAGTGAGGGTAACTGTGAGTGCAATAACTAATGTGCCATAATTATTATGTATTTCTATTGTATCCATGATGGTTTTTAGGTAAAAATCTACATTACAGTACTGTAAAACAAATAATTGGGTTGTCATTTTTACATTTTTCCTTTCCTAGATCTCAAATTCTATTTTGTCAGTAACAGAGAATAGCAGGGAGAAAAACTTCATGTCTCTGGCTATGATAATTATAACTGGACACAAACAACACCTGCTACAGCATGTGAACCGGACTTGTAAGAGAAGAACATTTATGTCAAATACATATATTTGATCTGTTCTCCATAGGATTATTTACAACTAAGGGCATATATCCTATTGAAAATTCAGGTTAGTTTGAAGACAGAAAATCAAATTGGTAAAACAAAGGGCTTAAAAATGAACCACTACAATTCCCACTGGATAAACTCCCACAAGAATCTGTAATACCATTTGCAAGTTATAAGTCCCAAATCTAAAACCACAGAGACAAAACTGCCCCCGACATAAATAGGACTTACCACTTATGTAATTGCTTGCTAGACATGATTTTCAATGTTCTTGTCTCAATGAAAATTAAAGAAACACAATCGTAAAATTCACTATTTATATCAACATGTAAAATATATGGACACTTATTTTTTCCACTATCTCCTCAATACAGCAGAAAAAAGAATTTGAATTGTGTTCAAGAAAGCTAAAAACAAAACTACCGCGTGCATATGGTATTTGAATCTCTAAGATGGGAAGAATTTTAATGAATAGAACTGCTCTGCTTATCGTATAACTTAACTATCGTTTTTTCAATCCAAGCGTCTTACCCGAACTTGTTTGCCATTAACTGTGAATAAAGCTGTTTCTTTACCTCCAAGAATACGCTGAATATCTGAAGAAGAGCGAACGACCACATTTGCAAACAGCGGCGGGGCCATATTTGGCTGAGGTTTCATTAAGATTGACTCTATACAGTTCCCAAATCTCCTACATTCAAGAAAACAGAAAGGGAATCAATAAAAGTTACAAAATGTTGCAATAAATATTACTTATTATTGCATGTCTGTGTGTTTGTTAGTACCTTGTAATGTATTCTTGAAGTTCTTCACTTGTAACATAGTGACCCTTAGAGAAGTTCATTAACAAAAATCTACCTTTGGTGTGAAAACTAGGCACTACAGGAGACAGACTAGTACTACTAGTAGCAGCTTGAGGCACCGAAGGTTGAACTTGAACCGAGTTTGCGAAATTTGGTGCGACTGAAACTGAAGGGGCTTCAAGGACCTGATACGAAGGAAAGCCTTTACGCCTGTTTGAGAACTGGGGTTGAATGAATCCACTTTGAGGCCACGAAGATTGTACCATTGTCGGAACTATATCGCTAAAGGCTATATCACACATACACGTTTTGATTTCCTCAATCTCGCTTATCAATTTTTCCCTCTCCGGATAAAAATCCCAAAAGGAAAATCTTGGCTTAACAAGACTAAGCATCACCGGCAAATCTTTATCAACATCATAAGAAGGTGCTTGAGACAAGTAGAGTAGGAACGTCATTGTCTCGTGTGCTAATGCATTGAGCTTTTGATCTGGTAAAGGTAGGATCATAAAGACAAAGTCTTTAACGCCTTTTATTTCAAGACGAATCCAAAAGGCCACAACTTTCTTGGATTGGTTAGGTTCTAAACGCAGGTCAATCACTAACCGAGCATATATTCGGCGATCAATATCGTGAAAAGCGTTAAGTTCGTCAAGGGTATTACAGGGAGAAGACATTGTGGTGGAATTGTTTTTTCGCTTTTCCTTGGGGGGCAGGAAGGTTGTTTGATTCTTGGGGACTTGAATATGGACCTCCGGAAAATGAAATAATGGTCTGAGTGAGGAAGAAGGCCTTCTCTTGCGGCTTTATATACTTCTCTTAGAAAGAGAGAGAAAAGACACCGCCTACTTGTCAAACGAAGAAAATATTAGTCCATTAAAGTAAATAAATTGTTATGGGTAAATTTCACAAACCACCTTTCAGATTTGAATTAATACTAATTAAGTTCATAATATTTTAAAAATTACCAATTTTTTTCTAGGACAATTTTATCCCTGAACATAAAAATTTTTTTCTCTTCTTCCTGTGTCTTCTGTCGCTTTCCTCTCCCCCTCTTCCCTGAGTTCTCCATCTCAAAACATATCCCAAAGTCACCGGCATCAACAACACCGAGGCACGCACCGTACCTCTTTTATCCCGTACGTCACCGTTTGGATCCCCCAAGCCACCGTGGCACGCATGTGCGTAATTAAAAACTCGGCCAGTCATGTATGGAACGAACGGTTCTACATCCCACTGGCACACCACGTAAATAATTTGAAATTCCAAGTCAAAAATAACGACATCTTCGGCGTCAAGCTAATCGTCACAGTCAAAATCTCGGCCACAAGAATCGCCATCGGCGAACACATCTCCAGTTGGTTCCCAATCCTCAGGCCGAATAAAAAACCTCCGAAAAAGAACACAAGGATCTATGCCTCGAGCTCAAATTCATGCCGTTCGAAGAAAACCCAAGGTACAAGCACGGCATTGCGTCAGATCCAGAAGACAAGGGCGTGCTTCACACGTACTTCCCGTTGAGAAAAGGAGGCTCCGTGAGGTTGTGCCAAGACGCACACGTGCACGTGCGAGACGAGTTGTCGATACCGAAGATTAAACTAGACGGAGGCAAGGTTTACAGTAACGGGCAGTGTTGGGAGGACATTTGCCGTGGGTAAGGTTCCGCTAGGAAAAGTTCTGAGACGGAGAACTCAGAGAAGAAAGGAGGAAGACAGAGGAAGAAGGGAAAATAAAAAATAAAAAAAATAAAAATAAAAAAAAAGTCCAGGGGTTTTATTTTCTTTTAAGTTTAGGGATAAAATTGTCTTTGGAGGATGAAATTAGTAGGTTTTAAAATGTTATGAACTTAGTTAGTATTATCTCAAACCTCAAGAGTAGTTTGTGAAATTTACCTAATTATTTTTTATTTTTTATGTTGCGAATTGGGTTGGGTTTAGTTTAGTAGATTCATAAGTTCATTTAATCTAATCCATCTATTTCGCTTTTGTTAATTATTCTTTTGCTCCTCTCCCTAATATAAAACAAAACTGTAATTCCCTATTTATATTTTCTCTTTTTGGTTTCAACTCAGTACTTTATATTTTTCTCAAAAAAAAAAAAAAAAATCAATACTCTACATGAAAAATTAAAAAGTTTCAATTCATTCTCTTACTTCACTGATTAAAATTTTGACATGGAAGAGGATAGCAAATAGTTGTAATAATGTTGCTATTCTATTTTGTTTCTTAACTACGTTGGGATAACACTATTTTGTATGATTATTTGCTTTGGTTTAATAATTTTTTTGCGGTGTTATGGTTAGAATTTTTGGAAGACTGTAGGAGAAACAAATACTTGTAATACTATTGTTTGTTGCTGTTCTAATGCTCAAAGTTAAAGTTTTTTTTAAAAAAGGTTCAACCCAATCAAACCCAACTCATGTGGGTTAGATTAGGTTAGGTTGAACCCTTGTAATAGGTTGGGTTGAGATTTCTTCTAGCCACCTGTAAGGGCTCAAAAGTTTAAGGTCCAAACTCACTTAGAATAGTGAGACCTACACCACCAAATTAGGCCCAGACAAATAAAATTTGTTAAGAGAGGTGGGGAAAACAAGCCGGGTTCAAGTTCGAAGGTTCAAGTAAGAATAGAATAAAAGGAATTGAATAAATAGATAGTATTGATGGTTTTTCTCAAGTCTGCCTGAGGACAAATTCTTACACTAGGATGTATATTCCTTTTTCTTTCTTTCTTCCTATTGCTCTTGTTCAAATCTCTTTTCCTTTATTTTTTTTCCGTATCCTTTCATCAGGAAGTTCTCTTTCCTTTATATACTCCTGTACTTCTTGCATCTTAACCCTCCATCTACATCCCTCTAGGTTCTCCTTAGGACACCTATCCCATTAGACTCATGTAGAAGGTGGTAGAAGGAGCTGCTTTGTGAATCCACTGTTCAAGTGTAATTTCCTTATCAATGCAACTGATATAGCTGTTGTCAGTCATTTAATGTGAAGGAAGTATTGTGAGCTTTTACAGAAAACTTCCTTCAAATGTCTTGCCCTTCTCCTTGAATGCTATTTTCTTCACTCAAGCTTTTAGGAGATACTTCGTCCCTTTCCACCTTCTTTGCAAGCAAACCCACTCCTCGGGTTTAAGGTGCTTTCACCTAATGAACGAATAATGGTCGTAGCATTCTTAGTCTTCCTCCATCCTTGGATCCCCACACCGCCCATGGTGAATTAGATTGAAAAAAACCTCTCAACCCAACTCTACCTTTGCAAACCTTTAAGTGCAATATTTTTCTTTTCTTTTCTCTTTTTGGGTTTTTGAAGGGCACAATAGTGCAATTATATAAGTTAACATTTTCCATACACTAACTAATTATGATTAGAATAAGGGTAAAATGTAAAATTGGCCCTCTAACTTTCTTCAGATTTCATTTCAGTCCTCTAACTTTACTTTCATTCATTTAAATCCTCTAAGTTTTAGATTTATTCAACTAAGATCTTTCCATTAACTTTTGTTAAAATTTTTTGGAAAAAAAAATCTGGAAAATATTTTTCAATATTAATTGAATTTTTTTAATTTAAAAAATTTGAAGAAAATTTTATAGAATTGAAAAATTAACCATAACATATAACAAAAGTTGATAAAAAAGCCTTAATTGAATAAACTTAAAAGTTAAAGGACTGAAATGAAATCTAAAAAAACTTAGAAGGTCAGTTTTGGATTTTACCCTTAGAATAATATTAGTTTTGACTAAACTCATCAAATTATTATACATTAATCAAAACATATCATACAACAACTATATAAAAAAATCAATATATATATATAGAGAGAGAGAGAGAGATAAAGGTATAGAACAAAATCAATTTGATTTTGACAAGTTATAACTTATATCAAGTTGTATGATATTACCATTCTCTTCTTTTTGCATTGCCATTGATTTGGACTATTGCAACAATTAAGTTTTGTTATTTCCCACACCTAGTGAAATCGGGCCAGTTCTACCACTAGGTCAATTAGTAACCTCTTAAGGCCCCCAAGTGAAATAAAGCCCCTATATTTCTACACCTATAACAATATTAGTTAGGCTCCAAATATTTGTCAATAGATCAAAAAAAAATTAGTAATGCAATAAACACAACAAAATGTTACAATAATTTCACAACATTTCTAAATTAACATGTCAACTCAACATGGGCTCATCGCTCACCACAGTCTTTAATGTTGTGAAATTTTTGTGTTCCCATCATTACTCAAAAGAAATTGTTTAGAGTTATGCTATGTCCACAAAAGTTTCACAAAAAATTCTTGATGACGATCTATTACTGATAAGTAAAAAGCGATATCAATGGTGTGCCCAAATTAAAAACAATAATAGATTACCACCTAAGATTTGTTATGAAACTTTTTGTAAAAAGTATGGTAGATATGGCATTACTTAATTAATTATAAAAAATAAAAATAAAATCAAAGGAAAAAAAAAAATCAAAGTGTAGATACTCATAGCAAAATGTGGTATTTGGACCACCTTACCCCATCATCACTAGTCTGTATTGCAGGCACAACGTTGTTGCTCAAATATGTGTTGTATGTTTGTCATGAAAACAGCAGAGAAATGTATTTGGAACAACATTTGCAAAATGTCCATTATCCTGGGTATCTGTTTCCCATGTTCAATTATATGAGAAAAATATGTCTCCAATTTATTCTCTTGTATTTTTCTTAGTGTTAACGTGTATAGTGTTATGGGCTTTAAGCCTAATTAGATTACTTGTATTGAACACATTCTTGTACTACACTCTTACCTGTACTACACTCTTATGCCTCCTATATAAAGGCACTCATGTATATTCTTTTGTTGAAAAATACAATACTATTGAATTCAGTATTTCTAACATGGTATCAGAGTCATTGCTCTAACTTTCTTGTGTCTTGCAATCTTGTCTTTGTTGATACTTTCGTCTACCTCAACTGCTTCGGTCAATAAACCTTTTTTGTGCCCTCTCCTGACTGCTCCACCACCGTCAAAGGTGCCCAAGGTTGAATCTTTACCGCCAAAAGCTCGATCACCGTCACCAAGATCACTTCCTCCGTCGGATCTTCCACATAGGACCTCTGATTTGGACACAAGACATATCATCGAGTATATTTTCAACTGATCTACACAACGCCGCCGGAATCATCATCACCTGACCCTCCACACGCCGCCACGCACCGATCAAAGATTTGGTAGCTTGTTCCACACGTTTCACACGCCTTTAGTATTGCTCCGATCATCTCATCGCTGTTGTTATCTGAATCGTCATTCTCCGATCTACATCATCGGAAAAGAATCGGCCTCATCGGACTACCCACACGCTCTCACGTGCCGCTAAACAATTTTGCCACGTTGTTTACGCACCTCACACGCTACACGCACCACTATCCCCACTGCTGCTGACATCATGTGTGACGTCACTCTACCACATCAGCCCTAACTAACGTCATCTTCCAAGTTGCTGCTAACGTCATCGCCCAGTTAGCCTGCTGATGTCATCCATTGACTTTGACCTGGCTTGACCGTTGACTTTTTGCCATAGTTGACTTTTTGCAGTTCAAGTGCTCCTTACCTAGTTGTTTGCGTAAATTTCATTTTTGCAATCCACTTTTGCATATTTTGCTTTTAAATGAAGAATAAAGACAAGTCTTCCTCTTGTTGCAATAATCGTCGCCAACAATCCAACAAACGTTTTTGCAAATGTTTTGGTTGCAATATTGAGACTTGCTATCATCGCAACAAATCAGATGTTTCAATTTCTGCTACTACTGTTGCTAATACTGAAAGTGTCCAACCAATGGTTCCCGTCTCTACACAGTCTAAGTCTTCAAGACGCACTTTCACCATGACCACAGATGACCTTCAAAACATCATCGCCAATGTCATTTGTATAGTTGGTAATGCATCTTATTCCTCTTCTCTCTCAGCTTTATCTAGTATGTCTCCTTCATCTTGGCTTATGGATTTCGCTTATTGCAATTACATGACACTTCACTCATCCTTATTTTCTAAACTCAAACCTGCACCACACCATTTTAATATTCGCACAACAAATAGTTCCACAATGTTTGGTCATAATATAGGTTCCGTTTCGATCTCCAACCTCTCGGTTCCTAGAGTCTTTAATGTTACTGACCTTTCTTACAATTTATTTTCTGTAGGACAATTAGTTGAGTTGAGTTGAGTTATCGCTTTATATTTAATTATTCTGGGTGTATTGTGCAGGATCCAAGGACGGGACAAAACTTTGGGACCAGTCCTAGAGTTGGGCGTATGTTTCCCGTTGACAACCTTCGTCTTCCACTTGTTGCTTCTGTTTATGTTGCTGCAGTTGCTACAGTTTCATCAATTCCTTCCCTTGCACTTTGGCATGCTCAACTTGGTCATGCATCTTCCTCTTGGGTACAACAATTGGCTTCTAGAAATTTATTAGATTCAGTGTCTACAGAAAATTTTGATTGTGTTTCATGTCAGGTAGGAAAACAACTAGTTTTGCCTTTCAATACTAGTGAATCAATAACCACTGATATCTTTGACCTTATTCATTCTGATGTTTAAGGGCCTTCCTCTGTCTCTAGTATTGGTAGGTCTCGATATTTTATTGTCTTTGTTGATGATTACTCTTGCTATAGCTGGATTTTTAATATGAAATATCGTTCTGAATTATTGCAAGTATATTCTAATTTTGTAAAAATAGTTGAAACTTAATTTTCCAAACGCACCAAAATTTTTCGATCTGATAATGCTCTTGAATACACTCAATATGCTTTCTAAGCTATTTTGCATTCCTATGACTCTGTTCATCAACTAACTTGTCTAGGTACCTCTCAACAAAATGGTAGAACCGAACAAAAATTTCGTCATATTCTTGACACTATTTGTGCTCTTCTTCTCTCTGCCAAAGTTTCTGCTCCTTTTTGGGGCGAATATGTTGTTCATGCTATTAACCGTATTCCAAGTCCTATTATCCAAAATCAAACTCCATATGAGTGCCTTTTTGGGTCACCTCTAGACTATCACTATCTTCGCTCCTTCTATTCTGCTTCTTTCATTCTTCTTCAGCCACATGAGCATACTTGAGCCTCGGTCAAGGCTTTATTGTTTACTTGGCTATAGCGAAACTCAAAAGGGGTGTCGGTGTTATGAACATGTCTCTCATCATCTTCATATCTCGAGCAATGTTGTCTTTTGAGAACATCGCCTCTTTGTCGAGCTTTCTCACTTCCGTACCTCCCTATTTTCCTCCTCTGTCTTAGATATTTTCCTAGATGAGACACATATTCCTTCTATAGTTGCTCCTGATTCTCCTATAGGCTTCTCTGTTCAACCACTAGATATCATTGATCCCTTTCCTAGTTCACCCTTTAATGATCAGGTGAAAGATGAACAGGTCGAAGACAAGCTACCCAACCCTAACCCTGAGCTTGGGTCCCGTGCTCTTGCTCCACCTGAAGATCTTACACAAGACATTTCACCTCGTCACTCAACACGGGTAAGATCCATTCCTACACATTCACTTGACTATTATTGTTACACTACCCTTGCTACACTGCATGAGCCTCACACCTATCGTGAGGCTTCCACTGACCCTTTATGGCAAATTGCAATAAAAAATGAACTTGATGCATTATCTAAAAACCATACTTAGGATTTGGTCATTCCCTTCCTAAAAAATCTGTAGTTAGTTGTAAGTGAATTTTCAAGATTAAGACTCGCTCTGATAGGTCCATTGAGCACTACAAAACTAGTCTTGTTGCAAAAGGTTTTACACAAGAGTATGGGATTGATTATGAAGAGACCTTTGCTTGGTTACTCGTATCTCATCTGTTCATGCCCTCTTAGTTGTTGCTGCTGCTGCCAGCAAATGGGACACTTTCCAGATGGATGTCAAAAATGCATTCCTTAATGGGGATTTAAGTAAAGAAGTTTACATGCAACCTCCTCTTAGTCTCTCTGTTGAATTAAATAAGGTTTGTCACCTTCGACGTGCGCTTTAAGGCCTTAAACAAGTTTCACAAGCTTGGTTTACCAAATTCAGCTCTACCATCTCTCGCTTGGGTTACAACGCCAGTCATTATGATTTCATCTTATTTCTTTGTCACACTGACAAAGGCACTATTTTACTTCTCCTATATGTGGATGATATGATCATAACTAGTGATGACTCCAATGGCATTCAAGAACTCAAGGATTTTCTTAGTCAACAATTAGAGATGAAATATCTTGAACATCTCAGCTACTTATTGGGTCTTGAAATCACTTATTGGGTCTTGAAATCACTTATTATATAGATGGACTTTACATTAATCAAGTCAAGTATGCCTCTGAACTCTTGTCTCGAGCTGGACTCACTGATAGCAAGACTGTTGACACTTCAGTTGAGCTTAATGCACATTTGACTCCCTCGGGGAGGAAACCATTGTCTAATCTCTCTCTTTACAAACGCTTGGTTAGTAGCCTAGTTTATCTAACTATTACTCATCCAGACATTTCTTATGTTGTTTACCAGGTGAGCCAGTATCTATCTGCTCCACAATCAATTCATCGTGCTGCTGTTTTGCACATTCTTCAATACCTAAAGAGCATTCTCTTCCATGGTTTTTTCTACTCTACTCAGTCTCCTCTTATTCTCCGTGCATTTTTTTTTTATGCCAATTGATGAGATCCCACTGATCGCATGTCCACCACTAGTTATTACTTTCTTCTTGATTCTTCTCTGATTTCTTGGCAAAGTAAGAAATAAACTCATGTGACCCACTCCATTACTGAAGCAAAATATCGTACCCTTACTAATACCACATTTGAGCTCCTTTAGCTACAATGGCTTCTCAAAGACTTAGATGTGTTTACATCCTCTGCTACTTCTCTTTATTGTAACAACAAGAGTGTCATTCATATTGCTTACAATGGTGTCTTCTATAAACGGACTAAATACATCGAGATCGATTGTCATTTTATCTGTTATCATTTTGTCCATGGTACTCTCAAGCTGATCTCAGTCTCCTCTACAGATCAACTTGCAAATATCTTCACCAAGTCACATCCTAAGGGATGCCTTCGTACTTTGGTTGACAACCTCAAGTTAGTCTCACATCCACTTTGAGTTTAAAGATGGCTGTTAACGTGTATAGTGTTATGGGCTTTAGATCCAATTAGATTACTTGTATAGCACGCATCTTTGTACTACACTCTTACTTATTCTGCACTCCTATACCTCCTATATAAAGGCCCTCATGCATATTCTTTCACTGAGAAATATAATACTATTGAATTCAGTATTTCTAACACTTAGAAATATTTCCGCCATTTGAGGACAGTTTGGTTGGTGCAACAGTAATCTTTCTATATTGAGGACAGTTTTAGTTGGGCCTGGGGTTTCAGCATATGTTATGTGGTTACTCATAGCCATAGGCTTAGCCATTTTCCTATTTGGAAATCGTTACTATTGGCACTTTAATTTTCAAGCTTAGCTCGTGTTATCATTGCTGCCATTAGGAAGAGAAAGATCCCAATATCAGCTAAAAGTGAGGAATACTACAGTCAGCACATTGGGAAAATTGAGAAGGTAATTGCAGTGCCTACTAAAATTAAGTTTCATGTAAAAATTTTGGTGACAAATTCTCAAACCATGGAGGCTGTGCTCACCGCAACAAGCTGAGCCTGAAGACCTCAAATCTTTGATTAGAATATTCCCAATACCGTCAAGTAGCATTTTCTATAGCATTTCTATAAGGGTTCCTAATGAGCTTAACAAGGTTACAAGCTTTAACCATAGATCACCACCTTGGACCACATTTCAAAATCCCAGCAGGAACCATGCATGATAGTCTTTATATTAGTCTCCACAGCTATCTCTCTCACTCACGTCGACCAGATCCTCTATCCTATACATTTGGCAGAAGCAGTCTCATTGGTCTCCTAGGCCTCTCCAACAATAGTACTTAGCCAAGTGTTCAATGCCTTGGGCATTGTTGTGGCAGCACTCGTTGAGTCTAGGCTTCTTAAAATAACTAAAACACACCAGCTTACAGATGAAACAAAATCCACCATTCGTCCCATGACAGTATTGTGGCTGGTGTGACAGTTAGCTGTGGTAGGATTGGAGAAGCGTTTCATTATCCAGGACAAGTCAAAACTACTACCAAGAATTTCCAACATCACTCCGAAGCACATCAACTGCAATGTATGCAATGATTATGGGAATTGCATATGATATAAGCAATATTCTGATAGGTCTAACTCAGAGGACTACAGGATGGTTACCAGATAATATAAATAATAGAAGGCTAAACTTCATTGGATCTTCTGGTAGGGATTATCAACTCTTATTATTATCTATTCTGTGCTAGGTTTTACATGCTTAAGAATATGGGAAAGGAGAATGAGAATTATATTTCCGATCGATAAATGAGGGTAACTGTGAGTGCAATAATTGTTATGCAATTATATCTGTGATGGAGTTTCTGGTAAAAATTTACATTCCAGTTCTGTAAAACAAATAATTGGGTTGTCAGTTTTACATTTTTCCTTTCCTAGATCTCAAATTCTATTTTGTAGAGAGAATAGCAGAGAGATAAACTTCATGTCTCTATGGCTAAGATAATTATAATTGAACACGCACAACACCTGCTGCAGTGTGTACTCGGCTAGTTATTTCAATGAAGGGTGACATGTCAGAGACAAACATGATTTATGTCACACCTCTCTTTGATCTGCTCTCCAATCTCCATATATAGGATTGTTTACAACTAAGGACATATATCCTACTGAAAATTCAGCTTAGTTTGAAACCAGATTTATCAACAACAACAAAATAATCAAATTGGTAAAACAAAGCATTAAAAAATAACTTTTAAGACAACACTACAATTCCCACAAGAATCTGTAATGCCATTTGCAAGTTGTAAGTCCCAAATGTAAAACAGAGACAGAACTGCCCTGGCATAAAAAGGACTTAACACTTAATTGCCTGTTAGACATGATTTTCAATGTGCTTGTCTCAAAAAAATTTAATGGAAGACAATTGTAAAATTCACTAATTATATCAACATGTAAAATATATGGTCACTTCTTTTCTCCACTATTTCCTCAATACAGCAAGAAAAAAGAATTTAAATTGTGTGTTCAAGAAAGCTAAAAACAAAACTACAGTGTGCATATGGTATTTGAATCTCTACAATTACAATAGGAAGAATTTTAATGAATAGAACTGTCCTGCTTATGATACAACTTAACTGACGTTTTTTTAATTCAAGCGTCTCGCCCGAACTTGTTTTCCATTAACTGAGAATTCCACTTTTTCTTTACCTCCAAGAATACGCTCAATATCTGAAGAAGAGTGAAAGACCTCATTTGCAAACAGCCTTGGATCAGCTTTCATATAAATGGACTCTATACAGTTCCCAAATCTCCTACATTATATTATTCAAGAAAATAGAAAGGGAATCAATGAAAGTTACAAAAGATTGCAATTTGTTGCATGTCTGTGTGTTTTTCTGTACCTTGTGATGTATTCTTGAAGTTCTTCGCTTGTAACATGATAACCCTTGAAGATGTTCATGAACAAAGATCTATTTTTAGCGTGAAAATTAGGCTCTAAACTAGTCAGACTAGTAGCTTGTGGTACCAAAGGTTGAACTTGAACCGAGCTTGCGAAATTTGGTGGGACTGAAACTGAAGGAGGGCCTTCAAGAACCTGATATGCAGAAGAACCTTCATGCTTGTTCGTGGTACTGGGGTTGAATGAATGCGCTTTGAGGCTTCAAAAATAGAATTGTTGTTGGAACTGTAACACTAAACGCAAAATCACACACATTCCTGACGAATTCCTTAATCTTGGTCATGACGTTTTTCCTATCCGTATAAAGAGGCTGAAAGGAAAATTTTGGCTCAAGAAGACTAATCATCAACGGCAAATCTTTATCAACGTCATGAGAAGGTGGTTGACACCCTTCTACGTCTAACAAGTAGATTAGGCACGTCATTGCCTCCATGGCTAATACAGCGAGCATTTGATCTGATAAAGGTAACACCGTGCTGATGAAGTCTCCATAGCCTATTTCTTTAAGATAATTCCAAAAGGCCACAATTTTCTTGGATGTGTCACAGTCTATACGCAGGAAAGCCACTAACCGAGCGTATATTTGGCGATCAATATTGTGAAAAGCTTTAAATTCTTCAAGGGTATACCCGCGGGGTAGGGGAGAAGCCATTGTGGTTGAAGGGTTTTTGAGGGGCCGGGGGAAGAAGTTTGTTTGATTCTTGAATCTTGGGGGAGTTGAATAATGGAATAATGGTCCGAGTGAGGGACAAGGCCTTCTCTTGCGCTTTATATACTCTCTAGAAAGAGAGAGAAAAGACGTCGCCTACTACTTATCAAACGAAGAAAAGAAAAAAGACCAGAAATTAAAAACAATAGTTTTTACCACCAAAAAAAAAAAAATTTAAAATTAAAATTAAAAACAATAGTATAATTAGGGGCCCAATTCGGTGTGCTGATTTGGAACTTGGATTTGCTAATTTCATTCATTTTGCTGCGCATTGGTTCGGGCGTGGGCATTGATAAATTCACACATTCAGATAATTCAATTCAAACCACCTATGTTTAATATATATTTTATATGTTTTTCTTTTTTTGGGTTAAATTTGCCTCTCTCCTTAGTATAAAACAAAATTCTAACTCCTTATATATTTATTATTTTTCTAGTTTCAATTCAGTACTTTATATAAAAAATAATAATAAAAAATTTAACCCAATTTAAAATTTTCTATTATAGTTACAAATTATTTTACAAACTTCTGATGTGGTTAGTGGTTATTGATAATTAAAAATATTGCAATGCTATAGGATAACTTTTTCCACTCATTAATTAATTATGATTAAAATAACATTATTTTTCATGTGCACTCAACATTGTTCACAATTATTATACACTGGTAAGTTGTCCGTGCAATGCACGAATAATGTTGTAATGTTTTATGTAAATTTGTTTTTGGAAATTATTATACATATATTATAGAATATTGATTATAAAACTTTGTTAGTAATGATTTCATCATAAAAAGTAACAATTATAAATTACACACATATCTATTATAATTATTTTGTTCAAATAATGAGCAATAATCAAAACAACTTTAGAGTAATATTGTATAATAAAAGTTGATAAAAGTATATTAATTCATTCTATATTATTTATTTTTATTATGTGATGTAATAAAAAGTTTCATTACGAAATCTTTTTTTTTTTTTTCTTCAATGCTTTGTTATTGCATTATGGTGACGCTTGTTATCATCATCAGTTTTTCATCTTTAACGTTTGAAGTTTAATCCGTCTATATTTGTTCAATTTTTGAGCTTCCATCACTTTTTCCTTTTGTTATATCATTTGTGTTAATCACTAATGAATTGGCACTGGAATATTCTTGTTTGGTTCTTACAAAGTTTGGACTTTGTCGTTAAGATTTTTCATAGGCATTTACATTTATTGTAAATTTCAATGATGTGAGAGTTTTGTAAATTTTTTTTTTTTTTTTTTTGTTAATTTTGGAATAGTGTAGGAAAAAGAATTAATATAGCATATTGGATTGTGTATTTATATTGTTTCTTTCATACCTTTTTTGTTCTTTCATTTGAAGGTGCATCAAAAATCTTAACAACTATGTAATTTTCAAAACTATCCTTTAGATTGAATTGATTCAAATGAAGTAGGAAAATCCTTTTTTTCCTAATTTTTTTTTTCCAAATCACGTGGGATTCCTTCTTCAATATCAATGGTTTTATAATAATTTAAATAAGTTGTACCTCAGTTTATTTTTCAGCATGGTCTCTTGCAGATTTATTTAGGATTTTCTCTACATCTCGATTAAATATCACAAAATTTGTTTTGTTAGTTGCATCAAAAATTTTAATTTGAATATTGTATCTGAAGTAGTTTGCAATTGTGTGTGTGTAGTAGTTATAGTGAGATAAATATTTTATAAATATTTGGAGAGTATGTAGTTAATGCATGGTTTTCAGACCCGAACCGTTCATTGAACCGTAAAAGGGAGAGGTTCAAGGTTTTTGAGGTCGAACTGAGGTCGAACCGGGATCGAACCGTGATAATGTCATAATTAATTTAATAATTATTTTTGTTAGGACATATGTAGTTGTTCAAGCTTGTGAACATATGTCGCTATTTTATGTAATTGGCTTCTCCTTAGACAAAACGCACTTTACTTGTAATTGGGTAGATCTAGGATGTGTTAAACACTTCAAGGAACAGTGGTTCAAGATTAAGTGTTGAAACCGTCAAAGTCTGTCCAAGATACAAGCAAGGAAGTGTTGGTTTTTAAATCTCGACACCTACCTCGACAGATACATCTATCGAGATTTAAAGAAGCTGTTTTGCCCGAGCCTCGACAGCTGTCTCGACACCTCTCGACACCTTTATCTGTCGAGAATTAAAGAAAACAGATTTCCAGGTCTGTTTCAAGTCCAATCCGTGTGTGTGTCTTTGGGACTTCTTTTCTTCTAACCCTAGACATATAAAAGGATTATTTTAAGGGCCGTCAAAGTGAGCAACAAGCAGAAATCACAAGACACAAGTTGCTTCTTCTCTGTTCATGCAAATTGTGATCTGTGAGAAAAAGTTCGTGCCCTAGTTCATCTCTGATGATTTGAAGAACTTTGCAGCCAACATTCTTTCTTCCTCAAGTTGGTGAGTGAGTCACGTACTTGGATTCGTGCAAAAGGAGTAAGACGCGTACTGGGATCCGCGCATCACATTGGTTAGTCACGTACTGGGAGCCGTGCATTAAACTGGAGAAATTGTCACTACAGAACAAGTCCAATTGGGTATTGGGGTAAGAGTTCAACTGTAGGTTGGTGAGGTACTGGGATTCCTTACTTGTAACTGCTTGTTGTGATAATAGTGGAGTTTCGGGAGTGGTGACCTTAAATCACCCGGTGGGGTTTTTGCCTTAGGGTTTTCCCCATTCGTGAACAAATCACCGTGTTATTTATTTTCCGCTGCATATCTTAGTTTGGTGATTTGTTTGTGCTGCCACGTGATATTATCTGTTAATTTGATTAATTAATAACTGGGCTAATTAATTAATCTAAATTATCACAAGGGGTCAACGCGTTTGTGGCCTGTCAAGTGGTATCAGAGCAAGCACACTCTGATTAGGGTTTAATCTATTGTGTGTGATCCATTGACCCCTGCTGTCATGGATAGAGGACAATCTCTAATTATACCTCCTTTATTTGATGGCACTAACTATGCATACTGGAAAGTACGCATGAGAGCTTTCTTGCAGTCTTTAGATGAGAAAGTGTGGCAAGCTGTGGAGATAGGCTGGACCAAGCCTACAGAAGCGCCGGCCAATTGGGATGATGCTAAGATCAAGGCGGCAAACTTCAACAGCAGAGCATTGAATGCCTTATTCAGTGCAGTCACCAATGAGGAGTTTAAGAAAATATCCTCAACAGAAACTGCTAAGGAAGCATGGACCATCCTCCAGACAACCTATGAAGGCACCAAGGCTGTCAAAGATTCAAAGCTGCAGAGGCTCACCACCCGCTTTGAAGAAATTAAGATGGAAGAGGATGAGTCGTTCGATGAGTTCTATGCCAAGCTCAAGGACATAGTGAACTCAGCCTTCAATCTTGGGGAAACCATCCCAGAACCCAAGATTGTAAGGAAGGTGCTCAGATCGCTGCCAGAAAGATTCCATGCCAAGATCACGGCGATCGAAGAGTCGAAGGATATTGACAGAATTCCTTTGACTGAGCTGGTTGGAAACTTGCAAACCTATGAATTAGGGCTGACTAGGTTAGGCAAGTCGAGCAAGGGAAAGAGTTTGGCACTGAAGGCCAAAAGCAGTGATACGGATGACTCGTCAGATGATGAAGATTCCAAGATGAAATCCTACATCACAAGGCAATTCAAGAAGTTTATGAAGAATGCCAATGGAAAGGATTTCAACAAAGACCGTAGACAGTCCAGTTCTTCACAATTCAGGAATCCGGAGAAAATGAAGAAGGATGTCAAGGATGGCGGTCAGTACACTGTTCCCACAGGACCAAAGTGCTTTGGGTGTCAAGGCTTTGGACACATGAAACAAGAGTGTCCTACGTACTTGAAGAGCATAGGGAAGAGCAAGGCACTTGCTGTTACCTTGAGCGACACAGAGCCAGAGGACGATTCCGAAGATGAAGACGACAGAATCTTGAATGCCTTCACTGCCACTGTTAATCCTACTGATGGGGTTACCGAGAAAGTGGATGAAGAAGAAGAGTTGGTGGAATCTAAGTGTGAGATTATGGATGATCAAGATGATATCCACACTGCCTATGAGAAGCTATACAAGCTCTCGGAGAAGCATGAGAAGCTCTATAGGCTGGCCACCAAGAAACTCAGTGATGTGGAACTTGACCGTGAGGAGCTGTCCACAAAGGTTGATCAAGCGAATCAAACCATTGGAGCACTGAGGTTCGAGAACAATTTCTTGGCTGAGAGGACCAAGAAGCTTGAAGCAGAGCTGTTTCAAGTCAGAGCACAACTGGAGAGGACGTCAAGTGCTAAACTGGACGAGATGCTGAGTGCTCAGAGATCTTCTTCAGATCGTACTGGATTGGGGTATGAATTCTTTATCTCTAATACTCCTTCTGCTAGTACTACTGTTTTTGTTCCACCGGCTAATAACATTAAAACTGAGGAGAATAATGTTAAAACTGATTTAGCTAGTGAGAACGTAGGCAAGGGCAAGTCCATCCTAGGAGCACCCCCTAAAATTGAGAAAAGGGAATCTAGAAACCCTAGGAATAAGAAGGCTAACTCTCAAAAGGCCAAACAGAAGAAGTCGCATCTCTGTTATCATTGTGGTCTCGCCGGTCACACTCGACCAAATTGCTACAAGTGGCTTGCCACTCAAAAGAGCAATGGCGAAATAGCATCTGGGAGCCAGAATCAGCTTCAGTCTTCTCTCGCTCCTCTTGGAGATATTCTTAAAGCTCTCATGTTCCTTTCGAACTTGAACGGTTCATATTCTTCTCCCTCTATACCGGTTCAAGAGTCAACCAAAAGGAAAGGATCTTCCAAGGTGTGGAAGCCAAAGGGTTCCAAGTGATTCTAGTCACTTCTTCTTCTCTCTCTTATTTTGTGTGTTGCATTACTTGTGTGTTTCTTTACTGTTTTGAGTCAGTCTAGTTTTATGCATTGTTTTGCTTTACATGTTTTTGTTTGTGTGTTTTCAGTTTTGTGTTTTATTTTTGCTTCCTTGATAAAAATAAAAAAAAAAAATTGAAAAATGAAAAATACAAAAACAGTGTGTGTTTGTGTGCATTAGTTTATGCGAACTTTTGTAATGGCCATTGAAACAGAGTTTTCTAAACTTTGTATCACCTGTAGCTTAGATGAGCACTCTTCTGCACAACTAAGCGAGTGAGCTCTGTAGCTCTTTGTTTGTGATGAGTAAGGTTAAGTGATCTCTTCTTCTTAACACTCGTATCACTCTTTTTGACGGGTTGAACTAGAAAATCCTAAGAGAAAGGCATAAATAACCATCTCACCACTGTTACTCGCCAATCATAAAATGACATCTGTATGCTTCGGCATAGCAAAAGTGCAATGTCAATGACATCTGTATGCTTCGGCATAGCAAAAGTGCAATGTCATAGGACACCTGTATGCTTCGGCATAGCAAAAGTGCAGTGTCAAAAGCTTAACATCATTGGGTGTTTCTTTTCTCTCTCTTGTATGCCCATGTATGATATGCTTGTTAAAAGAAAATATGCAAAGAAATTAAAAGCAAAAAGATCAAAATGCTTTAAAATATGGTTGCAAGCGTGTTTTCTAGGAGATGTGGGAGTTATAGGATGTACCTCAAAGGTGATAGTCCCCATCGAGCAGTTATGATTGTGTGTGAGTTAAAGCGATTTTCTCATACCTCAAATCGTCATAACATTGAGACACTTATGCAATCTTGCGATGTTTTCACACACAACACGCAATACTCTTTGCTATTCTTGATACATGTGCAGGTACAATGTGATTTGGCCATCACAAGGTTTACATGCTTTAATGTATGTTCACTGAACTGTCTTAACTTGATTTTGAAATATAAAATTGGTTAGACTTGTTTAGTGTGTGTGTGCGTGTTTTGAGATATATGAGCATCATATTTCTTGTTGAGAGATGATTTTGAGAGCTTAATGTGTTGGTTGTATCCTTGGTTGAGTTGCATGCATGATTGCATTCATGTCTGTGTTTTTTCTTTTTTTGAAAAACTGCTTTGAAAGGCAGCTCGACACCTCCTCGATACCTCTCGATACATAGCTATCTGTCGAGATCCTCAGACTCTTTCTTATCGCAGCCTCGACAGATACCTCGATAGCAGCTGGATTGATCGAGAAACTTTCTGTTTGCTCGATAGCTCCTCGATAGCTTCTGGATCGATCGAGGTTCCTTCTTGCTTGTTTCTTCTCCCTCGATAGCTGACCTCGATAGCTGCATCTGTCCACGTGCATTTCTCGATAGCTTTCCTCGACAGCTACCTCGACAGCTCTCGATACCTACAGCTGTCGAGAATTACTGAAGCGCTATAAGATGATCCTTCGCGATTTTTCAATTCATTCTCTCGATCTCTCTTTTCTCGAAAACTCTCTGATCTCTCTCAAAATCTTTTCCCTCTCCCTCCAAACCTCTCTCAAGGCTTTATCAAGTGATTCTTCGCGTTCTTCATCATTTGGTAAGCATTTTATCCCTCATTTTCATGCATTGCATTGTTTCAAAACCCTAGGTTTGTGCTTTTGAAAAAATTTTAGGAGTTTTCAAAATTGTTGGGGTTTTCATGAAATTTTTGGGTTGGTTTTCGAGTTTTGATCTTCAAAACCACATGCATTGCATCACATTAGCATTCTAATTGTATCTTCATGCATTTAGATGTGTGCAAATCTATTGTGTGCTGTTAGGTTTGGATTGGGCTGAGCCCATGATGTTTTTGGGTTGCATGTCACATGCTCATGCATTTTCATGCATACGTTCTTTTCATTTCAATATTTCATTCTGCCAATATTGACTTGTTTGGAACTTTTCTGTTTGTCTCTTCCTTCCCCCTCTTCTATGTTTGCGTTAGTAGCGTCTATGGCTCCTAAACGTAAGTCTGTTCCGTCCCTGAACCCTCTGCGTTCTAAGGGACAGTCTTCTTCTACTCTACCCCTCTTTCTGTCCGGTTCCGTGATGAGAAAGCCCGTAAGGACTTCTCGGAGAACTTTTCTAAACGCGGTGTTCATTCGGAACGCCACGTAGTCCTGGCAGACTTTGCCGACACTGACCTACCCGATGTCATTCACACTCGGGGTTGGGAGTCACTGTGTGACGTCCCGGTCACATCTCCTCTCGTGTTGATTCAGGAGTTTTACTCCAACATCCACGGGATAGATTCGTCAGTACCTTCTTTCTATTCTTGCGTTAGAGGTACGCGCTTTTGTGTCACCCCAGAGCTAGTCTCTGAGGTTCTCCATGTCCCTAGGGTGGATCATCCCGATTACCCTAGCTGTGAGCGTCTCTGGACTGTGTCCAAAGACGAGATGATCTCGGCGTTCTGTGAACGTCCTACCTTTTGGGGAGATCACATGTACACACCATGTCGACCTTTTGCTAAAGGTCCTAGATTTCTTAACATGGTGATGACTTTTGTTTTGCACCCACTCTCTCACTACAACTCGATCACAGAGCCTCGTGCTCGGTTCTTGTTGTCCCTCCTTGAGGATCTCTCTATAGACTTTCCTTCTCACTTTATCTGTTCCATCATAGATGTCTATAGAGATACGGCCACCCGTGATAAGCTCATTTTTCCTTCCGCTATCACGAGGATTCTGGTTCGTTTTTCCGTTCCCTTCCCTTCGTCCGATCCTTACCGCGTCATGTCTGCCATAGACGCCGCTACCGTAAAACGTAGTGAGGCACAGTTCCGATCGCGACAGTCTGACGATGCCACTCCTTCCACTCGTCCGACCACCTCCAGATCCGCTCGAGCTTCTGCTTCTACTTCTTCGAGCGACGTCACCTTGAGCGACATCATGGCGCAGTTACAGCGCATGGATGCTCGCCTCGATACACTCTCCACAGAGTTGTATCAGGTGAATGTCCGTGTTGGTCGCATCGCCAGGCGACAGGCGACCATGGGCGGCTTTGCATCAGAGGCTTCTCCTCCGCCACCTCATGTGTCGACTGAGACCGAGGCTGATGATGATGGCGATGATGATGATGCTTCAGGCGATGATGATGATGCTTCAGACGACGATGATGATGGAGATGCTAGCTCATCGGATGAGATGTCTACTTGACACTCTACCCTTTGTCACTCGTGACAAAAAGGGGGAGTAGTTGTGTGTATGAGAGTAGTCATACTTAGGGGGAGTGTTAGCATAGGACATAGGACATTTTTGTTAGGGGGAGTGTGGATTGAGGGATGTAGTGAGATGATCTATGTATTTTTTTCTTTTCTTATCTTTTAGAGATACATTGATCATGTACTTACATACATTGTACTTATTCTCTTTCTCTATATGATGATGTATGTTGTTTCTTTCACCTACCTTTCATGTGTTGTTTCTTTTCTGTCTTTATACACATGTTTCTTTATTTGTATGCAATCTATTATTTCTGTTTCACACAAAGATGCCTTGATGTGTTTTGTTTATAAGTGTTTCAGAAATACAGGTTGTCAAAGTCTTCTTGCCATAAACTCTCTTCTTGCAAAGTTTTTCAAGAGTTTGTGTTAGGATAGATTTTACTGTATGTAACAAGTGAGTATGAGTTGAGTGATTTATGACTTCTCTCATATTGTCATTTGTATGTTGTGGTTTTGTCACGGATTGCCAAAGGGGGAGATTGTTAGGACATATGTAGTTGTTCAAGCTTGTGAACATATGTCGCTATTTTATATAATTGGCTTCTCCTTAGACAAAACGCACTTTACTTGTAATTGGGTAGATCTAGGATGTGTTAAACACTTCAAGGAACAGTGGTTCAAGATTAAGTGTTGAAGCCGTCAAAGTCTGTCCAAGATACAAGCAAGGAAGTGCTGGTTTTTAAATCTCGACACCTACCTCGACAGATACATCTATCGAGATTTAAAGAAGCTGTTTTGCCCGAGCCTCGACAGCTGTCTCGACACCTCTCGACACCTCTATCTGTCGAGAATTAAAGAAAACAGATTTCCAGGTCTGTTTCAAGTCCAATCCGTGTGTGTGTCTTTGGGACTTCTTTTCTTCTAACCCTAGACATATAAAAGGATTATTTTAAGGGCCGTCAAAGTGAGCAACAAGCAGAAATCACAAGACACAAGTTGCTTCTTCTCTGTTCATGCAAATTATGATCTGTGAGAAAAAGTTCGTGCCCTAGTTCATCTCTGATGATTTGAAGAACTTTGCAGCCAACATTCTTTCTTCCTCAAGTTGGTGAGTGAGTCACGTACTTGGATTCGTGCAAAAGGAGTAAGACGCGTACTGGGATCCGCGCATCACATTGGTTAGTCACGTACTGGGAGCCGTGCATTAAACTGGAGAAATTGTCACTACAGAACAAGTCCAATTGGGTATTGGGGTAAGAGTTCAACTGTAGGTTGGTGAAGTACTTGGATTCCTTACTTGTAACTGCTTGTTGTGATAATAGTGGAGTTTCGGGAGTGGTGACCTTAAATCACCCGGTGGGGTTTTTGCCTTAAGGTTTTCCCCATTCGTGAACAAATCACCGTGTTATTTATTTTCCGCTGCATATCTTAGTTTGGTGATTTGTTTGTGCTGCCACGTGATATTATCTGTTAATTTGATTAATTAATAACTGGGCTAATTAATTAATCTAAATTATCACAAGGGGTCAACGCGTTTGTGGCCTGTCAATTTTAAATATATATAAAAATATTAAATTAATAAAAAATAGAAAATTAACTAAAATAGTCCAATTAAAACTATAAATCCATATTTTAGCTATGTCTAATATATCCATTTCAAACCCAAATATGAAATATTTATCCAATAATAATAATAACTATTTTTTTATTAAAAAAAATTAAAAGCATCAGATTGTCTTTCTAATTTTCACTTTCTAATGTCCACATGACAAGCTATTTAGCTCACATTCACAAACCTAAAAAAGCACTAGAAACAAAAGTGGTAGTATTTCATAATTTCCACGTGACCAGCTATTTTACTCACCAATATTAACTAATAACAAACTATTACTTAAAATTTATTGTGAAAATATTGTGGTAGTATTTCATAATTTCTATTTCTTAATATTAAATACCACACGTTCAAATCAAAAAAAAAAAACACACACACACACACACACACGATTACGTAAAAATAATAATAATTAAAGTAAGGGATAAGAATCTCCACCACACATTTTTCAATTGGGTATTTATTACTCAACCATCACATTTATCACATACTTACCCGTTTGGCCACTGAGTAGTATTCACATAATCACATCAGAGAAAAGAGAGAGAGAGAGAGAGAGAGAGAGAGAGCATCTAAAGCACCGGTGAAGTCGAGGTCGCCGGTGGAGATTGAGGTCGCCGAAGCCGATGGAGATCGGAGGAGATCAAGGTCGCCGAAGCTAGTGGAGATCGGAGGAGATCGAGGTCACCGAAGCCGGTGGAGATCGGCGTTTCCCGTGTAGCACTCCCTCGTCCGCCGCCCCACCGCCGCTCGGCCTCCTTCCCTCTGGGTCAGATCGGCTTGTTCTTTTACTTCTTCTTTTTCTTTTTTTTTTCTTTTTTTTTTCATATTTCTTGTTCTGATTCAACTTTATTGTAAGAATTGGATTTTGGTTTGTGTTTGGATTATGTGAGATGTTTTTTGAGAGTGAAGCAAAGAGAGTGAAACAAAGATCAGAAATTTTCTGGGTCAGATCCTCCGTTTTGTGATTTCTTTTTACATTTTATGTTTGGATATTCTTTTTTCCGACCAAAAATATGAGAACCGCGAGAACCGTGAGGACCGTTCATGGTTCTCAGAACCGTGAAGTCCGATCGCGGTTCGCACGGCTCCCTGCATTTTTCCCCTATAGCAGTTCTTGATGCTAAAAGAACCGCAAACATGAGCGGTTCGAGGTTTTTCCGGACTGACAGTACGGTCCAGTCCGGGTTTCAAAACAATGAGTTAACGCGAGTGCCTTTAACTTTGGGATAGAAAGATTTGTTTTTGTTTCATATTCTGCACACCAAAATGATATTGCTTGTGATTTGACATTCCTTTCACAAAGTATGCACAAAATGTAATACCAACCCATTGTTATATCAAAATTACTTATTGTTGCAATACCCTAGTAATTCACATCTTGCAATGAACTTTGAAATTAATATGTATTATTTTTTTTAATGTAAATAATATGATGTATTTTTTTTTTTTTTTACGTAAATGATGAGTATAATTTGAAATGATTAACAAACCTGTTTCTCATTCAATGCATTTTATCTTTACTATTGTCTTCACATTATTTAAAGATAAATCCTCCTATGAAAATTGTTTTGCATGTATTTTTGGTATTTCTTGTATAGGATCATGTTTTTTACCATTCCTATCATTGAATTTTTTTAAAGAAAACATTAAGTTAATGGCATTTTGCGAGAGAGTATATGCTATTTATTAGGCTTTTTGTTATTATAAATTTTAGAAATATGCACTTGTCAATTATTTCAAAAACCTTGGAAATTTCAAAATTTATAAATATTTTTGTTGCACTAGTCGATGACAGAGAATTTGTCTGCATAAATTGCATAGAACATTATTAATAAACAAAAGCATATTAAATTAAAATTGGGGAAAAATGGAGACATGATTTCATGAGAATGAGATTTTCTCGAAGTATCATCTATACGTGGGGAAGGAAGAATGGAGTTGGTAAGAGGGTAAGAGTTTTTGCTTTAATTTACACGCAGGAATGGTCAAACTTTGGTTATAATATGTAAGATAATAACTAGGCTTAAATTTTTCATAAGGTTTGGTCTACATTTAAAAGATAGTCCATTTTGTAGTGAATAACTTTTGGTCTAATTGATTTAATTGTCAAGAACAGCTCATATTTGATATAATAGTGAAAAGAAGTTACTTTGATCTATTAGGTAACAGTAAAAAATTATTTAATAAAAAGGGATAAAAAATGCTAAATTTATAGTATAGTAAAAAAAAAGTTAATATAATCTACTGGGTAACTGTAAAAAAAACTTAATGAAAAGAGGTAAAAAAAAATGTTAAATGCAATATTAGAGTGCCACGTGACAGGATCTCATGCACTTTCACATGAGATCTCTGCTTATATATATATATATATATATATATATATATTCATTAGTCAAAATAAATCATTTTAACAAAATATATATACACACACAGACCAAGTCAATATGATTTTACAAGTTATAACCTATATCAAGTTGTATGTAGGGGTGTTTCACGAAGCTGTTTGGATAGCATATCTATACCTAAGCCGCCCACAAAATGAAGTAATCGCATAATGTGGAGAAATTTATAGTTCATAATTTAAAAAATTTTACAAAATTGCACCAAACCACACCCATTCCATATATATATATGAACTTTGCATTTCAAACTGATTATATACATACATACATACATACATACATACATATTGCGGGAGGAAGTAACCCGAAGGCAGAAGGACATAATGGATTGGCCGCCCAAAAAGTCAAATGGGCCCCACTATTCGTCAATTTGGGCCCAATCAAGGTGAGATAACCAACAACCAGGAACCAAGTAAGGAATGGTTCGCCCAAGGAGCCCTAGGAGCACACCCAACTCGAGAGATCGAGGTCTAGCTTCAGAACCCCTAAGACAATCAACGAGGAAGGAAGTAAGGCAGAGCAAGTGAAACTAGGAGGTACCTTCCTGGAGAAGCACCCATCACCTCCACATTCAATACTCCTTGCCAAACCACCCTACCGCATTAAATGGAGAGCGACCATTGAATAGTACTTGCACAGCTTTCACAGCTTGCTCTATCACCACCAACAAGGCAGTGATAGGACAAGTATCTAAAGCCAAATTTGAGAGACCTCCAAGTGGACGGCTAGGATGCACTTCCTCCTACTATATATAAAGAAGCAAGTCCCCCGTGAAAGAGGGGAAGAGAAAAATATTTGAGAGGAAGTTCCTAGAAAGAGATAGAGCGATGAGTACTGTAATTATTGGACATCTGTGTTATAATTTGGGCTCCTTAGATTGACAGAGGAAGATCTTTCAATATAAAAGATTCATTCCTTAGCTTTTTATTCAAATATATTCTTGGTCATACTTATCTTTTCATTGGTCTTGCTAAGATATCCCTACTTAAGCTTATGATGTTGACCCTGACCATCCACATCTTTTAAATTAGTTGTATTGGGCTTACTCTTCTAACAAGGCCCTCAAATCATTGGGTCAGGCTTGTTGTCAGTAATTTTTGCCCCCCACACACACATATCTTTATATTAAAATTTCCGCATTGCACCTATTAATATATAAAGTTTATTTTATATTTAATATTGATTGTTTAAATATTTAATTACATATAAATAGATATTTAGTATATATTAAATATATTTACTACATATTTAACATATATTTAGTATATATTTAATATATATATATATATATATATATATATAATGAAAACTGACCAAACTACATCGCACCATACAATGACTGATCTATTAAAGTACAATGCCCTAAACTGCACCGCAAAACCCCCTATCTGTATGATATTATCACTCTCTCCTTTTTGCGTTGCCATTGATTTGGATTATTGCAGCAATCAAGTTCTGTTATCACCATATGCCTACTAAACTCAGACAGCAGGATATAATACTTGTTAAAATCTTTGTCACAATGGCAGCATTTGAATTCCAGGAGTTCAGCTACGCCAAAGAAGGGAGACACTCCTCCAATGACAAAGCACAAATGTCAGATATTCACAGCAAACGTGGGGGTTGGATCACCTTCCCCTTCATCACTGGATCACTGGTCTGTCTCTCATTCACAACTTTATAGCTAAAAATTGTGTAGCATGTTTGCCATGAAAATAGCTGAGAAATGTATTAGAAACAACATTTGCAAAATGTTGATCTTCCTGATATTTGTTTTCCAATGTTCAGTTCAATTTATATGAGGTAAACGTTTTCTTGTCTTGAATATTTCATAGAACATTTGAGAACAGAACGAAATACGCCATGATCTCACACTCTTACACTCACATTCACGTGGTACGTACCAACACAACTTATTGCAAAAAAAAATAAATAAATCCAGGGACACTGATTGGCTTGACACTTACTGCTGGAGGATAGGGAACGAAATTGGTCGTATATCTGATTGAAAAGTTCCATTTCAAGAGCATCGTTGCTGCTCAAAAAGGAAACATTGTTAATGGTTCCACCTGTCTACTTCCAGTCCTCGCAGCAATCATTGCAGACTCCTTGTTAGGCTGTTACTCTGTCATCCGGATTTCTTCTTCTTTCTCTTTTCTGGTAATGTTCTTAATCTGTTTTGCTATCGGAAAATCTTATTATGCTAACTATTGCACACTCCGTACATACTCCCTTTTGATTGTTCATGATTCCAGCGCTACCTTTTATTTGATTTGTTATCATTCATTTCTAGACTACTAAAATTTAGTTATAATGTTTTGACTCGAAGATTGGATAGTTAAAATGCATCTATGCTTACATGGGAAACAGATAATTCTAGCCACCTCATCATGGTAGCCTTACTCTGAAGTAATTTACTTTTTAACCAAGTATATATTCTGAAGTTAGACGTAACTAAAGCTGACACTACCGACACTTGCAGGGTATATTACTTTTAGCCTTGACAGCAGCGCTCAAATCCTTGAGTCCACAAACATGTGTAATGGACCAAGCTTGTGCCCAATGCCAACAAAAATCCAATTTGCTGTCCTATATATGGGTCTAGTTCTAGCATCAATTGGCTAGGTGTTACACGCTTTACTATAGCTGCGATGCGAGCAAATCAATATGACAAAGCAGAAGATCAAACAATTTTTAACTGGTGTGTGGCCATTTTAATATTTTGGGATGTTTGGTAGAGAAGTTTGAGATGAGATTTTTGTAATTTTTTGAAATACATGTAGGTAAAAAAGTGTGAAAATGTGTGTAATATTGTTTAAAATGTAAAAATGTGAATTGAAATACTAAACCAAACATTTAGAAATCATTGTAAGAGATCGCAAATAAAACAGAAACTGAAAAGTTAGCCTGGCGCTCACTAAACACACATATGCATAATACTAAAACCCATTTGCCAGGTAAATCTTTTTTTATTAAATTCTAGCTTGCCATTCCAAATAGTGAACGTCCAAATAAAATTTGAAATCGAAAAAGAAAAAGAAAAGGCAGGCAACACACACATATACATACATACATATATATATATATATATATATATATATATATATATATAATTCCGCTCTGAACCTTAAACAAAATCAAGTACGATTGGAAGCTAAAAAGGTGAAAAAGTTGAGCATTATTAGAAAAGAAAGTACCGATAGAAAAAGAAACAAATCATGTAGTAAAACTAAATACGCTAGTATAATTTTACTATTTGCTTTTTCAGAGAAGCTGGAAAAGTTTAAATTGATTAATTATTATGAGCTAAGCAAACTCGATAATGCCATTACTCAAAGCAGGTTCCTGAATCGCACAGAATTGAGAACCAGAGACACCAACTCAGACAGCTCCATTGCTAAACCATGGAGGCTGTGCTCAGTGCAACAAGTTGAGGACCTCAAATCTTTAATTAGAATATGCCCAATACTGTCAAGTAGCATTTTTTCGAGCAACTCTATAGGGGTCCTAATGAGGTTGAAAGTCCTACAAGCTGTAACCATAGATAGCCACATTGGACCACAATTCAAAATCCAGCAAGATTCATGATAGTCTTTATACTATCCTCCACAGCCATCTCTCACTCTCCTCAACCGGATTCTCTATACTATTTGACAGAAGCTGTGTCATCAGTCTCCTACGCCTCTCCAACGGATAGCACTTGACCACGTGTTCAATGCCTTGCGCATGATTGTGGCAGCGCTCTTTGAGCCTAAATTAATGGCTTAAAATGACTAAAACAAACCCCCTTGCATATGGCTGTCGTAGGCATTAGAGAAGCATTCCGTTATCCAGGACAAGTCACACTCTATTACCAAGAATTTCCAACATCACTCCGAAGCACATCAACTTTGCAATGTATGCAACGATTATGGGAATTGCATGCTATATGAGCAATGCTGTGATAGGTCTTACTCATAAGTGAGGGTAACTGTGAGTGCAAAAGTAGCTAATGAATTTCCTTTGGCTCATTTTTTCTAATGCTACCAAACAAAAGAAGAACTAATTAATTTCTTGTTAGAAATGATTTTCAATATACTTGTCTCATAGAAAATTAATGGAAGAAAAATGTAAAATTCACTATTTCTGTCAACTTCTTTTCTCCACTATTTCGTCAATACAGCAGAAAAAAGAATTTGAATTGTGTTCAAGAAAGCTAAAAACAAAACTACCCTGTGCATATGATATTTGAATCTCTATAATTGGAGGAATTTTAATGAATAGACCTGCTCTGCCTATAGTACAACTTAACTACTGTTTTTTCAAGCCAGAGAGTCTCCCCCGAACTTGTTTTCCATTAACTAAGAAATCAACTGTTTCTTTACCTCCAAGAATATGCTCAATATCTGAAGGAGAGCGAACGAACACATTTGCAAACTGTGGCGGCCACATCTCTGGCTGAGCTTTCATATAGATGGACTCTATACAGTCCCCAAATCTCCTACATCCAAGAAAACAGAAAGGGAATCAATAAAAGTTACAAAAGGTTGTAATTTGTAGTACTTATTATTGCATATCTGTGTTTGTTAGTACCTTGTAATGTAGTCTCGAAGTTCTTCTTTTGAAACATGATGACCCTTAGAGAAGGTCACGAACAAAGTTCTACCTTTAGCGTGAAAACTAGGCACTAAAGGAGGCGGTCTAGCACTACTAGTAGCTGGTGGGACCAATTGTTGAACCGAGGTGGTCGAATTTGGTGGGAAAGAAACTGTAGGGGATTCAAGAACCGTATATGAAGGGAAACCTTCATGCCTATTTGAGAACTGGTGGGGTTGAATGAATTCAATTTGAGGCTGCAAAGATTGTACTGGTTGCGGAGGAACTATATCGCTAAACGCTACATCACACACATTCGTGATGAATGCATTAATCTTGCTTATCACCTTTTGCCTATTCTGATATAGAAACCAAAAAGAAAAAGCTGGCTTATTAGTAAGACTAAGCATTAACGGCAAATCTTTATCGACGTCATAAAATTGACACCCTTGGTCCAACAAGATTAGGCACGTGGTTGTCTCGTTGGCTAATGCACGGAGCAGTTCATCTGGTAAAGGTTGGATCACACTGACAAAGTTGGCATAGCCTATCCTTTCAAGACAATTCCAAAAGGCTACAACTTTCTTGGATCGGTTAGGGTCTAAACGCAGGTCAATCACTAACCGCTTATATATCTTGATATCAATATTGTGGAAAGCTTTAAATTGGTCAAGGGTATACCACCAATGCATTGTGCCCTGAAGGTTCTTCACGTTTTCTTTGGGGAGGTAGGGATTTTGGTAGCGGCGAAGGTGTTTGACTCTTGGGGACTTGAATATGGATCTTTGGAAAGCGGAATAGTGGTTTGTGGCTTGAGTGACCTTGACGAAATAAGGGAAAAGGTCCTTCACTTGCGCTTTATATAATAGAAAATACGCCGCTTACTTGTCAAACAAGAAAAGAATAGCCTAGAAATAAAAGCAACAGTGTAATTAGGATGCGCCACCAAAACAGACACATTCGACCCAAGGTGGGTTGGGTTAATTTTTAAAAGTTAACGGGTTGTAATGGATTATTTTTTATTCTTTTTTGGCTCTAAGTTGAGTTGGGAGTGAGTATGTAAATTCATAAATATACTCATCTATGTTTAATATATATTTACACTTTTGCCTCCCTCTCTAATATAAAAAAACCCTAACTCTTTATTTATATTTTAACAAACCTCATCGGCAAGGTGTTCAAGGACGAAAAAGAGGTAAACAGGGGAGCCGGAGCCGACACGCTAGGCGTATCAAAATGATACTCTTAAAGAGGTAATGGTCCCAACGATTAAGGCACAAAGACACAAATAGAGGGCTATAAATTGGCCTGTTTGAAAAGAAATACATTTTTTGTTTTAATACAAAGACTTAAACCATTTGAATTTTTATATAACTTTTTTTTTTTAGAATCTAATTTATAAGTAGATAAAGCAATTTGAAAACCAATATGAGATTTCATAAAAAATAAAAAAAAAAATGAAAAAACCAATAGGAGAATGGTCCTTATTTGTAGGCAATGTTTTAGTAGAAGTTAGAGATGTATTTTTACCAGATTGTTTTTTAGTTTTGTTTCTATGAGCGCAAGGGTATTTTTGAACTAAAAAAAAATCTAGTCCAAACAAGGCAAGCCCTTTAAATAGTAGTATAGATAAAGAAATAAGTTTTTGTTTTTAGTTGATTGGACAGAGGGGTTTTTGGTCTTTTGACTTTATGCCACTTAATCATTGTTGGGGTGCAAAGTATAACAAGAGTAATATTTTAGAGTGCAAAATGTGTATTCAAATAGTTAACAGTGCAAAGCGTAATTTAGGGTATAGTTTAAAACAGTAAAGTATAATTTCTCTTTAAATAAGATCAAAGTGTATTTTCAAATTAAAAAGGCGTTGTGCTTCAAAAGATGGATTTCTTCTTTTAAACTCTTATCCCATTGGTGAACTCCTTAGGTAGCAAGTTTTAATTATGTATCTCTTGGGTAGTGTTTATATATTCCATAGAGTGGTGAACTATCTAGCTAAAAGTGTTTGGTTCAACGCATCATATCATATTACATTTCAATTAGGGGGCGGGGGGCCATGGCTCCTCCAAAATTTTGAAATTTTTTAAAATATATATACAATTATTTTAATCTTTCCAAAATTTAGTCTACAAAAATAAAAGTCTTCCCCCAAAATACTTGCCCCATCTTCCCTTCAAAGTTACTATGACTTTTGAGTAAAGTTGTGGTGTGCTTTTGTATTAGAACCCCCTTCCCTCTCCTTTGTGTGTATGTTTGTTTCTCAAAAAAAAAAATACTAAAAATGAGAATTGGAGACCCTTTTCCAAGAAAATTCCTTGTACCATTTATCCAAAGTCTAAATATAAATCATGTACACTAATATCTCATTTGTTGAATTCAATATATCAAATTTTCTAGGCTAATACCGTTGAAGAATGAGCTACACATAATATCTTACTATATTACAGTTCATTGATTGTTGCAGAAAGATCAAAGAAAAAAAAAATGAGGCATTTTTGCAGAGCAAGGGGTTAACTGGAGGCAATAATATTTGCACAAAATTATATGACGTGATTTTGAATCAATCAAGTTGTGTTAGTAAACCACCAAACAACTCGTATGGTTATTGGGAACTGAAAGGTGGGATGTTGGTACATTTAGTACAGTCAAATGGTCCGATCTCTTGATTATTTTTTCTTCTCACCTGAAAACAGCCAACAAGAATGATATACGTTAAACAAATAATTCCAATAGCAAATAGATTTCCTCTTCTTTGTAAATCAATACAACAATGCAAGGTAAAATGCTTTCTTGACTTAATCAAAATATAAATAGGATCGTGGAATGCTTAATTGAGAAGCATATATCAGGTCAAAATTCTTATACAGTTAAACATCTTGCTATCTTTGTAATATGCTACAAAAATGTAAGGAGAATTCTTTGAGTAAGGAAAAGTATTACGAAAACATGCACTTCAGATAGTGCCGAGTCCAAAAGTAATTGTAGCTTTAATCACAACAGTAATATGGTATACCAGTAGTAACTGACTTTGTTCTGTGATTGTTAATCATTGGATACCATGCAAACATTAAAACATGAGTAATGTGGAGCTCATTGTTTTGCACTCCATGCAACATAGCATACGAGGTAATTCAGCCAGTTAAGCATGGTCACCACTATATACAATCACGACATTTGTGATTTCTCTTGTATCTAAAACTAGTCCCATAATTTCCAACTCAAATCATGTCTATATTAATTTTTTCTTATTGTATGATATTTGAAAGTAATCTGAGTCTGTTATCAAAAGATTTTCTAAATTTTTCCAACTTAACAATATATTCGCATGTTATGCATTGACTAAATCCATGTCAGAAAAAACTAGTGTCAAGGAAATTGGGTCATACCGGGGACCAAGGACCAGGTTCAGGTTGAGATTTATCAGGAGGTGAATGTTGTACAGCTCCACTTTTCATGGCCAGAATTTCCTGCAGATAATTCTGTATGAGATGACCAAAGCAGAATTTAAACTGATAATAATGAGTCATGAATGAGATCAGAAGCAAGACATTATATGATTATTAAAATTCTTCAACTATTTCCATGGTTAGAAGGTCTCTGCAGGAGATGACCATTGCTGAATTTAAGCAACCACCAATAATGAAATCATGGATAAAATCAAAAGCAGTGAATATTATGTAGGGAAAATTACAATTTACCCCATGAGGTTTGGTCCTATCACAATTTAGTCTACAAACTTTTAATTATTATAATTGCCCTCTTAAAGTTTGGATTTTTAAAATAAAATCGTTAAGGTTCCATCTGGATGAATAGATTTGCATTTTGTGGACAAACTTTCAATTTCAACTTACCCTCTTGTGGCTTGGCTCTATCATGATATAGCCTTGCAAAATTTTCAATTGCTACATTTTCAACCCCTGAAGTTTGGAATAAATAAAACCATCTAGGGGTCTTTGGATGGAACCCTAACGATTTCAATTAAGTGCAAACTTTAGGAGATACAGCATAGTAATTGAAAGTTTGTAAACTAAATAATAATAGGGCCAAACCATAGGATAAACCGTAATATCCCCTATTATAAATTTTCAGAGGATTGAAATTCTTCAACTACATCCATTGCTCAAGCATATAAGGTTTCAAAGGTTTTAAACAGGGTAGCTTGACTAATACTACTCCAAAGCATGAACCACTATTGGATTTTAAACCTATGACCTGAACCTCCACCCTTTTTTATGGAAGATGTTTGAGCTAGATTCTAAAACTCATTGGCACAATCTGGGGAGAACTCTTGAGTTGGCACATCAGCTGGATCAAATTATGAATCAAGATGAAACATAGTGGAAACAATCAAACTATGTAGGACTAATTTTGATTGAGGGCTGTCCATGCATGGGGTTTAAGGATTAAGGATAATCTTTATGCCATCCCATTTAATAAACGAATATCACTTTGATGCTAGTGCATCCTCGTTTCACTACATTCAACTGATCCACCAAACCCATTTTTAACTCCAGATATTCATCAGTTTCGAGATATGCACATAAGAGATTGCACCCATACAAGATACAACTGCTAAAAACATACTCAAAATAGAATAATCATGTCCCAACTAAACATGGTTTGTCTATACATGTATGTGGAAGAGAACAAACATACCTCCCCAGCAGATTCAAATGCAGCTAACCACTCATCGGAGAACGGAGCAGCATGAGGTGGAGGTTTTATTACAAGAGCATCTTGCTTCTTATCATTCTCAAGGTTATCATCCTCAGGGTTCCTCCTGCCATCAGAACTGTCAGATTAAACTGTTTACGCTTCTCTCTGAGTTTCTGTGCAATCTAAAACTATTATATATGGAATGACGGAGTCAAAGGAAACAAGGAAAAGAGAAAACACAAAACAGACTTACAGCTGCATTGTAGCATCCTTATCATCTGTGGCATGCACAACCCCATCCAACTCTTGCTGCATTTCAGAGATCTGAGAGATGTCAGTTTCAGCTTCCCCTGACAAACTTCCACTCTTCAACACATTGTGACTTTCTGATAACTGATCAGTTAAGATAGATAATCCTGATTCTTTGCTCAAGGAACAAAAGCCCTTAGAACTATAAGTCCTCACTGCCCCTGAAATTTGATCTGTGCTCATTTTTGCAGAAGAATCAAATTTCAGAGATGCTTGATCACTGAGACCATTGTCATGCCTGAACTTTGAATCAGTACAACATTCAAGATTTTCAGCCAATGGCACAATGCTAACAGAACCCATCACTGCATCCTCCATGTGCAAGTGCTCAGCCTTTTGATCTGCATCAACACCATCCTCTTGCAAAGCAGGGGTTGCCTCAGAAAACAGCATGGAACTTTCTGATTTGCTTCCATAAACATCATATCCTGACATATAACTTTCCTTCTGAAGTTCCTCGGAAGTAGTGTTTGCAAGCAAAAAGCCATCATTTAAACACAACCCATGGTTATTATCTAGCAAAACTTGCTCTACTATGACGACAGAATTTTGAAGTTCAGGATGTCCAGATTGGTCATTTACATCATCAACCACCATTAGATACTGATTACTGGCAGCCAAAATATTCACATTACTGTTGAAACTTCCAACTAATATTTTACCATTTGAGGATTGCACCAAATTTGAGTCCTTATACATGTCATTAAATCCATCAACATCTTTACTTCGCTGATCAACATGAGGACTTTCGAATCCACTTCTACCAGAGCCTTTGGCTTCTGAACTATCAGCATCAGTCCTGCTATTGAATCTCATGGACCCTTCAGAAGACTGACTCTTTGCAAACAAAAGGCTATGATATGTTTCTGGACTCTGATTCTCCTCATAATCAGCTTCAACAGAGCAAGGCATACTCAGTTTTGTTTGTTCCAATGAGTGTTCATTGACCACGTGCATATCTCTCAACAGATCAATGGGTACTATTGAAGTATCGCAATGGCAACCACCAATGTCATCGCCAGGCTGTGACTCAGAGGTGGCACTTGGAATTTTTATTAACGAATTGCATTTTTTCTCTTCCACATCTTCTTGCCGAGTGACATCATCTATCCCAAAACCACCATTAACTTGCACTGAAGGGCTTAGATGGCATGCTGGATGAGGGTTTTCAAATTCATTCCCACTAAAATCTTCACTTTTTGGACACCCAGTACCAGTCATATATCCACTTCCACCAGAACTTTTGACATTTGAATTATCAGCAGCAGTCCTGCTATTGAATCTCATGGACCATTCATAAGACAGACTCTTTGCAGACAAAAGGCTATGATATGTTTCTGGACTATGATTCTCCTCATAATCATCTTCAACACGGCAAAGCATACTCAGTTTTGTTTGTTCCACAGAGGGTTCATTGACAACGTGCATATCACTCAGCAGATTAATCGGCACTATTGAAGTATCGCAATGGCTACCACAAATGTCATCGCCAGGCTGTGACTCAGAGGTGGCACTGGAAATTTTTATAAACAAATTGCATTTTTTCTCTTCCACACCTTCTTGCTGAATCACATCATCTATCCCAGAACCACCATTAACTTGAACTGTAGGGCTTAGACAGTATGCTGGATGAGGGTTTTCCAATTCATTCGCACTAAAATCGCCACTTTTTGGACAGCCAGTACCAGTCATATATCCACTTTCACCAGATATTTTGACTTTTGAATTATCAGCAGCAGTCATGATATTGAATCTCATAGACCCTTCAGAAGACTGACTCTTTGCAGACAAAAGGTTATATGTTTCCGGACTCTGATTCTCCTCATAATCAGCTTCAACAGGGCAAAGCATACTCAGTTTTGTTTGTTCCACAAAGTGTTCATTGACAACGTGCATATCACTCAGAAGATCAATGGGCACTATTGAAGTATCGCAATGGCTATCACCAATGTCATTCCCAGGCTGTGACTCAGAGGTAGCACTGGAAATTTTTGTTAACAAATTGCATTTTTCCTCTTCCACATCTTCTAGCTGAATCACATCATCTATCCCAGAACCACCATTAACTTGCACTGTAGGGCTTAGACGGCATGCTGGATGAGCGTTTTCCAATTCATTCCAACTAAAATCTCCACTTTTTGAACAACCAGTACCAGTCATATGATCTTCACCCCTCATTTCCATTTCCATTTCCATTTGGCTAAATTGACTATGGAGTTCCACATTATGTCTAAACTGTGTATCAATAGAAGAGTTGTAATTTTCAACCACTGGCTTGTTGTTTACAGAGCCTGATGGAGCATCCTTGACATGTTGGCACGCCATGGTCTTAGCCACCCCACAGCTACAGTCTTGCATTGCAGATGATACCAGACAATGAGTATTTGAACTATTTGATTTACATTCACAAGCACCATTTGCTTCCAGTATAGCAGACTCAACAGTCTGACAGAGCTCCAGTTGTTCTCCAATTCTTTCATTTACATCATCAACGACCATGAAATATTGACTATCCACTGTTGAAGTGCTCGGGCTACTTTTTACTGTAGCATCTAACATATCACCCTCTAATAACTGTGCTTGTGCATCTCCCACAAGTGAATTACTACTCATTTTATCATCTTTACCGGCATCATCTTTTGCCTGCTCCATGTACACAAAGCAAGATTGGCCATGAGAGCTTTGCAATGCAATCTCACTACAACCTTGGACTTTTGGGCTGACATCTGCCAAACAATTGAATTTCAGAAACTCTTTAGAAGTTCCATTATCCTTGAGGAAACTACCCTTTTTTGCCGATAGCCTCTGGCTCTCACTAGAAATTTTACCATCTTCACAGGTGGAAGACTTCATCAGCTCAGATTGTTCCCTGACATCATGCACACTGCTTAACCAGTCATCATTTGCTTTTGAAATATTTGTTGTACTACTACCACTGACATCTCCAGAATTTGACCCTGGGAAGGCACCATCATTCTTTGTTGCCAAACTATATGGTTTGTCTTCTACACTTTGGTGATCAATCAAGTCCTTGGTCTCAGAAACGCCATTTTCTTGCACCACACAACTAAGAGAAGAAATTGAAGGGGGATTTTCCAATTCAGTCCCACTCAAATCTCTATTTCTCAGGCAAACATCTGCGACCTTGTTGTCATCAGACTTCTCCAACTGTCCACAGTATGCCCTCTGTAGTTCTGACTCCTCTCTATGAGCAATCACTTCAGTTTTTAATGGTTCTGCACTTTCCAGAACTTGTTGGTTAACATCATCAAGAATGCTATCAAGCTGATTCTGATTCTTTATTGCTTCAAAGCACTTATTGTCATATGGCACCTTCACTTCCACCTGCCTATTATTCATCTGCAAGACAGATTTCATCTTTTCATCTTGCTTATTATGTGAAGCAGGGTTAACAGTAGATGGAACTGAGCATCCCAAACTCGAGTCTAAGACCTTCATATTTCCAATTGTTGTCACATTGGGAATTTTTCCTGGGTGAAGTGGGGGCCTCAGATCATGATTGTGGTTTGTGGCGCCAGGTTTTCTCAAATTAGAAGTATTAGACACCGGTAGATTGTATGGTCTAGAAGTTCTTTGTAATGGGCTATGCAAAGAAGCCTTTGGCTGCAAAGCAATCAAACAAATGACAGGATAATTTAAATGAAACACTCAAAAGTCATTCCTTTATAGGCTTATACACATCTGATTAACCAATTATGGGAAATATAAGTGGCACACCTGACCAAAAAATCCCAGCGATGGTGATGGCATCCGCAAACCTGATGGTTTTGCTTTTTGGAGTTGTGCATGTTGCATCTGTCCACCAGTTATGCAAGCACTTTGAGGAACAGTAACGGCAACTTTGTTGCCTCCACCATCATGGCTGTCTGGTGTATGACTAGTAGAGGGAAGCAATGTTTCTGGTATGATCTCTGAGCTCTTATTTGCTTCAGTAACAGGCAGATGCTGCAAATTGGTTGATGGATGTTTTTCTGATGTTGAAATGACCTGTACTTATTTAAATCAAATAAATCAATAAAAGGGACATATGCTTCCTAGTTAATAAGGAGAAGCTGATGAAGTACAAGAAATTAATAGCCTAGTCACACAAGGTTCTACAATGTTAAATAACAAATCCTTCTGCTTTCAACAGCTTCAGGTTCTCACCACTTTTCGTCTAGCTTGTCTAACAGAGGTACCAGCTGTCAAAGATTTGGTAGCAGGACCAGATTTTGGATTATTTTGTACAATTTTGGCACTGTCTGATGAGGCCTTCGGTCCTGTCTTCCTCTGTACATTAACTGCACGATTGGAGAAAGGAAAAACAAAATACAATCATTTAACATAACCTTTTGATTTAGTTCAATGAATACTTTGAACACAACAAATTTATCTGAAAAGCATGAGAAACTTAATCATACAATCATTATAAAAGCACATATGTCAAAACTACCTGGTTGAGCAATCTGGTTGCGCCTTAAGTCATTTACACCTGAGGTAGCACCCTTTGTAGTCCTAGAAGACACAGAGGAATCTAGCTTTGAAACAGGTATTTTAGAAACCTTTGATGCTTTAGTTTCAGCTTTAGTTGTGTGCACGTTTGCAGGCCTTTTCAGAGTTCAAATAAGTTAAGGGAAACTGTTCTAAAAACACAAATAGACATTTATATATATTCAATTAAACCACTGATCAAATCTTCTATTAGCGAGGATATGAAGATGCAGCCACCGGTCGTGGGCATCCACCGCGTTTAGATCCACTTCTATTTACGTCGTTGGTTGCAAGAACCTTTCTCTTGGCCTGAGGATCACATATTTAACATAACTGCAGTAAGTTATATACCACCCAGGTTCCATCCAATAGAATATGTGAAATACCCAAAATTGGAAAGCTTACGCTATTAATCAAGACTGGCATAAAAAGTAAAAAACAATGCATATGTTCAAGCTTGAGAAAAACTAACCGCAGAAGCTGGGGCCACATTATCTCTAGCTGGTGAACCATGCTTCGGCAACAAGCGAGAACCACTCTTTCCATCTTTCTTCACAGAAGTTGGCAATTCCTTGAATAAATCTACTTCCAGTGATTGCAAATCTGCTGCATCATGGGTGCCATCTGATGCACTAGACAACGATTCTCTCCCTTCTTCGGGGATAATTGACAACATCCCCCCACCAACCTTACTAAAACTTCCACTAATCATAGATAGCTCTGACGGATTCAAAACACCTGGATATTGGCCAACGAATGACTACATCAACTAGAATCCTAGCTCCAATCTCCCGAAGAAAATGAGGTAAAAAAAAAAATTTAAATCAACATGTCTGAACAAAGAAATTAGGTAAACCTTCTTCAGTAAAAAAGGCCCGATCCCATGCTAAACTTTTCCGCAAATTGTATCCTCCACCCTTTTTCTTCCTCTTCATTTGCTGTGGCTCCATATTTAGTTTTGGAATTTCTACTTTGTTCGCGTTAATGTTCTCTTTGCTAATACTATCTGTTTGCAATGAAGGGCTTGGTTTTTGGGTATCCACATTGCCTACTTTACCCTTTGCTGTAACACAAGCCGTCTATTACAAACTATACTATCAAATGAATCAGTATAAAAAAATAAAAATAAAAATTCTCAACCACTGGTTCAACAAATTATTTACTTTCTAGATCATCCCAGCGATTACACCATTAAAGCTAGAAAATTTTCTCAAATATGATGAATTAAGAGCACTATAAAAGAAAATTGCTAATTGCTAAGCAGAATTTGAAGTAAAAGGAAGAGATTAAAGTAAGTACATTCTGAGTAAAATTACAATAAATCAACGAAATGCGAGTAACAAAAAGCTTCATCAATAGAGCAGAATGTGAGCGACATTATTAATTGAAACATCCAAAGCAAACAGAAATAATACCCTAGAAAGCGAAAATGCAAATGAAAATTAAAGAAAATTCAGAGCGAAAAATTAAATGGTTGAAGCAAATTTGAAGAGAGAGTGAAAACCCTAACCAATTGCGGAGCGAAGAGGACGAGGAGGCTTAGATCCATGGATTTGGAGAGGCGAGCATAAGAAATAGTTGTTGCTGTTAAGCATCGAAGCGTCGTCGTTTGGTAACTCTAGCAGTAGAGAATCGTCTTCGCCGGAGATCTCCAAGAGCGAGAGATCCGACTCCATCTCTCTCTCTCTCTCTCTCTCTCTCTCTCTCTCTGAGTTTGTGCTCTAGAAGAATCGAAGAATGATGAAGTATCAGTGAAAAGTGAAGGTTTAAGAAGGAAGTTTAAACGGTTGGTTTGGATCTACGAGTTTTGGTGTGTGTGTGTGTGTGTGTGTGTGTGTGTGTGTAAATTTTTGAAAGGGTTGGTAAGCGGGAAGTGTTTAATTTTGTCCATGATGAATGAGAATGACCACGTGTTGAGTTAGTTACAAGAGTAGCCTTGTCATAGTCTGATATTTACGAACCAGTCCTTAACGTCATGGTCAACGATACGATGCTTTTGAGTTTTCGGCTTTGACTTGCATTGCTTTTGGTGTAGCATGGGCCAGACTGAGAATATATAATCTAATACTACAGGCCCATCCCAGACTATACAAGGGGTTGTCTCGAGATAATATATGTAAGCCATCTGAACCGTTGGATCAAGAATTGCTATGACATGGCATGCATCCAAAGCCCTGTTACTAGAAGAGGTAAAGATACATCTATTTCGGTCTACAAAATTATTGAAGACAATTTTAGTGAAAACCCTTTAAATGTTATTATTAGAATTAAATCAACGATCTATATTAAACATGATAGGATTTAATTAAGGAGGAATCACACCAGACTTTGCTATTGGAAAGTAATAAAAGTTAATTAATACATACAATTTTAACTTAAATTTGCTCAACTTCTTAAAAAAAATATATATTTTATGGTATTCTAAAAAAAAAAGTTAGTCAATCACAATATAAAAAATGAAAAATGCTAAAGTTATTATAAGTTTTACTACATAAAAAATATAAAACTTACAGATTGATGTGACAATGTATATGATTAATAGGCTTCAAATAAATGTGTTTTGATGATTAATAGCAAATCAATTTGTAAGCTTCACATAGTAACAGTTGTAAACTTGTAATATCCCTCACATTTCTCATAAAAAAATATATATATATAAAATTCAACCATATCTGATGCACATTTCTGCACTCTTAACCAACCCAATAAAATATAGATGAGTCAAATTAAAGAACTTGAAAAAATAAATAGTCCCACTTTAATCAGTTTATGGTAAAACTAAGAAACCATCATGAAGCCATTTTGGGCATCGCATCAAAACAGTGCACAAATTAGAATGAAAAATGGCAATCTTTAATGAAAATGGAGCACAAATTTAAGTTGAATAATGGATTAGTAGTCTTTCAAACCCAATTGAAGAAATTAGTGATATTTGCTTCCAGTCCAATCATTCAATAGAAATCTTTAGGCTGCCCCCCAAATTATTCAAAACTCTCTTTACGTTCACTCTTAATCTATATATATATATATATATATATATATATATATAAAATCAAATAGACAACTACCATATTGGCAGACTTGCACTACATTGCACAAACAGAGTGAAATGTCGTGACTGAATGTTATTCTATCTAGAATATAATTAGCCTACATATTCAGTACATTTGGACCAAAAATTATATTACATCACACTCCAGAAGTTCTGCTCTTGCTTCAAAAATGGGGCATTCTGAAAGTAGAAAACGATTGTTGGCATAAGAAATATGTACAACTTTAAGCTCATCCATGTAGCAAAATTTAGCTTCTGCACTTCATGTACTTCTGACAATACTACTATACTTCCTGTCACAAAACCATAACACATTATGTCAGCACTAAGTTGGACATCAAGAATAGAAAGTAAAGGCGTTACCATTTGCCCTAAAGAATCCAAATCCTTATTTAACACTCCCACCAAATAAAGATAGGCATCCCATATCACAGATTATAAATACTAGACGAATATCCAGCATATTAAAATTAACATAATGGAAGGATAGGAGAAAAATAGAACCCAAATTGGCTTACTTTATAAGTTACAAACTTCTAGCTAATCTTGCACTCAGGGGAATTTCCTATTGAACCCTCTCCAGAAGATGTATCACCATCTGAGAATCCATATCCTTCATCTTCTTCATCACTCTCAATATCAGCTCTGCTGTATCTCCTTTCAGTGTATGCCATCGTCTGTCTCCTCTGCAGGCGCAAGACATGCATGATAACATCTGGGGTAAGAGTTACCCTCGCATGGTCTTCCCTGCCTTGTCTATTAGACTCCATAATCTATTCACAGATTATCAGAAAATTCCACGCAATAAATAAGTCATATTTTGTCTCCAATTGCGTTATTTGAACCCCCTCCCCACCAAAACAAAAGAGGGAGAAGACCTGGGGGAGGGTAAAGGAGGCTAAGGATAGTACCTGTTCAGCATTGGCAGGCATTGGAGGAGCATCACTTGCCATAGGAGCCCAGAGCTTTACATTCTTTTCTATCCCACAAGTAGCAAGAATAGGAATATGGGGATGGGGCGCAAGATGATTTACAACATGGCGATCACCTACCATTAAACGGACTAATTTAGCTCCCTTCTTCTTCCAAATAAATATATGGCCACAATCAGACCCACTCAAGACATATTCATCATTGGGGCCAAAAAAACTCACTCCTTTAACTGTCTTCGAATTTCTATGGCCCAAGTAAACCTGTGGCTCTTCATTTTTCAATAGATCTTCAGTTGGGGCAGATGATGATGATGAGGGGCCCAACCCCATGTACTTTTGAAATAGATAAATGAGTTCATCATTGTACGAGACAAGAAGTTCACTTGTATTAGAATAAGACAACCCTGTGATGTGAAAATTGTTGGTCGCAATCAGGTGACGGGGGCAAAATGTGTTCACAGGTCTATCTAGATTACTTGATGCATTCAATTGGCATTTTCTCAAGTCATAAACACGTGCATATTCATCAGATCCTCCAACAGCAATGTAATTCGAATTTCTTGGGTCAATTACAATGGCATTCAACCTTATGTTCTTTGGAGGCCGCTTACTTTTTTCTGTCAATGAGGAGCAACAGAAAAGTTTTGTAGCAGAACTACTTCGCAAATCAAACTGAAAGGGAAAAGGAAATAACTAAATCTCAAAATAGAAGGGAGAAACAAGAGCATCAATAACCAGCATATCATAAATTAAACCCACATGTTGAACAAAACTGTCTTCACCACAGCTATATAATACGTGTGGACTTCCTCGCTCCAGAGCAAGCTTCTGCACACGGCCTTGGTGCATTCCCAACATTTTTGTATCAACTCTGCCATCCTCCAGGACCTGGCCAAGCCTTACCTGCAAGGGGAACAACACGTTCAGAATGGTTAGAAAATAAGCCAAAATCTAAGCAAGTGGGTAAAGATAGAGCAGTTTACCCAGACTGTTAGGATGGAAATTACTAAAATTATTATAATTTGCAGGCAGCACAGTGGACAAAATGGACAGAATGAATAAAATCTTCTGCAGGCAAACAACTTCCACATTTTGTGGTTTAGTTTCTTCAAAATCTTTTTTTCCAAATAACAGCCTATAACATTTGAGGCTTCTCTGGACAAAGTGATTATAGCACATCAAAATACAAAACTATAAAATAATGAAAAAGGTCAACAGTCAAATTGTTTTTCCAATGAAAAAGAAAATTCAATAAAGAGGCCAAAATGGATAATCAGTTCATTGGCAAGTGCATTTCACCAAAAACAAAAATGAATATGAAAAGGGAAGAGAAGAATTTAGTTATAAATTCACCTGGCCATCAGAGGAAGAAGTCACTATTTTCCGATCATCAGTGAATGGTATAATTCTGGCCTGGAATATGTTGTCCAAGTGGCCAGAAGGATATGAAAACTGTTTAGTTTTAGTTTCCCAATTCCAAAATATAACTTGTTTGTCATCAGAACCTGATACAAGGAGATCACCAGTAGAGTTGAAATCCACGTCATTTACACAACCTTCATGACCACTTAACTTGACGTAAAGATTTATTTGCTTTACAAGGACCTGCACTGATATGCGAAATCACATAATCAACCATCACAATACTTCATAAATTCATATAGACCTTTCTATACTGAGGTATTTGATATAAAGGATCCATGAAGATGATGCCATCTAACTGAATCGAGAAACAGATGTTTAACAGGAAAAATAAACTTTACTTTTATTTGTTGACTTTGAAACCTGAAGTGCCTTTCAAACCAGAGAACGTTAATCGGTGAAAGCCCTTTGTTTTTTTTTTTTTTTTAAATCAGTGCCAAAAGCATGCTTCTATTTATTGGCTCAGTGACAAAACAGGTCATCAACAAGAGACAGTCTTGCAAATCGGTCTACAGAGGGGATATGTTACATGTTTTTTATAGAAAGAAAAAAAACAGTAGAGTTGAGAGATCATGTGTTTTTTACTGTCCTCAGCAAATGTCTCATTACAAGGCCAATTGAAGGCTGGAATGCTGAATTGTGTAGTTATTAGCTTGGAAGGCAAAACAATGACACCTATGATTTGTAAATTAGCTTGGGCAGCTCCATTATATGTTTGATAGGAGATGATAGATTATGATTCAGTGATTTGTACACAACCACGCTGCTATCACTTCGATTGAATAAAATTGTGATTCATCCAAAAAAAAACAGATCATATTCGCTACGGAACCACATTTAATACAAAACAATAAAGGTAATATATATATAGATATAAAACAAAACAATTTGGATTTGTACTCTTTTTTCTCGTATGCCTCAGTGACCAATCTAACTACAAATAAATCAGGTTGGGCACGGAGTTGTGAAGTAGACTAATTGGGTTTCATCAAAATATAAAAAGCAGTAAATGAAAGGCGTTTGATAAGAAAGAAACGCGGTAAATCATGAAGAAAAGGAGGAGAGGAGCAAGAATTGGAAACCTCGGAAGCAGAGAATCTGCGAGCGAAGCATCTGGGCTTAGTGAAGCCCATCTCTCTCCTGCAAATCTGTGCAAACCCACCTTGAATTCCACCATAACGAATCTCCATTTTCGCACTGCGTTCTGATCTTTCTTTTTTTCTTTTTTCCTTTTTTGCTATCAGCAGAGAGAGAGTAAAGACACGACTTTTTTCTTAACTCATCCCGATCGGTCCATCGCTATACAATTTTTCTCTTTCTCACTTTTAAATTTTTGACTAAAATGCAAAAGCGACCCTTTAAGTTTCACCATTTTTTATTTCAGTGCTTTAAGTTTATATTTTGTCATTTCAGTCCTCGAAGTTTCAATTATTCTCAATTTAGTATTCTGTTAATATTCCATCCATGACTATTGTTAACTTGTCAAAAACGGTGTCGTTTTGCCCTTTTACTTAATATTTAATTTTTATTTCTTAATAAAAAAACGTTAAAAAAAAAAAAAAAAAAACCCAGTACATCGTCCATCTGAAGAACACATCTGAAGAATAAGAAATAGAAACCCACTACCCACTTTTACCTAACTGCCTAACCCATCTATAATGGAGATCGAGAGGGAGAAAGCGAGATCAAGAGGGAGAAAAAGAGATCAAGAGACTGAGAGATCGAGAGGGAGAGAAGGTATTTCGATGACTCTGCTCTTGGTGTACTCGGCATCTCGGCTCAGACCAGTCCTCGGTGACTTCGCTCCAGATGTACTTGACTCCAGCCGAAATACCTCCTTTCACTCTCAGACTCTCAATGCGGCGCCTGTGTTCTCTGCCACTGGAGTCGCAAACCATGAGGCTAGAGAAACTTGGGTGATTTAGCATCATTGAGTTTAGTACCTAGGTTTAGTCTAGGTCTCTGGGGTTCTTTAACCCGATTTCACAGTGGTTTAATTGGTTTATTTCAGGTCGGAGGAAGAGCCTTTCTGCTAAGGTTAGATGTCTGTCAATCTCTCACTTTCTTCCTCACGATCTGCTGGTATTAGAGCCTTACTGGGTTCCTCTAATTTGCTTTATGTTTCTTAATTATTTATTTCTCCCTCATAATCTCGCTTTCTCCCTCTCGATCTCAATTATTGATGGGTTAGGCAGTTAGGCTGAAAAGGTTAATAGGGTTTCTATTTCTTATTCTTCAGATGTGTTCTTCAGATGGAGGATGTACTGGGTTTTTTTTTTTTTTAAATTAACGTTTTTTAATTAAGAAATAAATAAGTTTTTGGATAAGTTAACGAAAACTATAGATGGAATATTAACGGAAGACTGAATTGGGAAGAATTGAAACTTAGAGGACTGAAATGACAAAATATAAACATAAAGGACTGAAATAAAAAATGATGAAACTTAGTTGGTGGCTTTTGCATTTTAGCCTAAATTTTTATTGTTCCAATTTATTTCCTTTGACACAATTATGTCTTTTAAGAAAATGTGTGTTTTTTTTTGTTTTGTTTCCTTATGGGAAGAAAGTGTTTTTTTTTTTTTTGAGAACGAAGAAGGTGTTATTTGAAGTATAATTTGATCCTCTCTTCTTTAAAAAATTAGCGCAATTTACAAAGTTATAATAATATATTTTGCTTAAATTCAGGCACCAGTACTTTGAAAAAATTCACTGGATCAGTGATTTATTTTGATGGGCTGGATTGAGTAGAACTTTTTTTTGAGCCTTGGGTTGAGTCAAGCTCGCGTTGATAGTTTTTCAATCCATCCAGGGGCGGCTTAATGCATTTTGGGGCCTAAGGCGAAAATTAATTATCTTATATTAAATAAAAAATCACTACTAATTAATATGAACTACGTAGAATTTTTTCTTTTTTTTAGAAATTTTATAAACAGAAAAAGTTTGACAAAATTTTTCATACTTGTTGATGTGGCAGATTGATAGTGGTAAGTAAAAAATTGGTGTAAGTGGTAAGTAAAAAATTGGTGTAAGTGGTAGGCTTAAATGAGAACTAGTACAATATTTTTTATAACAAATTCTAGGTTTTAAGTTGTTTTTTGTTTTCTATTTGAAAATATCACTATTATTATTTTTTTCCCATTAATAACAACCTACTACTTAACATTAATTGTAAAAATGTTATGAAAAATATTGTGGACGTTGAATTTTTTTCTCTTTTTTATTTGTTTTTCATCTGGTAAAAAAATATTATTCTATTTATGGATTATAAATAACCCTATTGGTTAAAATTTGAGGGCTTTTTTTTGCTTGGGGCCTTAGGCGAATGCATTTTTTGCTAATGCATTTTTTGCTCTAGCATTCAGCCGACTCTGAATCCATCTAATCCAACTTGACATACCATAACTATAAGTTTATTTTACTAGCCATATTTTAATTTTTTGGCGAAATTGCAAAACTCGCTTTCTAAATTTCACCATAATAAATAAGAACTCTTAAAATTAAAAAATAAAAAATTTTAATTGAATTTAAACTTCAAATATGTGAAGTTCTTCCTGTCATTCAGTTTATATCACAAATTTAACTCCTGATCCACTGTTGTCAACATGGGTATAATCCAAGTGTATAGTGCTTTTCCGTGAGATGAAATTTTGGTTAATTAAATAATCACTGAAAAACGAATGGTACTTATTTGTTTTGAGAGAATAGAATACATTACTATTGTCTTGATTCTCTAGAATATATGGCAAGTAAATCTTGTTATCCATTCCTTTCATTGCAGCTGATTCTGAGAACGAACCCCTGAGACTAGTATAGAGTATCTCATTTCCCAAATTAATTACTTTATGCCATATCATCCGAGTTCTCCTTGTGAAGAAGTATGTTTAAGTGTAGTATGTATATAATAACTACTTGGTGGTGAGAAGTTTTTTTTTTTTTTTTCTTTTTTTTGAGAAAAATGTAAGATCATATAAAAAAAGAAATTAAGAAACATCGTTTTGGAAAACACATTCCAAATCAGAGAGTAGTTCTTCTATCCAAACATTAAAATTTGCAGATGAAACTGCTCTTCTGGCGAGTGCATCAGCTAACTTATTCCCACCTAGGCGCACATGGATAAACTTGCAGGCTTGAAACTGACTGGCCTAACGACGTGACTCCTCAATGACATTCCTATACAAGGTATTACAACAAACCGGAGAATTCAACGCCGAAACCACCCACAGACAATCACCTTCCACTAACACCTTGGATAGACACATCTCTTGCGCAAAAAGAACAGCCCTACGCACTGCCATGGCTTCAGCCATGTCTACTGACAGAGGAAGAGTGATCCATTGAGACAACGCAGCAATTATCGCACCATCTGAGTCCTATGCTGCCACTACAATCCCTGCATAGCCCAGATTCTCAAATAGAGCAACATCAAAATTCACCTTGTAATAACCATCTGGAGGACGAAACCAGCACACAGGAACAGCATCACCACACGTCATCGCTTCAGTCTTTCCTACATCAAAGAACTCATGCACAAGGCCATTTGCTCTCTCATCCCCTTCACTCAATGGCCAAGTAGGTTGGTTTTCTCTCAACCTATTACGCCTCTGCCACAAACACCAGGAAATTGTCGAAAATAGAGCCATCTGAAACTCTGAGACACTGCTCATAACCTCCTCCAACAGGTCGAGAAAGCTCCTGTATTGTTTCCTGTAGAACCTGGCAAAATAAAAATTTGACTTCCATACTGCCAGGTCATTATCACATAACCATAAACAATGGATCAATGACTCTGAAGGTTCATCACATATTGAACATGAAGCTTCAACAGGGACATGTCGATGTTGGAGATTCACTTTAGTTGGAAGAAAATCACGCGTAGCTCGCCAAATAAAATGACAGATTTTATTCGGAGTCTTGATCTTCCAAATCCCTTTCCAAACCTTGCTCGCTCTGCCCTTCCAAAGAAGAAGTACCCGAACTTAATCTTCTTGCATGTGTCTTTAACATTCGATAGGCGCTCTGCACACTATAATCCCCAGTATGAGTTAAAGGCCAAATCAACAAATCCTCAACCCACCCTTCACTCACCGGGATCCTTTTGATTAGCTTAGCCTCCCACGGCAAAAAAACCTCATCCACTAAACCCGGATCCCAAACTCTTCTACCAGCCATGACCAGGTCCTTCACATAGATAATATCAGTATTAGTCCGCGGAGAAACCACCCTACTGCTTGACAAATCCGGCAACCAATTGTGCTCCCAAATTTTAATAGATTCCCCATCCCCCACTCTCCAAACAGCCCCTTTTGTGATGACATCCCTCGCCTGTAAAATACTCCTCCAAGCAAAAGAACATCGTGGATGAACCGGAGATTCCAATATGCTACCATTAGGGAAATATTTCGCACTAAAAACCTTATAAAGCAAAGAGTCTTTATGATGTAATAAGCGCCATACCTGCTTTGCAAGAAGAGCATCATTAAAATTTTGAATGTCCTTAAAATTCATGCCTCCCACCGACTTAGACGAACAAAGAGTACTCCACTTAACCCAATAATTTTTTTTTGATTCCCCTTGCCCCCACCAAAACTTTCGCTTCAATATCTTTTAGTAAACCAATCGGCAACTTAAACACACTCATCGAATAGGTAGGTATAGATTGTACCACCACTTTTATCATAACTTTCTTCCTTGCCTGTGGCAAGAGCTTCTCTTTCCATCCTTGCATTTTTGCCCAAATCCATTCTTTAATATGAGTAAAGCATGCTTTTTTCTCTCTACCAACAAAAGAGGGCAGCCCCAAATACTTCTTATAATGCTGAATAGCAGGAACTCGCAGAGACAGCTTTATCTCTTCCATGGTTTGGGCATCCGTATTCTTGCTAAAAAAATAGAGTAGTTTTGCTCCTATTTATCATCTGTGCTGAAGCTTCTTCATAAAAACCCAATAATTCTTGGATCTTTTGACACTCTAATAATGAAGCTCTACAAAACAAAAGACAGTCATCTACAAAGAAAAGATGGGTGAGTTTTGGGTCATTCCTACAGATAGAGAAACCATGAATTTCCCCTTTCAATGCCGCTTCTTTCAGTATTGAATTTAAGCCTTCAGCACAAAAAAGAAATAAATAAGGTGAAAGGGGATCCCCTTATCTTAGACCCTAGAAGGCCTAAACAGACCCTTTGCCTCACCATTGACCAGAATAGAGTGGGATACAGTTGTAATACACTCCATTATCAAAGCCATCTAATCTTCATGAAAACCCAATTTGAGAAGAATTTGTTCAAGAAAAGCCCACTCCACCCTATCATAAGCTTTGCTCATATCCAGCTTAAGAGACATGTAACCCTGCTTGCCTGTACAATTATTCTTCATATGGTGCAAAGATTCAAAAGCAATCAAAATATTATATGTGATTAGCCTATTAGCAATGAAGGCACTCTGAGTTTTCGATACAATAGAATCTAGCAATGGTTTGTGGCGATTAGCAATAACCTTACTAACAATTTTATATAACACATTACAAAGGCTAATAAGCCTAAAATCAGACTCAGAGACCCTCTCTGGATTTTGGACTTTTGGACTTTTGAAATAAGAGTAATAAAAATATGATTTATAGATTTCAAGATGGATCTAGAATTTAAGCATGATAGAATAGCATGAGAAATATCCATACCTACATCAGTTCAATAAGTCTGGTAGAATAAAGGAGGCATCCCATTTGGTCCCAGAGCTTCTAAAGAAGTTGTATCCTTGACTGCACCTTCCACTTCATCCACTGTAAAGGGCCTTGCCAAGTCATTCCTCATGTCTTCGGTCACCACTGGTTGAACCCCTTCCAAGATCCGTTCTAGATTACGTGGATTGGAAGAAGTAAACAAATTGGCATAGAACTCTATCAACATACCCGAGACTCCTCCTCATTTTCCTACCAAGTACCATTCTCATCCCGCAAACCCTTTATAAAGTTCCTTCGTTTATGTTGAGTAAATACACCATGAAAGAATTTAGTATTTTGATCCCCACTTTGTAACCACTGAGAAGTTTTTACTTATGTAGAAGTGAGTATTTTAATTTTTTAAAATTAAAGAGGTAAGCTACATTTTAGGATTATTTGTAGTGGGAAGTTTTTTTTTTTTTTTTTTTTTTTTAGAATACTAAAAATTTTTAACACACATGAGGAAAGGGGAGAAGGTTTTTTAAAGAAATTTACAGTGGTGTATATCCAAAAGGGGTTTAACTCTTGGATACACAGTACAAGTTTTAGACCTCTTTAATTCACACTCATTTTCCAATGTGGGATTAACCCACTATTTTTTCTTTTGAAAGTACTAAATATTTTTAGCACACACACATGGGGAGAGGGGAGAATGTTTTTTTAAAGAAACTTATAGTGGTGTATATTTAAAAGGGAATTTACAGTAGTGTTTTTTCTTTGTAGTGGGAATTTGAGAGTGGAGAGTGGAGACTCATCAAAGATCAAAGATGTCTTTTATGAAATTTTTGGCATTACAAATAGTTGTGGGACCTATTTTTGAGGGTGAGGGAGGAGAACGTGAACATAAAAAATGAACATGGAGCAAGTTTTTTTATTCATTGAATTATTAATTAAATAACCTGTGATTGTTGGAGAGTGGCGGTTTTACTTTTATCTAAACATTAGTATTTTACTTGAGTTTTTAAAGGGAACCCAAAAAAAAATACATTAGTTTTTAAAGGTGTAGCTATCCACAAATTTGAAAAAAAAAAAAAAAAAAAATAGAAGAGTTGGCCTGGGTAAGTTTTTTTTGGATAGAATCATAGCACGGGGGATAGTTTTTTTTTTTCAAATTAGAGATAAAAGAAACTGTTTTTTAAATTTAGCTAAAATTTAGAAGTTTTTAAATTAGTAATTTTACATGTATAACCTATTAATGTAGCTGATAAATTTGAGGGTATTTTAGGTATCAAAATTGAGGAATTTAAACAGGAAAAGATTATTCAATAGTAGTATAGATAATGAAACCTTAAACTCTTGATAATTTTCATTAAAATTTCATTTGAACCACATATTAAACAGTTTTTTATTTATTTATAATACTAAGTATTTTTAACGGCTAAACCTGTGGTGCTTTAATAATGGTATTAGAAAATTATGGAGGTTTAAATGATACATTTCAAAAATTCTAAAGTTTAAATTAAATATTCTAAAACTTAAGATTTAAGTTCTAGAAAACAATTTTTCTCAAAAACAAAAAGTTTTAAAAAATAATTCTAAAAAAATAAGTATTAAAAAATAAATTTGTAAGAGATAAAAATCCTGAGTCAATTACAAAATATCATATCAACATCTAGTGGTCATTTCTAAATTTTATGCCAAATAAATTAAATAAAACAAGGAAAATGTTAATGGACACTACAAAGTGTCCTTTAAAGATGATATATTGTAAAATCTACTTAACGAAAAGTTAGTATAAATTGATAAAATAATTGAAAAAAATACTGAATTAACAGATAAAACTCAAAAGGTTGACGTTATTAACTCTACATCCTATAAAATTGGTCAAAAACCTTAAAAAAATTTGACTTTATTGACATGTTTCTTAACGGGCACCTCCCATAAATTAAATACCCTACTTATGTGATGTCATATTGGCAAGTACAAAAGTATGCTACAACTAGTGACTACTTCATCAAAAACAAAACACTAGTGACTACGCTACATGGCAGTCTGCAAAGCTTCACAATATCGTAGCAAGACTCAACTAGTCATGACAACTGTAAAATTTTCGTCATCTCATTTCTTTTTTGACATTATCATTTATCATTTATGGATCATTAAAATAATTCATTTATCCTTTATAACGATGGTGACTATGATATTATGTGCCGGTTTGGATACAACTTTTCAACTCAGCGTTTGCGTTTTTCAAGTTTTGCTTTTTTTTTTTTTTTTTTTTTTTTTTCGGTTCTGGCGCGTGGGGGACAAGAAGTGCAGGATTGTACTGTGCACGCACTATTCATGTATTTTTTTAACAATTTTTTATTAAAAATGGATCTCGCAGTACTATTCACACATTAAAAAATTATTTTGCTACAGTGTTTTCAGTTTCAGTTTTCAATTTAGCAAAAATAAGCTCTATCCAAACGGACCCTATAAATGGATCTCAAGCCGGTTGTAGGCAGATGGAATTAACTTGGATTCTCTAAATAATAGATCCTTACAAAAATGGGGCTTAGTAGAACTGTGTGATTAACCAATACATTGAAAAATTACAAAGAATCCTAACAGAATCCAGCTTTTGTGTGTGTATACAAAATTTTGTAAACCTGCATATCCCCAAAGACCCAAAATCCAGAAATGCTACATGTATTCTCCAACTCCTCTTTACAAAAAGCGAATCTAACCCTTCAACCAACTCCCCCCCGTCCCCCCCCCCCCAAAAAAAAAACATATTCCTTTTCATCTGAAAAAGAAGAGAATGATCTCTCAAAGGAAGGTTAAGCAGAACCTTTTTATGCAATAAATCCAAAGAATATGAGCCACAATTTTACCAAGTCAAATCAAGCAGTGTTAGCAAAGCAGTGCCAATTCTTTGCCAGCCAAAACATGACCAATGTCCAATTAGGCTTCTTCTATTGTCGTTGATGCTCCCGCCTCTCTATACTATATTTCTTTCCAGAAACTAAAAGCAGAAGGATTTATGGATGGGTGAATTAATCCTCATCCTCAGTTAAGGAGGCAAAAGAGAAAGGCCTGAAATTGTAGCCATCACCATGATAAAACTTGTTTTGAAATTCCACCCAATGAAGACGCAGGGCATGAAGAAAAGCACTAAGAGTCTCCATCATGAGTAGAATAAAAGCAGTCGCAAAGGCACAAACTGCTAGCCCCACTAACCGGATGACAATGTTGTCACAACTGTCATAACCATCCTTAATAGTATCAAATACCGAGGAAAGAACAAGCAACATTAATTGCTCGAATAGAGTACCATACAAGTTACGCACAGAATGTTTAAAAAAACAGAGACATGAACATGTTGTCAATCAACTATACCAAGTAGTAAGTTGTACCAGAGTTTTTTGGAACTGTATTAATTTCAACAAAAAGACTGACAAATCAACAAATCCAAAATCAATATTAATCTCATGAACAAATTTAAACCAAAGTAGGAACTTGATCAAAGTGATTCAATCAGTCTGAAAAGGAAATCAAACCTGGATTCAGGCTACCGCTCTATATCTAAACCATATTTCAATGTTTTACGTATGGCCTGTGCAAACCGTGTGGATGAGTTGCTCCAAATCATGCAATAGCAGAATGGATATAGTTAATCCCTACAGGAGTGAAATTGGGAGCAGAGTAACATACAAAATGCGGGGAGCATCTTTTTTTTTTTTTTTTTTTTTGGATTTAGAGGAGGAAGGTTCTAAATGCGGGGGAGCATACTTTGGTGGGTTTTCAGTCTTATATGTCATGAGTCCAATGAAGAATCTGCATGTAATGGGGTCCTTTTTTTGGGATGTGAGTTTCTTTATAGGTGTTTTTACATTCAGGAATTGGAGTCTGTGTCAGGCTTTATAGATACCAACTATGGCTCTTAGTAACGGGGTTTGGAGGATAAAATGAGCTGGAAATTAGATAGAAATAAGGGGTTCATGGTTAATGATTATTATAGTCTTCTAGTGGGCTCTAATGATTATTGAATTTCCTGGAAAAGCATTTGGAAGTAGAAGATTCCTTCTCAAGTGGCTCTTTATCTGGACTGCTACTTAGGAAAATGCTTAACAATTGACAATTTATAAAAAATGAAGGTTTGGATATTGGATTGGTGTTATATGTGCAAGTGTAATGGTGAATTAATTGACCATCTCTTCCTTCATTGTCCGGTTACTATGGATTTGTGGTCTATGATTTTGGGTTTGTTTGGAGTATATTGGGTTATGCTACAATCAGTTGTGGGTCTCCTAGCTTGTTGGCAAGGTTGGCTTGATCGTCATCAAAATGGTCATATATGGATAATTATTGCCCGTTGTTTAATGTGGTGTCTTTGGAGAAAAAGAAAATGGTAGGTGTTTTGAAGATGATGAGAGATCCATACTAGACCTCAAGTTATATTTCTTTAGAACTTAATTAGATTGGTTGCTTGCTTTGTGAAACCAATCATTCTCTTCTTTTCTTGATTCTTGTAAGTTTTATACTTGATTTGTTGACCCCTGTACAGTCCTTGTGTACTAAGGTGTTTCTTTTTTGATATCAATAAAACTTCAGCGTAAATGCAGCTTTAGTCCCTACATTTTGGACCTTTTCTATTTTGATCCCTATATTTTAATTTCACTACTTTTAGTCTCTAAATCAATTAACGTGTTTAAGTCCTTGCTGTTAGCCAAGTAACAAGAATAGCTGACGTGGTTGACATAGAAATAAAATAATCTTATTTTTTCACATGTGACCATTAAAATAATATTAAAAAAACTTATTTGGCATTTTAAAATGCCACGTTAGTAATTTATAGAAATTAAACAAGTTCCAATTTTTAAATGATAAATAAGTTTTTTTAAATATATTTTAATGGCCACGTGTGAAAAAATAAGATTATTTTATTTCTCCACCAGCCAAGTCAGCAATTTCCGTTAGTTAGCTAACGGTAAGGACTTAAATGTCATGCGTTAATTGGTTTAGAGACTAAAAGTGACAAAATTAAAATATAAGGACCAAAATAGAAAAATGTTCAAAATGTAAGGACCAAAAGTGCATTTACACCTAAAACTTATTACATATCATTAAAAAAAAAAAATTAAAAAGAGAGAGGCGAATGAAGCAAAAAAAGATAGTTTCTTATGCAGCAGCATAGAACTAAAAACTCACCCCCAAGCAAGGAGGAAGACTTTCTCATAGAAAACAGTCGACAATTCTGAGTAGGCTACGCTGTAATAGGAGTAACAGACACCAATTAGATAATTAAGTAAAAATCAAAGAGAGAAGTTAATGAAGATGAGAGTAAAATCCTGGCTGCACCTTAAATCTCACAGTCGAAGATATGATGCCGTATTTGAAACAGCACCAAGAACAAACTCTATGGAGTGTATCATTTGGTGCACAAAGACCTCACTAAAATTAAACTCCTTATGATGTTGCCTTGCAGAATCAGGTTCCACATCAAGATCCATCTCAGAGGTACCAAGAATGCCGTAGGCGCGACCTTGGAATCTCTGGCAATATCATCAAGAAAAGTCAGCTTCAGTCTTAGATCTTCCCAAGCCCCTAAATTTTGTCTCCTTGACTCATATGAGTAAAATACTAGATGAGTGGAGATTCTAGGTCCACAGACAGACAGGGGATCATAGGGATTGAAATTAACAATTCATGAAGAAAAGTGACAAGCAAAGCATATTTCTTGAATAAATTCATTTCTTTCCTAATTCTTTAAATACCAGTGACACTTAAGAAGAGCAAGTAAAGGTTTAAAGTTATGTAAGGAGAACCTCAAACCAAATCTTTATTCATACATTTTTTACTCTCTCACAAGAAGTTTCAGATGGATCCAAAAACATGAGAAAACTAGCCTCTATCAATCATATGATGAAACAATGGTGCAAACACCAAATTAAAGCAGACTGATTTCATTGGTCCCAATTATGGGATTTAAATGATTTGAAGTTTATTTTATTTTGATGGTTTAAGAGATAGTTATGATTTGATCTTCTGTCCTTGTTTGATTTAAGCCCCAGTTGAAACATTATTGATATGTTGATTTTGATGAATGAACATGTTTCAGAAATTATCCATAGCTTGGTTGATGCCAGGTAAACTCTAGGTGGTGAAGCCTAAAGTTTTTCCTGCTCATGTTCATAATCCCTATATGTATTCCTTTGGTGTCTTTCTTCTCATGGTGTGTAACAGTAGGAAAGACCTTGACTATGGATAATCTAAGGAAAAGAGGTATCATCATCGTGGACTATTATCATCAAGCAGGAATCACTGGCCCATCCATTAAAGAGCTCTAAAATCAAATTTGCATTGTAATTTTCATAATGTATGAGTTGATGGACAAATGACTATTGATATCCCATCCATCATCCATGTAATAGTAGGTGCACATGATGAGCATGACTTAGCTACCTAATCCAAAAGTGGGTCCAATACTTTGACGAATTAAGAACGTCTTCTTTTGCATCGGAGGAATCTTATAATGAGTCATACAAGGGCACACACATTTACAAACTACTATTAAGTTCAATTAATGGCCCGGCATGTAAACTAAAAAATCCAGTAGTAAACAAGTGTGTTAAGAAACAATTATAAACATAATTTTAAAATGAGCAAAACAATTGCAGATAATAGAGATTTTAAAGAAATGTATTCAGTTAAACAGTGGGAATGATCTGGTATTACAACCAAAAAAATCAGGCCAAAACTGTCCACTTTTGAGGAAGAAAGACGCTTGTGATAATCATAATAAATTTTTTTGTTCAATATTACAAAGTTCAAGATATCCAAAGGAATAAAACTTAAAAATTAAAAAAAGGGGCCTGTCGATAAGGCTGTTAAGAAAGATCAAAGGGTGGATATTGAAGAGAAAAAGGTATTGCAAAAGAAAAAACAGGATATGCCTAAAAACTGATAAGAAAGTTTCAGAATAGATAAAGAATATGAAAAAAAATTGGATGATAAATAAATAAGAAAATCATTCTGAAAAAACTATCAAAATTAAAAGAAGTATAACTTAATGCTAAACTTAATGATATTTAAAAGAGCCTTGTTGAGGGTTAAATAGCAGTGCAGTTTAAGATTCCTAGTATTGCAGCAATAGCAAAACCCCTAATTCACCATGGAAGGAACCAACATGCTATCTAATGAAAGCTCAAACTTGCACTCAACATGAGTCTCTCAACAACAATGAAAAATGACTATAATGTAACTTACAATGATTTAATCACAACCACTCATCAAGCATATATGTGCAACTTAGAAAGCTCTCCACTGCTTTATATATGCCTATATTCACTTTTATTGGGATGGGATTTATGACAACAGCATCCCAAGTCCCAACATCACTGATTTGACTTTATCCATAAATGATTAGAGGTGTAAATACTAACACCTACAAGCACATCAACAAAGAAAAAAAAATTCGTACAGGCACATGTTTATTTCAAAATTGAGATGCATTGCAACAACATTATAATTAAAAAAAAAAATTAAAAAATTAAAAAAACTAAAGAGTTCTGCCTGAGAATTGCAACAAATATGAGTGATTCAACATATATCTCCCCTAAAACGATCCAAAGGCATAGAGTGTTTGCAAATAACACCATTAGTTTTAGTTTATGCAAAAATTTGAGAAGGAAATAGATAAAACATACTTGCATGTGGTATCTAGGCATTTGTAAGCAGACCCACCAAATATGTGATAAGGAACCGAGAAGAATTCATTGTAAATCAACCCACAGTAAATTGAAAATAGTGACATCAAAAGAAGTACATAACGCCCACCAAATAGCATCTCCATAAAGCTTCCAAGTTTCTGCAGGAAGCAAATATCAAAAAGGTAATAAGATTCACATGGTTAACACATTATTCCCTCTTTTAAAATGCAATTCCAGAAGCATAAAACATTAATGACTATACTTTTAATAACATATTTACTTCAGGTATTTAAGTAAGAAAAATCCCCACATAAGTAGTGATCATCAATGTCATCCATTTAAAAAATGGTTCAGCAGCATATTCTTTTTCTGGTATTCCTCTCAAACAAAAGACATCAAAGCCATTATCTCTGTGCTGCTTATTAATACCCATATGCATGTTGTTGCTATTATTACCTAACCTCCTACTAATTGTAGTAGAAACAGTACTATTGACTGCCATCAAAGATGTGGAGATTAATCATAATGATAGTTTTGTGGTTGCTATGACTGTCATAGTTGGGGTTCTAGCACTCGTTTATCATTATTAATGATGCTTCTGAATCAAATAATGAATATATACTCAATAAAATCATTACCTATAAAAAGAATACCTATTATATTTGTACCAGCCTCTAGTAATCAATTATTTGTGATAAGGAAAAATTATAAGTTTATAACACACAAGATATCATGACTAACTTTCCTTTTCACTAAAGTAGGAACCTAAATCACATCAGTAGCTTCTTCGGAAAGAAAACCTGTTTGAACTCCTAAAAGAAACATACCTCTGTACTAAGCTTACTTTCATTCTGTGACCCCAATCCCCAAACATCACAGCAAAAAGAAATGGAAATATAATAACAGTGTAAACTGCAGGATTTGCTTCTTGATATCCTGCAACACTGCCAAAAAATTGCTTTATTAGTTCTCTGATCAAAAAGGAAAATGCCTGTCCAATATTAAATGATAGGCACACTCCTACCCTTTTTACCCATGATGAGTAGCATATTTGACTCACCCATATGCATCATTGATATCCTGAAATGCATTTGTGAATTTGTTAGTTCTGAAATATGTGGGAGGTGATTCTACAGCATCCATCGTGTGAAATATAATGCCCACTTGTGAACTGCTATCAAATGTCCTACGTTGCACTGCAGCCTGAATCTGTTGAGTCATTAAAAAAATAAATAAACCTATTAATTTGCAAAGGTCCTCTACAAGAAAAAACTTGCCGTAACTGTGGAGCATATTTTTAAACAAAACAAAATCAATACTAACAAGAAAGGAAAACGAGTTACCTGAGACTTTGCAAATATAGGACACCAGCCCTCTCCAACAGGACATTTTTTTGTCACATCAAAATTTAGCATATTCAATGTATCATATACAGCTTTCTCCCTTCTTACCTGGGAAAGGATGGGAAGCATGAAGTAGTTATCAGTATCAAGATAATGCTAAATTACTCTCAAGCAACCATTACAATGAAGTTAAGAAATTCCATAGAATCACCAATGACAGTAAAGAAGAAAAACAATCGCTAAACACCTGAATCTTACCATGTTCATCCATTTCACCAGGTGCATGCCTATGGAAGTAAGGGCCTTATTTCGATGACGGATCCCAGCATCCAAAGTGGTCTCCAAATCAGCAAGACGTAATGAAACCTGCAACCAAAAACCCAAGCTTATATCCAAAACAATAGAGTGGTCATTATTATTACATGCAATAACTACCAATTATGCAAAATTAGGTGATAGTTGGGGAAAGACAAACTTGAAATTAATTGAAGTTATTAACTTCTAAACACTACAGAATATTATTACTATTATTATTGAATAAAAACTCATGACTCTGGATATCCTGAAAGCATAAAAACCAAATCATTTACAACACTAGTGTGTTCTAAAACGAAACTGCAGCAGAATGATAAGTCACCACTAGTGAAGAAACCAGAATGTAACTGTGAGCTTCAACTTTATTCCAATATATGGAAAGATAAAGAGTCCCCATTTGAGTACTTACTTCTCCAGTTATTTGCCTCTGCTTAGTAATATCTTCAGGAACAGGATAACAATTTGCCCCAGATGCTTCACAAATTTTAAGAATCTTCGTTCTTGCCTGCTACCCTGAAAAAAAGACTACAAATACTGTTTTCTCAACCTGCAAAGGTCCAACTCACTGGAATCAGTAAGACTGAACAAGATAATTCAATTACTTGTTTCTTTTAAAGAAACAAGAAGAAGCAGTTCAGTACAAGAAGGAACATGGATGGAAAAAGCCATGTACTAAGAAGAAATAAAGTTCAAAACATGAAAAAAAAAATTATCAGAAAACTCAATGGTAATGAGATGGAAGAAAACCATTTCACATGATACAGGATCCACGATATCTTCATCTGCTGGTGCCTGATTGAAAAGCATATTGCCCCTCGTCGCATGAAACAACATCCTTTCAAATCTAAGAGCTTTGGATTTAAAAATAATCCCACTAATAAATCTGAAACCAGATTGGTCTGATCTTCCAGGTCTCATCTCCTGTGAAATGAAGAGGTGGAAAAAAATCCATTTATGAAAAGGGGTGGGAAAAAAAGCATTCAACATTAGAATTCAAAAATGCAAAAGTTATAAATTATACCCTTCCCCTTCCTTCCCCCCCCCCCCCCCCCCCCCCTCCTAAAATATAAGTCTTGAAGGGAAAAGTTACATAAACTGGTAAACAATATAGCATACTGGACAGAATATAGAAAGTGCAGATGCAAAATTATAGGGACTAGTACAACCAATAGAAAAAAAAAAATTTGAATGCAAAACCAACCCCCTGTCTTAAGAAGAATGCTTAGCACTAGTGCATCATGTGAAGATCTAATCCAAACATTAGCAATTGCACCAAAAAAAGACAATAAATAATGGCAGTATTTCTCTGTACTATATCTATCCTTTGTGAAAGGAAAATATTTTTGTAAGATAATAAGCATGATAACATCTGGGGTAAGAGTTACCCTTGCACGGTCTTCCCTGCCTTGTCTATTAGACTCCATAATCTATTCACAGATTATCAGAAAATTACACGCAATAAATAAGTCATATTTTGTCTCCAATTGCGTTATTTGAACCCCCTCCCCACCAAAACAATAGAAGGAGAAGACCTGGGGGTGGGTGAAGGAGGCTAAAGATAGTACCTGTTCAGCGTTGGCAGGCATTGGACGAGCATCACTTGCCATAGGAGCCCAGAGCTTTACATTCTTTTCTATCCCACAAGTAGCAAGAATAGGAATATGGGGATCGGGCGCAAGATGATTTACAGCATGGTGATCACCTACCATTAAACGCACTAATTCAGCTCCCTTCTTCTTCCAAATAAATATATGGCCACAATCAGACCCACTCAAGACATATTCATCATTGGGGCCAAAGAAACTCACTACTCTAACTGTCTTCAAATTTCTATGGCCCAAGTAAGCCTGTGGCTCTTCATTTTTCAATAGATCTTCAGTTGGGGCAGATGATGATGAGGGGCCCAACCCCATGTACTTTTGAAATAGATAAATGAGTTCATCATTGTACGAGACAAGAAGTTCACTTGTATTAGAACAAGACAACCCTGTGATGTGAAAATTGTTGGTCGCAATCAGGTGACGGGGGCAAAATGTGTTCACAGGTCTATCTAGATTACTTGATGCATTCAATTGGCATTTTCTCAAGTCATAAACACGTGCATATTCATCAGATCCTCCAACAGCAATGTAATTCGAATTTCTTGGGTCAATTACAATGGCATTCAACCTTATGTTCTTTGAAGGCCGCTTACTTTTTTCTGTCAATGAGGAGCAACAGAAAAGTTTTGTAGCAGAACTACTTCGCAAATCAAACTGAAAGGAAAGAGGAAATAACTAAATCTCAAAATAGAAGGGAGAAACAAGAGCATCAATAACCAGCATATCATAAATTAAACCCACATGTTGAACAAAACTGTCTTCACCACAGCTATATAATATGTGTGGACTTCCTGCCTCCAGAGCAAGCTTGTGCACACGGCCTTGGTGCATGCCCAACATTTTCATATCAACTCGGCCATCCTCCAAGACCTGGTCAAGCCTTACCTGCAAGGGGAACAACACGTTCAGAATGGTTAGAAAATAAGCCAAAATCTAAGCAAGTGGGTAAAGATAGAGCAGTTTACCCAGACTGTTAGGATGGAAATTACTAAAATTATTATAATTTGCAGGCAGCACAGTGGACAAAATGGACAGAATGAATAAAATCTTCTGCAGGCAAACAACTTCCACATTTTGTGGTTTAGTTTCTTCAAAATCTTTTTTTCCAAATAACAGCCTATAACATTTGAGGCTTCTCTGGACAAAGTGATTATAGCACATCAAAATACAAAACTATAAAATAATGAAAAAGGTCAACAGTCAAATTGTTTTTCCAATGAAAAAGAAAATTCAATAAAGAGGCCAAAATGGATAATCAGTTCATTGGCAAGTGCATTTCACCAAAAACAAAAATGAATATGAAAAGGGAAAAGAAGAATTTAGTTATAAATTCACCTGGCCATCAGAGGAAGAAGTCACTATTTTCCGATCATCAGTGAATGGTATAATTCTGGCCTGGAATATGTTGTCCAAGTGGCCAGAAGGATATGAAAACTGTTTAGTTTTAGTTTCCCAATTCCAAAATATAACTTGTTTGTCATCAGAACCTGATACAAGGAGATCACCAGTAGAGTTGAAATCCACGTCATTTACACAACCTTCATGACCACTTAACTTGACGTAAAGATTTATTTGCTTTACAAGGACCTGCACTGATATGCGAAATCACATAATCAACCATCACAATACTTCATAAATTCATATAGACCTTTCTATACTGCGGTATTTGATATGAAGGATCCATGAAGATGATTGCATCTAACTGAATCGAGAAACAGATGTTTAACAGGAAAAATAAACTTTACTTTTATTTGTTGACTTTGAAACCTGAAGTGCCTTTCAAACCAGAGAACGTTAATCGGTGAAAGTCCTTTGTTTTTTTTTTTTTAAAATCAGTGCCAAAAGCATGCTTCTATTTATTGGCTCAGTGACAAAACAGGTCATCAACAAGAGACAGTCTTGCAAATCGGTCTACAGAGGGGATATGTTACATGTTTTTTATAGAAAGAAAAAAAAAAGTAGAGTTGAGAGATCATGTGTTTTTTACTGTCCTCAGCAAATGTCTCATTACAAGGCCAATTGAAGGCTGGAATGCTGAATTGTGTAGTTATTAGCTTGGAAGGCAAAACAATGACACCTATGATTTGTAAATTAGCTTGGGCAGCTCCATTATATGTTTGATAGGAGATGATAGATTATGATTCAGTGATTTGTACACAACCACGCTGCTATCACTTCGATTGAATAAAATTGTGATTCATCCAAAAAAAAACAGATCATATTCGCTACGGAACCACATTTAATACAAAACAATAAAGGTAATATATATATAGATATAAAACAAAACAATTTGGATTTGTACTCTTTTTTCTCGTATGCCTCAGTGACCAATCTAACTACAAATAAATCAGGTTGGGCACGGAGTTGTGAAGTAGACTAATTGGGTTTCATCAAAATATAAAAAGCAGTAAATGAAAGGCGTTTGATAAGAAAGAAACGCGGTAAATCATGAAGAAAAGGAGGAGAGGAGCAAGAATTGGAAACCTCGGAAGCAGAGAATCTGCGAGCGAAGCATCTGGGCTTAGTGAAGCCCATCTCTCTCCTGCAAATCTGTGCAAACCCACCTTGAATTCCACCATAACGAATCTCCATTTTCGCACTGCGTTCTGATCTTTCTTTTTTTCTTTTTTCCTTTTTTGCTATCAGCAGAGAGAGAGTAAAGACACGACTTTTTTCTTAACTCATCCCGATCGGTCCATCGCTATACAATTTTTCTCTTTCTCACTTTTAAATTTTTGACTAAAATGCAAAAGCGACCCTTTAAGTTTCAGCATTTTTCATTTCAGTGCTTTAAGTTTATATTTTGTCATTTCAGTCCTCGAAGTTTCAATTATTCTCAATTTAGTATTCTGTTAATATTCCATCCATGACTACTGTTAACTTGTCAAAAACGGTGTCGTTTTGCCCTTTTACTTAATATTTAATTTTTATTTCTTAATAAAAAAACGTTAAAAAAAAAAAAAAAAACCCAGTACATCGTCCATCTGAAGAACACATCTGAAGAATAAGAAATAGAAACCCACTACCCACTTTTACCTAACTGCCTAACCCATCTATAATGGAGATCGAGAGGGAGAAAGCGAGATCAAGAGGGAGAAAAAGAGATCAAGAGACTGAGAGATCGAGAGGGAGAGAAGGTATTTCGATGACTCTGCTCTTGGTGTACTCGGCATCTCGGCTCAGACCAGTCCTCGGTGACTTCGCTCCAGATGTACTTGACTCCAGCCGAAATACCTCCTTTCACTCTCAGACTCTCAATGCGGCGCCTGTGTTCTCTGCCACTGGAGTCGCAAACCATGAGGCTAGAGAAACTTGGGTGATTTAGCATCATTGAGTTTAGTACCTAGGTTTAGTCTAGGTCTCTGGGGTTCTTTAACCCGATTTCACAGTGGTTTAATTGGTTTATTTCAGGTCGGAGGAAGAGCCTTTCTGCTAAGGTTAGATGTCTGTCAATCTCTCACTTTCTTCCTCACGATCTGCTGGTATTAGAGCCTTACTGGGTTCCTCTAATTTGCTTTATGTTTCTTAATTATTTATTTCTCCCTCATAATCTCGCTTTCTCCCTCTCGATCTCAATTATTGATGGGTTAGGCAGTTAGGCTGAAAAGGTTAATAGGGTTTCTATTTCTTATTCTTCAGATGTGTTCTTCAGATGGAGGATGTACTGGGTTTTTTTTTTTTTTTTTAAATTAACGTTTTTTAATTAAGAAATAAATAAGTTTTTGGATAAGTTAACGAAAACTATAGATGGAATATTAACGGAAGACTGAATTGGGAAGAATTGAAACTTAGAGGACTGAAATGACAAAATATAAACATAAAGGACTGAAATAAAAAATGATGAAACTTAGTTGGTGGCTTTTGCATTTTAGCCTAAATTTTTATTGTTCCAATTTATTTCCTTTGACACAATTATGTCTTTTAAGAAAATGTGTGTTTTTTTTTGTTTTGTTTCCTTATGGGAAGAAAGTGTTTTTTTTTTTTTTGAGAACGAAGAAGGTGTTATTTGAAGTATAATTTGATCCTCTCTTCTTTAAAAAATTAGCGCAATTTACAAAGTTATAATAATATATTTTGCTTAAATTCAGGCACCAGTACTTTGAAAAAATTCACTGGATCAGTGATTTATTTTGATGGGCTGGATTGAGTAGAACTTTTTTTTGAGCCTTGGGTTGAGTCAAGCTCGCGTTGATAGTTTTTCAATCCATCCAGGGGCGGCTTAATGCATTTTGGGGCCTAAGGCGAAAATTAATTATCTTATATTAAATAAAAAATCACTACTAATTAATATGAACTACGTAGAATTTTTTCTTTTTTTTAGAAATTTTATAAACAGAAAAAGTTTGACAAAATTTTTCATACTTGTTGATGTGGCAGATTGATAGTGGTAAGTAAAAAATTGGTGTAAGTGGTAAGTAAAAAATTGGTGTAAGTGGTAGGCTTAAATGAGAACTAGTACAATATTTTTTATAACAAATTCTAGGTTTTAAGTTGTTTTTTGTTTTCTATTTGAAAATATCACTATTATTATTTTTTTCCCATTAATAACAACCTACTACTTAACATTAATTGTAAAAATGTTATGAAAAATATTGTGGACGTTGAATTTTTTTCTCTTTTTTATTTGTTTTTCATCTGGTAAAAAAATATTATTCTATTTATGGATTATAAATAACCCTATTGGTTAAAATTTGAGGGCTTTTTTTTGCTTGGGGCCTTAGGCGAATGCATTTTTTGCTAATGCATTTTTTGCTCTAGCATTCAGCCGACTCTGAATCCATCTAATCTAACTTGACATACCAAACTATAAGTTTATTTTACTAGCCATATTTTAATTTTTTGGCGAAATTGCAAAACTCGCTTTCTAAATTTCACCATAATAAATAAGAACTCTTAAAATTAAAAAATAAAAAATTTTAATTGAATTTAAACTTCAAATATGTGAAATTCTTCCTACCATTCAGTATATATCACCAATTTAACTCTTGGTCTGCTGTTGTCAATATGGGAAGAATCCAAGTGCTTTTGTTTAGTGATTTTCCAAGAGATGGAATTTTGGTTGAATAATAACTGAAAAACAAGTGGTGCATATTTTTTTTGAGAGAGTAGAATACATTACTATTGTCTTGATTCTCTAGAACCTTTGGCAGGTAAATCTTGTTACTCATTCCTTTCACTACAGCTGATTCTGAGAACGAACCCCTGAGACTAGTATAGAGTATTTTATTTCCCAAATTACTTACTTTATGCCATATCATCCGTGTTCTCCTTGTGAAGAAGTTCAATGAGAAAACGCAAACACATTGCTGACAATCATGGACTTCAAAAACTGCTAAAAGCTTTCCATTTCCTTTCATCAAGTAACTTCGTTCATGTGAATCACGTAAATGCTCTGGAAGGCAGGTAGAAAATAAAATCCAATGTAATGAGTGTTGGTTAGGTTCTCTTAAGTACTCGTTGAGATAAAAAACTCCCACATCTCCTGACCTAAACAAACAACAACACTTCCTTTTGTATAATACAGGATTACATCCGGATAGCACAGAACCCCCCTTCTCTTCTAATAGTCCAATCCACTTCACCATGCCTAATCATGGCAACTTCTATAGCTGCAAATGTGAATCCAATAACAAAACAATTTGTAGAAGTTGGTGGCGATGAAAAACACATTGTTTCAAATGGACGACAACTAGGAAGTTCAATCTTAATCTTATTAAAAGGATGAAAGAAAAAGACGCTGCAATCATCCCGAGATAAGAGCAACCAACCATACCCTGAATAGTGGATGGTTGCATTCAACAATTCTGGAATGTCCATATGATAAGTGTTGTTGTATATTGAGTGAAATATACGACATTTATAGTTGCCCACGGACATTAAACATGGCGTTTGAGAATGTGGAGAATCCAATAAGGGCAGGAGTGGCTGACAAATAAGACTGCTTGATCGCCATGATTTGCATATTGCATGAAAAGTAGTGAAGTCCCCGCAAAAAAGATGTGCTGACACTAATTGCAGAAGTTCTGGTGGAAGTTGAGACCAAGTTTCAGTTAGTTCTTTCTTCTCTTGGTCCTTCTCAAAATTAATTTGGACAATTTCTTTAGCCATATACTCCGGAAGCTGCCTCCAAATATAGTCCCTTATCACTTTTTGTTGAGGTATGTTACTGAAAAAAGTTAATATCAAAGGAACTCTAAAAAGTGAATTTGTGGTTCTTGATTCACAATCATAAAATAAGAAAAAGAAAATTTTTGCAAAAACTAATTAGACCATAAAACGTGCAGTAGAACCAATATTAGAACCCGATGATAGTAATAATCTTCTCATTTGAAGTAGAATACAATTTGATTTGATCCTTCCTTATTAGAATTTCATTTAACCCTTATTTATTAAGGCTGTGTGTGCACGCAATAAATCCTTATTTAATAAGTTAAAGTAAAAAAAAAAATACCATGTATTCTTCGAAATTTTTCTAGAAAATTTTCAAAAAGAAAAAAGAATATAACAAAAAAATCAGAAATATAACAAATATAACAAATATAACAAAAAATCCATGTCACAACAAACATAAAAAAAAAAAAAAATCAGATACATACAGTGTGGGAAGTAGCCGCAGTTTTTTTTAGAAACCGGAAGTAGCCGCAGTTGATTGTGGTTGTGGGAGCGACTAAATAATGTGATGTATTTAGTCTTAAATAGTAATTTAGATTTCCTAGCCCTAGCAGAAGTTTGATGTAATCCTAAACAATGTAGGAGTAGTAGTATTTACGGACCAATTATTATAAATAACTAAAGAAGAGTTTTTATTATGTACAATTACCAATTCTGATCGGCATTGGATTTCTAATCCTTTTGGGAATGGTAATAACGGATTATATATAGAGAGACATCAACAAAGAAAAAAAAAACAGAGATACATACAGCACTTTGAAACTTTAAACTTTTGTTGTCTTGTTTCACGCTAGGTCTAATGGCTGCCAACATCAATGCTCCTTCGGCTTTGGAGAGAGAACAGGTGTGTAAATTTTGTTTTCGCTGATATAATTTTTGCTTCCAATCTTGAACTGCGAAAATAAATTTCAAAGACTGATTTGTCCCAATTGGGTGGGGGGTTTCTTTTTAATTGAATGCGTAAAATATTTATGTGTGTTCAAGTTTTTTTTTTTTTTGTGGGGGGGTGGGTTTTGGGGGGGGGGGGGGGGGTTGTTGTTTTTTATTTGTGCGTGCCAATTTGGTCCAAGCATTTTTCCCAAGAACTAAAGTAAATTTACTATATTGCATGTCCTAAATACTCATTTAGGTGAATTTTAATTAATTTATGCTACTGGTAAATTTTGGGTGGGTTGCGTGCTTTCATTGATATAATTGATTGATGTGGGGATAATTTCTTTCATGAAATTTTTTATTTATAGTTCTTTTAATAAGTGGGAGTTCAAAGTTTAAATCCCACCAATACTTTAGAGTGTTGACCTCATGATAAAGAGCAATTATTATGCAATTGACTCTCTAGATTAAAATTCTATCACATAAAAACTTTTAATAGGTCTAGGGTCTAGATGATATTGAGTTCATGGTTGGGTAGGATTAAGATTTATTTGTACAAATAGATATTTCATAAATTTTTTACAATAAACCAAGTTTGGACATTGACCAAGGGTTATTGGTTGAATTGTAAGGTCAAATAATTTTTTTTTAATATATATAAATATGTTTGAGAGATCATAACATAAACATTTAAACTAAAAAAAGGCATATGCCTAAATTAAACTAATCATTATCATTCAAAATCAAGGTTTCATGTAATAGAATAGTCTTTAATAAGATGAGAGCCTTGGAAGTAGCCAGACAAATAAAGAAGTGCATTTATTTTATAAAAAAATTTAGGTTCTCACATCTTTAAATTATCATATTATAACATATTAAACAGAAGAAAAGTCAATAAAATGGATCTATATATGTAAATTTACAAATTTCACAAACCCAACTACCCAATTGAGTTACATAGGTTGCCACACCTACAAGTTTGACTAGGGCTTGTGCACAAACGATCCATTTAAACACCCGGACAAATCTAGGTATTGGGTAACTAGGTTTCTAATACAACTGGCTGAGTTAAAGAATCTCTTTCTTGATGCTATGGAACAATTAGGAGATTCGGGCCAGGTTTAATAACTATGATTCAATCCCTAAACATAGGTCATTCAGTCCATTATTTATTATTTTGAAGTAGCTTAAATTTGACTTTATTATAATGGTACTCATTCTTTTTCCACTTTTATTTGTTCCAAATTCTTTCGGTTTGTTAAGAGGATGGAAGTGTCAGAAGAAACAGAACTATTCTTGCAAGTAGCAGCTCAAAAGGAAGAGGAAAAGCTTTCTGCACCTACTATCCCTCAATCATATCCTTGGTTTGTAATTTTTGATGGAAAATATAAAGAGACAAATTTTTTTTAGCATATCAGAAAATCGTTTTTCCGCAAAGTCAATCCTAGAGATGCGCAATAAAATGATATACGCTAATACTAACGGTTGATTAGTGTTGAAGGATGTGGACTCTTTAGATTTGTGTGCTTTGAATCCTTTATCTAAGGAGGTTGTGCAGCTCCCGCGATTGGAAACCATTGATGATTGTCGTATTTGCATTTTGTCCTCACCACCAAGTGACCCATATGATCACTGTCACATAATATTCTTCAATAGTAAAAGATCCATATTTTACTTTTGCCAGCCCGGGGATAGCAAATTTGGTCAACAAGAATTTGAAGATATAGGAATATTGGATGCAACAATGTATGGGGGGAAACTTTACATTTTGACTCTCCAAGAATTATTTACGGCTGAATTTGTAGGGTCAGAACTTCGATTTATGGAGTCAGGAATGGAGTTAACTAAGCTACCACCTCCAAGGATAGTACGTTTCTGGACATATTTGATTGAATCTTGTGCTGAGCTACTGTATGTTCACATGATATTCTTTCCAGCTCACATGGTTTATGGTTTCTTAATTTTTCAAATGGATCATACGGAAAAGAAATGGATCCAAGTGAAAAGCATAGGAGAGAGGACTATTTTTCTTGCCAACAACAAGGGTATGTCTTGTATTGCAAGAGAAAGGGGGGTCAAGCAAAATTCAATCTACTTTACAAAGTATCGTGATCGATTTCTCTATGTTTTTGACTCAGAAGATTGTGGCATATCAAAATCACTACCGTGCCCTATTGTAAGCTATTATGGGATAAACATTGATTGGGTTATGTCATAATATGTTTGATTGGGTTATGTTATATTTTTCAAATTTGAAATTACCAATAACCTCAATTGATTTTTTTTTTTTTTTTTTTTTTTTTGAGAATCAATTCATAACCTCAGTTGAAACATAATTGAAGCTTGAAGATGATTTAACTTTTGACCGCATGTGTACAACAAAATAATCATGATTCATGAATATAGGTAGAAACAAATAAAAGAAATAAAGTTGAAGATCAAATCAGCTAGGTATAGTGTAAGTTCGAACAATAACCGAGGTACAACATACTGATCATAAAATTTATCCAAACACATTTTAGTACTTATGTTATTGTACGTGTGACATGTAGTATTTCTAGTTTGGTCGGTATTTATTGTTGCAGGATCTGTATTTGAGAGCATATATCCAATTCAACTCGATATTAACACCAACCAAAACAAACTTGTAAACAAGTATTCTATTATTTTTTAACCCAAAAAAAAAAAAAAAGGCATCTAAAATTTTAGATTCCTAATTGGATAATCACATAAATAAAATAAATGTGACATCTCTTTATACAATCTGTTGAGGATTTTTTTTCAGCCCACATAGCATCACTTTATTGGCAATTCATGCCACATCAACGCATTATTGATTTTTTGAGTAAATCTCTATAAAGCCCAAAATAAGCTTATATCTCATGGATTGGGCTCACATGGCCCACAAGATCCTTACTTCAAAAGGCGAATTCATGGTCCACATTTTTGTTTCATCAATTGGGATCATAACTCATAACATCATCAACATCAACATATGGATCGGGCTTAAGTAATGAATCAAAGCTCACGGCCCATATTACATCTCTTACACTCATGGCAAGCGGCTTCTTCAACAAGAGCCCATATTCACACAAAATGACAACAAAACCTGAGGTACGTCATCTCATCTTCGGCTTATGATCCAAGCTCATAAGTCTCCTTGGGGAAACTTTGGGAGTCGTGGTTTGGAGTGCCAAGAAATATGTTCAATTAAGCTCCAACGGTTTAAAGTTGATAAAAGAAACATGTTGCTTGGCATGTTTTCTCCAACTCCATAAACTCTGACGAGTCCGTGTGTAGCGGGTAAAATATGGTAAGCATCTCTTATCACATAGCACTTTAGATGATAAAATTCCCCATTGCTCTTTTCCTAAAACTTAATATTCATCACATGACATATACTCAATATCCCCAGCCATAAAACTGCTGGGAAAATAACTGCTCATTCAATCCCTAGCTGTTGCTATACAAATTTAGAAATTTCATTATAATATCCTACATAAACTACATTACTGCTTTTAGCTAAAATTAAACTCAAAGACATGGCCTAATCTGATTGGCTATCTTTTATCTCCAACTATATACACAATATTCATGATGTTACTCATACCCAGCTGCTGTCTGCCACAATCAGATCATATATTTCTCTACCAGCTGCCAGAGCAGAGCATTAAATATTCTTCTTACTCACCAAGATTATATCACAGCACAATGAAGCATTGACTAAATCTCTAAAGCTTCGTTAACTTTCAACCAATCCTTCTATTGCTTACTAGAAATGGTTATAATGGAACCTTACACCAAAAACACAATCATCCAAAAAGGGAAACGGTTTTAGCTGAACCCCAACAATGCATTCAGCATTTGACACCTGGCTGGGAGTGATGTCGTCAGCCATTTAATGCTGAAATCTCAGCTGCCAGCTGCTATGCCCAAAATAGCAAGATAGCCTTGAAAGAGACCTTACCATTTTCAGCTAAGTTCATAAAATAAATGCTAAATGACCTCTCCCACACTCTGAAATCACCATGCTGACCTCTTTTGCTTCTTCCCAAAGTGAGCTGTCTCATCATAGCTGGGACAGCTTTTCCTGACAACTGGGACAGCTTTTTCTGACAGCTGGGACAATCTTTTCAGAACAGCTGTCACAGTTGACTCAGCAGCTTGAGCATTACTTTTTTTTTCCTCATTTGGCTGAAACCAAAACCAGCTGAACTAACCATCTTTTCCTTGCTAAAATACCTTCCTTTTTTGCTGCTTTTTCCCCAGCAGTTCTTACCCGAAATAGCAAGTATACCTTAAACCTAAACATACCTTTTTTGTCCAAATCTTAAGATGGATTTTCTAAAGATTCATTGCTATTTGGGACAGATTTTGGCTGATATTTTTTGCTGAAATACCCCTTTAAACTTAGCTAAACAGACTTTCCATCAATACCTAAAAGGGGGGACAACCAAGGGAGAGAAGGGGGAACTCTCTCATAAAACTTCTCACTCCCTCTAATTATCTTCTGAAACTCTCAAAGAAGTTCTGGGTTTTTTAGTTTCCAAATCAGGAACTAAACTCTTCACCCCTTATCTCATAAATGCCTTTCATAAACCTTTGTACACCCCACAGCAGAAAATCCCAATAGTACATTCCAGCAGCAAATCCCAGTAGCTTTGCTAAACACTCTACAGCCCTATTACACCTCTTATACTCATTCTCTCACTCTTTGTACTCAGAAAATACACCTATTTTACTACTCCCATCTCTAAATGCCTATACATATCTCTATACTCTTCTCTTACAAAATCTTTCCTCTTGGAAAGTAATCTCTACAACTTCTCCAATGGTTATAATCTCATATGTTTTACTATCTTTAACCATCATATCTTTCCTACTTCCATATATTATACTATATCCCACAAAACATCTCTTTCTCCACTTTTTTTACATAATCTCTGTTAGGACATATGTAGTTGTTCAAGCTTGTGAACATATGTCGCTATTTTATGTAATTGGCTTATCCTTAGACAAAACGCACTTTACTTGTAATTGGGTAGATCTAGGATGTGTTAAACACTTCAAGAAACAGTGGTTCAAGATTAAGTGTTGAAGCCGTCAAAGTCTGTCCAAGATACAAGCAAGGAAGTGCAGGATTTTAAAGCTCGATAGATACCTCGACAGATACATCTATCGAGATTTAAAGAAGCTGTTAAGCCCGAGCCTCGACAGCTGCCTCGACACCTCTCGACACCTCTATCTGTCGAGAATTTAAGAAAACAAATTTCCAGGTCTGTTTCAAGTCCAATCCGTGTGTGTGTCTTTGGGACTTCTTTTCTCCTAACCCTAGACATATAAAAGGATTATTTTAAGGGCCGTAAAACAGAGCAACAAGCAGAATTCACAAGATACAAGTTGCTTCTCCTCTTTCATGCAAATTGTGATCTGTGAGACAAAGTTCGTGCCCTAGTTCATCTCTGATGATTTGAAGAACTTTGCAGCCAACATTCTTTCTTCCTCAAGTTGGTGAGTGAGTCACGTACTGGGATTCGTGCAAAGGAGTAAGCCGCGTACTGGGATCCGCGCATCACATTGGTTAGTCACGTACTGGGAGCCGTGCATTAAACTGGAGAAATTGTCACTACAGAACAAGTCCAATTGGGTATTGGGGTAAGAGTTCAACTGTAGGTTGGTGAGGTACTGGGATTCCTTACTTGTAACTGCTTGTTGTGATAATAGTGGAGTTTCGAGAGTGGTGACCTTAAATCACCCGGTGGGGTTTTTGCCTTAGGGTTTTCCCCATTCGTGAACAAATCACCGTGTTATTTATTTTCCGCTGCATATCTTAGTTTGGTGATTTGTTTGTGCTGCCACGTGATGTTATCTGTTAATTTGATTAATTAATAACTGGGCTAATTTAATTAATCTAAGTTATCACAAGGGGTCAACGCATTTGTGGCCTGTCAAGTGGTATCAGAGCAAGCACACTCTGATCAGGGTTTAATCTATTGTGTGTGATCCATTGACCCCCGCTGTCATGGATAGAGGACAATCTTTAATTATACCTCCTTTATTTGATGGCACTAACTATGCATACTGGAAAGTACGCATGAGAGCTTTCTTGCAGTCTTTAGATGAGAAAGTGTGGCAAGCTGTGGAGATAGGCTGGACCAAGCCTACAGAGGCACCGGCTGACTGGGATGAAGCTAAGATCAAAGCGGCAAACTTCAACAGCAGAGCATTGAATGCCCTATTCAGTGCAGTCACCAATGAGGAGTTCAAGAAAATTTCCTCAACTGAAACTGCCAAGGAAGCATGGACCATCCTCCAGACAACCTATGAGGGCACCAAGGCTGTCAAAGATTCAAAGCTGCAAAGGCTCACCACACGCTTTGAAGAAATAAAGATGGAGGAGGATGAGTCGTTTGATGAGTTCTATGCCAAGCTGAAGGACATAGTGAACTCAGCCTTCAATCTTGGGGAGACCATCCCAGAACCCAAGATAGTAAGGAAGGTGCTCAGATCGCTGCCAGAAAGATTCCATGCTAAGATCACGGCGATCGAAGAGTCGAAGGATATTGACAGAATTCCTTTGACTGAGCTGGTTGGAAACTTGCAAACCTATGAGTTAGGGCTGACTAGGTTAGGCAAGTCGAACAAGGGCAAGAGTTTGGCACTGAAGGCCAAAAGCAGTGATACGGATGACTCGTCAGATGAAGAAGATTCCAAGATGAAATCCTACATCACAAGGCAATTCAAGAAGTTCATGAAGAATGCAAATGGAAAGGGTTTCAACAAAGACCGTAGACAGTCCAGTTCTTCACAATTCAGGAATCCGGAGAAAATGAAGAAGGATGTCAAAGATGGCGGTCAGTACACTGTTCCCACAGGACCAAAGTGCTTTGGGTATCAAGGCTTTGGACACATGAAACAAGAGTGTCCCACGTACTTAAAGAGCATAGGGAAGAGCAAAGCACTTGCTGTTACCTTAAGCGACACAGAGCCCGAGGACGATTCCGAGGATGAGGACGACGGAATCTTGAGTGCCTTCACTGCCACTGTTAATCCTACTGATGGGGTTACAGAAGATGTGGATGAAGAGAAGGAATTGGTGGAGTCCAAGATTGAGATTATGGATGATCAAGATGATATCCATACCGCCTATGAGAAGCTATACAAGCTTTCTGAGAAACACGAGAAGCTCTATAGGCTAGCCACCAAGAAGCTCAGTGATGTGGAACTTGACCGTGAGGAGCTGTCCACAAAGGTTGATCAAGCGAATCAAACCATTGGAGCACTGAGGTTCGAGAACAATTTCTTGGCTGAGAGGACCAAGAAGCTTGAAGCAGAGCTGTTTCAAGTCAGAGCACAACTGGAGAGGACGTCAAGCGCCAAGCCGGACAAGATGCTAGATGCTCAGTGATCTTCTTCGGATCGTACTGGATTGGGGTATGAATTCTCTATCTCTAATACTCCTTCTGCTAGTACTACTGTTTTTGTTCCACCGGCTAATAACATTAAAACTGAGGAAAATAATGTTAAAACTGATTTAGCTAGTGAGAACGTAGACAAAGAAAAGTCCATCCTAGGAGCACCCCCTAAAATTGAGAAAAGGGAATCTAGAAACCCTAGGAATAAAAGGGCTAACTATCAAAAGGGCAAACAGAAGAAGCCACATCTCTGTTATCATTGTGGTCTCGCCGGTCACACTCGACCAAATTGCTACAAGTGGCTTGCCACTCAACAGAGCAATGGCGAAATAGCATCTGGGAGCCAGAATCAGCTTCAGTCTTCTCTCGCTCCTCTTGGAGACATTCTAAAAGCTCTTATGTTCCTTTCGAACTTGAACGGTTCATATTCTTCTCCCTCTTTACCGGTTCAAGAGTCGACCAAAAGGAAAGGATCTTCCAAGGTGTGGAAGCCAAAGGGATCTAAGTGATTTCTGTCACTTCTTCTTCTTTCTCTGTTTTCGTGTGTTGCATTACTTGTGTGTTTCTTTACTGTTTTGAGTCAGTCTAGTTTTATGCATTGTTTTTGCTTTCTTTAACATGTTTTTGTTTGTGTGTTTTCAGTTTTGTGTTTTATTTTTGCTTCCTTGATAAAAAATAAAAAAAAAAATTGAAAAATGAAAAATACAAAAACAGTGTGTGTTTGTGTGCATTAGTTCATGCGAACTTATGGGATGGCCATTGAAACAGAGTTTTCCAAACTTTGTATCATCTATAGCTTAGATGAGCACTCTTTTTGCACAACTAAGCGAGTGAGCTTTGTAGCTCTTTGTTTGTGATGAGTAAGGTTAAGTAATCTCTTCTTCTTAACACTCGTATCACTCTTTTTGACGGGTTGAACTAGAAAATCCTAAGAGAAAGGCATAAATAACCATCTCACCACTGTTACTCGCCAATCATAATATGACATCTGTATGCTTCGGCATAGCAAAAGTGCAATGTCATAAGACACCTGTATGCTTCGGCATAGCAAAAGTGCAGTGTCAAAAGCTTAACATCATTGGGTATTTCTTTTCTTTCTCTTGTATGCCCATGCATGATATGCTTGTTTAAAAAGAAAATATGCAAAGAAATAAAAAGCAAAAAGATTAAAAATGCTTTAAAATATGGTTGCAAGCGTGTTTTCTAGGAGATGTGGGAGTTATAGGATGTACCTCAAAGGTGATAGTCCCCATCAAACAGTTATGATTGTGTGTGAGTTAAAGTGATTTTCTCATATCTCAAATCGTCATGACATTGAGACACTTATGCAATCTTGCGATGTTTTCACACACAACACGCAATACTCTTTGCAATTCTTGATACATGTGCAGGTACAATGTGATTTGGCCATCACAAGGTTTACATGCGTTAATGTATTATAACTAAACTGTCATAACTTGTTTTTGAAACATAAAATTGGTTAGACTTGTTTAGTGTGTGCGTGCGTGTTTTGAGATACATGTGCATCATATTTCTTGTTGAGAGATGATTTTGAGAGCTTAATGTGTTGATTGTATCTTTGGTTGAGCTGTATGCATGATTGCATTCATGTCTGTGTTTTTCTTCTTTTGAAAAACTGCTTTGAAAGGCATCTCGACACCTCCTCGATACCTCTCGATACATAGCTATCTGTCGAGATCCTCAGACTCTTTCTTATCGCAGTCTCGACAGATACCTCGACAGCATCTGGATCGATCGAGAAACTTTCTGTTTGCTCGATAGCTCCTCGATAGCTGCTGGATCGATCGAGGTTCCCACTTGCTTGTTTCTTCTCCCTCGATAGCTGACCTCGATAGCTGCATCTGTCCACGTGCTTTTCTCGATAGCTTCCCTCGACAGCTACCTCGACAGCTCTCGACACCTACAGCTGTCGAGAATTACTGATGCTCTATAAAAGGGTCCTTCGCGATTTTTCAGGACATTCTCTCGATCTCTCTCGTTCGAAAACTCTCTGATCTCTCTCAAAATCTTTTTCCTCTCCCTCCAAACCTCTCTCAAGGCTTTCTCAAGTGATTCTTCGTGTTCTTCATCATTTGGTAAGCATTTTATCCCTCATTTTCATGCATTGCATTGTTTTAAAACCCTAGGTTTGTGTTTTTGAAAAATTCTTGGGAGTTTTCAAAATTGTTGGGGTTTTCATGAAATTTTTGGGTTGGTTTTCTAGTTTTAATCTTCAAAACCACATGCATTGCATCACATTAGCATTCTAATTGTATTTTCATGCATTTAGATGTGTGCAAATCTATTGTGTGCTGTTAGGTTTGGATTGGGCTGAGCTCATGATGTTTTTGAGTTGCATTTCACATGCTCATGCATTTTCATGCATACGTTCTTTTCATTTCAATATTTCATTCTATCAATATTGATTTGCTTGGGACTTTTCTGTTTGTCTCTTCTTTCCCCCTATTCTATGGTTGCGTTAGTAGCGTCTATGGCTCCTAAACGTAAGTCCATTCCGTCCCAGAACCCTCTGCGTTCTAAGGGACAGTCTTCTTCTGACTCTACCCCTATCTCTGTCCGGTTCCGTGATGAGAAAGCCTATAAGGACTTCTCGGAGAACTTTTCTAAACGCGGTGTTCATTCGGAACGCCACGTCGTCCTGGCAGACTTTGCCGACACTGACCTACCCGATGTCATTCACACTCGGGGTTGGGAGTCACTGTGTGACGTCCCGGTCACATCTCCTCTCGTGTTGATTCAGGAGTTTTACTCCAACATCCACGGGATAGATTCTTCAGTACCTTCTTTCTATTCTTGCGTTAGAGGTACGCGCTTATGTGTCACCCTAGAGCTAGTCTCTGAGGTTCTTCATGTACCTAGGGTGGATCATCCCGATTACCCTAGCTGTGAGCGTCTCTGGACTGTGTCCAAAGACGAGATGATCTCGGCGTTCTGTGAACGTCCTACCTCTTGGGGAGATCACATGTACACACCATGTAGACCTTTTGCTAAAGGTCCTAGATTCCTTAACATGGTGATGACTTTTGTTTTGCACCCACTCTCTCACTACAACTCGATCACAGAGCCTCGAGCTCGGTTCTTGTTGTCCCTCCTTGAGGATCTCTCTATAGACTTTCCTTCTCACTTCATCTTTTCTATCATAGATGTCTATAGAGATACGGCCACCCGTGATAAGCTCATTTTCCCTTCCGCTATCACGAGGATCATGAGTCGTTTTTCCATTCCCTTCCCCTCGTCCGATCACTACCATGTCATGTCTGCCATAGACGCCGCTACCGTAAAACGTAGCGAGGCACAGTTCCGATCGCGACAGCCGGATGCTGCCACTCCTTCCACCCGTCCGACTACCTCCAGATCAGCTCGTGCGTCTGCTTCTTCCTCCTCTAGCGACGTCACGTTAGGAGACATCATGGCGCAGCTACAGCGCATGGATGCTCGCCTCGATACTCTCTCCACAGAGTTGTATCAGGTGAATGTCCGTGTTGGTCGCATCGCCAGGCGACAGGCGACCATGGGCGGCTTTGCCTCAGAGGTTTCTCCTCCGCCACCTCATGTGTCGACTGAGACCGAGGGTGATGATGATGGCGATGATGATGATGCTTCCGACGATGATGATGATGGAGATGCTAGCTCATCGGATGAGATGTCTACTTGACACTCTACCTTTTGTCACTCGTGACAAAAAGGGGGAGTAGTTTTGTATGAGAGTAGTCATACTTAGGGGGAGTGTTAGCATAGGACATTTTTGTTAGGGGGAGTGTGGATTGAGGGATGTAGTGAGGTGATCTATGTATTTTTTTTCTTTTCTTATCTTTTAGAGATACATTGATCATGTACTTACATACATTGTACTTATTCTCTTTCTCTATATGATGATGTATGTTTTCTTTTTCACCTACCTCTACATGTGTTGTTTCTTTTCTGTCTTTATACACATGTTTCTTTACTTGTATGCAATCTATTATTTCTGTTTTACACAAAGATGCCTTGATGTGTTTTGTTTACAAGTGTTTCAGAAATACAGGTTGTCAAAGTCTTCTTGCCATAAACTCTCTTCTTGCAAAGTTTTTCAAGAGTTTGTGTTAGGATAGATTTTATTGTATGTATCAAGTGAATATGAGTTGAGTGATTTATGACTTCTCTCATATCTTCATTTGTGTGTTGTGGTTTTGTCACGGATTGCCAAAGGGGGAGATTGTTAGGACATATGTAGTTGTTCAAGCTTGTGAACATATGTCGCTATTTTATGTAATTGGCTTATCCTTAGACAAAACGCACTTTACTTGTAATTGGGTAGATCTAGGATGTGTTAAACACTTCAAGAAACAGTGGTTCAAGATTAAGTGTTGAAGCCGTCAAAGTCTGTCCAAGATACAAGCAAGGAAGTGCAGGATTTTAAAGCTCGATAGATACCTCGACAGATACATCTATCGAGATTTAAAGAAGCTGTTAAGCCCGAGCCTCGACAGCTGTCTCGACACCTCTCGACACCTCTATCTGTCGAGAATTAAAGAAAACAGATTTCCAGGTCTGTTTCAAGTCCAATCCGTGTGTGTGTCTTTGGGACTTCTTTTCTCCTAACCCTAGACATATAAAAGGATTATTTTAAGGGCCGTAAAACAGAGCAACAAGCAGAATTCACAAGATACAAGTTGCTTCTCCTCTTTCATGCAAATTGTGACCTGTGAGACAAAGTTCGTGCCCTAGTTCATCTCTGATGATTTGAAGAACTTTGCAGCCAACATTCTTTCTTCCTCAAGTTGGTGAGTGAGTCACGTACTGGGATTCGTGCAAAGGAGTAAGCCGCGTACTGGGATCCGCGCATCACATTGGTTAGTCACGTACTGGGAGCCGTGCATTAAACTGGAGAAATTGTCACTACAGAACAAGTCCAATTGGGTATTGGGGTAAGAGTTCAACTGTAGGTTGGTGAGGTACTGGGATTCCTTACTTGTAACTGCTTGTTGTGATAATAGTGGAGTTTCGGGAGTGGTGACCTTAAATCACCCGGTGGGGTTTTTACCTTAGGGTTTTCCCCATTCGTGAACAAATCACCGTGTTATTTATTTTCCGCTGCATATCTTAGTTTGGTGATTTGTTTGTGCTGCCACGTGATGTTATCTGTTAATTTGATTAATTAATAACTGTGCTAATTTAATTAATCTAAGTTATCACAAGGGGTCAACGCATTTGTGGCCTGTCAATCTCATACACATTTATTACACCATTACATATGACTCACTATTTTCATCTAAACTCCACTCTCATACTCTCTCACTCTGAAATTTCTACTGTTTTGCTCCTCATAAACCCATATCAATACTCTTCTCTATCTCTCTTATAAAAGCCCTTCTCGTGAAAGGCATGAGTCTCTACTACTAAAGCCCTTCTCCTAGAAGGCATCAAAATCTCACACCAAATCCCTTCTCATGGAAGGCACAAATCCATCTTCTATAAAGCCCTTCTCTTAGAAGGCACAAATACTTCATACAAAATCCTTTTCATAGAAGGCAACACTATTCATAACTTCACAACAACTAAAAGAGCATTGTCAAGGAGAAAACTCATTTAAGTGCATGATAAGAGGGCACCCCTACACACAGCTGGGCATACTCTCTCTCCCTCCAAGTTGCACCCATTTTTCCCCTCAATCTTAAAGTTATCATGGCAAACTGCCTCCTTATCGCTGGGGTCACTCCGCTAGGATATCATCAGCTTACTGTTGCTACACAGCTGGGCTACAAACCATACAAAGATAAGTGACTTTGCTTCCTTATCTTTAAATATCCATCATTTAGTATATGATTACTTCACATTTAAATACATGTTACTTTATTCCAACTATTAACCAAGGCTTAAACTCATTTAAGTGCATGATAAGAAGGGCAAGCTTAACCAACCCCTACACACAGCTGGGCATACTCTCTCTCCCTCCAAGTTGCACCAATTTTTCCCCTCAATCTTAAAGTTATCATGGCAAACTGCCTCCTTACCGCTGGGGTCACTCCGCTGGGATATCATCAGCTCACTGATGCTACACAGCTGGGCTACAAACCATACAAAGATAAATGACTTTACTTCCTTATCTTTAAATATCCGTCATTTAGTACATGATCACTTCACATTTAAATACATGTTACTTTATTTCAACTATTAACCAAGGCTTAAACTCATTTAAGTGCATGATAAGAGGGGCAAGCTTAACCAGCCCCTACACACGGCTGGGCATACTCTCTCTCCCTCTAGTTGCACCCATTTTTCCCCCTCAATCTTGAAGTTATCATGAAAAGCTACATCCTTACCGCTGGGGTCACTCTACTGGGATATCATCAGCTCACTGATGCTACACAGTTGGGCTACAAACCATACAAAGATAAGTGACTTTGTTTCCTTATCTTTAAATATCCGTCATTTAGTACATGATTACTTCACATTTAAATACATGTTACCTTATTCCAACTATTAACCAAGGCTTAAACTCATTTAAATGCATGACGAAAGGGGCAAGCTTAACTAGCCTCTACCGCTGGCATCCTGCTTGAATCCTATCAGCTCACTGATGCTACACAGCTGGTCTACAATCCATACAAAGATAAGTGTTTTGCCTCCTTATCTTTAAATTTACATCATTAAGTACATGATTACTTTACCTCTAAATAAATACTACTTTATCTCAATTGTTATTACAACTACTAATCAAAGCTATCATATCAAACACATATTACATATTTATTCGACCATTATCGTGATTTTTAGACTTTGGCTTTAATGGTTTGGTAGGCTTAAATGGTACAATGGTAGCCGTTGGACCACGTGACCTAATGTTGAGTTCCGGGATGCAACTCTCCAAAAAGAACCCAAGTCTAGCAAGGTCACCCCTCCAAAAGACCACACGTGGCCAAGCAACCGAAAAAGGCCCCCGAACATAAACTAACCCCTATTACTACAAAATATGAGGATTTACCATGCTCTAACAAACTAGAGCCCCAAATGGCCTGTTTGGAAGTCAAAAAAAGGAGGGAGAGTAGAGTAAAGAGAGGAAGAATAATTCAATTACCTTGTTTGGAAGATTTTTAAGGAATGAGAGAAAGGGATTTGGAGGGATTTGGGGGGGTTTGAAGGGGTTTCAACTACCTCTAACCTCTCATTTTTAATTCTCCCAAATTGGAGAGATTTGGAGGGAGAGTAGAGTAGATAAACTATTGACCAAATGAATTCCCTAATTTACCCTTTCTAAATTAACAAAATTACAAACCAATTATCTTTGTTTGTTTACTAAGAAAATTAAAGTTGAATGAAAAAAAATAAAAATAAATTCACAACTTACTCATCCATTCCCAAATTTCAGAGTCACCCCTCAACCCGTCTGTCTCTCTCTCTCTCTCAAATTTGAAGCTTCGAGAAACATATGTAGCCACATAAATCGATCAAACCCTAGATTTTCTCACCAACCAAACACCCTACTTTCTCGAGGAAAAAAAATCATAACAACTCTATTTCCCCTCAAATTGAGCTCCAAGATCGCGATCCTAATTCGGGGTTGATAATTCCGTGTTACGAGTCCACGTTGGTGAATTCATCTTCGTGTTCTTTGTCTTGCTCGACTCCGACCATGACGACATTGAACATAGTTTACTCTCCGTTTGGTTACCGAGAAAATGTAGCTGAAAACAAACAGAAACTCCACTATTCAACTGAGACTAGTTTACAGTTACTGTTTGAATTCTCACTACTGTAAAGCATGAAACAGAGTGCGATCAATGATAGAATTTTCTCGGGAAACAAACAAATTTAGAGAGAGAGAGAGAGAGAGAGAGAGAGAGAGAGAGAGAGAGAGAGAGACTTATAGGTGAAGGAGTAGAATTTGAGAGCTTGGAATTTGGAGTGGCAAATGTGATTTGTATTTGCTTTTTTTGGTTTTTGATATTTCAACAATCCCTCATTTTTTATTTTCCAAATTGGAAAATTTTCCATAAATAAAGAAAACTTATTTTTATTTTTATTTTTATTATAATTTTTTTGAGGTAATAAATATTATTTTATAATAGTTAATAGTAGTTTTATACTTTTATTAGTGGTATTTAATGGAATGAGAATGTTGATTAAATAATTATTTAATCTAACAAATTAATAATAGACTAATGTTGCAAGTCTATTTTTAAATAGGGGTAAATTTGTCTATTTAAATAATTTCCTCTCCTTTCCATTCTAATTTTTAAAACATCCAAACAAGAGGAAGGGTCAATTACTCCCTTCTCCCTTACTAATTTTAAAAACATCCAAATAAGGTAGAGGATAACTATTCCTCTCTACTTTCCTCTCCACGATTCTCCTCCCTACTACTCCCCTCTACTCTCCTCCCTCTCTAAACTTCCAAACAGGCCAAAAATTAGTAAGCAAGCTTTACCTTCATTTGTTTGTGCCCACCTTTTTATACACAAGAAACTACTTAAGTATACCAACCAAACAAAAAACTCTAAATTCCTCTGACCTCTAAATAAAGGGACATAGTCACCTTTAAGGCTGATCTTCTGCAATCCCTAGATCAGTAACAAAAATCTGCAAACACTATTAACTGTGTAGAATTACCAACAAGGGAGGTGCTTAAACATCATGCCCCAATAATCTCAGTTCCAAGTCTCTAATAAGGATTCCTATACCCACACTATTCACCCCTTCTTCCTTTCAATAGCTATTTTAACTTTGTATCTGTAAGGAGGAAGGGAAGTGTTGAGGAAAAATCTTAATCCCCTCAATGTCTATAGGTGAATTGAAATATATATAACTACCAAGCAATAACAATATTATGGAAAAAAAAATTCGAGCAAGCACCATATAAACACAACCACACAAAAACACCAAATCTTACGTATGTCAATGCCTGGCCCAAAATGGAGAACCGTCGGGGCCTTCATTCGACCACTGCCGTGGCGACGTTCCTGCACGTGCGAGGCCTGTTGGAGGTCCCTTTCGATGATCTTGTGGTTTGCGTGGTGCTTCGGGTGCTTTCTCTCTCGATGGAGGAAGGTTGGTCTATCTTTGGAGGTGTGGTAGGAATTTTGGCCAAATTTTAGGTGATTACCAAAGGTAAGTGAAGTCGCGACCAATCATTAGGTTTTTCTAAGGTGTGATTGGTCTCCTATTTCTAGTTGATTTTATTACTAATCCTAGGTTAAGAAAAAAGTCATTTTTCCTAATCTAATATGGATGGCAAAAAATCTTGATTCTTGAGTCTGGAAGTTTGGTTATGTGTGGGGAAGATGTTAGGTACCCACAACGCCTGCCCAAGGACAATCCGTTGTTTTGATAAAACCTTAATTTTCGGAGATTGGCAGTAAAAAACATGATTTTGGCATTGGCTTTCGAGACTTTGCATGCATGGAGGCTTTAAGGTTTGGCTTTTGAACAGGTGTGGTCCTAATTTATACTTTCCTAAGGCATTCGGGCAAAGTACCAAATTTCCACAACAAAAATCCAACGACATGTCACCTTCCTTTTGTGGCAAAAATTAGGTATTACTTTGCCTTAGGTGACATGGACTGTGACAATCACACCGGAAGGGACTAGCAGGTATATATATACATACATCATGCACAATGCTAGCACACAAAGCAGGAAAGTAAATGCCTACATCCTTAGAGCATGGCCCAAAATATAGGTATAGGAAAGTAACCAAGGGTCTCCATACTCTAGTGATGAGGACGAATGGTTCATGACATGATATACCTAATACAACCTATCTAAGAGAGAAAGGAGGGAGGAAGGAAAGGGGGTTTAAAAGAGTATATAACCAAATAGGAGAGGTTAGACCCCTAAACCTACTAAGCACAGCCGCTTTGCTAATATCCATATGCTCACTTCCTCACCCTTTTTGCTTGTGTCTAGGAGACTATGCCCTAGCTCCATGCGTCCTTGCTCCATGTGTGTACATGCAAAAGCAAAGACAAGAAACCAACAAATAAGTAATGAAAGGAAAAGATGCAAAGAGCATATGAAAGAGGCATAAAACAGATAAGCATGATAGACATGGCAAGCAAAGAAACAAGAAAGCAAGTAAACACGAAGGCAAACAAACAAGGAAGCAAACAAAATGTGGTGTCCGCTAAGGATAAATGTAGGTTTGGATCAAATGTCCATAACTTCATTGTCTTTAAGTATGAACGACACACTAGTAAGCAAGACTCATGCATGAACATGTAAGCAAGCGTGTGAATATGCATAGTAAGCCAACCGGTGGCACAAACAGACATGGTAAGTATAGCATCGCGCGGAGTGGAAAAGGCGAAAGTTATGTACGAAGCAACCAGCATCATGGTGATGCATCCCAAATGGTTACATCCAAATAAAGCCTCATCGGCGTCGGATGTAACCACATAACCACAAACCCACTAAGGGCATCAAGCATGACAAAGCCTAAAACTAAAGAGGCTAACATGGGAGATACAAGCATAGAAGCAAGCAAACATATACATGCAAATAAGGATGATCAAACCCTTTGATATGGGCCAAGGTGTAGGGATGATGATCAAGACCATAAAGGGATCAAGATCTAAATCCTACCAAATGGCCAAAACACAAGAAAGAGAGATAAAAGAGCTACAATAGCACATGGCAGACAAGAATAGCCTAGGTCTAGGCACACAAACATGGCATGGAGCGTACAAGCATATGGAAGATAGTAAAAAGCATGTAGAGAGCATAGGTCCAAGCACATAGGCATGTGAACACAGAGGTCAAGACAAGTAGGCATAGAAACATAGACATCAACATGTACAAGCCTAGCACATAAACATGGAAGAACATGAATCCAAGCATATAAGCATGTGAAGACAAGGATCTAACCATATAGCATGGAAATCACACATAACACATAGATCCAAGCAAGGCATAGCCAACAATATCATACAAGCATGTGAGCATGTGAACATGTAACCCTAACATCAACATAGAACAAAAAGAGGAACAAAGCATAGGAAAACATGGCATAAAGCATAAAGCATGTAGGAAAGACTAATAGACATGTAAACAAGCATAGAAACATGTGGATCTAGCCAAACAACACATGGGAAAGATAGATCTAAGCATAGAAAGCATGGCATAAAGCATAAAGCATGTAGATCAAGACAAAAAACATATAAACAAGCATAGAAAAACATGGATCTAAACTAAGAACATGATAGGAGCAAGATAAAGCAAGAAACATGCTAAGAAAAGTAATAAATCATGTTATTCCGAAAAAATAAGCTTGAAAAAGCTTGAAAAAAGCTTTGGAAAGAAAGGGGTGTGTATTGTAGCGAAAATGCTATATCCATACCCCTAAACCTCAAATCCAAGGTATGGAATCAAGAAGAGGAAGATTAGGGGTAAGAACAATACCTTGTGTTTTTGGTGAAGACAGAAGAATCAAGAAGTTTTGATATATTTTAGTGTCTTTTTCGTGGAGAAATGTGTTGGGAAGAGAGGAAAAAATGCCCAAAAAACTCCTAAACAGCTTCCAAAAATCCAATTTTTCGATTTTGGTCCAAGTTGGGGTACCAGGGGCTATTTATAGCCCTTGGCAGGCTTGCCAAGGCACAGCGCACCTTGTGGGTGTGCTAGCCCGGCCCGGCGGCCCAACAAGGTGCGTCGGGCTGATGTCACATGACATCGGCAAATTCATCCTGTTGTACTTTTTGGTTCCAACTTCGAACACGCATTTGGAGGTCTTATCGAACTCCGATTGAGGTGATCTTAATGTCCCTAGAAAGCTTTGGATGTCTAGTTGTTAGGACATATGTGATTGAATGTTAGGAACATATGTCAACATTTTATGTATTGGCTAATCCTTTGACAAAACACACTTTACTTGTATTTGGGTAGATCTAAGATGTGTTTAATACTTCAAGAAACAAGATTTCAAGTTCAAGTGTTAAAGCCGTTCAAGTGTTAAAGCCATGCAAGTCTGTCCAAGAAACAAGTGAAGAAGTGTTGATTCATTAAATCTCGATAGCTCTTGACAACTAGGCTATCTATCTAAACTTTTCAGCTTTTCTTTATCGCAATCTCGATAGCTCTCAATAGCTACTTCGATCAATCGAGAAGCCTTCTGGATGCTCAATAGCTTCTTAATAGCTCTCGAAAGCTCGCAACAGATAGCTATCGAGAAGCTATTGAGCATCCAGAAGGCTTCTTATTTTTGGCTCATGCTTATGTATTTGTGTAGGGTTTCTTTTCTCACAACCCTAGACATATATAAGGCTTATTTTAGAAGCCATCACACATGAGAATATAAGGAGAACACATGCAAAAGTTGACCAAAACCTTATTCTATCTAAAAGAAACTACTGCGCCTTTGGGCCTTAGGGTTTTGTAATCAAGTGCTTCTTGATCTTCATTGTTGATGAAGTGAAGAACTTTGCAGCCAACATTCTTCTTCCTCAAGTTGGTGCATGAGTCACGTACTGGGATTTGTCCAAAGAAGTTAGTCACGTATTGGGATTTGTGCAAAGGAGTTAGTCACGTACTAGGATCCATGCATAAAAAGGATAGCGCTTATATATTGAAGAGTTCAGAGGTTCTGAAGCGGTAGAAGGTTTCTTCTGTAAGTTCATCTATGGAGATTGTAGAGTCTAGGGACAACGGTTTTGTACTAGATCCGAAACTTCTCTTTACTATAGTAAATTGCTTTTCGGGGAAGGTTTTTCCCTAGGTTTTTTTTACTATGAAACTAGTTTGTTTCATTGGTTTTCCTAGGTCATCATATTTTGTCTTATTTACTTTTTCGCTGCATATGATTTTGACATGATATTGATGTTTATTTGTTTTAACAAGTTTTATACATAATAAATCAAATTAACAACTTAAGTTTAAAACTTGTTAATTCTATCAATCAGAATTTAAATTTCCCAACACTGGTTTTTAAAAATCTAAAGAAATTAAAATTCCAATGGTTGGATCAAAACTTCTAAAAGCTAAGCATCTCATCAAGTGTTGCACTGCAAGTCCTCTCCAATTGAGCTCTAACTTGAAACAGCTCCGCTTCAAGCTCCTTGGTCTTTTCAGCCAAGAAATTGTTCTCAAACCGCAGTGCTCCAATGTTTTGATTAGCTTCATCAAACTTTGTGGAGACTTCTTCTCAATCAAGCTTTGCACTGGAAGTCCTCTCCAATTGAGCTCTAACTAGAAACAGCTCTGCTTCAAGCTTCTTAGTCTTTTCAGCCAAGAAATTGTTCTCAAACGCAGTACTCCAATGGTCTGATTAGCTTCATCAAGCTTTATGGAGAGCTTTTCTCGATCAAGTTCCACTTCACTTAGCTTTTTGGTGGTCATCTTATACAATTTCTCATGCTTATACAATTTCTTATGCTTTTCAGAGACCTTTTACAACTTTACATAAGCTGTATGGATGTTATCCTATTCATCAATTTTCTCAAACTTAGACTCTACCAAGTCCTCTTCTTCATCTACCTCTTCAACAATCCCCTCAGGAGGATTCACTATGGCAGTGAAGGAATCTTCGTCATCATTGTCTGAATCATCCTTAGGCTCAGTGTCACTCAAGGTAGCAAAAAGGGCTTTTCTTTTTCCAATAGTCTTGAGATAAGTTGGATTCCAGTGTTATCATCTAAAATCAAACTCTATACGAGCGCCTTTTTGGGTTATCTCTAGATTATCGCCACCATCGCTCCTTCAGTTTTGCCTGTTTTGTTCTTCTTCAGCCACATGAGCATAAGAAACTTAAGCTTCGGATAAGGATTTGTTGTTTTCTTGGCTATGGCGAAAGTCAAAAGGGGTATCGGTGTTATGATCCTGTTTCTCATCGTCTTCGTATCTCACACAATGTTATCTTTTGGGAACATCACCTCTTTGTCGAGCTCTCTCACTTCCGTGCCTCCCTATTTTCCTCCTCTATCTTAGATCTTTTTCCAGATAAAGCACATATTCCTTTTGTAGCTACTCCTGATCCTTCTATAGTTACTCCTGATCTAAAAAACATGGGATTTATTGACACTTCCCCTTGAGAAATCTGTGGTTCGTTTTAAGTGGATCTACAAGATAAAGACTCACTCTAATGGGTCCATTAAGTGCTACAAAGCTCATCTTGCTGCAAAAAGTTTTACATAGGAGTATAGGATTGATTATGAAGAGACCTTTGCTCCAGTTGCTCGTACCTCATTTATTCATGCCCTCTTAGTTGTTACTGTTGCCAGTAAATGAGACATTTTTCAGATGGATGTCAAAAATGCATTCTTTAATGGGGATTTAAGTGAAGAAGTTTATATGCAACCTCCTCCAAGTCTCTCTGTTGAGTCAAATAAGGTGTGTCACCTTCGACATGCACTTTATGGCCTTAAACAAGCTCCACGAGCTTGATTTGCCAAATTCAGCTCTACCATCTCTCGCTTGGGTTACATGGCTAGTCATTATGATTTTGACTTATTTCTTCGTCACATTGACAAAGACACTATTTTACTTCTCCTATATGTGGATGATATGATCATAACTGGTGATGACCTCAGCGGCATTCAAGAACTCAAGGATTTTCTTAGTCAGCAATTTGAGATGAAAGATCTTGGAAATCTCAGCTACTTCTTGGGTCTTGAAATCATTCATTCTACAGATGGACTTTATATTACTTAAGCCAAGTATGCCTTTAAACTCTTGTCTCGAGCTGGACTCACTGATAGCAAGACTGTTGACACTCTAGTTGAGTTTAATGCGCATTTGACTCCTTCAGAGGGGAAACCATTGTCTAATCCCTCTCTTTATAGATGCTTGGTTGGTAGCCTAGTTTATTTCATTGTTACTCGTCTAGACATTTCCTATGTTGTTCACCATGTGAGCCAGTATCTGTTTGCTCCATAATCAACTCACTATAATACTATTCTGCGCATTCTTCGATACCTAAAGGGCACTCTCTTCCACGGTCTTTTCTACTCTGCTTAGTCTCCTCTTATTCTCCGTGTATTTTATGATGCTGATTAGGCAGGAGATCCCACTGATCACAAGTCCACCACTAGTTATTGCTTTCTTCCTGGTTTTTCTCTGATTTCTTGGTGAAGTAAGAAACAAACTCATGTGACCTACTCTAGTACTGAAGTAGAATATTATGCCCTTGCTGATACCACATCTGAGCTAATTTGGCTACGATGGCTTCTTAAAAACTTAGGTGTGTCTACATCCTCTACTACTCCTTTTTATTGTGACAACAAAAGTGTCATTCATATTGCTCACAATGATGTCTTCTATGAACGGACTAAACACATCAAGATCAATTGTCATTTTATCCGTTATCATCTTGTCCATGGCGCTCTCAAGCTAATCTCAATCTCCTCTAAAGATCAACTTGCAAAATATTTTCACCAAGCCACATCCTAAGGGACACCTTCATACTATGGTTGACAACCTCAAATTGGTATTTCTAACACTGGGGATGACTCTCTTTACCTTAATAATATTGGCTCAACAAAAAATATTTGCTATTCACCTTAATAATATTGGCTCTGATGACTCTCTCATGTGGCAGGAAAATGAGCAGAAAACTTTCTCTGTTAAGTCAGCGTATCGAGTTGCTATTTGACTACAACAAGCACCAACTTGGGAACACTTTCTAGAAAAATTGGATAGATCTATGTGGAAGAAAATATGGTCACTCAATGTACCCTTGAAGGTTAGGAATTTTGTTTGGCAGGCATGATCGAATATTTTACAAACAAGAACAAATCTCTAGCGTAAGAAAGTGTATATTAAGTACAGGTGTGAGTTGTGTGATCACCATTCTGAGATAGCAGGCCAAATAATGCAGGAATGTCCCTTCGCTATCAACATTTGGGAAATGGTTCGTGGCAAGTGTAGACACTCAATTTTGCACCCATAATTTAACCTTGGAAGATGACAAAAATAATCATTATAAGTACCCAAAAATTGTAATTGCATTTCATGCATTAAATCATTCATCACATAGCATAAAGATAATCTTGAGGTTCTAATGATTGTTACAATATGCCTAGTTCCCAAATTGGACCGTCGGATTGAAAGATATTACAAGATCAAGTTTTCATGGTTGGCATACATTCATTTGGGTGGGGCTGATCACATGTGATTAATTGAAATTAATTTTGATTGGTTATTGATTAAAATTAATCAAACGAATTTTTGTGATTGGTTAAGTATTTTTCTTAAAGTGGGATTTGTTGAATAGGATTAAAACAATTAAGCTGATAATATTTAAAGACTGTAGATAATTAGGCTTTTGCAATAATTATATTCAAAATAATTATTTTAAAAATCCTACTTATCACTTTGGGATAATGTTTATCATGAAAATCATTCTAAAATTTGTCCAAATACAGTTTTAGACCTGGAAAACACTTCAAAAACGTGCTAATCAAGTAGCAGATTTCAGATTCACATTTCAAGGCACTTTTGGCATAGTAAAACTGAAAATTCGAACTAGCCTATTTCTAGAAAAATTGTAGAAAATTGAATTTCCTCTGTCAAAAGTTCAACTTAATCCAAATTTTGAGTAAAAATATATGATCAAAATGCTAAAACTTCTTCTAATTTGAAAAATTAACTTACTCTTATCCAAATCTCGTCTTTTTAAAGATTTTCTCCATACATTTTTTGCTTATTTAAGCTAATTGGACTTAATTATCAAGCAAACCTAGCTTATTTTCTAAGCAACTAAAACCTCTATAAATAGAGGAGGCCTCCTAACATTCAACACACCTAATCCCTAACCCCTCTCTCCCCTTACGTTAAAGAAATTCTAGAAGCTTTTTTTTAGTAATTTCTTATCTGTAAGTGATACTATTTTAGATCTCAAAGAGGTTCATCTTCATCCTTTTTTCTTTCTAATAAAAATCAAGTTTGTATTTTTCATTAAAATACAGATCTAAATTTTATCTTCAACAAAACCAAATTTGTATTTTTCATTAAAATACAAATTTGAATTTTTTAAACAAAACCAAATTTCTATTTTTCATTAAAATATAGGCCTGAATTTTTTATTTAATAAAACCATATTTGTATTTTTCATTAAAATACATATCTGAATTTTTTTTTCAACAAAGCCAGATTTGAATTTTTCATCAAAATACATATTTGATTTTTTTTTATTTAACAAAACCATATTTGTATTTTTCATGAAAATACAGATTTGAAATTTTCCTTAAACAAAACTAGATTTTTATATTTCATTCAAATGCAGATCTAAATTTTTTCTTCAACAAAACCAAAACTGTATTTTTCATTAAAATACAGATCTGAATTTTTTACAAAACCAAATCTGTGTTTTTCATAAAAATTTACACTCATAAAAAAATTGTTTTCTTTCCATTTATGACAATAAAAACTAGATCTGAATTTTTTATAAAAAATTTCATTCTTTTCATCATATAAACTCAGATCTAGAATTTTTACCAGGCAATCTCATCAAAAATTTTGTTTATTTATTTAAAAAAATAAAAATTGCAAATCTAGGACTCTTAAATAGTAGATTGGCCTTAGATTTAGAATTTAACATGACATTTGTTACATTTAACTACTATCATGCAAAGGGTACTAAAATGATCGACTTTGAGTCTAGAAGACTGGATTTTGTCCGATCTAAATGAGTGCCTAACACCTTCCCATTCTATAACCTAGCCCCTGAGCTTTAGATCTTAGGTTCGTAGAGGTAGTGTCTTATTTTCTTTTGATAAATTGTAACTAAGAAACGAAGCCTTGTAACTTTTTTACTAGATTTTAACTAGGAAATAAAGCTTTGAATAATTCTTTCGATCAAATTCTATTCATTTATTCTATCAATAAAACTTGGAATTATTCAGTTATGTGTTTTATATAGTTTTTTCTTATTTTTTTTTTTTGTAACAAAAAATAAGTGGCGACTCCACGAAATCCCAAAAAGAGAGGTGTCAAGATTCAGGATTGTTCCAATACCGGTCAGTATATTTTCTTACTATTCCGAATGCTAATGTCAAAACTAGAGATTGAAGACCTAGAGGTATGGTCCACATCCTCTTGGACCATTTGGAATGCGAGAAATAAATTTTATTTTGAAAAGTGCAACTTCAGCCAAAGTTTATCTTAGACAATGCCTTGAATCTATTGACTGAGTACTAGCGATAGACTGGAGCTCAACGTTAGGGTTGATTGTTATATTAATCCCATAGTTTTCTTTTGTCTAGGCTTACTTTATTTTGTTTTGGCATGGCTTAGAAGTGTCTTGTTCCTTTGTCTGGTCTACGGGATAGCCAGACCTCTTGTATACGTATTCTTTATTTTTTACTACAATTTCTATCTTTTTCTCAAAGCAAACAAACAAATATATATATATATATATATATATATATATATATATATTAGTTACTTTATAGATTCTCACTTTGCTAGTGTTAGAATTTGAGCACACACATCTCCAACAATGGTGGAAATCAAGGAAACCACGTGAGAGATAAAAAACAGTATGTGACAGAATTCGTCAATCCATAAATAACTAAGCTCTATCCCTTATATATGAGGATCAGAGGCAAAAAATAACTAACTCCTATAACTAACTTCTAGTCCATCTAATACACTACTGATAGCTGTCAAAACAGAAAACTTAACTAATTATCTATATACAAAACTACGGACAAAATTGGCTTTTGCCCTTTTCAAAAAAACAATCCAGTATTTTTCCCCCTTTTCCAAACTAATTAGGGAAATGCCCATCTTTTGAAACTCGATTTTCTCAAAATCAAGTTAAGCCCTATAGCGATGTTTTAAGGAGTCTATAATGGTGTTTTAAGAACCTATAGCGACGTTTTTAAACTCGATCTTCATGAAACCGAGTTACATGCAATTTTTTTTTCTTTTTTTTTTACCTATAACTCGATTTCATGAAAATCGAGTTTAAAAACGCCGCTATAGGTCCTTAAAAATGTCGCTATAGGTCTTTAAAAATGTCACTATAGGTTCCTTAAAATGTCGTTATAGGGCTTAACTCGATTTTGAGAAAAACGAGTTTCAAAAGAGGAGCATTTTCCTAATTAATTTGGGAAAAGGGGCAAAATGCTGGATTTTTTTTTTGAAAAGGGCAAAAGCCCATTTTGGCCACAAAACTACTTGCAGTTTAAGCATATCTTTTCAAAACTACTTGTAGCTTATGCAATTCTTCTTCCATTCTTCCTTTCTACACAGTCTAACACTCCCCCTCAAGATGAACTATATATATTGATCAAGTTCATCTTGGAAAAAAAGTGAAAGAATTGCCCTTTTCCCAAGAGCTTTAGTGAAGAAATCTGCTATTTGATGCCTTGTTGGAATGTGGAAAGTCTTGATAACACCATCTTTAATCTTCTCCCTATTGAAATGACAATCTACTTCAACATGTTTTGTTCTTTCATGGTACATGGGATTGGCAGCAATGTACAAAGCTACTTTACTATCACAGTACAAGAAGGCAGGTTGTGTATGATTCACCCTAAAGGTCTTGAGCAAAGCAATAAGCCACATAATTTTAGTACTCACTGTGGCCATAGCCCTATTCTCAGACTCAGCTGAGGATCTTGAAACAACTTACTATTTTTTACATTTCTAGGAAATCATGAATCCCCTAGAAAAACACAAAAACCCAAAACAAACCTCCTTGCATCAAGGCAAGCTGCCCAGTCAGCATCACAATAAGATTTCAATTGTAAGCTTGAATCTGCAAAAAGGAACAAACCTTATCCTGGTGTCTTCTTCAAGTTTTTGATAATTCTATAAGTTGCTTGTAAATGAGGTACTTTAGGGGAACTCATAAATTGACTCAATTTATGCACAGAATAACATATATCAGGCTTGATCAGAGTTAAGTAAAGAAGCTTGCCAATTAACCTTCTATACTATGAAGGATTTGAAACTAGTTCACCAATGGAGTTACTGAATTTTGCAGACTACTCCATAGGTATGCTTACAGTTTTACTAGCATTCGGGGGCCTTTTTTTGGAGCTTGGCCACATGTTGTCTGCTATAGGGGTGACCTTGCTAGACCAGGGTTGTGTTTGGGGAGTTGCATCCGGAACTCAACATTGGGCCATGTGGTCCAATGGCTACCGGCATACTTTTAAGCTTACAAAACCATTAAAGCCAAAGTCTAAGAATCATGATAATGGTTGAATTAATATGTAATATGTGTTTGATATAATAGCTTTGATTAATAGTTGTAATAATAGTTGAATTAAAGTAATATTTATTCAAAGGTGAAGTAATTATGTACTCAATGGTGTAAATTTAAAGATATGAAAGCAAAGTCACCTATCTTTGTAAGATTTGTAGCTCCAACTATATAGCATCAGTGAGTTAACAGCATTCTAACAGAATGACTTTAGCGGTAGAGAGGTAATTTGTCATGATAACTTCAAGATTGAAGGGAAAAAATGGGTGCAACTAGAGGGAGGGAGAAAGAGTATGTCTAATTGTGTGTAGAAGCTGGTTAAGCTTACCCCTTTTATCATGTACTTAAACGAGTTTCCCTCTTGACAATGCTCTTTTAGTTGTTGTGAAGTTATGAATAGTGTTTCCTTCCATAAGAAGGGCTTTTGTATAGAGTATTTATGCCTTCTAAGAGAAGGGCTTTATGAAGATGGATTTGTACCTTCTAAGAGAAAAACTTTATGTAAGATAGATCTGTGCCTTCCATGAGAAGAGTTTTGATATGAGATCTTGGTGCCTTCAAAGAGCACCAAGATATAGATCTTGGGCTTTAGTAATAGAAGTTTATGCCTTCCATGAGAAGGGCTTTTAATATGAGTGTTTGGTAACCCTTGAGAAGTGTGGAGATGGTAAAAGATATAGATGTTTTGTGGGATGTGGTATTTGTAATATGTATGATATATAGAAGTATGAGAGATATGGAGGTTAAGGATGGTAAAAATATGAGATTATAACTACTGGAGAAGTTGTAGGGATTGCTTTCCAAGAGGAAAGATTCTGTAAGAGAAAAGTATGGAGATGTGTTTAGGTATTTAAAGATAGGAGCTGTAAGATAGATGTATTTTCTGAATATGAAGAGTAAGAGAATGAGTATAAGAGGGGTAATAGTGTTGTCGTGTGTTTAGCAATGTTGCTAGAATTACTGCTGAAGGATTGATAAGGACTTTTGAAGGGCAGTTATGAGCTAAAGGCTGAAGAGTTTAGTTTCTAATTTGGAAACTAAAAGCTCAAAACTCAAAACTTCTTTAAGAGTTTAAGAAGAATTTTAGAGGGAGAGAGAATAGAGAAGTTTATGAGAGAGTTGTTCTTCTCTATTAGTGTATCTTGGTGTGTTGATGAAGGGCTCTATTTATTGCTGAATTAAAGGGGGGGTTTTTTAGCAAAGAATCTCAGCCAAAATCTGTCCCAATCAGCAATGAATATTTAGAAAATCCATCCTATGATTTGGCCAAAATTGATATGTTTAGCTTTAAGATGTTCTTGCTGTTTTAGGTAATAGTTGTTGAAGGAAAGAGTAACAGAAAAGGAAAGTATTTTAGCAAGAAAAAGATAGTTTCTTTAGTTGGTTTTGAATTTTACCCAAATAAGGAAAATTTGCAATTTCAAGGCTGCTAGGTTAGCTGGGACAACTATTCTGTCAGCTATTCTAGCTGTTCTAAAATAACTATCCTCACTGTCAAGAAAGCTATCACAGTTGTCATAAGATAGCAGTTGCTTGGGGCAAAAGTAGATGAGGCCAGCTGGTTGATGTCAGACTGTTGGGGAAGATATTCAGCATTTATTTCATAGGTTTGCCTAAAAATGGTAAGATCTCTTTTAAGGGTATCTTGCCATTTTGGGTATAGCAAGCTGGCTACTGGGATTTTAGCATTAAATGGTTGGTGATATCAGTTTCAGCCAGGTGTCAAGTGCTGAAAACACTGCTAGGGTTCTACTGGAAAGGTTTCCTTTTTTTAAGTGTTTATAATTTTGGTCCAAGATTTTATTATAACACATTTTTAGTAAGTAATAGAATGATTGATTGATAGTTAATGAAGCTCTAGAGATTTAGTTAAGGTCTCATTGTGTTATGACTTAATCTTGGTGAGCAAGAAGAGCATTTAATGCTCTACTCTAGCAGCTGGCAAAGGAATATTTGATCTGATTATGGCAGACAGTAGCTGGACATTAGAGATATCATAAATATTCTATATATTTGGAGATTAAATATAGCTAATCAGACTAGGCCATGCGTTTGAGTTGAATTTTAGCTGAAAGTAGTAATGTAGTTTATGTAGAATAATATAATGAAGTTTCTAAATTTGTCTAGGAACAGCTGGAGGTTAAATGAATAGTTATTTGGTCAGCATTTAAATGGCTGGAGATATTGAGTATTTGGCATATAATGAATATTAAGCTTTAGGAAAAGATCAATGGGGAGTTTTATCATCTTAAGTGCTATGTGATAAGAGATACTTACCATATGTTACCCGCTATACATGGACTCGTCAGAGTTCAAGGAGTTGGAGAAGACACACCAAGCAACATGTTTCTTTTATCAACATTAAACCAATAGAGTTTTACTGAACATACCTCTTAACCCTCCAAACTACGACTCCCAAAATTTTCCCGAAGAGACTCATGAGCTTGGATCATAAGTTGAAGATGAGATGACATACCTTGGGTTTTGTAGTCATTTTGTGTAAATATGGGCTTTTTTTGGAAAAGCCATTTTTCATGAGTGTATGAGAGGTAATATGGGCCATGAGTTTTGATTCTTTACTTAAGCCCGATCCATATGTTGATGATGTCGTGAGGTTATGATCCCAATTGATGAAGAGGAAATGTGAACCATGAATCCGCCTCTTGAAGTAAGAATCTTATGGGCCATGTGAGCCCAATCCATGAGATATAAGCTTATTTTGAGATTTAAAGAGATTTACCCAAAATCCTGTATCAACAAGAAGATCCAAGGTATGCTTCCTTTGACACAAGGACAAACCCTTTACAATTCTAGCCACCTCAAGCCTAAGAAAGTATTTTAAAGTCCTAAGGTCCTCAATCTTGAATTTGTTATCCAAAAACTGCTTGAAAGAGTTCACTGCATCTATATCATTGCTTGCAAGCAATATGTCATCAACATACACCAAAATAATGATAATGGAACCTCTTTGAACTCTAGTGAAGACAGAATAATCGAATTTGGACTGAACAAATCCATGATTGACAATTATGGAAGACAATTTTACAACTACTGTCTGCTAGCTTGTTTAAGACCATAGAGAGACTTGATCAATCTATAAACCTCCGCCTTGATGCCAATTCCAAGAGGTGGAAGCATGTATACCTCTTCATGGAGATCACCGTGTAGAAAAGAATTGTTGACATCAAGTTGTGTCAAATGCCAACTACAAACAACAGCTAGTGCCAACAAAGTTCTAACTATCATAAACTTGACCACAGGGGAGAAAGTTTCATAAAAATCAATGCCTTCAATATGAGTAAACCCCTTAGCCACCAAACAAGTTTTATACCTCTCCACAGAACCATCAACCTTCAATTTCACTTTGAAAACCCATTTACACCCTGTAGGAACCTTGCCAGGAGGAAGTTTATGCATAATCCAAGTGCTATTAGCCTTAAGAGCATCAATCTCAACTTTCATTGCATATTGCCATCTAGGATCTAAGATGGCTTAAGCATAAGATTCAGGCTCCTTAGAAATGGACAAAGCAAGAGCAAAAGCCCTATGACCAGTGGAGAGTTTATCATAGGACAGAGTAGAAGAGATGGGATAGAGAGTACCTAAATCATTAGAGGCAATGGAATCGTGTTTCTGAGTAAAGGAAGCAGAAGCTAACACGTGTAGAAGCAAGGTTACAGTGGTAATCATGAAGATAAGAAGGTGCTTTATGAGTTCTAGTGGACTTCCTTTGAGGTTGAGGTACTGGTGGAGGAACAGGAAAAGGGATCAACAGGAGTAGAATTAGAGTACTCTAGGTTAGAATTAACAGGAACAAGATCAGAAAACTCATCAGGAGGTGTTGCTCCATCTGTAGTATAGGAAGGTGTAAACTCTACAAAAATAGTAGGTGTACTAGACTCTGCAGAAACAGTAGATGGACTAGTGTTCTAGAAACATTGAATGAGAAAGTGTGGAAGAAGGAATAGAATTGGATTTTGAAAACTAGTGTTTAAAAGGAAAAATGGATTCTTTGAAAATAACATCCCTAGATACAAAACAGGTTCTAGAAGCTAAATCACAAAACTTGTAACCTTTTGTACCAAAGGGGTAGCTAAGGAATATGCATGCCTTTGCCCTAGGATCAAATATGGACATGTCTCTAGTCAATGTGGAAGCATAACAAAGGCAACCAAATGATCTAAGGTGACAATAGGAAGGAGTATGACCTAACAACATTTGAAAAGGTGTAACATAATGCAAAAAGGGACTAGGTATTCTATTAATGGGATAAGTCGCAGTGAGAACACAATCATCTTAAAACTTTAAAGGAAGGTTTGCTTGAAATCTCAATGCTCTAGCAACAAGAAGGTGTTGATGCTTTCTTTTAACTACTGAATTCTGTTGTGGAGTTTCTACACAGCTAAGCTGATGTATGATACCCTTAGAGGCATAAAAAGAGTTCAAAGCAAACTCAGGTCGATTATCAGATCTAATGATCTTGATAGGAACCTTAAACTGTGTGATCAGATTATAAAAGAATCGAATCAAGTAGGAAGTTTCAAATTTGTGTTTCATCAAGTAGACCCAAGTACATCAACTATAATCATCCACTAAGGTAAGAAAATACTTAGATCCATTTAATGAAGGAGTAGAATAAGGACCTCAAATGTCAACATGTATTAAATTAAAACAAGAAAAGGAAGAAGAAACAGATGAGTGAAAAGACAATCTTTTTTGTTTGGCAAGAGGACAAACAGAACAATCAATCTTTTATTAATATTGCAGGTAATAACATCTGGGACAAGAGACTGCAACAAAGCTAATCTTTGTGGGCAAGGATGACCTAACTTGCAGTGCCATAGGCTAGTTTTATCTACTTCAGAAATACAAGAGTTGAAACAGAAAAAAGAAAGGATAGAAAGGATAGCAGAAATAGATGCAAGCAATGAATCAAAGGAGTTGCTTTGCAGTGTGTAAAGACCTCCTTGCTTCTTACCCAACCCAATCATCTTCCAAAGCTATAAGTCCTGAATGAGACAGAATTGTAAAAGAAAAATACAACAACAAGATGGATTTTGAGTTAGTTTTCTTATAGAAATCAAATTGAAGGAGAAACCAGGAATGCAAAGCACATTTTCTAAGAGTAATGTAGGAGAAATTTTCATAGTTCCAATGTGTGTGACCTTAACCATATCTCCATTAGATAATCTAATAGAGATTTGAACTATGGAAGTCATATAAGTAAAGAACTGAATGGAATGAATCATGTGGTCTGTATTACCACTATCAAGAATCCAATCAGTGGAACTAATATGAGTAGTAACAACATTTAAAGAGAAAACAGAATATTCTAAGGAAGGAGTGGATCAAATACCTGAAACCTCATGTCCTTGAAGACCAATAAAGACTAAGTGATGATATTGGCAACTTGGTTGTTAGAACATATGTGGAACTTGTTAAGAACATGTGTCATATAGAATTGGCTAATCCTTTGACAAAACGCACTTTATTTGTAATTGGGAAGATCTAGAATGTGTTTAATACTTCAAGGAATAAGAGCTCAAGTCCAAGTATTAAAGCCATGCAAATCTGTTCAAGCATCAAGTGAAGAAGTGTTGTTCATTAAAGCTCAATAGATGTATATATCGAGATTTAATATGTGATTCTCGACAGCTCTCGACAAAAGCTGTATCTATCAAGAATTGTAAAATTCATATTTCTAGATCTGTTTTTCATTTATATCCAAGCTATTTGTGTAAGGTTTCTATTCTCACAACCCTAGACATATATAAGGATTATTTTAAAGGCTGTCCAAGGTGATGCAACTTGATACAAAGTGATTATTCACTTAAATTGTGACCGGTGACAATTTTCCCTAGTTCATATTTCTTTTGAAGAAGCTGCTACGTCTTTGCGCCAAGGGTTTTGTGACCAAGGATCTTCTAGATTTTCATCGTCTGGATGAACTGAAGAACTTTGCAGCCAACATATTTCTCAAGTTAGTGTGCTAGTCATGTACTAAGATCCGTGCATTGATTGGTTAGTCACGTACTTGGAGCCGTGCATTGAAAGGAGAGATTGTCACTACATTACAAGTCCAATTGTGTGTTGGGGTAAGGGTTCAACTGTAGGTTGTGATGATGCAAAAAAAATTTGTAGACTGAATGCTCTGGGCTTCAATGGACTAGTCATTGTCTAGAAGGCTTGAAAACAAAAAGACAAGATCAAAGGTGACCAGGGTGAACCGGCCAAGAACCCTCCGATACTTAAGTTAGTTTTTTCTCTAGAACTTTAGAATTCCAACTTTTGGGGTTATGAAAAACTTACTTCCATTTAATATGGATGAGTCATTATAAAGTGACCTTTGGAGTGGTTACTTGTTTTGTAACTTCCCCAATATTTGTGGAAGTTAGAAGGTTCAGATTTAACTTCCACAACTGCTATAAAAGTTAGAATATTCAATCTTATCTTCTAAAACCGCCATTTGGAAGTTAAGTACCTTATAGGAAGTTATAGCGATGAATAAGGACTCTACTCGTGCTTCAAAATAATAGCACGTGATCCAAATTACAAGCTTTTGCAGATAAATCTATTTCTAGAATTTTCGTAAGTGTTGGGGGTTTGTCCAAGTGCTTTCCTAATGGAAAACCCTCATGCCCATGGACGACTATCTTACTATAGATGGCCTTCTTACATTAGGATGACCATTTGGAAGTTAAGTACCTAATAGGAAGTTATAGCAATGAATAAGGACTCTACTCATGCTTCAAAATAGTAGCACGTGATCCGAATTACAAGCTTTTGTAGATAAATCCATTTCTGGAATTTTCCTAAGTGTTGGGGGGTTGTCCAAGCACTTTCCTAATGGACAACCCTCATGCCCATGAATGACTATCTTAATATAAACGGCCTTCTTACATTAGCATGACCTTTTTGCTTTGGACAACTCTTATGGTCGAATTGGAGTTGGTTTATTTTTGTTCACCATTAACTGCTTCCTTGTCAAAGGTCATTTAGTGTACCTTAGAATTTACTGTTATCTTTGGACACGTGCCTTTATGTTAGTAGTTGGAAGTCATGCCATGTGTCATTATTTCTTCAGCTAAATTTTATTGTTCTAGATTGTGCCACATGTCAAGGTCTCATTGGAGACTTGTCACGTCGACTTATTTTCTTGAGGAAAATGCCACGTGGCCTCTTCTAGTTGGCTGCATTGTTTCAGATGCCAAACCTTGTTGCCTATAAATAGTAGAATTCCTCTCCTACCCTCTCACATTTCCTAAATTTTTTCCTTTGACATTTGTCGTCCAACGCCTCAACTAGGAGTCTTCCCGCATCTTTATGCCTTCTTCGTCTAAAGCAAGGTAATTTCTTCATTCTCATCTTTAGGTTTTCCTTTTTTCGTCAAGATGTCTGAGGCTTCCGTTTCTTCGTTTAGTAATAGCGTCAACAAGGAGATAGATGAATACCATGATAGCACTAGTGATAGTGGTTCCAATAGTGGTAGCAGTAATAGTAGTAGTGGAGGGAATACCAAAAACGAGCAATACACGTCTAGTGTTCCTGGGGTTACTTTAGAAGTTCTTCAGGAAAAACATAGGACGAGGGCAGCCTCTGGATCAGGAGCTGACACCTCGATGAGTGTTCCTCTGTCCATTCCTTTAGACGAGGTAGAGATAGTATATAGTTGTGTTGTAGGCGTCCATTCCAAGATGGATGAAAAGAGGCTTACTTCCTTTAGAAGTTGGTATCAAATTCCAGACGACCTTAACCCTAGGTTAGCCGTCCAAGGGGAGTGGTGTTATGACCCTCATCTTGGAACAGATGTTTATGAAGCTTACTTTATAGGGGGACTTAGGTTGCCTTTTAATGCCTTCACTAGAGAGTTACTTATCAGGTTAGGTTTAGGAGTATGTCAATTTAATCCCAATGCATGGAGCTTAGTCGTCTCCATGCAAGTTTTATGGAAGGAAGTGTTTTAAGGGGACCGTCCTCTCATTGTGAATGAGTTTCTCTACTGCTGCAAACCCTCAGAGATTAGTCAGTCCCTTAGCTTTTATTAGTTCACAACTAAGGGCAAAGACTATAGACTAAAAAAGTCACTTTTAACATCTGATAGAAATTGGAAGACGGGATTTTTCTTCGTCTCTGGTTTTTGGGTTGAACACCCTGTTGAGGTTGCTAGGGATCTATTCGCCCCCTGTATAGGAGAGATAAGGAACCTTCGTCCAGAATGTATGTTTCTTTCTTATTCAATATTTTTTATTATCTTTTTATAATCGTCTAACCCCTTTTTTTATAGCTGTTTGACGACTGTCTTTGAACAAATTCTACATTGAACGCATCTAGAGAGCTTGTCTATATGCTGATAGGAGTTTCCATTCATTAGTGAGCCTTAATCATCTTATAACTTGGGGACTTGGTCCTGAACCATCTCCTAAATCTTTGACCCATAAACGCACTATTCGTAGACGTGAGTTCTTACTTAAAGAAATTATTTGAATATTACCCTTTGATAATTTCTAACATTTTTCTTTTGAGGGATGACAACCATGAAAGAAAACAAGAGAAAGGGGGTAGTGACTGAGGAGACCTTACTAGAGACAGAGTCACAACCTCGTCCTTCCATTGTGGAGAAAAAAATATGTCCAAGGCAGTTGACTTGGAAAATCTTCCCAATCGTCGAAAGGACAAGAAGGCGAAGCATAAGTCATCCAAAACTAAGGTCGTCAAGCCAAGCCTTACTGTCCCTCCTACCACTCAACAGCCATCCATCCAAATTCATGATGTGGACCCGTTTGAACTTGTTGGAGTTACTCCGTCCATGACTGCTGCACCTACCTTGTCTCAGCCTCCTCCAAGAGCTCTTATGAACCTCGTTGATAATAAGGATTTGGCTTAGGAAAGGTTTAAGAAGGCTGTGACTGATGAGGACATGGTTGCATGCTATGACATGTCCTTAAAAGAGTTTCAACATTCTTTTGTTCATGATCTTTTCAAGGTATGTAATTTCACTTTTACCTTGTCTTATCATTTCGCATTTTTTTCGTCTAACAAAATTTTTTAACCACTTGTGTAGGCAATATCAAAGTTCATTGCAACGTCTAGGCAGGCCACAGAGATGGACAAAAAGAGGATCAAGCTTGAGATGAGAATCCAAAAGGTTAAAGACAACTGTAGGAGTTGGGCTGAAAAGGCAACCAAGGCTACAAACGAGGTCAAGGAACTGAAAAACCTCGTCAAAGAAATTAAGGCTGATATCGTCGAAAAGGATACCTGTCTTGACCATCTTCAGAAAAGAAATGATGAGTTAAGCACTCTTCTTAAGAATGCCAAGAAGGACACCATTGAGGAGTTTAGAGCTTCCAGCTAGTTTACTGACCTTTTGGGCATGAACTATGCTGTTGGCTTCGAAGATTTTCATATGGACGCTATAGAATGCTTCCTTGAAATTGATTTCAGCTCCATCAAGCTCAATCTCGATGCCACAAGCTCTCTCCTCCAGACGAGTTCTAAAGATGTTAACATTGAAGACAATGCTACCACCCATCCTACCCAAGACAAGCCTAAAATTGGAGATAACCCCCCATAGTAAAAATGTTCTCTCTCTTCTTCTTTTTTTTTTTTTTAAGTATGAGGTCCATTGTTTTGGACCATTTAAATTTGCCTAAGTACATTTTACTCGTCCATAATCTTTGGGACGAGCTTTGATACAATTGCCTCTTTAGGCTTTACTTTACAAGAGTTTTTGGATGGTGGTCGTCTACCCTTTTTTTTTTTAACTTATGAATGAATGTTTATTTTCATCACTTTTTATTTACTTTTGAACATGTTATTGTGTGGACGAATTTTTTTTATTTACATCATCCACATTATACTGGTTTTTAGTATGGTCTGTCCACTTATGAAGGCATTTAGCTCGTCCATGTTAAGAATTTCTTCATGTTCAACATTTTTACCATTCTTTAAATTTTACAAATATAAATTGTCTTACAAATGGCCCTGCTTTTCCAGCTTCATTCGTCTAAAGATTTGACTTAGCCGATTCTATTTTTCATCTATAGGCTGGACAGTGCATACTCATCTTTAGGCAAGATGTTTCCAGTATTTACTCGTCCAAAGATTGGATTGTTTTGGCTGGTTATATTTATCCATAGATTTTGAATCTTCTTACGTGCACACATTTTCTTGCCCATTGCTTGGATGAATATGCTTCAGGTTTTACCTCGTCCATTGGTCAGATGAATATGCCTTAAGCTTATTTTTCTTTGCTTTATCCTTATTTAAGGAAAGCTTATAGACGTTACATCCCTGCGCCCAGAGATTTTACTCTTCTTGGGCCTTTAGCCTTCTTGTGGATGAAATCATGAAGATTAGAAATTCATACATTACATACATCGGGAATCCAAACTGTATACATAACATAAATATCATCCACAAGCATGGCATATGCTTAAAAGCTAGTGCCTTTTAGGGAATTAAGAATTTTTACACGCAAACATATACACTAAGTCTATGAGTTCGTCCAAAGTCCATAGACAGTGCATAGTTTAGAAACTAATGCACCCTTAAGGAATTGAAATACAACATATAATACTAATGACAAACACAAGTAAATGCAAGTAATAGAAAGTAACACAAACTTTGGCTCGTCCAGGGTGACAACGTCTAGGATGATCTCGTCCAGGATGATATCTTACTAATAATATCTTCTTAAATGCTCAACATTCCAAGGGTGCTTTAGCTTTCTCCCATCTAGGGCTTCTAACTAATATGATCCTTGTCTCTTGCAATTAATAACCCCGTAGGGTCCTTTCCAATTAGGTCCCAATTTCCCATGGGCTAGGTTTCTTGTTGACAAAGAGACCCTTTTTAGGACAAGGTCCCCAATGTTGAAGCGCTTGAGTTTCACCATTGCATCATATTGTCTAACCATGAGGCTTTTAAACCTTGTTGTCCTTTGCTCCGCATCTATCCTTACCTCATCTATAAGATCAAGGTTGAGATGAAGTTGATCTTTGTTATCCTCGTCCTGATACTTCATCGCCCTGTGGTTTGCCATATGCACTTCTACAAGTATCACTACTTCACTTTCATAGGCTAGTTTGAAAGGAGTTTCCCCTATAGGGGTCCTCACAGTCGTCCTGTAAACCCATAGAACACTTGGTAGCTCATCTGACTATACTCCTTTTCTCCCCTCAAGCCGAGTCTTGATGATCTTCAATAAGGATCGGTTTGCAACTTCTTCTTTTTCGTTTACTTGTGGGTGGGAGGGTGAGGAATAATGATTCTTGATTCCAAATTGCTCACAAAAGTCTCTGAAAGGTGTGCTGTTAAATTATCGTCCATTGTCAGACACTAGTACCCTAGGTACCTTGAACCTGCATACAATGCTCTTCCAAACGAATTTTTTGACATTCTGCTGAGTGATCTTTGCTAAGGGTTTGGTTTCCACCCATTTAGTAAAGTAATCGATCCCTACCACCAAAAACTTCATCTGTCTGGTTCTAAGTGGGAAGGGACCTAAGATATCTAGTCTCTATTACACAAAGGGCCATGAGGCCATCATCAAGGTGAGATACTCCAATGATTGTCTAGGGATGTTGCTGAAGCGTTGACACTAGTCACACATCTTGACATAAGCCTTAGCATTTGCTTGAATAGTTGGCCAGTAGTAACCTGCATGGACGACCTTATGGACTAGTGCTTTTGCTCCCAGTGGTTTTCGTATGTTCCTTCATGAACCTCTCTCAATACATAGTTTGACTCGTCTAGAGCTAAGCACCTTAAGTAAGGCTGAGAGAAGCTTCACATATATAGCACCTCAACTATGAGGACATACTTGGCAGCTCTAATCCTCAATTTCCTAGCCTCATCCTTATCTTCTAGAAGCCTTTAATCTTTAAGGTAAACTATTATTGGAGTCATCCAATTTTCTTCTCCTTCAATTTGTTGTACCTCTAGGAGATCTATGCTTGGCATGTATTGGACTTTGTCACACTCGTCCATAGCTCCCCCTACTGAAGCTGCTTTTACCAAAGCATCCGCTTCTAAGTTTTCCTCCCTTAGGAGTTGAACAAAACTGGTTTCTTTAAATCTTTTGACAAGCCACTTTATCTTACTGAGATATTTCCTCATCTGATCTTCCTTAACTTCACACATTCCATTCACTTGATTGATGATCAACTGAGAATCTCCTTGGATGACTACTGACTCTGCCCCTAAGAACTTAGCCAATTCCAATCCTTTAAGGAGCACTTTGTATTCAACTTCATTGTTGGTGGTTTGGTATTGTAGACGAGCTGCGTACTTTAACTTGTCTCCTTTCAGGGATTTTAGTATAACTCCAATTCCTTCTGCATATAACGTGGACAAGCCATCCACATTGATGACCCACCTCTGAGCTTTATCCACCTTGTCTAGCTCACCTTGATTGGAAGTGAACTCTGCAATGAAATCCACTAATACTTGTGTTTTTATTGCGCTTCTTGGTTGGTACCTGACATCAAACCCACTAAGTTCTATGGCCCATTGGATTAGTCATCCTGTGACTTCCAACTTGTTCATCGCCTTCTTTAGTGGATGATCTATCAAGATAGTGACGAAAGTGATCTTGAAAGTAATGCCTTAACTTCCTAGAAGTAGTGACTAAAGCAAAGGCTAGCTTTTCCATCATGGGATATCGTACTTTTGCCCCTCTTAGCACTTGGCTTGTATAGAAAACTGGCTTCTATATCTTCCCTTCTTCTCTAATCAACGCTAAGCTTACTACATGCGAGGATACCATTAAATACAAATATAATTCTTTACCTGGTATGGACGAGCTTAGTAGAGGAGCAGTGGTGAGGTAGGTCTTGAGGTCTTGGAAGGCCTTCTGACACTTGTCCATCCATTCAAATGCCTTCTTGAAACCTTAAAAAATGGTAAACACTTGTCAGTAGCTTTTGAGATGAATATGTTAAGGGAAGCAACTCGTCCGATGAGAGATTGAACTTCTTTGATATTCCTTAGCGGCTCCATAATTAGTATCGCTTAGATTTTATCAAGATTTGCTTCAATTCCTTATGTGAAACCATGAACACAAGAAATTTTCCTAACGAAACTCCAAAAGCATACATGCTCAGATTCAACTTCATGTTATATCGTCTAAGCGTATCAAAGGTCTCTTGAAGATCGGCTAGATGCTTTTCCTCATCCAAGCTCTTTACCAACATATCATCTACATAAACTTCCACATTCTGTCCAATCTGTGGACAAAACATATGGTTAACCAGCCTTTGATAAGTTGCCCCCGCATTCTTCAAACCGAAGGGCATCACTTTGTAGCAAAACAAGCTCTAGCTAGTAATAAAGGATGTCTTCTTTTGATCCACCTCGTCCATCCTTATTTGATTGTAGCCTGAGAAGGCGCCCATGAAACTTAGCAATTTATGACCCACAGTTGAATCCACCAGCTGGTCAATGCGTGGCAATGGATAGCTATTTTTGGGGCAAGCCTTGTTCAAATCAATGAAGTCCATGCACATCCTCCATTTGCCATTAGTCTTCTTGACCATCACCACATTAGCCAACCAGTCCGGGTAATAAACTTCTCGGATAATTTTTACCGTGGTCAACTTCTGGACTACTTTTTTATTGGCATTATCTCGTTCAGGAGCAAAAATTCTTTTCTTTTGTCGTACGAGCTTGGAGGAAGGATACATATTTAAACGATGGGTAATGGTACTTGGGTCAATACCTGGCATATCTTCATGACTCCATGCGAACACATCAATGCTCTTCTTTGAAACCTAGACAAGGCCTTGCTTCGTCTTCTTTTCTCCAATCCTTGTAAACTTTTTAGGGTTATTCTCATCCAAAGGAATGTCTTCCAACGCTTCCATGGGCTCTGCTGTAACTCTTCTCTCCTCTATGCTCATCGTCTGCATGTGCTCATTCATTGCCAACATGGCTAGATAGCATTCTCTGGCAGCTAACTGGTCTCCTAGCACTTGACCTACTCCATAATCTGTTAGGAACTTAATTGACAAATTGTAGGTAGATGTTACTGCCTTCCAACTATTTAAAGTCGGTCTTCCAATGATAGCATTGTATGACAACGAACAGTCCACAACAAAGAAATTTACTTCTTTGGTTATCTGTTATGGATATGCTCCTACCACTACAGGTAATGTAATAGTACCCACAGGTTACACTTTCATCCCTCCAAATCCTACCAAGGGCGAATTTACTAGACGAAGTTGATCTCGTCCAAGCCTCATTTGTTGGAAGGTAGGGTAATATAAGATGTACACTGAACTCCATTGTCTACCAACACCATTCTAGTCATGTAATTAGTGATGAGCAAAGTGATGATGATCATGTTGTCATGTGGGTGATGAACCCTTTCAGCATCCTCGTCCATGAACGTAATGGCTTGCTCATCCACTCCCCTCATCCTTGGGAATCGTCCAGAAAGTTGAACGTTTTGCACCACCTTCAAGTATGTCTTCCTTAACTTGGAAGATTACCCTGTTGAGGTCCCTCCTATAATAACTCTTATTTCTTCAAGTGGGGGTCATGACAACTCTTCTACCTTTCCCTTCAACTTCTCATCCTTGTGATCTTGTCCAAGAAATTTTCTCAATTTTCCTTGCCTGATGAGATTCTTGATCTACGACTTCAAGTCAAAGCACTCGTCCATATCATGCTCATGATCTCTATGAAAGCGGCAATACTTGTTCCTATTGGGCTTGTTGGGATCTCCTTTCATTTTTTTCGGTCACTTCAAGGATGGATCATCCTTGATTTGCATAAGAACTTGTTCAAGTGGAATATTCAATGGCATATATTGCTAACTCCTTGCTGAAGAAGAACTTGCCTTCTTGTTGTCTCGATCTTTCTTCTCTCCCGTCCGGGCCTTCTTTGGACGAGGACCCTATTTAGGATGGCATGGGAGATCCACTTCTATTCACCCGGCTCTCTTCCTCTTCTAGGCTATGATTGCATCCTCCGCATTCATGAAGCTTTGGGCTGAATGGACGAGTTTAGCCATGGTTTGTGGCTCTTGATCATAAAGCTTATGGATGAATAAATCAGAACTGACTCCATTATGGAAGGCTGCCAATAACAATTTGTCGTCCATCTCATCTATCGTCAAGGCTTCCCTGTTAAAGCGAGTAATAAAGGACCGCAAGTTTTCATTTTCTCTTTGCTTTATAGCCAACAGGTTGGACGAGGAATGCTTATGCCTTTGTCCTTCAATAAAGTTTTTGACAAACAACTTACTCAATTCTTCAAACGAGCCCACAATTTTTAGAGGTATCTTGCTGAACCACACTTGTGCTGGCCCCTTAAGGGTGGAAAGGAAGGCCATACACATAATCTCATCTGGAACCCCTTGAAGATGCATTGTAGTCTTAAAGGTAGCGATATGATCACACGGGTTACGCGTTCCATCATATGAGTCCAAGGAAGGCATCTTGAACTTAGGAGGCAAGGGATGACTGTTGATGAAAGCCATGAAAGGGAAATTAGTTAGATGAACTAAATCATCTACAGGATTCGTCCTTCTCATGTTCTCCCTCATCTAGTCCATGACCCTCATCATTTGATCCATCTCCCTCTCCAAGTGTGGCACCCTTCGTGAAGCAGTGCCCCTTAACTAGTTATCGGGCTTAGCATTTTCTTCTTCTCTAACTTCTTGACTTTGAGTTTGTCCTTCCACGTATCTTTTGTGGCGATGCTTCCTTAAATTAATCTCCCTAATCAACTCTTGGTTCTAACGGATTAATTCTTCCATAGCGGCTGCCATGGACTGTATGTGTTGGATGGAAGGAGGTTGCATGACAGGTGTTGACTGACGATCACAGTTGGGATTACTAGAAGCATTTTCACTTTTCTGGTGGCCTAGACTAGTGGCCATTGATCTTGTCCGAACCATGCAGCCTTTTGTCAAAGAAAGATAAATTGCAAAACACAAAATTAATCCTCCCCACAGACAACGCCAACTGATGATGCAAAGAAAATCTGTAAGTTGAATATTCTGGACTTCAATGGACTAGTGATTGTCTGGAAGGCTTGAAAACAAAAAAACAAAATCAAAGGTAACCGAGGTGAACCAACCAATAACCTTCCGATGCTTAAGTTAGTTTTTCTCTAGAGCTTTATAATTCCAACTTTTGAGGTTATGAAAAACTTACATCCATTTAATATGGATGAGTCCTTCTATAGTGAGCTTTGGAGTGGTAACTTATTTTGTAACTTCCCAAATATTTGTGAAAGTTAGAAGGTTCTGATTTAACTTCCACAACTACTATAAAAGTTAAAATGTTCAATCTTATCTTCTACAACTGCCATTTGGAAGTTAAGTACCTAATAGGAAGTTATAGCAATGAATAAGGACTCTACTCGTGCTTCAAAATAGTAGCACATGGTCCGAATTACAAGCTTTTGTAGATAAATCCATTTCTAGAATTTTTCTAAGTGTTGGGGGGTCATCCAAACGCTTTCCTAATGGACGACCCTTATGCCTAAGGACGACCGTCTTACTATGATGGCCTTCTTACATTAGAATGACCTTTTTGCTCTGGATAACTCTTATGGACGAATTGGAGTTGGTTCGTTTTTATTCACCATCAGGTTGGTATAAGGTATTAGGATTCCTTTACTTGTAACCACTTGTTTTGATAATAGTGGATTCTTAGGAGTGGTGACCTTAAATTCACCCGGTAGGGTTTTGCCTCGGTGGTTTTCCCCATCCCTAAACAAATCACCCGTGTCAAATTTAATTTTCATTGCATTTAGTTATTTGGTAATTTATTTATACTACACGCGTATTGTATGTAATTGAATCTAATTAAGACATTTGGCTAATTGATTAATGTAATTTACTAAAGGGGTCAATACATTCTTGGCCTATCAAGTGGTATCAGAACAGGCACACTCTGATTAAGGTTAATCTTTGATATGTGATCCATTGACCCCTATTTGTCATGGATAAATGACAGTCTCTTATTATGCCTCATTTATTTGATGGCACTAACTATGCATACTAGAAAGTACGCATGAGAGCTTTCTGGTAGTCTTTAGATGAGAAAGTGCGGCAAGCTGTGGAGATAGGTTGGACCAAGCCAAAGGAAGCGTCGGCTAATTGGGATGATGCTAAGATCAAAGCAGCAAACTTCAACAGCTGAGTATTGAATGCTTTATTCAATGTCGTTACTAATGAAAATATCCTCTACCGAAACTGCTAAGGAAGCATGGACTTTTTTCCAGACAACCTATGAAGGGACTAAGGCTGTCAATGATTCAAAGCTTCAAAGACTTACCACAAGTTTTGAAAAAATTGAGATGGAGGAGGATGAGTCGTTTGATGAGTTTTATACCAAGCTGAAGGACATAGTGAACTTTACATTTAATCTTGGGGAAACCATTCCCGAACCCAAGATTGTAAAAAAGGTACTTAGATCTCTTCCGAAGAGATTCCATGCCAAGATCACCGCCATTGAGGAATCAAAGGACATTGACCAAATTCCTATGACAGAGTAGGTTGGCAACCTACAAACCTATGAATTGGGTTTGACTAGGATAAGGAAATCAAGCAAGAGCAAGAGTAAGAGCATGGCACTAAAGGCCAAAAGCAGTGATACTGATGAGTCTTTGGATGATGAAGATTCTAAAATAAAATCCTACATCACTAGGAAATTCAAGAAGTTTATAAAGAATGCCAATGTGAAAGGATTCGACAAGGATCGAAAGAAATCCATTTCTTCAAAGTTCAAGAGCTAAGATAAAGGGAAGAAGGATGCTAGGGATGATAGTTAGTACACTGTGCCCTCTGGACCAAAATGCTTTAGATGTCAAGGCTTGAGACATATGAAACAATAATGTCCAACTTATATCAAGACCATTTAGAAAAGCAAGGTCTGGCTGCTACCTTAAGTGACACCAAGCCTGAGGATGATTCAAATGATAATGATGACAAGGGAATCTTGAATGCCTTCACTGCCACAATAAATCTTACCGAGGGGATTGTTGAAGAGGTAGATAAAGAGAAGGACTTGGTAGAGTCTAAGTTTGAGGAAATTGACGAAGGTTGACATCCATACAGCCTATGCAAAATTGTACAAAGGTCTCCAAAAAGTATGAGAAATTGTATAGTTGGCCACCAAGAAGCCAAGTTATGTGGAACTTGAACGAGAAGAACTCTCCACAAAGTTCAACGAAGCTAATTAGACTATTGGAGCACTGCAGTTTGAGAACAATTTCTTGGCTACAAGGACCAAGAAGCTTGAAGTAGAGCTATTTCATGTTAGAGCTCAATTAGAGAGGACTTCCAGTGCAAAGCTGGATGAAATTCTTAACTTTCAGAAATTTGCTTTTGATAGAACCATTTTGGGGTACGATTTCTCTTCTCCTAACATTGCTTCTTCTAGTACTACTATGTTTGTTTCACCTGCTAATAATGTTAATTCTGAGAACAATGATGTCAAAACTGATATAGCTAGCAAGAACATAGATAAAGGCAAATCTATCTTAGGAGCACCTCCTAAGCATGAAAAGATAGTGACTAGAAACCTTAAGACCAAGAAGAGAGATCATCAAAAGTCTAAACAAAAGAAACAACATCTTTGTCATCACTGTGAAGCTACAGGACATACTCGACCCAATTGCTACAAGTGATTAGCCACTCAACAAAGCAATGGTATGATCTCGCCTGGAAACCAAAATCAGTTTCCATCCTCTTTTGCTCCTCTTGGAGATCTTCTTAAGGCCCTCATATTCCTTTTAAACTTGAACGGTTTCAATTCTTCCCCCTCACCACCGAATCAAGGGTTCACCAAACGGAAATGTTCTTCTAAGGTGTGGAAGGAAAAAGGCTCAAAGTGATTATGTTACTTTTTCTGTCTCTCCTTTTTTTTTGTTTATGCATTACTTGTGTGTTTTGCTTTCTTGTTTTTCAATCAGTCTAGTTTTATGCTATGCTTTATTTAACATGTTTTTGTTTGTTTGTTTTCAGTTTTTGCTTTATTTTGTTTTTCATAAAAAAATTGAAAAATTAGAAAAATACAAAAACAGTGTGTTTTTTGTGTACATTGGTGCTTGTATACCTTGGATGGCCATTAAAACAAAGTTTTCTAAACTTTGTATCTTTTGTAGCTAAGATGAGCATCTCAATGCACAACTAAGCAAGTGAGCTTTGTGGCTCATGTTTGTGATGAGTACAATTAAGTAATCTCTTGTACTTAACACTCATATCACTCTTTTTTATGGGAATAACTAAATAAGTCCTAAGACAAATGTATAAATGACCATCTCACCACTAAAACCCACCAATCATGTTAACATCTGTATGCTTTGGCATCGCAAAATTGTGATGTTTAAGCTTAACATAATTGGGTATTTCTTCTCTCTCTTATATGCCCATGCATGATATGCTCAAAAGAAAAAAATATGCAAAGAAAATCAAAAGCAAAACGAATCAAAATTCTTTTAAATAAGGTTGCAAGCGTGTTTTTAGGAGATGTGGGAGTTATAGGATGTACCTCAAACGTGATTTTCCCCCATCAAGTAGTTATGATTATGTGTGAGTTAAATTGATTTTCTCATATCTCAAATCGTCATAACATGAGGCACTTATGCAATCTTGCCATGAATTCACATACAACACGCAAATTATTTGCTATTTTTGATACACCTGCAGGTACAATGTGATTTGATCATCACAAGGAAGACGTGTTAATGTATACTCACTAATTGTCTTGACTTGTTTTTGAAATATAAAATTGGTTAGACTTCTTTAGTATGTGTGTATGTTTGGATCTTAAATGCTTTGCATTTTTCTTATTAAGAGATGTTGTTGAGAGCTTAAAATGTTGTTTGGATCTTTGGTTAAGGAGCTTAAAAGCTTGCTTGATAGCTTCTCTACAGATTTCAACAGATAGCTATCTATCGAGCCCTTGGACTTCTTTTTCTCGACAGATCTTAACACATCTTTGATCCATTGAAACTTTTTGAAATTTGTCTCGATAGCTTCTCGACAGATTCTTGATCCATTGAGAAAGTTTCTGTCTAGCCGATTGCTTCTCGATAATTGTTCGATCCATCGAGGAATTTTTCTGTCTATAGATTCTCAACAGCACCTCAACAGATTTATCTGTTAAGAATTAGTGCTCGACAGAATCTTGATAAATCCTCAATCCATCAAGATGCGATTTCTTTAAATAGATCCAGCGCGAAATCAGATTCATTTTTCCCCACTTGAATTTCGGCCTAGTCCTTACATTTTCCCTCTAGTATGCTTCTCTGATCTCTTATTCTTCATGCATTTCATGCATTTAAACCTAGGTTTTGGGTTTTTGTGAAATTTTTGGGGGTTTTGAAAATTGATGAGTATCTTGTGAAATTTTTGGGTTGGGTTTTGCTTATATGATGTTATATGTTCATGCATTGCATTACATTTGCATTTTCACAATGTTTCATGCATTTAGATGTGTGTTTCTGTATTGGAAACTTGTGTGCTGGTAGGATTGGATTGGATTGGGCTGAGCCCATGATGCAATTTTCTTTGCATGCCACATGTTCATGCATTGTTCATGCATATGTACCATTCATTTCCTTTTTGGTACTCTCTGTTGATGGTGTTTTTCTGGTTCTCTCTCTCTCTCTCTCTCTCTCTCTCTCTCTCTCTCTCTCTCTCTCTCTCTCTCTCGCAGATAGTTTATGCATGGCACCCAAGTGCAAAACTACTCCGTCCCGAAACCCTCTTCATTCTAGGGCATCATCTTCTGATCCTACTACTCTTCATGTCAGGTTCCGTGATAAGAAGACCCATCAAGACTTCGCGGAGAACTTCTCCAAACGTGGCATTCATTCAAAATGCCATGTTATTCTATCGGACTTTTTCGATACTACTCTACCAACTGTCATTCATAGGCGGGGTTGGGAATCTCTGTGTAAGATACCCGTAAGTTGTCCCCCTATGATCATACAAGAGTTATACTCCAATATGCATGGTTTTGATTCTTCCATACCTCATTTGATCACTCATGTTCGAGGTACTTGTATAGTAGTTACTCCAGAGCTTATCTCCAAGGTACTACATGTTCCGAGGGTATCACATCCTAATTACCCCAGATGTCCACATCTAAGGACTGTGTCCTAAGATAAACTTCTGTCTCTCTTTTTTGAGACACCTTCTTCATGGGGTGAGTAGCAAAACACCTCATGTTCGGGCTTTACAAAAGGTTCGAGGTTCCTAAACATAGTAATGACATTTGTTCTCTATCCCTTGTCCATTATAACTCCATTACCGAGTCTCATGCTCGCTTTTTGTTGTCCCTCATTAAGGAGCTTACTATAGACTTTTCTTCTCATTTCATTCTCTCCCTTATAGACGTCTATAAGGATACGAAGACCCGTGATAAGCTTATCTTTCCTTTTACTATCACGAGGATCATTCACCATTTTTCTATCTCCTATCCCAAGTGATAGGCCAAAAATGTATTGACCCCTTGTAATAAATTAATTGATTAATTAGCCAATTTTAATTAATTAATCAAATTAACATGCAAAATACGTGGCAACACAAACGAATCACCAACTAAATAGATATGCAGCGGAAAATAAATTGACACGATGATTTGTTTACGAATAGGGAAAACCTCCGAGGCAAAAACCCCACCAAGTGATTTTAAGGTTACCACTCCCGAGAATCCACTATTATCAAAACAAGAGGTTTGTAGTGACAATCTCTCCTTGTATTGCATGGCTCCTAGTACGTGACTAACCAATAGATGCGTGGATCCCAATATGCGACTTGATCACCAATTTGAGAAGGATGTTGGCTGCAAAGTTCTTCTATTCATCACACGATGAAGATCATGAAGTTGCTTGGTCACAAAACCCTACAGTGTACAAAGACAGCAGCTTCTTTAAGAGAAAGAAGAACTAGGGCAAACTAGGTTTCTAGTCACACTTTTCTTCACACTTATGGAATTGTGCTCTTGTGCAACTGTGCCATCTTTGACGGCCCTTAAAATAATTCTTATATATGTTTAGGGTTATGAGGAAAGAAAGCCCAAAAATACATTCAAAAATTGGATGAAAATCATCTTTGAAAAACTGAACTTCATAAATCTCGACAAATACCTTAGCTATCGAGTAGTTGTTGAGCCTCGGGCTAAACGGCTCTTTTCAACCTCAATAGATACTAGCTGTCGAGTTTTAATGAACAGCATTTCTTCACTTGATTCTTGGACAGATTTGCATGACTTTTACACTTGAACTTGAAACCTTGTTTCTTGAAATATTAAACACATCCTAGATCTACCCAATTACAAGTAAAGTGCGTTTTGTCAAAGGATTAGCCAATTACATAAAATGTTGACATATGTTCCTAACACGAATCACATATGTCCTAACAATCTCCCCATTTGGCATTCCGTGACAAAACTATAACAAACAATAAACATATGAGAGAAGTCATAAATCACTTAACTCATACTCACTTGCTAAGTACAGTAAAATCACAAACTCTTGAAAAACTTTACAAAAAGAGAGTTCATGGTAGGAAGACTTTGACAATCTGTATTTTTGAAACACTTTAAACAAAACTCATCAAAGCATCTTAGTGTGAAACAGAAATAAAAGATTGCATACAAAATATAAGAAGCATGTGCATAAAGAGAGAAAAGAAACAACACGTGTAAAGATAGGTGAAAGAACTGTAATAACAACCTTAAATGTATATATCAACAAGTACAAGGTTTGCTATCACAATATGATCACAAGATCTAAGGTACATGAACAATGTATCTAAAATATGGAGAAAAGAAAAAGATACATAAAAATCCTCACTACATCCCTCAAAATATGAACACTCCCCCTAACAAAAATCTTCTATACTAACCATCCCCCTAGGAGTATGACTACTCTCATATCCAAAAGCACTCCCCCTTTTTGTCACGAGTAACAAAGGGTAAGTATATCAAGTAAATATCTCATCAGCACTGGAAGAGCTAGCACCATCATCCTCAACATCAGAAACATCAGCATCACCATCATCGTCCTCATCCTCAGAAGCCTCTAGAGTAGGAGGAGGAGAAGCAACAAAGCCACCCATGACAACCTATCATCGTGCCATATGACCAACACGGGTGTTCACCTGACACAACTCATCACTGAAAGTGTCGAGGCAAGCATCCATGCACACAAGCTGTGCCATGATGTCCTTGAGAGTCACACTGCTCGCAGAAGAAGAAGAGGTAGCGGATGTAGATAGAGCTATAGAAGCTGGAGGAATCGCCATCTCGGGCTGCCTCAAACGTAGCTGTGCCTCACTCCGTTTAACAGTAGCGGCATTTATGTCACACATGACATTGAAGTGGTCGAAAACAGGAAAGGGGACAGAAAAATTGTGTAGAATCCTCGCGATAACTTAAGGGAAGATGAGCTTATCATGAGTCGCCGTATCCTTATACACATTTATGAGGGAAAGAATGAAATGAGAGGGGAAGTCTATGGTAAGATGCTCAATGAGGGATAACAAAAACCAAGCATGGGGCTCTGTAATGGAGTTATAATGAGAGAGACGATGCAAAAAAGGTTATAACCATGTTAATGAACCTAGGACCTTTAGCAAAGGCCAAACAAAGAGTGAACTGACGATCACCCCAAACAGAAGGATGCTCACAAAAGGACATAAGCTCGTCTTTAGACACGGTCTTAAGACGTCACAACCAAGGTAGTCAGGATGCACTACCCTAGGGACATGGAGCACGTCAGATACAATATTCGGAGTGACCACGATGTGCGTACCTCGAACTCGAGTAGAAAAATGAGGTACTGAATAATCAAATCCATACATGTTGGTGTAGAACTCCTAAATAAGCACGGATGGACAAGTGACCGAGACGTCACACAGTGACTCCCAACCCTTACTGTAAATGACAGTGGGTAGGTCAGTGTCGAAGAAGTCCGACAAAATGACTTGGCATTCTAAATGAATGCCTCGTCTAAAAAAGTTCTCTAAAAAGTCCTTGCGGGCTTTATCATCACGGAACCGAATATGAGAAGGGGTAGGATCAGAAGAGGTAAATTCCCCAAAGTGAAGAAGGTTCTAAGATGGAGCGGATTTTCATTTAGGTGCCATAGAGCAACTAACTGAAACAAGAAGAGAGGGGGAGAGAGAGAGACACGCAAAAAAGCACCAATCACAATCAATATATAAGAATATAGAGAATATAAGGTACGTATGCATAAAAATGCATAAGCATGTGAAATGCAATAGTAAATACATCATAGGCTCAACCCAATCTAAACCTACCAGCACACAATCATTGCAACAAGGTAAAAACACATCTAAAATGCATGAAACATTGTTATAATGCAAATGTGATGCAATGCATGATGATTTAAAGATATTTTTGTAAAACCCATCCCAAAAATTTCACAAAACTTCATCAATTTTGAAAAACCCCAAAAAATTTTCAAAAAACCAATAAGTTAGGTCAAATGCATGAAATGCATGAAGGATTCAGGACCCTTATGATAGGCCACAAATGCGTTGACCCCTTGTGATTAATTAAGTTGATTAATTAGTTAAGTTTTTAATTAATCAAGTTAACATGTAAATTACGTGGTAGCACAAATAAATCACCAATAATCTAAAGTATGCAGCGGAAAATAAATTGACACGGTGATTTATTTACGAATATGGAAAACCTAACAGCAAAAACCCCACTGGGTGATTTAAGGTCACCACTCACGAAACTCCACTATTATCACAACAAACGGTTACAAGTAAAGGAATCTCAGTACCTTACCAACCTACAGTTGAACCCTTACCCCAATACCCAATTGGACTTGTTTTGAAGTGATAGTTTCTCCTTTTGATGCACGGCTCCTTGTACGTGACTAACTAATTGCGTGGATCCCAGTACGCGATTTCAATTCACCAACTAGAGAGAGAGTTGTTGGCTGCAAAGTTCTTCAATTCATCCACACGATAAAGATCAAGAAGATGCTTGGTTACAAAACCCTACGGTGCACATTACACAGCAACTTCTTCACAAGAAAGATGAACTAGGACATGAACTTTGTCTTGGATCACAAATAGCTTGAACAAGAATTTTTCAATGCTTGTGCAACTTCTGTACTTGTCCATCCTTCGACGGCCCTTAAAATAATCATTTTATATGTCTAGGGTTAGAAGAAAAGAAGTCTCAAAGACACGTTCATGGATTGGAATCAAAACAGAACTTAGAATCTGTTTTCCATAAATCTCGACAGATAGAGGTGTCGAGGATCTGTCGAGAAGCTGTCGAGCCTCGGGGCTAAAACAGCTTCTTAAAGCTCGATAGATGCATGTGTCGAGACTAGGCGTCGAGCTTTAGTAACTTGCACTTTTCAACTTGTTTCTTGGACAGACTTGATGACTTCAACACTTGATCTTGAAACACAGTTTCTTGAAGCGTTAAATACATTCTAATTCTACCCAATTACAAGTAAAGTGCATTTTGTCAAAGGATAAGTCAATTACATAAAATAATGACATATGTTCAAAATAAGATGAACCACATATGTCTAACAATCTCCCCCTTTGGCAATCCGTGATAAAACCACAACAAACAAATGAAGATATGAGAGAAGTCATAAATCATTTGTTGAATACAATAAAATCTATTATAATACAAACTCTTGAAAAACTTTGCAAGAAGAGAGTTTATGGCAAGTAAACTTTGACAACCTGTATTTCTGAAACACTTTTAAATAAAACACATCAAGAGATCTTTGTGTATAGCAGAAATAATAGATTGCATACAAATAAAAGAAATATGTGCATAAAGACAAAAAAGAAACAACACATGGAAAGGTAGGTGAAAGAAACATACATCAACATATATATATCAAGAAATAAGCACAATGTATGTCAATAAATGGTCACAAGACCAAGGTACATGAACAATTTACCTCAAAAGGAAAGAAAAGAAAAGAAATGCATGTAATCCTCACTACATCCCTCATATCAACACTCCCCCTATCAAAATGTCCTATACAAGCTCTCTCCCTACGAATGATTACTCTCATAACCCAAAACTACTTCCCCTTTTTGTCACAAGTGACAAAGGGTAGAGTGTCAAGTAGACATCTCATTAGAAGAGCTAGCATCTCCATCATCATCGTCATTCGAAGCATCATTTTCATCACCATCATCATCCTCAGTCTCAGAAGCTACATGAGGAGGTAGAGAAGAAGCCTCAAAAGCAAAGCAGCCCAAGGTTGCCTGTCGCCTGGCAATGCGACCAACACAAACGTTCACCTGATACAACTCCGTAGAGAGCGTATCGAGGCGAGCATCCATGCGTTGAAGCTGCGCCATGATGTCTCCAAGTGTCACATCGCTCGAGAAAGAGGAGGGTGCAGATGTGGCTCTAGCAGATCTGGATGGAGTCGGACGGGAGGAAGGAGCTGTAAAATCCGACTGTCTCGACCTAAACCGTGCCTCACTACGTTTTACGGTAGCGGCGTATATGGCGGACATGACATGGAATGGGTCAGACGAGGGAAAAGGGACGGAAAAACGGCGAAGAATCCTCGTGATAGCAGAAGGGAAAATAAGCTTATCACGGGTAGTCGTATCCCTATAGACATCTATGATAGAGAAGATGAAGCGTGAAGGAAAGTCTATAGTGAGATGCTCTAAAAGAGACAACAAAAATCAAGCACGAGGCTTTGTGATGGAGTTGTAGTTAGAGAGAGGGTGCAAAACAAATGTCATCGCCATGTTCAAAAAATGAGGACCTTTAGCAAAAGGCCTACATGGTGTGTACTGATGCTCACCCCAATCAAAAGGGCGCTCACAGAATGCAGATATCATCTCGTCTTTGGACACAGTCTATAAACACTCACAACCGGGGTAATCAGGATGATCAACCCTCGAAACATGAAGAACCTCAGAGACCAACTCCGAAGTGACAACAATGTGCATACCTCAAACCCGAGTATGAAAGAGAGGTACTTAAGAATCAATTCCGTGGATGTTGGAGTAAAACTCCTGAATCAGCATGGTAGGACAAGTGACTGGGATGTCACACAGTGACTCCTAAGCCCGACTGTGAATGGCATCAGGAAGGTCAGTGTCGGCAAAGTCTGCCAGAATAACTTGGCGTTTCTAATGAACACCTCGTTTAGAAAAGTTCTCTGAGAAGTCCTGTTGGACTTTCTCATCACGAAACCGAACAAACAAAGGAGTAAGATCAGAAGAAGAAGAGCCTCTAGAACGAAGAGGGTTCTAGGACGGAATAGATTTACATTTAGGTGCCATAGACACTACTAACGCAAACAGAAAGAAAGGGAGAAAGAGAGAAACACACAGAAAGTCCTAAAATAGTTCAATATATGACAAGTATATTGAAAGGAAAAGAACGTATGCATGGGAAATGCATGAACATGTGACATGCAACATAAAAAGCATCATGGGCTCAGCCCAATCCAATCCTACCAACACACAATCAAAGAACACACATCTAAATGCATGAAAATATAGTTAGAATGCTAATGTGATGCAATGCATGTAGTTTTAAAGATCAAATCTATAAAACCAACCCAAAAATTTCAATAAACACTCATCAATTTTGAAAAACCCCAAAATTTGTCAAAAACCCCAAAACCTAGGTTTTAAAACATGAAATGCATGAAGAATGAAAGGATTGAAGCTTACTAAGAGAAGAAAATCTTGAGAAAAGCTTGAGAAATCCTTAGGAAGAGGTTTGGAGTGAGTGAGAGAGGTTTTGGGAGTGAGAAACCAAATGTATCGAGAGAGAGATAGAGAGAAATGAGAGACAAAATCGCGAAGAACCTATATATACTCCTTCAGTAATTCTCAATAGATGCAGGTATCGAGAGGTGTCGAGACAGCTATCAAGGTAGGTATCGAGAAAAGCTACTCCGACAAATACAGCTATCGAGAAAAGGTGTCGAGAAAGGAAGATCAAACACAAAAGAGTCTTGATCGATCCATCAGCTGTCGAGAAGCTATCGAAAGGACAGAAAGTTTCTCGATCAATCCACTAGGTGTCGAGAAGGTGTCGAGATAGCGATAAGAAAAAGCTGAGAAGCTCGATAGATAGCCAGGTATCGAGGAGGTGTCGAGCTTGCTTTAAAAAGTAGTTTTTCAAGAGAAGAAAAACACAAACATGAATGCAATCGCGCATGCAACTCAACCAATGATCCAAGCAACACATTAAGCTCTCAAAAACATCTTTCAATAACAATTTTAAGTACATGGATCCCAAAACACACACACACACACACAACAAGTCTAACCAATTTTATATTTCAAAAATAAGTTAAGACAGTTTAGTGAGCATACATTAATGCATGTAAATCTTGTGATAGCCAAACCACATTGTACCTGCATATGTATCAAGAATAGCAAAGAGTATTGCATGTTGTATGTGAAAAACATCGCAAGATTGCATAAATGTCTCAAAGTTATGATGATTTGAGATATGAGAAAATCACTTTAACTCACACACAATCATAACTGTTTGATGGGGACTATCACCTTCGAGGTGCATCCTATAACTTCCACATCTCCTAGAATACATGATTACAATCATATTTTTAAAGCATTTTAATCTTTTTGCTTTTTATTTCTTTGCATATTTTTTTTTATTAAGCATATCATGCATGGGCACATAAGAAAGAAAAGAAATACTCAATTATGTTAAACTTTTGACATTGCACTTTTGCTATGTCGAAGCATACAGACGTCATTTCATGATTGGCGGGTAACAGTAGTGAGATGGTTATTTATGTCTTTCTCTTAAGATTTTCTAGTCCTACCCGTCAATAAGAGTGATACGAGTGTTAAGTACAAGAGATCACTTAACCTTACTTATCACAAATAAAGAGCTACAAAGCTCACTTGCTTAGTCGTGCATAAGAATGCTCATTTAAGCTACAAGAGATACAAAGTTTAGAAAACTCTATTTCAATGGCTATTTTAAGGTTCACAAAAACCAATGTACACAAACACACTGTTTTTGTATTTTTCAATTTTTTTTTATCAGAAAAGCAAAAATAAAACACAAGACTGAAAACACACAAACAAAAACATGTTAAAAAAAGCAAAATAATGCATAAAACTATACTAACTCCAAACAATAAAGCAACACGCAAGTAATGCAAAAATAACAAAACGGGGAGAGAGAGAAGAAGTGAACAAAATCACTTAGAACCCTTTTTCTTCCACACCTTGAACTGGTGATGAGGGAGAAGAAATCTTCTTGAACTCCTTATTGATGACTGCACTGAATAAGGCATTCAATACTCTGCTATTAAAATTAGCCGCCTCGATCTTGGCATTATCCCAATCGGTCGGCGCTTCTGCAGGCTTAGTCCAGCCTATCTCCACAGCTTGCCACACCTTCTCATCTAGTGACTGCAAGAAAACTCTCATGCGTACTTTCTAGTATGCATAGTTAGTACCATCAAACAATAGAGGTATAATAAGAGACTGACCTCTATCCATGATAAACAGGGGTTAATGGATCACACACAAGGATTAAACCCTAATCAGAGTGTGCCTGCTCTGATCCCACTTGATAGGCCACAAATGCGTTAACCCCTTGTAATTAATTAAGTTGATTAATTAGTAAAGTTTTTAATTAATCAAGTTAACATGCAAATTGCGTGGTAGCACAAACAAATCACCAATAATTTAAATTATACAGCAGAAAATAAATTGACACGGTGATTTGTTTACAAATGGGAAAAATCTAACGGCAAAAACCCCACCGGTTGATTTAAGGTCACCATTCCTGAAACTCCACTATTATCACAACAAGCGGTTACAAGTAAAGGAATCCCAATACCTTACCAACTTACAGTTGAACCCTTACCCCAATACCCAATTGGACTTGTTCTGTAGTGACAGTTTCTCCTTTTGATGCACGGCTCCCAGTACGTGACTAACCAATTACGCGAATCCCAGTACGCGACTTCAATTCACCAACTAGAGAAAGAGTTGTTGGCTGTAAAGTTCTTCAATTCATCCACACGATGAAGATCAAGAAGATGCTTGGTTACAAAACCCTACGGTGCACATTACACAGCAACTTCTTCACAAGAAAAATGAACTAGGGCATGAACTTTGTCTTGGATCACAAATAGCTTGAACAAGGATTTTTCAATGCTTGTGCAACTTCTGTACTTGTCCATCCTTCAACGGCCCTTAAAATAATCCTTTTATATGTCTAGGGTTAGAAGAAAAGAAGTCCCAAAGACACATTCACGAATTGGAATCAAAGCAAAATTTAGAATCTGTTTTCCATAAATCTCGACAGATAGAGGTGTCGAGGATCTGTCGAGAAGCTGTCGAGCCTTAGGGCTAAAACAGCTTCTTAAAGCTTGATAGATGCATGTGTCGAGACTAGGTGTCGAGCTTTAGTAACTTGCACTTTTCAGCTTGTTTCTTGGACAGACTTGATGACTTCAACACTTGATCTTAAAACACAGTTCGTTGAAGCGTTAAACACATCCTAATTCTACCCAATTACAAGTAAAGTGCGTTTGTCAAAGGATAAGTCAATTATATAAAATAATGACATATGTTCAAAACAAGATGAACCACATATGTCCTAACACCTTACCAGTGAAGAAATACTTGATCTAGGCCGAAAAATCATGTGGATGAAGTTCAAAGTGAGAAGAGAGTGATTGGGAGGTGAAAAGACAAAAAACAATCGAGAGAAATCGACGAGAAATGAGGAAAAAATCATGCGGATCCTATTTATAGAGCCTTTTAATTCTTTACAGATCAAGAGGTATTGAGAGGTGTCGAGCTTTAAAGGCATGAAACGGTCCAACTATCGAGCAACTATTCAGAGGTGTCCACAGCAAAGAGGGCTCAATGGATCTAGGAGCTATCGAGCATCTATCGAGGAGACAAACTTTCTCGATGGATCGAGGAGCTATTGAGATTGCAATAAGAAAAAACAAAAGAGCTCAATAGATAGCCTAGCTGTTGATAGGTGTTAAGAAGCTATCGAGATTGCTTTAAAAATAGTTTTTCAAGAAGAGAAAAACATAGATATGAATGCAACTCAATCAAGAATCCAACCAATATTTTAAGCTCTTAAAATCATCTGTCAATAAAAAAAAAAATGTCATGCATTTAGGTCTAAAACACACACACACACACACACACACACACACACACACACACTAAACATGTTTAACCAATTTTATATTTCAAAAACAAGTTAAGACAGTTTAGTGAGCATATATTAACACATGTAAACCTTGTGAGGCCAAATCACATCGTACCTGCACATATATCAAAAGTAGCAAAGAATATTGTGTGTGGTATGTGAAAACATCGCAAGATTGTATAAGTGTCTCTATGTTATGACGATTTGAGATATGAGTAAATCAATTTAACTCACACACAATCATAACTGCTTGATAGGGACTATCACCTTCGAGGTACATTCTATAACCCTCACATCTCCTAGAATACATGCTTGCAATCATGTTTTAAAGCAGTTTGCTTCTTTTGCTTTAATTTTTTCTTTACATATTTTTCTTTTATTAAGCATATCATACATGGGCATACAAGAGAGAGAAAAGAAATACCCAATTATGTTAAGATTTTTGACATTGCACTTTTGCTATGCTGAAGCATACTGATGTCATTTCATGATTGATGGGCAATAGTGGTGAGATGGTTATTTATGCCTTTCTCTTAGGATTTTTTTAGTCCTTTCCGTCAAAAAGAGTGATACAAGTGTTAAGTACAAGAAATAACTTAATCTTACTCTTACTCATCACAAACAACGAGCCATAAAGCTCACTTGTTTAGTTATGCATAGAAATGCTCATCTAAGCTACAAGGGATACAAAGTTTAGAAAACTTTATTTCACGGCTATTCAAGGTACACAAGTACCAATGTACACAAACACACACACCGTTTTTATATTTTTCTGATTTTTCAATTTTTTTTATTTTTATGAATGAAAAACAAAATAAAACAAATCTAAAAAACAACCAAACAAAAACATGTCAAATAAAGCAATGCATAACAACTAGACTACCTCAAAATAAGAAAACAAAACAAACAAGTAATGCAAAAACAAAAACAAGAGCGAGAGAGAAAAGTTACTAAATTACATAGAGCATTTTTCCTTCCACACCATGGAAGAGCCTTTCCTTTTGGCGAACCCTTGAACCCGCAGAGAGGAGGAAGAATTGCAACCGTTCAAGTTCGTAAAAAACATGAGGGCTTTGAGGAGTTCTCCAAGAGGAGAAAGAGAGGATGGAAACTAACTCAAGTTTCCTACTGAGACCATGTTGTTACTCTGTTGAGTGACTTGCCACTTGTAGTAATTTGGTCGAGTGTGTCCAACTGCTCCACAATGATGACAGAGATATTGCTTCTTCTCTTTATACTTTTAAGCATTACTCTTCTTAGCCCTAGAGTTTTTGGTTTCTTTCTTAACAAGCTTAAGGGGTGCTCCTAAGATAGATTTACCCTTGTCTATGTACTCACTAGCTAACTGTTAGGAATCTATTGTCATTGAGTTGTAATTACACAATTGTGTTATATTAGTTGTAACAGATAGTTAGTTAATGTGTTAGTTACTATGGGTTAATGTTTGTTACATTGGTTAATAAAGGGCTGAGTGAGCAAATGGTAGTTAGTGACCATGGGTTAGTTAGAATGGACCATGGGGTAGTTAGAAGGGTCCATGAGTATAAGGGGTAAAGGCTTGTAACAGAGGGAGGTATTGTGTGAATAATATTCTTTCATTTTACTCTCTCTTCTCTATCTCTATCTCTCTTCTCTTCCATGGAGGTCAGGTCCCCTTGAAGTGACCCATATCTTTCTCTGCGTAATCCATTCAAAAAAACCTTAACACTATCACAGTTTTAGCATCATTATTCTCATAATCAATATTGTTAGCAAGAGAAACAAAAACAGTAGTACTAGAAGATGCAATAGTGGGAGAAGAGAAATCATACCCTAAACCAGTTCAATCGAAGGCAGATTTCTGCATGCTAAGCATCTCATCAAGCTTTGCACTTGAGGTCCTCTCCAACTGAACTCTAACTTGGAACAGTTCCGCCCCAAGCTTCTTGGTCTTCACAGCCAAGAAATTGTTTACAAACCTCAATGCTCTAATGGTCTGATTAACTTCATCAAACTTGGTGGAGAATTGTTCTCATTCAAGTTCCACATCACTGAGCTTCTTGGTGGCCAACCTATACAATTTCTCATGCTTTTCAAAGACCGTATATAACTTTGTATAGGCAGTGTGGATGTCATCTTGTTCATCCATCTTCTCAAATTTTGATTCCACCAAATTTTCTTCTTCATCCACATCTTCTACAATCCCCACAGTAGGATTAACAATGGCAAAGAAGGCATTTAGGATTCAGTCATCTTCATTTTCAGAATCATCCTCAGGTTCAGTGTCACTCAAGGTAGCAGCAAGTGCCTTGCTTTTCCCGATGGACTTAAGATAAGTAGGGCACTCTTGTTTCATGTGACCAAATCCTTGACACCCGAAACACTTAGGTACTAAGGGAATAGTATACTGACCACCATCCCTAGCATCCTTCTTCCATTTGTCTTGGCTCTTAGACTGAGAAGAACTTGATTGCCTACGGTCCTTGTCGAAGCCCTTTGCATTGGTATTCTTCCTGAACTTCTTGAACTGTCAAGTGATGTAGGACTTCATTTTAGAATCTTCATCGTCTGAAGACTCATCTGTATCACTGCTATTGGCCTTCAATGCTATGCTTTTGCCCTTACTCGACTTGCCAATCCTTGTTAAACCTAATTCATAGGTCTGCAGATTACCAACCAGCTCTGTCAAAGGAATCTTGTCAATATTCTTTGATTTCTCTATTGCAAAGATCTTAGCATGAAATCTCTCAGGCAGAGATCTGAGCACCTTTCTCACAATCTTGGGTTTAGAAATGGTTTCCTCAAGATTAAAAGCTGAGTTCACTATGTCCTTGAGCCTGTCATAGAACTCATCAAATGTCTCATCCTCCTTCATCTTGATTTCTTCGAAGCTAGTTGTGAGCCTCTAAAGCTTCAAATCCTTGACAGCCTTGGTTCCTTCATAGGTTGTCTAGACAATAGTCCAAGCTTCCTTTGCAGTTTCTGTGGAGGATATCTTCTTGAACTCCTCATTTGTGACTGCACTAAATAAAGCATTCAATGCCCTGCTGTTGAAATTTGCCGCCTTGATCTTTGCATCATCCGATTCTGCCGGCGCTACCTTCGACTTGGTCCAACCTATCTCCACAGCTTGCCACACTTTCTCATCTGATGACTGCAAGAAAGCTCTCATGCGTACTTTCTAGTATGCATAGTTAGTACCATCAAATAAAGGAGGTACAATAAAAGACTATCCTCTATACATGACAAACAGTGTCAATGGATCATGACAGGCCACAAACGCGTTGACCCCTTGTGATAACTTAGATTAATTAAATTAGCCCAGTTATTAATTAATCAAATTAACAGATAATATCACGTGGCAGCACAAACAAATCACCAAACTAAGATATGCAGCGGAAAATAAATAACACGGTGATTTGTTCACGAATGGGGAAAACCCTAAGGCAAAAACCCCACCGGGTGATTTAAGGTCACCACTCCCGAAACTCCACTATTATCACAACAAGCAGTTACAAGTAAGGAATCCCAGTACCTCACCAACCTACAGTTGAACTCTTACCCCAATACCCAATTGGACTTGTTCTGTAGTGACAATTTCTCCAGTTTAATGCACGGCTCCCAGTACGTGACTAACCAATGTGATGCGCGGATCCCAGTACGCGGCTTACTCCTTTGCACGAATCCCAATACGTGACTAACTCCACAGCAACCCTTTGATTGTTGTAGTTGATTTGCAGCAGCTTCACATAGAAACACCAATAAGATCTTCAATGTTGGTGCAAGAGACTTTGCTTGGTTACAAAACCCTAAGGCGTACAAGAAACGCAGCAAGAACTCTTTCTTCTGTAGGAGGAGGCTAGGGTTTCAAAAAGAAAACCTTATGAAGCTCTCTAGAGTTAGGTTTTTCTTTTTCCACCTCCTTTAAATAGGAGCTTAATGGGCTCTCCTATTCCAAATAGGTTTACACAAACCTTGGGTTTTCCTAGTCCAATAAGAATTATACAAACCCATAAACAATTAGCTTTTTAGAATAAAAACGTTGCTGGCTATAATCTGAAACCCGTAAGCTCGATCGATCGGGACATCTGTCGAGCTTTAATGAATCTCGACAGATCGAGCTTCTGTCGAGGAGGTATCAAGACCTGCAGTTTGCACTTTTTCTTGAGCAGTTCTTGAGTAATCTTCATGTCTTCAATTTAACCACTTGTAATGATCATCTTGAACCTACTTAGATTTACCCAAATACAAGTAAAGTGCGTTTTGTCAAAGGATATACCAACTACAAAATATGTCCCCAACAATCTCCCCCTTTGGCAATCCGTGACAAAACCACAAGAGTACATTGAATGTCCTAGAATACATTCTACTCAAGTACAAATAAGCCTAGTCTAAAAGATTTGAACCTTAGAAGTTGCTGCAAGAAGAAGGTTCGGAATCTTGACTTGGCTTTAACTTGTCTTTCCTGAAAGGCACTAAACAAAACACATCAAGGTACCATGTGGAAAACAATGACAAGTTGAATAAACAAGAAATATGTGTATAAATAGAGAAAAGAAACAACACATGTGAGATAAAGAGTGAAACACATACATCATCACATATACCACTTGATAAGTATCATGTATGTAAAAAAAATGGTTACAAAACCAAAAGATACACAATCACAAAAATATATCAATCAATATCAATGTGTATCAAACTAACTCTCCCTAAGTTAGTTACAACAAAAACTTTCTTCCCTTTAACATGAAGTTCTCCCCTTAAGTCTATTACTCCCCCTGAGGAATGACATTCAATTCTCAAATTTCTCCCCCTTTTTGACACGATTGTCAAAGGGTATAAAAAGCCAAAAGACTGGACCGGAGAAAGACAGAAAACAGATAAAGAGGGAAAGAGGAGAACAAGGAACCATAGACCTACAAGAGAAAGAACAACAAGATGCTATGGACACAAAGGGAAAAACATGCAAAAAAAGAAGGATGAAATGCATGCAAGGGTATCTCGATGGATCGAGAGGTGTCGAGAAGCTATTGAGCATACCTCGATGGATCGAGAAGGTATCGAGGATCTATCGAGCAGACAGAAAGTTTCTCGATCGATCCAGCAGGTGTCGAGGTATCTGTCGAGACTGCGATAAGAAAGAGTCTAAGGAGCTCGACAGATAGCTCATGTGTCGAGAGGTATCGAGGAGGTGTCGAGATGCCTTTAAAAGCAGTTTTTCAAAAGAAGAAAAACACAGACATGAATGCAATCATGCATGCAACTCAACCAAAGATACAACCAACACATTAAGCTCTCAAAATCATCTCTCAACAAGAAAATTGATGCACATGTATCTCAAAACACGCACACACACATTAAACAAGTCTAACAAATTTTATGTTTCAAAAACAAGTTATGACAGTTTAGTGAGCATACATTAACGCATGTAAACTTTGTGATGGCCAAATCACATTGTACCTGCACATGTATCAAGAATAGCAAAGAATATTGCGTGTTGTGTGTGAAAATATCGCAAGATTGCATATGTGTCTCAATGTTATGACGATTTGAGAGATGAGAAAATCACTTTAACTCACACACAATCATAACTGTTTGATGGGGACTATCACCTTCGAGGTACATCCTATAACTCCCACATCTCCTAGAAAACACGCTTGCAACCATATTTTAAAGCATTTTTGATCTTTTTGCTTTTTATTTATTTGCATATTTTCTTTTTAACAAGCATATCATGCATGGGCATACAAGAGAAAAAAAAAGAAATACCCAATTATGTTAAACTTTTGACACTGCACTTTTGCTATGCCGAAGTATACAGGTGTCATTGACATTGCACTTTTGCTATGCCGAAGCATACAGATGTCTTATTATGATTGGCGAGTAACAGTGGTGAGATGGTTATTTATGCCTTTCTCTTAGGATTTTCTAGTTCAACCCGTCAAAAAGAGTGATACGAGTGTTAAGAAGAAGAGATCACTTAACCTTACTCATCGCAAACAAAGAGCTACAGAGCTCACTCGCTTAGTTGTGCAAAAGATTGCTCATCTAAGCTATAGATGATACAAAGTTTAGAAAACTCTGTTTCAATGGCCATTTTAAAAGTTCACACGAACTAATGCACACAAACACACACTGTTTTTGTAATTTTCTGATTTTTCAATTTTTTTTTATTTTATTTTGAAAACAAAACAAAATAAAAACTAAACAACCACACAAAAACAGACAAACATCATGAATGCATGAAAGAAGGATGCATATGCATGAAAGCAAGAAAAGAAATGCAAATGCATGAAAGCATGATTCTAAAAGCAGATAAGAAATCAAGCAAAGAGAGTCCTACTTTAGATAGAAAGAATTAAAGCAGAGGACAAACAGAAAAGACAATTAAGTCTTAGGCTCCTTTCTCACCCACACAGCACGAGTCTTTGGCCGTGAAGATGAAAAGGCACGTGTCCTAGTATGACTACTAAAGGACATAGAAGAATTAAAATTCTCCTGAAATTGAGTTAAAAATCTCAAGACTTTTAATAACTCTCCAAACAAAGGTGTAGGTCCTTGAAAGGAAACCTGTGACCATTTGGACAATTGCTTATGAGGATACAACTTAAAGCAATTAGGACGAGTGTGTCCAGAAACACCACAATGGTGACAAACATGAGCAGTTTTAGAGCTACTCGGCTTTCTAGAAGGAGGTCTAACCTTAGAGGTTGACAGAGTCCTCAGCTTAGGACAATTTGACCTAATATGACCAACAATATGACAATGATGACAAGTGGGGACAAAAACAGATTTATCATTCAACCTAGGAGGAGTTTTAGACATAGGTTTAGAAATTTCAGCGTTAACATCAGTTTGTTTACCTTTGTCTATCCTAGCAATATTAGCCTTCAACTCTTTATTATTCCTTTTGAATGGGGGAATATAAAAATCTTTTTCCTTTGAGTTAGGCTCAACAACAAGTTTGGCACTAGTTAATTTTTCAACTTCAGTTTTAAATTCAACTAGTTGCTCTTCCAAACTCTTAATTTTGTCCACCTGAGATGAAATTTGATTTTTAAAATTCTTATTCAAATTAGTGGCTGCATCCAATTTTGCACTCAAATCATCTTTTTCAAGCTTGACCTTTTTAAATTTAGCTTTTAATTTTGTAGAACACTCAAGAGATTTCATACAAAAATTATAAAGCTTGCAATAGGCATCATGAATATCATCATCATCATTCAACATAAGATCATGCAAATCAAGACAATCAAGAGTTTCCATGACAACAGGGGTCAATGGATCACACATCAAAGATTAAACCCTAATCAGAGTGTGCCTGCTCTGATACCACTTGACAGGCCACAAACGCGTTGACCCCTTGTGATAACTTAGATTAATTAAATTAGCCCAGTTATTAATTAATCAAATTAACAGATAATATCACGTGGCAGCACAAACAAATCACCAAACTAAGATATGCAGCGGAAAATAAATAACACGGTGATTTGTTCACGAATGGAGAAAACCCTAAGGCAAAAACCCCACCGGGTGATTTAAGGTCACCACTCCCGAAACTCCACTATTATCACAACAAGCAGTTACAAGTAAGGAATCCCAGTACCTCACCAACCTACAGTTGAACTCTTACCCCAATACCCAATTGGACTTGTTCTGTAGTGACAATTTCTCCAGTTTAATGCACGGCTCCCAGTACGTGACTAACCAATGTGATGCGCGGATCCCAGTACGCGGCTTACTCCTTTGCACGAATCCCAATACGTGACTAACTCCACAGCAACCCTTTGATTGTTGTAGTTGATTTGTAGCAGCTTCACATAGAAACACCAATAAGATCTTCAATGTTGGTGCAAGAGACTTTGCTTGGTTACAAAACCTTAAGGCGTACAAGAAACGCAGCAAGAACTCTTTCTTCTGTAGGAGGAGGCTAGGGTTTCAAAAAGAAAACCTTATGAAGCTCTCTAGGGTTAGGTTTTTCTTTTTCCACCTCCTTTAAATAGGAGCTTAATGGGCTCTCCTATTCCAAATAGGTTTACACAAACCTTGGGTTTTCCTAGTCCAATAAGAATTATACAAACCCATAAACAATTAGCTTTTTAGAATAAAAATGTTGCTGGCTATAATCTGAAACCCGTAAGCTCGATCGATCGGGACATCTGTCGAGCTTTAATGAATCTCGACAGATCGAGCTTCTGTCGAGGAGGTATCGAGACCTGCAGTTTGCACTTTTTCTTGAGCAGTTCTTGAGTAATCTTCATGTCTTCAATTTAACCACTTGTAATGATCATCTTGAACCTACTTAGATTTACCCAAATACAAGTAAAGTGCGTTTTGTCAAAGGATATGCCAACTACAAAATATGTCCCCAACAGATCACAAAGCAAAGATTTAACCCTAATCAAAGTGTGCCAGCTCTGATACCACTTGATAGGCCAAAAACATATTGATCCCTTATGATAAATTAATTGATTAATTAGCCAAGTTTAATTAATTAATCAAATTAACATGCAAAGTACGTGGCAGCACAAACAAATCATCAACTAAATAGATATGCAGCAGAAAATATATTGACACAGTGATTTATTTACGAATGGAGAAAACCTCCAAGGGGAAAACCTCCAAGGCAAAAACCTAACTGGGTGATTTTAAAGTCACCACTCCCGAGAATCCACTATTATCAAAACAAGCAGTTACAAGTAAAGGAATCACAGTACCTTATACCAACCTACAATTGAACCCTGATCCTAATACCCAATTGGATTTGTTCTGTAGTGACAATCTTTCCTTGTATTGCACGGCTCCCAGTATGTGACTAACCAATAAATGTGCGGATCCTATTACTCGACTTGATCACCAAATTGAGAAGGATGTTGGCTGCAAAGTTATTTTGTTCATCACACAATAAAGATTATGAAGTTGCTTGGTCACAAAACCCTACGGTGTACAAACACGGCAGCTTCTTTAAGAGAAAGAAGAACTAGGGCAAACTAGGTTTTCGGTCACACTTTTCTTCACACTTGTGGAATTGTGCTCTTGTGCAACTGTGCCACTTGTGACGGCCCTTAAAATAATCCTTATATATGTTTAGGGTTGTGAGAAAAGAAAGATCAAACATACATTCATGGATTGGATGAAAATCTGCTCTAAAAAACTGAACTTCATAAGACAAATACCCTCGCTGTTTAGACCCCGATAGATACTAGCTATCGAGCTTTAATAAACAACACTTCTTCATTTGATTCTTGGACAGATTTGCATGGCTTTAACACTTGAACTTGAAACCTTATTTCTTGAAGTATTAAACACATCAGAGAGCTACCCAATTACAAGTAAAGTGTGTTTTGTCAAAAGATTAACCAATTACATAAAATGCCAACATATGTTCCTAACATGAATCACATATGTCCTAACACCAAGTCTGCTCAATTCACCATCATGGGTGCCATCAGCACAGTGTCTGTTCGATTGAGTAAGGCCCAACTTCAACCAAAGTGGCCACGGATTGAGACGGCGACTCCTCCAATCCATTCCTTTCCATCCACCTTTGCTCCTTCTTCTTCTGCAAGTGATGTGAATCTTGAGGTGATTATGGTGCAGCTTCAATGCATGGATGCTCGCCTTGACACTCTTACTAATGAGATAAGTTAGGTGACCACCAGTGTGGTTCGTATTGTACGACGTCAGGCTCGCCTTGGTGGCTTCGTAGCGTCTCCATCTCCTTCACCTTCTCCAAAGGCTCTAGAGGATGAGGACAATGATGATGGTTTCAATGGCGATGATGATGCTAATGCGGATGAGGATGAGGATGAGGATGGTAGCTCTTCCAGTGATAAGGGGGTGACTGCTTCTTAGTGACTTGCCCTTTGTCATTCGTGACAAAAAGGGGGGGGAATAGTTTTTGGTATGAGAGTAGTCATGTACTTAGGGGGAGAGTTAGCATAGGACATTCTTTTTGTTAAGGGAAGTGTTTATATTTTTTGAGAGATGTAGTGAGGATTTATGTATCTTTTCTTTTCTTTCTTTTTAGATACATTATCTTTTTGTACATCGGTCTTATGACCACTTAGTGATAGCAAACATTGTACTTATCTTTGATATATATATGATGTTGTTATGACTTCACCTGTCTCTCCATGTGTTGTTTCTTTTCTCGTTTTATACTCATATTTCTTATTATGTATGCAATCTTTTATTTCTGTTTCACACTAAGATACCTTGATGAGTTTTGTTTAAAGTGTTTCAAAAATATAGGTTGTCAAAACCTATTATGCCATGAACTCCCTTCTTGCAAAGTTTTTCAAGAGTTCGTGTTAAGATTAAATTTTATTGTATTCAAGAAGTGATTATGAGTTGAGTGATTTATAACTTTTGTCATACTTCATTTGTTTTTTGTGATTTTGTCATGGATTTCCAAAGGGGGAGATTGTTAGAACATATGTGAAAGTTGTTAAGAACATATGTCATATAGCATTGGCTAATCCTTTGACAAAACGCACTTTACTTTTAATTGGGTAGATCAAGAATGTGTTTAATACTTCAAGGAACAAGAGTTCAAGTCCAAGTATTAAAGCCATGTAAATATGTTCAAGAATCAAGTGAAAAAGTGTTGTTCATTAAAACTCAACAGATAGCTCGACAGATATATCTATCGAGATTTAATATGTGATTCTCGACAGCTCTTTACAAAAGCTGTATCTATCGAGAATTACGAAATTCAGATTTCCAGATCTGTTTTTCACACATTATCCAAGCTATTTGTGTATGGTTTCTTTTCTCACAACTCTAGACATATATAAGAATTATTTTAAGGGCCGTCCAAAGTGATGCAACTTGATGCAAAGTGATTATTCACTCAAATTGTAACCGGTGACAATTTGCTATAGTTCATATTTCTCTTGAATAAGCTGCTACGTCTTTGCGCTAAGAGTTTTGTAATCAAGGAGCTTCTTGATCTTTATCGTCTGGATGAAGTGAAGAAATTTCCAGCTAACATCTTTCTCAAGTTGGTGTGTTAGTCACGTACTAGGATTTGTGCATCGATTGGTTAGTCACATACTTAGAGCCGTGCATTGAAAGGAGAGATTGTCACTACATTACAAGTCCAATTGTGTATTGGGGTAAGCGTTCAACTGTAGGTTAGTATAAGGTACAAAGATTCATTTACTTGTAACCATTTGTTTATGCTACCACACGTATTGCATGTAATTGAATCTAATTAATTCACGTGGCTAATTAATTGATTTAATTTACAAAGAGGTCAATACATTATTGGCCTATCATTGGCGAGTGTCAAAACCTCCTTCTAGTGGTGCTTGAGTACCAAAGTGGTTGTGAGAATTTAACAAACTAAGCAATTGCTGATATTCTGAACGAGTCAAATTCACACTTTCATCTGAATTGATTTCAATTGCTACAACATTGTTGGCAAAAGAACCAACTTGTGGACCCTTGGTCTTGAACTTACAACATTTATTTCTGTTAGTAGTGTCATACATTTGATTGTTGGCCTTTGAAAATGACTTCATTTCTGTGATTCCAAATGCAAAAAAAAATCGTGAGAATACTGGGGATAGTCTCTTTTGAGCCTTGATCATATTTTGCTTTCTAGGATCCAATGAATAATCCATTCTTTTAGAGTAAGCTGTTGAAGTGAATCCACTTTATGTCCATTCCCCAGCCAAAGGGCCCGAGAGAAGTGACAATGGAAGAACAAATGTTCAGTTATTTCCTGGCCCTTCAAGCTTAGTACACAGAGATCATCACAATGTATACACTTAAAGAGAGGGGGAAAAAAAAACAAGATATGTTTTTGGCTCAAATTACAATTTTTTTTTTTTTTTTTAAACTTTGTTTTGTTTGGCAGTATTCAATTTTAAAATCTTCCCTAATCTCATCCCATCAATTTCAACTTAAATTGCAATAAAAAATAAATAAAAAACAACTTAAGTAAGATGTCTGAGCAATAAAAATTGATATTATAAATGGATATAGTATTTTAAATGACCTTAAACATTCCTTTCTTTCCCTCAAGCATTTATTGCACGTTTGGCTTAGCTTTCTGTTCAAAGATTATTTGTTTATTTGTTAAAATTAATAAAAATAAAATTACATTTAAAAATAGTGAGATTTAAAGAACTGCACTATTTCACATAAATAAGCAAGTTAAAAAACTAGAGGGTAAAAAAAACTAATCCAAACTCAAACTAATTTTCTCCTTTATAGGGAAAAAAAATCATTCTATTTACGTACGTTAATATTATCTTCTCTCCACTGAGTTATCATTGATTTATTAGTATTATTATTATTGATATCCTTATCACTGCAATTAGAAAGTCATGAATAATACACAATTTTATTTGGGCATTTCGCGATTGCCTAACAGCTAAAGTCAATATAAGGCTTGTATGAACAATTCAAATGAGGTCCTCTCTCTCTCTCTCTCTCTCTCTCTCTCTCTAAAGTGGGAATGCCTCAATGCAAGCTTAAAATTCACTCAAAGTTCACTTCCCCAACAAGCTTCTCGGCCTCGGAGTTCTTATTATAGTTTATTAGCTTTACCAAACACATTCTGCATTAAAATGCCATTCACCCTTTAATGATATTGCTTATTAGTGGACAGTGGACACTGCACATAACCAAGCATTTGCAGGATCATGATCACTGTAAAGTTACTATTTCAACTATAACAAGTCTTATTACCAAACTTTTGGGGTCGCTGCAGCCTGCAAGGCCGGTTCAAGTCCAGGCCTAAGACCCCACTTGTCCCAAAATTGTATATAAAAAAAGTCTCATAATTGTAAAATGGTAATTGTTTTTTTTTTTAAGAAAAAAATATAGTTGGGTTTTGCATTTTTTTTTCCCACCTCCTATAAGGCCCTCAAAATATTAAGCCAATAGAAGTTTAACTCAATTGAAACCACAAAGTACAAACTATTTCGCCAAAAGAAATTATTGAGTGTTATCGAAAAATTGTTAACAAAATTTTCCTAATAACTTATGAAAAAAATAAGTAAGTATAACCTTAATACATAGCAATTGTACACTAAAAAATCAAGAATTATTTTCAAACAAGAAAAAAGGTTTATATCGATATTTAGCATTAAAAAAGCTCACTAAATATTTTTGCCTTAAGCCTCATAGTGTATTGAGCCAGACCTAGTCAACTGTATTGTGTCCATTTATAATAAAGCGAATAGATTTTTCCGTTGGCAATCAATTGACCGCAACCCTCGTCCTTTTCGGCTTTTCCTGGACTTGGGACCTATTATGAATAAATATATGACACTAAACATAAACACAAAAGAAGTTATGATCATTTGATTGTATGAAATTGAAGTTTTGATCATTTGATTAATTATAATACAAATTTACGCTCCATTTGTTTTGAAGTATTTTCCAAAAAAATGTTTTCCCATTTTTAGTTTTTTTTTTTTTAGATAAAATATATTCAAACTGTAAAAATTTTTCCATTGACCATAAAATCCTTTATAAAATGTTGTAAAATATTTTTCCTTTAAAAATATAGTAAAACATTTTCTTCCCCTCTCCCTCTAGTTGCTAGATCACCGATCTAGTGTCCAAAAACACCAATTCAACAACCAGACTCTGCTCCAACGACCGATGACAATGACCAGAGATACCGATTCAAAGGCCGATGTCAGTGACCTGATGGCTAGAGACTCCACTCTGGCGACCAGTGATGGCAATTTGGTGGCCAAAGACACCAATCTGGTGACCGGTGCCAACTGTTCGATGGTTAGAGACACCACACTGATGACCAATGGCAACCGTCTGTTAGCCAGAGACGCCGCACCACAACAAATGCCGGAGGTCTGATAACCAAAGACATCATTTTGTCAATCGATGTTGGTGGTCTACTCATCAGAGATAGCGCTTCGACAGTGATCGTTAGCAATCTAATCGGTGTTGATGTTAAGCCATCAATTTTGATAATTTGCTTAAAAATTTTTACTTATCTTACCAAACGCCTGAAAATGTTTTACATGTAAAACATTTTACTTCAAAACAAATGGAGTGTTATATATATTTGTTATGTATAATGATTGAATAATTATATTCCCCATATAAAAATTGAAAAATTTAATAAATGCCCTAAATGCATTGATTTAGAAAATATTTTTAGATATTTTTTTATGAAAAAAAAAAGTATTTATTTTTTATATTTTTATCATAAAAGTGATATAAAAATTTTCCTAAAACTATCTATTAGTAAATTCTCTAAGAGCACTTATTAACCAAGCCTATAAAATTATTAGTAATTAGATTCGATAGTTGAAACCCAAAGCCTTTGCCTTTAAATAGGAGAAAATCCCTTGGAATTTGTTGAAAATTGCATTATTTTAATTTAATTTATAAAATCCCTTGGAATTTATTGAAAACTACCCCTTTTTTTTTTTGACATTTGGGCCTAGCGAGCCGCTTATAAAAAGCAATCTTCCAGAACAAGCCTCAATTTCAATTCCCACCGGCAATACAGAGATATCAGTCCCAGCTTTGTTACCGTCAGCGAGAGAGAGAGAGAGAAGATTTTGCCTACTCCACAACTTCTTTTTTAGTCGCTCTGTAAGTCTCTCTCAACGTGATGACATTTATTACTCCAAATTGATGTGAAAGAGATCTAGGCCTTCGCACAAAATTATACAACCATTGAATCCACAGATCTTGCCTAGCATCAAATTGATTTCCATCTTCTACTAGATAACAGCTTCCTTTCTCAATTGTACTTTTCCTATACTACACTCCTGTGAAGCAACTTCTTTCTCCTTTCGGGGCAAGAGCTTTAAGCCTTCCAAGGCCAAAACTCAGTAAAGCAAAAACACAAACAGTTAGTGCTCAAAACAATTGTGTGTACCATCACTAGCTGTTTGTAAATTACTAAAAAGATTGAGCTATAATTACTGCTACTATAATTCTCTCATTTACAATCACTGTTTTAAATTACTAAAAAAATTGAGCTATAATTACTGCTGCTATAATTCTCTCATTTACAATCACTGTAAATTACTACAAAGTTTGAGCTATAATTACTGCTGCTATAATTCTCTCATTTACAATCACTGTTTGTAAATTACTACAAAGATTGAGCTATAACTACTGCTGCTATAATTCTCTCATTTACAATCACTGTTTGTAAATTACTAAAAAGATTGAGCTATAATTACTGCTGCTATAATTCTCTCATTTACAATCACTGTTTCAATACTTACTCTCTCATTTACAATCACTGTTTGTAAATTACTAAAAAGATTGAGCTATAATTACTGCTGCTATAATTCTCTCATTTACAATCACTGTTTCAATACCTAACGCCTTTTATATTTTGAGCAGACAATGGGAAAAACAATCAGCTACTACTATTGCTGGAGGTGCGATTGTCACTGGACGTCAAGCAAGGGCAGCATCAAACTGGAGAAATATAAAGAACATTTTAATCAGTGCAGGTAATTTAACATTTTTTAGACAAAATGCATAAATAATTTTAATAAAATTCTAATGAAATCATTATTGACTGTAGGGGAGCAGTCAGGCAGGCCATCATAGGTGGAGGAAGAGGCATCATAGGTCCACCACCTGGGTTCAAGAGGCATTAGATGCAGCCTTTTCCTAACATGTTGACCTTCTGCTGCCTGCATCAGCAACCCTAGCTAAATGTTGGAGATGACCATATAATACATTACTGCTGATTTTCTTGCATTGTGACGTTGATATTATCATATAGTCTGCACCAATGTTAGAGATGCCTATAATACATTACTGCTAATTTTCATGCATTGTGATGTTGATATTATCATATAGTCTGCACCAATGTTAGAGATGCCTATAATACATTACTGCTGATTTCCTTGCATTGTGTCATCAAGAATGCTTGTGAACCCATGCCATTGGAAAAGATTATTGATATTGAATCTTTGTTCTGTTCTGTATGTTTATGTTTTGCTTTGAGTACTGTTGCTGGTTCTTCCTAGGACTTATCGGAACAAGGTGGCTGCTAAAAATTTCATCCCTTAGCCCATAGGTTTCTTGAAGAGGCCCAGCTACCTCGGATTAGCCAGATATTTTGTTCTTTCTTATTCACTGTTTCCTCATTGAATCCAAATTATTTCAGGTTTTTTTTTTTTTTTTTTTTTGTAGTAAACCATTTCTTAACTTTCATTACTTAGGACAAACTGTCCAATGCAATTACATCCATGTGAATTTGAGTTACAATAACATTGGGGGTATCTTCCACCCAAACCAAACACTCCTTTACATTGATAGCTTCCTTAGCCATGAGATGTGCAGCCATATTGCACTGTCTGCGAATGTGAGAGCAGAGCTGAAAGCAGATAGCCCCTGTTTAGCCCCTTCCACAATTTTCCTTATTGAGCACGGGCCTGGGTCGGCCCCTCCAACAGCCAACACTACAGTTTGTGCATCACTTTCCATGTCAATATCCCTAAGGCCTAAGTCCCTAGCCAACTGAATTCCCTCCTCCATCGCCTTTGCTTCAACCTCCATGGCCCCAAGGGGGAAAGGGACTTTTTTGCTCATTGCCCCCATTAACAGACCTTTCTCATTTCTGATGACTACCCCAACACCACAACACCCCACTTTCGCAAAGACTGCCCCATCCGCATTAACCTTATACCTCTCATGCTTCGGAGGTCTCCGCTGATTGCAGGCCGCCGCCAGTCCACGCGGATTTGAGTTCTGAATTTCTTGCACTTCCTTCCCCAACTCACGAGCTTCCTTGGCTATTCTCTTCGCATCTCTGCACTTCCCCTCATATTTGAAACTATTTCTATTTTTCCAAATGAGCCACGCCGTTATGGCAAACAAATCCCAATTCAAATCCACCTTCCCTTCTTTCAACGCCCAAACCACATCCACAAAATCCCTTGACATCCACAAAATCCCTTGTTGGTTGATTCAGCACAGGCAGCCCAAGTTCAGCTTCCTTCCAGACCTCCTCTGAAATTTTGCAATTCCATATAATGTGACCTGAGGACTCACAGCCCACACAAAGGCCGCACCTGACATCAATACATACCTTCTTTGCAGCCAAGCAGAAATTTGTAGGAAGGATATCTCTACAAGCCCTCCAAAAGAAATATTTTACTTTATTTGGGCAATTTAGCTTTCATATTCCTTGCCAAAACTGAGATATTCTAGCTTTGTCCGACCCTTCTCCCCTGCCTAAAGAGGAACCCGCTCTCTGTAAGATCTTTAGAGACGCCCCATAGGCACTCCTAACCGTAAACAGCCCAATTTTTTACCATGCCTACACCTCAGTGTCCTCTAGCAGCAGTGGGTTCAAAGGGATACTTAGGATTTTTTCCACATCAAAGGGAAGGAAAGTCTTACTTATCAGGTCTGCCTTCCACATTCCAGACTCACTGTCAATGAGTTGATCCACCCTTTCCAACTCCGTACACAGGCCTTGGGGACTAGTCACTCTGAATAACTCCATGGAAGGCCGCCATCTATCGCGCCAAATCTTCACACTTCTCCCATTTCCCACAATCCACCTCAAGCCAACCTCTAATGGTTTCCCTCGCAGCCATTATGCTTCTCCATACATAAGATGGTTTTTTTTCCAATTTGTGCCTCCATGAATGTGCACCCTGCAAAATACTTGGCTTTAAAGACTCTATGAGTAAGGGAGTCCGAATTTAGCTTGAGCCGCCAACCTTGCTTTGCTAAAAGCGCCATATTAAAGGCCCTTAGGTCTTTAAATCCCATTCCACCTTCTGATTTGGGTGTGCAAAGACTCTCCCAAGACGTCCACGCCATCTTCCTTTCTTTGTCTCTTTGCCCCCACCAAAATTGGCTCACCATGGAGTTCCAACTCCTTGCACAGGGAATCTGCAAGTTTAAAGCAGCTCATGGTGTACGTCGTACTCGCTTGGGCAACTGCCTTAATAAGAATTTCTCTTCCCGCTGTAGATAGTAATTTACCCTTCCACCCCACTATCCGCCTCCCAACTTGATCCTTTATACAGTTAAATGCCTTCTTTTTTCCCCTCCCCACTAGGGTAGGCAATCCCAAATAGCTTTCATGCTTATGAATAATTTGTGCCCCAAAGCAAGTTTTTATTTCCTCTTGGACAGCTCCGCATGTGTTCTTGCTGAAGAAGAGCGACGTCTTCTCTCTGTTCAATTTCTGCCCCGACTCCCTCTCATAGTCTGCTAGTACCTTGAGCACCCTATCTCCTTCCTTAACACTAGCCTCCCCAAAAATTATGCAATCGTTAACAAACAAGAGGTGAGAGATCTTAGGTGCACCTCGACACACCGAGATTCGGCTTATCAGCTCATCCCTCTCCTCCCTTCTTAACATGGCAATTAAACCTCCAGCACACAGCAGAAAAAGGTAGGGGGATATTGAATCCCCTTGTCGCATGATTAGCCTAATCCACCTTTCCTGGAAACCCAACCTCCTCATTATCACCTCCAAAAACGCCCACTCGACCCTATCGTAGGCTTTGCTCATGTCAAGCTTTATAGCCATCAGACCTTTTTTTCCTTTCCTCCTTTGATCGATACAATGCATCATCTCAAACGCCACTAATACATTACCCGTTATCTACCTTCCCGGAACAAATGCACTTTGAGACTCATCTATCACAGCAGGTAGAATCCTTTTCAAACTGTTCGCAAGGACTTTGGAAACAATTGTAAACACAACATTACATAAACTTATCGGTCTGAATTCAATAACCTTCTGTGCACAATCAACTTTTGGGATAAGGCAAATATAGGTTTCGCTTAAACCCTTAGGTATGATACCCATATTCAGAATTTTGATGACACAATTTACTAGACTGCCCAACCACATCCCAATACTTCTAGAAAAAAATTGGAGACATACCGTCGGGACCGGGAGCTTTTTGTCGAGTGCATCTGGTTCAATGCCACTCTGATCTCTTCCTCCCTTAAGGCTCCCAACAAGTCACAATTCATTTCTTGGGTGACCCGTGAAGTTACTGCACTCAAACATGCATCAAAGGAGCTCGGGTGATCAGTACTGAAAATGTTTGAGAAGTACCCTAGAATCACCCTCTCAATATCCTCCTACCTCTCATACCGAACCCCCTCCTCGGTAATCCCATCAATCCTATTTTTCTTTCGTCTTTGAGAAGCAGCCACGTGAAAGAACTTCGTGTTTCTATCCCCACACTTCATCCAAAGCGCCCTCAACCTTTGATTCCACATCACTTCCTCTCTTTGTAGTGTCTCATTAAATTATTTCAATTGGTAATAGAGGAAGGGAGACGTTATTTTTCGTTAGGGATTTTCAAACATAACAAATATTTTATGAAATCAGATTTTAAGGGTAAGAGCGCGACACAATGGTTGATGAAGAATATCGAACACATTGTCGTTGGGTGATATTGCTTACACTCTCCAACAGAGTTTCAATACTTTTGGCCAATTCTTATTAGTTACAGAACTCAAAGCTGGTGGGCCTAGGAAGTCTGTCATCAAGCAAAAAATGGTTGGAGGGTCTTTGGGTTAGAATTAAGAAGTTGGTACTTAACCAATACACAGATTTCAAAGTAAAATTTCATCCGACCGGAAGAAAAAAACGAAGTAATTCTGTGTCTTATTATATGCCCACTCAATAAAAAGAAACCCTTATTGATGTTTGACCAAGATTACCTTATTGTAATTGTCAAGTAATGTTTAGCATTTAAAAGTTTTATTTCATATATGAAACAATCAATATACTTAAATACATAAAATGCTAGAAATGGGTTGTCAATATGATATTATGTCATGTATGAAACAATCAAAATTCTTATAATAGATAAACTCTCAAAAAGTGCATGGTGGTTCAATATGTGAAAAGTATAAGGTAATTTTTGACAAGATGGTTATTAGAATTTAAAAAAGGCACAAAGTTTTAGTGTCAGTTTGGTTGGGGTAATTTGGGGGAGGATGGAAAAGGGGAGAGGAATTGGGGTTTTGGTTGTTTGGTTGGGGAGAGGATGGAAATGGGGTAGTATTTGGTGGGGCCCATGCGTTTCACCTCAAGCTCACCAAAAATCATCCCCCCCCCCCCCCCAAAAAAAAAAAAAAGATTTGGGGAGATAATAGGGGAAGGAAAGGAGGGTAGATGCAAAATGACTCATCACCCCCTTCCCATAAATTATAGTCAAATACATAAAGGAGGGTAGTTTATAATGCCCATCCCCCAAGAAATGTCAGCGGTTGTTTGTAATTTAAGCATAACTTTGATATAATGAGTACCCTAATTTAAGCATAATTTTTGCTTGCTTTCCTCTTGAAGTAAATGGGTTGTAAAGTTTTTTCACTTGGACATTCCCATTGGTAGAGTGAGGCCAAATGATTTTATCTTTTAGGTTCAAATGATTTAGTTTGGGGAGAGGTGTTATATTGAGAATTTGGTTGCAGTCTTACGTGTCATAGAGCTTGTTGACAATTTGATTGTTCTAAGAGGCTGAGGTATGGTTTATTAAATCAGAGACTGTGGCAAGTTGTGGATTTAGTGAGGTTGGGGCTGTTTTAGATGGATACCATACAGGATGATTGAGGGGTATGTCAAGGCCATTGCCTACTCTCCAAGCACCTTGGAACAACTTTGGGTTTCATCTGTTCATGATGTTCTTCCAAATCCTAAGTGAAGTAGGATAAACTGAGAAAAAATTTAGACATGTAAGTAATTCAGAAAACAAAATACTTGGGAAACTAATATTTGGAACGTGTTTGTTACGATGGATTTACTAATGTTTGTTTTGCATATTTTAGTTATGTTATATACTTAGTACTGGTCAATATTTGGAAATACTAATGGCTTTCTCTGTCTTTATATTAATCTTTGTGGGGGATATTATAATTACCTGCTTTGGTCATGCCAATCACATGGAGGGTCTTGCTATTTCACACAATGGTCTCGTTCTTGCTCTCTTTTTGTGGAATATCTCCTTCCTCTCTATATTCTCCTGTTGTGGATCTGACTAGGTCAGTTGGGAGCAAGTATATCTAGTACTAGATCCCTGAAATTTTGCATAAAATTCATGATGAGCAAAAAAGACTAAAAAACCATTTGTTGGGAGCAAGTATGCCATGATGCATGATGAAAGTGTGTTTTGACACTATGCCACAATTCTATAATAGAAAGCATGTAGGGCTCAAACTTACTTCCTATTGGGAATAATGCTCTAAATATTGCTTGGAACCTGAGCTTTCACAGGAAATTTCATGGTTGGGATTTGGATGATGTTCTCTCTTTCGTTGAAACGATTTTTTTTTTTTTATTGAAGTAACAACGATTTGTGATATCATAACATAATTTTGAATGATTTTTTAAATAATAGCTGCACAAATTCATCTAATAATTACAATCCTAATCGATGTCAAAACAACACTTTGAATGAAATTAAACAATAGGCAAAGCGTCACTGCTCATCACGAAAGCAATTTTTTTATTTTTTTTATAAATCTAAAGAAATTACTTTAAAAAATAGAAATATGAAATATGAAGTACACCAAATAAAAGGCAAAAATTTCATATACAACATCAATTAAAACGAACAAAGCTAGAAAAAAAAAATTTAAACAAGAACCCACAATTTTTTTACGGAGATGGGGGAAGACCGAGAAGGGATTGAAATATTTCTCAAATCAGGATGGACAAGAAAGACAGATAGAGTTCGATGTCATACTTCTTCAAAGCCAAATTAGCAAAAGAAATTTCAGATCTTTACATCTTGTTACCAAAAAATATATATATATATATAATTAATATTAGCGTATGACACAGATGATGAAACATAAAAATTTCGGATCTTTTGATCATGTATATACCAAAAGCAAAGATAGATAAAATACCTTCGTTTGGAAATTAAATCATGTGAAGAGATACTGAGATCTGAAAGAACAAGAGGGAGAAAATTGGATGGAGGCCTTCCTTTTCTTCGGATCTCTGGTGACGACTGCAGCCATCAAGTTCTCCAGATCTGAAGAATGATATCTAAGGAGTTAATGAGAATCTAGGGCTTCACGGAACTGAGTTGTACTTCTTTTCTTTTTTTGTTTAATTCGAACTGAGTTGTACTTGTAAGTCAGCTTTCTTTTTTTCATATTTCCAACCATGGACGTACATTTTTATATTTGTTGTCCTCGACAACCGAATTTACATGAATGTAAGCATAATGGTAGGTCTAATCTAAAACAAGAGAGGGGTATTTCAGACGTTTTAGTAGAGGCTCAATTGGAGCTATTTTTATATTTCCACCCACGGAAGTACAGTTTTTTTTTTAAAAAAACTTTCGTATTAAAATTACTAGAGGCTCAATTGGAGCTATTTTTACGAAATTACATAATTGTGTGCATTAGTACCTCGCCCGAATGCAATTCACCCAAATTCTTTACAAAATTTTTACACTCTTCATCATTTTAATTTTTACTTTTTCTTTTACTTTTTTTTATTTTTTTTGAATTTATCATTGAGACAGTTGCGAAAGGAAACTTTCAATTTTAACCATTTATAGGAATTTCAAATCAATACAACTACAATACACATCCAAGTTTCAACTACCAACTCCTCAGCCAGTAAAACTGTAAAAGTGAAACTGTTCTTATGTTGTGCTCATTGGTACCCCACTAAATATTAGGATCCGATGCACCGGTGCAATTCACCCAAATTCTTTACAAAATTTTTACACCCCTCACCTCTTTAACTTTTACTATTTACTTTTTTAAAATTTAAAAAAAACATTTAACTTTTTTGAATTAATGGTTGAGACAGTCAGAAAAAGAAATTTTCAGTCTCAACCATTCATAGGAATTTCCAATCAATATAACTACAATACGCATCCAAGTACCAACTCCCAACTCCCAACTCCTTAGTCAGTAAAACTATGAAAGTGAAATTGCGCATTGGTACCCTACTACAGATTAGGATCCGGGGCACTAGGTGCAATTCACCCAAATTCTTCACAAAATTTTTACACTCTTCACCTTTTTAATTTTTACTTTTTACTTTTTCTTTTACTTTTTTTTTTTTTTTTTTTACTTTTTTAAATTAATGATTGAGATAGTTGCGAAAATAAACTTTCAATTTTAACCATTCATAGGAATTTCAAATCAATACAACTACAACACGCATCCACGTTCCAACTCCCAACTTCTCAGTTAGTAAAACTGTGAAAGTGAAACTGTCCTTATGTTGTGCGCATTGGTACCCCGCTACATATTAGAATTCCGTGCACCGGGTGCAATTCACCCAAATTCTTCACAAAATTTTTACACTCTTCACCTTTTTAATTTTTACTTTTTACTTGGTCTTTTACTTTTTTTTTTTACTTATTTTAATTAATGATTGAGACAGTTGCGAAAAGAAACTTTCAATTTCAACCATTCATAAGAATTTCAAATCAATACAACTACAATACGCATCCAAATTCTAACTCTCAACTCCCAACTCCTCAGTCAGAAAAACTGTGAAAGTAAAACTGTCCTTATGTTGTGCACATTGGTGCCCCACTACATATTAGGATCCGATGCACCAGTGCAATTCACCCAAATTCTTCACAAAATTTTTACACTTCACCTACTAATATTTACTTTTTACTTTTTTTTTCAAAAAAAATTTAACTTTTATGAATTAATGGTTTAGACAGTTGCGAAAAGAAACTTTCAATCTCAACCATGCATAGGAATTTCCAATCAATACAATACAATACGCATCCAAGTTCCAACTCCCAACTCCTCAGTCAGTAAAACTGTGAAAGTGAAACTGTTCTTATGTTGTGTGCATTGGTGCCCCACTACATATTAGGATCCCATGCACCGGTGCAATTCACCCAAATTCTTTACAAAATTTTTACACTCTTCACCTCTTTAACTTTTATTTTTACTTTTTTAAAATTTAAAAAAAAAATTAACTTTTTTTGAATTAATGGTTGAGACAGTTGAGAAAAGAAACTTTCAATCTCAACCATTCATAGGAATTTCCAATCAATACAACTACAATACGCATCCAAGTTCCAAGTCCTAACTCCTTAGATAGTAAAACTGAGAAAGTGAAACTGCGCATTGGTACTCTACCATAGATTAGGATCCAGTGCACTGGGTGCAATTCACCCAAATTCTTCACAAAATTTTTACACTCTTCACCTTTTTAATTTTTACTTTTTACTTTTTCTTTTACTTTTTTTTTTTTTTTTTACTTTTTTGAATTAATGATTGAGATAATTGTGAAAATAAACTTTCAATTTCAACCATTCATAGGAATTTCAAATCAATACAACTACAATATGCATCCAAGTTCCAACTCCCAACTCCTCAGTCAGTAAAATTGTGAAAGTGAAACTGTCCTTATGTTGTGCGCATTGGTACCCCGCTACATATTAGAATTCGATGCACCGGGTGCAATTCACCCAAATTCTTCACAAAATTTTTACACTCTTCACCTTTTTAATTTTTACTTTTTACTTTTTCTTTTACTTTTTTTTTTCTTTTTTTACTTTTTTGAATTAATGATTGAGACAGTTGCGAAAAGAAACTTTCAATTTCAACCATAAATAAGAATTGCAAATCAATACAACTACAATATGCATCCAAATTCCAACTCCCAACTCCGCAGTCAGTAAAACTGTGAAAGTGAAACTGTTCTTATGTTGTGCCCATTGGTGCCTTACTACATATTAGGATCCTATGCACCGGTGCAATTCACCCAAATTCTTTACATAATTTTTACACTCTTCACCTCTTTAACTTTTACTTTTTACATTTTTGAAATTTAAAAAAAAAATTAACTTTTTTGAATTAATGGTTGAGACAGTCGAGAAAAGAAACTTTCAATCTCAATCGTTCATAGGAATTTTCAATCAATACAACTACAATAAGCATCCAAGTTTCAAGTCCCAACTCCTCAGTCAATAAAATTGTGAAAGTGAAACTGCGCATTGGTACCCTACTACAGATTAGGATCCGGTGCACTAGGTGCAATTCACCCAAATTCTTCAAAAAAATTTTACACTTTTCACCTTTTTAATTTTTACTATTTACCTTTTCTTTTACTTTTTTTTTTTTTTTGACTTTTTTGAATTCATGATTGAGATAGTTGCAAAAATAAACTTTCAATTTCAACCATTCATAGGAATTTCATATCAATACAACTACAATATGCATCCATATTCCAACTCCCAACTTCTAATTCAGTAAAACTGTGAAAGTGAAACTGTCCTTATGTTGTGCGCATTGGTACCCCGTTATATATTAGAATTCGGTGCACCGGGCGCAATTCACCCAAATCCTTCACAAAATTTTACACTCTTCACCTTTTTAATTTTTACTTTTTACTTTTTCTTTTACTTTTTTTTTTACTTTTTTGAATTAATGATTGAGACAGTTGCGAAAAGAAACTTTCAATTTCAACCATAAATAAGAATTTCAAGTCAATACAACTACAATATGCATCCAAATTCCAACTCCCAACTCCGCAGTCAGTAAAACTGTGAAAGTGAAACTGTTCTTATGTTGTGCGCATTGGTGGCCTACTACATATTAGGATCCAATGCACCGGTGCAACTCACCCAAATTCTTTACAAAATTTTTACACTATTCACCTCTTTAACTTTTACATTTTACCTTTTTAAAATTGAAAAAAAAAAATAACTTTTTTGAATTAATGGTTGAGACAGTTGAGAAAAGAAACTTTCAATCTCAACCATTCATAGGAATTTCCAATCAATACAACTACAATATGCATCCAAGTTCCAAGTCCGAACTCCTCAGTCAGTAAAACTGTAAAAGTGAAACTCTGCATTGGTACCCTATTATAGATTAGGATTCGGTGCATTGGGTGCAATTCACCCAAATTCTTCACAAAATTTTTACACTCTTCACCTTTTTAATTTTTACTTTTTACTTTTTCCTTTACCTTTTTTCTTTTTTTTTTAACTTTTTTGAATTAATGATTGAGATAGTTGCGAGAATAAACTTTCAATTTCAACCAATCATAGGAATTTCAAATCAGTATAACTACAATACGCATCCAAGTTTCAACTCCCAACTCCTCAGTCAGTAAAACTGTGAAAGTGAAATTGTTCTTATGTTGTGCGCATTGGTGTCCCACTACATATTAGGATCTGATGCACCGGTGCAATTCACCCAAATTCTTTACAAAATTTTTACACTCTTCACCTCTTTAACTTTAACTTTTTACTTTGTTAAATTTAAAAAAAGAAATTTAACTTTTTTGAATTAATGGTTGAGACAGTTGCGAAAAGACACTTTCAATCTCAACCATTCATAGGAATTTCCAATCAATACAACTACAATAGGCATCCAAGTTCCAACTCCCATCTCCTCAGTCATTAAAACTGTGAAAGTGAAACTGCGCATTGGTACTCTACTACATATTAGGATCCAGTACACTGGGTGCAATTCACCCAAATTCTTCACAATATTTTTACACTCTTCACCTTTTTAATTTTTTACTTTTTACTTTTTCTTTTACTTTTTATTTTTTTTTTACTTTTTTGAATTAATGATTGGGATAGTAGCGAAAATAAACTTTCAATTTCAACCATTCATAAGAATTTCAAATCAATACAACTACAATACGCATCCAAGTTCCAACTCCCAACTCCTCAGTCTGTAAAATTGTGAAAGTGAAGCTATCCTTATGTTGTGTGCATTGGTACCCCGCTACATATTAGAATTCAGTGCACCGGGTGCAATTCACCCAAATTCTTCACAAAATTTTTACACTCTTCACCTTTTTAATTTTTACTTTTTACTTTTTCTTTTACTTTTTTTTTTTTTTACTTTTTTGAATTAATGATTAAGACAGTTGCAAAAAGAAACTTTCAATTTCAACCATAAATAAGAATTTCAAATCAATACAACTACAATATGCATCCAAATTCCAACTCCCAACTCCTCCGTCAGTAAAACTGTGAAAGTGACATTGTTCTTATGTTGTGCCCATTGGTGCCCCACTACATATTAGGATCCGAAGCACCGGTGCAATTCACCCAAATTCTTTACTAAATTTTTACACTATTCACCTCTTTAACTTTTACTTTTTACTGTTTTAAAATTTTAAAAAAAAAATTAACTTTTTTGAATTAATGGTTGAGACAGTTGAGAAAAGAAACTTTCAATCTCAACAATTCATAGAAATTTCCAATCAATACAACTACAATACGCATCCAAGTTCCAAGTCCCAACTCCTCAATCAGTAAAACTGTGAAAGTGAAACTGCGCATTAGTATCCTATTACAGATTAGGATCCGGTGCACTGGGTGCAATTCACCCAAATTCTTCACAAAATTTTTACACTCTTCACCTTTTTAATTTTTACTTTTTACTTTTTCTTTTACTTTCTTTTTTTTACTTTTTTGAATTAATAATTGAGATAGTTGCGAAAATAAACTTTCAATTTCAACCATTCATAGGAATTTCAAATCAATAGAACTACAATACGCATCCAAGTTCCAACTCCCAACTCCTCAGTCAGTAAAACTGTGAAAGTGAACCTATCCTTATGTTGTGCGCATTGGTACCCCGCTACATATTAGAATTCGGTGCACCGGGTGCAATTCACCTAAATTCTTCACAAAATTTTTACACTCACTTTTTACTTTTTCTTTTACTTTTTTTTTTTTTTTACTTTTTTGAATTAATGATTGAGATAGTTGCGAAAATAAACTTTCAATTTCAACCATTCATTAGAATTTCAAATCAATACAACTACAATACGCATCCAAGTTCCAACTCCCAACTCCCAACTCCTCAGTCAGTAAAATTGTGAAAGTGAAACTGTCCTTATGTTGTGCGCATTGGTACCCCGCTACATATTAGAATTCGGTGCACATGGTGCAATTCACCCAAATTCTTCACAAAATTTTTACACTCTTCACCTTTTTAATTTTTACTTTTTACTTTTTCTTTTACTTTTTTTTTTTTTTTTACTTTTTTGAATTAATGATTGAGACAGTTGCAAAAAGAAACTTTCAATTTTTACCATTCATAAGAATTTCAAATCAATACAACTACAATACGCATCCAAATTCCAACTCCCAACTCCTCAGTTAGTAAAACTTTGAAAGTGAAACTGTTCTTATGTTGTGCGCATTGGTGCCCCACTACATATTAGGATCCGATGCACCAGTGCAAGTCACCTAAATTCTTTACAAAATTTTTACACTTCACCTTTTTAATATTTACTTTTTACTTTTTTTTTTTAAAAAAAGTTTAACTTTTTTGAATTAATAGTTTAGATAGTTGTGAAAAGAAACTTTCAATCTCAACCATTCATAGGAATTTCCAATCAATACAACTACAATACGCATCCAAGTTCCAACTCCCAACTCCTCAATCAATAAAACTGTGAAAGTGAAACTGCGCATTGGTACCCTACTACAGATTAGGATTCGGTGCACTGGGTGCAATTCACCCAAATTCTTCACAAAATTTTTACACTTTTCACCTTTTTAATTTTTACTTTTTACTTTTTTTTTTAATTTTTTCTTAAATTTTTTGAATTAATGGTTGAGACAGTTGCGAAAAGAAACTTTCAATCTCAACCATTCATAGGAATTGCGTCAAGTGCATCTCAATCCCCCTACTAGTACTACTAGGACTGATATTAGGTCTGATGACTCTGGTCACGGCAACTCCCAACCTAACCACTCAATAAAATTCGAGTTTACCTACCAGAAACCGGACTTAACCCGAAAATAATTAGTAACTGGTCAGTTTCACTGTTCTTGGGTTGGAAATGTTTTTTTAATTAAAAATTGAAAACAAAAAATTTAATATTTTATTAGGGTAGTTCTACCGTACCCTTCTTTTTTGGCACAATACTTACTAATAGACAGCTTGTTATATCAGGTTACCAAATCCTCATATGTGACGATTCCATCCTCACATTTTGTAGTTCTAACATCACACGTAACAATTCTTTTGTCACATTCAGTAGTTTCCTTATTTTTTCTCACATTTGACGATTTCATCCTTACATTGTCCAGCTACAACATCATATTTGACAGTACTTTTGTCACATTTGATGGTTCCTTTATTTTTTTTCTCACATTTAATGGTTTCATCCTCACATTATGTAGTTCTAACCTCACATGTAACAGTTCTTTTGTCACATTTGGTGATTTCTTTATTTTTTTTGTAGCATTTGATAGTTTGATCTTCACATTGTACAATTTCAATATCACATTTGACAATATTTTTGTCGCATCTGGTGGTCCGTTATTTTTTTTTCTCACAATTTCGGTCTTATCATTACATTGTACAGTACTAACATTACGTGTTACTGTACTTTTGTCATATTCAGTGGTTCTTTTATTTTTTCTCACATTTGACGATTTCATCCTCAATCACATGTGATTATTCTTTTATCATATTTGATGGTTCTCTTTTTTTTTTTTTATTCACGTTTAATAGTTACATTTAGCGATGTAATCAGTTCGAGTGGATTGGTGTTGAAGACAGTTTTTGCACCAAACCGAGAATTTTAATTTTAACATATTGAGCACCGAAACCGACTTGTAAGAAAGGAATGCCAAACCGACTGATGGCATTCGGTTTCGGTTTCAATTTCGTTCAGTCGGGTTTCGGTGTTTGGTATGTGAGAAACAATGGCAATTAAAAAAAATAGAAAATAAGAATTTTTTTCATCAAACAAAGACTTTATTGGAAGACAAAATCAGTACAAAAACTAACAAGAAAAGGAACCAACACAAACTCTATGTTCAACACAAAATATAGAGCAACACAAGAATAAAAAACATAAAACACAAACTAAGATTAGGCAAACATCACACTGTGTTTTCTTAGAAAACAAACAGATCAAAGAAAAAAAAAACTATTTCCCTTTGTTTTCCCACATTTTTTTTCAACACCCAAACACCAAGAAAACACAAAAACTATACTCAAAATCATGTATATATTTAGAGAACATACCAAAATAAGGAAAAACCTATTTCACTTAGCTTTCCTACATTTTCTCAGCACCTAAACACCAAGCACCAAGCACCAAGCAAACACAAGAAACATATACTCAGAATCAAGAAGATTGTATTTTTTTTTTCTTTTCTTTTTTTTTGGGTTAAACGTTTTTGGAATTCTTGAACTTTGTTTCTGAGAGACTAAAAAAATGGAGAAGAAAAAGGGTTGTGGGGAAGAACGGCTACAGCTTGAAGTGAGAGAGAAGAGATAAAACTTAGGGTTAGTAAGGCTATATACAAACCCAAAACAATGTAGTTTTGTTAAAATAAGGAGAGAATAAATAAAACTGCAATTGAGATAAAACTTAGGGTTAGTAGGGTTATTTACAAACCCAAAACAATGTAGTTTTGTTAAAATAAGGAGAGAATAAATAAAACTGCATTTACTATGGGTTGAACTTAAGTTAAAAAAGTGAAAATGCATGTCCTTGCCACTATGATACCAGGAACTACCTTGACATAACTTGTATATATTAATATTTAATATATTTCAGTTCGGTTTCGATCGGGTCCGTATTTTGTGTGGGACACCGAAACCGAAATATTTCGATTTCAAGAAATTCAAACCGAACCATACCGAAACCAAACTGAAAAATTGAACTCAGTTTGGGTCAGTTTTATCGGTTTTTTGGTTTTTCGCACACCCCTAGTTCCATTGTCACATTTGGCAGTGCCAACATCACTTCTGATTATACTTTTGTCATATTCGAAGGCACCTTTTTTTTTTCACATTTAATAGTTTCATCGTCACAATGGTTAGTACCAATATCACATCTAACGGTACCTTCACATTTGGGCCCACTACTAAAGTCACTTTTTTACCTATTAATAATCACTTATCACAATAGCAATTTTTTAAAAAAAAATTGCAGCTCTAGCATTTTCCTCCTTTTAAAAGTTATAAAAAAAATTTAAATCCAAATCTAAAACAAAATAAACATCCCAAAAAATTTTCTCAACAACCAAAATTACCAATAGTAAAACCAAAAAAAATTGAGCACAATTGACCAATTTTACCAAAAACGAACAACCCTGCCCTTATAAAATTTTTTATCAAAATAATTTTCCCTTCTTAGTGTGCGTTTGGCTCCAAATCAAAAAGCCAACTTATTTTACTAGTTAACTTATTTTTGCAACTATTCATGGATCCCACTGCACTTTTTGGTATTATTTATGGGTCCCACAATACTATTTCAGCTAATTTTTACTTTTATTTATAATACTTTCAGCAAAAAGTTTTTAATTTTTGCAAAAGAAGCGAATCTCAAACAGGCCCTTAATTTATCATTTCGACCATAAAGATAAGTGTCATCTTCATTAGAGTCAGCAGAGCCTCTACCAACTAAGTCTAAGAAGAGAGCCCTAATAGCAATAAAATGCTTTCTTTGTTCAAGTAATATTAGTGCCACAGAAGCACTGATCTCTCTCTCTCTCCCTCTCTCTCTCAGGGTTTCTTTTAGTTTCTACAAACTCTTCATTCTAAACCCTTAATGTATTTGTTCCTATAAAATATTGGCAAGTTTAATGTTAACATAATTGGCTGTTAAAAAGGTCAATTTTTATCTCTCTACTTTATTCATTCACATGGGCTGCTGATAATAGCCCACACTAACTCCTCAGTGTAAGCAAGACATATTTACTAGGATTTGAAACTAAGCCATATAATTTATGGACCTAAAAATGACAAAAATACTCTTGAAACATGTTAGGACATATGTGATTAGTTGTTAAGAACATATATCAACATTTTATGTAATTAGCTAATCCTTTAACAAAACGCACTTTACTTGTAATTGGGTGGATCTAGGATGTGTTTAATACTTCAAGGAATAAGAGTTCAAGTCTAAGTATTGAAGCCATGCAAGTCTGTCCAAGATTCAAATGTGAAAAGTGTTGTTCATTAAAGCTCGACAGCTAACATCTATCAGAAACCTAGTTTTGCCCTAGTTCTTGAAGAAGCTGCTGTGTTTGTACATCGTAGAGTTTTGTGACCAAGCAACTTCATAATCTTCATCTGATGAAAAAAAGAAGAACTTTGCAGCCAAAATCTTGCTCAAGTTGGTGATTAAAGTTGCGTACTGGGTTTGCGTAATTAGTTAGTCACGTACTGAGAGCCGTGCAATACAAGGGAGAGATTGTCACTACAGAATAAGTTCAATTGGGTATTGGGGTAAAGGTTCAACTATAGGTTCGTATAAGATACTAGTATTCCTTTACTTGTAACCGCTTGTTTTGATAATAGTGGATTATCAAGAGTGGTGACCTTAAAATCACCCGGTAGGGTTTTTGCCTTGAAGGTTTTCCCCATTTGTAAACAAATTACTGTGTAAAATGTATTTTCCACTGCATTTAGTTTATTAGTGATTTGTTTGTACTACCACGCGTTTGCATGTTAATTTTATTAATTAATAAATTGGTTAATTAATCAATCAATTTATCACAAGGGGTTAATACATTTTTGGTCTATCAAGTGGTATCAAAGTAGACATACTCTGATTAGGATTTAATTTTTGTTGTGAGATCCATTGACCCATGTTTGTCATGGATAGAGGACAATATGTTATTGTGCCTCTTTTATTTGATGGAACTAACTATGCATACTGGAAAGTATGCATGAGAGCTTTCTTGTAGTCCTTAAATGTAAAAGTGTGGTAAGCTATGGAGATAGGCTGGACCAGGCCTAAGGAAGCGCCAGCCAATTAAGATGGTGCAAAGATCAAGGTGACTAACTTCAATAGCAGATCATTAAATGTCTTATTCAGTGCGGTCACAAATGAGGGGTTCAAAAAGATTTCCTCTACCAAAATAGCAAAGGAGGCGTGGACCATTCTCTAGACAACCTATGAAGGAACCAAGGCTATCAAAGATTCAAAGTTTTAGAGGCTCACTACTAGTTTCGAAGAAATCAAGACGGAGGAGGATAAGTCGGTTGATGAATTCTATGCCAGACTTAAGGACATAGTAAACTCAGCTTTCAATAATGGAGAAACCATTTCCGAACCCAAGATTGTGAGAAAAATGCTTAAATCTCTGCCCGAGAGATTCCATGCTAAAATCACAGCGATTGAGGAATCAAAGGACATTGATAAAATTCCTTTGACAGAACTTGTTGGAAATATGTAGACCAATAAGTTGGGTTTGTCTAGACTCGGGAAGTCAAGCAAGAGCAAAAGCATGGCATTGAAGGCCAAGAACAGCGATACTGATGAGTCTTCCGATGATGAAGATTCTTCTAATGATAATGATTCAAAAATGAAGTCCTATATCACCCAACAGTTCAAGAAGTTCATGAAGAAGACCAAAGAAAAGGCTTTCGACAAGGACCATAGGCAATCAAATTCTTCACAGTCTAAGAGCCAAAACAAAGGGAAGAAAGATGTTAAGGATGGCGGTCAATATACTATTCCCTCAGGACCAAAAGTGCTTTGGGTGTCAAGGCTTCGGTCACATGAAACAAGAATGCCTCACTTATCTCAAGTCGATTGGAAAAAGCAAGGCACTTGCTGTTACCTTGAGTGACATCAAACCCGAAGATGATTCCGACAATGAGGATGATGAAATTCTGAATGCTTTTACTGCTACTGTCAATCCTACTGAAGGAATTGTTGAAGATATGGATAAAGAAGAGGAATTGGTAGGGTTCAGGTTTGAGAAGATGGATGAGTAAGATGACATCCACACTGCCTATGTAAAATTGTACAAGGTCTTAAAAAAGTATGAGAAATTGTATAGGTTAACCTCCAAAAAGCTAAGTGATGTAGAGTTTGAATGTGAAGAGCTCTCCACAAAGTTTGATGAAGCAAATCAGACTATTAAAGCACTAAGGTTTGAAAACAATTTCTTAACTAAGAAGACCAAAAAGCTTAAGGTAGAACTGTTCCAAATTAGAGCTCAACTAGAAAGGACTTTAAGCGCTAAGCTGGATGAGATGCTCAGTCTTCAGAAATCTGCTTCTAATCAAACCGGTTTAGGGTATGATTTCTCTACCTCTAATATTGCTTCTGCTAGTACTACTGTTTTTGTTCCTCCTAGTAATAATGTTGAAATTGAGAATACTAATGTCAAAACTGATTTAGCTAGTGAGAATATAGACAAGGGTAAATCCATCTTAGGTGCACCCTTAGGCAAGATAAGAAAGAAGCTAAAAATCCTAAGGCTAAGAAGGTTAAATCTCAAAAGTTTAAACAGAAAAAACAGCATCTCTGTCATCACTGTGACGTAGCTGGTCATACTTGACCAAATTGCTATAAGTGGCTATCCACTCAACAAAGCAATGGTATGGTCGCATCGGAAAACCTGAATCAGATTCCATCCTCTTTTACTCCTCTTGGAGATCTCATCAAAGCCCTCATGTTCCTTTTGAGCTTTAGCAGTTTCAATTCTTCTCTCTCACCGTTGGTTCAAGGGTTTGCTCAAAAGAAGGGTTCTTCCAAACTGTGGAAGGAAAAGGGCTTCAAGTGATTCTATCATTTTTTATTTTTGTATGCATTTTTTGTGTTTTTAAGTTTTGAGTCAGTCTAGTTTTATGCATTACTTTGTTTTGTTTAGCATGTTTTTGTTTGGTTATTTTTTCAGTTTTTGCTTTGTTTTGTTTTTCTTTAAAAAAAAAGAAAAAAAAAATTTTAAAAATAAAAAATTACAAAAACATTGTGTATATGTGTACATTTGTTCTTATGAACCTTAAAATGACCATTGAAACAGAGTTCTCTAAATTTTGTATCTCTTGTAACTTAGATGGGCATCTTTATGCACAACTAAACAAGTGAGCTTTGTGGCTCTTTGTTTGTGATCAGTAAAGTTAAGTGATCTCTTGTACTTAACACTTGTATCACTCTTTTTGATAGGAAGGACTAGAAAATCCTAAGAAAAATGCATAAATAACCATCTCACCACTGTTACCCACCAATCATGACATGACATCTGTATGCTTCAGCATAGCAAAAGTGCAATGTCAACGACATTCGTATGCTTCAGCATAGCAAAAGTGCAATGTCAAAAAGCTTAACATAATTGGGTATTTCTTTCTCTCTTTTATATACTCATGTATGATATGCTTAATAAAAAAAAAAATATGCAAAGAAAATAAAAGCAAAAAGAATAAAATGCTTTAAAACATGATTGCAAGCGTGTATTCTAGGAGATATGAGAATTATAAGATGTACTTTGAAGGTAATAGTTCCCATCAAACAGTGATGATCGTGTGTGAGTTAAATTGATTAACTCATACCTCAAATTGTCATAACATAGAGACACTTATGCAATCTTGTGATGTTTTCACACACAACACGCAAAATTCTTTGCTATTTTTGATACATGTGCAGGTACAATGTGATTTGGTCATCACAAGGTTTATATGTGTTAATGTATGCTTACTAAACTGTAATGACTTGTTTTTGAAATATAAATTTGGTTAGACTTGTTTAGTGTGTGTGTGTGTATGTGTATGTTTTGGATCAATATGCATGACATTTTTCTTGTTGAGAGATGTTTTTGAGAGATCAATATGTTGCTTGGATATTGGTTAAGTTGCATGTTTGATTGCATTCATGTTAGTGTTTTTCTCTTCTTAAAAAAGAAAAAAGAAAAAAAAAAAAGCTGTTTTTAAGCAATCTCGACAGCTCTTCAACACCTCTCGACACATGGCTTATCTATTGAGCTCTTCATCTTTTTCTTATTGTAATCTCGACACCTTCTTGATAGCTCCTTGATCCATTGAGAAAGTTCCTGTCTCCTCGACACTTTCTCAATAGCTCCTCGATCGATCGAGCCTATCTTTGTTGTGGACACTTGCTCAATAGCTGCATCTGTCGAACCTTTTAAAGCTCAGCATCTCTAGATATCTCTCGATCTGTTGAGAATTACTGAAGGGCTATATAAGGGGCAATTACGATTCTGACCTCACTTCTCTCGATTTCTCTCGATCTCTCTCAACCTTTTCACCTTCCAAACCTCTCTCACTCACTTCAAGCCTCTTCCCCAAAGTTTTTTTGGCCTTAATCAAGTTTTTCTACACTTGGTATGTATTCTAATTCCTCATATTCATGCATTTCATTTTTTTTAACCCAAGTTTTTGGGATTTTTCAAAATCAAAGAGTTTTTTGCCAAGTTTTTGGGATGGGTTTTGTAGTTTTGATCTTAAAACTTCATGCATTGCATCTCATTTGCATTGTAACTACATTATCATGCATTTTAGATGTGTGCTATTTGTGTTAACTGATTGTGTGCTGGTAGGATGATTGGGCTGAGCCTATGATGCTTTTTTTTTTTATTGCATGTCACATGTTCATGTATTCTCATGCATACGTCCTTTCTTTTCAATATATTTTGATATATTTGACTTGCTTGGGACTCTTCTGATTGTCTCTCTCTCTCTCTCTTCTATTTACGTTAGTCGGTTTTTATGGCATCTAAATGTAAGTCTGTTCCATCCCAGAATCCTTTTCATTTTGGGGCATCTACTTCTTCTAATCCTACTCCTTCTCATGTCCGGTTCCGTGATGATAAAGCCCGCAAGGAATTTTCGAGGAACTTTTCTAGACGAGGCATTCATTCGGAATGCCAAGTCATTTTGTCAGACTTCTTTGACACTTACCTACCCATTGTTATTTATAGTAGGAGTTGGGAGTCACTGTGTGACGTCTCGGTCACATGTGCATCCATGCTGATCCAGGAGTTCTACTCCAACATGCATGGATTAGATTCTTCAGTACCTCAGTTTTCTACTTGCGTTCGAGGTATGCGTATCGTGGTTACTCCGGCTCTTGCAGTTGACGTGCTTCATGTCCCAATGGTAGCGCATCCTAACTACCCTAGTTGTGAACATCTTAAGACTGTGTCTAAAGACAAGCTTCTTTCCACTTTTTGTGAGTAACCTTCTGAGTGGGGTGATCGTCAATTCACTTCCTACTCTTCTTTTGTTAAAGGTCCTTGATTTATTAACATGGTTATGACTTTTGTTTTGCATCCTCTTTCTAACTATAACTCTAATACAGAGCCTCGTGCTCGATTTTTGTTGTCCCTCATTGAGCATCTCACCATTTGCTTTCCCTCTCATTTTATCATTTCCATTATAGATGTGTATAAGGATACGACGACCGTGATAAGCTCATTTTCCCTTTTGCTATCATGAGGATCTTATGCCATTTCTCTGCTCCTTCTTCTATTTCTGACCCCTTTCATGTCTCTTGTGCCATAGACATCGCTACCGTTAAACGAAGCGAGGCGCAGCTACATTTAAGGCAGTCTGGATCGATGGCTCTTTTAGCTCCTACTCCACCATCTACATCCGCTCCATCTTCTTCTACGAGCAGTGTGACTTTCGAGGACATCATGACACGGCTTGTGCACATGGATGCTCACCTTGACTCACTCAATGATGAGTTGTGTCAGGTGAACACCTATGTTGGTCATATTGCACAACGACAGGCGGTCATAGGTGGCTTTGTTTCTTCACCTCCTCCTACTCTAGAGGCTTCTGAGGATGAGGATGCTGATGCTGATGCTAGCTCTTCCAGTGATGACGAGATATCTACTCGATATTCTCACCCTATGTCACTCATGACAAAAAGGAGAAGTAGTTTTGGTTATGAGAGTAATCTTTGTTGGGGGGAGAGTTAGTATAGGAGATTTTTGTTAAGGGGAGTGTTGTTTTTGAGGGATGTAGTGAGGATTTTGATGCATCTTTTTTTCTTTTCTTTCTTTCTTTCCTAGATACATTGTTCTTGTACCTTAGGTCTTGTGACCGTTATACATTGTACTCATGTTTGCTTTATCTATATATTGATGTATGTTTTTCACCTACCTTTACATGTGTTGTTTCTTTTCCTTCTTTATGCACATGTTTCTTATATTTTGTATGCAACCTATTATTTCTGTTTTATACAAAGATACCTTGATGTGTTTTGTTTAAGTATTTCAGAAATACAGGTTGTCAAAGTTTACTTGTCATGAACTCTCTTTTTGAAAAAATTTTCAAGAGTTTGTGTTAGGATACATTTTATTGTACTTAACAAGTGAGTATGAGTTGAGTGTTTTATGACTTCTCTCATATGTTTATTTGTTTGTTGTGGTTTTGTTATGGATTGCCAAAAGGGGAGACTGTTAGGACATATGTGATTGGTTGTTAGGAACATATGTCAACATTTTATGTAATTGGTTAATCCTTTGACAAAACACACTTTACCTGTAATTGGGTAGATCTAGGATGTGTTTAATACTTCAAAGAACAAAAGTTCAAGTCCAAGTCCAAGTCCAAGTATTAAAACCATGCAAGTTTGTCCAAGATTCAAGTGTGAAAAATGCTACTCATTAAAACTTGACAGCTAACATCTATTGAGATTTAAAGAGCTGTTCTAGCCTGTGGCTCGACAGCAGCTCGACAGCTAGGGTATCTGTCGAGGTTTCTAAAACTCAGTTTTTATGGACTGTTTTTCATCAAATCCGTGATTATGTGTTTGGGCTTTCTTTTCTCACAAACCTAAACATATATAAGGATTATATTGAGGGCCGTATCTGGTTACACAACTGAGAGCACAATTGCACAAGAGCATAATTCCACAAGTATGATCGGAAACCTAGTTTTGCCCTAATTCTTGAAGAAGTTGCTGTGTTTGTACACCGCAGGGTTTTGTGACCAAGCAACTTCACGATCTTCATCTGTTGAAAAGAAGAAGAACTTTGTAGCTAACATCTTCCTCAAGTTGGTGATTGAAGTTGCGTACTGGGATCCACGCAATTGGTTAGTCACGTACTGTGAGCCATGCAATACAAGAGAAAGATTGTCACTGCAGAACAAGTCCAATTGGAAATGGGGGTAAGGGTTCAATTGTAGGTTGGTATAAGGTACTGAGATTCCTTTACTTGTAACTGCTTGTTTTGATAATAGTGGATTCTCAGAAGTAATGACCTTAAAATCACCCAGTGAGGTTTTTGTTTAAGAGGTTTTCTCCATTTGTAAACAAATCACTATATCAAAATTTATTTTCCGCTTCATTTAGTTTATTGGTGATTTATTTGTGCTACCATGTGTTTGCATATTAATTTGATTAATTAATAAACTTGGCTAATTAATCAATCAATTTATTACAAGGGGTCAATATGTTTTTGGCCTATCAAAACATAAAAAATGACTAAAATACTCTCGAAACCTAAGAAAAGTCATATTATGCATATATGTGCATAATTAGATTTTTAAAAAAATTTTAAATAGTAAAATTTTAATTCAACCATTTCTTATTTTTAATTTTGCTGTTAGTAATATGATCATATACATACAGTTTAACAACAACATTATCTTCATATCTTTTTTCTTTTTACATAAAAAGAAATATTAGAATTCAATTAAAAAAAGTTTCAAGATATTAAAAGCAAGTTTCATTATTTATTATAAATTAATTTATACTATTTAAAATCACCCGATGGAGTTTTTGCCTTGGAGGTTTTCCCCATTCATAAACAAATCATCGTGTCAAATTTATTTTCCATTGCATTTAGTTTATTGGTGATTTGTTTGTGCTACCACACGTTTGCATGTTAATTTGATTAATTAATAAACTTTGCTAATTAATCAATCAATTTATCACGAGGGGTCAATACGTTTTTGGCCTATCAAAAAAAAAATGACTGAAATATCCTCGAAACTTAAGAAAAGTCATATTATGCATATATGTGCATAATTAGATTTTTTTTTTAAAAAATTCTAAATAGTAAAATTTTAATTCAACTATTCCTTATTTTTAATTTTGCTATTAGTAATATGATCATATACATACAGTTTAACAACAGCATTATCTTCAAATCTTTTTTTTTTTTTTTACATAAAAGGAAATATTAGAATTCAATAAAAAAAAATTTCAAGACATTAAAAGCAAGTTTCATTATTTATTATAAATTAATTTATACTATATTATAATATTTTGATTTTAGGAACAACTTGAACTTACAAAATATGAATTTATCAAAATTTCCATTTAAGCTAACCTGTTTTAAGCTAATCCATTTCCATTTCACTCACTGTTGATAGTAAAGACCATTGTTTCTTTAGTCACGGATTGTTACAATTTAAGATTCCAGGAACAAAGTGCCACGTTCATTTATTTTAATCTTTTCAAACAGGCAATTCATTCAATGGATGACAAAGTACATTAAAAACCATAACAATAACATTAAAATGGCAATCAATTTGGTCCAAATTAGCTAAACTTATGGCAAAATCTTATAGTGTTCCACTCTAGCCCCATTGCACCAAACCATAACAGTCACAATAATTACAAATGCATTCCATCGTAACAATGCAATCCAACTTTTTCTCCTCCTTGTGGTTTACGACTAACTCATCTTGATCAATTTTATCTTTATCAATCTTATGCATGTTTTCTTGTAATTAACATATTACTTTGTTCAGAACAACAAAGAATGCCCTTTCAAACCTCCTAGCCCTTTTCCTAGTAAAGGTTGGAACTTTCTTTCCCTACAACCAACAAACCAGTAGGTAACACATTATAACTAATGAAACTCAAATGATTGAACTCAAACAACTATTTAAAAATGGGGTATAGCATGTAACTGAACATCACTCTCATTTCTCTAGTTTAAAAAAGATAAACAGATATTTTTATAGCATCAAGAACTTAGCAAAACTCAAACCCAAGAAATAGCTAAGCAATAAAAATTCTCATTCCTACAGCACATATCATTTCTCTTATGGAACTCAAATAATGAGTGAGACTGCATTACATTAGTTCTCTAACTATCCAATGGGGTAGAATGGATACCACAAATAGGGAGGGAGAAAATCAATAAAACCATCCAGGGTAACATAACTACAATTCTCTAAAATGATTCAAAGAAACATAAAAATATAATCTATAAGACATATACTAATCATACATCTCCAACAACAAAAGTTACCAATCGTAACACCCTAGTTAAGGAAATTGTCTTTTATGCACAACCTTCTTGGAACCTAACCAAACAGCCCCAGAATTAAGCACGATTCTTCAGAATTATTGTAATAATTATTTATTGGGATTATTTGACCAACTATACACCCTTTGTGCAGTGGTCACTCAACAAGTATAAATACTTATGGGGTGTTGGGGGCAAGGGCTGGGGTTCAAGTCTCCAGAAGGGAGCTTCACACACATATACACTTAGATTAGGCTAGAGTAGAAATTTTATCTTCTATATAAAAAAAAATCTAAATTTTTAAGAAAAAAATTCAAAAAGGAAATTAAGTTTTAAGATAAAAATATGTATTTGGTGTTTAATTTTCATTCTATATTGCACCAACTTGCACGGAAAGTCATCCACACATATACATGTGCATCCTGTATTTATTCCCCTCTTAATTTAATTCCTTCCAAAGTAAAATTTGAATTTCAAATTTGTAAGTTTTAGAGTTATATTGTATTAAAGTTATGCCATTTGACTAAATTAAATGCATATATGGAGGAAAAAAATGCCCATTAAGAAAATGTAAATAATAATAATAATAATAAATATAATTACGTCTCTAATATAGAAGTTAAGTACATATTGTACCACTAATTAAGTCATTTACTAAGAGCATTCACATTTGGTTTTTACAAATTTTCCCATTTTGTCATTTCAAAAGTTATTTTGTTAATTATATCATACTGTAAGGACACAAAGTTGGCCTTGGGCCCTGACGCGTGATTGGACCGGCCTAAGTGGCCTTTACAACAGAATTTGTAGAGAATGGGCTTAAAGCCTTGACTTCTTGGGGTTCTGAAATGCTATGGAGTAGGGATGAAGCCCACTGTTGGCATGCTTGGAGCTGAGCAAACGCCTCCACTTATCCTAGGACGTGGGCTGAGAGCCTATGTCTAGGCCTTTCTTCTGATGCCTTCGAGGTGGAGAGGGTGAGAGTCTTCTCTCTTCTTTGGAGAAGATCCCTTTCTTGTGGCATCTTATGTTCTATTTATACTCCCTTTCTCTGGTTACCACCCGTCTTGTCCCTGAAAACGCTCCCCAAGACTATAAAGCTGACCGCCGTCCCTTCAGAAGTCATCTCCTCATTAATGCGGCTAGGCGGGTAGGTGGAAGCCTTTAATGCGGAGGTAGTAACCTCGTGCAGGGCACATCCCGCTTGTTCCCCTTTCCTTGGCGTCCTATTGAGGCACCGTATGACTTACTGGGCTTCGGAAGCTTTCCCGTTGGCACTGTCTCGTTCCTTGGTTGTAGCTCTTGCAGTCCGAGGTCATGTTATCCTCGGACGCTGCCACGCACGCAGTGATCTGACCGATGGGCCTATAGGCCTTTGGGTTTTTGATAATCTCCTCCCTTCTCGTGGCCTCTTGGGCCGAGCAGTGTCCTCGGACCAGAACCAAGGCCCATACAGCCATCCTGACGGCTCTGCCCCCACAACAACCCCTCAAAAATTTATTTGACCTCGATCCGAGAGGGGAAATGAGTTTTTGACTCACGAGCGTTTCTTTCACGTGACCCTTTAGGTACAGCACGTGCCGAATCCTTCTTTCGCGCCCTCTGAGACAGCTCGCGACGCTTCGTAATGCGCAGTACCAGCATTAAATGCGTCGAGTAACTCCCTGTCACCCACGTTGGACGGTGAGATGCGGATTGTACGGCTGTGATTCTTTCTGAAAGTTTGTGCGGGGCAGGCCTCATAAATGTTTGCTTCTCAAAGATCCCCAAGCGTTTGGGAAGTCGCGCATCCAACTTTTTACTCCCAAAAAGCAATTGCGCTCCTGGAAACGTGTACTTTCATTTCATTACCTGAAGCGTTATCAAAGTCGTGTCCTTCTCTATCCGTAAGTTCTCGTTACCTTAGCCTTTTTCTCCTCGGCTGTCAAATTTCCCTTTCCCCTTCTAGGTTTGCTCCTTAGTCTGGGCCATTATGGGTAGGTTTAAGTGTCTGGTAGACTCCGAATCCGGTATGGAGGGATTTCGAGCCAAGTTCCACATCCCCCCGGAGGTGGAACTTAAATATTGCCCGCCTGAGGCGGTGGCTGACTCCAGGGGGTTTGGGCAGGTGGTCATTCCCATCATTGCCTTCCTGGAGGGTGGCATGACCCTTCCTATGGGTCGTGTCACCAGCGAGTACCTGCGCAACCACCGGCTGTGCCCCGATCAATGCACGCCCAACATGTTTAGGATCCTAGGGAGTGTAGATGCTCTAAATGAGCAGATGGGTCTGAACCTCACGTGGCGGGACGTGGTCTATATGTACGAGTGCCACCCACTCACGTCCAAAGGGTACTACCTCAAGTCCCGGTCGAGTGTCGTTAGGCTCATATCGTGTCTTCCTAAGTCCAACAAAGGGATGAAGGATGACTACGTCGTCGCATTTGGGAGATGGCACGACGGGACCCATTGCCCCGTTCAAGAGGGAAAACCAGGTGTGGCTGCCTTAGGTTTCGGGCTTTCGTTTACGCTTTAGTTCTTTTACCTTCACTTTTAGGAATTTGTCGTCCGTTGTCCTTATTGCCTATTTTTGTTGCCGAACTTAATTGTAACTCTTCTTTTGGATGCTTTTTTGCAGACAAGCAGCACGTCTCCCCCAGCCTCACCGACGTCAACGTCCGAGACCTAAATAGGGTGCTGAGGTCCGAGGTGTTTGTGCACGAGGACTTACAAGTGAGGGCCACCCATTTGATCTTGGGGTATGAGCCGCTGTCCACCACCTTCGGAGAGGTTGAGGATGCAATCCTTGCCTGCGACAAAAGGCGGAGACGAATAGACGTCACAAAGCCCGGTTTTCTCACCCCACGCGACATCCCAGATGACCCCGCAATGATTTTGTACACTCCGCCCGTGCGTGTAGTTCTGGTCTCAGTTCGACCGCCAAAAGTTTCTACCGAGGAGGAAGGCGGCGTCGTTGAGGTCTCGGACGACGAGGCCACCCAGTGCTCGGGCATCAAAGGCTTGATAATCTCCAAGGTCGACAGCAGCACCGAGGAGGAAGATATGAACAGCTTGCGGTCCCTTATGGGCGCGCGAGGAGTGCAGGTGGCCAAGAAGGGCGCCACCGGGTCTCACATTCCCCCCCAACTTCCCCCTCCTCCTCCTCCTCCTCCGGCCGACCCCAAGGTTCACGTCGCTGACCCCAAGAAGAAGAGGAAGAAGGAAGACGATGAGGCCGAGGAGGCTCGTTAAAAGAAACTCAAGCAGCAGCAACATCACTAGCACTAACAACAACAACAGCAATAATAGCACCAAAGGGCTGCCAAGGGTAGGTCGCGGGCCCACTCAGTGGAGAGTGGGGAGAGCCAATCGCTGGCCGAGGTGCACCGAGGCCAGGCCCTTTGGTCCCCCCCGTTGGAGGTGGATGGGGCCCCCATCCCAGATCGGGCCAGCATAAGGGACTATTAGAAGGGGCACTCCATGCACATTACCGAGGCCCTGGAAAGACCCCTGCTGCTCCCCAAGGACATGGAGGCCCTTGAGCTGTTGCCGCGGCCGCAGTTGTTCCTCTCCCTGAAGAGGGACTTGGGTTTGGTAAGTTCCGATCAACTCTCACTTTACTTGTGCTAGTCTCGAACGCGGGTTTTGCCCTACTTATGCCTTTTGTGTGCATGCAGGCTATCCAAGAGGTCGCCGTAGCTGAGAAGTGGGTCGAGGACGCTCGGAAGAAGGCCTCTGCTGAACTTAATATCCGAGTCGAGACGGAGAAGGCCCTCTGCCTGGCCGAGGCCGAGAACGTAAAGCTGGGCAAGGCTCTGAAGGCCGAAGAGCAGGCAAAGAGGAGTGCCAAGGCCGGCCTGAAGAACGTCACTGATCAAGCCGAGGCTCAACGCACAGAGCTGCGGGCTACAAGGAGAACCTCGCTAAGGCGAACGTGGAGAACGCAGCTCTGAAGAAGGAGCTAGCGAAGGCTAAGGAAGAGGCTCGGGTTGCCAAGGATGCTGCTGACGCAGCCATGGCGGCCTCCTTCCAAAAGGGGGTCGAAGAGACGGAGACCCGCCTGGTCGAGGAGTTGGCGGACCTGTGCAGGGAATACTGCCGCCAGGTCTGGTCAGAGGCCCTTGATGCGGCGGGTGCCCCTTCTTCCTCCGAGCTGAGGAGTGTCGAGAACGTGTGGTATCCACCGGATATCCGCAAACTCGATGCTCCTCCCGCCACGGCCACACTCACCTCCTTTGTGGTCCCTGCACTTCCTTCTGCCTCCTCGGATCCTGTCCAGGCCATTCCTACGGGAGAGCAAGCCAACGAGAGCCAAGGGGGGCACGGCGGCCAGGGCAACCCTCCACCGGATGCCAAAGGAGCAGAGGACCAAGTTGTATTGGATAGTGGAGCGCCCAAGGATGATTTCCCTCCGACGACCAAGACTTGAGTTGCTAGGCCCCTTTTGTTTTTCAGCAGGAGCTCTTGTTTCTGTTTTTCGTTTATTTTTGCCAAGCCTTGTAGTACATTCCTTATTTAGAATTTTAATGCAAAGAATTTAGCATTTCACTTGTGATAATTGTGCTATGAACGTGTACTGCCTTTTACTTATGGTTCCTTTGTTAATAGTCGTTTCATATGTGAGAATTGCGTTACGTTTTCTCCTGCTTCATAACGTACGAAAAGCTTGACCCAAGCGCCTAAGACTTAGTTAAAAGTAACATTGATTGAGACTTTGGCGCGGCCTAGGGAAGCATTCACTCTTAAAGAGAACAAACATGATACTAGCACTTAAATAAGAATTGATCCTCGTTGTGGCTTGACCAATGTTGGATAAAATTGGCACCAACACTTAGCGAATAAAATTAACATTGACACCCAACGAAAATTGATCCGTGTCAAACATTCCCAAGGCAGAAGGTCCGAGAACCCTGCTCTGCCAAGGTGGGCATTAACATGTGACTTAACACTTAAAAAGAATAAGTTGTACGTTAAATTTTCTCAAGGCAGAAGGTCCGAGGACCTGACTTAGCCAAGATTGACATTAACATGTAAATTAAGCATGGAGTTTGTGTTAAAATTTTCCTAAGGCAGAAGGTCTGAGGACCTGGCTTAGCCCCCGGTTGACATTTAACACTTAAAAGAATAAATTGTATGTTAAATTTTCTCAAGGCAGAAGGTCCGAGGACCTGGCTTAGCCGAGATTGACATTAACATGATAAATTGTTAGTGTGTTAAAGTTTTCCTAAGGCAGAAGGCCTAAGGACCTGGCTTAGCCCCAGTGGACATTTAACACCTTAAAGGAATAAATTGTATGTTAAATTTTCCCAAGGCAGAAGGTCCGAGGACCTGGCTTAGCCGAGGTTGACATTAACATGATAAATTGTAAGTGTGTTAAAGTTTTCCTAAGGCAGAAGGTCCAAGGATCTGGCTTAGCCCCAGTTGACATTTAACACCTTAAAGGAATAAATTGTATGTTAAATTTTCCCAAGGCAGAAGGTCCGAGGACCTGGCTTAGCCGAGGTTGACATTAACATGTAATTTAGACAATAAATTGTACGTGTGTTAAAATTTTCCTAAGGCAGAAGGTCTGAGGACCTGGCTTAGCCCCAGTTGACATTTAACACCTTAAAGGAATAAATTGTACGTGTGTTAAAATTTTCCTAAGGCAGAAGGTCTGAGGACCTGGCTTAGCCCCAGTTGACATTTAACACCTTAAAGGAATAAATTGTATATTAAATTTTCCCAAGGCAGAAGGTCCGAGGACCTGGCTTAGCCGAGGTTGACATTAACATGTAATTTAGACAATAAATTGTACGTGTGTTAAAATTTTCCTAAGGCAGAAGGTCTAAGGACCTAGCTTAGCCCCAGTTGACATTTAACACCTTAAATGATCAAACTGATAGAGATGATAGCATTTGACAATTAGCATGATACAATGATATCCGAATACATGGCGGACACGCCTTTCATCAGTAGTAATACCTTCGAAGATTATTTATATTAAAAGGTCGCTTTACATGTTTGTTATCCAGGTCGGCTAGATAATATGCCCCACACCGGCCACTGAGGTTATCCGGTAGGGTCCCTCCCAATTCGGCCCCAACTTCCCCCAGGATGGATCCTTCGCTGTCTCGACGACCTTTTTTAAAACAAGGTCTCCCGGGGCGAGAGGTCTAGACCGTACGCGAGAGTCATATCCCTGCTTGAGCCTCTGTTGAAAGCAAGCTAGCCGGACCATAGCGTTTTCTCTTCTTTCTTCCACCAAGTCCAGCCCCTTCAACAGCAGGCCATCATTAGTGTTTGGGGCGAATGACTGCGCCCTCATCGTTGGGAACCCCATCTCTACAGGTATAACGGCCTCGGCGCCGTACGTCATCGCGAAGGGGGTCTCTCCTGTGGACCTTCGTGGCGTGGTCCGGTAAGTCCACAACACATGGGGTACTTCATCCACCCATCTGCCCTTCGCATCATCTAATCTTTTCTTGAGTCCGTTGACTATCGACTTGTTGGTTGCCTCAGCCTGGCCGTTTCCCTGCAGGTAGGCTGGAGTAGAGTACCTGTTCGTGATGCCGAGGTCCCCACAATACTTTCTGAAGGCCTTGCTGTCAAACTGCAGTCCATTGTCCGAGATGAGGGTTCGGGGGATCCCAAATCTGGTGATGATATTCTTCCAAATGAACCTCTTCGCGTCCACGTCGCAGATATTCGAGAGTGGCTCGGCCTCAACCCATTTGGTGAAGTAGTCCGTCCCCACAAGCAGCCATCGCTTGTTGCCCGCTGCCCTCGGAAACGGTCCCACTATGTCCAAGCCCCACTGTGCGAATGGCCAAGGGCTGACCAACGGATTAAGAACGCCACCAGGCTGGTGGATGTTGGGCACATACCTCTGATATTGGTCACACTTCCTCGCGTACTCCTGCGCCTCTCTCTGCATATTCGGCCACCAGTACCCCTAGGTGAGGGCCCTGTGAGCCAGTGACCTTCCACCCGTGTGGCTTCCACAAATTCCCTCATGCAATTCCTCCAAGAGCTGTTCTGTCCCCTCCGGGTGTACACACAGCAGGTAAGGCCCTGAAAATGAGCGTTTATAGAGCTTCTCGTCCTCGGATAACCAGAACCGAGGAGCCTTTCTGCGGATCTTGTCGGCCTCTGTCTTGTCCTCTGGCAGCGTGTCGTGTTTCAGGAACGACACTATGGGGTCCATCCAACTGGGCCCTGTTCTGATTTGCTGGACCCGCATGGCCTGGCAGCCCGTTCCGGCTGGCTTAAGCAGGTCTTCAACGAGAATGACCCGAGGAAGGCCATGTGCCGAGGAGGTTGCGAGCGTCGCCAGGGAGTTCGCGTGGGTGTTTCCGCTTCTGGGGATATGCGATAGTGTGAAGGATTCGAACTTGGTCTGCAGGCGTATGGCACGGACTAAATATTCTCGCATTCTTGGCTCCCTTGCTTCCAACTTTCCTTCTACCTGGCCGACCACCAGCTGCGAGTCTGAGAACGCTCGAACCGCCTTTCCTCCCATCTTTCGAACCATGTCCATTCCCACCAGCAAGGCTTCGTACTCGGCCTCATTGTTGGTTGCCGGGAACGCTATCCTCAGAGACTTTTCGATGACGATCCCATCCGGCGATATCAGGACTACCCGGTGCCTGACCCTCTTTGGTTTGAGGCTCCGTCCACGTAAGCCTCCCACACCGGTTGTTTCTCGCACGAGGCTATGCCGACTTGCTTTCTCCCTGAGCCACATCCCCCTAGGCTTTCTTCTAGGGAGGGCTCAGTGAACTCTGCCACCAGGTCGGCTAGGACTTGCCCCTTCATAGACGTGCGAGGTAGGTACTTAATGTCAAAAGCCCCTAAAAAGGTCCCCCATTTGGCGATTCTGCTGGAGTAGTCGGCGCTCCGTAGGACGGACTTAAGCGGGAGTTGGGTCAGAACGACGACCGTATGAGATTGGAAATAGTGCTGGAGCCGACGCGTGGCGTGCACCACGGCCAGAATCGCCTTTTCCAACGGTAAATACCAGATCTCGGCCTCCTGCAGGGACTTGCTTACGTAATAGACCGGCCTTTGTATACCGTCGTCATCCCGTACCAGGACCAGGCTGACGGCGTGGGCCGCCACAGCTAAGTACGCAAATAGGACTTCGTCTGGATCGGGGCGGGACATAACGGGTGGCCGAGAGAGGTATTCCTTCAGCTGCTGGAATGCCAAGGAACATTCCTCGGTCCATTCGAATCCCTTCCATTTGTTTAGCAGTTGGAAGAAGGGTCGGCACTTGTCCGCGGAGCGGGAAATGAACCTGCTGAGGGCGGCGGTCATTCCAGCCAGCTTCTGGACTTCCTTTGGGTTTCGAGGTGGTTGCAGGTTACAGATTGCAGTGATCTGTTCGGGATTGGCCTCTATACCCCTGTGAGTAAGCATGTAGCCTAGGAATTTACCAGACCCTACGCCGAAGGAGCACTTAGAGGCATTCAGCCGTAACTTATGTTCCCGCAAAGTCTAGAACGTGCTGTCCAGGTCGGCCACATGGTCTGATACGGCTTTGCTCTTCACAACCATGTCGTCTACATATACTTCGAAGGTCTTTCCCAATTGTGACTCGAACATCCGAGTCATCATCCTCTGATAGGTAGCCCCTGCGTTCTTCAGACCGAAGGGCATCACCTTGTAATGGTAGTTGCCGGTGGGGGTCATAAAGGCGGTTTTCTCCTGGTCCTCTAAAGCCAGAGGTATCTGATGATACCCCTGAAAGGTGTCCAGGAAACTCATGCGGGGGTGGCCGACAGTCGCATCTACCAGTTGATCTATGCGTGGCATCGGGAACGGGTCCTTGGGACAGGCCTTGTTGAGGTCTGTGAAGTCCACGTACACTCTCCATTTCCCGTTTTTCTTCTTTACCACGACTATGTGCGCCAACCATTCGGGGTAGAATACTTCCTTGATAGCTCCAGCCCTCTTGAGCTTGATGACCTCCTCATTCACGGCTTTGGAGTGTTCCGCCGAGGATCGCCGAGGGGGTTGCTTCTTCGGCACTGCCGTCGGGTTAACGTTCAAATGGTGGCATATGAAGCTTGGGTCAATTCCAGGCATCTCATGCTCGTCCCATGCGAATACGTCGAGGTTCCTTCTCAAGAACGCGGCGAACTCCTCTTTTTCTTCGGTTGGCAGCCGAGCCCCCAATCTGGAAGAACCTTTCCGGGTCGTTGTCCACGGGGACTCTGTCTAACCCCTCACACGCGGGCTCCTCCACCACTGCTGTTCCGGCGGTGGCAGAAGAGGCCAATTGCTATGAGGTTGGAGTTGCCGGGGCCGCGGCTTCGGGGTCCGGCCTGCGTAGTATTGCGGCGGTCAGGCATTGCCTTGCCGCAGACTGGCTCCTAATGATTTCCTCGACTCGGTCGCCGAAAGGGAACTTCACCTTGGCGTGGAGGGTGGATGGGACAGCCCCTAGTGCATACAGCCAAGGTCTCCCCACAATGGCCGTGTACGGGGAGTAGGCGTCCACCATGATGAAATCCACCTCTACTATTGCTGGTCCTGACTGTACGAGCAATCTGATCTGTCCCTTGGGGATCACCACCTTCCCCTCGAAACTTATCAGGGGCGAGTCGTAGGCCGAGAGGTCCTCTTCCCTTAGGTTCAACCCCTTGTACAGGTCGGGGTACATGATGTCTACCCCGCTTCCCTGGTCCACCATCACCCTCTTTACATCGTAGCCTCCGATCCTCAGCATTATGACCAGGGCGTCGTTGTGGGGTTGGATGGTCCCTTCCTTGTCGGTGTCCGAGAAGGCCAGCGTGGGTGGCTCATTGCCCTTGATCTTCTTCGGCTCGGAGCCAGAGCCCCCAGCATGGGCCCGCGCCACATTCATCACCCTAGAAGGGCGCGAGCCAGTCCTCCCAAGAGCTGCGAGGATGACATTGATGGTTCCCAGAGGAGGCCTTGGGGCATGGTGGCCCTGGCCTGTCGGCCCATGGTGTTCTCTCCTCCCGTCCTGGTCGTGCACGAACTGTCTTAGCTTTCCCACCTTCGCCAGCTGTTCAAGGTAGTAGCGCAGGCTCTTGCAGTTCTCAGTCATGTGGCCGTGCTCTTGATGGTGCTGGTAGTGGAGGTTCTGGTTTGGCTTTGCGGGATCACCTATCATCTTACTGGGCAGCCTAAAATAGGGTTCGTGGCGGATTTTCTCAAACACCCGTTGCATGGGTTCGCGGAACACAACGCCGACCACTTGCGTTGGCGTCCGACGAGGTTGCCTGACGAATTCCCTCCTCAGCCTGCCGTTGCTGTATCCGTCGGACCTGAAATCCCTCCTCTCTTGGGGGATAACCTTCGTCCTAGCCTTCACCTGTAATTGGTCCTCCTCCACCCGCGTGTACTCGTCAATGCGGTCCATGAGCCGACGCACGTTCTTGACCGGCCTCCTTGTCAGTGACTTCCTCAGGTCATGCTCGTTTAGAAGGCCGACCTTGAAGGTGCTTATGGTCACCTCGTCGAAGTCCCCATCGATCTCGTTGTACATCTCCCAATACCTGTCAGTATATGCCCTGAGGGTTTCTCCCTCTCTCATGGCCATGGACAGCAGCGAATCTAAGGGTCGAGGGACCCTGCTGCATGTGATGAATCATGCACCGAATGCCCTGGTGAGCTCCGTGAAGGAATCGACAGAGTTCGCCTTCAGGCCGTTGAACCACCTCATCGCGACGGGTCCCAAGCTGGAAGGGAAGACCTTGCACATCAGGGTCTCATTCTTCGAGTGCACCGCCATCCTCTGGCTGAAGTGGCTCACATGTTCGACTGGGTCCGTCCTTCCGTTGTAAATTGTGAAGGTTGGCTGGGTGAACCTTCTTGGAAGCTTTCCCTTCTCGATCCTCCGGGTGAAGGGTGACTTGGAAATCTGGTGGAGCGCCTTGCTCAGTGCATTGTTAGCCAGGCCTCTAGAGGACGTCCTCTTGTCCTTAGGTGGGCGACGGTGCTCGTCCTCCTAGGAAGAGGACTCGCCAAGGGGAGTCCTCGACCTGGAGCTGTCGGAGCTACTACTGACATCCGCTGAAGACCGGTCTGAAGGGGAAGGCGTGCGCCTTCGTTTTTCCCGGCGCAGCTTCCTTCTCAGATGATCAACTCCCTTTGCAGGGTCTCAACACTTTTCTTGCGGGAGGCTCTACTACCACCGCGCGTATGGCTCCTCCCGCGCGTACATTCCGTATGGACACTGGCTTCGCGCTCTCTTTCTAATTGCACAAGATGGGCTTCGCGCTCTCTTGGAGAGGGTGAGAGTCTTCTCTCTTCTTTGGAGAAGATCCCTTTCTTGTGGCATCTTATGTTCTATTTATACTCCCCTTCTCTGGTTACTACCCGTCTTGTCCCTGAAAACGCTCCCCAAGACTATAAAGCTGACCGCCGTCCCTTCAGAAGTCATCTCCTCATTAATGCGGCCAGGCGGGTAGGTGGAAGCCTTTAATGCGGAGGCAGTAACCTCATGCAGGGCACGTCCCGCTTGTCCCCCTTTCCTCGGAGTCCCATTGAGGCCCCGTATGACTTACTGGGCTTCGGAAGCTTTCCCGTTGGCACTGTCTCGTTCCTCGGCTGTAGCTCTTGCCGTCCGAGGTCATGTTATCCTCGGACACTGCCACGCAATCAGTGATTTGACCGATGGGCCTATGGGCCTTTGGGTTTTTGATAATCTCCTCCCTTCTCGTGGCCTCTTGGGCCGAGCAGTGTCCTCGGACCAGAACCAAGGCCCATACAGCCATCCCGACGGCTTTGCCCCCACACATACCATTTTACAATACATCCAACATTCCAAACCTTATTTTTTTACCATTTTATTTAAATATTTTTTTATTCTATTTTTTTTGTTACTATTTCTCTCTATCTCTCTTCCTCTTCATCCTTTTCGCTCTCTTCCTAACCAACACCCACAACTATGCCACCACCACAATCAATTACCCATCCCCACCACCACAGCAACCCTCCACCACCACCATGAACCTGACCCACAACATAACAACAAACAAAGTGAAACTCACCACCCACACAACCAACAAGGTAACCCCCACCTCCACAACCATCAATCACCCCCCACCACCATCACCAAACTCATCCAACCTAGAAACCCACTGATAAACCCATTAACAAAAACCCAAAATTAAATCTAATCAAAGTTAAATTCTTTAAAAAGAACAAAAATACAATGTGGGATTTTCAAAAGAACCTGCAAGAGATTATCAATTGTTCCAACAGTGGCAGAGTCACACCCATACCTAACTACACCCACACCCACACCCACACCCACGCTCATCAAACCCACTACCACCACTGGTCCGCCAAAGTCCTCGATCCAAACACAACCACACCCACACCCACACCCACACCCACACTCAACCAAACCATGGCCAAAACAATCCATGGCCAAAACCCATCACCAAAACCGAATAGCCACCCACGACCAAATCTGATTAGCAAACCCACGACCACATCGATCTTGCTGCCACAATAACCCTGTCATTGCAAACCACCAAAACCACGCAAAATGACCCATGCCATTAGGTACCGTGACCTCCCAACCAGAACCACCAAAGTTCTTGACCATGTCGATCTCACCACAAAAAAATCTCCCTTGACTAAACCTAAAAACCCTTGAATCTTGGTTTAAAGAGAAAGTGATAGAGTGAAGAGTTAAATGGGTAGAGCTAACAATTTAGAGTGCTAAGTTTAGTGAGATAGGAAGAGAAAGAGTAATTTATATGTTGTTGTTGATCGGCAAAGGCATTTGGAGAGAAAGAGAGAGGCTGAGATGAGGCTCATGAGCTTTGCGCGCGAGAGAGAGAGAGAGAGAGAGAGAGAGAGAGAGAGAGAGAGAGGTTGAGAGAGTGAAGAGAGAGAAAAGGCTAATATTTTGGATTAAAATATAATATAATCTTTTACAACTGAGAGACTGGGTAATGCTCATTGTTGGGGCTTTGATGCTAAAATATACCTACATATGACATTTGAGAGACCGGGTGCTAATGCTCTAACACCCTAGTTAAGGAAATTGACTTTTATGCACAAACTTCTTGGAACCTAATCAATGTGCACTAATGAAATATATCATTCCTCTTGAAAGTTATGACCTGTTTGGTTAGAGATTTCTAGTATCGTTGTTTAAGTATTGTGAAATACATGTGGGTTAAAAAGTGTTGTGGAAATACGTGTTTTAGTATTTAAACACTGAAAACTGTTATTTAAACATCCCTACCAAACACCTCCCAAAAAGTCTCAGCCATAAATAGCAAAATTTATATATTGATGAATATATTTAGTTTTATTTATTTTTGGTTAAAACCAAATTTGGAGAGCATTCACTCATCAGTTTTAAAACAATTCTTTATTTTCATTTTATATATCATTTTCCCTTTATAAATTTTGAACTTTAAGAAACAATGATAGAATAGAAAGTTGTTCCTTTTTTTAAGCTAAATTACAAACTACAGTCCTAAAGTTTAGGGGTATTTGGATTTTAAACCCTAAAATTTTAAATTTTGGATTGGATGAATTAAACATGTGTAGCAAATGTATGTGGTACTTAACAGAAAATATGGATAAAGGGGCTGCTGATGCAAATGAAAAAGAACTTTAGGGGGTAAAATAAAAATTCTGAAACTTCAAGGTGTAAAATACAAACACCCCAAAACTTTAGGAAGTAAAATCCAAATTCAAAAACTTCAGAGTGTAAAATCCAAACACCCCAAACTTCAGGGGGGTAAACTTCACTATTTTATGTAATTGACTTATCCTTAGACAAAACGCACTTTACTTGTAATTGGGTAGAGTTAGGATGTGTTTAACATTTCAAGAAACAGTGTTTCTAGATTCAGTGTTAAAGTCATCATGTCTATCCAAGAAACAAGCAAGGAAGTGCAAGTTACTAAAACTCGACACCTGGTCTCGACAAATGCATCTATCGAGCTTTAGAAGCTGTTTCAGCCCCAAGGCTCGACAACTTCTCGACAGATCCTCGACACCTCTATTTGTCGAGATTTAAAGAAAACAGATTTTTAGTTCTGTGTTAATTCCAATCCGTGAATGTGTCTCTGGGACTTCTTTTCTCCTAACCCTAGACAAATAAAAGGATTATTTTAAAGGCTATCAAACAGATGCAAGTTGCACAAGCATTGAGTAATTCTTGTTCATGCAATTTGTGATAAAAAAGACAAAGCTCATGCCCTAGTTCATCTTTTGTGAAGAAGTTACTGTGTAATGTGCATCGTAGGGTTTTATAACCAAGCATCTTCCTGATCTTCATCGTGTGGATGATTTGAAGAACTTTGTAGCCAACAATTCTCTCTCTAGTTGGTGAATTGAAGTGGCATACTAGGATCCACACAATTGGTTAGTCACGTACTTGGGAACCGTGCATTGAAAGGAGAAACTGTCACTACAGAGTAAGTCCAATTGGGTATTGGGGTAAGGGTTCAATTGTAGGTTGGTAAGATATTTGGGATTCCTTGCTTGTAACCGCTTGTTGTGATAATAGTGGAGTTTCGGGAGTGGTGACCTTAAATCACCCGGTGAGGTTTTTGCCGTCAGGTTTTCCCCATTCGTAAACAAATCACCGTGTCTTTTATTTTTCCGTTGCATACTTTAGTTTTGGTGATTTGTTTGTGCTGCCACGTGATTTTGCATGTTAACTTGATTAATTAATAACTTAGCTAATTAATCAATTTAATTTATTACTAGGGGTCAACGCGTTTGTGGCCTGTCAAGTGGTATCAAAGCAGGCACACTCTGATTAGGGTTTAATTCTTGTGTGTGATCCATTGACCCCTGCTGTCATGGTTAGAGGTCAATCTCTTATTATACCTCCATTATTTGATGGCACTAACTATGCATACTGAAAAGTACGCATGAGAGGTTTCTTGCAGTCTTTAGATGAGAAAGTATGGCAAGCTGTGGAGATAGGCTGGACCAAGCCTACAAAAGCGCCGGCCGATTGGGATGATGCCAAGATCAAGGCGGCAAATTTCAACAGCAGAGCATTGAATGCCTTATTCAGTGCAGTCACCAATGAGAAGTTCAAGAAAATTTCCTCAACAGAAACTGCTAAGGAAGCATAGACCATTCTCCAAACAACCTATGAGGGAACAAAGGCTGTCAAGGATTCAAAGCTACAGAGGTTCACCATAAGCTTTGAAGAGATTAAGATGGAAGAGGATGAGTCATTTGGTGAATTCTATGCAAAACTCAAAGATATAGTGAACTCAGTTTTCAATCTTGGAGAAACCATTCCTGAACCCAAGATAGTAAGGAAAGTGCTCAGATTGCTGCCCGAGAGATTCCATGCTAAGATCACGGCGATAGAGGAATCGAAGGATATTGACAAAATTCCTCTGACTGAGCTGGTTGGAAACTTGCAAACCTACGAGTTAGGGCTGACTAGGATAGGCAAGTCAAGCAAGGGCAAGAGCATGGCACTAAAAGCTAAGAGTAGTGATACAGATGATTCTTTAGATGATGAAGATTCTAAAATGAAGTCCTATATTACAAGGCAATTCAAGAAATTCATGAAGAATGCCAATGGAAAAGGCTTCAACAAAGACCGTAGGCAATCCAGTTCTTCTCAATTCAAGAATTCAGATAAAGGGAAGAAAGATGTCAAAGATGGCGGTCAATACACTGTTCGCGCTAGACCAAAATGCTTTGGGTGTCAAGGCTTCGGACACATGAAACAAGAGTGTCTAACGTACCTTAAGAGTATTGGGAAGAGCAAGGCACTTGCTGTTACCTTAAGTGACACGGAGCCCGAGGATGATTCCGAAAATGAAGATGACAGAATCTTGAATGCCTTTACTGCCACTATTTATCCTATTGATGGGGTTACTGAAGAAGTAGATGAAGAAAAAGAATTGGTGGATGCCAAGTTTGAGACTATGGATGATCAAGATGATATCTATACCACCTATGAGAAACTATACAAGCTTTCTGAGAAGCATGAGAAACTCAATAGGTTGGCCACCAAGAAGCTCAGTGATGTGGAACTTGACCGTGAGGAGCTTTCCACTAAGGTTGATGAAGCAAATCAGACAATTGGAGCACTGAGGTTTGAGAAAAATTTCTTGGCTGAGAAGACCAAAAAGCTTGAAGCAGAGCTGTTTCAAGTTAGAGCACAATTGGAAAGGACATCAAGTGCAAAGCTGGACGAGATGCTAAGTGTTCAGAAATCTTCTTCAGATCGTACTGGATTGGGGTATGGATTCTCTCTCTCTAATACTCCTTCTGCTAGTACTACTATTTTTGTTCCACCTGCTAATAACATTAAAACTAAGGATAAAAATGTTCAAACTGAATTAGCAAGTGAGAACGTAGACAAGGGCAAGTCTATCCTAGGAGCACCCCCTAAAGTTGAGAAAAGGGAAATTAGAAACCCTAGGACTAAGAAGGCTATCTCTCAAAAGCCCAAACAAAAGAAGCAGCATCTTTGTTATCATTGTGGTATTGCCAGTCATACTCGACCAAATTGCTACAAGTGGCTAGCCACCCAACAAAGCAATGACATGATAGCATCTGTGAACTAGAATCAGCTTCAGACCTCTCTTGCTCCTCTTGGAGACATTCTTAAAGCCCTCATGTTCCTTTCAAATTTGAACGGTTTAAACTCTTTCCCCTCATCACTGGTTCAAGGGTTGGTAAATAGGAAAGATTCTTCCAAGGTGTGGAAGGAAAAGAGCTCTAAGTGATGTTAGTCACTTCTTTTTCTCTCTCCCTGTTTTATTGTTTTGGATTACTTGTGTGCTACTTTACTATTTTGAGTCAGTCTAGTTTTATGCATTGTTTTGCTTTCTTTAACTTGTTTTTGTTCGTGTGTTTTCAGTTTTTTCTTTTATTTTTACTTTTCTGATAAAATAAAATAAAAAAAAATTGAAAAATTGAAAAATACAAAAACAATGTGTGTTTGTGTGCATTGGTTCTTGTGAACTTTTAAAATGGCCATTGAAACAGAGTTTTATAAACTTTGTATCACCTGTACCTTAGATAAGCATTCTTCTGCACAACTAAGCAAGTGAGCTTTGTAGCTCTTTATTTGTGATGAGTAAGGTTAAGTGATCTCTTCTACTTAACATTAGTATCACTCTTTTTGACGGGTAGGACTAGAAAATCCTAAGAGAAAGACATAAATAACCATCTCACCACTGTTACTCGCCAACCATGATATGACATCTATATGCTTCGGCATAGCAAAAGTGCAATGTCAATGACATCTGTATGCTTCGGCATAGCAAAAGTGCAATGTCAAAAACTTAACATAATTGGGTATTTCTTTTCTTTCTCTTATATGCCCATGCATGATATGCTTAATAAAAGAAAATATGCAAAGAAATAAAAAGCAAAAAGATCAAGATGTTTTAAAATATGGTTGCAAGCGTGTCTTTTAAGAGATGTGGGAGTTATAGGATGTACCTCGAAGGTGATAGTCCCCATCAAATAGTTATGATTGTGTGTGATTTAAAGTAATTTTCTCATTTCTCAAATCGTCATAACTTTGAGACACTTATGCAATCTTGAGATATTTTCACACATAACACGCAATACTTTTTGCTACTCTTGATACATGTGCAGGTACAATGTGATTTGGCCATCATAAGGTTTACATATGTTAATGTATGCTCACTTAATTGTCTTAACTCATTTTTGAAATATAAAATTGGTTAGACTTGTTTAGTGTGTGTGTGCGTGTTTTGGGATCCATCTGCTTTAAAATTCTTGCTGAGAGATGTTATTGAGAGCGAAATGTGTTGTTTGGATCTTTGGTTGAGTTGCATGCATGATTGTATTCATGTCTATGTTTTTCCTCTCTTGAAAAACTGTTTTTAAGGCATCTCGACACCTCCTCGACACCTTCTCGACACCTAACTGTCCGTCGAGCTTCTTAGTGTTTCTCTAATTGTAGTCTCGACACATTCTTGACACCTGGTGGATCGATCGAGAAACTTTCTATCTGCTCGATAGATTCTCAACAGCTTCTAGATCGATCGAGGTTCTTAAGTGGTTGATCTTTCCTTCTCGATACATGTTCTCGATAGCTGTATCTGTCAAAGTGCATTTTCTCGACACCTTTCTCGATAGCTGTCTCGACACCTATCGATACCTACATCTGTCGAGAATTACTGAAGGGCTATTTAAAGGTTCTATCGTGATTTTCTCTCATTTCGCTCGATCTCTCTCTCTCGATAGTTGGTGTTTTCTCTCCCAAAACCTTTCTCACTCTTTCCAAACCCCTCCCTAAGGATTCTTCAAGTGATTTTCTAGATCTTCCTCACTTGGTAAGCATCTATCCTCTCATTCTTCATGCATTTCATGATTTACAAACCTAGGTTTTGAGGTTTTTGAAAATTTTTGGGTTTTTCAAAATTATTGAGAGTTTCATGATATTTTTGGGTTGGTTTTATAGATTTGATCTTTAAAATTATATGCATTGCATCACATTAGCATTCTAAGTGTATTTTCATGCATTTAGATGTATGCAAACTTGTTGTGTGCTGCTAGGTTTGGATTGGGCTGAGCCCATGATGTTTTTATTTTTGCATGTCACATGTTCATGCATTTCCCATGCATACGTTCTATCTTTTCAATATTTCTCTTCCTATATTGAACTGTTTGGACTTTTCTGTGTGTTTTTCTTCTTCTCCCTCTCTCTATGTTTGTGTTAGCAGTGTCTATGGCACCTAAGCGTAAATCTATTCCATCTTAGATCCCTCTGCATTCTAAGGGATCTTCCTCTTCTTCGGATTCTACTCCTTTGTCTATCCAGTTCCGTGATGAGAAAGCCCATAAGGACTTCTCGAAGAACTTCTCTAAACGAGGTGTTCATTCGAAATGCCACGTTGTCCTGGCACACTTTGCCGACACTGACCTACCCGATGTCATTCACAGTCGGGCTTGGGAGTCACTGTGTGACGCTCCGGTCACCTGTCCTCTCGTGTTGATACAGGAGTTTTACTCCAACATCCATGGGATTAACTCTTCAGTACCTCTCTTCTATTCTAGCATTCGAGGTACGCGCTTTGCTGTTACTCTGGAGTTAGTCTCCGAGGTTCTTCATGTTCCAAGGGTGGATCATCCTGATTATCCCGGATGTGAGCATCTATGGACTGTGTCCAAAGACGAGATGATCTCGGCGTTCTGTGAGCGTCCTTCCTCTTGGGGAGATCATCAGTACACACCATGTCGGCCTTTTGCTAAAGGTCCTCGTTTCCTTAACATGGTGATGACTTTGGTGTTGCACCCATTCTCTCACTACAACTCTATCATAGAGCCTCGTGCTCGATTTTTGTTGTCTCTTCCTGAGCATCTTACTATAGACTTCCCTTCACACTTTATCTTCTCTATCATAGATGTCTATAGAGATACGGCCACCCGTGATAAGCTCATTTTTCCTTCCGCTATCACGAGGATACTTCGCCATTTTTCCATCCCTTTTCCTTCGTCCGATCCGTTTCATGTCATGTCTGCCATAGACGCCGCTATCGTAAAATGTAGTGAGGCACAGTTCAGACGAGACAGTCGGATGCTGCTACTCCTTCCTCCCGTCCGACTACATCCAGATCTGCTCGAGCGACATCTGCTCCTTCTTCTTCAAGCGACGTCACTCTTGGAGACATCATGATGCAGCTTCAGTGCATGGATGCTCGTCTCGATACTCTCTCCACGGAGTTGTATCAGGTGAACGTTCGTGTTGGTCTCATCGCTAGGCGACAAGCGACTTTGTGCGGCTTTACTCCAGAGGCTTCTCCTCCACCTCCTTATGTCACTTTTGTGACTGAGGATGATGATGACGGTGATGACGATGATGCTTCGGATGATGATGATGGAGATGCGAGCTCTTCTGATGAGATGTCTACTTGACACTCTACTCTTTGTCACTCGTGACAAAAAGGAGGAGTAGTTTTGGTGTATGAGAGTAGTCATATATAGGGGGAGAGCTAGTATAGGACATTTTTGATAGGGAGAGTGTTCATATGAGGGATGTAGTGAGGATTACATGTATTTTTTTTTCTTTTCTATCCTTTTAGAGATACATTGATCATGTATTGACATACATTGTACTTATTTCTTGATATATATGTTGATGTATGTTTCTTTCACCTGTCTTTCTATATGTTGTTTCTTTTCTGTCTTTATACACATGTTTCTTTTACTTGTATGCAATCTATTATTTTTGCTTCACACAAAGATGCCTTGATGTGTTTTGTTTATAAGTGTTTCAGAAATACAGGTTGTCAAAGTTTACTTGTCATAAACTCTCTTCTTGCAAAGTTTTTCAAGAGTTTGTGTTAGGATATATTTTATTGTATGTAACAAGTGAATATGAGTTAAAGTGTTTTATGACTTCTCTTATATCTTCATTTGTTTGTTGTGGTTTTGTCACGGATTGCCAAATGGGGAGATTGTTAGGACACATGTAGTTCAAATTGTTGACATATGTCACTGTTTTATGTAATTGGCTTATCCTTAGACAAAACGCACTTTACTTGTAATTGGGTAGAGTTATGATGTGTTTAACACTTCAAGAAACAGTGTTTTAAGATTCAGTATTGAAGTCATCACGTCTGTCCAAGAAACAAGCAAGGAAGTGCAAGTTACTAAAGCTCGACACCTGGTCTCGACACATGCATCTATCAAGCTTTAGAAGCTGTTTCAGCCCCAAGACTCGACAGCTTCTTGACAGATCCTTGACACCTCTATCTGTCAAGATTTAAAGAAAACAAATTTTCAATTCTGTGTTAATTCCAATCTGTGAATGTGTCTCTGGGACTTCTTTTCTCCTAACCCTAGACATATAAAAGGATTGTTTTAAGGGCCGTCAAACAGATGCAAGTTGCACAAGCATTGAGTAATTCTTGTTCATGCAATTTGTGATAAAAAAGACAAAGTTCATGCCCTAGTTCATCTTTTATGAAGAAGTTGCTGTGTAATGTGCACCGTAAGGTTTTGTAACCAAGCATCTTCCTGATCTTCATCGTGTGGATGATTTGAAGAACTTTGCAGCCAACAACTCTCTCTCTAGTTAGTGAATTGAAGTCGCGTACTGGGATCCGCGCAATTGGTTAGTCACGTACTTGAGAGCCATGCATTGAAAGGAGAAACTGTCACTACAGAGTAAGTCCAATTGGGTATTGGGGTAAGAGTTCAACTCTAGGTTGATAAGGTATTTGGGATTCCTTACTTGTAATCGCTTGCTGTGATAATAGTGGAGTTTCGGGAGTGGTGACCTTAAATCACCCGGTGGGGTTTTTGCCGTCAAGTTTGCCCTATTCGTAAACAAATCACCGTGTCTTTTATTTTTTCGCTGCATACTTCAGTTTTGGTGATTTGTTTGTGCTGCCACATAATTTTGCATGTTAACTTGATTAATTAATAACTTGGCTAATTAATCAATTTAATTTATGACTAGGGGTCAACGCATTTGTGGCCTGTCAGCTGAGATGAGGCTCATGAGCTTTGCGAGAGAGAGAGAGAGAGAGAGAGAGAGAGAGAGAGGATGAGAGAGTGAAGAGAGAGAAAAGGCTAATATTTTGGATTAAAATATAATATAATCTTTTACAACTGAGAGACTGGGTAATGCTCATTGTTGGGGCTTTGATGCTAAAATATACCTACATATGACATTTGAGAGACCGAGTGCAAATGCTCTAACACCCTAGTTAAGGAAATTGACTTTTATGCACAAACTTCTTGGAACCTAATCAATGTGCACTAATGAAATATATCATTCCTCTTGAAAGTTATGACTTGTTTAGTTAGAGATTTCTAGTATTGTTGTTTAAGTATTATGAAAATACATGTGGGTTAAAAAGTGTTGTGTAAATACATGTTTCAGTATTTAAACATTGAAAACTGTTATTTAAACATCCCTACCAAACACCTCCCAAAAAGTCTCAGCCATAAATACCAAAATTTATATATTGATGAATATAATTAGTTTTATTTATTTTGGTTAAAACCAAATTTGGAGAGCATTCACTCATCATTTTTAAAAATAATTCTTTATTTTCATTTTATATATCATTTTCCTTTTATAAATTTTAAACTTTAAGAAACAATGATAGAATAGAAAGTTGTTCCTTTTTTTAAGCTAAATTACAAACTACAGTCCTAAAGTTTGGGGGTATTTGGATTTTAAACCCTAAAATTTTAGATTTTGGATTGGATGAACTAAACATGTGTAGCAAATGTATGTGGTACTTAACAGAAAATATGGACAAAAGGGCTGCTGATGCAAACGAAAAAGAACTTTAGGGGGTAAAATCAAAATTCTGAAACTTCAAGGTGTAAAATACAAACACCCAAAAACTTTAGGAAGTAAAATCCAAATTCAAAAACTTCAGAGTGTAAAATCCAAACACCCCAAACTTCAGGGGGGTAAAATCCAAATTCTAAAATATCAAGGTGTAGAATTCAAATACTCTCAAATTTTAAGGGTGCAGTTTGCAATTTAGTCTTTTATTATTATTATTATTATTATTATTATTATTATTATTATTATTATTATTATTATTTGCAAAGTTGTAATTTACAACTATTATGTGTTGGCTTTAATTTCGTTCCAAATTTAATTTTAATTTTGTTCAATCTTTTGTACCTTGTATTTTATGTGGGAACTATTTGTAAGGGTTGTGTGTGAGAGAGAGAGAGTGTGAAGACTCAAGGCAATTGAAGATCAAAGTTGTTTTTCGTGGGTAACTCGCGAGTAGACTTCCCACGAAGTGATACATGTGCCCAGCACATGACTGGAATGCAAAGAGTCAGGACAGGATGGAAATAGCTGGTTTTCGCAAATGACTCGCGGGTAAGGCCATCCCGCGAGATACTCGCGAAATAGTCTGTTTTGTTATTTTATCATATCTGCTCCACTACATCCTCATACACACTATATATACCATCATTACCCACATATTGAGTAGAGAGCTTTTCAGAGAAGAAAACCCTAGCCACAAACTCTTGAGAGTGAGAGATTGTCATACCCACAATTCTCTACACCATCCATTGTGGTTTTCCTCTACTCTTATCTCTCCATTTCCAAATCCTTAAGTGGTTGATAGCCCAAACACTTACCTGAGTGTCAATTGAGGTTTTGGTGCTGCTGGGAAGCATTGGAAGAAGCCAAGCTTTGGCAAATGCAATCGGGCGTATTGCGAGGTCCAAAAAGCTAGACAAGACATGATTCTGAGAAGTCTTGTTGGAGTAGGAGCTTGGAGGGCTTAGGTGCACCGGGTAGATTAGGTTTGGAGGATCTCTTGCTATTCGTGTATCCCAACTTATTGTCTAGTGAATCGATTCACAGCTTAGAGGGCGGCGGAGAGGTTTTTTGCCGAGTTCTTCTGTTTCCTCTTTGATAACACATCGACTACTATCTTGTGTTTGCATTTCACTTTTCTACTCTTTTAGCTTTCATTTTGCTGCTGTGTTTTAATGAATATGGCTTAGAGTAGTTGTATTGTTTGTTCGCTCGCATTTACTCTATTCCGCACTTAGTTAAATTAGAGTAAAATCAACCAAGTTGTAATTTATTAATTTGGGTTTAAACAACTCTTGTATTTTTAACACAAATCCGAACTTTCATTATTATTATTATTTAATGAGGCTTGATTTGTTTGACATATAAAAAAGATGCATTAAAAACAATAATTATGAGCATTTAAAACTTATTTCTAGGGGGCAAAATTTGGGAATTGTTTCAATCTATGGTGTTCGCTCTTGATAATAGTTCTTTATCATTATCATTAGATCAAAACATCAATTAGTTTTTGGTGTAGACAGAGATTGAACCTTAGATCTCTTATTCAACCATTAGAGACTTTATTAGTTAAACTAACTAGAGTTTGAAATCCACTAATTTAGCTAAATCCTAATATATCATGGTAGACCACATTCAAAATAGAATTATACTCATGATTTAATGGAAGAAGATATAACTTAAAAGGAATTTTTTTTCAAACACCAGAGTGAAATTAAAATTAATTCATTGTTCTTAACAACATTTTTTTTTTAACATGTGATACGGGATTAACTGAATAAATTTTTAATAGAGATCATTGCTTAAAAAGTTAAAAGGTAAAAAAGAAAAAAAAAACAAAAACAAAAGTTAGTAATTTTGTAATTAACTGCAAATTGATTATCTAAAAGAAATTGTGGACAAATTTGAGATTGTAATCCTGGAAAGATATATGCACTTTCTATACGTATACAATGTTAAAGGACAACTCTATGTTATAGCAACTCATTCTTCTCACACAATTCTACCTGCTAGTCATTTTTTTTCCTTTGGTACATTGAAGAATTATCATTTGAATTTTTTTTTAATACACAAATTTTTTCTTAAATGTTTTATTTTTTGTTTGATTTTTCTTTACTTCTGAACTCTTTGGTTGAATACCATCTTCTAACTCAAATATCTTAACCAAACTAAATCTAAGGCTGTATTTGTTTTGGCTTCAAACGGTTTCAGGAAATCGTTTTACATGAAATCGTGTGTTTGGTTGCGCATAAAAAATAGAGTTTTCTGGAAAATCACTTCATTTGATCGTAAAATTAAAGGGTTTGACCTGGAAATGGTTTGGAGTGAAAATTTTCACTTCAAACCATTTCAGGACTCAGACGTGCAAAGAGAGAGAGAGAGAGAGAGAGAGATCGCACCCCAGCCTTCACCGTCGATCGCACGATCGAAGCCTCCGCCGCGCCGATCGAAGCCTCAGCCGCGCCGACCGCTCGATCGAAGCCTCCGGTGCGTGATCCAATCCTTCGCCCCACCGATCAAAGCCTTCGCTGCGCGATCGAGGCCTTCGCCTTCGATAATCGCGATGTCGCCTCTCTCTCTTTCTTCTTCTCTCCCGGATTTGATGATTTTTTTTTTTTTTTGGTTTTGTTTCTTTTATGTAACTGTGCTGAGAAATGATGATATATATTTGTTTGGTTGCTGAGAAAATGTGAGCAATAAATAGAAAATGTATTTTCTATGGTATTTTCGAGAACACAACCAAACACTAAAAAATATTTTCCAAAAGTATTTTTTAAATACCATCAAACACCTAAAAATATTTTCCTTTCCAAAAAATATTTTCACCTGAAAATATTTTACACTCGGAAAACATTTCACATCGAACCAAACACAACCTAATTTCATATTTCAAATACCTAAATGATGATTCATTTCAAATTCAGTTTTATATTTGAGATACTATTTTGGCATGCTCTGAAATGATCAGCTCTCTCTCTCTCTCTCTCCCTCTCTCTCATCAGATTTATTCTCACAATTTTTTAAACAATTTCAGTTTCTTGTGGACATTTGGGTTGCATAATATAGGAATTTGAGTGATGGAGTAGAGAATTTCACATTCACATTTTCTTTTCTTTTATTGCCTCCTCTCTATCACACACACGTTCATGCACTAATTAGGATGGGTTTGGATGCAAATTATTTCCTGGGCGCCTGCGTCTTCAGCGTATTTCTCTTCTTCTTTTTTCTCTATTTTTTTTTTGGTTTTTTTTTTTCCTTCTGCTACAGGCGTTTCAAAGTAGACAAAATTTACTGTTCACGCACTGTTTGCATTGTTCATGTCCTGTTCACAGAACCCACAACCACTTTATTCAGGAAAAAATATTAGAAATGGGTCTCACGGTACTATTCACACATTTAAAAATTATTTTATTACAGTGTTTTTAGTTTTCAGTTTTCAGTTTACAGCTAATATTTAATGGACCTTGGGGACTTTCTAAATATGTTTGTTCTCTTTGAAACCAATTTTGACACATAAAATTTGATAAAACTTTAATAATTCACTAGTTTATTAAGTTTCTTGATCCAAGAAATCTTGCAGTCCAAAACTTTATGCCATCTAACTAAATCGAGAAACAGATGTTTAACAGGAAAAATAAACTTCACTTTTATTTGTTGACTTTGAAACCTGAAGTGCCTTTCAAACCAGAGAACGTTAATCGGTGAAAGCCCACAGGTAATTAACAAGAGACAGTCTTGCAAATCGGTCTATAGAGGGGATATGTTATGTGTTTTTAATAGAAGAAAACAGCAGAGTTGAGAGATCGTGTGTATTTACCATCCTCAACAAATGTCCGATTATAAGGCCAATTGAAGGCTGGAATGCTGAATTGTGTAGTTATTAGCTTGAAAGGCAAAACACTGATTGAGTGATTTGTACACAACCATGCTACTATCATTGTGTTTGTACAGAAATAATATTTGTACTTTTCATTTGGATTGAATAAAATTTTGATTCATCCAAACAAAAAAGTTCATATTCGCTATGGAACCACACTTTTTTTTTTTTTTTTTGAGAAGTGGAACCACACTTCAAACAAAACAATTAAGGTACTAAAAATAAAATTACATGAAATGCTTGAACAGTATTTTGCCATATGGTAAGAAAATAAAGCAAGGAAAAGGAAACAATATTCTAGATTTCAACAACATAAAACCGCATAACAAATTAATTAAAATTTGAAGTAATGTGTTTCATCAATATATAAAAAGCAGTAAATGTAAGGCATTTGATAAGAAACGTGGTAACTCATGAAGAAAAGGAGGAGAGGAGCAAAAATTGGAAACCTCAGAAGCAGAGAATCTGCGAGCGAAGGATCTGAGCTTAGTGAAGCCCATCTCTCTCCTGCAAATCTGTGCAAACCCACCTTGAATTCCACCATGACGAATCTCCATTTTCGCACTGCGTTCTGATCTTTATTTTTATTATTTGCTATCAACACAGAGAGAGTAGAAACACGACAGAGTATACAACTTTTTTCTTAACTCATCCCTATCGGTCACTTTACAATTTTTCTCTCTCTCACTTTTAAATTTTTAATGTTCCAATTTATTGCCTTTTACACAATTATCCCATGTCTTTCAAGAAAATGTGTGTTTTGTTTCCCTAATGGGAAGAAAGTGGGTTCTTTGGAGGTCTCTCTTCTTTAAAAAATTAGCATGACTCACCTAGTTACAATAATGTATTTAGCCCCAAAAAAAAAAAAATTGCATGTTTAGTTAGCTATTTGGGATTTGTGAAATGCATTTTTATTGAGAATTCATGTTCCATTTCATTTCTTTTTTTGAAGTAAGATATTGAAATCCAACTATGATTATTCTCATTTTTCATTCTATTTCTCATTTCTATTAAAGTAGTTACGATTTGTAAAATATTTTGATTTTAAGTTTTTAATGCATAACATCTCTAATTAGGGATTTGCATCCAATCCACTAATCCAACAAAATCAACTCCATCCAACTTGATATCTTGAGTTGAGGGGTTGGATTGAGTAGAAATTTTATTTTCAGCCTTAGGTTGAGTCGAGTTCGCATTAATGGTTCCATTTGATGTTGTTGTCACTACTTATAGTATCAGATTTCCATGCTCTCATCTGGTAAGATCTCACTCTCTAACCTAATTTCTTACTGCTCTTTTACGCTAATCCTAAATTCAGAAACATATTTGTTCTTTGGGATAATCTAAAAACCTCGGTTGAACTTCATAATCTGCCTTTGGATATGATTGGAGATTTCAATGATTTTCTGTTTGTGGAAGAACATTTTGGTGGCAACACAATTCATAGATGTCATGTCCAAGCTTATCAGTATTGCATGAATTCTTGTAACATGTTAGATTTTGGTTTCTTTGGACTCAAGTTTACATGGACCAACCTTCATGGTATCTAATCTCATCCAAAAAAGGCTAGACAGATTATGGGTTAACCCAAGTTGAAAGGCGTTTTATTCTAAAGCTAATAGCACTCACCTCACCAGATGAAATTTGGACCACTGCCCCATTCTCCTTAATCTCAAATGTGCCCTGAATTCTAAGGGTGCTAGGCCTTTCAGCTTCCAATACATCTGGCTTAGTCACAGCGAATTCCCTTCTGTGGACAAAGAAGCTAGAGAAAGAATCGTTAAATCTTCCTAACGCATTCTCTAATTTCACCAGACTTGCCCGAGTGTGGAATAAGAAAAATTTTGGCAATATATTTGCTGAGAAGACATGTCTAATGGCCAGGCTGCTAGGCATCCAAAAATTCGTAGCCTCAAGGCCAAACTCTTTTCTTTTGAATCTCCGAGTTAATCAATTTAAGGAGTACGACATCATTGTCTCTTAAAGAAGAATTGTGGACTACGAAATCTCAAACCAATTGGATCATTCAGGGAGAAAAAAAAAACAATTTTTTTTCCATCTATCCATACTCATTCGTAGAACCAATAAAAAAATTTCTTATATGAAGAATAATGAAAATGTTCTGAAGTTAAAAACTGTAATGCTATTCACTCCATGAAACCTTACAAAGCCTAAGGCTCTAATGGGCTCCATACAAGCTTTTTCAAAAGTTTTGGCCAATAGTGGGAGACTCAATTAAAAATGAAATTAGATAAATCTTTTCCACCCAAAAATCCCTCCATACCCAAACCAAACCTTGATCGCCCTTATCCCCAAACAAGGAGGGCCAAATCCTTCAACTATTACAGACCAATAAGTTTGTGCAACACAAACATACAAGATCATAAAAATAAAAAACCTTGTCTAAGACAAGGACCTCTTCTTCCCTCTCTTATTTCCTCGCTTCAAAATGCCTTCCTCGCTAGAAGGAGAGGTATTAGTCATAGCACAAGAACTGATAAATTTCCTTAAAGATCACAAAGGAAACGAGGGATACATGTTGGTAAAAATTGACTTAGAAAAAGCCTATGACAGGCTTGAATGGAGCTTCATCAGAATGGTACTTATCCACTTTGGTTTTCCTTCAAACATCATTGCTCTAATCAGGAGCTGTATATCAACTAGACCTGCCTACATTCTCTTTAATGGAACAAAACATGAGCCATTCTCCCCTTCTAAAGGCACCAGACAATTTGATCCCTCGTCACTATACCTTTTTCTTCAATGTATGGAATTTCTTGGTTCTCATATCACCAAACTTTGTGAAGAACAACATTGGCCCAAGATAAAAGTTTCAAATGGAGGCCCTTGTTTCTCTCATATATCTTTTGCCGATGATCTGATGTTATTTGCAAAGTCAAATTTAAAATATTGTGATGCATTGATATCTTTTTTCTTCTTGATACCTGTTGTAACCTTGCTGGCCAAAAAATTAACATAAGGAAATCTAGAATTTTCTTCTCTCGCAATGTTAGCTAGCAAACCAAAAAATCCATATGTGATTCCTTAGATATTCAAGCGACTACGTAGTTAGGAAGATATCTTGGCTTCCCAATCCTCCACAATGGGACCTATAGCAATGCCTTCAATTTTGTTGTTGACAAAAGTCCAAGTCAGCTTGCTCTCTCCAGTAAGGGAAAGGATGCTTATCCAATCAGCATCAATGCCTATAGCAAAATACGACATGCAATGCGGTGCACCTCCTACCAAAATCTGCAAACATTTTGACAAGGTTAGGAGAGGTTTCTTGTCGGGTTCAACCCCAGAATTGAAAAGAGGGAACTCCATCTTGTTAACTAGAATATTGTAACCTTACCTGTCAGCAATGGAAATCTAGGCCTTTTCCAAGCCAAGACTAGAAATGAAGCTCTCTTAGTGAAAATTTGTTGAAAAATAGCTAATGGACCTGAAGTTCCTTGGGCAAAAATGCTAATAGCCAATGACCTTACTCAGTCTAGGCTTACTGAAAAAGGAAGGAAACTCCCTTGCTCGAGGATATGCGTAACTTGCAAAAAGGGAGGCACCATCTTTTCAAAAGGGTGGAAGTGGGTAATCAATAATGGGGCATCCGTCAATGTTTTGCAAGACTTTTTTGGCTACCTACAAGACCTATCAGATCCATGCTTCATGGTCCTCTTAATATTCCAGACACTAACCTTTCAGTTAAAGATTTTCATGATCCAAGAGCTTGCTAGAACCTTCAATCCTTATTCTTTGTACTCCCTGAGGACGTAATCCGAGCAATCACAGCCACACCTCTCACATGCAACTCTAATCAGAGATGATGATTTTCAAGCTTGGGGCTTCTCCAATTATGGTAAATTTTCTTTGAAAGTGGCATATCTTATGGCTAAAGGGTTAAACCCCCTAAACCTTACTCCTCCAAATAAATGGGTTTAGAGGTCTAATCTACTCGCATAAAATTATTTTTATGGCTTTGCTGTCATAATAACATTCCTTCCAGTGAAGTATTGAGTTCGAGGGGTTTCACCCTTGATCCAACTGCACCTTGTGTGAATCTACCAATGAATCTGTATTACACATCCTTCGTGATTGCTTAGTGGCAAGACATTTCTGGTCTAAGCTTGGAATTCCTCAATCCATGTTTCCTTCCTTCTCACTTCCACTTTCAGATTGTTCAAAACTCCCTGTCAAGACACACCTACGAATCTGGGAATCCCTTAGAACATTCTTTTTCCCCATGGGGGTTCGGCAACTTTGGATCCATAAAAATATTTCCATATTCAGATTTGGGGAGAATTGATTTGAAAATTCATGAAAATGATGTTAAACAGAGTGCTAAATTTTTTGCTATTGGAGTCAACCCAAAACCTCTTATCAACAACACAACCATTCCAGTTTCTTGGCGCAAACCCCCTAAGGGATAGTGTAAGCTCAACACCAACGGGGCTTCCCTTGGCGGTGGAGGTCTTATTAGAGACTATAACAAGCTGTGGGTTATGGGGTATGCAAGGAACATGGGATTCACTAACAGCCTGAAGGCTTAAACAGGGGCCCTCAGAGGTGGCCTTCTTCTTGCCATAGATCTTGGAATTGTTAACTTAATTGTTGAAATTGATTCTAGCTTTGTGGTTGAAATCATGCTTAATTCCTCATCCAAGGTTCTTATGGAACCCCCACTGACTGATTACAAGAACCTATTCCAAGTCATCCCCAACATGCAAATTAAGCACGCATGTTGCGAAGCTAATTAATGTGCAAATATGCTTGCTAATCTGGGAACTACTTTATTATCTTCTTATGTATCTTTTGATTAACCTTTTGATGTGGTGGAACATTCGCTAGCCCTTTGATAAGGCTGAGCACGTTTGTAACATATGGTTAATATTCAATCAAATATTTTTGTGTTTACACACTTTAAAAAAAAAAAAAAGTTGAAATCAATCATTTGCATCTTTAAGCCCACTACAACACCTAGGAAGCTCGGCTGTTGGCCCACTGAAATGTAGAATAGGCTACAACAGAGTTATTAAATCCGGACTGGACGTTGACCTAGTCTATGAGCTAGGTCACTGGTTCAACCAGTGGGTCATCGATCGAACCGCAGGGTCAAATAAAAGAATTTGAAAAATTAAATATACATAAAATTAAGTTTGAGAAATCATAACTTGAATATGTAAATTAAAAAAAAAGGCATATGCCTAAATTAAACTCACTATTGTAATTCAAAATCAATATTTCATAAGCAATAGCATTAGAAGAAATAAAAAAAAATTAATTTATATTTGTCAATAAAGTTAAGGTCAGCTAAAACACACTAACACTGTACACAACAAAAAAAAAAAATTAACCAAAGATGCTTAAACAAAAAAGCAATCAAGAAATAAAGTATAAAAAAAAAAAAAAAAAACCTAAACAAAAGAAGATAGTTGGTGGCATAGAGTTATATGGTCATACTTACATGCTAATTGTTGGCTAAGTACATCTGTTTAGACTTCAAAACATTAAAAATTTATGCATAGTAGTAGCCTGTAGCAATAGGTTTTGAGAATTGTGAAAACTGAAAAGTGATGGTACACGTACAAAATAAAAAGTACAAAGTGTGAATCCGCCAGGCAGCCCTAGGAACAATGCGTTTTTTGGATTTTTTAGGTTTTCTCTTGTTTAAATTACCATATTATCACATATTTAAATAATAAAAGTGTTAATAAAGTGGATCTATTAATGTAATTTTATACAATTCACAAACCCGACCGAATTAATAAAACCCAACCGTGTCATACGGGTTGCTTAAAACCCAACGGGTTCCACTAGTTTTGAACGAGTCCATACTTTTCCGATCCAATTAATCACCTGGCCTGGTCAATGCGCTGTTAGGATATGTGCCCTTAAATCCTATTGTATGATGCTATGTATGACATTATGTATGACTTAATGTTGTGTTTAATAAAGTTGTTTATTTTTTATCTAAAATAATGGTAACATGAATATTTGGACATTATCATATAGTCCATGAGATGCATAGTATGTGATTTATGTGATTTAGTCACAGAAGATATAAATCACAAGTTCTTTGTAAACTCAGAATTTATAGTTCGTAGTCGGTGATGAAATTGGGCATTTCATCTGCGAAGACTATAACGTATCAACTAAGATGATTTGTCTTGATCATGGAAGTGGTGACTTCTAGTTGATATGTTGATATGTTTTAAGAGTTAAGACTTATTGAACTGGACCGTTGTGAGATTTATTATTCTTCTAACGACTGTCAAATGAATAATAAATCTTACGACTTCTATTTGCATGAACTCTTAATCCTGAGAGAATAATGGACCTGATCATGAGGTGTAGGTTGCTTTGATATATCAGGAGTGAGATCTAAAGTAACGGTCAAAACCTCAGTATGTTGGGCAACCACATTTAGTGTTGATGGAACATATATTCTCAAGATGGAATTCATAGTCTCTTAATGGAGATACAAAATATTCCCTTGAGATAAGTTTAATGAGTTTGGTTATTCAGAGAGTTAGGCCTAACCACTTTGGTAAGAAATTACTAAAGTATATATTTATGAAATTGGATTTCATAAATATATATGATGAATAACTTTAAAGGATTAAACCGGGTACTCAAGGATAAGATGTAGTAATTTACAAAGTGGCAGTCTATATTTATGACTTTGTATTACTACGAATATTTTATGAAGGGGTTACGTGTAAAATAAAGTCTTGGGATATAATTTATTAATAAGGCCTAGAGTGCAATTATATTTATATAGTGGTATTAAATATAACTAATGGTAACTTTGGACTTGTCAAGAGTTGACGGAAAAGCCCAAGGCCCATTGGAGCTAGTGTCTTATTGGTCCCTTTTGGTCCCATTCCAAGCCACACACTAAAGCCCAATTGGAAAGGCCCAATAGGCCGGCCCAATTAGATAATCAGTTAATTATAAAGGGAGAAACATACAGAATTTTTTAATGTGATTTTTCGTAGAAAAGAAAAATAAAGAGTGTGAGACACACTTTCATTCTCCCTTTTAGAAACTGATTGAGAGACCACACATCTTGGGCGTAAAATGGAATTGGAGTGAAGATTAAAAGTTTTCCCAAGTGCTTCTAATCTTTGTTTTGAAATTCTCCATACCAAGGTACGCTATCTTGTTCTTAAATTCTGAAATTTATAGAGTGCATGTTGTCAATCATGAATGAAATAGATTCTTGTTTGTTGCTTCCGCTGTGTGTTTTGTATGAGATACAAAACCAGATTTTAACCAACAATTGGTATCAGAGCCAGGTTTTCATCTCATGATTGTATAGCATGTGTTAATATTGGAAGACTGTTTGTTTGTACCTAATGTTCGTAGGAATTTAATTTCTGCAACTTACTTAGGTAAACATGGATATTGTGTTATCCTGAAAGACAATGTTGTAATAAAGAAGGATAAAATGTTTATCTGTTCTGGCAATATTATGGATGGTCTTTATATTTTAACTCCTGACATGCATGAATTATACAATTCTGAAATAGATAGTAGCTCTCATGTAAAATCATTAAAAAGAAAGTTTCCTTCTACTAGTGATGCATATCAATGGCACTTGCGTTTGGGTCATATTAATTCAAATAGGATTCAAAGACTAATCAAAGATGGACTTTTACAGCCCATGGACTTTGATGGCTTTCCAGTTTGCGAATCTTGTTTGGAAGGTAAGATGACCAAACGACCTTTTAATGCAAAAGGTAGAAGAGCCCAAGAGTTGCTTGAATTAGTTCATACAGATGTATGTGGTCCTATGTCAACCCAAGCAAAAGGAGGTTATGAGTATTTCATCACTTTTACGGATGATTACTCAAGATATGGTTATGTGTACCTAATGAGACGGAAGTCCGAAGCCTTTGACAAGTTCAAAGAGTTTAGGGCTGAAGTTGAAAATCAATTGGGTAAACGCATAAAGGCCATTTGATCTGATCGAGGTGGCGAATACCTTCTTGGGGATTTCAAGGATTATCTAATTCAGAATGGGATTGTATCCCAATTGACTGCACCTGGAACTCCCCAACAAAATGGTGTAGCAGAAAGAAGGAATAGGACTCTTTTAGAAATGGTTAGGTCCATGATGAGTTACTCAACTTTACCAGTTTCTTTTTGGGGATATGCACTAAAAACTGCTATGCATGTTTTGAATTTAGTTCCATCAAAATCTGTTCCCAACACACCTAAGGAATTGTGGAGTGGGTGCAAGTCTAGTATGAAATATCTTCACATTTGGGGATGTCCAGCACATGTGTTGAAAGGGAAGTCTGATAAGTTGGAAACTAAAACTGAAGTATGCATGTTTTTAGGGTATTCAAAAGAAACTAAGGGTTATTTATTCTATAATCATAAGGATAACAAAGTGTTTGTTAGCACCCATGCCAAATTTTTGGAAGATGATTATGTGAATAATTTTAATCCTAGAAGTAGAGTTGTCTTGGCTGAAATGAATGAACCTGTAGTTGAACAACCAGTGGATGAAACTAGGGATGATGTGGCTGTATTGGATACACCACAAGACATTACTCATGAGATGACTAGTACACAGGTGCCTCGTCGTAGTGGGAGAATTATTCGGCCTCCTATGAGATTTAGAGGTTTGGGAGAAACTTATATAGCTATCTCACAAGAGGCTGAATTGGACCCTTACACTTATGAAGAGGCAATTAATGATATAGATGCACATCATTGGCTCTTAGCTATGAAATCTGAATTGAATTCTATGTATTCAAATCATGTATGGGATCTTGTAAAGGCGCCTAACGGCATTAAACCTGTTGGTTGCAAGTGGGTTTACAAGAGGAAGAGAGGGATAGATGGAAAGGTTGAAACCTTTAAAGCAAGACTAGTGGCGAAAGGGTACACACAAAAAGAAGGCATTGATTATGATGAAACTTTTTCGCCAGTAGCCATGCTTAAATCTATCAGAATTCTCTTATCCATTGCTGCTCATTATGATTATGAGATTTGGCAAATGGATGTCAAGACTGCATTTCTTAATGGCAATCTTGAAGAAGAAATATACATGATGCAACCAGAAGGATTCATAGCAAAGAACCAAGAGCATATGGTATGCAAGTTGAATAGGTCTATTTATGGACTTAAACAAGCATCTAGGTCATGGAACATCAGATTTGATCAAGCAATCAAGTCATTTGGTTTTGAACAAAATCTTGATGAACCATGTGTGTACAAAAGACATCGAGACAAAGTAATAATGTTCCTAGTGCTTTATGTTGATGATATTCTACTCATTGGAAATGATGTAGGGGTAATGTCATCGGTTAAAGTTTGGTTGTCTAGCCAATTTGATATGAAGGACTTGGGTGAGGCTAACTTTATTCTAGGGATCAAGCTTTGGCGAGATCGTAAGAATAAGATGTTAGGCTTATCACAAGCTGGATATATAGATAAGGTTCTAGAACGGTTTAGCATGCAAAACTCCAAGAAATGATTGCTTCCTTTCAGACATGGAGTTCCTCTGTCTGATGACCAACGGCCTAAGACTCAAGAGGAAGAAAATATGATGAGACAAGTTCCTTATGCTTCTGCAGTAGGAAGTCTCATGTATGCCATGCTTTGTACTAGACCAGACATTTGTTATTCAGTTGGCATGGTCAGCCGATATCAATCAAATCCAGGACCAAAACATTGGCAAGCTGTAAAGCATATTCTCAAGTATCTTAGGAGAACGAGAAATTATATGCTTGTTTACCATTGTGAGGATTTGATTCCCATTGGCTATACAGATTCAGATTTTCAATCGGATCTAGATTTCAGAAAATCCACTTCAGGATGTGTTTTCACCTTGGGAGGTGGAGCCATAAGTTGGAGGAGTGTTAAGCAATCTTGCATTGCGGACTCCACCATGGAAGCCGAGTACGTTGCTGCTTGTGAAGCAGCAAAGGAGGCTGTTTGGCTCAAGAAATTCCTTTCTGATCTTGGTGTTATAAGAATGGAGCAAGTTCCCATCACATTGTTTTGTGATAATAGTGGAGCGGTTGCCCAATCCAAAGATCCAAGAAATCACAAGAAAGGAAAGCACATTGAGAGGAAGTACCATATCATTCGAGACATTGTTGCTCGTGGAGATGTTGTGGTGGCAAAGATTGAAAGTGCAAATAATCTAGCAGATCCTTTTACCAAAACCTTGCCTCAAATGACTTTCGAGTCACATTTGGAGGGAATGGGAGTTAGATTAGTGCACAATAGTCTTTAGGGCAAGTGGGAGATTGTTAGGATATGTGCCCTTAAATCCTATTGTATGATGCTATGTATGACATTATGTATGACTTAATGTTGTGTTTAATAAAGTTGTTTATTTTTTATCTAAAATAATGGTAACATGAATATTTAGACATTATCATATAGTCCATGAGATGCATAGTATGTGATTTATGTGATTTAGTCACAGAAGATATAAATCATAAGTTCTTTGTAAACTCAGAATTTATAGTTCGTAGTCGGTGATGAAATTGGGCATTTCATCTGCGAAGACTATAACGTATCAACTAAGATGATTTGTCTTGATCATGGAAGTGGTGACTTCTAGTTGATATGTTGATATGTTTTAAGAGTTAAGACATATTGAACTGGACCGTTGTGAGATTTATTAGTCTTCTAACGACTGTCAAATGAATAATAAATCTCACGACTTCTATTTGCATGAACTCTTAATCTTGAGAGAATAATGGACCTGATCATGAGGTGTAGGTTGCTTTGATATATCAGGAGTGAGATCTAAAGTAACGGTCAAAACCTCAGTATGTTGGGCAACCACATTTAGTGTTGATGGAACATATATTCTCAAGATGGAATTCATAGTCTCTTAATGGAGATACAAAATATTCCCTTGAGATAAGTTTAATGAGTTTAGTTATTCAGAGAGTTAGGCCTAACCACTTTGGTAAGAAATTACTAAAGTATATATTTATGAAATTGGATTTCATAAATATATGATGAATAACTTTAAAGGATTAAACTGGGTACTCAAGGATAAGATGTAGTAATTTACAAAGTAGCAGTCTATATTTATGACTTTGTATTACTACGAATATTTTATGAAGGGGTTACGTGTAAAATAAAGTCTTGGGATATAATTTATTAATAAGGCCTAGAGTGCAATTATATTTATATAGTGGTATTAAATATAATTAATGGTAACTTTGGACTTGTCAAGAGTTGACGGAAAAGCCCAAGGCCCATTGGAGCTAGTGTCTTATTGGTCCCTTTTGGTCCCATTCCAAGCCACACACTAAAGCCCAATTGGAAAGGCCCAATAGGCCGGCCCAATAGGCCGGCCCAATTAGATAATCAGTTAATTATAAATGGAGAAACATACAGAATTTTTTAATGTGATTTTTCGTAGAAAAGAAAAATAAAGAGTGTGAGACACACTTTCATTCTCCCTTTTAGAAACTGATTGAGAGACCACACATCTTGGGCGTAAAATGGAATTGGAGTGAAGATTAAAAGTTTTCCCAAGTGCTTCTAATCTTTGTTTTGAAATTCTCCATACCAAGGTACGCTATCTTGTTCTTAAATTCTGAAATTCATAGAGTGCATGTTGTCAATCATGAATGAAATAGATTCTTGTTTATTGCTTCCGCTGTGTGTTTTGTATGAGATACAAAACCAGATTTTAACCAACATGCGCCAGATCACAAGTTCGACCAGCCAAGCTGGACCGGGTTTAATAACACTGGACTACAGTAATAAAAAGGTGACAACTAGATACTTAACCCAACCGTCGTGATTTTCAACATCAACTCGAACCAATTACATCTTAGACCACTAGAATATCCACAGGGCTAGTAATAAATTGGGACCTAGGTAGCTTGAGTATTGATGTACTGAGCCAGATATTTCATTTGCTCATAGTTACTCGACTCCAAAGAAAATGAATTAAATACAGATTCAAAGAAGTTTTAAAGCTAATTACATCAATTCTTTCCTAAAGATGGAATAGGCGTGCAAATTTAATAGAATTCAATTATTTTAAAAACCAAGATCAGATCTTAAAAATAAGACAATAGACGTTGGTGGAAAATAACTCATTTAAATCTATTGTACCCCCTATGTTTTTTAGGGGTACAATACCCACTTAAATCTTATCCATTGATCTTTCTTGTTTTAATTTGGTTCGTTTATTTAATTTTATTAAGATACTTGCTACCAATCATCTAGGTTTTGTATAAAGCCCAAAAAAACAAAACAAAACATACGGGTTCTTCTTTTGTCAAAGCGTTTGAGAGAGATCACGGGTTCTTCTATCTAGCCGCCTCTCTCAAACCATCATGGCTCTTGTGTTCTACTTTTGTGTTTGGTATTCAAATCAGGATTTTGATTTTTAATCATTTTCCTTTCTATTGGTTGAAGTCACTGGAACCTAGAAAGATCAAATCCTACACCTACATGACCTTCATCGAGTCCTGAAGAATGGTTAGATATTTTTTCTTTTACTTAATCATTTTAATTTAATTTTTGGGTTTGTTTTTTACTCTTCCCTGATTTGTTATTTGTAAAGTGGCACAATTTGGTTTATATTAATTGTGAACAAACATGGTTTTTGTGGGTCATATTACTCATAATGGAAGATTTGGATTTCTTGAAAATGTCAATTTTTTCTTTTCTTTCTTATTTTTGGTCCAAACGTTACAATACAAACTTTTTTTCTTTTTGGGTAAGAAAGTGCAAATTGGAAGTTTTAGTGACCAAATTTGTGGAAATTTCTACCAATTTCTAAGAAAAATCTGCATTGCATTACATGTAATTTTTTCAGGTTTTAGGGGCATTTTAGTCATTTTACAAGTTTCGAAGCTCTTTTGGTCATTTTTTAGGTTTTTGGGGGTATTTTTGGTAATTTTAAGGTTTCAGATGTATTTCAGTCGTTTTTAAGGTTTAGGGGATATTTCGGTCATTTTTTAGGTTTAGAGAGTACTTTGGTCATTTTTTGGGTTTTGGGGGTATTTTAGTAATTTTTTGGGTTTTGGGGATATTTTGAACATTTTAGAGGTTTTGGGACGGTATTTTGCTCATTTTAGAGATTTTGGAGGTATTTTGGTCATTTTGTAGGTTTGGGGGTATTTTTTGTCATTTTTAGGTTTCGGGGGTATTTTAGTCATTTTTTTGGTTTTGGGGGTATTTTGGCCATTTTTAGGTTTCAGGGGTATTTTGGTAATTTTTTGGGTTTCAGGGGTATTTTGGTCATTTTTTGGGTTTTGGGGTATTTTGGTAATTATTAGGTTTTAAGGGTATTTTAGTCATTTTTTAGGTTTTAGGGGTATTTTGGTCATTTTTAGGTTTCGGGGGTGTTTTGGTCATTTGTTGGGTTTTGGGAGTATTTTGGTCATTTTTTGGGTTTTAGGAGTATTTTGGTCATTTTTTTTGGTTTTGGAGGTATTTTGATAATTTTTAGGTTTTAGGGGGTATTTCGGTCATTTTTTAGGTTTTGAGGGTATTTTGGTCATTTTTTAGATTTTGGGAGTATTTTGGTTACGTTTTAGGTTTCAGGGGTATTTTGGTCATTTTCTAGAAATTTAGATTTTATATTGTTTATTTAAATTTTAGATAAGTTTTAGAGGATATTAGTGGGTTTATTATTAAAACCCATATAATTAAATAACCTAATGAGTATTTACCCATTTAAACCAAATATTCAAATAGGTTGGGTTAAGACTTATCCAAATTAGGTGAGTAATGAGTGGGTTCATGGATATGGATAAAAATTGTCATCTCTAGTCATATTACTCATAATAGAAGATTTGGATTTCTAGAAAACGTCAATCTTTTTCCTTTCTTTCTTATTTTCGGTCCAAACATTACAATACAAACTTTTTTTCTTTTTGGGTAAGAAAAGTGCAAACCGAAAGTTTTAGATGCCAAAACTGTGGAAATTTTTACCGATTTCTAAGAAAAATATGCATTCTGTTACATGTATATATAGAAGATCTGCTTTCTTTCATATAGGCGATCACCCAAATTGTAATTAGTCCCTCAAATATTAGCAAAATGGCAACCAATTTTCAATTTAATAAAGCTTGGTGATTATGTGGCTTCTTCCACAAGACTTAGTGTGTTTTTGTTTCCGCTTTTGTAGGCCCAAAACATGCTTGTTGAAAAAGCAAACACTGTTCCTATGTTTGGTGGGTTGAAAAAGCTGACTTTGATGGAAAGTTGTGTTTCCCATTTCTTCACAGAACGCGCATAAATGTTATGTGTCTCTTCGGACCAATTAGAAAACGCGGAGTGCGTGTTCATCAATGTATCCGTTGGATCACATGTTATGTTACGAAATTGCCCTTGCTTTACCATTCTTTCTCTCAAACTTACTTTACCCTTCTTTCTCTCAAACTTCTCACGCATTCCTCACAAAGCCTCTCATCTCTCATCTCTCTGCTCTGCCCTCTCTCAAGACTCATTACGCCGGCCTCTCTTCTCTCTGCTCTGCATTCTTCGTGCTACTACAAGCCTCTTCGTGGTAAGTCTCTCTTCGTCTTCTTCTTCTTCTTCTTCTTCTTCTTCTTCTTCTTCTTCTTCTTCTTCAATGCGTATGTTTTTGTATTTTTTTTTAAATTTTAATTTTTGTCTAATTTGATCTGAGAAATTTGTTGAAAAATTTAAGGATCTGTGCATACTTGTTGAAGAATATTTGTTGGGGTTGATTCTGAAATATTTGTTGAAAAATTTTCAGATCTATGAATGATTTAATTTGTTCTTGCTAATGATCTATTTGTTCTATTTTGGGTACTGGAAAATTAGTTCTGTTCTGTTCTTCCACTAGTAAAAAATTTGTTCTATTCTTCCAGTACTAAAAAATTTGTTCTGTTTTGGTATTTTAGTTTTTGTTACGGGTTGAATTTTGGGTCTGTCTTGGTGCGAGCTTGTTCTGTTCTTCAAGGTTGTTCTGTTCTGTTCTGTTGAATATGGTTGTTCTGTTTTGGGTATTTTACTTTGTTTGTTACGGGTTGGATTTTTGGTCTATCTTGGTGCGAGCTTGTTCTGTTCTTCGAGGTTGTGATGTTCTATTCTGTTGAATATGGTTGTTTTGTTGAATTTGTTCTATCTTGGGTATTTTAGTTTATGTTACGGGCTAGATTTTGGGTCTATTGATTATGTGATCTATTTTCTTGAGTATTGTTTGTTTATTATAGAGCTTAGTAGTTAGAATAAGTTACTTGCGGACTGTGGTCATAGCACTTCGTAGGAGAAACATGTTGATTAAAGTTGAAAGAATGTTGACTACTTTCTGATAGGAACTAACAAGAATTTTGAGTGTATGATTATAAAGCGAGGCAGTAGTGGTTTTTTGCAGAGAAAGATGAGCTGAATCAGAGTCTGTTTAGGTTGGTGCCCTTTGATTCTTTGAATAATAGGTCTGGTAGAGGAATTCCATGAATTCTTCGCAATTTCTACTCTTAAGGGAATGATGGAACCTGTGGTTAAAATTTAATAGAGGTCTTAGCACATATGCTGCTTTTTTTGCTGTGTTTTTTGTGTTGTGAAACTGAATGTATAAAAATTGTTTTAACGAATTATGAGAGAATTAATAATGGTATAATTGGGTAGAGGAGATTTGCAAGCAGAATTTGGATACTGGACAGAATCTAAATTCGTATCAAATAAAATTCCTTGTTTGGGTGAATCATGAAAGGAAATTTCAAAACTCATGGGGCAGTTTTAAACAAAATTTGAGACAGGTAAGTTCCTTGTGGATTTATTGGATCATGTTTGTTTGTAACTAGTTGACTAGATTGGAATATTATGAATTCTATTTTTTGCATTTCTTATGGTTGCTTAACTCTGTAGATGGGTAAATAGACCATTTTCAACTCCAAGGCAAAAAAGGCTAGAGCATTATGGGGAGAAGCAAGTTGGACAACTATTTTTTGTAATCTTTGTGTGGAACAGATTGAAGCCGGGAATAGAACAAAAGGTGTTGCTTTTCGTACTGAAGGTTGGAGCAATTTGGTGACCAAATTTTGTGAAATGACCGGTTAAAACTATGATAATAACCAATTAAAAAGTAGGTGGGATGTATTAAAAGGTGATTACACATTGTGGGAACAATTGATAAGTCATGACACAGGTTTAGGTTGGGATGTAGAGAAGGGAACGATTAAAGCTAACAATGGTTGGTGGGACCGAAAGTTGAAGGTGAGTTGAGTATTTTATTAATATGTAGTTAGTTGGAGATAGTTTTTTTAAATTATTGTAATATGAGTGAAATGACAATTACATTTTGTAGGAATTACCCAAAGCTACAAAATTTCGACTAAAAGGTCCACAGAATCTAAAACAACTTAATAGAATGTTTAGGGATGTTGCAGCAACTAGAGTAGTTGCATGAACCCCTTCTTCAAATACACTCCCTCCAATAATGCCACCAGAGGGTGCTGTTGATTTTGATGGTAGCTCCAAATTTAAGGATAATCAATATGACATGAGTTTAGACATTGATAGTTTGCAGCAAAGACATACTAGTCAATCACGTTGTTCAGGACAAAAACGAACTAATGAATCAATACACTCACAGAGAAAAAGAAGAAGATAGGAGGAGCTGTAATGTTGGATGATCATATTAGTCAATTAATAAAAGTATGTCAGAATAAGTTTGCAGGTACTTCTCGAGAGTTACCAAGTCCAATTGATAATGTCATGGAGATTGTGAGAGCAATTCCTAGAGTGGAAAGTATATTTGTGGTTGAAGCTTCTGTTGTCTTAATGAAAAGGTCACGTAAGGATATGTTCATAAATTTCAAGGACCCAGAGTCACAGCTGCAATGGCTACAAGTCATGATTAGGAACCAAAAGAAGTGACCAACTTTATGTGGTACTCTGTATTAGCTTAGGACTAATATTAACTTTATGTTGTATTAGCTTTTGACTAATATTAGCTTTATGTTGTATTAGCTATGTTGTATTAACTTTAAACTAAGTTATGTGATATTTATTGTTAGCTTTGGACTAATATATGTGTAATGTGAACACATTTGAAATTGTCATTAAAGTATTATTGTTGCCTTTTGTTACTTTGTTGATGTTGATTTATATTAAAGTAGTATTAGCAATGGTTGATTATTTGTTACTTTGTTGTATAGACTAAACCAATATAGATGATTATAATAGTACTCATGAGAGTGGTCACATGGACCTGTTAATGGATGGGAATTACAGAAATTACTGTGATGATCTTGATGGTGGTGACTTAAATGATGGCAATTATAACAATGTTAACAATAATAATGATGGTGAGAGTAGTGACAGTGATGATGACAGTGAAGCAGTTGTGACATATTTCAATAAGTACATTAATAAGACTCCTTGTTATGATTCTAAACAAACAGGGTGGGCTTGGGTGAGACGTTGTATGGAAGGTAATGAGAAATTGTGTTACATGTTCAGAATGAAAAAGTAGGTGTTTCATAATTTGTGTCAAGCTTTACAACATGACTATAGACTTCAACATTCAAGGAACATAAGGTTAGAAGAGTTAGTGGCAATGTATTTACTGATACTTGGTCATGGAACATGTAATCGAATGGTTTAAGAAATATTTCAGCATTCGGGTGAAACCATGAGTAGACATTTTGAGAAAATGATCACTTTGTTGGGTGCTCGCTTTGCAACTGCATATGTAAAGCCTTGGGATCCAACTTTTAATGAAGTTCCAACCCAATTACAAGACCATCCAATTTATTGGCCACATTTCCAAGTATGTGTACTATTGTATATTCGAATAAGTGCTATTTTCTATAAGATAATACAATGCATGTGGAACTAAAAACTATTAATGTTTTTATTAGGATTGCATCGATGTGATTGATGGCACACACGTGATGGCGGTTGTCCCTACTGATAAGTCCATTCCATACTTTGGAAGAAAGGGATATCTAACCCAAAATGTGATGGCTACATATGACTTTGATATTGTTGATACCTATTTTCGCGACACATTTTTCTACAAGCCTGACTTCCTTATGGGCTCAATTCATGTATTATATTATATTTTATTCTTTTAAGCATGGCCCAAGCCCATGCGACTTATTGGGAAAAATTGAGGAAGTGTGGTTTGAAAGGTATGAGTCGGTTCCTTTCAGACCTTTTGCATGAGCCCAGCCATGCGTGCTACCAAGTGGGCAAGGGACGCTGGTAGCACCTCAGGCTCATGGAGGAGGTTTTGTATCCAAAATTTCCACCCCAAAACAGCTTTTATGCTCTGGGTGACTGTGGTCCAAAGTTTTTGCCCAAACGCTTTTTTTTCCCTTTAAACATGGTTGGCTCTCATTGGCCAACTTCAACTGCTAGCCCTCATCTAGTTGAGCCTCCCAATGGTCTAAAACAACTGAGAATGAGGAGCCAATGAGGGTTTAGTCAAGCATTTCCCTTGATGATGATAAAAGTAATCCTTCCTTTTATCCAAACAAAAGCAAACCTGAAAATTACTACTTGCTTAACACCTTGGGGTCCAAAACCTCTTCTATTGGCCAAAAACTAATCACTTAGAGCACCCTAAACTTAATATAAATGCCACAATTAGATTCAAAATAGGAGGGGAGATGTTTTACTCTGAGAGCAACACCTTAAGCTCAATACAATAGTCTTTCTTCAACTAAAAAAAAACCACCGACCACGTTTTATCTAGAGAGCTGAAACTTCAGAACCAAAACCCATTCAGCCAGTCAACATTCTCACAAATCTGAACCTTAGGAATGGAAATATGGGTATAGGGGAACCTTCCCTCTCTTCCTCACGACCTCCCTCATTTTCCTCTTCTCGGTGACTATGGGTCGAAGTTTCAGACCTGTTGAATCACGTTTTCCCCATTGAGCTGAAACTTGAGAGCAAAAACCCACTGAGCTAGGAAACATTCTCACAAATCTAAACCTTAGGGATGGAAATATGGGTATAGGGGAACCTTCCCTCTCTTCCTCACAACCTCTCTCATTTTCGTCTTCTCAGTAACTGTGGGTCGAAGTTTCGGACCTTTTATATTTTTATACTTCTTCTACACTTTTGTTATTAGCATTTTGATTTTCTCTTGTAAAAACACCATTAGCCTTTGTTTTCTATACATTGTGAATTTTGGGCTTGATTCTCCAAAAATAAACATTTCTAAAGAACCCAAGGGGCGATTTGGGCCATTTTCACATTTTCGGCCTTTGTCGCAAAACGTCCCCGACAGATATGTTATTCAAATTTGTTTTGCCTGGATGGGAAGGTGCAGCACATGGCACCTCCATTTTTCTTTATACTATTTGTAAACAAAGTAACAACTTTCCACACCCACCACCAGGTTTGTAATTGGTTAATCAATGTTCATTATAATGACATATTGTGTGTGTGTGTGTGTGTTAATATAATTGATTTTTTTTACTAGGGAAATATTATGTAGTTGATTCTGGATACCTAATGATGAAAGGTTACTTGGCACTATACAAGGGAATATCTTACCATCTTTAGGAATTTCGAAGGAGAGGTGGAAGCCCTAGAAGTAGACATGAAAAATTTAATCATGCTCACTCATCTCTTCGATGTGTGATTGAGCGCACTTTGGGTGTGTGGAAGAATAAATGGAGAATTATCAAAAACATGCTATCTTTTCCATTCCATATCCAAATACTTATTGTATCTGCTACTATGGTTCTTCATAATTTTGTTAGACTAAATGATATGTATGATGGGGGCTTCATACACGCCAATCAAGATTCAATTTCTAGAAGAAAACATAATAGTGAGGCAAATAGCAATTATGAGCAGAACTCAAGAACTTTAACAGACCCTGCGATGGTGGTTCTTTGTGATTCCATTGTTAGTTCCATTTGGGGGGATAATAATTAGTAGTAGTTTTTTTTTTTTTTTAATAATATCATGTAGTACAATTTATTAAACTTGGGTTATTGGTATGTATTTTATCATCTTTTTACATTTTTATGTAGTACAATTTAACTTGGATTATTGGTGTGTATTTTATCATCTTTTTACATTTTCATTTTGTGCTTCATGATGACGAAAAATATATATTATAATATATATGTTATAATATATATTAAAATATAGATTTAATATATATATTTTATTATTATTATTATTATTAATTAGTTTTTTTAGTAAGTATATGAAGAAATTGATTTAAGTATGAAATAAATTCCCTTATATATACATTGTCCTTTTTGGTAATTTATTCCTCAAACTGCCAATTTTAGAGCATCCATAGCAGTGGAGCTAAAAATTTAGTTTTTTAGCTCTACCAAAAGTTACTTTATCTATTTTACCTATACACATGCTCCAGTAGTGGATCTATTTTAACTTTCAACACAATAAAATAATATAAATATCACAATAAAATAATATATCCCCTACAATAAAATAATATATCTCACTACCCAAAAAACATTCACAACACCAACCACAATAAAATAATATTTTTTTTGTTTAGCTCTCATGAACAGTGCACATCTATCTATAGATGTGCACTGTAGCAATGGAGCTAAAAAAAATAGATTTAGCTCCACTGCTGGAACATGTTTTTTGGTGTTTGAGGAGTTAAAAAGTACCAATATACCAATGTAGCACTACTGCTGTAAGTGCTTTTATAAGTGTTAGCCAAACACTCAGTTTTTCAAAAAACACTTTTTTACAACTTTTTCAAAAAGCATTTTTTTTACAGCTTTTACAAAACACTCAGCTTTTTAAAAAAGCACTTTTTCATACTGCACTTTTTCATACTACACTTTTTGAAAACTCCACTTTTTCAAAAAGCTCAGTTTTAAAAAGCTGAACCAAACTCACCCTTAATTTAAATTTTAATATTGCAGGAGGAAGTTCTTTTGGAGCAACTTAAGAAGTCCAAAATACAGGTAAACTAAACATTCTCTTTAATTTTTTTTTCTATCTTTTGGTTGCTTTTATGAACGAGCATCTTGATTAGTATCAATAAAAAAAAAAGGGGGTCTCAACAGTTAGAAAGCATTTCTTTCTACAAAAGATTGTTTATGATTGACCCTTTGAGTTATAGAACAGAAAGTTTTCACCTATTAACTTGGTAGGTCACTAACATGGTCCAACCAGCAAAGGTCCAAAAACAGGGTTCCTTTGAATGTTTCCCTTTGGTATGAAAAAGTAAAATAAATTTATAACCTCTTTAGTTAGATCTGTTTTTTGGTTATGTCATATATCAATCTGGAGATTTATTTTTAAAAATCATTCTTTTGGTGTTTGAGAACTTAATTGGGATTCGGGAATCGTAATTAGTATAGCTTCTGTATTGGTTCCACATAAGCACACTTAAAGTTTGCTCCCATGTGGTGATGGTCAACATATAGGGTCAATTGAAATCACATAAAAGAAAATATGGAATTCCGGTTTGAAATAATTTGACCAAAGTTGGAAAGATGAAATTTTTTTAAAGAATTCATACGGTTTTTCTTGGGGGTGGAAGGGCAATTTGGCATAGCATTTACTAGGGAATTAGTAATTAAATGATATCTTCTGCTGAAGTGTCCACGGTTGTATTATCATAGAAAGCAAGAAACAGACTCAGGCGAATGAAAATAGTACTGTAGGACCCAATGAGCATGCTTCATTGGATTACCACTCCATTTTTAAATAAATAACTTTGGTATGTCTTTTACCTTCTTTTTGGCTTTATTTACCTTCAGCAACAAAAGGCCCTGCTAGAGAATGAGGCTTTGAGCAAATAGGTGAGATCAAAACCATTTCTTCTGTACAATAATTTTTGCATACAACAAAAATCTATTGCCCTCATTTTTCATGTTCAAGTCATAAAAAGCTTGATGAAATACGGTGAACCTGAAAGTCACCTTTCCTCGAATTCAACCATTTGGAAAGGAAGTTTTTACACTCAGGTTCAAAAGTTGTTTCTACCTCTGCATCTGAGGAAAATGAACATTCAGACACTTCTTTGCATTTGGGGTATGCATCAATTTTGCATGAGTTCAGTTATTCCTAGCATTCTTGGATGTCTCTTTTCAATTTTTTGGCTAATGTTTTCCTACTTTCTTGGATTTGAAGTAAGGATTTAGGTAAGTTTTATCCTAATATAAAAGCTGTCAAGAAAATGGGAAAAGTTTCATATATGCGCATTATTCTCAACTTGTTGGTAATGACACTTCCATTTAACTCATTTTAGTGAGCTATGTAAAAAAAATTGCAACGTGACTTGATCGAGAAATGAATGTTGCTGCCAGTTACCTAGACCTTGCAGCAACAACCAAATGCAGAAGCATAGCTTTGGTTTTCTTTGTCATGAGCTTGTGCTTGACAATTGGACTTGTTTGAGGATGTCAATTCTAATATATATTATCAGCTTTAATCAAATCTAGAAATATTTTTAATCAAAATTCAATGTAAAATTGGTTCTGACTCTTAATTTGATATTTTCTTATTTTTTTGACATTTGTTTCTCAGATTGTCCATAGATGTTTGTTGCAAGAGAAAATCACAGAAGATCGATCACACATGCAATGACTCAGGGAGTCAAGCGGCTTTGGAGTGATATATTTGTTAAGAAGTTATTGTCTTGCAATTAGAAGCTTTATCTAGTTAGTTTCAACTATAAAATAGTTAATTTTCTTCTTTTGACAAATAAGGGTAGTTGTCTTGAACTAAGTTGAGGTGTTTTTAGATTTCTGTAAGTTGTAAACTTAGCTTGAGCAAAGTAAGTAAATTCTAATTAAAAACTTATAAAACTCTATAGTTGTGATGTTGGAAATTGGATTTGTGGTGGTATGTTGTGAATAAGTATTATTGATTAGATGTGATGAATAGTATTTTATTTGATTTCAATACTTGTAAGCATTATAGTTGCGATGTTTGTGATTGGTTTTGTGGTGGGTTGTTGTGTTGGAGCAAGCGAGTGGCTTGCATGGTGTTATAAGGTGGTTTAAACTAATATTGAGAGTGTTTTTCATTTCTTACAAATGTGAATGAGTACTGTTGATTAGATGTGATGAATAGTATTTCATTTAATTTCAATACTTGTAAGCATTATAGTTGTGATGTTTGTGATTAGTTTTGTGATGGGTTGTTGTATTAGAGCAAGTAGGTGGTTAGGAGTGTTTGAGTGTGCAATGTATATTTGTTTAAGTATTAATATATACTTGTGCATTCATGAATGAGATAGAACTTTATCTAAGTAGCTTATAGACTTAGATGTTAGAATACATTATGCATGAGTGACATCTTTTACTAAAGTAGCATTTACCTTATTGTAGTCAAACATGGATAAAAGTTGGTTGCCAATGGCTAAGAAACTTGATGGCATATTAAGTCGTACATATATTGAAGGGGTCAATACATTTATCAATTTTGCAAGACCGGTTGTGGACTTAAGTGGTAATATTCCGTGCTCGTGTATTCACTGTGTGAATTGCTATCGACAATCTCCTTAAATTGTGCGTACTCATTTGCTTCATCGTGGGATTATGCAATCTTACATTAATTGGTATAATCATGGAGAACTTCATGTATTGAACGAGAACATTCATGATAATGAAATGGTGGATGGTGATCATATGGATAGTATCGATGCCTTGGTAGGTGACCGAATTAGAGGGGAACCAAGAAATGCAACCGAAGATGAGGAGGTGCGTTATTTTGACAAACTTCAGGAAGATGCAAAGTGTGAGTTGTATCCGGGTTGCACTGATTATAGTATTTTGAAGTTTGTTATTGAGATGTTGAATGTAAAGGTAATCACCAACTTGAGTAATAAGGGACTTGATATGATGCTAGAATTGCTGACAAAGGTTTTACCGAAAAATAACTTGGTTTCAAGGTCAACTTATGAAGCAAAGAAGATATTGCATGATTTGGGCATGTCATATGAACATATAGATACATGCAAAAACGATTGTGCACTATTTTGAAAGGAAAATGAAAACCTTGATAAATGTCCAGTGTGTGAGGCGCTTAGGTACAAAGATACATGTGCCAAAGGTAAGAAGATTCCTCGTAAGGTATTGCGTTACTTCCTATTGACACCGAGACTGAGGAGATTGTATGTGTCAGGCCAAGGAGCTAAGGACATGAAATGGTATATAGACAAAAGAGTGGATGATGGGATAATGAGGTATCCGGCTGATAGTGAGGAATGGAAGGAGTTTGATTTGCAACATCCTGATTTTGCCCTCAAACCTCGCAATGTAAGGTTGGGGTTGGCTACAGATGGATTTAAACCTTTTGGGAATATAAACAATAACTATGGTATGCGGTCTGTCATACTTATCCCCTATAACCTACCGCCTTGGCTGATTATGAAAGAGCCATATTTTATGTTGTCCTTGCTTATTCCTGGTCCCCATTAACTAGGAAATGAGATTGATATTTACTTGAAACCATTGGTTGACAAGTTGAAGGAGTTGTGAGAAGAAGGTGTAGAAACTTATGATGCTTATAGTAAAGAGCATTTTCAAATGCGTGTAACTTTGTTGTGGACAATATATGACCATCCTGGATTTGGTAACGTGTCTGGGTGGAGGACAAAGGGTTGTCATTCTTGTTACACTTGCAACGATGAACCATATTCAGAAGCTTTGGAAAGTAAAATTGGATTAATTAACCATCGAGCTTATTTGCCTATAGAACATCGTTGGAGACATAGTCGATTGCATAATGGTTTATCGGAGAAACGGAAGAGATCTTTAGAGTTACAAGTGGGAAAGATACAAGAGCAGTTAGATAGAATGCCAAATATAATTTTAGGAAAGCATCCAAGTAATAAGAAGAGACAACTTATTGGAGAGCCAAATTGGTCAAAGGTAAGTATTTTGTATAAGCTTCTATACTGGAAGAATAAGAAGCTTAAACACAACATTGATGTCATGCATGTGGAGAAGAATATTAGTGAGAGTACTTATGGTACTTTGTTGGGCATTGAGGGGAGAAACAAGGATACTGATAAGGCACGAATAGACTTGCAAAATATGAACTTTAAGCACACGTTGCATTTGAAACAACGTCCTAATGGATCATATGACAAGCCTTGGGCCTTTTTTTCATTAAGCCCAAATGAAAGAGTTGGTTTCTATGACTTTTTGAAATCAATCAAGTATGGGTGATGATAATACAAAAGATAGTGACGCATTCCAATAAGAAGCGATTGCTGATGTTGTCTCTATCAATGTTAAGGACAATATTATTGACTATTGTATGGGTGATGTTGAAACTGAGGTTGTTCTTGAAGGTGAAACTTCAAGAGATGCTAATCAAAATGAAAAGCATGACATACCTGATGTTGATCTTGATATGAATTATGATATGTAGAGTTCATAACAATTGTCTTAAATGTTGTGTGCTTATCTTAAAGTTTTATGCTTGTCTAAGTAGCAATTGTTTTGTACAGTATTAGTAATTGTGTTAGTAGTAATTGTTATTGATGTGGTCAGCTGTTGTGTTGAGTTAGTAGTAATTGTTATTGAGATGTTTTGTACTTATCTTGATCTTGATATGGATATTGATATGGTCATTTGTTGTGTTGAGTTAGTAGTAATTGTGTTCAAATTTTTCACTTGTAAATTGCTTGGTGTGGATAATGGCGTAGACTATGATATGTAAAGTTAGTAGTAATTGTTATTGAGATGTTTTGTACTTATTTTGAACTTGATGGCATCAATACATAGTTTCAAAAAATGCCCAAAAAGGCCAAATACACTCATAACATACCGAGGTATGAGATGACAAGATTGGATAAAATGAGGCAAAACCAAGAGAGAATTAATGCTTTGGGATTGAAGTACATCTCAACTTCTCTAAAGGATACTGCTCAGTCTAATTGTGCAAAAGGGAAAAGAAGTAGAGCTAGTGTTGTGGTAGATGATCATTATGTACCACCTATTGGTGACGATAACAATGATGATGAGTCATCTAATTCTGTAATCCATAAGGTATAATAGATGTTCCATAGGATACAATAGATGATAATAATTTTATTGTTCCATTACTTGTAATGACTTTGTTGTTCCATTATATGTATGTTTGTTATTTACAGATGGCACCAGGACGACTTACACACTCGCGATGTGAGGCATCTATCCCGGTGGTCCAATCTACAGTCCAATATACAGAAACACCTCCTGAAGCAAATCCTCCCATCCAAAGTTCTTCTAGTGCGGAGGCGCAGACTACTGGAGCATTAACTAACACAACTGGTAATTACATAAAACATACTTAAATACAACTGCACCTTGTTTTTACTATTGAGATTATATTTCACTTAATTTAGCTATAACATACATGGAATGTATAATTTCTTAACACTAATAATGTTTAAATAGGATCTGCTAGTAGAAATACCCATGGAACAACACGTGGTATAGCAGTACGGATACTTGTTGAAAAAAGTGGTAAGTTGCCAGTACGTATAGCTGCAGAATATGATGCTCCTATTGGGAAGAATGTGTGCAAGCTTGTCAATCAAATTGGCTTACAAGTGCGAAGTAATTTGTCCAATTACAACGTGAAAAATTGGAAAAATGTTGATGCTGCTACTAGAGATGTGGTGCTTCAAAATATCGTGGTAAATTTACATTGATAACGTTTGACTTGTCTTTGTTGTAACTAAGCATATTAAATTCAAATAATAGTACTTTTATAATACATATACAATTCATTTTACAGGATCAGTTTGAGCTACAAGGGGATTCCAACATGGTAACGAAAACATTAAATACAAAATGTGGAAGATTATTGAGTTCTAGCTCTCAGAAGTTGCATCAAGCTTATAAAAAGCTCGTACAATCTCATGGTGCTGACTATGCAAGAAGCCACCCGCCAAAGAATGCCAAACTTGAGCTGTGGACTGAACTCATTGATGGGAGATGGACCAATGAGAATTGGCTAGTAAATTATTTATGCATATATTATTATTATTCAATATTTACTATATTATGTTGTAAACTAATTAGATTAATACTTAGATAAAGTAAATGTATACTGTTTTATTCATGATCTAATAAATATCTTGACTGTTGTTTATTACAAAAAATCAGAAAAGAACTCTGAAAATAGGAAGAAAACTTTAGGCAAATATAGATGCGGGACAAAGGCACTTACTGTTAGGGTTGATAAGGAGGTGCACGTTTTTTCATTTTTCTTAAACTTTAGTATATTACATGTTGTGATTAATTAAGTATATCTATCTAACACTTGAATGTTAATTAATCAGACAAATAGTAATGACGGTCAAGTTCCTGAATTGGCAAAAATCTTTAAATATGTTCATTTCAATCCAAATACAAATATGTGGATACACCATGAGGATGAAGCGACATATGTATGTATGTATATCATTCCATCTCTATCATGTTTGTAAAGCTATAAGATATGTATTATTAATGTTGTGATTGTTTGTTTCTTTCTCTTTTCAAATGATAGGAAAATATTCTTAAAGTGCAAGAGGATCATTGTTAAGATCCTAATGCAATTCCCCTTACACAAGAAGAGATCTCAAACTTGGTTTTTAAGAAGAAGTCTGGTATTGTGAAAGGACTTGGCATGAGACCTTCCTCTTCTCTAGTAACCACTGCCTCATCTAATTCCTCGGTGGAGTATATTCAACGGTTAGAAAATAAGATCATTGAGCTTAAAGAGGCAAGAGCTAGGGACGAAGAGGAGCGAGCTAAGGACCAAGTGGCACGAGCTAGGGACCAAGAGGCACGAGCTAAGCAAGAAGAAGTCCAAAAGAATATTCTTAACTTTTTAAGGAGGAATGGTTATGATGACACTCTTACCTATGGGGGTGGTTCAACTTCAAGTTAAAACATTTTTTGGTTAATACTTTCTTTTAGCAATTGACCCACATTACATGGTTTGACTACTCTTAATGCATTATTAGAAATGTTTCATATAACATAATTAATGTTTTTACTTTACGATTTTAATGTGGTATTGTTTTTTATATTTGTGTAGATTTTTTATTGGTGGCTATTTGGAGATTTACTTTTAGCATTACTTGAAGACATATGAGGACATCTTCCGTTATTGTATATGTTGCAAACAATTACAACTTGAGTTATTGTATATGTTGCAAACAATTATTATATGGAAGGAGTTTGAATTAGATACTTGTTTTATTTTTTACTTGTGGAATGTATGGATCTTTTTTTATAAATGTGTTGTTGAAATAAATGTATTATTCAAATGTGAGGTTTTAGTAATGTAATAACAGGTTACAGGTTAATATCAAAGCTATGAAAAAAATAAAAACAAAAAATAAGTTTTAGTATCGAAATATTTCGTCACTAAATGTAGTAGCAAAATTTTGTAAGAAATGGTTTTAGTGATGAAAATTTTTCGTCACTATATGTGCATGGATTTTCTTAAAAATAGTTTTAGTGACGAACTTTTTCGTCACTCTATGTACTCGAAAATAGTTTTAGTGACAAAATTATTCGTCACTAAATATGATTTAATAAACTAAAGTGTTTTTAGTGACGAAATATTTTCGTCACTGAATGGTGTTTTTAGTGAGGAAAACATTTAGTGACAAAAGGTTTTCATCACTAAAAGTTTTTTTACAAAAAATCAAATCGGACTTTTAGTGACAAAATTTTTCATCACCAGGACTTTTAGTGACGGGATTTCAGTGACGAAGTGAGTTTCGTCACTAAAAGTCCGATTTCGTTACTAAAGATTCTTAGTGACGAAAAATTGGACTTTTAGTGACGAATTTTTTCATTACTAAAAATACATTTTGTTGTAGTGAATTCTAACAAAGTCCAGTTAATGATAACAATGATTTTGATATTTTAACATTATTATCTTATTTTTATTTTTGAAATAAAAGTATTTAAACATTTTCGAGTATCTTATTATTATTTTGAATGGAATGAAATAATAGCCGTAGAAATTCATCTTATAATTACAATGCTTATGGAAACAACATTTTGAATGAAATGAAATAATAGCCAAAGTGTAACCGCTCATAACAAAAGCAAATACTTTAAAAAAAAGAAAAAATAAAAAGAAAAAAGAAGACAATATATGATATATAATATCTATCAAAATGAACAAAGCCAGGAAAATTTTGGAAAAATTGTAATTTACACAGCTAACTTTGTCTAAAATTATTTTAGGGTTTTAAGTTTAAATTTGGATACTTTAGTGCCATAACTTTACCCAAAAAGCATTTGGATTCTTTAAATTTGAAGTTTGTCATTTTAGTCTGGTAACTTTACTAAAAAAAAAATCATTTTATTTCTTCTAAGGACTAAAGAACTAAAATGATCTTATATAACCAACTTCAAACTATTTGATTACAGATGAAAAATTTATTACAAATACAATCATAGCAAAGCTTCTACGTACACTAAACAACAGATTAGGCATTATAAGGCAAATATATCAGTAAGAATTTTTTTCAAGTATTGATGTTGTCTCAACAGATAACACAATCATTCTCATCTAATTCTCTTTCTATTGAAAATATGAGGAGGTTTCAAGAAAGCCTCCTGCTTAAAATTGTTGCTAGAAAATCCATATATGAAAAGGCATGCGAACAAAGCATTCAACTTTATACCTTGTTTGGGAGTTTTTTAAGGAATGAGGGGAAGGGATTTGGAGGGGTTTTAACTAACTCCATCTCCTCATTTTTAATTCCTCCAAATTGGAGAGATTTAGAGGAAGAGTATAATTATAAAAACATCCAAACAAGGTGGAGGGTAATCATTCTCCTCTACTCTCCTCCCCATTACTCCCCTCCCCTCTACTCTTCTCCCTCTCTAAACTTCCAAACAAGCCATTAGATTTGAAATGCAAATATTATAAATATTAAATAGTACCTCCCCTCTGAATTTTTTTTTTTTTTTATAAAAAAAATTAGTAAATGGGAAAGAATTCATAAGCCAGTTAACATTATAGAATACTAGATGAAATATAGAAAGTACAGATGCTAATTTATAGTCACTTAGTACATAACCAATAGAACAATAAAATTTATGCAAAACCAACACCCTTATTTTAAAAGGAATGCTTAGCCTAGTGCAATGATATAATTCAAATATTTCAAAATTTAGAAGAAAATATAACGTTGTATTAATATTTTATCTGGATCAAAAACAAAAGGAGAAAAATCAATAACTCTTAATATTATAGTCTTGACAATAACCTAGTGATCTAATGGCACCTCCCTTACTCAGGGGCTAGGGATGAGCATGGTCTCCGGTTCGAGACCGGGATTATCACAATACAACTAATTAAAAAAATATAATAAAAAACTACAAATAAAAGTAAGATGAAAAAAACTTAAGACGTTAAATATTTAAAGTTCATCCAGCCAATTCAGTTGATATCACCAACTAAACTCCTCCTCCACTGTTGTCAACATGGGAATAATCCAAGAGCTGTTGTTTAGTTCTCTTCCATAAGATGAAATTCTGGTTGAATAATCACTGAAAAATGAGTGGTAATTCTTAGTTTTGAGAGAGTAGAATACATTGCTATTGTCCTGAACTTTTGGCAAGTAAATTTTGTTCCTCATTCCATTCACTGCAGCCAAGTCCAAGAATGAACCTCCGGGACTAACATAGAGCATTTTATTTCTCAAATTCCTTACTTCATGCCATTTCATGTGTGACCAATTCATCCGCGACCGTGAACCACTTGGAGAGAGGTTCAATGAGAAAATGTGAACAGATGGCTCACAATCATGCATCTCAAAAACTGCAAAAAGCTTCCCATTATCTTCTACCAGGTAACTTAGTTCATATGAATCACATATATGCTCTGGAAGGCCAGTAGAAAAAACAGTCCAACTACATGAGTATTGGTTAGGGGCTCCTAAGTACTCATTAAGATCAAATACTGCCAGCCTTCCTAGCTTATACAAACAATAGAACTTCCCTTTGTATAGTACGGGAGTGCATCCAGATAGCTCAGAACAAGAATCCCTTTTAAATTGGCAAATAGTCCAATCCAACTCACCACGCCTAATAAAGCCAACTTGCATTCCTGCAAATGTTACTCCAATAACAGCACAATCTCCAGAAGTTGGAGGTGAGGAAAAACACATTGTTTCAAATGCACACTCATGATGATAACTTGGAAGTTTTATCTTAATCTTACTAAAAGGATGAAAGAAAAAAACGCTGCAGTCAGCTCGAGATAAGAGTAGCCAACCATACTTTGAATACCTAATCATTGCACCCAACAATTCTGGAATCTCCATATGATATGTGCTGTTATATATTGGGTGAAAAAAACTGCATTTGTAGTTGCCCACAGACATTAAACATGGAGATTGTGGATGTGGGGAGTCCAATAACGGTAGAAGCGGCTTACTAATAGGAGTGCTTAATCTCCATGATTTGCAAATGGCACGAAAAGTACTATAGTCCGCGACAAAAAGATTTGCTGACACTAATTGAAGAAGTTCTGGTAGAAGCTTAGCCCAAGATTTATCAAATTCTTTCTTCTCTTGGTCTTTCTCCCTGTTAATTTGGACAATTTCTTCAGCCATATAAAGTCGGAAGATGCGTCCTTCAGTTTCCCTTTATATCTTTGTACGTGACTGAAAAAAAAAAAAAAGAAAAGTAAATGGTATGAAAGGCACATCAGTAGAAGTTTTTTTAGATGAACTTTCATTGTCTATGAAACTATGATAGAGAACCCATCAACTCTATAGTCTAAAATTATAAAGATGTTAAGAACCTTATATTTAAATAATTAGCACTTTCGAAGGTTTAAATATCTCTCCTTCATTGTATCAATAAATGTGTGTATCTCTATATATATATAAGATCTTGTTTTACTTTTTTTTTTTTTTTTAGGATTCAATAGTTGAGAGGAGAGATAAAATTTGAATGTTCATGATAACATATTTTCATATATGATCAATATTCTTATACTTTATACAGAATTTTAAACTACAAAAAATTGCAATTTAAATAATTTATTGATGACATAATTATTGATTTTTAATTTTCAAAAAATTTTGCAAGCATGGAAGATTTAAGAAGAATATGTGATTCAATGTCAAAATTTACCTCTAATAAAAAAATATTGAGTAAGGTTATAACCTAAGATTAAAATCAATTTTGTAGCTAAATTTTGTCCTTTTTACATTTATAAAAAGAAGGTTTTACAACAAAAAAACAAACAAACAAACGCAGAGTAAAGAAATTTAACCACAAGAAAAAAAAAAGACGAATTCAAGTTACATTTGGTGTAACTTGACAAGAGTTACACCATTTGTACACTAGGTGTAACTTCTCAGAAAAAAAAATATATATATATATATATATTATACTTATTAAACCAAGAAATATAAATAGCAAAAGTGGAGTTGAACAAATATAAGGAAAAAAATTCAACATAACATTGGTTTTACCTTTTGTTTGGGAAGGAGTGAGACTGCTACCGTCGGTGGTGTTGTTGGAGAAAGAAGAAGAAGAGTTAGATGAATTGGTGTAGTGGGACCTGGGACTTCAATTTGGAGCGAGAGGCTCCTAAGGCCAAGTCTTAAGTACTAAATAGTTATGTCGGTTTTACTTGAAAAATAAAACTAAAAAGTCTGTTTTCCAGATTCCTAGACTCCTAGTCCTGGCAGAAGTAAATTGAGTACAGTTCCAATTTAATCGGACGTGACCTCAAAGGACGATATTAAATTAATAACATGCTCTTCTAAAAAAATTCCTATATTAGATGGGGACTCACGTGATGCTCAAGTCTCCTAGGTCAAGGATTACTAGTTCTTCTCGGAATTGGAAAACTACTCATCGTACATATACCTGTACCCCACACAATAATTAGCCCACGGAAAAAATTTAACAGAGTCAGAGGTAATATAGATTGAACCCTCAAACCTCTGTAACTCTCTCTTTGGCTTCGCTATTTCGGAGGTTTCATGGCTGCCAACAATATTACTCCATCAGCTTTGGAAAAAGAACAGGTTCAATTGGTTTGTACTTTTTGTTCTGCGATAATATGTTTTTTTCTCCACCAACATTGAACTGCAAAAAGAACTTTTAAAGATTTTATTTATATATTCTTTGAATTGGGATGTTTCTAATCCTAAAATTGCAGTTTTTACTCTGAATTGAATGCTTCAAATATTTATGTCTATGTATTTTTTTTTTTTAATTATTTGTACATGCCATTTGGGCCCAGAATTAGCACTAGTCAAACCTGTTGGACTCGATGATTTTAACTCTCAATTCTGTTTTGTATTAGGATTTAGGACTTGGAGTGTTCATCTTTGTCTATGGATGATATATAGTTATTAGCAACTGTTCAACATTATGTTGGATTTTAATTTTTTTTAATAAAGTTCGTGGAGGACTATGTTACCTATGTTGATAAATTGTAGTATTATGGATTGAGGTGGGTCCGTGTTATATTTGAATGAACATGATTGAACCCATGTGTTGTATTCGTATCCAAACCATGAAGCTCTTTTGACCATTTAGCTAAATGTCAATTTATTAATATACTCTTCAAAATCGTAAATATATAAACTTATTAACTACTGTAATTTATTTTGTTGGACATATTATGTTTTTTCATTTATATATATATATATATATATATATATATTGTTATTGATTATTTGTGATATTGAGATAATTGTAATATAGTTGGTTAATAATTTGATAGAATTTGATAAACAACTCAAAACAACTAACCCATTTAATAAACATGTTATGTCAATGTTAAAGAATCTTGATTCAAACAAAAATTGCTACTCCTGGTTACGAACTATGTGTGAATCATATATAGTTTATTCCTAGCGAGTTACTTCAAAAACAAGCCAAAAAGCCTAATGTAGGTTACGAGTCAAGACAGTTAAGTCCTTACCATTCTAACTTGCTTCAAATAAAATTTGGACCCATTGTTTTCATGGATATGATTGATGGGCACTGTGAATATTTCTTGATGAACTTTGATATCAAATTCAACTGCATGCTTTGAAATAGGTGTTCTACATCACAATAAGCTTCCGATATCAATTGGTCTTGACTATTTACGATTAATTGCCTAGTGTGCTTAATTTTGATGTGGTTGCTCGTTATTGGATTATTTTCTTTATATAATAGATGCAATTAGTATACTGCAAGATATTTCAAAAGATTTTTCTTAGCTGATTTACAATAAAATAGCTTCAATTTGAATTTATTGAAATTGTACAAGTTCTATTCATTTTATATTTGAAAAATTGTAGGGGCTTATATGTTTTTTATTTTTACAGTTTAAGATGACAGAAGCTACAATCGAAAAGAAACCTTTTATGCAAGTAGCAAATGAAAAGGAAGAACTCAATCGATCCTCTCCTCCTAATATCCATCAATCATATCCCTGGTTTCTGGTTCGTGATGGAAAATATCTAGAAAGACAATTATTTTTCAGCATATCTGAAAATCGATTTTACAAAAAGTCCATTCCGGAGATGTACAATAAAGAGATATGCACTCACACTAATGGATGGTTGGTGTTGAAGGATGTTGAGTCTCTGGATTTATGCCTTTTGAATCTTTCATCTAAGGAAGTGATGCAACTCCCTCGATTGGAAACTATTACTGATTGCAGTGTTTGCATTTTGTCTTCACCACCAAGTGACCCTAACAATCCTTGTCATGTATTCTTCATTGATGCTGATAAGTGCATATTTTACTTTTGTCAGCCTGGTGAGGACAAATTTGATAAAAGAGAATTTCGTCATGTTGATGATAGCTACTACATAACGTATGCAACAATGTTTGAAGGAAAACTTGTTTTCCTTTTGTTCGAAGATGCATTATTCACTGCTGAATTTGTAGGGTCAGAGCTTCGATTTATGGGGTTCACAGGAGGGCAAATAGCTAAGCCATCACCTCCAGAGATATTCCATTTTAAAACATATTTAATTGAATCTGGTGGAGAGCTCTTATATGTTCACAAGATGTTCATTCCAGTTCACAGGGTTTATGGTTTTTTGATTTTTCGAGTGGATCCTATAAAAAAGATGTGGAAGCAAGTGAAGAGTATTGGAGAGAGGACTATTTTTCTTTCCAACGATAGTGGTATCTCTTGTATTGCAACAGAGCAAGGAGTTAACCGAAACTCAATCTACTTCACCAAGAGTGATGATCGATTTCTCTATATTTTTGACTTAGAAGATTGTAGCATTTCAAAGTTCCTACCATGTTCTATCGTAAGCTATAGCGGCATAGAACTTGACTGGGTTATGATATAATTGAATTCATGTTATATTTTGATTGTTATGTAGTCAACAAACTTGATGTCATTTTTTGTTTTCTTGGAATAATTGAAGCTCAATGGCGATTAAATGCACATGTGGCATGTAACGTATCTAGGTTGCTCTAGTATGCTTATCTCGTTTAAGGAGTTGCAGATTTCTTTTGTATTCCAGCACCTGTATTCTAATTCATGGATACATTTATTTTGTATACTCATGTTGTATCGTCACTTGTATGTATGAACGTGGGTGGGTTGGTAGTGGTATTTAGAATTTTATGGATTTGTTTTTTAACTTTAGATTTTTTTAGCAGTAGCTATCCGAAAGTTTTGTTAAAGATTTGAAAGTAGTGGTTTTTTTTGGATAAATTTGAAAGTGGTTTCTATTTTAGGGAAAAGTTGAACGTGGGTTTGAATGTGATATTTAAAATTTTTTGGATTTCTTTTGGATAGGATCAATTTCTACTAAAATAAATATTCAAATTTCCTTATATGCCCTTAGTTTTTTATTTTTTGGAAGAGCCCTTAGATTTTTTTTTTTTTTTTTTTTTTTTTTTTTTTTTTTTTTTTTTTTTTTTTTTAAGTGTAGTATGTATATAATAACTACTTGGTGGTGAGAAGTTTTTTTTTTTTTTTTCTTTTTTTTGAGAAAAATGTAAGATCATATAAAAAAAGAAATTAAGAAAAATCGTTTTGGAAAACACATTCCAAATCAGAGAGTAGTTCTTCTATCCAAACATTAAAATTTGCAGATGAAACTGCTCTTCTGGCGAGTGCATCAGCTAACTTATTCCCACCTAGGCGCACATGGATAAACTTGCAGGCTTGAAATTGACTGGCCTAACGACGTGACTCCTCAATGACATTCCCATACAAGGTATTACAACAAACCGGAGAATTCAACGCCGAAACCACCCACAGACAATCACCTTCCACTAACACCTTGGATAGACACATCTCTTGCGCAAAAAGAACAGCCCTACGCACTGCCATGGCTTCAGCCATGTCTACTGACAGAGGAAGAGTGATCCATTGAGACAACGCAGCAATTATCGCACCATCTGAGTCCTATGCTGCCACTCCAATCCCTGCATAGCCCAGATTCTCAAATAGAGCAACATCAAAATTCACCTTGTAATAACCATCTGGAGGACGAAACCAGCACACAGGAACAGCATCACCACACGTCATCGCTTCAGTCTTTCCTACATCAAAGAACTCATGCACAAGGCCATTTGCTCTCTCATCCCCTTCACTCAATGGCCAAGTAGGTTGGTTTTCTCTCAACCTATTACGCCTCTGCCACAAACACCAGGAAATTGTCGAAAATAGAGCCATCTGAAACTCTGAGACACTGCTCATAACCTCCTCCAACAGGTCGAGAAAGCTCCTGTATTGTTTCCTGTAGAACCTGGCAAAATAAAAATTTGACTTCCATACTGCCAGGTCATTATCACATAACCATAAACAATGGATCAATGACTCTGAAGGTTCATCACATATTGAACATGAAGCTTCAACAGGGACATGTCGATGTTGGAGATTCACTTTAGTTGGAAGAAAATCACGCGTAGTTCGCCAAATAAAATGACAGATTTTATTCGGAGTCTTGATCTTCCAAATCCCTTTCCAAACCTTGCTCGCTCTGCCCTTCCAAAGAAGAAGTACCCGAACTTAATCTTCTTGCATGTGTCTCTAACATTCGATAGGCGCTCTGCACACTATAATCCCCAGTATGAGTTAAAGGCCAAATCAACAAATCCTTAACCCACCCTTCACTCACCGGGATCCTTTTGATTAGCTTAGCCTCCCACGGCAAAAAAACCTCATCCACTAAACCCGGATCCCAAACTCTTCTACCAGCCATGACCAGGTCCTTCACATAGATAATATCAGTATTAGTCCGCGGAGAAACCACCCTACTGCTTGACAAATCCGGCAACCAATTGTGCTCCCAAATTTTAATAGATTCCCCATCCCCCACTCTCCAAACAGCCCCTTTTGTGATGACATCCCTCGCCTGTAAAATACTCCTCCAAGCAAAAGAACATCGTGGATGAACCGGAGATTCCAATATGCTACCATTAGGGAAATATTTCGCACTAAAAACCTTATAAAGCAAAGAGTCTTTATGATGTAATAAGCGCCATACCTGCTTTGCAAGAAGAGCATCATTAAAATTTTGAATGTCCTTAAAATTCATGCCTCCCACCGACTTAGACGAACAAAGAGTACTCCACTTAACCCAATAATTTTTTTTTGATTCCCCTTGCCCCCACCAAAACTTTCGCTTCAATATCTTTTAGTAAACCAATCGGCAACTTAAACACACTCATCGAATAGGTAGGTATAGATTGTACCACCACTTTTATCATAACTTTCTTCCTTGCCTGTGGCAAGAGCTTCTCTTTCCATCCTTGCATTTTTGCCCAAATCCATTCTTTAATATGAGTAAAGCATGCTTTTTTCTCTACCAACAAAAGAGGGCAGCCCCAAATACTTCTTATAATGCTGAATAGCAGGAACTCGCAGAGACAGCTTTATCTCTTCCATGGTTTGGGCATCCGTATTCTTGCTAAAAAAATAGAGTAGTTTTGCTCCTATTTATCATCTGTGCTGAAGCTTCTTCATAAAAACCCAATAATTCTTGGATCTTTTGACACTCTAATAATGAAGCTCTACAAAACAAAAGACAGTCATCTACAAAGAAAAGATGGGTGAGTTTTGGGTCATTCCTACAGATAGAGAAACCATGAATTTCCCCTTTCAATGCCGCTTCTTTCAGTATTGAATTTAAGCCTTCAGCACAAAAAAGAAATAAATAAGGTGAAAGGGGATCCCCTTATCTTAGACCCTAGAAGGCCTAAACAGACCCTTTGCCTCACCATTGACCAGAATAGAGTGGGATACAGTTGTAATACACTCCATTATCAAAGCCATCTAATCTTCATGAAAACCCAATTTGAGAAGAATTTGTTCAAGAAAAGCCCACTCCACCCTATCATAAGCTTTGCTCATATCCAGCTTAAGAGACATGTAACCCTGCTTGCCTGTACAATTATTCTTCATATGGTGCAAAGATTCAAAAGCAATCAAAATATTATATGTGATTAGCCTATTAGCAATGAAGGCACTCTGAGTTTTCGATACAATAGAATCTAGCAATGGTTTGTGGCGATTAGCAATAACCTTACTAACAATTTTATATAACACATTACAAAGGCTAATAAGCCTAAAATCAGACTCAGAGACCCTCTCTGGATTTTGGACTTTTGGACTTTTGAAATAAGAGTAATAAAAATATGATTTATAGATTTCAAGATGGATCTAGAATTTAAGCATGATAGAATAGCATGAGAAATATCCATACCTACATCAGTTCAATAAGTCTGGTAGAATAAAGGAGGCATCCCATTTGGTCCCAGAGCTTCTAAAGAAGTTGTATCCTTGACTGCACCTTCCACTTCATCCACTGTAAAGGGCCTTGCCAAGTCATTCCTCATGTCTTCGGTCACCACTGGTTGAACCCCTTCCAAGATCCGTTCTAGATTACGTGGATTGGAAGAAGTAAACAAATTGGCATAGAACTCTATCAACATACCCGAGACTCCTCCTCATTTTCCTACCAAGTACCATTCTCATCCCGCAAACCCTTTATAAAGTTCCTTCGTTTATGTTGAGTAAATACACCATGAAAGAATTTAGTATTTTGATCCCCACTTTGTAACCACTGAGAAGTTTTTACTTATGTAGAAGTGAGTATTTTAATTTTTTAAAATTAAAGAGGTAAGCTACATTTTAGGATTATTTGTAGTGGGAAGTTTTTTTTTTTTTTTTTTTTTTTTTTTTTTTTTTTTTTTTAGAATACTAAAAATTTTTAACACACATGAGGAAAGGGGAGAAGGTCTTTTAAAGAAATTTACAGTGGTGTATATCCAAAAGGGGTTTAACTCTTGGATACACAGTACAAGTTTTAGACCTCTTTAATTCACACTCATTTTCCAATGTGGGATTAACCCACCATTTTTTCTTTTGAAAGTACTAAATATTTTTAGCACACACACATGGGGAGAGGGGAGAATGTTTTTTTAAAGAAACTTATAGTGGTGTATATTTAAAAGGGAATTTACAGTAGTGTTTTTTCTTTGTAGTGGGAAATTGAGAGTGGAGAGTGGAGACTCATCAAAGATCAAAGTTGTCTTTTATGAAATTTTTGGCATTGCAAATAGTTGTGGGACTTATTTTTGAGGGTGAGGGAGGAGAACGTGAACATAAAAAGTTATCTTGGAGCAGGTTTTTTTATTCATTGAATTATTAATTAAATAACTTGTGATTGTTGGAGTGGTAGTTTTACTTTTATCTGAGCATTAATATTTTACTAGAGTTTTTAAAGGGAACCCAAAAAAAAATACATTAGTTTTTAAAGGTGTAGCTATCCACAAATTTGAAAAAAAAAAAAAAAAAAATAGAAGAGGTGGCCTGGGTAAGTTTTTTTTGGATAGAATCATAGCACGGGGGATAGTTTTTTTTTTTCAAATTAGAGATAAAAGAAACTGTTTTTTAAATTTAGCTAAAATTTAGAAGTTTTTAAATTAGTAATTTTACATGTATAACCTATTAATGTAGCTGATAAATTTGAGGGTATTTTAGGTATCAAAATTGAGGAATTTAAACAGGAAAAGATTATTCAATAGTAGTATAGATAATGAAACCTTAAACTCTTGATAATTTTCATTAAAATTTCATTTGAACCACATATTAAACAGTTTTTTATTTATTTATAATACTAAGTATTTTTAACGGCTAAACCTGTGGTGCTTTAATAATGGTATTAGAAAATTATGGAGGTTTAAATGATACATTTCAAAAATTCTAAAGTTTAAATTAAATATTCTAAAACTTAAGATTTAAGTTCTAGAAAACAATTTTTCTCAAAAACAAAAAGTTTTAAAAAATAATTCTAAAAAAATAAGTATTAAAAAATAAATTTGTAAGAGATAAAAATCCTGAGTCAATTACAAAATATCATATCAACATCTAGTGGTCATTTCTAAATTTTATGCCAAATAAATTAAATAAAACAAGGAAAATGTTAATGGACACTACAAAGTGTCCTTTAAAGATGATATATTGTAAAATCTACTTAACGAAAAGTTAGTATAAATTGATAAAATAATTGAAAAAAATACTGAATTAACAGATAAAACTCAAAAGGTTGACGTTATTAACTCTACATCCTATAAAATTGGTCAAAAACCTTAAAAAAATTTGACTTTATTGACATGTTTCTTAACGGGCACCTCCCATAAATTAAATACCCTACTTATGTGATGTCATATTGGCAAGTACAAAAGTATGCTACAACTAGTGACTACTTCATCAAAAACAAAACACTAGTGACTACGCTACATGGCAGTCTGCAAAGCTTCACAATATCGTAGCAAGACTCAACTAGTCATGACAACTGTAAAATTTTCGTCATCTCATTTCTTTTTTGACATTATCATTTATCATTTATGGATCATTAAAATAATTCATTTATCCTTTATAACGATGGTGACTATGATATTATGTGCCGGTTTGGATACAACTTTTCAACTCAGCGTTTGTGTTTTTCAAGTTTTGCTTTTTTTTTTTTTTTTTTTTGGTTCTGGCGCGTGGGGGAATGAGGATGGTGACGCACTATTCATGTATTTTTTTAACAATTTTTTATTAAAAATGGATCTCAGTAGCTACAGTGTTTTCAGTTTCAGTTTTCAATTTAGCAAAAATAAGCTCTATCCAAACGGACCCTATAAATGGATCTCAAGCCGGTTGTAGGCAGATGGAATTAACTTGGATTCTCTAAATAATAGATCCTTACAAAAATGGGGCTTAGTAGAACTGTGTGATTAACCAATACATTGAAAAATTACAAAGAATCCTAACAGAATCCAGCTTTTGTGTGTGTATACAAAATTTTGTAAACCTGCATATCCCCAAAGACCCAAAATCCAGAAATGCTACATGTATTCTCCAACTCCTCTTTACAAAAAGCGAATCTAACCCTTCAACCAACTCCCCCCGTCCCCCCCCCCCCCCAAAAAAAAAACATATTCCTTTTCATCTGAAAAAGAAGAGAATGATCTCTCAAAGGAAGGTTAAGCAGATCCTTTTTATGCAATATATCCAAAGAATATGAGCCACGATTTTACTAAGTCAAAATCAAGCAGTGTTAGCAAAGCAGTGCCGATTCTTTGCCAGCCAAAACATGGCCAATGTCCAATTAGGCTTCTTCTATTGTCGTTGATGCTCCCGCCTCTCTATACTATATTTCTTTCCAGAAACTAAAAGCAGAAGGATTTATGGATGGGTGAATTAATCCTCATCCTCAGTCAAGGAGGCAAAAGAGAAAGGCCTGAACTTGTAGCCATCACCATGATAAAACTTGTTTTGAAATTCCAGCCAATGAGGACGCAGGGCATGAAGAAAAGCACTAAGAGTCTCCATCATGAGTAGAACAAAAGCAGTCGCAAAGGCACAAACAGCTAGCCCCACTAACCGGATGACAATGTTGTCATACCTGTCATAACCATCCTTAATAGTATCAAATACCGAGGAAAGAGCAAGCAACATTAATTGCTCGAATAGAGTACCATACAAGTTACGCACAGAATGTTTAAAAAAACAGAGACATGAAAATGTTGTCAATCAACTATACCAAGTAGTAAGTTGTACCAGAGTTTTATGGAACTGTATTAATTTCAACAAAAAGACTGACAAATCAACAAATCCAAAATCAATATTAATCTCATGAACAAATTTAAACCAAAATAGGAACTTGATCAAAGTGATTCAATCAGTCTAAAAAGGAAATCAAACCTGGATTCAGGCTACCGCTCTATGTCTAAACCATATTTCAATGTTTTACGTATGGCCTTTGCAAACCGTGTGGATGAGTTGCTCCAAATCATGCAATAGCAGAATGGATATAGTTAATCCCTACAGGAGTGAAATTGGGAGCAGAGTAACATACAAAATGCGGGGAGCATCTTTCTTTTCTTTTTTTTTTTGGATTTAAAGGTGGAAGGTTCTAAATGCGGGAGCATACTTTGGTGGGTTTTCAGTCTTATATGTCATGAGTCCAATGAAGAATCTGCATGTAATGGGGTCCTTTTTTTGGGATGTGAGTTTCTTTATAGGTGTTTTTACATTCAGGAATTGGAGTCTGTGTCAGGCTTTATAGATACCAACTATGGCTCTTAGTAACGGGGTTTGGAGGATAAAATGAGCTGGAAATTAGATAGAAATAAGGGGTTCATGGTTAATGATTATTATAGTCTTCTAGTGGGCTCTAATGATTATTGAATTTCCTGGAAAAGCATTTGGAAGTAGAAGATTCCTTCTCAAGTGGCTCTTTATCTGGACTGCTACTTAGGAAAATGCTTAACAATTGACAATTTATAAAAAATGAAGGTTTGGATATTGGATTGGTGTTATATGTGCAAGTGTAATGGTGAATTAATTGACCATCTCTTCCTTCATTGTCCGGTTACTATGGATTTGTGGTCTATGATTTTGGGTTTGTTTGGAGTATATTGGGTTATGCTGCAATCAGTTGTGGGTCTCCTAGCTTGTTGGCAAGGTTGGCTTGATCGTCATCAAAATGGTCATATATGGATAATTATTGCCCGTTGTTTAATGTGGTGTCTTTGGAGAAAAAGAAAATGGTAGGTGTTTTGAAGATGATGAGAGATCCATACTAGACCTCAAGTTATATTTCTTTAGAACTTAATTAGATTGGTTGCTTGCTTTGTGAAACCAATCATTCTCTTCTTTTCTTGATTCTTGTAAGTTTTATACTTGATTTGTTGACCCCTGTACAGTCTTTGTGTACTAAGGTGCTTCTTTTTTGATATCAATAAAACTTCAGCGTAAATGCAGCTTTAGTCCCTACATTTTGGACCTTTTCTATTTTGATCCCTATATTTTAATTTGACTACTTTTAGTCTCTAAATCAATTAACGTGTTTAAGTCCTTGCTGTTAGCCAAGTAACAAGAATAGCTGACGTGGTTGACATAGAAATAAAATAATCTTATTTTTTCACATGTGACCATTAAAATAATATTAAAAAAACTTATTTGGCATTTTAAAATGCCACGTTAGTAATTTATAGAAATTAAACAAGTTCCAATTTTTAAATGATAAATAAGTTTTTTTAAATATATTTTAATGGCCACGTGTGAAAAAATAAGATTATTTTATTTCTCCACCAGCCAAGTCAGCAATTTCCGTTAGTTAGCTAACGGTAAGGACTTAAATGTCATGCGTTAATTGGTTTAGAGACTAAAAGTGACAAAATTAAAATATAAGGACCAAAATAGAAAAATGTTCAAAATGTAAGGACCAAAAGTGCATTTACACCTAAAACTTATTACATATCATTAAAAAAAAAAAATTAAAAAGAGAGAGGCAAATGAAGCAAAAAAAGATAGTTTCTTATGCAGCAGTATAGAACTAAAAACTCACCCCCAGGCAAGGAGGAGGGCTTTCTCATAGAAAACAGTCAACAATTCTGAGTGGGCTAAGCTGTAATAGCAGTAACAGACACCAATTAGATAATTATAGTAAATATCAAAGAGAGAAGTTAATGAAGATGAGAGTAAAATCCTGGCTGCACCTTAAAGCCCACAGTCGAAGATATGATGCCGTATTTGAAACAGCACCAAGAACAAACTCTATGGAGTGTATCATTTGGTGCACAAAGCCCTCACTAAAATTAAACTCCTCATGATGTTGCCTTGCAGAATCAGGTTCCACATCAAGATCCATCTCAGAGGTACCAAGAATGCTGTACACGTGACCTTTGCATCCCTGGCAATATCATCAAGAAAAGTCAGCTTCAGTCTCAGATCTTCCCAAGCCCCTAAATTTTGTCTCCTTGACTCATTTGAGTAAAATACTAGATGAGTGGAGATTCTAGGTCCACAGACCGATAGAGGATCATAGGGATTGAAATTAACAATTCATGAAGAAAAGTGACAAGCAAAGCATATTTCTTGAATAAATTCATTTCTTTCCTAATTCTTTAAATACCAGTGACACTTAAGAAGAGCAAGTAAAGGTTTAAAGTTATGTAAGGAGAAGCTCAAACCAAATCTTTATTCATACATTTTTTACTCTCCCACAGGAAGTTTCAGATGGATCCAAAAACATGAGAAAACTAGCCTCTATCAATCATATGATGAAACAATGGTGCAAACACCAAATTAAAGCAGACTGATTTCATTGGTCCCAATTATGGGATTTAAATGATTTGAAGTTTATTTTATTTTGATGGTTTAAGAGATAGTTATGATTTGATCTTCTGTCCTTGTTTGATTTAAGCCCCAGTTGAAACATTATTGATATGTTGATTTTGATGAATGAACATGTTTCAGAAATTATCCATAGCTTGGTTGATGCCAGGTAAACTCTAGGTGGTGAAGCCTAAAGTTTTTCCTGCTCATGTTCATAATCCCTATATGTATTCCTTTGGTGTCTTTCTTCTCATGGTGTGTAACATTAGGAAAGACCTTGACTATGGATAATCTAAGGAAAAGAGGTATCATCATCATGGACTATTATCATCAAGCAGGAATCACTGGCCCATCCATTAAAGAGCTCTAAAATCAAATTTGCATTGTAATTTTCATAATGTATGAGTTGATGGACAAATGACTATTGATATCCCATCCATCATCCATGTAATAGTAGGTGCACATGATGAGCATGACTTAGCTGCCTAATCCAAAAGTGGGTCCAATACTTTGACGAATTAAGAACGTCTTCTTTTGCATCGGAGGAATCTTATAATGAGTCATACAAGGGCACACACATTTACAAACTACAATTAAGTTCAATTAATGGCCCGGCATGTAAACTAAAAAATCCAGTAGTAAACAAGTGTGTTAAGAAACAATTATAAACATAATTTTAAAATGAGCAAAACAATTGCAGATAATAGAGATTTTAAAGAAATGTATTCAGTTAAACAGTGGGAATGATCTGGTATTACAACCAAAAAAATCAGGCCAAAACTGTCCACTTTTGAGGAAGAAAGACGCTTGTGATAATCATAATAAATTTTTTTGTTCAATATTACAAAGTTCAAGATATCCAAAGGAATAAAACTTAAAAATTAAAAAAGGGGCCTGTCGATAAGGCTGTTAAGAAAGATCAAAGGGTGGATATTGAAGAGAAAAAGGTATTGCAAAAGAAAACAGGATATGCCTAAAAACTGATAAGAAAGTTTCAGAATAGATAAAGAATATGAAAAAAAATTGGATGATAAATAAATAAGAAAGTCATTCTGAAAAAACTATCAAAATTAAAAGAAGTATAACTTAATGCCAAACTTAATGATATTTAAAAGAGCCTTGTTGAGGGTTAAATAGCAGTGCAGTTTAAGATTCCTAGTATTGCAGCAATAGCAAAACCCCTAATTCACCATGGAGGGAACCAACATGCTATCTAATGAAAGCTAAAACCTGCACTCAACATGAGTCTCTCAACAACAATGAAAAATGACTATAATGTAACTTACAATGATTTAATCAAAACCACTCATCAAGCATATATGTGCAACTTAGAAAGCTCTCCACTGCTTTATATATGCCTATATTCACTTTTATTGGGATGGGATTTATGACAACAGCATCCCAAGTCCCAACATCACTGATTTGACTTTATCCATAAATGATTAGAGGTGTAAATACTAACACCTACAAGCACATCAACAAAGAAAAAAAAATTCCTACAGGCACATGTTTATTTCAAAATTGAGATGCATAGCAACAACATTATAATTAAAAAAAAAAATTAAAAAATTAAAAAAACTAAAGAGTTCTGCCTGAGAATTGTTACAAAATATGAGTGATTCAACATATATCTCCACTAAAACGATCCAAAGGCATAGAGTGTTTGCAAATAACACCATTAGTTTTAGTTTATGCAAAAATTTCAGAAAGAAATAGATAAAACATACTTGCATGTGGTATCTCGGCATTTGTAAGCAGACCCACCAAATATGTGATAAGGAACCGAGAAGAATTCATTGTAAATCAACCCACAGTAAATTGAAAATAGTGACATCAAAAGAAGTACATAACGCCCACCAAATAGCATCTCCATAAAGCTTCCAAGTTTCTGCAGGAAGCATATATCAAAAAGTTAAAAAGATTCACATGGTTAACACATTATTCCCTTTTTTCAAATGCAATTCCAGAAGCATAAAACATTAATGACTATACTTTTAATAACATATTTACTTCAGGTATTTAAGTAAGAAAAATCCCCACATAAGTAGTGATCATCAGTGTCATCAATTTAAAAAATGGTTCAGCAGCATATTCTTTTTCTGGTGTTCCTCTCAAACAAAAGACATCAAAGCCATCATCTCTGTGCTGCTTATTAATACCCATATGCATGTTGTTGCTATTATTACCCAACCTCCTACTAATTGTAGTAGAAACAGTACTATTGACTGCCATCAAAGATGTGGAGATTAGTCGTAATGATAGTTTTGTGGTTGCTATGACTGTCATAGTTGGGGTTCCAGCACTCTTTTATCATTATTAATGATGCTTCTGAATCAAATAATGACATATATACTCAATAAAATCATTACCTATAAAAAGAATACCTATTATATCTGTACCAGCCTCTAGTAATCAATTATTTGTGACAAGGAAAAATTATAAGTTTATAACACACAAGATATCATGACTAACTTTCCATTTCACTAAAGTAGGAACCTAAATCACATCAGTAGCTTCTTCGGAAAGAAAACCTGTTTGAAATCCTAAAAGAAATATACCTCTGTACTAAGCTTACTTTCATTCTGTGACCCCAATCCCCAAACATCACAGCAAAAAGAAATGGAAATACAATAAAAGTGTAAACTGCAGGACTTGCTTCTTGATATCCTGCAACACTGCCAAAAAATTGCTTTATTAGTTCTCTGATCAAAAAGGAAAATGCCTGTCCAATATTAAATGATAGGCACACTCCTACCCTTTTTACCCATGATGAGTAGCATATTTGACTCACCCATATGCATCAGCGATTTCCTGGAATGCATTCGTGAATTTGTTAGTTCTGAAATATGTGGGAGGTGATTCTACAGCATCCATCGTGTGAAATATAATGCCCACTTGTGAACTGCTATCAAATGTCGCACGTTGCAGTGCAGCCTGAATCTGTTGAGTCATTAAAAAAAAAAATAAACCTATTAATTTGCAAAGGTCCTCTACAAGTAAAAACTTGCCGTAACTGTGGAGCATATTATTAAACAAAACAAAATCAATACTAACAAGAAAGCAAAGCGAGTTACCTGAGACTTTGCAAATATAGGACACCAGCCCTCTCCAACAAGACATTTTTTTGTCACATCAAAATTTAGCATATTCAATGTATCATATACAGCTTTCTCCCCCTTCTTACCTGGGAAAGGATGGGAAGCATGAAGTAGTTATCAGTATCAAGATAATGCTAAATTACTCTCAAGCAACCATTACAATGAAGTTCAGTAATTCCATAGAATCACCAATGACAGTAAAGAAGAAAAACAATCGCTAAACACCTGAATCTTACCATGTTCATCCATATCACCAGGTGCATGCCTATGGAAGTAAGGGCCTTATTTCGATGACGGGTCCCAGCATCCAAAGTGGTCTCCAAATCAGCAAGACGTAATGAAACCTGCAACCAAAAACCCAAACTTATATCCAAAACAATAGAGTGGTCATTATTATTACATTCAATAACTACCAATTATGCAAAATTAGGTGATAGTTGGGGAAAGACAAACTTGAAATTAATTGAAGTTATTAACTTCTAAACACTCCAGAATATTATTACTATTATTATTGAATAAAAACTCATGACTCTGGATATCCTGAAAGTATAAAAACCAAATCATTTACAACACTAGTGTGTTCTAAAACGAAACTGCAGCAGAATGATAAGTCACCACTAGTGAAGAAACCATAATGTCACTGTGAGCTTTAACTTTATTCTAATATATGGAAAGATAAAGAGTCCCCATTTGAGTACTTACTTATCTAGTTATTTGCCTCTGCTTAGTAATATCTTTAGGAACAGGATAACAATTTGCCCCAGATGCTTCACAAATTTTAAGATTCTTTGTTCTTGCCTGCTCCCCTGAAAAAAAGACTACAAATACTGTTTTCTCAACCTGCAAAGGTCTAACTCACTGGAATCAGTAAGACTGAACAAGATAATTCAATTACTTGTTTCTTTTAAAGAAACAAGAACTAGTAGTTCAGTACAAAAAGGAACATGGATGGAGAAAGCCATGTACTAAGAAGAAATAAAGTTCAAAACATGAAAAAAAAAAAAAAAATATCAGAAAACTCAATGGTAATGAGATGGAAGAAAACCATTTCACATGATACAGGATCCACGATATCTTCATCTGCTGGTGCCTGATTGAAAAGTATATTGCCCCTCGTCGCATGAAACAACATCCTTTCAAATCTAAGAGCTTTGGATTTAAATATAATCCCACTAATAAATCTGAAACCAGATTGGTCTGATCTTCCAGGTCTCATCTCCTGTGAAATGAAGAGGTGGGAAAAAAATCCATTTATGAAAAGGGGTGGGAAAAAAAGCATTCAACATTAGAATTCAAAAATGCAAAAGTTATAAATTATACCCTTCCCCTTCCCCTTCCACACCCCCCCCCCCCCCCCCCCTCCGAAAATATAAGTCTTGAAGGGAAAAGTTACATAAACCGGTAAACAATATAGAATACTGGACAGAATATAGAAAGTGCAGATGCAAAATTATAGGCACTAGTACAACCAATAGAAAAAAAAAAATTTTGAATGCAAAACCAACCCCCTGTCTTAAGAAGAATGCTTAGCACTAGTGTATCATGTGAAGATCTAATCCAAACATTAGCCATTGCACCAAAAAAAGACTAAATAATGGCAGTATTTCTCTGTACTATATATATCCCTTGTGAAAGGAAAATATTTTTGTAAGATAATAAGCATGATAACATCTGGGGTAAGAGTTACCCTTGCACGGTCTTCCCTGCCTTGTCTATTAGACTCCATAATCTATTCACAGATTATCAGAAAATTACACGCAATAAATAAGTCATATTTTGTCTCCAATTGCCTTATTTGAACCCCCTCCCCACCAAAACAAAAGAGGGAGAAGACCTGGGGGAGGATAAAGGAGGCTAAGGATAGTACCTGTTCAGCATTGGCAGGCATTGGAGGAGCATCACTTGCCATAGGAGCCCAGAGCTTTACATTCTTTTCTATCCCACAAGTAGCAAGAATAGGAATATGGGGATGGGGCGCAAGATGATTTACAACATGGCGATCACCTACCATTAAACGCACTAATTTAGCTCCCTTCTTCTTCCAAATAAATATATGGCCACAATCAGACCCACTCAAGACATATGCATCATTGGGGCCAAAAAAACTCACTCCTTTAACTGTCTTCGAATTTCTATGGCCCAAGTAAGCCTGTGGCTCTTCATTTTTCAAAAGATCTTCAGTTGGGGCAGATGATGATGGGTGGCCCAACCCCATGTACTTATGAAATAGATAAATGAGTTCATCGTTGTACGAGACAAGAAGTTCACTTGTATTAGAACAAGACAACCCTGTGATGTGAAAATTGTTGGTCGCAATCAGGTGACGGGGGCAAAATGTGTTCACAGGTCTATCTAGATTACTTGATGCATTCAATTGGCATTTTCTCAAGTCATAAACACGTGCATATTCATCAGATCCTCCAACAGCAATGTAATTCGAATTTCTTGGGTCAATTACAATGGCATTCAACCTTATGTTCTTTGAAGGCCGCTTACTTTTTTCTGTCAATGAGGAGCAACAGAAAAGTTTTGTAGCAGAACTACTTCGCAAATCAAACTGAAAGGAAAGAGGAAATAACTAAATCTCAAAATAGAAGGGAGAAACAAGAGCATCAATAACCAGCATATCATAAATTAAACCCACATGTTGAACAAAACTGTCTTCACCACAGCTATATAATATGTGTGGACTTCCTCGCTCCAGAGCAAGCTTCTGCACATGGCCTTGGTGCATTCCCAACAGTTTTGTATCAACTCTGCCATCCTCCAGGACCTGGCCAAGCCTTACCTGCAAGGGGAACAACACGTTCAGAATGGTTAGAAAATAAGCCAAAATCTAAGCAAGTGGGTAAAGATAGAACAGTTTAAACCTAGACTGTTAAGATGGAAATTACTAAAATTCTTACACTTTTCAGGCAGCACAGTGGACAAAATGGACAGAATGAACAAAATCTTCTGCAGGCAAACAACTTCCAAATTTTATAGTTTAGTTTCCTCAAAATCTTTTTTCCAATTAACAACCTATAACATTTGAGGCTTATCTGGACAAAGTGATTATAGCACATCAAAATACAAAACTATAAAATAATGAAAAAGGTCAACAGTCAAATTGTTTTTTCAATGAAAAAGAAAATTCAATAAAGAGGCCAAAATGGATAATCAGTTCATTGGCAAGTGCATTTCACCAAAAACAAAAATGAATATGAAAAGGGAAAAGAAGAATTTAGTTATAAATTCACCTGGCCATCAGAGGAAGAAGTCACTATTTTCCGATCATCAGTGAATGGTATAATTCTGGCCTGGAATATGTTGTCCAAGTGGCCAGAAGGATATGAAAACTGTTTAGTTTTAGTTTCCCAATTCCAAAATATAACTTGTTTGTCATCAGAACCTGATACAAGGAGATCACCAGTAGAGTTGAAATCCACGTCATTTACACAACCTTCATGACCACTTAACTTGACGTAAAGATTTATTTGCTTTACAAGGACCTGCACTGATATGCGAAATCACATAATCAACCATCACAATACTTCATAAATTCATATAGACCTTTCTATACTGCGGTATTTGATATGAAGGATCCATGAAGATGATTGCATCTAACTGAATCGAGAAACAGATGTTTAACAGGAAAAATAAACTTTACTTTTATTTGTTGACTTTGAAACCTGAAGTGCCTTTCAAACCAGAGAACGTTAATCGGTGAAAGTCCTTTGTTTTTTTTTTTTTTTTAAATCAGTGCCAAAAGCATGCTTCTATTTATTGGCTCAGTGACAAAACAGGTCATCAACAAGAGACAGTCTTGCAAATCGGTCTACAGAGGGGATATGTTACATGTTTTTTATAGAAAGAAAAAAAAAAGTAGAGTTGAGAGATCATGTGTTTTTTACTGTCCTCAGCAAATGTCTCATTACAAGGCCAATTGAAGGCTGGAATGCTGAATTGTGTAGTTATTAGCTTGGAAGGCAAAACAATGACACCTATGATTTGTAAATTAGCTTGGGCAGCTCCATTATATGTTTGATAGGAGATGATAGATTATGATTCAGTGATTTGTACACAACCACGCTGCTATCACTTCGATTGAATAAAATTGTGATTCATCCAAAAAAAAACAGATCATATTCGCTACGGAACCACATTTAATACAAAACAATAAAGGTAATATATATATAGATATAAAACAAAACAATTTGGATTTGTACTCTTTTTTCTCGTATGCCTCAGTGACCAATCTAACTACAAATAAATCAGGTTGGGCACGGAGTTGTGAAGTAGACTAATTGGGTTTCATCAAAATATAAAAAGCAGTAAATGAAAGGCGTTTGATAAGAAAGAAACGCGGTAAATCATGAAGAAAAGGAGGAGAGGAGCAAGAATTGGAAACCTCGGAAGCAGAGAATCTGCGAGCGAAGCATCTGGGCTTAGTGAAGCCCATCTCTCTCCTGCAAATCTGTGCAAACCCACCTTGAATTCCACCATAACGAATCTCCATTTTCGCACTGCGTTCTGATCTTTCTTTTTTTCTTTTTTCCTTTTTTGCTATCAGCAGAGAGAGAGTAAAGACACGACTTTTTTCTTAACTCATCCCGATCGGTCCATCGCTATACAATTTTTCTCTTTCTCACTTTTAAATTTTTGACTAAAATGCAAAAGCGACCCTTTAAGTTTCATCATTTTTCATTTCAGTGCTTTAAGTTTATATTTTGTCATTTCAGTCCTCGAAGTTTCAATTATTCTCAATTTAGTATTCTGTTAATATTCCATCCATGACTACTGTTAACTTGTCAAAAACGGTGTCGTTTTGCCCTTTTACTTAATATTTAATTTTTATTTCTTAATAAAAAAACGTTAAAAAAAAAAAAAAAAAACCCAGTACATCGTCCATCTGAAGAACACATCTGAAGAATAAGAAATAGAAACCCACTACCCACTTTTACCTAACTGCCTAACCCATCTATAATGGAGATCGAGAGGGAGAAAGCGAGATCAAGAGGGAGAAAAAGAGATCAAGAGACTGAGAGATCGAGAGGGAGAGAAGGTATTTCGATGACTCTGCTCTTGGTGTACTCGGCATCTCGGCTCAGACCAGTCCTCGGTGACTTCGCTCCAGATGTACTTGACTCCAGCCGAAATACCTCCTTTCACTCTCAGACTCTCAATGCGGCGCCTGTGTTCTCTGCCACTGGAGTCGCAAACCATGAGGCTAGAGAAACTTGGGTGATTTAGCATCATTGAGTTTAGTACCTAGGTTTAGTCTAGGTCTCTGGGGTTCTTTAACCCGATTTCACAGTGGTTTAATTGGTTTATTTCAGGTCGGAGGAAGAGCCTTTCTGCTAAGGTTAGATGTCTGTCAATCTCTCACTTTCTTCCTCACGATCTGCTGGTATTAGAGCCTTACTGGGTTCCTCTAATTTGCTTTATGTTTCTTAATTATTTATTTCTCCCTCATAATCTCGCTTTCTCCCTCTCGATCTCAATTATTGATGGGTTAGGCAGTTAGGCTGAAAAGGTTAATAGGGTTTCTATTTCTTATTCTTCAGATGTGTTCTTCAGATGGAGGATGTACTGGGTTTTTTTTTTTTTTTTTTAAATTAACGTTTTTTAATTAAGAAATAAATAAGTTTTTGGATAAGTTAACGAAAACTATAGATGGAATATTAACGGAAGACTGAATTGGGAAGAATTGAAACTTAGAGGACTGAAATGACAAAATATAAACATAAAGGACTGAAATAAAAAATGATGAAACTTAGTTGGTGGCTTTTGCATTTTAGCCTAAATTTTTATTGTTCCAATTTATTTCCTTTGACACAATTATGTCTTTTAAGAAAATGTGTGTTTTTTTTTGTTTTGTTTCCTTATGGGAAGAAAGTGTTTTTTTTTTTTGAGAACGAAGAAGGTGTTATTTGAAGTATAATTTGATCCTCTCTTCTTTAAAAAATTAGCGCAATTTACAAAGTTATAATAATATATTTTGCTTAAATTCAGGCACCAGTACTTTGAAAAAATTCACTGGATCAGTGATTTATTTTGATGGGCTGGATTGAGTAGAACTTTTTTTTGAGCCTTGGGTTGAGTCAAGCTCGCGTTGATAGTTTTTCAATCCATCCAGGGGCGGCTTAATGCATTTTGGGGCCTAAGGCGAAAATTAATTATCTTATATTAAATAAAAAATCACTACTAATTAATATGAACTACGTAGAATTTTTTCTTTTTTTTAGAAATTTTATAAACAGAAAAAGTTTGACAAAATTTTTCATACTTGTTGATGTGGCAGATTGATAGTGGTAAGTAAAAAATTGGTGTAAGTGGTAAGTAAAAAATTGGTGTAAGTGGTAGGCTTAAATGAGAACTAGTACAATATTTTTTATAACAAATTCTAGGTTTTAAGTTGTTTTTTGTTTTCTATTTGAAAATATCACTATTATTATTTTTTTCCCATTAATAACAACCTACTACTTAACATTAATTGTAAAAATGTTATGAAAAATATTGTGGACGTTGAATTTTTTTCTCTTTTTTATTTGTTTTTCATCTGGTAAAAAAATATTATTCTATTTATGGATTATAAATAACCCTATTGGTTAAAATTTGAGGGCTTTTTTTGCTTGGGGCCTTAGGCGAATGCATTTTTTGCTAATGCATTTTTTGCTCTAGCATTCAGCCGACTCTGAATCCATCTAATCTAACTTGACATACCATAACTATAAGTTTATTTTACTAGCCATATTTTAATTTTTTGGCGAAATTGCAAAACTCGCTTTCTAAATTTCACCATAATAAATAAGAACTCTTAAAATTAAAAAATAAAAAATTTTAATTGAATTTAAACTTCAAATATGTGAAGTTCTTCCTGTCATTCAGTTTATATCACAAATTTAACTTCTGATCCACTGTTGTCAACATGGGTATAATCCAAGTGTATAGTGCTTTTCCGTGAGATGAAATTTTGGTTAATTAAATAATCACTGAAAAACGAATGGTACTTATTTGTTTTGAGAGAATAGAATACATTACTATTGTCTTGATTCTCTAGAATATATGGCAAGTAAATCTTGTTATCCATTCCTTTCATTGCAGCTGATTCTGAGAACGAACCCCTGAGACTAGTATAGAGTATCTCATTTCCCAAATTAATTACTTTATGCCATATCATCCGAGTTCTCCTTGTGAAGAAGTTCAATGAGAAAACGTAAACACATCGCTAACATTCATGGACCTCAAAAACTGCTAAAAGCTTTCCATTTCCTTTCATCAAGTAACTTCGCTCATGTGAACCACATAAATGCTTTGGTAGGCTAGTAGAAAATAAAATCCAATGAAATGAGTGTTGGTTAGATTCTCTTAAGTACATACTCCCACATCTCTTGACCTAAACAAACAATAACACTTCCCTTTGTATTATACAGGTTTACATCCAAATAGCACAGAAACCCCTTTAACTCTTCTAATAGTCCAATTCACTTCACCACGCCTAATTAAGGCAACTTCTATAGCTGCAACTGTTAATCCAATAACAAAACAATTTGTAGAAGTTCGGGGAAGTGAAAAACACATTGTTTCAAATGGACGGCAACTAGGAACTTCTATCTTAATCTTATTATAAGGATGAAAGAAAAAGACAATTGCAATCATCCCGAGATAAGAGCAGCCAACCATACTTTGAATAGTGGATGGTTCATTCAACAATTCAAGAATGTCCATATGATAAGCATTGTTGTATATTGGCCGAAAAATACTACATTTGTGGTTGCCTACAGACATTAAACATGGAGATTGAGAATGTGGGGAATCCAATAAGGGTAGGAGTGGCTGACTAATAAGACTGCTTGATTGCCATGATTTACATATTGCACGAAAAGTAGTGAAGTCCTGCTAAAAATATGTACTAACACTAATTGCAGAAGCTCTAGTAGAAGTTGAGACCAAGATTCATTTAGTTCTTTCTTCTTTTGGTCACTCTTAGAATTAATTTGGACAATTTCTTTAGCCATATACTCCGGAAGATGCCTCCAAATATAGTCCTTTATCACTTTTTGTTGTGGTATGTAACGGAAAAAAGTTAATATCAAAGGAACTTTAAAAAGTGAAGTTGTGGTTTTTGTTTTACAATCATAAAATAAGAAAAAGAATTTTTTTGCATAAACTAATTAAACCATTAAACGCGTGGTAGAACCAATAGTAGAACCCAATAAAAGTAATAATCTTCTCATTTGAAGAGGAATACAATTTGATTCGATCCTTCCTTATTAGAATTTCATTAAATCCTTATTTATTAAGGTTGTGTGTGCACACAATAAATCCTTATTTAATAAGTTAAAGTAAAAATAAAATAAGAAATACCATGTATTCTGCGAAATTTTTCTAGAAAATTTTCTTAAAGAAAAAAGAATATAACAAAAAAATCAGAAATATAACAAATATAACAAATATAACAAAAAATCCATGTCACAACAAACATAAAAAAAATCAGATACATACAGTGTGGGAAGTAGCCGCAGTTTTTTTTAGAAACCGGAAGTAGCCGCAGTTGATTGTGGTTGTGGGAGCGACTAAATAATGTGATGTATTTAGTCTTAAATAGTAATTTAGATTTCCTAGCCCTAGCAGAAGTTTGATGTAATCCTAAACAATGTAGGAGTAGTAGTATTTACGGACCAATTATTATAAGGGAAATGCTAACGAATGCCCTTAGGGCATTGGTTAACAATCCATTTAAAGAAAGTTTTTATGGGAAAATGAAATAAAGCAATTAATATTTTGACAGCTTTTTTCATTTTCAATAAAAGTGGTGTTAAAACTTTCTTAAAATGAATTGTTAACCAATGCCCTAAGGGCATTCGTTAGCATGACCCTTATTATAAATAACTAAAGAAGAGTTTTTATTATGTACAATTACCAATTCTGATCGGCATTGGATTTCTAATCCTTTTGGGAATGGTAATAACGGATTATATATAGAGAGACATCAACAAAGAAAAAAAAAACAGAGATACATACAGCACTTTGAAACTTTAAACTTTTGTTGTCTTGTTTCACGCTAGGTCTAATGGCTGCCAACATCAATGCTCCTTCGGCTTTGGAGAGAGAACAGGTGTGTAAATTTTGTTTTCGCTGATATAATTTTTGCTTCCAATCTTGAACTGCGAAAATAAATTTCAAAGACTGATTTGTCCCAATTGGGTGGGGGGTTTCTTTTTAATTGAATGCGTAAAATATTTATGTGTGTTCAAGTTTTTTTTTTTTTTGGGGGGGGTGGGTTTTGGGGGGGGGGGGGGGGGGGGGGTTGTTTTTTATTTGTGCGTGCCAATTTGGTCCAAGCATTTTTCCCAAGAACTAAAGTAAATTTACTATATTGCATGTCCTGGATACTCATTTAGGTGAATTTTAATTAATTTATGCTACTGGTAAATTTTGGGTGGGTTGCGTGCTTTCATTGATATAATTGATTGATGTGGGGATAATTTCTTTCATGAAATTTTTTATTTATAGTTCTTTTAATAAGTGGGAGTTCAAAGTTTAAATCCCACCAATACTTTAGAGTGTTGACCTCATGATAAAGAGCAATTATTATGCAATTGACTCTCTAGATTAAAATTCTATCACATAAAAACTTTTAATAGGTCTAGGGTCTAGATGATATTGAGTTCATGGTTGGGTAGGATTAAGATTTATTTGTACAAATAGATATTTCATAAATTTTTTACAATAAACCAAGTTTGGACATTGACCAAGGGTTATTGGTTGAATTGTAAGGTCAAATAATTTTTTTTTAATATATATAAATATGTTTGAGAGATCATAACATAAACATTTAAACTAAAAAAAGGCATATGCCTAAATTAAACTAATCATTATCATTCAAAATCAAGGTTTCATGTAATAGAATAGTCTTTAATAAGATGAGAGCCTTGGAAGTAGCCAGACAAATAAAGAAGTGCATTTATTTTATAAAAAAATTTAGGTTCTCACATCTTTAAATTATCATATTATAACATATTAAACAGAAGAAAAGTCAATAAAATGGATCTATATATGTAAATTTACAAATTTCACAAACCCAACTACCCAATTGAGTTACATAGGTTGCCACACCTACAAGTTTGACTAGGGCTTGTGCACAAACGATCCATTTAAACACCCGGACAAATCTAGGTATTGGGTAACTAGGTTTCTAATACAACTGGCTGAGTTAAAGAATCTCTTTCTAGATGCTATGGAACAATTAGGAGATTCGGGCCAGGTTTAATAACTATGATTCAATCCCTAAACATAGGTCATTCAGTCCATTATTTATTATTTTGAAGTAGCTTAAATTTGACTTTATTATAATGGTACTCATTCTTTTTCCACTTTTATTTGTTCCAAATTCTTTCGGTTTGTTAAGAGGATGGAAGTGTCAGAAGAAACAGAACTATTCTTGCAAGTAGCAGCTCAAAAGGAAGAGGAAAAGCTTTCTGCACCTACTATCCCTCAATCATATCCTTGGTTTGTAATTTTTGATGGAAAATATAAAGAGACAAATTTTTTTTAGCATATCAGAAAATCGTTTTTCCACAAAGTCAATCCCAAAGATGCGCAATAAAATGATATACACTAATACTAACGGTTGGTTAGTGTTGAAGGATGTGGACTCTTTAGATTTGTGTGTTTTGAATCCTATATCTAAGGAGGTTGTGCAGCTCCCGCGATTGGAAACCATTGATGATTGTCGTATTTGCATTTTGTCCTCGCCACCAAGTGACCCAAATGATCACTGTCACATAATCTTCTTCAATAGTAAAAGATCCATATTTTACTTTTGCCAGCCAGGTGATAGCAAATTTGGTCAACAAGAATTTGAAGATATAGGAATATTGGATGCAACAATGTATGGGGGAAAACTTTACATTTTGACTCTCCAAGAATTATTTACGGCTGAATTTGTAGGGTCAGAACTTCGATTTATGGAGTCAGGAATGGAGTTAACTAAGCTACCACCTCCAAGGATAGTACGTTTCTGGACATATTTGATTGAATCTTGTGGTGAGCTACTGTATGTTCACATGATATTCTTTCCAGCTCACATGGTTTATGGTTTCTTAATTTTTCAAATGGATCATACGGAAAAGAAATGGATCCAAGTGAAAAGCATTGGCGAGCGGACTATTTTCCTTGCCAACAACAAGGGCATGTCTTGTCTTGCAAGAGAAAGGGGGGTCAAGCAAAATTCTATCTACTTTACAAAGTATCGTGATCGATTTCTCTATGTTTTTGACTTAGAAGATTGTGGCATATCAAAATCACTACCGTGCCCTATTGTAAGCTATTATGGGATAAACATTGATTGGGTTATGTTATCATATGTTTGATTGGGTTATGTTATATTTTTCAAATTTGAAATTACCAATAACCTCAATTGATTTTTTTTTTTTTTTTTTTTTTTTTTTCGGTTGAGAATCAATTCATAACCTCAGTTGAAACATAATTGAAGCTTGAAGATGATTTAACTTTTGACCGCATGTGTACAACAAAATAATCATGATTCATGAATATAGGTAGAAACAAATAAAAGAAATAAAGTTGAAGATCAAATCAGCTAGGTATGGTGTATGTTCGAACAATAATCGAGGTAAAACATACTGTTCATAAAATTTATCCAAACACATTTTAGTACTTATGTTATTGTACGTGTGACATGTAATATTTCTAGTTTGGTTAGTATTTATTGTTGCAGAATCTAAATTTGAGAGCATATATCCAATTCAACCCGATATTAACACCAACCAAAACAAACTTGTAAACTGACTATTCTATTATTTTTTAACCAAAAAAAAAAAAAAGCATCTAAAATTTTAGATTCCTAATTTTGGATAATCACATAAATAAAATAAAATAAAAAATGTGACATCTCTTTATACAATCTGTTGAGGATTTTTTTTCAGCCCACATAGCATCACTTTATTGGCAATTCATGCCACATCAACGCATTATTGATTTTTTGAGTAAATCTCTATAAAGCCCAAAATAAGTTTATATCTCATGGATTGGGCTCACATGGCCCACAAGATCCTTACTTCAAAAGGCGAATTCATGGTCCACATTTTTGTTTCATCAATTGGGATCATAACTCATAACATCATCAACATCAACATATGGATCGGGCTTAAGTAATGAATCAAAGCTCACGGCCCATATTACATCTCTTACACTCATGGCAAGCGGCTTCTTCAACAAGAGCCCATATTCACACAAAATGACAACAAAACCTGAGGTACGTCATCTCATCTTCGGCTTATGATCCAAGCTCATAAGTCTCCTTGGGGAAACTTTGGGAGTCGTGGTTTGGAGGGCCAAGAAATATGTTCAATTAAGCTCCAACGGTTTAAAGTTGATAAAAGAAACATGTTGCTTGGCATGTTTTCTCCAACTCCATAAACTCTGACGAGTCCGTGTGTAGCGAGTAAAATATGGTAAGCATCTCTTATCACATAGCACTTTAGATGATAAAATTCCCCATTGCTCTTTTCCTAAAACTTAATATTCATCACATGACATATACTCAATATCCCCAGCCATAAAACTGCTGGGAAAATAACTGCTCATTCAATCCCTAGCTGTTGCTATACAAATTTAGAAATTTCATTATAATATCCTACATAAACTACATTACTGCTTTTAGCTAAAATTAAACTCAAAGACATGGTCTAATCTGATTGGCTATCTTTTATCTCCAACTATATACACAATATTCATGATGTTACTCATACCCAGCTGCTGTCTGCCACAATCAGATCATATATTTCTCTACCAGCTGCCAAAGCAGAGCATTAAATATTCTTCTTGCTCACCAAGATTATATCACAGCACAATGAAGCATTGACTAAATCTCTAAAGCTTCGTTAACTTTCAACCAATCCTTCTATTGCTTACTAGAAATGGTTATAATGGAACCTTACACCAAAAACACAATCATCCAAAAAGGGAAACGGTTTTAGCTGAACCCCAACAATGCATTCAGCATTTGACACCTGGCTGGGAGTGATGTCGTCAGCCATTTAATGCTGAAATCTCAGCTGCCAACTTCTATGCCCAAAATAGCAAGATAGCCTTGAAAGAGACCTTACCATTTTCAGCTAAGTTCATAAAATAAATGCTAAATGACCTCTCCTGCACTCTGAAATCACCATGCTGACCTCTTTTGCTTCTTCCCAAAGTGAGCTGTCTCATCATAGCTGGGACAGCTTTTCCTGACAACTGGGACAGCTTTTTCTGACAGCTGGGACAATCTTTTCAGAACAGCTGTCACAGTTGACTCAGCAGCTTGAGCATTACTTTTTTTTTCCTCATTTGGCTGAAACCAAAACCAGCTGAACTAACCATCTTTTCCTTGCTAAAATACCTTCCTTTTTTGCTGCTTTTTCCCCAGCAACACTTACCCGAAATAACAAGTATACCTTAAACCTAAACATACCTTTTTTGTCCAAATCTTAATATGGATTTTCTAAAGATTCATTGCTATTTGGGACAGATTTTGGCTGATATTTTTTGCTGAAATACCCCTTTAAACTTAGCTAAACAGACTTTCCATCAATACCTAAAAGGGGGGACAACCAAGGGAGAGAAGGGGGAACTCTCTCATAAAACTTCTCACTCCCTCTAATTATCTTCTGAAACTCTCAAAGAAGTTCTGGGTCTTTTAGTTTCCAAATCAGGAACTAAACTCTTCACCCCTTATCTCATAAATGCCTTTCATAAACCTTTGTACACCCCACAGCAGAAAATCCCAATAGTACATTCCAGCAGCAAATCCCAGTAGCTTTGCTAAACACTCTACAGCCCTATTACACCTCTTATACTCATTCTCTCACTCTTTGTACTCAGAAAATACACCTATTTTACTACTCCCATCTCTAAATGCCTATACATATCTCTATACTCTTCTCTTACAAAATCTTTCCTCTTGGAAAGTAATCTCTACAACTTCTCCAATGGTTATAATCTCATATGTTTTACTATCTTTAACCATCATATCTTTCCTACTTCCATATATTATACTATATCCCACAAAACATCTCTTTCTCCACTTTTTTTTACATAATCTCATACACATTTATTACACCATTACATATGACTCACTATTTTCATCTAAACTCCACTCTCATACTCTCTCACTCTGAAATTTCTACTGTTTTGCTGCTCATAAACCCATATCAATACTCTTCTCTATCTCTCTTATAAAAGCCCTTCTCGTGAAAGGCATGAGTCTCTACTTCTAAAGCCCTTCTCCTAGAAGGCATCAAAATCTCACACCAAATCCCTTCTCATGGAAGGCACAAATCCATCTTCTATAAAGCCCTTCTCTTAGAAGGCACAAATACTTCATACAAAATCCTTTTCATAGAAGGCAACACTATTCATAACTTCACAACAACTAAAAGAGCATTGTCAAGGAGAAAACTCATTTAAGTGCATGATAAGAGGGCACCCCTACACACAACTGGGCATACTCTCTCTCCCTCCAAGTTGCACCCATTTTTCCCCTCAATCTTAAAGTTATCATGGCAAACTGCCTCCTTATCGCTGGGGTCACCCGTTTTTCCGTCCCTTTTCCCTCGTCTGACATGGAATGGGTCAGACGAGGGAAAAGGGACGGAAAAACGGCGAAGAATCCTCGTGATAGCAGAAGGGAAAATAAGCTTATCACGGGTAGTCGTATCCCTATAGACATCTATGATAGAGAAGATGAAGCGTGAAGGAAAGTCTATAGTGAGATGCTTTAAAAGAGACAACAAAAATCGAGCACGAGGCTTTGTGATGGAGTTGTAGTTAGAGAGAGGGTGCAAAACAAATGTCATCGCCATGTTCAAAAAATGAGGACCTTTAGCAAAAGGCCTACATGGTGTGTACTGATGCTCACCCCAATCAAAAGGGCACTCACAGAATGCAGATATCATCTCGTCTTTGGACACAGTCTATAAACACTCACAACCGGGGTAATCAGGATGATCAACCCTCGAAACATGAAGAACCTCAGAGACCAACTCCGAAGTGACAACAATGTGCATACCTCAAACCCGAGTATGAAAGAGAGGTACTTAAGAATCAATTCCGTGGATGTTGGAGTAAAATTCCTGAATCAGCATGGTAGGACAAGTGACTGGGATGTCACACAGTGACTCCTAAGCCCGACTGTGAATGGCATCAGGAAGGTCAGTGTCGGCAAAGTCTGCCAGAATAACTTGGCGTTTCTAATGAACACCTCGTTTAGAAAAGTTCTCTGAGAAGTCCTGTTGGACTTTCTCATCACGAAACCGAACAAACAAAGGAGTAAGATCAGAAGAAGAAGAGCCCCTAGAACGAAGAGGGTTCTAGGACGGAATAGATTTACATTTAGGTGCCATAGACACTACTAACGCAAACAGAAAGAGAGGGAGAAAGAGAGAAACACACAGAAAGTCCTAAAATAGTTCAATATATGACAAGTATATTGAAAGGAAAAGAACGTATACATGGGAAATGCATAAACATGTGACATGCAACATAAAAAGCATCATGGGCTCAGCCCAATCCAATCCTACCAACACACAATCAAAGAACACACATCTAAATGCATGAAAATACAGTTAGAATGCTAATGTGATGCAATGCATGTAGTTTTAAAGATCACATCTATAAAACCAACCCAAAAATTTCAATAAACACTCATCAATTTTGAAAAACCCCAAAATTTGTCAAAAACCCCAAAACCTAGGTTTTAAAACATGAAATGCATGAAGAATGAGAGGATTGAAGCTTACTAAGAGAAGAAAATCTTGAGGAAAGCTTGAGAAATCCTTAGGAAGAGGTTTGGAGTGAGTGAGAGAGGTTTTGGGAGTGAGAAACCAAATGTATCGAGAGAGAGATAGAGAGAAATAAGAGACAAAATCGCGAAGAACCTATATATACTCCTTCAGTAATTCTCAATAGATGCAGGTATCGAGAGGTGTCGAGACAGCTATCAAGGTAGGTATCGAGAAAAGCTACTCCGACAAATACAGCTATCGAGAAAAGGTGTCGAGAAAGGAAGATCAAACACAAAAGAGTCTTGATCGATCCATCAGCTGTCGAGAAGCTATCGAAAGGACAGAAAGTTTCTCGATCGATCCACTAGGTGTCGAGAAGGTGTCAAGATAGCGATAAGAAAAAGCTGAGAAGCTCGATAGATAGCCAGGTATCGAGGAGGTGTCGAGCTTGCTTTAAAAAGTAGTTTTTCAAGAGAAGAAAAACACAGACATGAATGCAATCGCGCATGCAACTCAACCAATGATCCAAGCAACACATTAAGCTCTCAAAAACATCTTTCAATAACAATTTTAAGTACATGGATCCCAAAACACACACACACACACACAACAAGTCTAACCAATTTTATATTTCAAAAATAAGTTAAGACAGTTTAGTGAGCATACATTAATGCATGTAAATCTTGTGATAGCCAAACCACATTGTACCTGCATATGTATCAAGAATAGCAAAGAGTATTGCATGTTGTATGTGAAAAATATCGCAAGATTGCATAAATGTCTCAAAGTTATGATGATTTGAGATATGAGAAAATCACTTTAACTCACACACAATCATAACTGTTTGATGGGGACTATCACCTTCGAGGTGCATCCTATAACTTCCACATCTCCTAGAATACATAATTACAATCATATTTTTAAAGCATGTTAATCTTTTTGCTTTTTATTTCTTTGCATATTTTTTTTTATTAAGCATATCATGCATGGGCATATAAGAAACAAAAGAAATACTCAATTATGTTAAACTTTTGACATTGCACTTTTGCTATGTCGAAGCATACAGACGTCATTTCATGATTGGCGGGTAACAGTAGTGAGATGGTTATTTATGTCTTTCTCTTAAGATTTTCTAGTCCTACCCGTCAATAAGAGTGATACGAGTGTTAAGTACAAGAGATCACTTAACCTTACTCATCACAAATAAAGAGCTACAAAGCTCACTTGCTTAGTCGTGCATAAGAATGCTCATTTAAGCTACAAGAGATACAAAGTTTAGAAAACTCTATTTCAATGGCTATTTTAAGGTTCACAAAAACCAATGTACACAAACACACTGTTTTTGTATTTTTCAATTTTTTTTTTATTTTTATCAGAAAAGCAAAAATAAAACACAAGACTGAAAACACACAAATAAAAACATGTTAAAAAAAGCAAAATAATGCATAAAACTATACTAACTCCAAACAATAAAGCAACACGCAAGTAATGCAAAAATAACAAAACGGGGAGAGAGAGAAGAAGTGAACAAAATCACTTAGAACCCTTTTTCTTCCACACCTTGAACTGGTGATGAGGGAGAAGAATTAAAACTGTTCAAGTTCGAAAGGAACATGAGGGCTTTGAGAATGTCTCCAAGAGGAGCAAGAGAGGTCTGAAGCTGATTCTAGTTCCCAGATGCTATCATGCCATTGCTTTGTTAAGTGGCTAACCACTTGTAGCAATTTGGTCGAGTATGACCGGCAACACCACAATGACAATAGAGATGCTGCTTCTTCTGTTTAGACTTTTGAGAGATAGCCTTCTTAGTCCTAGGGTTTTTAATTTCCCTCTTCTCGAGCTTAGGGGGTGCTCCTAAGATGGACTTACCCTTGTCTAAGTTCTCACTTGCTAATTCAGTTTTAACATCTTTATCCTCAATTTTAATATTATTAGCTGGAGAAACAAAAACAGTACTACTAGCAGAAGGAGTATTAGAGAGAGAGAATTCATACCCCAATCTTGTACGATCCGAAGCATATTTCTGAACGCTGAGCATCTCATCCAGCTTTGCACTTGACGTCCTCTCCAATTGTGCTCTAACTTGAAACAGGTCCGCTTCAAGTTTCCTGGTCTTCTCAGCCAAGAAATTGTTCTCGAACCTCAGTGTCCTAATGGTCTGATTTGCTTCATCAACCTTAGTGGAAAGCTTCTCACGGTCAAGTTCCACATCACTGAGCTTCTAAGTGGCCAGCCTATAGAGTTTCTCATGCTTCTCAGAAAGCTTGTACAGTTTCTCATAGAAGGTATGAATATCATCTTGATCATCCATAGTTTCAAACTTAGCATCCACCAATTCTTTTTCTTCATCTACTTCTTCAGTAATCCCTTCAGTAGGATTAACAGTGGTAGTGAAGGCATTCAAGATTCCGTCATCTTCATTGTCGGAATCATCCTCGGGCTTAGTGTTGCTCAAGGTAGCAGCAAGTGCCTTACTCTTCCCAATGCTCTTGAGGTACGTAGAACACTCTTGTTTCATGTGTCCGAAGCCTTGACACCCAAAGCATTTCGGTCCAACAGGAATAATGTACTAACCGCCATCCCTGGTATCCTTCTTTCCTTTATTTGGGCTCTTGAGCTGAGAAGAACTGGATTGCCCACGGTCCTTGTTGAAGCCCTTTCCATTTGCATTCTTCATAAATTTCTTGAATTGCCTGGTAATGTAGGACTTCATCTTAGAATCTTCATCGTCAGAAGACTCATCTGTATCACTGCTCTTGACCTTTAGTGCCATGCTCTTGCCTTTGCTTGACTTGCCCATTCTAAGCAACCCTAACTCATAGGTTTGCAAATTATCAACTAGCTCAGTCAGTCAATATCCTTTGATTCCTCTATTACTGTGATCTTAGCATGGAATCTCTCGGGCAGAGATCTGAGCACTTTTCTTACTATCTTAGGTTCAGGAATGGTTTCTCCAAGATTGAAAGCTGAGTTCACTATGTCTTTGAGCTTTTTTTAGAACTCATCGAATAACTCATCCTCCTCCATCTTAATTTCTTTGAAGCTTGTAGTGAGCCTCTGTAGCTTTGAATCATTGACAGCCTTAGTCCCCTCATAGGTTGTCTGGAGAATGGTCCATGCTTCCTTAGCAGTTTTCGTGGAGAAGAAATCTTCTTGAACTCCTTATTGATGACTGCACTGAATAAGGCATTCAATGCTCTGCTATTAAAATTAGCCGCCTTGATCTTGGCATTATCCCAATTGGTCGGCGCTTCTGCAGGCTTGGTCCAGCCTATCTCCACAACTTGCCACACCTTCTCATCTAGTGACTGCAAGAAAACTCTCATGCGTACTTTCTAGTATGCATAGTTAGTACCATCAAACAATAGAGGTATAATAAGAGACTGACCTCTATCCATGATAAACAGGGGTTAATGGATCACACACAAGGATTAAACCCTAATCAGAGTATGCCTGCTCTGATCCCACTTGATAGGCCACAAATGCGTTAACCCCTTGTAATTAGTAAAGTTTTTAATTAATCAAGTTAACATGCAAATTGCGTGGTAGCACAAACAAATCACCAATAATCTAAATTATACAGCAGAAAATAAATTGACACGGTGATTTGTTTACAAATGGGAAAAACCTAACGGCAAAAACCCCACCGGTTGATTTAAGGTCACCATTCCTGAAACTCCACTATTATCACAATAAGCGGTTACAAGTAAAGGAATCCCAATACCTTACCAACTTACAGTTGAACCCTTACCCCAATACCCAATTGGACTTGTTCTGTAGTGACAGTTTCTCCTTTTGATGCACGGCTCCCAGTACGTGACTAACCAATTACGCGAATCCCAGTACGCGACTTCAATTCACCAACTAGAGAGAGAGTTGTTGGCTGTAAAGTTCTTCAATTCATCCACACGATGAAGATCAAGAAGATGCTTGGTTACAAAACCCTACGGTGCACATTACACAACAACTTCTTCACAAGAAAAATGAATTAGGGCATGAACTTTGTCTTGGATCACAAATAGCTTGAACAAGGATTTTTCAATGCTTGTGCAACTTCTGTACTTGTCCATCCTTCAACGGCCCTTAAAATAATCATTTTATATGTCTAGGGTTAGAAGAAAAGAAGTCCCAAAGACACATTCACGAATTGGAATCAAAGCAAAATTTAGAATCTGTTTTCCATAAATCTCGACAGATAGAGGTGTCGAGGATCTGTCGAGAAGCTGTCGAGCCTTAGGGCTAAAACAGCTTCTTAAAGCTCGATAGATGCATGTGTCAAGACTAGGTGTCGAGCTTTAGTAACTTGCACTTTTCAGCTTGTTTCTTGGACAGACTTGATGACTTCAACACTTGATCTTAAAACACAGTTCGTTGAAGCGTTAAACACATCCTAATTCTACCCAATTACAAGTAAAGTGCGTTTGTCAAAGGATAAGCCAATTATATAAAATAATGACATATGTTCAAAATAAGAAGAAATACTTGATCTAGGCCGAAAAATCATGTGGATGAAGTTCAAAGTGAGAAGAGAGTGGTTGGGAGGTGAAAAGACAAAAAACAATCGAGAGAAATCGACGAGAAATGAGGAAAAAATCATGCGGATCCTATTTATAGAGCCTTTTAATTCTTTACAGATCAAGAGGTATTGAGAGGTGTCGAGCTTTAAAGGCATGAAACGGTCCAACTATCGAGCAACTATTCAGAGGTGTCCACAGCAAAGAGGGCTCAATGGATCTAGGAGCTATCGAGCATCTATCGAGGAGAAAAACTTTCTCGATGGATCGAGGAGCTATTGAGATTGCAATAAGAAAAAACAAAAGAGCTCAATAGATAGCCTAGCTGTTGATAGGTGTTAAGGAGCTATCGAGATTGCTTTAAAAATAGTTTTTCAAGAAGAGAAAAACATAGATATGAATGCAACTCAATCAAGAATCCAACCAATATTTTAAGCTCTTAAAATCATCTGTCAATAAATAAAAAAAATGTCATGCATTTAGGTCTAAAACACACACACACACACACTAAACATGTTTAACCAATTTTATATTTCAAAAACAAGTTAAGACAGTTTAGTGAGCATACATTAACACATGTAAACCTTGTGAGGCCAAATCACATCGTACCTGCACATATATCAAAAGTAGCAAAGAATATTGTGTGTGGTATGTGAAAACATCGCAAGATTGTATAAGTGTCTCTATGTTATGACGATTTGAGATATGAGTAAATCAATTTAACTCACACACGATCATAACTGCTTGATAGGGACTATCACCTTCGAGGTACATTCTATAACCCTCACATCTCCTAGAATACATGCTTGCAATCATGTTTTAAAGCAGTTTGCTTCTTTTGCTTTAATTTTTTCTTTACATATTTTTCTTTTATTAAGCATATCATACATGGGCATACAAGAGAGAGAAAAGAAATACCCAATTATGTTAAGATTTTTGACATTGCACTTCTGCTATGCTGAAGCATACTGATGTCATTTCATGATTGATGGGCAACAGTGGTGAGATGGTTATTTATGCCTTTCTCTTAGGATTTTTTTAGTCCTTTCCGTCAAAAAGAGTGATACAAGTGTTAAGTACAAGAAATAACTTAATCTTACTCTTACTCATCACAAACAACGAGCCATAAAGCTCACTTGTTTAGTTGTGCATAGAAATGCTCATCTAAGCTACAAGGGATACAAAGTTTAGAAAACTTTATTTCACGGCTATTCAAGGTACACAAGTACCAATGTACACAAACACACACACCGTTTTTATATTTTTCTGATTTTTCAATTTTTTTTATTTTTATGAATGAAAAACAAAATAAAACAAATCTAAAAAACAACCAAACAAAAACATGTCAAATAAAGCAATGCATAACAACTAGACTACCTCAAAATAAGAAAACAAAACAAACAAGTAATGCAAAAACAAAAACAAGAGGGAGAGAGAAAAGTTACTGAATTACATAGAGCATTTTTCCTTCCACACCATGGAAGAGCCTTTCCTTTTGGCGAACCCTTGAACCGGCAGAGAGGAGGAAGAATTGCAACCGTTCAAGTTCGTAAAAAACATGAGGGCTTTGAGGAGTTCTCCAAGAGGAGCAAGAGAGGATGGAAACTAACTCAAGTTTCCTACTGAGACCATGTTGTTACTCTGTTGAGTGACTTGCCACTTGTAGCAATTTGGTCGAGTGTGTCCAACTGCTCCACAATGATGACAGAGATGTTGCTTCTTCTCTTTGGACTTTTGAGCATTACTCTTCTTAGCCCTAGAGTTTTTGGTTTCTTTCTTAACAAGCTTAAGGGGTGCTCCTAAGATAGATTTACCCTTGTCTATGTACTCACTAGCTAACTGTTAGGAATCTATTGTCATTGAGTTGTAATTACACAATTGTGTTATATTAGTTGTAACAGATAGTTAGTTAATGTGTTAGTTACTATGGGTTAATGTTTGTTACATTGGTTAATAAAGGGCTGAGTGAGCAAATGGTAGTTAGTGACCATGGGTTAGTTAGAATGGACCATGGGGTAGTTAGAAGGGTCCATGAGTATAAGGGGTAAAGGCTTGTAACAGAGGGAGGTATTGTGTGAATAATATTCTTTCATTTTACTCTCTCTTCTATATCTCTATCTCTCTTCTCTTCCATGGAGGTCAGGTCCCCTTGAAGTGACCCATATCTTTCTCTGCGTAATCCATTCAAAAAAACCTTAACACTATCACAGTTTTAGCATCATTATTCTCATAATCAATATTGTTAGCAAGAGAAACAAAAACAGTAGTACTAGAAGATGCAATAGTGGGAGAAGAGAAATCATACCCTAAACCAGTTCAATCGAAGGCAGATTTCTGCATGCTAAGCATCTCATCAAGCTTTGCACTTGAGGTCCTCTCCAACTGAACTCTAACTTGGAACAGTTCCGCCCCAAGCTTCTTGGTCTTCACAGCCAAGAAATTGTTTACAAACCTCAATGCTCTAATGGTCTGATTAACTTCATCAAACTTGGTGGAGAATTGTTCTCGTTCAAGTTCCACATCACTGAGCTTCTTGGTGGCCAACCTATACAATTTCTCATGCTTTTCAAAGACCGTATATAACTTTGTATAGGCAGTGTGGATGTCATCTTGTTCATCCATCTTCTCAAATTTTGATTCCACCAAATTTTCTTCTTCATCCGCATCTTCTACAATCCCCACAGTAGGATTAACAATGGCAAAGAAGGCATTTAGGATTCGGTCATCTTCATTTTCAGAATCATCCTCAGGTTCAGTGTCACTCAAGGTAGCAGCAAGTGCCTTGCTTTTCCCGATGGACTTAAGATAAGTAGGGCACTCTTGTTTCATGTGACCAAATCCTTGACACCCGAAACACTTAGGTACTAAGGGAATAGTATACTGACCACCATCCCTAGCATCATTCTTCCATTTGTCTTGGCTCTTAGACTGAGAAGAACTTGATTGCCTACGGTCCTTGTCGAAGCCCTTTGCATTGGTATTCTTCCTGAACTTCTTGAACTGTCAAGTGATGTAGGACTTCATTTTAGAACCTTCATCGTCTGAAGACTCATCTGTATCACTGCTATTGGCCTTCAATGCTATGCTTTTGCCCTTACTCGACTTGCCAATCCTTGTTAAACCTAATTCATAGGTCTGCAGATTACCAACCAGCTCTGTCAAAGGAATCTCGTCAATATTCTTTGATTTCTCTATTGCAAAGATCTTAGCATGAAATCTCTCAGGCAGAGATCTGAGCACCTTTCTCACAATCTTGGGTTCAGAAATGGTTTCCTCAAGATTAAAAGCTGAGTTCACTATGTCCTTGAGCCTGTCATAGAACTCATCAAATGTCTCATCCTCCTTCATCTTGATTTCTTCGAAGCTAGTTGTGAGCCTCTAAAGCTTCAAATCCTTGACAGCCTTGGTTCCTTCATAGGTTGTCTAGACAATAGTCCAAGCTTCCTTTGCAGTTTCTGTGGAGGATATCTTCTTGAACTCCTCATTTGTGACTACATTAAATAAAGCATTCAATGCCCTGCTGTTGAAATTTGCCGCCTTGATCTTTGCATCATCCGATTCTGCCGGCGCTACCTTCGACTTGGTCCAACCTATCTCCACAGCTTGCCACACTTTCTCATCTGATGACTGCAAGAAAGCTCTCATGCGTACTTTCTAGTATGCATAGTTAGTACCATCAAATAAAGGAGGTACAATAAAAGACTATCCTCTATACATGACAAACAGTGTCAATGGATCACAAAGCAAAGATTTAACCCTAATCAAAGTGTGCCAGCTCTGATACCACTTGATAGGCCAAAAACATATTGATCCCTTATGATAAATTAATTGATTAATTAGCCAAGTTTAATTAATTAATCAAATTAACATGCAAAGTACGTGGCAGCACAAACAAATCATCAACTAAATAGATATGCAGTAGAAAATATATTGACACAGTGATTTATTTACGAATGGGGAAAACCTCCAAGGCAAAAACCTAACTGGGTGATTTTAAAGTCACCACTCCCGAGAATCCACTATTATCAAAACAAGCAGTTACAAGTAAAGGAATCACAGTACCTAATACCAACCTACAATTGAACCCTGATCCTAATACCCAATTGGATTTGTTCTGTAGTGACAATCTTTCCTTGTATTGCACGGCTCCCAGTATGTGACTAACCAATAAATGTGCGGATCCTATTACTCGACTTGATCACCAAATTGAGAAGGATGTTGGCTGCAAAGTTATTTTGTTCATCACACAATAAAGATTATGAAGTTGCTTGGTCACAAAACCCTACGGTGTACAAACACGGCAGCTTCTTTAAGAGAAAGAAGAACTAGGGCAAACTAGGTTTTCGGTCACACTTTTCTTCACACTTGTGGAATTGTGCTCTTGTGCAACTGTGCCACCTGTGACGGCCCTTAAAATAATCCTTATATATGTTTAGGGTTGTGAGAAAAGAAAGCTCAAACATACATTCATGGATTGGATGAAAATCAGCTCTAAAAAACTGAACTTCATAAGACAAATACCCTCGCTGTTTAGACCCCGATAGATACTAGCTATCGAGCTTTAATAAACAACACTTCTTCATTTGATTCTTAGACAGATTTGCATGGCTTTAACACTTGAACTTGAAACCTTATTTCTTGAAGTATTAAACACATCAGAGAGCTACCCAATTACAAGTAAAGTGTGTTTTGTCAAAAGATTAACCAATTACATAAAATGCCAACATATGTTCCTAACATGAATCACATATGTCCTAACACCAAGTCTGCTCAATTCACCATCATGGGTGCCATCAGCACAGTGTCTGTTCGATTGAGTAAGGCCCAACTTCAACCAAAGTGGCCACGGATTGAGACGGCGACTCCTCCAATCCATTCCTTTCCATCCACCTTTGCTCCTTCTTCTTCTGCAAGTGATGTGAATCTTGAGGTGATTATGGTGCAGCTTCAATGCATGGATGCTCGCCTTGACACTCTTACTAATGAGATAAGTTAGGTGACCACCAGTGTGGTTCGTATTGCACGACGTCAGGCTCGCCTTGGTGGCTTCGTAGCGTCTCCATCTCCTTCACCTTCTCCAAAGGCTCTAGAGGATGAGGACAACGATGATGGTTTCAATGGCGATGATGATGCTAATGCGGATGAGGATGAGGATGAGGATGGCAGCTCTTCCAGTGATAAGGGAGTGACTGCTTCTTAGTGACTTGCCCTTTGTCATTCGTGACAAAAAGGGGGGGGAATAGTTTTTGGTATGAGAGTAGTCATGTACTTAGGGGGAGAGTTAGCATAGGACATTCTTTTTGTTAAGGGAAGTGTTTATATTTTTTGAGAGATGTAGTGAGGATTTATGTATCTTTTCTTTTCTTTCTTTTTAGATACATTATCTTTTTGTACATCGGTCTTATGACCACTTAGTGATAGCAAACATTGTACTTATCTTTGATATATATATGATGTTGTTATGACTTCACCTGTCTCTCCATGTGTTGTTTCTTTTCTTGTTTTATACTCATATTTCTTATTATGTATGCAATCTTTTATTTCTGTTTCACACTAAGATACCTTGATGAGTTTTGTTTAAAGTGTGTCAAAAATACAGGTTGTCAAAACCTATTATGCCATGAACTCTCTTCTTGCAAAGTTTTTCAAGAGTTCGTGTTAAGATTAAATTTTATTGTATTCAAGAAGTGATTATGAGTTGAGTGATTTATAACTTTTGTCATACTTCATTTGTTTTTTGTGATTTTGTCATGGATTTCCAAAGGGGGAGATTGTTAGAACATATGTGAAAGTTGTTAAGAACATATGTCATATAGCATTGGCTAATCCTTTGACAAAACGCACTTTACTTTTAATTGGGTAGATCAAGAATGTGTTTAATACTTCAAGGAACAAGAGTTCAAGTCCAAGTATTAAAGCCATATAAATATGTTCAAGAATCAAGTGAAAAAGTGTTGTTCATTAAAACTCAACAGATAGCTCGACAGATAGCTCGACAGATATATCTATCGAGATTTAATATGTGATTCTCGACAGCTCTTTACAAAAGCTGTATCTATCGAGAATTACGAAATTCAGATTTCCAGATCTGTTTTTCACACATTAGCCAAGCTATTTGTGTATGGTTTCTTTTCTCACAACTCTCGACATATATAAGAATTATTTTAAGGGCCGTCCAAGGTGATGCAACTTGATGCAAAGTGATTATTCACTCAAATTGTAACCAGTGACAATTTGCTATAGTTCATATTTCTCTTGAAGAAGCTGCTACGTCTTTGCGCTAAGAGTTTTGTAATCAAGGAGCTTCTTGATCTTTATCGTCTGGATGAAGTGAAGAAATTTCCAACTAACATCTTTCTCAAGTTGGTGTGTTAGTCATGTACTAGAATTTGTGCATCGATTGGTTAGTCACATACTTAGAGCCGTGCATTGAAAGGAGAGATTGTCACTATATTACAAGTCCAATTGTGTATTGGGGTAAGCGTTCAACTGTAGGTTAGTATAAGGTACAAGGATTCCTTTACTTGTAACCATTTGTTTATGCTATCACACGTATTGCATGTAATTGAATCTAATTAATTCACGTGGCTAATTAATTGATTTAATTTACAAAGAGGTCAATACATTATTGGCCTATCATTGGCGAGTGTCAAAACCTCCTTCTAGTGGTGCTTGAGTACCAAAGTGGTTGTGAGAATTTAACAAACTAAGCAATTGCTGATATTCTGAACGAGTCAAATTCACACTTTCATCTGAATTGATTTCAATTGCTACAACATTGTTGGCAAAAGAACCAACTTGTGGACCCTTGGTCTTGAACTTACAACATTTATTTCTGTTAGTAGTGTCATACATTTGATTGTTGGCCTTTGAAAATGACTTCATTTCTGTGATTCCAAATGCAAAAAAAAATCGTGAGAATACTGGGGATAGTCTCTTTTGAGCCTTGATCATATTTTGCTTTCTAGGATCCAATGAATAATCCATTCTTTTAGAGTAAGCTGTTGAAGTGAATCCACTTTATGTCCATTCCCCAGCCAAAGGGCCCGAGAGAAGTGACAATGGAAGAACAAATGTTCAGTTATTTCCTGGCCCTTCAAGCTTAGTACACAGAGATCATCACAATGTATACACTTAAAGAGAGGGGGAAAAAAAAACAAGATATGTTTTTGGCTCAAATTACAATTTTTTTTTTTTTTTTAAACTTTGTTTTGTTTGGCAGTATTCAATTTTAAAATCTTCCCTAATCTCATCCCATCAATTTCAACTTAAATTGCAATAAAAAATAAATAAAAAACAACTTAAGTAAGATGTCTGAGCAATAAAAATTGATATTATAAATGGATATAGTATTTTAAATGACCTTAAACATTCCTTTCTTTCCCTCAAGCATTTATTGCACGTTTGGCTTAGCTTTCTGTTCAAAGATTATTTGTTTATTTGTTAAAATTAATAAAAATAAAATTACATTTAAAAATAGTGAGATTTAAAGAACTGCACTATTTCACATAAATAAGCAAGTTAAAAAACTAGAGGGTAAAAAAAACTAATCCAAACTCAAACTAATTTTCTCCTTTATAGGGAAAAAAAATCATTCTATTTACGTACGTTAATATTATCTTCTCTCCACTGAGTTATCATTGATTTATTAGTATTATTATTATTGATATCCTTATCACTGCAATTAGAAAGTCATGAATAATACACAATTTTATTTGGGCATTTCGCGATTGCCTAACAGCTAAAGTCAATATAAGGCTTGTATGAACAATTCAAATGAGGTCCTCTCTCTCTCTCTCTCTCTCTCTCTCTCTCTCTAAAGTGGGAATGCCTCAATGCAAGCTTAAAATTCACTCAAAGTTCACTTCCCCAACAAGCTTCTCGGCCTCGGAGTTCTTATTATAGTTTATTAGCTTTACCAAACACATTCTGCATTAAAATGCCATTCACCCTTTAATGATATTGCTTATTAGTGGACAGTGGACACTGCACATAACCAAGCATTTGCAGGATCATGATCACTGTAAAGTTACTATTTCAACTATAACAAGTCTTATTACCAAACTTTTGGGGTCGCTGCAGCCTGCAAGGCCGGTTCAAGTCCAGGCCTAAGACCCCACTTGTCCCAAAATTGTATATAAAAAAAGTCTCATAATTGTAAAATGGTAATTGTTTTTTTTTTTAAGAAAAAAATATAGTTGGGTTTTGCATTTTTTTTTCCCACCTCCTATAAGGCCCTCAAAATATTAAGCCAATAGAAGTTTAACTCAATTGAAACCACAAAGTACAAACTATTTCGCCAAAAGAAATTATTGAGTGTTATCGAAAAATTGTTAACAAAATTTTCCTAATAACTTATGAAAAAAATAAGTAAGTATAACCTTAATACATAGCAATTGTACACTAAAAAATCAAGAATTATTTTCAAACAAGAAAAAAGGTTTATATCGATATTTAGCATTAAAAAAGCTCACTAAATATTTTTGCCTTAAGCCTCATAGTGTATTGAGCCAGACCTAGTCAACTGTATTGTGTCCATTTATAATAAAGCGAATAGATTTTTCCGTTGGCAATCAATTGACCGCAACCCTCGTCCTTTTCGGCTTTTCCTGGACTTGGGACCTATTATGAATAAATATATGACACTAAACATAAACACAAAAGAAGTTATGATCATTTGATTGTATGAAATTGAAGTTTTGATCATTTGATTAATTATAATACAAATTTACGCTCCATTTGTTTTGAAGTATTTTCCAAAAAAATGTTTTCCCATTTTTAGTTTTTTTTTTTTTAGATAAAATATATTCAAACTGTAAAAATTTTTCCATTGACCATAAAATCCTTTATAAAATGTTGTAAAATATTTTTCCTTTAAAAATATAGTAAAACATTTTCTTCCCCTCTCCCTCTAGTTGCTAGATCACCGATCTAGTGTCCAAAAACACCAATTCAACAACCAGACTCTGCTCCAACGACCGATGACAATGACCAGAGATACCGATTCAAAGGCCGATGTCAGTGACCTGATGGCTAGAGACTCCACTCTGGCGACCAGTGATGGCAATTTGGTGGCCAAAGACACCAATCTGGTGACCGGTGCCAACTGTTCGATGGTTAGAGACACCACACTGATGACCAATGGCAACCGTCTGTTAGCCAGAGACGCCGCACCACAACAAATGCCGGAGGTCTGATAACCAAAGACATCATTTTGTCAATCGATGTTGGTGGTCTACTCATCAGAGATAGCGCTTCGACAGTGATCGTTAGCAATCTAATCGGTGTTGATGTTAAGCCATCAATTTTGATAATTTGCTTAAAAATTTTTACTTATCTTACCAAACGCCTGAAAATGTTTTACATGTAAAACATTTTACTTCAAAACAAATGGAGTGTTATATATATTTGTTATGTATAATGATTGAATAATTATATTCCCCATATAAAAATTGAAAAATTTAATAAATGCCCTAAATGCATTGATTTAGAAAATATTTTTAGATATTTTTTTATGAAAAAAAAAAGTATTTATTTTTTATATTTTTATCATAAAAGTGATATAAAAATTTTCCTAAAACTATCTATTAGTAAATTCTCTAAGAGCACTTATTAACCAAGCCTATAAAATTATTAGTAATTAGATTCGATAGTTGAAACCCAAAGCCTTTGCCTTTAAATAGGAGAAAATCCCTTGGAATTTGTTGAAAATTGCATTATTTTAATTTAATTTATAAAATCCCTTGGAATTTATTGAAAACTACCCCTTTTTTTTTTTGACATTTGGGCCTAGCGAGCCGCTTATAAAAAGCAATCTTCCAGAACAAGCCTCAATTTCAATTCCCACCGGCAATACAGAGATATCAGTCCCAGCTTTGTTACCGTCAGCGAGAGAGAGAGAGAAGATTTTGCCTACTCCACAACTTCTTTTTTAGTCGCTCTGTAAGTCTCTCTCAACGTGATGACATTTATTACTCCAAATTGATGTGAAAGAGATCTAGGCCTTCGCACAAAATTATACAACCATTGAATCCACAGATCTTGCCTAGCATCAAATTGATTTCCATCTTCTACTAGATAACAGCTTCCTTTCTCAATTGTACTTTTCCTATACTACACTCCTGTGAAGCAACTTCTTTCTCCTTTCGGGGCAAGAGCTTTAAGCCTTCCAAGGCCAAAACTCAGTAAAGCAAAAACACAAACAGTTAGTGCTCAAAACAATTGTGTGTACCATCACTAGCTGTTTGTAAATTACTAAAAAGATTGAGCTATAATTACTGCTACTATAATTCTCTCATTTACAATCACTGTTTTAAATTACTAAAAAAATTGAGCTATAATTACTGCTGCTATAATTCTCTCATTTACAATCACTGTAAATTACTACAAAGTTTGAGCTATAATTACTGCTGCTATAATTCTCTCATTTACAATCACTGTTTGTAAATTACTACAAAGATTGAGCTATAACTACTGCTGCTATAATTCTCTCATTTACAATCACTGTTTGTAAATTACTAAAAAGATTGAGCTATAATTACTGCTGCTATAATTCTCTCATTTACAATCACTGTTTCAATACTTACTCTCTCATTTACAATCACTGTTTGTAAATTACTAAAAAGATTGAGCTATAATTACTGCTGCTATAATTCTCTCATTTACAATCACTGTTTCAATACCTAACGCCTTTTATATTTTGAGCAGACAATGGGAAAAACAATCAGCTACTACTATTGCTGGAGGTGCGATTGTCACTGGACGTCAAGCAAGGGCAGCATCAAACTGGAGAAATATAAAGAACATTTTAATCAGTGCAGGTAATTTAACATTTTTTAGACAAAATGCATAAATAATTTTAATAAAATTCTAATGAAATCATTATTGACTGTAGGGGAGCAGTCAGGCAGGCCATCATAGGTGGAGGAAGAGGCATCATAGGTCCACCACCTGGGTTCAAGAGGCATTAGATGCAGCCTTTTCCTAACATGTTGACCTTCTGCTGCCTGCATCAGCAACCCTAGCTAAATGTTGGAGATGACCATATAATACATTACTGCTGATTTTCTTGCATTGTGACGTTGATATTATCATATAGTCTGCACCAATGTTAGAGATGCCTATAATACATTACTGCTAATTTTCATGCATTGTGATGTTGATATTATCATATAGTCTGCACCAATGTTAGAGATGCCTATAATACATTACTGCTGATTTTCTTGCATTGTGTCATCAAGAATGCTTGTGAACCCATGCCATTGGAAAAGATTATTGATATTGAATCTTTGTTCTGTTCTGTATGTTTTTGTTTTGCTTTGAGTACTGTTGCTGGTTCTTCCTAGGACTTATCGGAACAAGGTGGCTGCTAAAAATTTCATCCCTTAGCCCATAGGTTTCTTGAAGAGGCCCAGCTACCTCGGATTAGCCAGATATTTTGTTCTTTCTTATTCACTGTTTCCTCATTGAATCCAAATTATTTCAGGTTTTTTTTTTTTTTTTTTTTTTTTTTTGTAGTAAACCATTTCTTAACTTTCATTACTTAGGACAAACTGTCCAATGCAATTACATCCATGTGAATTTGAGTTACAATAACATTGGGGGTATCTTCCACCCAAACCAAACACTCCTTTACATTGATAGCTTCCTTAGCCATGAGATGTGCAGCCATATTGCACCGTCTGCGAATGTGAGAGCAGAGCTGAAAGCAGATAGCCCCTGTTTAGCCCCTTCCACAATTTTCCTTATTGAGCACGGGCCTGGGTCGGCCCCTCCAACAGCCAACACTACAGTTTGTGCATCACTTTCCATGTCAATATCCCTAAGGCCTAAGTCCCTAGCCAACTGAATTCCCTCCTCCATCGCCTTTGCTTCAACCTCCATGGCCCCAAGGGGGAAAGGGACTTTTTTGCTCATTGCCCCCATTAACAGACCTTTCTCATTTCTGATGACTACCCCAACACCACAACACCCCACTTTCGCAAAGACTGCCCCATCCGCATTAACCTTATACCTCCCATGCTTCGGAGGTCTCCGCTGATTGCAGGCCGCCGCCAGTCCACGCGGATTTGAGTTCTGAATTTCTTGCACTTCCTTCCCCAACTCACGAGCTTCCTTGGCTATTCTCTTCGCATCTCTGCACTTCCCCTCATATTTGAAACTATTTCTATTTTTCCAAATGAGCCACGCCGTTATGGCAAACAAATCCCAATTCAAATCCACCTTCCCTTCTTTCAACGCCCAAACCACATCCACAAAATCCCTTGACATCCACAAAATCCCTTGTTGGTTGATTCAGCACAGGCAGCCCAAGTTCAGCTTCCTTCCAGACCTCCTCTGAAATTTTGCAATTCCATATAATGTGACCTGAGGACTCACAGCCCACACAAAGGCCGCACCTGACATCAATACATACCTTCTTTGCAGCCAAGCAGAAATTTGTAGGAAGGATATCTCTACAAGCCCTCCAAAAGAAATATTTTACTTTATTTGGGCAATTTAGCTTTCATATTCCTTGCCAAAACTGAGATATTCTAGCTTTGTCCGACCCTTCTCCCCTGCCTAAAGAGGAACCCGCTCTCTGTAAGATCTTTAGAGACGCCCCATAGGCACTCCTAACCGTAAACAGCCCAATTTTTTACCATGCCTACACCTCAGTGTCCTCTAGCAGCAGTGGGTTCAAAGGGATACTTAGGATTTTTTCCACATCAAAGGGAAGGAAAGTCTTACTTATCAGGTCTGCCTTCCACATTCCAGACTCACTGTCAATGAGTTGATCCACCCTTTCCAACTCCGTACACAGGCCTTGGGGACTAGTCACTCTGAATAACTCCATGGAAGGCCGCCATCTATCGCGCCAAATCTTCACACTTCTCCCATTTCCCACAATCCACCTCAAGCCAACCTCTAATGGTTTCCCTCCCAGCCATTATGCTTCTCCATACATAAGATGGTTTTTTTTCCAATTTGTGCCTCCATGAATGTGCACCCTGCAAAATACTTGGCTTTAAAGACTCTATGAGTAAGGGAGTCCGAATTTAGCTTGAGCCGCCAACCTTGCTTTGCTAAAAGCGCCATATTAAAGGCCCTTAGGTCTTTAAATCCCATTCCACCTTCTGATTTGGGTGTGCAAAGACTCTCCCAAGACGTCCACGCCATCTTCCTTTCTTTGTCTCTTTGCCCCCACCAAAATTGGCTCACCATGGAGTTCCAACTCCTTGCACAGGGAATCTGCAAGTTTAAAGCAGCTCATGGTGTACGTCGTACTCGCTTGGGCAACTGCCTTAATAAGAATTTCTCTTCCCGCTGTAGATAGTAATTTACCCTTCCACCCCGCTATCCGCCTCCCAACTTGATCCTTTATACAGTTAAATGCCTTCTTTTTTCCCCTCCCCACTAGGGTAGGCAATCCCAAATAGCTTTCATGCTTATGAATAATTTGTGCCCCAAAGCAAGTTTTTATTTCCTCTTGGACAGCTCCGCATGTGTTCTTGCTGAAGAAGAGCGACGTCTTCTCTCTGTTCAATTTCTGCCCCGACTCCCTCTCATAGTCTGCTAGTACCTTGAGCACCCTATCTCCTTCCTTAACACTAGCCTCCCCAAAAATTATGCAATCGTCAACAAACAAGAGGTGAGAGATCTTAGGTGCACCTCGACACACCGAGATTCGGCTTATCAGCTCATCCCTCTCCTCCCTTCTTAACATGGCAATTAAACCTCCAGCACCAGCAGAAAAAGGTAGGGGGATATTGAATCCCCTTGTCGCATGATTAGCCTAATCCACCTTTCCTGGAAACCCAACCTCCTAATTATCGCCTCCAAAAACGCCCACTCGACCCTATCGTAGGCTTTGCTCATGTCAAGCTTTATAGCCATCAGACCTTTTTTTCCTTTCCTCCTTTGATCGATACAATGCATCATCTCAAACGCCACTAATACATTACCCGTTATCTACCTTCCCGGAACAAATGCACTTTGAGACTCATCTATCACAGCAGGTAGAATCCTTTTCAAACTGTTCGCAAGGACTTTGGAAACAATTGTAAACACAACATTACATAAACTTATCGGTCTGAATTCAATAACCTTCTGTGCACAATCAACTTTTGGGATAAGGCAAATATAGGTTTCGCTTAAACCCTTAGGTATGATACCCATATTCAGAATTTTGATGACACAATTTACTACAGACTGCCCAACCACATCCCAATACTTCTAGAAAAAAATTGGAGACATACCGTCGGGACCGGGAGCTTTTTGTCGAGTGCATCTGGTTCAATGCCACTCTGATCTCTTCCTCCCTTAAGGCTCCCAACAAGTCACAATTCATTTCTTGGGTGACCCGTGAAGTTACTGCACTCAAACATGCATCAAAGGAGCTCGGGTGATCAGTACTGAAAATGTTTGAGAAGTACCCTAGAATCACCCTCTCAATATCCTCCTACCTCTCATACCGAACCCCCTCCTCGGTAATCCCATCAATCCTATTTTTCTTTCGTCTTTGAGAAGCAGCCACGTGAAAGAACTTCGTGTTTCTATCCCCACACTTCATCCAAAGCGCCCTCAACCTTTGATTCCACATCACTTCCTCTCTTTGTAGTGTCTCATTAAATTATTTCAATTGGTAATAGAGGAAGGGAGACGTTATTTTTCGTTAGGGATTTTCAAACATAACAAATATTTTATGAAATCAGATTTTAAGGGTAAGAGCGTGACACAATGGTTGATGAAGAATATCGAACACATTGTCGTTGGGTGATATTGCTTACACTCTCCAACAGAGTTTCAATACTTTTGGCCAATTCTTATTAGTTACAGAACTCAAAGCTGGTGGGCCTAGGAAGTCTGTCATCAAGCAAAAAATGGTTGGAGGGTCTTTGGGTTAGAATTAAGAAGTTGGTACTTAACCAATACACAGATTTCAAAGTAAAATTTCATCCGACCGGAAGAAAAAAACGAAGTAATTCTGTGTCTTATTATATGCCCACTCAATAAAAAGAAACCCTTATTGATGTTTGACCAAGATTACCTTATTGTAATTGTCAAGTAATGTTTAGCATTTAAAAGTTTTATTTCATATATGAAACAATCAATATACTTAAATACATAAAATGCTAGAAATGGGTTGTCAATATGATATTATGTCATGTATGAAACAATCAAAATTCTTATAATAGATAAACTCTCAAAAAGTGCATGGTGGTTCAATATGTGAAAAGTATAAGGTAATTTTTGACAAGATGGTTATTAGAATTTAAAACAGGCACAAAGTTTTAGTGTCAGTTTGGTTGGGGTAATTTGGGGGAGGATGGAAAAGGGGAGAGGAATTGGGGTTTTGGTTGTTTGGTTGGGGAGAGGATGGAAATGGGGTAGTATTTGGTGGGGCCCATGCGTTTCACCTCAAGCTCACCAAAAATCATCCCCCCCCCCCCCCCCAAAAAAAAAAAAAAAGATTTGGGGAGATAATAGGGGAAGGAAAGAAGGGTAGATACAAAATGACTCATCACCCCCTTCCCATAAATTATAGTCAAATACATAAAGGAGGGTAGTTTATAATGCCCATCCCCCAAGAAATGTCAGCGGTTGTTTGTAATTTAAGCATAACTTTGATATAATGAGTACCCTAATTTAAGCATAATTTTTGCTTGCTTTCCTCTTGAAGTAAATGGGTTGTAAAGTTTTTTCACTTGGACATTCCCATTGGTAGAGTGAGGCCAAATGATTTTATCTTTTAGGTTCAAATGATTTAGTTTGGGGAGAGGTATTATATTGAGAATTTGGTTGCAGTCTTATGTGTCATAGAGCTTGTTGACAATTTGATTGTTCTAAGAGGCTGAGGTATGGTTTATTAAATCAGAGACTGTGGCAAGTTGTGGATTTAGTGAGGTTGGGGCTGTTTTAGATGGATACCATACAGGATGATTGAGGGGTATGTCAAGGCCATTGCCTACTCTCCAAGCACCTTGGAACAACTTTGGGTTTGATCTGTTCATGATGTTCTTCCAAATCCTAAGTGAAGTAGGATAAACTGAGAAAAAATTTAGACATGTAAGTAATTCAGAAAACAAAATACTTGGGAAACTAATATTTGGAACGTGTTTGTTACGATGGATTTACTAATGTTTGTTTTGCATATTTTAGTTATGTTATATACTTAGTACTGGTCAATATTTGGAAATACTAATGGCTTTCTCTGTCTTTATATTAATCTTTGTGGGGGATATTATAATTACCTGCTTTGGTCATGCCAATCACATGGAGGGTCTTGCTATTTCACACAATGGTCTCGTTCTTGCTCTCTTTTTGTGGAATATCTCCTTCCTCTCTATATTCTCCTGTTGTGGATCTGACTAGGTCAGTTGGGAGCAAGTATATCTAGTACTAGATCCCTGAAATTTTGCATAAAATTCATGATGAGCAAAAAAGACTAAAAAACCATTTGTTGGGAGCAAGTATGCCATGATGCATGATGAAAGTGTGTTTTGACACTATGCCACAATTCTATAATAGGAAGCATGTAGGGCTCAAACTTACTTCCTATTGGGAATAATGCTCTAAATATTGCTTGGAACCTGAGCTTTCACAGGAAATTTCATGGTTGGGATTTGGATGATGTTCTCTCTTTCGTTGAAACGATTTTTTTTTTTTATTGAAGTAACAACGATTTGTGATATCATAACATAATTTTGAATGATTTTTTAAATAATAGCTGCACAAATTCATCTAATAATTACAATCCTAATCGATGTCAAAACAACATTTTGAATGAAATTAAATAATAGGCAAAGCGTCACTGCTCATCACGAAAGCAATTTTTTATTTTTTTTATGAATCGAAAGAAAATACTTTAAACAAAAGATATATGAAATATGAAGTACACCAAATAAAAGGCAAAAATATCATATACAACATCAATCAAAACGAACAAAGCTAGAAAAAAATTTTAAACAAGAACCCACAATTTTTTTACGGAGATGGGGGAAGATCGAGAAGGGATTGAAATATTTCTCAAATCAGGATGGACAAGAAAGAAAGATAGAGTTCGATGTCATAGTTCTTCAAAGCCAAATTAACAAAAGAAATTTCAGATCTTTACATCTTGTTACCAAAAAATATATATATATATATATATATATATATTTAATATTAGTGTGATACAGATGATGAAACATAAAAATTTCGGATCTTTTGATCATTTATATACCAAAAGCAAAGATAGATAAAATACCTACGTTTGGAAATTAAATCATGTGAAGAGATACTGAGATCTGAAAGAACAAGAGGGAGAAAATTGGATGGAGGCCTTCTTTTTCTTCGGATCTCTGGGGACGACTGCAGCCATCAAGTTCTCCAGATCTGAAGAATGATATCTAAGGAGTGAATGAGAATCTAGGGCTTCACGGAACTGAGTTGTACTTTTTTTCTTTTTTTGTTTAATTCGAACTGAGTTGTACTTGTAAGTCAGCTTTCTTTTTTTCATATTTTCAACCATGGACGTACATTTTTATATTTGTTGTCCTTGACAACCGAATTTACATGAATGTAAGCATAATGGAAGGTTTATTGTAAAACATGAGAGAGGTATTTAAGACTTTTCACTAGAGGCTCAGTTGGAGTTTTTTTATATTTCCACCCACGGAAGTACAATTTTTTATAAAAAAAATACTTTCGCATGAAATTACATATGTTCACGTAGCAGCGCTTGTCCACCATTACTTTAGAAACTGAGAGGGTTGGTTTAGACTTTTAATAGTTAGCGTAATCTTGAGACTGACAGCTGATAAGCCGACCAATCCTCGTGTTTTCGATCAATACAACTCCAACACGCATCCGAGTTCCAACACCCAACTCCTCCGTCAGTAAAATTGTAAAAGTGAAACTGTGCTTGTGCGCATTGGTACCCCCTACATATTAGGATCTGATGCACCAGCGCAATTCACCCAAATTCTTTACAAAATTTTTACACTCTTCACCTCTTTAACTTTTCCTTTTTACTTTTTATTTTTTTATTTTTTTGAATTAATGGTTGAAATAGTTGCGAAATGAAACTTTTAATCTCAATCATTCATAGAAATTTTCAATCAATACAACTACAATACGCATCTAAGCTCCAACTCTCAACTCCTCAGTCAGTAAAACAGTAAAAGTGAAATTGTCCTTAAGTTGTGCGCACTGGTACCCCACTACATATTAGGATCCGGTGCAGCGGGCGTAATTCACCCAAATTCTTCGCAAAATTTGTACACTCTATACCTTTTTAATTTTTACTTTTTACTTTTTTTTTAATTTTTTTCTTAACTTTTTTTGAATTAATAGTTGAGACAGTTGCGAAAAAAAACTTTCAATCTCAACCAATCATAGGAAATGCATCAAGTGCATCTTAATCCCCCTACTAGTACTACTAGGACTGATATTGGGTCTGACGGCTTTGGTCAAAGCAACTCCCAACCCAACCACTCAATTAAAATCAAGTTTACCTACCAAAAACCCGACTTAACCCAAAAATAATTAGTAATCAATCGGTTTCACTGTTCTTGGGTTGGAAATGTTTTTTTAATCAAAAAATAAAAATAAAAAATTTAATATTTTATTAGGGTAATTCTACCGAACCCTTCTTTTTTGGCACAATACTTACTGTAGTGCCCATGGGCCCAAAACATGTATTGGGCCAGCCCAAAGGCCCCCGTAAGGAGGAAAGTCCAACCCGACAACATGAAATGGTCCGAGGACATAATAACTCTAGCATACGATGCCACGTGACAAAGGAAGGTGCCATACATGAGCAGAACACCACGAGACATGACGCCCGAGGATGATCTTGTCCTGCCGAGGACAATATTAGTGATCTGTCAGTTCAAGGACTCTCGTACTAAGGACCTTATATGGAATAACTGAGAGAATGATGATAAGGGATAAAGGGAGTTGATAGACAAATATCAGAGAAAAAGCTGCTACCACCGCATTGAAGGCATTATACCTACCTCTCTGGCCGCATTAATGAGGAAGTGACGCCTAAACATTAGAATTCAACCTTATCCTAACCGCCAGAGGCCTTAGTAAGAAGGAGTGATGGGACAAGTATCAATGAGAGAAGATCCAGACTACACATGGAGGAAAGGAGGAGGGAGGCAGGCCTATAAAAGGGTGAAGGAAGAAGAAACAGGGGGGGTGAGAGACTACAGAGAGAACTTGTAAGGAAACACCAAACATTGTCTTCGGCATTAATATATGAAGCAATATTTCATCCATGTATGAGAAGTACGCATGTGTTCTGTGATTGAACCTAACTTTGATGTTATCTACCGTCCAAAAACCTAGATTAGAAGCCTGCTCTCTATAAATTCATTGTTTAGGGCTCATTGGCTTGGTCCGAAGGTCTAACTCTGCACTAGCTTGATTTGTGTCCTTACACTTACTAATAGACAACTTGTTATATCAGGTTACCAAATCCTCATATGCGACGATTTCATCCTCACATTTTGTAGTTTCAACATCACACATGACAATTCTTTTGTCGCATTTAGTAGTTCCCTTATTTTTTCTCACATTTGACGTTTTCATCCTTACATTGTGCAATTTCAACATCTTGATAGTACTTTTGTCACATTTGGTGGTTTCATCCTTACATTGTACAGTTACAACATCACATTTGACAGTACTTCTGTCACATTTGGTAGTTTCCTTTTTTTTTTTTCACATTTGGTGGTTCCTTTATTATTTTTTTTCTCACATTTAATGGTTTCATCCTCATATTATATAATTCCAACCTCACATGTGACAGTTCTTTTGTCACATTTGGTGATTCCTTTTTTTTTTTTATCATATTTAACAATTTCATCATTACATTATGCAATTCCACTATCACATTTGACAATAATTTTGTCGCATTTAGTTGGTCCCTTATTTTTTTTTCTCACAATTGGCGGTCTCATCATTACATAGTACACTACTAACATTACTTGTGACTATATTTTTGCCACATTCAGTGATTCCCTTTTTTTTCTCACGTTTGATGGTTACATTTAGGGGTGTGATCGGTTCGGGTCGATTGGTGTTGAAGACAGTTTTTGCGCCAAATCGAGAATTTCAGTTTTAACATATTGAGCATCGAAACCAACTTGTAAGAAAGGAATGCCAAACTAACTGATTGAATTCGATTTCGGTTTCGTTCGGTCGGGTTTCAGTGTTTGGTATGTGAGAAACAAAAGCAAGAAAAAAAATAGAAAAGAAGAATTTTTTTCATCAAACAAAGACTTTATTGGAAGACAAAATCAGTACAAAAACTAACAAGACAAGCAACCAACACAGACTCTATGTTCAACACAAAATACCGAGCAACCCAGGAAAAAAAAACATAAAACACAAACTAAGATTAGGCAAACATCACACCGTGTTTTCTTAGAAACCAAACAAATCAAAGAAAAAAAAAAAACCTATTTCCCTTTACTTTCTCACATTTTTTTCAGCACCCAAACACCAAGAAAACACAAAAAATATACTCAAAATCATGTATATATTTAGAGAACATACCAAAATAAGGAAAAACCTATTTCACTTTGCTTTCCTACATTTTCTCAGCACCCAAACACCAAGCACCAAGCAAACACAAGAAACATATACTTAGAATCAAGAAGACTGTATTTTCTTTTTTCTTTTTTTTTGGTTAAACGTTTTTGGGATTCTTGAACTTTGTTTCTGAAGACTTAAAGAAATGGAGAAGAAAGAGGGTTGTGGGGAAGAACGGCTACAACTTGAAGTGAGAGAGAAGAGATAAAACTTAGGGTTAGTAGGGTTATATACAAACCCAAAACGATGTAGTTTTGTTAAAATAAGAAGAGAATAAATAAAACTGCATTTACTATGGGTTGAACTTGAGTTAAAAAAGTGAAAACGCGTGTCCTTGCCACTATGCTACCAAGAACTACCTTGACATAACTTGTATATATTAATATTTAATATATTTCGGTTTGGTTTCAGTTGGGTCCGTATTTTGTGTGGGACACCGAAACTAAAATATTTTGGTTTCAAGAAATTCAAACTGAAACTGAACCATACCAAAACCGAACCAAAAAAATTGAACTTAGTTTGGTCAGTTTCAGTCTGTTTTATCAATTTCTTGGTTTTTCGCACACCCCTAGTTCCATTGTCACATTTGGCAGTACCAACATCACTTCTAATCATACTTTTGTCATATTCGATGGTACCCTATTTTTTTCTCATATTTGACAATTCCATCGTTACATCGGTTAGTACCAATATCACATATAACTGTACTTTTACATTTGGGTTCACTACTAAAGTCACTTTTTTACTTACTAATAATCACTCATCACAATAGCAATTTAAAAAAAAAAAAATTGCTGTTCTAGCATTTTCCTCCTTTTAAAAGCTATCAAAAAAAATTTAGATTTAAAATCTAAAACAAAATAAACATCCCAAAAAATTAGCTCAACAACAAAAATTACTAATAGTAAAACTAAAAACAATTAAGCACAATTGACCAATTTTACCAAAAACAAAAACCCTGCCATTTTTTAAAAATTTATCAAAATAATTTGCCCTTTTTAGTGTGCGTTTGGCTCCAAATCAAAAAGGCAGCTTATTTTACTATTCAACTTATTTTTTTACTATTCATGGACCCACTACACTTTTTGGTACTATTTATGGGTCTCACTATACTATTTCAGCTAACTTTTACTTTTATCTATAGTATTTTCAACAAAAAGTTTTCAATTTCAGCAAAATAAGGGAATTTTAAACATATCCTTAGTTTATCATTTCGACCATAATGATAAGTGTCAACCTCATTTGAGTCAACAGAGCCTTCACCAACTAAGTCTAAGATAGCCATAATAGCAATAAAATGTTTTCTTTGTTCAAGACATATTAGTGCCACAGAAGCACTCTCTCTCTCTCTCTCTCTCTCTCTCTCTCTCTCTCAAGGTTTCTTTTAGTTTGTACAAATTCTTCATTCTAAACCCTTAATGTATTTGTTCCTATAAAATATTGGAAAGTTTAATGTTAACATAATTGGCTGTTAAAAAGGTCAATTTTTATCTCTCTACTTTATTCATTCACATGGGCTGCTAATAATAGCCCACACTAGCTCCTCAATGTAAGCAAGACCTATTCACTAGGATTTGAAACTAAGCTATATAATTTATGGCCTCCTTCTTATAGTTACTTTAGTCTTTATCTCCACACACACACACACACACACATATGAGCATAAGCTCTTATTAGAATGAGCATTGAGAAATAGAGGAACATCGATAGTAAAGAGAAAGACATAGAACCTAAAAAATGTCAAAAATGACCCTGAACCCTAAAAATTATCTTCCAGTTAACACTATTAATAAATGTTTTTAAAGATCTAATAAAAGTTTGATTATTTACTTCTACTAACTACATCAACAACTTTTGACACTCCCAATATTTAATGTAATGAACGAAATTTTTGAGGCCAACAATAAACCACTGAATTTGCTAATTTGGACTCCAATCAGACCTGCACAAAATGAAATTTCAATGTTCAAATAGAAATATGTTTGTTAAGCACTAAGATTATAATATCTAAAACAAAATTGTTGGGAACAACAATTTTTCATGAGTGATGGTCAATGATACTTCTTTTGCATCCATATCATCTTATAAAACTAGATCAAATAACTCTGCATGTTCTGACATAGGATTTTTTGCCACTTCACACGATTTTCAAAACAATTTTGTTAGTTGGCATGTTTTCAAAACATATTTGTAAACTAGCATCTTGAGTCTTAAAGACTCAGGATTGCTTAAGGAACTCGAGCCTTTAAGACTTAAGTACAGGATTAAGTTCTAGTGATGTGTGTGTGTGTGTGCGTCCTTGTTGAACTCTACCAATAGTACAAACATCACATATGAGTGTATTTTTATCACATTCGATGGTTCCTTTATTTATTTTTTTCTCACATTTGATGATTTCATCCTTACACTATGCAGTTTCAATATCACATGTGACTGTTCTTCTGTTACATTTGGTGATTCCCTTATTTTTTTTCCTCACATTTGATAGTTTCATTTTCACATTCGACGATATCAACATAACATTTGACAATACTTTTGTCACATTTAGTGGTTCCCTTTTAAATGACTAAAATGACCCTGTAACCTAAAAAGTGACTAAAATACCCTTAGGACCTAAAAATGACCAGAATACACTTGAAACATAAAAAATGATTGAAATACCCTCGAAACCTAAGAAAAGTCATATTATGCATATATGTGCACAATTAGGTTTTAAAAAAATTCTAAATAGTAAATTTTAATTCAACTATTCCTTATTTTTAATTTTGCCATTAGTAATATGATCATATATACATACAGTATAGCAACAACATTATCTTCAAATCTTTTTTCTTTTTACATAAAAAGAAATATTATAATTCAATTAAAAAAATTTCAAGACATTAAAAGCAAGTTTCATTATTTATTATAAATAAATTTTACTATATTATAATATTTTGTTTTTAGGAACAACTTAACTTACAAAATATGAATTTATCACGAATTTCCATTTAAGCTAACCTGTTTTAAGCTAATCCATTTCCATTTCACTCACTGTTGATAGTAGAGACCATTTTTTCTTTAGTCACAAATTGTTACAATTTAAGATTTCAGGAACAAAGCACTACGTTTATTTATTTTAATCTTTTCAAACAGACAATCCATTCGATGGATGACAAAGTACATTACAAACCATAACAATAACATTAAAATGACGATAAATTTGGTCCAAATTAGTTAAACTTATGGCAAAATCTTATAGTGCTCCACTCTAGCCCCCTTGCACCAAGCCATAACAGTCACAATAATTACAAATGCATTCCACCGTAACAATGCAATCCTCGACCTTTTCTCCTCCTTGTGGTGTATGACTAACTCATCTTGATCAATTTTATCTTTATCAATCTTATGTATGTTTTCTTGTAGTCAACATATTACTTTGTTCAGAACAACAAAGAATGCCCTCTCAAACCTCCCAGCCCTTTTCCTAGTAAAGCTTGGAACTTTCTTTCCCTACAACCAACAAACCAGTAGGTAACACCTTATAACTTATGGAACTCAAATGATTGAACTCAAACAACTATTTAACAATGGGGTATAGCATGTAACTGAACATCACACTCATTTCTCCAGTTTAAAAAAGATAAACAGATATTTTTAGACCATCAAGAACTTAGCAGAACTCAAACCCAAGTAATAGCTAAGCAATAAAAATTTTCATTCCTACAACACATATCCTTTCTCTTATGGAACTCAAATAATGAGTGAGACTGCATCACATTAGTTCTCTAACTATCCAATGGGGTAGAATGGATACCACGAATAAGGAGGGAGAAAATCATTTAAACCATCTAATGTAACATAACTACAATTCTCTAAAATGATTCAAAGAAACATAAAAATATAATCAATAAGACATATACTAATCATACATCTCCATCAACAACAGTTACCAATAGTAAAGCTTAAAACACTATGTTCTTGCACTATGTTCCTCACCTGAATTGGATCTTTATTTTTTGTAAGTGGCAAGTGAAGGGAATTAACCAATTTGGAGAGCAGCCTTGTGCATTTCTCAATCTAACAAATTACCCTCAAGACTGTACAACATGCATAAAAAAATAGCTTAAACATCACTTCAAAGTTTCTAATAGACAATTTCACAAATATCACCTATGCATCCCCAAAATTAGCATTAAAATAAAATATATTCATATATCTAATTTATATAGATCAATGTTAAGATTAAACACACCCCAAAGTTAAACTAAAATCAGGAATTGAGAGTACTAAATCATCATCTGCTGCTTTGTTCTCAAGAGTACTAAATGAAAAGAAAAGAAAATTTATTATGTATCTTTCAAGTTCTATAATTTATTTGTGCATCAACTCTCTGGACTTAGCACTAAACATAACTAGTGCCATTAGAAATGTTCTGAACAGCATTTGCCCAAGGCTCCTGCTCTCTTTATTTCATATGAACAAATTTTCAAGAAATAAAATAAGCATCTGTTGGTATGAAGATATGAATATGAAACAACTCAATTTACATAGGGAAATAGCCATAAAAAAAACCGTGCCATTGAGTATGCACTAGCATTAAAGTAGCAGTCCGTTTCATTCTAGTTAGCCATCCAAAAATACTATTGACTGATTCAACATGTCAACATAAAATTACATGATGTTTCTAAAACTTTTGTTATTTTGATCTACAATCTCTTAATTTTTTTTTTTTGATAAATTAGAAAATTTGATTAGCATAGACACCACAAACAACTTGAGAATGAGATGCTATTCTCAAAACAAGGAAAATAGCAAGCAAAAGTACAAAAAACCCAATTCTGTACTAGCCAAAATGCAACACAAAAGCTCTCAAACTCTAAAACTAGAAAACACTCAAAACAAAATTCAAAATTTGATTCGGAGATGCTGCAGTAGCTACAAAATTACAACTTAGATGTACACCACATAGAAAAGAAATGAAATAGAAGCAAAGAAATAACAACTCTATACCTATGTCCTCCCTAGGACATAGAAGAAAGAATTTATTTCTTTATAAAAACCCTTCCACCTTAAATACATAGGTGTTGCCTTTTTCCTCTACTAACCAATAAAATAAAATAAAATTTCAACACCACACTAACAAGAACCTACATCCCTTGATGAGCAGAACACAAAGCCACAAGTTTTGGAAAAACTAAATCCCTATGAAGCATTTCAACAAACACTTTATGTGCCACTTACAAGAAAGAACAAAATTGGTACCTCACCAGCATAGAAATGTGTAAATGTTACAGTGAAATGAACTTTAAGAGCGAAATTCCAAAATTTTCTCAGAAATCAAAAAAGAAAAAGGGGCACAAAACAATGACAGAGAAATTAGGGTTTTGTTTGATTCTTACCTTAAACAAAATAAAAACAAGTTGATCCCTTAAAAAAACCATCAGTGGTGAGTAAATGAGGATGCCAATGGGATGAAGTGAAGAAGCAATCTCAGGTTTTTTTAAGAGAAGGAAAAGGAGGGAGGGAGCACACGAGAGACGACATGAAGTTGAGACGTGTGTTTGAGTGTTTTTGATACATGTGTGGTGAAAAAGTTCTTAAAATATATGTAAAGTTGTTTAAAATATGTTAAAATGTGTTAAAACTCAGCTGCCAAATAGCCCCTAAGCAATCTGAGCTTTTTCGTTTTTTTTTTTTTTTGGCTTTTATATGCTAACCTAGTCTACCAGTAACAGGTTTCACACTAAACTTAAATCAACGGTCACAATTAAAATAACATCAATTAGTGGTTAGATTTGGAGGTACTGTACCCACTAAAAAAATGAGTATAGTAGAATGACCCTTGCAATAATGTCAAAAAGCCTAAACTAAGAGCATCAGCCATGGATATTGCAAATCCCAAATGTAGGCTTAATTTACAAATCAGGCCCAAAATGCCACTCCATTAGATGTTGAGTTTTGTAACTATTGTAAAAAAAAAAAAAACAATTGTGCTACAGTGCGGTTCTAAATGTAGAACCGCACTGTAGCTCAGATTGTATAAATTATAATATATTTTATTCCATGCATATATTCCTTTCTCTCTCCGTCTTCTATCTCTTCTATCTCCCTTGTTCTTTTTCTGCCTTCTCTAGATCGACGTGGTGGGTTTCTAGATCTGTAAGATCAGCGATGGTGGGTCTTCGCGTTTTTCCTTCTCCGGCAACTCTCTCTCTCTTTCATTTTTCCTTCTCCGCGTGGGTCAACAAAATCAACTTCCTTCGTGCTTCCTAGTAGCGAATCCACTTCCTTTGAGCTTCAAAAAAATCGAGCCACCTAACGGTGAATTGAGCAATCCGGTTTTCATAAATTTTTGTTGTGTTTGTGGGTGAAGATTGTGTGGCTTCGCAGTGGTTAGCGATGGAGATCGCAGTGGGTTAGTATTGGGTTGCATGGGTTGTGTGGGTCAGGTGGGTTATGTGCATCTGGTGGTGCAGCGGCGTGGGTTTGCTGATGATGGCTCCGATGGGTTTAAATGGGTTTGACAAAGGGTTGAATGGGAGCTCTGATGGCTCCGATAGTGATTTTTTTTAATGGGTTTGATCGTGGGTTGCTGTGTTTTTATTTTATTTTATTTTATTTTTTTGGTGTTGACAGTAGATTATGGGTTGTTGGTGGTGGTGGTGATGTCAGTGTGTGCAGTGCAGCGGTGGTGGTCATTGTGGTTCTTGAACAGAAAGAAAGGGAGAGAGAGAATAAATAACGTATTGTATTGTAAATGGTGGTGATTATGAGATATATTATTTTATTGTGTAGAAATATTATTTTAATGAGTAGAATAGAAAAATGAAAGTCAGGATGCTGGAAGTATTGCAAAATTGTATTGTACAATTGATAAAGTGGGTTTTTGAGATGGTAAATAGGATAGGACTGAAATATCCATTGCTGATACTCTAATTTTTGTAGTAATTATTTCTTAGATTTTCTATTCCTTCTTTAATGAATGAAATTTTATTCAAACACCAAATATAGAGGGCTCTTTTGATAATGTTGTTCAAGTAACATTATTTGTATTTTTTAGAAATACGTGTATATGAAAAAGCGTATAAAAATATGTGTAATGTTATTTAAACACTGAAAGTTATTGTTTAAACTCACCAACCAAACAACCCTAGAATTACAAGCACGATTCTTCGGAATTATTGTAATAATTATTTCTTGGGACTATTTGACCAACTATGCAACTATAAAAATATCTAAATTACCATCGTGCACCCTTGGTGCGGGGGTCACTCTACAAGTATAAATACTTGTAGGGTGTGAGGGGGGCAAGGGTCGGGATTTAAGTCTCTAGAAGGGAACTTCATTCACATATACACTTAGATTAGATTAAAGTAGAAATTCTATATTGTATAAAAAAATCTAAATTTTTTAAAAAAATATTAAAAAGGAAATTAAGTTTCCAGATAAAAATATGCATTTGGTGTTTAGTTTTCCTTCTAAATTGCACCAACTTGCACCGAAAGTCATCCACACTTATATATGTGCATTCTGTATTTATTCCCCTCTTAATTTATTTCCTTCCAAAGCAAAATTTGAATTTCCAATTTCTAAGTTTTAGAGTTATTATTGTATTAAAGTTATACCATTTGACTAAATTAAATACAAAAATAGAGTAAGAAAAATGCACATAAAGAAAATGTAAATAATAATAATAATAATAATAATAATAATAATAATAATAATAATAATAATAATTACGTCTCTTATATAGAAGTTAAGTACATATTGTACCACTAATTAAGTCATTTACTAAGAGCATTCATATCTGGTTTTTACAAATTATCCCATTGTGTCATTTCAAAAGTTACTTTATTAATTATACCATACCATTTTACAACACATCCAACATTCCAAACTCTATTTTTTTTACCATTTTATTTAAATATTCTTTTTTATTTTTATTTTTTTACCATTTCTCTCTATCTCTCTTCCTCTTCATCTCTTTCTCTCTCTTCCTAACCAACAACCACAACTATGCCACCACCACAATTAATCACCCATCCCCACCACCACAGCAATCCTCCACCACCACCATGAGCCTAACCCACAACACAACATCAAACAAAGTGAAACTCACCACCCATGCAACTAACACGGCAACCCCTGCCTCCACCACCACCAATCACCCCCCACCACCATCACCAAACTCATCCAACCCAGAAACCCACTGATAAACCCATTAACAAAAACCCAAAATTAAATAAAATCAAAGTTAAATTATTTAAAAAGAACAAAAATACAATGTGGGATTTTTAAAAGAACCTACAAGAGATTATCAATGGTTCCAACAGTGGCAAAGTCACACCCATACCCAACTACACCAACACCCACACTCATTAAACCCACTACCACCACCAGTCCGCCAAAGTCCCCGACCCAAACACAACCACACCCACACCCACATTCAAACTCAACCAAACCATGGCCAAACCAATCCATGGCCAAAACCCAACACCAAAACCGAATAGACACCCATGACCAAATCTAATTAGCAAACCCACCACCACACTGATCTTGCCGCCGCAACAACCATGTCGTTGCAAACCACTAGACCCACGCAAAACGACCCACGCCATCAGGTACCATAACCTCCCAACCAGAACCACCAAAGTCCTTGACCACGCCGATCTCGCCACAAAAAAATCGCCCTTGACCAAACCCAATAAAAAGAGAGTGATAGAGTGAAGAGTTAAATGGGTAGAGCTAACAATTTAGAGTGATAGGTTTAGTGAGATGAGAAGAGAAAGAGTAATTTATATGTTGTTGTTGATAGATAGAGACATTTGGAGAGAAAGAGAGAGGCTGAGATGAGGCTCATGAGCTCTGGTGAGAGAGAAAAAGAGAAAAGAGAGAGAAAAGGCTAATATTTTGGATTAAAATATAATATAATCTTTTACGATTGAGAGACTGGGTAATGCTCATTGTTAGGGCTTTGATGCTAAAATATACCTACATATGACATTTGAGAGACCGGGTGCTAATGCTCTAACACCCTAGTTAAGGAAATTGTCTTTTATGCACAAACTTCTTGGAACCTAATCAATGTGCACTAATGAAATCATTCCTCTTGAAAGTTATGACTTACTTGGTTAGAGATTTCTAGTATCGTTGTTTAAGTATTGTGGAAATACATGTGGGTTAAAATCCAAACACTCCAAAACTTTAGGAAGTAAAACCCAAATTCTAAAATTTCAAAGTGTAAATTCCAAACACCCCAAACTTCAGAGAATAAAATCCAAATTCTAAAATATCAGAGTATAAAATTCAAATACTCCCAAACTTTAAGGGTGTAGCTTGCAATTTAGTCTATTATTATTATTATTATTATTTAATGAGGTTTGAGTTGTGTGACATATACAAAAGATGCATTAAAAAGCAATAATTATGAGCATTTAAAACTTATTTCTAGGGGGCAAAATTTGGGAATTGTTTCAATATTCAGTTTTTGGTGTAAACAGGGATTGAACCTTAGATCTCTTATTCAACCATTAGAGACTTTACCAGTTGAGCTAACTAGACTCTATAATCTGCTAATTTAGCTAAATCCTAATATATCACGGATGACCACATTCAAAATAAAATTATACTCATAATTTAATGGAGGAAGATATAACTTAAAAGGAAATTTTGTTCAAAACACCAAAAGGAAATTAAAATTAATTCGTTGTTCTTAACAACAATTTTTTTTTTTAACATGTGATACGGGATTAACTGAACAAATTTTTAACAGAGATTGTTGCTTAAAAAGTTAAAAGGTAAAAAACAAAAAAACAAAAAACAAAAGTTAGAATGTTGTCATTCAAATTTTGTAGTTAATTGCAAATTGATTATCTAAAAGAAATTGTGGACAAATTTGAGATTGTAATCCTGGAAAGATATATGCACTTTCTATACGTATACAAAGTTAAAAAAAAAAAAAAAAACTCTTATGTTATAGCTTTCACAAAAAAAAAAAAAAAAAAAAAAAAAAAAAAAAAAAAAAAAAAACTCTTATGTTCTAGCAACTCATTCTTTTCACACAATTCTACCTACTAGCCATTTTTTTCCTTTGGTACATTCAAGAATTATCATTTGATTATTTTTTAATACACAAATCTTTTTTTAAATGTTTTATTTGCGTTTGATTTTTCTTTACTTCCAAACTTTTTGGTTGAATACCATCTTCTAACTCAAATATCTTAGCCAAACTAAATCTAATTTCAAATTTCAAAAACCTAAATGATAATTCATTTCAAATTCAGTTTTATATTTGAGAAATGATCAGCCTTCTTTCTCTCTCTCTCTCTCTCTCTCTCTCTCATCAGATTTATTCTCACAATTTTTTGAACAATTTCAGTTTCTAGTGGACATTTGGGTTGCATAATATGGGAATTTGAGTGATGGAGTAGAGAATTCCACATTCACATTTTCTTTTCTTTTATTGCCTCCTCTCAATCACACACACGTTCACGCACTAATTAGGCTCTCTTTTTCTCTTTTCTCTTTTCCTCTTTTGATACCCTTTAAGTCTGATTATCCTCATTTAAACTAATTTTGAGTCTCAGCTGAAAAATTATTAGGTACTACACAATAATTTTCCGTCTCAGCTAATATTTGATGGACCTTGGGGACTTTCTAAATATGTTTGTTCTCTTTGAAACCAATTTTGACAAGTATAAAATTTGATAAATCTATAATAATTCACTAGTTTATTAGGTTTCTTGATCCAAGAAATCTTGCAGTCCAAAACTTTATGACCGTTAAACTTTATGCCATCTAACTAAATCGAGAAACAGATGTTTAACAGGAAAAATAAACATTACTTTTATCTGTTGACTTTGAAACCTGAAGTGCCTTTCAAACCAGAGAACGTTAATCGGTGAAAGCACTACTTTTTTCTTTTTTCTTTTTTTTTCTTTTTTTTTTTTAAATCAGTGCCAAAAGCATACTTATATTTGTTGGCTCAGTGACAAAAACAGGTGATCAAAAAGAGACAGTCTTGCAAATCGGTCTACAGAGAGGATATGTTATGTGTTTTTTATAGAAGAAAACAGCAGAGTTGAGAGATCGTGTGTATTTACTGTCCTCAACAAATGTCCGATTACAAGGCCAATTGAAGGCTGGAATGCTGAATTGTGTAGTTAATAGCTTGAAATGCAAAACACTGATTGAGTGATTTGTACACAACCATGCCACTATCATTGTGTTTGTACAGAAATAATATTTGTACTTTTCATTTGGATTGAATAAAATTTTGATTCATCCAAACAAAAAAGTTCATATTCGCTATGGAACCTCACTTCAAACAAAACAATTAAGGTACTAAAAATAAAATTACATGAAATGCTTGAACAGTATTTTGCCATATGGTAAGAAAAGAAAGCAAGGAAAAGAAAACAGAATTCTAGATTTCAACAACATAAAACCGCATAACAAATTAATTAAAATTTGAAGTAATGTGTTTCATCAATGTATAAAAAGCAGTAAATGTAAGGCATTTGATAAGAAACATGGTAACTCATGAAGAAAAGGAGGAGAGGAGCAAGAATTGGAAACCTCAGAAGCAGAGAATCTGCGAGCGAAGCATCTGGGCTTAGTGAAGCCCATCTCTCTCCTGCAAATCTGTGCAAACCCACCTTGAATTCCACCATGACGAATCTCCATTTTCGAACTGCGTTCTGATCTTTATTTTTTATTTTTTGCTATCAGCAGAGAGAGAGTAGAAACACGACAGAGTATACAACTTTTTTCTTAACCCATCCCTATCGGTCCATCACTTTACAATTTTTCTCTCTCTCACTTTTAAAATTTTAATGTTCCAATTTATTTCCTTTTACACAATTATCCCATGTCTTTCAAGAAAATGTGTGTTTTTTTCCCTTCTTTAAAATATTAGCATGACTCACCCAGTTACAATAACGTATTTTGCCAAAAATAAATATAAATAAAATTTGCATGATTAGTTAGCTATTATGGATTTGTGAAATGCATTTTTACTGAGAATTCATGTTCCATTTCTTTTCTTTTTTGAAGTAAAAAATTGAAATCCAACCATGATGATTTTCATTTTTCATTCTATTTCTCATTTCTATTAAAGTAGTTACAATCTGTAAAACATTTTGATTTTAAGTTTTTAATGCATAACATCTCTAATTAGGGATTTGCATCCAATCCACTAATCCAACAAAACCAACTCCATCCAACTTGACATCTTGAGTTGATGGGTTGGATTGAGTAGAAATTTTATTTTCAGCCTTGGGTTGAGTTGAGTTCGCGTTAATAGTTCCATTTGATGGTGTTGTCACTACTTAATAGTATCAGATTTCCATGCTCTCATCTGGGAAAGATCTCACTCTCTAAACTGGATTCTTACTGCTTTTTTACGCTAATCCTAAATTTATAAATATAATTGTTCTTTGGGATAATCTAAAAACCTTGGTTGAACTTCATAATCTGCCTTTGGATATGATTGGAGATTTCAATGATTTTCTGTTTGCGGAAGAAAAATTTGGTGGCAACACATTTCATAGATGTCGTGTCCAAGATTATCAGTATTGCATGAATTCTTGTAATATGTTAGATTTTGGTTTCTCTGGACCCAAGTTTACATGGACCAACCTTCATGGTATCTGATCTCCTCCAAAAAAGGCTAGGCAGATTATGGGTTAATCCAAGTTGGAAGCCGTTTTATTCTAAAGCTAATGGCACTCACCTCACTAGATGAAATTCGGACCACTGCCCCATTCTCCTTAATCTCAAATGTGTCCTGAATTCTAAGGGTGCTTGGCCTTTCAGCTTCCAATACATCTAGCTTAGTCACAGCGAATTCCCTATCGTGGACAAAGAAGCTCGAGAAAGAATCCCGTTAAATCTTCCTAATGCAATCTCTAATTTCACCAGACTTGCCCGAGTGTGGAATAAGAAAATTTTTGGCAATATATTTGCTGAGAAGACACGTCTAATGGCTAGGCTGCTAGTCATCCAAAAATTCCTAGCCTCAAGGCCAAACTCTTTTCTTTTGAATCTCCGAGCTAATCTATTTGAGAAGTACAACATCATTGTCTCTTAAAGAAGAATTGTGGACTATGAAATCTCAAACCAATTGGATCATTCAGGGAGAAGAAAATACATTTTTTTCCATCTATCCACACTCATTCTTAGAACCAACAACAAAATTTCTCATATGAAGAATAATGAAAATGTTCTGATGTTAAAAACTGTAATGCTATTCACTCCATGAAACCTTACAAGGCCTACGGCTCTAATGGGCTCCATGCACGCAGTTAAAAATGAAATTATATCAATCTTTTTTACCCAAAAAATCCTTCCATACCTAAACCAAACCTTGATCGCCCTTATCCCCAAACAACTAGGGCCAAATCCTTCAAAATGCCTTCCTTGCTAGAAGGAGAGGTATAGACAATTTAGTTTCAAATGAAGGCCCTTGGGAGAAAATGGGTTTTTCCCCTTTTTTATTTTTTTTATTTTTTTTTATTTTTAAGGCGTAAATGCACATTTAGTTCCTACATTTTGCACTTTTTTTCATTTTGGTCCCTACATTTTATTTTTATCACTTTTAGTTCCTAAACCAATTAACGCGTGACATTTAATCTTCCTGTGAGTCTTGCAACAAATTTGACAATAATTTGTGCAATAGTGTTATTTGGGGCTTGGAGTTCAGCTGTACACCATAAATACATGTTAAAAATTTCATCATGCCATTTTGAAGGAGGGGTATTGTCAATGGTGAACAAGTGTTTTGAATCTGTGGTGGATGAGTAGGTTAATCTTGCTTGGTAATCAGGTATTAGGGGTGGTGGAGGTTGGTCATGGTGAAGGATATCATCATCTTCGTCTACCTTTGGATCTGTCATAAATACTTCATCTAGTCCAAGATTAGATAAGTCTAGATCTGTGTCAGCAATGACTGAGAGGACAAAAGGTTCTTCTGGGTCTTGGAGAGTAAGGGATTTGAGAAAAGATGATATTGGGTTTGGAGGGTCAGGATTTGTAGCTAACATGTTCATATCTGGAGGTCTTGAAGAAGCACCGACAAGGACATATCAAGCCCAAAATAGACGGAGCTGTAAGAAGATTATGGAACAAAATACTTAAAACTGGTTTATGGCATATATTGCTAAGAATATATAAAATATAACCTCAACGTAGGGAATGGAGCACAACACAAGATACAATAAACTTAAGGATATTATTAGATTTAACAACTTTTTTACAACTGGCATAAGAGGGACTGGATATTACAATGGCATTCTTTCTCGCTCTTTCTCACTCTCTCATTCTCTCATTCCTTGCCTTTCTAAAGATACAAAGGGCCTATTTATAGGCAATATGATACGATAATATTTTACAATCTGAGAATAAGGATTCTCACAGTAAATGGTGTGTGTCGTCTGGCTTGTGACAGATGTCAAAAGATGTGGGGGACGTGAAAAATGGTTTGAGAATTTTATCTTCATCCGAATATGTTGCTGTCCACTAGAGATATGCTATCTGGGGGGAGAGAACCAAATGTCAAAGTGTGCAGAGCTGAGTGACAAGTGTCACAAGAGGGAGGTATGGCCGGGGACAAAAATATGGGTTGTTGGAAGAAGTCCATCTTGTTGGCAAAAAAGTCTTGCGTTTGTTGAAAAAGGCTAGCATAGGAAAATAAGTCTTCGGAGGATGGACCAAGTCTTGTGGAGAGAAAGTCTTTGCATGGAGAAATCTTCTAAAGGATATGTATAGTATTATATAGTTATGTATATATCATATAATATATATATATATATATATATATATATATAATTTTTATTTTTTTTACAATAAACTTCTTTACAATAGACTAATCATCCCATCCATTTCTTCCTTGGAACCATTTTTCATCAATACCAACATCCGGATCATGGTTGTGGTAGTAAGGATCATCATGTCCCACTAAAGGATTTGGCATTTCCCAGTGGTCTTCATGTGGCCATTGTTGTCTGCATATATCTGGGTCTATAGGCACTATTTCAGGGAGAATTCCTTGATTAAGAGATTCTGCCATTATGAGGGAATAGTGACAAGATTTCCAAGACATGTCCATGTGTTTATGAAGGGTACCATCAGCATTAGTTACCCAATGCATGTTTGCAGGGTGACAGATTCCTTCTATTAGCACATCATTTTTGGAATTGAGCTTAACAACAAGGCAGGCAGAAGTAAGTTTTTCGCCAAAGCGTGGGTGCTCTATTCTGGGATACTTGGACCAATCACCATTATGAGCATTATTTTTCAAGATTTCAAACCAGAATTTGGTAAAATACTTATTTTCACGAGAGAAAATATATGAGTAAAAATCTGGTTCAAAATGGAGACACAAGTAATACTCATTGAGTAAGTACCACATGTAGAGATAGTGTTCAACTGTCCAACTGGTTATCCAAAAGGCAAAAGGGGTTTTCCACGGTTCATCTATGTCTGGAAAAATGGCAAGGAAATGACTCTGTTGTTCTTTAAGGTAATCATGGAGGACTTTAATGATTCTTTTGGATCTAGCTTGAAAGGTCAGGTTCTTTATTTGGTCTTTTATTTCTGGAGGAAGGGTTTCTATCATATTAAGGATTTCATTAGGGGTTGAAGAAGAGCTTGAGGATGAGGATGAGGATGGATCTGTGATTGGATATACACATAAAGGTGGAGGAATGATTGTGGTGGCAAGAACTGGTGGTTTTCTGAGAAGGTAGTCAGTGATAAGATTGTCTTTACCTTTGATGTGTTTGACTTGAAAAGACCATTATGAAAACCAATTTGACCAGCTGAGTAGCTGGGGATGTGGAAGCATTTTTCTTTTGAATTGGAGCATTTTTGGAAATGAGGACATGTCCATTTCTACTAGAAAATTATGCCCGAGAAGGTGAAATTGGAATTTTTCAATGCCATGCTTGACTGCCAAAATTTCTTTGAAAGTGGAATGATAATGAAGCTCTAAAGGCTTAAATGCACCACTTTTATATCCACAAATACTTCTTTTGCCATTAACTTCTTCAAAGAGAGCTGCTGTCCAATATTCATCACTTGCATCTGTCTACAAAATTCTTTTACCTGGTCCTGGAATCTGCAAAGGAGGAAGTTTTTCTGCTAACTTTTTCAACTGCTGAACTGCTTCTATATGAACTGGATTCCAATCCGGGGGAGATTTTTTCAACAATTGAGCTAGACAATTCCTGTATCTGGAGATTTTTGGAATGAAATCTGACATGTAGTTCACAACTCCAAGAAACTGCTGTATCTGTTTGGTATTTGTGAGCTTATCTGGAAATTCTCCAAGAGAAATTGCAATGTGGGGCTGCAAAGTGTATTTTCCATCTGAAATGTTTACTCCCAAGAAGTCTATTAATGAGGCTCCAATGATCATCTTTTTTTCGGAAAGCATTATCCCTTGAGCTTTAACTAAATTATAAAATTCAATAAGCAATTTTTCATGGGATTCTACATCCTTTGAGAATAAAAGGATATCATCAATATAGATCAAGGCATTTGTCAAAAGTGGCTGGAACAGAGTCATCATTGCTTTCTGGAATTGGGTTGGAGCATTTTTAAGACCAAAAGGCATGACAGTCCATTGGTAATGGTGGTCTGGAATGCAAAAAGCCGTCTTGTACCTTTCTTCTGGATTGATTCTTAATTGCCAAAATCCTGCTTTGAGATCAAACTTTGAAAAGATCCTAGCATGTAAAAGATGCTGGAAAATAGCACTTTTGTTTGGCAAAGAGAACTTGTCATCAGCAAGGAAATGGTTAAGATCTTGGTAGTTAATTACCAATCTGAGTTTTCCACGAACTTGCTCAACATGCTTATTAACATAAAAAGCTTCACACGCCCACGGAGAGGTTGTAGGTTCAATAAGGCCTTCTGAAAGAAGAGTGGATAACTCTTGCTTAGCTAAGTTCAAGTAATCTGGATTCATTCCTCTGCGACTAGCTTTTGTGGGATTGACATCTTCATTTTTTTTGAAAGGTAGGTTTATGAAGTAGGACAGGTTTTTCCACAAAAGGTTTGGATTTTTAAGGAGGAATTCAGAGTGGGTGGTTGCACAACAATCTTTAATAATCTGGAGTCTGAAAGAGTCAAATGGGTCTATTGTGAACAAGTGGGGTACTTGAGTCTTGAGTCCAGGTGAGAAGATGTTGTTTTTGCAAGAGTCCTTTTGATGACCATCTGAGGCTAGGTATTTGATGAAGAAGATCAAATCCTATAAGTAGGTCTCTTCTTGTGAGAAGGGAGCCAAGGACTTGGTGTTTAACGGTAAGGGTTGAAAAGATCCTGATGAGGATAGGCTTGCTTTTCAAGATAATCAAAAATGTTTCTCCATTGGCTGCTTTAAAGATCTGATGATGGGGTAGCCAGAATTATTCAGGTAATATCCTGGGGTGGAGAATTGTTGTTGCTGCGCTTGTATCAAACAAGGCTATTACGGGTATGGGTCTAGAATAGGTGTCAAGGAGGATATGTACTTGGGCTATGGGTGTGGGGCTGGTTAAGGGGGCTATGAGAGGCTGGGATGTGTAGATGGTTTGAATTTCTGGGTCTGAATCTTCTGAACTTGAATCTTCTTCTGAGGTGGAATAAGCCATAACTGCTAAGGCTTGGGGAGAGTAATCATCATCTAGTGAAAAAAGTGATTCTATATCTGAGAAGGGGGTATCATCTACATGAATCTGGGCTTGTTCAAGAAGCTTTACCGCATTTTCTTTCTTTGGACAATTCTTTGCAAAATGGCCTAGTTTTCTGCATACAAAACAGACCTTTGATGTTTTTCCTTTGAACTGCTTCCTTTGGAGGAACTTCCATTTCTTTTTTCTGAAAGACCTCTTCTTCTAACTTGCATAGTGCTTCTTCTTCCAAGAATACTTCTTAAAATGATCTCTTCTTTTTGTCAGACAATTACAACTCTTGTCATAGCATTTTATCTGCAAATCTTTTCTTTTGCAATTGTCTTTAAGCTTGCTATGAACTTTATCAATTTCTGAAAGAAACTTTCTCTGGTTGCAGAGTTTTTCAAGAGCAATGAGTACATGCTGGTAGATTTCTCCTAAAGAGGCTTGTTGCAGAGTTATTTTTTGTAGGTTCATCATGCGAAGAGTTTCATCTCCTAATGGTTCTGGAAAAGAGTTCAGAAAGGTGTGCTTTGAATTAACATCATCCATGCCATTGAATGGTTTTCTCCAAGTCTTTTCTTTCAAAAGAGCAATATTTCATCAGGAAAAGAGTTCACTATGAATGATTGTGAAAAAATCTTCTAAAGGTGTGTCTTTGCTTAATTAACAGCATCCATGCCATGTGAAAAAACCGGAACCGAAAAAACCGGCTAATAAAATTTCTGGCTTTCGACATTTTGTCCGAAGTGTTTCTGAAACAAGTCTTTATATTTATAAATATATATAACATTTCATCAGATCAGTGGCTAACGCTAGCTTTGGTTTGCTTCCTGATCCGGGGTTCGATCCTTCGCCACTTTTTTAAGCTATAATTTTTTGAAACCCTAGAATGCCACAGACGAAATTGCCCCTCTTATTTTCTCCCTTTTATTTTCTTCAGAACTCTATTCACTATGAATGATTGTGAAAAAATCTTCTAAAGTTAGAACACCCTGGCCGCTACTTGGTCTTTTTCCTATATTCTCCCTCTCAAGCCGTTCCACAGCCACCTCTCATTGTCTTCAAATCTATTAATCGGGTCGTGGGTATTTCGGATGGGTTTCGATGTGTGGGTTTTGAGTCATTGATTGATCGGTTGGTTGGGATTTTGGGCCGGTGGTGGTGTCGTGGTTGTGGCGGTGTTGAGTCTTGCAAGCAAATTTGGGTTGTATGGGCCGGCGGTGTTTGCTAAAGTTTGAGTTGAGTTGTTTTTTTTTCTTTTTGATGTTGAGTTGAGTTGTTTTAGATCCTGTGATGTTTGTGGTTGTAGTGGGCCAGCGGTGGTTCTTATTGATGTTGAGTTGTTTTTTTCTTTTTTGTGACTGTGAATCTGAAACCGAAGACCGACCGAAAAACCGACGAAACCGAAACTCACCGGAACCGACGGTGTTTCGACTGTTTCGGTCGGTTTCGGTTGACAACTTTGGCAACCGAAAATTTCGTGTTATTAACCATTGCCTTAATCTTCCTGTGAGTCTTGGCTGTTAGTTTGGGCCAGCAATGTTTGTTTGTAGTGGCCGGCGGTGTTTGCTTTTTGGTTCCATTTCTTTCTTTTTGATCCTGCTTGGAGTTTAGCTGTGCACCATGAATACATGTTAAAAATTTCATCATGCCATTTTGAAGGAGGGGTATTGTCAATGGTGAACAAATGTTTTGAATCTGTGGTGGATAAGTAGGTTAATCTTGCTTGGTAATCAGGTATTAGGGGTGGTGGAGGGAACATTGGTGGTGGTGGAGGTTGGTCATGGTGAAGGACATCATCATCTTCTTCTACCTTTGGATCTTTCATAAATACTTCATCTAGTCCAAGATCAAATAAGTCTAGATCTGTGTCAGCAATGACTGGGAGGACAAAAGGTTCTTCTGGGTCTTGGAGAGCAAGGGATTTGAGAAAAGATGATATTGGGTTTAGAGGGTCAAGATTTGTAGCTAACATGTTCATATCTGGAGGTTTTGAAGAAGCACCGACAATTGGATCTGGGGGTTGAGATAATGGTTTTTTGTCTTTTTTCATGGGAGAGGGAGAATTTTGTGGTTTGGTTTGGGGTTGTAGTTGGAGTGGTGCCAAACATATTATACTTGGAAAGATTCCACTTGGTCTGAAAGGATTATGGTCAAGATGTGTCATGGTTAATGGTTGGAGGTTTTGGTAAGGGGAAATTGGGAAAAATGGTGAGGCTGGGGGTATGGACAAGTCTTTGTACAATGATTGGCGAGGTTGATAAGGCATGTAAACTTGCATTGGAAGAGCTTGAATCACTTCTTTCCTTGGCTTTTCCATTAACTGAAGTTGTGCCAGCAACTGTTTTCTTTCTTTTTCTTTTTGTCCATTGAGTGGAAATGAAATAGAGAAATCCTTTACTGTTGAGGCAATGGTTACCAATTCTTGTTCAACCGACTGTATTTTCTTCTTCAAGTCTTCAATGAGAGAGTTTGAGGACGAGAAGGTATGAGTAACTGCTTTAGCCATTTTTTGTTGGTTAACAAGAATTTTTGAAAGGACCTGGTTTTGTGCCATAGCATTTTCTGCTTGCCAATTTAAAACTGCTTCAGCTGAAGAAACTTGTTTATTGGTTCCAACTGGATTGTTTCCAACAGGATTTTTAATTTTTCACACATGTTTGGTGTTGGCTTGAGGATGGTCAAAAGTTTCAAGAGGAGGGAAATTTTGTGAATAAGAGGGTGAAGCGTGGTCAAACATGTAACAATGTAGGGGTTTCTGGATTGGAGATTGACTGATGGGTTTGGGTTGACATTTTGGTATTTGGGGGAGGATTTTCTGGTAGTATGGCATCAACGGAGGTTTATGGTTTTGGCTTGGATTTTCTTTGCATGGAGAGGAAGAGGATAGATTTTGTTTTTCTGTTCGGGGGTAAAGGACATAATAATCAAACTTTCCGAAAGGTTCTCCAAGGAGGTCAACTTCTAGATCTCCTGCTTCATATCTTTCTTTAAAAATCTGCTGGGAGGACTTTTTCTTTCGTCGTGAATTACTTTTTTCAAAAACTTCGTCTTCTTGGCATTCATCACAATCACAAACATCCCACCATATATGACCAGAGGATGATTTTCCTTCATAGCAAGGCATTCCATCGTCTCGAAATGATTTGATTTGAAGACCATCTAGGCCTTCATATGACACCGGGTGGATCATAGCAATCTGAGTAGGAAAGACTGTGACCTCTTTCTTTTCTGGTGTAGTTGTGAGGAATCTGACTTCAACATCACCATTTTCTTTTTTGACAAAGAAAGGATTGTTAAACTGTATTGGCTTGGTGAAGCATCTCATATTTTGTGATCCATGATTCTGGAAAGAGAGAAGTCATCTGGTCTCTATTTAACTATCTTGGAACAAATGTGCACATGGGTGTCATGCTTGGATCAACTTGGATCAACAAAGCTTCATTGGTTTGGGCCATCTCCTGAACTACTATATCAAAAGCATGATTTTGGAGTCTGTAGGCTAACTGGTAATGGAGTGTGGCTGCAAAAGTATCTTGCACCTGGGAAAAGTCCTGTGATTTGAACTTGGATCTTAAGAGCATCACAAAGGTGAGGATCTTTAAGAGACATATTGAAATTGGGGAAGAGGGTAACAAAAACTGTTCCCGCATTATTGGTAGTCTGGACTATACCAATGACTGCATTATGGTACTCCAAGAACCTAGAATCAAGAAGTGAAATTCTAAAGGCTACAGGGAGTCCTTTTCTTCCATGAAAAGTTAGTGCTAAACTGACTGCACCAAAGTAGAGATGTGTGTACCTTTGTTTTTGCCATGGTATTACAAATTCTTTGGAAAGGGCAAGGGTAATAAAATTTTCATTCTCACTGGCTGGAATATTGTACTGGTTAAACTTAGAGGCTTGGACATATTCTTTAACAGTAGAAGGATGAGAAGGACCTAAAAACTTTTTTATGGATTTTTTGAAGAAATTTTGAGTTTTATCAAACACTGTGTAAGGATTTACAATAAAGAAATCAGTATTAGGAATCTTACTATCTTCAGGTACATGAGAAATTTCATATAGGTAGTCTAATCTATTTGCAGTATATTTACGAAGAGGAGGGTCAATAGTAGGTATTGTGGTATCAATAACTGCTTCAGATGAACTAGCCATAATGGTTTCTTTGAGAAGAACTGTTTTCCTAGAACCTAACAGGACACAAACGCCACACCTAGGCTTACACGTCCACAAGATAACTCAGGAAAACTGGGTTCTTTAAAATATTAAGAGCAACTTCTTAGTGTTCTACTTGATTATCAAATCTAGTGTTCTAATGTGATAAATACAGAAAATCCACGTATAGTGGCAACTGTAAATCACAGAGCATACTAATCAGGACAATAATCAAAGTATACTAATCAAAGAAGGGAGAAAACTTGTTACAGCAACTTGCATGGAATACATCTTCATGGCTTTGATACCAACTATTAGTTGAGGTGGCAGACAGAACACCTATTAGCTGACGTGGCGCTGATGTAGCGATTAAAATGTTATTAAAAAAAATATTATTTGGCATTTTTATATGCCACATCAACATTTTAATTTTTTATAAAAAATCATGTCAGACAATTTAAACGAAAAAAGAAAATAAATTAAAAAACAATACTTAATTTTTTTTTACTTTCATTATTTTTTTGTAAGAACTGAAGTTGTTCTTCCTAAATCCATGAAATAAATCAATCTCCAGCAAACCCCAAATCCAAATCTAGCAACCAAATCTACTCCATCAAATCCAGAAAAACAAGAAATAAATCCAAGAAACCAAACCATTAATAAATCGAAGAAATAAACTCATAAACTCAGTAACCAATTCAATCTTTAGCAAACCCATAAACCCAGAATTTTTCTTCAGAAACAAACACACAAAAAATACCCCTCCCCTGATCCTCTTAGCGAGCTGAATATCCTTGGGCATGATGGTGACTCTCTTAGCATGAATAGCACAAGATTGGTGTCCTCAAAGAGTCCCACAAGATAAGCCTCAGCGGCCTCTTATAGCGCAGCCAAGGCGGAGTTCTGGAATCGGAGTTTCACTAACCAAGCGTTGGAATGGGAGCTGACAGATTAGGAGCTCGGTACTCTTCTGGTACTTTCGGATCTCACAGAGAGCAACGGTCCCTAGCCTGAACCTGTGGGGCTTCTTCACTCCTTCGGTGGCCGGAGTAGACTTCCGAGCAGCCTTGGTGGCCAACTGCTTCCTCAGTGCCTTTCCACCAGTGGATTTGCAAGCGATTTTCTTGGTATGAGCCATTGGAGTTGGAGAATTAGGGTTAGGGTTTCAGAGATTGAAACTATGAATTGGATTTCGATTTGAAATTTTGAGAATGTGTGAGAGAAATGGGATTGAAGGGAGGGGATTTATACGAAGAGATTCAAATTTTGGGAGGGAGAGGAGGTCAATCGTGGACTTTGATATGCTAAGAATTTTGGGCAATTGTTGTGTACGGAGTAAGCAGGATGTGGCTTTTGAAGCACGAACCAATTGGGTTAGATTCTGTGTGTTTTTTTGTGTGTTTTGTTTTTTAATTTATTTTCTTTTTTGGTTTAAATTGTCTGACATGACTTTTTATAAAAAATTAAAATGCTGACGTTTTATATAAAAATGCCAAATAATATTTTTTAATAATATTTTAATCATCACATTAGTGCCACGTCAGCTAATAGGGTGTTCCGTCTGCCACCTCAGCTTTTCCCGTTAGTTGGCTGACGGTAAGGACTTAAATGTCACGCGTTAATTGGTTTAGGGACTAAAAGTGGTAAAAATAAAATGTAGGGGACCGAAATGAAAAAAGTGCAAAATGTAGGGACTAAAAGTGCATTTATGCATTTTTTAAAAATATCCAGCATTTTGCCCAATTTCTGAAACTATTTAAGGAAATGCTCCTATTTTGAAACTCGATTTTCTAAAAATCGAGTTTCAATTTAAAACTTGATTTTTTGACAATCAAGTTATAGCGAACTGAAAATTAAAAAAAAAAAAAAATTCTGGAACTCGAGTTCCTTGAAAAAATTCAAGTAGACCTCGAGTTCCATGAACTCAAATACTCTACATTGAACTCGAGTTCCAAAAAAAAAAAAAAAAAAAAAAAAAAAAAAAAAAAAAAAAAAAAAAAAAAAAAATCTAAGTTAACATTCGCTATAACTCAATGTTCCAAAAATCGAATTAAATTATTTGCTAAGTTTTTTTTAAGAAAAAAAAATTAATATTGTGATTAATTATTGGGAATATTTGTTTATTTTTTGTTAGTGTAAATATTGTGATTAAATTATTTGCTAGGGTTTAAAAAAATTAATATTGTGAATAATTATTGAGGATATTTAATATTGGGGGAATATTTAGTACCAAATATTGTGATTAATTATGTTATTACAACATATTGGGAATATTTTTTTTGTTAGTGTAAATATTGTGATTAATAATATGCTAGGTTTTTTTAAAAAAATTAATATTGTGATTAAATATTGGGAATATTTAGTACTAAATATTGTGATCAATTGTTAGGAATATTTAGTACTTTTAGGTTTTTGTCATTGGTATGAGAAAGATTATGAGTTTGATACCTAAGAGACCCATTTGTAGTCTTTTTAGCATAAATTATTTCAAGATATATTTGTTTAAGGTTTGTAACAGAGATTTCAATGGGTAACTGGTTGGTATAATATTTTTGTTCGTGATATCTTATTTGAATGGGTTTTGACAATCCTGCCCCTAAAATGATTTGGAATTTTAAAATAATATGAAATTGGTAATGACTATTTTTGTATGTGACCTGAAGTGAGTATATGCAAATTTGGTTGAGGTTAGTATTGTTGGCATGTCATACGCAAAGTTTTGTGATTGATGTTGATTGAGAGTTATAAATTTTTCACTAACACAATTGCACATGATGATCTATAGGTTGATAATGATCCATATAAATATATACTGTGGCGGACCCCTTAGCAATGCCAACCTTTATGACGGATTTCCATTTCAAGGTCCGAGTATCTAGTATTGTTATATGATGATACGCCGTAAGTTAAAGACCTTGAGTGACTTGAAGATAAAAATTATGGAAGAGCTGCAACAGAACCTTGCTTTGCATGACATACATATTACTTTTCGTTCTCCACATGAAGTCCTCAATCAATGCATTAATTACAAATATATGGCTATAACAGAAGACAAACATGTGAAGATCATGTTTAGCAAGATGCGTAAATGGGAACAAGTAGCAAATTTTAAGTTGTACGTCACTTTAGAGCCACGTGCAAAAGTCGGCGTAGAGGAAATTGTACAAACAACTACATCTCTACAATTTGCAATCCTAGATGATCGATGCACCATATTGGGAGGCTATACACCCCCTTTTCAAGAGACACCAACAACAATTGAGAGCGAACATGGCAATAGATATGAAGATCAATTTTGTACACATCAAGGTGAATCCTCCATACTTCTAGTAGTTGAAGATGAAGACGAACAATGTGTTGGGAAAGATCTTGACGATAGAGATGAGTACGAAGAGAGGATTGAGCGAGGCGACTTTGATAGAAGTGTTGATGACCATGAAATTACTCTCAATCCTCATGTTGATGATATGGTTGAAGGTGATGAAGATGATGCAGATGCTACTGTTAGAGCTCATTATGTTACAAATACGACCCCCCCTCCCCCCGTTTATGAACCTCCTGCCTCACCATTTTATGCAAATACTTGAGAAAATATGGTTGATCTTGGAGCTGTTCAGCAAGCATCTGCTTCTTCTTGGAATGCAGACATGAATTTTTGTACAGGTTTGATCATGATATTCGGGGATCAATTAAAATAAATTAAAAAACAACAAACAATCATATGGGTCATAATCACAAATAAAAAACAAATCAAACCATGGCATAACTGTTACAAAAGCAGAAACAATAATTATTAGAGGACTTTATCTCATAAAGAATAAAAATTATCACATTGTCAAAGTGAGAGTGAGAGGGAGATTGAGAGTGAGATGGTGTGAGTGTTTGAATTTGAGTGATCTGTATAAAACCCGTTAAACCAAAACAAAACAAAAAACAAAAAACAAAAAAGTAAGGAACTTAGTGATAGAATCAATTACCTGTGAGTGAGAGAGAGACAGTGAATGACCCAACGAGGCTCAAAAAGATGCTGGGCTCACAGAAATGGTGGGTCAGAGAGATGGTCAATATAAAGGGAGAGTCCGATAAGGAGAGGAGCCAACGATGATAGAATGAGCCACCAATGAGGCCAAGCTGCCGATGAGTTGAGAGAGAGAGAGAGAGAGAGAGAGAGAGAGAGAGAGAGAAAGGACAGGTCTCATGCTTGAGTGGGTTTAAGTGTTTGGGTGTTTTGAGAGTGAGAGTGAGAGATTGTGAGAAAGACGATGTGAGACTGAGTGAGTATTTGAATTTGAGAGTGAGAGACTGAGAGTGACGGTGTGAGATTGAGTGAGTGAATTTGAGGGATCTATGAGAGTGTTTTAAGAGAGGTGTTGTTTGAGAGTGTTTTGCTGAGAGTGATCTGTGATTTTGAGTGATTTGGGACACATGCAAGGTTGAACAGAAATCGAGTCCAATAGACTCGAGTTCTTAAAACGACTCCAAACCACTCGAGTTTGATATCTACAAGGATTCCTTGTCCACCTCGGCTAGTGCCACGATGGGTAAATCCAGTACATTATATTCGATTTATAAGCCCAAAATCGAGTCCTCTAGACTTGATTTGTTAGAAATCAAAATAATTTCAAAACTTGGCTAACTAATAATATAGTTTGGATTTTATAGTTATTTAAAAAAAAAATCTCTCAAACCATCATGGCTCCTGTGTTCTACTTTTGTGTTTGGTATTCAAATCAGGATTTTGAATTTTGATATTGGTTGAAGTCACTGGAACCTTGAAAGATCAAAATCCTACACCTACATGATCTTCATCGAGTCATGAAGAATGATTAGATATTTTTTTCTTTTACTTAATCATTTTAATTTAATTTTTGGGTTTGTTTTTTACTCTTCCTTGATCTGTTATTTGTAAAGTGGCACAATTTGGTTTATATTAATTGTGAACAAACTTGGTTTTTGTGGGTCATATTAATCATAATGGAAGATTTGAATTTCTGGAAAACGTCAATCTTTTTCTTTTCTTTCTTATTTTCAGTCCAAACGTTACAATACAAACTTATTTCCTTTTTGGGTAAGAAAGTGCAAACCGGAAGTTTTAGAGACCAAAACTGTGGAAATTTCTACCGATTTCTAAGAAAAATCTGAATTGTGTTACATGTATATATAGAAGATCTGCTTTCTTTCATATAGGCGATCACCCAAATTGTAATTAGTCCCTTAATTATTAGCAAAATGGCAACCAATTTTCAATTTAATAAAGCTTGGTGATTATGTGGCTTCTTCCACAAGACTTAATTTAAATTTTAATATTGCAGGAGTAAGTTCTTTTGGAGCAACTTAAGAAGTCCAAAATACAGGTAAACTAAATATTCTCTGTAATTTTTTTCTATCTTTTGGTTGCTTTTATGAACGAGCATCTTGATTAGTATCAATAAAAAAAAAAAAAAAAAAAGGTCTCAACAATTAGAAAGCATTTCTTTCTACAAAAGGTTGTTTATGATTGGCCCTTTGAGTTATAGAACAGAAAGTTTTCACCTATTAACTTGGTAGGTCACTAACATGGTCCAACCAGCAAAAGTCCAAAAAGAGGGTGCCTTTGAATCCTTTGGTATGAAAAAGTAAAATAAATTTATAACCTCTTTAGTAAGTTCTGTTTTTTGGTTATTTCATGTATCAATCTAGAGATTTATTTTTAAAAATCATTATTTTGGTGTTCGAGAACTTAATTGGGATTTAGGAATAGTAATTAGTATAGTTCTTTATTGGTTCCACCTAAGCACACTTAAATTTTGCTCCCATGTGGTGATGGTCAACATATAGGATCAACTGAAATCACATAAAAGAAATATGGAATTCTGGTTTGAAATAATTTGACCAAAGTTGGAAATATGAAATTTTTTTAAAGAATTCATACGTTTTTCTTGGGGGTGGGGTGGGCAATTTGGCATAGCATTTACTAGGGAATTAGTAATTAAATGATATCTTCTGCTGAAGTGTCCATGGTTGTATTATCATAGAAAGCAAGAAATAGACTCAGGCTAATGAAAATAGTAGTGTAGAACCCAATGAGCACGCTTCATTGGATTACCATTCCATTTTTAAATAAATAACTTTGGTATGTCATTTATCTTCTTTTTGGCTTTATTTACGTTCAGGAACAAAAGGCCCTGCTAGAGAATGAGGCTCTGAGCAAATAGATGAGATCAAAACCATTACTTCTATACAAAAAACTCTCAGGTTCAAAAGTCATTTCTACCTCTGCATCTGAGGAAAATGAACATTCAGACACTTCTTTGCATTTGGGGCATGCATCAATTTTGCATGAATTCAGTTATTCGGTTATTCCTAGCATTCTTAGATGTCTCTTGTCAATTTTCTGTCCAATGTTTTCCTACTTTCTTGGATTTGAAGTAAGGATTTAGGTAAGTTTTATCCTAATATAAAAACTGTCAAGAAAACGGGAAAAGTTTATAACATGCGCATTGTTCTCAACTTGTTGGTAATGACACTTCCATCTGACTCATTTTAGTGATCTATGTAAAAAAAGTTCAAGTTGCCTAGACCTAGCAGCAACAACCAAATGCAAAAGCATAGCATTGGTTTTCTTTGTCATGAGCTTGTGCTTGACAATTGGACTTGTTTGAGGACAATTCTAATATATATTAACAGCTTTAATCAATTCTAGAAATATTTTTAATCAAAATTAAATGTAAAATTGGTTCTGACTCTTAATTTGATCTTTTCTTATTTTTCTTTGACATTTGTTTCTCAAATTGTCCACAGATGTTTGTTGCAAGATAAAATCATAGAAGATCGATCACACATGCAATGACTCAGGGAGTCAAGCGGCTCTGGAGTGATATATTTGTTAAGAAGTTATTGTCTTGCAATTAGAAGCTTTATCTAGTTAGTTTCAACTATAAAATAGTTAATCAATTCTAGAAATATTAACAGCTTTAATCAATTCTAGAAATATTTTTAATCAAAATTCAATGTAAAATTGGTTTTGACTCTTAATTTGATCTTTTCTTATGTTTCTTTGACATTTGTTTCTCAGATCGTCCATAGATGTTTGTTGCAAGATAAAATCACAGAAGATCGATCACACATGCAATGACTCAGGGAGTCAAGCGACTCTAGAGTGATATATTTGTTAACAAGTTATTGTCTTGCAGTTAGAAGCTTTATCTAGTTAGTTTCAACTATAAAATAGTTAATTTTCTTCTTTTGACAAATAGGGGTAGATGTCTTGAACTAAGTTGAGGTGTTTTTAGATTTCTGTAAATGCTAAGGCTAATAAGGCATTTCAGCAAAATTTTCAGTTCATTTGATACGCTAGGTGGTAATGCAAAACGCAAATTACCCTAATATAATGTGGAGAACTAAAAGATTAAGAAAAAGAAACAGCCTTGAATTTTGATATGAAAAATGACTAATTATAAAGCTCTTTCCACCTTTGTGCTGCAACAATACTTATGTATAAGACGCCCTTAGCATCGACATTAGTGGAGTAAAAAATTTAGCAATTTGGCACTACAAAAAGCTATTTTATCTATTTTACCATCTCATTTTACAAAGCACCCGACATCGGTGGTTTTATTTTAGTATTTAACACAATAAAATAACATAAAAAAACACAACAAAATAATATATCAACTACAATAAACAACAACCACCACCAGCAGCACAATAAAATAAGATATCTTTTAATAAAAATATTGTTTTTTTTAAGCATCTGAGCTACAGTGCACATGCAAAGATAGCTGTGCACCGTAGGTCAAAAGCTGAAAAAATTGGCTTTGCCTCCACTAATGCATGAGCATTTTTTTATGTTTGGTTAGTAAATTTAGCATTTTAGAAATTTTCCTCCATCAATACTAATGCTCTATTATGTAAATTTATTCAATAAGTGGTCAAACAAGGAAGACTATAAGAGGTGGACACAAAAACCACCTTATTTTTGTATCTCCAATTCTCCATCTCTAAGAAAAAGATCAAAATTCATTTGTGAATCACCTAAGCATAACTCATCACAATTGAATATTCCGGTTATTTTTTAGGATTCAGGGTCATTTGGTCTTTTTTAGGTTCTAAGGGTATTTTGATAAGCTTTTAGGTTCTAAGGATATTTCGGTAATTTTAAAGGGCTTTGGGGGTATTTAGGTCAATTTTTAGGTTTTGAGGTCATTTTGGAAATTTTAGGTTTTATGGGTATTTCGGTGTTTTTATTTTTTTTCCCGAATGCATTACAGTCATTTTTAAAATTTTAAGGGCATTTTGGTCATTTTTTAGATTTCAGGGGTATTTCAATCATTTTTTAAGTTTTAGAGCCATTTTGCTCATTTTTTAGGTTTCAAGTGCATTTTGATTATTTTTTAGGTTCAAAGGGTATTTCGGTAATTTTAGAAGGTTTTAGGGGTATTTTGGTCATTTTATTGGTTTCGATGGTATTTCAGTAATTTTTTAGGTTTCAAGTGCATTAAGGTCATTTTTTAGGTCCTAAGAGTATTCTAGTCACTTTTTAGGTTACAAGGCCATTTTAGTCATTTTTTAGGTTTCATTTTGTTCATTTTTTTATGTTCTACGAGTATTTCGATCAATTTTTAGGTTTTAGGGTCATTTCGGTCATTTTCAAGGTTCTATGGGTATTTTGGTAATTTTTTTAGGTTTCAAGTGCATTACTATCATTTTTTAGGTTCTAAGGATATTTATGTTATTTTTTAGGTTACAAGATCATTTCGGACATTTTTAGGTTTCAGGGTTATTTAGGTTACAAAATCATAAGGTTTAGGTCAATAATATGGCAATAAATTGTGGTGCTAAATACTAAATATATTATTAAGACAAACCTCCCACACACATGCATGCATGCATGTGTGTGTGTACTAGATAGTTTTTCTTAGATAATTAATCATATTTTAAATTCCAATAAGTATACAACAAAATACAACAACTTAATAACAGAAGAAAATTTTATAAGTTCCACTAATACTTTTAGGGAGGGAAAAGCAAGCAGAGTGGTTATAAAATTTTATTGTCATTTCAGTCTTGCAAATAAAGGTTTGGGGGGTATTTTGGTCATTTGTTAGATTTTAATGGTCTTTTGGTTATTTTTTCTGTTCTAAATGTAATTTGGTCATTTTTAAGATTTCAAGGGTATTTTGGTAATTTTTTAGGTTTCGAGGGCATTACTATGGTCAATTTAGTTATTTTTTAGGTTTCAGAGTGATTTTTTAGGTTCTAAGAGTGTTTCAGTCATTTTTTAGGTTTTAGAGTTATTTCAATAATTTTTAAAGTTCTATGGGTATTTCTAACATTTTTTAAGTTTCAGGTGCATTATGGTCGTTTTTTAGGTTATAAGGGTATTTCAATCACTTTTTAGGTTACAAGGTCATTTCAATCATTTCAGTCACATATGATATTGGTACTGCCACATGTGACGACGAAACTGTCAAATGTAACAAAGGAAACTAATAGTCTCACCGAATGTGACAAAAGGATGGTCAAATGTGATATTGGTATTACCCAGTGTAACGATGGAATTGTCAAATGTGAGAAAAAAATAATTTAGGGAGGGAAAAGCAAGCAGAGTGGTTATAAAATTTTATTGTCATTTCAGTCTTGCAAATAAAGGTTTGGGGGGTATTTTGGTCATTTGTTAGATTTTAATGGTCTTTTGGTTATTTTTTCTGTTCTAAATGTAATTTGGTCATTTTTAAGATTTCAAGGGTATTTTGGTAATTTTTTAGGTTTCGAGGGCATTACTATGGTCAATTTAGTTATTTTTTAGGTTTCAGAGTGATTTTTTAGGTTCTAAGAGTGTTTCAGTCATTTTTTAGGTTTTAGAGTTATTTCAATAATTTTTAAAGTTCTATGGGTATTTCTAACATTTTTTAAGTTTCAGGTGCATTATGGTCGTTTTTTAGGTTATAAGGGTATTTCAATCACTTTTTAGGTTACAAGGTCATTTCAATCATTTCAGTCACATATGATATTGGTACTGCCACATGTGACGACGAAACTGTCAAATGTAACAAAGGAAACTAATAGTCTCACCGAATGTGACAAAAGGATGGTCAAATGTGATATTGGTATTACCCAGTGTAACGATGGAATTGTCAAATGTGAGAAAAAAATAATTAATGGTACTACCAAATGTGACAAAAGTACGGCCAAAAACGATGTTAGTACTACCCAATGTGACAATGAAACTGTCAAATGTGGAAAAAAAAAAAAAAAAAAAAAAAAAAAAAAAAGGTACCACCAAATGTGATAAAAGTACAATAAGATGTGACATCAAACCTACCTAATGTGAAATAGAACCATCAAATGTGAGAAAACAAATAAAAAAACCACTGAATGTGACAAAAGTATAGTCACATGTGATGTTGGTATTATACAATTTGAGGATGGAAACATCAAATGTGAGAAAAAAAAATAAGGGAACCACCAAATGTGACAAAAGTACTGTCAAATGTGATGGTGGTACTGTCGAATGTGACAATAGAACCATCAAATGTGAGAAAAGATAAGAGAACTACCAAATATGACAAAAGAACAATCATCTGTGATGTTGGAAATCCACAATGTGATGATGGAACCGTCAAATATGAAAAAAAAAAAAAAAAAAAAAGTAAGGAAGCCACCAAATGTGACAAAAGAACTATCACATGTGATTTGGAACTGCACAATATAATGATGGAACCGTCAAATGTGAGAAAAAAGTAAGGAAACCACCAAATGTGACAAAAGAACTATCGTATGTGATTTTGGAACTGCACAATATAATGATGGAACCGTCAAATGTGAAGATTTGGTAACCTGATATAGCAAATTTCCTACTAATGGGTACCGTAGCCCCCTTTTTTTAGGGGGTATGGTAGAATTACCCTCCTTATTTAAATCCACTGTACTCCCTATTTTTTGAGGGGGGTATAGTACCCACTTAAATCTTAGCCATAGATCTTGCTTGTTTTAATCTAGTCTGTTTATTTAATTTTATTAAAATACTTGCTACCGATCATCTAGGTTTAGGTGTTGTATAAAACCCAAAAAAACAAAACAAAACATACAGGTTCTTCTTTTGTCAAAGCGTTTAAGAGAGATCGCGGTAGAATTACCCTTAAAATCTTAGATCTTTTGGCAATTACAATAAAACTTGTGACCTTCTAACAAAGTCCAGTTAATAATAACAGTGATTTTGATATTATAGCATTATTATTTTATTTTTATTTTTGAAACGAAAGTATTTAAACATTTTTGAGTATCTAATTATTATTTTGAATGGAATGAAATAATAGCCGTAGAAATTCATCTTATAATTACAATGCTTATGGAAACAACATTTTGAATGAAATGAAATAATAGCCAAAGTGTCACCACTCATAACAAAAGCAAATACTTTAAAAAAATAGGAAAAATAAAAATAAAAGACAAAATATGATACATAATATCTATCAAAATGAACAAAGCTAGGAAAATTTTCAAAAAATTGTAATTTACACCACTAACTTTGTCTAAAATTATTTTAGGGCTTTAAGTTTAAAGTTGGATACTTTAATTCAGTAACTTTACCCAAAAATCATTTGGATTCTTTAAATTTGAAGTTTGTCATTTTCGTCTGGTAACTTTACCCAAAAAAATCATTTTAGTTCTTCTAAGGACTAAAGAAATAAAATGATCTTATATAACCAACTTCAAACTATTTAATTACAGATGAAGAATTAATTACAAATACAATCATAGCAAAGCTTCTACACTAAACAACAGATTAAGCATTGTAAGGCAAATATATCAATAAGAATTTGTTCAAGTATTGATGTTGTCTCAACAAACAACACAATCATTCTCTTTCTATTGAAAATATCAGGAGGTTTCAGTTGATCTGCAAAAGTCTTGATGCTAGAAAATCCATATATGAAAAGACATGGGAACAAAGCATTCAACTTTAGATTTTAAATGCAAATATTATAAATATTAAATAGTACCTCCTCTCCCATTTTATTTTTAATAAAAAAAAATTAGTAAATGGGAAAGAATTCATAAACCAGTTAACATTATAGAATACTAGATGTAATATAGAAAGTACAGATGCTAATTTATAGTCACTTAGTACATAACCAATAGAACAATAAAATTAATGCAAAACCAACACCCTTATTTTAAAAAGAATGCTTGGCCTAGTGCAATGATTTAATCCAAATATTTCAAAATTTAGAAGAAAATATAACATTGTATTAATATTTTATCTGGATCAAAAACAAAAGGAGAAGAATCAAGAACTCTTAGTCTTAATAATATAGTCTTGACAATAACCTAGTGATCTAATGGCACCTCTCTTACCCAGGGGCCAGGGATGAGCATGGTCTCCGGTTCAAGACCTGGATTATCACAATACAACTGATTGAAAAAATATAATAAAAAACTACAAATAATGCAAGAGCTGTTGATCCAGCCAATTAAGATGAAAAAAACTTAAGACGTTAAATATTTAAAGTTCATCCAGCCAATTCAGTTGATATCACCAACTAAACTCCTCCTCCGCCGTCGTCAACATGGGAATAATCCAAGAGCTGTTGTTTAGTTCTCTTCCATAAGATGAAATTCTGGTTGAATAATCACAGAAAAATGAGTGGTAATTCTTAGTTTTGAGAGAGTAGAATACATTGCTATTGTCCTGAACTTTTGGCAAGTAAATTTTGTTCCTCATTCCTTTCACTGCAGCCAATTCCGAGAATGAACCCCCGGGACCAACATAGAGCATTTTATTTCTCAAATTCCTTACTTCATGCCATTTCATGTGTGACCAATTCATCCGCGACCGTGAACCACTTGGAGAGAGGTTCAATAAGAAAATGTGAACAGATGGCTCACAATCGTGCATCTCAAAAACTGCAAAAAGCTTCCCATTATCTTCTACCAGGTAACTTAGTTCATATGAATCACATATATGCTCTGGAAGGGCAGTAGAAAAAACAGTCCAACTACATGAGTATTGGTTAGGGGCTCCTAAGTACTCATTAAGATCAAATACTGCCAGCCTTCCTAGCTTATACAAACAATAGAACTTCCCTTTGTATAGTACGGGAGTGCATCCAGATAGCTCAGAACAAGAATCCCTTTTAAATTGGCAAATAGTCCAATCCAACTCACCACGCCTAATAAAGCCAACTTGCATTCCTGCAAATGTTACTCCAATGACAACACAATCTCCAGAAGTTGGAGGTGAGGAAAAACACATCGTTTCAAATGCATACTCATGATGATAACTTGGAAGTTTTATCTTAATCTTACTAAAAGGATGAAAGAAAAAGACGCTGCAGTCAGCTTGAGATAAAAGTAGCCAACCATACTTTGAATACCTAATCATTGCACCCAACATTTCTGGAATCACCATATGATATGTGCTGTTATATATTGGGTGAAAAAAACTGCATTTGTAGTTGCCCACAGACATTAAACATGGAGATTGTGAATGTGGGGAGTCCAATAACAGTAGAAGCGGCTTACTAATAGGAGTTCTTAATCTTCATGATTTGCAAATGGCACGAAAAGTACTATAGTCCGCGACAAAAAGATGTGCTGACACTAATTGAAGAAGTTCGGGTAGAAGCTTAGCCCAAGATTTATCAAATTCTTTGTTCTCTTGGTCTTACTCCCGGTTAATTTGGATAAATTCCTCAGCCATATAAAGTCGGAAGGTGCGTCCTTCAATTTCCCTTTTTATCTTTTGTACGTGACTGAAAAAAAAAAGTAAATGATATGAAAGGCACATTAATAGAAGTTTTCTTAGATGAACTTTTATAGTCTATGAAACTATGATAGAGAACCCCTCAACTCTACCGTCTAAAATTATAAAGATGTTAAGAACCTTATATTTAAATAATTAGCACTTTCGAGTGTTTTTAACAGAAATATCGAAGGTTTAAATATCTCTCCTTCATTGTATCAATAAATGTGTGTGTGTCTATATATAAATATATATATATATATATATATAGTTGGATTCATATATATATATATATATATATATATATATAGTTGGATTCAAGTTACACCTGGTGTAACTCACTTAGAGTTACACCGCTCAATATTTTTTAATTGGATGCGAATATTAACAAATCCACCGTTAGATTACATTATCTTTGTATATTCTTTATACTTGAAAAATTTTAAGGTAATCAAAAATTAATATCCATGTTATCAACCAATTGTTAAAATTCAAATTTTTGTAGTTTAAAATAATGCATAAAATATGAGTTTATGGATTAAATGGTAAATAGCATCCAATTGATATGAAAATTGGCATGCATGTTAAGAACATATAGAATATGTAATTCAACGGTTAGATTTTCAAAATATTAATTCAATAATAAGTTATTAAGTGGTGTAATATTGCTTAAAGTTACACCAGGTGTAACTTGAACCCAACTCATATATATATATATATATATAGTATATATATATGTATATATATATAAAAGATCTTGTTTTACTTTCTTTTTTTTTTAAGGATTCGATAGTTGAGAGAAGAGAGATAAAATTTGAATGTTCATGATAACATATTTTTATATGGATAAAGTTTAGTTACAAAATTGGTTGTAACCTAAAACTACAACCTTACTCAATAAAACAAGTATTATTACATATTTGAATTATATGTTCTTTATGCCCTTAATACACGTCAAATTTTGTATCAATAAGCTATTATTTAATATATGATCAATATTCTTATACTTTATACAGAATTTTAAACTACAAAAAATTACAATTTAAACAATTTATTGATGACATAGCTATTGATTTTTAACTTTCAAAAAATTTTGCAAGTATAGAGGATTTAAGAAGAATATGTAATCTAATGGCAAATTTGTCAAAATTCGGCTCTAATAAAAAGATATTGAGTAAGGTTGTAACTTAAGACTAAAATCAATTTTGTAGCTAAATTTTGTCCTTTTTACATTTATAGAAAGAAGGTTTTACAAAAAAAAAAAAAAAACAAACAAACAAACAAATCGCAGAGTAAAGAAATTTAACCACAAGAAAAAAAAAAAGACGAGTTCAAGTTACATTTGGTGTAACTTGACAAGAGTTACACCATTTGTACACCAGGTGTAACTTCAACCTATCTCAGAGAAAATATATATATATATATATATATATGTTATACTTATTAAACCAAGAAATATAAATAGCATAAGTGGAGTTGAACAAATATAAGGAAAAAAATTCAACATACCATTGGTTTTACCTTTTGTTTGGGAAGGAGTGAGACTGCAACCGTCGGTGGTGTTGTTGGAGAGAGAAGAAGAAGAGTTAGATGAATTGGTGTAGTGGGACGTGGGACTTCAATTTGGAGCGAGAGGCTCCTAAGGCCAAGTCTTAAGTACTAAATAGTTATGTCGGTTTTACTTGAAAAATAAAATTAAAAAGTCTGTTTTTCAGATTCCTAGACTCCTAGTCCTAGCAGAAGTAAATTGAGTACAGTTCCAATTTAATCGGACGTGACCTCAAAGGACGATATTAAATTAATAACATGCTCTTCTAAAAAAAATTCCTATATTAGATGGGGACTCACGTGATGCTTAAGTCTCCTAGGTCAAGGATTACTAGTTCTTCTCGGAATTGGAAAACTACTCATCGTACATATACCTGTACCCCACACAATAATTAGCCCACGGAAAAAATTTAACAGAGTCAGAGGTAATATAGATTGAACCCTCAAACCTCTGTAACTCTCTCTTTGGCTTCGCTATTTCGAAGGTTTCATTGCTGCCAACAATATTACTCCATCAGCTTTGCAAAAAGAACAGGTTCAATTGGTTTGTAATTTTTGTTCTGCGATAATATGTTTTTTTCTCCACCAACATTGAACTGCAAAAAGAACTTTTAAAGATTTTATATATCCAATCTTTGAATTGGGATGTTTCTAATCCTAAAATTGCAGTTTTTACTCTGAATTGAATGCTTCAAATATTTATGTCTATGTATTTTTTTTTTTTAATTATCTGTACATGCCATTTGGGCCCAGAATTAGCACTAGTCAAACCTGTTGGACTCGATGATTTAAACTCTCAATTCTGTTTTGTATTAGGATTTAGGACTTGGAGTGTTCATCTTTGTCTATGGATGATATATAGTTATTAGCAACTGTTCAACATTATGTTGGATTTTAATATTTTTCAATAAAGTTCGTGGAGGACTATGTTACCCATGTTGATAAATTGTAGTATTATGGATTGAGGTGTGTCCATGTTATATTTGAATTAACGTGATTGAACCCATGTGTTGTATTCGTATCCAAACCGTGAAGCTCTTTTGACCATTTAGCTAAATGTCAATTTATTAATATACTCTTCAAAATTGTAAATATATAAACTTATTAACTACTTTAATTTATTTTGTTTGACATATTATGTTTTTTCATTTATATATATATATATATATATATATTGTAATTGATTATTTGTGATATTGAGATAATTGTAATATAGTTGGTTAATAATTTGATAGAATTTGATAAACAACTGAAAACAACTAACTCATTTAATAAACATGTTATGTCAATGTTAAAGAATCTTGATTCAAACAAAAATTGCTACTCCTGGTTACATGACATAAAACCCCACACGAAACTTGCCATGTGTGTGTGAATCATATATAGTTTATTCCTAGCGAGTTACTTCAAAAACAAGCCAAAAAGCCTAATGTAGGTTACGAGTCAAGACAGTTAAGTCCTTACCATTCTAACTTCATATAAAATTTGGACCCGTTGTTTTCATGGATATGATTGATGGGCACTGTGAATATTTCTTGATGAACTTTGATATCAAATTCAACTGCATGCTTTGAAATAGGTGTTCTACATCACAATAAGCTTCTGATATCAATTGGTCTTGACTATTTACGATTAATTGCCTAGTGTGCTTAATTTTGATGTGGTTGCTCGTTATTGGATTATTTTCTTTATATAATAGATGCAATTAGTATACTACAAGATATTTCATAAGATTTTTCTTAGCTGATTTACAATAAAATAGCTTCAATTTGAATTTATTGAAATTGTACCAAGTTCTATTCATTTTATATTAGAAAAATTGTTGGGGCTTATATGTTTTTTATTTTTACAGTTTAAGATGACAGAAGCTTCAATCGAAAATAAACCTTTTATGCAAGTAGCAAATGAAAAGAACTCAATCGATCCTCTCCTCCTAATATCCATCAATCATATCCCTGGTTTCTGGTTCGTGATGGAAAATATCTAGAAAGACAATTATTTTTCAGCATATCTGAAAATCGATTTTACAGAAAGTCCATTCCGGAGATGTACAATAAACAGATATGCACTCACACTAATGGATGGTTGGTGTTGAAGGATGTTGAGTCTCTGGATTTATGCCTTTTGAATCTTTCATCTAAGGAAGTGATGCAACTCCCTCGATTGGAAACTATTACTGATTGCAGTGTTTGCATTTTGTCTTCACCACCAAGTGACCCTAATAATCCTTGTCATGTATTCTTCATTGATACTGATGAGTGCATATTTTACTTTTGTCAGCCTGGTGAGGACAAATTTGATAAAAGAGAATTTCGTCATGTTGATGATAGCTACTACATAACGTATGCAACAATGTTTGAAGGAAAACTTGTTTTCCTTTTGTTCGAAGATGCATTATTCACTGCTGAATTTGTAGGGTCAGAGCTTCGATTTATGGGGTTCACAGGAGGGCAAATAGCTAAGCCATCACCTCCAGAGATATTCCATGTTAAAACATATTTAATTGAATCTTGTGGAGAGCTCTTATATGTTCACAAGATGTTCATTCCAGTTCACAGGGTTTATGGTTTTTTGATTTTTCGAGCGGATCCTATAAAAAAGATGTGGATGCAAGTGAAGAGTATTGGAGAGAGGACTATTTTTCTTTCCAATGATAGTGGTATCTCTTGTATTGCAACAGAGCAAGGAGTTAACCGAAACTCAATCTACTTTACCAAGAGTGATGATCGATTTCTCTATATTTTTGACTGAGAAGATTGTAGCATTTCAAAGTTCCTACCATGTTCTATCGTAAGCTATAGCGGCATAGAACTTGATTGGGTTATGATATAATTGAATTCATTTTATATTTTGATTTTTATGTAGTCAACAAACTTGATGTCATTTTTTGTTTTCTTGGAATAATTGAAGCTCAATGGCGATTAATTGCACATGTGGCATGTAACGTATCGAGGTTGCTCTAGTATGCTCTAGTATGCTTATCTTATTTAAGGAGTTGCAGATTTCTTTTGTATTCCAGCACCTGTATTCTAATTCATGGATGCATTTATTTTGTATACTCATGTTGTATCGTCACTTGTATGTATGAACGTGGGTGGGTTGGTAGTGGTATTTAGAATTTTATGGATTTGTTTTTAACTTTAGATTTTTTTTAGCAGTAGCTATCGGAAAGTTTTGTTAAAGATTTGAAAGTAGTGGTTTTTTTTGGATAAATTTGAAAGTGGTTTCTCTTTTAGGGAAAAGTTGAACGTGGGTTTGAATGTGGTATTTGAAATTTTTTGGATTTCTTTTGGATAGGATCAATTTCTACTAAAATAAATATTCAAATTTCCTTATATGCCCTTAGATTTTTTTTTGTTTTTTGAAGAGCCCTTAGAGTTTTTTTTTTTTTTTAAAGTGTAGTATGTATATAATAACTACTTGGTGGTGAGAAGTTTTTTTTTTTTTTTTTTTTGGAGAAAAATGTAAGATCATATAAAAAAGGAAATTAAGAAACATCGTTTTGGAAAACACATTCCAAATCAAAGAGTAGTTCTTTTAGCCAAACATTAAAATCTGCAGATAAAACTGTTCTTCTGGCGAGTGCATGAGCTAACTTATTCCCACCTCGACGCACATGGATAAACTTGCAAGCTTGAAACTGACTGGCCTAACGACGTGACTCCTCAATGACATTCCCATACAAGGTATTACAACAAACCGGAGAATTCAACGCCGAAACCTCTCGCAGACAATCACCTTCCACTAACACCTTGGATAGACACATCTCTTGGGCAAAAAGAACAACCCTACGCACTGCCATGGCTTCAGCCATTTCTACTGACAGAGGAAGAGGGATCCGTTGAGACAATGCAACAATTATCGCACCATCCGAGTCCCGTGCCGCCACTCCAATCCTTGCATAACCCAGATTCTCAAATAGAGCAGCATCAAAATTCACCTTGAAATAACCATCTGGAGGACGAAACCAGCGCACAGGAACAGCATCACCACGCGTCATTGCTTTAGTCTTTCCTACATCAAAGAACTCATGCACAAGGCCATTTGCTCTCTCACCCCCTTCACTCAATGGCCAAGTAGGTTGGTTTTCTCTCAACCTATTACGCCTCTACCACAAACAACAGGAAATTGTCGAAAACAAAGCCATCTGAAACTCTGAGACACTGCTCATAACCTCCTCCAACAGCTCGAGAAAGCTCCTTTATTGTTTCCTATAGAACCTGGCAAAATAAAAATTTGACTTCCATACCGCCTGGGCATGATCACATAACCATAAACAATGGATCAATGACTATGAAGGTTCATCACACATTGAACATGAAGCTTCAACAGGGACATGTCGGTGTTGGAGATTCACTTTTGTTGGAAGAAAATCACGCGCAGCTCACCAAATAAAATGACGGACTTTATTCGGAGTCTTGATCTTCCAAATCCCTTTCCAAACCTTGCTCTGCCCTTCCAAAGAAGAAGTACCCGGACTTAATCTTCTTGCATGTGTCTTTAACATTTGATAGCGCTCCGCACACTATAATCCCCAGTAGGAGTTAAAGGTCAAATCAACAAATCCTCAACCCACCCTTCACTCACCGGGATCCTCTTGATCAGCTTAGCCTCCCACGGCAAAAAAACGTGATCCACTAAACCCAGATCCCAAACTCTTCTACCAGCCATGAACAGGTCCTTCACATAGATAATATCAGTATTAGTCCGCGGAGAAACCACCCTACTGCTTGACATATCCGGCAACCAATTATGCTCCCAAATTTTAATAGATTCCCCATCCCCCACTCTCCAAACAGCCCCTTTTGTGATGACATCCCTCGCTTGTAAAATACTCCTCTAAGCAAAAGAACATCGTGGATGAACCGGAGATCCCAATATGCTACCATTAGGGAAATAATTCGCACTAAAAACCTTATAAAGTAAAGAGTCTTTATGATGTAATCAGCGCCATACCTGCTTTGCAAGAAGAGCATCATTAAAATTTTGAATGTCCCTAAAACCCATGCCTCCCATCGACTTAGACGAACAAAGAGTACTCCACTTAACCCAATAAATTTTTTTTGATTCCCCTTGCCCCCACCAAAACTTTTGGATCATTGCTTCAATGTCTTTACATAAACCAACCGGCAACTTAAACACTCTCATCGAATAGGTAGGTATAGATTGTACCACCACTTTTATCATAACTTTCTTCCCCGCCTGTGACAAGAGCTTCTCTTTCCATCCTTGCATTTTTGCCCAAATCCGTTCTTTAATATGAGTAAAACATGCTTTTTTCTCTCTACCAACAAAAGATGGCAACCCCAAATACTTCTCATAATGCTGAATAGCAAGAACTCGCAGAAACAGCTTTATCTCTTCCATGGTTTAGGCATCTGTATTCTTGCTAAAAAATAGAGTAGTTTTGCTCGCTCCTATATATCATCTATGCTGAAGCTTCTTCATAAAAACCCAATAATTCTTGGATCTTTTCACACTCTAATAATGAAGCTCTACAAAACAAAAGACAATCATCTACAAAGAAAAGATGGGTGAGTTTTGGGCCATTCCTACATATAGAGAAACCATGAATTTCCCCTTTCAATGCCGCTTCTTTCAGTATTGCATTTAAGCCTTCTATACAAAAAAGAAATAAATAAGGCGAAAGGGGATCCCTTTGTCTTAGACCCCTGGAAGGCCTAAACAGACCCTTTGGCTCACCATTGACCAGAATAGAGTGGGATACAGTTGTAATACACTCCATTAACAAAGCCATCAAATCTTCATGAAAACCTAATTTGAGAAGAATTTGTTCAAGAAAAGCCCACTTCACCCTATCATAAGCTCTGCTCATATCCAACTTAAGCGCCATGTAACCCTACTTGCCTATACAATTATTCTTCATATGGTGCAAAGATTCAAAAGCAATCAAAATATTATATGTGATTAGCCTATTAGCAATGAAGGCACTCTGAGTTTCCGATACAATAGAATCTAGCAATGGTTTGTGGCAATTAGCAATAACCTTACTAACAATCTTATATAACACATTACAAAGGCTAATAGGCCTAAAATCAGACTCAGATACCCTCTCTGGATTTTGGACTTTTGGACTTTTGAAATAAGAGTAATAAAAGTATGATTTATAGATTTCAAGATGGATCTAGAATTTAAGCATGATAGAACAGCATGAGAGATATCCATACCTACATTAGTCCAATAAGTCTGGTAGAATAAAGGAGGCATCCCATCTGGTTCCAGAGCCTTTAAAGGAGCCATATCCTTGATTGCACCTTCCACTTCATCCACTGTAAAGGGCCTTGCCAAGTCATTCCTTATGTCTTTGGTCACCACTGGTTAAACTCGTTCCAAGATCCGTTCTAGATTACGTGGATTGGAAGAAGTAAACAAATTGGCATAGAACTCTATCAACAAACCCGAGACTCCCCCTCATTTACCTGCCAAGTACCATTCTCATCCCGCAAACCCTTTATAAAGTTCCTCCGTTTACGTTGAGTAGATACACCATGAAAGAATTTAGTATTTTGATCCCCACTTTGTAACCACTGAGAAATTTTTATTTATGTAGAAGTGAGTATTTTAATTTTTAAAAATTATAGAGGTAAGTTACATTTTAGGATTATTTGTAGTGGGAATTTTTTTTTTTTTTTTTTTTTTGAGAATACTAAAAATTTTTAACACACACACATGGGGAGAGGAGAGAAGGTTTTTTAAAAAAATTTATAGTGGTGTATATCCAAAAAGGCTTAACTCTTGGATACACAGTACAAGTTTTAAACCTCTTTAACTCACACTCATTTTTCAATGTGGAATTAACCCACCATTTTTTCTTTTAAAAATACTAAATATTTTTAACACACACATAGGGAGAGGGGAAAATGTTTTTTTAAAGAAACTTATAGTGGTATATATCCAAAAGGGAACTTATAGTAGTGTTTTTTCTTTGTAGTGGGAAATTGAGAGCGGAGAGTGGAGACTCATCAAAGATCAAACTTGTCTTTTATGAAATTTTTGGCATTGCAAATAGTTGTGGGACTTATTTTTGAGGGTGAGGGAGCATAGTTATGAAACCCGGACCGGACCGTACGGTCCGACCGGAAAAACCTCGAACCGCTCATTTTTGCGGTTCTTTTAGCATCAAGAACCGCTCAATGTGAAAAATACAGGGACCCGTGCGAACCGCGGTTAGACCTCACGGGTCTGTGAACCGTGAACGGTTCTCACGGTCGGACAAAATCCAAAGATTCCAAACAGAAAACGAAAAAAAGAAATCAAATTGGACAACAAATTTAATAGAAATCAGATCCCACAACACAAAATCCAGTTCTTACAACAAATTTGGATCAGAACAATCAAATATTAAAAAAAAAAAAAAAAGAAGAAAAAGAAGAAGAATCCGATCTGACCCAGTCGGTGGTGGGGAGGAGGATGAACGGCGGTGGGGCGGCGGATGAACAATCTAATCTAACCCAGTCGATCTCCACCGGCGCGCATCTTGATCTCCAGTGGCTTTGTTCTCCACCGGAAATGTTGTGTGACGGGTGAGACTGAGAGCAAAAGACTGAAAGAGAAAGAAAAAGAATGAGAAAGAAAAGTAAAAGAAGAAAAGAAGAAAAGTAAAAGAAGAGAAGAAGAGAAGAGAGGAGTCAGATGAGATGAGAGACAAGACTTGAGAGGAGTGGGTAGTGGTACGGGGATGGGATGGGGATTGGGAAAACGTGTGGAGGATAAAAAGCAAGAGAAAAAAAATAAAAAAATAAAAAGAAAACATGTGGTCCGTATGAATTTATGAATGCAAGGAAACAAAAGAAAGGAATAAAAAATTATAATTTACCACAATATTTTCACAATATTTTACAATAAATTTTAAGTAAAAGATAATTATTTGTTAATATTAATAAGTAAAAAAATAATTTTAATGATAGGTTCAAATTAGAATTAGTAACAACTTTTCACATCAATTTTATTGTGAAAGTATTGCTAAAAATATTGTAAAATTCTTTAGTGCTGAACACTTACTGCGTGCTTTATTGCAATCAACCACTTCCTACTTTGGTTTTGTTATTTATTTAACTTTAACCATTTTTAAATGCATGGACATTGACTATTTAAATAGCTGCAGATTTGATTTTGATTTTTTTTTTAATTCATAATAAGTGGTGAATATTGACCATTCAAATGGCTTGGAGAGTTGGGAAAAAAACCTATCCGCACTCAAATGGGCTTGGGCATGAGCAAATAAATTAATTTGCCTCTTAATTATTTTATCCAGTTTTATAAAATAAAAATGATTGGGTACTAAAGTGTACTTTGTTATGACTTAAAAATAATTTAAAAACTCAATAATTATTTATGTTTTTTTAGAATTTAATAATTCTTATTTGTATAATGAAAGTTACGTTATAAAAAATACTATCTATATTTGTTTTGGATTATTTTAGTTAAATTTTCAATTTTAGTTTATTAAATATATTTATTTAATAATTTAAATAATTATTAAATTAATTATGACGTCATCACGGTTTTAACCCGGTTCACCTCGGTTTGAACCTCTCTCTTTTACGGTTCAATGAACGGTCCGGGTCTGAAAACCATGTGAGGGAGGAGAACGTGAACACAAAAAGTTATCTTGGAGCAGGTTTTTTTATTCAGTGAATTATTAATTAAATAACTTGTGATTGTTGGAGTGGTAGTTTTACTTTTATCTGAGCATTAGTATTTTACTTGAGCTTTTAAAGGGAACCAAAAAAAAAAAAAATACATTAGTTTTTAAAGGTGTAGTTATCCACAAATTTGAAAAAAAAAAAAAATAGAAGAGGTGGCCTGGGTAAGTTTTTTTTGGATAGAATCATAGCACGTGGGATAGATATATTTTTTTTTTTTTTCAAATTAGAGATAAAAGAAACTGTTTTTTAAATTTAGCTAAAATTTAGAAGTTTTTAAATTAGTAATTTTACATGTATAACCTATTAATGTAGCTGGTAAATTTTAGGGTATTTTAAGCATCAAAATTAAGGAATTTAAACAGGAAAAGCTTATACAATAGTAGTATAGATAATGAAACCTTAAACTCTTGATAATTTTCATTAAAATTTCATTTGAACCACGTATTAAACAGTTTTTATTTATTTATTTATAATACTAAGTATTTTTAACGGTTAAACCTGTGGTGCTTTAATAATGGTTTTAGAAAATTATGGAGGTTTAAATGATACATTTCAAAAATTCTAAAGTTTAAATGAAATATTTTAAAACTTTAGATTTAAGTTCTAAAAAATAATTCTTCTCAAAAACAAAAAGTTTTAAAAAATAATTCTAAAAAAATAAGTATTAAAAAATAAATTTATAAGAGATAAAAATCCTGAGTCAATTACAAAATGTCATATCAACATCTAAGTCATTCCTAAATTTTATGCCAAATAAATTAAATAAAACAAGAAAAATGTTAACGGACACTACAAAGTGTCCATTAAAGATGATATATTGTAAAATTTACCTAATAAAAAGTTAGTATAAATTGATAAAATAATTGAAAATAATACTGAATTAAAAGATAAACTCAAAAAGTTGACATTATTAGCTCTACATCCTATAAAATTGGTCAAAAATCTTAAAAAAAATTTGACTTTATTGACATGTTGTTTCTTAACGGGCACCTCCCATAAATTAACTACCCTACTTATGCGATGTCATATTGGCAAGTACAAAAGCATGCTACAACTAGTGACTACTTCATCTAAAAAAAACTAGTGACTACGCTACATGGCAGTCTGCAAAGCTTCACAATATCGTAGCAAGACTCAACTAGTCATGACAACTGTAAAATTTTCGCCATCTCATTTCTTTTTTGACGTCATCATTTATCATTTATGGATCATTAAAAAAAATCATTTATCCTTTATAATGATGGTGAGTATAATATTATAAATGGATCTCAAGCTGGTTGTAGGCAGATAGAATTAACTTGGATTCTCTAAATAATAGATCCTAACAAAAATGGGGCTTAGTAGAACTGTGATTAACCAATACATTGAAAAATTACAAAGAATCCTAACAGAATCCAGCTTTTGTGTGTGTATACCAAATTTTGTAAACCTGCATATCCCCAAAGACCCAAAATCCAGAAATGCTACATGTATTCTCCAACTCCTCTTTACAACAAGCGAATCTAACCCTTCAACCCCCCAAAACAATATTTCTTTTCATCTGAAAAAGAAGAGAATGATCTCTCAAAGGAAGGTTAAGCAGAACCTTTTTATGCAATAAATCCAAAGAATATGAGCCACGATTTTACTAAGTCAAAATCAAGCAGTGTTAGCAAAGCAGTGCCAATTCATTGCCGGCCAAAACAGAACCAATGTCCAATTAGGCTTCTTCTATTGTCGTAGATGCTCCCGCCTCTCTATACTATATTTCTTTCCAGAAACTAAAAGCAAAAGGATTTATGGATGGGTGAATTAATCCTCATCCTCAGTTAAGGAGGCAAAAGAGAAGGGTCTGAACTTGTAGCCATCACCATGATAAAACTTGTTTTGAAATTCCACCCAATGAAGACGCAGGGCATGAAGAAAAGCACTAAGAGTCTCCATCATGAGTAGAATAAAAGCAGTCGCAAAGGCAAAAACAGCTAGCCCCACTAACCGGATGACAATGTTGTCATACCTGTCATAACCATCCTTTATAATATCAAATACTAAGGAAAGAACAAGCAACATTAATTGCTGAGTGTAGTATAGAGTACTATACAAGTAACACACAGAACGGTTAAAAAAGCAGAGGCATGAAAATGTTGTCAATCAACTATACCACGTAGTAAGTTGTACCAGAGTTTTTTGGAACTGTATTAATTTCAACGAAGGACTGACAAATCAACAAATCCAAAACCAATATTAATCTCATGAACAATTTTAAACCAAAACAAGATCCTGATCAAAGTGATTCAATCAGTCCTACAAGGAAATCAAACCTGGATTTGAGCTACCACTCTATATCTAAACCATATTTCAATGTTTTACGTATGGCCTGTGCAAACCACGTGGATGAGTAGCTCCAAATCATGCAATAGCAGAATGGATAAAGTAAATCCCTACAGGAGTGAAATTGGGAGCAGAGCAACGTACAAAATGTGAGGAGCATCTTTTTTTTTTTTTTTTTTTGGATTTAAAGGAGGAAAGTTCTAAAGCTTTTCTCTCTCTCCTCTCCCCAAAATTCTGGTGGGTTTTTAGTCTTATATGTCATGAGTCCAATGAAGAATCTGCCCGTAATGGGGTCCTTTTTTGGGATGTGAGTTTCTCTATAGGGGTTTTTATGTTTGGGAATTAGAGGCTGTGTCGAGCTTCATTGATACCAAATATGGCTCTTAGTAAGGGGGTTTGGAGGATAAAATGAGCTAGAAATCAGATAGAAATAGGGGCTCATGGTTAATGATTATTATAGTCTTCTAGTGGGCTCTAATGATTATTGTATTCCCTGAAAAAGCATTTGGAAGCAGATCCCTTCTCGAGTGGCTCTTTTTCTGGATTGCTGCTTTGGGAAAATGCTTAACAATTGACAATTTACAAAAAAAATGAAGGTTTGGATATTGGATTGGTGTTATATGTGCAAGTGTAATGGTGAATCAATTGACTCTCTCTTCCTTCATTGTCCGGTTGCTATGAATTTGTGGTCTATGATTTTGGGTTTGTTTGGAGTAAATTGGGTTATGCCGCAATCAGTTGTGGGTCTCCTAGCTTGCTGGCAAGGCTGGCTTGGTTGTCATCAAAATGGTCATATATGGATAATTGTTACTCATTATTTAATGTGGTGTTTTTGGAGGAAAAGAAAATAGTAGGTGTTTTAAAGATAATGAGAGATCCATACCAAACCTCAAGTTTTTTTTCTTTAGAACTTTATTAAATTGGTTGCCTGCTTTGCGAAACCAATCATTCTCTTCTTTTCTTGATTCTTGTAATTTTTATACTTGATTTGTTGACCATTGTACACTCCCTGTGTAACAGGGAGTTCTGTGCAGTAAGGTGTTCCGTTTTTTATATAAATAAAACTTATTACTTATTAAAAAAAAAAAAAGTTATTTTTCCTTAGAACTTTATTGGATTGGTTGTCTGCTTTGCGAAACCAATCATTCTCTTTTTTTCTTGATTTTCTTGATTCTTGTAATTTTTATACTTGAATTGTTGACCCTTGTACACTCCCTGTGTACTAGGGTGCTCCTTTTTGATATCAATAAAACTTATTACTTATAAAATAAAAAATAAAAAATAAAAAAAGAGAGTGAAATGAGAATGAAGCAAAAAAAGATAGTTTCTTATGCAGCAGTATAGAACTAAAAACTCACCCCCAGGCAAGGAGGAGGACTTTCTCATAGAAAACAGTCGACAATTCTGAGTGGGCTAAGCTGTAATAGCAGTAACAGACACCAATTAGATAATTATAGTAAATATCAAAGAAAGAAGTTAATGAAGACAAGAGTAAAATCCTGGCAGCACCTTAAAGCCCACAGTCGAAGATATGATGCCGTATTTGAAACAGCACCAAGAACAAACTCTATGGAGTGTATCATTTGGTGCACAAAGACCTCACTAAAATTAAACTCCTCATGATGTTGCCTTGCAGAATCAGGTTCCACATCAAGATCCATCTCAGAGGTACCAAGAATGCCGTAGGCGCGACCTTGGAATCTCTGGCAATATCATCAAGAAAAATCAGCTTCAGTCTCAGATCTTCCCAAGCTCCTAAATTTTGTCTCCTTGACTCATATGAGTAAAATAATAGATGAGTGGAGATTCTAGGTCCACAGACAGATAGAGGCTCATATGGATTGAAATTAACAATTCATGAAGAAAAGTGACAAGCAAATCATATTTCCTGAATATATTCATTTCTTTCCTAACTATGAAGGATTCTTTAAATACCAGTGATACTTAAGAAGAGCATGTAAAGGTTTAAAGTTATATAAGGAGAAGCTCAAACTAAATCTTTATTCATACATTTTTTACTCTCCCACAGGAAGTTTCAGATGCATCCAAAAACATGAGAAAACTAGCCTCTATCAATCATATGATTAAACAATGGTGCAAACACCAAATTAAAGCAGACCGATTTCATTGGTCCCGATTATGGGATTTAAATGATTTGAAGTTTATTTTATTTTGATGGTTTAAAAGATAGTTAAGATTTGATCTTCCGTCCTTGTTTGATGTAAGCCCCTGTCGAAACATTTGTTGATATGTTGATTTTGATGGATGGACATGTTTCAGAAATTATCCATAGCTTGGTTGATGCCAGGTAAACTCTAGGTGGTGAAGCCTAAAGTTTTCCTGCTCATGTTCATAATCCCTATAGGTATTCCTTTGGTGTCTTCTTCTCATGGCGTGTGACATTAGGAAAGACCTTGACTATGGATAATTTGAGGAAAAGAGGTATCATCATCGTGGACTATTATCATCAAGCAGGAATCACTGGCCCATCCATTAAAGAGCTCTAAAATCAAATTTCCACTGTAATTTTCTTAGTGTATGAGTTGATGGACAAATGACTATTGATATCCCATCCATCATCCATGTAATAGTAGGTGCACATGATGAGCATGACATAGCTACCTAATCCAAAAGTGGGTCCAATACTTTGAGAAATTAAGAATGTTTTCTTTTGCATCGGAGGAAACTTATAATGAGTCATACAAGGGCACACACATATACAAACTACTATTATGTTCAATTAATGGCCCAGCATGTAAACTAAAAAATCCAGTACAAAACAAGTGTGTTAAGAAACAATTATAAGCATACCTTTAAAATGAGCTAAACAATTGCAGATAATAGAGATTTTAAAGAAATGTATTCAGTTAAGCAGTGGGAATGTTCTGCTATTACAACAAAAAAAATCAGGCCAAAACTTTCCATTTTTGAGGAAGAAAGATGCTTGTGATAATCATAATATAAATTTTTGTTCAATATTATAAAGTTCAAGATATCCAAAGGAATAAAATAAAAAATAAAACTTTAAAAAAGGGGCCTGTGGATAAGGTTATCATTTTGAACAGGAAAATAGATAAGGCAAGCAAATAAGTGACAGTACCTCCGTGTGAAGCCTCTTTAAAATAAAAGGTTTTGGAAAAAGCATCCATGGAACTGCAATAAGAGCTAAAAGCAACAAGATAATCTGCAAAAGTTGAGCTTTAGTTATTGTCTAGAAGACTAGTAAATATAATTAAGTATACAGAGTGAGACTCAAAAGAGTGCAGATTATACCTGAAACGGTCTTTGGCCCCAAAATAACTGATTCTCACCAAGATTGTCAGTGGGACTCAAAAACATGTATATCATTACATGATAGAGGTCTGCCTGAGAACCGCTGCACCACTTTATGATGATAAGAAGTGAAAGATACCCAAAAAGGCTGTTAAGAAAGATCACCTGTGGCACAAACTGGTACCTACCAACAAGATGCAGAATAAGTTTGACGCTCCAAGGATGTAGGAAAGAGAGAAATAGAGGGAAGATGGAGAAAGAGACAAACCTTATGTCCAGTGAGCTGCTAAAAAAACGTGCATTGAAGTAACTTAATATAATTCCTAAGTTCATCTGGACCACACCCAACAATATAGACATCTTCATTTTCAGAGAATTCAAAAAAGGCAGCTCCGAACGGCTTCCACGCCAACTGGGATCCACACCAAATGGGTATGCATCTTGGTATTTGACTAAGCCAACAGTGCATGCATCCCTGACCAGAAAAGCAAAAGTAGATTATAGAATCAGATAATTGCAAAGCTAAATTCCTCTTAATTAAAAAAATATCCCAACAGACTATGGATAGCATAAAAAACAAAGAGCCTATATAAATACGAAGGGTGGATACTGAAGAGAAAAAGGTAATGCCAAAGAAAACAGGATATGCCTAAAAAACTGATAAGAAAGTTTCAGAACAGATAAAGAATATTAAAAAAAAATTGGATGACAAATAAATAAAAAAATCATTCTGAAAAAACTATCAAACTTAAAAGAAGTTATAACTTAATGCCAAACTTAATGATATTTAAAAGAGCCTTGTCGAGGGTTAAATAGCAGTGCATTTTAAGATTCCTAGTATTGCAGCATTAGCAAAACCCTTAATTCACCATGGAAAGAACCAACAAGCTATCTAATGAAAGCTCAAACTTACAATGATTTAATCACAACCACTCATCAAGCATATATGTGCGACTTAGAAAGTTCTCCACTGCTTTATATATACCTATATTCAATTTTATTGGGATGGGATTTATGACAACAGCATCCCAAGTCCCAACATCACTGATTTGACTTTATCCATAAATGATTAGAGGTGTAAATACTGAAACCTACAAGCACATCAACAAAGAAAAAAAATTCCTACAGGCACATGTTTATTTCAAAATTGAGATGCATAGCAACAACATTATAATTAAAAAAATTTATTTAAAAAAAAAAAAAAACTAAAGATTTCTGCCTGAGAATTGCTACAAAATATGAGTGATTCAACATATATCTCCACTAAAATGATCCAAAGGCATAGGCAAGATGCGAATATAAAAAATTTTCTTCAGATAATATATGTTGAACAAGAATGTTTGCAACTAAAACCATTGGTTTTAGTTTATGCAAAAATATGAGAAAGAAATAGATAAAACATACTTGCATTTAGTATCCCGGCATCTGTAAGCAGACCCACCAAATATGTGATAAGGAACCGAGAAGAATTCATTGTATATCAACCCACAGTAAATTGAAAATAGCGACATCAAAAGAAGTACATAGCGCCCACCAAATAGCATCTCCATAAAGCTTCCAAGTTTCTGCAGGAAGCATATATCAAAAAGGTAATAAGATTCACATGGTTAACACATTATCCCCTTTTTCAAATGCAATTCCAGATGCATAAAACATTAATGACTATACTTTTAGATAACATATTTACTTCAGGTATTTAAGTAAGAAAAATCACCACATAAGTAGTGATCATCAATGTCATCCATTTAAAAAATGGTTCAGCAGCATATTCTTTTTCTGGTGTTCCTCTAAAAAAAAAGACGTCAAAGCCATCATTTCTGTGCTGCTTATTAATACCCATATGCATGTTGTTGCTATTATTATGTAACCTCCTACTAATTGTAGTAGAAACAATACTATTGACTGCATCAAAAATGTGGAGATCGGTCATAATGATAGTTTTGTGGTTGCTATGACTGTCATAGTTGGGGTTCTAGCACTCTTTAATCATTATTAATGATGCTTCTGAATCAAATAATGACATATATACTCAATAAAATCATTACCTATAAAAAGAATACCTATTCAATTTGTACCAGCCTCTAGTAATCAATTATTTGTGATAAGGAAAAAGTATAAGTTTATAACACACAAGATATCATGACTAACTTTCCTTTTTACTAAAGTAGGAACCTAAATCACATCAATAGCTTTTTCTGAAAGAACACCTGTTTAAACTCCAAAAAAAACATACCTGTGTACTAAGCTTACTTTCACGAGCTAAGAGAACTAATGCTCCCAGCAACAAGCATATTCCATGACCCCAATCCCCAAACATCACAGCAAAAAGAAATGGAAATGTAATAACAGTGTAAACTGCAGGATTTGCTTCTTGATATCCTGCAACACTGCCAAAAAATTTCTTTATTAGTTCTCTGATCAAAAAGGAGAAGGCCTGTCCAATATTAAATGATAGAGGCACATTCCAACCCTTTTTCCCCATGATGAGCAGCATATTTGACTCACCCATATGCATCAACAATTTCCTGAAATGCATTTGTGAATTTGTTAGTTCTGAAATATGTGGGAGGTGATTCTAGAGCATCCATCGTGTGAAATATAATGCCCACTTGTGAACTGCTATCAAATGTCGCACGTTGCAGTGCAGCCTGAATCTGTTGAGTCATTAAAAAAATAAAAATAAACCTATTAATTTGCAAGGTCCTCTACAAGTAAAAACTTGCCTCAACTGTGGAGCATATTTTTAAACAAAACAAAATCAATACTAACGAGAAAGCAAAACAAGTTACCTGAGACTTTGCAAATATAGGACACCAGCCCTCTCCAACAAGACATTTTTTTGTCACATCAAAATTTAGCATATTCAATGTATCATATACAGCTTTCTCCCTTCTTACCTGGGAAAGGATGGGAAGCATGAAGTAGTTATCAGTATCAAGATAATGCTAAATTACTCTCAAGCAACCATTACAATGAAGTTCAGAAATTCCATAGAATCACCAATGACAGTAAAGAAGAAAAACAATTGCTAAACACCTGAATCTTACCATGTTCATCCATTTCACCAGGTGCATGCCTATGGAAGTAAGGGCCTTATTTCGATGACGAATCCCAGCATCCAAAGTGGTCTCCAAATCAGCAAGACGTAATGAAACCTGCAACCAAAAACCCAAACTTATATCCAAAACAATAGAGTGGTCATTATTACTATATTCAATAACTACCAATTAAGTAAAACTAGGTGATAGTTCGGAAAAGGCAAACTTGAAATTAATTGAAGTTATTAACTTCTAAACACTCCAGCATATTATTACTATTATTATTGAATAAAGACTCTTGACTCTGGATATCCTGAAAGTATAAAAACCAAATCATTTACAATACTAGTGTATACTAAAACGAAACTGCAGCAGAATGATAAGTCACCACTAGTGAAGAAACCATAATGTCACTGTGAGCTTTAACTTTATTCCAATATATGGAAAGATAAAGAGTCCACATCTGAGTACTTACTTCTCTAGTTATTTGCCTCTGCTTAGTAATATCTTCAGGAACAGGATAACAGTTTGCCCCAAATGCTTCACATATTTTAAGAATCTTTGTTCTTGCCTGCTCCCCTGAAAAAAAGACTACAAATACTGTTTTCTCAACCTGCAAAGGTCCAACTCACTGGAATCAGTAAGACTGAACAAGATAATTCAATAAATTGTTTCTTTTAAAGAAACAAGAACAAGAAGTTCAGTACAAGAAGGAACACGGATGGAGAAAGCCAACTACTAAGAAGGAATAAAGTTCAAAACAGGACAAAAAAAATTATCAGAAAACTCTATGGTAAATGAGAAGGAAGAAAACCATTTCACGTGATACAGGATCCACAATATCTTCATCTGCTGGTGCCTGATTGAAAAGCATATTGCCCCTTGTCGCACGAAACAACATCCTTTCAAATCTAAGAGCTTTGGATTTATATATAATCCCACTAATAAATCTCAAACCGGATTGGTCTGATCTTCCAGGTCTCATCTCCTGTAAAATGTAGAATTTATGATATATGCAGACATGGTAATTGCTTCTTCAGCGCCCCCCCCCCCCCAAAACAAAAAAAACAAAAACAAAAAAGTACACCAGACAACAGAGCAAGCATTATAAGGTGTAATGAATAAGTACCTGTTCAATTAATGACGATGTCTCAACATAGTCATTGTTTGAGTATACATTCTCATCTAATTCTCTCTCTGAAACTGCATGACTACCACTTGATACAAGAAATTCTCCTGCCTAAAATTGCCCCCAAAAATCCATTTATGAAAAGGGGTGGGAAAAAAAGCATTCAACATTAGAATTCAAAAATGCAAATCTTATATATTATACCCTTCCCCATCCCCCCCCCCCCCCCCCCAAAAAAAAAAATAGAAGTCTTGAAGGGAAAAGTTACATAAACCAGTAAACAAATAGAATACTGGACAGAATATAGAAAGTGCAGATGCTAAATTATAGGCACTAGTACAACCAATAGAAAAAAAAAAAATTTGAATGCAAAACCAATCCCGTCTTAAGAAAAATGCTTAGCACTAGTGCAGCATGTAAAGATCTAATCCAAACATTAGCCATTGCACCAAAAAAGGACAATATATAATGGCAGTATTTCTCTGAACTATAAATATCCTTTGTGAAAGGAAATTTGTTTAAGATAATAAGCAACAGAATAAGCCACCAGCCATGTAGCCTAGTAATATTTTTGCACCCAACAGCTGATGTAAAAGGATTGGGTTTTCAATTTCATCAGTCTAAGTAAGAAAATTGGGGGTTGGAGATAGAATGTCATAGGCACGTTATAGCTAACATAACCCCACCCCACCCCCAAATTAGAAATAAAGTAAAATAAAAAGAAACTTAAAAAAAAAAAAAGGGCAAGAAACATAGTGGATAAGATGCTCCTAGCATGAAACTATTACCAAGTATTTACATGTGTCTACAAGTGATTGTGTGCATGCACTTGTATATCCATATGCCAAGAAATCACCTTTTGCAAAACTATCTTGAACTCCAAGAGCTCATTATACGATTGTCGAAGTTTCTCACTATTAGAGTTCATTTCAATTAGCTCATGCTCGTGCTCAGCAAGCTGTATCTGGAATTATGAAAACACGCATATAATACACATTATTAGATTCCAACAAAGTGTGTTCCCTACAATAAGTTAAAAGCTTCATGCTTTGACTGACACCACAAAAAATTGAAGGCAAAGCCTTTTATAAATAAATAAATAAAAAATAAAAAATCTCCCTCCCAGTTTAATAAGACCAGTTTTTAGTGAAAATAACCTCTAATTCTTCCAGCTCAATATCGGGTTGCATAACAGGACGCACAGAAGATAGTAGATTGGCTTTACTAATTTGATCTTTAATGAACCGTAGCTTTCTTGACATCTCTGCACATCTCTTCACCTGTGAAAAGCTCTCAATTGAAGTTAGGACCATTCTAAACTATAAAAAAATAGAACTAGAAATAATACCTAGATGATCAATGATCTCAACAAATCACCATTCAGTTGTAGACATAAGTTTAGGAGGTATGGATTCCAGAGAAAAAAGAATACTAATAAAATTTCTTTTCAAATACAAATTTTAAGGATTTTATCTTATGGAAACTGTTAGTAAAAGACATAAAATCAAAGCTTGACGTTAAAATGCTTATGCTTACCAATTCACTACTATAACACAACAAGCGTGTAAAAACTAGCACATGTTTCTTAACCTATTTACTGGAACTACCAACCTGTACATACAACACACTTACAATAAGAACTGGCTGCAGCAGGGATGTTTCATGCATCAGTTACACATAATACCCCCTCCTGCAGCAAACATCTCAAGAAGACCTACTAATGTGACAACTAATGTTTCGCACATTTGAGTTACCAAGATTAACCATAAGAGACACTTTGCAGTCTAAAACATGCAAATTGCAATAGTAACTTTAACAAGTGGTAAGTAGGTACCTGATTAGCAAATGTTCGTTGGAAAGGGCTTTTATCAGCATTTAACTGCCAAGAAAAGTAATATGAGCATTAGTGCATGTGATTAACAATTACATGAATAGAGCATAAATTCCATTCAATACAACCACAAATGATCTTCAAAAGGCCCAAAACTGATTCTGCAAAACTAAATACAGCAGGAAACAAAAAGTTACAAGAAGAAAACCAATTGCTTGTAACATTTTGTTTTCTAATATCTCATAGAGCCTTTTTTTTTTTTTTGGGTAAGTAAGAAATTTTTATTAAAAGTTTAAAACAAGCTGGGAGACTCAACAGCAAGCAAACTACAAGAACGTATCCATGGGCAGTAAACCAGAACTACACAACTCCTATAGACACATCAGGATCAATGAAAGCTAGTATCCCAACCAAACACAAATACAAAGCCAACTGTACATACAGATCAGTAGCTAATCATAACAACCAAGAACCTCAGATCTAACAACTACTACTACTACTGCAAAACAGAAGAGGCAATTCTCCAATTGTTGCAGAGATCTCAGAATCCAAAAATTTTCCATTATGCTCAATTCTAATCCTCACGTTTCTCTCTATCCCTTCTAGAATCTGCTCTTCTGTACCCATTTTCCCATGATGAAGGACAGAACTTCTCAACTTCCATACCTGAATATCTGATGGAGCATTTGTTCCAATCAAAAGGTACTTTCACGAAGATTGAGCTTGAATTCACTCAATCATGGAAAATTCCATTCCATGCAATCTGAAATTAATACTGAGAATTCATGCCTCTGATACCATAACTAGATCCAACATATTATGAAATTCCTAGAGAATTAACTTTACCTTCAAAAATTGCCAACCAATACAATCAATGTTACTGACATCCACTTCTTGACAACAAATCCAAGTTCAATCACTGCATATGCCTAAACAAATACACAATTCAACTCCAAATTCAAAAATCCTCTGTTCGATTACTAAGAAAACGAAGGAAAGCAAAGCAATTGAAAGTTCCGATTCTACTAAACCTACCAAACCTAAATCCTCAAAAAATTAAACTTTCATAGCCATTTCTCATTCCCTCGGCAACCAAAACGAAAAAATGCCAATGCAAAAACACAAATTCGGAAAGAGACCGAGTCGGATCTGACTCAAAAAGAAAAAAACTTACATCACGGAATTGGAGGAGGCCGAGTTCGCCGAGGTAAGAGACGGCTCGGTGAGAGGACTCGGCGGGGATGATGAGCTGGACAAGGGTCATCTTCTCGGAGCGCATCAGATCCATGGGGGGCAAGTTCTCTATGAACTTCTCCATGGTTCTAAATTTTCCCGGGAAACAAACAGAAACTGATATTTTTTCTCTTTTTTTTTTTTTTTTTGTGCTTTGATCGGGGATCGGAATTTCCTCTCAGATCTGAAAACAGACTCTTTTAATTTATATGTTTGCGTAACTAACTGTGTGTGTGTGTGTTGAGGTGTGTGAGAGTGTGTGCATTTTGGTTCCAGTTTTTTCTTTTTTTTCAAGGCAATGCTAAATCATGCATCTGCAAAAAAGAATCGGAAAATTCGCATTCCTTTCAAAGCTTATTGGATGGAAGTTGAAAAAAGAAAAATATACGCACTTGTTCGTGGAAGGAACTCTTTTTCTTTTTTTATTTCTTTTTTTAAGATGTAACGAACTTGAAATTTTAGTGGGTGGGCCCGGTGAGCCCAACGTGAAATTTACACCGTTTACCAAGTAAAAACAGCTATAAAATACAAGCCAGATCTCACTTCAGAGTACTGGTACTTTCTAATATGCAGATCTGATGATCATGAAAGAAAGTTGAAGCCTTAAAATACATAGCTCTAGAATCATTGCAAGCAATAAACAATGATTTTTCTTGCTTCAAATGCAACCAAAAATAAATCTCAAGTCAAAATGGGTTTTTTTTTTTTTTTTTGGAAAAGTCAAAATGGGTAAATACATAATTATTTAAATGTTCATTTTGGGCTAATTGTAATTGCCTAATTGGAGCTTTTTTTTTTTTTTATATTGACAAGTGTGTTAGGACTTAGGAGAGGAAAAAAAAAAAAAAGATATGTTTTTAGCTCAAATTACAATTTTAGCAAACTAAAAAAAAACTTTGTTTTGTTTGGTAGTATTCAAATTTAAAATCTTCCCTAATCTCATCCCATCAATTTCAACCTAAGTTGCAATAAAAAAAAAATTAAAAAACATCTTAAACGAGATTTCTGAGCAATAAATATTGATATTATAAATGGATTTAGTATTTTAAATAACCTTATACGTTCCTTTCTTTCCCTCAAGCATTTGTTGCACGTTTAGCTTTGCTTTCTATTCAAAGATTATTTGTTTATTTGTTAAAATTAATAAAATACAATTATACTTAAAAATAGGGAGATTTAGGGCTTGATTGGTAGGAGGATTTTTTTTTTTTCAAAATAATATAAAAACAATTTTCAAAAAATTGAACTTGAAACTAGTTTTCAAATAATAATTTTTATCTTTTCAAAAAAAAAATTATATTATACATGTTTGGATCCCACTTTTAAGAACAATTTTCAAAATACCAAAAATAAGAAATAATTATTTAAGAGACCATTTCTATTTTTGAGATATATATATATATATATATATTTACAAAAAGTGACATGCCAAATCTATAGATTACGTTTTTGTGTGGATAATGATAAGGAAATAATGCTCATCATGTGTGTATGTGTGTGTGTATTAATGATAAGTTTTGTAGGGACACAAAGTTGCCTTGGGCCCAAATGACTGGGCCGACCCAAGTGGCCTTTACAATAGAATTTGTAGAGAATGGGCTTAAAGCCTAGACCTCCTGGTGCTTTGGAAGGATGTGGTGTGAGGTCCAAGTCCACTTCTGTGAGGCGGCTGGCTGATGAAGTGACCCAATTCCCTTCTCGGACGTGGGCCGAGGAGCTTCTGTGCTGAATGGCATTCTGTTCTTCAAAGGGGAGAGAGAGAAAGAGAGAACCTTCTTCTTCCTCCTTAGCCCTAAAGTCCCGATCCCTTCCTTGTGGCATCCCCTGTTCTATTTATACTCCCTTTCTCTGGTTACCACCCGTCTTGTCCCTGAAAACGCTCCCCAAGACTATAAAGCTGACCGCCGTCCCTTCAGAAGTCATCTCCTCATTAATGCGGCCAGGCGGGTAAGTGGAAGCCTTTAATGCGGAGGCAGTAACCTTGTGCAGGGCACGTCCCGCTTGTCCCCCTCCTCGGCGTACTATTGATGCCCCGGACGATTTATTGGGCTCCGGAAGCTCCCCCGTTGGCATTGAGTCTCGTCCCTTGGCCCTTGCTTCCGTTGTCCGAGGTCGTGTTCTCCTCGGACTCTCCCACACGAGCCATGACCTGTCTGGCAGGCCTCTGGGCCCTTACGCTTTAGTGGACCCAGGACTAATCGTGACATCTCGAGCGGGCCCGTGTCCTCGGACCAGGCCCAAGGCCCAATGTTGGTGTTTTGACCTTTCTGCCCCCACATTAGCCCCTCAAAAATTCTTTTGACCTCGATCCGAGAGGGAAAAAGGGTTTTTGACTCACAAGCGTTCCTCTCACGTGACCCTTTAAATGCGACGCGTGCAGAGCTTTTTCCCGCGCCTTCTCAGATGGCTTGCGACGCCTCGTAACGCACAGTGCCAGCAATTAATGCGCTGAGTAACTCCTTGTCGCCCACGTTGGACGGTGAGATGCGGATCGTGCGGCTCTGGTCCTTTCTGAAAGTTCACGTGAGGCAGGCCTCATAAATGTTTGCTTCTCAAGGATCCCTAAGCGTCTGGGAAGTCGCGCACCCAACTTTTACCTCCCAAAAGGCAATTGCGCTTCTGGAAACGCACATTTTCATTTCATCTTCTGAAGCATTCTCAAAGTCGCGTCCTTCTCTCTTCGTAAGTTCTCATTTCCTTAGCCTTTTTCTCCTCGGCTGTCAAATTTCCCTTTCACCTTCTAGGTTCACTCCTTAGTCTGGGCCATTATGGGTAGATTTAAGTGTCTGGTCGACTCTGAATTCGGTATGGAAGGATTCCGAGCCAAGTTCCACATCCCCCCAGAAGTGAAACTTAAATATTGCCCACCTGAGGCGGTGGCTGACTCCAGGGGGAACAGGCAAGTGGTCATTCCCATCATCGCCTTCCTAGAGGAGAGCATGACCTTCCCCATGGGTCCTGTCACCAGGGAATACCTTCGCAATCACCGGCTGTGTCCCAATCAATGCACGCCTAATATGTTTAGGGTCCTAGGGAGTGTAGACGCTCTAAATGAGCATATGGGTTTGAACCTCACGTGGCGGGACGTGGTCTATATGTACGAGTGCCACCCGCTCACGTCCAAAGGGTACTACCTCAAGTCCCGATCGAGAGTCGTTAGGCTCATATCGTGTCTCCCTAAGTCCAACAAAGGGATGAAGGATGACTACGTCGTCGCATCCGGGAGATGGTACGACATGATCCATTGCCCCGTTCAAGAGGGGAAACCAGGTGTGATTGCCTTAGGTTTTAGGCTTTCGTTTACGCTTTAGTTCTTTTACCTTCGCCTTTGGGAATTTGTCGTCCGTTGTCCTTACTGCCTATTTTTGTTGCCGGACATAATTGTAACTCTTCTTTTTGGATGTCTTTTTCGTAGACAAGCAGCACGTTTCCCCTAGCCTCGCCGACGTCAACGTCCGAGACCTAAATAGGGTGCTGAGGTCCGAGGTGTTTGTGCACGAGGACCTACAAGTGAGGGCCGCCCATTTGATCTTGGGGTACGAGCCACTGTCCACTGCCTTCGGGGAGGTTGAGGATGCAATCCTTGCCTGCGACAAAAGGCGGAGACAAATAGACGTCACAAAGCCCGGTTTTCTCGCCCCACGCGACATCCCCGACGATCCAGCAGTGATTTTGTACGTTCCGCCCGTGCGCGCAATTCCGATCTCAGTTCGACCGCCAAAAGTTTCTGCCGAGGAGGAAGGCGGCGTCGTTGAGGTCTCGGACGACGAGGCCACCCAGTGCTCGGGCATCAAAGGCTTGATAGTCTCCAAAGTCGACAGCAGCACCGAGGAGGAAGATATGAATAGCCTGCGGTCACTCATGGGTGCGCGAGGAGCGCAGATGGCCAAGAAGGGCGCCACCGGGTCAGACATTCCCCCCAAACTTCCCCCTCCTCCTCCTCCTCCGGCCGACCCCAAGGTTCACGCCGCTGACCTCAAGAAGAAGAGGAAGAAGGAAGATGACGAGGCCGAGGAGGCTCGTCAAAAGAAACTCAAGCACCAGCAACAGCACTAGCACCAGTAACAACAACAGCAACAACAGCAACAACAGCACCAAAGGGCCGCCAAGGGTAGGTCGCGGGCCCACTCAGTGGAAAGTGGGGAGAGCCAACCGCTGGCCGAGGTGCGCCGAGGCCAGGCCCTTTGGTCCCCGCCGTTGGAGGTAGATGGGGCCCCCATCCCAGATCGGGCCAGCATAAGGGAGTATCAGAAGGGGCACTCTATGCACATTGCCGAGGCCCTAGAGAGACCCCTGCTGCTCCCCAAGGACATGGAGGCCCTTGAGCTGTTGCCGCAGCCGCAGCTGTTCCTCTCCCTGAAGAGGGACTTGGGTTTGGTAAGTTCCGATCAACTCTTACTTTACTTGTGCTAGTCTCGAACGCGGGTTTTGCCTTACTTATGCCTTTTGTGTGCATGCAGGCCATCCAAGAGGTCGCCGTAGCTGAGAAGTGGGTCGAGGACGCTCGAAAGAAGGCCTCTACTGAACTTAATATCTGATTCGAGACGGAGAAGGCCCTCTGCCTGGCCGAGGCCGAGAACGTAAAGCTGGGCAAGGCCCTGAAGGCTGAAGAGCAAGCAAAGAGGAGTGTCGAGGCCGGCTTGAAGAACGCCACTGATCAAGCCGAGGCTCAACGCACAGAGCTGCGGGGCTGCAAGGAGAACCTTGCTAAGGCAAACGTGGAGAATGCAGCTCTGAAGAAGGAGCTGGCGATGGCTAAGGAAGAGGCCCGGGCTGCCAAGGATGCTACTGACGCAGCCGTGGCGGCCTCCTTCCAAAAGGGGGTCGAAGAGACGGAGGCCCGCCTGGTCGAGGAGCTGGCGGACCTGTGCAGGGAGTACTGCCGCCAGGTCTGGTCGGAGGCCCTTGATGCAGCGGGCGCCCCTTCTTCCTCCGAGCTGAGGAGGGTCGAGAACGTGTGGTATCCACCAGATATCAGCGAACTCGATGCTCCTCCCGCCACGGCCACACCCACCTCCTTTGTGGTCCCTGCACTTCCTTCTGCCTCCTCGGATCCAGTCTAGGCCATTCCTACGGGAGAGCAAGCCAGCGAGAGCCAAGGCGGGCATGGCGGCCAGGGCAACCCTCCACTAGACGCCAAAGGAGCAGAGGACCAAATTGTACTGGATAGCGGAGCGCCCAAGGATGATTTCCCTCCGGCGACCAAGACTTGAGTTGCTAGGCCCCTTTTGTGTTTCAGTAGGAGCTCTTGTTTCTGTTTTTCGTTTATTTTTGCCAAGCCTTGTAGTACATTCCTTATTTATAATTTTAATGCAAAGACTTTAGTATTTCACGTGTGATAATTGTGCTACGAACGTGTACTATCTTTTACTTATGGCTCCTTTGTTAATAGTCGTTTCATATGTGAGAATTGCGTTACGTTTTCTCCTGCTTCATAACATACGAAAGGCTTGACCCAAGCGCCTAAGACTTAGTTAAAAGTAACATTGATTGAGACTTTGGCGTGGCCTAGGGAAGCATTCATTCTTAAAGAGAACAAATACGATACTAGCGCTTAAATAAGAATTGACCCTCGTTGTGGCTTGACCAAAGCTGGATAAAATTGGCACCAACACTTAGCGAATAAAATTAACATTGGCACTCAACGAAAATTGATCCGTGTCAAACTTTCCCGAGGCAGAGGGTCCGAGAACCCTGCTCTGCCAAGGTGGGCATTAACATGTGACTTAACACTTAAAAAGAATAAGTTGTACGTTAAATTTTCTCAAGGCAGAAAGTCCGAGGACCTGACTTAGCCAAGATTGACATTAACAGGCAAATTAGGCAATAAATTGTATGTGTGTTAAAATTTTCCTAAGGCAGAAGGTCTAAGGACCTGGCTTAGCCCCAGCTGACATTTAACACTTAAAATGAGACAAATTGTATGTTAAATTTTCCCAAGGCAGAAGGTCCGAGGACCTGGCTTAGCCGAGGTTGACATTAACATGTAATTTAGGCAATAAATTGTATGTGTGTTAAAATTTTCCTAAGGCAGAAGGTCTAAGGACCTGGCTTAGCCCCAGTTGACATTTAACACTTAAAATGAGACAAATTGTATGTTAAATTTTTCCAAGGCAGAAGGTCCGAGGACCTAGCTTAGCCGAGGTTGACATTAACATGTAATTTAGGCAATAAATCGCATGTGTGTTAAAATTTTCCTAAGGCAGAAGGTCTAAGGACTTGGCTTAGCCCCAGTTGACATTTAACACTTAGAATGAGACAAATTGTATGTTAAATTTTCTCAAGGCAGAAGGTCCGAGGACCTGGCTTAGCCGAGGTTGACATTAACATGTAATTTAGGCAATAAATTGTATGTGTGTTAAAATTTTCCTAAGGCAGAAGGTCTAAGGACCTGGCTTAGCCCCAGTTGACATTTAACACTTAAAATGAGACAAATTGTATGTTAAATTTTTCCAAGGCAGAAGGTCCGAGGACCTGGCTTAGCCGAGGTTGACATTAACATGTAATTTAGGCAATAAATTGTATGTGTGTTAAAATTTTCCTAAGGCAGAAGGTCTAAGGACCTGGCTTAGCCCCAGTTGACATTTAACACTTAAAATGAGACAAATTGTATGTTAAATTTTCCCAAGGCAGAAGGTCCGAGGACCTGGCTTAGCCGAGGTTGACATTAACATGTAATTTAGGCAATAAATCGCATGTGTGTTAAAATTTTCCTAAGGCAGAAGGTCTAAGGACCTGGCTTAGCCCCAGTTGACATTTAACACTTAAAATGAGATAAATTGTATGTTAAATTTTTCCAAGGCAGAAGGTCCGAGGACCTGGCTTAGCCAAGGTTGACATTAACATGTAATTTAGGCAATAAATCGCATGTGTGTTAAAATTTTCCTAAGGCAGAAGGTCTAAGGACCTGGCTTAGCCCCAGTTGACATTTAACACTTAAAATGAGACAAATTGTATGTTAAATTTTCCTAAGGCAGAAGGTCCGAGGACTTGGCTTAGCCGAGGTTGACATTAACATGTAATTTAGGCAATAAATTGTATGTGTGTTAAAATTTTCCTAAGGCAGAAGGTCTAAGGACCTGGCTTAGCCCCAGTTGACATTTAACACTTAAAATGAGACAAATTGTATGTTAAATTTTCCCAAGGCAGAAGGTCCGAGGACCTGGCTTAGCCGAGGTTGACATTAACATGTAATTTAGGCAATAAATTGTATGTGTGTTAAAATTTTCCTAAGGCATAAGGTCTAAGGACCTGGCTTAACCCCAGTTGACATTTAACACTTAAAATGAGACAAATTGTATGTTAAATTTTCCCAAGGCAGAAGGTCCGAGGACCTGGCTTAGCCGAGATTGACATTAACATGATAAATTGTACCGATAGAGGTGATAGTACTTGACAATTGGCACAAGACAATGATATCTGAAAACATGGCAGACACGCCTTTTATCAGTAGTAATACCTTCGAAGGTTATTTACATTAAAAGGTCGCTTTACAAGTTTGTCATCCAGGTCGGCTAGATAATATGCCCCCACACCGGCTACTGAGGTTATCCGGTAGGGTCCTTCCCAATTCGGCCCCAACTTCCCCCACGATGGGTCCTTTGCTGTCCCCACGACCTTTTTCAGGACAAGGTCTCCTGGAGCGAGAGGTCTAGACCGTACGTGAGAGTCATATCCTTGTTTGAGCTTCTGTTGATAGCAAGCCAATCGGACCATGGCGTTTTCTCTTCTTTCTTCCACCAAGTCCAGCTCCTTCAGTAGCATGCTATCATTAGCGTCTGGGGCGAATGACTGCGCCCTCATCGTCGGGAACCCCATCTCTACGGGTATTACGGCCTCGGCGCCGTACGTCATCGCGAAGGGAGTCTCTCCTGTGGACCTCCGTGGCGTGGTTCGGTAAGTCCACAGCACATGGGGTACTTCATCCACCCATCTGCCCTTCGCATCATCTAATCTTTTCTTGAGTCCGTTGACTATCGACTTGTTGGTCGCCTCAGCCTGGCCGTTCCCCTGCGGGTAGGCCGGAGTGGAGTACCTGTTCGTGATGCCGAGGTCCCCACAGTATTTTCTGAAGGCCTTGCTGTCGAACTGCAGTCCATTATCCGAGATTAGAGTGCGCGGGATCCCGAACCTGGTAACGATGTTCTTCCAAACAAATCTCTTCGCATCCACGTCCCGGATGTTCGAGAGGGGTTCGGCTTCTACCCACTTAGTGAAGTAGTCTGTTCCGACAAGCAGCCATCGCTTGTTGCCTGCCGCTCTTGGAAACGGTCCCACTATGTCCAAGCCCCACTGTGCGAACGGCCATGGGCTGACCAATGGATTAAGAACGCCACCAGGTTGGTGGATGTTGGGAGCGTACCTCTGACATTGGTCACACTTCCTCGCGTACTCTTGCGCCTCTCTTTGCATGTTCGGCCACCAGTACCCCTGCGTGAGGGCCCTGTGAGCCAACGACCTTCCGCCCGTGTGGCTACCGCAAATTCCCTCGTGTAGTTCTTCCAAGAGCTGCTCCGTCTCTTCCGGATGTACACACAACAGGTAGGGCCCCGAGAAGGAGCGTTTATAAAGCTTTTGGTCCTCGGACAGCCAAAATCGCGGAGCCTTCCGACGGATCTTGTTGGCTTCAGACTTGTCCTCCGGCAGTATGTCGTGCTTAAGGAAGGACGCAATGGGGTCCATCCAACTACGCCCAACTCTGACTTGCTGGATCCGAGAGGTGTGACTTTCCTGCCCAGTTGGCTTGAGCATGTCTTCAACGAGAATGACCCGAGGGAGCCCCTGGGCCGAGGTGGTAGCGAGAGTGGCGAGCGAGTCAGCGTGGGTGTTTCCGCTCCTGGAAACATGCGACAACCCGAAGGACTTGAACTTGGCCTGTAAGTGCTTCGCGCGGGCTAGATAGTTCCGCATCCTTGGCTCCCTAGCCTCCAATTTCCCTTCCATCTGGCCAACCACCAGCTGTGAGTCCGAGAATACTAGCACCGCTTTTGCCCCCATTTTTTGTGCCATGTCCATTCCTGCCAGCAAGGCCTCGTACTCGGCTTCGTTGTTGGTGGCCGAGAACGCTAGCCTCAAGGATTTTTCCACGATGATCCCCTCAGGGGACGTCAACACTATCCCCGTGCCTGAACCCCTCTGGTTCGCCGCTCCGTCCACGTAGAGCTTCCACACCAGAGGCGTTTCGCTCGAGATTGCACCGACAGGCTTTCCGCCGGCACCCCATCCCCCCAAGTTTTCTTCCGGGGAAGGTTCAGTGAACTCCGCCACCAGGTCGGCCAGGACTTGCCCCTTTACAGATGTACGAGGTAAGTACTTGATGTCGAAGGCCCCTAAGAAGGTTCCCCATTTGGCGACTCTACTAGAGTAGTCAGCACTCCGCAGCACGGATTGGAGTGGGAGTTGGGTTAATACGACGACCGTATGAGATTGGAAGTAATGTGGGAGCCGGCGCGTCGCGTGCACTATGGCCAGAACCGCCTTTTCCAATGGTAAGTACCGGATCTCGGCCTCCTGCAGAGACTTGCTGATGTAGTAGACCGGCCGTTGTATGCCGTCGTCGTCCCGTATCAAAACCAGGCTAACCGCGTGAGCAGCCACGGCCAGGTACGCGAACAGCACCTCGTCTGGATCGGGACGAGACATAATGGGTGGCCGAGAAAGGTATTCCTTCAGTTGCTGGAACGCCAAGGAGCACTCCTCGGTCCATTCGAATCCCTTCCATTTGTTCAGCAGCTGAAAGAACGGCCGGCATCTGTCCGCCGATCGAGAGATGAACCTGCTGAGGGCAGCTGTCATTCCGGCCAGCTTCTGGACCTCCTTCGGGTTCCGAGGTGGTTGCAGGTTACAGATCGCGGAGATTTGTTCGGGGTTGGCCTCGATACCCCTGTGAGTAAGCATGTAGCCCAGGAATTTACCCGATCCCACGCCGAAGGAACATTTGGAGGCGTTCAGTCGTAACTTATGTTCCCGCAGAGTCCAGAACGTGCTATCGAGGTCAGCCACATGGTCCGATACGGCCCTGCTCTTCACAACCATGTCGTCCACGTATACCTCGACAGTTTTCCCCAACTGAGCCTCGAACATCCGGGTCATCATCCTCTGATAGGTGGCCCCTGCGTTTTTCAGACCAAAGGGCATCACCTTGTAATGGTAGTTGCCGGTGGGGGTCACGAAGGCGGTCTTCTCCTGGTCTTCTAAGGCCAGAGGTATCTGGTGGTACCCCTGAAAGGCGTCCAGGAAACTCATGCGAGGGTGGCCGACCGTCGCATCTACAAGTTGATCTATGCGTGGCATCGGGAATGGGTCCTTGGGACAGGCCTTGTTGAGGTCTGTGAAGTCCACACACACTCTCCATTTCCCGTTCTTCTTCTTCACCACGACTGTGTGCGCCAACCATTCAGGATAGAACACCTCCTTGATAGCTCCTGCCCTCTTGAGTTTGATGACCTCCTCCTTTACGGCCTCAGAGTGTTCTGCGGAAGAGCGCCGAGGAGGTTGCTTCTTTGGCACTGCTGCTGGGTTAACGTTCAGGTGGTGGCAGATGAAGTTTGGGTCGATCCCAGGCATCTCATGCTCGTCCCATGCAAACACATCGAGGTTTCTTCTCAAGAGCACGACCAACTCTTCCCTTTCTTCGGTCGGCAGCCGAGCACCAATCTGGAAGAACCTCTCTGGGTCGTCGACAAGAACTCTGTCCAACCCCTCGCATCCGGGTCCTTCTGCCACTGCTCCTCTAGTCATGGCAGAAGAGGCTAATTGCTACGGGACCGGAGCAACGAAAGCCGAGGGCTCGGGTTCCGGTCTGCGCAGAACCGCGGCTGTCAGGCACTGTCTCGCCGCGGACTGACTTCCCAGGATTTCCTCTACTTGGCCGCAAAAAGGAAACTTCACCTTAACATGAAGAGTGGAGGAGACAGCCCCTAGGGCGTGTAGCTAAGGCCTCCCCACAATGGCCGTGTAAGGAGAGTAGGCGTCCACCACGATGAAGTCCACCTCCACCACTGCCGGGCCCGATTGTACAGGCAGTCTGATCTGTCCCTTCGGCACCACCGTCCTCCCCTCGAAGCTTATCAGAGACGAGTCGTAGGCCGAAAGGTCCTCTTCCCTCAAGTTCAGCCCCTTAAACAGGTCAGGGTACATGATGTCCGCGCCACTCCCTTGGTCCACCATCACCTTCTTCACGTCGTATCCTCCGATTCTCAACGTTATGACTAATGCGTCATCGTGGGGTTGGATGGTCCCTTCCTTGTCGGCGTCCGAGAAGGCTATAGTGGGCGGCCCATTGCCCTTAATCCTCTTTGGCTCGGAGGCAGAGTCCTCGGCGGAGGTCCGGGCTACGGACATTATCCTGGAAGGGCGTGAATCGGTCCTCCCAGGGGCGGCCAGGATGGTATTGATGGTTCCCAACGGGGGCCTAGGGGCGTGATGGCCTTGGTGCGGCAGCCCAGTTTGTTCTACCTGCCCCTCTCGCTGGTGCACGAACTGTCTCAACTTTCCCTCCTTGGCCAGCTGTTCCAGATAGAACCGTAGGCTCTTGCAGTTCTCGGTCGTATGGCCGTGCTCTTGATGGTATTGGCAGTGGAGGTTCTGGTTACGCTTCGTGGGATCGCCTATCATTTTGTTGGGCCACCGGAAATAGGGCTCGTGGCGGATTTTCTCAAACACCCGTTGTATGGGTTCGCGAAATGCGATGCCGAGTACTTGCGTTGGTATCCGGCGTGGTTGCCCAACGAACTCTCTCCTCGGCCTACCGTTGCTGTATCCGTCCGACCTGAAATCCCTCCTCTCTTGAGGGATAACCTTCATCTTGGCCTTCACTTGCAGCTGATCCTCCTCCACCCGCGTGTATTCATCAATGCGGTCCATGAGACGACGCACACTCTTGACAGGCCTTCTGGTTAGCGACTTCCTCAGGTCATGTTCGTTTGGCAGGTCAACCTTGAAGGTACTTATGGCTACTTCATCGAAGTCGCCATCGATCTCGTTGTACATCTCCCAATACCTGTCAGTGTATGCCCTGAGGGTCTCTCCCTCTCTCATGGCCATCGACAACAGCGAATCTAGGGGTCGAGGGACCCTGCTGCATGTGATGAACCGTGCGCCGAATGCCCTGGTGAGCTCCGTGAAGGAATCGACAAAGCTCACCTTCAGGCCGTTGAACCACCTCATTGCGACGGGTCCCAAGCTGGAAGGGAAGACCTTGCACATCAGGGTCTCATTCTTCGAGTGCACCGCCATCCTCTGGCTGAAGTGGCTCACATGTTCCACTGGGTCCGTCCTTCCGTTGTAAATCGTGAAGGTTGGCTGGGTGAACCTCCTTGGGAGCTTTCCCTTCTCAATCCTTCGGGTGAAGGGCGACTTGGAAATCTGGTGGAGCGCCTTGCTCAGTGCATTATTGGCCAGGCCTCTAGAGGACGTTCGCTTGTCCTTAGGTTGGTGACGGTACTCGTCCTCCTGGGAAGAGGACTCGCCAAGGGGAGTCCTCGACCTGGAACTGTCGGAGCCACTGCTGACATCCGCTGAAGACCGGTCTGAAGGGGAGGGCGTGTGCCTTCGTTTTTCCCGGCGCAGCTTCCTTCTTAGATGGTCAACCTTCCTTTGCAGGGTCTCAACACTTTTCTCGCTGGAGGCCCTACTACCACCGCGTGCATGGCTCCTCCTGCAAGTACATTCTGTGTGGACACTGGCTTCGCACTCTCTCTCCAACCGCGCAAATTGATCCTCGCGCTGGGACCCCCTGGACTTCGCATGACGTGAACCTGAGCCTTTCATGGCACTTCCAGTCCATTCGGTCAAGGCTTCCCACAGACGGCGCCAATTGTAGGGACACAAAGTTGCCTTGGGCCCAAATGACTGGGCCAGCCCAAGTGGCCTTTACAATAGAATTTGTAGAGAATGGGCTTAAAGCCTAGACCTCCTGGTGCTTTGGAAGGATGTGGTGTGAGGTCCAAATCCACTTCTGTGAGGCGGCTGGCTAATGGAATGACCCAATTCCCTTCTCGGACATGGGCCGAGGAGCTTCTATGCTGAATGGCGTTCTGTTCTTCAAAGGGGAGAGAGAGAAAGAGAGAACCTTCTTCTTCCTCCTTAGCCCTAAAGTCCCGATCCCTTCCTTGTGGCATCCCCTGTTCTATTTATACTCCCTTTCTCTGGTTACCACCCGTCTTGTCCCTGAAAACGCTCCCCAAGACTATAAAGCTGACCGCCGTCCCTTCAGAAGTCATCTCCTCATTAATGCGGCCAGGCGGGTAGGTGGAAGCCTTTAATGCGGAGGCAGTAACCTTGTGCAGGGCACGTCCCGCTTGTCCCCCTCCTCGGCGTACTATTGAGGCCCCGGACGATTTATTGGGCTCCGGAAGCTCCCCCGTTGGCACTGAGTCTCGTCCCTTGGCCCTTGCTTCCATTGTCCGAGGTCGTGTTCTCCTCGGACTCTCCCACACGAGCCATGACCTGTCTGGAGGGCCTCTGGGCCCTTACGCTTTAGTGGACCCAGGACTAATCGTGACATCTCGGGCGGGCCTGTGTCCTCGGACCAGGCCCAAGGCCCAATGTTGGCGTTTTGACCTTTCTGCCCCCACAAGTTTCAAATTTGAAGTGTGAGATTTCTTTTTATGATAAAGATAAGCTACTTAATTTAAGAAATAAAAGAGTTTTGATCAATATGTGGAGTCTATTGTTTTCAAATTATTTACAACTATGTCATTAAAAACATTTTTTTATCCCAGAAACACCCCCTTAGCCATTTTCAAAATCATGTTCTAAACTAAGGAAATAGGATACAGTTTTTTGAAAATTGTATTTTAAAAATATTAGTCAAACAATAAATTCAGGTGCAAGACTCACCATTTTATTGATTGCAAAACAAAAAATTATATTTAAATACTCTTACCAAACAGATCCTTAAAAAATTGCATTATTTCACACAAATTAACAAGTTAAAAACTTAGAGGGTAAAAAAAAAAAACTAATCCAAACTCCATCTACTTTTCTCCTTTATAGGAAAAAAAATCATACTATTTGCTCCTTTGTGTGCATCAATGTTATTTTCTGTTCAGAGAGTTATCATTGATTTATTAGTATTATTATTATTAATATCCTTATCACTACAATTAGAAATTCATGAATAATGCACTATTTAATTTTCTATCAACAAAAAAAAAAATTACAGAATTTAATATGGGCATTTCGCCGCGATTGCCTAACAGCTGAAGTCAATATAAGGACAGAGGACAATATGAACAATTCAAATGAGGGCCCCTCTCTCCCTGTAGAGCATCCCCAAGGAGGTTGCTAAATTGACAAAAAAAGAGTCAATAAAGCAATCCATTCTCCAAATTGTGACTACACCAAAGCAACTCCACTAAAAACAATTTAACTTTGAGCTAAAGTGAAGCCGTTAGAGATAGTAGTTTACTGTAGCCTAAACTCAAAATAAAGGAAATAATTTTTTAACGTGAGTTGTTGAAAAAAATAGTATTTTAATATATTGATGGTTATGAATGATGTTTATTGTATTGAATATATTATTTTATAATATTTTTTATATTATTTTAATATATTAAATGTTAAAAAAAAATATTTAATATTGGATGTATTATAAAATAGAGTGTAAAAAATAGATAAAACGGTGTTTTGAATCGAGAAAAGCTAAATTTTATAAATGCTTCGCTGTGAATGCATCCATCAATCCAAGCTTAAAATTCACTCAAGGTTCATATCCCCAACAAGCTTCTCGGCCTCAGAGTTATTATTGTTTATTAGCTTTACCAAACACATTCTGCATTAAAATGCCATTGGCCTTTCTGTTATTGCTTATTAGTGGACAGTAGACAAATCACACAACCAAGCATGCCCATCATCACATATTCACGGTAAAGTTACTGTTTTAACAATACCGAGTCTTGATACCAAATTTTTGGGGTCGCTGCATGGCCGGTTAAAGTCATAAGCCCACTTGGCCCAACAAATTTTAAAGGGTTTCAAAGTTAATATTAGAGCATTTCTATCAATAATTCTAAAAAATTTAGCATTTATCATCTCAAAATTTAATTTTATAACATATAACACATTACTTTACAATACAACCTATATCAAAACTTCTATTTTTTTTTACCATTTCATTCAAATATTGTTTTTTTATTATTTTTCAATAATTTTTTATTTTTCCTCTCTCTCCTCTCTCTCTTTCTCACAACACTGCCGGCACCACACCACCAATAGTCACCACAAAACCCACCACCCAACTACCCACCCATAACATAACCACCACTAACAAAAAAAGAAAAAAAAAATCATAGCAGAAAGAAACCTCCACCTCCACCTCCACATCCACATCCACATCCACCCTCAACCACCACATCCACTCACCACCCCCAACCACAGCAGGAAAAAAAAAAAAAAAAAAACCTCCACCATCGCGACTGATAAGTAAAGAAAAATCATTAAGGTCATCCATTAATATGGACGACCTTGCGTCATTAGTAGACCAAAAGATGTAACCGCTACTCATCGGTCTTAAACGCCCATCAATACGATAACTGGTACACATGAGTAATAATCACCTCCAATTATGTACAACAGCTATCCAAATCACTTATAAATAAAAGGGACAGTCCATCTCACTTGTGAAGGTAAGTCAGAAACTATTACAACATGTTATCCACATACAAAAGATATAGGCTGATACTAACTTGAGCATCAGAGGCTCCCCCACCAAGCACAACCTGGTGGTCTCTTCGATCAATCCCTTTATTTTGCAAGTCCTACAAGGTCGTCAAGAGCTCTAGATTGGACGAGTGATCCAACTGACGATTTTGGCATCATCAGCCACCACCAGCAAACCCACCACCACCGGCCCACCACAAACCATACCCATCCAAAACCAAATCACAAACCCACCACCCAATACCAAATCACAAACCCACCAAAATATGCCCAAATCGAAACCCCTGTACAAACCCACAACCTGCAAATCGAAACCCAAGGTGTGAGAGAGAGATAATCATAGATCTAAACCGATGAGGGTGTGTAGGAGGGCGAATCGAAGGCAGCAGCGACCTAGCGACATTGTAGCCAAAGAGTAGAGAGATCGAGTGACTGAGAGTAGAGAGATCAGCGAAGTTGCAGACGAAGAGTAGAGAGATCGAGTGACTGAGAGCAGAGAGATCGGCGACGAGCAAAGACTGGCAACGAGCAATGATCGATGACGTGCAAAGACCGGCAACGAGTAGAGATCGGCGACGAGCCCAATAGACCATGAACCACGGAGAGAGAAGAGAGAATGAAGAACAGAGAACAAAGATGAAAGAAGTAAGAGAGGAAAGAGAATGAGAAATGAGAAAGAGTCACTGGGTTAATTAAAAACTATTTTTTATTTTACAATACAGCTACAATACGCTCTCAAAAATGAGAGTGCACTGTAGCAAGATTGTAAATTTTATAGCATATACCAGTTTTGATGGAGATGGTTTTTTGGGGTTTAGATACTAAAATATAGGATTTATAGCATTTGAGAGTATTGATGAGAATGCTCTTAGGCTATTACATAAGCAAAAAGTCCCCAAAATCGTATTTTAAAAAAGTCTCAAATTTGTAAAATGATAATTGTTTTTTAAAGAAAAAAATATAGTTGGGTTTTGTATTTTTTTTCCCACCTCCTATAAGGCGCTCAAAATATTTAGCAAATAGAAGTTTAACTCAAGTGAAACTATATAGTACAAACTATTTCACCAAAAAAAAATTATTAATGTGTATTATCAAATAGTTGTTGACAAAGTTTTCCTTACAACTTGTGAAAAAAATATGTAAATACAATTATAATACAAAAAAAGCTCATTAAATATTTCACCTTAAGCCTTATAATGTATTGAGCCAAGCCTAGTCGATTGTATTAGGTCCATTTATAATAAAGCAAATAAGTTTTCCCGTTGGCTATCAATCTACCACAACCCTTCTCCTTATCCTAGGCTTCAGACCGACTATGATTAAATATATGATACTAAACATAAACATGGACGAAGTTAGTAAAGTTACTAACTTTACTAAAAATGTTATCCATAAGGGCATCTGTTAACCAAGACTATAAAAATATTCTAATAGAAGCATTTCTCATTTAGTGACGACCGGTGCCAGTGACCCAATGGCCAAAGACTCCGCTCTAGCGACTAGTGACGGCAGTCTGATAGCCAAAGACACCGATTTGGTGACCAGTGCCTGCAGTTTAATGGCCAGAGACGCCGCACTAACGACTGGTGGCGGCGGCTAGCCAAAGACATCACATCGCAACCGATGCCAAAAGTTCAGTAACCAAAGAAGCCATTTTGTCAACTGGTATTAGCAGTCAACTCACTAGAAATATCGCTCCAGTAGTGATCATTAACAGTTCGGTCACTAGAACCACCACTCTAACTACCGGTTCTAATGGTCCAATCACAGGACCTCCAACAACAACTTCAATGTTAAGCCATCAGTTTTGATAATTTTCTTGAAAAATTTTACTTGTCTTACTAAACATCTAAAAATATTTTACTGACAATGTTTTACCTCAAAACAAACGGAGCTTTAAATATACTTGTCAGGTATAATTGTATAATTACATTCCTCATATAAAAATTAGAAAAGTTTATAAATGCCCTAACAACACTGGTTTATGAAATATTTTTAGACATTTTTTATGGGAAAATAAAAAAAGTAACTAATTTTTAATAGTTTTTTTTATATTTTTATAAAAGTGATATCAAAACTTTTATAAAATTGTCAATTAATATTATCCATAAAGGCATCTGTTAACCAAGACTATAAAAATATTCTAATAGAAGCATTTCTCATTTAGTGACGACCAGTGCCAGTGACCTAATGGCCAAAGACTTTGCTCTAGTGACTAGTGACGGCGATCTGATAGCCAAAGACACCAATTTGGTGACCAGTGCCTGCAGTTCAATGGCCAAAGACGCCGCACTAACGATTGGTGGCGACGGCGACTAGCCAAAGACATCACATTGCAACCGATGCCAAAAGTTCGGTAACCAAAGAAGCCATTTTGTCAACTGGTGTTAGCAATCCAGTTACTAGAAATATCGCTCCAACAGTGATCGTTAACGGTCCGATCGCTAGAACCACCACTCTAACTACCGGTTCTAATGGCCCGATCACAGGACCTCCAACAACAACTTCAATGTTGAGCCATCATTTTTGATAATTTGCTTGAAAAATTTTACTTGTCTTACTAAACATCTAAAAATATTTTACCTCAAAACAATTTTACGTAAAATATAAAAACAAATTTACTTGTTGGGTATAATTGTATAATTACATACCTCATATAAAAATTAGAAAGTTTATAAACGCCCAAACAACACTAGTTTATGAAATATTTTTAGACATTTTTTATGGGAAAATAAAAAAAGTAACTAATTTTTAATAATTTTTTTATATTTTTCATAAAAGTGATATTAAAACTTGGAAAATGCTATGTCCACAACATTTTCACAACATTTTTACAACAAATCCTATGTGGCAAATTGTTACGGGTTGTTAATGGTGGGGTAGAAAAGTAATTTCAGTAATAAATTCAAATTTAAACCAATAAAAACTAACCACCTTTGATTTGTTGTGAAAATGTTGTAAAAATGTTGTGGACGTAGCACCTCTCTTAAAACTTTGATAAAATTGTCAATTAATATTATCCACAAGGTCATCTGTTAACCAAGACTATAAAAATATGCTAATAGAAGCATTTCTCATTTAGTGATGAGATCGGATAGTTGAGACCCCTATCCTTTGTCTTTAAATAAGAGACAGCCCTAGGAATTTGTTGAAAATTGCATGATTTTAATTTAATTTATAGAATTAAATATTATTGGAGTGATCAGCCTTAAATCACTTCACCCTCAGATAAGCACTTTCAAGTAGCGGGGTTGAGTTGCAAGTTGCAACCAGCCAACATTGCCTGGAAAATGGGCAACCATAAATTGTTTTCTAGTTTTTAATGATTGGTGTTCCGTGAGTGTAAGTTCAAATTATTGCCCATTAAAGCTAGTAGAAATTAAATAAGCCAAGTAATAAATATGTGTTACCAGGATGGTAGTTATGGCTTAGTCAAAGCTTCCTATGAACCTTCCTCAGTTAAGAAGATTTGATTTAGTGAAAACAATTCTATCAAAAAAAAAAAAAATTCGTGAAAACAATGAGTTAACATCTTTCTCCCAAAAAAAAAAAACAATGATTTATCATCACAAATAAAATAAATAGATAATTTTTATTATGTTGTCTACATAACATTGATCACAATCTTAATCACATTAATTTATAACTTTGTATTCTGAAATTGTTAGCATTTTTAACTATTTGTTGAGGTACAAATTTTCGGACCCTAATTTCTTTATCCCACTCACAAAATACTCATACAGGCCCAAGAATTATTTTGAAACCCACATAAATATTTTCCACATATTACTCAAATATTCCCCATATATAAGCCCTACAAATTACTTTGGGCCCTCTCACAAATATTACCCATTATATTCCACATACTATCAAATTTGAGTTTTTGCAAAAATACCCATCACCTTGCTACCAACATTGGGCCACAAATTATACTTCCTCCACAAAAAAGCCCAAAATTATTTAACTTGTGGGCAAGACCCAAAAGGCCCAACAAAACCATTTTCTAAGCTCATTGCTACACGACATCTTACTAAGCCCGTTGCTACACGGCACTTCTAAGCTCGTTGCTATACGGCACCTTACTAAGCCTATTACTACACGGCATATCTAAGTCTGTTACTACACGGCACCTTACAAAGCCCATTACCACACGGTACCTCTAAGTCCGTTGCTACACAGCAATCTTATAAAGATCGTTGCTACACGGCAATCTTACAAAGTCCATTGCTACATGACAATATCTTTACAAAATCTCAAACTATTTCAAAAAACCAAAATACTAATTTGACACTATTTTACAAAGCCCAAATATTAATTTAGCAAACTATTTTACAAAGCCCAAATATTAATTTGGCACTATTTAACAAAGTCAAAATGCTAATTTAGCAAACTATTTTACAAATCTCAAATACTAATTTAGCAAACTATTTTATAAAACCTAAATACTAATTTGGCAAACTATTTCTAAAAGCCCAAATACTAATTTGGCAAACTATTTTACAAAATCCAAATACTAATTTGGCAAATTATTTCTAAAAGCCCAAATACTAATTTGGCACTATATTAATTGACAACTATTTCATAAAACCCAAATATTGTTTTGGCAACTATTTCTAAAAGCTCTATATCATTTTGGCAACTATTTCTAAAAGCCCAAATACTAATTTGGCACTATTTTACAAAGCCCAATATTTTACAAAGCCCAAATATTATTTTGGCACTATTTCTAAAAACTCAATATTATTTTGGCACTATTTCCAAAAGCCAAAATATTGTTTTGGCAACTATTTCTAAAAGTCCAGTATCATTTTGGCAACTATTTCTAAAAACTCAAATACTAATTTGACACTATTTTACAAAGTCCAAATATTATTTTGGCACTATTTCTAAAAGCCCAAATGTTGTTTTGGCACTATTTCATAAAGTCCAAATATTATTTTTGCACTATTTCATAAAGCCCAAATATTAATTTGGCTTGTTTCTAAAAGCCCAATTTTATTTTAGCACTATTTCATAAAGTCCAAATATTATTTTGACACTATTTCATAAAGCCCAAATATTCTTTTGGCAACTATTTCTAAAAGTCTAATATTATTTTAGCAACTATTTCTAAAAGCCCAAACACTATTTTGGCACATATTTACAAAACTCAAAAATTATCTTAATACTTATTTCACATATACTAAATCCCTTACTCATGGGAAATATAAATACTCATCCTTCAAGAAATACTCCTCTTACAAAACTTATAGAAGTCCATGTATATCATCCATGGCAAAACTCTTCATTTTGTAAGAATAACCAAGCCCAAAGAAGCTCAAATACAAAAGCCTAGCTGGGCTAGCCTAGCCCATATTCAAGCCCCAGCAACTGAGGCTCACATGAGATAATCAGACAAAACTCAGCACAATTCAACAGCAAGAGCTCATTGCCATCAGGTTCCAAGAGTTCCAGTCAGGTCAGAACAGGACACGTGTCCATCAGAGGTTGAACCCTTCCTCCACAAGTTGAAATATCATCATTTCTCATGTGACATAAAGCTAAAGTTGACTTGACAGAAAGCTGAAGGTTTCAGCCAGCTGTCTCTTCTTTCTCCCCTATCCCATTCGGTCAAGCATCAAAGACAATCATGACCAGACCATTAAAGCTCCTGAAACAACTTGAAATCAACTCATTTTCATGCTAAAAATGTGTATTATCTAGTTCATAGACCAAGCACATGAACCTCTGATAGGGAAACTTAGGGAAATATGGTTTAGAGGGCACCAAGGGGATCCCAGCAGAGTCCCTAGCAAGGGCTCCAAGGTTGACACCTGCATTAGGGTGATACAACCTGCTTTAGGGAGCTCTGAATCTAGTAGCAGTACAACCAAGATCATTAGCCCAATACATGCTCTAATCCCATCAGCCATGCTAAGTCAGAATCCCAGCTGTTATTACCCAAAACAGCAAGAATCTTCCAAAAGTTAAACTTACCACTCTTAGCTAAAATCCTAGGAACGATTTTCTAAAGATTTTCTGAAGATTAAGGAAGATTTAGTAGAAGTTATTTGCTAATTATCCCCTGAAAACCAACTATAAATGGAACCCTTCATTAATGCTTCAACACAACACAAGGGGGAACAAGAACATACCAACAAATATACTTATAGAGAAAGACTCTCACTAAACCCTTTTGTTTGAGCTTTCTCTAAGCTCCAGCAAAGTTCTAAGTCACTAAGCTCTCAGCTTCAAGCATAGAAACTGGGTTCTTTAACTCCTAGCTCAAAAACACCCCTCATACCTCTACTTGAAAACACACAGCTCCCCTCAGCAGAATGTCCCAGTAGCCTTACCATACACTCTCGCTCATTACTCATACTACTCACAAATAGCTCTCTCCACTCATTATATATACTACATTCATGAGCATGTCTTGGCAACATAATGATCTTGCCGCACTAATTGAGATCTCTCTCTTTCCCTTCATCTCACATTAAGCTTTCTTTATTATTTGTTATTATGGAACCCATGATATTTACTTATTGATGGTTATGATGTAATTGTTACCATAGAATTTTTCTCTCATATTATTGTATTAGAAGACTCTTCTCTAGAGCTAACGGATGATGAGTCTAAAAATATGGATGTTTTTCTCTTAATCTATGAAATACTTTACAGCTTAGTTATTTTTTGCCAAAGCACTTTACAACTAGGTTATTCTTTTCTGCAAAAACACTTTACATCTGGGTTACTTTTTTCTGCAGAAGCCCTTTACGAAGCACTTTACAGCTGGGTTACTCTTTTTTGCAGAAACATTTTACGGCTGGGTTATTTTCTACAGAAGCATTTTACAGCTGGGTTACTCTTTAATGCAGAAACATTTTACGGCTGGGTTATTTTGTGTGGAAACATTTTACTGCTGGGCTATTTCTTACAGTAAACTTTTTAACCACGCTGACGTGTTTGCTGTAGGGATTTTCTATGGGCCTTTTTTTGTAAGTATCAATCTAGGCCCAAGGCATAAAATATATGGTGAATTATTTGGATCTTCGTCGATAGCCTTTGGGCCATGCATCGAGCCCATCGTCGAGTTTTTGTTTAACCCCCCGACCCCAACATAAATCTCATTTGTCGGAAAGAAAACTTTGTCGCCCTCGACACTATTCATTGTAGCTTTAACATTTTCCGTATACTATTGGTCCCAACCCATTAAGGCAACCTTAACAAAAATCTAACCCTTAGTTGTTCCCAAGTTACAAAATTCAATGTGTTTGGATTGAGGCAACATTTTCTGTATACTTTTTGCCTTTTGTGATAAATTAAATCTAGAATTTCAATTTTCTCTTATTATACAATAGAGTTCATAAACGATGATAATTTGAGCACTCATTCCACATCTATATAAATGATTAATGTAACAACCTATATCACATAAGGAAAATTTTGCTTAGCATATAGCATTGGCATAAGGTGTGCCAAATGCTAAAATTTTAGTATTTGGCACATCAAATACCAAAAATCCACTTTCATCACATATATCATATGTCAAATTATTTTTAACACATGTTGTACACTACTACTAGTAGAAGTGTAATGTAGCTATGTTCTAATTTCTTTTAATAATTTCTCTCTCCTCTCTACTAACTCTCTCTCTCTCTCTCTCTCTCTCTCTCTCTTTCTCATATATCTCCCTCCTCTCTCACCTTATTAGAGCATCCACAATGGGGCTTGCATATGCCAAATGCAAGCCCTATTTGGCATTTAGGCCCACAAAATGCCCAGCAGCGGAAGAAGCCAAATGCCAAAGGCCAAATTTTTTTTGGCATAATGCTACAGTACCATCTTATTTGTGAGATGGTACTGTAGCTGAATGGTATAAAAAAAATTATTTTTTAATTCTCTCTCTCTCCCTTTTTTACCCGAAATTTCCTCTCCTCTGTCATTATTTCTCTTTCTTTTCTCTCTCTTCCGTCTCTCTTTCTCACCTGCCCTCTCTTCTCTTCAGACCCGCCCTCTCTTCTCTTCAGACCCGAACGCCATGCTCCTCTCTCGTGTTTTGGTGGACGGCGTGTTCATGGGTTTCCGATGTGGTTCGCCGGCATAAATCTGGGATTTACTCACTGTGGGTTTTTTTTTTTTTTTTTGTGGTGGTGTCTGTGTGGGTCACGGCAGATCATGGTGTGGGTCACGGTGGTTGTGGGTTGTGTCGTTTTGGTGGTGCTGGGTGGCGGTGGGTTCCGAATCTTCCGATGGAGTTTTGATCGGCGTGGGATCTGTGGAGAGGCGAGGTGGGTTTTGATTTTGGGTGGGTTCAGATGGGGTTTTGATCGGCGGAAGGAGATTGGGTGGGTTCCGAATCTTCCGATGGAGTTTTGATCGGCGTGGGTTCTGTGGAGATCGGAGTTTTGATCGGCGTTTATGGAGATCGGGTTTTGATTGCGTGGGTTTCGTTCCGATGGGTTTTGATAGAGTGGATTTTTCCGGTGGGCGTGTGGCGTGGTGGTGGTGATTGGTGGTTTGTTGGGTTTCGGCGGCAGTGGCAAGTCCGATTTCGGCAGCGTGGTGGTGGTGATTGGTGATTGATGGTGGGTTTTTCTTCAAATTTTTGTTTGGGATTAGTGTTGTGATTTGCTGGGGTGGCTGGTGGTGATTTTTTGTTGTGATTTTGGTATGGATTTTTAGATTTTTTGTTGTGATTTTGCTGGGTATGGGTTTGCTAGAGGTTGAGGCCGGTGCTAGAGGCTGAGGGAGAAAGAGAGGAAAAGGAAGAGAAAAAGAAAAATAGTAAAAAAAGATTAAAAAATAATATTTTAATAAAAAGGTGAAATAATAGAATTGTGGGATGTTGAGTGTAGTGTAAAATGGTATGGTATAAGTAATAAAGTAGCTTTTTGGGATGGTATAATAGAATAGGATATAGAATCCGGTTGTGGATGCTCTTACTTTTTTTAAATAGATAGTGGGTGTTATTTTAGGTTATTTTAATGGGTGATGTTTTAAAATAAGAGATGAGATGTATGATTCAATGTTAAATGCTATTTTTAAATAAATAAACTAACTTTTTAGTGTGTTAAAAAATAATTTTTAGAACATCTTATAATAATGTTCTTACACCTAACATATACAATGGCAAAATTAAAAAAGTCAATCTTCAATGGCAAACTTTGGGTTTTTTTTAAATTTTTTTATTTTTTTTATAGCTGAAGTGAAAAAAACATATTCCCATAGTTTTGAGAGTTTTTGGATTTTGCCACCTAATATTTCACAATTTTGATCAACATCCCTAACATTATGAGTCACTTTGATAGAAAGCCCCACCGTCTATTTTTTTCGTGGCAAGTCCATTAAGTTACACATTAGCCTATTACCTATAGTAGTTGGTCCATTTTTGAAATAATACCAAAATGAATACACATGAACATATCCACACAAGAAAGCGGAAATAGAGTGTCAAATTCTCCTAATTTCAATGTTATTGTAACTATTTGTTGAGGAGATAAACACCTAGGGAAGATTTCATAAGTGGTTAATATTACATATCTCTACACATTTGTTGATACCCATTTCCGCGACACATTTCTTATAAGCTTGATTCAAACAAGGCCGACTTCCTTGTGGGCTTAATTTATGTATATATTATATTTTATTTTATTCTTTTAAGCATTGCCAAAGCCCATGTGACATATTGAAAAAATTGAGAAAATGTGGTTTAAAGGATATAGGTCGATTCCTTTCGGACCTTTTGCATAAGCACAACACATGTGTGCTACCAAGTGGGCAATGGACATTAGTGACACCTCAGGTTCATGGAAGAGGTCTTATACCTAAAATTTCCACCCTAAAAGAGCTTCCATGCTCTGGCTGTCTACGGCCCAAAATTTCTGTCGTAATCCATTTTTGTCTTTAAACACAGTTGGCTCCCATTGGCCAACTCCAACTGCTAGCCCTCACTTAGGTAAGCGTCCCAATAATTTGAAACAATTGAAAAGTGGGAGCCAATGAGAGTTTAGCCAAGTATTTCCTGTAATGATGATAAAAGTAAGCATTTCTTTTATCCAAACAAAAGCAAAATTGAAAATTACTACTTGCTTAACACCTTAGGGTCCAAAGCCTTTTCTATTGACCAAAAGCCAGTCATTAGCAATATCCCAAACTTAATATAAAACTCTCCCTCCATCTCAAAAACCAATCAACCATGTTTTACCCACATAGCTAAAACTTTAGAGTGAAAGCCCATTCAGGTAGCCAATATTCTCACAATTCTAAAGTTTAGGAGTAGATCGGTATAGGAGAGAACCTTTCCTTTTTTCCTCACAATCTCTCTCAATTTCCTCTTCTTACTAATTGTGAGTCAAAATTTTGGATTTGTATACTTTTTCTGCAGTTTCTTGTATTTCAATTATGTCATTTTGATTTCTCTCTTATTAAAGCATCATTAGCCTTTTGTTTATTATACATTTGGAATTTTGGAAATTCTCAACAAACAAACATTTCTAAAAAACCCAATAGGAGATTTGGGTTAATATTGTATTTTTGGCTTTTGTCGTAAAAACTTCACTAACAACATTTAACCTAAAAGACCTAAATTTAATGAGTATGAGATCAATTATGTTATATGAACCATTCATACTCACTCACATGTGTATACTCAACACTATTATTATAACTAACTCATAAAAAAAATGTCAAACAATTTTTTTTTTAAGAAAAGGAAAAAGAAAAAAAAAATTGCCAATTTTTTTTTTTTTAATTTTTTATTGACATTTGTAAATTGTAACCTATAAATATTGTTGGGCACAACGAGCACCCTAAAAAAGGTTCGCTGCGTATTAAACTTAAATCCGCAATACAGAGCTCAGCTTTGTTACTGTCAGTGAAAGATAGCTGTTTTTGCCTTATCTTTCTCCACCTTCTTTAATCAATCTGAAACTGTAAGTCTTTCCGATCTCAGACCTTCATTTTCTTTTTCTTCTTCGTATTCTTGTTGTACAATTTCCCTCTAATTTTTAATGTTTTACAATTACTGAAGCCAAGATTAGGTTTGTTGTCCATTTTCCTTGATGACATTTATTTATTTATTGGCTTTGAGGATAAACTTTCTTGATGATTGAATTCAATTATTTGAATGAATTAAAAAAAAAAAAAGTGTTGGCATTGGCTTCTTAGCGAATCTTGGATGGGAAAGAAACCCATCTGTTTACTTTTTGAAAAATGTGAAACAATTTAGTTTGTTGATAAAATGACAAATTTCTCAAGATTTACAAGAACTTGAATTTGGAAGGTTTTGGTTGAGGCTCTATGAAGGGTTTTAGAGAGGTTTTTGTCATGTGAGGCAATGGTCATAGTATGTTCTTGTAGGATTTCAGTTTGGTATGAGGGGTCATCAGGGTTGTGTGTGTAAGTATAGCCCTCTTCAAGGGTCAATTGGGAATAAGTAAATAACTAATTGTTTATGGGGTGAGCGGGCTGTTGCTGTAACAAGTTAGATAACTTGTCGAAATGAGTACTCCCCATGTATATATGCTGCTGATAGAAACATGCCTCCTTTTTTTGTTTAAGGAGTTGATTGGTAGCTCATTTATGGTATGGACTGGTAGGATGGTGGGGTGAAATATTTTTAAGAATGGACAGAATTCTTGTTTGGAAAATTCTGGTCTGGAGGAAAGTTCTTCCGACTTTTTTTAATCACATGATCTATCTAATAGTCATGCGACCTTTTTAGATGAGTTAGTGAGTTTTGTGATTGAAATATACATGGATGATCATTTGAATCACTGTGTAATGTATTGAAGGAGATTACTCCAAATTGATTTGAAGGAAAACTTTGTTCTTGAGAAAATACAATAATACACTTCTTTCTGGTTCGAATATCAGCAGTGGGTCAGTTGATGTTCTCCTTTTAGACTCTTTATTATCTCATGCTATTACTTTGCATAGTGTATTCTTTATAAAGGGATTAGAGGGTGGGAAGTGGGAACTTTATGAAGGTGGTGAGGTTTGGATGATAATGAGAGGTATTAAAAAGAAAATTTTCTCATGGTGACAAGGTTTTTTTTGCAAGTGTTACATTGTTCAATGTGTTTGTGCATGTGCTAGAGAGAATGAATTAATGTTTAATGCTTAATGATACATTTTGGTGAAAGTCTATGGGAAGCTATTTTGTCTAGTCTTTTTCCAAAATTTATTATTTTTCTTTCCTTTAATATATCTTTTCAGTTGTTGCTCAGTCCATGTCAGAAGCTAATGAACTGTGATACTCATCATCAACATTAATGTTCATTGTTCTACTTAGAACTATCAGCTTTATGTTACTTATAAAAAACAAAAGGAGCTTTATTGAAAGTACTCCATGTTGTAGATTGAGTATGAGTGCCTTGTTAACATTTTTTCCCCGTAAGAAGCATAAATATGAGATCTGAAACCAAGTCGAAATCAATAATGGCCCATTTTGGATTCTGTATCTAATGAGCATCCAAGTTAGAGTGAGGAGGCTAATATTGGAAGTCTTTAGCTTGTAGGCTGGGATTCATTCTGGTTATACATATCAGATAAATTATTTGGAAGACCCTGAATGTACTTGAAATATGAGAAATTGTTTAATAATAGTTGCTTTAATGTAATCACGGAGTAGGATCTCATCAGAGATATTAGGTTTAACTTTTCTTCAAAGGTTGCTTTAAATATGCGGTGATTACTTGAAGATCTCATTTTTGTGAGGACGTTTCTTTGTCATGCAACTTATAGAAAACTAGTGCTGATGAAAATCAAGTGCTCTTCCACAAGAATTATTTTTCTTGCCAGAAATTAATATGACTTGACTCCCCCACTCCCCTACAGAATCCTGGGTCCTGCCTTAAGTTAATAAAGTAAATCGTATGGCAAAGCTTTCCATGGATTGTGAGTCCCCTCCCTCCCAGAGTTAGAGATTTAGGAGAATTCTGTTTTGAAAAATCTGGAGCTATTGTACAGGGAAAGATATTAGATTAGGATGATGTAATGCCAACACACAAAGGATTGTATTTCTTCTCTATCCCTATGGTGTACTGTTTAAGTTTAAATAATAGAGCTTGGCTTCATCTAATTTGAAGTTTATTTGACCAGGAATGCATACTGATATCCACTTAATGGGAAATCCTGGAGCCAACGAAAAGATACTTAGCTACAATGATGTTGTACTCAGACAATCTGATATGGACATCCTTAGTGGCCCATATTTTCTCAATGATCAAATCATCGAGTTCTATTTCAGTTACCTTTCTTCATGCTATCCTGCTCAGGAAATCCTACTTGTTCCACCTTCCATTGCTTTTTGGATAATGAATTGCCCAGCTGTGGAGAGTCTCAAAGATTTTGTCGAACCCCTTCATCTTCCTGACAAGAAACTGGTGATCTTTCCTGTAAATGACAATGAAGATGTATGCAAAGCTGAAGCTGGGTCTCATTGGAGCTTACTTGCATTCGAGAGAAATGCTAATGTGTTTGTTCATCATGATAGCAATAGAGGAATTAATGATTGGCATGCTAGACGACTATATAAGGCTGTTGTTGGATATATAGGGGCCTCCAATTCAGCATCAACTGCTAGTTATCTTGAATGCACTGATTCACCACAGCAAGTGAATGGTTATGATTGTGGCTTGTATGTTACTGCCATTGCAAAAGCTATTTGCAGCTGGCATAATAGTGGTGAAGACAAAGAGGGAGATGGAATGTGGTTTTCTTCTGTGAAGGAGCAAGTCACCCCATCAAGTGTTGCTGAGATGCGAAGTGAGATCCTAAGCCTCATCAGAAGTTTAATGGCCGTGAGGTGAAGCCTGCCCACTACAAAACGAGGGTATGAAAGACTAGTATTATTTGTAAAAGTCTTTTAACCAAATTTCTGTTCCGCGTTACTCTTAAGACTCAAAAGATCTCCGAGAGTGCAAATATTTGATGGCATTTGTTATCATTCCCCCTTTTTTTTTTGTTGGAGGAGGAGGAATGCTATGATTCCTGATTCCTAAGCTTAGGAGGTCCATGTAAACTGTAGTTGTTGGCAATTGCCATTAGATACTTTCAGTTACTTTTCTCTTTTTCTTTTTTGTTGAAAAATACTTAAGTTACATAGACCATAAAATTGGCGTGCACTTAATGAACACATGAAGAAACTCTATTCTCCTTTGTTCACTTTATTGTGTTCTTAAGATGAGTCTGCTACTCTAAGAAACACTATCTCCTTGTTCCCTTTATCGTGTTCTTAAGATGAGTCTGCTACTCTACTGTCTTTCGGCAAATGTGGATTGGCTTCACATTACATATACTGAAAGCCTCCGCATGAATTATTCACCCTGGTCTGGTGTTAAAATTGTACTTATTAACAGGCGCTGCTGAGACCATGTCACCTAACAAATTTCTGTAGCGGGAACCTGGGAGGTGAAGCTGATCTGTTATAAATGGGCATGAGGAGAAAATGTGGACCTGTCCTAAATGGGTATGAAAAGAAAATATAAGGTTAATTTGCGGTCTTAGGGTTGAAGATAGAGTTTATAAGCACAACAAAGTCTACATTATTTTCACAACGCTTTGTTCCGAGGGGGGGTCCAACTTGTGAGAAATTATATAAAATTTGGTAATGACCATAGAAGAAGTAATGTTACGAAGAGATATCTGGTATATTAAATTTATGCTACAGTGAAATACACCCAGTGTGAACGATCAAATGAACCAATAGAATATATTGAATAAGCAGGAAAAAAAAAACCAATAAATATTCCCGAGAAAACCTCAATCACATAAAAAGCTCCCACGTCTCTAAAAAAGGGAATCTCTAAAGCACCAACTAATCTAGTAATTACAAGGTCAATATTGAGAGAAGACAACACAGTCGCATTGATGTAGCAACCAAAATTTTGGTGGTGCAGTGATTCATTGCATTGGCCACAAACATGTAACGTTCTTTAATAGACCTTCGTATTCCAGAAATTTGAGGAAGGAGACAAACAAAAGCTATGAAGGGAAACAACTACCAATATAACATTATTGATCTCTCCAGAAGCCCTGCTCAGCATTGACAAGAAGAGAAAAAGAATCAGAAATTGAAGGGTATGGAAACGCTGCATGAGATAAAGTAACATAAAATCATTCGCATAAATCAATATATGTTATTTTCCCAAACATTGCCCCACAAGGAGCAAGAATATCTATGCAGAAACATCAACTGTAAAATACAGAATTTTGGATGCTGAACAGATTTCGTTAGTGAAGGAAAATCCTACATCAACATGCATTTAAATAATGATTTCTATAAGAGATCAATAAAATAGAAGCCACCAAATTGACACACCCAAAACATTCCAAAGGAGTATATATAGTTTGGGCAAAGGACAATCAGTACCCACCAGGCAGAATCTTGCTCCTCCTGTCCAGTGGAATCAGATGGTTTTAAATGTAATTAATGCTCTCCTAGTTATGGAGAGTTTCTTTTAAAGAGCCTCTTTCTTAAACACCTTGTTCACAAAGAGAGAAGTTTTTCCTTACAAAGAAAGTAGAATCCCCTACTGCTGGAATCGAAATAACTAAAAAGATCCCTTCCAATCGAAATGTTATTAATGCTCTCCTGCCATCACCCTCCTAGTTCCATCAACATCCTAGTTTCACCAATCTACATTCCATATATCCCTAACTCCAATTATTCGTGAGCCTTTCATTCTCATAATCTAGTCACACTGCAAACCAGGTTCTAATCCCTAATTTATTCTGATACTACAAACTAATTTTTTCTAAATATATAATTTTTTTGGGGGGAAGGGGAGATTTGAAACCTTGATGTCTCAGTTAGAACAACAGCCACTAGGAAACCTAAAGGTTATTGGCAATGTTATCCAGCCATGGTTGAAATTACTTCGTCAATAAGCTCTATGCACAATTAGATGTCTCCCCGTACAAGTACAATCACTCAATCAAAACAGATCCAGTCAAATGTCAGCGGTTGTTCAAAATTTTTGTAATAAAAGCATAACTTTGATATAATGAGTACCCTAAAATGATTGTTTTCAACATTAACCATTCTGTATTTAATATATGGATTTCTGGGAATTGATCATAATGAGAGTGAGAATTCAATTATTTGCCAGTACAATCTGAACATGTTGCCAAATCAGAGTTAAAGAAAAGTTTCCTATAACACTAAAAACAATTAAGCATTCTTGATCCTTGTAATCCCCTACTGTATACTTCCTGTATACTTGGGTGACTCCTTAAGACTATGAATAAAATTTTCTTTACTTATCACGGATTAAAACAAAAAAAAAAGCATTCCTCTTCAAATAATCATTTACTACAAACTGAAGCCTGTGAGACATCTACATGACAAATTTTCAGATATTTTATATTAACACTTCTGTTTTGACAAGTGACTCTTACCAAATTTAGATTTCATTCATAACATGCAAGTATCCACAGGATAACTCCCTAGCACTCGAAGGTATGTAGAAAACTCCTGCAAAGAAAGTGAATAATTTCAAATAATGTATGTCTATGATTTTTCCTAAGTAGGGTTGGAGATAGGGATAAATTTTAAAAAAACTCACCCTTAGATGCCCTAGTGCGTTCTGTGCATTCTGGTCAGCCATTGATGCTTCAAAGTCCACATAGAAAAGATAGTCAAAATATCTGTAAAGTAAATGTAAACACATAATCAGGTAAAAAAGCCTATAGCTTAAGTCTCTCAGAGATACAAATCAACTTTGAAACCTTGTTGCTGAATTTTAATTACAATCGAAGAAATATGCATTAGCATTCTAAATATATGAGGCAGAGAAGATCTTTCTAAGGATATTTACTTTGGATACCCATTGTTATTATCATCAGATGCTCCCACAAGCTGCTTCCGCAAGGGACGACTTTCAATCTGGTAGAACAAAACAAAGAAGGCAATGAACACTGCCTAAACATATACCTGCAAATGAAAGTATGAAAAGGCACCATCCATTTGAAGGATAACAAAAAGATACCTTAGTAAGGTTGATTTCCCGCAGAGCAAAAACAGCAAGTGCCTTGAAAAGCACTCCAGGACCTTCCTCTAGTGAGAAAACTATACTTGTCTGTGAAATCAATACCACTGTTAGTCATAAACTCAGATTAAAATAGTTCGTGGGCATAGGGTCAATCAAGAGAAGAGCTACAAAAGAACAAAATGAAATAGTAATTCAACAGCCTGTAATTTTGCATCTTGAAAGGGCTGACCTTGAATGGCTTATCTGTGCCTGGAACTATGGGTTCCCTTGCCAGCATTAGAAATCGAGTAACATTATCAGAGTCATCCTATTAAAAAGGGAGAAAAGGGAAATGAGCAACCCAATGAAAACCTGCCATATCCCAAGAAAATCAACACAACAAATGGCTTGGATGCAACCTGAATATCTTGGGCAAGTATGTTCAACCCATAGATCATTGCAGCTGTGGAGCTAGCTACTGCTCCTGTATCATTTAGTTTGTGGAATGCAACATGCTACATAGTTACAACAAGTTCCAGTCAGCAAAAAAAAAAAAAAAAGAAGTTATAGTTATGTAACACATGCACCTAGTGGGCCTTGAATCCACAACCTCATCCTCCACCTAGCACTTGCAAGAGGATGAGGTGCCAGTTAAGGTAGAGCACATTGGCTCCAATCAACAAAAATAATAAAAAATCCATGAATAGTTGCAAACAATTAAAGTGATATCAATTAATGCAAAAAATTTTAATGCTCAAGTATAAAAATTAAAGACAATTAAACAAAATTGGGTTTGCCCTAGAGGCCCCTGACCCCTGAGGGGGAGGCAAGAAGAGCAGCTTCCTCCCACCATAACCACAGCAGCTAAAATGTATCATGAAGTAATATCAGCACCATTTAAAAACAAAAATAATAAAAAAAATTAGCAAACCTGCTTCTCCACTATTATATCTAGGCATACCTTTGCAGCTCCAGCAGTGTCATCAACTGCTTCTCTGACCAACCCCAACCTTGTTAGCGTGTGCTCACACTGAGCAAGAGCCTGAGATATGATCCAAATTCAATTAAATCTCAGCAAAACAGACTAGAGAAAAGTAAAAAGTACTCTGTACCACACGGTCCATACCTGTGGATGACTAAGAACCCTTTTCAGGTCTTCAATTTTAACACCATGATTGGCCATTAAGCAATGCCGAACTGCAAATTTAACTTCGCCTACAATATGCAATCTGTGCCGGAGTAAAAGGTCATAATTTCTGTGGATGCTCCCACCTAAAGAATTCTCAATTGGTAAAACTGCTCTGTCAACAAGCCACCTTTCAACAGCCTATAGTGGAAAAGAAGGGAAAAGAAGATCAATCAATCCCTAATCATTAAAACCACAACATATTCATTTATTGAAAAGGGTCAACCCTTGCTCTTAAGACAATACTACAACTATGCAGAAGGACTTTGGATTAATCATATTAATGCTACAACAATTATGATCGACACACATCCATGGGATTGTTTGCCCAATCCTAAATATAAAACAAGAATAATCAAAGAGAAGCAGTTTAGTGCTCTAATTGCTTTCCTAACAGCTCCATTGTCATACAACAAGATGGCAACCATGAAGGAAGGCTTTGAATTAATCAAATCTTCGAATAATCATCTAAACTTATAAATTAAACAAACAGTTCACATTGCTTTCCTAGCAGCTGCCATTAGCGTATAAATAAGGTCACATTATATAAAGCAAAATTGAATAAACATTTGTAAAAATATGGGCAAAGGGTTTAAAAGTATTCACTTCAAAAGCAGTTTCGAATTGCTCGCAAGGCACTGCTTCGCAATACGGGTACGCCTTCTCCGCCGCTGACTCACTGTATGCCCCACGAACTCCCTGAAGAAAAAATAAATGCAACATTCAACTTACATTTAGAGCAATGATAGAGATACAAACATTACTTTCACTTGGGTTTCGCCACCAACAGTACTTTTATAAATTATAATGGACCAATCACATCACCAGTCGTAAAAAAACGATGATTTTTTTTTTTTTTTTTAATATATTTAAAACACATTCAAAGACCAATCCTTTAAATCTTTCTCTCACACAATCACAAACAATTGAACAAACACATTGAAAAACGAAAAATAAACTCACATATAGAGCAATGCCAGGGATACACAAATTTTCAAAATTTGCGATTAAAGTAACATTTATTTCCAAACAATTGAACAAAGCAAACACATTGAAAACCCAAATACATATATATATAATGCTGACCTGGTACGCAACTCGAAGGTGGGAAACAGAGTTAGAAGAGTGAGTTGAAGATAAAGGTCCTGTAAGAATCATCAAACCCAGAATTAAAAAAGATGATCACTAATAAAACAATAAAATGAAAACCCTAGAAATGAATGGTACTTGGGAGCATATTAGTATTGTTATTAGGGTCCTTGGAAACGTCGTCGTAAGGGGAATCATCTGGGATCCTCTGCAACTCGGTCTTGCTCCTGCCTCCAACGACGTTGTGATTATCGTCGGCGTTGTGTGATTGGAGAGAACATGCAAGAACCGGGACATTACGACGGCGGCGTTGTTTAGGGGAAGGTCGGTGAATCGTGACGGCGGCGGTGGCTCTAGATCTGTGATCGGACGGCGAGGGTTTACAGGTGACGTGGCGGGAAATCGGGTGTAGTGGGGACCGAACTATTGAAGAGGCCATTGGGACCCAAAGCCAGAGCTTCTGTGCATCAAAGAAGAAGAGGGCGGGGTTTGACTTATAATATTCGATCCTTACCTTGGAAACTTTGAATATCGGGAATATCTGCTGCTGGCTCTTTAATTAATATACGTGTGGACAAGATATAGATATCTCATAACGATTCTCAAAATATATATAAATAGATTCAGATCAGGTGCAATACCTGGTGCAATTACAATCAAAGGTTAAGATTGAAAGTTGAAAAATTAACTTTCAATCTCAACCATTAAATAAAATATATTAAAAAAGAGTTAAAGAGTTAAAGTTAAAAAGTGAAAAAAGTAAAAAAAAAATTGTGAGGGAAAATTGGTGAATTGCACCAAGTGTAATACCCTAGGTATTGCACCTGATCCAAATCCATATAAATATATGGCATGGGTTCAAGTTATACTTTGTGTAATTTGACAAGAGTTATATTATTTATAAACTGTAAATTTGTAATTGATCTAATGGTTAAAAAAATAATATTAAATGCTAATTAACTTACACCTTATTCACTTAGTTAATAGCAATTTTATTTCTCTCTTTTTATTTATTATTTAAAACCTTTTACATATATTCTTTATTTTTTTTGCTGGCTTTACAAATATAAGAAACTCCATAGTATGGGCTTATTTTTTCACGTAAAAGAAACTTCATGGTATTCCTTTCACATGTTTGTAGTTGACAAGTTGTCTCCTCTAGTGTGCTGCTCATTGTTTCAGCCCAAATAAGTTGTTGTTTTGCCACAAACACGGTTCGTTGGTGTTACTATTTTTCTCATTAGTATTGCAATCACCTTGTGATTTTTTTATTTCTCATTCTCTTTAATCAGGTAATTTTAGTTAGACCGATTTAAATTATATTCTTCAATTATATCCCACAAATTTTGTAAGACGAAAAGTTAGTCAATTGTGAACTTCAAACATAGCTCTCACTCATGAGGATAAGAACCTTGTTTTGGGTATAGTTGAAAGTAGATTCACTTGAACTTGCTGACAAAGTTTATGGTTCAAGTTTATAGGAATAGAAATTTAGCTTTGATACGAAAATTGTTGTGTGCTAGCCAAAAGAGAAAATTTATTTTGGTGTTTAAAAAGAGCACACGGGCTGGCTGTGTAGCCTATTTGCACTAGTGTCTCTTATACTCTCATAAATCTTCAAATACATTAGCAGATGGTTCAAAATATTTCCATGAGTTCCTGAGTGCACGAAACAGAAAATGGATGCGAGTAGCATATTTTACTTCTCAAACTAAATCCAAGTCAGAAGCCCAATTAATTTCAGTCATGAAAGCTCTCTTCAAACTTTTGCAAGACATTAGATGGAAAGCTAAGTTAAAGGTATCCAAATAGCTCCAGGAACCCAGCCATGTCCCATTTACAATTGCGGATGATAGACACATCTTCTGAAGGGACAAAAAAATCTAACAGATATTAGATTAGCACTAGTGGCATCGGATAAATTACAAGCTTGGTCAATCATTAGATTAAAAACTGCTGGGGGAAATACATAGTACCTTGGTCTTGCATTGTCTCTGTGAAGATTAAATTCTATCTCAGATCAAAAAATTACAAGCTTGGTCAGTCATTAAACAACACTTAGTCATTTATTTATTTTTAAGGAGACAAGATATATATTCACAATTGATAAGACTATAAGAGTATGGCCGCCTTAAAAGAAGAAAAAAATAAAAAAATAGTACAAACTCAAAAAAAAAAAGTATTGCAAATATATTTGTAAAGTCATTGGCAAAAAAAGGAATATATGTAAAAGATTTTAAATAATAAATAAGGAGAGAGAAACAAAATTGCTATTAATTAAGTGAATGAAATGTAAGTCAATTAACATTTAATGCTATTTTTTTAACCATTAGATCAATTATAAATCTACGGTTTACAAATGGTGTAACTCTTGTCAAGTTACACCAGGTGTAACTTGAATTTATCTCTAAATATATATATATATATATATTTATATGGGTTGGGTTCAAGTTACACCTGGTGTAACTCTAAGCAATGTTACACCATTCAATATTTTTTAATTGGATGCGAACTTTAAAAAATCCACTGTTAGATTACATTATTTTCATATATTCTCCATGCTTGCAAATTTTCATAGTGCTCAAAGATTAATAGCCATGTCATTAATCAATTATTTAAATTCAAATTTTTGTAGTTTAAAATAATGCATAAAAGATGAATTTATTGATCGAATAGTAAATAACATCCATTTGATATGAAAATTGGCAAGAATGTTAAAAATATATAAAACATCGAATTTAACGGTGAGATTTTCAAAATATGAATTGGATAACAAGTTATTGGGTGGTGTAACATTGTTTGGGTTGAGTTCAAGTTACACCTGGTGTAACTCTAAGTATTGTTACCCCACTCAATATTTTTTAATTAGATGCGAATATTGACAAATCCACCGTTAGATTACATTAGCTTTGTATATTCTTTGTGTTTGCAAAATTTCAAGATGATCAAAGATTAATAGTCATATCATCAATCAATTGTTAAAATTCAAATTTTTGCAGTTTAAAATAATGCACAAAAAATGAGTTTATGGATCAAATGGTAAATAGTATCCGATTGATATGAAAATTGGCATGCATGCTAAGAACATATAGAACATGTAATTCAATGGTTGAATTTTCAAAATATTAATTCAATAACAAGTTATTGGGTAGTGTAACATTATTTAGAGTTACACCAGGTGTAACTTAAACTCAACCATATATATATATATATATATATATATATACACACACACCTCATAACATTTTTTCAATAAATTTTATGACAAATCAAATGTAGTAGCGTTTCTAACTAAAATTACGTTTTCAAAAGAGGGATGCTATTTGAACAATATTTTTACAATATTTTCACAACAAATCACAGATGCTTAGTTGTTATTGGTTTAAATTTAAATCTAACACTAAGATTACTTTTTTGCCCCAACAACTGGTAACAATCTGTCACTTAAGATTTGTTGTAAAAATATTGTAAAAATGTTGTGGATATATTATTTCTCTTTTCAAAATATTTAAACAAAATTTAATATTTATTTTAAGGGAAAATTTAATGAATGATCTACAAGTAAAAGTACTGGTTTAGAAAATATTTTTTAAAATTTTTATAGGATTTTTTTTTTTGATTTTTTAAAATATTTTTTTATATTTTTTATAAAAATTGTATCAAAATTTTATTAAATTTACTATTAAAAAAATGTCTTAATTGTACCGGTTAACTAGATCTTTATTTTATTTCAAAAATAGATATCTCAAATCTTCGACTAATTGCCATGTGTATTACAATTTATCTTCAATCCATCTCTATATATTAAGAGGATTCAGAAAGTTAGTTATGGTTCCAAAAAATGTCAAAAATACCTCTAATCTAATTGGATAATCCTTATTCTTAAGAAAAAATAAAAAATGGGGTAATTCAACAAATTTTTTTTTTAAAAAACTACTAGAAACTTTTTCCTAAAAATTAGCACACTCTCTATTTGAATATTATCCCATGCACATTTGATACATTTTTTTTTCCTAAAAACTAACACATACTATCTTAAAAATTCTTTCTTGTGTAACCTTGCTAACAATAAATAAATTCAAATTGAAAAGTTGCATTAAACTAAAAAAAAAAAAAAAATGTCTCATCGCACATGCAGAATGCGTGTGATAAGGCCAGTATATATTAAAAGAATTCAGAAAGTTAGGTATCACTTAAAAAAAATGTTAAAAATACCCATAATTAGAGGTGTTCACCAAACCCCAAAAATCGCACCAAAACCACCCACCAAATGGCATAACCGCATCACACCGCAACTAACAATGCACCGTACTGCACCGCATGGTGCAGTGCAGTTTGCGATTTTATATTAAGAAAATCGCACAAACCGCACCGCACTCTTTCTATGTATTAATATATTTATTTTTTAATATTAAATATATCATTAATATTTTTATAACCCTAGTTTTCAAAAAATAAAAATTTAATAACCCAAGCAAGTGTTGAATAGGAAAGCCAACTCAAAAATAAAGAAAAATTAGCTCGGTAGTTTAAAACTTAGCTCAAAATAAAGGGAAAAATCAATTTTGGGTTAGGCAAGAAAACCCAAAATTTGAAAAATATATTGGCTTCAAACCGAATCTTATACATTACACCACACATGTGACCACAAAAATAAGGTGCAGTGTGGTTATGGTTTTGACTAAACTCTAAACCGTATTGCACCGCACTGCACATGTAACCGCAAAAATGAGGTGCGATGCGGTTACGGTTGACTAAACTGCACCGCAAAGTGCAGTGCTAAAATGGCCCAAAACCGCACTGCGAATACTCCTACCCATAATCTAATTAGATAGTCCTTACTCCTAAAAAATAAAAAATTTGGTTAAAATTGTAATTCAACAAAATTCAAAAACAAAAAACTACCTGTAGGATTGCAATTTGTACCTAATTCCAACAAGAAGAACGGTATAGGCCTAAAGAACCTAATACAATAAATTAACAGAGAGTAGGTCAGAAATCTTGTTTCTAATAAGCTTAAATGGTAACAACAATGGCCCAAGATTACAAAATGACAAGGATGGATGAGTTTATATGATGAAACTTCTCCTCAGACTTAAGTCGAGGTACAGATTCTTACATTCCTTCTCTCTTAAAGATTAGTTACAGATATCTAGTCTACAGTGTTTTTTCTTTCTATTTTTTGATCCCCTCTTCTCCGGGACCCCCCTCATTCTTATCCTTCCTCCTCTTTCTCAATTTTGCTCTCCACGTGTAGATTTAGACTACCCCCCTTGATACTTGTTCCATCAGCTCTTTCTCCAGGTCTTTAGGTAATAGCTATAAAACTGAAAATTTCTATTTAGATATCACTTCCTCATTAATGCGGCTAGAGACTTAGGTACAGAGCATTCAATGCGGTGGTAGCAGCTTTTTCTGAGATATTTCCAAACCGTTCTTGCTCTTTGTGCCCCTGTGAAACATATCTTCATCCATAAGACTTCCTAAAATATCATTCTAGTCAACATGACGTACCATTTGACCCTTATTTCACTTAGCCGAGAAGATACTCCCCCTCGGATCACCTCCATTAACTTCTTCCGCCACATTTTTTCGTAGGTCTTTAAGTTTGACATCCTTGTTACCATCAATCCGTCCTCGAACCAGTAAACGTCATCGGACTAAGCCCATGACCCAAAAACACATCTGGGGTCTTTTATCCCCACACTACCCGAGAAACTTTTCCTAAAAATTAGCACACATTCTCTATTTAAATATATCTTACACATGTTTGATACAATTTTTACTAAAAATTAGCACACACTAAACCCAATAGTTTACTCATTTTCAAAATCTTAAAATTTAGATTCTAAAAAATTCATTCACATGTAACCTCACTAAAAATAGACAAATTAAAATTGAAAAATGATGACATTAAACTATAAATAAATAAATAAAGCCCCTCATCCCACGTGCAGGAGCGCATGTGATAAGGTTAATTTATATTATTATCATACCCTTGTCAATTAAAAGACTTCTAAAAATGAAAATAATTTTTTTTAAAAATAGTTATTTATCACTACACCAAAATAACTCTATTTCATCAAGTGTAATTACAACAAAATATGTATAGTAGTATTAGACAAAATATCGCATTTACAAGTTAAAATTATTGAAATAGTAACATAAAAGTACTAAATTATTGCATCAACAATAATTTAACTTGACTCATGAGTCAAGTATTAGTTCTAACGATACTTGACTCATGTTTACTCTTTCGAAGGTAGTTGATGATATTCATGACATGACAATCTCCATAACTTTCTCAGCAAAACTGGTGTAGAATTCTTCTTTTAACCTTGGATCAACTATGTTTACAGTATCCTCACTTTCAATCACAGGATAAACTCAATCAATTAAGTAAGTGTCTTTTTTTTTTCCGCATATTCTTATTATTGTTGGCAACTCATGATTAGCTCAAATAGAATAATACCAAAACTATAAACATCTCTTTCTTTGTTTAAGTTTCCGAATGCTTGATATCTACATGTAAAACATGAGTGATTTTTGTTGTGGTCACTACATCAAAATAAGTCTATTACATCAAGTGTTATTACAACAAAATATGTATGGTGGTATTAGACAAAATATCACATTTACAAGGTAAAAGTTTTTGCAATACTAACTCAAAGTGTTAAATTTTTGCTTCAACAATAATAGTTGAAATAACTCATAATTTTCGGTTGCCATGGAAGCTTTAATATATTAGGAAAAATTATTGTAATAACTTAAAATGAATAAATCATTGTATAAACTGATACCAATTCTTTTTTGCAATATATTGCAATGATAATTTCAAACCAATTACTTATTACAACGAAATTCTAAGTGGAATGCTTGAAATTGTCTAATTGACCTCAGTTGCCATACTCTGGCTTCTTCCACAAGCCATTTTTAGAGCCAAACATTCTTTTAGTTCTACAAATACTTAACTCATGTCTACCCTTTGGATTGTAATTGGTGGTATGCATAACATGACCATCTCCACAGTTTTCCAAGCAGAATTGGAGTAGAATTCTCCCTATAATCTTGGATCAACTATGTTTCCAATATCTCCACTTTCAATCATAAGAAAAACCCAATCAAGTATGTGAGTGTTTTTTTTCATGTATTCTCATTATTGTTGGGCTACCTGTGATTAGCTCAAATAGAACTGTGGGGGTCAAAAACTATCCAAACTATGAATACAAGTGGTATCCATGGGATGATCAATTAACAGTGAGGTAGGAAAAAAAAATCCACAATGCGAAACTCAAACAATTGATTTAAAGAACACCGCTTATATTTCAGATGAAACTAGCATATTACAATAGGAAAATTTCTATTTCCCGTGGTATGGCATTATAACAGAATGGTAGTTTTCTCTATCTTTCTTTCTTTATTCTCTTTTTTCAACTCCCTTCTATTTGCCTGTCCCCTCCCCCCCCCCCCCCCTTTATAAAGGCACATTTCCTGCCCTTATCCCTCCAGCTGTCTTGTTGCTAGCCGAATTCTCAGGGATATTTTCATCTTCTTTATCGGTTTTCTCCCCTTCCTTATCCTGGAACATGACTTTTGGGGGTGTTTGTACTGTTTAGGTTGTCTCATATACATTCAATGCGACAGAGGTTAGGTTAAAGTCCCCTCATTGATGTGAAGGTAAAGATCTTTGCCATTCTCATGTGTTCTAGAAGATTTCCTGAGGTTCTAGGCAGTAGCTGGAAGTACACTGTGCATTTCCTATATACATTTCCTTGGATAAAACATCAAGGGAGTAGTCTATGAGTATTCCTTTTGCCTTCTGGATGCTCAAGTTGACCTCATTCCACTTCATAGGATCTTGTAAGTTATTGGGCCTTGCCTTAAGTGCGTGGGTCTAGCCCATTCTGCTCCATAGGGTCCAATAGGTGTTTGGGCCTCAAGCCTGGGTGAGGACTTTTCCACTTTCCACAAGAACAATATCAAAACTATAAACATCGCTTTTTTGTTTAATTAAGTTTTTGAATGCTTGAGATCTACATGTAAAACACGAATGATTTTTGTTGTGGTCATTGCACAAAATAAGTCTATTACATCAAGTGTTATTACAAAAGAAATATGTATGGCGGTGTTAAACAAAATATCGCATCTACAAGTTAAAATTATTCCAATAGTAACTTAAAAGTGTTAAATTATTACAATTGTAATAGTTAAAATAAATTAGAATTTTCGGTTGCAATAGAAGCTTTAATACATTAGGAAAAGTTGTTACAATAACTTAAATAAATAAATAGTTGTATAAACTAATATAAATTATTTTTGCAACAAAATTTTCAAACTAATAGCATATTTCAACAAAATTAGCATTGCACTAATTTGATATAAATTCTTATAGAATCTATAAATTATTATTATTGATACAAATAACAACTTATCATTAAAAAATTAGTTGTTATTTGTTCTCTTCAATTTTTTTTCTTCTTCAATGAATTTTCTTTTGTACCTGTTGAGGGAAAAATTTTGATGTTCCCAAATAGAATATAGGGTAGCCAAGCCAAAACTCGACAATGGGCCCTTAAAAATAAAGCCCAAAGGCTTTCGGTGTTGTGTAAGTCCGCCCAAGTAAGAGATGGTGGCTGCACCCTAACAAAAAGACAACAATAAAGTACAATAAACATGTTACTATTGTTAGTTTGTTATATTATTAATCCTTTTATAGCATTATAGTCCAAATCAGTCCTTTAGTGGTACGGTATTATCTCCAGCGGTAGGGGTGAAATTATACTTAGAGTCCAGCAGTCAATGATTAAATAAGTTTAGGGGAATTTATAGTACTTTCAGTCATTATTACATCAATGTGAAGGAAAAATTCAATTGCTACAAATACATTATATCTTTCATTAGAATAATAATAATAAACAAGGATTAAAGGCTTCATTGTTACAAATGGAAGAGGAAAAATAGGATGGAATGAAGGGAGAGAAAGATCCTCAACTCAGTGCAGCAAGTATTAAACTAAGATTTTAGTGAGTGTATAATTATAAGGCATGAATGAGGTGAATGTGGGCTATTTTGAGTGAGTGAGATGGGATGATGAGTCGTGAGCTTGAAGGAGGCTAAACCATGAACAAGATAGCAAACAAACCCAAAATTAAAAGAGGGTAGCTGCTCTCTGGTCAGTTATGGGATGTTTATGGAGTAGGAAGGTATAAGCAAGGTGGTGAATGTTGGTGTTATGATGACTATAGGCTGAGAAAGGTTGTGAGTGAGCTCTAGAGAGCTTGGGGAAGCTTAAAGGAAGCTCAATAGGGACTGAATTTCTGTAGAATGTTGTTAATGACAGAAATCTTTAGAGAGGCCTCCCCCCCCCTGCCCCCCTTAGGGAAGCATTAATTAACAAGAGTAAAAAAAAATGTAGAGTTAATCAGAGGTGAGAAGCCAAGGTTAATCTTCCTATGATTTTTGGTCGGAAGTAGATTGTTTACTTTAGGGGTTGCCTTGCTTCTTTGGATAATGATGGGATTTTAGAGTGCTTTGCATTTAATACCATGATTTCTAGGACTGAGCTAAATCAACATGATTATGGAGTGTGTCAAGAACGAATCCAAATAAGCAACTGAGATTTGATCCCCAAGAAGTAAGATTCAACACTCCAAGCCAAGTGTCAAATTCTTAGTTCACTTCAGGGGGTTCCACTGGAGATCCCCTTATGCCCTCCAAATCACATGTTCCCAATTTTTCCCCTTTAAGATTCATGGGCTTGGTATATGATGAATCATGTCTTGAATGTTTTTGAAATTTATAGCATCAATTTGTTGAAGTTTCGATAATTTGGCTTCAACTCCCCTTCTGTTGGAGGTAATGCTTTGAGGAAGATGATGAAGTTTGATCACCCTTTAGACTTCAACAGATATGACAGCTCTCTGGCACTGTTCACGTCAAGCAGAGGGTGGTAGAAAACTGATGGGACAACCCATAGTTCATCCTTAAAGGCTTGGTTCTCTTGTTGGCGTCTCTAGTTGTTTTTTGGTTAGGGATGAACAAAGGTTGGTTACCCTCTCTTAAGCCTTTTGCTCGGGATTTTTTGGGCTGGAACTTTGCTCCATTTCAGCACTTTTAGTTGGGCCACATGAACCTTTCTTTGTTTAGGCTTGTTCCCTACTTTATGAGATTCTTAGTCCTACAAAATGGGCATTAAAGATATGCTTTGCCATGGGTTTTTTACTCTTCATGGGCTTTAGTTGTTAGTAGAAATAAAATGAATCCATGAGCTTTAATAAATATTTATGATAGATTTTGGGTAGTAATTTCCATGGGCTTTAAATAACAACTTGTACAGTTTCTCATAATTTTTGCTATGGATTATTTTGTAAATGATATTTTCTTTGGGGCTTTTTAAATAATGACCTCAAATATTTTTCTTGAGAATAATATTTACCATGACTTTTAAATAAGTATGGTAACAACCACTATAATGAAATAATGTGATGTTCTCATGAGTTTCTCTATAGATAATCATAATGGACATGTAGAATGAATAATTACCATGAGTTTTGGTAATAAATATTATGAATGTTGTGATGAAAGATAGATAGTGAACATGAATTCATAACATGAAATAAATAAATGTCATAGGTTTAATAATAACTTTCTGTAGTACCATTGGGCCCGAATTATACGCAATGGGCCGGCCCACAAACTCTCACAATGAAAGAGGCCCGACTTCACATCTAGAAATGGTCCGAGGACGCAATCCGTCCAAATCTACAAAGACACGTGATAAGAAGGGGTGTCGTGCATGATCAAAATACCAAGGAATACAACGTCTGAGGACAGCATAGTCCTCGACAAGTGTTGCCGAGGATGACGTAACTGATTTAACAGTCCAACAGCTCCCCTAACAGAAGCCTGTGGTGCTGGAACTAAAGAGATAAAGATAAAGATTAAAGGGGAGGGATAGGGGAACATCCAGAAAAAAGCTGCTACCACCGCATTTAAAGCTCTACACCTGCTTCTCTGGCCGCATTAATGAAGAAGTGACGCCTGAACGTTGGGTTTGAACCATATCTTCATCATCAGAGACCTGAGTAAAAAGGGATGATGGGACAAGTATCCAAAAGAGAAGAAGGTCAGGGTTACACGTGGAAGAAAGGGAAAAGGAGAGAGGCCTATAAAAGATGAAGGAAGAAGACGTAGAAAAGGGGGAGATAGAAATTGGAAAAGAGAGAGAGAAAGAGTGAGAACTTGTAAGGAAGTTCAAGCATTTGTCCTCGGCAATAATATACAAAGTAATATTTCGTCCATGATTGACAAGTATATGCATAGGTTCTATGATCAAGCCAAATCTGGATGTTATTTATCACCCAAATCCATGGATTAAAATCCTGCTCTCTATAAATTCGTTGTTTAGGGCTTGGCGATTCAATCCAATATAGAAGCAAGTCTTTGCCCTTACAATTGGCGCCGTCTGTGGGAATCCTTGAGTTTTTGGTGTAGATAGCATGATGGCGGGTTTGAATCCAGACCATGCTGAATCTCTCGGATCTCAGCACGGGGATCCACATCAACAGACAGAACATATAGAAGATCGAGAAGGCAGTGTGCACTCGGTGCGAACCGCCGGTAATCCTCAGAATAGAAGCAGGGGCCCTAATGAGGCAAATACTAGGGCCATGCAGAAGGAAATTGATCATCTGAAAAGGAAATTACGTCGGGTCAAACGTAAACGTACGCCTTCCATATCTGACCCTTCGTCAGATGATTCCCAGAGTAGTAGTTATAAGCAGAGGTCGGTAACTCCTCCTAGTGAGACCTTTTCTTACCAAGAAGGGAGTCCCCATGATATGGTGAGCGAAAAATCCCTCCCCAGGGGCTCGAGCAGCCACGCCATGGGGAAAGCGCTGCTCCAACTCTCCAAATCGCCATTCACACGACGTATTGAGAGGGGAAAACTCCCCCGTCGGTTCACGCAGCCAAATTTCACCATCTATAATGGTAAAACAGACCCAGTGGAACACGTGAGCCATTTTAATCAGCGCATGGCGGTCTATTCACAAAATGAAACCTTGATGTGTAAAGTCTTCCCCTCGAGTTTGGGGCCTGTCGCGATGAGGTGGTTCAACGGCTTAAAAGCGGACTCCATCGATTCCTATATGGAACTCACAATGGCGTTTGGGTCTCGTTTTGTTACATGCAGCAGGGTACCTCGGCCTTTAGACTCGTTACTATCCATGGCCATGAGAGAGGGCGAGACGCTGAAAACCTACTCGAACAGGTACTGGGAAGCGTTTAACGAGATCGACAGTGATTTTGATGAAGTGGCAGTCAACACCTTTAAGGTCGGCCTTCCAATTGAACATGATCTAAGGAAGTCCTTGACCAAGAAGCCAGTGAAAACAGTTCGTCGGCTCATGGATCGTATCGATGAACATAAGAGGGTTGAGGAGGATCAGCAGCAAAGTAAAGGGAAGATGAAAACTATCCCTCAGGAGAGTAGAGATTACAAGGCAGAAAGGTATAACAGCAAATGGCCGCGAAGAGATTTCACTAGCCAGACTAGATCGGCCCCGTCCCAAACAGTAAACGCCATATTTCGTGAGCCAGTACAACAAGTGTTGGAGAAAATTTGCCGAGAACCGTACTTTAGATGGCCCAGTAGGATGATAGGAGACCCTACCAAACGTAACCAGAACCTCTATTGCAATTATCACCAAGATAAGGGCCACACCACAGAGAACTGCAGGAACCTGTGGAATTACTTGGATCAGTTGGTTAAGGAGGGGAGGTTAAGGCAATTTATGAATCGACCTAATGAACCAGGCACCCCATCAGGTTCCGTGAACCAGGGAAGCAACAATGTGAGGCCACCACTGGGCACGATCAATGTCATATTCGCAGCGCCAGGTCGGACAGGGTCCTGTCCCACCAGAATAATGTCAGTACTACGTCCCTCTGCCGAAGACACCAACGCCGAGTCGAAGAGGCTCAAGAGGAGCTCCTTGCCTGTGTTGGGATTCTCAGAGGAGGATAAAGTGGGCACTATCCAACCGCATGATGATGCGCTGGTCATCACTTTAAGAATAGGGGGTTATGATGTGAAGAGAGTGATGGTTGACCAGGGTAGTGGGGCTGACATCATGTACCCAGATTTGTTCAAGGGACTCAATTTGAGGCCCGAAGATCTCACAGCCTATGACTCCCCGTTGATAAGTTTTGAGGGGAAGGCGGTTATTCCAAAGGGATTAATCCGATTACCCGTACAGTCGGGGCCAGTAGTGGTAGACGTAGATTTTATTGTAGTAGACGCCTACTCCCCTTACACAGCTATAGTGGCGAGACCATGGCTGCATGCTCTAGGCGCTGTTTCGTCGACTCTACATGTTAAAGTAAAGTTCCCATACGAGGATGGAGTTGAAGAAATACTAGGCAGTCAATCCATGGCGAGGCAATGCGTAATAGCAGCCATCATACATCAAACAACACAGGAGTCTCAGGCACTGGCCGAAAAGAATTTATAGCAGTTAGAACCCTCGGCTGAACCGAACAAGGCCGAGGTTGAAGGGTCCGGTTGTGAAGATCTGGAGAGAATAATTATTGCAGATGACACAGAGAAATTCTTCCAAGTAGGGAGTCAATTGCCATCCCGAGAAAAAGAAGAACTGGTTGCATTTCTGAAACGAAACATTGACGTATTTGCATGGGATGCCTACGAGGCTCCAGGGGTTGACCCAAACTTCATTTGCCACCACCTCAACGTCAACCCAACAGCAGTACCGAGGAGGCAACCACCTCGGCGCTCATCTCAGGAGCATGCTGATGCTATAAAGGAAGAGGTACTGAAACTCAAGAAGGCAGGGGCAATCAAGGAGGTATTCTACCCAGAATGGTTGGCGCACACAGTGGTAGTGAAAAAGAAGAACGGAAAGTGGAGGGTGTGTGTAGACTTTACAGACCTGAATAAGGCTTGTCCTAAGGACTCATTTCCAATGCCCCGCATAGACCAGTTGGTGGACGCTACTGTGGGTCATCCTCGGATGAGCTTCTTAGACGCTTTCCAAGGTTACCATCAAATACCCTTAGCCACAGAAGACCAAGAAAAAACAGCCTTTGTCACACCCACGGGAAACTATCACTATAAGGTGATGCCTTTCGGCTTGAAAAATGCAGGGGCTACTTATCAGAGAATGATGACACGAATGTTTGAACCACAACTAGGAAAAACGATCGAAGTGTATGTTGATGATATGGTGGTTAAGAGTAAAACCATCTCAGCCCATATACCAGACCTGGATAGCACTTTCCAGACCTTGAGAGAGCACAAGTTACGACTCAATGCATCTAAGTGCTCCTTTGGTGTAGGGTCTGGAAAATTTCTGGGCTACCTAGTGACACATAGAGGCATCGAAATTAACCCCGCTCAGGTCAAGGCCATCAAGAACCTGCAAGCGCCCCAGAATCCGAAGGAGGTGCAAAGGTTAACTGGGATGACCGCAGCCCTCAACCGATTTATCTCAAGATCTGCTGACCGGTGTAGGCCATTCTTTCAATTATTGAACAAGTGGAAGGGGTTTGAATGGACAGAAGAATGTGCTGTTGCTTTTAAAAAACTTAAAGAATATCTTTCTCATCCTCCTATCATGTCTCGGCCTGAAGTTGACGAAGTCCTATTTGCATACATTGCAGTGGCCGCCTACGCCGTTAGTCTGGTGCTGATAAGGGTCGACGGGGATATACAAAAGCCAGTTTACTATGTGAGTAAATCTCTGCATGAAGCCGAGATACGCTATTCACCATTAGAAAAGGCAATCCTAGCCATAGTGCATGGTACACGTAAGCTCCCCCATTATTTTCAGTCTCATACGGTGGTTATCCTGACCCAGCTTCCCCTCAAAACATACTCCGGAGTGCAGATTATACAAGCAGGATTGCAAAGTGGGGAACTATCTTGGGCTCTTTTGATATAAAGTACATGCCCCGCATCTCAATAAAAGGTCAAGTATTGGCTGATTTGGTAGCGGAGTTTACCGAGCCCGCAATAGGAGATAGTGCCGATAATAGGTACATTGATGGAAAATCAGTTGGTATGGTGACGGGCAAGGGTCTTACGGGTTGGACCGTCTACATTGATGGGGCTGCCAATCAAAGGGGATCTGGAGTGGGTTTAGTAATCACGACCCCAGAAGGTCTCACATTGGAGAAGTCCTTAAGGTTGGGATTCTCGGCTACAAATAATGAGGCCGAGTATGAGGCTTTGCTAAAGGGAATGGAGATGGTTCATAAACTGGGAGGAAAGATCGTACAAGTGTTCTCGGACTCGCAACTCGTTGTAGGCCAAATGGAGGGAAAGGTAGAGGCCAGAGATCCGAGGATGCAAGACTACTTGAGTCAAGCTAAGATAGTACAAAGTAAGTTCGAATCCTTTACCCTATCCCATGTTCCTAGAAATAACAATGCACATGCCGACTCCCTATCAACTCTTGCTACGTCGTTGTCGCAAGGATTACCTCGGATTATCTTAGTTGAAGACTTACCCAAACCTTCGAGAAATATTGGAAATGTCATCCGCGTTCACCAGATCAGGGTGGGACCTAGCTGGATAGACCCCATCATATCCTTCCTCAAGGATGACGTTCTGCCTGAGGGAAAGGTCGAAGCGGACAAAATGCGTAGGAAGGCCTCTCGATTTTGGCTCGCCGAGGACAATAAACTTTATAAACGATCCTTCTCTGGCCCATATCTGCTATGCATACATCCAGAGGCGACTGAGCTGCTTCTGGAAGAGCTACACGAAGGGATTTGTGGGAGTCACACGGGGGGAAGGTCTTTGGCTCACAGAGCCCTCACACAAGGGTACTGGTGGCCCAACATGCAACGAGAAGCTCAAGCTTATGTGAAGAAATGTGATCAGTGCCAAAGGTTCGCCCCAAACATTCACCAGCCTAGGGGCGTTCTCAACCCCCTCACGAGCCCCTGGCCTTTTGCGCAATGGGGTCTGGACATTGTGGGTCCTTTCCCAAAGGCGCCTGGGAACAGAAGGTATCTAATTGTGGCCACAGACTATTTTACTAAGTGGGTAGAAGCCGAACCTCTGGCAAATATCAGGGATGTCGATGTGAAGAAATTCGTGTGGAAGAACATTGTTACCCGATTTGGTGTCCCTCGCACCCTCATCTCAGATAATGGTTTGCAGTTTGATAGCAAGATGTTCAGGCGGTATTGTTGTGACCTCGGCATAGCCAACAGGTACTCCACACCGGCTTATCCGCAGGGGAACGGGCAGGCCGAGGCTGTCAACAAAGTTATAGTAAATGGGCTGAAGAAGAGACTGGAAGATGCCAAAGGGAGATGGGTGGAGGAATTGGCTCATGTCCTATGGACGTATCGAACCACACCTCGCCAATCAACAGGAGAAACGCCATTCTCGATGACTTATGGCGCCGAGGCTGTTATACCTTCGGAAATTGGATTTCCAACGATAAGGACAAGTTCCTTCACCTCGGAGAGCAACGATAGGCTACTAGAAAAAGATCTGGATTTGGTTCAAGAAAGAAGAGAAGCTGCGATGATCCATCTGGCTCATTATCAACAAAAGCTGAAGCAGGGGTATGATTTGAACGTAAACCCGAGACCGTTTACTGTTAGAGACTTAGTGTTGAGGAAAGTAGTGGGTAATACCAAAAATCCAGCGTGGGGAAAGCTCGGACCTAATTGGGAAGGACCGTATCGCATCACGGCAATAGCTGGGATAGGAGCTTACTACCTGGCCGATTTGGATGAAAAAGTTGTACCCCATCCTTGGAATGTAAGTAATTTGAAACGATATTATTACTAATGAAGAGTGTTGTTATCATTTTATACACGTCGTTTTTATACTATTCTGTTGTGCCTAAGGTTACGCCGGATCCTCAGATCCTCTACCTTAGTTCAAATTTAATTAAGGTTACGCCGGGTCCTCGGATCCTCTACCTTAACTCTAATTTAATTAAGATTACGCCGGATCATCAGATCCTCTATCTTAGTTGAAAACAAAAAGGTAAGGTTACGCCGGGTCCTCGGATCCTCTACCTTAGCTCTAATTTAATTAAGGTTACGCCGGATCATCAGATCCTCTATCTTAGTTGAAAACAAAAAGGTAAGGTTACGCCGGGTCCTCGGATCCTCTACCTTAGCTCTAATTTAATTAAGGTTACGCCGGATCATCAGATCCTCTATCTTAGTTGAAAACAAAAAGGTAAGGTTACGCCGGGTCCTCGGATCCTCTACCTTAGCTCTAATTTAATTAAGGTTACGCCGGATCATCAGATCCTCTATCTTAATTGAAAACAAAAAGGTAAGGTTACGCCGGGTCCTCGGATCCTCTACCTTAGCTCTAATTTAATTAAGGTTACGCCGGATCATCAGATCCTCTATCTTAATTGAAAACAAAAAGGTAAGGTTACGCCGGGTCCTCGGATCCTCTACCTTAGCTCTAATTTAATTAAGGTTACGCCGGATCATCAGATCCTCTATCTTAGTTAAAAATAAAAAAGTAAGGTTACGCCGGGTCCTCGGATCCTCTACCTTATTTCAAACTTAGTTAAAGTCACGATAAATCAATAGATCCTCCGTCTTAGTTTAAAGCAAAGAAAGGTTATCTCGAATCTTTTTCCTTGATGTAAAAGCAACGTTGGAGTTACTAAGTGAACGGGTCTGTATTTGTTGTTGAAATTTAAGCACAAAGCTTGAGGGACAGTTAGCTTAGGTATGGAATATGTCAGTGTGTTCCCTTTTAATATGTTGTCATGAAAATGGTTGTTAAGTAGGTTTTAACAGCAAAAGTTAGCAGTTATTACTTAAAACATTTGCACGCATAGGGATGGCACAAATTTCCTTGAATAAGGGCCGAAAGCTATAAGTACATACTATGGATACAAGTTGTTGCATCGTCACATCACAAGGGTAACAACGAAATAAGATCTCAACACCAAATATGACACAAAATATCAGTTTAAAGCGAGAATTCTTTTCATTGAACAGAAGGTTTATCAATACACTCATAGCCAAATTTGTCAAGTTACAAAGAAAAGATGATAAAAAAATAAAATAAAATAAATAAATAAATAAAAATACGAGGACAAATGCTTGAATTAGAAAAGGAACATGTAGCGGCAAAGGCACGAGTGATCATGGCTTAGGCTGGGTCTGGTCTTTTGGATCAACAGGAGGCACCACTATCGCCGAGGACCCATCAACCTTTTCCTTTGGCTTTATGGGCAAAGTCGCTAGGACTAGCTCCATAGTCCCGCTAACTTCGGGGTTGATGGGCAGCTCTTTGGGGGTAGGAGGAGGCGATGCATCTTTAGCTTGGGCAGTAGGGGCAGCATCATCGGCCACACTCTCCTCTACTTGCACCCCAGTTGAGGAAGGAAGGGAATCATCCTTGGCTGAGCTAGAGGCAGCCACGCGGATTGCGGGGGGAATATAGGCATTCTCCACCTTCCATAGGGGAGAGGAAGCATCCACTCCGGCCTGAGAGAGAGCTTCCTTCCACACTTGGAGGCAGTAATCCCTACATACCCCCGGCACTTGGGCTTTGAATGTTTCTGTGGTTTCTGCCACGCCCATATCGTAGCCGCTCTGTTCAGCCTCGTCAACCATTGCCTCGGCTGCTTGTGCCTTAGTAAGCGCTTCTTCTTTGGCCTTGAGAGCTTCCTCTTTAGCCTCCTCGGACGCTGTAAGATCTTTCGCAAGGCCTTCTGCCAGCGTCCTGGCCGAGGCAAGATCCTCATTGGCGCGCTTAAGCAGCAACCTCTGATCCTCGACCTGCCTCTCGGTGCTCCTTAATTCGGCCTCCAGACCTGATTTCTCACTCGTCGCCTTGCTCAAGCTGGTGGACACCTCTTGAAGCTTTTTATCTTTAAGCTCTAGTATTTTCTTAGTGTGGTCCAGCTTAACCACTTCGTCCCTTAACGCTCTGTAAGAGCTGGCAGCGATCTCCTCTGCCCTATGGGCAGACTGGACGGCCTACATATAAACATTGTTAGCGAAAGGCACACTACAAAAAAAAAAAAAAAAGAAAAAAAAAAAAAAAAAAAGGGGGGGGGTTTTAAAGAAAAGCATAAGTGCCGAGGATCGGCCAATTTGAGTCCTTACCATAGCCAACTCCTTTTTGAGGGTCATAAAGACGTTATGATCCCTCATCCTGCGCAACTCCCCCATGTCCTCAGGCAACAGTAACGCCTGCTCCAACGCGTCAGCGATGCAAGCAGCGGTGCCCTCATCGGATCCCCTGATAGATGCATCGGCGGTAACCGCCTGATCGTCTACATGCATCTGAGGAGCCCAAATAGGCGCATGAAGGGCAGCCGGAGGATCACTTCGTCTCTCCGGCCTCGAATGGGCGTGGCGAGCATGTTTGCCACCCCTTTCCTGGTCCGTTTCCTTGGTGGGGAGATCCTTACCACCTTCAACTATTTCCTTCCCCTTCGGCTGGTCTCTCTTTCTTTTATGGTCAGCCGGGTCTGGATGTTGTCTTCGAGGGGAAGGGGGAAGGATAACCCTCACCGGGGGAAGCTTATCGGCTCCCTTATCCTTAGCCTTCTCCGGTGGCACCTTCGAAGGGGCCTGCGTTCCAACTTGCCCTTCTAAAACATCCTTCAGGCTAGGCTTAGGCCGGCGCTGGACTCCCATTCTTATTAATGGCTGTTCGTCGTCGTCCGAAGAGGTAAAAGAGGGAGAGCCGACGACCGGTGATGGATACTTGGGAGGAAAAAGCTGATCAAAAGCTTCGGACTCCTCGTCTGAATCCGATAGCTCAACGATTTCCTCTCCTTCTTTTTCTTCCTTTTCTTCTTCTTCCTCTTCTTCTTCTTCTTCTTCTTCTAGGGGTGGATGGGAAGATGAACCTTCACCCAACTGGGGACGAGCCGAGGAAGTGGCGAGGTGAGTGGCTCCTGGAGTAACCCTGACAGGCTCAGTAACTAAAATGCCTTGAGGGATTGGAGCACCAGGAGGCAACAGAAAACCTTCAACAGCTACGCTGATCCTCGGAAGTCTCGGATCTTTCTCCTTGATGACGCACTTGGTTTCTTGGAAGGCGGAGGAGATGGGGGTGTATCCGAGAATGCGGTGGGCGGCGCGGAGTTGACCGTCTGAATGTACAAAGACCTCGGCCTTCAAGATCTTGTTTAAACGGTCGAAGTTAACAAGATTGGCACGGGGCGTGAGCGCACGACGATCTGCACGTGTATATCAAAAAATAGATCAGTACAAACAAAATAGAGAAAACATAACCAACGAAAGAAACAGCAAATTTATCATTGAGCGAGGCCAACGCAGCGTGAACACTCACCAGGCTCTCCCTCCGTCGTCGGACAGTGGAAGCCGTCATGCCATTCCCCGGACAATATAAGGTAGTCCTTGTCCAAACCCTTGTTGGAATGGGGAAGGCATTGGATCAATCTGACTTCGGGGTGTCTAGACTTCAAGTAGTAGGTATGCCCCCTCAATCGGTGAAGGGTATACACCCAATTCACCTCGTGGTGAGTAAGACCTAACCCTAATCTCTCATTCAAGACATCTGTGGCACCCAGAATCCTAAACATATTGGGAGCGCACTGTGTAGGGGACAACCTAGCGGTTCTAAGATAGTTCATAGTAATGGGCATCATAGGGATTCTCATCCCTCCCTCTATGAATGCTATCATGGGAATCGCTACCTCACCGGTTTCTCTCTTGGTGAGCCACTCTCCCGTCTTACAGTACCTAACGGACACTCTAGGTGGGATCTCATATTTGGCTTTAAAGGCTTCTATTTTCTCAGGGGTATCCACTAGCGATGCGAACCTACCCATTTCTTAAAACTAGAGAATAAACACAATGACAGAATTGGGAGATCTAAATAGCCGAAGACAGAAGAAAAGGGACAATCAAAGGAGTAAACAACGATAATGAAAACACAAGGTAGAAAAACTTACTTTTAAACAACTACGTCACCTCGGCTTAGAGATGAAGGGGGTGAAGACGCGTGCAAGTTGCAGGAAGGGTTAAGTTCAGTGTGCAAAGTCTGAAATGAACAGGAGACCTTTGAAGTGGCAGTATTTATTTCGTGGGAAAACGTAAAGCAAAAAATCTCCCGCTTATTTCCCCTTGAAGCACGCCCGCTCGTTGGATGATCATCGCACGGTTGGGCGTGGGGAACAGAGAGCCGCCAACATTTAATTTATGCACCGCTCGTAGACTGAAACGTCAGAAAAGGATCATTCCACGCGCGTATATCGAAGCCCTTACTTCTTCTAATAAGATAGAACTAAGGGCTTCGAGGGGCTAATGTAGTACCATTGGGCCCGAATTATACGCAATGGGCCGGCCCACAAACTCTCACAATGAAAGAGGCCCGACTTCACATCTAGAAATGGTCCGAGGACGCAATCTGTCCAAATCTACAAAGACACGTGATAAGAAGGGGTGTCGTGCATAATCAAAATACCAAGGAATACAACGTCCGAGGACAGCATAGTCCTCGGCAAGTGTTGCCGAGGATGACGTAACTGATTTAACAGTCCAACAGCTCCCCTAACAGAAGCCTGTGGTGCTGGAACTAAAGAGATAAAGATAAAGATTAAAGGGGAGGGATAGGGGAATATCCAGAAAAAAGCTGCTACCACCGCATTTAAAGCTCTACACCTGCTTCTCTGGCCGCATTAATGAAGAAGTGACGCCTGAACGTTGGGTTTGAACCATATCTTCATCATCAGAGACCTGAGTAAAAAGGGATGATGGGACAAGTATCCAAAAGAGAAGAAGGTCAGGGTTACACGTGGAAGAAAGGGAAAAGGAGAGAGGCCTATAAAAGATGAAGGAAGAAGACGTCGAAAAGGGGGAGATAGAAATTGGAAAAGAGAGAGAGAAAGAGTGAGAACTTGTAAGGAAGTTCAAGCATTTGTCCTCGGCAATAATATACAAAGTAATATTTCGTCCATGATTGACAAGTATATGCATAGGTTCTATGATCAAGCCAAATCTGGATGTTATTTATCACCCAAATCCATGGATTAAAATCCTGCTCTCTATAAATTCGTTGTTTAGGGCTTGGCGATTCAATCCAATATAGAAGCAAGTCTTTGCCCTTACACTTTCCATGGGCTTCTATAAGATGATTGCCATGGGTTTTGAGAATAGATAATTTATAAATTTCATGAGCTTGTAATATTATAGTAAGAATCTAAAGTATTGTTCATTATTGGACTTTTAAGTGGAATAATTATGATATAGTATTTTGCCAAGTATTAATAACCTTGGACTTTTGATAGAATAGTGACAAGTAGTTAGCTTACGCTTTTAATAATGCCAATGAGAATTGGGCTATGATGTTGCCAATGAGAATTGGGTTTTAAATATTGTCAGCGAGAATTGGGATTTGATATTGCCAGTGAGAATTGAGCTTTGATATTGCTATGGGTTTAAATCATGGGTTTTGATTATGGATTTGAATTCCATTAATAAAATTGTTTTGCCATGGACTTGAATCATGAGCTTTTCAAATATTGTCAAACATAAGTATTCTTGAGCTTTAAATAGAATATGATGTGTGTATTGAGTTCATAGGGCCGGTTTTGGGCTTAACTAAATAATGATAATAAAATTGGATAAAATATGAGTTTTTGGGCTTTTTGTGATAGTTTATATCATGACTTAATTTAGATAATGAGATATGAAATATTTGTGATTTATGGAATACTAGAGCAAAAATATTTGGGATTAGCCAATAACTTGTTAGTGGTATAAATAGGTGGTACTCAAATATAATTAGGTGTAAAAAAAGTACCCTAACAATAGCCTTGCAATGTTTGTGAAGCATTTGAATTGGAATACTATTATTTTATGATTTTCCATCTTCAGCAATTATGGCGGTAGTTAATGGAGAACATTCAACAGAGGTTCTTGTCATTTTTTAGTTTTTTTTTTTACAAATTCCTCTTTTATGTCCACAATAATTGTCACTTTAATTAAAGGGTGCCTCAAGAAATGGAAGAATAAATGCATATTGTCCAAATTTCATAATGTTGTTTAATTATCAAAATACACCAATGGCCAGGCAAATAGACAGTATCAAACATCTAATAAATCCTTAAGAATCTCATAATTTTTTTATGACAAATTATTATATATCAATCAGATGTAGACGGTATCAAACATCTAATAAATCCTTAAGAATCTCAATTTTTTTTTTATGACAACTTATTATATATCAATCATATGTATAGAAAAGTAGCGTGCATAATTAAACAATTAGTGAAGATTTAAACGAATATTTAAAAGGATATAGCAAGTAAGGTGAAGTTTATACTTCAATTTCACAAAATAGTATACAAAGTTTATTAGATATAACATTTAAAGAACACATAATTTAAAGTTAATACCTACATGCTCAGACATTTTTTGATTAAATATAATAGTATAATTTATTAGTTGTAAGGTTTTTTTTTTTTTTTTTTTTTTTGAGAAGCAAGATTGATCTTTTGTTTAAAAAAATAGACTAAGGAAAGTCAATTGAAACAAAGCGAAAAATGTCTGGCGGAACATCTTTCATCCAAACTAACAAAGGAAAAAAAGACCTAGCTCTCCTAGCTAAGGCATGAGCAACGGAGTTGCCTCGCTTTCTAGAATGAGAGAAGGAATAAGTTCTTAGGGAACTCACAATAGACAAAGTGTCTTTAATAATATGGTCGATGCTGGACTGAGGAGAGAAATCAGATGTGAGTGCCTTGTAGACCAATTCTGAATCCCCTTCAAAAAAAGACTAGTGTAAGCCAAGTTCAACCATGAATCGAGCTGCTGCTGTGCTGCTAATGCTTCTAACACAACTACTAAAGATGGTAGGGCGATTTTTCGAGAGAGCTGCTAACACTCCATTATCCGACCTTACAACCACCCCAATCCTAGCTTCGCCTGAATCATCAAAGGTAGCCCCATCATAATTTGTTTTTATTCCACCATAGGATGGAGGATGCCACTTTGACTCTTTTACCTGAAGACTTGCTACATCAAATACAAATTGAGGCCGGTGCTGAAACTCAAATAAATAAGCTCTTGCGTGCTCAAAAACTTTTGTATCAAGTATGAAACTTTCCTTCCTTCTCAGTTTATTTCTGTGACACCACACGAACCAGGCCATTGTGTCAAATAAGTCCAGCCTTTGTGAGTGTTGTCCCACCAACTCCACTAAATCCATGAACGTGTGGGCTCTTGGATAATCTTTTATGACCCAACTGAAACTAGCATCCCATACTTGTCGAAGAACTGAACACCCCCAAATAGCATGTAACGTTGTCTCTTGGGCTCCTGAACAGAAACTACAATCCGTAACCTCTAGAATTTTTTTTTTTTTCCAGATTTTGTAAAGTAGGTAAAGCATCAGAGCAGGCCTTCTAGAGAAAGATTCTAACCTTATGGGGTACTTTGAGCTTCCATATCTGAGACCAAAATTTCCTTATTGCTATCACATCTGAACTGGATGCTATCACTGCACTATCTTCCTCGCACAACAGTTGGTATCCAATTTTGACTGAATACTCACCTCCCCTGGTGCGAGACCATGTCAGACAGTCTTCTTGCCTCGTTGCATATAATGGAATTGCTTTAATACGTTTCGCTTCAAAAGGCAAAAAATATTGATCAATTAGAGAATTATTCCATCCTCTTGATATGGGATCTATCAAGCACGCCACCTAGGTAATTCTTTTTAAGGAACATTAATATTCTTTTTAGAGAAAAGGCTAGTTATTCTTGATTGCATAAATCAAATGTTCTAATAATTTTAAATTCATTAATTCTTGCATATTTCTGACTATGAAATCCCATTGTTTTAACTTTATATTTGTTTATTGACTATTAACGGTCTTTGCTACTAAAGAGTAACATATGGTGACTTTTTTCCAAACGTCGCAATAGACCTATAATGACCACTCTATGCTGACGTTTTTGAAAGTTGCAAAAAAAAAAAAAAAAAAAGTCATTGTAGACCGTTGGTGTCTATAGTGACACTTTTTGGGTTTTCAGTGACATTTTGCAAACATCGCCTAAACCCAAATTTCTTGTAGTGAAATTAGTTTGGTTCTATTAATCAATGTAAGGGTTGTTATTGTAATTATTATGGTAATTAGATGCAACAAATATGCTAGAAATAAAAGTATTATAAGAATGATTTAACTTACTATTACCTTATATACTTTAACTTTATGTGAGTTATTTTGTTTATGTAGGATCTTTGGCTCTAAAATCCTCGAACTATGTAATTCTCTCTCCATATTTCAAAGTATACCCATCAAGTTGCAATTGGAAGAATTATTCATTTTTTACTATCTTCAAAATTTCCCTTGATAGGATATTCTTATCCAATTTCAACCTTTGTATAAATAAAGAATCATAAATTTACATGCATCATGTCCTATACATTTAGCTTTTTTTTTTTTTTTTTTTTGGGTGTAAGCAAGAATCGAACTCCAAACCTTTTATTCAACTATAAGAAACTTTACTAATTAGTCTAGAGCGTCTTGGCAACAATAAGGTGATCAAAATATGAAATGCTTTCATGTTATGATGGCTAATATTGTTATTGTTTTTTCCAGTTGTCTTCCAACTCTACTTTGAGTTGACATATTGGTTTACAACTCTCTTTAGTTTGCAACTCTCTTTGGGCAACGTATGGAGTAAATTTTTTCAAAACAATTAATCAATAATTTAATAAAATGATGTGTAAAATTGTGGGCTACCAAGGCTTAACATAAGTTTCTCTCTAAAATATGTGACATTTAAGAGTAAAAATGACTTGTAACTTGTAAGAGTATAAAAAATACATTTACACTTACATGTAATTGAGAATAGACTATTAATTCATTTGACAAATGAACCTTAACCATATCCTATTTGGATTTTGTAGCTTGTATTCCTCATCATGTCCACTTTCAGCATCCCCAATAGAGTTTGTGACAAGTTGGAGTCGTTAGCTAGAAGTTTCTAGTGGAAACTAAGTTAGCAGGAGGGTAGATTTATAGCTTGGAAAGCATGGGATAAACTTCGTTGCCCGAGAAATGTTGGCGGTGTCGGCTTCAAAAAAGCTAAGAATTTCGATAGTGCCTTGTTAGCTAAACTAGCCTAGATGATAACATCCAAAAGGGATAGTCTTTGTATGAGAATTCTCAGATCAAAGTACAAGGTCAAGAAGGATTGGCTTCAGGCTAAAGCATTGAAGTACGCATCCCCAATCTGGAAAGCAATTGAGAAAGCAAAGGCCGTTGTTTTCAAAGGTGCCTGTTATCTTATTAGAGATGGCAAATCTATTGACGTTTGGCTTGATCCTAGGGTGTCATGGATCCAAGGATTTATCTCGTCCCCAAAATGTGTCTCCACACCCTAAAGACCTCTCAAGGTATCTCAGTTTATCGAACCATATCTACATAGCTGGAGAGCACCTTTAATCATTGCCCTATTTGACCCAAACTCTGCTAAAGCCATACTTTCCATCTCTATACCATTAAGACCTCGTCCAGACAAGCTTTTTTGGATACCTAACTCCAAGGGATGTTTCTTTGTAAAATTTTCCTACAAAGAGCTATCCCATCACCCGCCCCTACTAACCCCCCCCCCCCTTGATATGGACTGGAGGAAACTATAGAAGCTTAAAGGGCCTAAAGGGATAAATATGTTCATTTGGAGAGTTGTTGCCTATACTCCACCCATAAAAGAAAACTTAATGTGTCACTTGGAGGTTGAAGATCCTTGTTGTGTGCTTTGTAATCGAGAGGTTGAATCATTTTCCTACATTTTCTTCTTATGCCCTATGGTCAAAGTGTTTTGGTTCTCTGATTGCTGGGGATTTAGGTCCAATGAGGTGCCATTAGCAACCTCAATTGATATCATAAACCTGATTCTTAACCCTCTAGAGGCTATATGCCAAGCTTAAGACCAATGGCTGGTTTCCCTCTACTTGGCACACTTGAAGAGATTTGGCGTACTCGGTACACCTCCCTTCTTCAATCCACAACATCTATCCCAGGCTCTAAGAATGTTCCACCATCTTCTCCAATTTGGAGCTCCCCCCTTGGTCCTCTTACTTTGTCCTGGTCTACCCCTCTTATGGTCACTATCAAGATCAAATTTTATGTGGTTATCTTCTATTCAAACTCGGACATAGTTGTCATCTCTTGAAACTCTCAAGGTGTTGTGCTATATGTTTGGGCTAAGATCATATCTAAGTGGCCCCCCTCCAAGTTGAGACAGAAGAGCTGCTGTGGGCGGTTCAACTAGCAAGTGGGGAAAGGTGGAGCCATGTCCTATTTTAAGGAGACTCAAAGGTCTACATTTACACTATCCTAGATTGCTCATGTAACTCTGTTTGGGCCATTAATCATCTTATTTCTGATATTAGTTTTATTGTCGAGTATTTTATGTTTTGATCTTTTATTTGGGTCAATAGAAGTTGCAACTATGTTGCCCATGTGGCAACAAAGTTTGCAATAGAGTCCAAGTTGTCTTGTTTTTTCAATTCGAGTAATCTTCCCCCTAGTTTATTAGCTGCTTTTAAGGAAGATGCCCCTTAGTGTTTTGATATTATTTAGTTTATGTATTGCAGTTTATCAAAAAAAAAAAAAATGTAGCGTATACTCCTCGATGATCATAATCAAACTAACTAGTGGTAAGTACTAACGCTTCCTTGTAACCTTGGATTTGTTTGGTATATTGTAATAGATCATGTAATGGAATTCTTACATATAAAATAATTATTTATTTGAATCTTTATAAGGAATAGTTATTGGAATAGATATTCCTTAAATTTAGGAAAAATTATTCCTTAGTAGGTGCAATAAACTTTTACAATTAATATATTTTCAAAAATACAAACTCTTCCCCCCTCTCTCTCTCTCTCTCTCTCTCATTTTTACATATATAAACCTTTCTATTATAATTCATAACATCTAATATTAGTTGCATTACTTGCATATATATTTTGTGTGTGTGAATGTGAACATGCATTCTATGTCTTCTTTTTTTTTTAAATTATATTGATATTGATTTTTTTTTTTTTTTTTGGAGAATCGATATCCATATTGATTTGAAATTGAGCAAAGATGTCAAAATTTTTAAAAATATTCATTTTTAGGAAATGTAATTGTATGAGTTACATATTTCATAAATATATATATTTTAAGTTTTATTTAAATTTTAAAATAAAACCTATGATTTTTTTTTTTTGAGGGGATAAAACCTATGAATATAAATAATTATTCTATTAGAATATCTTTTATTAATAGTAATAAAAATTATCTTTCATATCGTAATCACCCTTTAATGTACCAAATGTTTCATTACTCCTTAGAATAGTGTATCCAGTCATACCATCAGCATAAGGTATTCATTTTAGGACTTGGCAATGTAATATTTAAACCAAAAATTATGTGCATGTTGAATGGGCTGTTATAGCCCACTAGAGCAAAACTAAAGCAATACGGAAGCCCATGCCAGTCCAGCCCAATCGATGTCAACTTCCCTTCAATAATCTGCACGAGTTTTTTAGAACCCACAGATGTGAAGATTTTTTAAGCAAAAACTTTTTTTTTTTTTTGAGAAGAAGCTATAACAATGTTCATTTAAAGCTTTCGAGTGTTGAAATGGATATTGCAGTTCTTTTGTAAGATTTTCTTAACAGGAAGATTTAACGTGGTCTTTAAGTAATAGACGAAACCTCATTTTGAAGATTTTTTTTTTTTTTTTTATAGCAAAACCCATCTTTTATTTTTCTTTTAAAAAAAATTTTATTTGTGAAAGACGTTGTGATTTTTTTGCTTTGCTCTCTATCTCTATATATATTAATTATTTTAATTAAATTGAGATAGTATACTTCAGCCAATACATGCTCTAGGGGGGATTGATGTTCCTTTTTTAACTTCTCCTCTTGCTTTCTGTTTTTAATCAAACTCTAGATCTCTTGGATTTGGATCCTTTTAAAAAATCTTTGAATAACTCCAACGCAGTCTAAAATAAAAAAAATTCCATCATCCAATAAACCATATTGTATTTGTATCCATTAGAGACTTAGGAGTTGATTATATTATGACCCGATCTTATCACATTGCCAGACACATACTACTGCTATTATTTATTAATAATACAAGGAAGTGGGCTCATTATTTTAATTGATATAGCAGGAGAGTAGGAATAATTAATTAATTAAAAAATACATCAATCTGTCAAGATTTAAAGTTGATTAAACTTAATTTAGATGTGTTAGAGGCTCTCAACTTGAGGGAACTAGAATTCCCCCCCACTTTTATTTTCAGAATTCTATTCAGAAATATTTTAATTAAGTTAAACAGTTAAAGTCATTGTCCCGTTTGACATTCCTGGCCTTCTCGAATTGCATAAAAAATTATTAAAGATTACCGGCAAAGTTTTCTTAATGGATAATATAAACGTGCTTAGCTCACCAAATTTGAACTCTAATAACCACTTCCACAAAAAAAATATATATATATATATATATATATATATTCGTGTAATAAAAGACTCGGTACTTGGAAGACTTATGCCATCACCATATTCGATCGACCTATTTGTCATTTTCTTTCAGTTCCTATTTAAAAGCGATATGGACTATCATTGTCCATAAAAGCAGTTTACCAACATTCATCAGGATAAATAAGAATACTTCACCATGAAGAATAGCATTTTCTTAGCAACTTTGCTCTTGCACATCACATGCAGCATGCGCTAAAATTGTACTTGCCGTGGTGCCTTTAGCTTGCTTATCTTATTTTACTGTAGTCACTGAAGGTTATTTTGTTGAGGGAACCATTCTCGATCTGGAGGGAAAGCCCTTTAATTAATAACAGTAGCTGGGGATGCTTTACTATGCACTTATTATTATACTGTTCAATCCCTGCACCAATAATTGGCTACTCCGATGTCTTAATTATATACATATAGATATAGTAGTAGAAGAGTGACATGGATGACAATAATAAAGTAAAGCTTAAATTTGCCATCTCAAATTAAAGTATGATGAAAATGGGATCTGGGTCAGTTTTAACCTTTAACTTTATTTTCTTGTTAAAATTTTACATTTTACTATCTTATTCTATTTTTTCATCTGCTTTTCAAAATGATGATGCTGAAGATTACTGATCACATGCCCGTTTAAGCCTAGAGAAACTTGCATCGATGAAGGATATATAGATTGCTTACAATACACACTGGCTTGGTGATAGTCAACACTTCTTCGTTACTTAATTCAGCTTCCTCACAATTTTTTTTTTTTTTTTATATATCTTCTCATCAAAAAGAGAAAAGAAAAGATGAAGTGTTTGATATTTGCACAGAGAGTTATAAGTGGCAGATTGTTATATTGTTATTAGTAGGTAAAAAAGTAATTTTATTAGTGGATCCAAATTATAATGAGTAACTTCCCACCTAAACTTTATAGTAAATTTAGGCATGTATCATTCTCTTCCATCATAGATTAAGCCCACATGCACCGAGAATCGCAGCCCCCCTTTAACTCGGAGGTTGTTCTTCTTGTCTATTGACTCCTCTTGATGAAGTCAATCGTCTATGTTGGCTATGGACAAAGATAATTGACAAACTTATTCCAATCACAAACCAAACATTAAATAAATAAAATAAAATAAAAAGAAGAGAATTTCAAAAATTTATCTTCTTTTCTTTCTACTAATTAACGTGAATCAAACTTGGCAGTATAAAATTGTCAATTAATAGTAAAGGGGACCTTAAGTACGCTATTTTTATTATACAAAAATTAATTACAATATTTTTTGTATCATATGGCGTGATTTACTTGGAATCCATTAACAAACTCAATCGAGTGGGTGCAAAATCATTTAAGAAAACAACCATTTCATATTTTAAAACCCATTTAAATTTTCTGTTATAAGACATACTGAAGTTAAATGATGGTAAAATTGATACTTGAGTATGCCACTCTTAGTTATGTTTAGAACAGGTTTAATTAAAATGACTTTACAAATGAAATTAAAATTAAAATTTCTATTGAAATATCATTTTATTTTAAAGTGTCAGTTAAGAATTAATATAAATTTATCGAAGTTTGATAATTGAGATCCTTTAAAAGTTTATAACATAACTCTCTTTGGCTCTACCATGAAATTTTTGCAATTTCAACCATTCATATTAAATAAGTAGTCACACCAACAACTACTTTTTTTTTTATGCTAGATAGTACAGAGTGAGAAAATTTGAAGATTCCGAACGCCATAGGATAAAATTCTCTCTAAAAAAAAAAAATATTGAAGTTTAAAAAATGATGGTAATATGATACTTGAGCATGCCACTCTTAATTATGTTTAGAACAAATCTAATTAAAATGACTTTACAAATGAAATTAAAATTAAAATTTCTATTGAAATATCATTTTATTTGAAAGTGTCAGTTCTGAATTGATATAAATTTACTAAAATTTGATAATTGAGATCCTTTAAAAGTTTATAACATAACTCTCTTTGGCTCTACCATGAAATTTTTGCAATTTCAATCATTCATATTAAATAAGTAGTCACGCCAACAAATACCCCACACTGATTTGGCAAAGCTACAATCTCTAAGAACATGAAGAATTGATTCTCTTCCATTACTGCAGATTTGACACATAGTATCTTGCTGAAGACCTCTCTCCTGAAGCACTTCCTTAACAGGGATGCTTCGATGACAACAACAAATACTTTTTTTTTTTTCAATTATTAAATAAGTAGTCACGCCAACAAATACTTTTTTTTTTTTAATGCTAGATAGTACTCAATGTAAAAGGGAATTTGAATATTTTGTACCCTAGATGTCTTTATTAGAAATATAAAAAAAATGCTAAATGAGCTACAAACTACTTCATTAGTATTGTTCTATGCAGAATAATATATTGTTTTAAGTTGTTGATCGACATATAAAAAATTAAATAATTTACTTCACATTAATTATAAAAATTTTAAGAATTTTAAAGCAAAGTCACAATAAAAACTCTAAAGACCCCTGAATGAATAAGTTTTATTTGAAATTATATGAGAAAACAAAAGCCACAATTTTAGAATATATATCATTTCAGGAAACATCTATTAAATAGAAAGTGCCCAACAAAGAGAAAAAAGAAAAGAACATACATGTACCTATTTCATATCTTGTTTTGACACAAGTCATGTTTGTTAGATTGGGAAAACGGAACCCCAATAAAAGAGTGTGAATCTGTGCATTCTCACTCCCTCTCAACATGCATTCATCACGTTTGATATATCTCATGAATCTGTGTCCGTTACCAAAACGTAAGCTTGGAGTGTAGCAATTTAAAACGGATCTCATTTATAGCACCGTTTTCCTATTGCTCTGTCCATATTATTAAACCGGCCGGACAAAGAACAGTCCGTTACCAAACCCTATATGACGTACAGGTGCAGCTCTCATGCCTCGCGTGACCTCCATTAGTTTCCCACATGCTTAATATATATACAGCCTCTTTCTAGTTTAGTGAGCTAGAAAAAGTTTATTTCTACACCGGTTTGGAGCTATCTTTCTCTAATTCACTATGTGGTGATTGAATTTTGAGGTTCCCACATGCCAAATATCTAGCCTTTTTCCGGTTTAGTGGGTTAAAGAAAGTTTACCTCTAAACTAATTTGGAGCTATCTTTCTCTAATCTATTGTGTGCCGATTATTGAAGAAACTTTAATTGAGTAATTAACAAAACATATAGTAACATCACTTGAACAAAAGCTTAAACATATGAGTTTTGTCCCAATTATAATATAATTAGTGTGGTTGTGGTTCCATTTGGATAATTCCCTGTCTTGGTCCACCCTTTTTTTAATCATTTGTTACAATAATAAGGAGATGGAATTTGAATTTTGGATATCTTTGTTTGAAATATCAGAGTTGTTAGTTGAGTTACAATGCTCTTGGCTTCTGTTAGTTGAATTAGCGAGTTATGTTATTCCATAGTTTCATCTCTTGTCTAAGCCTTCAAACAACTATTTTTTGATAGATAGGTGTTATTATGATCATGTCTAGAAAATTTCAATGAACTGGTGGAGTGGTGCATCGTCCCTAACCTTCTTGTTTGAAGGAGGGGGGAGGGGGGTGTTATGTTGTGGTTGATTATACCTCAAACACAATTTTTTATAATCAAATTATATCAAGGAAATTCAAAACAAAAACAAATAACTTTTTTTTAGAGACAAACACACATATACACAAAGGGAGAAGGGATGAGGTTTTAACATAATTGCACACTACAAACTCTACTCAAAAGTCATAATAACTTTTAAGGCAGGGTAAAACAAGTTATACTACTCGTAAAATACTCTCTATGAGCATCCACATCGGTGAAGCTAAAAATTTTAGCATTTAACACCTAAAAAAGCTACTCTATTTATTTTAATACACAATTTTGCAACACACCCTAAATCAATGGTCTTATTTTTACTATCAGTAATTCACTATTCATTTTTTTATTAATTTCTTTCTCACTTCCTCTCTCTTCCTCTCTACCACAAAACCCAACTAAGTGATAAAATAATTTTTTTATGCCTTATTGTTAAAGTGAACTGCTTACAGTGAACTATTAGTCTTGGCAGTTCACTATAGCAAGAAGGTAAAAATATTTACCTTTGGCTCCACCAATGTTGGACACTAATTGGAGTTTGAGGTGGTTAAATAGCTAAAAAAAAAAAACTATTTTACCACCACCAATAGTGATGCTCTAAGTGGATAATCATCTTTTTTTTTTAGCAACAAACACACATACAAGCAACAACAATAAGCAACTTAGTACTAAAAGGAGTATTAAATTCAATTAGAGTATCTTATATAAATATATCATGTGTATCAAAAATTCCTATTCCTTTAGGTGTATACAATCCCTTCTTCTTATACATATCAAGTTATTACATGAAAAAATTTCTTAAGAATGGCCCCAAAAATTTTGGTAAGAGATTTTGAATACAAATCTCATAAGTAACATGAAACCTTAGGAACTACTAAACAATTCCTTGAGGTTATAGATAACATTTTTTAAAACTCATATAAATATATTATATATTACTATATGTATAATTCTTGATTTAGTGAACCCTCCTAAAACAAATATTTTTAGAACAACTACTACTTCATTTGGATTACAAGTAAAAATTTCTTGAGCATGACTCTAAGAAACTGACAAGAGATTTTAAACATAATATCTCATGATTTTATTTTATTTTTTAAATTGTCACTTCTAAAATCTAAACTTAATTGTATCCTGCCGCTGTTTGCTTGGAAACCATCAACAAACTCAACTAAAAGTCTAAGACCTGACCCAAAATTAAGATCGAACACTTATTTTAAAAATAATTTAGACTAATAATTATGGTTGAACTTCTTTACTTTAAAATCCTCGAATCCCAATCTATCCCAATAAAGGATTTTTTTTTTTTTTTTTAATGTCCCCTCTATGATGGTTTTTGTTTTGTCTTGTTATGAGAGGAGAAGATTGGATTATCCTTTGCTTCACAAGGGAGGAGATGTAGGGGACCCACCGAAAAAACCCACTAGCCACCCTCCCTCGAGGAGTTGATAGTGATGGCTATTAGCTAGCTTAGAGTCTACTAGTCATTACTAATAATATCCATTGCCAAAATCTATTGCTATCTCTATTCATTGCTACTTGTTGTTCCTAGCTTGTTCCTTTCCTCGTAAACTGTAATATTCGTCCCGTAGCCGCATTTTCTCTGCCACGTGTCCGGCCAGACATCTGGCATCTACTGTGGACCCCACTCTACACCGACCAAATCACTCATCCCTCTGTCCCATCCATGTTTTTTGTTTGCTACTTTGCTTTGCTTTGCTTTGCTTGTCATAAACTATTACATAACTTCTTTACTACAATTATGACTTGGCAAAATCTAAGTAACAAGGAAGAAAATATAATAAATAGGCAATCACGCGTAATTTATCACATTTATTATGTCAAAATTGTAATAAAAAGTCGTAAAATAATGTATGACGTGGTACAACTTGCTTTCCTTTCCTACTATCTAATATCTAGTCTATCTTCTCGTCCCGCTTTAGTTCACACTACTTCACGCTTCTCATTTGTCCTTGTGTTTTATCTTCTTAGTACATTCGTACCAATAATGGAACGAAAATTAAAATCCTTATACCATTATGATCATTTCTGTAAAAAGGTTTCCAACATTTCAGTGATATAATTGAGTCTTCGAATCACTGAACTACGAGTTTTTTGCTGTTCTTAGTACGGGACAACAAGATCAGTATTTTTAGCTTTATTATTAATTTTTAATAAAAATTCATATTAGCATAAATTTATAGAAGAAATCTTTCTTTTTATCTTTTTCATATTACTGTTTAACGACAAGACTACAAGCATATGCTAAATTTTGTTTGTATCAAATATTTTATGCCAAATATATATATATATATATATATATATATATATATGAGTCCAGTTAATATGTGTCATTTTAATATTTGATAAATTTTTTTCAAAATTAATTTATTATTGTGTGCCTTAAGGACACACATTAATAAAATCGTATATATATATATATATATATATATATGTATGTATGTATCCTGAGAACAATATATATAAAGGTGACTCATGTTGTATGTGATACTTAAAAAATTTCCCTAAATGGGATTAGAAGTCAGTGGTTTGGTTGATAATGTGCACAGTGCACTACTGCTACCAAACTGTTAAGTAAATGAGTGAAAACAATCAAGTTTTTAATAATATTTCTCTTGTTTTTAACGAAGAGGGTTTATGTTCAACTTGTTGTAACCTTGTCAATATTAAATATATTGGATAAGACGTTTTTCCTACCATTTAGCAAAAATAAAATTAAAAAAATGGAAACATGGAGTCTAGTAAGAGTTTTCTACACAGCTTTTCTTATAAACTGTAGTAAATAAAATCATCGTCCTTCACAAAATAGAATACATCATGAACTGAGGAAATATTATTCATTTACAGCAATTTTATTTTTACTGACAGGGTTTCTTTCAAAATGGGGCAAATAATTTTATCTTGGAATTCAAAGTAAAAATTATATTCCACTCCATTTGAGATTAAGTATGCACTTTAGCTAAATTTATTTACTTAAAGGTAAAATAAATAGTGAATTTAGACAAATAAGTTGGCTTATTAATAATATATGTCATTTACTATATTCACGTATTTAACCACCCCAATGAAGCCTACATAAGAATTACACATTTTTTTCCACAATTATAATACTGCTAAAGACATGTCTTTTTTTTTTTTTTTTGAGAGAGTTTGAACCTATGGCGTCCGCTCCTGATAATAGCTTTTTATTATCAGACCAAGACACCAATTAGCTTTTGGTGTAGACGGGGAGTAAACCCTAGATCTCTTATACAACCATTAAATATTTTACCAGCTGATCTAACTGAAACTCACATGTCTTTTATTATATCTTAACGGTAACTCTAGAAAAGACATTATAACCAAATTATTGAGTCTAGTATTATAGTAGACTCAAATTATTGTCTCTTTTAACCCAAGTCATGGTTGCTACTTAGTACATGCTATATTAATATTAGTGCCCAACAACAATAAAGGACCATTATACCTCCAATCCACACTCTAATTTTTCATTTAACTATCACAATCCACACTCTAATCCTACATTGAACACAACATTGAGAAATTAATTAAAAAAATTTTTTTCTTATGGGAGAGATATTAGTTGTTAGTACTAAGTATTGTTCCAAAATGTTGCCCCGTAAAATGTAAAAAAATGCCCAGTTCGAGGATTTATGTTTGAAATCCAAATTCCTATGTGGCCAAAGAAAGATAAAAAAGAGAGACAAAATTGAGGGTTGGAACATAGTCCGAGGCTCTGAGGCAAGTCAGTGCTGGTTGAAGAACCGGCACAATCTTAGATGTGATACTAACCTCACCTCTTCTAAGATTCTGCAGAGTGGGAATTGGTAGATTCTTTTCTTCACAGAAGAGAAGATGCGCTATGCGCTATACTTATCCACCATGTACTATGGGGAGTATGGCCTTATGGGGGCACAGCTTCCTATTCTACTTTCACTTTTCTTCCCCTATGTGTTTTTTTTTTCTATCTTTGACTGATAATTTTTGACCAGTCAACTAACTTGACTGATCCCCATGATGTTCAAATGGCCCCCACTACTCATTCATCTTTGCCTTGGCCCACACCACAATTTTTGCACCCAAAGTGCGGTGCTGCTCTTGATTATCACAAATTCCTCTCTTTTTACATTAATTAATTCAGATTTCACACTGCAAAAACAAAAAACAAATGTCGTTGTTTTCTTTTGAAATGGAAGTTGGAAGAGGAGGAGGAGCTGAGCTAATAAAGCAAAAATATTCATAGGATCCAAAGGGATAGATATGATATCAGAGTGGGATCAATCATTGTTTGTTTATTGTTCTCCTACTTCTCTCATAGATGATGACAGGTTAGAATTTTGGTTGGCAACATTGAGTTTCCCGCCAGCTACTCCAAGGATCTCGGCCCATAAATGGTAATTTTCGAAATATGCAAAATGGTGCATGGGAATATTATCTACGAGCCGTGTGATCCTAATATTTTTGATTGATTGGATTGATTGGCTGACCACATAATATTGAGTGGGTTGCATGTGGATTACATGTTCTTATTTTGTTGAATATTTTTTTGGGAGACATTTACCTAAAGAATGGCACGCAATGATGCGTTTTATTTTATATGTTATTAAGGTTATCTGCTGTACTAATTTTTATTAAAGTTAGATAGACTTCAAATTATGGAAGAGAAAAGCTGTTTCCAACCGCTAAGTGACAAAGGCACTATGAATGATTAGTCAAGCCCAGAAATGGAGATATGAAAAAAGAGAGAAAAACATAAAGATCATCTTCCATTTTTTACGTGACATTCAATTAATCAAACACGGCTTAATAATTATGTTGGTGGTCTTGATTAAGAAAGAAGCTACCTGCATGTCTAACTTGAAATTATAATTGTCTCTCCCTAAATTCTCGTCCCAAAGATATAAATTATGATGTTTGCAAACTCTCGTGGTTGGTACTACCGTACAATAGAGATTTAAGTTTGATTCTCACAATTGAGGCATTTGTCATGTTGAACATACTTTATAGTTTATATAAAAGAGAGAGAGAGATCACAACTCAATTTACTTCTAACTTAAAAATGGGCGTGAATCATTTATATAATATATTTATCAAACAAAACTTAGATATAATAATTAAGTGTAATACGTTAGGTGAGATCTCAAAGGGAGTTTACAACTCAAATTGCTTCCAAACTTACAAATGGACATATATATGTATATTTGGCAGGTGAAATTTTTTTTGTGCGGATCTTATTTCAATGAAAACTTAATGAGTTAATCCGCCTACATGTCTTACTTTTAATGCTATGTCAGGAGTTACTTCATATATTGCCTGACATAAAAGAGATTGAGATTTGTTTCTCTCTTTTGTTGAATCTTTAGCATAGCTTGATAGATAATTTAATAAGCCAATGATTTTTTTTTCTACATTTCATATATATATATATATATATATATACATATAACAACACCTAGGTATTGTTTAAATTTTAAGTGCAATACATTATGTTTTGTAATTAAATTTATACATATATATATTTGTATTGATAAATAAAACACAAATATTTTTTCCTCTTTTTAAGGAAAATTAATGGGATAATACATAATTTTACCCTAATTCATTAATTTCTTTTGGGATTGAGAATTGGATTAATTTGAATCTATTTATGATTGTGTACTCCTTGGTGGTTGCATTCATCACTAGGACAGGACACGTTGTCATAAACATTATACCAGCTTTTAGGGATGGATTCCTTCCTATGTGAATGCTTTATACATGTAAGTTGACGTGCTATATTTTTTAATCGAAATACATGTAGATGTTTTCTTTGAATATATAAATGCATGTGAATGCTTTATACATATAAGTTGAATGCTTTATGCATGTGAATGCTTTATACATATAAGTTGAATGCTTTATACATATAAGTTGACGTGCTATATTTTTGTTAAACTAATTGAATATAATTAGTTTAACGACATTATAAATCCAATTTCCTGCCTCCAATCCGTTTCACCATCTTTTTGTTTTGCCGGGGGTGTCACATACAAACCCACATGTATTCGAAGTGTTACCCTTTGGCTATATAAGCTTTCGGGTTAGTCTTTACCCAACATAACCATATATTCTATGAGATTATACCTTACACCGCACACGAAGAACACTTTAGACATAGATTTTTTTTTTTTTTAAAGAAAAAAAAATAAGAACACTTTAGACAACAACATGGTCTCAAGTCCAAAGTGACTATAGTCGAATGATTATCATTATTTTGGTTAGCAAAAATATTATATATGGGGTCTAGTGACGAGGGGCATAATGCAGATTTTTTATGAGAGATTTTATTTTTCTTGTTTGATGTACATCTTAGTGAAAGCGAAGGCATTTTTCGGCCGTCTTATGCTTTTAGTCACTTCATTTTCTTTGCTAGATATTCAACCCTTATGAAACACATATAAAAAGTTAGTCAATATTTTGGGGTCAAATATTTTTTCCATTCACTTAATAAATAGTGAATTTCATTTTGAAGTTCACTTATGCATTCTATTTAGGAAAAATTGAAGAAGAGGGGAAGAGAGAATTCAACACAATGAATTTACATGGTTTGGCAGTGATGAAGTACAAAATCGTTAGTGAGTTGATCGTCCATGCAGACCAATGAAGGTACTTGAAGAATAAGAAAACAAAGAACAAACAAAGAGCACCGGTAGAGTGCCAGGCAAAGACTCTCTGAAGCTTAAGTCAAAGATAGAAATATTTCCAAGAAATTCAATAGTGTGAGAGCTAGGAATTTTCACATACCTTAAAGAAGAGGAGGCTTGATGCTTATATAGTGGCATAGAGAGAGCTAACCAAGATCCCTCGAACATGGGGGCTTTCCTTGTAGGGAAGATTTGGAGTTAAGGCTCTGAGATATTAGGGCTTCTCTTTCCATACAGGGAAGATATGAATATGTAGTAGGGTCTTTGTACATGTTGTGCAATTTATTTTCATGTAGAGACACATGAGTGGAGGCTACATAAAGGCTTGTGGGACTTGGTAGATCAACCATTGGTGTGCCGGTCAGGATGATCCTCTATTCGTCGGAATACCCACCCATCCATGATGATGATCCTCCATCTGTCCATATCCGAGCAAAGGATGAAGTGTGAATTGCCTGTTGGGCACATACACAAGCTACCTAACAGGTCTTTGAGAATAGCGGAATACTGAACCGTCGGGATGTTGAGGCCTTTGAATAGGGAACTTATCTTGATGGGTCCTTGGTCTGTGGAACCATTAGGAGTGACTTCTACCTTGATGGGTCAAAATGTACCGATGAATTTTTTTATGAATGAAAATACCCCTATCAGGCAATGAGCTTAACTATGTTCATGGGAGTGAGCAACTAATAATCCATTATATGAGAAAATATGGTTGCAATAGTAATTCACTATATTGCTCTTTTCCACTCCTAATCCATTATATGAGAAAATATGGTTGCAATAGTAATTCACTATATTGCTCTTTTCCACTCCTCATTGCGCTCTACTCCACTACACCCATAAGGTCTCCAACTTAGTGACCCAATAACAAATAGTAAAAAATTTTACTCTAAAACGATTTGAAATTATTTTCCCAAAATTATTATGTGGCGATTGAAGAAACCATCAATATGTAGTTTTAGTCACATGACTTTTTTAATGAGTCATGTCACATAAATAATTTTATAACTCGCCACGTAATAGGTTGGAATATATAGCTCCTACTAAACTTTATCCTAACAAATAGGAGTTAATACCAGTACCAATATATTATGGGCGTAAATGCATTTTTAATCCCAACATTTTGCACATTTTTCTATTTTGGTTCTTACATTTTATTTTTACTACTTTTAGTCCCTAAACCAATTAACGCGTGTTATTTTCATCCTTTCCGTCGATTAATCGACGGAAATATCTGACGTGGTTGACAGAGGAATTAAAATATTATAAAAAATATCATATCACCTATGACACATCAGCACGTCAGCATTTTAATTAATAAAAAATTAAAAAAATAAAAAGCTCAAAAAATAAAAAGCTAGGGCAAAAAGTAAATAAAAAAATTTAAAATAAACATTAATCTAATTTTTTTTTACTTTTCATTTTTTTTTTTTTGTAAGAACCTACATGCTTAAGCCCAAAAAAGTTCAAAACCAGAAAAATTCACATCTCGGAGGACTTTGGAATCCTTTGATCTTAATTAATTATTTCTTAATCTAAATGAAGAACATGAAGAACACACAAGTAAGAAGAGAAAACAAAATCAAAAGCACCCACATCACATAACCAAAAACCCAAGCTCTAACATTCCAATTTTCAAAATTATACCTCATTTTCTCATCTACCAAACAAAAACACATACAAAAAAAAAGTGTCATTTAAGCTATATAACCACATCAACCTCACAAAAACTTAACCTTTTCCATTACCCACATCACAAATAACCAAGAATCCAGCAAACCCAAAAGATCCAGAATACTCACAAGAAAAATAAACCAAAAAACTCTTCAATCATCAGATCTCAAAGGCCAAAAATTCCAAAACCGAATATGAAAATTCAACCCAACAACAAACTGATTCTCTTAATCAGCAACAACCCAATTCAACCGATCTCCAGCAAACCCAAAAGATCTAGAATCCCCACAAGAAAAACAAATCAAAAAACTGATCAATCATCAGATCTCAAAGGCCAAAATAACCAAGAATCCAAGCTCCAAATCCCCATCATTGAAAATTTTCCCCCATTTTCTCAGCCACCAAACAACCCCACCAATATTTTTTTTTAAAAGCTCAAAGGCGAGATTCCAAAGCACGTCGAGGATCACCACAGGCTTCAAGTAGGCCCAATCACTCTGGCGCTCCTCGAGCTGCTCCGCCTTAGTCTCCCGAACCATCATCGACAGCTCGCGCATCACATGGTGGCTGCTAGCTTGGCAGAGGAACTGCGTGGCCTTGGAGGCTCTAGCACTGCACGAATTGGCATTGATGATTGGGTTTTCTCTGGGGTTTGTTGAGGATTTGTAGTCTGGAATTTATGGATTTTAATTTGATGATTGGGTTTTGTTTCGTTGTTGATGTTGGATGATTTAGATGTTTTGTTGTTGATTAGGTTGTGTTTTGATTTACTGGTTTTTAGAGATATGTTTGGGATGAAATTCTATGTATTTAGTTGAATTTGTGGTATGAGAAATGTTGGAAAAGAAAATCTTTGAGTACTATGTTCTTCGTTCTTGTGATCTGGGTCGTGTTCTTGTAATATGGGTTTAAGTTCTTGTTTATACATGTTCTTCAACATGATTTGAATTTATGTGTTTTTATGTTTTTCATTTTTTTTTTCTATTTTTAAATTTTGCTAAAATTGATAAATTAACATAAGTGATGCGTCGTAGGTGATGTGGCATTTTTTATAATATTTTAATTTTTTCGTCGGCCATGTCAGATATTTCCGTCGGTTGACTGATAGAATTGACAAAAATAACATGTGTTAATTGATTTAGAGACTAAAAATAGTAAAAATAAATTGTAGGGACCAAAATAGAAAAATGTGCAAAATTTTTAGACTAAAAGTGCATTTACACAATGTATGTGAGAATCGAAAATATTTCTTAAAATAAAATTAGTCAAATTTATCCATTATTAAAAAAAAGTCAATATTTTAGGATGAAATATTTTCTCTTTCCATATAAATGGTAATTGATGAGTTTCTTTACGAATTTCACGTATATAACATATCATGTGAGACAAGAAAATAGTGCTCAAGAAGATTGAGTAAATAGGTAGACATGACTAAACTCAATGATAAGAACCAGTGACCAATTGCAACAAAATGATTCAGGCATTACAGAATATGATCGTGCCGGCACACGTATCACAAAGAAAATGGTTCTTATTCCTCCCTCAGCTAGCAATGATGCAAATTATAAGATCATATTGTTGTTGTAATAGGAAGATACAAGGGAATTAAAGGGTATACATCAGCAACAGTTTATTGCATATATAAAACATTGTTAAAGTAAATATTTATTGGTACACATTCCATGAGTTGGATGACATACTTTCAACTGACGTAGGAACGCACTAAATTGCAAAACAAAATGATGATGATGACTATAGACTATAGACTATAATATTGTTTAGAAGCCGGGACTAATGGCATGTTTGGAAGTTTAGAGAGAGAGGAGAGTAGAGGGGAGTAGAGGAGAGGAGAGTAGTGGGAAGGAGAGTAGAGGGGAATGACTATCCTCTACCTTGTTTGGATGTTTTTAAAATTAAGTAAGGGGGAGGGGAGTAATTAGTCTTTTCATTTGTAATTTTGTTAATATAATAAGGGCAAATTTGGTAATTCATTTGGTTAAGCATTTTTATTCTCCACTCTCCCTCCAAATCTCTCCAATTTGGGGGAATTAAAAATGGCCAAACCCCTAAACTGTAAACTCCCAAATAAGGTAATTGAACTACTCTCTCCCAAACTCACAGGCCATAAATAAAGGCCATATGTACACACAAATCACAACGTTCTCAGCGGGACCACTGTCAAACCAAACCAAACCAAAGCAACTACATTCCTGCCCTGGTGGGCTATCTAGCATGTGTATGCATGTGTAACACAGACTAATGTTTTTACTTCTTCTTATTTTCCCTTCCATTTTTAAGAAAGAGTATTTGGTTCTAATTGAGGCATTATTTTTAATTTGGATTTATTATAAACACCAACTATTACAAGAGATTTGGAGTTTAATCTCCGCCTACACCAAAAACTGATTGATGTTTTGATTTGATGATAATGAACTATCATCAGGAACGGACGCCATAGGTTGAAACTCTTCAAAAAAAATATTTATTACATGAAATTATTACATTTATTGAGAAGACTGCTGGAATGGTCTTCCGACCAATAAAATGTTATCATTTATGCAAGTGTAACATCACCTTGGAAGTATAGTTTTGCATTAATTAGGAAGTTGACTTACATACTTGCATAAATAATTGTGTTTTATTAGTTGGGAAAATGGTTTCAGCAATCCTCCCAATAAATTTAATAATTTCTCATTAAGTATAGGGTTATAAAAACATAATATCGGAACATGAGAGGGAAATTCAGAGTTTTGCTAGCGCCGGTCTACACACTAATTGACTTCACAGAATATGTAAAACACCTGCTCCATGTGGAATGCTTTAATGGGTTTTTGCAATCAATGAGCAAAGATTCAAATGATTTGAATAGCTGAACCACAATCAACGCATCTAGTTACACAAAAAGATTATCAATCACAACAAATTTTACCAATAAAATTAATTTGACTATAAATGAATTAAGATGAATTATGTGAATAGAATTATTGAAAAATATTAAGAATCTAGGACTTGTGGGTGTAAGTAAACCCATGAAAGATGGATGAGGAACGAAGATGGTAAAGAGATCAAAGATCCTCTGTCACTGTCATAAGTGTCCCCCTGCCTGTCCTAGACATCATTACAAGTCCACATCATCAGAACCTTCAACAACAACAGCGGCAAACAAAAACCTATCGAACCAATCAACAATTTTACTTGTTCTGTGGGGCCCCCAACAAAACACAACAAATACAACAATACAAAACAAAAAACAGTACAGTACTGCTACTACAACCCTTTCTTTCTTCTCTACTTATTAGACCAAATCTCCGTTTATCATTCTTTGTCACAGTCTAGATTTATACTTTAATGTAATGCGTTTTTATTTGTAAGTTTTGGGAACACGAGAATTGTGATTGTGGGCGATGTGGTTCGCAGAGGGATTGGCGAGGAATTGGGGGGGTGGTGGTGGTGGAGGTGTGGGGACCTAAGGCTAAGGCCTAAGGGGGGGAGGTGGGTGTGGGGTCCACAAAATAGTTGCATCCACGCGAGAAAGGGACCCACAAAGACAAAGACTGTGTGTGGGGGCCCTGAAGGGTTGCTGGTCTCTCATATGAAACCGTTGCAGAAAACAGATCACTTGGGAGAGAGAGAGAGAGAGAGAGAGAGGACTCGAATTTTCTTAAATGCTTTCTCTGCGTGCAAGGCTAAGCCAACTCTCATCTCGGCCATCCCGTACGGGAACCCCATCATTACCCTCTCTCTCTATCTCTCTCTCTAAAGGGCTCTCTCTTTCTCTCTCTCTTGGGGTTGCTTTATATATTCAGAGTAGTGGCTCTATTTCCTCACTTTGCATGACTGCTTAATCCATCTCTCTCTCTCTCTTTACTCTCTACAGAGTCTACACTCTTTCTCTCTTAATCTCTCTCTCTCTCTCTCTCTCTCAAATACACACTTACAAACGCAACCAAACACACATAGAGATACACAGATCTCTTCGAAATTCAGCAGTGGTGTTTAATTAATTGCATGGGATGGATCCTTCAAGTGGACAACACCAGGTAGGATATTAAGCAAACTAGTTTGTAACAATAACATGGCTGTTCTTTTTTCATTTTTATTTTTTTATTTTTCTCCCCACTTAGCCTTTGCTCTCTCTTTTCCTTTTATGGTTCTTTTTTCTAATTTGGTAATTGATTTGAGGTTCTGGGTCTTACTCTAAAAGATGTGTAGTCTTCAGTTTTGATGTTGTTCTTATCAGTTTCTTTGGGTACAACTAAACTAAAGGGCTAGTAGAAAAGATTTTTAAAAAAATGGATTTTGTAAGCTTGATTTGTTTTCGGTTCATTGTGTTTGGTTAATTATATGCGTACAAATGGTTTGCTCTTTTGAGTTACAAACAAGTAAACCATTCTTTCCACACTTGTCTAAACAAGAAAAGGTTTTAGTTCTGATTTTTTTCCTTTTTTTTTTCCTAAGAGGGGAAACTTGTGTGGTTTTGGGGTTTAGATTTTCAATGAAAATTGTACTAATCAAGAGAATATTTCCTGTTTTCTTGTATATGATCCTTTCGCTGTCAAGAAGATCAAATTAAAAGAAAACACTAAAATTTTAAAAAAAATTCCAAACTCAATTTTCATATTATCGTTTATTTTCCTCAGTTTTCTAGGCAATCAATAGCATATTCAATGCAATTAGAGTAGTAAGCAAATTTTTTTTGTTAATTCCTCAAGTGAACTAATATGAGCAGTAAGAGTTAGGGTTTTCAAATATTATAATTGTTTTCTTAAAATTAGATCAAAACAATATATGGCGGAAATAAAATAAAATTACTTTCCTTGACATAATTAGAGATTTTTTTTTTTCAAAAATTTTTGTTTGATTGTGTTTGTTCTATTGAACTGATTACTATACATAAAAAATTGATTGACACATATCCAATATGTATTCCTTCTATGCTTTTTTATCCTAGTTTAACATGTAAAGAAAAAGAAGCACTCTTTTAAGAGATTTCTGGTTTCAAGTTTATGATGTCTTTTTTAAAAAATATATATATGTGTGTGTATTTAAAATCCTTTATTGGCCTCTTCAGGAAATGCCTGCTCATTCACTAGACAACATGTTGGCTTGCTCAAAAGCACAGCCTGAGAGGAAACCAAGGCCTCAGCCAGAGCAAGCTTTAAAATGCCCCAGATGTGACTCCACCAACACCAAGTTCTGTTACTACAACAATTACAGTCTTTCTCAGCCAAGGTACTTCTGCAAGTCATGTAGGAGGTACTGGACAAAAGGAGGAACATTGAGGAATGTTCCAGTTGGTGGAGGGTGCAGGAAGAACAAGAGGTCATCATCTTCATCATCAAAGAGGACCCAAGATCAACCACTCACACCCAACAACAACAACCCACTCACTAGCTTCCCACCCCTAACTTATGACTCTACTAATGATCTCAGTCTTGCATTTGCTAGGCTCCAAAAACAGTCATGTGGGCAGTTGGGGTTTGATGACCACGATCTTCCTATTATGGGAAATGCTACCAGTTCCCATTGTGATATCCTTGGAAACCCTGGTCCTGGCTTTCTTGATGCTCTTAGGACTGGCTTTCTAGATAGTCAGAATAACAATTTTCACAACTTGTATTATGGGGGATATGGTAATGGGAACATGGGAGGAGAGGTGGATAATGGTGGTGGTGTTGGGGTTAGTGGAGAAATGGTGCAGATGCCATATGAAGATCATCAAATGAGTAATGCAACAACAACAGCTGTGACAGTGACAACTATGAAGCAAGAATTGTGTAATGGGAGAGAAAATGATAATAGGGTCTTGTGGGGTTTCCCTTGGCAGCTCAATGGTGATGCAAACATGAGTGAGGTTGATTCAGGAAGAGAAAGCTGGAATGGACTTGCTCCATCTTGGCATGGGCTTCTTAATAGCCCTCTAATGTAGATCAGGAAGTTCTTAAGTCTGAAAGAGACAAAGAATGCATAGAATTTCCTTTCTTATTAGATTCAGTTTTAGTTCTTTGGGTTTTGTTAAGAGAGATTTGATCCACCTGAATCATCTCTAATTTTACTTGTATTTTTTTTTTTTTTTTTTGAAGTTCTAATTTTTTTTTTTTTGTTTCCTTTTATTGGTTGATAAACAAATGAAATTTCAGATTTGTTTGCTAACCAACTCACAAGGATGTTGCCTAGGTTGATAGTAGTTGATAAGATACTATTTCATTATTGGAGGAAGGGAAGAGAGAGAGAGAGAGAGAGAGAGAGAGAGAGAGCGATGTTTCATGGTTTGTGCAGTCTGAACTCTGAACTCTCTGAAGTATTAAAAGGTTCATGTTGCAGGACTCCAGATTTTTAATGAGTGGTTTTTCCAAGATATTCTGCCATGATTGCATCTTATTTTCGAGTAGATTCGAAGAATATAATAATAGAATATTAAATTGGAATAATTATATGATAATGGGGTTGATGGGCTTCTCTCTTCATCCTAAGCATTAGAATTTCAGTGCAGCATGTGCACCAAATTCGGGATGGATTTTCTTTTTCTTGGCAGACAATATCCAACTTAGGATTTGAGCGTGAGAGAATAGTCAGTAATCAGTTTGAAAATTATTGTATTGTACATATGTTTATTCTTTTCTTGCTGGATCATTATCTGAATATTTTATTTACAGCAAACACTAATCAAATTTAAGAGCAACAAGGGTCAATAATTTTCATTTCTTGGTGGACAATGGTCAATAGCCAGTGAACATAGTTTGGATTTTTCATATTCAGTGACCCAGATGGTAGTTCCTCATTGGCTTATTGGCCAACTGCCTTATTCGTTTACTGCTAAAATATGACTTTTTTTCCCAAGCCCAGTGTTTATTTATTCCAATTTGCCAATACCACAAGTTATTTTTAATTTTCTTAACTGTTCCCCCGAGAATAGTTGTATGCATTATAATTTAGTTGGATGAAATGACAAATTGGGAACAAGTTTGAGTGTTGTTTGCTTACTTGTGAAATGCTATGTCATTATCCATTATGCTAAAGTTCGAAACGCATGGGAACTCAGTGTATTGTTAGTCAATGTTTCAAAATATTACATTTTGTTTGTATATGGAGTATGGACATTAATGGGTATCTGAGTCTCTTAGAAATTTGTCAATATTTTTTCCTTAAAAGAAGACCTGAAATACGCCAAGTCTTCACTCTTCCTTACCATCTTTGGATTTCATTTGGCATGTGTCTTCCACCGAACGAATTGTTAAATTCTTACTAATAGTGACATTTCACCTTGTTTCGAAGGGATGGTAGCAAGTATCAACTTCATGCTATATATGTTCACACTGAAGGTCTTAATTTAGAACTGTGTTTAGGCCAAGTGGTCATGCCCCCTAAAAAGTTTATTCATTTTTTAAATGGATATATGGATGTATAAAATTTCAAATTTTGGCCAAAAAAAATATATATATCATTGGCCCTTCAAAATTGAAACTGGTCGCTTCATGATTCCTGTGGTCAGTGGTCCTTACCAAACTCATAAGTAATCCCCACATGTTATTGGTATCAATTTTTTGGTTTTTTCTTTTAAATTAAAAAAAAAAAAAAAACAAATCACTTTGTATTTTTCCTTTTGTCTTTTCACTATGACTGTGTTTGAAATTTTGGTTATTTGCTTTTTGAAACCCAAACTTAGTTTGGAACTTTGAAATTTAGGTGTTGTCAAATTAACAATTCATTTGAGTGTTTTTTTACTTTTTTTTTTTTTTTTAGAAGACGTGTTTTTTCAATACTTGAAAACACGTGGAGAGAATATTAGACATATTATAGAATATAATTTTGAATGACTGAGTAAAAAATAGTTTCTAACTTTTATTTGTGCGTGTATGTTTTAATTGAAAACACTAATAATTTTTTTTAAAGTCTTGGACATATAATGGAGATAGCATATAAAACATTATTTGGTTTTATAGATAATAGGAAAGTCATCTATATTATTTTTTCAAAACTAAGTTTTATAATAAAATTAAAAATGATTTTTTAACGGACACTGATAATGTGTACATTAAGAACAAAATTATTGTCAACGGCATAACAATCATAGATTATTGTTAGGATTTAAAAAAACATCGAATTCTATTTTAACATATGAATAAAAATGTCGTAAAAAACAATTATTTTATGTTTTCTATTTTATGTATATTTTGTTCATACTGAATATATGTTGCTTCAGATTTTTATGTATCAATTTAGTTTTGATTTTTCAATAATTTTTTTTTTTTTAAATTCTTAGACAATAAAAAATTTTAGTTCATACTTTGGCGTTCCAATTCCAAAAGAACGAATTGTGATACCGTAGTCACGCATTTGCCTATCAAATTTACAGCTTCCATTTTTTTTTAATTACTTTTATCAATAACTACCTATAATATACATAAACAATTATGATATTTTATCCATTAAAATGGCATTTTAATCACAATCATTGTAAGATTAGGTTTAACAATTTAAGACTCCAGTGGCCTTCACACCTAAAACCTAAGAATATTTGAAAATCTTAACCTCAAAAACTCGTTGTGCCTAATGAGAGTTGACCTGAGACAACTTAAACATTATGAAATCACTATTAATTCCTCCTCCTATTTGTCACTTGATGATGAGTTTTTAAGCTACACGTACAAAAAACTGTTCACCGTAACACGTGATTGATATTCACTCGATCGATGATTCCAACCTGCAGAGACATCTGAGTCTCACCATAATGAAAATGCTACTCTCAATTGACCAGTTCTTTTCATCAGATCCGACCCATGTGATTGGGTAGGACTAGGAAGGTGATCAGATTCCAACCGTCTTCCAAAAGTTACAAAAACCAACTTTCATGTCAACTGAGCAGGTTTTAAATTGGTAGCTGAACAGGTCCCAACTGATGATGGTTTAACTCCGAAGTTCAATTCCCAGTTTCATTTTGCTAATATTTGATCAAATACCATCCCACAAAAGCCAGGACACCCTCCATTATGTACATAACTCAAACTGATGTACTGTTAAGCTACAATATATAAAAAGTTTCCGGGTTGGGGGATAATAAAGTCTGTAAAATAAGGCCCAGTTATATACAATTATAGGCTTATAGCAGTGCAATGAAAGGTTCAGCTATAGCATAGTCCAAATTAAGTTATAACACTAGAGATAAACAATCAACATGATAGCATCAACTTCCCCGATCGTTGCTTGCTATTTGTTAGATCTGTCGAACAGGTTGGTTCTATTGGATGTGGGTTTGATCTATAGCAGGTTCGAGTTAGAAACAAGTCATCCTATATAGGTAGTAAAACTTATAATTTTTACGTAGGGTATGTTTGGTAGACTGTAATAGGCACTGTAATATAATAGTTATTCATATGGTTTAATTATTCAGTAATTTAGTTATATTTTTATTACAAATAATAGTTATTTCTTATTAATAGCTATTCTTTAAAATGAGGAATAACTATTGAGTAATGCTATAAACATAAGCTATTTTATAACATTTTTACAAACAGCTGATGTCGCTTTAACATTTTTCAAATAGTTATTGTAAGTAAAAAAATGATATTAATGATGGGTCCATATTAGACCTAATAAGAATTTGCAATATCAGCAGTTTGTAAAAATATTGTAAAATAGCTTGTGTATAGCATTACTCATAACTATTCATCTCTAAAATGGTTGTAAAAGATATTCCTTAATAGGTGTATTAAATTCTGAAATTTATATATTTTCAAATAAACAAACTTTCCGCATGCATATAACAATTATGTAATAAAAAATCATAAAATATTAATTAATCTCTCTTTCAAATTTAAAAAATAATATTTTTTAGGAAATATAATTATACGAGTAAGATATTTCCTAAAATATAATATATCTTAAGTTTAATTTAAAATGCTTTCATTCAATTGTCTTTAGGATTCTATTATTATATTGTCACCAAACAAATGAATAGTAATAAGTATTACATTACAGCATCTTGTATTCCTTATAATACCTTTTTCTATTTTTATGTAATTACCGTTACAGTCTACCAAACATGCCCTTAGTCTTTTTAGAGTCAGGTTAATCCTGTATAATTCTTCTTCTTCTTTTTTCACATGCTAAAAAAATAATAGTAATGATAAATAAAATGAAACTTGATAATAGCCTTTATCTTCCTTTCAATACGAATAGCACAGCTGCACAGCAAATAATAATAAAAACACTAAAAAAAAGTTAAATAATATATAAATTATTAAATTTATACTGTCTAAGGTTTTGTAAACTGAAGTCTTCAGGCTTTGATTCATTAAGAAACAATTCATGAGTGTCTGTGAGTAAAAAGGAACTTTGAAAAATAAAGAAATAAAGAAAAGACAAGAAGTTAAACCATGAAATACCTTTACACAAGGTTTTAGAAACCAAAAAAAAAAATAGCCCTCGTAAAAAACAAGTCAACCCATGTGAGTTGCAAGTCGACCCAACCCGCTCTATCATTTGAATGGGTTGGCTTCATATTAACCACCTCTTGAGTCTTGACAGGTCCAACAAATTATAACTCATACCCATATTTCTCCATCGGGTTTGAATGGTCCAAATCCAATTTTACCAAGTCTACTTTTTGCATGATTGAAGGAACGTGCACCGCGGACTACAGTGAAGGCGTTGACTCAACTGAGTCAGACGAACAAAACTGAAAATAACTTTTTTGTTTCTCTAGCTTAAAACCAATAGCAAATGGAATTTAAACTTAAGTTCTCCTCTTGGAAGAAGTAAGCAATGTCACCAACCTAAAATAATGCTCTTGCCTAGATGAAAAAATTTATTTGATTTTAATCAAATTAATTAGTTAGAGCATTTACATCAGTCTCCTTAGATTTTGAATTAAATTAATCAAGATATTTCTACTTTTTCTAGTTGAACTATTCATGTGTTTTATTTACGCACATCAAACTCAATACTCTTTTTCTTACTTTATTTATAAAAAGAAAAATTCTCTCCTCTCTTCTTTATCTCCAGTCTCCTCTCTCCATCCAAAAAAATATAAATGCAATTCTATTACCCAGTCCATTCACCAGCCGGGTAAGAATTGAAATTCAAAAGCTTAACCCAAAGAAAATGTAAGGTGCTAATGTCAATATGATGAGACCCAAAAAAATAAAAAATTAAAAAACAGAGAGGGAAACAATTAGATGCACATGGCTTGATGCTGGCCACAACCCACAATGAGTTGTCACCATCTTGCCACAATCTCCAAGATACTCTTGTCAATCATCATTTAGCTAAAGAGAGAGAAGAAAGCAACTGTTGAAGGTTGTAAATTTAGAAATATATATATATATATATATATATGTAGTAATAAGAAGAAGGATTTTATTAATGTGTGTTCTCAGGGCACATAATAATTTATTATTTTTAGAAAGTTTTTTTCGAAAATTGAAAATGTTTTGACAACTTTTTCAATTTTTGAGAAATTTTTTTAAAATTGAATAGGTTAATATGTGCCCTAAGGGCACACATTAACAAAATCCGAAGAAGAAAGCAAGCAGAGATGCAATGGGAAGAAATAGAAGAAAATGTTGATGGTAGTCGGTGAGAGACGAAGATGATCATGGTGGTGCAGTACTGGTGCTTCACTAGAGGATTGTTTTGCTAGGGACTTGTGATTTGTAATTGTCTTGTTGGTTATTTTTTTAAAACTGGATTTGTAATTTGTCTAAAGGTTTTTCAATTTCTAAATCCTTTGTATAACTATGTATACTATTTGATAATTTTCCATAATCTTACCCCCCAGCTCATTGTAATTCCACCTCTGAACATATTTGTTTCCTTCATATCCCCGAAATAATGACCCATCTTGAGAGCTCCAAAATTACAGAGAGAGCGAGAGTGAAGAGATAGAAAGAAAGGAAGAGAAAAATAAATGCTTTTTGATTTTTTTTTTTTTTTTTTATTGTCTAGCGAAGGAAAAAGCACCGCCAGTTGAAGCGAGGGTCCAATTCCATGTTAAAATTGTGGGTTAAAATATTGAAACTGATGGGTGAGTTTTTCTTTTTTAAGCCTTTAACTATAAATTCGCTAAAAAAATTTTTTTTTTTTTGAAAGAGAGTTTCATCCTATAAAGTAAATGTTTTGCCTCCCATCTCGGCGATGACAAAATTGGAGCTATTCTATTTCAGTTGTCAACAACCAATGCCCATGATCCGCGAATGACCCTGGCCCATATTCGTCCATCCCAGAGTCTCACCTTAACGACTGACTTCATCTCATTGTCTTTAGGAATTAGAATGCCGCAAAGGATCAATCCGGCGAGCCCATTATTTCGAAAATGGGACAGGATCATCGGATCAAACTCCAACCATGAGCTGCCTTTATAATTCTTCGATTAGTGCTTCAAACCCTTCTTATAAAAATGAAGTCATCTAAAGTTCTCGGCTCCTAATCATGCTTTTGAAAAAAGATCCATTAAACAACTAAAATAAAATATACAAGACTTAATATTTTAAGGCTAAACGGTTAAATTGTGATAATATCCTAATTAATTAGAATATAAACAGATAGGTTAAATTTATAAAGCATACATGAGAGAAGGATAAAAAAGAAAATCCAACATAATAGTTAATAGAGCATACCTAATAATACCTCATTTATTTAGAAAAAGAGAAAAGAAAAGAATTCATAAACAAACATTTATAAATAAAAAACAATAACAGAGTACTATCCTATCCTATTTATCTATAATAATAATAATAATAATAATAATAATAATAATAATAATAATAATAATAGGTGAACTGAGAAAAATTCTAACTAAAATTCCAAATTAAAGTTCCAAAATAGAGTTCCAATTTTGTGTCACGTGTCCTAAATTATTTATTCTTAAAAAATTTTATTTTTTAATTTTAGAATAAAATGTAAAACCACGTCATAAATATTCATCTAAATGAGTTATTAAGTATAGAAACATTTTCCTCAAAAAAAAAGTACAAAGACCTAAGAGCCTAGAATAAATGAACCGTAAAAAAAAAAAAGTGTTTCACAATAATTTTTTAAAAAATAGACAATTTACAATTTATACCTAATAATATCCTTACAAAAATTTTTAAAGAATTAATAAAATATAAAAATAACTATCAATAGCATTTAAATTATATATATAAATATTATATTATGCATCTTATTGTATATCTTTAAGTATGTTCATGTATATGCATAGGTTTACAAGCTACTTCCCATATAATGTCACAATTCCTTGTATCTAAGCAATACCAAAGGATAAACTGAAAAAACAGCATCTAGAAATTGATAGCATGATTTGTTTGAACCTAGGAACAGTTTGTTGGACCGTTCAGCTCAATTCGACTGTTGTTCGAACAGCATGAATGTGTGCACATCATCTTCTTCAGTTATTTGAGGCAATACCTTTTTCTTGTATGTTTTTTTCTCTCTCTTGGTAGTACATCTAATCATCTAAATGCTATTTAAAAGAATTGACAAAAAAACAAGTATGCAGCACATTCTATAATGATATCAGTGGCAACTACTTTTTTCTTGTATAATTTTTTTTTTCCCCTTTTTTTCTTTCCCTGAAATTATATCTAAAATGAAACGATTGTTGTAACTTGTGAGTATGGATAATTTTAGTAAATATTGATAATTTTAATAGATATATTCTATTTATTTATAAAGTCATACTTACCTCAAAATTAAGAACCACTTTTTTTTTTTTTGGTTCCCTCAACAATTCCTGCTTTAATCCATAGATTTGAATTATTTCAGCCAACATTTACAAACAAGCTTCAACCGCGTTGGAGGACACAATATTTTTTTTTTTAAATCAAACCATGATGGCATTACCAAGGACAAGATACGAGTTAACCACGATATCCTTCAGTTTATGATGACAAAAAAACAAATATCTAATTAATATCAAGGGAAGCTAGATTCCATTTAGAACATTAACAAGCATCTAATTTGTCTCAAGGGGGTGACACTGCTCTCTTAACTCAAAATTGGAAAACAACAGATTATATAGGTTATAGAGGAGGTGGTTCAAGACCTTGGCTTCTCCTTCTTCTCCTTGAAGAGGGCCAAAAGAGACACCCCCGATACCTTCACAACCTTAAACCTGACTCCGGGAATATCTCCAACAGCATGCCCCTTTCGTCCAAATCCTGCAATCAGCACCTCATCCTGCATACAGCAAATAGTATATAGTGAGGCCAAAATAGAAACTGTGCAATTAATTGATTACTACAAAGCCTAGAGCTGGAAAATAATCTCACATTCTCCTCAATATAGTTTAAGCAACCATCATTTGGTACGAAAGCTGCAATCTTCTTCCCGTTCTTAATCAGCTGAACTCGAGCACATTTTCTAATTGCAGAGTTTGGCTGCTTAGCCTCAATACCACTATACAATTCAAACAGAACAACATGTTAGAAGCTATTTGAGATATTTAGACAGGATTAAGGGTAAAGCAAATCAAAAGAAAAAGCATCTAAAGATTCTGCCCAACATTTTTTCGAGAACAATGCCCTTTGCATGTGAGGATCCAGCAAAAGGTTTCTTCCATTCATTGCCAAGGTGGGACTTCTTGTAAGACTTGTCAGCCCACCTTTGCCTTCTGCGGTGGGACTTAAGCTTACGACCAGCTCCCATTCCACGTGTCTTCCTGTTACCCAATCACTTACAGATTATAAATTCATTCACTAACTTAATGTTGCAAGAGAAAAGAAAATAATAAATGTATATGAAACAAGTGAAACAGTTAATTAAGAGATAAGCATGACTATATAGAACAACTGAGTAGCACATTAGGTGCCACGATACAAAATGTGCCATTACCATATACCAAATGGAGCTTAAAAGTTTGTTAAAAGTTTCCATTTAACAAATCAATTTCATGGTGTAGAAAAGCATTCAACAAATGGAAATCAGAACAACTAGACAAAACTAAAACCCTCATGCCTTCCCCCGAAGGGAAACAAACACATCTTATGGAGAACAGAGCATAAGTCAAACTAAGAGTCTCCAAAATTTCCTATTGCCAGTTTTATTTCTTTCTTCACATCAGACTAAAATTATGGTAATGAATATTGATTGACAAGCAAACATACAATAGGGACTTTTCCAACCAGGACAAGTCAACCACAAACCATTAGAATGTGGAAGAACCCATTGGCAACATTATAGTTTAATTGTGCTCAAGTTACACAAAATAGTTTACTGGATTTATCTACACGACACTTTATATAGCTTAGATTTTTATCTGTAAGTTTCTTTGCTGGAAATTAATGCACCTCTACTAAACATATTTTTAATCAGAAACTTTCATATGAACTGAAAGTTTAAGAACAATATTCCTTATTCTGCTCCTCAGTCTCGCATAACAAGAGACAAGGTCGAAAGCAGCACATTTGTTTAAGTCCCAGTGCTAAATTTAGGATGAAAACTTATAAGTGAATGCTCAATTGACAATATGAATTTGGAAGGATTTACTAACCCACTACATTACAAATCTAGAGGTTTAGATTTTGGGGTTAATTACACCCCCTGCCCCCCCCCCCCTCCTCTTTTTTTAATATAAGTAAATAAGTATTTTATTGAACAGGATTACTTCATGTACATGAATGAACACAAAGAAGTCTAAAGAATTACAAAGGTTGGTACAGAAAGATAATGATTCTAGAAACTGAGGAATCAAGTCACAATCAGTAAAGCCCCATGCTCGAAACCAATCAAACAATGATCTAGCAAACAGTTCAATCAACTAGATTACACTTTTCCCCCTTCAAAACTATGCACTGTATCAAGATCAGGGGAAGATGAGTAAAGACTTGGAGCAGAGGAAGCAAGACTCTACTAGTGTGGTTGAGGTACAAGAAGCCATATCAGAAGCTGTGCATTTGTAGTTTAGCAGATATGTTTATATTCAGCCTTATACGACATGTAGCTTTTGTTGTGATTAAGTTTTGTAAGTGACACGTGAGTTATTAGTTAATACACGTGGAGTATAGTTAGTTAGTAGTCAGTTAGATTAGTTTCATTTTCTGTTAGTTTAGCTTTGCTCTGTTGCTCTGTAACTAACTAAGCCCGATTGTATATAAGGTGCATGATGTATTTTATTGAATAACACTTCAGTTTTTCCCAATTCCATTTTGTGATATGGTATCAGAGCTCTCTAGAAACTTTATTTTCTAGGGTTCATCAAAATTGGGAATTTTCCTTCTTGTCCGCCATTGTTGCTCTCGTACAAAGCTTCTTTAATTCTTGCCGTGCTTTTCTTTTCCTTCAAATCCTTTCTTTTCTTTCCTTATGGCTAATACCACGACTTCCGCTAATACTTCCACCAATGGATCTTCATCTTCTTCGCAAGAATCATACAATCCAAATGACCCTCTGTTTTTACATCCTGGTGAAAATCCAGGAGCTGTTCTTACTTCTCAACCGTTAATTGGGGGAGAAAACTATTCTGCCTGGGCAAGATCAGTAAGAAAATCCTTAATTGCGAAGAATAAACTTGGATTCATTGATGGTTCCTTAACCATTTCATCACCATTGGTGAATTCACCAGCTCTTGTTCAATCTTGGATTCGTGCTGACAATATGGTTGGTACTTGGATCATCAATTCAGTTTCACCAAGACTCCAAGCAAGCATCATTTACAGAGATACAGCACTTGAGATCTGGGTTGATCTTCGAGACATATTCAGTCAAGGAAATGGCACTAAGGTCTTTAATCTCCAAAAACAGATTGCTGAGATTCATCAGGGAGAGCAGTCACTCACTGATTATTTCACTCAGCTCAAAGTTTTGTGGGATCAGCTTCAGAATCTTAGCCCATTTCCTCAATGCACTTGCGGAAAATGCATGTGCAATATCAATCAAAGGTTGAAGGGTCTTCAAGAAAAGGAATCTACAATGAAATTCCTTATGGGAGTTAATGATGTGTTCTCCCAAGTCAGAACACAAATCTTACTCATGGATCCTTTGCCTTCTGTTAATAAGGCACATTCTTTGTTCATTCAAGAGGAGATGCAAAGGTCAGTCTCCAATTCTGTGAGAGTTGAATCCACTGCTTTGGCCACCAAGAGTGCAGGCAACAATCCTAGAGGAAGAGACCGACCAATGTGCACTCACTGTGGAAAGTTAGGCCATACTGTGGATAAATGCTACAAGCTCCATGGTTTCCCACCAGGGTTCAAATTCAAGAACAAGAATGTCATGGCTCATCAAGTCTCCACGGTTGCAGATCAATCCCAAGATTACAATCCTTTTGTCACTCAAGCACCTGGTTTTACTCATGACCAATATCAGCAGCTCCTCTCCTTGATTGGCTCTCCTTCAATTGGTGCACACCAGACCTCAAATGTTCAAGAACCACATATGGTCAATGCTGTGTCTTTGCCATCTAATACAGTTGCAGGTATTGGTTCTTGCTTCTCACATTCTGTCTTTTCTGCCAAGATTGTGAATAGAAAAGCTTTTGGTGTTGAAACTTGGGTTGTAGACACTGGTGCTACAGATCATATAGTATGCTCTTTACATTTGTTAACTTCTTTTACTGCAATTACACATACTATGGTTGGACTGCCTAATGGGGAGGCTGCTCTTGTGACACATGTTGGTACCATTAACCTTTCCCCTCATATTAAGTAGATCAGTTCAAGGTATTGCTGAATCAAAAATTCAAGTTGAAGGATCTAGGAGATTTGAGATATTTCCTTGGCTTGGAAGTAGCAAGAACAAACAAAGGGATTTCTTTATGTCAAAGAAAATATGCCCTTGAAATTTTGGAAGATGCAAGACTTCTTGGCTGCAAACCTGTCAAAATTCCCTTGGATCCTAACTTGAAGTTAAGCAAGCATGAAGGTACATTACTTGACAACCCAGGGCAGTATAGAAGACTAGTGGGAAGACTACTTTATCTAAGCATTACAAGGCCTGATATTACCTATGCAGTACACAAGTTAAGCCAATTCATGGCTACTCCGAGAAAACCACATCTTGAAGCAGCTCTTAAGGTTCTTCAATACCTGAAAAATGAACCTGGAAAAGGAATCTTCTTCTCAGCAAATTCAGAGCTTCATGTAAAAGGATTTACTGATTCTGATTAGGCAGCATGTCCAGATACAAGAAGGTCAATTGCTGGATATTGTATATTCATTGGTGACTCACTGGTTTCATGGAAATCAAAGAAACAATCTACTGTTTCTAGGTCCTCAGCTGAAGCAGAATACAGAGCGATGGCTATCTCCACTTGTGAGATTGTTTGGATTTTATTTTTGTTAAGGGATCTTCAAGTTGATCACAAGAGAGAAGCATTGTTATTTTGTGATAATCAAGCAGCCCTTTATATAGGATCCAACCCTGTTTTCCATGAAAGAACGAAACACATAGAGATAGATTGCCATGTTGTGAGGGATAAAGTGTTGGAGAAAATTATCAAACTTAATCATGTCAAGACCCAATCTCAGTTAGCTGACTTGCTCACTAAAGCATTAAATCACAAGCAATTTTCTGCCCTTTTGTCCAAGATGGGACTTATCAATATATATCAACCTCAAGTCCATCTTGAGGGGGAGTATCAAGATCAGGGGAAGATGAGTAAAGACTTGGAGCAGAGGAAGCAAGACTCTACTAGTGTGGTTGAGGTACAAGAAGCCATATCAGAAGCTGTGCATTTGTAGTTTAGCAGATATGTTTATATTCAGCCTTATACGACATGTAGCTTTTGTTGTGATTAAGTTTTGTAAGTGACACGTGAGTTATTAGTTAATACACGTGGAGTATAGTTAGTTAGTAGTCAGTTAGATTAGTTTCATTTTCTGTTAGTTTAGCTTTGCTCTGTTGCTCTGTAACTAACTAAGCCCGATTGTATATAAGGTGCATGATGTATTTTATTGAATAACACTTCAGTTTTTCCCAATTCCATTTTGTGATACACTGTTCCCCCTAACTATTGTTAATAAATATTTTCTAGTTCTACCCTATCATTAGAAAAGTCAATTTTTTCTAGGTAATAGAACTTTGAACTTGCCAGAGAGGGCAAAGCATTTATTACCAATAGTTTAAGGGGACCAGTGCTTACTGTTGTAGTTTAGGAGGACATTACAACTGCACCATAGTTAAGGAGAAGTGCATATTTTCTGCCCTAGATTTTGGCAATGCTAATAGTTCTAAATTCCAACAAAACTTTTCTTTCTTTATACTCACCAACCAAACAGATCCTACAAGTCGTGAAATTGGAAAAATAAACATAAAAAATCACTGACTTTAAGACAGAGTAAGACAATCACATTTTCCCAACCACCAGGCATCAATTTTTTACACAAATTAAGTTTGAAGAAATAAATGCATAGAAATATATTCTTCTCCAAATAACTGATGAATGTTCGAATCTAGATTATCTATCAGAACTAAAATGTAGCATAAGATAGACTAAAATTTATGCCTAAACAAACAGAGAGAGAGAGAGAGAGAGAGAGAGAGAGGGAGGGAGAGATAAAGTAAGAATTGAATAGAAATGGGAAGTGGAGCTCTGACCCCATGGTGACAGAACGAGGAGGCGCTTCGAATGTGAGAAAGGGCTTCGGAGCTGAGAGTGAGAGCTGCTATGGAGCTTAGGCCGCCACTACAAGAGACGTACAACCCTAACCTTCATGGCCTTATAAAGTTCACTTTAACATCCGAAGATAAATACGCCGAAACAAACCACGTTTTCATATTTTTTTTAATATGACAACGCTGGGAGTTCTGGCGTTTTTGAACTTATCATTATACTTATCCTTTCTTTCTTTTTCTTTTTCTTTTTATTTTTTTATTTTTTACCTCTCTAAGATTTTTTTTTATTTTAATTATTTAAAATTAAATTTTAATATAGGAAATGCAATTTTAAAAAAAATTTATTTTTAGGCTAAAATGTAAATTGCCTCATATATGTTTGACTGAAATTTACTTCTACAGTCCTTTAATTTCATTTTTGATCAATTGAGTTCTTTAAATTTTAAATTTATTCAGTTTAAATATTTCATCCAATTTCGTTAAAAAAATTGCCATTAAAAGTAATTTTTTCTCACATGAAAAAATTCTATAAAATTAATAAAATGCTTAAATTAAATAAATTTGAAATTTAGATGATTCAATTGAATGAAAATAAACTTAAAAAACTGAAATAAATTTCAATTTCTGTCAAAATTAGATTGTGCAATTTGCATTATGGTCTTATTTTTAAAATAAATACATAGTGGGAAATGGATTCCAAAATTGCAGATATGTGACATGGTACTACTAAAACCCCATAGTAGTAAAAATACTATAAATACGTATAAAAATACTATACTCTTATATATTGCACTTCCTTCAAAGTTAGGTAGATCTAAACTCTCTTTTATATAGTATTGTAATTTAAATTTGTTGTATATAAGTAGGAGATGGAGGAATTCAAACCCAAATCTGTCCATGAAAGAACCGAGCATTTTTTTTTTTTGTGGAGAAATAAACACACGCAAGGGAGAAGAAAATGGTTCTAACACAAAGATACACAAACTCTACTCAAAAGTTATGGTAATTGAGTATTTAAGCAGCGGGACAAGTCAATAGGGAGCCAAACTTAGCGAAAGTAGACCTTGGCAGTGTCATGAGGATTAGAGTAAGGGTAGACACAACCCTTCCACTCTGTAAGGGGAGAAACTTCACACTTGAAAATGGGTCGAAGGGATGGGTATCTTTTAAGTATGAGCGCCTGCCAAATGTATGCTAATAGTGTGGCCGGTTGGATCACTTCGACAGAGATTGTGATCGTTGGATACAAAGTAGTGGTACTCTAATTCAAAAGGATCAACAATACAGTCCTTGGTTACGAGCATCCACTTTACCCACATACAATAATTTGTTGGTAGTTGAACCAGGATATTACGAAGCAACGAAGGAGGATATTGGCATTAGAAGAGAATAGAGGGGGAAAACCAACAGCTTGGATCAGAGAAGCTCCGACACGGCGACGCGAAAGGGTGCTACAGGAGGTGCTTCGATAGATGACAAGTTCAGTGAAGTAAATGTCCCAATAATGGAGGAAAACATTATAGACGTTACACAACCAAAGGCTGCAACAGGTGAAATTTAAGAATTAATGCCACTGGAAAAGGAAGCCGAGAATTAAGGGGATTGTTTTGAGAAGAAAATAAATGAGATTGATTCAGATTTAAAGCAATTTGAATTGAAGAAGGACTCAAATAAGGAATTTGTATTCAATGAGGAAACCGTTGCTGATCTAGAGGGTGAAACCAATAATTGTGTGGATATGCCAAGTTTATTCCAATGTAGATTGGATGCATGTAAGCAACTTAATGAGAAATCTAACCACTTGACAAGGGCTACATCAAACCCTAGTGAGCAAGTGACTCACGTGCCAAGTAACACATGTGGTAGCGGCAAACATTAGTTCTATGTGGAAAAGGATAGCAAGAAAGGAAGCAAGTATCACCCGTATAGTGACTCCTTAGATTACTTTGAAGCGCTTAGGTGATGAACTTATTGATTCCGAGTTACCTAGGAAGAAAAAATAGGTTTCTCAAGATGGTCAAGAAACAACAATTGAATTGGTGGGGGATGAAAATCAGTCCTGCCAGGAGCCATGAGTATCTTCTGCTGGAACTGTCGTGGGACAGACAGATCAGGAGCTTGGAGATTTGATTTGGACACAAGATCCCTTAGTTGTGCTCTTAACCGAAACATGGCTTGACAAAGCTAGGCTGAAGGAAATTAAGGTTAGGTATAAATTTGAAGGTTTGATCGAAGTTTCGAGAGCAAGTAAGGGAGGTGGGGTGGCTATCTTTTGGAAGAAGGACTGTGATTTTCCATTGACACATACTCTTCCAACCATATAGATGCTATAGTGAATAAAGGAAAGGAAGATGAATGGAGATTCACCGGCTTTTATGGAGAGCCAGACACAAGGAATCAACATGAGTCTTGGACAAAGCTGAGAAGATTAAAAAGTAAGTTCACTCTGCCATGGTTATGTGCGGGGGACTTTAATGAAATTATGAAGGTAGACGAAAAATTGGGAGGAAGGTTCAGACCAAGGAGCCAAATGGAAGCTTTTCGGGATGTGCGTGATAAATGTGAGTTTAAAGATTTAGGTTTTGTGGGAGGGAAATACACTTGGTGTAAGAGGACAGAAGGGGGTAACACAATATGGGAAAGATTAGATCGTGCAGTCACCACCACTGATTGGATAGATATGTTCCCAACAACAAAGGTTGTACACTTAGAATGTGGGTCTTCAGATCATAAGTCCTTAATTATTCGGCTAAAAGGAATTCAAATTAAACAACGAAAACCATGGAGGTTTGAGCAAATGTGGCTTGAGGATACAAGATGTAGTGAAGTTGTTGATTTGGCATAGAGAAGAAACTTTCCAGGCAACCCGATTGATCAAGTGGAAGGTAAAATAAAGGAGTGTCAAGTAAAATTAAAACAGTGGAGTCGTGCTTCTTTTGAGAATATTACCCATTCTTTGAAAGGAAAAAAAACAAAAAAAAAACAATCACGGCAAGTGGAACAGAAGGCTATTAAGGGTGGAACAATGGAAGCAGTAAATCGGTTGAAATGGGAGATTAATGGTCTGTTGATCAAGGAGGAAAAGATGTGGAAACGAAAGTCAAGGGCATTGTGGCTAAAAGAGGGGGAGCAAAACACAAAAAATTTCCACAATCGGGCATCTCACAGGTACAAGAGGAATAGGATTGAGGAGTTGAAAAATGAAGTAGGGGAAGTATGCACCAATGAAGAGGAGATTGCCAACATATTGATTGATTACTATCAACAACTATTCACAACGGCCTCACCATCACTCATGGAGGAAGTTCTAAGGGCAATACCTTCTATCATCATCGAGGAACAAAATGTCATGCTAGTTGCTGAATTTGTCAAGGTCGAGGTTGATGAAGCACTAAAGCAGATGGAACCGTTAAAGGCACCAGGACCCGATGGACTACCCCCATTGTTTTACCAAAAATTTTGGCCTACAATTGGAGAGGATGTCTCAAGTGGAATCCTAAACTGCCTAAACTCAAGTTCTATCCCTCCCTCCATTAATCGCACTTTTATTACTTTAATCCCCAAAGTAAAAAGCCCTATTGTAGTTTCAGAATTTTGCCCCATATCTCTTTGTAATGTCATATACAAACTAGCATCTAAGGTTGTGGCTAATAGGCTCAAAAAAGTTCTGCCATATTTGATTCTTGAGTTACAAAGTGCGTTTCAATCAAATAAGGCTATTTCAGGTAATATTTTGCTGGCCTTTGAATTATTACATCATATGAAGACACAAAAATCAAAGAAAGCAGATTTCATGACCCTTAAGCTGGATATGAGTAAAGCGTATGATAGAGTTGAGTGGCAATTTTTTATTGAAATTATGAAAAAAATGGGCTTTTGTGATACTTGGTTGACCCTCATCTATGAATGCATCTGCATGGTGTCCTACTCAATTTTAGTTAATGGGGAACCCAAAGGTGAAGTCTCTCCTACTAGGGGAATCAGCTAAGGGGACCCATTGTCACTATATCTTTTCTTATTGTGCCTAGAGGGGTTGAATAGAATGATCCAACAGACTGCAAGGGATAATCTTATTCGGGATTTTTCCTTATGTAAAAATGGTCCAAAGATTACTCACCTATTTTTTACAGATGATAGTTTATTATTTTACCAAGTAAGGATGAAAGATTTGCAAGCCGTCCAACACATCCTATCATTATATGAGGGGGCATCCAGACAAAAAATAAACCTTGAAAAGATTATTCTCTTTTTTAGCAAAGCAGTGCCCAAGGAAAAGAAGGGAGAAATACTAAATTTCCTAGAAGTTCCAAAAATCAATGAGTATGAAAAATACCTTGGTTTGCCGACTGTTGTGGGAAAAAATAAAAAGGAGAGTCTCAATTATATTAAGGAAAGGGTGTGGGCGGAGCTTCAAAGTTGGAAAGAAAAACTCTTATCTCAAGCGGGGAGAGAGATTTTACTCAAGGCGGTGGTACAAGCTATCCTTACATTCGCAATGAGTTGCTTCAAATTGCCAGTGGGTTTGTGCAAGGAAATCGAAATGCAAATCAGAAAATTTTGGTGTGGCGAACGTGGTGGCCAAAGAAAAATCCATTGGAAGAGTTGGGAAGTACTATGTAAACCAAAAGCGGAGGGAGGAATGGGGTTCAAATATTTGATTAGATTCAATAAGGCCATGCAAGCCAAACAAATATGGAAGCTGCAAATAGATAAAAATTCCTTGTTGTTTAAGGTGTTTAGCCCAAAATACTTCCCCATGGGTTTGGTGTTTGAAGCAAAAAGTAAGAAAAGATCTTTTGCATGACAGAGTACATTTAAAGTAAGGCATGTCATTGAAAAAGGGATGTTATAGAGAGTTGGTGATGGGTCACGGATTCAGGTATTCAAAAATAATTGGATTCCTGGGTGTTTTCCAGCCAAGGAAGTACCACTCACGCAAGACTATGAAGATGACTCTACTGTTTGTTCACTCATTGATTAGATGACAAAGGACTGGAATGGGCAAATGATTGATCAGAAAATTGCTCACTATATGGCTCAGAGAATTAAGGCCATCCTATTATGCAGAACAGTACAAGAGGATTGTATTCTATGGCCACAAAGTCGAGATGGAAATTATTCAGTAAAGACTGGTTATCAGCTATTAGGTGAGCTGGAAAATAGGGAGGTTGCTTCAAGGTCTAGTAATGCAGAGCTGAGGAATTTCTGAAAAGGAATTTGGAGTTTGCTGATTCCTAACAAAATAAAACACTTCTACTAGTGAGCTTGCACTGACTCATTCCCAACTTTGGCAAAATTATACCGACTTAAAGTTGTAAGCTCTCTGTTGTGCAACAACTGTGGGAAAGCAAGTAAAATTGCCTTCCACGCTCTCTAGTATTGTGACAAAGTATTGGGCTATTGGGGTCACGGGTTTAATGAACTACGAAGCCAATACCTAGGTTCAGCGTCCTTTGTGGATTTGGTGTTTTTTTGTAAGGCAACAGGAGGAAAATTTTTGAGTTGTTCATGGTCTTAGCATGGTGGATATGGAGCAGACGCAATAAAGGTCGCGTCAATAAGCCAAGCTTGCCGCCTGAGAAGATTCTTGAAGCAGCTAAAGCTTTGCTAGCAGAATTCCATGAGAAACCAGAAAGTAGACTCGACAGGAAAAAGGCTCAGATTCAACGTTGGTCACCACTAGCAGCAGGCACTTACAAGGTGAACTACGATGGAGCATACTTCGCGGATGAAGAAAAAGTAGGGATTGGAGTTGTGGTAAGGAATGAATTGGGTCAAGTCATGGGCTCACTAGTAGAAAAAATAGAAATGCTGCCAACAATGGAAGTGCTTAAGGTGATGGCAGCAAGGATAGTAATGTTATTCATGGAGGAGTTGGGCTTGAGATAGGCTATATTTGAAGGAGACTCGAAACTTGTTGTAAAAGCGTTAGTGGGTGACTGTCAAACCTGTTCTTTCTCTCATGTTAGGTGGCAAAGCAATGGAGTAGCTCATGCTTTAGCTAGGAGAGTTGAAATTCTTTCCCTTTAACAGTATGGATGGAATCTGTTCCACCAGATATTACCTATCTAGTATGGATAGAATCTGTTCCACAAGATATTACCTATCTAGTTTGTATTGATGTAACACCATAATTTTCCACAAAGCAATAAAGTGGTTCAATATTTCTTCTCAAAAAAAAAAAGTTACACTCATAACTAATATTTTTTCTTCTATATAAAAAAAAAATAATAATATTTTTTCTATATATGTTATCTGTTATGATTATTAATAAGAGAAATGCTATGTCCAGAACAGTTTCACAACAAATTTTAAGTAGTAGGTTGTTGCATGTTAGTTGTTGTTATTGTTGTAGGTTCAAATTTGACCTAATAACAATTAGTTACCAATGATTTTTTGTAACAACTAACAATACTATGGATGTATCTCTCTGCACTTCTCCATTAATTATGACAGTCTAACCGAAGAATTTGCCCTTATATTATGAATAATTTATGATGTACATCTGGGCCGAGCTAAATGGACCTCATCCTAAAAGAAAAACAGAATCATCTCAGCCACATGCAAGCCTATCCTTACTCACAATTGTCAGCCCAAGTTACATTTCTCCTTAGGTGGCTTTTGGATTGCGGCCACGTTTGGACGTTTGTGTTTCAGGCCTTTCTTTTTTTTTGGGCCAGCGCCTGGTGCACTGTTCATGAGACATGAACAATGCATTGAGCATATAAACAATGTTTTTTAGTATGAATAGTAATCAGAAATTTTTTTTTATTGTTTTCAGTTTTAGCAAAATAAATGCTATCTAAACACACCCTTAAACTCTCTTTTGTCTCCAGCTCTATTTCTCAATTCTATTAGGGTGTGTTTGTTTGGGGTGAAAATTGTTGTTTTCCACTGTTTGATTAGGGAAAGAAAATAGGAAGAAGATAAAACCCGGGAGAAAGTTTTCTCTCCCTGAACCACGTTGTTACTCTGAGAATGAAGTATTTTTTGAATTGGTAAAAATAGGAATACCAACGGACATGCAACTTGACGCTATGCTCTTCCTAATTAAGGATCTAGCCAAAATGAGAGCATTTTTTTATGTTCCAACTAGTGAGTTACGCTGACAAATATTATTGAAGATGATGTATGCTAAGGAACCTTAATGGTTGGATAATTTTCAACTGACTTTTGGTAGTAGCTAAGTTGCATAATACTAAACAATGCAACTTAACATTTTGTTGACTTTTGATTTGCTAATTTTTGTGGGCTGAATGTAGTATATTACATAATTAGCAGTATTTGATGAATTTGTATTTCAGCTAAGACACTAGAAGATAATGTAATATTTTAACTTGCACTATGCTATGGATGAATGAAATTAATATCATTTTGCTCCAAAGTTTTGTACTTCTTCTTGGTTCAGATCTGCATTTTGTCTAGCCTAGGTGTGTTGGATTGAGATGGTTTGTCATTCATTCTTGGTTCTGATGAAACCTGAGTAAGTGCATGTTATTCTTTCTTTTTTTTTTGGATAAGTCATCTACATATCTATGTTGTTGTACTTGTATGAGTTTTCTCATGAAGCTCAGTGAACTGATCAGCATGGTTAAAAATATTGGAGATGAAGTAGTTACTATGATTTAATAGTTGGGTGTTTATGTGTTTTTGTCTAGATTGCCTGTTCTTGAACATTGGGTTATTGTTTTATTCCATCAGACTTTCCGTTCTAGCTTGAAATAATAGAAAGAAGGTCCAACTGTCCAAGGTTGGGAAGTCTTTGCTCTAATGTCTTTGGCGATAATCTCGGATTTTATTATGTATTCCTATTCTTATAGCCTCATTCTTTATATATTATATTTCAAAAAAAATAAACAAAAAAAAGGACTCAATTATCTCTTTGAGGTGTGTAGCATGCTGACCACGTTGAATGGATACAAAATCTTTTGCCCACAAAAGTTAGCTAAATTCCTCTTTGCTGACCACGTTTTTGTGGGTTGAATGTAGTGTAAATTTACTAACCACCTTTTTGCTGGTTACAAAATCCTTTGCCTAATTAAATTTATATGTACACTATTATAATTTTTACATTATAATAATAAAAATAATAATATAAATTTATATATATGATATGGTATATTTTATATTATTTAATGAATACAAATAAATCTATTTCTTACATATTACGTAACAATGTTAGAATAGTCAATTTATATAAATTACATTTTACATCCTTCCCTTTTTCTCTTCAATCAAACAAAAGAGTTTTTCACCCTTCCGCTTTTCCACTCCTCCAACCAAACACACAAGATGGAAACTAAATATTTTCCAAGCAATTATATTAATTGGAAGCATCATAGTAACTCCCATTCTTAGCACCTACTCACTGCTTGAGCATGTGGCTAGAACAGTGGTTCCGGCTAGAACAGTGGTTCCACCTCCTCAATATCTCAAGGATTAAATGGTAATCAATTGAGTGTCTTGAATCCAGAATTTCATATTTGAAAAGTCCAAATATCAAGAATTAATAACCCCCATAAAAACTCAACCTTGTCACCTACTGGGCTACTACATTAGCTTTGGTGGTAGGACAGAAAACTGCAATATCAGTTCGGCTTACTCTGAAGAACAGGTACACTTTTATTCTATAATTCGTACCAGTATTCTCAAATCTTAGATTTGCGATTCACACTGTAAGAAAGGAAAATGATTCAGTTGCAAGTTACTTCTAAAAAATCAAGGAAATTAAAGATAAGCTTGGAGCTGTGGGAATTGAGATAGAAAATGAGGAAATGCTCTACATTGTGTCGAAGGGACTGCCTAAGGAATATAATCTTTTTTCCCCAACCATTCGAATTAGAAATAAAGTTCTCGCGTTTGGGCAACTTCAGGTTCTGTTAGAAGCAGAAGCAACTTCTTTGAGAGGTGACAAGTGCAAGGACCGATACACCATGGCCATGCTTGCTACAGCAGGTCATAAGCCAGAAGTCTATCCTCTATTCCTCCTCCCAAGCCACACTCAAATAGAGGCAGGGGCAGAGGCTATAATAATAGTCAGAGGTTGTAGAGATATTCCACAGCAAGGCTCTCCACAGAATCATCAATTCAGTCCAGGTAATTACAGTAGTTCTCAGGCTAAGAATGAAACCCCTCAATTAGTTTGTCTGTTAGGACATATGTAGTTCAAGTTTGTGAACATATGTCGCTATTTTATGTAATTGGCTTATCCTTAGACAAAACGCACTTTACTTGTAATTGGGTAGATCTAAGATGTGTTTAACACCTCAAGAAATAATGTTTCAAGATTCAATGTTGAAGCCATCAAAGTCTGTCCAAGAAACAGGCAAGGAAGTGCAAGTTACTAAATCTCGACACCTACCTCGACACATGCATCTATCAACAGATCCTCGACACCTCTATCTGTCGAGAATTAAAGAAAACAGATTTTCAGTTTTGTTTCAAGTCCAGTCCGTGAATGTGTCTTTGGGACTTCTTTTCTCCTAACCCTAGACATATAAAAGGATTGTTTTAAGGGCCGTAAAAGATGATGCAAGTTGCACAATCATTGAGAACTTCTTGTTCATGCAATTTGTGATCTGAACGACAAAGTTCGTGCCCTAGTTCATCTCTGATGATTTGAAGAATATTGCAGCCAACAACTCTCTCTCTCTCTCTAGTTGGTGTTTGAAGTCGCGTACTTGGATCCGCGCATCTGGTTAGTTACGTACTTGGGAGCTGTGCATTGAAATGGAGAAACTGTCACTACAGAGCAAGTCCAATTGGGTATTGGGGTAAGGGTTCAACTGTAGGTTGGTAAGGTACTTGGGATTCCTTGCTTGTAATCGCTTGCTATGATAATAGTAGAGTTTCGAGAGTGGTGACCTTAAATCACCCGATGGGGTTTTTGCCGTCAGGTTTTTCCCATTCGTAAACAAATCACCGTGTCTTTTATTTTCCGCTGCATAACTTAGTTTTGATGATTTGTTTGTACTGCCACGTGATATTGCATGTTAATTTGATTAATTAATAACTGGGCTAATTAATTAATCTAAGTTGTCACAAGGGGTCAACGCATTTGTGGCCTGTCAAGTGGTATCAGAGCAAGCACACTCTGATTAGGATTTAATCTTTGTGTGTGATCCATTGACCCCTGTTGTCTTGGATAGAGATCAGTCTCTTTTTGAAGAGATCTGTGATATCAAATACATCTTGTTTTTCTAATCTCTTTTCTTTGAGTGTCTCAGAAAATACAAGTTTAAAAGTTATTTGATTTCCTTCTTGATGATTATTGGAAAGGATCTCAGTTTATACAAGCAGGAACTAGACTGTCTCAAAATCAAAATGTGCAAAGGAGTTTGTCTGAACAGAGTCAAAGTTAAAGGCCTAGCTCGGAACAAGCAGATGAGAGAAGATACCATTCCCACTAATTTGTTATCTAAGCACGAAGTGTGTTTCATGATGAAGTCTGCCTTTAAAGTGATGGACACATGCTTGTAGTATCTTGACAGTGGTTGCTCAAGACACATGACTGGAGACCGATCTCTTTTCAAAGTCTTCGAGTCTAAGATAGGTGGAAATGTCACTTTTGGTGATGGGAGCAAATCACAGATAAAAGGGAAAGGAATTATCTCTCTACCTGGACTACCAGACATTGCAAATGTTCTCTATGTGGACGGCCTAAGAGTGAACCTTCTGAGTATCAGTCAAATATGTGATCAAGACTTCATGGTGTTATTCTCCAAAGGAAAGTGTCTTATTATGGATGAGTCTGGAAAAAAACTCATAAGTGGTGTTCGTACTCTAGACAACTGTTATGGATTGGTACTTGATACTTATATTGAATGCAATAGTATTCGTTTGCCAAATGAAGATTTGTGGCATCAACGGATGGGACATGCTAGTTACAAACATCTCTCTATTGTATCTAAGCGTGAATCGGTTCTAGGGATGCCAAAGCTGAGTAGGCTGAACAATGTTGTGTGTGGACCATGTCAACTTGGGAAACAGACGAAAGCTAAGCATCCAAGCACTCAGACATCAGCTGCATCTAGACCTTTGGAGCTATTGCACTTAGATCTTATGGGTCCTACGAGAACAGAATCTCTTGGAGGAAAGAGATACATCATGGTTGTAGTAGATGACTTCACTAGGTACACTTGGGTTATCCTTCTACGATCCAAGTCTGATGCTCCTGAGCACATTGAAGCATTGTGTACAAGACTGCAAAATGAGAAGAACCTGAAAATTGACCGAATCAGGAGTGATCATGGTAAAGAATTCGAGAACTCATACATGGAGTCATTCTGCACAAGATCAGGTATATCTCAAGAATTCTCTGCTCCTATTACTCCTCAGCAGAATGGTGTAGTAGAAAGGAAGAACAGGGTTATCCAGAAGATGGCTAGAGCCATGCTGCATAGCAAAGATGTGGCTAGAAATTTATGGGGAGAAGCAGTCAACACTGCATGTCACACGGTGAACAGAGTGTACTTCAGACCCGACACCAAAAAGACTCCATATGAGTTATGGAAAGGAAGAAAGTCAAATGTGAAGTATTTCAAAATTTTTGGAAGTATTTGTTTCATCCTAAAGGATTGAGAGAATGTTGGGAAGTTTGATTCTAGAAGTGATGAAGGGATATTTCTGGGATACTCTTCTACAAGTAAGGCTTATCGGGTATATAACAAAAGAACCATGAAGGTCATGGAAACAGTGAATGTTGTTATTGATGAGTATTCAGATATCAGTTCTGAGAAAATTGATGAGGAACTCCCTAAAGAAATTCTTCCTCCAGAACCTAGGAGAGCACCGGAACTCATAGAACAAGAGCCTACATCTCCAAGTACTCCTGGTACTCCAAGTGTTGTAGAAGAACCAGCAGACATGCCTACATCACCAGATTCTGAGTGTCATGAAGACAAAGGACCCTCCTCTAGAATCAAATTAAATTATCCCCCAGAAACTATTGTGGGAAATATGAATGAACTCACATTGCGAAAACGCACAGTTGATAAGTGTGTTGCTAACTTTGTATCATACTCTTGCTATTTGTCACAGGTTGAACCCACTAAAGTTGAGGAAGCTCTTCAGGATGAAAGCTGGGTGGAAGCAATGCATGATGAACTGCTACAGTTTCAGAGGAATGATGTGTGGACTTTAGTCCCGAGACCGGAGGGCGAGTATGTCATCGGCACCAAGTGGATATTCTGAAATAAGACTGATGAGGAGGGCAATGTAATTCGCAACAAGGCTCGACTTGTAGCTCAAGGATACACTCAAATGAAGGGAATAGACTATGATGAAACATTTGCCCCAGTTGCTCGCATGGAGTCCATTAGAATCCTTCTCGCCCTAGCTTGTCACTTGAAGTTCAAGCTTTACCAGATGGATGTAAAAACGGCCTTCTTGAATGGATTGCTTAAAGAGGATGTCTATGTGGCTCAACCTAAAGGGTTCATTGATCCACACTTTTCGGATCATGTGTTGTAACTCAAAAATGCCCTCTATGGATTAAAGCAAGCACCGAGAGCTTGGTATGATCGATTGACTCAATACCTGATATCTCATGGGTTCATAAGAGGAAAGGCTGATCAAACTCTCTTCATCAAAAGAAAAGCTGGCGAGCTGGTGGTAGCTCAAGTCTATGTTGATGATATCATCTTTGGATCTACTAAGGATGAACTTGCTCAAGACTTCTCAAAACTCATGCAAGCAGAGTTCGAGATGAGCATGATTGGAGAACTGTCTCACTTCCTTGGTCTGCAGATTCGTCAACAAGATTCAGGTATATTCATCTCTCAATCTAAATATGCTAAGAATCTTGTGAAAAAGTTTGGATTGGAATCTGCTAGTTCTGTTAGAACCCCTATGAGCCCAAATGTTAAACTCACTGTTGACATGTTAGGTAAAAGTGTGGACTCTTCACTTTATAGAAGCATGATAGGTAGTCTTGTTTATCTTACTGCTAGTAGACCTGACATTAGTTACAGTGTAGGAGTGTGTGCTAGATATCAGGCTAATCCCAAAGAGTCACATATAACTGCTTTAAAAAGAATCATAAAGTATGTCAAGACTACTGCCAACTTTGGTGTATGGTATAACAAAGACACAAATAATGTCTTAGCTGGATATTCTGACGCTGATTAGGCTGGGAATGCTGATGATAGAAAAAGTACCTCAAGGGGTTGTTTTTATGTGGGTAATAATTTGGTCTCTTGGATAAGCAAGAAGCAAAACTCCATCTCATTATCCACTACTGAAGCGGAGTACATTGCTGCTGGTAGCTGTTGTACCCAACTTCTATGGATGCAAAAACTCTTTCATGATTATGGTATTTGTCAAGAACATCTCACCATCTACTGTGACAATACCAGTGCCATCAATATCTCTAAGAATCCGGTTCAACATTCTCGAACTAAGCACATAGAGATTCGACATCACTTCATTAGGGAGCTTGTCGAAGATGGTATTCTCACCCTTGAGTTTATTCACACTGATGACCAACAGGCTGATTTGTTCACTAAACCTCTGGATAGCAAACGTTTTGAATTCCTTTGTCAAAACATCGGTGTCATCTCCATGGATTGATCTCTTTCTATCTTTCTTCTTCCTCATGCATTTGCATCTAGTTTTATGCATTGTTTTGCTTTCTTTAACTTGTTTTTGGTTGTGTGTTTTCAGTTTTGTGTTTTATTTTTGCTCTTCTGATAAAAATAAATAAAAAAATTGAAAAATCAGAAAAATACAAAAACAGTGTGTGTTTGTGTGCATTGGTTCATGTGAACCTTTGAAATGGTCATTGAAACAGAGTTTTCTAAACTTTGTATCACCTATAACTTAGATGAGTATTCTTCTGCACAACTAAGCAAGTGAGCTTTGTAGCTCTTTGTTTGTGATGAGTAAGGTTAAGTGATCTCTTCTTCTTAACACTCATATCGCTCTTTTTGATGGGTTGAACTAGAAAATCCTAAGAAAAAGGCATAAATAACCATCTCACCACTGTTACTCGCCAATCATAATATGACATCTGTATGCTTCGGCATAGCAAAAGTGTAATGTCAAAACCTTAACATAATTGGGTATTTCTTTTCTTTCTCTTATATGCCCATGCATGATATGCTTAATAAAAGAAAATATGCAAAGAAATAAAAAGCAAAAAGATCAAAAATGCTTTAAAATATGGTTGCAAGCGTATTTTCTAGGAGATGTGGGAGTTATAGGATGTACCTCAAAGGTGATAGTTTCCATCAAACAGTTATGATTGTGTGTGAGTTAAAGTGATTTTCTCATATCTCAAATAGTCATAACATTGAGACACTTATGCAATCTTGCGATGTTTTCACACAGAACATGCAATATTCTTTGCTATTCTTGATACATGTGCAGGTACAATGTGATTTGGCCATCTCAAGGTTTACATGTGTTAATGTATGCTCACTAAACTGTCTTAACTTGTTTTTGAAATATAAAATTGGTTAGACTTGTTTAGTGTGTGTGTGCGTGTTTTGAGATACATGTGCATCAAAATTCTTGTTGAGAGATGATTTTGAGAGCTTAATGTGTTGCTTGGATCTTTGGTTGAGTTGCATACTTGATTGCATTCATGTCTGTGTTTTTCTTCTTTTGAAAAACTGTTTTTAAAGGCATCTCGACACCTCCTCGATACCTCTCGACACCTAGCTGTCTGTCGAGCTTCTTAGACTTTTTCTTATCGCAGTCTCGACACATATCTCGACACAAGGTGGATCGATCAAGAAACTTTCTGTCTGCTCGATAGCTTCTCAACAGCCTCTGAATCGATCGAGGTTCCTTCATGGTTGATTCTTCTTTCTCAACACATGACCTCGATAGCTTCATCTGTCGAAGTGCTTTTTCTCGATAGCTATCTCGATAGCAGGCTCGATACCTCTCAATACATGCTGCTGTCGAGAATTACTGAAAGTCTATAAGAAGGTTCTTCGCGATTTCTCAATCACTTTGCTCGATCTCTCTTCCTCAACAAAACTGTTCTCTTTCTCAAAACTTTTCTCTTTCCCTCCAACCCTCTTTCAAAGGCTTTCTCAAGTGTTCTTTCTCGATCCTCATCACTTGGTAAGCATCTTATCACTCATTTTCATGCATCTCATGTTTTAAACAAACCCTAGGTTTTGTGTTTTTGAAAATTTTTGGGATTTTCAAAATTGTTGAGGTTTTCATGAAATTTTTGGGTTGGTTTTATAGATTTGATCTTCAAAACCACATGCATTGCATCGCATTAGCATTCTAATTGTATTTTCTTGCATTTAGATGTGTGCCTATCTGTTGTGTGCTGTTAGATTTGGATTGGGCTGAGCCCATGATGCTTTTATGTTGCATGTCACATGTTCATGCATTTTCCATGCATACGTTCTTTCTTTTCAGTATTTATCTTCCAATATTGAACTGCTTGGAACGTTTCTGTGTGTCTCTTCTTCTTCTCCCTCTCTATGTTTGCGTTAGTAGTGTCTATGGCACCTAAACGTAAGTCCATTCCATCCCAGAACCTTCTGCGTTCTAAAGGATCGTCTTCTTCCGATTCTACTCCACTTTCTATCGGGTTCCGTGATGAGAAAGCCCATAAGGACTTCTCGGAGAACTTTTCTAAACGAGGTGTTCATTCGGAACGCCACGTTGTCCTGGCAGACTTTGCCGACACCGACCTTCCCGATGTCATACACAGTCGGGCTTGGGAGTCATTGTGTGACGTCCCGGTCACACGTCTACTCGTGCTGATACAGGAGTTTTACTCCAATATCTACGGGATCGATTCTTCAGTACCTCTTTTCTTCTCTAGCGTTCGAGGTACGCGCTTTGCAGTCACTCCGGAGTTAGTCTCTGAGGTGCTTCATGTCCCTAGGGTGGATCATCCTGATTACCCTAGCTGTGAGCGTCTATGGACTGTGTCCAAAGACGAGATGATCTCGGCGTTCTGTGAGCGTCCTTCCTCTTGGGGAGATCATATGTATACACCATGTCGACCTTTTGCTAAAGGTCCTCGTTTCCTTAACATGGTGATGACCTTTGTTTTGCATCCACTTTCTCACTACAACTCTATCACAGAGCCTCATGCTCAGTTTTTGTTGTCCCTCTTAGAGGATTTCTCTATAGACTTTCCTTCACACTTTATCTTTTCTATCATCGATGTCTATAGAGATACGGCCACCCGTGATAAGCTCATTTTTCCTTCTGCTATCACGAGGATTCTTCGCCGTTTTTCCATCCCATTCCCTTCGTCCGATCCTTACCATGTCATGTCTGCCATAGACGCCGCTACCGTAAAACGTAGCGAGGCACAGTTTCAATCGAGACAGTCCGACAGTGCCACTCCTTCCTCCCATCCGACTACCTCCATATCAGCTTGAGTGTCTGCTGCTTCTTCCTCGGGCGATGTCACCTTAGGAGACATCATGGCGCAGCTTCAGCGCATGGATGCTTTCCTCAATACACTCTCCACGGAGTTGTATCAGGTGAACGTTCGTGTTGGTTGCATCGCCAGGTGACAGGCGACCATAGGCGGCTTTGCTCTAGAGGTTTCTCCTCCGCCACCTCATGTGTCGACTGAGACTGAGGCTGAGGCTAATGATGGTGGTGATGACAATGATGCTTCTGAGGATGATGATGATGGAGATGCGAGCTCTTCTGCTGAGATGTCTACATGACACTCTGCCCTTTGTCACTCGTGACAAAAAGGGGGAGTAGTTTTGGTAGTTTTGGTATGAGGGTAGTCATGCTTAGGAGAAGTGTTAGCATAGGACATTTTTGATAGGGGGAGTGTGGTTTGAGGGATGTAGTGAGGTAATCATATGTACTTTTTTTCTTTTCCATCTTTTTAGAGATACATTGATCATGTATTGACATACATTGTACTTATTTTCTTGATATATATGATGATGTATGTTTTTCTTTCACCTACCTTTACATGTGTTGTTTCTTTTCTGTCTTTATACACATGTTTCTTTACTTGTACGCAATCTATTATTTTTGTTTCACACAAAGATGCCTTGATGTGTTTTGTTTATAAGTGTTTCAGAAATACAGGTTGTCAAAGTCTACTTGCCATAAACTCTCTTCTTGCAAAGTTTTTCAAGAGTTTGTGTTAGGATAGATTTTACTGTATGTAACAATTGAAGTATGAGTTAAAGTGTTTTATGACTTCTCTCATATTTTCATTTGTTTGTTGTGGTTTTGTCACGGATTGCCAAAGGGGGAGATTGTTAGGACATATGTAGTTCAAGTTTGTGAACATATATCGCTATTTTATGTAATTGGCTTATCCTTAGATAAAACGCATTTTACTTGTAATTGGGTAGATCTAGGATGTGTTTAACACCTCAAGAAACAGTGTTTCAAGATTCAATGTTAAAGCCATCAAAGTCTGTCCAAGTAACAAGCAAGGAAGTGCAAGTTACTAAATCTTGACACCTACCTCGACACATGCATCTATCGACAGATCCTCGACACCTCTATCTGTCGAGAATTAAAGAAAACAGATTTTCAATTTTGTTTCAAGTCCAGTCCGTGAATGTGTCTTTGGGACTTCTTTTCTCCTAACCCTAGACATATAAAAGGATTGTTTTAAGGGCCGTAAAAGATGATGCAAGTTGCACAATCATTAAGAACTTCTTGTTCATGCAATTTGTGATCTGAACGACAAAGTTCGTGTCCTAGTTCATCTCTGATGATTTGAAGAACTTTGCAGCCAACAACTCTCTCTCTCTCTAGTTGGTGTTTGAAGTAGCGTACTTGGATCCGCGCATCTGGTTAGTCACGTACTTGGAAGCCGTGCATTGAAAATGAGAAACTGTCACTACAGAGCAAGTCCAATTGGGTATTGGGGTAAGGGTTCAACTGTAGGTTGGTAAGGTACTTGGGATTCCTTGCTTGTAATCGCTTGCTGTGATAATAGTGGAGTTTCGGGAGTGGTGACCCTAAATCACCCGGTGAGATTTTTGCCGTCAGGTTTTCTCCATTCGTAAACAAATCACCGTATCTTTTATTTTCCGCTGCATAACTTAGTTTTGGTGATTTGTTTATGCTGCCACGTGATATTGCATGTTAATTTGATTAATTAATAACTGGGCTAATTAATTAATCTAAGTTATCACAAGGGGTCAACGCGTTTGTGGCCTGTCATTGTCAAATCCGTGGCAAATTGGATACTTGGCTATTGATTGTCTCCATATAATGGACCACTCATATCAAGGTAAACATGCTTCTGCTAAGCTTGCAGCCATGGCAACTTCCTATAATGTAAATCAAGCAAATGATCCTTGGCTGATACTAGTCACCTTGCAGCAGATTTGAGCAACTTGACTGTGCAACAACCTTAAGGTGTAAGTGTAAGTGTAACTGATCAGGTCATAGTAGGTAATGGTTCTTCTCTACTTATAACACGTAGTTACTCGTCAATTACACACGCACACAAATTTAAGCCTACACTCATCTTTAGAGACTTAAGAGTCCTACACATTTCTTCAAAATTTTACTCATAAGTCATGTAAAGATAATCAAATTTTCTCTAACTCAATCCAGATATGCAAAAGACATCCTACAAAGATACAATATACAAAATTGTAAACCTTGCTAATCACTCTGCTTACCAGGTCAAAGACTCAATCCTCATGAGGGCATTCCTCAATGATCCTGGTCCTTATTGAGGCATGGTTGGAGCACTCCAGTGTCTAACCTTTATTAGACTTTACCTTGCTTTTGCAATTCATAAATTCTTTAAGTTTATGAGTGCCCCTACTAATTTTCATCTCCAAGCTTTGAAACAAATTTTTCGTTACCTTCAAGGAACTTAGCACCATGCTTTTTGTTATGCTCGTGTCCCATTGGTTCTTTTGGCATTTACTTATGCAAATTGGGCAGGTGATCCATTTGATAGGATCTCAGCCTCTGGGTTTATAATCTTTCTTGGCCAAAATCCCATTGTCGGGTCTGCAAAGAAGCAAGCCACAATGTCCCAATTCTTCGCTAATGCAGAGTATTCAAATTAAGTTTGGTCTCAACTCTGATCAACTAGCTGACATCTTCACCAAGGCTTTGCCCTCCTCGTTTCCTTGATCTTCAATCCAAACTCATGGTGCCTCTCTCCATTCATTTAAGGGGGACATTAAAACAGAGGATGGTTCCCAGGTAGAAGATGAGTGACATGCCGTTACATGTTTCAACTAAAGAGCCGAAGCCTTGTCAACATGTGGGTCATCAATGGCTACAAAGCTTGATGTTGTGACATACCATTTTAGAGAAAATTCTATCTACTACACGTCATTTCCAATCGAAGATATAGCACTGCTCTTCATAGTCAGCGACATGCCATTCATAACTAACACCTTATTCAACGACCTGTCGTTTATTTATTTGTTATGCATTTAAGTAGTTTGTTGGTTGCTAGAATTTGTTAGAGAATTAGTTTCAAGTTGTTAGATCTTATGCTAAAATTAGTATGAAGAAGTTTTCTTCAGATTGAACTCTCATTTCCTAGAAAAGGAACACTTTATACAGATCATATTTCATGAACCAGAATCTAATACATTTTCTCTGGGACTCTCGTGTCTCATCTCTAGCTCTGTTTGTCTCTTCCTTTATTCCTCTTCCTTCTGTAATTTCTTTTCAGTAACAAACCAAAAAGTTTTAGTTTTTCCTTTGTTTCTGACACAGTATATTATAGACACAGATCAATTAAGTTATGACCTGAGGTAGCATACCACCAAAGCATGATACCGCAAGGAAAACCTGCCATAAAATTAAGCTTGTTGATTTTTTACCCAATTTTTGGCCTAATTCTTCCTCTGATTGGTTCAATTCAACCTCTTGATCAAAATAATATGCTTGGTTATATTACATCTCATTTTATGCTAAGATCCTCCTGAGTTTCATTTCATAAAATCCTACCTCTCTAAGATGTTTGGATTTTTCAAAATTCCATGGACATGGACATGTACATGTAGAAGAGAAATGCTATACCCGCGGGATGCATGATATGCTTACCAAACAAGAAAGATAGACAGAGAAAACCCAATAATTCAAGGGGTTAATAGGGTAAAAAAGAAAGAAGCTTCCAAATTTTTGAATATATACAATCCCAACCATAAATTTACAAAGCAAGAGCCATGCTATAATAATCAAATACTCCAATGTATCCATAAAACGACTCCAAGTATATAGAACAGTAAATATGTTCTTACAGAGACAATTATATCAGGTGAAACCCATGTCTGTCATTAACTCCATCATTGTCCTGGAGTTCAATAATATTTCCTTACAAAATTAAGAGCAGCAATTGTCACATAAACAGGATATAGGATACTACAATATATATTCATGGGTCAACACAAAATGCCCGGAAAAAACTGGGTAATTACTTCTATTTCACCACCACTGAGAGCTTTGGAAGAATGCTAACACTCAATGAAATAACTGGGTTGAACATACCACCAAACTATCTGTCACAAGAAAGATACATGCAGTTACGGAAAAAAGAACGAAAATGTATAATTGGAAAAAAAATTGGCATGACCATAGCAAAAACATTCAACCTGTCCCGTGGTGTTCCTATTTCTGTGGCTTCTTCCACAGCACTCCAATCTTCTTCAGCATGTTACCATTTTTTTTCTTCAGTAAATCATCTTCCAAGTCTTCGGTGTAAGGTGAGCCTATCTTCCCTGCAATGGAATTATAGTTGCTGTCCAATGATGCAGTCCTCTCCATGAACTTCCCATTATTCCCAGCTGAAATCATGGCCGCAGCTGCCTCAGCAGCCTTCCTCCACTGGTCAGACTGCACCTTTAGCCTTCTCAACTCAGCCTCCATTTCTGAATTTGCTGCTTGTGCTGCCTCTAGCTGCTCAGTCACCCTCACTGCCCTCCTGTTTGACTTATCTGCTTCCTCCATCACTATTCCAAGTTTCATAAGAGCCTCTCTCTCTGCAGCCTTTGCTGCCTCTACTTCTGCAACCACATGATCATTCGCTTTACCCCTGTCCATTTCCCTTTTCTTGATTTCCAGTTTCAGCATTTCATTTTCCTCTGATATACTCTGCAATTCTGTCTCCTTATCCATCAGATTGGCCCTCAACTCTGAAACACGTTCATTTAATTTCTTCAGCTCCTTTTCCAGTTCATATTCCCTCTGGCATGACAAGCTCTTCTCAAGCTTCAAATTCAACCCCTCATTCTCCTCTGAGATACCCTGTAATTCAGTTTCTTTATCCATCAGGTTTGCTTTTAACTCCTCAACATCAGCTTTCTTTTTCTTTAGTTCTGCCTCCAGTGCAGCCTCTCTTATAATTGATCCAGATTTCATCTGCTCCACAAGTTCATAAGAACTTCTTATCTGCACTGTGCTCCGAATTTGTTCTTCATGGTATTTGCTCTCAGCAATTTCTAAAGCAGATCTTAGTCGAGCCACCTCAGACTTCAAAGAGTGAAGTTCTGCTTTAATCTTGATTGCTTCCCCTGTCTCTTGACCTTTTCCAAGTTCAAGCTCAATGTTATGATCACCTGCAGGATTTTGAGAAACATCGCCACTAATATTTTTTTGGCCTACCTCAAGCTTGCTAACAAGTTCTTCTAGGAAATTCACACGTGCCCTTGACTGATCTAACTCTGAGGCAACAGAGTTGTAAGCTTCCATGGATTTCATGCTATCTGATTTGAGCACCTCTACAGTTTGTCTAGCAGTTTCCAGTTGCAGCAGAGTTTCACCAACCACTGCTTGTGCCTGAGCTTCTGATTCTTTGCAGTCCTGTAGTTGGCTGTTCATGTTAGCCACAAGAGAAAGAGTTTCTGCAAGGTTTGCTTTCAAGCTTTCAAGCTCTTCATTTGCAGATTCTTTGTTCTTGATTTGTGCAGCCCCAGATTCAGATACCATTCCAAGCTGGACCCTAAGTTGCTGAATCTCATTCATGGCAGAGGCCAATGCGGCTGAGTCGACTGAGTTCTGCCTCTGGACAGCCTCGAGCTCGGACTGCCATGCTCGATCCCTTTCTTTTGAGATCTTTTGTAGCTCAACAACACGGGCTTCCTCACAAGCAGACAGCTCCTGAAGCTGCAGCTGGGACTCTTCAAGCTCTGAAGACACAGCCAATAATTTGTTTTTGGACTCCTCAGCATCTTGCTGGGATTGCTGCTTCCATAATTCAGACGAACTCAGCTGGTCCTTTGCCTTCTTCAGTTCCTCCTGAAGATTAGAAACCTGGGTTTCCAATTCAGATATTCTGCTCGGGCGCTTCTTCTGGGGTAAGAAGGAAGTAATATGCAAACTTAGAAATACTCAAAAACTTGCAACTCTTGTAAGTTTGTATAAAAAAACATATAGGAAATATTACACAACATATGCACTTCCATTCCTATCATAGTAATATGTGGTGCTAAATCTATAGAAAAAGAAAAGGCAATGGAATTTTATGAGGTGATTGATTATGCGCATTCTAATTTCTAACCAAGCATTTATCAAAGAGAAAGAGATCCGAGCCAGGGCTTGAACAAAACATCCAAACACCAAAATCCTAAATGTCTGGACTCTTAAACTTTGCTTACAATTGATTTCAAAGGTATTGGAATCACTAGATTGTGTAAGTATAACTGCAACAAGATTGGTGGATCCATTTATTGAAGTACCTCAGTCACTGGGCTTCTGGGTGACCTTCGCTCAACAACTTTTGGGCTTCTATCTTTGGGTGCTCTACTAGTCTGAGCTGAAGCAGTTGCAACATCAGTCTCTATTCCAGTTGGCTTGAGTTGGCGTACAGCTCGAGGAGAAACCTTCTGAGGCACCTCTGAGGAGCCACTTCTGAGATAAAGTGACGTGACAATCAGGTATATGTTATAGCAGTATCAACAATCACAACCTCATATTTAAAAAACAATTCTCAGTTTCTGCAACTATGCACTGATTGTTTAAGATGACATACATGAGTGACACTCTCTTTAGACTTGCACATTTTCTGAGAGTTTATGAATAAATTTATACTATACTCTAAGTCAGCCAGCTGATTGATGGACTAGCCGACCATTATATCCTCAGTGTGATAAAACTTGAATGAAAGCATTATACTTTACCAGGAATTATATGGAAATGTAACTCGTAAGAAATATTTCAAAAAGATAGGAAAATTATAATAAAAAAAGATTAATCAAATAACAGCACTGATTAGAATTTAGAATATAGAATTGAAATACTAGTTTTGACATATATTCCTACTCCCATGAAAAAGAGTTCTTAAATTGGATTAATTGGGGAATTCAAATTCAAACATACATCTATATCTAAACTCTAATGAGGGAAGTCTAGGACAATCAGGTGGCTAATCAATGTTCATGGAAACTTTGGTTGTCTCTCTAAATTAAATATCAGTTATAACATGGGTTAAGCAACTAGCACTGTCCAAAGGTTATGGATATGCATGTTGGTTAGCACTTAAACCAAAAGCTTAAGCCTCTTAAGTTTTGGTCCAATCAATTTCTCACACTTGTCAGTATTTTTCAATTTAGGAGTCAAAACTTAGACACTAAAACATGCACTCACAACACACATCAAAACTGAACCAAAAAACCTATAAAAGTATAACACATAATAATTTTTTGCATATGACTTCTTCAAACTGGATGAAGATTATGGTCCCTTCTAAGATACCTGCCATTTGCACCTTTTATATGAATTCTCGAGCCAAATGTATACCAGACACCACCATACTCATCATGAAAATAAAAATGATAATCAAGACTTCACTGACAGTAGATACTAATAATTCAACTTCGTGACATCTTGTCACATAAAAACTAAGTGACAAAAACTCTAGTGTCCAAAGAGTTAGAAATTAGAAACAATAATTTATAGATCAACGGGTCCATAAGAGGCCCCATAATAGGCACATTTCAGGGCAGCAGACAAGGACAAATAGCATATATTTGTTTGATGTTGAAATTGCAACTTGAAAGTTGAGATTCTTACCACCATAAAAGAAGGTCCTCAGTAGTAATTTAGTTGGTGAAAGTTGCATGAACTCATAGCAAACTGGGATACGTGATGCATATGTTGATATTTTAAATGAAAAAAGACAAACCCAAGAAAAAAGTATATGAAGTGTGAATATCAAGGATCTGGCAATTACAATGTTCAAACCACAACTAAAAATCCATCGAGAACCAACAAAGTTAGATGGCAATTATGCACCTCTGAGGTACTCTTTTAGTCCATTAGTGCAGTTTTTTTCCTACCGACCATAAATAGCAAATGGGACAACAACAATATACCATTTAGATTTGTGAAGCATTGTCTTGCCTCAAATGCCGAAACAAACCCTTTAACAAGTCACATGCCAAGGAAGGAGCTTAGCTCCAAAAGAATGAGAGAAAACAAAAAAGCATTTGAGGTTACCTTGCTTTTGGGGTCTGCATGATTTAACTGCCTTTGTAGGAACAAAGTGAAGATGGGGTTGATGTATGAGCAACCTTACTTCAATGCTGCCTGTCCCACAAGACACTGTAACAGTTCAGGGAAAAAAAAATTTACAACTGAGAAAAGAGGTATCCAATGTGAATTATGTACATGACGAAATTAATGGGTTCACGACGAAGAGCATGTGCCCTTTACCATCGCATATGAAGCCATAATTGCAAGATATGCAAAGTTGCAAACCATAAATTTGATTGAACAGAAAAAGAATAAAAAAATCCAAAGGAGAAACCCAAAAGGAAATTTTAAAATTTAAAGGTAAAAAAAAAGGCCCTTAATAGAAGGAGCGGATCTTATTCAGCCTTTACCAACTGCAACTCAAAACCAATTTATTCAAGTCAGAAGGGACCTACAGGCTACAGCAACAGGACAGAGTGGACAAAATCACAGAAATATCCCTTATCTATCTTTCTATCTACATAAAATACAAACATGAAATAGTGAATTTAGTGGCATTTCTGTAAATTTAAAAAGATGAAGTAGTTTACTTCCACCTCCATTTTTGCCGTGAAGAATGGAGAAACACAGTGCAGTGTGGGGTTTTAGAATTTGAAGGACCACCCCCACCACCCCCACCCCCCCCAAAAAAAAAAAAGGGGTCTTTTAAGAAACTGCTTGTACACTCTGATTTTGTCTGCTAAAAGCCTTACCATTAATCCGTTTGTTTCTACAGAAAATACTTCCTCGGATACTTTTTCCCGTGAAAAAAACTATCAGTCAATTTTGCTGAACCCCCCCAAAAAAGAATCTTTGATTAACTCTCCAAAACTTTTTCACATGAAATAAGGAAAAGTAAAAGGAGAGAGGATATAGTACATGAAGTTACATTTTCCCGCACTATTTTCCCAGGAAACAAACAAAAGCAAACAGATCTAAAGCATAAGGAAATCACCACCGAAAGAGTCAGTAAAGGCAAGCAATGCAGCAGTAGATATCAACGAGAGGGCGACCTTTGGGGGAAAATATTTTATAAAGAAAATTTTAGTTTTTTCTATTTTTAAAGAAAGTTGGAAAAATACAAACAACCTTTTTGAGATTCGATTTTCTTTACAAAGTGTACAAAAGAACAAAAAGCCTGGAACTCTTCCAGCTCTGGAGCTCGATGAAAAAGCAAAGGTTGTAATAAGTTTTCTGCATAATATGACTTTTCCATAAACTAAGATTTCATCCAAAAAGCACCTCCAAAAGAAACATCATTACAGCTAGAGAAAGTGAAGAAGAAAAAGGTGATGGAATTAAAAAACCCAACAACAAAAAGAACAAAAAGCATGTACTAACCTCGTTTGGTTGCCGAGAAAATGTGAGAAACCAGACTACAGAACACAACACAACAAAGTTTTGCTTTTGTTTTACTAGGATATTCTCTTACTCTAAGCTTGCCCAATGAAGAGTGTAGCTAGAGAAAAAGGAAAAAAACAAAAGTAAATTATATAGTTCGATTTGTACCTGGTGTATGTTTGAGTTTGAGACGAGGTAGGTGGGTGAGTTTGGGAGAGAGTAGAGACAGTAAGCTATTGCTTGAGAAGCACGGAAACAGCCATAAATATTAAGCTTAATCTTCTTCTTCTAGGAGTTGTTGTTGTTAGCGCAGTTTCCAAGGAGCTCACTCTTTTGGTTTTCGGAACAGTGGGATGTGAAGAGTGAGCAGAGGAGTAAGGTTTCGTGAGTGAATACAAACGGAGACAGACGAGAGACAACACAGATGTACTGTGTACACAGCTTTGTCTTGTTCTCTGTTACACAAAAACAAAAAATATACTACAAATTAGTTTTAACCCCGGCTTTACGTCCGTATTTATTTATTTTTTATATTATCCTTTGTCCAAAACTTTAGGTAGACTACTGACTTTTGTGTATTGAGTATTGACCAATGCAATTTGGTGTTATGTTTTTCAAAAGCAACTAATCAAATTCAACACTGTCAGTTGTCCAAATAAAAAAAAAAATTTAAAAAAAAAAAAAAACACTGTCAGTTGTCTGTCACTATGGTTTAGCTAACACAAATTACTATGGTTTAGTTATTTGATTTATTGAACAAAGTAATAATATAGTTGAATTTTATTAAATAACTTAACACATGAACCAAAAAAAAACTTAATCCGTAACATCTTTATAATAAAAGCCGCAATGCAGCTACAGTGCTTTTGCACTGTTTATACCGTGTAAATTATTGTGCAGTACTATAGTGGAAACAGTGTTTTTTTTATTTGTAATACATGCACATTGCTTGATACTGTATAACACTGTAGCTGCAACAGTGTTTTAGATTTTTTTTTTAATCTATTTGTGTTTTTTTTTTCTTTTAAATGTTGATGTAAACTGATATTTATATTGTTATACTGACATAAAAAATTTTACAATATTTTCACAATTATTGACTTGTTAATTTCTTACAAGTTGAAATAAAATAATAAAATAAAATATGAGATTATTTTTTTTTTTTTCCAGTAATCGGTTTGTGTTTTTTTTTTTTTAAATATTGATGTAAGCTGACATTTATATTGTTATACTGACAAAATAAATTTCACAATTACCAATTTCTTACAAGTTGAAATAAAATAACAAAATATGAGACTGTAGCCAACCACAACTGAAAATAAATGTTTTAAAAAAATGTTACAATACTTATTGTTGTTACAATACTTATTGTTATCACAATACACTGTAGCATTGTAGCTACAATAGTGCTTTGGTTTAGTTTTCACAATTATTGATGTGTCAATTTCTTACAAATTGAAATAAAATAATAAAATAAAATATGAGATTGGGTTTTTTTTTTTTCAATAATCGGTTTTTGTTTTTTTTTTTCTTTTAAATATTGATATAAGCTAACATTTATATTGTTATATTGACACAAAAAATTTCACAAAATTGTCACAATTATTAACGTGTCAATTTCTTACAAGTCGACATAAAATAACAAAATATGAGACTGTAGCCAACCAAAACTGAAAATAAATGTTTTAAAAAAATGCTACAACACTTATTGTTATCACAATACAGTGTAGCACTATTGCTACAACAGTGTTTTGGTTTAGTTAGTCTTTTTTTTTTCCAGTAATCGGTTTGTGTTTTTTTTCTTTTAAATGTTGATGTAAGCTGACATTTATATTATTATACTGACATAAAAAATTTCACTATATTTTCACAATTATTGATGTGTCAATTTCTTACAAGTCAAAATAAAATAATAAAATATGAGACTGTAGCCAACCACAACTGAAAATAAATGTTTTAAAAAAATGTTACAACACTTATTGTTATCACAATATTTTTACAATTTTTGAGATCTCAGTTTCTTATAGATCAAATAAAAAATATGCTAAGTCCACAACATTTGAACATTAATTTCTACAGTGCCTAAAGTTTTTTTTTTCCCAGTAATCAGTTTGTGTTTTTTTTTAATATTTATATAAACTGGCATATATATTTTTATATCGACACAACAAATTTCACAATATTTTCACAATTATTGAGGAACCAATTTCTTACAAGTCAAAATAAAAAAATAAAATATGAGACTGTGACCACAATGGAAAGTAAATATTTTGAGAAAATGTTACAACACTTATTGTTATCACAATATTTTCACAATTGTTGAGATCTCAGTTTCTTATATATCAAATAAAAAAAAAGCTAAATCCACAACATTTTAACATTAATTTTACAATAAATCATAGGTAAGCTATTATTGATAGATAGCACTGGAGCTACAGTGCTTTTGGTTTATTCAATTGGCACTGTAGCTACAGTGCCTACAATTTTTTTTTTTTCATTGTGTTTTTTTTTTTAAATATTTATGTAAGATGGCATATATATTATTATACTGACTTAACAAATTTCACAATATTTTCATAATTATTGTCGTGTCAATTTCTTACAAGTCAAAATAAAATAATAAAATATGAGACTATGACTAACCACAACTAAAAATAAATGTTTTGAGAAAATGTTACAATACTTATTATTATCACAATCTTTTCACAAATGTTTAGATCTCAGTTTCTTATAAAACAAAAACAAAAATGCTAAGTCCACAACATTTTAACATTAATTTCTATCATGCCTAAAGTTTTTTTTTTTCCCAGTAATCAGTTTGTGTTTTTTTTTTTCTTTTACATATTTACATAAGCTAGCATATATATTGTTATACCGACACAAAAAATTTCACAATATTTTTACAAATTTTGAAATATCAATTTCTTACAAATTGAAATAAAATGATAAAATATAAGACTGTGACCAACCATAACTAAAAATAAATATTTTGAGAATAACAATAACAATGTTATTAGTTTAAAACTAATAATAACTTGTCATTTAGAATTAGTTTTAAAAATGTTATGAATGTAACATTTTTCTCAAATAAAATAAAAAATTATCTATTCAAATCCTAAAAATGAAGATATTGTGAAAATATTATGATATTTTGTTGTATTTTTAGACTTCTTTTTTAATATAGTCAAATTAGGTGAACCAAAATTCACAGTTTTACACATAAAATCTGTATTAATTTTCTCACTACTGGGGCAACACGTGCCTTGCACGTGCAACCAACACTAGTAAAATAAAATGTAACTAAATAGTATTATGAGTATCGCTATAACCTATGATAAAAGTTGATGGATGTATAAGGATATTAGTTTAGAAACTTTTTTTAATGAGAAAAGAAAAAATAAATTATTTGTTTTAACGGCTTTTTTTTAAAATATATTTCTAAAACAGTGGTGTCAAAACTTTTTAAAAATAGTTTATTAATAATTGTCTTAAGAATACTTGTTAACAAGACTATAAACACATATTTCTTCACAAAAATTATCATAAATTCAACAAACACAATATTTTTACAACAAATTTTACATAGAAAATTGTTAATGATAAGTAAAAAGGTAATACCAATGGTAAGCCCTAATAAAAACCAATAACAAACTGTCACCTAAAATTTGTTGTGAAATTATTGTAAAAATATTACGAATACTTCTCCAAAAAGATTCAAATAGTATCTTACAAACTCATTTCTTTGTAGCCCATCACAATACAAAAAAATGCACAGTTCCAAAGATAGAGTTCCCAAAAAATAAAAGTCAGTGACAAATTCTGTATTTGTTTAGGAATAGCTTATTTTGTTTTTTTGCCGAAAGTATGATAAAACATACTTGTACTTTGAAAAAGTGAAAAAAAAAAAAAAAAAAAAAAAAGGAGAGAAAAAAGTAAAGTTTGAAAGGACTGTACATAAAAACTAAAAGCTAAGCTTATAAACTCTAGCCAAACAAATAAAACCTATTTTTTTTTTAAATTTTCCAAATTTTATCCTTAAACACATTGACAAAGCCATAAAATTTTTCAAAAGGCAAAGCTATGTCACGTGGATATCCCTTAACATATACAATGTAATATAAGATAAATGTTTTGATAACAAAAATTACAAGGAAAATATTTTTTAATGAATGACAAAGGTAGAACATGTCACAAATTTTTTAATTATAAAAATTATATTTTTTTTTTCTTAACGACATGAAAAATATGCATCTATATTCCCTACTCTACATAATAAAAAATAAAAAGAGCTCTAAGGAAAAAAGAAAAACAAAAAAAAATTTGTTTTTAGAAAATAAAAATATTTTCTACTAAATAAATTTACTTAGTTATATACTTATATCCTTCATGAACATATAATCTAAGTAACCTCATTTCAAAAAAAATAAAAAAATAAGTAATCCTAAAATAAATGAGTTATACATGGGAAAAAAAAAAGTGAATATTATAAGACAAAAATGAGACAATAGTACTTTTTATTTTTGAGAAAATAATACTTTAAATAAGTCATAGTATAATATTTTTTTTGAATATTAAAGAAGATCATTAATACTTATATGTTTTTATGGACATATGCTTTAAATACTCATCAAATTATTGGATTACATATGGGGGAAAACATTAGATATTAATTATGAGTTTTTGTACAATTTTCTTAAATATGACGAGGGCTAATTCAATAAAATTTAAACTTTGTTTAAAAAAATATTGGAGGAGGGGGAATTTTTGAAAAAGCCAAGTGGTCAGTGCACTCCCCCCGCCTCCTCCATCTAAACTTTCTTATTATACGTTGAAGCATCAGCATTGATTTATTTCAATTCTATCCTATTTTACCATCCAAAAAACCACTTTATCAATTATACAATAACATTTTTCAATACACCCAATATCCCAACTTTTATTTTTCTATTCTACTCATTAAAATAATATATCTTCACAATAAAATATAATTTTCACCTTCTTCCAAACACCTCCTCCATCATCCAAATCAACCCAACTCCTCCATCATCCATATCAACCCAGATATAAAATAAATAAATAAATAAATAAAAAACCCATTAACACTCATGCCGATCACAATGCCACAGCCACCACAGCTCCATCGATCTCACCACCCATAGATCTCCACCGTTGTCAACACCTACATCGATCTTGTCAAAACCCACGTCGATCTCCACCGTTCTCAGTCACACCACCAACCTCCCCTGAGCAAAATCCAGCCAAATCAAAATCAAAAATCAAAATCCATCATCAAACCCAGCAAACCCATCGGAACAAATCCCCCAAACGCCAACCTAAATGCCAACCCAAATCCGACCCAAACACCACCCAAATGCCAACCCTAATGCCACCTAAATCCGACCCAAACACCGGAAACCCATGAACAAACTCACGCCGAAAACCTATAAACAAACTCATAACCTCCACGCCTCCACCACAGAAGCTGATCAAGCCTCCAAGCCGTTGCCTCCATGTCGTTGAACAAGAGAGAGCAAGAAGAAGAGAGAGTAGAAAGAAAGAGAGAGAAAGATAATGAAAATTATTATCTGTAGAGAGAGGAGAGAGAAGACCAAACCAATTAAAAAATATTTTTTTTCGTTTTTACCATTGAGCTACAGTGCGATTCAACATTTAGAATCGCACTATACCTTAATTGTCTTTTTTTTTTTTTTTGGCAATAGTTGTATTTTACAACTTCTAATGGAGTTCTCTTTTGGACCTGAATTGTAAACTACTTTGAGATTTGGCCTACATTTGGGATTTGGCCCATTCAATGCTGATGCTCTTACAACCTACACGTTTAGTAGCCTTTTTTGCCCTTTTTTTTCTTTTTTCTTTTTTTTTTTTTAATTTTACCTTCTAACTTTTTTTTTACCTTTTATAACCACTAAGGTGATGATGATGATATATTATGATTACAATAAAAACAAAGTTATCAGAGCAGTGAGCTTGCGTGAAAGTGTGTTCACACTTTTTATTATTTTATACTTGTTAGCCTCCGTTTGGATACAGATTATAAATAAAAATTATTTTACAATTCAGTTTATTTTTGCTACTATTCATGGCTTTGCTGCACTATTTTAACTAACTTTTATCTTTATCTATAGTACTTTTAGTAATAAGTTTTCAGTTTCAACAAAATAAGCGATATCCAAACAGACCCTTATTTATAGCCCATAAAAATCCAGGTTATGTTTTTAGATTTAATTTGGTATGTTGTAATTGATTTTGTAATGGGATGCTTGTTCATGTGTAATAGCTATTCAATTATGTGGTTGCATCTTTATTATATTGAACAGTTATTTATTAGGACATATTTGGTATGTTGTAATAGAATATATAATGAAATAATTATTCATAAGAAATAGTTATTCAGTAATTTGGATTAGGGGTGTCCACGAGTCAGGTTTGTGCCCAATCCGGACTCAACCCAAAACCTTCGAGTGGGCGAAAACGGAACCTAAAACTGACTTGGAATGCTTGTCAGATCATTTGGTTCGGGTCTCGTCGGGTTTTGGGTTGTCCTGGTCAGTTTCGGCTTTATCGTCGGTGCTGTTATTTTGGTCAAATCCGTCGAGATCTGGCCAATACTTGGCTAGATCCATTGAGATCTAGTTAGATCACGATAAGATTTCATCGAATCTAGACTAGATCTCAACGAGATCTCGCCAGATCTGGACTAGATCTTAACGAGATCTCACTGGATCTTGTCGGATCTGATGGCATTTCAAGTAATCTTCACCTGGGAACTCCAAATATCGCTAGTTTTTGTAAGTTTTCGTCAAAAACCCTTCAAATATCGCTAGAATTTTTTGGGTTTATGATCGGGTCAGGCTATTTAGGTTTTAGGGGAGGAAACCCGCCAACTGACCTGACAGTGTCAGGTTTTGTGGGCGGCGACCCGCAACCGACTGTCGAAGTGGTTGGTTCGGGCGGTTTTTGGTCAGGTTCGGGCAGGTTGCTCGAATTCGTTGGGTTCCGGATTGGATTGGACAGTCCTAATTTGGATTGTACCTTCGTTTATAGAATAGTTATTTCTTAGTAATGACAATTCCTTAAATCGAGGAATAATTATTATTCTCTAAAAGATTTATAATAATTATTCTTTAGTAGATGTGATAATTTATAAATTTAATATATTTTGAAAAGCACAAGCTTTCCATTTGCACATCAACTATTATAAACATAAAAACATCATAAAAAAACTAATCTCCCTGTTTTCAAATGCACAAACTTCTCATATTCACGTAACAATTAATTTATTATAATTTTACAACCAAGCGTATGAATGGTTCCTCTAAAATAAAATTAAAAAAAGCGTATGAATGGTAATTGTTATTACATTACATCATTTTTATTATCGTAATAAAGATTATCATTCATTTTGTCATCTCTATTTTTAGTGAACTAAACATACCTTTAGTAATAATAATTTCTTATATTGAGGAATAGTTATTCTTTTCTAAAATGGTTATAATTGTTATTCCTTAACATATTTTATTTTCAGTAATAAATATTACTATACTTAACGTAATCTTTATTGGAACTTTTTTTTTTTTGATAAACTTATTGGAACATTCTTAAGTACTCCCGAAACAAGGGAAAATGATGTTCCCTCCTCTCACATTCATGGTGGATCCCACCATAAATTTAATAAGTGGATCCCACTATGAATGTGAGAGGAAGGAGCACAATTCTATGTACTTCGGAAGTACCTAAGAATTACTCATTTTTATAAGCATAACAAATGTATTGTCCGTTTGAAACAACTTATCCAAATTTTTACTGAAAGTATAGTAAATAAAAGGTAAAAATTAAATAAAATAAGTAGGTCATTCGTGTAGGACTTACAAATAGTAGGAAAAATAAGCAATAAGTTGACTTCTAAGTGCATCCTAAACGAGCATGTAAGGTTTCTAAACCATTACAAGGTAGATAGTAGGTGTGATCATGTCTAGTTTACTCAAATCGGAGCCTATTAGGCCATATGAATGCCAATTTAGGTATGCATCTGTTGGCATTCCCTAAGAGCATTCCCATTTATTTATGCAAAAACAAATATATTTTGCACCACTAAAACCTTTTTATGTTTTTTACATTATCACTATTATAACACAATTGATTTTCTATTCTTTATTTTGCATTCCATCACATTAAAATAATATATAGTCTACCCACAAGGAGGAGACTAGAAGAGTGGAGATAATATAAAAACAATTAATTTGGTAAAGAATAATACTACAATATTGTGCAACATATAGATAATACTATGTCAAGTGTGCAAATTCAAATGTAAAATGCATCATCCAATAGAGTTGGTTTTTTGTGCATTTGTATCATTAGTATTATGCATTTTGTATCTCATGTTTAGAGCATTCACATTGAGTGATGCAACATATAGATAATACTATGTCAAGTGTGCAAATTCAAATGTAAAATGAACCATACAATAGAGTAGGTTTTTTGTGCATTTGTGTCATTAGTATTATGCATTTTGTATTCTCAAGAGTTTTGCATCACTCAATGTGAATGCTCTAAACATGAGATACGAGTTTTGTGGTATAGAGCGATGAATTTGGAGTCACCACTTAATTTTAATATCCAAGAATCCACTATTGGCCCCTAAGAGCATTAGCATTGGGCGTGGCAAATGCCAACAATGGCACACCAAACGTTCCTCATGAGATGTGTCAAATGCCAAATAATTGTGGCATTTGCTATAGTACAATTCCACTAATGGAATTGTATGATAAAAAATTATGTAACTATTTATTATTATTTTATTAAACTTTTCTCTCTCTCTCTCTCTCTCTCTCTCTCTCTCTCTCTCTCTCTCTCTCTCTTTCACTGTCTTCCTCTCTCGCCCTTTTCCTCACCCCATGTTGCTGATATGCTATGCCATGCCACCTATCTCACCCTTTTTCTCAGTTACAAACCACCAATCTCGCCCTCCTCCTTAACCACGCCACCGATATTTCACTCCTCCTCATCTTTGCTACCGACTGCCCTCCTCCTCAGTCACACTGCCCATCTAACTTTCTTCCTATTGTTTTTAGGTTGTTATTGTGGGTTGATTTTGATGGGTTGTGGTAGTTGATATTGGTGGGTTGTGATGGTTATGGGCTAATTTTAGTGGTTGTGGTTACTGCGATATGTGGTGGTTAAGTTGATTTGGGTTTTGGTTTCAATGGTTGGTGGTTGATTTTGGGTGATGATGGGTTCACAATAGTGGTGGGTTGTGGGTATAGGGTGGTGGTGGGTTAATGACTCAGTGGGTGGGCTATGGGTAGTGGTGGGGTTTTGATCTGGTGGGTGGGTTGTGAGTGGTAGTGCTTGTAGGTTCTGAATTTATTTATTTATTTATATTGTATGAGATATTTAAAATTATTTTAATGTGTTGTATATATATTTTTCAATATGTTGTATGAAAAAAAAAAAGAATATATGATGTAGGTGAAATGTAAAATAATGTGTTAAAATAAATAAAGTAACTTTTTTATGTGTAAATATAAAATTCTTTTTTAGCATAATGCTATGCTCTTACGCAAAGTCATAACTAGAATTTCTAAGTTTTGAAGTTATGAGAAATTCGAGAATGTGAAACTGTTAAGAATATGGGTAAAAGAGTGAATAGAGCATCAATATCTGGGCTGGTATAATTCATAATATGCTATATTTTAGCATTAAAGTACAAAAATCATGCATTACCCAGGATTCTAATTGTAATCTTTTTTACAATCTTGTTACAGTGTTATCTTACTTGTATGACGTTACTATAGCATTTTGTATAATATTAAATTAATTTTTTTCCCTCTCTATCTTCCACTTAGCACTTCGTCTCTTTTATTTTTTGGTTTGAGTCTCTCTCTCTCTCTCAAGGCTTGTTGCCACCAAAGCTAGGTTGGATTCGGAGTGGTCAAGGCGTGGCGAGTGGTTTCAATGGGGGTTTGGGTTGGATTTAGATTCGGATTCTGATAGAGTTGTTTGATTTTTTGTTATGGATTTTTGTCTTTTAGGTTCGAGTGGGTTGGATTTTGGATTCTGATGATGTTTGGGTTGGATTTGGATTGGTTAGTTGGGTTGACATGGTGAGCAATGGGTTGTTTGGTTGTTCTTGCTATAGTTTTGTTGGGTTTTTGGTGGGTTTTGTTTTGTTTTGTTTTTTTTTTTTTTTTTGGGTTTTTGGTTCCAATGAAATTTTGGCAGGTAGTGGTGGTGTGGTGGGTATAGTGGTGATTGTGTTGTTTGGTTGTTAAGAAAGTGCTAGAAATTAGAAAGTAAAGAGAGATTGATATTTTGTTTATTATTTTATTGTATAATATATATTATTTTAATGTGTTATATTTTAAAATAGATGTTGAAATGTTGAGTTTATTGTAAAATTGTATAAAATTATAAATAAAGTAACTTTTGAGGCAATAAAATAAGATATATTTTCGAATACTAATGTTTTTTATTTTTAATTTTTTGGGATGAACCGGATGCTAATGCTAATACAATCGAAATAGACTAGCAGTCTAACAGCAAGAAACACAAAATATCGTACGCCCTTCACATCATAGTGTACCCTGTTCTTTCAGACCCTAACATTGTCAGGTCTCGTGAATTCTCAAAAAACCCAAGAAAGACAACACTTCATCATAAAAGAATGGCTAGAAATCGAGTGGCGTACTCTGTACATTCCTAATGAAAAGATGTTTCAAAATTCAAATCCAAAATTATGGTAAACTTGATACGATGCTGTATTTTTCAATCCAAAGTTATAAAGTCAAATATAAATTATATAATGACCGTAGAGGCTTGGAAAACAACTTAAATACCGAAAGTCTACTTAGCTAAAAAAAAAAAAACCTTAAGTCTACATTTTCATTAAGTTTTTTTTGGATACATGCTCATTAGAAATTAAGCATAGTTAAAAATCAACCAAAAACAAAAAAGAATTAGCTTTACCAAAAGGGAAATTGAGAGACTCTGGTCTATAGGCTAGGTAGAACACAACTGCCTAGCAACTATTTGATTTGGAGCTGTTCCCTCCAAGATTCGAGGAAATTTATTCTTTGGGCCTTTTTCCCTCCCAAACTCGACCTTTCAAATACTCAAAATAGAATGATCAATAAATCCATAAAAAAAAAAAAAAGGAATTCGTCAAACCAATTGAGCAACTTTAATGGGTTTTTTTTTTTAACAAATTTTAGCACATAAAAAGTGAGGTTTGCGAGTTACTCAAAGGTGCTTTTGAAAGGTTTTGATTCCCTTTTTATAAAGAATTGTTGGGGTTTGGCGAACATCGAAGTTCATTCCCACTCAGGGAGTGTTTTTCTGCAGTGTCCACAACCCCTCCTTTGTGTTTAAAACTGAACTTTTCATGATTGATGCAAGAAGAAGGTACGTTGTATCTATAACGAAGTACACTGTTTACTGTTACGTAGGCAAAAATATTATATAGAAACAAGGACAATGATCTGTTGTTTTTAAGGCACTTGGGTACCCCACGTTTTTGCAAATTGTGGATCTATGGTTGTCATTGGGAACCAAGGGTTCAAATTGTAAAGACAATAAGGGGGTGTTTGGTTAAAAAATTTTCATCACTCAATTTCCATCACTCATCACTCATCACCCATTACTCTTCACTCATCACTTATCACTCATCACCCATCACTTAAAAATATTATACCTGTTTGGCACCATCACTTAGTTTTCATCACTCATATTTTTCACACTATTTATGGGTCCCACATCTGTCAATCAGTGCAGCTTTTTTTTTTTTTTTTTTTTTTTTTTTTTTTTTCTGTTTGGTCTAGCTTAACGTCAGAGTTTTTTTTTTTTTTTTTTTTCTGGGTTTAGGTGATCTGGTACTGAAAAAAAAAAAAAAAAAAAAGTGAAGACCGAACCCAAAAAAAAAAAAAAAAAAAAAAAAGAAGAAGAAGAAGAAGAAGAAAGGAAACTAACGTTAACGTTGAACCCAGAAGAAAAAAGAAAAAAAAAAAAAAACTAACGTTAACGTTGAACCCTAAAAAAAAAAAAAAAAAAAAAAAACCTGAAGACCGAACCCAGAAAAAAAAAAAAAAAAAAAAAAAGTCAATGGTCAAAAGTTGCGGCTGTGGGTCCCCTAATGTGTGTTTAATTACAAAAATGCCATTGAGTTATGAGTTATGGAAACTGAAAACAGCTAAAATGTGTTTTCAGTTTTCATAACTCATAACTCAAAAATCAGAGAATTGAGTGATGGAAACAGAGTTATGGAAATTGAGTTATGGAAATCCAAACAAAGTTTTTGTCATGGGTCCCACCATTTTTGAGTTATGAGTTATGAAAACAGAGTTATGAGTTATGGAAACAAGTAATCCAAACACCCCCTAAACTTTTGGTTATTGAGTTTAGGTTAAATTTGTCACTTCATGCTTGTACAAATTGTCGATTTTTTTCTCCAGAAAAAAAAAAAAAACCAACTTAAGCCCAAACCTTCCATCAAAAAAAAAAAAAAAAGAAGAAGAAGAAGCCCAAACCTCTCTTTTTTTTCATTTTTTTTTCATTTGGTCAACTTAGGGTCCATTTGGATAGAGCTTATTTTTGCTGAACTGAAAACTGAAACTGAAATCACTGTAGCAAAATAATTTTTTAATGTGTGAATAGTACTGTGGGACCCATTTTTTATAAAAAAAATTGCTAAAAAAGTATATGAACAGTGCGTGAACAGTTCCAAACAGTGATCTTGTCTCCCGCACAGTGTTGCTACAGTGAAAAAACGTGCATGAACAGTGCCGTTTACTGTTCATGCACGTTAAAAAAAAAAAAAAAAAAAAGGGCAAACGCAAAAACGGAAACGCAGCAAAGAATAAGCTGCATCCAAACGGTCACTTAGCCTCCCCGGTACAAAGTTAATATTGATAGGGCTGTCTTTGCACAGCTGCAAGCCTTAGGCATGGAAGCTATAATCCTAGACAATAAAGGTAGAGTTGCATTGGCATTAAGCACGAAGCTGCATTACCCCTTAGGTCCAACTAGAAGCTGAAGCAAAAGCTCTTAAGAGCATTCATAGCAGTAGAGCTAAAAATTTAGCTTTTTAACTTCGCAAAAAGTTACTTTATTTATTTTACCTACTCACTTTACAAAACATGCTGCAGCAGTGGATCTATTTTAGCTTTCAACACAATAAAATAATATAAACATCACAATAAAATAATATATCTACTACAATAAAATAATATATTCACTACAATAAACAATAATTATAACCACCCTACCGCTGCCACTACCGCCGCCACTGCCGCCACCGCCGCCACTACCGCTGCCGCCACCGCCACAATAATCTTTATTTTTTCTTCTTTATTCATTCTCAACAATTATATTTTTTAACAAAAAATATTACATCTACAATATTTTTTGCAATACTTTCACAAGAATTATAACAAAATTTTATATGGAAAGTTGTTACTAGTTCTAATTTGAACCTACCACTTAAATTATATTTTTACTCATCAATATTAGCTAATTACTTAAAATTTATTGTGAAAATATTGTGGCAATATTTTTAAATTCCTTATTCTTTGCCTTTCTTTCATCCTTTCGTTTCCCCTTTTATTTATTTATTTTTTTTCTCTTGCATTTTGTCCACACCCGTAGATTCCATCCTCTCTCTTTTTTTTTTCTTTACTTTCCCCTTTCTCCAAAACCTCCCTCACTCTTTCTTTCTCCAGCTCTCATTTTCTACTCTCTTTTTTTTTTTTTTTTCTTTTTCTTTTGCTACTTGATTCCATAAATTCGGCGGTGGCTGAGCATGGTGGGTCGGTAGAGTTGCTGTGGTTTGGGTCTAGGTCCATGTAGATCGGTGGTGAGCCTGAGAGAAATGAGAATTTCAGATGCAGAAAAAATGGGAGTGACTGAGAGAGAGAGACGTGAATTAATTTTATTCAGTTTATATTATTTTAATCATGTGTACTGTAGTAAACTGAATGAAAATTTAATTTTTTCTTTTAGCTCTATGCTACAGTGTCCATGTATTTATACATGAGCACTGTAGCAATTAAACTAAAAATTTTACCTATACCTCCACTGCTGCAGGAGGGTTTTTTGTGTTTTAGTGGAGCTAAAATAACTATATATCTATTTAGCTCCACTGCTGCAAGTGCTCTAAGGAAGCTGTCGACTTTGCTTGGGATGTTGGTATTCGAGATGCACATTTTGAAAGCGACTCACTTCTATTATTCTATTTAGGGTTTGAGTTGCCCACCTGTGACCATCTCTAATATTGCTTTTGGGATTTGCCATAATTTACAAGTCTTTCGTTCTGTGCAACTTTCCCATGTTAGGCCAGAAGGCAATAAACTTGCGCATATTTTGGGTCCGTTTGGATAGAGTTTATTGCTAAAAATTAAAAACTGAAAACTGAAAACATTGTAGAAAAATAATTTTTAAATGTGTGAATAGTACTGCATGACCCATTTTTAATAAAAAAATTGTTAAAAAAGTGCGTGAACAGTACGTACATAGTGCATGAACAGTAGTACACAGTGCGCGCACAGTATACACACAGTGCGCGTACTGTCCTTCTTGTCTCCCCGCAACAGAATAAAAAAAAAAAGAAAAAAAAGAAGCAAAACGCTTCAAAACGCAAACGTGAAAGTTGAAAGCTGGATCCAAACGCTCTCTTTAGCTCAATATGCTAAAGCATTAGCTAGTTTTGTAACCTGGGTAGAGGATGGTTTAGTTATCATTGAGTTTGCTTTGACTCAAGATGTATTAAATTTATCTTTACCTTAATAAAAATACAACTCTTTTTATAAAATAAAATAAAAAAACTTAGCCCATAACATTTACGAATGTGAGCAACTTAATTCATATGTCATCTGTCATTATATTAAATGGAATAAAAAAGAGCCATTTAAATTGGATTTCAATTATAAACTCTTTATTTGTCTTAAAGTAAAATATTTTTCAATTTTTTTTTTCCATTTTTAGGGGTTTGTTTGTAAATAAAATATAGTCGAACTTGTAAAATATTTTTCATTGACCGTAAAATCCTTTATGATAAATTGTAAAATGTTTTTCCTTTGAAAATTTGGTAAAACATTTTTCAAAAACACATAGTGGCTTCCTCTCTCCCATTTGGCCACTAGGCCATTGGTCTAGTGGCCAAAAATACCACTCCAATAGTCCGATGTTCGGAGCCTTTGCTTTGGTGATTGATGCCAGCGGTTTGGTGCTCTGACGAATGGTGTCAATGATCTGAGACGTCACATTGCAACCGGTGTCAAATGTATGTAATCGAAGACATAGTTTGTCGACTGGTGTTGGCGATCTGGTCATTAGAGATACTACTCCAACAGTGATTGTCGGCAGTTCAGTCATTAGAGCCATTGCCCTGACTCTCGCTGTGATAGGATTATGTTGCTGTTTATGTTTGTGTTTGGTTTTTTTTCTTTTTTTTATTAAAAAAGAATGGGTCCGATTAGGCCACAATTAGGCTAGAAGTGGCTGAACGAGGCTCGCGGAGGCCCAACAGGACATATTTAGGGCTATGGAAAAAACCCGTTTATTAAGCGGGCTAAGTTCGGGTAACAAAGAGGGCCCGCGGGTTGGGTCTGTACATCAAAAAACTTGCTCCAAACCCGATTTGTTGCCACTCCTATACCCATTATTTCGTAAGACTTCTTAAATATTGAAGTTAATTCTAAAACCATTGTAGATATTATTTTCTGCCGGTGTATCAGAAGCATAACTTGTTGTATGTTTCGTACTGTTGACAGTCTTATTTTTGGACAATACCTTGTTAGGCTACAGTATCAGTGGATGCATTAAAGTCAGTCTAAGAAGAAATTAAATCCCAATAAATTTTTTTTGTGGAGCATGAAATTGATAATAGTAATACGATCAATTATGTGTAGCAGCTGCAAACCACCAACTTCCATAAACATAACCAAAATTCCACACCCAAAAGTCTCTCATTCCTCTTTTTTGGATAATGTTATTCTGCTGACCAACAGTTAAAAAATAATATGCGTAACTCACTTAAAATAATTATATAGAATCAAGTAAGTGTTGTTTAGTAAATCTAATTTTCTTATTGTTGTTATAACCAAAATTTGTAAATAATTTTTTTTTCCCTTTCTTTGTGTTATGACTTATGAGCCGTGCACACCCTCTTAAGAGCATCCACAGCAGTGGAGCTAAAAATTTAGCTTTTTAGCTCCACCAAAAGTTACATTATCTATTTTACCTCCACACATACTGCAGCAATGGATTTATTTTAGCTTTCAGCAAAATAAAATAATATAAACATCACAATAAAATAATATATTTCTTATTGTAAGGGCAAAGACTTGTTTCTATACTGGATTGAATCACCAAGCCCTAAACAATGAACTTATAGAGAGCAGGATTTTAATCCATGGATTTGGGTGATAAATAACATCTAGGTTTTGGCTTGATCGTAGAACCTACGCATATACTTGTCAATCATGGACGAAATATTACTTTGTATATTACTGCCGAGGACAAATGCTTGAATTTCCTTACAAGTTCTCTCTCTTTCTCTCTCTCTTTTCCAGTTTTTCTTTTCTTTTCTCCCTACGTCTTCTTCCTTCACCTTTTATAGGCCTCTCTCATTTTCCCTTTCTTCCACGTGTAACCCTGACCTTCTTCCCTTTTGGATACTTGTCCCATCATCCCTTTTTACTCAGGTCTCTGATGATGAAGATATGGTTCAAACCCAACGTTCAGGCGTCACTTCTTCATTAATGCGGCCAGAGAAGCAGGTGTAGAGCTTTAAATGCGGTGGTAGCAGCTTTTTCTGGATGTTCCCCTATCCCTCCCCTTTAGTCTTTATCTTTATCTCTTTAGTTCCAGCACCACAGGCTTCTGTTAGGGGAGCTGTTGGACCGTTAAATCAATTACGTCATCCTCGACAACACTTGCCGAGGACTACGCTGTCCTCGGACGTTGTATTCCTTGGTATTTTGATCATGCACGACACCCTTCCTTATCACGTGTCTTTGTAGATTTGGACGGATTGCGTCCTCAGATCATTTCTAGATGTGAAGTCGGGCCTCTTTTATTGTGAGAGTTTGTGGGCCGGCCCATTGCGTATAATTCGGGCCCAATGGTACTACACTTATAATAAAATAATATATTCCACTACCCAAAAAACATTCACAACACCTATCACAATAAAATAATATTTTTTTTGTTTAGCTCTCATGAACAGTGCACATCTATTTATAGATGTGCACTGTAGCAATGGAGCTAAAAAAAATAGAATTAGCTCCACTGCTGGAGCATGCTTTTTAATGTTTGAGGAGTTAAAAAATACCAATATACCAATATAGCACCATTGCTATGAGTGCTCTAAAGGCTACACATTGGCCACCACGCACGCAATCAAGTAGCTAAAAGTGCCAGTTTTAAATTGATTATTAATTTATTATAAATAAATTTGCACATCCTTAACAACCAAAAAAGAGTAGTTTACTTTTATCCAAAAAAAAGAAAAGAAAAAGAGAGAGAGAGCTGTTTACTCTGTTACCATGTGCTATGGGAATCCCTTTTCATAAATTCTTTAGAGCATTCTTATCAAGAATTCTAAAATTTTTAGCATTTAACACTTCAAAAACTTACTTTATTCACTATACCACCCCACTTTAAGATTCATCAAACATCAAAACTTCTATATTTTTTACCATTTTATTTAAATAATATAAACTACTCATTAAAATAATAATAAAACAACTACACAAAAAATCTATAACAAACAGCCAACCACCTCCTCCACCACCCCCTACCACCGTTCCACTTGCCATAACCACAGCTACAACTGCCACTGTCGCTGCCACCACCCACAACCATGACCACTGACCACCAAAATCATAACCAAATCACAAACCCAAACCCACAACCTCATCACCATTCACCACCAACAACCAAAAAAAGAAAAAGAAAAACAACCCTCCAAAATCACAACCAAAAAACAAACCCACAACCTCATCACCACCAACAATCGGAAAAGGAAAAAGAAAAACAACCACCAAGAGAGACCCATGCCGATCTACCCTCAACGCCAATGCCCACGCCGGTCAGAGATCCAAGAAACCAGACCCACAAAATCAAATCACCCCGCTGCCAAGCTCTACCTCCATATCGGCGGCAACTGCAATATAATCAGCATCGTCGCTTCCTCCAAGCTCCACATGAGGACCGAAGAAGATCTGGCGCTGGAGATGGTTCCGCTTACTCTTGTGCCAATTATGAAGGTCTCCGATGACGTACAGATCAATGATTATAGTGATGTGTACGAAAGCGGCGTCGTTTTGAGTGGCGGAGGATTAGGATATAGTTTTGGTTACGATGCGGCGGAGAAGAAAGTGATGGATGACAGTGACGATGAGGCTGCGGTGGTGGTGTCGAGGTCGGTAAAGAGGAAAGATTCAATGGAGGGGAGGAGCTCAAACCGTGAAATTGAGAGATACATAAGCTACAGGGAAAGAGAGAAGAAGAAAGTAAGAGAGGAGAGAGAAGAAAGAAGAGAAAAATAATAAATAAATAAAAGAAAGGGAAAAGTAACGGAAATAAGATATTATCTCCTATTTAAGATTTGTGCTACAGTGGGCTTGTATTAATACAAGCTCACTGTAGCAGTATCTCAAAATTTTTGAGATATGAAATGTTTGATGGAGTTGGGTTTATAGTGTATTAGTGCTAAAATTTAGCATATAGCACTTTTAGCGTTCTTGATAAAAAAGCTCTTCGGATTTCATTGAATGCTATTCTGAAATTTGGTCACTACCCTAAAAAAAAAGAGTTTCTCTGTCTCAAGGAAATAATTCACAAGGAGAAATATGGAATTTACTAATAAAATCTCTCTAGATTTTTTTAATAAATAATTCAAATGATCGGATCTACAATACTAATTTATAGAAGTCGTAGTAGAATGGTTAAGAAACCTTAGAAAACCCTAATTCATGTTAAGCACGAGATTTTAGAAAAAAAAAAAGAAAACAAATTGTTTTTTAAAGGTTTTAAGCCCGAATTAAACAAATAAAATGCCGCAAATTTGTAGAATGATAACTAATAGTTTTAAAAGAAAAAAAATATATTTATGGGTTTACATTCTTTCCTTATTTTCAAGAATGCCCTCAAAATATTGAGTCAACAGAATCCAACACCAACACCAACACTATTGAAACTCTAAATTGTTTCACAAAAAAAATAATTTATAAATGTACTAAATAATTATTGCAAATCAATTCTCCTAACAACTTGTAAAAGTCATACTAATAAAACCTAAATATAAAAAAGTATTAGCAATTTTGTATTTCAAAAAGGAAAGAAGAGCCATTTTTAAAATTTATGTATACAAAAAAGGTTGATTATATAATATATAATATTTAATAGTCCACTAAAATTTTTTACCTTAAGCCTCGAAATGTATTGAGCCAACCCTAAACAATTATGTCACCAGATTTCACGCGATTATGTCTTTGGCCCCATTGATTTTTAATGGTGCCCTTTACTTTTCCAACATCTTGTAGATTGACTTGACTTTTGATTTTTAACTTCTGCTTTATAAATGCAAATTTGAAAAATGCATTCTAGGCTAAATGATTTTTACAAATTCTCAATAGTCCGATTAAACACCTCAAATTTGTTTCAAAATGCAATGCTTAGAAATACGTGGGAATCCAATTTTTTTTTTTTTTATCAATCCAAACTCTGCCTAATGGTGTCTATGTTCAGTGAAAATTTGTGGTATCTGTTCTACATCATATTGCCTTATCTTTGACAATGCAGGTTGATTTGAGACTACATATTGCATGGAACCCATTTCGTTATCTTTAGATGTTGAGGTTAGCAACCACTTTCCTTCACAAATTACTACAAGTTTTGTCGAACAGTTTCAAAGAGAGAACTCAATTAGTCATAGGCGAATCTGTAAGAGCGTTAATGTTGATGGTGTCAAAAATTTAGTAATTTGACACCATAAAAAACTATTTTATCTATTTTTTCACCTTATCTTACAAAATACTTAATATTAATAGTTTTATTTTAGTATTTAACACAATAAAATAATATATGCGAAAACCACATTTTCGCCTCTACATTTTCACCCGATTTCTACTTTGGTCCCTATATTTTTTTTTTCACCACTTTTAGTCCCTGTTTAGAAAAACGTTTTCTATTTAAGTCCTTTCCGTCAGTGCCGTTAGGGCACTGACCTACGTGGCAAACGGAATTATTAAAATAATAATAAAAAATTTATTTTGTAACAATTAAATTAAAAAATATTATTTAACTAAATAAAAAAAATAAAAATAGAAAAAAAAAATCATGTTAATTGGATCAAAGGGTATTTTGAACAAGAACAACACAAGAACACAACCCAAATCTAAGATCAAAAACCTAGTAATTAAAAAAAAAAAAAACTGACAACAAAATTCTAAATTTCCACACACACACACACTCAAAAGAAACCAACAAAACAATCCCTTCAACTCTAGACAAACCTAATCTCACAAATTTCCCTCAGTTCATAAACTCCATTACAAAATACTCACACACACAAACAGGAAAAATCCACACATAAACAAGAACACAAAAAAAACACAAACAACACAACAACATCGCAAAACCAAAACCTTGCTCGCAATGGATCCCGATTCACCAACAGCACCAACACAAGCACCAACACCTACGACGTGGCCGATGGTTTTGGTGAGGTGGGCAGAGGAGGAGTCCGGGTGGGCGGCGTAGGTGAAGGCGAGGAGGCGGAGGGAGTCCTTGCGAGCGGTGGGTTCTGGGTTAGAGAAAACGGCGTGTGGGTTCTTGTTGTTGCTATTGCGGTGGGTTCTGGGTCGAAGAAAATGACGTCGGAGGAAGTCCTTGAGAACTTGTGTTTTGCTTTGTGGGTTTTGGATTGGATTTGGGTTCTTGTTATTGCTGTTGTTGGGATGAAATTTTTGAGATTTGGGTGTTGTTTTTTCTAGTGTGTGTGTGGAAATTTAGAATTTTGTTGTCAGTTTTTTTTTTTTTTAATTACTAGGTTTGTGATCTTAGATTTGGGTTGTGTTCTTGTGTTGTTCTTGTTCAAAATACCCTTTGATCTCAATTAACGTGATTTTTTATTTTTATTTCTGTTTTTTTTATTTAGTTAAATAATATTTTTTAATTTAATTGCTACAAAATAAATTTTTTATTATTATTTTAATAATTCTGTTTGCCACGTAGGTCAGTGCCCTAACAGCACTGACAGAAAGGACTTAAATAAAAGACGTTTTTCTAAACAGGAACTAAAAGTGGTGAAAAAAAATATAGGGACCAAAGTGAGAATCGGGTAAAAATGTAGGGATAAAAATGTGATTTTCGCCAATAATATATCTACTACAATAAACAATAGCCATAATATATTTTTTTTGGTGAGAGAATAAGAAAGGAAGATTAAAAAAAAAAAAAAAAAAAATCATTTAGATAATTTGTGAGCTACCGTGGAACTTAATAAAATGTTTTTGTTTTTTTAACATTTGAACTACAGTACAACCACTTCGGCCAAAAAATTTGACTTTTGCTCCACTGATGCAACCCACTTTTATTTTATTTAGTTAGTAAATTTAGCATTTTAGCATTTTTGCATCTACCGATACTACTACTCTAGTCTTATTGCAAAGAAATGGAAAACTGAAGAGTCAAGGAGTTTTTTTTTTTTTTTTTTTTTTTTTGAGAAACCAGTAAACAACTTATCATTAAGATGGCAGAAAATCTGTGTCAAGTATTACAAAGTTTGTTACATTGAGATGGATGTCCTCAAACCATATTTGTGGTTCATACAAATTTTTCGCTAGCTTAGCGAGTTTGTCTGCAACAGTGTTTCCCTTGCGCTTGACGTGTGAGAAAGAGCCTTCCTCAACCTTGTTGATGGGGAGCGGGAATCCTCAATTATGTGCCCAAATGCAGCCATGCAAGGCTGATCAGCAGTGAGCTGTTTGAAGATTACCTCTGAATCGCCTTCGAACACGACATCCTGGAGCCCGATTTCAATTGCAAGGGAAATGGCTCTCCTGCAAGCCATTGCTTCCAAGTCTTCCACAGTGGGTGGTAAGTGGATTCGTTCTGATAGAGCTGCGATAACCATTGCATCCAAGTCATGAGCCACCACTCCCAGGCCCGCCGAGACCGTGTCCTGAAATGTTGCTCCGTCGAAATTAGCTTTGTAGACTGATGGCGATGGTGGCAGCCAGTGAGTTGGATGGGGCACCGTAACTTGCCTCATTGTACATTCCTGCGACATTTGAAACTCTTACAAGCGTTCAACGGTGTCGCTAAATATTTTCCCTATTGGCAGTGATTGCTGTGTCCTCACCCTCGTCGCATTCCGGTTGTACCATATGCTCCACCTGATAAATGCAAAAAACTTAGCCAGATTTGGAATTTTTTGTGCAAGAATTCCTTGGAACAAATCACGTCTGGGAGCATTTTAATATTAAATATTTAAAATGAATAAATGTTATGTCATAAATGTAAAGACGTGAGAGTGAATATGGAAGATGAGAAGTTAGTGCAAATGTTTAATTCTACTATTTTGTTCTTTTTAATTGTGGTTATTAATGGACTAACATGAATTGTCTTAAATATTGGGTCAGATACGTGCGCAAGGGGGAGGTGAAGGGTAGAGGTCCCAGTAGTGTTGCGTACTTTCTTTCTTTAAATTAATAAAATAAAGAAGTATTATTCAGTTTCTCTTTGTGTATTTTCCATTATCATTGTATTTGTACCAACATCACGAAAACTGGCAAATTTTTCGATCGATAAATGTTTGCATCTTTCTAGCTCACACCAAATTTGTTTAACCATTTGGCAACCCCATATTGCGTGAATAGTGTATTCATTTTCATCACCACAGCGTTCACAGGTAGAGTCTAGCGTGACTTTCCATTTTTGCAAGTTCATTTTTGTGGGAAGGGAATCATTGGCAGCTCACCATAAGAAGTGGCGAATTTTGTTTGGCACATTCAAGGACCAGAGTTCCACCTAGAACTGCTTGTGTGCCTCAAGGTTCAATGTGCTGGGTACTGAAGCTGCCTCCTCTTAAATAGAAGTTGATAGACCGACTTAGGGACTATTTGGATACCGCTTATATTTCTGAAAACTGAAAATACTGTAGCAAAATAATTTTTTAAATATGTGAATAGTGCCATAAGACCCATTTCTAATGAAAAAGTTGTTAAATAAAGAAATTTGTAGGTTCTGTGAACAGTACACGGGACCCACTGTATAATATCATTTTAGTGAAAATTTGGTTTGTCAAAGAGGTGGTGTGTCCTGTGCATAGTGCATGGGACTCACTAACAGACACTTCCACGTGAAATGTGCATGTCAATAAAAAAATAAAAGAAGAAGAAGAAGAAAACACAAACGCAGCATCGTGGATGCCAATCCAAACGCATACTTAGGATGCGTTTGGTTCAATGTAAATTGAATTTCGAGTGTAAAATGAATGCAGGGGAAAGTGAATTCTCATAAGAAAAATGAAATCCGGGTGTTTGGTTGTGCAATGAAAAATAGTCTGGAAAACGATTTTTGGTGTTTGGTTACATTCCAAAAATGCTATTTTCTTACAAAATTTTCACATTTTCTCAGCATCCAAACAAATTTTATTACAGAAAATTTCAATATATACACTTAACACAACCAAAAATCAAAATAAAAACATTGAGCAAGAGGAAGAAAGAGTGAGACAAGAGGGAGAAAGAGTGATAGATTGAGGGAAAGAGAGAGATCAAAGTGGATGGAGGACGGCGGCACCGATGGGCTTTGGGTGGATCTAGATGGCAGTTGAGAACGAGAACGAAGGTGAGAACGAGGCGCCAGTGAGCTTTGGGTGGATCTAGATGGCAGTCGAGAACAAGAATGATGGTGAGAACGAGAACAAGAACGGCGGTGCCAATGAGCTTTGGGTTGAGAACGAGATCGGTTTTGGGTGGTGACGATCTGGATGGCGGCGCCGATGAGCTTCTAGGGGCAACTTCAATCTCTCTTTCTAGTTTCACACTCATCTCTCTCTCTCTCTCTCTCTCTCTCTCTCTCTCTCTCTCTCTCCACTTTTTCAGTCTGTAAAATGTTGTTTGAAGGTAAAACAACTATGAAAATGGTTTTACAGGTGTGAGGGGGTATTTTCCGGTCAATGTGTAAATCATTTTCTGTTGGTGCCAAACACACACAATGGTGTAAAATGCCTTCCAGAATTGGTTTTCATGTGAAACAAACGCTCCCTTAGTGGAAGGGGTGGCAAAATTAGACACGACCTGCAAATCCGACACGAAAGTAGCAGGTCATGGGTTGAGTCTTAATGAGTTAGTGTCATATTTGGGTTGACACGACTGACCCATTAAATAAATGGGTCGGGTTAGTGTTTAACATATGGAATCTGTTTGACTTGTTTGACCCATTTAATTAAATGACATTTTACAAATATACATTTCAAACCCTAGATATATAAACTTATTAGTTGTTGTGGTTTATTTTCTTTGACATATTGTGATTAATTATTTGTGATATTGAGATGTGTTTTAGTTTTGAATTACTATTTGTGATGTAATTATTCGTTAGTTCTGAATTTTATATTAAAAATATTTTTTTTCCTTTATGATAAATTTTCTTCTTTTCATTTTGACAATATCTAATAAACAGGTTGACACAATTGACCCGTTTAATAAATGGGTCATGTTAGGGTTCAAGAATCTTGACCTGTTTAATAAACATGTAGGGTTAGTGTTGACCCATATAGTCGGATACTCATGAGTTGACATAACACGAATCCGACATGTGAATACGAATTTCCACCCCTACTTACTGGTGTAATACCCATTCTTTGTTTCAACCCAAATAAGCCTGTCCTCAGTGTCTTTAAAACTCAGAGATAGGCTGATGACTGCTTTTGCTTCATGTGGAAAAAAATTCCTCTCGCATTCGGTCTTCTATCCAACAAATGTTTTCCTCATCAATGAGAGCATAAACCCGAGTTTTGTTGGGGAAAGTTTTTTGAGGCGAAACCACTCGGCTAGAATACAAGTTAGGTAGCCATTTGTCACCATGGATCATGACAAATTTGCCATCCCCAATTCTCCATTTTGAACCCAACCGAACCACCCTGTGTACTTTTAACATGCTTTACCAAGCATATAATCTCTTCACATTCACCCCTTCCTCCAAAATAGAGCAACTGGGAAAATATTTTGATTTAAAGACCTCGTAGAAAAGTCTTTATTATGGAGCAACCCCCATACCTGCTTACCCACATGGCTATATTGAAATTTTCAATATCCTTGAATCCTAAACCTCTTTGGCACTTCGGCTTGCACAAATTTTTCCATTCCGCCCAATGAATTTTCCTTACTTCCCCCTGGTAGCCCTACCAAAACTTCCAAATTAGAGATTCAATGTCCTTGCATAAGCTTTTTGGGAGTTTGAAGCATCCCATGGTGTAAGTGGGTATTGCTTGAAGGATAGATTTTATCAACACTTGTCTATCGCCTTGCAACAATAGTCTTTCTTTTCAGCCTTACATTTTATGCCAAATCTGTTCCCTAACTATATTGAAATTTTCAATATCCTTGAATCCTAAACCTCCTTGGCACTTTGGCTTGCACAATTTTTTCCATCCCACCCAATGAATTTTCCTTACTTCCCCATGGTAATCCCACCAAAACTTCCAAATTAGAGATTCAATGTCCTTGCATAAGCTTTTTGGGATATTGAAGCATCCCATGGTGTAAATTGGTATTACTTGAAGGGCCGCTTTTATCAACACTTCTTTACCGCCTTACGACAATAGTCTTTCTTTTCAGCCTTGCATTTTATGCCAAATTCGTTCCTTAATATAACTGAAGCTTTGCTTTTTTCCTCTACCAACAAAAGAGGGTATACCAAGATATTTTTCATAATTGGAAGTGGCCGCAACACTTAACAGATTTTTTGATGTCCTCTTGCATGTATGAATCAATATTGGGGCTGAAGAGTAGTTGAGTTTTGTCTCGGTTAATTTGCTATCCTGATGCTTCTTCATATTGTTTCAAAATATCCTGGGTATTGCTACACTCTTGGGAATTTGCCCGACAAAACAGCAAGCTGTCATCAGCAAAGAAAAAAATGTGAAACCTTTGGACCTGCACTACAAAGAAAAACTCCTTTGATTGAGCTTGAAATTTCAGCTTGTTGTATGAGTGAATGTAACCCCTTTGGACACAAGAGAAACAAATAAGGTGATAATAGATCTCCTTAGCGGAGACCCTTGTTGGGAGTGAAGTTACCCCTACATGTATATAGAGACTTGTTAATTAAAAAATTGTAACAGCAATTTAGGAAAGGATCATATTGTTCACATTTTTAAAAATAAGTATTTAAATTGAACAAATCTAAAAGCTTGGGCCAAATTGATGATCACTACAAATTTAGAGGCCAAATCGTAGTGTAATCTTGATTTTTTATTTTTATCCTTATATTTAAACATTATAATGTATAATGGTAAGGTTATCATAATCGTGGGTGCCTGAGGACCGAGGATGAAGTTGAAGAGTCGCAGTATGGGGGGGGGGGGGGGAATGCCACAGGCCATAGGCCCAAGGAGGAAATTTGCTCGGGGAGGGGAAGAGATAAGTCAAAAGGACTCTAAGGCGTTCCAAGTGGGAAGAGGGATCTGATGAGAGAGAATCAGAGATCATAGATGAAGTTTCTAGTTTGTGGTAGCCTGTAGCCTCTGCATTAAATGGTAGGCAATAGCTTTATCAATTGTATTGACGAGGAAGTGACCTGAATAGTACAAGCCACAGCTAAGCAAACTCCTTCCACCACATTCTTCAAATGTAGAAAGAGACAAGTGTCATGAGAGGAGGTTGGTTAGGATGGGATGGATGGTCAAGATGTGAAGTAGGGGAGAGTATATAAAGAAATGAAGGTTTCCAAAGAAAAGGGCCGGACAAAAAAAAAAAAAAAAATCATTGAGAAAAGAACATTGAGGGAAGAACATAGGGAGAATAACATGAATAGTATATTTTTTGGTGTAATTTTGGTCTCCTCTGGCAAGCTTGTATCAATACACTGACCTACATATTTTACAAAACGAGGTCTTCCTCCCTTATTTTCACCTTGGGGCTAAGCCCTCTCTGTTATTTGTTTCATTCTCTTACAAATTTATTGATTTGGGCCTAAGTTGAACTCTACAAGCTCACTATTCTGAGTGGGCTTGGGTTGATAGAATTTTTGGTTCTCATAATTATGTTTTCTTTTCCTTATATTTAAACATCTAATTTTTCCTAAGGGTCGTCAATGGGCCGGATTGGGTCAGCCCAACCCATTTTTACTTGGCCCGTGGACACAATGGGCTGGGCATAATGGGCTATTACCTAGTTAACGGGCCGGGTCAAGCTGGGCCAAAACAGAAAACCTCAGCCTATGATCCTGCCCATGGGCAATGCCCATTTTGTCTTTAGTGAATTGGGCTATCGGGTTGAACCTAATCAGGTACCTATAGGCTTGTATTAGTATATTATTTTATTATTTTTATAAGAAAAGAATCAATTTTTTATAAGGGAATAATCAATCTATTTTTTTAAAGGAAATAATTAAAGAATTTAATACTTATTTACAAATTGTTTTACAGTCAAATCTATTTAATTTTGTTATTAAGGCTTTAAATAGTTTTTTTTTTTTTTTATCTTTAATAAAAGAAATGTCAAATGGTTAATTCAAATTTGTTAGACTACTAGAAAAATATATATTTAGTAAACTAAGTTTAAAATAATTACTAGAAAAATATATATGCAGTTTTGGTGTTGGTGTGTGAGTGTATTTCCTTATCTCATTTCTCTTCCCTTATATATATGTGTATGTGTTTCTCAAAAAAAAAACACAATTACTTGAGTATTTTAGTGGTTGAGGGAGTTTTTTTAAGCAATTCCTCTATAATATCTCAAGATCAATCTTTCATACACTTACTATATATTTTTGTTATGAATTATGAGTTATTGGGCTGGGCCAATGAGTTGGGTTATTAGGCTAGCCCACCGGGTACCCATGGGCATAAAAACTAGCCCACGACCTCACCCATTGGGCTAGTGGACTACTTATGAGGCCATTAGCCCGGTGGGCCGTTGGGTTTCTGGGTCGGGCTATGGGCCATGGACTATTTGATAACCTTTAGTTTTTCTTATAAATATACATAGTTTTTTTTTTTTTTAATAAATTTATTTAAAATATAGAGAAAATGGAATGAATTAAGATTATGAAACTACTTGCTTACTCCCAAGTGCAGGAGATCGTAGTAATATAATTCTTGAAGTACCGAAGTCAAACCACAAGGAGCAGGGTAAATTCAAAGACAAAATAATTAAATAACAATTTGGGTGAAGAAGAAATGTATTTTTGCTCGATAATTGTTAACAAGAATAATAATAAATGCCGGTCTAAATCAATAATGTAAATAACAGGGCATTGGGGTCTTTCCCTATGTCGATATGAAATTTTTTGTAATTTAAGAAATTATATATTTCATAATTTATTGTTTTTATAAAATTAAATACTTATGATTCGGTTGAACTGAAATAATTCAAGAACGCATGATAACATAGATTAATAATGCGGTTTGAAAAGTTTTTAGAAAAACTCATTCACTTTAAAACCTGATTTTTATTTGAAACTTTTAGAAATTCATCTAAACAATAAGAAAAACATGATTGAACTTATTGAAAGCATGGAAAAACTAATACATCAAAAGAAATCTAATTGAACAATCAAATATGTTGTTGCCAAAATCCTAGAAAAAATCATATTGAATATTCATACCGTATAGAAGAAACATAACCCCTAGTCCTACCAAAGAGTTTAGGCTACCATTAGAGAAAAGAAAAATACAAGGTTTTATCTGCCAAAATTCGTTCTACACAGCCTCCCTTCCAAACCCTAATGTCAAAGTGTCCAAAGAAAATAAAACTTTTACTATTTTAATTTCCGTCCAAGTTTACAGTAGTAACTTATAAGTTAATTTAGGCCTTCAAAAATTAAGACTTTTGAAAAACTCAAAACTGGAAAGTTGTAGATATTTAAGTCAAGGTTCAATCGATCCAGCCTTGTTTCAATTGGATTTTGGGGGAGAGAGATACGTCCAAAATACTGATCAGTGCTCAAATTATATTTTTCCTTTTCAGATTTTGCCTCTTTGATTTCTTTCCTTATTGGAAGCTTCCAATCATGATAGACGATCCAAGCACTCTGGCTGCACCTCCTTAGACCTTTAAGCATGGTCCTTTAGCTCCACTTTAATTCTAGTTTGGCCTCCATTCTCTCACAAATTCTTGTAAACTTATCTTTCTCACATAATTTCCTAAAAGTAGAAAATTACACACAATGAATGACATCTTATTCAAGAAATTATGTAAAGATAAATAATAGGGCTAATGCAAATCATGGCTTAATTATACAAATTAAGCATAGTAATAAGGAGATAACACCCACATAAATATTTAATAAGTATACATTTTAAGGCGTTATCAGAAACACATATTTCATTTATTTTGAATCTACGTACCTCTTTTTTATTAAGTAAAAATTACAATTTTACCGAATTTAAAGAAAATAAACAAAAAGGTGCATGGTAATAATTTTTTTCTTTTCATATATTGAAATGTTTGCACAACTTAGAGGACTAATTTAATTAGTTTTTATTTTATTTTTTAATTTAGCTATTTAGGGACTAAAACTATATTTTAACCTAAAATTTTAGGTACACCACACATCAATCATTGTTGTTATTTATGGTGCATTTGAATACCGCTTATTTTGCTAAAAACTGAAAACAATAAAAAAAAAATTTCGATTACTGTTCACAAATGAAAACACTGCTCATTTGCCTTAATGCACTGTTCATTTCCCATGAACAATGCAAGAGGCGCTGGTCAAAAAAAAAGAAGAAGGGCTAAACATGGACATGTAGACGCAATCTAAACGCTACCTTAGAGCACTTGCAGTAGTGGAGCTAAATAGCTATATAGCTATTTTAGCTCCACTAAAACACAAAAAATCCTCTTGCAGCAGTGGAGGTATAGCTAAAATTTTTAGCTTAATTGCTACAGTGCTCATGTATAGATACATAAGCACTGTAGCTCAAAGCTAAAAAAAAAAAAAAAAATTTTTATTCAACGCACGATTAAAATAATATCCGCTAATTGAAATAATCTCGTCTTTCCTGGCATTATCTTTATCTTCATAAATCTCAACCTGAAAACAGAGCAAACTAAGCTTAATTCTTGTTTCAGCACCGAAACACTTCACAAAATTGAACACAGATTTGCTTCCAAAAACGCTAACCAACTTTAGCTAAGCACGATACAATATAGCTAGAGCAACTACTTGATTCAAAATTTCACATTCGATTCATAGCAAGCAAAGAGAGTATTGAACAGAGATAAGGATATAGAAAGAGAATTGAGAGAGAAAATACGAGTTTATCGGTGGTGGAGATAATGGTGTCGATCATGTTGCGAACGCGGTGGCTCTGAAAGAGGCGGTCCTCGTTGGAAGTGGGCTCATTCTGAAGGTCCTTCACTATCAGCCTCTCCAAACGCTCCACCTCCTCATGAGCCGACCGAGTCACCTCCAGCAACGTCGACGACATCTTCTTCTTCTTCTTTTTCTTCTTCTCTCTCTCTCTCTCTCTTTGGGACTGATCTGTGGATTTTTTTGTTATAGCTCCCAGTGCCACGTATATTTTTGTATTTGTATTATTTTGCTTTTTTTTGGGGTGAAAACCTTTTTTTTTTTTTTTTAATGTTTGGGGTTTAGTCCAAAAATGCATAATGAAATAGCGTGATCAGATTGGTTTTTTTTTTTTTTTTAAGAGAAAGATTGGAAAGACCTTTTTTTATATAAATTTTATAATTGTAATAGGAGAGGGAGGATTTGAATGGTGGTTATTTATGTTTGAAACTTAAAAATATAAAAATATAAAAAAATAATAAAAAAAGAAGAAGGGGATATGCATAGATTTGGAAGAGGCGATGGTGGCGGTGGTGGAAGAGTCAGTAGTGGTGGCGGTAGTGGCAGTGGTAGCGGTTGCGAGTGGTTGTGATTGTTGTTTATTGTAATGGATATATTATTTTATTGTAGTGGATATATTATTTTATTGTAATAGATATATTATTTTATTGTGATGTTTATATTATTTTATTGTGTTGAAAGCTAAAATAGATCCACTGCTGCAGCATGTTTTATAAAGTGAATAGGTAAAATAGATAAAGTAACTTTTTGTGGAGCTAAAAAGCTAAATTTTTAGCTCCACTGCTGTGGATGCTCTTAGTATCATTCTATCTTAATTTACTCTCTACTTTATATATATATATATATATATATATTAATTTTCGTTTCTATACTTTCAAAACGCAATCTTAGGGTATGTGACTCTTGTAACGTTTCTCAAAAAAAAAAGAAAAATGTTGTTTTCTGTCTAATTATTACAGAGATTGGAGATTTGTACCAACTAACGACACAAATCCATATATCTATTTATTTTCGGAATGATTTTGAGGATCTTGTACCCCAATATGAATGACGTATTTAGAACCGACCTCATTTAGCTTATTGCTTTGAAGCAATTTATAGACTGGACATGAAAGACCTAGATTATTTATGATGAGCGCCATTAATTAGATCTTAGCCTTGTTCATTGCAATCATATTGTTGGTTTTTTTTTTTTTTTTTGGTTGAGAAACATTGTTGGTTGACAAATTGATAAGTACATGTGATTCTTCAAAAGGATAAAGCAGAAATGGATGGTTAGTGTTACCAATTGATAATTTGGATCATTACGAATTTACAAAGTTTACGTTGACGACCACCATTTGCCACAAAATCATTACTTATCTACAATCGCTACCACTATGACTGTCTGAATTAGATTAACCTTCCATTAACCATCATTGACATTAATTACTGATGGATGGCAAACTTTGCCCGCAAGTTTTCTTTTTATTATTTTGGACAAATTACAATTTCACCGCAAGTGGTTAACTGAAATATAAGGCCCGTTTGGTAACGTTGTTTTAGTAACGTTGTTTGTATTTTTTGAAAATATATATATGTGAAAAAGTGTATGAAAATACATGTAATGCTATGTAAAAATTGAAAACACGTTGTTAAACTATTATTCCAAACGGGGCCTTAAGTTACCTACCTGTGGTTTAAAATTTGACACTTTACCCACTTGAGATTTGATCAAAATTTAAGTTATCTACCTGTGATTTGAAATCTCATGATGCAGGTATTCTGCCGGATTCTTTTTGATCTTATATTTTTGAGGAGAGAAAGATAAAAGTGAAACAAAATTACATATTTAGTCATATTTTTGATAGAGGTGGGTTAAAGAATTCTAATTGAATTAGCCTCAAGTGGGTAAAATGTCAAATTTTAAACTGCATATAGGTAACTTAAATTTCAATCAAATCACAAGTGAATAAGTTATAATTTACTATATTATTTATTATAATAATTTGATAGTTAGAGGGAGGGAATTTGATATTTAGATGTTTTTGTTAAAAAATTATGAATGGGTGTCGGTTGAGTTATAAAAGGCCAAAGTTGCTAATTTTATTTTTAATTTGTTTTTCTTCCCGAACAATTTTATTTGTAGTCAACTAGTCATTAGTAACAGTTTGGTGCAGGTCTTCTTTGGCATTTGTTGTGTCCCAGAATCAACAGTGAATCATATTTGGGCTTGTCCATCTATTGCAACATTGCCCCTGCACTTACTTTGAGCTAGAGACTTTGGAAGATTCTAGATGGGCCTTATAATCCTTAGCTCCAATTTCAGAATAGAGCCAACACAGTCCGATAAAAAGAAAAGAAATGAAAAGAGATAAAGTGCATTGTTCATTGTTCATTCACTAATTTTCTGATTTTTTTCATGACACCCCAGATTCAAATTTCTCTCTTGTTAGGCAAATTCGGGAGTGCAGTATACTGCAAAAAGTATGATGTTATGGATGGTTCAGAGTCATGAGTGGTTATATCGTAAGCCAAATTCAATGCAGTTGATAAACAATATAATAGGAAAGGCAAATGGGTGACCTGGAGTAGGAATGTGTAAAATAATATAAGATTCAACTCAGTTTACTTCTTGCTTTAGTTGGCAATCAATATTATTAGGTTAGTACTTAGTCGGAACATGTCCATGTCAATGCATTCAGCAAAAATAAAAAAGTCCACGTCAATGCAACAAAACGTGACCATTGTGAGATACTGTCCATTTATCTTTTATCTACCATTACGTACACAAGCAACAAGTCTCACTTCTCTTTTTCTCTCCCATTTAGTCTATTATTATATAAGAAAATGTTAACAACCACCGCACTTTCTAATATTTCCTTTTTTGTGCTTTATTGAAAAAAAGAGAGGGAAAAAGTTGTCAAAAAAATTGCTAAAAGAAATAATAAAAAATTGCCAATAGGTAAAAAACTGTCAAAAACTGAAAAAGTTAATCAAAAAGTTACTCAAAATGTGTTGTTAACAACCCTATTATATATCATCAAGATGTTCTTCTCCCATCCATCCCTGGTAAAATTGGGCTCAATTCACAGACTTATGTGCCCTTACCAGCTGAGCCATCCACAAACTGAAGTAAAGCTAGATGTATACCATATTTGATTATTATCACACCCTACAGGCTACAGACTGAAGGCACCTTTCAATGTATTACGCTCGCATCTCACTCTAGAAAAGACATTTACAAAATTAGGACCAAGGGAACACTGAAGACTAATATCAATATGATACTCCTGATTTAGCCAACGGTGATTAATTTGGCTTCTGCTTCGTGAGAATAACAATCACTTTTTGGCAAGGGGTGAGGCCTGAGGGTGATGCTGATGCATTTGCTTGAGCAGGAACTGGAAGCGGGTAAATCCGTAAATGCATTTTAGAGTTAGGCCGTTTGTCTTTGTGGGGATAATCCCACATCGGAAAGAAGTAAGAAAAATAACGTATGGGTGCTACCATATAAGGGAAAACACTAGGACAAATCAACATACTTACCTGGACGGGGTCAATGGGTGATCAGAAAGGCCCATGGCCTAGGTTAGTGACCTCCATTGCACTTTAGGAGGGGTGCTGACTTAAGGTCTGCCCAAGCGGTAGAGCCTACGTCATAATTTGTGGTAGTGGGGGCCTGCGTCCGCGCGGCCCTCGTTCCAATTCAGTTCTAAAACATTCGGTTTCTGGGATTGTTGTCACGGGCCCAGGACCTATGTTTGGCAAATAATTGAGGCTTTAAAATACAGATCTGGCGGGCTTTACAAGCAGGCCTAATGTTTTATCTAGTATTCCCTCTGACACATATAATTCAATAATTGCAAAAGTTTTATGAGGAGGACCGCGCATATTTCAAAATATAAAGTTGATTGGCATTGTGCATTGAACCTGACCCCTTTAATCCAAGGGCAATGGGAGGGTGCCACACCTCATGTGCTCTGTGAGCTTTGGCAAAGGAATGTGTTCATTTTATTCCTTGTACCATGGTCGCAGGTCACAGCCATGATCACGCCTACACTCAATAATTTTCTCACTCAACCGTATTCGATATCTCATATTCTCACCCAAAACTTGGGCTTTGAATGTTTTATTCTAAATATTAATCCGAAGAATGTAAATATTTTTGGAGATAAGAGGCCCAATAGACATGAGAAAATAAGTACAAACTGATCCAAAAATATACTAATTCAATGCACCCTCCTAATTGATACTTAAAATTTTAGAGAAAACGGATACAAATATATAGCCCTTTATAGAACCTGTCAAATGATTTGGGTGGGTATGGGACAAAGTGGGTACAGGTAAACGCTAAAACGGGTTGTTGTTTTACAACTGTGATCTTTGATGGGGTTGGATTAACCCAGTAGGATTCGTACTTTTTTCACTTAATAAATAAAGAGATAAGTAAATTATAATTGTGAATATATTCCATTCGAGCAACGTTACAAATACAAACTATTTTATAAACTACTGATATGATTTTAGTAATTTTTAAATAATCATTGGTAAACATAATTGTGATGTCAGTGGTGGACTTATATTAGAACTAATAAGAATTTTTCATATCAATAGTTTGTAAAAATATTGTTAAATAGTTTGTAACTGTAGCATTATTATATTCCTTTTATATTTCTATCAATATAAATGAGAGAGTAAATAAATGGAATTACTAAAAAATAAAGGTTATAAAAAAAAATGGTCATGCTAACGAGTGTTCTCAGGGTATTGGTTAACAATTCATTTTAGGAAAGTTTTGACACCACTTTATGGGAATTAAAAAAAAATTGTCAAAACATTAATTGTTTTTTTTCTTTTCCTATAAAAATTTTCTTTAAATAGATTATTAAACAATGCCTTAAGAGCATTTGTTAACTGTAGGGGCACAATTTGGCCTTCAGCCCAAATGGGTGACTGGGCCGGCCCAAGTGGCATTTACAATAGAATTTGTATAGAATGGGCTTAAGCCTAAACCTCCTGGTGCTTTGGAAGGACGCGGTGTAAGGTCCAAGTCCACTTCTGAGAGATGGCTGACTTATGAAATGGCTTAGTCTTCTTCTCGGAAGTAAGCCGAGGAGCTTCTGTGCTGGTTGACGTTCGGTTCTTCAAGGAAGGGAGAGAGAGAGAGCCTTCTTCCTTTTCCTTTTCTTTTTTTCTTCTTTTCCCCCAAAAAAGTCCCCTCTTAGTGATTCTCCTTTCCCTATTTATACTCCCTATCCCTGATTCTCATCTATCTTTTCCCTGAAAACGCTCCCCCATGCCCTTCAGGCTGTTCCCCATCCTCTCAGTAGTCATTTCTCCATTAATGCGGCCAGTCGGGTAGGTGGGAGATCTTTAATGCGGTGGCAGAAGCCTTATGCCATGCACGTCTCCCTTGTCTCCCACCTCGGCGCCCCTCTGGGATCTGCTATGATTCACCGAGCTTTAGGAGCCCCTCTGCCGGGCGTTTTGCCACCGTGTTCTGTTCCCGATACAACGTCCGAGGAGGCCTTGTCCTCGGATCATTTCCAACGGGTTGGCGGTCTAGTCGGCTAGCCCTTGGGCCCTAGTGTTAGGAGGCCCTATTCCCGTCCCGCGGCCCCCCCTTTAGCAGAATCCTCGTCTTCGGACCTGCCCCAGGCCCATATGGCCTTTTGGTGCTTCTGCCCCCCACATTAACATTTCCCACAAAAAATACATAATTTTCAAGTTAATTTACAATCTAATAATTAATTTTAACTATTCACCACATCAGAAGAAAAACTAGATGTCATTGTCTAAAAATCAACCTTTGGTATATTATCGTGTGTAAAACATAAAAAAAAAAATTATAGTACTTATAAAAATAATAAATACGTAGAGTTACAAGAAAAAAAAATATAATATATATAAGTAAGGAAAATTAAGTACATAATTTAGTTTAAAAATCTATTAGAAACTTATTAAAAATTAAGCGTTAGAGATATTCATATTTAAGAATTTCTCCTCAAGTTAGTGGGTAAATTCATCAATATACTCATGTGCAATATAGAAAATTAAATATAAACATAGTTTACAATGGATTTGTTATTAATATTTTAAAATTTATAACTGTAAGGTCACAATTTGCACCTAGACCCAACAGTGAAATGAGAATAGGTCCAAAAAGTCCAATACAATGAAATTTGTAGAGTGTGGGCACGAAATCTAGGTTCTAGGGATGTTGGATTACAAGGATGATGGACTCGATTCCACCGTTACACACGGGAAGAAGTTTATATGACAGAATTAGTCTTCGGACGCAAGCCGATGATGATTTGTATTCTCTCTCTTGATCTCTTCCAAAAATAAATTACAATTATGGACTTTTATGTATACGGTCTTTATTTTTTCCTCCCCTTTTTCTGAATGTCTCTTCTTCCTTTTATATCATCCTTCTTCTTCTCTCTCTCCTCCACATTTATATTGCTGGTCCCGATGCTTATCTCATCCACCACCACTCAAGTCTTTGGAGGCAGGTGTAAACTCCTGATACTCAGGCATCACTTCCCCATTAATGCGTCCAGGTAAGCAGTTGCTGATCATTCAATGCGAGAGTGGTGGTAACAACTTTATCTTAGATATTCCACCGCCTTTTTTCTTATCTTCTACATATACCACGTCTACCCTTATATATAGAATCTTCTATAATATTGCCTGTGAATGTTAACTAGCCATTTCTCTCACCTCAGTTTTACATAGCCGATGACATACTCTTCTTCGGACCACCTTCTTAGATATACTTGATTAGACATCGTCTCTTTACCTATTAGTATTGCTTTGTGGGTTGACTTTCTCACATCCTCGGACCATTCACTGTCCTCGGATTGGGCTTTTAGCTCAACAAATATTCTTGGGCCAACCCCACACATATTCCTGGGCCCATTGACCCTACAATAAAAATGATTGTTCTATAAATAGATTAAATGTCATCATAGAATTAAAAAAGATAAGAAAAAAAGAAGTGGGGTTTACTAGCAGAACAAACAAAAAAAGATAAGAAAAGAATAAAATTGGCCGACCTGAGTTACCCGTAAGTCCAAAAATCCCTTTCTCATATACATGCGTTTATGTGAGTCAAATGAAATGATGGGTTTGGATCCAATTTATTCAAAATTCAACGTTCACAACTAATCATCAAAAAGAGAGATGGAGAGAAAGAGAGGATTACACTGACTAATTACGTACTTAATTAAAAATTTTAGTTTTTTATATGACTTTCAACATATAATGATAACAATTGTATAGACAATCATTTCTCAAAAAAAAAAAAAAAAATTTGTATAGATAATCAATAGAAATTCTAAAAATTGGTTGCATAAAACATAAGCCAAGACTGATGATAAGATATTTGGCAGAGCATAAACTGAAACTTGAAATTGAGGTCTTTTATATATTTAAATATGATTTTTTTTTAAAAGTTAAATATTATTTAAATTATATTATTTTGTTTTAAATGTAAAATTATTACTAAATAACATGAACCACATAGAATTTCATTTTTAGAAAGTATATATATAGACACAAAAAATTTGACAAATGTTTTCATACTTGTTAATGTGGTAGATTGATAGTAGTAAGTAAAAGAGTGGTATTAGTGGTGGATCTAGGTGAAATCTAGTAAAAGGTTGTGGTGGGCCTTTTTGAGATGTTGAGTTGGGCTGCCTCTTGCTGCATTGAGGCCCAAGTATTTTGGATAGGAGAGTCAGGACCGGGCTAATTGCAACTCACTTTGGTCCGACTTATACACAAATTATGCCCCTCTTTTATAGAAATTATGATCACATGTTCATGGCAGGCGTAACTGTTACAACAGAGCTATGACAAGCAGAATGCAACAAAATAAAGAAAAGAAATGTGTTTGCTGTTAGACAAAGTAAATAAAGGATTCTTAATCAAAATGAAGAACGCAACAATAGGAAACACGTCATAAATAGGATGGCAAAAATAAGGAGGGAAATAATAATGGTAGTTAAATCAAAGAATAAAAAGGTCAGTCTGCCGTATTAAGTCATGTTATGAGATTAAGACCAAGGAGGGAACCACTTTCTCAATGTGAATACTTTGGGTTTTCTTGACCCATTACATTGCTTATGGACTCCTTTGACCAATTTCTATCTCCTTGAGCATCCATGGCCTATTTACTTTCCTTGGGCATCCTCGGCCCATTTTCTAATTCTGCATTGTCATGGGCTTTTACTAACTCTTTTGGGCTTCCTTAGTCCAATTATCTTATCATTCATCCTTGGGGCTAATGGGCTTTCCATTAACCCTTACTTTCCTACTTTATTACTTTGGGTCGGCTGTGGCCCATTCTTGTTTTTCTACATCACATAATGCTTATAGATTTACTACTTTTTTCTCTGAGCTCCTCTAGGCCCATTTATTTACTTTATGAGTTTATAATTCAATATTCTTGCCATTCGGATTTAATGGTTTTTCTATCAATCTACTAACTCTTTTCGACCCGTATTGTTGAGCTTCTTTCTGCTGCTAGGCTTTTCCCAAAAATGAGCATCAACAAAGGTTGCCAACTCAACTATTGTGAAAAATGTTGTGAATTTTTTTGTGTGTATTGCTCTCTTTTTTATTTTTTGAAAAGTGCTACATTCATAATATTTTTCACAACAAATCTTAAGTTGTTACTATTTCTAATTTGAATCCTCAACTGAAATTTTTTTTTGCCATCATTTACAACCTGTAATAATTTGTTGTTTAAGATTTATTGTAAAAATGTAGTGAAAAATATTGTGGACGTAGCATTTTTCCCTCTCTCTTTTTTCTTGTTTTTCATTTGATAAAAAAATATTATTTTATTTGTTAAGGCTTATATTTAGGCTTAATAATTAATTAAAGAAATAATCATATTGGTTAAAATTTGTGGGCCTTTATTCTACTTTGAGCCTTAGACAATCGCATCAATTGCATATATAGTACAACGAACACTGGATATAGGATGAAGCTTAGAGAATAGCATGGACGTAGCTAGCTTTGGACTAGGGAGACAATGGCCCCCCCTATTTTTTTTTTAAATATTATTATTATTATTATTATTATTATTATTATTATTATTATTATTATTATTATATATACTAATTTTAGCAATTTTTTTTTCTATAAAATTACATTTTTCCCCTTAAACAATATCATTGATTTATTTAAGAGTAATGCTATACTTATAAACTTTTTTACAACATTTTTACAAACTGTTTTGGTAGCAAATTTTTATTAGTTCGCACATAAACCCACCACTCACATTATTTTTTTTACTTACTAGTAACCTATTACACCAATAATTTATAAAAAAAAAAGTTTACAACAGTAATGTTTTCCTCATTTTAGTGACTATAAAAAAATTATAGATCTAAAATTTGTGGTGGGCATTTTTTGATAATGTTGGGCTGGGTTGGGCTGGGCTGCCTCTTGCTGTATTAAGCCCAAAATGTTTTGAATTAGGGAGTTGGGACCGATCCAATTGCAACCCACCTTGGTCCAGCTTGTGCACAAACTATGCCCTGTTTATCAAGATTTTTGATCACATGCCCATGGTAGACAGAGCTGCTATGGGAAATTACGGCAGACAGATATAACAATGATAACAAAAGAGATGCATTCGCTACTTAGACAAAAGTAAATAAAGGGCCATGACAAGGAATGCATTTTTTATGAAATAGCAGAAATAAATGTGAAAGAGATAGTAATAAGCTTATTGAATCAAGGAGGAAAATGTCAGTTTGTCATGCCAAGTTATGTTACAGGGCCTAAGTCAAGAAGGAAACCATTTCCTCAATGCGAATAATTTTCTCCAGGAAGAAATTAGTTTCTTTGAGAGAACGGACCTAAATGACTGATGCTTAGAAGGATATTTTGCCTTTAGTAGAGAGCATGGGCTTTAGAGGGAGAGAGGAAATTCACCTATCTGGTGCATGCTTGCCATTCTATTTTCTCCATTTTGTTTTCTTGTTCTCTCTCCTTCTTTCTTTCTTTTCTCTTCATTTTTCTTTCTCAGTGCTCGCTTACTTGTTGTGGTTTTTTTTCTTAGAGGTTACTATTGTCTTGTTCATGTTTTTTCTCCTTCTCCTCTCCCCCCTTTCACTGTGCACGACAAGGGTCCTTTGTATAATACCTGCCGCGGCTGGCTTTTTACTATTTTAGCCTTTAACCACCTTTGTCTGGTGTGGGTGTCCATACCGACCATTACTGATTGGTCAGTTGCCCAGTCAGCACCACTTACCTGTGCTGGCCGTGCTGCGCCAATCCACATCACCAAACGAAGAGGACTATTTTGTTTGTTTGCTTGCCGTGGCATTCTTACCTGCCACGGCGTGGGTGCTCTCTCTTTCTCTCTCCCTCTCTTTTCGTCCCTTATGGCATGCACTTAGTAGTTCCAATTTATCCTTGCTTGTTTTGGGCGGTATGTCATCCTAGCAGGACACTTCCTTTAAAAAAGCCTGAGTAGGAACCACATAATAGGTTTTTCCTTCTCCCCACCGCTAGACCATGCCCTCTTACCTCTAACCCATGATCCATTAGTTCTTGTATTGACTGGGTACATGCTAGTGGTGTTTGGGTCTTACGTGTGCTTCACTTCCATGTTCGTCCAAAACCTGCCTACTGCTCATGCATTTGCTGCGGTCTAAAGGTCCGTCTGCACATTCTGCCGTCCATCCTTGACTTCTTACGGCGTGAGCTACTTTCTTATTTCTTTGTTTTTTATTGGCTTGTTTCCTTTATGGGGTTGGGCTTTACTTGATTATGGGCTTTCCTTCCTTCAGGCCACTCTTTTTCTTCTTCCTACAGCTTTGCTATTATTTCCTGCCGCATCATTCTACTATTCTTGCTGTGATGTTATTTGACCCAAACCTGATGGGCCTTTTTGGGTTTGCTGCTTATTTCTTTTTTGACGACTCAGTATGATCATTGGACTTTTACTATATTACTTGCAGGCTTCTACGTCCCATTTATTTCCTTTTGGGCATCCTTGACGCATTTACTTTCCTTGGGCATCTTTGGCTCTTTTTAATTCTGCATTTTCCATGGGTTTTTACTAATTCCTTGAGCTTCCCTGGCCCAATTATTCTATCTTTCATCCTTGGGGCTTATGAACTTTCCATTACCCTTTACTTTTTTAACTTGCATTACTTCGGGCCCGCTGTGACTGTTGTGACCCATTCTCACTTTTCTACATCACATATTGCCTATGGGTTTGCTATTTCTCTCTTTTCAGGCCTTTTTAGGCCCGTTTGCTTCCTCAAAGTCCATTTGTTTATTTTATGGACCTATGATCCATTATTCTTGCCGCTTGGACTTAATGATTTTTCATCCAATTACTAACTCTCTTCTCCCCACATTGTTGGGCCTCTTCTTCCTACTGGGTTTTCTCAAAATGAACATCAACAAAATTTAAAACAAAATATGCAAGCACCAAAAAAAAAAAAAAAAAAGCTCAACAACAAAAATTACCAATAGTAAAACTTTAAAAAAAAATCAAGCTCAATTAACCAATTTTATTTCAAATAAACAACTTTGTCATTTAAAAAATTATAAACAAAAATAATTTTGTTCTTACCAACACAAAAAATAAACCCTCAGCAGCTAAGTAGTAGTAGGGTCAAAGATTGAAATCACTGTACACAGCCAACAATAAAACCGCCCTATTAACTCTAAGTTTTGGCTCCATCCCTAGAGAATAGGCTATGAAAGTGGGAAAAATACCTAACGCAGCACGAAAACTTTAGGGCGTACAAATAGTCAAATAGAATAGTATGTAAGGCAAATTCAACAAAGCTTATATTACTGCTAAGAAGTAAAAAGCTCATAAACTAAAAGCATATATAAAGTCGCATAAAAAAAAAAAAAGCATATATAAAGTGCCTAAAAGGTCGACGTGATTTTAATTAAGACAAAAAGGAATAAAAGATAAGAAGTAGCTAGACTTCTTTTGGATTTTTTTTTTTTTGAGAATCTGTAAGTAGCTAGACTAGTGATGCCATATCAGGTAAGGGGAAATTAGCAAGAAAGTATTACAACAAAAGCGGTCCAACTGCGCAACATAAATACAAGCTTTAAATTATCATTTGGTCCTTGCACGAGATTGAAATTCTCCAAAACAGCCAGTCACTGCCCTTAACGTAGATGAATTTAATGATGTTGACGACCAGAAACTAGCAACTAGCATGCCGAGTTTAAACGAAATGCGCAAAGAAAATGGAGTGGAAACAAATTACTAGTTGTTGGAAGTCGACCGTTGTCGATTATGTTGCCGACATGCTGTTGTCACATTTCAAATTGATTTCATGCAAAATCCATGGAACTTCTTGCTAGGTGAATAAATAACTTTTTTTTTTTAGAAACAAACACATACAAAAAAGAGAGAATTTAGTTCTAACACAAAAGCAACTTAGGTGAATATATAACCTTAGCGAGGAATTTCCATGTAATACTCTCTCTTTTCATCGGTTGACTGTTATGTACTACTCATAAGTCCTGTAATAACCGTATATTTAGCGTAGGTGAGGAACATCCATATCAAGCATGAAGAGGAAATATTCTTCCATCACAAGGTGGTTGAGCTGTGATATTTTCCTAAAGTAAAAAAAAAAAAGACGGAAGGCAGAGACTTCAGCCTAAATAAATTAAAGTCATATTTAATGCTGTTAAAAATATCAAGATCCAATCTTAGTTGTTTTAGGAAATATTAATCCTATTTAAGGTCCAAGTCTATTAGACAAGTCAATAATTAGTACTCAACTACTTGTAATGCAAGTAGAAGAATCGTGATTCGTGATCCCAATTGTTAATGCTATTACTTATAAATGCAAGTAAAATAGCAATAACTTATCAAAAGAAAAAGAAGTAAAATAGCATTAAAGTATACTATTCAATAAGTCAGTGGCGGAGCTATATGCAACAGGGTGGCCCCCCTCACCCATTTTTGGAATTTTTTTTAATATATATATATATTATATAATTATTTTAATATTTTTAAAATTTATTCTACAAAAATAAGTGTTGGCCCTCCAAATATTTGAATTAGTCCAATGATACTATTAAAAAAAAGTTGGTCTAATAGTTATAGAGATATAACTTTATTTTTCGCAATTCTATGTTTTATTGTAAGATGTGCTATTATATTTGTTAAATATTTGATAAAGTTTAGTACCAATCTATCATTTTCAACTCATTATGTGGTGATTAACAAGTTACTGACTCGTTAAAAAAATCTTGTCATTAAAATTAGACGTGAAATGTCTTTTTAGTTGCCGGATAATGGGTTAGAGTAAGATCACTTCAAATATGTTAGAAGCTTAACTTATTCCTCCAAATTTTGAATCATTCATGTTTTTGAAAATTTTATAAGTTCAATTGAAAAATTTTATAAAATTTGATAATTTGTATTAAAAATGAAACTTTTTAGGAATTTTACTATGAAATGGTAAAAATGAATTTTATTTTATGAAAAATCGCCATCAAATATAATTTTGATTGATAATACTAAGTTTTTTTTGGCTAGGTGTGTGTATATATATAACTTATCAAATAAAAAAGTATGTGTATATGTATGTATATATGTGTGTGTATGTGTGCGCGCGCGCGCGTGTGTGTTAGGGAGTAGGATTGGCAACGGGTTAGGTTTGGGTCGGGTTTCATTATGCCCAAACCTAACCCGCGGGTCTGCATCGGAAACCTAAACTGCCCCTGTTTAATAAACGGGTTTTTTTTTTTGCGCCCTAGACCCTCCTGGTCAGGCCCCACGAGCCCTGCCCAGCCCATGTCACTTCAAGGTCCAATTCGTAGCCCAATAAAAAAAAAAAAAAAAAAAAAGGTTGCCTGAAGCCCTAAACCTCCACAAACCTAGATCAGAAATAAAAAAAAAATAAACCCCAAGATCATGTTCATCAATCTAGATTAGAAACCCAAAAAAAAAAAAAAATCCCAAGACACTAAGATCATTTTAATTAACCTAGATCAGAAATCCACAAAAACCTCAAGATCATATTCTTCAATCAAACCAGAGTAGCAACTAAAAGCCCAAAAACAAACACAAAAATTTCAGATTTTTTATTTTCCCTTTCAAAACTACATACACAAACACAAATCCTAACACAAACACAAACACAAAAATCACAAACCCAAACCAGATTCTTAAAAAAAAGGAACCCAAACCCTAATGATCCCAAAGGTCCCAAACAGGAATGGCAAAAAAAAAAGAAAAAAGAAAAAAGAAAAAAGAAAAAAGAAAAAAAGAGAACATATTGTGATATTGAAGGTGCAGGGAGGAGGGAGAGTAGGAGTGATTGAGGGGGGAAATGGTGGGCCGTGAGGGTTGGTGAGAGTGACGGCTTGAGGAGTTGAGGGCGGCGGCAGTGAGGCTGTGGCCGTGTGGCTGTGGTTGTGGCCATGAGAGTGGCTAGGGATTTGAGAGAGGGTGGGTGGCGGGCTGGCGGCTCAGAGATGAGAATGGGAGAATGAGATGAAAAATGAAATGAGTTAGGGCTGTTTATAACTATTGTACGGGCATCACCTTCCCGGGCCCATTTGTTCGTAGGCCCACAAGAATGATTGTCCGCTTAGGGTCCTAACGCTGATCAGGCCAATGGGCTTATCCCAGACCGACCCAACACACACCGAGCGTCCTTAAGGCAAAAGCGAAATCACCCGTGATATGCTCGGCAGTGGTAAACCTCGTCACTCAGGGTGAACACGTCTCCAGGATCTAATCCACATTTATATGCACAGCATATCTAGGTACCGCCGGTTGTCAAGCTTACAGATTGTGCGGGTCCCGAGGTCACTATCATCCTCTTCCCTCCACCTAACCTCCAACCAAGACCGTTGGTACTGGACCATTCGTCCGTCGCTTGGGGAACGCTTCTGCTGGGAAACAGTCATGGCGGTGGAATCAAGTTCCAACGCCACCATCGTTCTCTTTCCACTCATAATTAACCATCCACTTAGAGGGAATGGTATTGGACCTCACCATCTACTGAACTAGAAGATGATCGCAGCAATCCCGCAAGCTGTAACTATAAATAGGGAAGGGGGGATCAATGGAAAGGGGCTGCAAAAACGGGGTAGAGAGAGGAGGAGGAAGAAGAGGGAGAACTGGGATACTTGGACTGCCGAGCACAGAGTCACCCCGTTGTAGGAAACGCCAAAACCCACAATACAAATAGATTGTGAGCCCAAACACTTTTTAGGCCCAGTCGCTGAACTTGGGTCGCCATAACTATATATATATATATATATATATAAGGGTAGTTAGGTCATTTTATATGCAATCGGGTTGGGTTTTGATGAAACCCGGGCCTTACCCGGACCCGTTTCAGGTTTTTTGTTTTAAACCAATACCTAACCCTATTTTTAATCAGGCCGGGTAAAACCCAATAAATATATTTGTGTTGTAACTTGACTCTCCAAAAAAAAAAAAAAAACTGGGCTTCGCTCCTGAATAAGTTCATTGTAATGCATAGATCTTTTTCTATTTTTTTTTTTAGAATCATCTTAATCGTAAATATACAATCACTACTAATATTTTATTTTGTAAGTAAGTACCAAATAAAATTAATTTTGCTTCTACTCTCAACTTCCCTCTCTTCTCACATTTCACTCTTATTCAAACGTAAATTTTATCTTTTTTTTTTTTTTTTTTTAAGGAACAACCCAACTGGGCATTTTATTTAATCGCTGAAAAATCATGAACAAAGAAATTGTAAAGATTTGGAGGAACATCATCCTGAAGAGAGCTAAAGCATTACCTTGCCTAGATATGTGAGAGAAAGAAAAGCTCCGAAGAGAGCTAACATAAGACAAAGTATCCTTTATCAAGTGACCTAAGGACTATAAGAGTTTGGTGGGGGTGTTCCACTTTGTCACGCATTGATGGAAATTTCAGAGTCTCCCTAAAAAATAGACTCATGGAAGCTAAGTTTTTGAACAAAAGGGCAACTCTTCTAGCAGCAAGTCATTCGAGCATAACTATCAAAGATGGCTTTGGTATTTTTTTTGGATAGGGTTGCCATAACATCCCCTTAAGTAATTTTGATAACAACTCCAATTTCTGCTTCATTTCGTTCATCAAACATGGCGCCGTTGAAATTCACCTTCATTTTGCCTACATCAGGAGGCTTCCAAATCTTCTTGGCTAGCTAAATTTGCTTGGGTGCCTTGGTGTGGAATTTCTGGAACTTAGACAGGTGGTCACCTGCAGAGGAGGAAATTCTATCCAGGGAAATCACAACCTGATGAACACGGACCTTATTCCTCCTATTACAGATCAACCAACACATCATCGCAAACCGAGCTAGACTATTGGGGTTTTTAAGCACCAGCCTAAACAGATTAGAAAAAGAGCAAAGCTGGTAATTAACATCAACCAAATTCTTTAAATTTGTACATACCCACAAGGTGTAAAAGGTATGTTAAAGTAAGTAGTGAAGAGGACACTCAACAATCCAAGTCCTCTGTGCAAATAACTGAAGTGGTTTTTAATGGCTAGTTTCTTATTAGAAACGATGTCGTATAACTTAGCCTATTTAATTTTAAATGAAACGGATCGTTTTGGTCTTAGTCTATTTAAGCCTAAATGAAATGGATCGTTTTGGGGATGGTGTCTTCTTCTTCGTCTTGCAATGCTCTGCCCCTCCTGGAGTTTGAGTTTAGAGATGGCTTCAGTGCACAGTTGAGTTGGTTGAGTCATAATTACCTTCTAGCTGTAATAACTACCTTTCAATTATAATCCCTAGAATTATGGAGCATAATTTGGAGATTAGTTGTATTCAATTATGGAGGTTTAGCTTCTGGAATGATCTCAATGTAATTATGCTATATAAAATGCTAGTTGCTATTGTATTGATTAAGCTTAGTGAAATACATTTTTCATTTTGATTTCTCTCCAGAAATTATTCTCTCTCTCTCTCTCTCTCTCTCTCTCTCTCTCTCTCTCTTTATTTCTCATTGTTTGCTCTTATTTTAGCCATTGTTGCACACAATCACAAGCTTCAAAATCTTTCATGGTATCAGAGCCAAGATTTATAGCTACAACAACACCCACTGACATAGCTCAATCTGTGCACACAACTCCTACTCCAATTCACACTACCTTCATTCCCTTAACTTCTACTTCTTCATTCTCAACACCATCACCATTAATGTTACTATCCAACATGTCCAATCTAACATCAATCAAGCTTGACTACACCAATTACATCCCATGGAAGCATCAATTAATCACTATATTCGAGGCATATACCTTAATTGAACACATTGATGGTACAGCTTTAAAAACCATCACCCTTTGTTCTTGATGCTTCAGGAAATGTAACTTCTGTTACTAATCCTTAGTTTCAAGCATAGAAAATTAGGGATAAAGCACTCCTTTCCTTGATAAACTCAACCCTCACTCCACAAGTTTTTTCACTTGTTGTTGGCATCACTAGCTCAAGGGAAGTATTGAACACTTTGGAACAGAGGTTCACTTCCACTTCAAGAGCTAATATCTTGAACCTTAAACTTGAACTTCAAGGTATCAAGAAAGGTAATGAATCTGTGAATTCATTTCTACAAAAGATTAAAGTTGCTTGGGACAAACTTCTTGCTGTAGGAGTGTCAGTTAACAATGAAGAATTGATCTGTACTGTGCTTAGAGGACTCCATAGAGAATTTGCACATTTCTGCTCTACGATTCGTATAGGAGTGATCGAATCACTTATGAACAACTTGTTATTATGTTGCAAAGTGAGGAACAAGCTATGACTGATCACTTGGATTCAGTTTCCAACTCTCTTGCTATGTTTGCTTCTAATGCAAAAGCAAGTGGCAATTCATCACATCAGTCACATAATCATGGATCAGGTAGAGGAAGAGGAAGAAACAACTATCCTAGAGGAAGAGGTGGAGGCAGATTAAATCATGGTGGAAATCAAGCCTTTCACCAACGATTTCCACATCAAGCCTCTCACAATTTCTCTCCTCAATATTTCTCTTACCATCATTTTTCCTCTCATAATACCTCTCAAGGATCTAAGCATGACCAACCATCTTGTCAAATTTGTGGCAAGTTTGGTCATCAAGCTTTGGACTGTTATCATTGGATGAATTTTGTTTACCAAGGCAAAAATCCTCCCACAAAGCTTGCTGCTATGGCTAGTGCTTCTAATGCTGCCATCACAAACAATCAAGATCAATGGCTTGCTGATTCTGGCACTTCAGATCATCTCACTGCAAATGTCAATAATCTCTCAATTCAATCTCAGTACAGGGGACCTGAGCAAGTTACTATTGGAAATGGACAATCCTTGCCTATCAATCATATAGGTAATACCACCTTACACACCAAATATCATAACTTTTTTCTCAAAAATTTTCTTCATGTACCAAGAATTGCCATGAATTTACTTTCTGTTCATAAATTCTGTCTGCATAATAACTGTTCTTGTTATTTTGATGCTAATGTCATCAAAATTCAGGATATTCCTATGGGGAAACTCCTTTACAAAGGCTTGAGTGAGAATAGAGTTTATCCTATCTACTCCCAGAACTTCATCAAGTCATCTCACTTCAAGCCTGAGTCATCTTCAAGTCAGATTTATTCTTCTGGTGTTTCTAATCTTCATTCAATTCATTCTAGTTTTCATGTCAATAAATTAAATAAATGGTTGCTCTGGCATCATAGATTAGGTCATCCCAGTGATAAAGTTCTAAGTGTAGCTTTATCTTCTATCAATAATGTTTCTGTCTCAAATTGTAGTAAAAGTCTTTCTCATTGTAAACATTGCTTGAGTGGTAAAATGCATCAGTTTCCTTTTCCTATTTCCGATTTTCATGCTTCTAAGCCCCTTGAATTGGTGCATTCAAATGTTTGGGGTCCAGCCTCTGTTAAATCTTCTAATGATTTTCACTATTATGTCCTTTTTGTTGATGCTTATTCCAAATTTACCTGGCTTTATCTACTTAAGCACAAATCTGATGTTCTTGATGTTTTTAAGTTCTTTAAGGCAACTAAAGAGAATCAACTTGATTCTAAGATTAAGACCTTAAGAACTAATAATGGTGGAGAGTTTACTTCAAATGCTTTTAAACTTTTCTATGCTTCTCATTGTATTACTCACTAGTTTTCATGCCCTCACACTCCTCAACAGAATGGAATGGCTAAGAGAAAGCATGGACACATAGTGGAGTGTGCACTCACCTTACTTTCTCATTCTTAGTTGTCTCCATCTTATTGGTCTTATGCTGTTTCCACAGCTGTTCACATTATCAATAGACTTCGCACTCCCATTCTTAACAATTCCACTCCTTGCGAAGTCTTGTTCAAGTCAAAACCTGATCTCACACATCTTAGGACTTTTGGGTGCATCTGTTTTCCCTTGTTAAGACCTTATAATTCCCATAAACTTTTACCACATACCTCTCCTTGCATTTTTCTTGGTTATCCAGCTCATGCAAAAGGCTATATCTGTTAAGACCCTCTCACTTCACGAGTGTATATTTCAAGACATGTTCACTTTATTGAAATTGAATTTTTTTCTTCACACTCTTTATCCACTGGTCCATCTCATGAGTCCAATGTACATTCTACACCAGCACATACTACCATGCCTTTCTTCAATTTTCAATCTTCTACTCCTTTCTCATACCTCTCATTTGACACACAATATGTCCAACAGCAGCCTATACACTCTTGCCCTTTTGCTCAGCCTCATACCCATGTCTCTTCATCTTCCATACTGTCACCTCAACTTGCCTCAACTGCCACTCTCCTTCCTACTGTCACATCACCGACTGTTAGTCCTACTCCTCCTTCTATTTCCACAGTATCTCATTAGGTTCCTATTATTGTTAACAATCACCCAATGGTCATAAGATCAAAAGATGGCATTTATAAGCCTAAAGCTCCTGCTGTTAGGCCTGATGCAGTGCAGTCTACTAAGCCCAATGCTATGCCGTGTGCTAAACCTGATGAAGTGTAGTGTGCTAGGCCTGATGCAGTGCAGTGTGCCAAGTTTGTTGTAGTGTAGGGTGCTAAGTCCAAGAAGGTTACCCTTTCCAAGCCTGATTACACTCTCACAGAACCTCCATCCTACAAGATTGCAGCTCAGTATCCACAGTGGCGTTCTGCAAGGGCTGATGAGTTTGCAGCCCTTCAAAGACAACACACTTGGGTTTTGGTTCCTCCGACACCTTCTCAAAATGTGGTTGGTTGTAAGTGGGTATTTAAACCCAAAAGTAATAGTGATGGTTCTATCAACAGGAATAAGGCCAAACTTTTTGCCAAGGGGTTTCATCAACAGTTTGGAGTGGATTTTGAGGAGACCTTCAACCCAGTCATTAAACCTCCCACAGTGAGAATTATTCTTTCACTTGTTGTGCAATTTAATTGGCCACTTAGACAACTTGATGTCAGTAATGCCCTCCTACATGGCTATCTTCAAGAGGATGTTTATATGGTTCAACCTCTAGGGTATGTTGATCCAACTCATCGCACTCATGTGTGCAAGCTTCTTAAGTCTCTCTATGGTCTCAAACAAGCCCCTAAAGCTTGGTTTGAGAGGTTCTCCATTGAGTTGTTGCATCTGGGGTTTCCTGCTTCCCTCTCAGATTCATTTTTGTTCATTTTCAGACAAGGTTCTTTGGTTGTCTACCTTCTAGTTTATGTTGATGATATAGCCATGACTGGTAACAATCCTCAATTTTTATCTTCCTTGATTGCATAACTCAGTTAAGCCTTTAAGCTGAAGGATTTAGGTCCTTTTCATTATTTCCTTGGACTTTAAATCACCAGGTCTTCCAAAGGCTTATTTTTGACTCAGACTAAGTATGCTCAAGATTTGTTTCTTAAAGCTAATATGTTGAATTCCAAGCCTGCTCGTACTCCTTGTGCTCCTAATGCTAGGCTGACTCTTAGTGATGGTACATTGCTTTCCAACCCTCATGAGTTCAGGAGTTTGGTTGGGTCTCTTCATTATTTAATCTTCATAAGACCTGATTTGAGTTTTGCAGTGTAGCAAGTTTGCCAATTTATGTCTCACCCTACTGATGCTCACTTAATTGCAGCTAAGAGGATTCTTAGGTATGTGAATGGTACCTTGCATTATGGTGTTTTTCTTCAGCCTGGCCCTTTCTCTTTGTCTACCTTCTCTAATTCAGATTGGGCAGGGGATCCATTTGATAGTCATTCCATTATTGTTTATATTGTTTATCTTGGTTACAATCCCATCATTTGGAGTGTTAAGAAGCAAGATACAGTCTCTCATTCTTCCATTGAATCTGAGTATAGAGCTCTAGCAACTACTGTTGCTGAACTATATTGGCTTCGCTAGGTTTTGAGGGATCTTGACATTTTTCTTTCTGTTCCTCCTAAGCTCCGGTGTGGCAATGTTTCAGCCCTCGCTATTCCCTTTAATCCTGTCTTCCATGCTTGCACCAAACATATTAAGGTGGATTACCATTTTGTGTGTAAGGATCTTCAGATTAAATACATTGCCATGGGTGATCAACTTGCTGATGTGTTCACCAAAAGTCTATCAACTTCTCGATTTGCTTTCCTACGTTCCAAAATCATGGTGTCTCTTGACCCCATGGTTTTAAGGGGTGATTTTAAATTAAGTAGTGAATAGGACATTCAACAATCCAAGTCCTCTATGTAAATGGCTGAAGTGGTCTCCAACGGCTAGTTTCTTATTAGAAACGATGTCATATAACTTAGCCTATTTAAGTTTAGATGAAACAGATTGTTTTGGTCTTAGTCTCTTTAAGCCTAAATGAAACGGATCGTTTTAGGGATGGTGTCTTCTTCTTCATCTTGCAATGCTCTGCCCCTCCTGGAGTTTGAGTTTAGAGATGGCTTCAGTGCACAGTTGAGTTGGTTGAGTCATAACTACCTTCAGTTGTAATCCCTAGAATTACGGAGCATAATTTGGAGATTAGTTGTATTCAGTTAGGGAGGTTTAGCTTTTGGAATGATCTCAATGTAATTATGCTATATAAACTGCTAGTTGCTATTGTATTGATTAAGCTTAGTGAAATACATTTTTCATTTTGTATTCTCTCTCTCTCTCTCTCTCTCTCTCTCATTGTTTGCTTTTATTTCCACCATTGTTGTACACCATCACAAGCTTCAAAATCTTTCAGGTTATCCTCTAGAGCCTAAAGACACGAAGCACACAATAAAGAGCTAATTATTGTCTTCTACACCACCTTCTTCATTGTTGGTAAAGAATTAGTGCATGCTCTCCACATGAAGGTCTTCACCTTATTTGGGACTGTCATCTTCTAAGGGCTAGTCTAGAAAGATTCTGAAGCTGCACCATTAGAGGCTGAAGCCGATTCACTACAACACTCCTCGCATAAAAGCTAATACCCCGATTTCACAGTATACAACCCAAAACTAGTATGTGGCCAAAACAGAAAGTCTACCTGGAAAAGGAAAGGAGCGGGAGAGATTTGATTTTTTGAGGCTCAAATGGATAGAAATTCTTATCAATAAGGGAAGTGTTCCACCAATTTGTGTCAGGATCAATTAGTTGGGATACCTTAGCTTCATTATGCAGGAATTTTGGTGGTGAGATAGTTCAGCCATTGCCCTCCCCAAGTAACCAACTATCCTTGTAAATTCGAATAGACAAACCATCCCCTACTTGCCATTTTGCCCCCATGCCACCTTTCTAGCCGGAAGGATACTTTTCCAAGCATAAAGCATATGACCTCAACTTCTCCTTTGCTTCAAAGATAGAAGTATTTAGCCTTGAACACCCTCTAAAAGCGAGAGTCCATGTCATGGATTAGCCACCACACTTACTTTGCTAGCATTGCTTCATTAAACTTCATCAATTCTCGAAAACCCATACCACATTTTGATTTTGGTTGACATAAGGATTTCCAATTCTTCCAGTGGATTTTCCTTCTATCTCCACGTTGGCCCCATTGAAATTTCCAAATCATGGCTTCAGTATCATGACAAATGCTTATAGGTAGTTTAAAGCAGCTCATGGTAAATGTAGGTATGACTTAAACAACAACTTTCAATAACACTTATCTCTCGGCTTGAGATAATAGATTCTCCTTTCATTCATGAAGTTTCTCCCATACCCTCTCTTTTATATATTTAAGGCTTGCACTTCTATTTCTTACAATAGTTGGAACTTGGAAGCCCAAAATATTTCTCATTTTATTTAATTTCAGGAACACCCAAAAAGGTTTTATGGAATTTTTTGTGGTTTACCGAAATATAAAATGGTCTTCTCCCGGTTAACTTGAGGCCATTTCGTAGTTCGTACTGCATTAAGATATCTTCAATAGCTTTCACATCCTCCATATGTCCACTTTTGTATGTCAGGCTTAATTTTTTTTTAATGAAACTTTGTAAGATAGACTAAAGCCTGAAGCCTTTATTTGCGTACACAAACAAGCTACTGCAAAAATCCAGAGGAAAAGTAGAAACTAGAAACCAAGAAGTATCCATACAAAAAGTAGCCTTGTCCAAGCTTTTTATCATCTCATATATATTATATTCGAAAAGAAAAAAATATACTTTTTGATACGTTTGACCCCAAATTCTGGAAGACTTTTTTATTTTGTACCACCGAGTACCTTTTCTTTAGGTACCTTTGCACATTCCACATGTCTGACGTCCTGAACTAGGTCTAGCCTTATTAACCCATATTTATGTTTCTCTGGTCGGTTTGATTTATTTGCTATAAAACTTTATGGAACACTATTTGTGCGTTACAAAAAGCTGAAAGTTACAAGGTTCCGCGTAAAAATCTGAAACCTTCGTGGCCAAGGCATCTGATCTGTACCAAAAACGAAAAAGGGTTTGTGCGTTACAAAAAGCAGCGCTGTGATAAAGTTGTAAATGAAATTTGGATAATTTTTAGAAGAGTAAGTCTAGTACTACATTAATTTTTACAACCCTAACAACTTGTAAATAGTAAATTCCATTAAAAAAAATTGTGAATAGTAAAAATCACACAGACCCATGCACCATTTTATTTTTATCATTTACAAGTTGCCACAAAAATGTGACAAAATTATAAAAAGAATAAATCTTGTGTCATATAAAGTGGCATAATAAATATTACAATTTATTTATGTGGCGAGTTATAATTAGTAGAGAAGAGTCTTTATATGGATTTACCACTATTCTCTTTACCGACCACAACTCACCGTATGAATGAATTGTGGTATTTATTTTGTGATATTTATTATGCCATGTGGCATTCGAAGGACACTTATAAAAATTAGTGTGATATTAGACACTCTTTCTAGATTGGCTCTCTGTCCAGCTTCAGAGTTCAGAGTTAAGAGGAAAGCTTTTTAAGATAAGGCATTCTGACAATGTCAACCTGATGCAATAAGAAGATATGGGTTTTAGGCCACCAATTGCGCTAACGTATCTTGAGCTGGGCCCATAGTTTCGTTGGGCAAAGATTTATTTCCTTTTCTCACTTTTGTTTTTGTTTTTAATGAATAGATAATAGTTAGAAGTAAGAGGAATCCAAATCTGAAGAAACAACTGTACAATTTACAACAAGGCCTCGTCGGTCAGATTACACTTTTTTAGTGTTACACTACTATTAGCCCAAACCTGCTACCGCTATACATGGGATGCTTCATGCGAACCCAGTTAAAGGACATACTATTAATTAGTGAAAGTATTTTGGCTTCATCATCAATACATAATAAAGATTTTGTTATATATATTAACATGTATGTAAATTGATTACCAAAAAAAAAAAAAAAAAACATGTATGTAAATTAGAACGAGAGGCTCATATTGTTTGTCATCCCTATTTAAATTTCTTGGGTCATGTACAAGCAATGGGATTGATGTGCCTGTATTAAATAGCTCGAACCACTAATTACATTTGATATTAAAAGAGAGGAAAATTCTTAAAATTTCTAATTTCAGCTGATAAATGAAGAGGGAGAAATTTCATGTGAGATGAGATCCTAAACTTTTTTTTATTTTTTTTTGTGTGGCTAAACGATGAGATCTTAAACATTTATTTTCTTCTTGATTGGATATCTTCCTTAGAATCTAGAGATGAATTCAGCCCTTCCTTTTTATTTTTTATTTTTGCCTTAATTTATAATACTTTTATTTTAAAAGGGGTAAAAATATATTTAACACTTCTAAATTTTGACTAATTTAGTTCCTAAATTGACTAAGTCAGTTAGTTTTTTAAAAAGTTTTGAACCTGACTAATACTAACTCTTACGTGTTAAATATATTTATCCTACAAAAAAATAAAGAGAGAATGGATACATTAACTCATAAATTTATTAACTTACACCATCATCATAGTTACGGATGCAGGATGTTGCCACAAGAATTATATGAAATTTGTACTGTACACATGAAAGTGAAACTAACCATTGTGAAAATTAATTAGTCATTTACGAGTGAATGCCTGAAGGAGTTTCATTATATTTTGACTTTTTGGGGTGCGCATCTACTCTTCGGATCAAAAGTATATTATGGGTCTATTTGAAATTTGCTTATTTTGTTAAAAATTTTTAATAAAAATTTATTAAAAGTATTGAAGATAGAGGTAAAAATTAGCTAAAATAGTACAATGAAACTTATAAATAGTACCAAAAAGTACAATAAGACCTAAAAATAATAATAAAAATAAACTAAATAGTAAAATAAACTGACTTTTTAACCTACAGTTAAATAGCATCCTATGTAATCTTTTGCACTTAATTATTCAAATACAATATAATACAATTAATATATTTATCCTTCCTGATTAAAAATTTAAAAGGAATGGTTGAAGATAAATTTAATGACATCATGTCAATCATTTTGGGTGTCAATATTCCTTCCTTAAGATGGTTGGTTTGGTGCCAAACTGCCAATGGGCAAAAAATTAGTTGGCCCTCTACTAGTCAAATACTTGAGTTCCAAGAAAAGAACAGAGAGTGATTTATAAAACAACCATGCAGGCATGCATTTTACACGAACCTTAATAAAAATCAGCTATGGAGATGTATTTTGTGCTTGAATAGATTGATTCCAGAAAAGGCAAAGCCTTTTTTTCAAAAAAAAAAAAAAAAAAAATCTTCAAGCGTGCTTTTGCTTGGTTAAATGAATTAATTTAAATTTTGTCAAAGTAAAGAAATAATGAAATATCTCGGAATCAACCCCAATCCAGTCTGTACACGTTATGAGCTCACATGGGCAAACACCTCTAAATCTGTTCTCAAATTAAATATAGTACTAGTTTTTTTTGAAAACTAGTATTCTTTATAGTACTAGTATTCTTTGTTGCTTCCTTCACTCAATCACAATCCCACCCACGAGTAATACAAGTCACAGTATGGTTCTGTCACACCCTTCATATCAAGCAAAAGCTGTGTTGTAATCCCATACACTCATAAACACTCGTTTTAAAAAGTCACACCAATTGTTTCTTAAGAAAAAAAAAAAAGTCACACCAATTTGTATCTACATAGACAGGTGTCCATTTGGTCACAGCGAGTACCACTGTTTTTTGTACACACCCCCTAGCCTATATAAGACCAACTCCGCATCCAACGACTCCTCATTATTGCTCATAACCTTTGTTTAGTATAAAAAAAAAATAGAGCGCTGGCTACTGATATAAAGAAATTCAAGAATAAGAATCTGAGTGATAACCCAAAGAGATGAGAACTAGTAACCATTTGATTGGACTGCTAAACTTCTTCACCTTCCTCCTCTCAATCCCAATCCTTGGAGGTGGGATATGGCTAAGCACAAGAGCCAACAACACTGACTGCCTCAAGTTCCTTCAATGGCCTCTGATCATTATTGGGGTTGCTATCATGGTGGTTTCACTAGCTGGTTTCGCTGGAGCGTGTTACAGAAACACTTTCCTAATGTGGCTATACCTATTTGCCATGTTCTTCATCATAGCTGCGCTTTTGGGGTTCATTATCTTTGCCTATGTGGTCACGGACAAAGGGTCAGGCCGCCCTGTGGCGAACCGAGCTTACGATGACTATTATCTGCAGGACTACTCAGGCTGGCTGGCGCAGCGTGTAGAAGATGCTAGCTACTGGGCAAAGATTAGCTCTTGTATCAGAGACTCTAAGATTTGCAGCAAGTTGCGGAGGACTGTAGATGGTGTGTCTGAAACTGGTGATATGTTTATTCGTAGAAAGCTCAACCCTATTGAGGTATGCTCCCTTTCATTTCCTCTTATTTTCTTTATTCGTTTTTATAAAATTCAATCCGTAACTTTAAAAAACATGAACCATGAAAAAGTAAATAGGCTTTGTATTGAAACTCTGTTGGTTCTCTTTCTTTTTAATGCATCTTCTTTCTACCAAAAAAACAAAATCTCATCTAAGTGAATTTTATTTTATTTTTTAATGTTTAATATAAGTTCAGGTTTGATTTTTAATCTTTTTTTTTTTTTAAATTTAAAGGTTTAATTGGTTGGGAAATTAAAATTAAAATTAAAATTCATGTGGGTTCTGGGGTTCTCTTTGATAAATTATGAGGTGGTTTTATGGTTTTTTCCAGTGAGTTCTAATATGAGAAAAATGGGTTAGAAAGTTATGGGCCTTTACGGTTAAAATTTATTAATGATTAAGGGCTTTAAAGTTATGGGCTTAACGTAGATTCACTTTTTGATACTTGCTTTTTTCTTTTCCCTCTCTCTCATGCCTTTTTGAAAGCACATCTTCAAAATTAAAAGATATTGTAGGAATTTAAGGTTTAAAACTTTAAATCCGATAGTAAAAATGACTTTTTTTTTTTTATAAACAAAAATAGGGGCATATGGTTGTATTATGTCACCTGAATTTTTGATAACCATGTGAGGAATAGAACCCACATATCCCACCGAATTACCCAACAAGGCTCGATCCATGCCAGCTGAGCCCTTGTTGGCAGTAGAAGATGACTTTTATGTATATGTGAGGAAGATCCGGTTTTAAGCTATAAATCTCAATTAGGCACAAAGTTCATGTGGGGATTGGAGTCATTCGACTCATCATCAAAGATGCTCTGTCCCTATCATCCCAGTGTTACAGCTTTGCCAACTAATAATTATATGTCGGCCTAACTTCTTTTTAAAAGAGTCGTGTTTCCATTGGCCGCTTTAGATTTTCACCACAAATTATTAAGTGACATATTATTATTAATGTGTAAAAAAAATAATTTTATTAGTAGAGTTTAATCTATAACCATTTACCACTTAAGATATTTTTATAAAATATTTGGTACGTAACATTGCACTTTTTTAAATGATAGATTAGAAACCCACCACCTATAAAACCATTATTGTACGTGTCACAATTGCATGATTTTCGACTAATTATTTTTTCTCTACTTTTTTCCTACAATCCAAAAAATTTAAGCGAAATTTAAACATCACATATATTTTTGGCCAAACTACAATTTGTTCTCCAATAATAGAACAAAATAGGATTTGTAGCAAATGTATGTAGGCTAAAAAACAAAAGTTTGTTTAGTTGGGGGATGTGTTGAAAAATGTATGAAATAGATTTTTCACATTGATATAGGTTTAATGTGGCGTGATAGGGAGGTGGCCCCATTCTGAAATATCTAAATTCTAAAGTCTGAACCCAATAATTATGTCTACAAGACAGCACTAACTAGTAAAACAAGAAAAAAAAAAAACCTGTCGTTAGCTTATTTAGCAATCCAACGACCTTTTATTTTTGTTTTTAATGTTGAAGATTAATGGTCTGAGCAGATTATTAATTACAACAACATAATACAGTGGTAGCTTTTCTCTCCTTATCTAGTTATCTTAGCCAAAAGATTTATAGCCCTCCAAAAAAAGAGAGTTCTAGCTAGGTTCTGTTTGGAAGTTTGGGTTGGTTAGCCTTGATTCATAATCCAATTTCCAAATCGTTTACTTTAGCGGAATATTCTTTTGTCTCTGTTGTTTGGTTGCTTGTTTAGGGCTATAAAATATCTAAGGCAACTTGTTTGGTGGAAGTGGAACAATTATTAACATAGATATTATTTCATAGCTAGATGGCGAGGAGCCTTTCCCTCCCAAATCTCTCATCCCTATCTAAATATAAGTTTCAATAAAGTACATCTTATATAATCATAAGTCATAACAACATAAAGGGACATAATTGGTTGGTCCAAGCCTAAATTTCCATCACAAACCTTTTGATGGCCTTATAGAAGGAGTTTATTCTTACAATCATTTTTATTTTTGGGAGAGATTATTCTTATAATCATTTGGTATGTGACTATGTGTGCAAGTAAAGATTTATCTATTAGAAAAGTAGTTAGAGTGTTCAAAGTAAATCAAATCTTGTTAGAAGAAAATTAAACTAAAATAATAATTAATGATGTCAAGAATTATATAGATTTAATCTTCAATTCATAGGTGTATTTTAGTAAGTCTATAGTTACAACAATGAGGAGGGAAACCTATTCTCTTAATTAAGGAGATTAAGTTATGTCATTGAATTATAAGACTCTTAACGTTCAGCTCATAATTATTAGTAATAATTTCATATGCAGAGAATAATGTATGTGTTACAGAATATGTATAAGTTTTATTTGGTTTAAGGTTTTAAAAAGCATTCTTAAATTTCAACATAGAAGATTAAAATAAAATAACAATAAATAGATATGTATGGGTATATCGGAAATTTGAATGAAAAATTTGGGAATAAAGGAACAACTATACATGTCAAGTCAGTAACATCTTATTGTACCTTATCTTAATATTATTTCATAAGATATTATAAAAAAAAAATCAACTAATTAAATATTTGTATTTAATACAATATTTAGTTGTATTTTCGAAAAAAGATAGCAAAATATATACAAATATTTAGTCTCATATTACTATAATTTAAACCTATTTTTATTTAAAATTTTTAATATATGCCCATACATGTTATATTCAACACTAAAATATAATCATTTAAATCTTATAGAAATTTTGATCGATGAAAGAAAAACAGTTGAAGATTGTAATAAAAATATAAAAATGTTGTTATGTTATATAAATAGGAAAACATTGAACTTAAGATATTTATTTTAATAATTTTATTGTTGTATACAATGACACCTTTGCAAATTAAATAGCCAATTATATCAGCATTAAAGTTTAATCAAGTTGGAAGTGTTCTTGTATTGGTATATATGAGAAACGATGAATTACGTATATATAGTTTTAATTATAGATTTTTATTTTTTGTTTCGTATGGTACCAGAGATGTTTATTTATTTTTATTTTTATTTTTATTTTTTTAACAAAAAATTATGAGCATCAGTGCATGTATCATACTGTATAGAATGCATGTTTCATAACCATGATTCAGTCATTTTCTTTTCATGGCGCAATTGCACAAGGTGGTTGTTTAGTCAATTTATTCTTTGCTTTAATGATAGTTTAGTTATTGTCTTAATAATGCTTAAGTAGAACTTGCGTATTTTTGTTGCTGACTGAGGATCTTTATTGAAGAAAGTAAGAAAGAGTAGATGGGGGATGGTAATCTATCTCTATCAGAAACAAAGTGCTGGTGGCCACATCATTTGCTATCTCAAACAGAACCTTTTATGTTTTAGTTGCTTTTGTTTTAAAACAGACAGAATAGAATGATGCAAAACCAAAGGTGCTACTTTCTAGTTAGATGTTTCCAAAAGCAATTAGCATTAATATTTTTTACAAACAGATATTTCATGATTTACCTCTACAAAATACTATGTGTGTTTCTTAGTACACATTAATTGTTGAAATACCAGCTGGTGTAACAATAATACTCTTTGGTCTTTCTATAGTCTGGTTGCTGTAAGCCCCCCTCAGACTGTGGCTACATCTACAACAATGAGACGTTTTGGACCCCTGGAACAGGACTGGCAACCAACACTGACTGCAGCAATTGGAGCAATGACCAAGAGCAACTTTGCTATTCCTGTAACTCTTGCAAAGCTGGTGTGCTGGCTAGCCTCAGGAAGAGTTGGAGGAAGGTCTCAGTGATCAACATTGTTGTATTAATCATCCTGGTAATCGCTTATGTGATTGCAATTGCAGCATTTAGGAACAATCGTCGGATTGATAATGATGAACCTTCTGGCGAGGCAAGGATGACAAAGGAAAAACCTAGTATGATCCAGCTTTAACTTAGATGGGGAGGAACAGGCACTCTGAAGCTTAGTTTGTCAAGGATTAATTTTTGGGGGGTTTTGGTCTATATTATTTAGGGGCTGGTTTGTAATGGAATAATGAACTCGTTTGGTTTGGTTTTGGAAAGGTGGTGGTATATGTAATTTCATGGTGCTCTATTTTATTGTTATCGCTCTGTCACTTTAAAAGGGGAAGATGTTACTTGGTATGGAGATTGTGGAGGGATAGGATTTCATTTACCCGTTGTGAATTCATGTACATGTATCATGGGTAAGATTTCTCTAGTAGAACTCAAATTCCAGTTGGCTTTCCAGGACAAAAGGACCAACATTAAAACATTGTGAACAAGAGTCTTGAACTCTTGATTATATTTTTTGGGAAGCCAATCAATGTGCAAATGCTTTAGTTAAGCTTAGAGCTTTTCAATCTTGCTCATTTGTCATGCATGATAACCACCGTAGGTGATGGAAACACTACTTGCCTTTGATAAGATTGAGCTTTCTTGATTTGGATCTATCAATGTCTAATATATGCTCTCGGCAATTTTACAACATTACCTGGGTGATAAGTACTTAGTGGTTTTAATTTGAGCACATTAGTTATGTTACTTTTTTAGCAATCACTAGCGGTTTATTACTTAGATTTTGTTATGAAAATATTGTACTTATCTTTATTCTTTTGGAATTGAAGCTCATTATGGATTTATGGGATAATTCTGAAATGACGAATATTTATACCAAAATATTTGGTTTTACTAATCAAATCTGAAATGATCTTCAAAACAGAATTCAAAACTATGTAGGAAATTTTATGAATTTCATGGGAGCTTGAGAAAATTGCTGGGGTTTGTTAATTACTTATTTTAGAACCTAGCGCCTGAAGAAGAATCTGAGAAATTGAACCATAAACAAAGCAACGCTAATTGAAGATTTGTGTAAAACTAAAAATTGGGCTACAAATTACAATAACGAAGTGGCACTGGCTTTTGTGAATGGTATCTCGATAGAAGCACCAAATGTCCCCAGACCGACAGGCATGCAACACGAAGCACATGAAGATTCTGTTCAGGCTTGTCTTTTTAACCCAACGGTTGCATCTTATGCTAACACATGCATGCTTCAAAACTGAGAAACTGCTACAAGAAAGGACACAAACAGCCAAGAGGCCTCTGATTTAGGCTCAAACGGTTTCTTTACGTGCATATGAAAATTGAAAGAAATAGAACAGCGTACAAGGCAAGGTACATTAGATTAGATGATACCAATCCCATAATCATACACTTGAACTTTCATTAGAGGAGAAGAAAATTGAAAAGGTAGCGTGGGGGGTTGGGGGTGAAGTTTTTAATGCAATGAATCCACCCTCCCCTTTACCAGTAACTATCCTGGACAACTTTCACACGCGAAAAGAAAGTAGGAATTTTCGCAGCCAGAAGGATTTGTAAGCTTGTCAATTGTGACACTGAAACCTGTCCTTATAAATCCAATTAGAGCTGAGCTTGTTGGGGGTAGAGGTGCATCACTAAAGAAGTCTAATACAAATGCATTTCCAAATTTCCTACAACATTTTCTTTTGGCCAAAACTAGTTCTCCACATCTTGCTAACCCCAAATATATTTGTCCCGCAAAATTTATTTGGAGGAAGATGCCTAAGGTACACACAAGCAGCTTATCACTGGATTAAGGAAAAGTTTCCTGAAATACGGGTAAACTTTCTCCACATAGCAAATCCTATTCCCTACATCTCCTAGACACAAGTAAGAACGGGGAAGCCTACATCTTGATCTTATATTTCCCTAAGAAAAAAAAAAAAAAAAATGATGACTAGAGGTGTATTTACACTTCAATTGCTTACATTCATGACATAAAGATGCAAGTTGTAGGCAATGGTCCCCCAAAATACTATTACATACATTATGCATTTCTTAATACCTTATTCATTTGACCAAAAACTTCCATTAAATTTCTCAGTCATCTTAGAACTAATTTCCTTAATCACATCCCTTAATTCCAAAATGCTGCAATTCTACCTCTATTATTGTAGCGTGTAGCCGAAGTTCAATAACGTCATGAATTTTCATTAGGAAGGCCATCCCTTCCAATCAAAGCTTAACATAGCAACTCAGGAGTAAGAAGAGGGGGGCAGGAACTTCCACTTGGGAGAAAGGATAAAACCAACTCGTGCCTTAGTGCAGCCCATTCAAAAAAATATTCTTGCCGATTTACAAGTATCAACTACTAGACTTCGATATAAGCGTCAATTTCATGCTTGGACTTTCAATTCGAACAATTAACCCCATGCATTTAGGTTTTGTGACAAATCAAACCCCTCCATGAAATATTCCAGTTAGAGGTTAAACAACGGTTTTTGCCATGTCATCAATAATTTTGAAGTACAATTATTACTACCCCTTATTATTGAAAAAAAAATTAAAATTAAAAATGCTTCAACTTAAAAGAAACAAATGTGGTTTGCCACCAAAAAAAAAAAAAAAAAAAAAAAAAAAAAAAAAAAAAAAGAGAGAAGCAAATCATTCTCAAAAAAAGAAAAAAAAGAAGCAAATGTTGAATTATGGTTCAATAATTACTGAATCCTGCCTGATTTTCTCAATAATGGCCTAATTCTTAGTTCAAACTATTTCATTTAGAGTTTTATTGAGAAATTAAAAACAACTGAAAAAAGATCATAACTCAGAAGCAAATATACCAAACTTTGTCATTTGTGGACTTGTAGTTCAACAAAATTGGCTCAACAAATTGTAATTCAATAAAGGTGTCAAGCACTTAAATCTACCTAAAGAGATCAAACCACAAACACTAAAAATCATAAACCAATTATAATTTCAATAATATACATAACAATGTGCATATACCTTAACAAATTGTTCATATAGCAAACAACAACATGCGCTATGTATGTGATATAGACGTTGACTTACAGAGCCCAAGGATCTTCTTTTCAGGCCAACGAACATGAATAATGCAAATCATCTTCCCAGCTGAGTCCTTAATGTCCATAACAGAAACAATTTGCTACATTTTACACCTTTGGAGGGTGAAATCCAATGGGCATTTGGTTCTCTTTCAGAAAGTCTTTTTCATAATGGTATTTTAAAAAGTATATATTGTTGACATGAAGAAACCATACATCAACCTTTAATGATAAAATTAATGGACTGTTTGATTTGTTGCAAACCTAAAATGTAGGGGGTTAATGGTTCAAATTGAAAGTCCAATGACTAAATTTACACTCAAGTCAAAGTCTAGACTCTAGAGTGATATGTGTAAAAACCTCTACTTTGTAACTCAAGAAATCTTAATTAGACCAAAACCAACGGCTGACTATAAAGGAAATCAAGGCAAAAACAAGACTAATACTAACTAGACTAAGACCTCGTTCAATTCCAACTAGGCCTGGCTTCAATTTCACATCATGTTTTTGAGTAAATTTGGTCTTCAAACTTGCTTTTCCAAGAGCTTCTTGTTGCCTGCACCAGCATATTAGGAATTAGACTCATTAAAATACTACAGAAAAGGAAGAAGATCCATTTCATAAACTGAAAATACATGTCAAGTGGTGTGGAAAATCAACACTTACTTGGTTCTGTTTTCCCCTATCATATTATCTTCACGGCATTGTTCTGGATACCATCTTCTGATTGTTCGCTCTACAACAGTGTATTTTTCCAAACATGACGGAGAGGCAACACCGTTACCATTTTTAGTGATCCTAAGAACCAAAAGTGTCTTCACAACACTTCCACTAACTCGAGTAGTGCAATGAAGATCAGACCACAACCTCAACCGGCCATTTCCCTCATCCTCTCCTTCTGATAACACAAGCACAGCATATTCAGAATGGACCAGAGACGGGTGGTGCCGGTAGGCAACAAAATCCACTCCATAATTCAAACCCGACTTAACAACCCAATTCTTCATCCGAAGATGAGAATAAGCCTTGTAGAAATCAGGGAAATTCGGTTTTCGGGAGACCATGCACTGCCATAGCTCTACATCATCCTTTGGACACTTATCATCACCTACAATCTTGAGACACTTTAACGAAAAACATAGGTAAAAGGCTTCTTCTAGACCCAGCTGAAACCACTCATTATCCTTTTCAGCAGTAACAATGCGTTTACCAAAACACGAATGGTCAAGAAGATCAGTTTGCTCTGGTTTTACTGCTATAAGTACAGTACACCCAGCAAGCAATCCATGAGCATCTGATTGAATTAGCGATGACTGCAGCTGGGATACTATCTTTGACATGGGCTCTGCAAGAGCTTTAGCTTTGAAGCCCTTTCCTTTCCATCTGGGCTCCATTTAATGCTGAAGAAAGATTACATAATATGCTAAGCTACCAAATTTACTAACATATGGGAACTTACCAAAAACCAAAATAACTTGCACAGAAGGCCTTTTCACCAATATAACATAAGATTAATGGACTCCATAAAGCAAAATTTCTCACTGGCATTTTTACAAATACTAGGAATACAAATGAGAATTCTCCAAAAGGTACAAGCATTTGGAATTTCAAAGGGCATGTAGTAGTAGTTTCTTATATGAACGTCAGAATAGAACTTCAAAGAATTTATAATTACAGGTAAACAAATTTCGTCATCTTAATGGTCCTAACTGGGTTGCGCAGCCACAAAGAGAGAGGAAAAGAGCAATACCTGATATGCGTTGGCCAGAGAAGGGAGGCGGACGTTTCTGTGGGCAATGACGGCCGTTGCCAGCGGAGGAGGACGACGGGTCTAGGGCTCAACCAATCTCTCCTCCTACCCTCTCTCTCTCTCTCTCTCTCTCTCTCTCTCACGCCGTTAACGCGTTCCAGTTTCCAGATTCGGGATTTTGATTTGGTATTACCAGTTAAGAACCGGGTCAAGTATTTGGTAGTAATGGATTTCTGATGTGTTAAATATATTTTTGTAATTTTTTAATCAAAAAATACTAAATCATTTAAAAAGATGTCATGTCAGATGTCACTCACTAGTCACTACTCTATTAGTAAAGTAAGTAACCAGACTAATGGCAAGGAACAAAATAATTTGTAGTGCGTTTTTTTTTTTTTAAAGAAATATATGTCTATAATATTTTTATAATTAATTCTAAGTAACTAATATTACTTACAGTTACAAATAAAAAAAAGGAATTCAAATGGTGTGTTTAAATTAAAACCATCAGCACCTTACCATTAGGATTAATAGTATGGAAAAATTACACTTTATAACACTAAATTTTACCTCATATTACATTTTGCACCATAAATTTTTCAAATACACATTTTTCCTGTTAACTTTGACAAAAATTCAAAGTTTAGGTTGCAAAGTGTAATTATGGGTATAATTTAAGGTGATAAACTGTAATTTCTTATTGTTTTTAAAGGATTAAAAAGATGGTCAATTAGGTTTTTTACATAGTGCCAAACTTTTCCATCTAAGTTAATAACAAACTTGATGTTAGGGTGCAAAGAGTAATAAAGATCATAGTTTAAGGTGCAAAATGTGCATTTGAAAAATTTCGGGTGTAAAGTGTAATTGATGATATAGGTTAGGGTGGTACAATGTAATTTTTCCTAATAGAAGTATTATGAAAATATTGTGGACGTAATACTTCTTTTTTTGAAACTAAAGGACTAATAGTATTTATTTGAAACATGAGTAACCAATTGCGTCATTTAAGTAAACTTCAGGGACTAATAGTGCATTTTGATCAAATTTTAATTTATTTATAGTTGGGTATTAGTGAGGATTCTTTATTATGCATGTGGCATAAGGGATGGTATCAATTTGTCACAATTATAATTTGTCACAATTATGATTTCTAAGACCTAATGTTTATTATGTAGTATATGATTATAGACATCACATTTTGTAACCTCTGTTAAACATTGCAATGGGCAAAACCACCACTTTAAGACATAAGGTGATTTTGACCGTTGGATTTCTAAATTCTTCATTGAAAACAAATATAGAAATCCCAACAATCAAAATGATATATTATATGCTTCAATTGAATTACCAAATTAAAAGTTATAGTCAAATCAAAGTTTAACAGTTAATACACATTTCTATGATTAAGACTAAACACATGTGATTGTAATTGATTCCTTAGAATATTAATTCATTTAATTATCATGTGACATAATCCTATCAGTCTAGGTTTAGGAAAAACATATTTGAAAAAAATAGTTTTGCATCTTATACAAAAAAAAGCATCAGAAAATTAATGGATCTATTTTATTCATATGAGATAACAAGGAATGTTTGAATTTTAGAAATAAAGAATAGAAAAGTGTACATTGATGCAGTGAAATTCAAAACAAATAAGAAGATTGGATTTGGGAAGGCCTTGATCTTCATCATAATTCCACAAACGCCCAAGATGTGCGGTCTCTTAATTAGTTCTGTATTTTTTTTTTTCTCTCAAAAGCTTGTATTCTTCCCAAAAACAGTTTTTTTTTCCTCAAACATACAAATAACTAACTGGGGCAGCTATTTTATATTAAATAATTAACTGATTATCTAATTGGGTTGACCTTTTAGGACAAATCAACTAGGTTAAGGGTTATAGTGTGTGGCTTGGGATGGGACCAAATGAACAAATAAAGTTTTAACTCCAATGAGCTTTCGGCTTATCCGTCAACTTTTGATAAGTCCAAAGTTGCAATTAATTGTACTTAATAAAACTATAAAAATATAATTGCATTTTAAGCTTTATTAACAAAATTATATCACCATACTTTATAATCTAATCAATTAACCCCTTCATGAAAATATTCACAATAACACAAAGTCATCAAATACAATTGTCACTTTGAAAATTATTATCTCTTGATCATTGAGTTCCCGATTTAATCTTTTAAATTATTTATATATTTATGAAAAAAATTATAATATGTAAAGTTTAGTTACTCTTTACTAAAGTAGTTAGACGTAACACTTTGAATAACTAAACCCATTAAAATTTTTTCAAATGAATATTTTATATCTCTAGAAAGAGATTATTTCTTGTCTGTTTGGGAACAATATATCTAGCTTTTTATTGAAAATTTTTTTTGTTGAAATTGTGCCAAAGTATACTTGTACTTCAAAAAATTGAGAAAAAAAAAATTTTAAAAAGCTGTATATAAAAACTAAAAGCTAAAAATTGAGCTTATAAGCTTAACCTAAATAAACACAAACATCTTGAGAATATGAGTCTTCTCAACATTACGTATGATTGCCTAACATACAAAAGTTTTGACTATTAGATTAAATCTCATTTATGATATATTAAAGTAACTTACATTTCATGATCGGTTTTACAATCCTCTTAGGATTGAGAGTTTATGTAAATAAAAGTCGTGAGGTTTATTATCTAGTTGAAAGTCATTAATAGAATAATTAATCTCATTGCGATTCAATTTAATGTTTATTATACACTTAAGACACATCAACAAATCAACTAAAATTTTCCAGTTCCATGATCAAGACAAATTATCTAAGTTGACATGTTATAGTTTTCACAGATGAAATTTCCAATTTCATCATCGACTACGAATTAAGGTTTTGAATTTTTAAAGAACTTATGATTTATATCTTCTGTGACTAAATCACATAAATATATCATAAGAATTATATGATAATGTCCAAATATTTATGCTACCGTTATTTTAATACATAATGGCATACATAACAACAAACAATAGGATTTTCTAATCCTAACAAAAATTCACCAGATCATTTTTAGTTCTAACGAATATATAGTCTAGGTTTTATATCAAATATATTAAAAATAAGTGCTTAATTAAAATAACTACTTCCAAAATATCCAACAGTCTTATTTGATCCCAAAACGGCTAACTTTTAGATCACTGAATAAGATGGAATTCAAAAACGGATTGCAAAACATTAAAATTGCTATGAAAAACAAGTGAAAAACAATTGTCAACTCATATTGAGGGGAGATTTTAGCATAGTAATTAGTAAAAATACGAATTAAGATAAGCCTTTTCATAATAAATTTGTTAAATTTGAATTTTGTTTTTCTAATGATACTTTTTTCACCTCAATCAGGAGTATGAATCGAAATTTATGGTCAAAATACTGAGACATGCTTAAACTCTAAAATTCAACCGTTTTGACTCGATTTTTGTGATTCCAACTTATATCCAATGAATTTTTGAGATAGAGACCTAAATTTCTCAGTTTAGGAGAGTCCCAAACTCATCCAAACTTGTCAACTAAGGCCATCCCCTCCCTCTATAAATAGAATAGGAATTCATAATTCGAAGCACACAATTTCCTAAAAATCCAAAGTAAAGCTAGTAATCCTTTCATTCGGCATTAACATGTAACCAACTCCCTATTGCTCAACTCTCTAATCTCTAGAACCCTACAACATTCCCAAATTCATCCTAAACAAGAAACCATTGTGCTAAGATCATCTCTTTTACCCTAAACTAATCATCAAGGCTCACGCATGTAGATCGTTTTTCATTTTCTTTATTTCAATAAGAAAAAATGTTTATCTTCAATGATATAGATAATTTAGAATCAAAGAATGCTAGATTTCAATTGAAAGTCATATGTTGATTGGTGTTCAATACTATTTTTTTCATAACCATAGATGCTAAATCTTGTTTTTCAGTGAATGGCATGAAATTTGCTATCTTTTTATATGACATGTTGAATGATTAGATGACATGACATGATGGTACCACCTCTTAATTTATTGTCAAATCTAAGATCAATGGTTCATAGATTATAGGTCATATAAAATGTAATTATCATCTTTTTAAAGTCTAACCAGGACTTCAAGCCATGCAATTTTCCTTATATTGTATCTACGACCAAGGCAATATAATCTTCTTATTATATTTGAATGGATGTAAAGTAAACATTTTTTATCAATAAAATAAAGAATTATTTTAGTGCATGTTTTTTTTTTTTCATAAATTAGAATAAGTGATAACTCAATGTGTACAACCCTTAATCAAGGGGACAAATATCATTAGTCGATCAAACTGCCCATTTTAAGAGACTCTTAACATGAGCTCACCCACTCATATGGGATTAGTCAAAATACAACTAATCTGCAACCTTGATCTCTCATAATGATATCTTAACAAACAAACAAACAAAAAAATCATTTCTTGGGGCCTAAATTTACTAGACATGGCAAAACGAGCAGGTTAGGTCAATCGGGTTGAACCATATATGTCCATACAATTTTTTTATTTAAAAAAAATGTATTAACCACTTGATAAGTTATGTAGCAAATTATATGGTGTGAAATGCATTATTTTGAATTCACCACCTATACCAACAAAAGAACTTAGCTCAATAAGTTGATATTTGTTCAATAATTATAAAATTATACAAATCCTAACAATGCTAACCAAAACAAAATAGCACAAACACAAAAGAATATGGTCTACCATTTGAAAATTTAATTAAAACAAACACACAAGTTTCACCACCTAAGTTATGTAGCAAATTATATGGTGTGAAATGCATTATTTTGAATTCACCACCTATACCAACAAAAGAACTTAGCTCAATAAGTTAATATTTGTTCAATAATTATAAAATTATACAAATCCTAACAATGCTAACCAAAACAAAATAGCACAAACACAAAAGAATATGGTCTACCATTGAAAATTTAATTAAAACAAACACACAAGTTTCACCACCTAAGTTATGTAGCAAACTATATGGTGTGAAATGCATTATTTTGAATTCACCACCTATACCAACAAAAGAACTTAGCTCAATAAGTTGATATTTGTTCAATAATTATAAAATTATACAAATCCTAACAATGCTAACCAAAACAAAATAGCACAAACACAAAAGAATCTGGTCTACCATTTGAAAATTTAATTAAAACAAATACACAAGTTTCACTTCTATAGAATATCACCACCCCAAAAATAGAGAACAAAATTATAAATGTCTTATTTGATAACTAATTTGACAAAGAATAAAAATATATAAGAAATTTACAATCTTAAAAACTAATTTCATAATCTAATATCTTAAAAAATAATCTAATAGTTGTGTTTAATTTTAAATACACTATCACTTTGTTTCAATTTGGAAATATATATCAAAGTTTGATTGTTTATTTATGTGGGGCGTCTGAGGACCGAGAAGAATAAGGAACAAGATGTCTTGCACCAACTCATTTGAAAAGTGCACCTAACTCGAGGAGTTGGTCTATCTGAGAAAAGGATGAAAAAGGAACTTAGCATCTTATGAGCACACGAATGGGAGAAATAGAATTTTAGGAGAGGATCGGTACGGTGGGAGGAAGCTTCCTGAAAGGGTCTACCTTCCTCTCCTACATTGAATGCTCTGTAACAACCTTATCAGCTGTATTAATGAAGAAGTGACCCCTAAATAGTGTTTTCATAACTAGTAACACCTTCTACCACCTTTAGTAGAACCTTAATGGGACAAGTATTGAGGGAAGAACTTTGAGGCGTACGAGTGGAGGGGCAGGATGCTAAGAAGGATGATATATAAGAGGAAAGAAGCTCTATAGTTGGGTGGGGGCTGAGAGAAAGAGAGTAAGAAATAGAAAAGTGAACAATGTATAACTTGATAAAATCCTAAGTAAGACCTATATAAGAACTCTTCCTCGGAAGTGACCGAGGAGAATTTTTCTAACCATTAACTACCTGATTTGTTCCTTTATATTTGAAAACTACTTCACTAGCCTTCAGCTTAGCTTGCGACTAAACTGTAATTGTCTTTCCACCTCTACACAAAACAATTCTATTGTTTGGGCTTGAGTTGAAATACAAGACACCATTATTCTAAGTGGGCTTAGACTGCTAAACCCAATTCTTACAACTTATTTATACATGATATCATTTATGAATATCATGTCACTATTAAGTAACATACACTTAAAGAGACATCATCTTTTATTTTGAAAAGCCGTTTATTTTTATTATGAAATATTAAAAAATAAGCCTAAGCATTTATAAATTATGTCAATTTCATTAATATACTCTGGCTTCATTTTTTTCACACTTATAAAACACTTCTCATACATGTCTATAACTTCAAATATATGTTTTTTTTACGTTACTTCAACAAGTTAACATGTCTCATGTGGGACTCACATTATATTTGTCAATTAAGTTTGAGTTATGCATTGTAAAGCCCAAAAACAAATAGGTTAACCAACCATGTCTTCATTTATTTATTTATTTTTACCCAAAAAAAGTTATAATAAACTAGTCGAACCATGAGTTAATCAGGTTGGATTGGGTTGACCCACAAAAAGGGTCAAGTCACAAATCAACCCATTTTACTTCGGGTCAAACAATGGTAGTTTGGGTCGGGTTGTATGGACCCAACCCATTTTGCCACGTCTAAGATTTACATTTTACCTTTAGATACAAAATATATTTAGAGAGAAGGTCTTGGATTCCATATACAAATATTAGTTTAAATGCATGAATAAAGTATGAAAGGAATTTTTATTTTTTATTTTTTATGAAATGTATTGATATAGATCTTAAAGTCATAGAATTTTGTAGCTCATACTTGTCTCTTGTCTGTTCAGAAAACCTTATTTTGAAATGAAATTGATGGAGAACTCACAAAGTGTAAGTTCTAGCGAAAAATGGCGTCACATATTCACGATATATAATTTTTTTTTTCCTTTTAATTATACATATGCATTTGATAGGTCTTAAACCCGATACCTCACCCTATATTCGGTACTTATAAGAAGAGCCCCCAATTGAGCTAGAGCTCATTGGCCAGGACTCACAATAAATTTGTGACTAGCTGCCGAAATCTAATTATCACCTGAAATTATGTGACACGATTATCACCTGAAGCAGTCCCAAATATGTGACACAATTATTACCTTTATCACCTGAATCAGTCCCAAACATGACACAATTATTAACTGAAATTATGAATGCCTCGCTGTCAAAATCTAATTTAGAATACTTTCAAATTTTCAATTATAACGGAGCATCAAATCAAATTAATAGTATGGATTGAATATTTTAGCTGCTATATAGTCTTCTAGTAACATTAATAAACTTTTGTTTGTAATGCTTGTTCTAGCTGTGACGCTGCAAATATATCACCAGAAGAATTTAGAACAGACTTTGCACATCAGTGGCAAGCATATACTGCCCAGAAATGTGAGCTCCATCTATAAGTGCCTCCACTACCTTGGTTAACCTTCTATTCTTGTCACCAGAGTTGGCATGCCAAGTTTCTGCTTTTGAGCACAGAATACCAGTCACTGAAACTGAATTATCTTTACAAAAATGAATGCAGATATGCATTTCCAGAGTCTTAAAATTAATCAGGATATGCTTTTAACTTGAGGTAGTGGCAAGAGGGATCTCAGACACTTTTACGACTACAAAAAGAGCTATCACAATTAAATTTCCACTTTTTTATAACTGCAAACCTGCAGTTTAGAGGAGGAGAATATATATTTATATGTGTCTAGAGGCCAGTTCTAGAAGACAAGATTATAACTCAGTGCATATATAATTCTGAGACTACATCCACATATTCATTGATAGTAAGAGCCTTCTTTGACTCTACAGATCTGAACTATTCATCTACAATGTCTTCTGGAGAATAAAGAACACCTAAATACAACAAAATGGAGCTGCCATCACTAGGCGGATGCTTGTTGTATCATGGAAATGTATTTCAATTTATTTTAATTCATATCTCACCATTGTTTTCATGAGATCAAAAAGTAGTCCAATTTCCATTAAGTACATGATGAAAATGTTGATTATTTTAGGTATTTTGAGAAATGAAATCATGAACATCGTGAAGCGTCCATTGACCCATTACAAACAAAAAAAAAGTATAAGGAACAAATATATACCAATGAATGGTGACTTAATATCCAAACATGAGCAAATGTAATTGGGCAAGAACCAAGAACATGGAAGAATATATGGAAAACAAATTCTATAACAACCTAGTCCAATTCAATCCTGTCATATTAAAAAAGAAAACAAAAATGTTGACTTAGTATCCATAAGAAAAATGGCCTCGAACATAAAACCTCCTCACACAATCCCCAAATGGAAATCCGCAATTTAACCACATATTCACAGATCGTATGAAATCTCTAATGCAGAGTTTGGAAGTTTAGGACTGTCTTACCTCATTTAATGCAGATTGGGTTTGTTGTTCAACTTCACGTACTTGTTGCACTGTCATCCCATACCATTCATCAATCCAACTAAAACAATTCCGATGACTCTCCAAATAAAGAGCCTTTTCACCCTACAGAAAGCATAAAAAAGCATCAATGAGGTTTTTGCTTTTGGGTGCTTAAGGAAAACTCTGATAATTCTGTTTATTTTATATTTGATGAAATATAAGGGCAAAATCATGTATCCACCAACAAAAAAAAAATGAATATACATGAAAATTAGAATATACAGCTAAAGATCAATTCCAGTTAACACTATGGATAATTCAGCAATTCCAAATGCATGTATCTTCAATTTTTCAATTTAAAAAATTAGTATAACAATGCAAGGAACTTTAGTATAATAATGGCAAGTTCCTTGGTGCAATGGTTAAGTGCCTTCCACCCAAAGCGACATGTTGTGGATTTAAGTCTGAGATCAACCCCTCCAAAAAATTGGAGGTAAGGCCACCTACCAAACACTTCTTCCAAATCTTGTAAAAGTGGAAACTTTTTTGCGCACTAGATATGACTTTTTTTTTAGTAATTCATTGTTGCGCAACCAACTTTGTAGTATTAGTCAATAAAGCAAGTCCAAGTTTTTTCCCCCACTTATCATCCATTCAAAGTTTTTCAATCTTTCCAAGATTTGTCACTTTACAAAGTCAATCAGTAGTTCACTCGATGAAATTTGATAGGGATGACAATGAGGCAGGGCGAGATCGGACCAAGGGTGCCTCATCCTTGCCCCATCCCCTCTTTGGGGTCAGGAAAACCCATACAGGTTAGGGTGGGTTCAGGTAAAGTTGGAGGTATTTAGCCATATTTGATAAGGTGGCTTCAACATAAATGAAGTAAAGATTATAAAGGAAGGGGAGAGACAGTTGCAAGATACTAAAAGAGAGAAAACACAATTGTTTGTGGGATGGTAATAAAATATGTACAAAAAATTATAAGTAAAACGTATTAAAAAAATTAAACAACACACACACACACACACACACAAAATCAGAGTGGGGTTGGGTGGGAGGAGGCATGCAAAACCTGTCCTTGCCCCGTCACCTCTTCGGGGTGGGGAAAACCCGTAGAGGGCAAGCCATTTGATAGCCTGTCTTTTTTTCCATCCCTAAAATCTGGCTTTTCAAGTTGGCCCTTTTTTAGTTATTGTCCTTCAAACTAGTCATGTTAGTAGCCTGTCTTTTTTGCCATCCCTAAAATTTGCCTTTTCAAGTTGGCCCTTTTCTTTAGTTATTGTCCTTCATACTAGTCATGTTAGCAGCCTGTCTATTTTTCAAGAAAAGGTATTGCCTCTCAATCAAGTTCCTAATACAATCTATAATTTTTGCTTTTGAAAAGTGATTAAATTATTATAGAAGAACAGGTAAGAGTGACAAAGCCCAAGTTATGAACTAAATTTTCCATACATGCAGAATTGCATCAACCCCCCAACAGCAGCATGATCTTAAGACCTGGAAGGCAATGGCCAGGAAAAATCCAAATATGCATGCTATTACATCCTTCATGGATGACAGAAAACTAGTTTAGTTAGTTGCTTCAATTGGTGCTATCTTTCATACTCTTAACTCCTGTAGAAGCATCCAGCACATGGTCCCAAAAAAAATCAACTATTAGACAGGCTACTATGTCTATGGAATTACAAATTGAGTCTAATGAAGCTCAACAAACATCTTGAAAACCAAGGGAAAAGATACATAATGTTCAGCCTTTTGGTAACTTCCATAATGCACCAACATAGATGAAACAAAAGTTTCCTGCCTTTTATTTCCTCTTGTAATTATATGTTATCTGCTGATTTTGTAAACAAAACAATTGGCCTTATGCACACAATTAAATTGAGCACAGAACATTGATTCTTCAATCTTCATTATAAGTAATAATCCAATTGCAAGTGTATATTTTAATTCAAATTTAAAATTTGCTTAAGTCCTATTGACATCTTTCAACTTACTGATATATGGCATGTTATTAGGGTAAGCAACCCAGGCGAAGTGTGGGCATCTGCCTTCACCAAAAAAATTGTATCGAAATCAATATCTCAAGAATTGTTCAAAGCAAAGAGGTTTTACCGCTACTAGAGCTTGTTCAAGTCGGTATCCAAAGCCCCAGTATGGTGCATCAATTGTTACCAATTTGTATGCTGTCATAACAGGATCACACCTATCCTGCAAACAAATTTCATGAACAACGTAGAATATATTTTTGAATGAGGATTTAAGAGACATGCAAATCATAGGAAAACAACAATTGTTTTGCAAGATAGTTGATCCATGAAACTGTGGTAGCCAAAGAAAATGTTAAAGCGTGAGTTTGAATAACTAAAAATGTCGTATTCAATGCAAAAAGCTCCCACTTTTGCAGAGATTGGGAGTAAGGATTGGTAGTAGCTTTACCACCCCCCCCCCCCCTCCTTTTTGTGGAGATCCACAACCTATCACTTTTGGTGGAAGGCACTTATCATCGCACCAAGGCCCGACCTCTTGCGAGGGTGAATTACTACTTAATAAAAAATGATAACCGGTCTACATATTTTATCTACAAATTTTTGAGCCTTATGTAAAGTGAGGTGAGGGATCTAGGGACTCCCCCCAAAAAGGGAAGAGAAAGAATGGGGCTTTCTTTGAAGGAGAAAGCTACAAACAATGGGATGATTCTTGGAAAAGCCATCAAAGAGGGAAAGTGAGTTATCAACATGACAGGCCCACATGACAATTAGAAAGAAAATAGTAACTGAAAGAATTAAGCCAAGTTCCTTGAGTAGCAGCATCCATACAAATATATATTACAGGATCAAATAACATGTAACAACCTGCCATCCCTCTAAAAGTGGGCCACGGCCAGTTCTTTCTGATTTGAATTTGGTGAAGTCCACATTGTTATTTCCGATCAGATAACTCCAATAATTCGTTTCAGTAGAAGCTATATCAATATATTCCACTTCCCTGGTTGCTAGTTGTTCTTCACTTAGACCATGCACCTAGATTTTCAGCTACACAGTTGAGAAAGGCCAAAATAACGAACAACAAATAACAAACAAAAAGTTGAAAAAAGTGTGAACTTATATTTGATTAAAGAAAAGTTAAAGCCATGCAATTGCTAATATAAAGATATAGATATAAAGCAGCCAAAGAAACAAACAGTTAATTGTCTTTTCCAGTCTGATCAGTGTGTGCATGCCTCTATCTCCTCTTCTACAATTAGTAAATGGGTACCTTTGTTTATGCCCAAAATGATGGTATGGACAGAAGGGCTTTGTGGACAGACTTGGACTCTATTAGACTTTCTGCTCGGCATTTTCCTTGGTTACTAGCAGAAGATTTTGATGTGGTTTTATCTTCTTTGGAGAAATCTGGAAGGGAACCTCTGAGTATCTACAAGAAGGTGTTTGTCGAGAGTTGAAGTTTTGGTACATAGTTTTTTGGGACCCATTTTTACTTGGAGTAACAGAAGGGATGAACAGGCTTTTGTTGCTAAGAACCTTGATAGAGTTCTTGCTAATTTAGCTTAGTTTAGCCAGTTGGTAGTAGAGTTTGGAGGTGGAGTATCTAATCATTGTTATTCCATAATTACTTCTGGGGATAAACCAAATTTTGGTCCAAAGCCTTTCAATTTCTTTAGGTTTTGGGCTGATAATGAAAATTTTCTTGACTGGGTTAGAGAAGCTTGCAATGGTGTGTATCATGGTTCCGCAATGTTCATTCTTTGTAATAAGCTAAAAGCAGTAAAAGCTACTTTGAAGAAGATAAATGGTAATCAGTTCAATTGCTTGTCTCAAAGGATTGTTAAAGCTAGGCTGGAATTGGAGCAGGTGCAAAGTCAGCTTCTTTCCTTCCCTAGTGTTGAGTTGGTTAGCAAAGAGAGGGAATGTTTGCATCATTACCTTTCATTGGTTACCTTTCAACACCCCTGGAGTTGGAGCCGGTGCAAAGTCAGCTTCTTTCCTCCCCTAGTTTTGAGTTGGTTAGCAAAGGGAGGGAATGTTTGCATCATTACCTTTCATTAAGTAATGCAGAGGAATCATTTATAAAGCAGAAATCTAGAAATTCTTGGCTCAATCATGGGGATCAAAATACTAGCTTCTTCCACAGAGCTTTAAGCATTAGGACAGCAAGGAATTTCATTACATGCTTGGTGAATGATGGAGTGAGGATAGAGGATACTAAAGCTATTAAAGAGCTTGATGTGAATTTCTTTAAGAAGCTTCTCGGCCCTCCTTCAGGCAAGCTTAATGATGTTGACATTGGAAAAATTGACTTGTTTCCTGTCCAACAAAGCTATTTTACGAAGCCTGTGTCTGGCCAGGAAATCAAGAGCATTTTTTTCTCAATGAAAGATGATAAAGCCGCTGGCCCTAATGGTTTTTCTGCTTTCTTTATAAAAAGTCTTGGCCTATATTGAGGGGGTTGTTATTAGTGCAGTAAAGAGCTTTTTCAATACTGGCAAGTTGCTTGGTGAAGTTAATCCTACTAACATAAATCTTGTCCCAAAAGTCCCAAACCCACCAAAGATGGGAGAATTTAGGCCTATATTTTGCTGCAACTTTATATACAAATGTATTACCAATATCCTTGCTAATAAATTGAGACTTCGTGACCTTGTGATGCAGGAGCAAAACCAAAATTATTTTAAAATTTATATTTTCAGATTTAATTTTTTTTATTTATCTCATAGGAAATTGGATAGTTTGTAGACTTTTATTCGGATAGGTATTGGATTTGATATTAGATAGGGATTAGTATTTGAGTTCAGTTAGGATTAGTTTCATGTCATTATCTTTCTCTTTATTTCCTAGAAGCTCTAGCTCTATATAAGCTCCTGATTTATTTGTATTTGAGAAGAGATTATTGATTAATGAGTTTCAGATTGGAGGTTTTCCAATCCATTGGGTGCTAATTCCTAACACCGTAGGTGCTGATGCCTAAGTTTTTTTTGCTAGGTGCTGATTTTAAGCGACCCCTAGGTACCAATTCTTAGGGTTTATCTTCTAATTTTCTTCTTTTGCTGATGCTGATTCATAGACTGGTGTTGTATGTGCAAACAGAGTGGGGAATCGGTGGATAACTTCTTCTTCATTGCCCTATAGCATATGAGCTGTGGACAATGGTATTTAGCTTGTTTGGAATCTATTGGGGTATGCTGCAAAGGGTTGTGGAGGTGTGTGCCACATTGCTTAATGTGGTGTATTTGGAAGGAACGGAATGCCAAAAGCTTTGAGGGATGTAAACATTCTATTCTCAAGATTAAGTCTTTCTTCTTTCATAATTTGATTGGGTGGAGCTTAGCTCTACAATCTTTGTCTTGCTCCTCTATTTCTAATATGTTGGATCTTTGTAATTTGGGTTCTTGATTGATTTTGTTCCCTTAGTACATTTCTAGTGTACTTTGGTTTCTTTTTGTTTTCAATAAAATTTTTTGTTACTTATCAACAAAAAAAAAAAAAATCTTGTTCTTTTATTTTCTCTAGATTATCCTGCATCAATTTGGTATCAGAGCAAAACAGATCTAATTTCAAAAAAAAAAAAAATCCTCGTTTTTCCTTTTCCACCCATCACAAAACCATCTGTCAAATGTCAAAACCCAAATTACCGTGCTCAGCCACCCTGCCACCGTGTCAGCCATTTCAATTCATTGTATCCAATACCTGAAATTTTGGTCAGATCTCACTGGTCTTTCAAAGTTTCACATAAAACTAGACTCAACCAATTCTAATACAAGATCCGACCCATCATATTGAAAACCCAAAACCAATCAGTGACTTCCCTTTGACGTTCTGCGGTGCCAGGCCCAAGCTATAGAGCGCATCAGCTTGAAGTGCAATGCTCAGGTTCAACTCAAGTGTGCAAGCTCACGTTCTTATCACAATTTTTTTTTTTTTTTAGAGATTTAATGGTAGCAGTTCAACCACCTATTTTTTATGGTTATCAAGATGACAACCCATGGAATTTCAAATTTTGGATATTTGCGGTGGAACAATTCTTTGCACAAGTGCATTTATCAAATGACAAACAAAAAATATGGTATGCCAAAGCAAGAGTTTCTGGTAGAGCTTTGAAGTATTGGAATCACTATGAGAACGTAAACTTTCAAAGGCATTGGTCGCTAATTACTTGGGAAAGCATGAAAAAAGACCTTTGCATTGTATATTTCTCGCAAATTTTAACAAGAATAAAGAGTCAATTGCAAAATTTGATCATTATGGTCATTTCCAAGATCAGAGTCATTCATGAAATATCTACCATACGTCAAGACTTAGAAGATCTAATAAAAAGGATTCAAAACCTGTTACTTCAAATGAAACAAAAGGAGACTCAACTTGATTCAATGGGGGTATCAAAAATGATAGATCACAATGAGATTACTGATTCCCACATAGAAGACAATGTTGGTAATGGAATCTTGCTAATGAAGGGAGATCAAGTACCACCATACTCTGATGTTGACAAAGAAGTAGAAGCCTATTTGAAGAATCACCCATGGTGCATGAAGATCTACAGTTTGATGAAATCAAAAAGGTTGATAATCCAATTCCACACATTGATTTTGTGATTCCAGAAGAGTTTCACAAAGTGGAGTATGAGGTTTATCTATTTTCAATGCTTCCAAAGACGATTCCTCAACTGTAGCAAGTGTTATGTGTAGAGTTTTCATCCTTCAATGTTTTAAAACTCAAGGTCAAGTTTTCTCTAACGAAGGGAGCATGATGTAGGAGCAAAACCAAAATTATTTTAGAATTTATATTTTCAGATTTAATTTTTGTATTTATCTCATAGGAAATTGGATAATTATAGACTTCTATTTGAATAGAGATTAGATATGGATTAGTACTTGAGTTCAGTTAGGATTAGTTTTCATTAGCTATTATCTTTTAGCTCTTTATTTCCTAGAATCTCTAGCTTTGTCTAAGCTCCTGGTTTATTTGTACATGAAAAGAGACTATTGATTAGTGGGATTCAGATTGGAGATTTTCCAATTCGTTGGGTGCTGATGCCTAAGTTTATGAGTTATTTTATTTTATTTTAATTCTTATGGTTTCTATTTTAATTTTCTTGTTCTTTTATTTTCTCTTAATTGTCCTGCATCACCTTGCCTTGCTGATATCATTAGCCTTAGCCTAACAACATTCATTCCCAATAGATGCATTGCTGAAAATATTCTTCTAGCCCAAGAACTTGTGAAGAATTATCAAAGAGCAAAGGGTGTTCCTGTGCTATAACGGCGGACTTGATGAAGGCTTATGATTCTATCCCTTGTGACTTTATTCTACAATGCCTCACTGCAGTTGGAGTTCCTGCAATCTTTGTGAATTGGGTCAGGGAATGTATTTCTTCTGCCTCTTTCTCTATTGCATTGAATGGTAGTCTTGTGGGGGATTTTAAGGGTGGCACAGGTCTCAGACAAGGGGATCCTTTGTCATCTTACCTATCTGTTCTTGGGATGGAGGTCTTCACTAGAATTATGCATTGCAAAGTCCAGGAGGCTGAGCACTTTAAATTCCATCCAAATGACCTTCGAATACTTAGTGCAACTAATGTGAACTCTATCAAAGTTATTGAGTTAGGTATTGAGGAGTTTAGAAGATTTTCTGGCCTTTGTGCTAATCCTTTTAAGAGTGAGATTTTCTTTGGGGGAGTACTGAACAGGTTGAAAGAGAGTATTCCGAACATCGTCATGTTCAAGAAGGGGCATCTTCCTGTGAGGTATTTGGGTGTTCCTCTCATTTCTGGTAAATTGAGATACCAAGATTGTTTGCTCCTGTTGGAAAAGATCACATGCTAGAATCTCCTCTTGGGCCTCCAAAGTGCTGAGTTTTGCTTGCAGGTTACAATTGATACAATCTGTACTATACAGCATCCAGGCCTTTTGGTCCAATGTGTTTATCCGGCCTAAGAAGACTAAAGGCTATAGAAAAAAACTTGCTAGTTTTCTATGGAATGGTTCAGATGGCCTAGTGAAAGGGGAAAAAGTAGCCTGGAATGTCATTTGCTGCCCTAAGAAAGAAGGTGAGCTTGGACTGAAGAGATTGGAGGAGTGGAATAAATCTGTGTCATGAAATTTCTATGCCTTCTCTTCACTCAAGCTGGCTTTTTATGGGTAGCTTTGGTCAAAACCTATCTCCTTAAGGGCCAAAGCATACGGAGTGTCAAAAATCCTCACAATTGTTCTTGGGGGTGGAGAAAGATTCTAAAACTTAGGAGTCTTTTCCAAAAATCCAGGTGGGAGATGGAGCTAATATCTTCTTGAGGCTTGACTTTTGGAGCCCTGAAGGCCCCTATGAGAAGTTTGGTCATAGAGTAGTGTATGATGCAGCTAGTAGTGTTAATGTAAAACTTGCTAGTGTCATCTCTGATAGAAATTGGGATTGGGGTCATGCTAGATCAGAAGATTTGGTGTTCTGATAGCTAGATGGCTCCCTTCAGGTTCTGGTATTCTTTCTGTAGCTAATGCCTAGGATCAAACCAGGCAGCATAGACCTGTGGTGGACTGGTGGAAGGTGATCTGGTTTTCCAAAAAAATTCCAAGATGGGCTTTCATAGCATGGCCAGCAATGAAGGGTAGGCTATCTACCAAATAAAGTTTGGCTAATTGGACTATTACAAGTGACCTTCTGTGTGTCCTCTGTAGGTCTGCTCTGGAGAATAGGGAGCACTTGTTCTTTAAATGCTCCTTTTCTCATAGAATTTGGGGTAAGCTAATGTATTGGTGCTGCCAAGATAGGATTGGGGAGATAGTATTGTGGCCTGGGCTGTAAAGAGTTGAAGTGATAAGTCTTTGAAGGCTGATTGCAGTAGGCTAGCATTTAGCGCTGCCATTTATCAAATTTGGGCTAAAAGGAATGCTATCACTTTCTAAGGCTTGGTTAAATCTAAAGATCAAAATTGTGGAGCTTGTTAGTTGTTAGGGAGCAAATTGACTTTTAAATTTATGTGTTGTTAGCAGCATCCGTTCTTAAGCAAGTTCACCCTGTTTCTTCTAGTTATTAGGTGTATTGTACTCACGTGCTGATGTTGCTATCTGTTGTTAGCCTCTGCTTGGGGCTTGAGATTGTATTTTCAAGCCTTTTGGCTTGCTTGGATTCTGTATTTGTTGCTGGTTTCCAGCTTATGTTTCAATAAAGATTTTGCTTGATTATTAAAAAAACAAAAGGACAAACAAGAAAGAAAACATAGAATCCAATGCAAAATCATACAATTTAAGAGATGGAACTCCTAGCCTCTACCCCCCAACCCCCCCTCCCCCCCAACCCAAAAAAGAAAAATTTGCTACTCTAGATAAAGGTAGGATTTTAGTAAATTGGTCAAAGAAGAGAGAAACTTACATTTTCTGACTGCCCATTGCCAGACGTATGAACAGTTTCAATGGTTAACTGAAACCTGGGAAAATATGGGCACTGCAGAAATGTAAAACCAATAAGTATGCTCTTCACTATAAATTGAAATATTTGCACAAGAACATTTACTGAATGGGAAATTAATTGGGGAAGTTGTTACCTTCATTACTGGGTAATGTGGCATCCATTTGCAAATTAAGAATAAAAAAAAAAGGCATATTAATTTAAGATTTAAAAGGAACATGTTACACAGAGAATGATATCATGACGACGAGGCAAACCTGATTTGCATCTTGGGAATGCATTCCAGGCTTCCTCTTGCATGATCAGAGAATCTGCTGGAGCAAAAGTAGTAAGCCAAGAAGGAACTTTGCTGCAATAAGAATTGCAAGAGTAAGAGATTGTAACAGTTGTAACCATAAAGTTCATATCCACAGTAAAATAAGTCTCTAGCAGTGATTCACATAACAGAAATAAACTTAAATCGGGAAGAAGAAGAAAAGAATCTGACAGAACTTGTAAGGACTGATTCAACTGAATGGCAGCAATTATGATCATTAGAATCAAAATAATTACATTGATTATATAACCACTTGTACCGATCACCTAGCCAAACATAGGAATATGGCAATGGAAAATTTTGAAATAACAGGCTCATGTAAATTTGCAATAGATTGTATCAAGCGTGCAATGTGGCAGTCATAACACATAATGCTATTAGTCCAATATAAAGCAAACACCTTTGTCTAAGATTGCACTTTAGTCACCCAACTAAAATTTCAGGTCAGTCATTGCTCTTCAACCCATGAAATGCGGTCAAAAAAGTCTGACAAACTAATTATAAGAGGGCCTTGGAAAACAAAGGAAGCCACTTTCACATGCCGTCACAATTCAATAACAAATTCATTCTACCATACTTAGCATCACCGCCTTACCTTTGTAGGCGATAAACTTTATTAGTGTATCGACCCTTTCCAAGTACATCGTCTTCAAAATCTTTATTCTCCAAAACTTCTACCCCTTCATTACCAGTTGTGTGCTGTTGTGACATCTTCATGACCACATACGTATGAGCTACATGATACTACATGGCAAATGTGCAAAGTTTGTAATTAGTGGCAACCTCACAATCCAGTTAGGAACTAGACTGGGTATGAAAAATTTTATAGTACCTCTATGATCATAACCATGTATTTTCAAGTGTTCTAATCTCCATCATTTCTTCATGAAGATAAATAAAAGGACTAAGATTAGAACACTTGAAATGAACAATTCTGATCATAGTGGATATCATACCCTACCAAAGAAGACCCTTTATTATTACATATTTTGTAAACTTTTGATAATTTAAGCACATTCTCTGGGTTTACCTCTTCCAACGACATGGGCATGACAATCCGACTTCACAAAAGAACCCCATTTGAAAATTATATGGTTAAGGGAAACCTCCAAAAACAACAGAGAAATTTACTTGTAATAATTAACAATTGCATAAAGAAACTAAAAATAGCACTTCTACATAACCATAACCGTTACCGCATATTACTGCATAAAACTAGCATAAAATAAAATTATCGAAGTATCAGACTATAATGGGTCTCACTGATATTATTTGAAGTCGCTAAAATTAAACTAAGAAAAGAAACTACTGCTTGACAATTTTATCTGAAATGGGTCGACTACATTAAGGCAAAACTACATAACAAGAATTCAATTATTCATTTTTCTTAAACTATGAAACCTAAACTTAGTATTGAGGAAAACATAAACAACACTAAGCCCAATTATAAAACAACATTAGTAAAAAATTCAATTCAAAAACAAAATCATGCAACAAAAATTGTACAAAAACTTGAGAACAATTTGAAAGACAGAAAAAGGATACAATTCCTTGCAATGAACCATCTCCTGTAGATTGGAGCGTTCAAATGTAGAAAATATTTATGTAAAGCTGAGAGGGAGAGAGACAGAAAAGGAGAGTAAATGAGAGAAACAAAAAGAGAGAGAGAATATAAAGGGCATGTTCGAGTGAACACGAAAGACATACGAGGAATATGCTCTCTGCAGTGCGTGCGTGGTGCCCTATTGGACATTGTCAAGTAATAGTAGAAAGAAAGGCGCGCCTAAAGAAGAAGTGAAGGCTTTAAGCGCAAACGTAAACGTCAAGTCGTAGACAAAGTCCACGACTGCTTTCTTTTGACCGTTTTGTGGGCTTTTCACAATTGAAATGAAAGTGGCAGGAAAGTTCAGTTCTTCTTCTTTTAAAAAATTATTCTAATTCTTTTTCACCGTCCCAAACAGGGTGTCCCTTGTATTTTATATCTATATAATTCTAATGAGTAATGACTTCATTAACAAGTATGATGTATAGACTTTAGGAGTATATTTCTAAGTAATATTTTATGATACTAGTTTTTTTTTTTTTTAGGGGGTTTAATTTAGTTTTTTAGTTACCAATATCGACATCTCACGAGACTTGGCTATTTTTTAAACATTGGTTTTGAATTGACTAGTCTTCATCATTAAAAGGACCGTTCAAAAAAGCTACCATAAGCCAAAAGAAAAAACAGAAAATCATATAGATATAGACAGTCATCGACAATTCCAATTTTATTGAAATTTATTTTAAAATAAAAAATATATAAAACCTTTTGAGTTTTGTATTTGGGAAGTGGATTTAAAAGTCATAGGAAAAAAAATTCAATCATATTTAAAAAAAAAAAATTGTACTTGAGACGAATATAATAAATCAATTTTTATATACACACACTAGCCTCATCACACGTGCTTTGCGCGTGCGATGAGATTTTTTTTTTTTTTTGGGTCTAGTGTATTTAAGATTAGGAATTAAGGAAACCAAAAAAAATAAATAAATAAAAGAAACCAGTGAGTCTTGATAAAATATAAATAAATAAATAAAGCTGGAATGGTCTTGAGGGAAATATCAAAGTGGTTGAGAAGTTTTATTTTTAAAATTTTAATTTTTGAAAACATGTCTTTTTAAAATATGACTTAGTAGGAGAATGTCCTATTTTGTAGGCATTTTAAGTGGAGTAGGAGATATATTTTTACCAAGTTGTCCTCAAGTTTTACCTCTATTAAACTTAGGGTCTAAAGGTATTTTTGAATCACATAAAAATCCAGTCCAAAGAGGAGAATTCTCTTATAGATAATATAGATATAAAGAATAAGACTTAGATACAGTATTTAGGTGTTGTATTTTTTCTCATAAGATAGAAGTGTAATTTTTTTTAGAGAGGTTCAACATATGGCGTTTGGCCTTGATGATAGTTCTTTATCATCAGGCCAAGACACTAATCAGTTTTTTGTATAGATGGAGATTTAACCCAGATCTCTTATACAACTATCAGAGACTTTACCAATTAAGCTAACTAGAACCCACGAAGTGTATTTTTTTAGGTAAGTAGTCGTATGACTGAATTTTAAGAGGATAATCTAAGGAACAACATCTAAGGTACTATACCTAATAGTTCGTTTAGATTAAGGAGGAAGGGGGTAGTAGAGTAGAGTAGAATTGACCTAAAATTAGCCAATTTTTAGCCAATTCCACTCTATCCCACTCTATTCCCCCTCATTTTCCTTTCAATCCAAATGGGCCCTAGGTTTTGTCCATATATAAAAGTAGAGACCACATGTAAGAGTGCATGAGGTTCTGTGAAGTGTTATATTTTTCATTTAGGCTTCCACCTCAACAAAAATTACATTTCTATAAAAAAAAAAAAATGGAAGATACTATGTTCACAACATTTTCAGAAACACAAATCACAGTTGGTTAGTTATTATTGGTTCAAATTTAAACCTAACACTAAGATTACTATTTTGTCCCAACAATAACAACCTACTACTTAAGATTTGTTGTAAAAATGTTGTGAAAATATTGTAGACATATTATTTCTCAAAAAAAAAAAAATATTAGTTCATTGAATGTGTCTTGGATTAAATGCATATATTAATTATTTATAGGTGTGTACTAATTATATATATAAATAGTTTATTTGGTTATTTTCTTTAAATAAGAAAACAAAAATCTCATGTGGGAGATCATGAGGTTTTGCCATATGGCACAATTACACCATATAATAAATATCAATAATATAGAATAGATTAAAATACTATTATTATTATTTAAATTACAATATTCCTACATTGTTCTTTAATCCTTTAATTGCACTTTAAGTTAAAAAATTTAATGAACATGTGTGTGCAATTCTAATTTTTCACTTTTCATGTTGAATTCATTACTTCAACTAATTTCTATGACATACTCTTTTCTTTATCCTCTAGAGATTAAAAAATTATTTATCCCCTTAATTTTTGAATTACTTTAATTCAATAAAAATCTATTCATGTTTCCGCAATCTTACTTCATACCATTTCTTTAACATATTTTGAACATTTCATAAATCTTCTATAAATCTACAAAATATAATAAATGGGCGACCACAAACGCAAATAACCCAAACTGGTTGAAGGATTACAAACAGGTAATTCAAGCTAGTAATCTCCAATTCATAAAGGACGATCTTCAATTTATAACCTCAAAATAAAAATGTGTTTGACAAATGACAAGTACAACATGCAATAGAAATGGAAAGTGAGGACCACGCTAAAAGTGATTTTCGTTACAACTCGGATTGTGGCTTAGGAAATATACCAACTCAAATTGACGATTCATGGGTCGACCCGAACATTGGGGTTGAGGCTCGGGCGAGCGAGCAATTATGCTCATCACACCAGCACTTAGTGAGAACCAATAAGCAACCATCCATGTTCATCTCGAAGACTATATAATAAAGCCTATCAGGGAAGCCTCACATAGGACCTTTATCTCACTAAATCAACATATAATGCCATAAACCCCCCATAGGAGTAGGTATTAAATACTATTTGACAAAAAGGTACACCTAGCCTAGCTTGTAATGGGAGTAGCTCAACTTATCCATTACTTTAGCCAACCTGGGGTAGGGAGTTGTTAGGGGAGTCACTTTTTATACTTTAAAATCCATTTGAGATCGATTTATTTTGTTAGAATTGAAAATTTTTTACTGTAAAAATATTATAAATAAATATAAAAGTTAGCTGAAATAGTATAGTGAGATTCATAAATAGTACCAAAAAGTGCAATAAGACTCAAATAATAATAAAAATAAGCTGATTTTTTAAGTTTAAGCCAAACACACTTAAAGAGTCACACTAGTCACATGTCTCAAAATCCGTCTTTAATAATACTTGATACTTCTCCTGTTAAAAAAATTGTATAATGAAAATTTGGATTAAAAAATATTATGTTTAGCCCCCACAATTCAACAGTAACCCTTTTAAGTTGAAAGTTGGCTTAAAGAATCTAAAAAATAAATGAGCACCTTACCATAGAGTCTTTTGGCTAAATATTGTAAAAAATTGAGTTTTTTGTTGTTATGGGCACTGTTCCAAGTTATTTAAAAAAATGAGGAAAGAAAGTAAATTTCGGCAACAGTGTTACCGAAATTTTAACAAAAGTATGAGAGAAAAAAAGAAAAAGTAGGAGAGAGAAATTTTGGAATTTCGGCAACACTGTTGCCAAAATTCCTTTTGCCCTAGCCGCTGTCTGAGTGAGTGAGTGAGTGCCTAATGCCCAAAGTACTTGCGCGAGTGCCCGAAGCAAAAAAAAAAAAGTTTGTGGCATTCCCATTGCTAAAAATGGAGGGAAAAAGTAAAAAAAAAAAAATTGTAGCAATTGTATTGTCGAAATAGGGGGAAAAAAAATTGTGGCAATGTATTGCCTAAATAGGGGTGAAAAAGGGGAAGAAAAAAAATTGTGGCAATGGTATTGCCAAAATAGGGGGAAAAAGAGAGGAAAAAAAAAAAGAATTGTGGCAATGGTATTACTGAAATAGGGGAAAAGGGAAAAAAAAAATTGTGGCAATGGTATTGCCGAAATAGGGAGGGAAAAAGAAAAAAAAAAAATTGTGGCAATGGTATTACCGAAATAGGGGGAAAAAAAAAAGAATTGTGCCAATGGTATTGCCAAAATAGGGGGAAAAGAAAAGAAAAGAAAAAGTAAACAAAAGGAAAAACATTTGTGGCAATGGCATTGCCGAAATAGAGGGGAAAACCGTCTAAGACAAACGCAAGTACGCTAAATATTTGATTCTTATTCGTCTGTCTGTAACAAATTCAAGTACACTGAGTGTTTGATTCTTATTCTAAAAAAGTACATAAATTCTAAAAAGTACATGAAAGAAAGTTATAGAAAAAAAAAATGATTGATGCATACTATAAATAAATAAAAAATTGAGATTTTTGCAGAGATTTTTTGCAGTGACATTGTCGAAGTAGAAGGAAAAAAAAAATACATCCACAACATTTTTATTTTTATAATATTTTTACAACAAATCATAGGTGGTTAGTTGTTGTTGGTTCAAATTTGAACCTAACGCTAAGATACTTTTTTGCCCCAACAATAATAACTACTAACAATCTGCCAGTTATAATTTGTTCTGAAAATATTGTCCAAATAAAACTATATATAGTAAACATATTCTTATCTTTCAGTAGTTTTTTTGACCAGGTTTGTGTATATGTCATGTTCTTTCATTTCATATTGTAAAAGTATCTGTGAGGAGTCAATCAACCAATCAATTCACCTCTTCCCCCCATTCTTATTTTCTCCCTGAAAAGATTTCATTCATCCTTCCCAATAAAACCATCTTCAGAGATTCTTATTCTTTTTACTTTTTATGTACCCCTTTAGAGATTCTTATTCCTTTTACTTTTTATGGCCTCCTGGTGACAATTGATTTTTTTTGTCTTTTTATTTCTCCTCTTTCTAATAAAAGGCAAGTGCCCCTGAAGTTTTCTCACAAACTTACACTTCAACTTTTCATCTCTTCCAATTGTTCAGTTTTTCTTCAATTTTGCTTCAGCGTGCACAACTAAGAATGGTAAGTTTTGGGTTAATGTAAGTTTTTTTGCTTCAGCAATTATAATTATTGTTGTTGTTGTTGTTGTTGTTGTTGTTTTTATGGTTAGGACTACAAACATTTTTAGTATTGTTGTTATTTTGTGTTTATTTATTATTATCTAATTGCGTTTTTCTTTTTTTGCAAAATTTTCAGTTTTTTTTTTTTGTTTACACTGTGCACATCAATCATTTTTTCTTCCATAAATTTCTCTCATACATGGATAAGAATCTAAATAAGAATATATATGTACTTTAAACTGTACTAATAAAAATTTACCAAATACAACATAGTCTGTAAAAAGACAAAAAACCAAAAAGAATGACTTTGTGAGAAGACTTCAAACAATTACTTGTCACGGGGAGGCCATAAAAAGTAAAAAGAATAAAAATCTCTTAAGGGGGCCATACAAAGTAAAAATAATAAGAATCTCTGAAGATAGTTTTATTGGGAATAATGAATGAAATCTTTTCAGGTAGAAAATAAGAATGGGAGGAAGAAGTAAATTGATTGGGTGATTGACACCTCACAGGTACTTTTACAATATGAAATGAAAGAACATGACATATACACAAACTAGGTCAAAAAAACTTCTGAAAGATAAGAATATGTTTACTATATATAATTTTTATTTGGATAGTATTTTCCCAACAAATTATAAGTGGCAAGTTATTACTAGTTGTTATTGTTGGGGTAAAAAAGTATCTTAGTGTTAGGTTCCAATTTGAACCAGCAACAACTAACCACCTATGATTTATTATAAAAATAAAAATTTTGTCGATGTACTTTTTTTTTACTTCTATTTCGGCAATGCCACTACAAAGAATCTCTGCAAAAATCTCAGTTTTTTATTTATTTATAGTACACATCAATCATTTTTTTCTTCTATAACTTTCTTTTATGTACTTTTTAGAATTTATGTATTTTTTTAAAATAAGTATCAAACACTTAGTGTACTTGAATTTGTTTCAAACAGACAGATAAGAATCAAACACTCAGCGTACTTGAGTTTGTCATAGACAGTTTTTTCCCTTTATTTCGGCAATGCCATTGCCACAATTGGTTTTCATTTTGTTTATTTATTTTTTTCTTTTCTTTTCCCCCTATTTCGGCAATACCATTGCCACAATTTTTTTTTTCTTTTTCCCCTCTATTTCGGCAATACATTGCCATAATTCTTTTTTTTTTTTTTTTTTTCCCCCCTATTTCGGCAATACCATTGTCACAATTTTTTTTTTCTTTCCCCCCCATTTCGGCAATACCATTGCCGCAATTCTTTTTTTCTTTTTTTCCCCCCTATTTTGGCAATACATTGCCACAAATTTTTTTTTTCTTTTTCCCTCCTATTTCAGCAATACCATTGACACAATTTTTTTTTTTTTTTCTTTTTCCCCTCTATTTCGGCAATAACATTGCTACAATTCTTTTTTTTTTTTCTTTCCCCCCTCTATTTCGGCAATACATTGCCACAATTTTTTTTTTTTTTTCCCCCCTATTTCATTTCGGCAATACATTGCCACAATTTTTTTTTTTTTTTTTCCCCCCCATCGGCAATACCATTGCCACAATTTTTTCCCCCTATTTCGGCAATACATTGCCACAATTCTTTTTTTTTTTTTTTCCCTCTATTTCGGCAATATCATTGCCACAATTTTTTTTTCCTTCCCCCCCCTTATTTCAACAATACATTGCCACAAATTTTTTTTTTTTCTTCTTTCCCCCCCTATTTTGGCAATCCCATTGCCACAATTCTTTTTTTTTTTCTCCCCTATTTCGGCAATACCATTGCCACAAATTTTTTTTTTCTTTTTCCCTCCATTTTCGGCAATGGGATTGCCACAAAACTTTTTTCTTTTTTTCTTTTTTGCTTCGGGCACTTGTGCACGCACTTTGGGCATTGGGCACTCACTCACTCACTTAGGCAGCGGCTGGGGCAGAAGGAATTTCGGTAACAGTGTTGCCGAAATTCCAAAATTTCTCTCTCCAACTTTTTCTTTTTTTCTCTCATACTTTTGTTAGAATACTCTCTTTCCTCATTCCCCTAAATAACTTAGAATAGTGCCTATAACAACAGAAAACTCCATTTTTTTACAATATTTAGCCAAAAGACTCCCTTACCATATGTGGTTGGAATTATAATTTTTAGGGTTGTAAATGAGAGTAGCTGAGCTAAGCCAACTTTTAAGATTCTTCATTTAGGGTTTATTTGGAATCCGCTTATTTTGTTGAAACTGAATTTTTCTTTTACTAAAAGTAAAGATAAAAGTTAACTGAAATAATACAATGAGACCTAAAAATAGTATTAAAAAGCATAGTGGAGTCCATAAATAGTAACAAAAATAAGTTGAATAGTAAAATAAATTGGCAAAAATAATTTTTGCTAAACACACAATTTTATTTTGAATATGAGCTAAGTTTGAGTCCATCACCAAGTTTTGCTCATTTCCAAGTTTGTTTCTGAGTCACTTCGTACTTGATTGATTTTTATTTTCATATTTAATAAGCACCATAACTATTTTTTTAACCCTTTAGAAACATGTGCTAATAACTAATAACTAAATTACAGTTGAAATTATAATATCTTAGTCAATTAATAATAATTTTTATTTATAAAAATTAGATTCACCAATTTTGTATTGTTAAAATTATATATCATTTTTAAAGTGAATTATTACTAATAAATTACAAATAACAATTTGATATCTTATGAAATTATTTACAAACTTACAAAATCCAATCTCAAGTGTGTGTGCGTGTGTACACACTTAAATCAAGTCATATGTTTATCAATTCTTATTATGTTTAAGCATTATTTGTTTGATATTTGAGTGTAAATAAAAGAACATAAATTTTTTTTAAAAAAAATTCTCAAGTCAAGCTCGGGCTAGTTGTAAACAACTTGGCTTATTTACCACCATAACAATTTGATTGCTTGATTTTATGTATTCATTGTTTAAATTATGAGATTTTTAATTTTGAGTGATGTGTTGTCTTGTTCCACTCAAATGATTATTTGGGTGACTTTTGTATACCTTTTAATATTTGTGTTTGCATTTTTTAAGTTGGCAACACTAATTGGGTTTTTTTAATAAGAAGAATGTAAGGATCCCAAACTTTAGCCTCCTCCTTATGAATAGTTAAAGAAAACTCAACGAGCCCAACAGAATAAATTTGTTAGAAAGTGGGTCTTACAAGAAAGAACGTTTCAGCAAACCAATTATGGGCCTTAGGTAAAGGAAATCAAACTAGTAAGAAAAGCACAAAATGATAATGGCCCTCCTCGGTTAAGCCCGATGATAAGTTGTTCTTATATTTATTATAGCTTTTTCCAAGTATAAGGTATTTTCTCTCTGTTTTATTTGTTTTTCCTATTCATTCCATGCCCCATTTCTCACAGGGCCTTTTCTTTATATAGTCCTATTCTTTTTCAATTCCAGCCTTCCACCTGTTGGTTGTATAGGTGATTTCCTGGATGTTTGTCCCATCAGAGCCATTCTGGAAACTTTGTATATAACTGTAAGGTTGAAAATCACTACTCAGACATCTTTTCCACATAAATGCGGTCAGTTGGTTATATGCAGAACATTTAATGTAGTGGTAGCAGTTTTTTTCTCAAATATTTCTTAGTCCACTGCTAACTCCTTCCTCTGAAGCACATCCTAAAGAGTGTGGTTGTCCCTTCCACAATTTTCTCTAGGTGGCTAGGTTCCAACCCTCTACAACGTATCTCGAGGAAGTTTGGCTCCTCAGGAGACATTTCCTATTCGTCGTTATTTGTCTTTGTCCTCGGCCCATTAACCCACATGCTCATCTTATTGTTTGATCATCCTTGGGTTCCTTGGCATCCTCAGGCATGGCCCACGACCCAATACTCCTATTCGGTTCTGTCATCCTGACGAAGAATATTAAACATATAATAATGATGATAATGATATAATAATAATAATAATAATAATGATAATAATAATAATAATAATAATATGTGACATTCAAATTTCATAGCTCTTTTACAAGATTTGTACTTTACTTATTCTTTTAGTTTATACTACAATTACAAAACAAGCATTTTCAATCAAAAAATATTTTCAAACTAGATTTCACAAGAAGATGATGTCAAACTAAATTTCACAACAAGATGAAAGATAATTTTCTAACAGATTCTTTGATTTTGATATTAAAAGGAACAAGATGAAAGATAATTTTGTAACAGATTCTTTGATTTTGATATAAAGAGGAATATTTTATTAAAAGGAATATTTTCTCATCATAGATAAGTATTGCGAGTTTCATTATGATAAATTAGAAATAATTGAGTGAAAATATATTTAAAAATGAACCTTTTATATATTTTCTTTTATTTATTTAGTTAATATAGATTTAAGTTTTATTTTTCATATATTAATATAGTTTTGAATTTTAACATCTTCTTATTCTTGAATAGTTAAAAAAAAAAAAAAATCCACCCCAACGTGAAAATCCTGACTATATCCAATTGCTTCGGTAGAAGTCAAGGATAAACCCGATTATTTTGGACCCTCTTTTAATTTTTAACAGCATCCAACAATTTTTCAGTGTTTAGCAGAACTTTTAGATCGTTTAGGTGAGCCTCTTGCAGAAATATAGGATATAAAACACAAATATTACCCACTAATTTGTCTTTTAGTATTTCAGTAAAATAATGTGCTCATAGTAATTTCAACAAATATGACACAGTTGCAACCTCAACAATACTATCAGTGTTATTGCTGTCCTATGCTGGTTTTTCGTTGTGTGTGCACTGCTTCTGGTTCAACATAAAATCAGACACTTATCACACGCACAGCGATAGAGAGACTGAGAGAGCTATGAGTATCCCAAATAATGCCAGAAAGTAATATACAACTTATTTGTTTCGTTTACAATTACCAATGATGGAAGAACATCAAATGAATATTTCTTTCCCTTATTTTTTTGAGTGAGTCGATCTAGTAACCTGCGCTTCAGTTGTGGTTTGAAGTAATGTTTTCAACATCAGAAGAGAAACAATGTGGGGAGTGTATATGCTGCTTTGCGGTCTGGCCTAGGTCTACTCTATTGGTCACGTTTACTTTGCAAATATATCACCCGTAAAAAGTAGCTTACACTTGCGGTTGATATTTGGTCAGACCTTGCTATAAATGCCTTCACTATCAAGCGATGCCCCATCGAAGTGTTTGTTACCGACCATTAGAGTAGGCTTCGCAAGTCTCTGCTATAGGGCATAAGAATTAGTCAATGAAAACTGAATTATCTAAGATTTCAAAAGAACTCTAGCAACAAAATCAGAAAATCATGGGTACTTCTGTTATGTAATAGAGATTAAATTCTATAAGGATGTAGTGTAAAACCCAAGTTTTTCACCCTCTCATCCTAATATGCCATATCATCTTTTCAAATATTAAAGAATAGACAATCACACCCAATGAATTCTAATACCCATTTGAAAATCTAAACCAACTGGTAGTTTATTGAAATGTTATAAAATGTAGTAGAATGTATTGAATTATAAGTAAAAATCTGATATAACAATCTTTTATTGGATGGTATAAGATACAAAAACATGGCTTTACAACCCATCCTTATCAAATTTGGACTCAATGCAACAACCAGAGATTATAATTTTGGGGCAAGTCATAGGGGAACCAAAGCAGCAGTACATAGGGAGTATACTGTGGAATTGGGATGCATGAATGTGGCAAAATGGCCGCCGCACTTGCATCTGACGCGGCGATGCGCTAGGGACGCTGCTAACTACGTGTCCGTGAAGCATCCAGTTTTTTTATTTTTTTTATTTTTTTCGACTCATGCTGATTTGCGCCAACTTGGGCCAACTCGCGTGGAACCGGTCCGTATCGGTTGAAATCGCCGATTCTAGCCGAAACTGCCAATACATGTTGAAATTAAAAAAAAAAGGTGCAAAACGCATTGTTTTGGCCAAAATAACAAAACACTAACTAATCTAACCCGATCCATTCTTCTCATCTTTAGCTCTCTCTCACTCGTCTCTGTGCTCTCTGTCTCTGCTCTACGTCTCCCCTTTCTCACACTCTGCCAGTCAGTCACACACACAATCTCACTCCCAACTCACTCTCACACACACACACAATCTCACTCTCAACTCACTCACAACCTTACCGACCCACTCTCAATCTCAAGTTCTCAACTCAACTCAAGTCTCAACTCTCAAGCTCGACCCAATCTCAAGAGTCTCAACTCAGGTTTCAAACTAAAGCTTTCAATCTTAGATTTTCAATTTTTTTAAGCTCAAGCTGATCTGATTTTTTTAGTTTGAAGCTCACCTCACCTGATCTGATTTTTTAAAATTTTTTATATAAGGTGTAATGTAATAATGTTGTGACTTGGGTTTGATTTTTTATTTAGTTAATAGTTATTATTCATTGGGATTTGTGAATATGTGAATTCTGATCTGATTTTTCTAATTTTTTATATAAGCTGTAATGTTGTGACTTGAGTTTTATTTTTTTTATTTAATTTATGAACATCACGTTTTATCTACTATTGCTCTTAAATATGACATATGTTCATATAATGTGAAAATGTATGCTTAGCAATATATTAAAAATATAAATAAAAATATTTTTAATAATTTTTTAATCGCCGCACCCGCACTCGCACCCGCACCCGCACCCAAACCCGAAACGCACCTGTGCTTCATAGCCGTGGAACACTCATACGGAGAAAGAAAACACAGGGAAACCAAGATACTTATTGTTAACAACTACCAAAAAAAAAAGTTTTCACAACTAAATAGCTACTTTCTGTCCTGGAAACATGTAGTGCCCAGGAGCATGAACCCAAAACTTCATTTGAGACATCAACAGATGCATGATAGGAACGAGTATCCTACAATGAACTGGTTCAAAACGCCGCTAATTATAAATCACTATAAATTAATTCTTAGGGCCCTTTTACATTTGTTACAAATAAGAGAAACCTTCATTGAATTTGACTGACTGTAACAGAGGCCTGATTTCAAATTAGTTTCTTACATGCAACTTCTGGCTGAATATAAAAGAACTGGAGAACAAGACGGAACAGCCATAACTTAGGAGATGTTACGACATTATAAAAATTTATCCATTCCATTGTACTTCACAAGGCACCATGGCTTTCATGATGTCAGAAATTAAATCAAATTAATATAAAGTTAATATTTGATCATGTAGAAAATTCAAGAAATGAAATCATGAATGCATCATGATATAGCTTCTTTTATCTTGTAACAAGTTCTTTTCAAAATTCTGAAGATCGAAGAATGTGGACGGTGCCTTATAAACGCGATTAGGAAACAAAATGAATGAATCCATCCTTTATTAGTGCTTATATGACCCCAGACAAACACCAAAATGTACTGGACAGGAAAAGACAGATACCAATTATTATTACACAATAATGAAAGCAATATAGCATGATTTCTGCGTGGTCCAATTTCAAAATTTTCAAAGACAAAGTTTGTTTGATACAATACTGACTGGTGATGCAGGAGGCAATGGGAAGACAGATTTATTATATTTAAAGAGTTGTAGCACTTTAAGAAATCCTAGTTCAACTAGGATTAGGTATTAGTTTTCTATTTAAAGATTTGTGGTACTTTATATTGAGTTGATTATTAATGAATGTTTTCAGACTTTAAGAGCTATACTTTCTTTTATGGTTTGTGTGATGTAACCTTCTTTAATGCCAAAGAACCCTAGGTGTGATTCTTAGGAAGTCTAGGTGTGATTCCTATAATTTATCTATTTTCTTTAATATTACTATTCACAATCACTGTTCACATTACTGTTCATAGCAAACCAAATCTTGAAGTTCACCTTTGATTTCATTCCTAAAACCCTATTAATCCTCGTCCCTTTGGAAACCTTATAACCCCCATTATTTTTGAGCCTATTCCCCACCAAAACCTAACCCTAATTCTTCAAAACCCAAGCTATACCAGATCTACCCCTGGTGTTCTAAATCAGATTACCTTGTCCCCCCTTGTCCTACGTCACTAGGTTATTCAACAAGAATGAAACATGCTCTTACTTGACCTAACCTGCTCTCTCTCGTGTGCACGCACATACACACATTGGAGTATTGTTTATCACTATCATTGCTAGGATTATTCATACACCCAGTACAGTGCCAGCCTACTGTAAAAGATTCTACACCATGCACATTGTCGGTCCAGGAAAAATATTAGAAAATCTTGTTACATGAACAAAACATAAAAAAAAAAAAAAAAAAAAGGCAATAAAAATTCCATCATCACATGAAAATGAAATGATGACTTCATACGTCCAAAAACAGAACATTTCTCCATATGGTGAGCTTATGCACATGTGCGTATAAAATCACATATATTCTTTGGCCAGGGAAGCAAAATAATGTTTGACAACTAAATCTCTAACTTCTGTGTACAATGCTTAAATGAAGAACTGCAATTCACGCATATATTTACTGATTCTAGTAAACTCCTATCATTGAGTTTTGGGAAGTATAGAATCTTCTTACCTCATCTAACATAGAGTCATTTTGTTGCTCAAGTTCATATATTTGTTGCAGTGTCATTCCATACCATTTATCAATCCAAGCAAAACAGTGACGGTGACTTTCCAAAAAAAGAGCCCTTTCACCCTATACAAAAAAAATTCAAAAATAAAAAACCACATAAATAAATTTTTGCTTCTTTGGGGGGGAGGGGAGATAGGAAAGATCTGTCACTAGTACCCCACTAAACCCTAAGAAATTTAATTATTCTTCATGCAACACTGTACACTAGTATACAATAGTAATAAGTAAATAAAAGTAAGTTCAACGTTTTGCTTCGTTTCCCACTTAACCATTCTTGGTTTTCTTTCTTCTGTTATCTTTTTTCTTAAATTCGGACAGAAATCTCTCTAATATTCAATTACTTCAGTCATTTATTTTTCTTTTCCCCCTTTGCTTTAGGTATTTTGCCTTTTCAAATTGCCCTCCACTTTAGTCTTTGTACTTGAAACTAGATACATTACAAATCAAATTTAAAGAAAATTTTAACAATTCTCAAAATAGTATTGCAGAGCAGCCTTATCTTCTGCAATAGTAAAATCTTAGCAAATAACTGGGAAGAAGTGTAGAATATATGACATGTAGGGCATTGAGGAATAGAAACTGACAAAACCCTGTACTACACCACAAACATTGGATTAGGATTTACTGCCTTTCAGTTTCCCATATATATACTTAAGTTTTCTTTGCTGATCTTGCAAATTAAAGAATTAATAGTGCATATGGTGAAATTTTCACCATCCAATATTGATTCTTGATTTAATCAGTATGTAGCAATCCGGTTACCAACTTATATTTGCATTTAATCTTGAAAGCATTGTTGTCGAAATCTTGTTGGCATCTGCTTACTTATTGGAATATGTATTTCATTACGCCAAAAGAGCCCCATCTCACGAAAACAACTGTAGTCAAAGTAATATGTTAAGAATTTGTGAAGTCAAAGAGGTGTACCGCTAGCATAGCCTGCTCAAGTTGACGACCAAAACCCCAGTATGGTGCATCAATTGTCATCAATTTGTATGCAGTTATAACTGGCTTACAGCTATCCTGCAAATGAATTTCAGGATTATTAAAACACAAACTAGTTTTGCATAAGGATTTGAGAAACATGCAAATCAGAGGGCGCACTTCATTTTTTACATAATTTGATCCATAAGATAGTGATATCCAAAAGTTAATTAATCGTGTGAGGTTGAAAAATCTAGTAAAAAGCACTTAAACAAAAAGGATCATTCTAGAGATGATAATTAAAGTTCTCGTGTAAAATGAGGTAAAGGATCTCAAAGAAGGCAAGAAAAAGCTCCTCAAACAATGGAAACAAAATAATATGGACTGTCCACAATACAGGTGTACATCTAGAGAATTCCCACAAAAGCAATCCTTGGGAGGAGGAGAAGAGGGAAGAGGGGGGGTGGGCAGTGCATGTGGAGAGAGAGTTCAGCAGCATAATAGGCCTACATGATAACAAGATAAGTTCTTTTCATTGAGGGAATGCAAGCCAAAGTTCCATGAGTAGTGGTATCTAAAATAAATACAGAGGAACCAAATTAAATTATAAGTACGAAAAATTCCAACCTGCCATCCCTTCAGAAGTGGACCACGGCCAGTTCTTGCTGATTTAAATTTGGAAAAGTCTACGCTGCATCTTCCTACTAAGTAACTCCAACCATCCTTACCTGGAAAACTGATATCAATATATTCCACCTGCCTAGTTGCTAGTTGTTCTTTGCTTAAACCATGTACCTGGTTTGTCAGGTTAACAGTTAGAATAGAATAGAATGTGATGAGAAACTAAATACATGCAATTGGTAACATCTTGATAAAGCTATGGAGAGGTCAGAGAAACCAACAAGGAAAGGTAGGATAGAGAATGATGAACATGATGCAGGACAAAGGGTGGGGGTGGGGGGGGGGGGGGGGGGGGGGGAGGATAGGAAAAAAAAAAAAGAAGAAGAAGGGGAAAAATCAGCTAAGGGTGCTTGGAATCACCATCAAGCTTAAAGAAACATCTCTACTCACAAATTTTTTATTCAAATTGCACTATTTCAAAGTTTCAAACCATTCCTGAAGCCTCTTTTTAATAGGATTTGAGGATTACATCAAAGCACAATTACATCCCATACAATTTCAACAACATTAAAGCCAAATTAAAAATTCAAAAATGAAATTTGGAACAAAATATGTTATAATGTTGAATGTGCTCCTGCATCAGAACATCTTAAACACATTCAATTGTAACATATAAAGAAAGCTACAGGATGTATCAATTTTTGTCAAAGGAAACAGAGAGATTCAAAGAAACATTACATTTTCTGAGCACCCATTGTCAGCCCTGTGAACACTTTCAATGGTTAACTGAAACTTGGAAAAGTGTGGGCACTGCAAAAAACAAAACCAATGAATATTATCACTGGGGGAAAAAAAAACCGTGCTACATTTAAGGAATTTTAAAAATCGATTGGAAAGGGGAAAAAAAAATACCTTGAGTACTGGGTAATATGACATCCATTTGCAGATAAAACCAAAAAGACATTAGTATAAGTATTTTAATAAATAAAAAAATAAAAAGACAAAAACATATTATACAAGACTGAAGTCAAGAGGACATGGCAAACCTGATTTGCATTTTGGGTATGCATTCCAAGCTTCCTCTTGCATGACGAGAGACTGTGCTGGTGCAATTTTCTTGAGCCAAGAAGGAGCTTTGCTGCAGAAATATTTCAAGATTAAGAGATCATAATAACTGTAACTTCATCAAGTTATGAAATCTGATACCTTAAAAAGATTTGTCTAGAAATTATTGACTAACAGAAATAGTAAAACTAAAAAATAAAAAGGCCCCCAAAGCATGTAGCCATGTAGGTGACTGTCAATATTGTGGTAGCAATTAAGCTCTAGAGTAAAAGGCATCAAACTTATTATGCAAACATTTGTGACTCATCCAATATAGGAAAGGCCATAATAATAGCCTGATGTCAACTAGCAATCAGTCCAGCACTTTTTAAAGTGCCCAATGTGGCATTCAAAATTACAACATTCTTGCACAAAGCAAACCCATTAACCAAAAACAAAAATACTATTATTGACTTGGTACATTTTTAGACCACTCAAAAAATCTTCTTCCGATAGTGATCAAAGAACTTAAAAGCACATATTTGCACATATAACATGCCAATTCTACGACAACAACTTGTTTCTACTACACCATATTATTCCTATCATCTATTATAGGTTTCAATAATTGTGTGGCTCAGTGGCACTATCCAATTCTCCCAAGTGTTAAGGAAAAAGAAAACATTATTTAAAAATATTACCTTTGCAGACGATAAACTTTAGAAGTGTATTGACCCTTTCCATACGCATCATTTTCAAAAGGTCTGCTCTCTAAGACTTCAATCCCTTCAGTACTTGTTGTATTCTCTTGCTGCATCTTCAATACCATGTACGACTGTGCTATCTCATACTGCAATCCATACATACATACATAAATGAAGTTCTAAGAAAACCGTTAATTCTGTCAGAAAATAAATGGGTCTTGTTTTACCTCTTCGAGAGATATGGGCATGACAATCCGACTTCAAGATAGTCCCACATTGACAAGTTATAAATTAAGGAAACCACATAATAACTATGAGAAGAGAGGTATCTTATCATATCTTAATAATAGTTCTCAGTTAATACAAAACGCAACCTAAGTAGACAGAATTCACATGAAACGAAAAGTCAAACAATTTACAGGAACATATTTATAGTATAGTTTCACGGCAACGAGATTGATGGGTTTATTTTTAAATTTTCCAAATTTTATTTTATTTCAGCCAAAGCCCAAAAAAGAAAAAGAAAAAGAAAAAGTAGGATACAACTCCTTGATGAGAACCATCTTCACTAGATTCCTGGTAATATGTTAATTGGGTGTGTTTTTTCCAGCCAGTGAGATTTGACTGAAATTTTGAGGTGTAGCTCCAAAAGAAGACAGAAGAAGAAAGACGCACCGAGAGGCGAGAAGAGACCAAAGACTAGGAAAGAAAAGAAGAAAAAGAGAGAGAGAGAGAGAGAGAGAGAAATGAAGAAGATGCTGATTTAAAAGGAAGTGGAGAATGAAAAAGAATATGCTAACGTATGCTTTGCACAACGCGTGGCGTGGGTTCGTTCATCCTTAACGTGGCTCTCCCATGAGAGAGGGGTTTGGACGGAGTTGGAGACAACGACAACGTTTGCGTAGGCGTGAAAATTAATTAAAAGCGTCCGTATTTTCGGTTCAGTGCCGCGTTTTGACTTCTTGGTTTCTAGTGTCCACTCACCTTCTTTATGGACTTGCACGGCCCATATTAAATCAATGAAATTACAACGAGATTCATACACCCATCTTCACGTTTTGTTGTTTTAGGACAAAATTAAGACTATTGAAATACACGATTAACTGGATTAAGTCCCTAATTTCAGAGTTTTGATACTCTATGTACCGGCTACTATCTAATTGGGGGTTAAGTGTGATGGGAAAGTTATGCACGTGCATAACATGTGGCTTGTGGGGGTCCACAGCACCGACTTGAGTCGACTTAAAGAAAGGAAATTTTCTGAAGTTACAATAAATTGACTAAATTAAAGTACTAAACATTGACAAAATCACAATTCAAATTCATAACGTTTTTCCTTTCTTTTTCTATACTTCCTTGAGAACCAAAATTTAATATTTCAAAAAAAAAAAAAAAAAAAAAAATATAAATATCATGTTAACGGATGCTCTTAAAGCAATTGTAAATAAATTTTTTACTGCATGCCTTTTTCTTTTAATAAGGATAATCTTCCACCTGCTTTGACAATTGCTTGTAAGGAAGATTACTATGATTGTTCCCGGTTTTCTTAGTAATGGATTGAAGTTTACCAAAAAAGAAAAAAAAATTTTGATTTCACTTGTATGAAAGATAGAAAAAGTTATCAAAATATTAATTATTATTTTTTTTTTATAAAACTTTCCTAAAATGGTTTACTAACAAATGTTTTTAGAGCATTGATTAGCATTTTCCAAAAACCAAAGTCATTAGTAAGATATTTTTTTAGAATGAATGTTGCAAATTTCATAAAGAAAAAAAGTGAGATTGACTTGAATAGCAGTTGGGAGATGCTGGGGAACTTTTTTCATTCACACGGATAAGCCTATGACATATAAAGCATATTCAGTAATGTAATGTTATGAGCTACAAAATTGTCTCGGCGACATATATGTAAAAATCTAATCTTCTTGAAGGTCTCTGCAATCAGCTTCTTGGCTTGTATCAAGCGACCAAAGGGGGCCAAAGACTCATCCTCATCTTTCAATGAGTTTATTATCACCTCCAAATCTCCCTCAAGGACAATTGAAACAACTCTTAACTTCCTGATAAAGTTTAAAAGCTCTCACGGCTACCATAACTTCTACTTTTGCAATTGAATATGGAAAAGCAATTTTCTGGGACATAGAGGCTATAAACAGCCCTTGCTAATCTCTAATGACTACCCTAATGCCAACTTGACCCTCTTGTCAATTGGCTTGAGTTATGGGTGCATGGTAGGGTTGGGAGGCGTGACACTTTGAAATTCTAAAAGTGTGTGTTGCGAAAATTAAGCCAACTGATCAATCGGGAAGGACTGTTGGCTAATTCTTATTTGATTTTTACGGGTCCAAATGAAACAAGAAAGCATGGCAAAAAACCCCAGATTTTTCCCATCGTCAATGATTTGTTGCACTACATTTGTAAAACTATGGAACTGATTGTTCGTTTGGAAAGCCCACTGAGTATCAGCTTCCCAGACAACGTTTTAAGCAGGGGCAAAGACCAATTATAAATCGAGCAGATGAAATCTCCTGGAGTTTGTTTGCAATGGTCACCGGTAGGGTCTTCAATCACCGTTCCCCTCCCCAGGTTTGTTTTGGCAAGAAGAGGATTTTTACAAGCTCTCCATAATAAATTTACAAGATCTTCCAAAACCCTATTTTAAATAATTGCTGATGTTTCTTTAATAATTTTCAAATAATCATTAATAAATATAAATGTGATGTTAGTAGTTGACTCATATTAGAATTAATAAAAATTTGTCATATCAATAATTTGTAAAAATATTGTAAAATAGTTTGTGGCTGTAACATTATTCAATCCCTTATTTAGATTGGGACCCCTTGAATCAACCCATGATTGCTCCTTTCATTTGTAAGAAAACGATATGCGGAGTTGCACAAAGGGGATTTTTTTTAATCATGTATGCAACATTTAACAGTTCAATTATTACATGGATAAAACTTAGGTAAAGTACATTAGGTTATCAAATTAAATTCAAACACTTGGTTCTAACAAAATTAAATCTTAATGACTAATTTAAGAATTAAAGTAAAAGTCATCAAATGATTAAATTAAATTTTAGCCTTAAAATATTTCAAAATATATAATAAAATCCTTTTATTTTCCCCATCTTTTATTGGTCAAAATTGAATTGATGCAATAATTTAACCTTTTTACAATTTCAATTGTAAATTTTGTGATTCGTACTCCTTTTAGATGACATATCAGCATGTTGGTTCCTTCTCTCGAAGGTAGGGTGCGCAGTACTTAATCTCCCAGAAGTGGTTTTAGGCTCATATCGGTGTGAGCTTGGGAGTATGCAGTGCCTCTTAAAAAGAGGCAAAAGAGTTGCCATCTAGTTATAGACCCGGGAACCAAAAAATAACTCTATGAAGGTCTTTCTACCAAACAAGGTTTGGAGTTAGTGTACATGATGGGAAGAGGTTAGGCACTCCAAGCTTGCCTAGTCGTAGCTAGCCATTATATATCATTACTGGATAGTGGATAAATGGTGTTTATCTAATGAACCGATGTGAATGCATGCATGCATCTAAGCTCTAGAGTTTGTCTACAGGTCATGTGAAACATATATGGAAAGCATGGCAGACATGTGAAAGGCAATCAAACATGTAAGGGTCAAAAGGACGTATAAGCATACGACATCTGATCATGTGAACATGGAAGCATGTGAATGCGTGGGCATGCGAATATCAATACATATGAGCATGTGAGCATACAAGCATGTGAGCATGTAGGCATGTAAGGACATGTGAGCATGTAGGCATGTAAGGACATGTGAGCATGGGAGCATGTGATCATCAAAACATGTGAGCGTAGGAGCATGTGATCATCAAAGCATGTGAGCATGGGAGCATCAAAGTGTACATACCTTTTATCACCCAATCACCTTAGTAATTAAGCACAATTATCAATGCATGTAGCACATGAATGTCCAAATTCATGATCATTTAAGCATCTAGACATACAAACATATCATCATCCAAGTGTGTGCACATGTGAGCAACCGAGCATATGAACATGTGAGCATGGAAGCATGTGATCAATCAAGTATGTGAACATGTAAATGTGGGAGCGTATGATCAATCAAGAATGCGAACATTTAATCATGTGATCATCAAGGTGAGTAGACATGTGAGCATGCGATCATGAGAACATACAAGCATCTGATCATCAAAGCAAGTAGACATGTGAACATGCAATAATCAAAGCATGTGGGCATTTAATCATGTAAGCAATTAATACACACCCATCTTTTATTAAAGCATTCCCAACAAAGCTGTTAAAATGCTAAAAAGTTATGTTTTAGCAACAAAAACAACAAAAGCACGATAAATTAAAGATTCTAAACTTAAAAATTTTAGCATCTAAGCTACAGTAAGCTGTCAAAGAGAACAGCTTACTGTAGCTACAATCTTATTAAATTATTAATTTTTTATTCCATTCTCTCTCTTCTTTTCTTTTAAAAAATATTTATTTCTCTTTCTTTCTCTTTTTTCTCAATGCCCTCTTCTTCTCCTTCACCCATTTCCGTGTCTACCACTTTCTTTCTCACTTCTTTCTTTATTTGCTCTCCCTTCTTCTCCTTTAGCTCAAACTCTCTCAATATATATATAGATCAATGGTGTTATGGGATGGTTGGTTTGGTAGTTGTGGTGGTGTTGGATGTTGATTTTGGGTCATGGGTTTGGGTTTTGGGTGTGGTGGCTAGTGGTAGTTTGGGTTTTAGGTGGAGTGGTTGAATTTTTTTTTTAAATTTTTTTGGTGGTGGCTCTGTGGGTTTGTTGGGTTGAGAGATAGGTGGATTTGGTGTTTTTGGGTGTGGTGGCTAATGGTAGATTGAGTTTTTGGGTGGGGTGGCTGATTTGCTTTTTAATATTCTAGTGGTGGATGTGTGGATTTGTTGGGTTAAGAAGAGATAGGTGGTTTTGGTGTTTTGGGTGGGGTGGCTGATCTTTTTATTTAATATTTTGGTGGTGGTGTCATGGTGGTGGTGGCTATGTGGGTTTGTTGGGTTGAGAAGAGGTAGCTGGATTTGGACTGTTTGGTGTTTGATGGCTTCTTTGCTTTTGCTTTAAAGAAGAGAGAGAGATACAAGTAGGAAAAGATAAATAAATATTACATAAAGAATAAATAATGAATAATTAAATGAGGTGCTAAAAAATAGAAACTGTGATGTTGGGGGTATTGTAAAGTGGTATGTTAAAATAGATAAAGTAGGGCTTTGAGATGTTAAAACCTAAAATATTTGCATTCTTTGATGGGAACGCTTTTACTTGCCAAATTCCAACCGCAATTTCAAATCAAATTAATTTCCAAAAGAAAATCTCTTAGCATTAAAAAGTATTTATGATCACTTCCTTTCCAAAACCTCATCTCTGAAATAGTTGAAATAAAATTTAATTCTCATTAATTAGAAAAGATTTTATCTTTGAATGCCCTCCCAAGACTTCCCTTAAATTGATCAATCAACTTTAAATTTGAATTCAAATCTTCAAGACCAATGTATAAGGAAAGTATCATGCATGTCAACCATGTGAAAGAAGGGAAGAAATAAATCACGCAATCACATTTTAATCAAGTCATTAATTACCCAAAACAAGTCATAATTTTAGCTCTTGATTTCCATGAGATATTTGGTCACACAAGAGTGCACAAGATAGGAAACAAACCTTACATCATGCGGATTACCAAGTTTGAATAGAGATGGAAACAAAGGCATACACATGAAATTAAACCTTAATTGCAAATGGAACTTCAGGAATTATCTTGTATCAAAGGAGACTAAAGACAAACATGTTAATCAAGTAAATACTAGAATCACCCTAAACATGCAAGAATATAGATGAGGAGAAAAATTACTCTCGTCCAAAAGAAGAGAAAGACAACATTGTCCATCAAGCTAGCATTGCCCATCTAGCATTGTCATTGTGATAAACGACTACAACATACATTAAATGTGTTCTCCATAAATGACATGAGTAAAGGTTAACGCGCCAAATAGGCAAAAGCGTAACTGACGGACAGGCAAAAGCGTAACTGACGGACCAACGGTCCAAAGACCATTGAAGTCTATAACGCCTCCGCATTCATTATTGATAAGTGTTAAGGTCGTGTATCTCTTGACAGACAAATTAAATGCTATTTAATGTAAGACATAACGTACGGACATCAATGACGGATGAAGTCATAAAAGTTATTCAATGTCCAAGACAGCTAAGGAGTAACATACGAGCATTAACGGACGAGTAGCTGTTGGCAGACAATAAAAACTAGCCAATAATACCAACAGCTCCATATCTCATGAATGCAGATATTCATTCAGACAATGAAGAAAAGGGATATAAAAACCCACACAAACCAAAGACAAAGGTACACATAACCCTCACCCCAAAAAGTATTCTTAAGTTGAATTCTTTTACAATATACTTCAATTAAATCCCATTCTAACTTAATCATCAGATGGTGTTTGGCAAACACTACACTGGTGTATCCACATTTCTCTATTTCATATCTTATTGTAGGTTCGTCTCTGGACGAGTACAATGCCTTCACCCATCCGTATTGACAAGGAGAGAAGAACAGTACCAACAGGTTTGTCTCTGGATGAAGCTAATGCCTTCGTCCATCTGTATCGACAAGGAGTTCATACTAACGATTTTTTGCATCATCAGTTTGGCGTCATATGTGGAGAACGTTTGCAAAGCCATATAGTTTCTCTTTCTTTACAAAAGAATTCCTCTTGATACCAGATGGATTCCACTCAAGCAGCACAATAAATTCAAGTACTAATAGCAAGTGTCGAAGAATTGACACAACAAAATTTAGAGCTAAGATCGTCAAAGCCCATAGTGATCAAAGAAATGAAGAAAGGCGTAAGAACAACAATGACGATCATAGGAGGACAAGAGCTTCAAAAAAAAATTCATCTAGAATGGAAAGCGAACTCCATAGCATGAGAAGAGAGATGGAAGAATTTAGGAGTGCTATGAAAAGAAAAGCCATGGGAAACCTGGATGGAATGATTCAGAGAACAGATTCACCATTCACCATTGAGGTGTTGAATATCGTCCTCTTCCACCAAAGTTTTGCCTCACTCAGCTCGAGTCATATGACGGTTCAAAGGATCCTTTGGACCACATTGAGTCCTTCAAAACTCTAATGCATCTACACATGATTCCGGATGAAGTAATGTGTAGAGCCTTTCCAAATACACTAAAGGGTGCAGCTAGAGTCTGATTCAGTAAAATACCCCCAGGTTCCATTGAAAACTTTGAACAACTCAGTAGGAGTTTTTTGTCATTTCATCAGAGGATAGTGACATAAGAAGCTAACTGGACATCTTTTCAACATTCATCAGAAGGAAGGAGAAACTTTAAGGCACTGTGTAACCCATTTCAATAAGGAGTTGTTGCAAGTCAATAAGGCAGAAGACCAAGTTGTATTGACCACATTCCAAGCTGGATTGTTGCTTGGAGACTTCTATTTCTCAAAACCAAAACCCCACCCAAGACAATGATGGAGTTCCTTCACAAGCCATAAAAATATATGAACGTAGAGGATGTGTGTGCATCTAAAGGAATGGTCGGTAAAAGAAGGAAATGAGATGAACAAGTAGATCAACATCCAGCAGAAGGACTAAAATCAAAAGATTTTGCATGGGAGACCTCTTATGTTCCTCATGATAAGGATCATGTCATCTCATATATTAAACATTGAGCATTGAAAAAGGTATTACCAGTAAAGCCCCAAAAAAATGTTTCTAAATTCATATCCCTTCTAAGGATTAACTTTGTTTCCATTAAAGTTGTATTCCATTGAAGTCATTTTATCTCAATAAAAGTGAAGTCTTCAAAGAGATGAAGTAATTTTTCATAAAAATATGTAACTCATAGAAAACATTGATAAAATATAGTATACTTCTACATATGTGTGTGTGTGTGTGTGTGTGGAAAGTTTAAAAATATACATCCAATGATACACGATACAAATTATCATCGTCAATATACGATGAATTGTTAATACACGATACAAATTATCATCGTTAATACACGATACAAATTGTCATCGTTAATACACGATAAAAATTATCATAATCAATACATGATGAATTGTTAATACACAATACAAATTGTCATCATTAATACACGATATAAATTATCATCATCAATACACAATGAATCGTTAATACATGATACAAATTGTCATCGTTAATACACAACACAAATTATCATTGTCAATGCATGATGAATCGTTAATACACGATACAAATTATCATCGTCAATACATGATGAATCGTTAATACATGATACAAATTGTCATTGTTAATACACAACACAAATTATTATCGTCAATACACGTTGAATCATTAATACATGATACAAATTATCATTGTCAATACATGATAAATCGTTAATACGTGATACACAACAAATCGTTTATACATGATACAAATTATCATCATTAATACATGATGAATAATTGATACAAGATACAAACTATCATTGTTCACACACAATGAATCATTAGAAAAGTATCGTCGATACACAATACAAATTATCATCACCAATACACGATGAATCATTAAAAAAGTATTGCTGACACACGATACAAACTATCGTCGTTCATACATGACGAATCATTAGAGTTATCTTTGATACACGATACAAAATATCTTCATCCATAGATAATGAATCAAGAAAAAAAAAAGGCACGAGAAACCCAAGAAATGGCTCCAGCATGTTCAAATAATCTTAGACCAATACGTGTCATGACAAGACCAAAAATATCTATCATAATAAATGGGATGGGTACAGAAGTCAAAGTGATGTTACCTTTCATATTCCAACCATGTCCGTAAAGACGATAGTAGAAATAGGGGGGCAATTGATGAGGAGAAAAATTACCCTTGTCTAAAAAAGGAGAAAACCAACATCGTCCATCTAGCATCGTCATTGTGATAAATGACCACATCATGCATTAAATGAGTTCCTCATAAATGACATGAGTAAAGGTTAATGCGCCAGATAGGCAAAAGTGTAACTGACAGACCAACAGGCAAAAGACCATTGAAGTCAATAACGCCTCCGCATTCATTACTGATGAGTGTTAAGATCGTCCATCTCTTGATAGACGAATTAAATGCTATTCTATGTAAGGTGTAGTGTACGGACATCATTGACAGACAAAGCCATAAAATATATTCAATGCCCAAGACAACTAAGGAGTAACCACTGTTTTAAAAAACCAGATCGGATTGGACCGGCCGGTCCAACCGATTGGTTCAACGGGAAAAACCGGTCCAGTCCGATTTGGTTAAAAGCCTTAAAACTGGTCAATAACTGAAAAACTGGGAAAAACTGGAGTTGAACCGAAAATTTTGAAAAAAACGGTTCGAGAATCGGTTCGGTTTTTAAAACCATGGGAGTAACATACAAGCTTTAATGAACGAGTAGCCGTTGGCAGACAATAAAAGCCAGTTATTAATACCAACGGCTCCATATCTCATGAAAGTAGATATTCATTCAGACAATGAAGACAAGGGCTATAAAAATCCATACAAACCAAAGGCAAAGGTACACACAACCCTCACCCCAAAAAATATTCTCAAGTTGAATTCTTTTACAATATACTTCAATTGAATCTCATTCTAACTTAATCATTGGAGGGTGTTCAAACACCATCCCAGTGTATCCACATTTCTCTATTTCATATCTTATTGTAGGTTCGTCTCTAGACAAATCCAACGCCTTTGTCCATTCGTGTTGACAAGGACAGAAGAATAGCACCAATAAGTTCGTCTCTGGATGAAGCCAACACCTTCATCCATTTGTATCAATGAGAAGTTCATACTGACGATTTTTTTGCATCATCAAATATCTTTACAAGCCAATCATATCATCTCCCTTGATTTTAGCACCGAAATTTATATGCATAGAAACAAATTCCTAAGAAGGAAATTTGACGACCATTAGTTGAGGGCTTGAATTCCAAAAGGGAATTGTCAACCTTGTATTCGTGGCTAAATTCCTAGCCTCAAAAGGGAACTTGATGCGATTGTCTAATTGATGCAAGGCTAATTACTTAATTGATGCTCACGATATGGACTGAAAAGGAAACAACACCCAGAATCATGAATTACTAAAGTCAAAACACTAATACACTATGGCCGAGAATGGAGTGAATGTCTAGATTTCTTAATTCAAATGAAATTGCCTTTTTTTTTTTTTAATATTTTTATATTTATCAACTAAAAGGAAAGAAATCAAATAATGAGATATATGCATAAAAATAGCCAATTAAATTACATGAAAAACAAATAAAAAAAACCATGCAACGTCATTAAAATAAAACAAAAAAATAAACAAAAAAATGAAATGAAAAACAAAAAAAATTGGATTCTGCCTTAAAAGTGAGTACACACCATTATGCGTGCGTATGCACCTAGGGTTTCAACCCGATTTCCAGATTCATGTTATGCATAGAATTGAAATCAAAGCACAAGAAAATAGTATGTTATCTAAGGAATTATCGAACACATCATGCATCTATCAATAAGAGCAAAAAAAGAATAATAAAACAACATAAAATAACAATTAAACAAATAAACAAAAAAGAAAGGAGGAGGTATAGGTCATGGGAAAGACCCATATCTCTGTTGGGATTAGTGCTCTTAAATCTTATTGTGTGATGCTATGTATGTTATTATGTATGACATTATGTACAACTTAATGTTGTGATTAATAAAGTTATTTTATTATTATCTGAAAATAATGATAACATAAATATTGAGACATTATCATACAGTCCATGGGATGCATAGTATGTGATTTATGTGATTTAGTCATAGAAGATATAAATCACAAGTTCTTTCTAAACTCAAAATTTTAGTTCGTAGTCGGTGATGAAGTTGGACATTTTATCTGCGAAAATTATAATATATCAACTAAAATGATTTGTCTTGATCATGGAAATGGAGATTTCTAGTTGGTATGTTGATATGTTTTAAGAGTTAAAACATATTGAACTGGACCGCTATGAGATTTATTATTCTCCTAACAACTGTCAAATGAATAATAAACTCACGACTTATATTTATATGAACTCTTAATCCTGAGAGAATAATGGACCTGATCATGAAGTGTAGGTCGTTTTGATATATCAGGAGTGAGATCTATAGTTACAGTCAAAACCTTAGTATGTTGAGCAACTACATTTAGTGTTGAGGAATATATATTTTCAAGATGGAATTCATAGTCTCTTAACGGAGATACAAAATATTCCTTTGAGATAAGTTTAATGGGTTTGGTTATTCAGAGAGTTAGGCCTAACTACTTTAGTAAGGAGTTACTAAAATATATATTTATGGAATTGGATTTCATAAATATATAATGAATAACTTTAAAGAATTAAACTAGGTACTCAAGGAATTAAGATGTAGTAATTTACAAAATGGTAGTTTTTTTTCATGATTTTGTATTACTACAAATATTTTATGAAGGGGTTGCATGTACAATAAGTCTTGGGATATAATTTATAAATAAGGCCTAGAGTGCAACTATATTTTTATAGTGCTATTAAATATAATTAATGGTAACTTTGGACTTGTCAAGAGTTGACAGAAAAGTCCAATGCCCATTGGAGCTAGTGTCTTATTGGTCCCACTCCAAGCCACATACTTAAGCCCAATTGGAAAGACCCAAAAGGCCAGCCCAATTAGATAATCAGTTAGATACAAAGGGAGAAACATATAGAATTTTGCGATATAGAACAATAGGAACACTATTGTGAAGTGGTGTAAGAAGTGTTAGACACTTTGAAATTCTCCCTTTGAAAACTGATTGAGAGACCACACATCTTAGGCATTAGCGGAATTGGAGTGAAGATTGAAAGTGTTCCCAAGTACTTCTGATCTTCGGTTTTGAAATTTACCACTCCAAGGTACACTCTCTTGTTCTTAAATTCTGAAACTTTCGTAGTACATGTTAACTTTTATGAATAAATTAGATCCGTTATTTTTCCGCTGCGTATATGCATATTTCCATCAATCTCACCCCTGGTCCCTTGGTTGAAATTGGTTATTGCAGCTTTGTGTGTGTATCAGCAACTTGATTAAAAATTCTTTTTGGGGTTTTGATGAAGAAACCTAAGACTAGTGAAAATGGTGGTTATATGATCACAAAAAGGTTAGTGTGATTAAGAAATCATGAGAAAAAGATTAGTTTTCAATAACCAAAGGGTTAGAAAATTCAATTATGTGCTAATAACAACTATCCTCACACTCTTAGAAATTCACTAAGGGTACGTTCGGTATACTGAATGGAGATTACGACAGGAATTGTAATCTTTATTACTAGGAATAAAATGTGTTGTAATGTAATAACTAAACATATTCATTAGTTTGGTTGTGAATTATAACATTAGAATGAAACTTAATACTTATTTTAGGAAATATCTTATACAAATAAATCTCCTTAAAAATTGTTATTTTTAAATTTAAGAGAGATATGTGTTATTTTTTATGAATTTTTATTTTTATAATTGTTAGATGTATATGAAAAATTTGTTTATCTAGAAATATTTTTAAGTTTTGAAATTATTGCATTTACTAAGGAACAACTAATACAACCTTTTAAAGAGGAGTAGTTATTCCTTGTAATAAAAACATAACCAAACTAAAGAATAACTAAACTACAAGAATAACTATTACATTACAGCACTTATTACAGTCTACCAAACATGCCCTAAGTATTTTGAAGTGGTTTTGGTAGTGCTTCCACTATGGGTGAAACTTGGGATCCTTTGGTGGTGGAAAGTAGGGGTATTTATTGGCTTGGTGGAGCCTAGGGTTTATGGTGGGATGTTTTAATCAATCAAAGGGCTAGATTTATTGATAAACAATCCCACCAAAAAGGGAAAAAAGAGAGCAAATTTTAGGCTTCTGACCTAAAGAGTTCGTACGCATTAAATTAAGTGCGTACATGTTCATACATACACGTACACACTCTTTGTAAGCCCTTTTTAAAATCAACATACAAAAGATGCGTACACACTTAAAATAGTGCGTACGCACTTTTTGCAAGCCTTCTGGAAATTGGGCTTAAAAGTGAACGTTGGGCTTAGGCTTGGTTTCTTTGGTCACATTTTGGGCTTTGTTAAGTCATTGGACTCCACACGCTATGCTGATCATTTTGATAATGATTTTGATTTCTCATCGTTGGGACTAGGGGGCTTGGATATAGGTTGGAATGAAATGAGGTGTCTACATTGGTAATAGAACTTCACCTAATTTATAATTATTTTGTAATTATTTTATAATTTTAAATAATTATTTTAGTAATTTTAAAGCACTTTTAGTGCATTGAAGACCTTTTTAAGTGTGCAAAAATGAACATCCATATGGTATAAAAAGAAAAAAAAAATTAATGAAAGAATATCTATTTAATTTAACCACAACATATCTAAGACAACTTTTATGATATAGTATACAATAACAACAACTAAGTCTTAGTTCTAAAATAGTAAAATCAATTATAGATTCTCACTGAACTAGTTAAAATTGACCACTTATATTTGTTTTAGCATTTTATTCCATTCAAAGTCTTTTGAGCTCAACAAAGTGGGTGGAAGTTTGCAAAAACTATAAATAAAGTGTACAATATATCTAAAGCTTTAATAACCATTTAATTTTTATGATTCATATAAGCATATAACTCAAGGAGTTAGTGCCTTGGTTCACATGCATTAAGAGATCAATGAGGTCTTAGGTTCAACACTCCTATACAACATCTTAAGAAAGTCACCATCTGGAAAGTATTTGTATTTAAAAACTGGATAAAATAAGGAGTACACAATAAGAACAACTAAGTCTTAGTTCTAAAATATTAATATCAATTATAGATTCTCACTGTACTAGTTAAAATTGACCAATTATATTTGTTTTAGCATTGTATTCCATTCAAAATCTTTTGAGCTCAACGAAGTGGGTGGAAGCTTACAAAAACTATAAATAAAGTGTACAATATATCTAAAGCTTCAATAACCATTTAATTTTTATGATTAATATAAGTATATAACTTAAGGAGTTAGTGCCTTGGTTCACAAGCATTAAGAGATCAATGAGGTCTTAGGTTCAACACTCGTATACAACATCGTTCATAGGCATTATGAGATCAATGAGGTCTTAGGTTCAACGCTCCTATACAACATCTTAAGAAAGTCACCATCTAGAAAGTATTTGTATTTAAAAACTGGATAAAATAAGGTGTTTGTGTCATTTTGGAATCTCCATCCTTGTTTAGCTAGGAAAGCAAGATTAAATACTTTCAAGTCATGAAAACTCATACCTTCTTCCTCCTTTGCAGCAAACACTTTGTCCTAACTCAATCGAGCCATTTTGTTTGTATCACTTTTTTGTCACCACCAAAATCTTCGAACCATCCTTGTCAACTCATCATAAAGAATTTTAAGCAATTTGAAACTCATTGTGTAAGCCAAGACATCTTGGGCCACTTCTTTAATGAGAATTTCTTTGCCCGCATTGGAAAGAAATTTTTCCTTCCAACCTAAAAGTTTATTGTCTAGTCACTCTTTCAGTTCCCTGAAGGTATTGCATTTTAATTTTCCAACCAGTGACAAGAGGTGGAGGCGCAAGTATTTCTCATGTTGACTAATAACTTGGGCTCCGAGGTAGCTTTTGATCTCATCTTGGACTTCTTGGGGAGTATTGCGGTTGAAAAACAAAGGTTTTCCCTTTGTTTAATTTTTGACTAGAAGCTTTTTGTTAGATATGCAGGATACTCTAAATAGCCATACACTCTTTGATTGTGACCCTATGAGAAATAGATACTCCTTTTATTGCCTTCACCTCCATTGTCTTTTGAATGACAGATGATAAGCTTTCTACACATAGCAAAAATAAATAAGAAGCGTGATAGAGGTATTTTAGACAGAGATTTGTTACCCTTGGAAGTGCCACTCTATAGGCCTATCAGCTTTAAAGAGACAAACGGAATATCCAAGCTGACGACATCACGACTGACAACCTCATAGTGGTTATTGACGGGAGTCATTTTAAGTCAACGTGAAACCCTTGGACGGGGCAACGGGCTAACAGGATGAAGAGGTTGATTGCTTCAGCATGGCTTGGCTTGGTCCCCATGAATATCTATACATGAAAACATCTTGCCTGGCATGCAAAATAAAACCCATTAATCACCCATATCTCTCTCACATGGAAAGTCACCCTAAAATCTTGGAAACCCTAAGTGCCAGACCGTCCTAGCAAGGAAAGATCCCTGCTTTGAAGGAATTTCAATTCACCACTCACCACTATATAAACACTAGACCTTCACTTTTCCCAGGTACTAAGAAACACCCGAGCTCTCTCACTATAGAGTTCTTAGAGATTTCTCATTCACTGACTTGACATTTGGAGGGTTTTTGGTCGGTACGACACTAGTGCCTTCTGTTTGGTCCATTTGTTCTTATTCCACAAGTACCCATTGGAGTGCTTAGAGCCTATAACTCACTGACAATTTCAGCACATCATCAGTTGGCGCCGTCTGTGGAAAACACTGTGATGAGTCATATCACCGTTTTTAAGACAAAAGAGTTGCATGGTTTGGATGCGTTCAATGGCTACCATCAACCAAGAAATGGGGAATCCACCAAATGCCTTGGAAAAACAAGTGCAAACCCTAGCTGTAGCAGTACAACGACTCACCTAATGCAACCAGGAGTTGGAAAGACAGTTAAACCAAAGGAACGAGCAATGCCAGGAAGGCCCGCATGACAAGAGAAATGTCAACGAGCAAAATGGTAGTCATTTACCCACAGGGGGGTAGACAAGAGGGGGAAGACTAGGAAGAGAGCAACGTCCACAGCCGAAGGGACGGTCTGGAAGACACCAGCTGCCCTTCGAAAATAGAAGCCAGCACTATGCATATGGCCTAGGATATGCAAATGATGAAGGAGAAGATGGATATGGTGATGAATACCATGAGGGGACGAGTGTCTACCAATTTGGACGAGCTAGTCCATCGAACCGACTCTCTATTCACCATCGAGGTCACTTCCTTCCCCCTCCCAGTGAAGTTTTAGATGCCACAAGTAGAGACACGTGATGGGTCAAAGGACCCACTAGACCATCTAGAGTCGTTCAAAACCTTCATGCACTTGCAAAGAGCTCTAGACGAGATTATGTGTAGGGCCTTCCCTACCACGCTAAAGGGGCAAATAAGGGTATGGTTCAACAAACTTACCCTGAACACTGTCTCTACCTTCAAAGAGTTAAGCAGACACTTTGCCACGCACTTTATCGAAGGACAGAGACACAGGAGGTCCTTAGCGGCCATACTGAACGTAAAGCACGGGAAGACAAAAGCCTGAGATTGTACGTGACCCATTTCAACAAAGAGGCCTTCCTAATCAATGAAGACGACAATAAGGTCCTCGTCACTGCCTTTACCAATGGATTAAAGTGAGGAGAGTTTCTCTTTTTCATCAACAAGAATGACCCAAAGATGATAGACAAAGCATTATACAAAGCCACAAAATACATGAATGCCAAAGACACGATGAGCCCGCGGAGATGGGCCTAAGAAGAAAGAAAGACAAGATGAACCTCGTTTAGATATGAGAAGGAAGTCAGCCTGAATGAATGACAGAAGGGATGATAGAAGGTCAAGACCCCCATCAGAGAGGACCACAAACTTCACATCCTTAAACATCCCGTTGGATCAGGTCCTCATGTAGATAAGGGACGACGCGGCATTAACCTGGTCAGACAAACTGAAGGGTGACCCGAACAAAAGACCCAGGAACAAGTACTGCCACTTCCATTGGGACTATGGACACGATACTTATGAATGTTACGACCTCGAGCAACAGATTGAGGCCCTCATCAAACAAGGGAAGTTGCAGCGGTTCATTAGGAATGAAGAAAACCTACCAAGGGACCCCAAGCCTAACTGACAGGTTGAGAAGAGACCTAAAGCCCCACTCGGAGAGATAAGGGTAATAGTAGGAGGGAGCACCATGGTGGGATCATCTAAGAAGGTGAGGAAGATGTACTTGTGTCTGGTGCAGAGTGTCCAGATCTTCAGATGACCTCTTAAGGCGACCAGACTTGATAACTCTACCATCAGCTTCAAGGAGGAAGATGCTAGGCGATTACACCACCCTTATGATGACACCCTCATCATCAGCTTGTCCATCTCAGACGTCAATACCTAATGAGTGCTAGTAAACAATAGGAACTCAGCTGATATCCTCTACTACCTTGCATTCCAGCAGATGAGGGTAGATTAAGAATGTCTTCTACCTTCAGACACACTGTTGGTAAGATTCGATGGCACCAAAGTCTTCCTCGTGGGGACTATTACTTTACTAGTAACCATTAGGATATACCCTTATCAACTCTTAAGGGAGGTCAATTTCCTCGTCGTTGATTGCTCCTCTGCCTATAACTCCATCATTGGTCGACCCACGCTTAACATGTGACGGGCAGCTATGTCCACGTATCACCTGCTAGTGAAGTTCTCGACAGAGTACGGGATAGGAGAAGCACGAGGGGATCAGATGGTTGCCTGTAAGTGTTATGTTGCCATAATGGAAATGGATGACCACTTACAAGTATTGAATATTGAAGAGAGAAAGGTAACAGTAGAGCCAACGGAGGACTTGGAGGAAGTCTTCTTGGACGATAACATTTTGGGCCGAACCACTCGTATTGGTACCCAGGCCAACCCTACAATTCTCAAAGAGATGGGGCTCTTCCTAAAAAGAAATTGGGACATCTTCGTTTGGAGCTACGAGGACATGCCAGGGATCAGTCCGAATACCATGGTCCACAAGCTTAATGTATGCCTATCCTTCCCCCAATCAGACAGAATAAAAGATCTTCGCTTAAGAAATGGACAAAACCATAGCCGAAGAGGTACGTAAGCTACTGGAGGCAGATTTCATTAAGGAAGTCTACTACCTCGAATGGTTGGCCAACATGGTCATTGTCAAAAAAGCAAACAGTAAGTGGAGAATGTGTGTGGAGAATATGCGTGGACTTCACTTACCTGAACAAAGCATGCCCGAAGGATAGCTATCCACTTCCACGTATCGACCTCCTCGTGGATTTTATGGCTGGCCATCAGTTGCTAAGCTTCATGGATGCCTATTCTGGATGCAATCAGATCAAGTTAGATGAAGTGGACCAAGAGAAGACCTCATTTGTCATAAGCCAAGGCCTCTTCTGCTGCAAAGTCATGCTGTTTGGTTTAAAGAACGCAAGGGCGACATACCAAAGGCTTGTGAACAAGTTGTTCACCCGACAGATAGGGCGAAATGTGGAAGTATACGTAAACGACATGCTCGTAAAAAACGAAGGAGGCTAATCACTTAGACGACCTTCATGAAACATTCAATACCCTTCCCCTCCACGACATGAAACTCAATCCTAACAAGTGTGTATTTAGTGTGGTGTTAGAAAAATTCTTAGGCTTTATGGTATCATAGTGTGGTGTAGAGGCCAATCCCGACAAGGTTTGGGCGATATGGGGATGGCACCTCCGAAGAACATCAAAGAGGTGCAAAGCCTGAATGGTAGAGTTGCAACCCTTAATAGGTTTGTCTTTAGGGTAACGGATAAGTGTCTACCCTTCTTCAATGTACTACAGAAGGCTTTTGAGTGGACTGATGAATGCTAGAAGGCTTTCAAAGAGTTGAAGACATACCTTACGTCTCCCCCATTGCTCAGCCCATCCAAACCTGTTGAAGAGTTCTCCCTCTACTTAGTTGTGTCCCAAATGGTTTTTAGTTCCACTCTGGTATGGGGAGAGGATCGAGTGCAATTGCTCGTCTACTACACTAGCCAAGCACTATAAGAAGGTGAAGGATGATACCCCCAATGGAAAAGTTGGCCTTTGTGTTGATCAGGGCTGCACGAAAACTCAGGCCGTACTTCCAAGTGCATACCATAGTGTCTAGTTTCTCTCTTAAACTCTAGAGTTTCAACTTTTTAGGAGTTGTCTCAAACTTACTTTCATTTGATGTGAATGAGTGTTTATATAATGTGCTCTTAAAGTGTTTACTTATCTCACAACTTCTCACATATTTGAGGAGGTCAAAGGGTTCAAGGTTAACCTCCACAACCGTTATAGGAGTTAGAATATTTTATCTTTATTTTCTATAACTATCGTTGGAAGTTAAACACTGAGGAGGAAGTTATAGCGATGAACCAGGATTTAACTCATGCCTCGAAATAATAACACGTGGTTCATTTTAGTATTTGTAGATAATTCTCTGGAATTTTTCCTAAGTGTCAGGGGTTGTCCAGGTGTTTTTCTTATGGACGACCCACATGTCTATGAACGATTGTCTTGCTAGGGACAACCATTCTTTTCTTCTTGACATGGATGACTCTTATGGATGAATTGGAGTTCAATTTTCAGTTCACCATCAGATGATATGGACAGACGGTTTGTCTAATCAATGGGCAAGAGGAGCTGGGGTCCTGCTACGAACGCCAGAAGGAGATACAGTAGAGTGTGCAGTCCGCCTTCAATTCTCAACAACCAGCAACGAGACAAAGTACGAAGTGGTCCTCTTAGGCATCGACTTGGCCAAAGTAGCAGGAGCCACGTCAGCAGTTGTGCACTTTGATTTGCAAGTTGTGGTTGGGCACATCAACGATGATTATGAGGCAAAGGGAGAACGGATGAAAAAATATCTGAGCATGGTCAAAAGCAAGATGGGTGATGGATTTTCAATCAAGTTTATACAGATCCCAAGGGAAGAAAATGAGCAAGTAGACAGTCTGGCTAAAGTTGCATTTACGAAGCATATAGACACCATTAATAAGGTATTATCCTTTGTTTAATATGCCCCTACCATCGGCAGATCGGAAGTGCAGGTCATCCCCCTAAGGACCAACTGGACAACACCCATCATGTCCTACTTATTGAATGGGACATTGCTAGAAGATCACAATGCTTCCTGCAGACTGAAGGTATAGTCTTCACGTTTCATGATGATTGGGGACGTCCTTTTCAAAAGGGGTTTCTCTCGTCCCTATCTAAGGTGTCTAACCCCCGATGAAGCAGACTATGTCATGAGAGAAGTACACGAAGGAATATGAGGGAACCACTCGAGGTTATGCTTATTGGTTCACAAGCTGATACGGGCTGGATACTATTGGCCCGTTATGCAGAAAGATGCCTAGTCCTATGTAAGGGAGTGTGACAAGTGCCAACACTTCAGCAATATCATATGATAGCCAACGGAGGAACTTACACCAATGAGCGCCCCTTGACTGTTCGCCTAGTAGGGGTTGGATATAGTGGGACTTTCCTTATCACCGTGTAACAACTCAAGTTCCTCGTCGTAGGGATTGACTACTTCACCAAATGGGTCAAGACAGAACCATTGGACATTATCACAGAGAGAAATTTTTGAAGCTTCATTTGAAAGAGCATCATTTGTCGCTTCAGAATCCCTAGGTCTTCGTCTCTAACAATGGCAAGCAATTTGACAATGACACATTCATGGACTTTTGCTAATAGTTGGGAATCAAGAACGACTACTCCTCTCCCACTCACCCCCAAGCCAACTGATCCCTACTCAAGATGATCAAGACTCTACTTGAAGGGGCAAAAGGTATATGGCCAGTGAGTTACCTAGTGTCCTATGGGCGTACAGAACAACGGTTTGCACACCTACAAGAGAAACACCTTTCCGGCTCACATTCAGGCACGAAACCGTCATCCCAGCAGAAATAAGGCTGACCAACTATTGAATAAAGGCTGACCAACTATTGAATATCTTGTCATGATGATGAAAGGAATGGAGAAGGAATGCGCCTATAGTTAGATCTCCTTGATGAAGTCAGAACAACGTTGGAACAAAGGATGGCTTGTTATCAAGATCTGATGGCAAAGCACTACAACACCAAGGTCAGGCCTTGTCACTTTTAGGTCAAGGATCTGATCCTAAGAAAGGTAACAATGGTCACCAGAGACCCCTTACAAGGTAAGCTGGGCCCCAATTAGGAGTAACCCTACAGGATCATCGACTGCCATAGGAAGGGGACTTACTACTTAGAATCCCTCGATGGGCAGAGGCTCCATCACTTGTGGAATACCAAGCATTTAAGGAAGTACTTCCAATAGTAGTCGAATGCAATTTATTTTATTGCTTTCTTATCGTTTTTCCATTTTTATATCGAAAGTTGAATGTCAAAAGATGTTAGGATGTTGAATTTCTTTTTGGATATTTCTATTATTAATAAGACTTGGATGAATTATCAGAAATGTTGCTCTATTCTCTACACCTCAGTGGACCATCTAAACCACACTAAGTCCTACCTATGAGATGGACGGAAGACCAAGGATGTCGACAGGTACCTGGTTGTGAAAATTTTATCAAGTCCTACCTATGGGGTGGAGAGAAGACTAAGGATACCGATGGGTACCTGGTCGTGAAAATTTTACCAAGTCCTACCTACAGGGTGGACGGAAGACTAAGGATACCGATGGGTACCTGGTCTTGGAAATTTTACCTAGTCCTACTTACGGGGTGGACGGAAGACCAAGGATACCCATGGGTACCTGGTCGTGGAAATTTTACCAAGTTCTACCTACGGGTGGACATAAGACCAAGGATACCAATGGGTACCTGATCTTGAAAATTTTACCTAGTTCTACCTACAAGGTGACCAATGATACCAATGGGTACTTGATAAAGGAAATTTTGCCTAGCCCTGCCTACGAGATGGATGGACAACCAAGGACACCAACAGGTACCTGGTTTGAAAATCTTATCAAGTCTTGCCTACGTGACCGATGGGATCAAGGATGCCGACGGGCACCTAGTCCAAACTTACGTTAAATACGGCCTATAGGGTGGACAAATAAAATATAATATCAACGGTATTGATACATTAAGAGCATACACACACATAACCATAATAAAGCTAAAAATAAAACAAGTGCAAGCAACGTGTAGAAGCATTATATATAAACCAGAAAGGGGGAGATGTTTTTACAATAAAATCCAAAAGAAAGGGGCATTAATCATTGACTACCAAGTATAGTTACAAAAATGGGGATAACAAATCAAGACGAAGGGGCATTGGAAATGGTCGAGCATACCACAGTCCCCGGGATCGCAGAAGCATCGGAAGCAGTCGAATCATCAGCAGTGGACGGGACCATAGGAGTGTTGGGACCCTTGGGGGCAAATTGAGTTACAACCACACCGTTAGCATTCTTCACCTCCTACTCAATGGTGTGAGTAGAGCCATCTGTCTCATCGCTAATGACATCATCTCCACTAGGGGTCGGTGTGATGGTGTCATTTATGACGATCTAGGACAAGTCCAGATCAGGGTGGATGGCTCCAACCTGCTTTAGGCAGTTTTCGAACACGTCACCATAAAAGACACCGCCGCTGCATCAGCCTTAGCCTTGTCCATCTGCTTGATAACGCCTTAAAATGTATACTTGTTATATATTTATGTGGGCATTATCTCCTTATTACTATGCTTAATTGGTATAATTAAACCATTATTTGTATTAGTCCCTATTATTTATCTTTACATAATTTCTTGAATAAAATGCTATTCATTGTGTGTAATTTTCTACTTTCAGGAAATTATGTGAGAAAGATGAGTTTAAAAGAATTTGTAAGAGAATGGAGGCCAAACTATAATTAAAGTGGAGTTAAAGAACCATGGTCAAATGTCTAAGGAGCAGCTGGAGTGCTTGGATCGTCTACCATGATTGGAAGCTTCAAATAAGGAAAGAAATCAAAGAGGCAGAATCTGAAAAGGAAAAATTTGATTTGAGCACTGGTCAGTATTTTGGACGTATCTCTCTCATCAAAAATCCAATTGACACAAGGCAAGATGGGTTGGAACCATAACTTAATTATCTACAACTTTCCAGTTTTGAGTTTTTCCAAATTCGCAAGTTTTGAAGGCCGAAATTAACTCACAAGTTACCGCTGTAAACCTGGACGGAAATTAAAATAGTAAAAGTTTTATTTTCTTGAGACACTTAGACATTAGGGTTTTGGAGGGGGGGCTGTGAGAACGAATTTTGGGCAGAGAAAACTTGAATTTTCCTTTCTCTAATGGCAGCCTAAACTCTTTGCTAGGGCTAGGGGTTATGTTTCTTCTATACGGTATGAATATTCAATGTGATTTTTTCTAAGATTTTATCAACGACATATTTGATTGTTCAATTAGATTTCTATTGATGTATTAGTTCTTCCATGCTTTCAATAAGTTCAATCATGTTTTTCTTATTGTTTAGATGAATTTCTAATAGTTTCAAATAGAAATCAGATTTTAAAGTGAATGGGTTTTTCTGAAAAACTTTTCTAACCGCATTATTAATCAAGGTTATAATGCGTTCTTGAATTGTCTCAGTTCAACCGAATCATAAGTTTTTAATTGTACAAGAACAATCAATTATGAAATAGATATTTTCTTAGATCACAAAGAATATCATATCGATCTAGGGAAACGCCCCGATGCTCTAGTATTTACATTATTAATTTGAATCAGTTTTTATTATTATTCTTGTTAACAATCACCAAGCAAAAGTATTTTTCTTCTTCACTTAAATTGTCATTTAATTTTATTGTCTTTGAATTTATCCTGCTCCTTGTGGTTCGACCTCGGTACTCCGAGAATTATATTGCTACGATCTCCTGCACTTGGGAGTGAGCAAGCAATTTTGGCGCCGTTGTCGGGGAGCTGCTGCGTGTTCAGAGGCAATTCGTTTTTTTTGTTTTTTTTTTTGGAGCAAAGCATAGCTGGTGGAAATTATTCTATTGGTAACTTCATTACATTTTTTTTCCCTTATTTTGTTTTTATTTTTCTGTTTGTTTTTATTTTATTTTATTTGATTGTGTATTCATTGTTGCATGAGCATTTGGGTTAGAAACAAGAGAGGCAGATTAGAAATTTTTGAAACTTACTTTGGTAATCTTTTTGACACACCATCACCTTCACCTTCTTCATCAATCATGGGTGATGAAACACGTAATAATCATGAGGAGAATAGAAGAACTATGTATGAATTGTTGCATCCTACACAAAATTCTGTTCCTTCATGCATCATGTTTCCACCTAATGCACCACATGTAGAATTGAAACAAGGTTTATTAGCAATACTTCCTGAATTTAGGGGACAAGAAAATGAAAATCCTTATGTCCATGTTAGAGCTTTTGAAGAGGTAATTAGTAGTTTCTATGCACAAAATGTTATAGAGACTGCTAAGTTACGTTTCTTTCCTTTTTCTTTTAAGGATAAGGTAAGAAGTTGGCATTACACCTTGAAACCTAGGTCTATAGGTAGTTGGGGGGAGATGGCCAAAGAGTTTTTTAAGAAGCATTTTCCTCCCCACAAAGTCCAGCAAGTAAAAAGAAGGATAGCTAGTTTTGTCCAAGGAGAGAATGAGACCTTATACCAAGCTTGGGAAGGTACAAAGATCTTTTCAATTTTTGCCCAACTCATGGGTATGAAGATTGGAGGTTGGTTAGCTATTTTTATGAAGGACTTACACCTAGGGATCGACAGTTTGTTCAACTCTCATGCGGAGGGGACTTTTTACAAAAAGAACCCGAAGATGCAATGGATTATCTTAATGAGATAGCTGAAGACTCTAACACATGGACTGGACCTAGTCCTATGGACTCCACTGATAGGACTAGAATTAACACTACCACTTCTAGTGGAAGTGTTTTCAAGTTGAGGGAAGATGATATTATGAGTGCAAAAATTAGCATGTTAACTAAAGAAATTGAGGCACTCAAAATGAAAGGAAGTAAGAGTGTTAGTGCTACCTTTAGAGAGGACCCTATGGAGGTGTGTAAAATCTGTCATGAGATAAACCATGCTACAAATGAATGTGCATCACTTTCATCATTTTTAAATGTGCCAGAAGAACAAGTACATGCATTTAATTCATATTGGCCAAATAATTCTTCATATTCTAACAATTATAACCCAAATATGCGAAACCATCCGTATTTGAGTTATAAGAGTGACAATGTGTTGAATCCTCCTGCTCCAAGGAATTTTAATTCACCACATGCATCATCATCATAATCATCATCTAGAACTTCCTTAGAGGATGCACTTAGTACTTTCATTCAAAAGCAAAGTGAGCAAAATCAAAAATTTGAATCCATGCTCACTAGGCTAGATGAAGAGGTAAGAGAGACCAAGAGTCATATAACTAGGCTTACAAATTCATTGAGTGGGATAGAGAGAGGGAAACTTCCTTCCCAAACTCAACCCAATCCCATCAATCAAAATCTAAAAATTGGCTCTAAGGATAAACATGAGGAAGTAAAAGCTATGACCATTTTGAGGACTGGTAAAGAGATTGATAAAAGTTCTCCTTTAGTAACTAAGAAACCTAAGGAGACCCCAGTTGAAGAAGAGAAGGTTGAAACTAAGTCACTTGGGCTTGATGACATTGAACAATGCCCAATCCCTCCACCATTTCCACAAGCCTTAAAATTACCTAGAAAATTGGACACCACATCTGAGATATTAGAGCATTTGCATCAAGTCAAGATAAATTTGCCATTATTGCATGTTATCAAGCAAGTGCCTGCATATGCCAAGGTAATTAAGGACTTATGCACCATCAAGAGAAAGCATCATGTGAAGAAAACCGTATTCCTAACAGAACAGGTAAGTGCAGTTATTCAACATAAGACTCCACCAAAGTATAAGGATCCAGGTTGTCCTACGATCTCTTGTACTATTGGAGATTACATCATGGAGCATGCATTGCTAGATCTTGGGGCAGGTGTTAATTTGATCCCTTTTAGTGTACATCAAAAACTTAGACTTGGTGAGTTAAAACCTACTTCAATAACTTTACAGTTGGCTGATTGCTCTGTAAGGGAACTGAGAGGGATTGTTGAGGATGTGTTGGTGAAAATTGAACAATTTTATTATCCTGTTGATTTTATTATTCTAGATTACCAACCTGTTTTACATCCTAGTGCTCATATCCCTATTATTTTGGGTAGACCTTTTCTTGCCACAGCTAATGCTTTAATTAATTGCAGGAATGGAAGAATGCAACTCACTTTTGGTTCAATGACTTTGGAGCTAAACATATTTCATGTGGCTAAACAACCATATGAGAATGATGACTGTGCTTATGTGAACCTCATTGGGGCGGTGGTTCAAGAAGAGTTTAAGAAGAATTGTTTTTCTGATCCTCTTGAAACTCTTCTTAATAATTCTGTTGGTTCTTATGATTTAGAATGTGATATTCATGTATCTGAAAATTTTTCTTTGTTGGACTCCTCACAGGTTTTGAAAGAACAACAGATGATGGCAGTTAATGAAGGATGGAAGCCTTGCTTTAAGGAGCTACCAAAGAATGAAAAAAAAGCTCATGCATTCAAGTGAAGAGGCACCACAGCTGGAGCTTAAGCCGCTGCCCGGTGGTCTTAAATATGCATATTTATGCCCAGGTAAGTTAAAACCTAGGTGGGATGACCCTTTCATTGTAAGGGAAGTGTTTAACCATGGAGCTGTAGTAGTTGAGGACCCTAGAAATGGTAGAATTTTGAAAGTAAATGGACAAAGGTTAAAACCATACTTAGGGAGAGTCATACTAGAGGAGGAGACTATGCTACTTGAGATCCCTGCCTATTGGGATGCTACATGAAATCTGAAAAGGTCATATGAAATTGTACCATATTTGTTTCAATTTTTTTTTTCTTTGTTTCCTTTTTCTTTTTGGCTTTTGTTTTTTGTTATTGTTTTTGTTTTTTTTTTTCTTTTTTTTTTTTCTTTTTTTGAGCTAACACTTGTAGGTGTGAAAGAAATTTCAAAAAAAAAAAAAAAAAAAATTAATGCTTAAGGTAACTTCTTCCCTTTATACTTGAATTTATTTTGCCTTTGATACATTGAGGACAATGTAATATTTTAGTTGGGGGGAGAGGTCTACACATTTTGTTGCACCTTGCATGATTTTTTTTTTTTTTTCTTTTCTTTCTTTTTGGTTGAAACTTTTCAATTTAAAAAAAAAAAGAAAAAAAAAATCTTGAATTTGAATGCAGAAGAGTTATAAGCTTTATTTTTATATCATGTGATTGAATGAATAATGATGAGTTGGTTATACTATTTGCTATATTAAGACTTTTTCATGAAGAGCACAATTGAAAACTTTTGAGCACAATAGCCTGGTTAGTGGATGGTTGGATGTTGGATATGCATGGATCATGAACAAGCTAGATAAAAGCTAAAACTCAACCCATATAGAGAGTTCTTGAGCCTTACTTTTCTTTGTGAGAGTATATATTTGTTTGAACTCTTAAATTTCTTTCATATGCTTCAATATTTGTAACAGATCTCTATATTCTTTTGGTTGACTACTGGAAACATTATGGGGAGATATACCATGATCCTACTTATTTTTGTCCTTAGGCATGCTGGTTTATGTGAAATTTTAGGAGATGAGAGCCTAAAACCACCAATTTTTTTTGTCACCAGCTAAACAAATATTCAGCCTACCTTTACATTAACCTTTGTCACTATCATTTGAGCCATGGGAAATACTTCTACAAAACCACAAAACATTTTTATTTATGGGTATTCTCATGGGGGTTCAAGTTTTGAGCAATTGATGTGTTAGATACCACCATTGTCTCTCTTTTCTTCCAAAAAAAAAAAAAAAATCAAAAAGAAGAAAGAAAAAAAAAAAAAAAAAAAAAAAAAGAAAAGAAAGATAAAAAAAGAAAAAGAAAAAGAAAGAGGAGACATACATAATCAATCAATAAATCCTTGGTATCTTACACATCTTTCATGTATTTCAGAAGGGTTATATGGTTGAGTAAAGGTTATTTTGATTTAAGTTGGTTGTCATGGCCATGAGTTGGGTTTGGTTTGAATTTTCTGCGTTTGATTCATATACCTTATATTTCAAAGAGAGCAGTTTACCTTCATAAGATTATACTACCACTAAGCTTAAAGCCCTACTTGATCCTAAAGGTGCATGGCTGGTATGTGTTTGGGATAAAAACTAGAGATGAGAATGGTATTAACCTCATGTTTCCAGGAACTCAACATCCTTTCCAAGAGATCTTTTTCCGTTGTTTTAGCGGCTGCTTTTGTATACACATGTGATATTCTTAAAATTTCTTCTTTCCTTTTTATTCACATGTGATTTGAAGAGAGAAGCCATTACTTCTATGTGTGTTCTTTCAGAGTGTTGATGACTTAAGAGAGGTTTTGGAGTAGAGGCTCTAATCTAGATTATTCTTGGTCTATGCATGTTTGGAAAAGATGGTTTGCTTGGATGGGCTATGCACACACACACTCCAAAAGTGAAGCTAGTGAAAACTTTTTAATCTGATGAATACTATCCCAACTCAAAATTGAAAGTTCATTTGTATGATATAATGATAGAGTAGACTAACATTTGCTGCAGGAATTTTCAAGAAACCTTTGACTTTTGTGGGTAGAGTCACTGCAAACCCTTACGAGAGTAAACTCATCCACTAGGGTGACCTAGGGGTTCAAAGACTTGCTGCACATGGGAAGTGCAGTCGTGTAGCCTACGAAAGTAGCTTGTATTTTAGGTTTAATTTTTCACTTTTAGTAGACATGGGTGCTTTGCAGATTGCTAGGGACTAGCAAGATTTAAGTTGGGGGGGTGTGATAATGCTTTAAAATGTATACTTGTTATATATTTATGTGGGCATTATCTCCTTATTACTATGCTTAATTGGTATAATTAAACCATTATTTGCATTAGTCCCTATTATTTATTTTTACATAATTTCTTGAATAAAATGCTATTCATTGTATGTAATTTTCTACTTTCAGGAAATCATATGAGAAAGATGAGTTTACAGGAATTTGTGAGAGAATGGAGGCCAAACTATAATTAAAGTGGAGCTAAAAAACCATGCTCAAATTTCTAAGGAGCAGCTGGAGTGCTTGGATCGTCTACCATGATTGGAAGCTTCAAATAAGGAAAGAAATCAAAGAGGCAGAATCTGAAAAGGAAAAATTTGATTTGAGCACTGATCAGTATTTTGGATGTATCTCTCTCATCAAAAATCCAATTGACACAAGGCCAGATGGGTTGGAACCATGACTTAATTATCTACAACTTTCCCGTTTTGAGTTTTCCCAAATTCGCAATTTTTGAAGGCTGAAATTAACTCACAAGTTACCGCTGTAAACCTGGACGGAAATTAAAATAGTAAAAGTTTTATTTTCCTGAGACACTTAGACATTAGGGTTTTGGAGGGGGAGCTGTGAGAACGAATTTTGGGCAGAAAAAACTTGTATTTTTTTTCTCTAATGGCAGCCTAAACTCTTTGCTAGGGCTAGGGGTTATGTTTCTTCTATACGGTATGAATATTCAATGTGATTTTTTCTAAGATTTTATCAACGACATATTTGATTGTTCAATTAAATTTCTATTGATGTATTAGTTCTTCCATGCTTTCAATAAGTTCAATCATGTTTTTCTTATTGTTTAGATGAATTTCTAATAGTTTCAAATAGAAATCAGATTTTAAAGTGAATGGGTTTTTTTGAAAAACTTTTCTAACCGCATTATTAATCGAGGTTATAATGCGTTCTTGAATTGTCTCAGTTCAACCGAATCATAAGTTTTTAATTGTACAAGAACAATCAATTATGAAATAGATATTTTCTTAGATCACAAAGAATATCATATCGATCTAGGGAAACGCCCCGATGCTCTAGTATTTACATTATTCATTTGAATCAGTTTTTATTATTATTCTTGTTAACAATCACCAAGCAAAAGTATTTTTCTTCTTCACTTAAATTGTCATTTAATTTTATTGTCTTTGAATTTACCCTGCTCCTTGTGGTTCGACCTCAGTACTCCGAGAATTATATTGCTACGATCTCCTGCACTTGGGAGTGAGCAAGCACTGCTCACGAAGTTTAGCCAGCTCCGTCTCTAAACTGGCCTTTGCCTTCTCTGCTTCCTCGCTCAAATGGGTCTCCTTCGCTAGCTCAGCAAGCTTGGCCGTCAGCTTTTTGTTAAGGGTGCGAATGACTTCCTTATACTGGTCTCATTCCTTATTCTCAATTTCCTGATGCTTTGCAGAACCAACGGATCACCCCTTCGTTGGCCTTGCACCTATCCTTAAGGGCTCTCATGCGCACCAACACCTGAGATAATAGAACATGACAAGGGGATAGAAGAAATTCAAAAAAGTTAGTCTAGGCTTAAATCAATAGGAACGTATCCTCGATAGATCGTAAAGGCCCGAATCCCCCAAGTCTTCCGTCGTGTGCTCACCACAGGGGTCCAGATTTGTCTCCTTAATGATTGAGTTGACCATCCCAACGATATAGTCCTTATGCGTGATTAGCCTCTAGACGGGGTCACTAACAACGGTGCCCTTACCAGTCATCACACCCTTACCCACGCCATGACGAGGAAGGGGAGGAGATTTATGCTACTGGTCTCCTACGGACGGTCCCATCCCTTTCTTGGGTGGACAGTCATCCTTGGCCTCACTCTTCTTCTTATTGACCACCTTAAGGACCACCTTGGGAGCCAACACCGACGCCTCCCCCTACTGCTTACGAGCAGTGGTAGATTTCCTTATCAACGTCCTTTACCTGCCTATGTCCATCTCTGAAAGATGACGGAATGAATTAGAGAATGGACAGGTAAGACATGAAGAAAGAGTTAACAAAAGTATTGACGAACAAGAGGACTTACATCGATGTGAAGTAGCATGCAATCATCAGGCTACAGGCGTCAGCACGGGACCACCACAAAAGGCGTCGAGGGTGACCAAGTCCTTTCACTTCCTCCCCTTCAATGGGATTGCCTATACCTTCCTAAGGAAGTTTTCCTGTTCATGAATTATCTCGGGACGGGCAAAAGCTGCAAAATAAGAAAAGTTCACGTTAGATTTGAGACTAAACTTAGCTAAAATACAAAAAGCCAAAGGCTCACCAGACTCCTTGACAATCCCCCACGTATTGTCAAACCAATAGGGCATGCTAGCCTACTCTTTGAGCCGGCGTACCCACTCCGTCCCCTTGACGAATAAGTACCTATTCTACCAGTTCCTATTAGAATCCAGCATATTAGACATAAGCTTGAGTGACAGCTTCCTAGCTAGAAACTGTAGATTCCCTTTGATGAGGATATTTGCTAGGGCTTGTAACAATAAAAGAATTCGTCAAGCGTAAGTCGAAGGTTCCCTCCACTTAATTTCCCCCATATTACCGTGACGCCAATAAAAATCCTTCACACGTTCGGGGCAATTTGGCTTATGGACAAGCCTAGGTAATTGGCAATCTGACAGAATTGCATCATCAGTGGCAACCTAGCCCGCCTATAAACATAGCATCGTACATGCCCATGTCTGCCGCCTTACCAGAATAGCATCTCTTAAACTTCTCTGGTAAACGGATGGGGATGCTATCGGGGATTTGGTGACGGTCACAAAGGGTGTGGAAGACCTTTTGAGACATGGTCGGATAGAAATCATTCACCGTCCATATCTTGGGAAGAATAAAGAGTCTACTACCTTTACCATCTGATTGGTCTGTCAACCTGTCACTTTTCTCATGACTCCCTTCGTCATTCTCTTCTTCCTCCTTACCTTCCCTCTCCTCTCCTCTCCTCTCCGTCCTCTCCCTCGTCGTTTTCTCCTTCACCCCCTTCATACCCTTCTTCCTTCCCCTCGTTAGAAGACTGAGCAGACGGTTCCCTTTCTAGGGACCAGGATAATCCCTCATCGGGCCCACAACCTGATGGGTAGACCTCGTCGTAGCCCGCACCCTCACGGACTGATGATGATTGTTCACTCGTCGATTCTCTACCACCTGACATTTATTCATCTACAAGCAACAGAAGTATTCTAAGAACCTACTCGACGGGTCTCTATATAGATGACGACCAACTAAAATAATAAAAAAGAAAGAAAGAGATGAAGGAAACTTACAAGGCAGCAGATTCTTTGAAGGTGATGGAACGATACAAAGGACTGGCGCTTGAGAACAATGGACGGACATAAGCACTCTGATCTCTAAAAGCTCTCTAGGAATGAAAATAAAATAAAGGGAACAATTGAGAGGAAGGGGAACTATTTATAGAGCGAAGAGGAGCGACAAACGAAGCAACGCTTTTGATTGGAAATAAGGCTAATCAGCAAGTGCCACGTGTCACCTAGCATTTAAACTTAGGGATACCTATGCCATTTAATGATACAAACTTCAATAAAACATCTAATTAATAGTCATAAAATACCCATGTACTCCGTGGCCCGTCGGCTTTTGCCGACGGGACCACGGAGTAGGGGGTAGTTGATAGGGGTATTTTAGATAGAGATCTGCTACCCCTGGAAGCATTGTGCAAGGAAGCCAACGGCATCTACATGCCCGCCAACTTTACAGAGACAAACGGAAGACCCAGGCTGACGACATCAAGAGTGATGACCCCGCAATGGTTACCGACGGGAGTCTTTGTAAGCCGAAGGGAAACCCTTGGATGGGGCAATGGGTTGACGGGATTAAAAGGTTGACGGGTCTAGCATGGCTTGGCTTGGTTCCCATGAATATTTATACATGGAAACATCTTGAACGGCATGCAAAATAAAACCCATTAATCACCCATATCTCTCTCACATGGAAGGGCACCCTAAAATCATGGAAACCCTAAGTGCTAGACCTTCCCAGCAAGGAAAGATCCCTACTTTGAAGGGATTTCGATTCACCACTCACCACTATACAAACACTAGGCCTCCACTTTTTCCAGGTATGCAGAAACTTCATAGCTCTCTCACTATAGAGTTTTTAGAGATTTCTCATTCACTGACTTAACCTTCGGAGGGTTCTTGGCTAGTACCACGCCGATGTCTTCTGCTTGGTCCATTTTTTCTTATTCCATAAGTACCCATTGGAGTGCTTTGGAGCCTATAACTCATTGACGATTTCAACACATCATCAAAGAGAGTGGATCCCTTTGACGAAGGACCCCTAGTAAGAGTAATACGACCTCGAGGATTCTTGTTAATATGAATGGAGTATGCAACAGAAGTAATACATCTCATCATGAGAGTCACCCATTTTTCATGGAAAACCATCTTGCTAAAAATCAACTCAAGACAACCCTATTCAACCTGGTTATATGCTTTGCTCATGTCTAGTTTCGAAGCTATCCCCTCCACCCTTCCCACCTCTGCATCCCTTTTTTACCCAATATGATTCAAGGTTTCAAAAACTACCAAAATGTTTCAATGATAAATATTTCTACTTAAAAAGCACTATGGTTTTCACTAATAATGTTTAGTATAATATGTTCCATAACTTTTTGATTTGACAAACTATGAGTGGTGGACCATCACTTGCACTATTACACATGAATCCATCACTTAAAATCACTTTATATTCCATCACTCACATTCTCTCACTCCTACAAGTAGGGTTCGGTTAATGTATGCCCTTAGGGTATACATTAATAATCCATTTTAGAAATTTTTTTATAGGAAATTGAAAAGTTTCCTAAAATGATATATATTCCTTGTACTAATCTAATCATCACCTAATGTGTTGGACATTTGGAGAATATTCTACTAAATTGGTTTGTAGGAAAACTGTAATCCATGAAATACCATATGTAGATGTGACCATAATAAAAAAAAGTCTCCTAGGCTTTGAACATTAAGGGTATGTTTGCTAGAATGAAATAGCTATTCCTTAAAATGAGGAATAGCCATTCCTTAAAAAAAAAAAAGATCTGAATTCATATTCCTTTGCCTAGTAACGCGCTTTATTTAAAAAAATTCCCAAAAATCCCCCATTACCAACTTCTCCAAAATTTTCATCTCCCTCTCAAAAACTTTCTATCTCCCTCCTATTCGAAATATTTTATGTCCTTCCTCTCAAAAATTTTAATCTCCTGCTACTAGAGATCTCCTATTTCTACAGGTACTACATTTCTCTCCCCTCAGTTGCTACACTCTCTTCTCAAGAATTTTTCCCCCATACTAGAGCTTTGCAATTCCACAAGTACTACCCTCTCTCTCTCTCTCTACTATTTTTTGCGATTTCAAAAGCTTGTTGGTGTTCTCTATGCGCTTTCTTCTGAAGCTTTTTTTTTTTTTGGTGAAACTTTTGTTTTATAGCTTGTTTATATTTGCAATTTCAAAAACAATATAATAGGTTACACACAAAAGTTTCAGATTTGCAATTTCTATAGCTTGTTTTATACGCTGCTTTTCTTTCTTGTCTCTTTGGTTGTTGTGGTTGTTGTTGTGTGTTTCTTTGCGTGCTGCTCTACATAGGGTAATATGGGATAGTCTATTGGAGTATGTTATGTTATTGGGATGGTTTTGTCGTTTGCTCTACTTACGTTATATATATATATATATATATATATATATATATGTGTATGTATGTATGTATGTATGGGTTGGGTTCAAGTTACTCTTGGTGCAACTTTAAGCAATGTTACATCACTCAATATTTTTTAATTGGATGCGAATTTTGACAAATTCACTGTTAGATTCATTATTTTCATATATTCTTCATGCTTGCAAAATTTCAAGGTGATAAAAAATGATAAATAATATCCAATTGACATGAAAATTGGCATGAATATTAAGAAAATATAGAACATATAATTCAATGGTGGGATTTTCAATACAGGGCTGGGTTCAAGTTACACTTGGTGTAACTCTAAGTAATATTACATTACCCAATAACTTGTTATAAAATTCATATATTGATTGGTAGATTAACAAATAAATTTAATTTTTAAGTACTTTCTTGATTTTTTTTTTAAAAGAAAAGAAAATTAAGTGTTTGAGATTGGGGGAAAATGAGATTTGGAAAAATTAAAATCATTTCAATTCTTGTCATTCATATTTAATCTTTCTTTAAATTATCATCTTGTTCAATTATTAATGTGGGGGAGTGGATTGAATCTGCCCCGAGGACCTTAACCCAAAGAGAAAGTCATAAGAAACCCCATCTGTGGAATGGGCTGGCCCATGGGCCAATAAGAGATAACCAAGCCTCTTGTTAAGAAGAGACCATTTGGGTCCATTACTGGGGTAATCTAAGGAATTCGTCTTCCCGAGGAAGCATAACTTAATTGAGAAGCGATTAGGTGCTTAGCCAAGGACATCCTTTTGCCTACCTTCTCTAGGGAACACGTAGAAGAACACGCAGAACTCAATGTAAGAGTCACCTCTGCATTAATGAGTTCACCCTACCTAATGTCAGCCACATTAAATACTGAATGATTGACTTAAGCTGTAGAAACACCTCCAAAAGTCTGTTTTCATGATTAAGACATGGCGGGAGAAAGGGTCAATGGGACAAGTATCCCCCTAAATCTAGCTAAGAGCTGGACAACTAAAGGAGGAGGAAGAATGGCTATAAAAGGAAGATGACAAAAACAGGAAAGGAAATCCAGAAGAAAGAACAAAAGAGAGGAAGTGAGAAGAGTCTTTACTTGTATTTTTTTCCTTTAAAACTCCTGTATGTACCTTGGGAAAATTTTTTCACTCATATGAAGTCTTGATTTAGTGATATTTGTCTCCAACCATCTTTTTGATCTTCCTATTGTGGATTTCTACCTCCCATGCTTAAGAAATTAGTTGTGTTGATCTTAAATTCAAGCTTAGCTGTTTGGTTGTGTTTTTTACCCCCACAATTAAAATTATGTGTCTAAGTTTTTGTATATTATTTATGTTAAGTTTTAGACCCTTTAACACAATATGTTTAACTTAATATTAAGCCAAGTTGATTAACAAGTTTGTTAATTAAAACTAGGTTAAACAAATATGTGTAAAATAAATATAATGCGGAAAGTAAAGAACACAAAGATTGGATGACTCAGGAAATCCTAACCGGTAAAAAACCTAGGGAGGATTTAACCTAGCTATCCTCAAGGTAAAAAATAGATCAACTAAGAAAGAATTGAAGTTTGTACAATAAGACTTAAACCACTAACATCCTATTGCTACCTCTATAAAACTTACTACCATGACTACATGACAGCTCCGAGTCCACAGACTACTTCTTTCCTTGATCTGCTGCACCCACAAGTTCTTCTACTTGTGACTTTGAGACTCCACTCAAAGGTTTCAGATCTTCTTTAAGTTCTTTAAACGGTAACGGAAGCGATCATCAAGCTCTTGATACAAATCTTGATCTTGATAACCCTATGTGTGTGTATGAAGGTAAACACCTCAAGATCTCATAAGAGATTCACCACACAACACTCAAAAGCTCTCTAAAACGTAGCTAGAGTTTTTACTTTTATATGTGAAGTAAAACATAAAACCCTATACGTCAAACGGGCTTGGCCTGAATTGGAAATTTTGCAAAAAATTAAATCTGCAAGAGTTTCGATTGATTGAATATGATTTTTGATCGATCGAGCCTTGCAAATTTTGTCCAATAATTTCTGCAAACACTCGATTCCAATTTTATAATTAAACACACTTTGAGCAAGCCTAAACCTAGATTCTATGTTTGGATCATGATTTGCCAACACATTACATATTGAAGTTCTAATACATTAGTCCCTAAGGTCTTAGAACCTAACAATTTACATTTTATTTATCAACTTCCCATTTTCTTTTTTAGTATTTTAGTTGCATCTTTTTAGATATGGAATCAAATAGACTTGATTCTCAAGGTCCTTCTAAAAAAAGTGGACTCTTGTTGAAGATTTGAGACTAGTGGAGGCTTTGGTTGAATATCACCATGAAAGGGAAGGTAACCCTAAGAATAAGTTTAAGCCCGGCATGAGAGACCAGCTCTCAAAAAGAATGTACTTTGTACCTCTTTTGGGGGTTTTGTTGAGTTACTATTTATTTTTATGTTACAAAAATAAGAATAACTATAAATAAAAAAAATACAAAAGTGTATGACTGAAAAACATCGAGTTCTCATTAATTCAAATATTTACAATTAATAGAAAGAAACTTCATGGCTTTGGTCCTAATTATAGTCTAAGTAAAGAATTAAAAAGCTTTTTATCATAAACACAATCTATCAATAAAGAAAAACTACTCTACGAACGTAAGATCTAGATCCGGAGGCTAGGTTATAGAATGAGAAGGTGTTGGCATACATTTCGCCCGAACAGAGTTCGGTCTTCTAGACTTATGAATGAACAGTCATGTACCCATTAAACATACAATCCGATGACTTTAAATGCAACATGTGTTTGAGTCAATGATAGATCTAAGACTAAGTCTAGGATTACATTTTATAAATCCATTCTTTTTTTAAAACAAAAGGTTTTGGAAAAATATTTCAGATTTGTTTTTGATTAATATAGAACAATAATGATTTGGATAAAATTCTCAAATCTAGTTTTTTTATAAGTAGAAAACAATAGATTTGAGAAAATATTTCAGAAATGATTTTTATAAGAAGAAAAAAAAATAGATTTGAGAAAAAATTCTAAATCTGTTTTTTTTATAAATAGAAAAAAAATGGTGAAAAAAGCTTCAGATTTGTGTTTTGTAAGAAGAAAACAATTGATTTGTGAAAAAAGTTTCAGATTTGTTTTTTGTTAAGAAAAAAAAATATGATCTGTGAAAAAAGTCTCAAAATTTTTTTTAATAAGAAAATAATAGATTTATGAAAAAAGTTTTAGATCTGTTTTTTGTAAGAAGAAAACAATAGATTTATGAAAAAAGTTTCAAATACCCATCTTAGATCTATAATGAGTCTCATTTTAATGCGTGAACAATGCTACATCATGTGATTATCATATGAACATATTAATCATGAACATGGAAAAGGAATTATGTGATCAAATTTAAATAAGCATGCAAAGCAAACAAATAAACAATCAAAGTATATAAAGAAATTTACAAATTACTGTGTTGAATGAATGATTAAAACAAAGGGGATTCCCTTTAGAAATTAGAGCTAATAGATCTCTCTAGGGTCTAAAGAATAGTCACTAACAAAAAATAAAATCTTCAAGAAAAACTTCAAGAAGTTCTTTTATGTTAGGTGAAAAGGGATGTTGAATGTTAGGTGAAGAGGGATGATGAATCTTAGTTGATCTCCTCTATTTGTAAAGGTGGTAACTGCTTAAAAAATAAGCTAAACCAACTTAAAAGTTAGTAGACACGAATTGTGTGGGGTTTTTCCCAAAAGAAATTGATTTGATGAGTTTCAAACTGGGAAAAAAAAAATCTAGGCATATTTTGTGACATGTGACAATTGGCACTTTTAGCAAATTCATCCAAAATTCATTTTTTTACACGCTTTAGACTCTTTAATTGTTAACCAATCAAAATTAACTTCAATTAATCACGTGTGATAGGTTCCACCATTAAAACTTGATCTTGTAATATTTTTCGAGCCGACCGTTTGATTTAGAAACCAAACATATCGTTGTGATCACTAGAACCCCAAGATCATTTTCATGATGTATGATGAATGAATTAGGGGCTGTTTGGTTTTTTATTTTCCATCACTCATCACTCCTTGCTCAATTTTCGTCACTCATCACTTAAAATACCCCTATTTCTTAAACTCCACCCATTTGGCACATGTTTTTTGCTTCTCATCACTCAATTTTTTTTACTTTTTGTGGGACCCATGCTTGTAACTTGGTCAGAGCCCTTCTGTTAGACTACCCGCTGAACCCTCATTCCCCACCAATTTTCTTCCCTTCTCATTTCCCCTTCACCCCTATTTCTCTCCCAAAACACAAACACAAACCCGAACTGTGTCTTGTATAGAAAAACCAAAGAAGTAAAAGAGAAAATCTTCAAATTTGAAGAAGTGGGTTTCGAAGAAAAATAGGAACATAAGTAAAATGAAGTGGAAGAAGGAAGATTGACCCAGCGGCAACGTGACCCAAGGGCGTGACCCAGCGGCGACGTGACCCAATGGCTCAACCCAGCGGCGCCACCCAGTGGCTCAAACCAGCGGCACGACCCAACGGCTTAACCCAGCGGTGGCGTGACCCAGCGGCTTAACCCAGCGGTGGCGTGACCCAGCGCTGATCTGTTTTCATCACTCTCCGTTTTCAATACCCAGACACCGGTTCTCTCTTCCTCTTCAAGTTCAAACAGCGCCGATCTCCACCTCTGACGGGTAGCAGCGGCACCGATCTGTGGGTATATGGGTTTCCTTTGAATGGGTTTGGTGCATGTACACTATGGGTATATGGACGAATTTGTATGGGTTTGGTGCTTGTAATTTCCTCTTTGATTCCTTGATTTTCCAATCTAGTGAAAATAAAAAAGAAAAAAAAAAGCAACCAAATGAAAACGGAAACAGTGTTGGAGAGAGCAAAAGTCTGACCGTGGGTCCTATGATGTTGGTTTAATTACCAAAATGTCATTGAAAACTGAGTTTTGGAAACTGAAAACACCCAAAATGTGTTTTCAGTTTCCATAACTTATAACTCAATAATCAGAGAATTGAGTGATGGAAACAAAAACAGGAAACAAATCCAAACAAACATTTTTTTCATGGGTCCCACTTATTTTGAGTTATGGGTGATGGAAACAGAGTTATGAGTGATAGAAAACACAAAACCAAACAGCCTCTTAGTGACTAAAATGCAGTTATGATTTTTAGGGTACATAAAATGATCATTTTGTCATCTTTCAAGGTTAAATTATGGGTGCGAAATTAAGTGTCTACACCCGAATATTTGAAAGTATTGAAATGAAAGATTTCTATCAAATTTTCTATTGATGGGTTAAGAGCAAAACCAGATATTGAATCAAGATTAAGGACTTTGAAAAGAATGAATATTTTCCATTGTTCAAGTAAGATTGTAGTTTGTTGGTCACATTTTACAACCATGGGACACTTGATTGAAGACCCATGAGACTTTTTTGAAAGACCAATTGATTACTGAAATAGATACTTATTAATTTTAATACAATGAAATGAAAGCAAATATATTTAGAAAAAAGAAGAAGAAGAGAGATTGAGTTTTTTGGAAGTTCTCCTTTCAAGATTGGGTTCGTTAAACTAATTCTTATCAAAAAGTGCATTTGTAATTTTATAATAAGGGTATTTCAAACAATTTGATTTAAAGCATCTTAGGTTATGTTTGGTAACAAATGAATAGTAATAAGTATTACATTACAACATCTTAGGTTATGTTTAGTAACAATTTTTGTTTTCTATTTTCAAAAACTTGTTTTTGGGATTATAAAGAAAAAATAATTTTCTTTTATTTTTGAAATAAAAAACATGTTTGGTTAATTGAAATTAAAAAGATAGTTTTTTGAAGAAAAAAAATAGAAAATACTAAAATATGTTGTTACTAGGATTTGAATTCTAATGCTAACTCATTAAATGAGACAAATTCATTAAATTAAATGGGTGTTTTTATTGACTTTTGAAAATTAAAAACTGAAAACAACATTTTGCATGTTTTCAGTTTCCTTCACAAATTGAGTTTTGAGAACAATTTTTGTATTATGTCCATTTTGAGTTACCAAACAAGTTTTTTAGTCTCAAAAAATAGAAAATTGTTTTTGGAAACAGAAAATAAGGGGGGAAAAAAGTTACCAAACATACTCTTATATTCCTTGTAATACATATTCCTATTTCTATGTAATCACTATTACAGTCTACTAAAAGTGCCCTAAGGTTATGTTTGATAGATAATAATAGAAAATGTAATATAATAGTTATTTTTATGGTATTTCATAGTTTGATTATGTTTTTATTACTAAATATCAATTTTTTATGAATAGTTATTCTTAAAAGGCGGAAATACATTTTTTCATCCCTAGATTTTGGTCACATTCCCATAGTGGTCCATAAGTTTTTATTTTACTGCTTTTAGTCCCTAAAATGAAAAACATATTCTATTTTGGTTCCTACCTTCATCTCACTAACAGAAATTGTCTACGTGGCAGATGAAGTGTGCTATTGGCACACTAAATGTTGACATAGTCATTAAAATAACAATAAAATTTTTTATTTGGCAATAAAAAAAAGTGTCATATCAGCATCTAAATTTAAAAAATTGATTTATCAATTTTAATTTAAAAAAAAAAGTTGAAAACCAAAAATCACATTAATTAAGATCTGAATGTATCTTGAACAAGAACAACAAGAATACAAACCCAAATTTAAGAACACAAAACTAAAAACCAAAAATCATAAACCCAGAAAATAAGAACACAAAATTAAACACAGGTCCATAGGTTTGTGAGCCAATTTTTTTTTTTTTGACAAAATTGAACTCAAAATTTGAAATTCCCCATCCACTCTCTAAGAACTAGTAACATCGTAGATTCGCAGTGGAGTTTGTTGACCCAGATTCGTAGTGGAGTTGAAAATACACCGATCCACACTCTTTCTCTTTCAAGTTTCAATGGATTTAATGTGGGTTCAAGGTGCTTTCCAGTTTGGGTTTAGTGGAGTTGGATTGGATTGAAACACAGGCCCATTTTTTCACTTAAGGAAGTCCATTCGACCTTGAGAGTTTTCCTCAAATCCAAATCTCTCTTCGTCATTTGTGAAATCACCAAGATGTGATGGGTTTGTTGTTGACACAGAGGGCTAGGTTTATATTCATTGTCCTGGGTTTTCATTGTGTGCTCTCTAGGTTTATATCATCTTCAAGTTGATCCAAAAGAAAAGTTTCTTTTTGCGCTCTAAATCATGAAAATTTCATTTCAAGTTGTACGAGCACGTTCTTTTTCGGTGCAGCTAAACATTTTGAAACACTTTCTGCCCTTCTTCATTAGATTTTGTATGTTTTCCGAATTTGTTGTTACAACTTACGCGAAAAGCTTTGTATCTAAAGATTGAAGTTGGAAGCTCAATTTTGTCAACCAAAAAAAAAAAAAAAATTGGTTTGCGAACCTGCAGATCTGTGTTTAATTTTGTGTTTTTATTTTTTGGGGTTTGTGATTTTTGATTTTTAGTTTTGTGTTCTTAAATCTGCGTTTGTGTACTTGTTGTTCTTATTCAAGATATACTTAAATCCAGGGGTGGAGCTACGTTTTACAATGGGGGGCAATGGCCCTCCCAAAAATGCTCAAAAATTTATTATAGCCGCTAAAAAATAGGTTATATAGAATTGTTGTAAGAGCTCCCCCCCCCCTCCCCCCTATGTGTCCTTAACGATTTGTTTCATTCATATTTACTTAATCACTTTGACTTTTTTTAGTCTTTCCTCCATCTCTCCTCCCCCCAACACATCAACAAGCCCACAACTTTTATAAGTTTTACAATTTTACTCACTTTTACTATTAGCTTCTCTTTTTAATATGTATTTTCCAATGTTCTACTTTTTGGTCCCTTCTTAAAGAACTCATCAATGTTCTCATAGTCTCTCATAGTCTTACACTAACTCTCTTCAATCTCTTTACAAAAATTCATTAGAACATTGATGAGTGAGTCATATATACATAAATAGACACATATATATCTTTTGTGAATCAATATGATTATTTAGTCTTAACCGACCCCCCTAAAGATAAATTTCTAGCTCCACCCCTGCTTAGATCTCAATTCATGTGATTGTTGGGTTTTAATTCTGTTTTTTTTTTATTTTTAGTTAAAATTGATATATTAATTTTTTAATTTAGATGCTGATGTGGAATTTTTTATTGCCAAATAAAAATTTTATTATTATTTTAATGACTACGTCAATATTTAGTGTACTAATAGTACACTCCGTCTGTCACGTAGATAATTTACATTAGTGAGGTGATAGTAGGGACCAAAATAGAATGCAACTTTCATTTTAGGGACTAAAAGTAGTGAAATAAAAAAGTAGGAACTAAAATGAGAATGAGGCCAAAATGTAGGAACGAAAAATGTATTTCCGCCTTCTTTAAAATGATGAATAATTATTCTTCTCTAAAATGGTTATAATAGCTATATTTTAGTAAATGTAATAATCTCTAAAATTAACATATTTCCAAATAAACAAACTTTCCATATGCACATAACAATTAAGAAAATACAAAATCATAAAAAATAACTAATTTTTCTTTCAAATTTAAAAAATTATTATATTTTAGAAAATATAATTGTACGAGTAAGATATTTCCTAAAATATATTTTAAGTTTATTCTAATGCTATAACTCACAACCAAATTTATCAATACGTTTAGTTATTCTATTACAATACACTATATTTCTAGTAAAAAAAAATCATCAATCTTGTCATAATCCCCATACCAAATGTGCTCTAATTTTAATTCCAAATATCAATTTATATTTTCACTTAAATGATATTTGACATCAATATATAACTTAGATTCGAGGTTGACTACTAGAAGCTAAAGTTATGTTTGATAACAGTTTTTGTTTTCTATTTTCAAAAACTTGTCTTTTGGAATATAAAGAATACTTTTTTTTTTTTTTTTTTTGTATTTTTGAAATCAAAAACATGTTTAGTTAGTTGAAATTAAAAAGATAGTTTTTTGAAGAAAAAAATAGAAAATACTAAAATATGTTATAACTAGGATTCGAACTCTAATGCTAACTCATTAAATGATACGGATTTATTAAATTAAATGTATTTTTTCATTGATTTTTAAAAATTAGAAAGTAAAAATAGTCTTTTGCATGTTTTAAGTTTCCTACAAAAATTGAGTTTTGAGAACAGTTTTTGTTTTTTTACCCATTTTGTGTTGCCAAACAAGTTTTTTAGTCTCAAAAAATAGAAAATTGTTTTTGAAAATAAAAAATATGGGGAAAAACAATTACCAAATATACCCTAAAAGTCTAGTTTCTATTTCATCATAGAGAGTATCATGTGTTCTTTTCTTTGGACTTTAGCTACATTACTTTCAATGTCAACATCACAAGACATTTAGTTTGTTGTTAGTTGTTATAATGATGCTTTAAGAAAAACCTACTTTTTTTTTGAAAAGTGAAACTTGTCATGGTTTCATTAAAAACATTTTAGAAATTGAAGTACAACAGAGAAAGGCAGAGAACATGAATCTCTCTAACACTTAGCTCAATCAATTTGGCAGAGGTGTTGAAGCATTGGAGTCTCCATTCCATTCCAAGTCTGTGATGTCCTAGAATCTCTAGCCAATTTGGCTAACTCATGAACCACTTTGTTTTATTCTCTTTTCAAGTGCTTGACTTTCTAGGTCTCAAAGGAAGAGGACAAGGATAGGATCCCTTGGATGATTAGCCTTAATTCTTTGTGGGGAGAGTTTGAGGAGATGGCTTGAACAATCGAGAGTGAGTTAAACTCTAGAATAACTTGCAGGAGCATCTTTTGGTGGGCTAAGAATGCCTTCTTCAATAGCTAAGGCTTTAGAGACTTCCACTCCATACTTTGCAGGCAGTAGCTTAGCACTAGTTGCCACAACCAAGCCTTTGTAGTCTTGAATTACCATGCCCACACTTGAAGGTCTACCATTTTTGGACGTTGCTCCATCAACGTTTATTTTATACGTACCCGAAGGAGGTGCACTCAAACCAAACTCTAGGGGTTATTGCCTAAGAAGATTAATAGCTGCAGCTACTTTATAGTCATTATGGACTCATTGTGCAGTACCCCAAATTTGTGCTAAAGGAAGGCCTTGAGCCTGATGAGCCACCTGATTTTGATTGTACTAGATCAACCACGCTATGTTGAAAAGGATCTCCAAGTCATAATGGTTCCAATTTCCATAATTCATAATGCAACATCCACTACATCACTTGTTTTAGCCAAGAGGTTTATTAGGCAAGATTGCCAAAACCACCAAACATCACAAATTTTTTTATAGTAGAGGCCAAAACCACCAAACATCACAAATTTTTTTACAGTAGAGAAGAGCGTGTTTTGTACTTTTTGCATGTTTTCCACAGAGAGGGCAAATTGCATCAACATCAATTCCTCTTTTCTCCATGTTTAGGCAAGTTGGCAACCCATTCACACAAGCTCTCCAAGCGAAAGATTCTCACCTTGGCTAGAAGCTTTAGGTGCCACATTTTCCTCCAAAGTGGGGCTCTATAGTCTCCAATTGAGCATTCTCCCAATTCGGGCTCTTCAACCAAAGGCAAGGCCATATAGTAAGCACTCTTAATCGTAAATACACCTCTTTTGCTACCTACCCAAATTATACTATCATCTGGTAGGCTATAACTCAGGGGTATATTGAGTATAGTTCCTGCCTTAAAAGGGTAAAATAGCGCTCTAACTCTATCTACCCTCCATCGTCTTGTGTTCTCATCAAGGAGAGATGAGACCATTGGGAAGTCATCTATGTCTCGTTGGGGGGAGCAAACCTTGTAAGTGGTTGGATTGGGGAGCCACTTGTCCTCCCACATGTGAGTCATTTTCCCATTCCCTACCTTCCATCTAGTGTCCTTCTTTATAACTTCCAAGTTGTTATAGATACTTCGCTAGGCATACGAGGGATTACACCCAAGTTTTGCTCCAAGGACATCACCTGTAGGGTAATATTTAGCTCTATAGAGCCAAACCACTAGGGATCTTGGGTTGGTTAGAAGGCGCCATCCTTGCTTTGCTTGCATAGTTAAGTTGAAGGCTTGAAGATTGTGAAATCCCATTCCTCATTGCATTTTGGATTTACACATTTTCTTCCACCCCACCCAAGATATCTTTGCTTTTTAGTCCTTTGGACCCACAAAAATTTTGTCATCATCCTTTCCAGGTCCTCACACAAGCTCTATGGAAGTAAGAAGCAACTCATTGTGTATGTTGAAATAGCTTGTGCCACCACTTTAATTAAAATCTCCTTGCCACCCATTGAAAGCATTTTCTCCTTCCACCCTGCAAGCTTTTGCCCCGTCTTCTCTTTTATCTTTGCAAAGACTTGGTTCTTTGACTTCCCTATTATAGAGGGGAGGCCAAGGTATTTACCATGCCTTGTGTCTTGCATAGGACCAAGAATTCCCAAAACCTTCTTTCTTGTGTTAGGTGTTGTATTTTGGCTGAAAAACACTGAAGACTTATCTGCGTTAATTTTTTGCTGATTCCATCTCATACCGTTCTAGAATTTCTACTAACTTTTGGCTCTCTTGCCTTTCTACCTTGCAAAATAATAGACTATTATCCGTGAAGAATAGATCGATGATTCTAGGACTTCCCTTGCAAATCGATACGTCACTAAGCCCTTGGTTGTTATTTGCATCCACAATCAGGGCTGAAAATGTCTCTGTACATAGCAAAAATAAATAGGAGGATAATGCATCTCCCTATCTTGACCCCCTTGATGGGGTGATGCATCCATGAGTCTCGCCATTAATTAGGATAGAATATGAGACACAAGTTAAACACCTCAGAATCCATTCCACCCATCTCTCGTGGAAGCTCAATCTCCTCATCTCTTATTCTATAAAAATCCATTTTACCCTGTTGTAGGCTTTGCTCATGTCTAGCTTAACTGGCATATAACCATCATTCCCACTCTTCTTGTGATCTAGATAATGCATTAGCTCAAAAGCCACTAGAATTTTATCAATTATTAGGCGCTTTGTCGAGAAGGCACTTTAATTTTCTAATATGATTTAAGGGAGAACCACTTTGAGGTGGTTTGCAAGAACTTTGGATATCATTTTGTAAGCTACATTACTGAGACTAATGGGGAGAAAATATTTCATCTTGGATGGACTCTTAATTTTTAGCGCAAGAGCAATGTTAGTTCTATTAATTTCAGCAAAATGAGCATTTGAATTAGGCACATTAAGGACCATATTAGCAGCATCAAAAGCAACAATGTTCTAATACTTTTGATAAAAAATAACTGACATATCGTCCAGGCTGAGGGCTTTTGTAGGGTGTATCTGTTAGAGTGATGCTCTGACCTTTTCTACAGTATAATCATGGATTAAATCATTATTCATCTCACTAGTGACCTTGGCTAGAATTAAATTTGTCACTTCATCAACACTGACTGGATAGGTCGTCATTTATATATCTTAAAAATATGCTATGGCTATGGCTGAAATACTTTCCTTGCTACTACACCATAAACCTTCCTTATTCCAAAATCCATTGATAGCGTTCTTCTTTCTTCTTTCTAAGACACGATGATGAAAAAATTTAGTTATTTGATCTCCCTCTCCTAACCATTATACCCTCGATCTTTGCTACAACCACAACTCTTCTTCATCCAGCAATTCATTGATTTCCTTTGTTAGCCTATTAATCTCTGCCCCATTTTTTCCTGTCGTCGTCATTCTCGGTTAACCTCCCTAAAGCCTCCTTCTTTTCCTTAATCTTCTTCGGCATTTGCCCAAAGGTGGACTTGCTCTAGCTTGTTAGGGCCGATGCACATTGTTTGAGCCTTTCAGCGAACCTATCCAGAGTACTCCTACTTGAGCCATCACTCCAAACTTCATCAATAACCTCCTTGCAGTCTGCCCTCCTTGTCCATATAGCCTTAAAGTGAAATTTACAGTTTCTTCGATTACTGATTGTACTAGTTTTAGCAAGTAAAAGTGGGCTAGGGTTTGATGTTGTGTCAACCAAATGGTGTACCTATATATTATGGAAATGTTGCAGCCACTCCACAGTTGCGAAAACACGATCCAATCTCATATAAATTCTATATCTTCCTTTTTGCTGGTTTCACTAAGTGTAGTTTGAGCTGCAATACCTCATGTCCTTAAATTGACATCGGTCAATTACACTTTTGAACTCTTCCACCGGCTGCCACAATCTTGGAGCACCGCCTTTCATTTCCTTCCTAATAGAATCTCATTAATTCTCCCAAGCATAACCAAGGCAGATGAGATTGGTTGTTTAAAGTATCAAGAAAATTTCAAGATTACTTTCAATGATGTGTTTCTGGATGCCCATAGAAGCCAGTTATCCTCCATTTGAAACCATTCCCCTCCTCTATAACCACCGTGTCAATATGGTGCTTCGAGAAACTCTTAATCTCTAGGTCAATCTCTCTTCTCCATAGCATAGCTAAATCCCTTCCTTTCCCTTTACTCTAGACAAAAAAACCATTCTCAAAACCAATCTTTGCTTTTACTCTCTGCATAACTGAGTTTTTTTTTTCTTCGTCTCTAACAAGAAGACGATTGTGGGATCCCAGAATCACACTAGATCGCGCAACGCACCAACTGATCGGGGGTTCCCAAGCCCCCTGCGGTTCCAACATAGGACAATCATGGCTCTCGGTAGTGCTGCCTTGCAGCCACCGCCGTTTCATCAATTATGAGAACATCACAATTAGGAGCATCCTCACGGTTTTTCTTAGTTCTTCTTACTTCCTTTGCTTCTAGCTTTTCTATTTTCCTAAGCCGTTTTGTCCTAATTTCTTCTTTTTGGGCTATTGCTACAACACCACTTATTGGGCCTTGTGCTCTGGCCAGCTTCTTTCGACTCCCTTTTTCATTAGGCTTTTTTTCTTTATTTTGGCCTATGTCTAGAAAGCCCACTTCATTCTCTTCACTCGCAACTTGTTTGGGCTTTAATGGGCTCGTCACCTCAGCCTCTTCTCCTCTTTTTTTCTTTTTGCAGGCCTACTACTGAGGTTTCATTCACACATGCCTTATTCTTTTCTTTTGCTTTAGCAAGGTTTAGCACTTTCCATTTCCCACGCACAACTTCTCCCTTCCCTATATTAGGCAAGCTCTTTTCAGACTTGTCCTATCTATCAAGGTGACTAGCCGCCTGACATGTTGACCCCCTATCATCACCTAGAGCACCCCAGCCATCAGCTTTTTCATTTTCTTGATAACCGTTGGATTTTTGAGCTCCACCACCACTGTTAGTCGTTGTGTCTCCCATCACCACCATCGGAGGTTGTGATCGTATTTCTTCACTTCCCCCATTTGACACAGTGCTATCATCCTTCCTGGTTTTAACTTTATACTGATTCTCTCTGTGATTTCCATTGGCTCCAGGCCACTCCCCATATTGATGCTCTACTTCTTTCCCTTTTGTGGCTTGCGAACTATGCTAATCATCGTGCCCCATTCTTCCACATACATAGCATACAATGGGTAGCCTCTCATACTTGAAGGTGACCTATACTCTTTCATTCTCCATATTCTTGATGTACCCCTCCTTTTCAAAGTGGCTTGTCAATTTGCAACTCAACATAGATTGGCATGAATTTTGCTTGGTTTGTTTGCCATGACCTTTTATTTGTTTCAACGTAGTTACCTATATTGTTTCCAATGTCTTTACTTATTTCTTTTGACATAAGCTTAAAGGGAAACCCTTATACCTAAACCCAAAAGGATGCGTGCGTGAAGACAATGTTAGTTGTTGATAGACATTTTCTCCAACGACACAATAGCAATAAATTATTGTCGAAATTCCATGGTCCATTTTCTCTACCCGTTCCATCTGGTGCTTTGAATTGAACTTGAACTGTAGTATGCCATTGCCTTACTCTATTATTCTCAAATCTAATCCCATTTTCTAGACAGCTCTCGAAGTGCTTTTTAGGGCTCGTTGATTCTATTCCCTTCTTGATTGAAGCTTTCCAAAGAGGCTTAGATGGCATTCCTCCAGAAGCTCGGTTCGGCTTTGGGCTATGATTTGGATGCATTCCACCTTTTCCTTAGTGAGTTGCATATTTTGCAGCCTATCTAGCATAGCTTACTCCATTCTAATGAGTTATTTCTTGACCATAACCAATCACTGAGATTAGTTAGGTCAAAGGAAGGCCCTAGTTGAGAACTAAGGGAGGAAAGGAACCCTTATGCGAGACAGAGAGAGAGAGAGAGAGAGAGAGAGAGTACCTCCTACTTGGGAGATTTTTCCTTAAGAAAACCTACTTTAACAATAAATAACTTGGTCATTTAGTAACAATAAAATTTATTATTTGCAATAAGGGATACAAAATTTGCAATAAACAACATTAGCTCACATTTAATCAAGGGATAATTACAGCAATCCCACCTGTGGTTAGGCCCGTTTTCACTTTGCCTACCTGTGGTTCAATCATTTACACTTTGCCCACCCGAGGTTAGTTCCTTTAGCCTTCCGTAACCCACCTTTCCATTTGCCGTTAGAAAAACACATTTTTAGACAAAAACAATATAACAAGAATCAAAAAGCTTTTTTCATTACTCATGAACTTCAATAAGAACAAGGTGGAGGAACAAAATACCAATCAAATGCCTCAATGAAATTATTTTTAATCTATAACAATATCAACAATTTTACAACAACTCAAAATTTTGAACCAAATTTTACTAGAAGACCATCGTCTCAAACAACCAGCAACGTTGGGCTGAGCAGTGAAGGCCTCGGTGTGAATGACCTGCCTGTGCATGTTGTTGAGCTAGTGTTGCAAGCGGCGAGGTAGAGGAAGGCCGAGGAGCCTTATTCGTCGGCTCTGACGACGAGGATGGAGGAGTTGATGAGGTTTGACTAAGCTTTGACTCCGAATGATGAAAGCAAGAGGTGGCGGCTGTACTGGTGGATCATCTTCAAGGTGAGATCGGGATGGACGGTTGTGATTGGATTCAAGAGGGGGGAGGTTTTGACAACGGTGCCGTTTTGAAGATTGAGGTGGCGGAGCTGGGATTCGAGAGCGGAGATTCGGCGGTCTATGTCGAATTTTGTGGCTTTGAGGGATTGGAGCTCGTGGAGGATCTGAGAGGCTCCGACTTCGATCTCCGTTGATCTCTGTGTTGCCAAGCTTGCCCTTTGCCGAAGCTGTGTTGATCTGTGGTTGGGTTGTGAGTTAATCTGATTTTGTTGCTTCTGAAGACCTAAAACTGGGTTTGCCATGTCCAAATTTGACTCTCTATTTCTCTCATCCACCAATAGTAGCAAACCCAACCACCAAGCAAATGAGAGACGAGAATGGTTGGGTGGCTTACCAAAGGGACTTGCCACTGCCAGTGGCCATGACCACCAAGCAGTCCTTTTGCTCTAGAATCTTCTCAATAACCGTCTTCTAATAGTCTCGGAAAGTAGATTACCCAAAATATTTTTACAGTGAACACCACAAAAGTTACATGACGAACATAACACATTCATCACTGACCGCTTAATGCCATTTCAAAGTTTTTAATAAAGCAAACGAATAAACTTCTTCCAAGGCCATCGCATGATGGTGATTTTAAAGTCTAATCTCTATATGTAACTTGCAATGCTATGGAAAAATAGCAAAATTGTAAAAGGTTGGTAAGGTTTTTTGGTGAAACCTAACCACAGTAGCAAACCCACCCCCATTCCAACTGCAAAGCAAACCCACCCCCAATTCCAAATTCGAACCCACTTTGAATCCCAGCCACAGTGGGGAGCTTTGTTCTTGTAGAAGTTTTTAAGCAATCATAACCCTAGCTTTTTTATTCTTGTTCTATTTATTTTTGCCTAAAAATGTGTTTTTCTAATGGCAAACGAAGAGGTGGGTTACGGAAGGCTAACGGACCTAACCTCCGGTGGACAAAGTGTAAATGATTGAACTACAGGTAGGCAAAGTGAAAACGGGCCTAACCACAGATGGGTTTACTGTAATTATCCTTTTAATCAATAAAGCACTGGAAGAATGATTTAAGAAGGGAGAGAGTAGGGTATAAGGGTACACAAGTGTGATATAAATGTCTAATTTTTGTTGTATTTGTGTATAGGGTTTTGTTTGAAATGTGAGAGGATTCTTTTATAGAGCAATGAGAGTTTAGTGATGAAGAAGGTTGAATAATGGTTCTAATTTCGTTTAAGAGTGAGACAAAATCTATATCTTATTGTGTATATGATTATGTTGAATGAGAAATCTTTAAAACATTGGTCATTTAAGGGCCTTTTTGCTTTGAGCAAAATAGGCACTTTGATCTTTGTGGTTGAATTCTATTTATTTCTAGGTTGAGAAATTAGTGGGTGAAAAAAAAGTATGGTTTCAGCCACAAAGGAAAGATTATTTACTACTGAATTATCTAGTTTTATTCCACATCAACTAGTTGAACATTAATGGCCCTGGGAACAAAAAAGCCAGATGAGACATATTGAATGTTATGGCATCTAGTTGTCATGATTGGTTTGATTGAGAATATTAAGGGAAAATATAAGGACCAAGTCATGCAAACCTGCCTAAATAGAGTCAATTTCCTTAGTTTGTGCGTTCGAAGTTGACACATTAACCAAGGACATAGTTGCCTTGACAACACCTTAAAACTTACTCCCTTTTCAACAATAGAAAACTTAGTCATTCAATAACATAAATTTTATTATCTGCAAAAATGGATAAAATTTTTACAATAAACAACATTAGCCAACATTTAATCAATAAAGCACTTTAAGAGCATATCTAACAGCTTTTCCAAATTTTTGTACTGTTTGGACAATGAATGGTGACATTTTATCTTTTACCTACCAACTTTTTCAAATACACTTTCCAATATATTCTCTATCTTTTTCTCCATCTCATTTAAATATTATTTCTTCATTCATTCTTTATTCTTTTTTAATCTTTATTTTTTCTTCCTCTATTCATTCTCAACAATTATATTTTTCAACAAAAAGTGTTACATCCACAATATTTTTTGCAATACTTTCACAAGAATCATAACAAAATCTTATATAGAAAGTTGTTACTAATTCTAATTTGAACCCACCATTGAAATTATATTTTTACTCACCAATATTAGCTAATTACTTAACAATTTATTGTGAAAATATTGTGATAGCATTTTTAAATTGTCATTTCTTATTCTTTTCATTTCTTTCATCCATACGTTTCCTTTTTTTTTTCTCTTGTTTTTTCTCCACCACACACGTATACCCATATATCTCCATCCTCTCCTTTTTTATCTCTACTTTCCCCTTTCTTCTAGAACCTCCCTCTTTCTTTCTCCTCCTCTTCTAGGCTTTACTTTTTTGTTTTTATTTTCTTTCCTCTTCGTCTCACTTCACACACACAGCCGACCATGATCTTTTGACTTCTCCTCTATGTTTGCATTTTTGTTTTTTATTTTCTCTCTTCTTCATCTCACTTCACTCACACACACATCCGGCAGAGAGATTGGCCTTCATCTATCTTTTTTTTTTTCTTCCTTCTTTTCTTGTTCTGATTCACTTTGTTGTTACAATGGAGAGAATGAGAGAGAAAAAAAAGAAAGAAAGAAGCAACGGAGAGAATGAGAGAAAAAAAGAAATCCGGAGGAGAGAGAAAGAATTGATATAATAGTAGCTGGTATAATTTTTTAATCAAAGAAATATAATTGCTAATGTACAGTAGCCCATCAGACTTAATGAGCTACTGTTCATGAGCCAAAAAAAATTTGGGGTTTAGAGAATCCATTGGAGACCATTTTTATGGTCTCATTCTCTATTATAGAGATTATTTTGCTTTTAGCTACACAGTTGGAGATGCTCTAAGAATGAGTTAAGAAGGGAGAGAGTAGGGTTTAGGAGTGCACAAGTGTGATAAAAATGTCTAGTTTTTGTTGTGTTTGTGTTTAAGGTTTTGTTGGAAATGTGAAAGGAACGCTTTTATAGAGCGATGAGAGTTTAGTGATGAAGAAGGTTCCAGAACAGTTGAATAATGGTTCTTATCTCATTTTAGAGTGAGAATAAGTATCATTTTTACTGTGAATCTGGATTTGGTTATGCTAAATGAGAAGTCTTTGGACTGTTGGTGATTCATAGGCCCTTTGTCTAGGTTAGAGCACTCACTTTGATATTTGTGGTTGAATTTAATTTATTTCCAAATTGAGAAATTAGTGGGTGAAAAAAAGTATAGTTTTAGCCACAAAGGAAAGATTCTTTGTTGTTAAATAAACTAGTTTTATTCTCCATCACCTAGTTTAACATTAATGGCCTTGGCAAGAGAAAAGTTAAATGAGGCATATTGAATGTTATGGGATCTAGTTGTCTTGATTGGTTTAGTTAAGAATATCGAGGCAAAATATAAGAACCAAGTCACGCATGCCTACCTAAATAGAGCCAATTTCTTGGTTTGTGTGTTCGAAGTTGACACATTAACCAAGGACATGATTGCCTTGTCAACACCTCAAAACTTACTTCCCCTTCAACAATAGAAAACTTGGTCATTTAATAACAATAAATTTTACTATCTACAACAAGAGATAAAAAATTTGCAATAAACAGCATTAACCAACATTTAATCAATAAAGCATTGTAAGAATGAGTTAAGAAGGGAGAGAGTAGAATTTAGGAGTGTGGTAAAAATGTCTAATGTTTGTTGTATTTGTGTTTAGGGTGTTGTTGGAAATGTGAGAGGAAAGGTTTATGGAGCGATGAGAGTTTAGTGATGAAGAAGGTTGGAGAACACTTGAATAATGGTTCTCATCTCATTTTAGTGTTAGAATGAATATCCTTTTTATTGTGAATTTGGATATGGTTATGTTGAATAAGAAGTCTTTGGATTGTTGGTCATTTAAAGGCATTTTGCTTGGGGTTAAGCATTCACCTTGATCTATGTGGTTGAATTTAATTTATTTCTAGTTTGGGAAATTAGTGGGTGAAAAAAGTATAGTTTTGGCCACAAAGGAAATATTCTTTATTGCTGAATTATCTAGTGTTATTCCACATCACCTAGTTTAACATTGTGGGTTCACTTTTTGGATGGTTCCTAGGCCTAGTAATGATAGGGGATCCTGGGCCTCCAAGGATGGATGGTTGGTTGTTGTTTGGACTGGGTTTGGCTCACAGCAACCTTATTGGGCGATTTTATGAAGCAATCTGTGCACAAGACATGAATCCCACAACACAAATATACATACATATATATATATATACACACGCGCGCGCGCACACACACACACACACACACACACATTATATTGGTTGAGTGAACGATTAAGGAATAAAAAATGTAATGCAAAGCAAATAGAGTGACAGAGATCCTCTAAATAGAGTGGTATTATATTTTATCAGATTGAGCGTTCAAGTACATTATATCCTGTTTTGCTAGGATATTCCATAAGGCTCAATAAATTTCAAAAATCACAGACTTGAATAGCTCTACTTGGGATTTGAGGACTTGTAAAGTTTGAATCCCTTTGAATCCAAGCAACTCCTTAAGCGTTTACTCTAAGACCTTTTACAATGCCCCACTCTTCCCACTATATCTCTAGTAGAGGTTTAATGCTCTCTTCTAGTATTGTTGTATCTTGAGTGTTTTTTGTTTGAATGAATCCCTTTAGTTTGGGTTTTACCCTTTTTATAGTGTTGTTTGAAGAACCTTCAAAATCAACAATCCATCCCTTTGGCGATTTGCGTACCAGAACCAATGTTGTATCTGAAGGTTCTTTTCCCTTTCTTTTCTTACTTCACTTTCCCGGGGATTGATAGTTAAAAGCCCACCTGCTAACTTTCCTCTTGTGGGAGATCCTTTTTGAGTAAATCTAAATTCTTCTCTAAAGTCAAAACTTCTTGTTCTTTGTCCAAAGCCTTAAAATGGGCACCTCAAAGTTCTGAAGTTTTGATGTTGACTTTTTGTAATTTGTTTCTTTCCCTAAAATGGGGGCAGATTCCTTCTTGCTAATAGTGTAGCCGAAAAGGCTCTTGGCCATCTTCCTTCTTAGTTCACCTTTTCTGCCTAGCCCTAGGTCATAAGTTCCTTCAACAGGTGTTCGCCCTAAAATCACCATCTATCTCTATCACTCTCTTTTGGGTCGTGGGAAACTAACGTTGACAGGACCTTTTTTGTCATTCACTCTCATTTTAGAGTGAGAACAAGTATCCTTTTTATTGTGGATTTGGATGTGGTTATGCTAAATAAGAAGTCTCTGGATTGTTTGTCATTTATAGGCCTTTTTCTTAGGGTAAAGTGCACACTTTGATTTTTGTTGTTGAATTTAATTTATTTCCAGGTTGGAAAATTAATGGGTGAAAAAGTATGGTTTTAGCCACAAAGGAAAGATTCTTTACTGCTAAATTATCTAGTGTTATTCTACATCACCTAGTTTAACACTGGCTTTGGGAAGAGAAAAGCTAGATGAGGCATATTGAGTGTTATGGGATCTGCTTGTCATGACTGGTTTGGTTGAGAATATCGAGGGAAAATATAAGGACCAATTCACACACATCTGCCTAAATAGAGCCAATTTTTTGGTTTGTGTGTTCAAAGTTGACATATTAACCAAGGATATGGTTGCCTTGTCAGCACCTCAAAACTTATTCCCCTTTTAACAATAGAAAATTTGGTCATTCAATAATAATAAAATTTACTATCTGCAACAAGGGAAATAAAATTTGTAATAAACAACATTAGCCAACACTTAATCAATAAAGCATTGTAAGAATGAGTTAAGAAAGAGAGAGAGAGTAGGGTTTAGGAGTGCACAAGTGTAATAAAAATGTCCAAATTTTGTTGTATTTGTGTTTAGGGTTTTGTTGGAAATGTGTGAGGAAAGCTTTCATAAAGTAATGAGAGTTTAGTGATGAAGAAGGTTGGAGAATGGTTGAATAATGGTTATCATCTCATTTTAGAGTGAGGATAAGTATCCTTTTTATTGTGGATCTATATATGGTTATGCTAAACAAGAAGTCTCTAGACTGTTGGTCATTCATAGGCCTTTTGCCTAGGGTAGAGCACTCACTTTGATCTTTGTGGTTAAATTAACAAGTTTTATTCCTTATCACCTAGTTTAACATTAATGGCATTGGGAAGAGAAAGGCTAGATGAGGCATATTGAATGTTGTGGGATCCAGTTGTCATGATTGGTTTAATGAAGAATATTGAGGGAAAAGTCATGCATGTATGGCTAAATAGAGCCAATTTCCTTAATTTGTCTATTCCAACCTAACACAGTAACCAATAACACGGCTGCTCTGTCAACACCTCAAAACTTACTCCCCCTTAATGTTGAATTCGAGCTCTATAGGCTTGCGAAATGGATTTGGCTAAAATGTCAATTCAATGGACCTAATACCCTCAGCAATGCTTATATAGGGTCATTGAGCCCTCAATTTGTCCTTAAAAATGAAAAAGGCCCAGGGGGAAAAAATGACGTGCTAAACATTGATTATAAAAATTCATATTATTCACATATAAGTAATATATACATTTTCCTTTTTTTTTTTTTTATTGTATGTTGAGTGTCAACTTATAATTTACAAATACACATGAATAAAATAATGGTTAGGTTAGTTCAATTATTTTGGTTTATAGCTATTAACCCGTGCAATACACTAGAAAGTCTAAAAAGCATGATTTTCTCTTTGTCCCCCCCCCCGGCATGCAATTTGATAATTATGCTAGTTATTAAAATGCAATTATTATGAATGTATTTGTCAATAGAATCATAATTTTTAATTTTGTTATGTTATAGCCGGAATGACTAGAAAATACCGTTCTCGTATTCAAACCGAAATGAAACCTCCCCCTACTCCACCTTAGAAAAAATTCATTCCAGCCAAGTTTGGTGAATTTCAACTAAAATTGGAGTTTTGGCTGGTATGAAGGTAGCCTTTTTTTTTTCCCCCTCATTTTATACATAACTTGAGATTAACTTTGTTACCAAGTGATTTTAGAGAAAAGAAAAAAAAAAAGAGGAGAAGAAGAAGAAGAATATAACATAAATTCAAAGCCATAGTGTCATGACTCATGAGATAATGACATAACTAATGAGATTTATTATTATTATTATTATTATTATTATTATTATTATTATTATTATATGAAGATGACTCATGATAATCACACACACACACACACACATATATATAGGGGAAGGGGGATGAGATAAGGGAAGACACTTATACGCTACTACTAAAACTGCATGTGGTAGTTAGTGTTGTGAAGCAAATGATAAACTCCTTCTCAATATCACATTTTACTGATATGGGATGACTCGACAGTTATGAAGATAACTGATGAGATGTTTAAATAAAAGGAAAAAAAAGGATTAGAGAGTTCAATGCTTGTGTCAGGTGGTCCGGAGTGGAGTTTAAGTCAAAAGGAAATTTCCTAGAAGTTTCATAATTTATAAATATCCCAACAATGTTAGTTTATTTACAAATAAAACTCAAATTTGATTTTTTTTTTAAATAATTAATCTTATCACTTTATTGTGACTTTCTTTTAAAAAACTATATTATATTCATTAATTTATATCATTTGATAGTAATGAATAATAATATTTTTGACTAAATTGCAAACTACACCTCTAACGTTTGAGAGTGTTTGAATTTTATTTCTTGAAATTTCAGAATTTAAATTTCATTCCTTAAAGTTATATTTTATTTGCATCAGCAATCACCCTATTTATACTTTTCATTAAGTGCCATATAAACTTGCCACGCGTGTTTAATTTGTCCAATAAAATTATGCCACATCATTTTTTCTTAAATTTTTAAAAATAATTTAAATACAATTGATGTGGCATCATTTTATTGAATGAATTAAATATGTGGAGCAAACTTATGTGGCACTTGACCAAAAATTATGGATGGTGGAGTTGCTGATGTAAATGAAATATAATTTTAGAGAGTAAAATTCAAATTTTGAAATTTTAGGATGTAAAATCCAAACATCCCAAAACTTTAAGAGTCTAATTTGCAATTTACTTTTACCAATAGCAATGGGTAATCCCGAAATAGTATGTCAAAAAAGGTCAGTATTAAAATATTTTGTTCTAATAGACAAACCAAAACAGTATTTAGAATACTGTATGGAATTATTTATTTATTCTACTATTAAAAACAAAACATTTTGTTATCTAAATGTTATTGGTATTCTATATTTCCTATTTTTAACTCCAAAAAACAAATTAAAACAATATAATTATAATGATGATATAACAATTTGTAAAATTAATGGTCCTTATAACGATCAATAACAAATGAAAACAATCAAAATTGCATTCTAATATATTAAAAAATAATGATTTTATGAAATTAAATGGTTTAATTACCTTAAAAAAGAGAGAGTGTAACGTAAAATAAAGTAAACAGACTTGAAATGGGCAAAAAAGCCCACTTATAATTGATTCCAAAAATCAGAGAAGATGGGTCTGGATTATGCTTAAGACGAGATCCGACCCGTTTCTGATAATGACATAAGAAAAGACAAGATACCAAAACCCCCCCCCTTTTTTTTTTGGAGAAACTGAAAAAACCCTAGTAGTCCTAGTTGTCGTGTACGGCCTCCCATTTTCACACTCACACCAAAACTAAATACTAAAATACACAGTCATCTCTCCACTTTCGCAAAAAGCAAGAGCATGATCATGAACATGAACAAGAACAACCTTCAACAATCGATTCCTCAGAAATTCTAGCTTCACTTTTCTCTATATAATACTTCTTTCCTGAGGTGAGAGTAGAGCGAGAGCCACTCACTTATTACAACGAAAGTAGCCATGGCCTATTGCGTCGACTGCCAAAGCCTCTCTGCAAACTCCCTTCTCTCACAACAGGCTTCGTTTTTCTCTCTTTCCAAACCCCACTTGTCGAAACCAAACAATTCCAGGTTGTTCTTTCGCTTCAACAAGCTTTGTGGTGCGAGAAGCTCTGCCTCTTTAAGCCTTTGGCACAGGAACTATCGCCTCCGAAGTATCGGGCCCAACTCGGTTCGGAACGAACATGCAGTGTCCGGAATCGACGTTTCGGAGAAAGTATCGCCGAAAGGAGCACCGAAATTGGGGAAAAGGACTGACTTGAAGAAGATTCTGATCATCGGAGCAGGACCCATCGTGATTGGTCAAGCGTGTGAGTTCGATTACTCGGGGACTCAAGCATGCAAAGCTCTCAAGGAAGAAGGGTACGAAGTCATTTTGATAAACTCGAACCCGGCGACGATCATGACCGACCCGGATATGGCCGATAGGACTTACATTGCTCCGATGACTCCCGAATTCGTGGAACAGGTCATCGAGAAGGAGCGCCCCGACGCTCTATTGCCCACCATGGGCGGCCAGACTGCGCTCAATCTCGCGGTGGCGCTCGCAGAGAGCGGCGCGCTCGATAAATACGGCGTCGAATTGATCGGAGCGAAGCTCGAGGCGATAAAGAAAGCAGAGGATAGAGATCTCTTCAAGCAGGCAATGAAGAACATCGGTATCAAAACGCCGCCGTCTGGGATTGGAACGACGCTTGAAGAGTGTATCGAAATTGCCAGCGAAATTGGCGAGTTCCCGTTGATTATTCGGCCGGCGTTTACTCTAGGCGGCACCGGAGGCGGCATTGCTTATAACAAAGAGGAATTTGAGTCCATATGCAAGGCGGGGCTGGCGGCGAGTGTGACTACACAGGTTTTGGTGGAGAAGTCTCTGTTGGGGTGGAAGGAATATGAGCTTGAGGTAATGAGGGATTTGGCAGACAATGTAGTTATCATTTGTTCCATTGAGAATATTGATCCTATGGGGGTTCATACTGGGGATTCGATCACGGTGGCCCCAGCTCAGACATTGACGGATAAGGAGTACCAGAGGCTTCGAGATTATTCAATTGCTATAATAAGGGAAATTGGAGTTGAGACTGGAGGTTCCAATGTGCAGTTTGCTGTTAATCCTGAGGATGGTGAGGTGATGGTGATTGAGATGAACCCGAGAGTGTCAAGGTCGTCTGCTCTGGCATCAAAGGCCACCGGGTTTCCCATAGCCAAAATGGCCGCCAAGTTGTCGGTTGGTTATTCATTGGATCAGATTCCTAATGACATTACAAAGAAAACCCCAGCTAGTTTCGAGCCTTCAATAGATTATGTGGTGACAAAGGCAAGTGTTTCTGCACTTTATTCTTCTACGTTTAAATGTTTACTATTTACTATTATTATTATATTGTTATTGTTATTTAAAACCAACAGTAGCTTGTTTTGTAAGTAGTAACACTATAAATTAAGTTATAAGACTGGTGGGTGACAGATGAACTAAGTTAATTTTGAAATTTTTTTAAGTGAATTTGAGTGCATGATAGTTTGATGGTCCATCCAATTCCCACATCGGATAAATGATTTGTTATTGCTCATAATTCATGCTATTTTCCTTGCTCCTTTCCACATTTGAGAAGTGCCCTGATATTCTTTGCATAGATTTGAAGTTTTCACTTCTGACAATGTGGCAAGCATTGATCTACTAAACTAGAAAGTTGGTCTTTAAAAGGTGGTTCCCTGGAATTGGTAGAGTAATAAAAGATAGGATTCATTATGCCTTGAAGCCATTTTGAATACCCTACATTAATTTGCATTGCACTCCTTTATGTGCGTATGAGAGAGGGAGTTTTGACCTTAACGTTTTATATATTCATGTACTTGGCATAGATACTTTGACCATGTTTTTATGGACTATAAAATATAATGCCCCTTTTTCCACCACATTTCTTTAGTCTAATATACATTTTCAATGATGTTATGATTGACGCTATTTTCATATTTGAGATTGCATTATCCATTAGCTTATGCTAACTTCCACTAATATGTTTTAGTAGGATATCACGTTGGTGGGAAGGAATATAATTTTTATTGCCAATATTGTTATATTCAACCAATTTTCTGTTAAGCTGTGTGCATCTCTTTGTACTTGGCATATCATTCTATCATGCCATCTCACTCTCCTCATTTTACTCATTGCGTTTCTTTGTCATCAACATTGATCATGCCGTGCAGATCCCCCGGTTTGCTTTTGAGAAGTTCCCTGGTTCTGAACCAATACTGACAACTCAAATGAAATCTGTTGGTGAGTCAATGGCAGTTGGCCGCACATTCCAGGAGTCCTTCCAGAAAGCAGTTCGATCGCTGGAATGTGGCTACTCCGGATGGGGTTGTGCAAAGGTTAAGGAACTTGACTGGGACTGGGACCAGTTGAAATATAGTCTTCGGGTACCTAACCCAGAGCGTATCCATGCCATATATGCTGCAATGAAGAAGGGCATGAAGGTAGATGATATTCATGAGCTGAGTTACATTGATAAATGGTTCCTCACACAGCTTAAAGAGCTGGTAGATGTGGAACAGTTCCTCCTGGCACATAGCTTGTCTAATCTGACAAAGAACGACTTGTATGAAGTGAAGAAAAGAGGTTTCAGTGATAAGCAAATAGCCTTTGCAACTAAATCCACTGAGAAAGAAGTTCGGCTGAGGCGGCTCTCTTTAGGTGTGATTCCAGCATATAAGCGGGTAGATACTTGTGCAGCAGAGTTTGAGGCGAATACTCCTTATATGTACTCCTCCTATGATTTTGAGTGTGAATCAGCTCCCACCCAAAGAAAGAAGGTTTTAATTTTAGGTGGAGGACCAAATCGGATAGGTCAGGGGATTGAATTTGACTATTGCTGTTGTCATACATCTTTTGCCCTTCAGGTTTGTGCCTTTGACTATTCTATCCTCCTTCCTTCCCTCTTTGTAGCATGTTTTCTCATTAAGAGAACCAGATTAGTCTACCATGGCTGGACAAGTTTATTGACATGGGCTGCAACATATTACATGCTGAATGGCATTGCTATTTATTACTTTGTTATTTAATGATCAAACATACCAATTATCAGTCTTCTTGATGTGAGAAGTGTGAATTTTTTTTTAAAATTTTAATTTAATTTTGTTTAATTTTTAAAGTCAATTGTATTATTATTAATAATATTTTTTAAACTGTTCCATTGTATTTTATTTTGGATCTTATTAGTTAATTAATATTTTGTTAAAAACTTTTCCTAGAATTAAGATATTTTTGCAATTCAATAACTTGGATTTTTCTAAGCCAGTTAGAATTAAATCAAGTAGTCTCCAATGGAGACAACTTTCAGTTTGCTTGATTAATTAAATTTTTTTTGAAATTTTCTCATTGGTCTGATTTAAACCAACTCTAGATTCTGATTCCTAGGTTTTGCTTTCTTGTTGATGCCAACTCCAAGAAAATCTAGGTGCTGATTTGTAGGTTATTTTATTTTAATGTTCTTCAATTTTTTCGGTGTTGAATTAGTTTTGGGTAGTCCTGCGTTACTTCTATTATAAGCTATTGAGATAGGCACAGTGAACTTCTGATATAGAGCCAGAAATAGATTAATTTAGTTAGATACTTTATGTATTTATAATTGGCGCAAATGGTTGGATATCCACCTCAATCAATATCTGTGATTTGTCTGTTTAACCCAGATTGGCTTTGGGTCATTCTACTGCATTGCCTGTCATAATGGTGATTTAATTCGTATGATTATAGGAATGGATCCAAAAAGTGGTCCACTTATTTTTTATTTAGATGGCATAATAGAATATATGAACTAGTCCAATTTTTTTTTCCTGTAATTCTTTAGGCTTCTTCATGCCTTCTTTGCATGAAGTAGTTGTCCTTTTTCGATAAATTTTTTATTACCTATAAAAAAAAGGAATATATGAACTGAAACCTGGTTGTACCTGTGTTGTTGCTCTAATATATTTACTCTTCATCGCATGCCATAATTGTTCTCTTGATTGTAGGAACCAGTCTAAAAAATGTCCTGTTCATAGCAATTTTAGATGAAATGACAAACATAGTCTCAGAAACATGTTTATACATGGTTGTATTAGTTTAATATGATTACTCTCCAGTTTCATCTTTGAATTTTCTTCGTTTCTCTTTGCAGAAAGCAGGATATGAGACAATCATGATGAATTCAAATCCTGAAACAGTGTCCACTGATTATGACACAAGTGATCGTCTATACTTTGAACCCCTGACAATTGAAGATGTCACGAATATTATTGATTTGGAACGACCTGTTGGCATCATTGTGCAGTTTGGAGGTCAAACACCACTGAAGTTGGCTCTCCCAATCCAGCAGTATTTAGATGAGCACAAGCCTGTGTGTGCCACTGGGATTGGGCATGTACGCATTTGGGGTACATCACCTGATTCCATAGATGCAGCTGAAGACAGAGAGAGGTTTAATGTAATCCTGAAAGAGTTAAATATTGAACAGCCAAAAGGAGGAATTGCCAAGAGTGAATCTGATGCCCTTGCCATTGCCAAGGAAGTTGGGTATCCAGTTGTTGTCCGGCCTTCCTATGTATTGGGTGGCCGTGCAATGGAGATTGTGTATAGTGATGACAGGCTTGCGACATACCTGGACAATGCTGTTGAGGTGGATCCAGAACGTCCTGTATTGGTTGACAAGTATTTATCTGATGCCATTGAGATTGATGTTGATGCACTTGCTGACTTACATGGAAATGTGGTCATTGGTGGGATCATGGAGCACATTGAACAGGCTGGGGTCCATTCTGGAGACTCAGCTTGTATGATTCCAACACAAACCATCCCATCTTCTTGCTTAGACACAATTAGGTCTTGGACTATAAAGTTGGCGAAAAGGCTAAAGGTATGTGGTCTCATGAACTGTCAGTATGCAATAACAATGTCTAGGGAGGTTTTCTTGCTTGAAGCAAATCCTCGTGCTTCCCGTACTGTCCCATTTGTGTCGAAGGCTATTGGGCATCCATTGGCTAAATATGCTTCCCTCATCATGTCTGGGAAGTCCCTTCAAGAACTAGGTTTCACAGAAGAGGTAATCCCTAAGTATGTGTCAGTCAAGGAAGCTGTCCTTCCATTTGAGAAGTTCCTGGGCTGTGATGTGTTGCTAGGGCCTGAGATGCGCAGCACCGGAGAGGTGATGGGTATTGATCCTGTGTTTGCTGTAGCATTTGCCAAGGCTCAAATTGCAGCTGGGCAGAAGCTTCCACTTTCTGGCGCTGTGTTCCTCAGCTTGAATGACTTGACAAAGCCCCATCTTGAAAAAATTGCAAGGGCCTTTCTGGCACTGGATTTTAGTATTGTTTCAACTTCAGGGACAGCTCATGTTCTGGAATTAGCAAAGATCCCAGTGGAGCGAGTGCTAAAGTTGCATGAGGGGCGGCCACATGCTGGGGATATGGTTGCTAATGGGCAGATCCAATTGATGGTGATTACAAGCTCTGGTGATGCACTTGATCAGATTGATGGAATGAAGCTGAGGAGAATGGGCCTTTCTTACAAGGTTCCTGTAATAACAACTGTTCCTGGGGCTTTGGCAACTGCCGCGGCAATAAGGAGCTTGAAGTCCAGTACTTGTAAGATGATTGCTCTTCAGGACTTATCTGATGTTGAGGTTGAAGCAGGGGGTATTAAAGATTTGCAGTCAGTCTCTTCCTCTCTATAGACTGACTAGGGGTTTCTCTGGTAATCTATTGTATTTTCTCCTCCTTTTATTTGATAGCATTCTAATATGTGTCCATCAATGTTGCTTGGAACAGACTTTTTATGAAGTCGATTGTTTTCACCTAAATTTGGACTCTCTTTTCTGTGATCTAGTTGTAATTTTTGAGACTGTTATGCAGGACAATAATTTGATGTTGAGATCTAAGAGGGGCATGTTGATGCAATTGTCATTTGTTAGCACTTAATTGTAATATGTTATTTACTTCTCTTTGAAAGATGTCTACTTTAAAGGTGCTGCTTCCGGACACCCATAGAGCTAGATTTCTAGGTTCTAAATCAGGAGCCTGCTTCAGCTTACCATCGCTCAATCTTTAACTTCTGCTGGTTTTAGAAATCTTGGTAGATGCCAATGAGATATAGCTCAACTAACACTCTCTTCTCTCTTAAAAATGGGATGGGGGTGGCATCATGGGTTCAAGACCCACTGGGTCTATGTGTAACTTACCAATATAAAAAGGGTAAATTACAATCGGATAAATTATATAGTTAGTCTCTTTACAAGGTCCTGTTGCTTGGACTCCACCATGAGACCGTTACAAGGTTAATGTGGATGGAGCTGTCTTCAAAGACTTGGGCCACTGTGGAATAGGGGTGGTAATCTGCAATGACAAAGGTCAGCTTATGGGAGCTATGTCCAAGGCCCTGTTGCTTGGACGACTCCACCACGAGACTGTTACAAGGTCAACGTGGATGAAGCTGTCTTCAAACACTTGGGCCACTATGGAATAGATTTGGCCACTATGGAATAGCTGTGGTAATACGCAATGACAAGGGCCAGCTTATGGGAGAAGGCGGCAGAGTGTGGGGTTATATTTGCTTGGGAGCTGGGACTAATAAAAATCATTTTAGAAGGGGACTCCAAGGTGGTAATGCATTCTGTGGCTGATTCTCATCCTGCTCCTTGATCTATTCGGTATGTGGTAGCTGGGACAAAAGCTTCACTGTCTTTGTTTACTTCTTGGAAGGCAGTTTTCAGTCGCAGACAATCTAACTCTGCTGCTCATCTCTTAGCTAGATATGCTAATGTAAACTCTGATTGTACAATCTTAGCTAGATATGCTAATATAATCTCTTAATTGTACAATTTGGGTGGAAGATACACCACCCATTATTGCATCTCAGATTGGGATTGATGTTCTATCTTTGGGCCCTTGCCTGTTTAGTGAAATCAGTATCTTTCTGTCAAAAAAAAAAAAAAAAAAAAATAAAAAAGGCAAAACAATTCTATTGGACTTTAAAATTTACCCTACGAGCGTAATTGGTCCCTCAAATTTTAAACGAGCACTTTAAATCCCTCAATTTTAAACAAATAAGCATTATTAATCATTTTGTTAATTGCAATTATTGTTAATGACATACGTAATTAACGAAAATGAGACGTGGCGTCTTTTTATATTAGAAATTTACAAAACTCAAATGACACGTCATAAATCCATAATCCAACTTCTGTACAAGTCCCAAACGGGTTACCCAAATCAAGTCTCCCAAATCAGCTATGAGATCTACAATCAAAGAATGTCACTGTTCATCATCACCCTTCAACGCTTTAAAATCAGTCTGTTAGTTGTTGTTATGCATTTTTTTAATCTTTGTATTGCTTTTTATGCGATTTGCAGATCCTTGTTTTTTTTTCTTCTTTCCTTGCTTGGCCATATCTGTCTTCAAGGTTATAAGTGTCTACTTCTTTTCAATTCTTTAATTTGTTGTATCTTTTATCTCAACAAAAAAAAAAGGAGAATCACAATCCAGAATGAATGCACCACCAAAACAATAAAATGCTAAAACACAACTATGAAAAAAATGCCTACAATATAACTATAAGAGGCAAAATTTTAAGCCAATTATAAAATGCCACATCAAAGTTTAGTGGCAAATTCTAAATTGATGTCATTAAATTAATTAAATTAGATGATGACATGTGACATCCAAATTGGCATCACATTGGCATATCAAAATTTGCCATGTGTCATTTGACCCACAAGATAAAGATAAATTTCCTACAAGATAAAGATAAATTTCCTATTCAAAATTTATGGGTAATTATCTTTATTAAAATAAATAAATAAATAAAATAAAGATAAATTTTCTACTCAAAATTGGTAGATAATTATCTTTATTAAATAAATTAAATAGAGATAATTATTTATCTTTGTTGATTATTATCTTTACCAAAATATGATCTTTATCAAAATAGATAAATAGAGATAATTATCTCTAAGGAAAATTTGGGCCAATCAAAAGTCTACTACATATTTTCAAGCATATCAACTCAAAGTAAAGCTTATCCTCTAAAATCACTATAAATAGAGGACATCCCCTCTCATTTGGAAAAGAAGTCTTGAAGAGGCCCAAGCTCTGGAGAAATTCTGTCTCAAGAATCTTTGAAGAACTTGAAGAACATTCGAAGAACTTGAAGAACATTCGAAGGGCTTAAAGAACTTGAAGTACAACAAATCTCTAACAAGCTCGAAGCCAGAGATTCGTTGTGAAGACCATTTGATCCATCTTTCAACCAAGTTGAAGAAAATTCCATGTTTGAGTCAAGACCATAGAGAAGATAGAATCAGAGGAGCACTTTTTGTAAAAGAGTCAAAACAGAGATTATACTCATTATACATCAATACAAATTTATACTTGCAAACAATATTTCTTTGATTTTCTGCAATTGGGGAAATTTTGTGTTTACAAATTTTTGGCACGCCCGGTGGGACAATCTCTGCCTCTCATCTCTTCTTCATCAATTTGTCATATCATTTGAAGTCCTATGGCTTCAAAGAATATTCAAATCAACAACCCTCTTTTTGGAACAAGTGAAGTTGATCCTATAATGGATCCAAACTCTTCATCAAGTTCTGACACTTCCTATGCTGGACCTATGACAAGGGGAAGAACAAAGGCTCTTGCAGAGGTTTATGCTCAAACAACACCCATATCCTAGCCCTCACTTGTTTCCAACACTTCTAAATCTCAAAAGTCACGAACAACTTCGTCTACGCAGGGGGCAAGCAAAGATGTAGTTGGTCTTGTCAAAGAAATGTTGTCTCAGCCAGCGTTGTCTCAAATTTTGGAATCAACCCAAGAAGTTCCAATAGCTGATGAAGAGAACAAATCACCTGATGGCTCTAAGTTCTCCTTTTCAGAAAATATTCTTACTTCCAAACTTATGGATTCTCCTCACTCTATTAGTTCATTTGCCATGCCAGTCATGATGACTAACACAACATCTTTGGAGGAACAAGTCTCGACTATAGCTCAGACCTTAGAAGAATTAATGAAGTCTATGAAAGAAAGGGAAGCAATGAGAGATGCGCAAATAACTCTCCTAATGGATAAGATGGGGAATACATCTGGGTTGAATCGTGAAGATGAAAGCTCTAGGCCAAACCAAACCCATAATGACAAACTCGAGTGTTCAACAAAGGACCTTAATTTCTCTACAGACAGGTCTTTCTCTCCTGACCAGCTCAAGGAGTTAATCAAGGAAGCTATCAAAGACCAAGTTGGGGGTGGAAGTCAAGCATCCATTGCCTATGCTAGACCATACACTCAAAGGATAGATCTCTTGAGGATGCCTCAAAACTATCAGCCACCAAAGTTCCAACAGTTTGAGGGTAAAGGCAATCCAAGACAACATGTAGCCCATTTTGTGGAAACTTGTAACAATGCTGGAACTTATGGGGATCTCATGGTCAAGCAATTTGTTCGCTCTTTGAAGGAAAATGCATTTGATTGGTACACCGATCTATCACCTGGCTCCATTGATAATTGGAATCAAATGGAGCGAGAATTCCTAAACCGTTTCTATAGTACTCAACGTACTGTTAGCATGATAGAACTCACCAATTCAAAGCAGTGGAAAGAAGAGCCTGTCATTAATTACATTCAGCGTTGGAGAAATCTTAGTCTCAACTGCAAGGATCAATTATCTGAGGCGTCCGCAATAGAGATGTGCATTCAAGGAATGAATTGGGCTATAAGCTATATTCTTCAAGGAATAAAGCCTAAAACATTTGAAGAATTAGCAACACGTGCTCATGATATGGAGCTTAGCATTGCTTCCAATGGTCACCAAGGCCCCCCTGTTCAAGAACCTCATAAGGGGAGAGAAAGGCAAGATACTCGTAAAGGGGGCAAATTCCCTCCTAAACCGGAAAACAAACAGTCTTTGATTGTAACTACTGCTCCTCTCAAAGTTCCGATTAAGCCCAAGATGAAAGAACAAACTCTTACTTTCACTCAAGATAAAGGAAGAAGAAGACCAACATTACAAGAGATGCAAGAAAAACAATATCCATTCCCTGATTCCGATATCTCTAATAGGTTGGATCATTTACTTGAGTTGAAGTTGATTGAGTTACCAGAGATGAAGCGTCCTAAAGAAGCTGACCAAACAAATGACCCTAAGTATTGCAAGTATCATCGCCTCATAGGCCACCCTATAGAACGATGTTTTGTGTTGAAAGATAAGATTATGGAGCTAGCCCACCAAGGAAAGATCACATTTGATGATGAAGTTGTGACTTCTAATCTTGCCATGGTGGCCTCAACAACCACTTCTTCTTTTCTTACTATTCAATTTGGTTCATTTGAGCCTATTGATGTGAAGGTACCTTTCTCCCCAGTACCAATTCTTGAGATATCTGATGACGACGCTCATAGGGATGAACATGCTTATAAAGATGAACCTTCAGTTACCGATGAAGAAGGATGGACCCTTGTGACTCGACGAAAGAATCATAAGGCAAAATACAATGTACATGCAAAGGAGAGTCCAAAGACACCTTATGCAATAAAAGGGCCAACGAAGGTGATGAAGCCTAGAACTGAAGTAGCAGTACTACCTTTTGAAGGTAAATCCATGCAAAGCCCACGACAACCAGTTACTTTACAAGAATTCATCCCCCAGCATTTTCGAGATTATGTCTTTTCATCTCTCACATGCTATCAAATAAGTGATCAAGAAGAATCAGATTGCGAGGAGGAGACAGAACGAGCTATCATACATAGGGCATGCTGGTCTTCAATCATTTTCACTGATGATGATCGTTTATTGGGCTCCAAGATTCACAATCGCCCCTTGTTTGTAACTGGGTACATTCGAGAACAACGAGTCAATCGTATCCTTATCGATGGTGGTTTTGCAGTCAATATTCTCCCACTCAAAATATTGAAAGAATTAGGAATCTCCTTGGATGAACTGCTTCCCAGTAAGTTGATGATTCAAGGCTTTAATCAGGGTGGACAAAGAGCTATTGGGAAGATTAGACTTCAAATGCTCATTGGTGAAATGGAATCAAGCGCACTCTTTCATGTCATCGATGCCAAGACCACTTATAAGCTACTGGTTGGAAGACCGTGGTTGCATGAGTATGGTGTTGTGCCATCTACATATCACCAATGCCTTAAATATTCCCAAGGTGGACAAGTCAAGAAGATAGTGGCTGATGACAAGCCCTTCACTGTAGCTGAGTCACACTTTGCTGATGCAAAATTTTACTTGGAAGAGGATAAGATGGAAGAAACTCAAGTTGTGGCTTCACTATCTAGCAAAGAAGAAAAGCCCCACTCCAAAGCTTCAAGGATTAATTCTCCAATTAAGGAGAAGGAAACCAAGCAAACCGAGACTTTTATAGAAGATGGGAAGCATCATACTCCAGAAGTAACTAGAGTAGCCCCTGTGCTACACTATGTCCCAGTCGCCAAAAGAAAAGAAGGCCAATCCCCATTTTCAGGAGATGAGGAGTCAATAGCAAAGGATTTGCAAGGATTAAACCTGCCAGTTACTAAAATCATAAAACCAAGACCCTTAAGTCAACCATTGAAAGGGTTTACAAGACCATCCCAAGGGCCGATTGTTGAGCATGGGACTTTGCCCACCAAAAGAACCGAAGAGGGTTTTGACCCCAACGCGTATAGACTCATGGCTAAGGCTGGTTATAACTATGAGAAGCCAAGTGGTTTGGGTAAGCTCATCCCTGAAGCCTCTAGAAAAGAAGGACAAAAGACATCAAAAGCCAAGGGTGTTAAAGGAACAAGTTCTAAGGCTGGAATAGGATACACTCCACCAACTCCCATTCACGTCCCCATTCGGAAAGCTAATGTTCTGGTGATTTCGGCAGATGATAAAGAAGAAGAACAATCTTCAAAGCCATCAAAGAAACCATCTGTTTTTGATCGCATTGGCCAACCAACTCCCCATATCTCAGTCTTCGACAGGTTGGGGGCACAAGAAGATAATAACTCTGTTAGGGGCACTCGAAGCTCTGTTCTTATAAGACTCAGTCGTTCAACTTCTTCCTAAAATGGCACTCGAAGTTCTGCTCTCACAAGACTTAGTTATGCAACTTCTTCTCAACTCTCAAAGGATGAGAAGTTAAGACAAAAGCAAAATAAGATGTCAAATTTCCTTCATAGAGATGTTGACGAGACACTCCTTATGGGTCAAGATTCAAATGAGATTCGAAGCTCCATTCCATCACGGATGAAGCGTAGAAGTATTTGGGAAGTAAATACTGGAGAAGCCTTGACTGCAAAAAAACGTACAATGGTGTCCACAAAACAAAAGGTGGAAGACGAGGTTGCCGTTTCAGTAAATCATATAACAATCACTGAAGTCACAAAGGAGGAATCCCTTATTGAAGACGATGCTGAAGATGCTCCGCCCACATTTGAAGAAGGCGTACAGGCTACAGTTGATGAATTGAAGGAAGTTAACATTGGCACTACCGAAGACCCTAGGCCAGTCTTTGTAAATGCAAATTTGTCCCTAGAGGAAGAAGATGCTTATGTGGAACTCCTCAAAGAATATAGAGATGTTTTTGCTTGGACATACAAAGAAATGCCCGGTCTAGATCCAAAGGTTGCTGTTCACCACTTATCAGTAAGGCATGGGGTGCGACCAACGAAGCAAGCACAACGTAGGTTCCGGCCTGAGTTAATCTCCCAGATTGAAGGTGAGGTCAACAAGCTTATTGAAGCTGGCTTTATTCGTGAAGTCAAATATCCCACATGGGTATCAAACATTGTCCCTGTAAGAAAGAAGAATGGGCAAATTCGTGTTTGTGTTGACTTTCGTGACCTTAACAGGGCATGTCCGAAAGACGAATTTCCTCTTCCTCTAACAGAAATTATGGTTGATGCTACAGTAGGCTATGAAGCTCTTTCATTTATGGATGGGTTCTCTGGTTACAATCAAATTCGCATGGCTCTAAAAGATGAAGAGCTCACTGCTTTTCGTACTCCAAAAGGAATATATTGTTATAAAGTTATGCCTTTTGGATTAAAAATGCAGGCGCCACTTATCAAAGGGCAATGTAAAGAATATTTGATGACATACTTCACAAGAATGTAGAGTGCTATGTTGATGATCTGGTTGTGAAGTCAAAGAAGAGAATAGAACATCTACAAGACCTTCGTCAAGTCTTTGAGCGACTTCGTAGGTACCAACTTAAAATGAATCCCATGAAATGTGCATTTGGAGTTACGTCAGGAAAATTCTTGGGATTCATAGTTCGACACCGAGGAATTGAAATTGATAGATCGAAGATTGATGCTATTCAAAAAATGCCAGAACCTCGAAATATTCATGAGCTCAAAAGTCTTCAAGGAAAGCTTGCTTACATCAGAAGGTTCATATCCAACTTGGCCGGACGCTGTCAACCTTTCAGTCGCCTTATGAAGAAAGATGTCCCATTCAAGTGGGATGAAGCATGTAGAAATGCTTTCGAGAGCATCAAAACATACTTGCTAAATCCCCCTGTTCTACGAGCACCCATACAGGGGTGGCCACTTATTCTTTACATAGCAGCACAAGAACGATCATTAGGAGTGCTTTTGGCTCAAGAAAATGGAGAAGGAAAAGAGAACGCTCTTTATTACTTGAGTAGAACCTTGCATGGTGCTGAATTCAATTATTCACCAATTGAAAAGACATGTTTAGCCTTGATGTTTGCCATTCAAAAGCTTAGACATTACCTGCATGCCCATTCAATACGGCTCATCTCACGGGCAGATCCCATTAAATACATTATGACTAAGCCAGTTCTTTTGGGAAGGCTAGCAAAATGGGCTCTCTTGCTCCAAGAGTTTGAGATAATATATGTCCAACAAAAAGCAGTGAAAGGACAAGCTTTGGCTGACTTCCTTGCTGACCATCCTATTCCTGATGATTGGGAGATGTCTGATGACCTTCCTGATGAAGAAGTAATGCTCGTTGAAATTTCACAGCCCTGGAAGATGTTCTTTGATGGAGCTGCTCAACGTTGTGGTGCCGGTGCTGGAGTAGTGTTTCTAACTCCAGAAGGAGATATACTCCCATATGCATTTACTCTTACAGAATGTTGTTCAAACAATGTTGCTGAATATCAAGCACTAATCCTAGGTCTTGAAATGGCAATGGATGCAAAAACAACTCGTTTGGAAGTCTTTGGTGATTCAAAGTTAATCATAAACCAAGTGCTTCTACACTATGATGTGAAGAAACCAGAATTGATTCCATATTGCAAATACGCCAAGAGGCTTCTAGGATGGTTCGATCATGTTAGTATTACACATGTGCCAAGAAATGAGAATAAACAAGCTGATGCCTTGGCAAAGTTAGCAACAGCTCTTTCCTTACAAGATCCCGGAGTAAAGATTCCAATATGCCAAACATGGGTAATACCTCCAAACTTTGATGAGCATGAGATAGAAGAAGAAGTTAACGCAATTTCAGTTTTTGAAATAGAAAGAGAAGATTGGCGGCAACCTATTATTGATTATATAGAACATGGAAAATTGCCCAATGACCCTCGACATAGAACTGAAATTCGGCGGCGAGCTCCACGTTTTGTTTATTACAAGAATACTTTATATCGCCGTTCTTTTGATGGTCTTCTCCTTCGTTGCTTGGATGATGAGGAAGCTACCAAGGCAATTAAAGAAGCCCATTCAGGGATTTGTGGTGCTCACCAGTCAGGTCCTAAACTTCATTTTCAAATTAAGCGGATGGGTTATTACTGGCCCACTATGGTCAAGGATTGTATGGAGTATGCGAAAAGATGCTCAGCATGTCAATTCCATGCAAACTTTATTCATCAACCACCAGAACCCTTACATCCTACTATAGCTTCATGGCCATTTGATGCTTGGGGTTTAGATGTGGTTGGGCCATTGACGCCAAAATCCTCTGATGGACATTCATATATCCTAGCTGCGACAGATTATTTCTCAAGGTGGGCTGAAGCTGCTGTATTTCGTGAAGTGAAGAAGGAAACTGTCGTGAACTTCATCAAAAGAAATATTATCTTTAGGTATGGTGTACCCCGTTACATCATCACTGATAATGGGAAGGAATTCTACAACAAGTTGATGGACAAACTTTGCAATGACTTTGGTTTTAAGCAGCATAATTCCTCCATGTATAATGCTCCAGCCAATGGTCTTGCAGAAGCCTTTAACAAGACTCTATGCAATTTGCTCAAGAAAGTCGTAGGGAAGTCAAAAAGAGATTGGCATGAAAGAGTTGAGGAAGCCTTATGGGCGTATCGTACAACATATCGAACACCTACCCAAGCCACGCCCTATTCTCTTGTTTATGGGGTAGAAGCTGTTCTACCACTGGAACGCCAAATTCCTTCATTAAGGATTGCCATTCAAGAAGGTCTTTCTAATGAAGACAATGTTCATCTACGACTTGAAGAATTAGAAGCACTGGATGAAAAAAGGCTGGAGGCACAACAACGCCTTGAGTGTTATCAAGCTCGCATTTCTAGGACTTTCAACAAAAAGGTTCGTCCTCGATCTTTCCAAGTTGGAGATTTGGTTCTTGCTATACGAAGACCCATCATTGTCACCCATCGCACTAAGAACAAGTTTGTTTCAAAATGGGATGGACCGTATGTTGTTCAAGAAGCCTATACAAATGGAGCATACAAATTGGTTGCTGAAGATGGTTTAAGAATTGGCCCTATCAACGGCAAATTCTTGAAACGTTATTACGCCTAAAGATTGAAGCACTCCTTGGTAGGAGCCTAAACTGCCTGCCTTAACACTCAAAGGGTACATGATGTTTTTCCCATTACTCTTGAAGGTGTTCATTAAAAAAAAAAGAAAAAAAGAAAAAAAAGCCCGCTAGGTTGAAAACCTTTTAAAAGGCGATCTAGGCAAAAGTTAGGGTATTAAAAGCTCGCTAGGTTGAAAACCTTTAAAAAGGCGGCCTAGGCAAAAGTTAGAGCAACAAAAAAAAAAAAAAAAAAAAAAAAAAAAAAAAAAAAAAATGAACCTCCCTGAACTACGTAATGACTTGATCCCCCTCAAGGGGTACGTAGGCAGCTTGGCATTCTATGCTAAGTTCAGTCACATGTCAAAAAAAAAAAAAATCTTTTAACAATCTTTGAAGCAAGAGCTAGAGAAATAAACAATCCATTGAAAAAAAAAAATTGACATGATAGAATTCCTTTATTGTTCACACAAAAAAAAAAAAAAAAAAAAAATGGTTATAATGATTATCTATTACAAGTCAATATTTCCAATTGTAATTCTCTAATTCATCACGGGCGGTCCTTAATTCTTTTTCTAACAACTCCAAGGATTCAGTGTCTGCATTGCTTAAAGTATGAGAAGTCTCTACGGAAGAAATCTCTTCTCGGATGTTTGAAATGATTACTTTCTGGCTTGACAGCTTTTCATCATTTTCAAGGGTGGAAGCTTCAAGTTCTTTCTTGTGGGTGAATAATCGTTTTAGCTCTTCTTGAAGCTCTATTATTTTAGAATTGGTGTTCACTAATCCATCCTTAAGTGCCTCACCATGTGCTAATAATTTTCCCTCTACCTTTAGCTGATCATCAAGTTGAATTTTATATTCTACCAACCTTTCGTCACGCTGCTCAGGCGTCATACATGAGGAAAAGGAAGACTGAAGAGACGTAAAAGTATTGGCCTTATCGAAATATTCTGCAACCAATGTTTCTAATGGTGAAGGATCAATAGCTTGATTGGTTGTTATGGCTTCAAAAATTTTGTTAGCCCCATCAAGGAGTAGATACGTCTGGTTGAATGGAGTTCTAACAATCTTTTGTTGAAGACTTTTCCAAAGATTCAATGCAAGATCAATGCGGTGCTTCAAAATTTCATCATTAGGATTATATTCAGAAACTTCAGGAGCACAAGACTTAGTTATTTGAGGAGATCTTGTAACATTCTTCCGAGAATCAGTATTAGCCACCTCACCTATGCTTCTTGGCAATGCAGTAGATGATTGTGGACCGGAAATTGAACTTTCACTATCATTTGAGGCCACATCATTATCAATGTCCAGTGGTAAGGTTCGTTGATCGGACTAAAAAAAAAAAAATACATAGTTCATAAGGAGTAACTTAAAAAAAAAAAAGAAGAGAAGCAAGAAGAAGAGTTAAAGACTAATCATGAATACCTGAACTTTGTTTCTTGGTGATGTAGCGAGAGATTGTGGATTGGAATTGAAATTATTCTCAAAAGCTGCCTCATTGTCAACCTCTATGTTCAAAACTTGTTGACCAGACTGCAATCAAACACACATTGTTCATGTAAGATATACTTTGCATAAACAAAAGGAAAGTTTCTTCTAAAAAAAAAAAATGATAAAAAAAAAGAGGGACCTGATCCTTTGCACCCTCAAGGTTTTCAGAAGCACTTGTAATGCCTTTAAGGGAATTTGGGTTGCTAGGTATTGTTAATTTGGGCCTTTTAGTCCGATTCCAATGATGATCACTATCATCACTCATTTCTTCAAGGACTGGATTTGCTCCTCCTTCAAATGCATCATGCACTTCTAAGGATCTTTCAACAGATGGGGCCCTTGGAGGAGGCTTCTTTAATTTAGTTGTGACACCTTGAGACTCCTTGGACTGAATGTGGTGATTCATAGATTTTGAGATGGTGTTTGCCACATGAACTTTGGGTAATCGGATATCCTTATTATTGTTGCTCTTGACATTGGTAGGTTGAACTACCTTACTCTTGGGAGGAGTAGGATGTGCACTTGCAATCAAAATATTTACACCATCATCAAGATACTTCCCATGAATATGATTCCACCACTTTTTGTAGCCATTCGTAGTATGAAGTTTGAAATTAGCTGGGGTAGGAGGCACTGGAAAGAATGCTTTGCAACCAGTCTTGTAAAGAGTACATAATCTCCAAAACTCCACAATTTTTTCCAAAGTCCCTTGACGAATGTCCTCTTTAATGGTACCTGGAATGTCTTGGCAAAGTCCAAATTGACGGCTAAACGGAAAAGGACTATAAGGTTCCACTATGAGATGACCATCTTGACGCATAGACAAGTAAGAAGAACGGATACTTATGAAATATGACAATGAATTACGAGAAAGTCCACCATCATCAAGAAAAGTCTCCTCCCTATTCTTGACATACAAATTTGCGTCCCATTGTATAGAAGTACCTTGTATCAACTTCCTTGCTTCGTGTTCATCAAAGTGCTTGGCCCCTCCTTCCCCAGAAGATACAACCATCTTGGGTCCCGGGACATCAATCTCATAATGAGTCTTAAAATAAAGACCTAGCCAGCCATAAATATAATGAACGGGGAAGCAGGCACCCGAACGACTAATCATTGGAGAAGAATGAGCAATCTTGTTTAGTCCTCGATAAAGACTAACTAGAACTGGTATTGCTAGACAAAAAGGGCGACCTGTTGCCATGAAGCTTGCAGTCTTAAAGGTTCCAGGGCGAATTGTATTGGGATCTTCACTTGGCGAGACAAAGGTGCAAAGCCAACAAGAAAGTAATGCGGCTAAGTAGGTCTCTTCCCATAGCCCATCCTCAATTTTGAGTTCAATAAAAGGCTTTTTCCCACATTTGGACCAACCTTGAATTTTATTAAGCGAACCATCAGGATTATGAGTCTTGATTGCACGACTTAACCTCTTTGTCCTTCGACTAGGTGGTTTTGGATATTTCATTCCATGTCTACACCGAAAGTTGACCCAATCGCTAGTTGAAACACGCGGATCTTCTCCTTCCTTTTTAGAATTAAGGAGATGAAAGGCCGCAAATAGGTGCTCACAACTCTTTGGGATGAACCTCTCTGTCTCGCCACTTCCTGTTAATTCCTCGCAGCAAGGGATGGTTTCATCGTAAAGACGACCAAAGATAGGAAGCCCGCCAAGTCGGTACAAATCCCAAAGTGAGATAGACATCTTGCCAAGTGATGTGTGAAGGGTGTTGGTTTGTGGACACCATCCTTCGCAAAATGCTCGCATAACATCAGCATTTCGATCATATGTGTACAGAGATGCTGAAACCGCGTCATAAATATGGGCTTGGTTAAGAGTCTTCTTGCTCCTAAAAAGGACATCTTCAAGCCACTCCCAATATAGAGGTATGTAACTCCATTCTCCATTGAGCTTGAAAAGAGTGCCCCAACGTGTTCCACCTGAAATTATACGACGGCCAAGAGTCACTAGATAATGAGACTCTGTAGTATTCTTGTGAAGAGAGCTATGCAAAGACCACGCTCTAGAGGGGGAATCAGAATTTCGAGAGACATCATAGGTCCACTCAACAATGTCTCTTGAGTCTTTAAGTTCAGGCCACCTTTCTGCAAATCGACCAATAAGCGGCCTTTCAATGAGCATTGATATGTCTACTTCCTTAGCATCATTCAATTCTTTAGTAACAACAAGATACTTCTTGCCAGATGAAGAGAAGTCTTTAAAGAGCACCACGATGATAGGGCGAACCTACAAAAAAAAAAGTGTACAAAAGAATATAAACTACAGTGCAAGGAAGGTTAAAAAAAAAAGAAAGGAAGGGGGCATGGACATGCAATAAAAAAAAAAGGTTATTATATCCTCATATGCAAATATTGCTCCACTGCAAGATATCAATGGACACACATTTGTGCAATTTTCATCCTCAAAGTGGCCTTTTTCTTCAATACAATCTTTGTCTTCAAGGAAGTCTTCGTATCACAAATAGATTTCGTTGTAAAGATTGTCTTTGTCTGCAAGGAAGTCTTCGTATCACAGATAGACTTCGTTGTAAAGATTGTCTTTGTCTGCAAGGAAGTCTTCGTATCACAGATAGACTTCGTTGTCAATATTGTCTTTGTCTGCAAGGAAGTCTTCGTATCACAGATAGACTTCGTTGTAAAGATTGTCTTTGTCTGCAAGGAAGTCTTCGTATCACAGATAGACTTCGTTGTCAAGATTGTCTTTGTCTGCAAGGAAGTCTTCGTATCACAGATAGACTTCGTTGTAAAGATTGTCTTCGTCTTCAAGATTGTCTTCGAGGTCATTGTCTTGGTAGCTACTTGGCTTGAGGACTACTTGGCTTGAGGAACTAAATAAACTCTTGCAAGTTCTTCGTAGTGCCACTAAGTCATCATATTACCTATCCTAAACAGAGGTGAAAAAAAAAAAAAAAAAAGGGAACATTCACAAGTGAAAAGCTTTGATCAAGAATGTACCTCCGAAGGTTTGCGTGATTGAACTCTTGCAAATCTACTTCCTGTACTTAGATACTAGTAATTATTACTAGTGGCGTTGATAACTCCAGGAAGGTTGAAGTCAAATCTGCACCAGCAAACATAAGTCAATATATTTGAGAGCATACAAAGACAAGATACGGTTTACAAAGATATAAACATGAGGAAAGAAGATTATTCTGTTACCTGATTGAGAAAGAAGAAAAGAAAAATCCTATGCCGCTTTCAAGAACTTTTTTTTTGAGATTTCTGAACTCACGCACTAAAAAAAAAATTGTTGTGAATTATGTGCGGCTGGAGCTGCCCTTTTTATAGTGCTGGTCAAATAGAGTTTAACTGGAATTAAAACTCATCCAGTCAAGACTGAATTGGCCAGGAAAAGAAGTCAAAATAAAGAAGAATTCTGGTACCTGATGGAATGGATAAAGCAGTACGAGTCCCTCTGATCTGTTGGGAATTAAATTCTAAAAAAAATTTTAAGTTGCAACGGACACTGACTCCTCCGTTACGCTTAAGAAAGTGCAAAGAATCATCATCGCAATTAAACAAGCAAGTTGGGGCTTATCCAAACGATGGAATTTCAGTCCTTATATAGTCAGGACACTGATATCAAGCAGTCTCAGGTTATTTGTTTAATTCCTACCTATTTGATCAAAGACCACTTTGGCTAGGAAACCGATTCCTTCTTGAGATTATTTTTTCACGGGAAGGGAATTCTTCTTCAACTTGGACTAGAAAAAAAAGAAGAAGAAGAAAACGTGGCTTCTTGCATGGTGGAGTCTTGCATGCATTAGATTGGTGGATTCTTGCATGCGTTAGGACTCTTTTAAGTCACGATATACCTATCCGAAATTTAGTTCTATTGAAACTCTATAAACGAGTGACATTAGAACTCTTTTGAGTCTTGGTATACTTCGGCCACTGGATTTGAACGTGGCTACTATCATATTAGACAATCTCTACTTGGGCAGTGGACCAACAGTGGGATTATTGTGATATGAGGCAAAGAAAAAATATTTATGAAAGGTGCTGAAACTAATTGCATCAAAGCATGAATTTGTCGAGACTTGATCACTTTCCACACTTAAAATTATGGACATAATCAAGTCTCGAGGGGGCATTTGTAAGAGGCAAAATTTTAAGCCAATTATAAAATGCCACATCAAAGTTTAGTGGCAAATTCTAAATTGATGTCATTAAATTAATTAAATTAGATGATGACATGTGACATCCAAATTGGCATCACATTGGCATATCAAAATTTGCCATGTGTCATTTGACCCACAAGATAAAGATAAATTTCCTATTCAAAATTTATGGGTAATTATCTTTATTAAAATAAATAAATAAATAAAATAAAGATAAATTTTCTACTCAAAATTGGTCGATAATTATCTTTATTAAATAAATTAAATAGAGATAATTATTTATCTTTGTTGATTATTATCTTTACCAAAATATGATCTTTATCAAAATAGATAAATAGAGATAATTATCTCTAAGGAAAATTTGGGCCAATCAAAAGTCTACTACATACTTTCAAGCATATCAACTCAAAGTAAAGCTTATCCTCTAAAATCACTATAAATAGAGGACATCCCCTCTCATTTGGAAAAGAAGTCTTGAAGAGGCCCAAGCTCTAGAAAAATTCTGTCTCAAGAATCTTTGAAGAACTTGAAGAACATTCGAAGAACTTGAAGAACATTCGAAGGGCTTAAAGAACTTGAAGTACAACAAATCTCTAACAAGCTCGAAGCCAGAGATTCGTTGTGAAGACCATTTGATCCATCTTTCAACCAAGTTGAAGAAAATTCCATGTTTGAGTCAAGACCATAGAGAAGATAGAACCAGAGGAGCACTTTTTGTAAAAGAGTCAAAACAGAGATTGTACTCATTATACATCAATACAAATTTATACTTGCAAACAATATTTCTTTGATTTTCTGCAATTGGGGAAATTTTGTGTTTACAATAACATACACATAGTTTTGGAGAATTAGCCAAACGATGGTTCAACCGTTCAAGCATAAACACAAATAGATAGTGTGCATAATGATAACAAGATCTCAAATCTCAAAAACATAAAAAATCTAATTCGAAGGGCTGTGACTACGGAGATAGGAAAAAGAGCAATATTTGAGGGATTGTATGAAGAGGTGAGGAGAAGCGGTGAGGCATTGGTGGTTGTGCAAGCACGATGAAGCAGCGGTGGCTGTGGCAGACAACACTTGAAGGAGGATGACGTCGTCACCAGGCAATGGAGGTGGCATCACGGCGTCAAATAGAGGAGGAGAATAGAGTCAGAAGAGATTTGATTTGGGTAACCCGTTAAGAACCAGATCAAGCGTGGGGGAATTTGGGTTATCTAAGGTGTTATTTGAGTGTTGTATTTTTTTAATATAAAAAATGCCACGTAATTCTAAAGGATGTCATTAGCCACATAAGTATTGACACTAGCCATAGTTAACAGAAATATTATTAATACTCATTTTTTAAATTTGAAGGACTAAAAGTGCTCATTGGAAATTTAAAAGACTAATTATACTCACAAGGCAAACTTCAAAGACTAATAATGTAATGGTTTCATAAAAAAAAAAAAACATAGTTAGTTTCTACCCTTCACACCAAATGTCAATTTGGTCCATAACCTTAGAATTATGTCAATTTGGTCCTTAACATCTCTAATATTGTGTTAATTTGATCCTTACGTTATCCATAAGATAAAAAAATTTGATGTGTCAAATGGAATAATAAAAAGCAATTTTTCATGCCACATCAAGTACAACCGTACTATCACATTAGATTTAAAAAAACCAAATTTTTTGTTCAAAGTTCAAACGTGAGTTCTAGTTGGGGAAATTTCTAAAATTTTCTAACTTTCTTTAAAGTTGAACTCTTTTATCACATCGTTTCCCTCCCTTTATTTGCAAAGGATCAACGGGGCTTCTCCATTCACGTAAATAACTAAATATATTATTCCCAAAAACATTATAAACGTATTGCTGCAAAGAGAATTTGCCAAACTGAAGTTAATCAGGCTAGCCAAGTAATAGGGCTATATATAACGAGATGTTCTAAGTATTCTACTCAGGTTGACTCGCAAAATCACAACAAAACAAAGATCTGTAATTTTTCTTTTTTCGGGAGGGAAGGCAAGATCTGTAATTGGGTGGGGCAAAAGAATCGCATCTCTGTAATGTTCAACAGCTTAGAATAAGCTGTGAATTGCGTTAACTATGGTTTTGAAATTTGGACCGTTTATAGAACCAGAAAAGAGAGAGGGTCAAGGTTTTTAAGGTCGGACCGAGATTGAACTGAGGTCGACCCGCGATGATGTCATAATTAATTTAATAATTAATTAAATATAAATAAATATATTAAATTAGTAAAAAAAATGTATTTTTCATATTATAGTTTTCATAAAATAAATAAGAAATATCAAATTTTAAGCAAACATAATAAATAAACAATTATATAAGTATATAGCAATATTATACTAGTTTTTTTTTTTTTTTTGGAATAACAATATCATAGTTGATTTACTTATTACAAAAATTAGTTAATTTACTAAGATCATTACTGAAATAACTAAATAAAAAAAAAAAAGATAATTCAAAAAAAGTAACCAAATAGTAAACCACTGTTTTCAAATTTAAATCTAATATAAAATATTATTAAAACATTAAAAAAGAGACTTGATGAAGCCTAAAGCTCTTAAAGCTACAGCCTATTGTGGCAGTAGTGGTACAGTGGTACTGTAATACATGTATATTAACCAAGTTAAAAACTAAATATAATAAATTAAAGGCGAAAAACCCCTTTTAGTCCCTACATTTTCACGCGATTTCCACTTTGGTCCTTAACTTTTTTTTCCACCGATTTTAGTCCCTATTCTGAAAAACGCTTTTCGTTTTAGTCCCTGGCGTTACATCAGAGACGAATTTTGCACAATTGGCAAACGGCATACACTGTTGATCTGACGTGGCTATTAAAGTAATAATAAAAAATGCCACATCAGCATTTAAATTAAAAAATTAATTTATTAATTTTAATTAAATAAAAAATTTTAAAAACTAAATTAAAAACTAAAAATCAAACCCAGACCCAGAAATTAAAAAAAAAAAAAAAAAACCCTCAAATCAAGAATAACAAGAACACGTTTCAAGATCAACAAAACAACCACACTCAAACCCAGAAATTTGAATCTCAAACCTCCACAAACACATTCCCGATACAGAGGCAGTGCAACCATCACTATCACCATCATCACCAAACAACTTCTCAAACTTAACACTACTCTCGCTCTTCTCACTCTCGCTTACTAGAGAAACCAAAACCCTCACAATCAGAAGCAACCAAACAGCACCTCAAGATCAAAACACCTTCGCGCTCGACCTCGTTCCTCGGAAAACGTCGCGCAGGTCGGAGAAGAAGAGCTGCTTGAACCGCCGATCAAGATCTTCGAACAGAATGTTTGAGAGAGTTCGCATGGACTCGAAATCGGAGCGGTGAAGCGGGGCGTTTAGCGACGATCTACTGGCTGAGGGGTATTATGAGTCGGATCTGATGGCGGAGAAGTGGTGGGTTGTGGGTTTGGGTCGTGGTGGGTCTGAGGCATGGTGAGTGGGGTGTGGGTAGTTGTGGTGGGTTTGAGGCATGGTGGTTGTGGGTTTGGGTCGTGGTGGTCTGAGGCATGGTGGTTGTGGGTCTGTGGCACGGTGGAGTGTGGTGAGTCGTGGTGGTGCAGTGGTTTGCTGGAGCTAGTTGAGGGAGAGAGAGAGAGAGAGGAAGTTGAAATAACACAAATATTATCTGGGTTTGGTCATCATCTTCTGATATGGGTTTGGGTTTGGTTGCTGGATTTGGTCTGTGAAGAACATGAAGAGCAAGTTGAAAGAGCATGAATATTAAGAAAAGAAAATTTTTAATTAATTAGATTTAAGGTTTTTTTTTTTAATTTAAATTTCTGAGTGTGGTTGTGGTTGTTTTAGATTCAAATTTCTGGGTTTGTTGTTCTTGGTGTTCTTGTTGTTCTTGGTGCTGATCTTAAATTTAATTTTTCAAATTTCTGGGTTTGTTGTTCTTGGTGTTCTTGTTGTTCTTGATCTGAGGGTTTTTTTTTTTTTTTAAATTTCTGGGTCTGGGTTTGATTTTTAGTTTTTAATTTTGTTTTTAAAATTTTTTATTTAATTAAAATTAATAAATTAATTTTTTTAATTTAAATGCTGACGTGGCATTTTTTATTATTACTTTAATAGCCACGTCAAATCAACAGTGTATGCCGTTTGCCAACTGTGCAAAATCCGTCTCTGATGTAATGCCAAGGACTAAAATGAAAGGCGTTTTTCAGAATAGGGACTAAAATCGGTGGAAAACAAAGTTAGGGACCAAAGTGGAAATCGCGTGAAAATGTAGGGACTAAAAAGGGTTTTTCGCCTAAATTAAATTAAAAGAAAGAGATTTTTTTTGAAGTGAAATGAAAGAGATTTGACTCGTACACTAGCTATAAACAAATTATGTGGCCAAAACAGAGATTGGTACAGTGGTATACAGTGGGCGAGAAGATAGACTTGACTAGCATTATTTTCTAAGCTATAAATGCCTTTACCAGACAGAAAAAGACTTCTTTGTCAACCCAAAGAAATCTCAGCAAAAGAAAAGAAAACACAACAGTCCGAGTAAGGAGAAAGAAAGGGAGAAAGAGTCTTAGTGCCACTGTACATTGATTTGGAGAAATCTAATTGCCGGTCATCGACTGGAGGCTACGGCGGACGATAAGGACCAAAGTTTCGGATCTGATGGCTTGTTGAGGCCGATTATCGAAGAGTTATATGTTCTTATACTACTATTTTCTTTTTAGTTCTTTGTTTATATTTATTTTTCCTGGAGGTTTTCTTAAAAATGGTGAGAGGGTGCTGTAAATACCTTCTTCTTCTCTTTTCTTCCATATTTTTTTAAGCTTTGGCTTGAAACTGTAGGAACCGCAAGAACCGTCTATGGTTTTCAAAACTGGGCGGTTCAACCGCGGTTCATACGGTTGATTGACTTTTTAACATAGGACAGTTTTGGGTGTTAAAAGAACCTTCTTAGTGAATGGTTTCCGGTTAATCGGGTCGGACCATACGGTCCGGTCTGGATTTCAAAACCATGGTGTTAACTACCTATTTTGCCATTTGCAAGGAGAGAGAAGGTTAGCTTTTTTTTAGAATTTTCCCTAAACTTGAACTATGAACATAAAATTTGGGCTTTTTAAAAAAAAATAAAAATTTTATGTGGCAATATAATTGGTAGTTGATGCGGCATAGAAAATTATTTTTATTATTTTGTTTAACACATAAGATTTTTACATAAAAGGGATAATGACAATGACCAAATTGACATGACACTAAAAATGTTAAAGATCAAATTGACAAAATTATAAGGTTAAAAACCTAATTGAAATATGATATAAAATATAAGGATCAACTATGTAATTTACCCATTATAATTTATCCTCTTCTAGTTTGGCCCAATCATAATATAGTCCACAAACTTTCAATTTTGACATTTGACCCATTAAAGTTTGGATTAAACAATTTATTTATTTATTTATTATTCTGTCCAAATTAATAGATTTTGCATTTTTTAGGCAAATAAATTATCTAACTTGGTTTGAATGCAATAACAATTTAGCTCCACTAGCCTTTTTAATTGTTACATTTTGACACTTAAAAGTTGGGTTAAAATGAAATCGTTAGGGTTTTAGAGGCATTAGACAAAACCCTAATGGTTTTAATTTAGTCCAACTTTAGGTCAAATGTAACAATAGAAAGTTTGTAGATTAAATTATGATAGGGTTATGATAGGCCAAGAATGTATTGACTCCTTATGATAATTTAATTGATTAATTACCCAAATTTATTAATTAATCAAATTAACATGCAATGTATGTGGCAACATAAACAAATCACCAACTAAAGTAAAATGTAGCAGAAAATAAAGTTGACACGGTAATTTGTTTACGAATGTGGAAAACTTCTAAGGTAAAAACCCCACCGGGTGAATTTAAGGTCATTACTCCCAAGAATATACTATTATCAAAACAAGCAGTTACAAGTAAGGAATTTCAGTACCTTATACCAACCTATAGTTGAACCCTTACCCTAAAACTCAATTGGACTTGTTCTATAGTAACAATCTCTTCTTGTATTGCACGGCTCCCAGTACGTGACTAACCAAAAGATGCGCGAATCCTAGTATATAACTTGATCACCAACTTGAGAAGGATGTTGGCTGCAAAGTTCTTCAGTTCATCACAGATGAAGATCACGAAGTTGCTTGGTCACAAAATTCTACGGTGTACAAACATAGCAACTTCTTCAAGATGAACTAGGGCAAACTAGGTTTCTGGTCACAATTTGCATGAACAACACTTTGCTTAACACTTGTGTGCAATTGTGCTCTTTGTAACAACTCTTAAAATAATCTTTATATATGTTTAGGATTGTGAAAAAGAAAATCCAAACACATACTCACGGATTGGATGAAAATCATAACAGAAAATCTGTTTTTCATAAACCTTAACAGATACCCTATCTATCGAGCAGCTGTCGAGCCTCAGGCTGAAATAGCTTTTTAAACCTCAATAGATACTAGCTGTCGAGCTTTAATAACCAGCACTTCTTCACTTGATTCTTGGACAGACTTGCATGGCTTTAACACTTGAACTTGAAACCTTATTTCTTGAATCATTAAACACGTCCTAAATCTACTCAAATACAAGTAAAGTGCATTTTGTCGAAGAATTAGCCAATTACATAAAATATTGACATATGTTCCTAACATGAATCACATATGTCCTAACAGGTTAGAAGGTGGTTAATTGAAATTTTCTTTTATATATATATAAAAGATGGATTCAAGTTACACTTACTATATTTTTGTAAGAGATACATTTCTTGTCAACCATAAATTGTAAATAGTGGTTTCTCAAAAAAAAAAAAAAAAAAAAATTTAAATAGTGAGAAAGAAATCACTGGCTATGTAATTAATGTTTTAAAATTTAATGGCCAATGCATTAAATTATTCTTTATTTTCCAAAATCTCATTCATTCTCTCTTTTCTCACCCAAAAGTCCTTCCCTCTCTCTACACTCACTTCCACTGCCAAAGCTCCACTCTATCAGCCGATTCTATTGACAACAAGGTTGTGTGGGCTATAACAATTAGGTTTACAAAGTTTCTATTCATATTATTTGTCCTATTTAGAGTTGAGATGTCATGTCTTAGCAAAAAGAAAACAACCTTGCACAAATGGGCTTCAAGAATTTCAGTGGTGAAATTGCTAAGGAGCTTGCAAACCTTCCAAAGCTTCTCTATCTCTATCTACCAGAGTATCTTCATTTTGAAAAATTCCCCTAGAATCAAGAATTTATAAACTAGTGTGGGATATAAAATCCCAAGTCCCAAATGTTCAACGCAAATGAAGAATATCAAGCCTAATTTTCTCACCCCCATTGCCATGAACATGGAACCAATTTGGTTCCTCTCTTTCTTCTATTTTTACGGGTTTCTTTTTACGAGTGTGTTTGTTATTTCTCTTCCATTGCCACAAACCATTTAGGATGAATTAACCAGTAAACTTTAGGGATGAGTCAGTGACAATGAATCTTTACTTTGTGCTGAATTTAAAAACATTAATTACATAGCAAGTGGTTTCTTTTCACCATTAGATATTTTACGATCTACGGTTAAAAGAGGTATGACTCTGGTGAAGTTATACCAGGACTAACTTTTATAATTTTATTTTAAATTTTGAGATGGCGGTTGAGGTTGTTTATCCATAGTTTATTCCTCAAGGGTGTGTCCAAAGAATCTTGTCTTGGTGAGGTCTCACATCATCAAAAACAAGAAAAAAAAGAGATGCTTACAATTCAAAAAAAAAAAAAAAAAGATGCTGTTACTCATTAATTTAGTTACGGCTATTGTACCTATTTGGTTTTGTTCAGTAATTTTTAATGTCATCTGATGATGCGAAGAAAATTAGTAGACTTGATGCTTCGGGCTTCAAAAGGCTAGTATCTGTTTCGAGGGCTTGAAAAAGAAAGAACAAGTGGCCAAAGGTGACCGGGGTGGACCGGCCAATAACCCTCCAATGGTAAAGTTAGTTTCTCTCTCAAGTTCTGGAGTTCCAACTTTTTTTCAAATTGTAAAAACGTATCTTTATCTAGTCTAAATGGATGTTTATATAGTGTGCCTTAGAAGCGGTTATTAAATTTGCAACTTCCCCTGTATTTTAGGAGACTAGTGGGTTCAAGGGTAACTTCCACAACCACCATGGGAGTTATGTTTCATCCTTCTGTAATTGCTGTTGACGGTTAAACTCTCAATTGGAAGACACAGTGGTGAGCCTAGGTTTTACTTGTGCCTTGGAATGATAACCCATGGTCGCTTGTGTAAGTGAATTATACTTGGAATTTTCCCAAGTATTGTGGGGTCGTCCATGGGTTTTTCCTTTGGACGATCCTTGTATATGGATGACTATTCTTGGTCGGCTCGTCTTATTTGTCATGCTGAACGTCACCGTTGCCCCTTTTCAACTCTAGATGACAGCCATGGATGATCTAGAGTTAATCATTTCCCCAACTCCTTATCATCATCTAAGTGTATTTTTTAACATTGCTTTGCTTTCATACAACTTGGTCTACTTTAGGTTGTTAACCTTGTTTAGGATGTATCTAACCCAAACGTTGATAATAGATTTTTCAAGACTATCTACCAAAAAATATTTTTCCCAATGAAAACCATTGACTAAATTGCAAATTACATAGTTAAAGTTTTCGATCATTTTAATTTTTCTCCTTTAATTCAAACTTTGAATTTGGCCCTTAACATTATGTAGTGTTTTAAAACAAGCCCTTTCATATGTGCCTTGTTGATGAGGTAATTATTAAATGTCATCTAAGCTTTCATGTGTGCTAGCTGGTCTAATAAAATTATAGCATGACATTTTAATTATGCCAAGTCAATTAAATTAATGTGGTGGGTTTTAGTGTTGGAGCAATAAATCAAATTTGAGAGAGATAGAGAGAGTGGTGGTGGGAACTGGGGATGGAATTTTGGCTGGGCTTTAGGCTGTGACGAATGGTGGTGGGAGTGGGATTTGGGCTGAGGTGCTTGGAGGGCTGGGTTGGTGCGCTAGGTGAAGTGTGTTGGTGTTTGGGGTTAGGTTAAGGGATGGGCTAGTGCGTGTGGTAAAGTGGGTTGGTGTTTGGGGGTAGGGGAGAGAGACAGAAATAGGGAAATTGGTATATATATATATAATGTGGATTATATATATTCCTGATGTGGACAAAACAACATAATTTTAGTATAGAAAAATCACGTCGTTTTGAGCTGAAGTGGCATTTACCTTTTAAATGAATTTAGATGGAATGGCTCAAATCAAAGTAGTATTTAGTGTTAGAGGTGTAAATCCAATTTTTTAAACATTAGGGATTAAAACCAAAAGATTTCAAACTTTAAGAGTGTAAATTAAAATAGAGCAAAATTTAGTTACAAAACTGGTTGTAAATTCCAAACCAGTATTTTTAACGAGGCATTACAATATTTTTGTCCTTTGGTAGAAATGAAAAGAAGGAAAAGAAAAGAGTACGGTAATAATAGCTAGTGTATAGTTTCAGTTATTTTACAGCCATCTTCCCCCTCCCCTAGTCCCCCCCTCTCTTCTATTCTTTTTCTTTTCTAAAAGTACATCAAACCAGTATATTGCCTTTTTCCTTATTGGATCATGTGCATTTTTCTTTTGGTTAATGTATATTGAGTTGTGGGCTTTAAGCCCACCTTATTTACTTGTATAACACTCTTACTTGTACTACACATATCTGCCTTCTATATAAAGACATTTATGTATATTCTATTATTTTTAAGAAATACAGTATACTCATTCAATATTTATAACATGGTATCAGAGCCATTGCTCTGAATTCTTTGGTGTGCAATCTACAGTATTGTCTTCTTAGCATTCTCCGCTGCCTCTACTATTGAATTCACCGATCATTATCACTGTCTTACACTGAAGACCATTGCCATTCTAGTCGCTGCCATACAATTTTGCCCTAATCCTCTCATTGCCGATACCATCGGAATTGTCTTCCTCCAATCTACATCCTCGGAGAAGAATCGACGTCATTGGGCTTCTCATGCGCCACCCAAAGTGATCTACACCAGAGACATGCGCCATCAGTGATTCAACTTCAACGCCCCATGTGCCCACACGCCACGTGCTTACTCCCCTCACTTGCCTACGAACACACTTGAGTCCAGAAGTTGCTGGCATCATCCTGATAACGTCAGCCCTAAAACACACGTCATCTGCCACGTCATCACCAGTCTTTGCTTATGTCATCATCCGTGTCCTCTTGTTGATGTCATATCTTCGCTAGTTGACTTGACCATTGACTTTTAGGTAGGTTTGACTATTGACTTTTTCTAGCGTTGAATTTTTGCAGTCCAGGTGCTCATTACTTAGCTTTTCACGTAGATATCATTTTTGCAATCCATTTCTGCATATATTTTCTTCTAAATGAAGAATAAGGCTAGGTCTTCTTCTTTTTCCTACAATTGTCTCCAACAATCCAAAAAACGTTTTTGCAATTTTTGCAAACATTTTGACCATAATATTCAGACTTGCTATCAACTTAACAAATCAGTTGTTTCCATTTTTGCTGCTGCTGTTGCTAAAACTGAGAGTGTCCAACCAATGGCTCCTGTCTCTGCAAAGTCCAAGTCTTCTAAATCCACTATCATCATTTCCATAGTTGACCTTCAAAGTATAATTGTTAATATAATTTGTATGGTTGGTAATACATCTTATTCCTCTTTTCTCTCAGTTTCATTAGGTATGTCTCCTTCCTCTTGGCTTATGGATTCTGCGTGTTGCAACCACATGACACAACACTCATCCTTATTTTCTCAACTTGAACCTACACCACACCCTCTTAATATTCGCACAGCTAATAGTTCCACAATGTTTGGTCATAATATAGGTTCTATCTGGACTTCCAACCTCTCATTTTCTAGGGTCTTTAATGTTCCTAAACTTTCTCACAATTTATTTTCTATGGGGTAATTAGCTGAGTTGGGTTATCTTTGATTATTTTGGGTGTATTGTGCAGGATCCGAGGATGGGACAGGAGCTTGGGACTGGTCCCCGAGTTGGGCGTATGTTTCCTGTGAATAGCTTTTGTCTTCCAATTGTTGCTCCTGTTTCTGTTGCTACTGCAACTGCTGTAGTTTCTTCTATTCCTTTCCTTGTACTCATGGTTTTAAAAACCGGTATGGTGAAAGAACCGAAAAATGAGCTAATTACCAGTTTTAAGGTCAGACCGGGGTCCGAGTGATAGTCGAATCGGTGACGTTATAAATAATTTAATTATTATTTATTTAAATTATATGAATAATTAATAATTTTTTTAAAGAAGTATATAACATCTTTTTAAAGAATTTAACATAATAACATTACAAAACAATCAACTTTAACATAATAAACTTTCAACAAAACCAAATAAAAAAGTTCATTAGTCATTACATTTACATCCAAATGATAAATAACAAATAAGTTCATTACATCCAAATAGCAGATAAATTTTAAAGTTTCAAACAAACAACTAATAAGTTTTAAGACCCAAGCCTCATTTGTTATGAAAAAAATTGAAATCAATATCATCATGTGAACCAAATGTTCCACCACTAGCATCATTATCATCATCCTCATCCTAATCTTCTTCATCTTCAATAGGAATAGGATGATTTTTATCTCTAAATCCAGGAGGAGCATCATCTTCATCACCAAATGATTCTAAATTGATGTCATCATCATCCTCAATCACTTCATTGTCTGTATCTATACAAATTCCAAAACCAAAGAACAATAAATGAAATAACGATTCTAATAATCATTTCTCATAAATTATAAATAGTCTAATTAAAATATGCAACTAGGCAAAGAATTGTTATAAGCTAACCTCTTTGTACATGATTAGAAGACCCTTTTTCGATTGGATGAGCTCCCTTTTCATATAATACATTCTCTATCTCCTCATGATCTAGAAATGGAGGTTCCTCATCTTCCACTACCCAAAATTCAGTTTTTCCGATACTTGCATAATCAATAGGATCAAAATTGAACTTCTTCCTTTTGACTCTATATCATAAGATGAACATAATGAATAATTGATAACCAAATCACTTATATTTCACAATCACAAAGAACCCACTTGACCAAATTAGTGAATCACTCATATTTCTTGGACATCTTCAAATTCTGGTGAGTCCTCTAATGGCGAATAATTAGATGCTTCTTGATCCTTTTTTGTTTGTTCTTTAGATTTAGCAATTTCCTTCAAATTCTCAACCATTTGAAACCTAACATCATAAGGTACACCCATACATGCAGCCGCATCACCTTCAATTCCAACTAGATGTCTTTTCATCCTATTGATGCCCCCTCCTTTATAACTTTTCCCACAATGTATACATCTACAACTACTTTTTTCGTCTTTCAACTCTTCAGTTACATGATCCCATACGGGATCACATTTCGCTCTCACAGATGAAGAATTAGCATTAGATCTGGTTGTAGAAGCATGTTCATTAGATGGTACAAAGGCGAACTCCATTTCACTCAACAATTTCAGACTGGCAGCAACTATTTTATCAACAAATAAATTCATCAACACAACATAGTGACATACACAAACAATCGTATAATACTCTGTAAACAATATTTCACAAACAATAATTCTCTGTAAATCAAATCCACAACATACACAAAATCCACAACATGTATTTTACAATACTCTGTAAATCAAATCCATAACATACTCTGTAAGTGTAAACTAATAATTGAAAGATAGAAGTTATCACTAACCAGGAAGTCGCAGAACAGAGAACCAGAGAACCTGAGATGAAGCTAAGAACATGAATGGAGAATCTGAGATGAAGCCGAGAGAAATGAAAAAAAAAAAAAAAAACCGATAAAAGAAAATGATCAAAATCAAAAGAAAAGAATGTTACCTGATGAAGCTGAGAAACAGAGAGTAGAGCACTTCAGAGGAAGAAAAAAAGAAAAGAAAAAAAAAACCTAGCACTTCAGACTTCAGAGTCCACGATCACAACCATAAATTGCAACATTTGTCTCTAAGGTCCAAAAATTTCTCCTGTAAACGAGAATTGAAACATGGAAATGAAAAATTTAAGTGAAAAAAGATAAGAAAGAAAGGGAAATTGAAATGAAAAAATAAAAGGAAAAATGAAAAATGAAATCGAACCATACCATATTTAGTTTCAATCGGGCGAAGAGAAGATCGTGGGTGTGGCGCTGACGCCGTTATGCTTGAGGGCGTGATGGTGGGTGTGGTGGCGTGCATGGAGGCAGAGAGAGTGAGCAGAGTGGGCGAGGCAGAGAGGCGAGGGCCGCGAGGCAGAGAGGGCGAGGCAGAGTGGGCGAGGTCTTGAGGCAGAGAGGCATGCCGTGTAAGGCGTGACTCGCAGAGAGGGTGAGGTCGCTTGACGGTGAGGCCACTTAATGTTGATTCTTGAGAGTTGAGAGGCCGAAGGCGTGACTCGTGAGACTTGAGTGAGCGAGGGAGTGAGGGCGCGAGGGAGTGATAGGCTGAGGGCGAGAGGGAGTAAGGGGCTGAAGGCGTGAGGCCGTGAGGGAGAGAGTGAGGCAGGGAGTATAAGAGTTTAAGGAGGTTGGAGACGTGACTACGTGCAACGTGAGGATTGAGGAGAGAAGTGAGAGGGCTGATCATAGTTTTAGGATTTAAGGTTAATTTTGAAGGGCAAAATGGCATAGTTTAGGCAGATGAGCAAAATTGGTTCGACCGGCCGGTTTTAAGGTTCTTAAGGTTAAACCGGCCGGTCTGTACTATTTAGCATTTTTTATATTATTTTCAGTTTTATATCATAACCGGATTGGATCTAAGGCCAGTTCCCGGTTGAACTGGTCGGGTCGGCCGGTCCGATTTTTAAAACTATGCTTGTACTTTGGCATGTGCGACTTGGTCATGCATCTTCCTCTCGGGTACAACATTCGGCTTCTAGAGGTTTGTTAGGTTCAATGTCCATCTAAAATTTTGATTGTGTTTCATGTCAATTAGGCAAACAACTAGCTTTGCCTTTCAATACTAGTGAATCAATGTCCACTGATATCTTTGACCTAATTCATTATGATGTTTGGAGACCTTCCTCTATCTCTAGTATTGATGGATCTCAATATTTTGTTATCTTTGTTGATGATTATTCCCGCTGTAGTTGGATTTTTCATATGAAATATCATTCTAAATTATTGCAAGTATATTCTAATTTTGCAAAAATGGTCAAAACTCAAATTTTCAAACGTATCAAAATTTTTCGACCTGATAATGCTCTTGAATACACTCAATATGCTTTCCAAGCTGTTTTGTATTCCTATGACACTATTCATCAACTAACTTGTCCAGGTATCTCTCAGCAAAATGGTAGAGCCAAACGAAAACTTCATCATATTCTTTGCACTGTTCGTGTTCTCATTCTCATTACCAAAGTTCCTACACCTCTTTAGAGTGAAGTTGCTCTTCATGCTATTCATGCTATTAATCGCATTTCCAATCCTGTCATCCAAAATCAAACTCCATATGAGCGTCTTTTTGGGTCACCTCCGGAATATTACCACCTTCACTCCTTTGGTTCTATCTGTTTCTTTCTTTTTCGGCCACATGAGCATAACAAACTTAAGCCTCGGTCTAGACTTTGTTATTTTCTTGGCTATGGCAAAACTCAAAAGGGGTATCGATGCTATGATCTTGTCTCTTATCGTCTTCGTATCTCCCGTAATGTTGTTTTTTGGGAACATCGCTCCTTTGTCGAGTCTCTCATTTCTGTGCCTCCCTATCTACCTCCTTTGTCTTAGATCTTTTTCCAAATGAGCCACATATTCTTTCTATAGTTACTTCTGATCCTCCCATAGACTTCTCTATCGAACCACTAGATATTTTTTATGCCTCTCCTAGATCACCTCTAATGAACAAGTGGAAGATGAACAGGTCAAAGATGAGCCACCCAACCCTGAGCTTGGTTCCCTGCTCTTGCTCCACCTGAAGATCTTGCACAAGACATTTCACCTTGTCACTTAACTCAGGTAAGATCCATTCCTGCACATTTACTTGACTATCATTGTGATATTACCCTTGTTACACTGCATGAGCCTCACACTTATCGTGAGGCCTCCACTGACCCTTTATGGCAGACTGCAATGAAAGAGGAACTTGATGCATTATCTAAAAATCATACTTGAGATTTGGTGACTCTCCCCCCTGGAAAATCTATGGTTGGTTATAAATGGATTTACAAGATCAAGACTCGCTCTGATGGGTCTATTGAGCGCTATAAGGCTCTTCTTGTTGCAAAAGATTTTACATAGGAGTATGCGATTGATTATGAAGGGACATTTTCTCTGGTTGCTTATATTTTATTTGTTCGTGCCCTCTTCGCCATTGCCACTGCCAATAAATGGGATCTTTTTCAAATGGATGTCAAAAATACCTTCCTTAATGAGGATTTAAGTGAAGAAGTTTATATGCAACCTCCTCCTTGTGTTTCTGTTGAATCAAACAAGGTTTGTCGCCTTCAACATGCACTTTATAGCCTTAAACAAGCTCCAAGAGCTTGGTTTACCAAATTCAACTCCACCATCTTTCGCTTGGGTTACACTGTCAGTCCTTATGATTCTACCTTATTTCTTCATCGCATTGACAAATGCACCATTTTACTTTTCCTATATGTGGATGATATGATCAAAATTGGTGATGATCTCAGTGGCATTCAAGAACTTAAGGATTTTCTCAGTGAGCAGTTTGAGATGAAAGATCTTGGACATCACAGCTATTTCTTGGGTCTGGAAGTCACTCATTCCACAAATGGTCTTTATATTACTCAAGCCAAGTGTGCTTCTGAATTTTTATCTTGAGCTAGACTTACTAATAGCAAGACTGTTAACACTTCGGTTGAACTTAATGTGCATCTGACTCTCTCAGGAGGGAAACCGTTGTCTAATCCCTCTCTTTACAGATGATTGGTTGGCAGCTTAGTTTATCTCAATGTCACTCATCCTAACATTTCCTATGCTATTCACCACGTAAGCCAGTATCTATCTACTCTACGATTGACTCACTATACTGCTGTTCTAGGCATTCTTCAATACCTGAAGGACACTCTCTTCCATGGAATTTTTTTACTCAGCTTAGTCTTCTCTTATTCTCCGTGCATTCTCTGATATTGATTAGGCAGTAGATCCCACTGATTACAGGTCCACCATTGGTTATTGATTTCTTCTTGGTTCTTCTTTGTCTGTTTTACGATCGACTTACTATGCTGCTGTTCTTCGCATTCTTCGATACTTGAAGGGCACTCTCTTCCATGTCCTTTTTTACTCAGCTTAGTCTCCTTTTATTCTCCGTGCATTCTCTGATGTTAATTGGGCAGGAGATCCCATTGATTGCGGGTCCACTATTGGTTATTATTTTCTTCTTGGTTCTTTTCTGATTTATTGGCGAAGTAAGAAACAAATCTTTGTGGCTCACTCTAGTACTGAATCAGAATATTGTGCCCTTGCTGATGCTACATCTGAGCTCATTTGGCTGTGATGGCTTCTTAAGGATTTAGGTGTGTCCACATCTTTTGCTAATCCTCTTTATTGTGACAACTAGAGTGCCATTCATATTGCTCACAATGATGTCTTCCATGAACGAACTAAACACATCAAGATTGATTGTCATTTTATTCGTTATCATCTTGTCCATGATACTCTCAAACTATTCTTGGTTTCCTCTAAAGATCAACTTGCAGATATCTTCACCAAATCACATTCTAAGGAACGCCTTCGTACTTTGGTTGACCGTTGACAACCTTAAGTTGGTCTATCACCCACCTTGAGTTTGAGGGGGGCTATTAATGTATATTGGGTTAGACATGGCAAAGCGGGTCAGAATTTTCTGACTTGACCCGACCTGAACTTGATTTTTTTTTTTTACCCAGAGCAAAAAGGGGTGACCCATGAACTAGACTGCCATTTATATTGTGACAACTAGAGTGTCATTTATATTACTTACAATGATGTCTTCCATGAACGAACTAAACACATCGAGATTGATTGTCATTTTATCAGTTATCATCTTGTCCATGGTGCTCTCAAACTATTCTTGGTCTCCTCTAAAGATTAACTCGCAGATATCTTCACCAAGTCACATCCTACGGAATGCATTCGTACTTTGGTTGACTGTTGACAACCTCAAGTTGGTCTCACACCATCCTTGAGTTTGAGGGGGGCTATTAACGTATATTGGGTTAGACATGACAAAATGGGTCAGAATATTTTGACCCGACCTAACCCGAATCTGATTTTTTTTTTACCTAAAGCAAAAAGGGGTAACCCATGACCCGACCTGTGTTTTTTGCAGGTCAACCCGACCTCGAACCATTTTTTAAAACTTTTTTTTGGTAAAAAAAGTTAGACTATATTGGTTTAATTGTTTGTTATGTGCTTTAAGGAAACAATTAAGACATTTACATAACTGCATGCAAATTAATTAAAAGATGAATGGTTGAGCATTCTGTAATGAGTAAAGATTTTTAGATATCAAATAAAAAAGTACATGCCGAGATAATCTGGTTACAGTAAAGTTAAAAATATAGATTTAAAATTGTAGACATGTGTAAGAAACATTGTAGACATGTGTGAGAAACATTCACAAGTGTGAAAATAGTAAAGCCAAAGTATCAAATTAGCATAACTTATGAATGCTTAGACCCATATTTTAACAATTTATGTCCAAAATAAACGGCTTTTTAAAATAAATTATGATATTTTTTAGAGTGTGTGTTGCTTAAAAATGATATGATATTCATAAAAGAGACCATGTATAAATAAGAAAACAATCAAACTTTAATGTATATCTCAAATTGAAATAGAGTGCCAACCACAATTGATAATAGATTATAAAATTAATTTTCAAGATTGTAAATTTCTTATATGTTTTTATTCTTTGTCAAATGAGTTATCCAATAAGCCATTTGTAATTTTGTTTTATATTTTGGGACGTTGATATTGTATAGAAATAAAATTTGTATATTTGTTTTACTTATCTTTGTGTTATGTTATTTTAGATAGTAATGTTAGGATTTGTATAATTTTAAAATTATTCAATAAGTATTAATAAATTTAACTAAGTTCATTCTTGATATAAGTGGTGAATTCAAAGTAATGCATTTTACATCAAGTAATTTGTTGCATGACTTTCCAAATGGCAAATACATGTTATTTTCTTTATAAAAAAATTAATGTAAAAAAATACGGGTCGACTCGACCCGCAACCCGATTGACCCGAACCTGATTTTAACCTGCTTAAAATGACCATTTTTTACCTACAACCCGATTGACCTTACCCAAACCCAACTCGACCCGACTGTTTTGCCATGTCTATATTGGGTTATGGGATTTAGGTCTATTTTGTTTACTTGTATAATAATCTTACTTGTATTACACACATCTGCCTCGTATATAAAAGCATTCATGTATATTCTATTATTTTTAAGAAATACAATTTATTCATTCAGTATTTCTAAGATTTATAAGTTGGAGCATGTGCATTTATTCAAAAGTAATATGCATAATGCACATCAAATATTGGAGCATGTGCATTTTTTAAATATGCATAATGCATGTAAAATGTTGAACATTCACATAGCTTAAAAAAAAAATAAAAAAATAAAAACTTTAATCGGTGCCGTAGTTTTATTGTCTAGAGATTAGCGGTCAAGTTAAGCCCTCCATTTGCTCAACAAAAAAAAGAAAAAAAAAAAAAGAAAAAAGAAAAAAAAAAAGATAAAGAAAAAGTCAAGCCCACAACTGAAAAATCTGGATCTTCTAGAGATGAAGCATGACAATCAGTCATCGATGCTGCATTGAATAATTCTTGACTGTTGCTTTTGGAAGGTCTATAAATATTTGTTTAAAATTATCAAAAAAGAAAGGCAAAGATAACCTGTTTCAACCTCTGTTATCATTATATTGAGAATTTAATTAAATGCTACCTACTCATGCAGTCATGCTGTAGTATACTACAATGGCTAAGCACTAATACAGTACCAAAACCAGCATTATTGCTAGCTGCATGTCAGTGTCAAAACTTATGACAGTCAAAAAGCCCATAATTCTTCTCATTTCCTTCTCCTTAATTATTTATTAAGAAAAAAAATAGGGCATATTTCTTCATTATGTGACAGGTACTGTAGCATTACTTTGAATAATTCAGGTACTGCATTATTTTAGAATCATCAATCAGGGAAAGAAAAGATTCTCAAAAAAAAAAAAAAAAAAAATCAGGGTAAGAAAATGTTAGGGATTAAATTGACACAATTAAAAAATTAAGGACCAAATCGACATATAATGTAAAAGATAGAGATCAATTATGTAATTTACCAATTACAATTTATCCTCTTCTAGTTTGGCCCAATCATAATATAGTCAACAAACTTTCAATTTTGACATTTGACCCGTTAAAGTTTGGATTAAACTGAAAAAAAAAAGAAAGAAAGAAAGTATTCCATCCAAATTAATAGATTTTTCATTTTTTTTGGCAAATAAATTATCTTTTGAACCAATAACAATTTAGCTCCGCTAGCCTTTTTAATTGTTACATTTTGACCCTTAGAAGTTGGGTTAAAATGGAATCGTTAGGGTTTAGTGGTATTAGACAAAACCCTAATTGTTTTCTTTTAGTTCAAACTTTATGTCAAATGTAACAATTGAAACTTTGTAGATTAATTATAGTAGGGTCACAAGGTGGTAAATTGAAACTTTCTTTTATATATACATAAAAGATGGGTTCAAGTTATTACTAGTATAACTTCACAAGAGTTACACTTCTTTTTAACCATAGATTGTAAACGGTGAGAAGATAATTACTTGCTATAATTAATGTTTAAAAGTAATTATTGTTCTAAAATTTAATGGCCAATGTAATAATTTATTCTTTATTATCCAAAATCTCATCTATTCTCTCTTTTTTCACCCAAAAGTCATTTTCTTTCTCTCTAAACTCACCTCTACTACCAGAGCTCCATTTTCTCCCCTGATTCTATTGACAGTGTAAAGTTGTAATTCTCAATTATGTGTTTGTTGGCTTTATTTCATGAAAAAAAGTGTTGTAATTGCATTAATTTATTTCCTTGTATTTTGTGAGATTTAATTGTAATGGGTTTAGTATTAAATTAGTGAAGAACTGTGAAGAACAGGGCAACTCGCGATTGACTTGCGAATGGACAACTCGCGAAAAGTCACGTGAGAATCACATGATGGAAGCTGAAGAGTTAAGTGCGAAGAGGCATCTTGTGACTTGGCCAACCTGCGAGATACACTGCCACCTTGTTAAGCATGTTTTCCTCATTTCTTTACATACACTATAAAAACCCACATTACCCACAAAATTATAAGGAGACTTTTAGAGAGAAAACCCTAAAAATACACTTGAAAGTTAGAAATTGTAAACCCACAATCATTTACACATTTTTCTTAGTTTTCCTTTACTCGTACCTCTCTAATTACATATCCTTGAGAGGTTTTTAGCCCAAACACATACCTCACCTAATTTGAGTGTTGAGAGTTGTTTTGACGCTTATGGAAAGTATTGGATAAAGCCATTCTTTAGTGGATGCAATTTGGAGTTAATTGCGGGATTTCAGATAAGTAGTGAAGGCAAGACTCAGTGAAGTCTGTTGGGAGTTAGAACTCGGAGGGTTTAAGTACAGTGGGTAGATTAGGTTTGGAGGGTCTTTATAATATCCTTGTACTCCAACTTTATTCACTAGTGGATCATATAAGCTTGGTGGGCTGCGGAAAGATTTTTACGCTGAGTACTTTGGTTTTCCTCTTCGATAATATTTCTTGGTATTATTTTGTGTTTGCATATCTCTTCCCTTACTTTTTGTGCTTTACATTTATTGTTTAATATCTATGTCTATGCACTAGAGTGTAGTTCCGGTTAGTTACTTTTCATTTACTCTTATTCCACACTTAGTTGAATAAATTGAAACCAATTAAGTTGTGATATTAAAATTAGGGGTTTAAACAATCTTTGGTGTTTTACATTATTGAGCTTCTAGACAACAAGGTTGCATGGGCTATGAAACCAATTGGGTTTATGAAATTTCTGTTTATATAATTTTTCCTATTTATTATCCGTTTGGAATAGTTTATTTAGTTGAAATTGAAAACTTTTTGCTGAAAGTGTAGAAAAAATGTTAAAAAATAAGCTAAATAGTACAGCAGAGCCCAGGAATAGTATAAAAAAATGCAATAGGACCTATAAATAATAGCAAAAATAAGCTAAAAGTAGAAATAAGCTGAAAAATTCAGCTCATCTCAAACGCACACTTAGAGTTGAGATGTCACGTCCCAAAAAAAAAATAAATAAATAAATTGCATGGATGAGCTTCAAGAATTTCAAAGGTGAAATTGCTAAGGAGCTTGCAAACCTTCTAGTGCTTCTCTATCTCTATCTATTCATTTTGGAAAAATTCCCCTAGAATCAAGACTTTATAAATTAGTGTGGGCTATAAAATCCCAAGTCTCAAATGTTCATCGCAAACGAAGAATATCGAGCCTACTTTTCTCACCCCCAGAGCCATGAACATGGAACCAATTTTTTTTCCTCTCTCTCTTCTATTTTTACAAGTTTCTTTAAAAGTGGTTAGCCAAAAAAAAAAAAAAAGTTTGTTTAAAAGTGTGCATGTTATTTACTTATTTTTATTCCATCTCCACAAACCATTTAGGACAAATTAACTAGTAAACTTCGTCAGTGAGTCAAAAACAATAAATCTTTACTTTGTTCTGAATTTTAGAACATTAATTACATAGCAAGTGGTTTGTTTCTCATCATTAGATTTTTACAATTTACGGTTAAAAAAATGTGCAATTCTTGTAAAGTTATACCGAATGTAACTTTACAAGAATTGCACACCCCCCCCCCCCCCCCCCTTACAAAATCTTGGTAGATAAATTTATTTTAAATTTTGAGATGGTTGCAGTCGTTTATCTATGGTTTATTCCTTAAGGGTGGGTCCAAAGGATTTTGCCTTTGTAAGGTTCTACGTCATCAAAAAAAAAAAAAAAGAAGAAGAGAGAGAAAAAAGTGATGCTGCTTCACATTAATTTAGTTATGGCTTTTGTACTTATTTAGTTTTGTTCAGTTGTTTTAAAAGTCATCTAAGTGTTTTTTTAACATTGCTTTACTCTCATACAACTTGGTCTACTTTAGGTTGTTAAACCTTGTTCAAGGTGTATCTAACACAAAGATTTTTCCGTACTGCCTACAAAAAAAATAAAAAAAGATTTTTCAGTACAACCTACAAAAAAGAAATCCTAATTAAAATGGTTAATTAAATTGCAAATTACAGAGTTATGGTTCATTTGGATTGAGAGGGGATGGAGATAGAATAGAAGAGAGTAGAGTAGAGTTGGTTAAAAATAGACTAAAATTTTGAGTCAATTCTACTTTACTCTACTCTCTCCCCTCTCAATTCAAAAGGACTATTAAATTTTGGATCATTTTGATTTTTCCCCTATGATTCAAAGTTTAGATTTGGACCCCTAATATTATTTGGTGTTTTGAAACAAGCCTTTTTGTTCATGACCTATTGATGAGGTAATTACTAAATGTCATCTGCGATTTCATGCGTGCTAGCGAGAAAATTTTGACATGTCTTTTTTTTTTTTTTTTTTTTTTTTTGAGAGAGGGAGAGAGAGAGTGGCGGTGGGAAATTGGGGGTGGAATTTTGGCTGGGCTTTAGTGACGAATGGGGTTGGTAGTTGAATTTGGGCCGAGATGCTAGTAGGGCTGGGCTGGTCCGTGAGATGAAGTGTGTAGGTGTTTGGGGTTTGGTTAAGGGATGGGCTAGTGCAGGTCGTGAAGTGGGCTGGTGTTTGGGGTTTGGTTAAGGGATTTCGCATTTTGTGAAGTCGCGTGGGTCTAATATGGGACTTCTTGGTGGCTTGATTGGGTGTTGGAGAGAGAGAGAGAGAGAGAGAGAGAGAGAGAGAGAGAGAGAGAGAGAGAGAGAGAGAGAGAGAGAGAGAGAGAGAGAGAGAGAGAAAAGGGAAATTGGTAAAAAAATCAATTAATACTAATGTAGATTATATATATATATATATATATATATATATATTCTTAATACAAACGAAATGACATAATTTTATTATAAAAAAAATCACGTCCTTTTAAGTTAGAATGACATTTACCTCTTCAATGAATTTAGATGGAATGATTCAAATCAAAGTTGTATGTAACGTTAGAAGTGCAAATCCAAATTCTTAAACATTAGGGACTAAAATCAAAAGATTCTAAATTCTAAAAATGTAAATTGCAATATGACAATGTTGGTTGAAAAGAGATGCTCCATTATGCAGTTCTAATTCTAGTTGAACTAGTATTTTTAACGAGACAATACAGTGTTTTAGACCTTTTGTATAAATGAAAAAAGGGAAAATAAAAGAGTAAGGTAATAATAGCCTGTGTATAGTTTCAGTTATTCTGCAGCAGTCTTGCCCCTCCCACCTCTCTTCTATTCTTTTTCCTTTTCTTTTCTAAAATTACGTCAAACCAGTATATTGCCTTCTTCCTTATTGGAGCATGTTCATTTTTTTTTTTTTGATAAGTTGGAGCGTGTGCTTTCATTCAAAAGTAATATGCATAATGCATATAAAATGTTGGAGCATGTGCATTTTTTGAATATGCATAAAATGTTGAACATTCACATAGCTTAAAAAAAAAAACTTTAATCGGTGCCGTGGTTTTATTGTATAGAGACTAGCGGTCGAGTTAAGCCCACCATTTACTCTGAAAAAAAAAAAAAAAATTTAAGCCCACCTCAACTGAAGAGTCTGGACCTTCTAGAAAGGAAGCATGAAAATCAGTCATGGATGCTGCATTGAATAATTCTTGACTGTTGCTGTTGAAAGGTCTATAAATATTTGTTTAAACTTATCAAAAAAGAAAGGCAAAGATAACCTGTTTCAAATTCTGTGATCATTATGTTTTCAAAAAAAAAAAAAAAATTCTGTTATCATTATATTGAGAATTTAATTAAATGCTACCTACTCATGCTATAGTATACTACAATAGCTAAGCACTAACACAGTGCCAAAACCTGCATTATTGCTAGCAGCGTGTCAGTGTCAAAACTTATAACAGTCAAAAAAACCATAATTCTTCTCATTTCCTTCTCCTTAATTATTTAGTAAGAAAGAAAAAAGGGCATATTTCTTCATTATGTGACAGGTACTATATCATAACTTCGAATAATTTAGGTACTGCATTATTTTAGAATCATCAAGCAGGGAAAAAAAATAATAAAAAAGGAGATCCAAAAACATAAAGCAGGGTAATAATGCAATACTTGTTTAAGAAAGAGAAAAAAAAAAAGCTTAATTCCTGTGATAATAAATTCCAACATCTTGTACTTACAATTTTATGTCTTTGATTTTAGTAGCAAGAGGACAAGTCACCCAGCCTTCTGTATCCCATAACAATGACCAATATAATATTGTTCCTACTTTTACTAAGCAAGCATTTTTCTGTTAGGAAATTTGACCCTTACAACATGTGGATTTGATCTTCCATTAATGTACACATCATATTAACGTGCCCGCTAATTTGGTGGCCTTAAGTCATCGAAAGAGAAAAAAATGAAAGAATTCTAAGACCCTTTTGAGGTTTACTGTTAGCGGTCTATGTGGAAAAACTTTGCCCTCATCTAATGTCTTATTTCTGCTGCAAACCGTGTGGGCCTTAATTTACCTAAATACTAGTAAAATGGAGTTTAGAAATATAAGCAAAGGTCATGGAAGCTCCAGATTCTAGAACACTGACAACTTGCAGAACGTGTTATTTTGAAACTCTGCTTAAGATCATCTAGTTTTGCAACCCATTGGAATCTGCCAGTTGGTGTTGTGGTGATGTTTTTTCATCCATGTCATGGTCTTAGCACATTAATTTGGTATACAGCTTAGGTTTGTGTCATTAATCAAGAAAAAGTTTTGGTCAAGTCTCAAGAATGTTTTGGTCATGGTCTTCGTCACGCACGTTGCAAAGTTACAATTGGCCATGTTGCCCCATTTTTTGGGGGATCACAGTGACTTGAAATCATTGCTTATTTCGTAAGAGAGACCACCCCATCTTCATAATCCAATTATTAAGACTCGAAATCAATTTAGTCTTTGTGGAATTTGCATTTATGAAGTGTGCAACCTACTACTTTTTTTCCATCATAAATCCATGTAAAAAGAGAGCATTAAGTGAGGAAGACCAGATGGAGGAATGTACTGATGCCGTATGCAGTAAGTGCACTTCGGAGGGCACATGAGTAAGCCAACATGACCGGTACTTGCCTGTGACTATGACGGTATGACTTCAACCTGGAGAAGGACAATTCATATCATGATTTGAATAAATGACTCGAGGAAGTAGTAAAAAAATTCTATTGCACCTTATGTCATTTTTAGAGTATAAACAATTCATCTCCTTTTCATTGAATTTTAAATCAGTACCTTTTCGTTCGTTTCAGAGGGTGAATTTGCTTCTTTACGCTGAAGCAAACAAAATGATTGATGGTAGTACTCTTGGACATGTCACAAAGCAATCAAGGTGGAATTTGGCATGTTTGTTTTGTTTTTGTTTTTACTATTAATAAACTGTAATTTCATTACGAGGCAAAAGCAGTACATCAATCACACTCATACTACCAGATCTGCTGGAGGAAGATTGCAATTATTACAAGAAAACCCAGCTTTAAGAGTAACGAAAAGTTTCTTAACCTAGCAAAACTCACATATAACAAAATATAAACTTAAATCAAGAGTATTTCTAATGACAATAGAAATAAACCGGTCCGTTAGTTCTTCCTCTTTAGGCAGGACATCAAAACATACTTTTACATGCCCTTCCACTAGCATGTATATGATATGCTCAAAGTATTTCTTATAACAATTATACCAACTCATCCACATAAAAACCTTGAGTGTCATATAGGAAGTTGGTGAGTTCACATGACATTCTCACTCATTCGAGTTGTTTATATAAATGACTTACTATAACTGTTACATAGATACTTTCTCCTCCGCCAGGAAAGATTAAAACCTTAGAAGACGTTTGGTTCACTGTGATGTGCCTTAATATGATGTACATTATGATGATATAACATTAAGATTTTTGGTTTATTTTATTTTTTTTCTAATGTTATTATAATTTAAAATTATAAAATATATCACGATATCTTAATTTCATCACCTTCCTAAACAATGTAATGTTATATTTTTATATTGAGATTATATTAATGTAAGATTACAGTAAAGTAATATTACGACGTAATATAATATCACGGCAGACCAAATGCTCCCTTGGTAGTTACCATGATAACAAGGCTCTGTTCTTGTAAGGTGTTTATTTTTGGGTCCTGTTTTTGGATCTATTTTCATTCACTCTTACGTGGGAACTAAAGCTTTATACACCGCTGCCTGATACCAATATGAACTCATATTTCATTATACCTACTACTTTGAGTTTGGGGGTAAGGGAGACTATGGAGTAAACCATAAAGTAAAGTTAGCTTGTGCTTTCTATTGTAAAAGTCCACACGGAAAGACTCTTGGAGCAGAGAAGCATGGGTAATGGGGTGGAGGTGGATTATACGAGTCCAACCCTTTCCACCGCAAAGTGGAAGCTCATGTTTTCCAAGAAGTGGAAAACTTGATCACTTAAGATTAGAACCCCGAAACTAATATAATAATAACCAGCATATGCTTTTAGCAGCACAAAGTCCTAATTAAAATTTAGATAATGAGAAAGTATTTATTACACACAAACACACGTACTGATTTCAAATGCTTTTAGGAATATGTGTAAAACAATCTGTGTACGAAAAAATTTTATTGCTTGCATAGTTATCTTATTTGTTAGATTAAACAGGGTCACAATCGTGAATGGCAGCTAGCTTATTTTTTAGGACTCAGTAACTGAAAGTATTCTATATCTTTTTACTTCATGTGCGCAACGAGCTGACCAGCTCTTCACCAACCTCTACCCCACGTTGGCCCCAATTTCCTTGTATCTCTCCCACTCGCACATATAACAAGTCACAAACTCTCGCAAACATTGGGATACTTGGTCGTTCTCACTATATGGATTAGTCACCTAGTGGTAGTTAGAGGAGTAGAAAGATAGCACTGTCTCAGTGTTGGCAGCAAGCCCAATGGGTCAAATTAAAAACGATAATCTAACTGAACTGGATGGACTTGAGCCACTTGGCATCTTTGCAATGGCTGAGATTACAAGTAGGTGTGCGTGGCCCTAGCTCCTGATTTTCAGGCAATTTGCAAAATAACCAGATTTTTTAGTTCTTGGTCTGAGACAGAATTAATGAAAACTAGATTGGTCTTTGGTCATTAGTTAATTCTACTGGGAAACTCGGTGAGTGTGCTTACTAGTTATAAGTCTGTGCTCATATGTCAATTCAGTACCAAATGGTTTCCTTTTTCACTTAGATCTTCTTTGATAGTAGAACAACGATTTGCTAGCATACTTATCAGAGTATGACTTTTCTGCTTTTTTGTTGAAATTTCACCTTGATTTGATCCCAAAAAAACTGGGGAGAGAGAACCCAAATAGGGACCACGTACGCACATAAGGGGTAAGCTTAATGGCCTTAGGGCGTGATATAAACTCAAAAGTTATAGGTTCCATTTAGTACAGCTCATGAGATTTTTGAAGTGTTTTACCGAAAGAGAATGGATGAGATATCATTTCTTTAATTTTTAAAAAAAAAAAAAAGATGGAGAGACAGGGGGGAACAAATTTTTCCTTAAGAAAGCTATTTTTTCATTGGAAAGTTAGGCAATTTATGAGAGAGTTTGTAAGGATAAAATATTCATGGAGATTATTTTTGGTGAAAGTAGGGGAAGCCCAAAGATAATCTTTTAATGTTTGCAGGATGGTGATGGGTTACTAAAAAAAACAAAAAGAAAGAGCAATGATAAAATGGTTAAGCAAAAGATCTCAATTTACTAGGAAACACAAAATAATATGAAATGTGAAAAGAAGACATATATTATATAACAGATTAATGCTGAAATTCATCTTAAGAGTTCATATTATTTTGCTTGTTTATTTGAAATATGAACTAACGCGGTCCCTTCCAAGTTCCAACTCTCTTGGATACATTCATTCTTTCCAAATGTTATCTCAATATTGACCAATTGCAGCCTACCCAATTTGATTAGTTATAAGTAGATGAAAAGTTAAAGAAGTATCTAATGCAAAATGCTCATTTTTCCTTAATTTTTTGTCTTTTTTACCAAAGTTGTTGTGGGAAATCAAATCACACTTAACACGACGTAAAATATTTTTAAAATACTTTTTTAAAGTTTTAAGATTATTGGAATAAGTTGTAGCTATTAAATTGTTTTTATAATAAAAATGAAAGCTCATGTCTCTATTTCTTAAATTATTATATTTTCAAATCTAATTAGTTCCCTCTCTTTTTAATTAATCTATCTTTGATGGGCTAAAAAAAATTTATTGGGAAAAGATTGTCAAACTTGAAGAGTTTTTCATGCAATAGGCCAAAACAGCACAAACCTAACTAGATATGGCCGCAGCCAACGGTAAAATTCAACTGCTGGCGTCAAGATCTCTTGTGATGACGTTCGTTCCCGGGCTCCAATTTTCTATTTATACTCACATTGTTCTCTCAAAAAATCCCACCTCTCCTCTCTCTCTCTCTCTCTCTCTCTCTCTCTCTCTCTTTCTCTCTTTCTCTCTCTTTCACACACAAAAACACGCATACAAAGCTAAATTAAGCTAAGAATCTAAGATGGAGTGCAGTGACACAAACACCAACTCAACCACTTCATCAACCCCACTCTCACATTCTCCTTCATCATCGTCCTCTCCTTCTCCTTCTCCTTCTCCTCCTCGAACTCCACCTATTGTGATAAGCCCTTGCGCGGCTTGCAAGATTTTGAGGCGAAGATGTGCAGAGAAATGTGTGTTGGCCCCCTACTTCCCTCCCACTGAGCCAGCCAAGTTTACCATTGCTCATAGAGTGTTTGGTGCCAGCAACATCATCAAGTTCTTACAGGTATTTTTCACAATTATTATTATTATTATTATTATTATTATTATTATTATTATTATTGTGGTGCCTAGTGTCTTACAGAATTCTTGATTAAACTGCTCCAACAAATGTGACAAAAAAATTGTTAAAATTGACTCAAAATATAATAACCATAATGATTTTACTTGAAACAGTGCTTTGGAAACTTATTTGTCAATTTCTATATGCTAAAACCAACGTGTATAGCAACATAGGTCGGGCTAAAACTCTGAGATGATGTTTATGAGGGTATTTATGCAAGAATAGGATTCAGCAAAAAAACAAAAATTATGTAAGATATTAGTTAGTTTGCGATGCCTGGTAGTAGATGAGATGAACAAAGTCACACGGCTGCTTCAATTATCAAAGTTTTTAGCTTATACAATTGAGTCTCTTTGGAGGGCCCCGCCTCTGCTGGTGCCGTAGCTCGTTTGAGTGAGGATAGAAAATGACCACTCGCAACTGTGGTGAACCTCACATTAATAAAACATGTTTGGTGTTCTTAGTTTGAAAAGTAAGCAGCCTGAGTGTAGTTCGTTCTTAGTGTGAAGAGACACGTGCAAAGTTCTAAAATTTCCACATAGCCCATGTTACTAGTCAGGAATCAGCATCTCTGACACAAAGCATGTTCAATATAGAATAAGGAACATGACTTCTATCACTTCTGTCTTTTTTGATGAACCTATCACTTCTGTCAAAAAAAAGAAAAAAAAGAAAAAAATAAAGGAACATGACAAAGCATGTTCATATTAAAGAACAAGGGACATCACCATTTCCATGTTTAATTTCACAAAACTTGCTAAGTTGTGTGATTGTGATTGGTCTACATAAAGTGGTGGGTCGAACAATGCAAAAAATATCCACCGCTTATAATTGCATAATTCAACAAATTGTAAAATTGAGTGAGTAAGATTAAAAAAAGGAGCATTATTGTAGAGTAGGTACTTCTATAGTTTCTCAACTAATTTCAATTATTTGAGCTGAATACTTTATGTTGACCTTATCTTTTATTTTCCAAGTAGCCCTCTATGTTTTAGTTATTCATATCCTTTTACCTTTTCACTTGCTTACCCTTAAAAGTGATAATTGAATTTTCAGGAACTCCCAGAATCCCAGAGGGCTGATGCAGTGAGCAGCATGGTTTATGAAGCAGGTGCAAGGATCAGAGACCCAGTTTACGGGTGCGCAGGGGCAATTTGTCAGCTTCAAAAACAAGTTAACGAGCTCCAGGCACAATTAGCCAAAGCACAAGCTGAGCTTGTCAACATGCAATGCCAGCAAGCCAACCTTGTAGCCTTAATTTGCATGGAAATGTCACAGTCTCCACAGGCAACGGTCCAACACTCACTTGAGAGTAATTTCATCACCAGCACTCCTAACAGCTACCAGAACAATCCATGCTTCCTTAATGAGGATAACAGCCCATGCTCATTGTGGGACCATCCTCTTTGGACATGATCAAAATTATAATCTATATATAGTAGTAGTGTAGCCAAAGAGTTCCAACTTAATCTCCTAAGGAGAAGTTGAAGAACATTATTGGATTAATAAATTAACTTATAGTACGAACCAGATGTAATATTATATGAACAAATTAGTGGGGGAGAAAATGTAACTCCAGGATCTATCTCTTTGTTAAAGCTAGGCCAAGTAGATAGGTCTTTTTCTTCTATGTAATCTTGCAGTATTGGAGAGAGAGATATGTTTGTTCTAAAGTCCATTTGGGTGCGGATTATTGGATCTTAAACCAACTTTTTGGTCACCTACTATAATTGTGTCAAAATTGATGCTTCACGAATTCCTTGTCAAACTAGCTTTTGACCATTTCTTGCTTTTGGTTTAGTTATATGCGGTGGGGTAAAACTTAAATGTTTTTTATTGTTTTTTTTTTTTTGGGGGGGGGGGGGGGGGGGGGGTGGTGTAAAATTTAGTCACTGTTAATTAAGTTCAATACGTAAAATTTCTCATAGTTATATTGATGAATAAAGCTCAAATAATATAATCTTTTTAAGGATAATATATTAAATTCAATACAATTATGTATTTTGAATTTTATTAGGGAACCAAATTTATTGTACTTAAGTAATTGTATTTAATTAAGTTCATCCTATATGATAACCTTGAACACTCTTTTAAGTCTTCCTATATGTCGGGTTATAAATTAACCTCATTTAATTAACTAATTACGTAAGTTGATTAATTAGTTCAATTGTAGGTAAGGTTTAATTAACACACAACCAAATCACCAATCTAAAGTCAAGTGTAGCAAAAAAATAAATTTGATGCAGTGATATGATTACAATGAGGAAAACTTTCTTAAGAAAAATCCCAATGAGTGATTATAAAGGACTCAGTTTTGAAGAATCCACTAACAAGAATCAAGGTTACAAGTATAAAAATCTTATCCTATCTCGAAATACCTACTTATAATAGAACCTACTGATTTAAATAAAACTCAGCTCCAATCCAATTGGACTTCTTCTTTACAAGAATCTCATATCCATGTTTAATTCCAAAGCAATCAATGATTGTTGCAGCTTAGGTGCAAAGTTCTTCACAATAACATGCTTTGATGAATCAATAGCAGCTCAATATAGAACTATATGCACACAGATGTTGCAACAGTACTAGAGTATACATGTGTCTCTCTTGATGTATGATTACGCCCTAAAAATATGGCTTTTATATAGTGCACAAATTCCAAGACAGGCCAAGATATTATGGTTTGGAACAAAAATTATTGTCCTGAATTCCCATAACTTGATAGATCGAGAAGTGTTAAGCTGGGTATCGAGTTTCATTAAGTCTTGATAAATCAAGAGGTATCGACAACTTACTTTCATAGCTTTTCTTAAATAGTCTTTTGAGTAGTTTGTTGTATCTTCAAAAACATGCCATATGTTCATACTTAGACACATTTAAACTAAGACTCAAATATATAAAAGATGTACTTTTACATTGATACACCAATATCTAAAAATATGATCCTAACAGCGTAATCTATTTTCACTCTTTTTTTTTTATTCCACTCCTAATAAATTGTGATTCTTTCTTCTGTGTTTACTGTTAGCACACAATTTTAACTATTTATAAGCACACTCTATGAGTGCAACACAAACAATGTAAATACCGCACAAGTAAATGACAATGGGCCTAATCCTGTATGGAGTTACAACGTAATGCGGTTTATACTTTGTAGTCCCCTCATATTCAAGTTGGGTAGTGGGAAACTAACATTATTACTATAAATAGGTTAACTAGTTGACTATAAAAAGAAATAAAAGGCCGCTCTGAGCGTGTGAGATACCCTAGTCCCTAGGAAATATAGTGAAGGTAGGGTACCTATGTGCTTTAACACCTTTAGGTTAGTAACCACAATCTTTTTTGTCCCTGTTGCCCAGGGTAATGGACCACATAATCATAGGTTCTTTAGTCACCATGTAGTTTGATGATATCGTCTTTTTTGTACGAAGGGACATAAAGTGTTTGTAGTTAACCAAAAAAAAGTTTCTTCCTTCATTTGAGAAAAATGAAAGAGAAAGGAAAAGAAAGAAAGAATTTACTTTTTAAAATATTTATTGTTTTAAAACTCATCTAGTGACATCCACATCATGCGTGTTCATAAACTAGCTAGTAATTATAAGGGAGATTCAGATCCCTTGAGAGAAAACGAAACTATTTTGCCAGATAGAGCTTTATTATATCTACGGTGAGCTGAATCAATGTGTTAACAACTTAATACTGCTTTAAGAAATTGGGATTACTTTTTCTCTCTTTAGATAGATGATTTAATTTGTTTCTCAAAAAAAAGATGATTTAATTTAAATTCTTTATTGGAAGAGAATCTAAACAATACCACTAAACTATAAAACTCTTGATTACTTTTTGATGATCAATTAACTTACTCTAATTAGATAACTCTAATATGTTTGTAATAACCTTTGAAATATTGAAATTTAAGTTTTAAAATTTAATGCATTCTTATTTTACTCATACTATGAGTTCTTTCCATCTAATAACAAAAATTAAAATATAAAAGAGACAAATAGATATTTATTCATTTTGGAGTTAAAAAATTTGTCGCAAGCAATACATTTTCATATTTTTGCAGTTACAATACTTATTTCTTTTTGTTTCATCTTTTACGCCAAACTCCTATTAGTTTATTTATTTATTTACAATTTCTTTTTTATTTCATTCTTTTATCTATAAAATTACACAAAAATGTTAATTCTAATACAAAAGCTTGAGGGCAATAACTATTGCACAAAAAGTATCCACAAACTTTTTTTTTTGGCACTAAACTCGTAACTCTGAACTCATAATTCAATTAAAAAACACTAATTTTATGTACTTTGTGTGCAATATTTAGTGTGAAATAGACACCCCCTCAAAACTTATTACTGTCCCAATCTTTTACAAAGTAGCACTCTTTAGTATTGATGGTCAAATAGAAGAATCTAATAAGACTATAAGAGGGTTTGGGCCCCATTTAGAGAGACAGTACATATTGGCCCTAATTAAGATCAACACTCAACCGCAACATGTGTCCGTGTTGATCTTTGGTTAATTTTCTCTCAAGCAATGATGGCCCTATATATGTCCCTTAATTCTCAAACGCGGCATTGGCAATAATTCAAATCATGTGAATCCCACGTGAGTTGATCTTTTAGCTAGCCAACACCAAAGTGTCACCTGTCGGCACCGTTTACTAGTTTACATTCTCTTTCTCTCTCTCTCTCTCTAAACAGTGTCCATCACCTTATGAACCCAACATGCCATTATTTTCTATGCTTGAACGGGAACACATTGTTCTCTTTTGACTCAAACTGTACCCCTCTTTTAGGTGTACCACTTAACAAACCTAGTTGGTATGAAATATGAGTTGTAAAAGTCAAAATGCTAATCCTTTTGATTTAGTTTTCACTATAATGACAAAAACTCATGCTTTTGTATTCACGACATTTCGAAGTGAAATCATGACCTTTAAGAAGAAATAGCTAACTAAATTTATATGACTGAGATCTGCATGTCACACGTCGATTATTGTGAAATGGGAATAAGCAAAAATAATGCTAAACGAGAAGAGGAAACATGTTACTCTATCGAGTTTTTCCATACAGTACAAGAGCCGTAGTGGGTGAGCTGCATTTTAATGACCAAAACTTGGAAAAAAAAAATATTTGAAAAAAGTCTGAAGTCTAACAACCCGTTAATATTGAAAAAACAACTGCGGAATTGTCTGTTGTGGTTAGGGCTGAGTTGAATGGAATTGAACTACTATACTCGTTTATCTCGTTAAAAGAAATTAAACCCCTTGTTTTGCACGTTAATATTGAGATTTGAGATGCATATACTAGTGAAAGTGTGAAACAAGAAAGGAGTACTTTTTTTGTTTTGAGAGAAAAAAAAAAGGAGTACTATTTATATATTTCGGTTTGTTACGAAAAGAATTTTATTGATCATTTATTACTCTTTTTCATTGGAACATTAATTACGTACCTTCATTTCAAATAAAACATTATGATTATTCACTATTGACAGATTCTTAATAACTCGGTAGGACCATCACTAGTACGTTTCATATATATGATTATAATGTTGATTTATAGTGCGTGGTATAAGACTCAATATAGTCTATCAGTAAAAGTTTTTGTCTCATGCGTATGCACATGCATGAGACGGTGCAAGTCGTGCGACACATGAATGTTTTGATGCATCACGCATTAAATGAGAGTTTTTGGTGTTCTTCTGAGAACACAACAAAAAAACAATGGCCCTCTAGACTAATCTGCTCCTTGGAGCACCTAGTATAGGTACATAGGTAGTTATAAGCATAGTGGTGAATTCTTTATTTTATGAGCTTTTTTTTTGGGAATAATAGTGAATTCTCAAAGTGTGTATATGTGTGTGTATATATATATTTTGTGTAACTCCTTGGCACCTAGTATAGGTACTTAGGTTGTTAAATATAGTGGTGATTTTTGTTTTGTTTTTATGAGCTTGTTTTGGGCATAGTAGTGAATTCACAAAAATTTTATTAAATTTTTTTTTTGTGAGTGGAAAATAGAAAATTTTATTTATTTTGTACCTTTTGCTTAGTGAGTAAATTGGCTAGATTTTATAGGATAAAACCAATGAAAGTAAAGGACTGATGGAAATAAATGGAAAAATGATGGTCGCTTGGCAAAAAAAAAACTTTCTAAATAGAGCAAAAGAACTTCGGATCGTTAGCCTCTTCTTTAAAGATTGGGATGAGTAGTGTGAAAGGTTTTTTGAAATGACTATGTACCAAAGTAATCCCCAATCTCGTAGTTGAAAAGCAAGGTGCGGGTTTAGAGGCAAGGTTCAATGGACGGATATTGGACAAATATTTTAATCCGACTATCGAGGAAAATTATGAAGAGCCATAAAGGGAAGTAGTTATATCTTCTAACTTGGGTGAATTTAGATCTTCTCTGGAATTTTTTGCGAAAAAGAAAAAAAAAGAAACGAAAGTGTTAATGAAGATGGGAAAAAGCTTCTCTTAAGGCCCTTACTCTTATTGGAAAATTGCCTCAAATTCTAATTGTAACTTGAAAAATTAATTAGGTTTTCTAGTTGAAGAAAACAAAATTAATTTGGGTTTCCTTATTGTGGTAGGAAAGACTATTCCTTGATGTGGAAGGAAAGTCTATTTTTTGTTAAAAAGTAGGGGTGACCACAGGTCGATTCGGGTTGGGTTTGTGCCCAACTCGTGACTGACCCGACTTCCTTGGGTTAAAAATTTCCAGACCCGCCACCGACTAGTTAGAGAGTCATGTCGGATTGGACGGTTCTTCGTCGAAAAATGGTCTGGTCTCAGTAGGGTCAGATTTGGCCGAAACTCACTGGAGCTGGCCGAAAATTGGGCAAATTTGGCCGAAATCCAGTGAATTTGATTGAAAAATAGCCTTTTATAGCAAGAACTCGCCGGATCTAGGCAGATCTTGAAGAGATCTCGCTGGATCTCAACGAGCTCACAACGGATCTCAATGAGATCACGCCAGATCTGGCAAGATTCAACTGAGAAACTGTGTGGATGGTGGAGATCGGCGGCCTTTTGGGTGGTAGAATCTGTTAAGTTGGTTAAAATCGGGTTTAGATGCAAGAACCCGCCAACCGACCAGCCGGAATCAGGTTGGGTTCCTCGGAAACCGCTGCCGACCCATCACTGGACTCGGATCAGACGGTTCCTGGATCGGGCAAGTCGAAATCTCGAGTGGGTTAGGTACTCGGTTTGTCTTGAACAGGCCTATTAAAAAGGTAATGCATTACTAGTTTAAGAGGGAATAGGAAAATAGTCATATAAATAAATAATGCTAACAAGAATTTGAGAGCTTTGACTCAAGGGTCCTCCCCATAAGGAGAGGGAAAACAGAGCGTGAAACCAAGAGAAAAAAAAAAAAAAAAAAAAAAAAAAAGGATTTTTGCTTGGGAGGAATGCAAGAAGAAGGAGAAAGTAAAGTGTTGCTACCTTGAGAGGATAGTCAGGGAGGAGAGAGTAAAGAGTTGCTGCCTTCAAGAAGATAGACATGGAGAGGAAAGTAAAGTGTTGCCACATTCGAGAAGATAGCCAAGGATGAGAAAGTAAAGGGTTGCCACCTTCGAGAAGATAGCCAAGGACGAGAGAGTAAAGGGTTGCTGCCTTCGAGAAGATAACCAAGGAGGAGAGAGCAAAGTGTTGCCACCTTCGAGAAGATAGCTAAGAAGGATAGAGCAAAGTATTACTGCTTTCGAGAAGATAGCTAAGGAGGAGAGAGAAAAATGTTACTGCCTTCTAGATAAATAATTAGTGTGTGTGAGAGTAAAGAAAACAAGAAGAGTTTTTTCTTTAACCGTGAGGCATACACAAGAGATATTGTAATTAATTTGACAATAGTGCATTGATTTGGAGATTGTCCCATAGTATTTCCTTTTAAAAAATGGCCTTTCACATAAATATTTGTGTTTTTGCGTGTGATTTTTGTTTTGAATTATTAATATTGTTAATAATATTATTTGGGACCCAACAATCCTTAGGAGGAAAATATCTCCTTTTACTATTTCAGAAAATCTGACATAATATTATAAAAAGTGATCTAATAGCTTAAGATCTTGCGTTGTGGGTGAAGAATCTTCTACTTTCTTCTTTTAAACTTTTATTGGTTCAGAATTAATCAGTTTTTTTTTTAATTTATTAGTTCTTATTAATTTTTTTGATGTCGACTTTCTTGAAAATTTATTGATTCTTTCTAAGAAATATATCATTTATACTGATAATTTTACTAATTATCTTCAATAAAATAAATCTATTTTGTGGTCTAATTCTGTGTAATTGGTTATTAAATCAATATAATCAACAAAACAAACTACTTTCCAAACCACTAATAGCCTCTAGCTTGTTTGAAAGCTAAGAGTATGTTTGGTAGCTGTTTTTTCTCTTATTTTTTATTTTCATAAATAATTTTCAATTTTTGAAATTAAAAACTTGTTTGGCAACCCAAAACGGACAGAAAACAAAAATTATTCTCAAAACTCAATTTGTGAAGGAAATTGAAAACAACATTTTGCATATTTTCAGTTTTTAACTTTTCAAAAGTTAATAAAAATACGCATTTAATTTAATGAATCTAACTCATTTAATGAGTTATCATTAAAGTTCAAATCTTAAAAACAACATATTTTAGTATTTTCTATTTGTTTCTTCAAAAAACTATCTTTTTAATTTCAACTAACCAAATATGTTTTTGGTTTCAAAAATACAAGAAAATTGTTTTTTCTTTGTATTCTTAAAAACAAGGTTTTGAAAATAGAAAATAGAAACTGTTACCAAACATAACCTAAATTTGCTTCAATTGTTTATCTTTTCCTTTTTATAGTTAGCTTCCGTTATTTCAACAATTTTTTTAGCTTTTCGATGAAAAACAATATAGATGAAGATGTGTAATTCACTACATCACATTGGGGATAGTAACTTTCCATGAATTTATTATTTTTCAGTGTGCTTTCTCTTTTAGGGTGGCATAAAATAGCAAATTAAAAAATAAAATAAAAAGAAAGCATACATACATCTATTTAACTTTTTGTATTAATTACCCAATTTGAACCATATTTTTTTCAAAAAGAAAGTATACATTGTGTTTGGAAGTTTGGGTGAGGGGAATAGAAGGTGCAAAGAAGGAGGAAGAGAAAAGGGGAGAAGAAGGTATCATACAAATTAATAGTTATATCCATTTTTTAGAGTCTTTTCGCTAAATATTGGTTAAATAAGAGTTTATTTTCATTCTCATTAGCTCTCTTCTCTCACCTACTTTTTTCTCATAAATTCAGCAATGCCATTGTTTAATTTCATCTCTCTCCTCTCTTAACTAAAATACTTTGAACAATATACATATCACAAATAAACTCCTATTTAACCAATATTTAGCCAAAAGACTCCTTTTTTTTTTTTTTTTCAATTCAAAGAATTTTTTTGGTATATTTTAATATTAATTGACAAATAGCTTGAAATATTTATTCTTTACGCTATTTATTTATATTGATTTTTGTGGTGATTGAAAGGGTGTAGGAGTTTCAAAAATAATTGAGAGTTATTGTATTTCATATAATTCCAATATTTAATTCTAGAAACTTCTACCAATACAATTATGATAATCAGTATAATATATATGAAAATAAATTTGGTGATAATGCTCATTATTCTTACGTGGGTGGTTTTATGAGCATATATATATATATATATATATATATATACCTATTTGCACCATCCATCAAAATACTCATGTCTATATGTATAACAATATCTATGTATATAAGAAGTGATTTACAATTATACATATTTTGAGAATGGCTGGACAAAGAAGAGTGTTTCCTTGGTGGATTAGTGCAAATTCATGGACTTTATAACTTATGTGGCTGTTGTTGTATCATTGGGCATTGTGGTAGTGAACCCATTGCACCGGTTGAGATATATTATTGATATTTTTGCCGTAGTGATATGAAATTCCTTAGAAGAGAGCGAGTGCCACATAGGGACGAAGCCAAAACTTATTAGAGTTAGAAAGGGCGGAAGTGTGTGTATAAATCATTATAAAAGTCCAAATAAGCATTCATTTAATATTGACAAACCATCAACCAAAACAAAGCCCAAAATCACTGTTTATAAATACATTATAATTAATTATTTAAGAAAATGAACTCGGCCTCTTTTTTTTTAAATCTTTGAAAAACATCTATGATTGAATCTATACTAATTGTTATAGCAATATCCCTTTCAATGAATAAATCATAGCATCCATAAAAATAAATAAATAAAAAAACTCATATTTCATTTTGTTGGCAATGTCTATTTTGATGACATCTATAGTTAAAAATGCTTGTTCCATAGTTTCTCTCTGTTGTCTCTCAGTTAGGCTGCTTAGCCGCTTAGAATTTTTTTTTTTTTGGCGTTTAATGTGTGCATTGCTTTAGGGTAAGGGAATTAAATGTCTCAGACTCTCAGTTGTTTGTTTTTGGTAAAATTTGTAATTGATTGGACTTGATTTTTTTTAGCTTTGTTATTGGTAATTTTTGTTGTTGTGCAAATTTTTTTGGGTCTGAAAATTTTGTTTGAAATTTAGATCTTTTTTTTTTTATTTTTTTTTTTATATATGATCTTTAAAAGGATTAATGATATTTTTAAGGGGGGAGTGTAAATTGCTAAAACTAGTACAAATATGTAGTAGTATTATTTTATTTTATTTTATTTGGCGAGGCCATTGTCCCCTTTATCAATGAATGATTCCACCACAAGTGCCTGATTCCATCACTAGTGCCGCACCTCAACTGAACCATGTACCACGGTGATTTCTATATCTCATTATTCTTATTTCAATAGAATTATTTACGTGTCATATGTTATTATTCATATGATATAAAAAATTGAGATAAGAAGTGAAATTTCATTTTGTAAGCTACATGATTCTGAATTATCAAATTATTTTTCTTATTTTTAAACCACAGATCCAACAAAATTTATATAAATTGACATAACAAGGATAAAATTAGCAATTTAAAGAACTTATAATATAAATGAAAACCTCCAAATTTGGGGAATTGAAAATGATCTCTCCTGACCCCTTCAACTCTTTTCTCTCATTCCTTTGAAACTGTTGGGTTAAAGACTGACCATGGTTAATTAATTTAATTACTTAAGTTAATTAATTAGATCAAATTACATGAGAATCACCAATAAGCTAAGTGCAGCGGAAATAAAATAGACACGGTGATTTATTGACAAATGGAAAAAACCTCTCACAAGGCAAAATCCTTACTAGATGATTTTTAAGCCACCACTTCCAAGAATCCACAAAATAAAAATAAGTGGTTACAAGTATAATGAATCTTACTACTTCCTTGGACTATCCCAAAATATCAACCTACAGTTGGACTTCTACTCCAATCCTCAATTGAAGATACTCTTGTAGAGACTTCTTTTTGTATGCACGGATCCTAATACGTGTCTAACTTCCCAACAACTAATTGGTTGTTATTAGATGCAAAGTTCTCCACTTCAAAGCACGTTCAAGATTTGGAAATACTTGGTTACAAAATTCTAAGGCCTACAAGAGTGTGGTAGCTTCTCACATGCAGAGTGTATGAGTTCTCTATGTCTTTGATGACTTTAAAATAAAGCTTTTATATGGTCTAAAGGTTTAGTGAACGAAGACCTAGCAATCAAAGTCATTATGGGTTGAAATCAGATATGAGAATTTTGAAATTGCAGAGCTCAATAAATCAAGATGTATCGAGCTTGTGTCTAGAATCCTTATTATAATTCAAAGTCATTATGGGCCGAAATTTAGACCCGAGAATTTTGAAATCGCAAAGCTCAATAAATCGAGATGTGTCGAGCTTGTGTCAAGAATCCTTCATTAAATTATAATAGATGATAGCGACGAGCTACTGTCGAGTCTAGTGTTAAGCTTTATTGAATTAGCTTTTCTTCACTTGTTTCTTGGTTCAATCTTTATGTTTTTCAGGATACTACTTGTTATGTAAGAGTTACAAACTTCTTGATATATTGAACTCATCTTATATCTACCCAATTATAAGTAAAATACATTTTATCAAAATATAAGTTAATACATAAAAAAATATAACCCTAACAAAAACATCTAAATAAGCGCATCCATCATCCCTTTTGGCCTTTTCAGGATTGACTCCCCTCTCCTCCCGCTATCCAAACATGCTACTTCGCCATGTTAATTTGTGCATTCTTCTGATTAGGGCATATATTGCCGATCCGAGCAAATGCAACCTCGCCATGTTAAAATTCATTGTGACTAACTAGTATGAAAGAAAAACTAAAAGTAGTTGACCTGAAGCCTGTCTAGTATGAAAGCCTGCCAGTGGAGAAAGTAGCAAAACTACTTTTTTCCTAAATTTCAAATGATTGCAAGACATTGTAACAAAGACTAGAGCCTTCGGTGGATGCCAACTTGTAGAATGTAGAAATGGACAACCATTTAGCTTCACTTTCATCTCCTAGATGATAGTATATAGGAGCTCTAGTTCCTATTTTTATCTGATAATGATCTTAAAGTATATGAGACAGCAGTACTGTCATGGGGTTAGATCAATCAACATCATTGCTCATAGTGGTATTAGGTTAAGTGTGTGATCTAAAAGGCCACCTAACCAAATTTAATCGAAATAAAAGTATTGATCGATTCTACTGAAATTGGAGAAAGTAGGAAAAAGTCAAGTTTGAATTGTTAGGGAATGATAAGACAAAATATACGTACAGCATTTCTTAATTACACAGGTAAAGGAAATCCAAGCTCCAAGAATAAACTTTAGAAGAATTAGTCTTATCCACTTTTCAAAAACAAAATATAAACCAAAGGATCTGTACTGGGAACCAAGACATTGTTTTTAAAAGGCATGGGTGGAAACACTTTTTCAAGTATTGAATAAGAGACCCCAACAAGATCATTTTAATCTTTTGATTTTCATTCTCTTATAGATAGGAGTGGGAGTAAGGAGTAGCTTTTAATTTGTCTTGCAACTTTTTTTAGCTTTTGGTTTTGTGGTGCATATCCACCCACTTAATGCAAAGTCTTTTTTAACTTTTCTCCTTTCCCACCTCTCGATTAACAAAGTAGAGCCCAACATGCTCAAAATATGTTGACTGCCCACTGGTTTAGCTTGTGAAACCGCACGTCACGTTCGGGTTGTGTTATCATCAGCAATCGTAGCGCCGCCGGCTGCTATTTTACTAGACATTCTCAAAAAGTAGCAGAAAGTTATTTTCATAAATGCAGTGAATAAAATCAGTCCACACATTTCCTTGATTCTTCCTCCCTTAATTTCTGTCTTTTCTTATAAACATGATGTTACGATCTCGCCGGCTGCCATTTTACTAGACATTCTCAAAAAGTAGCAGAAAGTTATTTTCATAAATGCGGGAATAAAATCAGTCCACGCATTTCCTTGATTCTTCCTCCCTTAATTTCTGTCTTTTCTTATAAACATGATGTTACGATCTCCCTTCATTTCATTTCTGTCATGAGCCTTATAACATTCATTTCATTCCTGTCATGAGTAGAGATGGCAAGACGGGTGATTCGGGTTGGGTTTGGGTCAGATTAATTGGGTTGCGAGTAAAAAATAGATCATTTTAAGAGGTTAAAAATGGATTTGGGTCAGTCGGGTTGCAGATCAGATTGGGTTGACCCATATTTTTCACATGATTTTTTTTTTATAAAAAAAACAACATATATGTGTCATTTGGAAAGTCATGTAACAGATTACTTGATGTAAAATGCATTACTTTGAATTCACTACTTATATCAAGAATGAATTCAGTTAAACTTATTAATATTATTCAATAATTTTAAAATTATTCAAATCCTAACGTTGCTATCTAAAACAAAATAACACAAAGATAAGTAAAACAAATACATGAGTTTTATTTATATACAACATCAACATTCCAAAATAAATAATTAAAAAAAAATTACAAATGACTTATTGGATAACTCATTTGATAAAAAATAAAAGCATATAAGAAATTTACAATCATGAAAATTAATTTTATAATCTATTATTAATTGTGGTTGACATTTTATTTCGATTTGAGATATACATTAAAATTTGATTGTTTACTTATTTATACATGGTCTCCTTTATGAATATTATATTATTGCTAAACAACACACACTATAAAATATCATAATTTATTTTGAAAAACCGTTTATTTTGGATATAAATTATTAAAAAATAGGTCTAAGCATTCATAATTTATGCTTATTTAATATTTTAGTTTCACTATTTTCACACTTATGAATGTTTCTCACACATGTCTGCAATTTTATATTTATATTTTTAACTATACTGTAACCAAATTATCTTGGCATGTACTGTGCTATTTGATATCTAAAAATCTTTACTCATTACAGAATGTTCAACTAATCATCTTTCAATTAATTTGCATGCAGTTATGTAAATGTTGCAATTATATCTTTAGAGCTCACAACAAACAATTAAACCAATATTATCTTAATTTTTTTTTTACAATATAAAAAGTTTTAAAAAATGTTTTGGGTTCAGGTCGGGTTACGGGTCGTGTTGGGTTGGCATGCAAAAAACACGGGTCTTGTCACGGGTCAGCCTGTTTTTGCATTGAGTAAAAAAATCGGATTTGGATCGGGTATTTTCCTATCGGATCGGGTTGGGTCAGAAAATTCTGATCCGCTTTGCTATGTCTAGTCATGAGCCTTAAAACATTGTGAAATCAGTAATGCTATAGCATACCACAACTTTTAACATAATTTTATCACAATTTACTCATGTAGTGAGTCGTGAATAGTGAAGTTATGAATCCATAAAAAAAGTTATAGTCCTAACATTTTTATTATGAAATTTGTCAATGTATTTGATGTATTAGACTTTCTTCTTATATAAGAGCAGGCTTTAGCTGTGAGTTCTGAATATAAAACACACCCTTATATGAATGTAGAGCATAATACATCAAATGGACATAATTAATCATTTCTCAAATAGATCCATGACGATCATTTTTATTTTTTTAACGTTTTCCTTTAGAGTTTGCAAGTTCGATATGTTATATCAATTATCAAGTCCTTATCATATGATTCTTAGGATTAGATTCGCACAAAAAAAATAAACGTGAGAGTTAAATTTTGAATGCATTTAAATCCATTTGCTTGTTGTTAAATTGGTAACAATTTCCAACCCCTTTGATAGAACCATAAACAATTCCCCAATTTCTGACGAAACATACCTGATCAATTCAGCAAGGCTAAAAAATAGATCCTTTTTTTTTTTTTTTGTCTCAAACCTCAATTAAAGTTCTCGAACTAGGAAACACTTTTCTTATAAAGAAGCTAATACAATTTTCTCATTAAATTATGTGGGAGCACTATTATCAACTATCACGAAATTGCATTTATAAAAATATATATATCAAGAAATGCATAAGAATATCTTCAGGAAAAAGACATGCATAACAAACACAATGCTAACCAGATGCATTTCACGTGTACAACAACATTCGTATCATCTATTTTTCGAACTTCTGTGAAAATTCTACGCTTGTATGGTATTATTGATAAGCATTTCAACAGTTAGTTAAGAATTCTTTCAATTAAGAAATCAGTCGTTATAATTGGTGGAATTTTTTAACGTCATTTTCAAGCCAAAGAGATTGCAATTTGAAAGGAAAACCCCAAAAGTTAGCCTTGCATTTTGGACAAATGATCGAAAATTTTCAAACAAAAATTCTTATGTCGTACTTATCTTGAAAATTAGTTGTCGATTTGTCCATGCCGTCAGCTCCATTTTTCTAATGAGAACCAAATTAAGCATAAGCATTGGTAAATAAATTCTGCCATACCATCGTTTTGCTTTCCACGTGTTTTAATGTCATCTGTAAAAGTCAACTAAACTAAGGCGGTGTCAAACTTCCATGCAAGCAAAGTATTTTGGACAGTTGCCCCCAAGGAATTTCTCTCTCTCTCTCTCTCTCTCTCTCTCTCTAAAAGAGAAATGAAATAAAAAATGTTTATCAACTTTCTTAATTGTTAAGATAACATATTATAATTGGTGTATAATATTCTTTAATAAATTTGTATAAAAGTGATATTGTATTCAAGTCAAAGATGATTATACGTTATGACAAGAGAGCTAGGGATATAACTCTTAAAATTTAACAGTTTTTAATAGAATCATTTAAGATTTGAAAATTTGGTAAACAAAATTTATATTTGATCCTCCAAAATTGAATATTTATATTTAATGATACTAAAACCAACTATTGGTTTTAGTAAGAAGAATATTGACACATAATGACATAATATACATGACTATCTTTATGGTTCATGATGTCTTTCATAGCTTGAATATCAACTTAATAATAAGTCTAAAGTGAAAAAAAAAAATTACAATCCCCGATGTGTCAAGTAGTAGTGGTATATAATGGACTTAACTTTTTTTTTTTTTTAAAAGAGTTTCAACCTATAATATCCGCTCCTGATGATAACTCTTATCAATGGTGGACTTAACTCAACTCAACTATTGTGAGAAATATTATGAAAATTGTTGTGTTGTAGCATGACTCTTAACTTAATAGAGATAAAGATCTATTATCAGGAGCGGACGCCATTGGTTGAAACTCTCTTCAAAAAAATAAAAATAAAAATACAACCTTTTGTCTACCATAATTTCTCTTTAATAAATTATCAAGGATTCCTGGCCGTAATGAATTTATTGATGATGGATTTAATGATTGGAAGAAAGTAGGGGTGAGAAAAAAAATGTGATTTTCTAAATCATATTGGTGATTCTAACTATATCTATAAACTTAACAAGAAAAAATGTGAGGACTTGATGATTTATATCTTGTTTCATCTATTAAAGTGTTTATTCAAAAATTTAGAAATGATAGATGAGATGATTTACTTCCACTGTGAAATAATTTTTGTGAGACACGAAATATAAATGTCCCAAATATGAATGTTCATTACGTTGAAAGATCAAAAAAAAATATCAAGAAGATTATTTTATAATTAATAATCAAATGTCATTATTAAGTTTCTTTTTTTTTTTTTTTTTTTTGGTAATACACGAGATTCTCAATCAAAAGAGAATTTATCAAATCATTTTACTTATTCTTAACTCAGTTTTGAATCTCAAGAGGCAAATGATTCTTTTAGAATTGAAAATATTTACTGGTGTAAGAGTCTTCATTTGTAAAATTTTTCATATCATTAAACAAATATAATTGAAAATAGAACTTAATAATTATGGGTATAATGTAGTTCGATATTAAACTTCGGTAAGCATTGAAAAATCAATAGTCTATCAACTTATTTATAGGGGTGGTTGTTTATTTACTCTTCTAGTTTCTACGGTCTACTTTCTACTAAAACTACAAAATGAGTATTTTCAACTATAAATAAGTATTGTCAAAATTAGGTTTACCAAAAAAATGAATCATAAATGATTGAATTAAAATATATTAAACTACAATTATTTTGTATCATTTCTTTTATTTATATTTTGTTAATACTGAATATACTAGGCTAGTTTTATTTTTCATATATTAATTTAATTTCAAATTTTAATATTTTCCACATGTTTAAATGGTTAAAATTTTATTGTTCATGGTTTGGCTCCCCACCAAGGATAAAATTTTGGTTCCATCCTCCCTTTCACTAATCACAAGTTATCATCTTAATGAGTTGTGAAAAAGAAAAAACAAAAAGAAAGATCCTATAATTGCTCTTTGGGGTGGGGGAATTTCTTGTGGTTCACATTGTTGTATTGTCTTCTAATCTCACGCTAAAGCTTGTCTCAGCTCAAACAAAGAGTTGGGTCAGCCTCTAGAAAGCATGGGTGTGGCTCTAGGGCCGCAGCACCCACACTCGACACTTGGTGACACGCTGATTCGCCAGTTCTTTTTTTTTTTTTTTTTTCAATTCGGGTCGATTCGTGCCAGTTCGACCCCGCTTCTAGCTGAAATCATTCGAAATTGGCCGAAATACATGTTAAACAAAATAAAATAAAAAACTTAAGTTGATTTCTTATTTAGTTATAAACTTCTTATATATTTGTCAAATTATTTGTAGGTTAAACAACTTAAATTGAAATTACTAAATTATTTTTAGTTGTTATTGCTCTTAAAATGGTATATGTTTACCATTATATGAAAATATATTTAATAATTTGTAAATAAAAATATATTTAACAATTTATTAGTAAACGTATTCCGCTGCACCTGCACCTTACTTTTCAAAAATTGTCGAGTCTCACACTCACATCCACACCCAAACCCGAATTTGCACCCCCGCTTCATAGGTCAGCCTTCAACTGAAGAAAATTTGAGGCAGTTTGAGGCATATAATTTTTCATCTTATAAAAATAAGTTAGGCTGGTTTCTAGATAAATGAGAAAAATCAAATCCACACTCTACGAGAATTTGCTATTAAAATACTACCATAAGGTCCATAACGCCCAATGGTCTTGGAATATGCAATATAGTCAACTAATTTATGTACGATTTTGATTGACCCCCTTCCTTCCCAATTTTACTTAGCTAAGGGGGGAAAACTCAATATTATTGGGCCGCTTTTTCTTCGTTGCATTAATTTTTTTTTTAACGGGTACTCTTAAAGCAGTTATAAATAAATTATTTTAAAAAAATTTTAATATCACTTTATAAAAAATTATTACAAAAATCGATTACTTTTTTTTTTTTCACAAAAATTGTGTTTTGTGTCTAAGGAATTTAAAGTCTGAACTCAACTAAAAAAAAAGGGTAACGTTTGGCATTTTTCTTTTGTAGAGGGCTGGGACCGCTAGGAAGATGTCAGAAAAATTTTGATGGTTGTAGTTGTTTTGGGTTTTTCTTAAGGCTGGGTTGCATTGGTTGACTTTTGTATAGTTTAAGCCCCTAAGTCTTCTGCTTCCAACCCAAAGTTTTGTCTGAACTGGGCTCTCTCAAGTCTCATATGAAGAAAATTTGGTTTTATTTTTATTATTTTTTTCTTTAAAATAATAGAGAAGTGGGCTAACTTTTTTCTACATAGATGAGAAAAAGCAAGCCCGCACGCTATAAAATTTTTGATACCCATTTAATTTTACCTTAAAGAGTAGAACCTATCGGTCTGTGAAATTCAACATAGTCAACCAGTCTATGCAAATCTGAGATTTGCGTATATTATATATTTTGTGGACATTTGTTAGGTATTAGAGGTTGGAAAATATACACATTTTGAAAGGAAATTGAATTGACCCCTTGATGTAATCTGACTGGTAAGACGGACCTTTCAAAGAAGAAGCTAATGTCTTCCACTTTGAATGTTGTAATGTTTCTAGAGTCTCTGGAGAAGAAGGTAGTCCACCAATTAAAATCTACACCATTAACGAAATCTAGGTTGCGCTTTGTACCGTTCCCTTCAATTGTATCACGTTTAGATTTACACGTTTGATATAGAGCACTTCCATGTTCCAAAAGAAGCATCTAAAAATGGTATATAGCAGAATAAATGGAGTATTTAATAAAGGTGGCTTTTGCTCCATTTGGTTTATATGATGAAAAAATCAACGGAAAACGTTTAATAGTCTAATCATCCAAAAACAGTAGATGTTAATTAGGTGGACAATGTTTTCTATGGGGTGGAAAAGGTTTCTGACTTTAAAACAGAAGCTACTAAAGTTAATATAGGAGTATATTTTTTTAAATGTTAAGCTATTTTTCAAGATTATATAGATGGTTGCTTTCAAAAAAAAAAAAGATTATATAGATGGTTTAATAGTTTAACTATTTTTGGATGGTTACTTTCTATGATTTTTTTTTAATATATATTTTTTTAAATGTTTGTGAAGCAGTAAACGTATACCTTTAAGAATTTAATATTTGAATTGATTTTCTAGTTGCTCTACGTGATATTCATGTTGTGGATAAGATTTTTAATTTATATACTTATTTAAAATTTTAAGAAATATTAATAATTTTTCAAGTAAGCCAAATGATAGAAAATTTTTTCAAACTCATTTTAAGAATTGCAATCATACAAGAAAACGAGTCATCTTTCGACAGCGTTTTCTGCTCAAACAAGTTGAACACTAATCTTATTTTAAGAAGATGCGGGAAAAAAAAAAAAAAAGAAAGGGGGGGGGGGGGGGGGGGTCAGTGCAAATGGCTTGAGTGTCAGCTGGCCCACAATTTAACTCTTTTGTCACAATTTCTTTTATTGAAACACTTAAAAGGATTAGTTGTGATGATCTTATAACTAAGGATGTGAAATGAATAGTCACTCATAAACAATTTCACTACGATATGCTCGTTCACTAAAAAATATTCAAAGCATGCCTAAGCTACTTTAAGAATTGAGTACCCTTTAAGGTGGGTTTAGGGTTTACACTTATAAAACTTTTATTATTATCTCCTTCTCCATACTTAACAAAAAAGAAAAAGCATAAGAAGTTCATTTAATTTGAAGCATAAAGAAAAAGCATTAAATAATATACGATTTGCTCGATTTTTTTTCATAAACACCAAAAAGAATAGTTTATATGAAATAAGTAATAGAATTTTAAAGATAAAGCTGTTAAATATTGCTATCTTCCCATGTACCAAGAAAGATAAAAACAGGGCTTTCTTAAGTAGGACTTGTATTTTCAATGAACTTAACTAACATAGCTTATAAACAAATATAAGTTTGAACACTTTAGTATTTGGCTCAACCACTCATTAAATTAAGCACACATATCCATAGTTGCAATTTTGTTTAGGACAAATTTCAAGTACAGTACCTTAGGTACTATTCCTTATATTCTCCTTTTAAAATTCAGTCATATGACTATTTAACTAAAAAATACACTTCCATCCCATGTGAAAAAATTCATATGACAAAATCTTAAAAGAGGAATTTAAAGAACAGCACCTAAATATTTGACTTAAGTCTTGAACGTTTGTTTAAAAATCACGTTGTACTGTAGACAAGAAATATTCCTTTAGAAAGTTTTTGAACTAATCAGTAATTTACCACAGTAGCTTTTTTCTTGAATAATAAGTCTAGCTGAGAAAGTTTTTAAACCAATTAATTTATCACAATAACTGCAAGGAGAATAGGAGATTCACCCCTATTCAGCAATGTTTCAAAGTGTGAAGCAACTCTCATATTTTCACCCAAAAAGAAAAAAGCATCTCTCAGATGATAGCAGACTAGGATGACCAAAAGAAGTCATCGACGCCTTGATTTGGGTCGAAACTCACATTTCTACAGTTGGGCCTCCCCTTAAAATATTTAGGCCGGAAATTTCAGGTTTTAACTTGTGTTATGGCCTATGGGCCTTTAGATTTTGAGATGCTATGCTAAAGGTTCAGATACGTTCACGTCGACGTCCTTGCTTCTAGCACTCCCGACCACTTTCAGCTCCTCACTTCTGTTCCTACGTATATCAAATATCTTAATATTTAAAACTTTCCTGGCCCAAATCACATTACATAATTGGGTCTTAGGGAATGGAATTTTTTTTTTCCCCCAGTTGATAAGCATGAGCATTTGATGACTTATCATAAAAGGTTCTATTAATGGGTACCTTTAAACCATTTGTTAATTAACCATTTTATAAAAGTTTTGATATTACTTTTATGAGAAATATAAAAATGCGTTGACTCCTTATGATAAATTAGATTAATTAATTAGTCCAGTTATTAATTAATCAAATTAACATACAATATCACGTGGTAGCACAAACAAATTACCAAAACTAAGTTATGCAGCGGAAAATTAAATGACACGGTGATTTGTTTACGAATAGGAAAAATCTTACGGCAAAAACCCCACTGGGTGATTTAAGGTCACCACTCTCGAAACTCCACTATTATCACAACAAGCGGTTACAAGCAAGGAATCCCAAGTACCTTACCAACCTACAGTTGAACCCTTACCCCAATACCCAATTGGACTTGCTCTGTAGTGACAGTTTCTCCTTTTGATGCACGGCTCCCAAGTACATGACTAACCAGATGCGTGAATCCCAGTACGCGACTTCAAACACCAACTAGAGAGAGAAAATTGTTGGCTGCAAAGTTCTTCAAATCATCAGAGATGAACTAGGGCACGAACTTTGTCTTTCAAATCACAAATTGCATGAACAAGAAGTTCTCAATGCTTGTGCAACTTGCATCATCTTTTACGGCCCTTAAAACAATCCTTTTATATGTCTAGGGTTATGAGAAAAGAAGTCCCAAAGACACATTCACGGATTGGACTTGAAACAGAACTGAAAATCTGTTTTCTTTAATTCTCGACAGATGGAGGTGTTGAGGATCTGTCGAGGAGCTGTCGAGGCTCAGGGCAAGACAGCTTCTTAAAGCTCGATAGATGCATGTGTCGAGGTAAGTGTCGAGCTTTAGTAACTTGCACTTCCTTGCTTGTTTCTTGGACAGACTTTGATGGCTTCAACACTGAAACTTGAAACACTGTTTCTTGAGGTATTAAACACATCCTAGATCTACCCAATTACAAGTAAAGTGTGTTTTGTCTAAGGATAAACCAATTACATAAAATAGCGACATATGTTCACAAACTTGAACTACATATGTCCTAACAAAACATTCGTTAATTTTTTCACTTTGAGTCCTGTTAACTTAACAACTCGTGATTTTTTTTTTTTAATAATCGCTTTCAATTATTTAGTTTATCAGAATCAATTGGGTGTGAAGAATATAAGGATGGAGATGGTGATGAACATGGTTGAATAATATTTGTCCCAATATGATGTGTGTTATTGTCTCCCACCCAGTGGAGACCCTTTGTGTTTGAAATGGGCTAATGGATGAAGGTGAATAAATTTACTGCCTTAATAAGTGACTAAATAAACAAAGAGAGAGAGAGAGAGAGAGAGAGAGAGAGAGAGAGAGAGAGAGAGAGAGAGAGAAGTTTTTTTTGGGGAGGGGGGGAAGTAAAGGGCTTAATTAAAATGTAAATCTCTAGTTGGCATTTTTGTGATACAATTGTTTTGAGCCACATAAGGATAATGTTCTCCAATGTTCTTCAGTTTTGTATTGATAAATTTTGTACCATGTACTCGTAGATAGTTGTCTAGCCTCGGGTGTTTGATTCAAGAATTTTGTAGGCCTAACTCTTATCTTGATTTTTTTTATTTGGACTTCTTTCCTATAAATGTTTGGAGCCTGATGAGCAAGTTTTAAGTTATTGAGTACTTTCAAATTTCAATTACTTAGAACCCATTTGGTTTAGAGATAGCTCAGTTTTCAAAACTCATAACTCAAATCCAAAGCTCATAACTCCCTACTCAAACCTGACCTTCACTCAAAAATTGCAAAATACCTGTTTGGACTCATAACTCAATTAAATATCTCTATAACTTTTTGTCACCGTGAATCCCACCCACTGACACTACCCAGTGTTGCCTACTGTTGCTACCCGCATCTCATTAACCAAAAATCTTTTTCTGCTTTACTTCTCCCATTGTGGCATCCTCTCACTTTTTCATTTCTCTGACTCTCCCTCTTTTCTATCAAAATTCATTGTCTATCTCTCTTTCTCTATCTCTCCCCTTTTCACTCTATATTTGATTTTTTTTCCACTCTTCTCTGTTTCTTTTTCAGCTTTCTCTGTCTCTCCCCTTTTCAATTTGTATTTGATTTTTTTTTCTTTCTTCTCTGTTTCTTTCTTAGTTGTTTTTGGTTGGTTTGAATCAGTGGTTATTGGTTTTAAAGTGGTGGGTTTTTTCAGTGGTTGATAGGTTCGAATTGGTGATGGTGGGTTTCAGTGGTGGTCATTTAGGTGTTGGTTGGGTTTCACTATGAAGATCTAGTTTAAGTCACGAAGGAGATCGAGTTATGGGTCACAGTGGAGATCAGGTTTGAGATTAGGTTCTTGGGTTTCAGTTGTTTGTTGGTCTTAATTCTTGTGTCTCAGTTCCAATGGTGGTCAGTATGAAGAGTGGTGGAGGTGTGGCTTGAATCGGTTGGGACTGGTTTTGTGTTTCGGTGGTGTGGATCGGTAGTTGATTTTGTGGGTGGCTGAGTTTCAATTTCACGGTGGTTGTTGGCGGTGCTGGGTTTGTTGTGGTGGTGTTGTGGCGGTCGTGCGTTTGGTGGTTTTGGGTTATCTGGGATTGTTGTAATTTTTTTTTTTTTTTTTGGTTTTAGGTGATTTTGGAATAAGTTTGTTAGGATTTTGCTTGAGTAATGAAATGTGAGAGAAAACGGAAAGAGGGAAGTGAGAAAGAGGGAAAATTTTGGCTGAAATATTTTGAGGGAAGTGAGAAATGGTCTTCGCCCAAATTTGCAACAATAATATCAAACAGGCTCTAAACTCACATGACAACACACAAGCTATGGGCCCTATAGAGTCCGAATATTTACGTTGGTGCCACTGAGTTTCCTATCTCAATTTTTGAAAACACCCATTTGTTGTTTCCTATTTCCATCACTCTTACTCAAATTTTTGAGTTTTAAGTGATGGAAACAAGGGTTGAAAACCAAGCCAAACAAGAATTTTTTGTGAGACCCACGTGTTTTGAGAACTCAATTATGAAAACCGAGTGATATGAACCAAAACACCCTCATCCAAACAGGCTCATAATTTAGTTTTCAAAAATCCAGTAGATTTCCAATTGATACATAATTTACTTATATATCTACTTTTTTATATACTTTTTTTGTCCTAATGGTATACAACTACTAATATCTCTACGAAACCTATTGAGTTTGAACATCTACCTATTATTTAAATTATTAAAAAAAAATTCATAGTTATTTTGAGATTGTTATTGTGTAATCTTCTCACTTTTGATATATTTAATTTAATTAGTGTAGGGATACGAAAACTCATCCCCGAAATATGCTCCTCGAAATCCTACTACAATAATTCACACAACTCAAATATAAATAAACAACCAAAAATGAACAATCCATAATGGGAAAAACAAGCAGTTGATTGCTTTGACCATAAGTGTTACAATTACAATTACAAGTGCTACTAGAGGAAATTTTCCTATTCCCATGGTGTCACCCTTACTGTTTCTCTCTCTATTTCTATTTTTGTTCTTGGACAGATCTTTTTCCCTCACTTTTTGCTAATCCCCCTCTTGTTGCCTCCCCCCCCCCTCTCCCCCCTCCCCCCCTTCTTTTTACAGCTTTAACCTTTTTTCTTATCACCATAGCTGTCCTACACTCATCTAGAGTCTAAGGGATATTTTATTCTTACTTTATCAGTTTCTTCCCTTCCTTATCCTAACATTCTGGTTGTTAGGTGTTGCGTGAACTGTTCAGGCTATCTTATGTGCATTCAATGTGGCAAAGGTTAGGTAAGAATCCCTTCATTAATGCGAAGGTATGGATCTTCACTCTTCTTGTGCATTCTAGAAGTTTCCTGTGATTACCAACGTCTTTTGGAGGTCATACATTAATTATCTGTGCTCCATATCTTGGATAAGTTAGTGCTTTCACTTTTCCGTGAGAACTGATTTGCTATGATACTCATCTTTGTCCACAATACTTAGGACAATTTGGCTTTTACCTCTTTCATGGTTTACAACCTTCTAAGCATTCCTTTTACTATATGGGCTAGGACTAAGTTATTTCCCGTGGCCGAATTACTTTTTGGTCTTTTGGCCCAAATGGTGACTATCCCACTCCCCACAATAGCCCACCACGATCTCCAAGTCATCATAACTAACGTGGGGATCATGGTTTGATAAGAACGTGGTAATCATTAACTAGCATTTATGAATAGTGGCGGCGTCAGGCATTAAATGCCATAGACACGCCTTAGCTCCTCGCCCCATGATTAATAGTGTGTGTTACTAATTGGATGGTCAGATGGACGGTTAGATGGACCCCTTGGAAAACGGAAAAACAGCGGGAATGGAAGGGTCTCATTTGTCCCTTCCTCTTTCCCACTCTCTCCCCATATAAAAGAGAAAACAAACCTGTTTTAAGGCTTCTCTATTACCATTCTACTCAAACTCTGAAAAAATTTCTTCTTTCTTTCCTCTCCCTTTTCTGACGACCTACAAATGGCCTCCAACAACCCCTCTTCTTTATGCCTTTAGTTTCTATTGTAAGTTCGTTTCCCTTTCTTCCTTTAGACTTTAGCTTAATCTTCACACTCTTCTTTTCAATTCTTTCTTTATTTATTATAAGGAAGTTTAAATATATGGTGGATACCCTTGAGAGGTTAGCTGAGTTTAGGAGAAAATATGATTTTCCTCATGAGGTAGAGGTGAGTTATTGCCTGGAATTTGAGGTAATAATCTTTAGGAGAGAAGGCAGAGTGGTAATCCCACTCATTGCCATTGTAGAGGGGGGAGTTAGGATCCCTATGAGTAACCTTCTTACTAATTTCCTTTATTATTTTAAGGTCTGTCTCGACCAATGCACCCCTAATGTTTAGGATTGTTAGTAATGTAGACACTCTTAATAAGAGGCTCGGATTAAACTTTACTGAGCACAATATCAACTACATATATAGTTTTCAAGAGAGTAAAACCTCTAAGTTTTATTTTAAAATTCGACACGGGGAAGTAAGGCTCATTTTGGGCCTTCTGGATTCCGACAAAGAAATGGAAGGAGACTACCTGATTATGTCGAGGAATTGGTACCCTGGCAGAATCCACTACCCCATGAGTACAGGTAAAGCAGGTTGGTAGATCTTATAGGGCTTTTCTTTCCACTAACTTATTACTTATAGGGCTTTAAATATTGGTTGTTTCTATTCCAAAGGATTACACGTTCAAGAAGAAAAGGCAACTGATAAACTCTACGGATTTGAATAGATTGTTGAGATCTCCAATCTACCCTCATCCTGATGGTTAGCTTCATGCAGCCTCTCTTATCCTTGGATAATATCCCGTGTATCGAAGCCTTCAAGCTGCGAGAAAGGCTATCACCATAAAGCATCCCTTACTCCCCTACATAGACGTTCGCTGCAAGGGATATATTTTGTCCCCCCCTAAACGTGCGCGTCGAGAAGAAGGGCAGTATCAGAGCAATTTCCCTCCTCCTTTTACTCTTCAGGACTTAAGGATATGTTTGGTTGGGAGGATGGAAAAGTGAGAGGATAGAAAATAGAGGGAGGATGGAAAAGTGGAAGGATAGAAAAGTTTTTAATTTTCCTCAATTGTGTTTGGTTGAAAGGGTGGAAAAGTGAAATGATGGAAAATTTTTTGGTTTGGTTGGAAATAAAGTCTGTATAAATTTAACATCATTAGCCTCTTAAATAAAACAAAAAGTAATATATTATACTTTTAAAAAAAAATTGTGTATAAATTAAAATGAACATTTCAAAAAATAGCATAAGAAATCATGCAAAAGTGTTTTCTGAAAAAAATAATAAAAATAAAAATTAAGAGAAAAAAAGAAAGAAAAGAAGAAGAACCCACCACTTGACAAAATGAAAGAAAGAAAAAAGAAAAAAAAAAAAAAGCCAACGTTACAGAGGACAAGTCAAAAAAAAAAAAAAAAAAGAGCCAAAAATGTTTAAATATTTTTCCCAAGTTAAAAAAAAAAAAAAAAAAAAAAAAAAAAAAAAAAAAAAAACCCAGAAAAGTGGGGGCAGTTTTGTCAAAAAAAATTTCTCACTTTGCACTCCAATATTTTCTCTAATTTGGAGAGATTGTATTTTAAAGGGAGAGGAGAAAAAACTTGTGGGCCCTATCACTTTTCTCTCCCCCTCCCCCTCTCAACCAAATAGTAAAAAATGTCATTTTCCACCCTATTTTCCATCCTCCCCATTTCACCCCAACCAAACACACTCTAAGAGTTACTGTTGTTGTTCCCACCTCGGTTGATCATCCTCAACACAAAAGGAAGAAGAAAATAGGCAACGTTAAAGTCCACAGCCCTTCACCATTCCAAGAAGAGACAAACATCCCAACAGCTATCCCTTTGGAAGGCTCTCCTGCTAAAATGACTCTCCAAAGGGTCGGGTCACCCTTGCCCAAAATTTGGCCACTTTTGTTATGCCTCAAGGCCAAGCTCCTCCCTATGCTGCAACTACTTCCACGCCTCCTCCTACTCCTTCAGTTACTACGATAACTACTGCCTGAACCTGTGAAACTAGAGCTGGGCATAAGCGACCAAGGGGGTCGAGCTCCGAGCAGCCCTTGATAATCCCTGATTCCGAGAATTCTCCTCCTACCTTGGGTGACACCCATGTTGATGCCACGGGTGCTCTGGCCTACACAAAGGCATTCATGGTGGACGGGGAAGCTTTTCTTACCATGGACAGAGTCAGGCCCTAGAGGGATGGCCGCGGTGGAAAGGTTGCCGAGTGCGTCAAGAAGGCCTTCTTCCTTCCCGAAGACATGAAGCACTGGGCAAAGTAGGATGATAAAACCCTACTGCTAAACATGAAGAGGAAGGCCATCATGGTAATCAACAGTCTCATTATCTCTTCTACTTACCCCTTTTCTTCTTTCTTCAAGTTTTAACTGGTCTTTTTCTTCTTAACGTTTGGTAGGGCTACCACTGTTCCATGGTAATTGAGGAGAGGTTTTTGGCTACCAAGGCTAAAGATAAAGAGCTGTACAAGGACAACGAGGAGCTCTTGAAAAAGATCTTGGATGTGATGAACAAAGTTTCTGAATCCGAGAAACTTAAAGCTAAGGCCAAGGAGAACACCAAGGCCATTACTGAGAGGAAGGAGGCTTTGGAGAAGGAACTTCACGAGGTGAAGACAGCTCTCATGGAGAAAGATGCTGAGTTAAAAGGCTATGTGGCAGTTAATGATGCCAGAGTTCAAGAGTCCTACTTCCAAAGCCAAAATGACTACATTGCCTCTGTAAAGCCTGAAGTGCAGCAAAATTTGTTAATTCAAGACTCCAACAAGCTAGTTGTTAATTCTCAAAGATGTTTGACATCAATTGAAGTAAAACTAGCTCCTACTCGAGATGTTAGTGTAGATTTTCTACCACAAAATTTACCTTCCTTGTCTTTCAAGCTTTGATTTTACTTTCCACCAGTGCTCTCTCCTTGAAATTTTAATCTTGTTCCTCGCTTGACAACCCTAAAGTCAAATCAAGACAGGAAACTTAGTTTAAAAATTTACCGGGGGTAAAGACAAGGTTTTGCACCATAGGCTTTATTTTTATGAAGTTCTAATTTTGTTCCTGATAGTGACTCTACAGTTAGACTAAGACAAGAAACTCAGTTTAAAACTTACATGAAGTAAAGACAAAGTCTAGTACCTCGGGGTTTAATTTTACGAAATTTTAATTTTGTTTCCTAATAGTGACTTTGGAATCAAACTAAAACAGGAAACTCAGTTTAAAATTTACCCAAAGCAAAGATAAGGTCTAGTACCTCAGGATTTGTTAGGACATATATGATTGGATGTTAGGAACATATGTCAACATTTTATGTATTGGCTAATCCTTTAACAGAACGCACTTTACTTATAATTAGGTAGATCTAGGATATGTTTAATACTTCAAAGAACAAGAGTTCAAGTTCGAGTTCAAGTTCAAGTCCAAGTATTAAAGCCATGCAAGTCTGTCCCCGAATCAATAAAGTGCTAGATTTTAAAGCTCGATAGCTAGCATCTATCGAGCTTTAAAAGCAGCTAAAGCCCTTGGCTCGACAGCTAGCTTGATAGATGGCTATCTATCGAAGTTTATGAAACTTAGTTTTTCAGGACTGTTTTTCATCCAATCCATGAGTATGCGTTTGGACTTTCTTTTCTCACAAACCTAAACATATATAAGGATTATTTTAAGGGTTGTATTAGGTTGCACAGGCAAGAGCACAATTGCGCAAGAGCATAATTCCACAAGTGTGATCAGAAACCTTGTTTGCCTTAATTCTTGAAGAAGCTACTGTGTTTGTATACCGTAGGGTTTTGTGACTAAGCAACTTTGTGATCTTCATCAGTTGAAGAACATAAGAACTTTGTAGACAACATCCTTCTCAAGTTGGTGATAAAGTCGCGTATTGGGATCCGCGCATCTTTTGGTTAGTCACGTACTAGGAGTCGTGCAATACAAGAAGTGATTGTCACTATAGAACAAGTCCAATTGGATACTGGGGTAAGGGTTCAACTATAGGTTGGTATAAGGTACTAGGATTCTTTTACTTGTAAACGCTCGTTTTGATAGTAGTGGATTTTTGGGAGTAATGACCTTAAAATTACCCGATAAGGTTTTTGCTGAGTACTTTTTTTCCATTCGTAAACAAATCACCGTATCATTCAATTTCCACTGCATATTTAGTTATTTGGTGATTTGTTTATGCTGCTACGCTCATTGCGTGTAATTGAACCTAATTGATTCACTTGGCTAATTAAATGGTTAATTCATCACAAGAGGTTAATACATTTTTGGCCTATTAAGTGGTGTCAAAGCAGGCACACTCTGATTAGGATTTAATCTTTGCTGTGAGATCCATTGACTCTTATTTGTCATGGATAGAGAACAGTCACTTATTGTACCTCCTTTATTTGATGGAACTAACTATGCATACTGGAAAGTACACATAAGAGCTTTCTTACAGTCCTTAGATGAGAAGGTGTGGCAAGCTGTGGAGATAGGTTGGACCAGGTCGAAGGAAGCACCGACCGACTTGAATGATGCAAAGATCAAGGCGGCTAACTTCAACAGCAGAGTATTGAATGGTTTATTCAGTGCGGTCACAAATGAGGAGTTCAAGAAGGTCTCCTCCACTGAAACTGCAAAGGAAGCATGAACCATTTTCTAGAAAACCTATAAAGGAACCAAGGCTGTCAAGGATTCGAAACTTCAGAAGCTCACTACTAGCTTCAAAGAAATCAAGATGGAGGAGTATGAGTCATTTGATGGGTTCTATTCCAGGCTCAATGACATAGTGAACTCAGCTTTCAATCTTGGGAAAACCATTCCCGAACCCAAGATTGTGAAAAAGGTGCTCATATCTCTACCTGAGAGATTTCATGCCAAGATCACCGCCATTAAGGAATCAAAGGATATTGACAAGATTCCTTTGACAGAGCTTGTTAGAAATCTGAAAACATATGAGCTAGGTTTGTCTAGGCTTGGTAAGTCAGGCAAGAGCAAGAGTATGACATTGAAGGCCAAGAGCAGTGACACAGATGAGTCTTTCGACAATGAAGATTCTAAAATGAAGTCTTACATTACCCAGCAATTCAAGAAGTTCAAGAAAAATGCCAATGCAAAGGGCTTTAACAAGGACCGCAGGCAATCAAGTTATTCATAATTTAATAGCCAAGACAAAGGGAAGAAGGATGCTAGAAATGGCGGTCAGTACACTGTTCCTTCAAGGCCCAAATGTTTCAGGTGTCAGGGATTCGGTCATATGAAACAAGAATGTCCCACTTATCTCATGTCTATTGGGAAAAGCAAGGTATTTGCTGCTACCTTGAGTGACACCAAACTTGAGGATGATTCCAAAAATGAGATAGGCCACTATGGGATCCATCCAACTTGTGGATGAATGTATGCTCGGGACTGAACCCTTGTCGGAAGGAGTTAAACTAGAAAATGGTAAAAATTCAACTGACATAATCCTTGGAAGGGGATCAGCCACTGTAGAAGCTAGAGTAGCTAGGGAATCGACATGAATATTGCTGCCCCTAGAGATATGTGATATCTCTAACCTCTTGAACTGACACTTTAGTATCCCAACCTCCTTCAAGTAGTTTTTTATTCTCTAGTCCTTAGCTTCGAACTAGGCCATGATCTAACTAACAACCGGCTGTGAAGTACAATATAGTTGTACTTTGTCTGTCCCTACTTGTCTAGACATTAAGAGCCTCGCAAGGAGAGCTTCATACTCTGCCTCATTGTTCGACACAAGAAAACCCAGTGTGAATGAATTTTCCACTTTGATTCCTTCTGGAGAGATAAGTATGATTCCAACCTCTAATCCTCGGCAATTTGACGCTCCATCCACATACACTTGCCATATGTCTTCTCAAGGTTCCACTATCCTGCTTCCTTCTATTTGCAAAACGTCGGGTTTCTTGGGTGTGAATTCCGTAACGAAGTCTGCTAAGACTTGCCTTTTGATAGAGCTTCAGAGCCTATACTGAATATCAAAAACTCCCAAAGAAGCCCCCCACTTTGCTATCCTCCCCGTGAAATTTGACCTTCTGGGAAACATTTGCAAAGGGTGCTCGGTTAGCACACTTACTATGTGGGCCTAAAAATAGTGGAGCAACCTCCGTACACCATGAATTACTGCTAGCACAGATTTTCCTAAAGGGAGATATCGTGTTTCTACTTCCACAAGAGCTTTACTGACATAAAAGTTTGGTTTTTGAATTCCTTGATCCAATCTCAACAAAACAACACTTACCGCATGATTAGTCATAGCCAAATACATATACAGCGTTTCCCCAAGCACTAGCCTTGACAAAACAAGAGCCCGAGATAGGTTCAATTTTAGCTCCTCAAATGCTTGCTGGCACTCATCTGTCCACTGAAATCTTTTCCATTTCTTCAGCAATTGAAAAAAGTGTTAACATTTATTTGCAAACCATGAAATAAACCGATTAAGAGCCACGGTCATCCTAGTAAGTCATTGAACCTCCTTAGGGCTTTGAGGAGCCTTTAGACTTTGCAAAGCTACAATTTGATCCGGATTAACTTCTATACCCTGTTGGGTCACCAGGTAGCCTAGAAACTTGCACGAGCTGTGACCCCCAAGGCACATTTTGAAGCATTCAACTTCAAATGCTTCATATTCCTCCATATGCTTCAAATGCACATTTTTAAGGTTTCTACGAGATCAGTGAGGTGATCCTCTACGACCTTACTCTTTACTATCATATCATCAATTTATGCCTCCATATTCCTGCCTAACTACCCTTTGAACATTTTGGTTACCATTCTTTGATAAATAAATCCCGCATTCTTCAGCCCAATTGGCATGACCTGATAGTGAAAATTACTAGTAGGGGTAATGAAAGTAGTTTTCTCCTAGACCTCAGGGGCCAAAGCTATCTGGTGGTATCCCTAGAAAGCATTAAGAAAACTTATCCTAGGATGCCCAAACATTGCATCAAAAGTTGTCTATCTTTGGTACTAGAAAAGAATCTTTAGGACATGCCTTGATTAGATTCGTGAAGTCTACGCATACTCTCTACTTCCCATTCTTTTTCTTCACTACCACCATATTAGCTAGCCATTTGAGATAGTAAACCTCCCTAATTTCCCCAGCCTCTTTAATTTTGTCCACTTCTTCCCTTACTACCTTAACATGTATATCCGAGGATCTATGAGGGTTTTGTTTCTTTGGTGTACAACGAGGGCCAACATTAAGTCAATGACAGATAAAGTCCAAATCCACCCCGGGTGCTTCATATGAACTCCATGCAAGCACATCTAAATTGTTTATTAAAAATAAGACTAACTCTACTTTTTCCGACATAAGGAATTTAGCTCCTACTTGGAAATATTTATACTCGAGGTAAATTCATATCTTTTCCAATTGCACATAGGTATCCTCAGGTAGGGATTATAGCTGCTACAAGGGATTTGTTAACCCAGACTCGACCTTCTACTTATGCCCCACAGTAGTTATCTGGCATTTTCGAGCCATACATTGGTCTTTGCATATTTCAACAATGTCCTACTTAGTTGGGAATTTCACCTTTTGATGCAATAAAGAGGGTACTGCACCCATGGAATGGATCCAAGGCATCCAAGGATTGCCATATAAAGGGAATATGAATGCACTACTATGAAGTGGACACTCTCCTTTCGTCCTTCCACCTCCACAGGAAGGGTCACTTGCCTTGCTGACATAACAATGCTCCCGTCAAAGGCCACCAAGGGACTACATACTTTGTCAGATCCTTTGGAGTAAGTCCCAACCCCTCGTATAGGTCTGGGTACATTACTCTGCCCTACTTCCCTGATCTATCATGACTCTTCTGACATTAAAGCCCCCAATCCGTAGTGTAACTACCATGGCATCCTCATGGGCCTGAACAGTAGCCCTAAGGCCTTTCCCTGTGAAATCAATGCTTTTGTCCTCCTAACGACTCTAATTAGGTACAGGTCCTTCCGATTTTGTGTCAAAAATCGAATTCACAGCTAACACCCTAGGTGGTGTTTTCATAGTCTCAACCTGTTTCCTAGCTGCATGTATTACCCCTATGAGCCCTCGAGTTGGTGTCGAAATTCTTGCAGTGTTTCTCGCTTTTAAATCCTACAGGAGTGAGTCTTCCTGCACTAGGGATTCTACCAATTAACCTACCTTCTTAAGCTGGCGTAAGTGGTCCCTCATGGTTTGGCAATCTTTAGTTGTATGTCAGCGGTCTCGATGGTATGAATAGTAAAGGCTCTAATTCCTTCTAGTAACATCCCCACTCATCTTATTCGATGAGCGAAAATATGGCTCATTCTTTATCTTTTCCACAATTCGATAAACAGACTTTTTATACAATAAGGTAACCATTTTTTTCGTTTGCTTCTAAGCTTGACGGAAATCCTTCCAAGGTCGAGGGGCCTAATCTACCTTGACCTCTTTCTTTTCTCCTGTGGGTACCTTTGCTTTAGCCTTATCTTGCAGTTGATCATCTTCTAGTCTCTTGTACTCCTTTACCTGCTCCATCAGTTTGTTCATATCTGTGACTGGCTTTAATGCCAATGAAGCCCTCAAGCCAGAATCAATGAGAAGGCCCACCTTGAAGGTACTTGCAGCAATTCCCTCATTATCGCCTCCAATCTCATTGTACAATTCCCAGTAATGATCTGAATAAGCTCTAAGGGTCTTGCCTTCCTTTATGAATGAGAGGAGTGAGGCGAATAGTTTTGGGGTCCTACTATACGTCACAAATTTGGCCTCGAATGCCTAATAAGCTTGTCATAACCTCAAATAGCCCCTTTTTCTAACCTATCAAACCATTTTATCGCTATCAAACCCAAACTGGAAGGGAAAATTTTACACATTAGGGCCTCTTTCTTAGAGTATATGGCCATGCTTTGATTATATTGACTAACATGCTCCATGAGATCCATCTTGCCATCATATATTGTGAAAGTTGGCCTAATAAATCTCTTCGATAGGTTTGTTTTCTCTATAATTTTTGAGAACAGGGTTTGAGATATTTGATGTAGAGCCTTACTCATGGCATCCTCACTAAAAACATACAGCGTCGTAAGGGCTCGAGGCCTTTAAGCCTCTCCCCATCTTGCACCTCCTTTCTATTCTTGTAAAGAGGTGGAGAAACTATTCTCTCCTTGGAGGAAGTCTTCTCTTGTTCCCCATGAGAATGGGGTGATCTCCTATCCCTCTTCATATTCCTATCACCCACTCCACACGCATCCCCTTGGGATTGACTAGGTGCTGGACTCAGTCTTTTCCGACGATATATCTCATTGTCTTTATGGCAAAGCAACTCTTTGTCTTTCTCCACATTCTTTTGCAATAGAGCCACTTGCTCCTTTAACCTTCCCACCTCTATGTCCCTATTTGCATAGGACGGGCCCTTTATATTGGTAGCTGACCCTTCTCCCCACGGAGGTGGGCTAGGCTGTCTCTAAGCCTCTTTATGAACCTCAGACCTCACGTGCCGATCTACAAGAACAAATTCTTCCAAAATACTAGGCCGCTCCAGATGAACGGGACCGCTTTGAGATCAGTTGGCCATGGTCTCAAACAATCCAACTCTTGAGTCTTCTGCTTGGTAAAATGTTTCCCACAGATGGCGCCAATTGTAAGGACACAAAAACTCGTCCCTGAAGTTTGCTCCCCAGAATTCTACTACAATAATTCACACAACTCAAATATAAATAAACAACCAGAAATGAACACAAGAAGTTAATTGCTTTAACCATAACTGTTACAATTACAATTACAAGTGCTACTAGAGGAAATTTTCCTATTCTCGTGGTGTCACCCTTAGTGTTTCTATCTCTATTTCTATTTCTCTTCTTGGACAAATCTTTTTCCCTCACTTTTTGTTGTTCCCTTCCTTTTGCCACCCCCCTCTTTTTATAGCTTTAGCCTTTGTTCTTATCACCACAGCTATCCTACACTCATCCAGAGTCTTAAGGATATTTATTTTCTTACTTTGGTTTCCTCCCTTCCTTATCCTGACATACTAACAGTTAGGGGTTGCGTGTACAGTATAGGCTGTCTTAAATGCGGCAAAGGTTAGGTAAGAATCCCCTCATTAATGCGGAGGTAAGAATTATTATTCTTCCTATGCATTGTAGAAGTTTCTCGTGGTTACCAATGTCTTCTGGAGGTCATACGTTGATTATCCATGCTCTAGTTGGTGCTTTCGCTTTTCCATGAGAACTGATTTGCCGTGATACTCATCTTTGTCCGCAATACTTGGGAGAATTTGGCTTTTACCTCTTTCATGGTTAACAACTTTCTGAGCACTCCTTTTACTATATGGGCTAGGCCCAAGTTATTTCTCATGGCCCAATTACTTTTTGGTCTTTTGGCTCGAGTGGTGACTATCCCACTCCCGATAATTAGCAATTGGAAATCTACTTGATTTTTGAGTTATGAGTTCTAGGGGATTAGAATTTCAGTTTCACACTAATCGTTCATATCAATGTTTATTTATTTATTACTTTTTTATCTTTATGCCTCTAAATATAAATAAATATTACACTAGATGTATATCATTACATCTACTCATCTATATCTATCTATATTATTTATAAGAGGATTTCTCTCTTTGAACTAAACTTTTATGTGGTTCAAAAATACTCCTAAACCCTAGGTTTTATAGAGACAAAACTTCAGAACAATTTGGTAAAAAATATCTTTAACTCCACATAAAATGCCTACAAAATAAGACACTCTCCTACTAATTCATGTATTCAAAAAAAACTTATACAAAATTAAAATTAAAAAAAAAAAAAATCTTAGTCCACTTCAATGTTTCCCTCAAGACCACGTTCCAACCTTTTTTGTTTTATCAAGACTCACTGATTTCTTTTATTTATTTATTTATTGTTAGGATATATGTGGATCATGTTAAGAACATATGTCATTTAGAATTGGTTAATCTTTTGACAAAATGCACTTTACTTGTAATTAGGTAGATCTAAGTTGTGTTTAATACTTCAAGGAATAAGAGTTCAAGCCCAAATATTGGAGCCATGCAAATCTATCTAAGAATCAAGTGAAGAAGTGTTGTTCATTAAAACTCGATAGATAGCTCGACAGATGTATTTATTGAGATTTAAAATATGAAGCTCGATAGATAAGCTCAACAATTGTATCTGTTGAGAATTACAAAAATTAGTTTTTTATATTTGATTTCACGCATATCCATGTGTATATGTCTAGGTTTTCTTTTCTCACAACCCTATACATATATAAGGATTATTATATGTGTCGTCATAAGGTTCTTGCACTTGTTGTTACGTGCATATTGTAACCGGAGACAACTTGCCCTTGTTCATCTTTCTCTTAAGGAAGCTACTGCGTTTGTACGCCACAGGGTTTTGTGACCAAGAAGTTTCTTGATCTTCATCGTCTAGATGACTTGAAAAACTTTGTAGCAAACATCCTTCTCAAATTGGAGGTTTAGTCATGTACTGGGATCCGTGCATCAATTGTTTAGTCACGTACTTAGAACTGTGCATTGAAAGAAGAGATTGTCACTATATTACAAGTCCAATTGTAAATTGGGGCAAGGGTTCAACTGTTAGTTGATCTAAAGTACTAAGATTCCTTTACTTGTAACTGCTTGTTTTGATAATAGTGAATTCTCGGGAGTGGTGACTTTAAATTTACTCGGTGGGGTTTTGCGTCAAAGGTTTCCCCAATTCATAAACAAATCACAGTGTCAAATTTAATTTTAATTGCATTTAGTTATTTGGTAATTTATTTGTGCTAATTAATTGCATGTTAATTGACTTAATTAATTCACTTGGCTAATTAATTGGTTAATTTACTATGAGGGGTCAATATATTCTTGGCCTATCAAGTAGCATTAAAGCAGGCACACTCTAATTAGGGTTAATGTTTGCTGTGTGATCTATTGATTTGTCATGGATAGAGGACAATCTTTAATTATACCTCCTTTATTTGATGGCACTAACTATGCATACTAGAAAGTACACATGAGAGTTTTTTTACAGTCATTAAATGAAAAAGTGTGGCAAGCTGTGGAGATAGGTTGGACCATGCCAAAGGAAGCGTCAGCTGATTGGGATGATGCAAAGATCAAAATGGCTAACTTCAACAGCATAGCATTGAATACTTTATTCAATGCGGTCACAAATGAGGAGTTCAAGAATATATCCTCCAATGAAACTACGAAAGAAACATGGACCATCCTCCAAACAACCTATGAAGGAACTAAGGCTGTCAATGATTCAAAACTTCAGAGGCTTACTACAATCTTTGTGTTAGGACATATGTGGTTCATATTAAAAACATATGTCATTTAGAATTGGCTAATTCTTTGACAAAACGCACTTTATTTGAAATTAGGTAGATTTAGGATGTGTTTAGTACTTCAAGGAACAAGGTTTCAAGATCAAGTGTTAAAGCCATGCAAATCTGTCTAAGAAACAAATGAAGAAATGCTGATTTTAAATCTTGACAACTAGTATCTATCGAGGATTAAAAATCTGTTTCAACCTGAAGCTCGATAGCTTCTCGATAGATAAGTTATCTATTGAGATTTATGAAAAACAGATTTTCAGCTCTGATTTTCATCCAATCCGTGAGTAGATGTTTGGGCTTTCTTTTCTCACAACCCTAAACATATATAAAGATTATTTTAAGGGCTGTCAAAGGTTGCACAGTTGCACGAGTGTGAAGAAAAGTTATGTTCATGCAAATTGTAAACGAAATCCAAATTTGCCCTAGTTCATCTTTCTTTTGAAGAAGCTATTGCATTTGTACGCCATTGGGTTTTATGACCAAGCATTTTCGTGATCTTCATCGTGTTGATGAACTGAAGAACTTTGCAGCCAACATCTTTCTCAAGTTGGTGATTAAGTTGGGTACTGGAATCTGCGCATTTATTGGTTAGTCACGTACTGGGAGCGGTGCATTAAAAGGAGAAATTATCATTAAAAGACAAGTCCAATTGTGTATTGAGATAAGGGTTCAACTGTAAGTTGGTATAAGGTACTGGGATTCCTTTACTTGTAACCGCTTGTTGTGATAATAGTGAATTCTCGAGAGTGGTGACCTTAAAATCACCCGGTAAGCTTTTTGCCTTGGAGGTTTTCTCCATTCGTAAACAAATCATCGTGTCAAATTTAATTTTCACTGCATATTTAATTAATTGGTGATTTATTTGTGTTGCCATGCATATTGTATGTTAATTTGATTAATTAATCAACTTGGCTAATTAATTGATTAATTCATCACAAGAGATCAATACATTTTTGGCCTATCACTTTTAAGAGATTAAGATGAAGGAGGATAAGTCGTTCGATGAGTTCTATGCCAAGCTCAAGGACATAGTGAACTCTGCCTTTAATCTTGGGGAAACCATTCCAGAACCCAAGATTGTAAGAAAGGTGCTTAGATCTCTTTTAAAGAGATTTCATACCAAGATCACCGCTATTGAAGAATCAAAGGACATTGAAAAAATTCCTTTGACAGAGCCGGTTGGCAACTTGCAAACTTATGGATTGGGTTTGACAAGAATTAGGAAATCAACGAAGGGAAAAAGCATGGTACTGAAGGCCAAAAGTAGTGGCATAGATGAGTCTTCGAATGATGAAGATTCTAAAATGAAATCCTACATCACAAGGTAGTTCAAAAAGTTCATGAAGAATGCCAATGCGACAAGATTCGACAAGGACCGAAAGCAGTCCAATTCTTCATAGTTCAAGAGCTAAGATAAAGGGAAGAAGGATGCTAGGGATGGCGGTCAATACACTATTCCCTCTGGACCAAAGTGCTTCAGGTGTCAAGGTTTTGGACGTATAAAACAAAAATGTCCAACTTATCTCAAGACCATTGGGAAAAGCAAGGCTCTTGTTGCTATCTTGAGTGACACCGAACCTGAAGATGATTCAGATAATAAGGATGATGGAATCCTAAATGCCTTCACTGCCGTTGTAAATCCTACTGAGGGAATTGTTGAATAAATGGATGAAGAAGAGGACTTGGTGGAGTCTAAGTTTGAGAAGATGGACGAACAAGATGGGGTATGGGGTATGACTTCTCTGCCTTTAATATTGCTTCTTCTAGTACTACTGTGTTTGTTTCACCTACTAATAACGTTGATTCTGAGAATAATGATGTGAAAAATATTTTAGCTAGTGAGAACATAGACAGGGATAAATCTATCTTAGGAGCACCCCCAAAGCCTGATAAGAAAGGGACTAAAAACCCTAGGGCTAAGAAGGGCAGTAGTCAAAAGTATAAACAGAAGAAGTAGCATCTCTGTCATCACTGTGGAGCAACCGGACATACTTGACCTAATTGCTATAAGTGGCTAGCCAATCAAGAGAGCAACAGTATGATCTTATCCAGAAACTAGAATAAGTTTCCATCCTCCTTTGCTCCTCTTGGAGATCTTCTCAAGGCCCTCATGTTCTTTTCAAACTTGAACGGTTTCAATTCTCCCCCCTCACCGCTGGATTAAGGGTTTGCTAAACACAAAGGTTCTTTGAAGGTGTGGAAGGGAAAAAGCTCAAAGTGATCTAGTCACTTTTTCTCTCTCTCCCTCTATTTTCTTTGGTAATGAATTACTTATGTGTGTTTGCTTTCTTGCTTTTGAGCCAGTTTAGTTTTATGCTTTGCTTTGTTTAATATGTTTTTGTTTGTTTGTTTTCAGTTTTGCTTTATTTTGTTTTTCTTAAAAATAAAAGTTGAAAAATCAGAAAATACAAAAACAATGTGTGTTTTGTGTACATTAGTACTTGTGTACCTTGGACGGCCATTGAAATAAAGTTTTTTATACTTTGTATCTTTTGTAGCTTAGATGAGCATCTTTATGCAAAACTAAGTAAGTGAGCTTTGTGGCTCGTGTTTGTGATGAGTAAGATTAAGTAATCTTTTGTACTTAACACTCAAATCACTCTTTTTGATAGGAATGACTAAAAATCCTAAGAGAAAGGCATAAATTACCATCTCACCACTAAAACCCGCTAATCATAAAATAAAATTTGTATGATTAGGCATAGAAAAAGTGCATTGTCAAAAGTTTAACATAATTGAGTATTTTCTTCTCTCTCTTATATGCCCATGCATGATATGCTTAGAAGTAAAATATGCAAAGAAAAATAAAAGTGTGATTCTAGGGGATGTGGGAGTTATACAATGTACCTCAAAAGTGATAGTCGCCATCAAGCAGTTATGATTATGTGTGAGTTAAATTAATTTTCTCATACCTCAAATCGTCATAACATTAGACACTTATGCAACCTTAGGATGTTTTCACACATAACACGCAAATTCTTTGCTACTTTTGATACATGTGCAGGTACAATGTGATTTGGCCATCACAAGGAATACATGTGTTAATGTATGCTCACTAAACTGTCATATAAAATTAATTAGACTTGTTTTGTGTGTGTGTGTGTGTGTGTTTTGGATCTAAATACTTGAAATTTTTCTTGTTGAGAGTTGTTTTTGAGAGCTTAAAATGTTGTTTGGATCTTTGGTTGAGTAGCTTGCCTGATTGCATTCATTTATGTGTTTTTCTCTTCTTTGAAAAACTGTTTTTGCACTTCTCGATAGCTCACGACAGATAGGTATTCATCGAGACTTTTGATCTTCCTTTGTTGATAGAAGTTAACGCAATCTCGATCCATCGAAGGTTTCTTAATTTGTCTCAATAGCTTCTCGACAAATTCTCAATCTATTAAGAAACTTTCTATCTGCTCGATAGCTACTCAATCCATCGAGGTTTCTTTGCCTTTGACAGCTCTCAATAGCACCTCGATAGATAAATCTATCAAGAATTAGTGCTTGAAAGATCCTCGATAACTCTCGATCCATTGAGCTTCGTGTTTCTATATATAGCCTCAATGCGATTTTTTTTCTTCATTTCTCTCCGATCTCTCTTGACAGAAACACTATTTTTTCTCTCCCAAACACTTCTCACTCAACCTCTTCACCTTCCCCACTTGATTTTCGGCCTAAACCTTGTTTTCTTCATCTGGTATGATCTCTTCTCTCTCATTTGTCATGCATTTCATTCATTTAGACTTAGGTTTTGGGGTTTTTAAAAATTTTTGGGGTTTTTCAAAATTGATGAGGTTTTTGTGAAATTTTTGGGTTGGGTTATGTTTAAATGATCATGCATTGCATCACATTTGCATTTTCGCAATGTTTCATGCATTTTAGATGTGTGTTTTCTATGTTGAAATCTTGTGTGTTGATAGGTTTGGATTGGGCTGAGCCCATGATGTTTTTATTGTTGCATGTCACATGTTCATGCATTTTTCATGCATACTTACCATTCTTTTTCTTCTTTTGATACTATTTTTGTTTGGTACTCTTCTGTGTGTCCCTCTCTCTCTCTCTCTCTCTCTCTCTCTCTCTCTCTCTCTCTCTCTCTCTCTTTTGAATAGTTTGCACATGGCACCCAAGCACAAATCTACTCCATCCCGGAACCTTCTATGTTTTGGGGCATCTTCTTCTTCTGATTCTACTCCTCTTCACATTCGGTTTCGTGATGAGAAGGCCCGAACGAACTTCTTAGAGAACATTTCTAGACGTGGCATTCATTCAGAATGCCAGGCCATCCTTTCAGATTTCTTCGATACTGACTTACCCACTGTCATTCATAGTAAGGGTTGGGAGTCCCTTTGTGACATCCCGGTCAGCTGTTCCGCTGTGATCATACAGGAGTTTTACTCTAATATGCACAACTTTGACTATTTCACCCTTGCTTTCTCACTTCTATGTGAGGTATACGTCTTGTCGTCACACTGGAGCTTATCGCTGATGTACTACACGTACCGAGGGTATCGCATCCTGATGACCCCGGCTGTCCTCGTCATAAGACCGTGTCTAAAGACAAGCTTCTGTCTTTCTTCTATAAGACACCTTCATCTTAGGGTGAACGTCAAGCACCCCTTGCTCGGGCTTTACAAAAGGTCTAAGGTTTCTGAATATGGTGATGATATTTTTTTTATATCCCTTGTCTCACTATAATTCAATTACTGAGCCTTGTGCTCGATTCTTGCTATCCATCCTTGAGGGGCTTACCCTAGACTCTCCCTTTCACTTCATACTTTCCCTTATAGATGTATATAAAGATACAGCGACCCGTGATAAGCTTATTTTCCCTTCTATTATCACACTGATTCTTCACCATACGTCTGTCTCCTATCTAGAGTCTACTCATTTCTCTATCATAAGTGCCATCAGTGGCACGTCCATTAGAAGGAGCGAGGCCCAACTTTAATTGAAGCGACCACGAACAGAGACCGCAACTCCTCCAGCCTCTTCCACTCCATCTACCTCTGGTCCTTCCTCTTCTTTCGCAGATGGTGTAATCCTCGAGGTGGTCATGGCACTGCTTAAAGACATAGATGCTCGCCTTGACACTCTCAGTGATGTGTTGTGTCAGGTAAACACCAATGTTAGTCGTATTGCATAATGTCAGGTTCGCATGGGTGGCTTCGGGGTATCTCCATCTCCTTCACCTTTTCTAGAGGCTTCCAAGGATGAGGATGATGATAATGGTTCCGGTAGCGATGTTGATGCTGCTGAGAATGATAATGCTAGCTCTTCCAATGACGAGGAAATGACTGCTTCTCAATGACTTGCCAATGACTTGCCCTTTGTCATTCGTGACAAAAAGGGAGAGTAGTTTTGGGTATGAGAGTAGTCATGTACTTAGGGGGAGAGTTAGTATAGTAGATTTTTTGTTAGGGGGAGTGTTTATCTTTGAGGGATGTAGTGAGGACCTTTTGTATCTTTTCTTTTTTTTACTTTCTAGATATATTGTTCTTGTATATTGGGTCTTGTGACCACTTTGTGATAGCAATCCTTGTACTTATTATTGTTATAAATATGTGATAAGGTTGTTATTACAGTTTCACCTATCTCTCCATGCGTTGTTTCTTTTCTCTCTTTATGCACATGCTTCTTATTTATGTATACCATTTTATTTCTATTCCACACTAAGATGTCGTGATGAGTTTTGTTTAAAGTGTTTCAAAAATACAAGCTGTCAAAGTCTTCCATGCCATGAACTCTCTTCTTGCAAAGTTTTCAAAAGTTTGTGTTATGGTAGATTTTATTGTATTCAGCAAGTGAGTATGAGTTCAGTGATTTATGACTTTTCTCATATTTCATTTATTTGTTGTGGTTTTGTTACAGATTTCCAAAGAGGGAGATTGTTCGGACATATGTGAATCATGTTAAGAACATATGTCATTTAGAATTGGCTAATCCTTTGACAAAACGCACTTTACTTGTAATGGGGTAGATCTAGGATGTGTTTAATACTTCAAGGAACAAGACTTCAAGTCCAAGTATTGAAGCCATGTAAATTTGTCCAAGAATTAAGTGAAAAAATGTTGTTCATTAAAACTCGACAGATAGCTCGACAGATGTGTCTATCGAGATTTAAAATGTGAAGCTCGATAGATAAGCTCAATAGCTGTATCTATCCAGAATTACGAAAATCAATTTTTCAGATCTAATTTCATGCATATCCATGTGTATGTGTTAGGTTTTCTTTTCTCACAACCCTATACATATATAAAGATTATTTTATGAGTCATCATAAGGTTTTTCACTTGTTACATGCATATTGTAACTAAAGACAACTTGCCCTAGTTCATCTTTCTCTTGAAGAAGCTGCTGTGTTTGTACGCCGTATGGTTTTGTGACCAAGGAGCTTCTTGATCTTCATCGTCTAGATGAACTAAAGAACTTTGCAGCCAACATCCTTCTTAAGTTGGTGTGTTAGTCACCGTGCATCGATTGGTTAGTCACATACTTAGAGTCGTGCATTGAAAGGAGAGATTGTCACTACATTACAAGTCCAATTGTATATTGGGGTAAGGGTTCAACTATAGGTTGATATAAGGTACTGGGATTCCTTTACTTGTAACCGCTTATTTTAATAATAGTGGATTCTCGAGAGTGGTGACCTTAAATTCACCAGATAGGGTTTTGCCTCGGAGGTTTTTCCTGTTCATAAACAAATCACAGTATCAAATTTAATTTCCACTACATTTAGTTATTTGGTGATTTGTTTGTGCTACCATGCGTATTGCATGTTAATTAACTTAATTAATTTACTTGGCTAATTAATTAGTTAATTTACCATAAAGGGTCAATACATTCTTGGCCTATCATTTTTGAATTTCTGGTTTCCTTCATTCCTAATCTCACATAAAGTAGACAAAAAAAAAAAAAAAAAACCCTCTTCACACATACAAAGTTCGTGTGATGAGGCTAGTATGTCCTAATACCACACTAGGGGTGTCCAAACAAAATCGGGACCCGACCCACCCACCCAACCCGTCCAATTCAGCCTGAGAACCAGCCAACTCGACACTGGTGAAGGCCAACGGTGGGTCTCTGCCCCCTAAACCTAAAAAAGACAGGTCAGTTTGCAAGTTTGAGGCTGAGAAACCGATTTTCAACTGACCCGACCGTCTACAATCAGAAAAGTCGTCGTTCACCATCAATAATAGTGGTTTATCAGTGTAATTTGTCCGATCTATCGAGATCGACATAAACTTGAAGAGATCAGGCGAGATCTCATTGAGATTCAGCCTGATCTCTTCGAGATTTGCGGACAAAAAAAACCCTCTTCACACACGCAAAGTTCGTGTGATGAGGCTAGTATGTCTTAATACCATACTAAGGGTGTCCAAACAAAATTGGGACCCGACCCACCCACCTAACCCATCTAATTCGACCTGAGAACCAGCCAACCCGACGCTGGTAACGGTCAACAGCAAGTCACTGCCCCTTGAAACTAAAAATGACAGGTCAGTTGGCGGGTTTGAGGCTGAGAAACCGATTTTCAACTGACCGGACCGTCTACAATTAGAAAAGTCGTCGTTCACCATCAATAATAGTGGTTTATTGGTGTAATTTGTCCGATCTATCAAGATCCGGCCTAAACTTGAGGAGATCAGGCCAGATCTCATTGAGATTCAACCTGATCTCTTCAAGATTTGCCGAGATCTCGTCAAGATTCGGCGGCTTTTGGCAAAATTCAGCAGAATTTCTCTCAACTCAAGATCGACCGAGGACTGATCAGTACCTAATGAAAATCCGGCCACCCGAACCAACTCCTTTCACCAATCGACAACAAGTCTAGGCATGGGAAAACTTGAAGTGATCGAGTTGGGTTGGGCATAAATTCGACTCGGACCGACCTGTGGACAACCTTATATCATATAACTACTAATACCTATGGGAAACCTAATGAGTTATTTTAAATTATTTAAAATAATAATAATCATTCATAGTTATCATGTGATTGTTATTGTGTAATCCTCTCACTTTTGATTTATACAATTAGCAATTAGAAATCTATTTGATTTATGATTTATGAGTTATGAGTTCTATCAACATTTTTTTTTTAAGAAAAAAAACAATTATAGTTATCATTACATGCATGTGATCCTTACACCTAATGCCATACAACAACTAATACTTATGGAAAACCTAATGAGTTTGAACATCTACCTATAGTTTAAATTATTAAAAATAATCATAATAGTCCTTTATAGTTATCATAGGATTGTTATTATATAATTCTCTCACTTTTGATTTATTTAATTAGCAATTGGAAGTCTACTTGATTTAAGAGTTATGAGTTCTAGAGGATTAGAATTTTGGTTCCAGACTAATTGTTCATATCAACGTTTTAAAAAAAAAAATTGTTGTTATCGTTAACATGTAATCCTTACGCCCCATGGACTTTTTGTTTCATATCAACTTCTTCAAAACTCTATATTAATCTAAACTTCAAGAAGTTTAGGGTATTTGATCGCATGTATGTATTTATTTACTTTGATTTTTTTTTTTATTATAATCAAATTGAATAGGTTTCATTTATTTGTTTCCTTTTCTTTAAGCTAATTTTCTTAGGTTTGATCTAATTTATTTGCTTATGATTTGAGTATCAATAATTAAATATGGTTAGGCATGATTTTCATATAAATTTTTACAAATTCTTATTTGCCTCTTGAAAGATCTATTATTTTGTATACCATGTTTGAATTATGACATGGGTTCCAATAATGATATGTTGTTTCCAATTTTGATTTCGAGGTCAATCTTCTTTTTGGCTTATTATTAAGCATGTATTTGGTATAATTTATTAATTATTTTCATTAAAGTTTTTTGCATGCACTTCATTTTTTTAATCTTTATATTAATTTGATGTTAAATTTTTTATAACAATTTGATTTTTTTTTGTTTAGTTATATTTTTAATCAAGATGGATAGACAAAATCAAAGATATACCGTATTGGATGATCAAGGTTCATTTGGTGCTACTTGATGAGAAGGTAAGTTTCAAAGTAAAATAATGAAGTTTCATATATGTCTTCAATGGCAATTGAATTTTTTTTATTAAGTTCTCTCTTTCTTTTTTAGGATAATGTATTAATCTATTAGAAACTCAAAGCTCATTCATTGATAGTTTAGAGATATAGAAGAAGTAAAAATTTATTGAATTAAATATTTGGAGTTGCAAAACAGAAGGGTGCTTACAGGATTGCGAAATAAAATTTTAAATTGATTCCATTTTCTGAGTTGAAATATCTTGCCAACATAAACACTTCTCTAACAAGTAATTTTGAGTATACTTTTATACTTAATATATGTTATTATCTTCATAACTAATGATTTTACTTAAGCACTTTATTGTTTGTAGATGCAATCAGAGCAATCATAGGAATTTATCCAATGGAAAAAGTAGAGGTGCGTGGGAAAAAATTGAACAAAAAGCTAATCAAACTTCAAGATAATAATTCTATTAGATGTTGATGAATATATTACATAGATTCAAACTTTTTGTCAAAGAGACAAAATATTAATTGTCTAACAAAAATGTTTATGCAAAAGGAAAAAGAAATTAGAATCACATTTTGGGATAAATTTGCAGAGGAAATTAATGAAATCTATGTTTTGATAATTCTATATGATCTATATAATTATCACATAAACTACTATTAAGACATATATGACTAAGAAGTTCTTTCTTTTGATATACATGTGTAGAAGACTAAAGTTCTTAGTTCGAAATAAATCAAGCAAGTAAAATAGTTTCACAAATGCGAATTTGTATTGATGAATGTGTGGTACAATTCTCTATGATTACAAAAGAGTGATCCCCTAATTCGATCTCCTTGAAAGATTTGTGATGTGATTTTGATTCGAACACAAGATATCCTTCAATTTGGCTGAAGGATGGATCGAAGATCTTTGAAATGGAATTACAATGAATTTCTGGCTATGAGCTTGTTATAAATTCTTTGTTCTTCACGTTCTTCATGTTCTTCGTATTCTTCGTGTGTTCTTCATGCGTTCTTCTTTTCTGAAGGTTTGTGGTGGAAGTTCTTTGGGGCCTTAGAGGCTTGAATCCTTAGAGTTTCGTTGTTTTGTGGTTTGTTGAGGTTTCTGGAGGCTTTTGAGCTTGATTCCAGTGACCTCTGAGATCTAGACAAGTAGTTTGGATGATTCAGTTTCGAATGTTCTTTGTATTTGAAGTTGAAGTTCTTGAAGTTCTTGGAGGCTTCAGGGCTTGATTCTAGCAGAGTTTTAATACTTCTAAATGCTTCTTTGATGCTGCTTGTGCTCTAGATAGCTTGGTGTCTCCAAATGCCTTAGGAAGGCTTCTATTTATAGGAGTTTAGGAGTGGGTGAGCGACACATGGCGGAATCTGATTAGTGACACATGTCACAGCTTGATTGGTCAGCTTGTGTCATCGCCTACACGCACCAGATTGCTGGGGTCATCGCTTACACGCGCCGACTCGCTTGCATCATCGCTTACGTGCGCCTACATGTGATTAGCATTTTATCTTAATGGAATTTGGCAAATTTTCAGTAGCGGTATACGATACTTTGTAATTAGCCATACTTTGTAGACTTGGTGGCATGATGTGTCAGCTTGTGATAGGCCGGGAATTTTCCCTCTCTACAACATGATATCCATTTAAACATCACAAACTATTTATGTATTAATGATGGTAGGGAAAATTATCGTTGTTTTCTACAAACTCTTCAAAGTTGTATATGAATTTAGATATTTTAGAGGTCACAGAATCAGGAAAAAAGTTAGTACAATTTTAAAATTTCTGATTTACAATCGTTCGATTTATATTTTCTTAAATTAGTACTTCATGAACTAAAATTGTCTACCAATAGGCTATTTCAATATGTTGAATTTCAATCTAGTCTTAAAGAAACCAAATTCAACCTTGATGAGAAAGATAAGAATATTGAGTTATTGTAGCTACTAGATACAGTTCTCTACCCTAATAAGATTTCTAACATGAAAAGAATATTATCAGAAATTTTGACCTTTATAAAGATTTAAAAAGAACTAGTCAGAGCAAAATATTATATTTTGTTGACATTAAGATATATTTAGAATAATATCATTTAGCACATGCTTTTATGTAGGACTTAACATTTTATTACACGGCCTCTATTAAAAAGATCAATATTAAGAATGGATGGTATCATGTCTCCAGTGATAAGTGTCATAAAAAATTGAAAAAACATGAATCAAAACTGTGGTAAAAATAAAACAATTTCCTTTAAAGATCTGTATCCTATAAGAATCAACAAAAGTCAAGGACAAACTCTAAACAATATTGTCCTTTACTTTCAAAGCCCAATATTTAGCGATGGCTAATTGTACATTGTTTTATCTCATCTCTCAAGTAACAAGCCTTGAAGGTCTAAAGATTTTAATAAAGAACATTGACAATGAAGAACAATAATACACTAAAAACATAGTGTATAAAGAGTTATTCAACAATCTCCAAAAAGTAAAAACTACTTCTAACATTTTTTTAATCGTTAATATTATTGTTAGTAATACTGCAAATCACTTACAAAACCCATTATTTACATGGTAAATCCATTAGATACAAAATTCTAATGCAAACATTTCAATATATGTAACTACAAAATGTCATTATAGCATAATTGGTGTGTTAGGAAATAATTTGTTATTAAAGTATTATTATTTCATATTTGAAGGTTGTTATACCATTACAATTTATTCCTTTCATTATAATAATAATTTTTTTTATTTCTCAAATAAAATATATATTATATAAGGTTATGATTAAAAGTAGAACATAAAAAGTAGTACAAAGGATTTATATTCTTTGCTTCCATATTAGAGAGTTGCATACCAAACACTTCTCTCTCTCTCTCTCTCTCTCTCTCTCTGTGTGTGTTTTTACGCCTTGCAATTGATTCTTAGGCATATTTGTAAGCTTATTTAGACTTGAATATTTGCAAATTCTATTGTGTCTCCAACTTACATGTCAAGGTTGTATTTGAAATATCATTTTTTTTTTTCATTTACATCAATTAGTATTTATATATATTCAAAGTTAACCAATAGTAAATATGTAGAATTACTTGTCTAATTTTTTGAAAATTCACATAGTTTCATATATACATGTGTTACACCATAATTTTTATTCACGTTTTTCAAATTTTAGGGCATTCATTACATGAGACATAATACTATCCATTCTCAATGTTGATCTCTTTAGTAAAGGTTGTGCAATAAAATGTTATGTCCTAAAAAAAAACTAGTAAATGTTACCATTCTAACATAAATCTCAATATCAACAAAATATAATTTTTTGTTCTAACTTGTTCTTTTTCAATCTTTATAAATTTCAAATAGTGTTCTTTTCATCTTAGAAATATCTTTATATCAAGGATTGTATGTGATAGCTACAATGACTCAATCTTCTTGTCTTTTTCATCAAGGTTCAATTTGGATTCTTCAAGACTACATTGATATTCATCATCTTAAAATAATCTATTAGTGGACTATTTTAGTTTACAAAATACTAATTTAAGAAAATATAAATTGAACAATTACATAGTTCTAAAATTTCAGTAACCACTTTCTTTATGCAGTGACCCCTGAAATATCTAAATTCACAACTTTGAAGAGTTTGTATAAGACAATGACAATTTCCCTACCATCATCATTCATGCATAAATAGTTTAAATTATGATGTCTAAACACATGTCATGTCTAAACACACACGCATGCACACATGCGCGAGCGCACACACAGATATATATATATATATATATGTGTGTGTGTGTGTGTGTGTGTGTGTGTGTGTGTGTGTGTGTGTGTGTGTGTGTGTGTGTGTGTGTGTGTGTGTGTCTTAATAGTAGCTGATGTGATAATTATAATAGGCTGCATAAAATTATCTAAACATAGATCTTCATTAATTTCCTGTGCAAATTTATCACAATTGTGACTCTAATTTTTTTTTTTTCCTTCCTTTTTGCTTAAACATTTTGTTAGACAATTAAAATTTTATCTCTTGACAAAATGTCCGAATCTAAGTAATATATTCATCAATATCTAACCAACCTGTTATCTTGAAGTTTGGTTAGCCTTTTGCTCAATTTCTTCCATGGACCCCTATCTTTCCATTGGAGAAATTCTTATGATTGCTCCCATTACATCTACAAACTAAAAATCATTAATTATGAAGATTGTGATATATATATATTAACTATAAATGTAATATCAAAATTACCTATTAGAGTTATGTTTTTGTCAACAAGATACTTCAACTCATCAAATGTAACTGATTCAAAATTTATTTTTGCAGTAAGTTGATCATCTGTATGTAACAATTCCACAGATGTTGTTGCATGCATAAAATCTTATCATGTACTTGTGATTCAAAAATTTGAAAGCATCCTTATTTTTGACAACACAATATTTAATTCGATAAAATTTTCCTTCTTGTTAATTCTAAAACTATCAACAAATGTTTTTCTAATACTTGCATGAATAAGATGATGTGTATCTCTAAAAAAATAATCAACAAATGCTTTTCTAATACTTGCATGAATAAGGTCATCCTAAAAAAAGGAGAAAACTTAATCAAGAAATGAATATTTATTTTACTTAAAAACTTTCATTTTCATCAAGTAGCACCAAATCAATTGATAAGTTCATTATTTGTTTTAATATTAAATACCACCCACATTCTTGTGATTGTTACTCTAATATTCCAAACGTCTTTTTCAATGTCGATTTTATCCAAGAGGTTATATCTTTAATTTTGTCTATCCATTTTGATAAAATAATATAAATGAAAAAAAAATCAAATTGTATTCAATAACTTAACATCAAATTATTGCCAAGATTATATATATGTGTGTGTGTGCGTGTGTGTGTGTGTGTGTGTATAATTATGAAGAGTTTCCTCAAAATCAAAATTAAGAGGATGATATCACCATTGGAACCAATGTCATAAACATGTAATTCATATATGATATACAAAATAATAGATCTTCCAAAAGGAGAATAAGAGATTAGTAAAAATTAATGTATCAGTTCTTGTGAAAGATATACCACTATGAAAATTATGTCTAACAATTTTTTTTTTTTTTTTTTTGAGAGGGTTTCAATCTACGGCGTTCGCTTCTGATAATAGCTCTTTATCATCAGACCAAGACACCAATTGGTTTTTGGTGTAGACAGAGAGAGATTGAACCCTAAATCTCTTATTTAATTATCATAAATTTTACCAGTTAAGCGAACCATAAGCATATAAATTAGATCAAATTTAAGGAAATTAGCTTAAACAAAAGTAACAAATACATACAACCTATTCAATTTTATTATGAAAAAAAAAAAAAAAACATACCGGTAAGATTGTAGGTACCGTAGATTGGAGAAGGAAAAGTAAACCAAAAAAAAAATGTAAAACAAGCAAGAGAATATATATATAGGGGGAAAGACAAGATAGTGTGGACATCCGTCCAAGGAGGGACGTTACTTTGTATTTCACTAGAAAGCATATGATTCTTCCTATGCCAGAAAGCATTAGGAATATCAAAACAAACATCATTCATCAATATTTTTTGAAATTTATCAATTTTGGATCTTAATAACTTATCAGAAAGTTGTTCATAATTTTCTTGTATCTAACTTCTTGTTTAAGGAAGTTAAGATGTTTAATTTTAGCATGAATCAAACTCAAGGCATCATTATTATCAATTTCAAATTTTGAAACAAATTTGAACTTTACTTTCTGTCCAAAAGGATCAGTAGTAAGTCCATCATTTTCAACAAAGAAAGGATACAAGGTAGCAATGAAAGGTAAACCAAGGATCACTTTATCAGTCATATTTTTAACAAGCACAGAAGGTATCTTAAAGCAGACATCATCATGGCAAACATGAGCATTGTTCAATTCATATTTGAATTTCATTTGTGTGCCATTAGCAGACACCAATCTTTTAGTAGATTTTTCAAAATATTTAGTAGGAATCAAACCTTCTTAAATACAATTAACATCAGCACCAAAATCAATCATGGCAATAGTATCAAAAACATAATCATGTGAAACAACAATTTTGACTTTAGTAAACCATTTTGGAGGCATCATATGTTTAACAAGAGCAAGCTGATCATCAATCAAATTATCAGAAACATTACTAGAAGGAGGAGCTTGTTGAGTGGATCCATCTCCATCTTCTTACTCATCATTATCAAACTAGTTTTTATCTAGATTTTTATCAATCTTGAGTAACAATAATTCTTGTTTAAGATTACCATTATCATGTTTTACAGTTTTGACATCATTTTTTAATTGAATTAATTCTTGCTTAACAGTAGCAATTTCATGTTGATGATCATTAACAGTTAATTCTTTTGTTTTCTTTTTATTAAATCTTTCCACAATTTCTTCAAAACTTATCATAGATTTAAATTTTTTAACATTTTTATCTCTTGTTAAGTTTTGTTTGAACTTATCAAGAAATTCTTTTGTAACACAGGATTATCAATTTCACTTATCAGAATTAACAAATCATTTTTGTTCATCTTCTTTGGTTAACAAAGTACTTTTGCTCAGTCAGAAAAAGACAGAGTTAAAAGGAAATGGAAAGAAAAAATGAATTTGTTGGGAAAGAAAATTTTGTTCTTTGATTATCTCAAAAATTATTATGTTTCAAAAAATGAAGTTCATACTAATCATTTGAACGTAATAAGAAAATCAAATTTTGTTAAGGAAGAAAAAACCGTATTTCGGTTTAGTCATCCTCCCTTGGAAACTGTTTTGATTACCTGTTAAAATACTGAGGTAAAAGCATCCCCTTTCAAAATTGTTGATGACAAAACTCATATTTGTTAGGTTCTAAGTACTTAGGAACTAATGTATTAGAACTCTAATTTGTATTATTGGCAAACCATGATCAAAACATGTGTTTAGTCTTGTTCTAGACTTGCTCAAAGTATGTCATTTATGTAAAGTTGGAATCGAGTTAAATGCAGAAGTTACTGTATAAATCTGCCTGGCTCGATCGATCGAGAATTAAACTCGACCGATTGAAAGTTGTGCAGATTATTTTTTCTGCAGAATTTCCAACTCAGCCCTAAGCCCATATGACGTGTAAGGTTTTATGTTTTGCCCTAGGTATAAAAGGCAAACCCTAGCCACATTTTTGTGGTTCCTCATATTGCTGTTTGTGTGAATCTCTTATGAGATCTAAGAGGTGCTTGCCTTCACACAAGCTTAGGATTATCAAGAAGGAGATTTTATCAAGAAGGAGATTTCTTCAAGAGCTTGATGGTCATTCAGTTGCTGTCATAAGAGCTTAAAGATACACAAGCGAAAGTACTTGTACTTCCTAGAGAACCCAAGAAAGAAGGAGTCCGTGGTCTCAGAGCTTACACGTAGTCGTATCAGTAAGTTTTCTACTCGTGGGTAGCAATAGGATGTTAGTGGTCTAAGTCACTATTGTACAAATTTCGATTCTTTCATAGTGGATTCAATTTTACCTTGAAGATAGCTAGGTTAAATCCTCCCCAGGTTTTTTACCGGTTTGTTTTCCTGGGTCATCTTTTTTTTTTTTAATATATTCCGCACTTTACATTGATATGATTATATGATTGTGTTAACCTAGATCTGGAATTTGGACTGAGTAATAACTTGGCCGGTTAACTAGGTTAATCTAATTGTATTTTAAGGGGTCTAAAAACTTTACAAGTGGTATCAGAGTAGGTAGCTCTTGTGTGTAGATCTTTTGATCTCTGAGCTGATCCTTGGCCCCAGTTGTCATGGAACATGAGCACTCTCTTATTATTCCTCCTCACTTTGATGGGAATAATTATGCTCACTGGAAAGTCGGGATGAAAGCATTCCTAAAATCCACTGATGAGAGAGTCTGGAACTCCGTTGAATATGGATGGGAGAAGCCCACTAATCCTGTGAGTGAATGGCAAACTTCTCAGAAAGAAGTAGCCGCCTTCAATAGTAAAGCCATGAATGCTATCTTTAATGCTATTTCTATGGAGGAATTCAAGAGAATCTCTAGTGTTGAGGTTGCTCACACTGCTTGGAATATCCTTCATACTGTGCATGAAGGCACAAAGGCAGTTAAGATCAATAAGTTGCAACAATTAACAACTAGATATGAAAGTATTAGGATGTCTGATGATGAATCTTTTGATGAATTTTATGCTAAACTTAATGACATTGTTAATTCTGCATACAACTTGGGAGAAGTCTATGATCAATCTAAAATTATTAGGAAGATTCTTAGATCTTTAACTGAAGATTTTAGACCCAAAGTGACTACCATCACTAAGAATAAGGATGTGGACTCCATCCCTGTTGATGAACTTGTAGGATTTCTTCAGTCCTTATGAGTTGGACCTACCTGAAACGAGCAAATCCAAATCAATGGCTCTTAAGTCTGTTGATGATGTTGATGTTGGTGAATTTGATGATGAGCTCTCTACTATAGAGATTGCTTACCTTGCCAAGAACTTTAGGAATTTTCCTTAGAAATAGAACAGAAGGGTAAGAAGTAAAAACACTGATGAACCTAGAAACTTTAGGAAGAATGATCCCACTACGGTTAACAAAATTGAAAAACCTAGAGAAAAAGTAGGTCAATCTTCTTATAATTCCATGGGTCCTCAATGTTTTGGATGTCAAGAGTATGATCACATGAAATCTGAATGTCCAACATTCTTGAGGTCTAAGGGTAAGGGTAAGGCTATGGTTGTAATCCTTAGTGATGACGAAGTTTCTTATGATCAGTCTAGTTGTGATAAGGATGAAAATTTCATTACTTTCACTGCTACTGCTATAATCAATGAAAGTGTGACTGTTGAAGAAAACCCTTCTGATGGAGAACTCTCTGAGGATACAGATCTTCAAGAAGCTTACAATAAACTTTGCAAAGTTGATGCAAAGGATGCCATGAGTATTGAATTAGGCTTAAAGAAAATTGCATCTCTTGAGCTTGATAAGAAAAATTTGCTTGTGAATTTCTTTGATACTACTAAACTTTTGAATAATGTGAAGACTGAGAACATGCTTTTGCTTGATAAAGTTAAATCTTTGGAACATGAACTATCTGTTGCTAGAGAACAAACTAATAGGTCTGCTAATTCCAAACTTGATCAGATGTTGAGTGTTCAAAAATCTCCTTCTTACAAAACTAGTTTAGGTCTTGTAGAAAGCATCAATGTGTTTGCACATAATTCCACAATCTTTGTTCCTTCATCTTCTTTTGAACCCCCTGTGAGTGAGGTTGTCAAATCTCCTGTGCGTGAGGTTGTCAAACCCATAGAAGTTTCACCTCCCAAGAAGATTAGGGTTGATCTGAAGGAGTCTAAACATAAGAAATCTACCCTTTCTGAGGACAAGTCACATGATAAGCCTGCATGGGTTTGTCATTTTTGTGGAAAGTTTGGGCACATTCGTCCAAACTGTTACAAGCTACAAGCTGCTAAGAGAGAAAACAAACCAAAAGTATTTGTGCCTCAAGCACAAGATCCTATGGTACTCATTGGTGAATTGGTAAAGGCTTTAAATCTTTATTCCAATCCTGGAATTAGAAATCATTCCCATGTGAATAAGAACTCAAATACTCGAGGTGCATCTAAAAAGTTTTGAATGCAAAAGGCCTAATCTAATTGAGTCTTTTTGGCATGGTCCTTGTGCTTCGTTGCTCTACTTATTGTGACCATTTTTTTTCTTTGTCTTTAGGATTTGCATTGCATTACATTCATGCATTTCATTCTAGGTTTTTTTTTGTTAATAAAAAAGGGGGGAAGAAGATTGTGTTTTGCATTTATTCTCTTGGTTTTGAAAGCAAGGTTGGTCAATTTATTTTTACATAACATGTCTATGTACCTTGTTTAGCTTAGATGAGTTTATTTCCTGCACTTTATTATTTGAAGTTTTGTAGTGCATGTTGTGTGGGAAGATATTTATAGTTCTTGATCACTTTGTCTTGATCTTCAAGTCACATGTCTTTGACTGTCGGACTTGAACCTTTGGAGAAAGGCATAAATAACTATCTCATCACTATTCACTTGTCAATCATGAATACCTTAGTGCATATCGTAAGATTTTGTGCTCGAGAAAGTGTAGCACATGATCAAAAAGAATATAAGGTGTAGCCTCAGTTTAAATACTTAAAATTGGTGTGTACATTATTGGACTTAATGCTAAATCAAATAAATAAAATTGGTGTGTACATTATCCCGGCTATTTTTAATAAGGTTCTGAACAATTAAAATTTGTGTGTATAATATGAGGCAAAATCAAGAAACTTACATGATTGCAAGCTTATGATCTAGGAGATGTAGGAGTTATAAGATGTAACTCTCTAGGTGATAGTCTCTTTCAAATTCTTTGTGATGAATTTTATAGACTTTATGGTTAACTTCTATTTACATATCACCTCACATGTAACTCAAGTTTTTGCTAATTGCACACACTACACAAGTTACTCTTTGCTAAACTTTGCACATGTTATTGTGTGTGTTTTTGGTCTGACCAACCAAGTTTGAAATGCCTTGAGTTTTATGCAAAATAGATTTGATGCTTGAGAATTCAAGGAGAATGTTTTGAAAATCTTAATTTTGGGAAAACTGGCTTCAAAATATGTGTTTTTGAAAAGCATTTCATCTCATGCTAATGCATTTTATTCATAAAATTCAATGCTTTGAGGAGTTTCTGCAGCAAATTGCTCTATATTTTCAAAAACTGATTTTTTCAGAATTTCTACCAGTCGAACCTGTTTTTCGATCGATTGAAATTGCAATTAAAAATTTTGGTTAGCCTTTGTTTGTTTCGATTGGTGCTCAATTGGTGTTGGATCAATCGAAGCATTTTCGACCAATCGAATATTTTTTTCAATCGATCGAAAATCGTGTAGAGAATTTTTGTTAAAAGACTGATTTTCATGTGTCCAACTCACTTTTCAAAAGTTTTTCAACTTTCTCTCTCTCTCTCTCTATACGATTCGATCAAGGCTCCAATCAAGATTTTTGTCATTTTCCTCTAATCTTTTTGCAACGTTTTCCTCTGCCAAGGCCGGTAAGACCTTCTTACCATTTCTTTTGCATTTTATTTCATGTTCCATGCATAAATTCATGCATTTAAGGGTGATTCTTGGACCTATGCATATTTTGGGGTTTTTGATGATTCAAGCCATATTTTCTTAAATTGATCAATGGGTTTTTGTCATACAATGTTATAATCATGATCTATGATGTTTAACTTGATCAATTTGGTGTTTTATGAGGAATTGAAAATTCTAGGGCTTGTATTTATCCGAATTGGGGTTTTTTGTTCAAATTTAGTTTAATTGATGAAATTGGCTTATTGGCATGTTGGTTTGATGCATTTGATCATTATAAACTGTTATCTAACTTGTGTGATGATCAATTGGTCAATTTAGTAAAATTTCTATAAGTGGTTTTTGAAAATTTTGGAGTTTTTATTATAAACTCTTTGCTCAAGCCAATTTTATGATTCTAAACTTAAAATTGAACTTGTTGTCACTACATTAGAGCATGCATCATGACATTTATTTGTTCATGCATCATATAGATTTTTTTATATATATTTGGTGTGCTAACTTGCAATCTGCCCTTGTGTTTTGTTTTGTTCTTTCTCTTGTGTCTCTGTCCTTACCCTAGCACCATGCCTAGGAAGACTAAAGCCCATAGGACACCCTCCTCTTCTTCTGCTCCTTCCTCTGTGGGCACTTTGTTTCCGAGTGAGAGAAGCCGAAAGCTTTATGAGACTCTTAACCTTAAGAGAAAGATTTGGGCTGAGCGTAAGGTTTTGTTAGATGAGCTAGATCCTGCCATTAGGGCAAACTTTAAGCGTTGAGGCTAGTTGCCACTTTTGGATATTGATTATCCTCCTCCAATAATCCTGATCAAAGAGTTCTACTCGAATCTCTCTATCCACAGCTTTGATTCCATCACTTTAGTAAAGAGTTGGATACGAGGTGTAGAGTTCACCATTACTCCTAATGTAGTGGAGGATGCTTTTGGGGTACCTGTGGTCCAGCATCCTGTTTACCCGTATGTTGAGTCTCCTTTCCTAGACGACATCATGTCATACATCACTAATACTTCTATCCGGTAGGGTTCTGATCCTCAGATCACTTTTGTTGTGCTCAATGAGTCTACCTATCTTATATTTAGGATAGCATGTCATTCCTTGTGGCCTATCTCTCATCTGCACACCATTCCTTTGGAGCGATGTGCATCTTTGTATGATTTTGTTACAGATGCTCCTATTAATTTTCCTCATCTGTTTCTTCGTTCTTTGAACGAAGTTTATAGGAGTTCCTCTACTGCTCATGCTCTTTTTCATCCTGTTTTCATTCAAAGGATTTTGATATTTTTAGGCTTAGATGATTTCCCCGCTTCTGAGCCCGCACACATTAGTGCTCCCATAGGTGCCAATTTTTTTAGGCAGAGGGCTACTTAGATGAGAGAGCACTCTAAATGTCCTCGAGTTGAGCCTTCTGGTACCGCACCCCCTTCTTCTTCTACAGGTTTTACTTCTGATGAGGCGTCTGCTGATCCTATAGGTGTTGCTGCTGCTGCTGTTCCTCCACCATCTACTTCGGATGACTTTGACATTCGTCTTACATTGGAGACTGTCATGATCGTTCAGGTGGCTCATGGTCAGATTTTGGTGGACATGCTTGATGAGCTCCATGCTTTGCTAGCAGATTTGGCACATCTTAGCCGTTCACCTTCGCCACCTTCTTTTGATGATGGATTCTGATTGCCTTTTGGCATTCCGTCACAAAAAGGGGAAGTACTTTTGAGTACATTTTGGACACTTGTAGAGGTTTTTTGTAGTTAGGGGAAGAGATTTTTTTGTGAGCCTGTGGAGATTAGATTGTATCTAGGTGCTTCACTTTGTATTTTACATTTTTGGCTCTTGATGAATTCATGTTAGGAAGAGATACATTTATTTTTATATATGTTTTTTGTTTCACTGCTTATTGGCTTATGTTTATGAGTTATTCATTGATATATGTCTATATTTTGTGTTTTGTGAAATCAAGATATGTCTATATTTTCCACACATACGTTTATGCGTTTTGTTTAGTGTTTCAGGAAATATACAGGTTGATTCAATTGAGCTGTTGTCTACACTTGTAACTGATGGATAATAGTTAGGATTGGATTTGTTATAATGGGCATTTTTTGTAAAGGGTTTTTCATTGTAATCTTTGAGCTTTTGTGTTTTGTCACAGATTGCCAAATGGGAAGTTTGTTAGGTTCTAAGAACTTAGGAACTAATGTATTAGAACTCTAATTTGTATTATTGTCAAACCATGACCAAAACAGGTGTTTAGTCTTGTTTTAGACTTGCTCAAAGTATGTCATTTATGTAAAGTTGGAATCGAGTTAAATGTAGAAGTTACTGTGTAAATCTGCCTGGCTCGATCAATCAAGAAATAGACTCGACCGATCGAAAGTCATGCAGATTATTTTTTTTTTTGCAGAATTTTCAACTTAGCCCTAAACCCATATGACGTGTAAGGTTTTATGTTTTGCCCTAGGTATAAAAGGCAAACCCTAGCCACGTTTTTGTGGTTGCTTATATTGCTGTTTGTGTGAATCTCTTGTGAGATCTAAGAAGTGCTTGCCTTCACACAAGTTTAGGATTATCAAGAAGGAGATTTCTTCAAGAGCTTGATGATCATTTAGTTGCTACCATAAGAGCTTAAAGATACACAAGTGAGAGTACTTGTACTTGCTGGAGAATCCAAGAAAAAAGAAATCTGTGGGCTTGGAGCTTGCACATGGTCGTGTCAGTAAGTTTTCTACTGGTGGGTAGAAATAGGATGTTAGTGGTCTAAGTCGCTATTGTACAAACTTTAATTCTTTCATAGTGAATTCAGTTTTACCTTGAAGATAGTTAAATTAAATCCTCCCTAGGTCTTTTACGGGTTTGGTTTTCCTGAGTCATTATATCTTTGTGTCTTTTTTTTTTTTATATTCCGCACTTTACATTGATATGATTATATGATTGTGTTAACCTAGATCTGGAATTTGGACTAAGTAATAACTTGGCTGATTAACTAGGTTAATCCAATTGTGTTTTAAGGGGTCTAAAAACTTTACACTATTGTTAGTATTATTGAACAAAACAATTTTACTAATGAATCTTTACATGTTATTGGTCAACAGCTTGACCGTATTGAAGAAAAGATTGTTGAAAAAACTGCTGTTTCAAAACCTGAGAAACCTTTAATTGATTTACCCAATCAAAGAGAAAAAATTACTTTCAAAACTTCTCAGAGTAAAACTCTTAAAAGAACTGAAGATCAGAGTAAAACTCTTGAAAATGTTGAAAAAATGCTTACTGATTTAAAAGTTAAAATAGAGCAAACCTCTACTTCTAGAAGTGCTGCTTGTGCTATTTCAAGAAAAGAAGATGAACCTGATTCTCAACAAGATACAGATTCTGACTCTTTATCTTCTATTTCTTACAAAAATATTTTTGATGACGATCTAGCAGAAATCAAAAGACTTATTGGAAAACCCAGTCCCATGTCTTTTACCAAAAACTGGTATTCAAGACCTACTCCTCCTGATATGCAGTTTGAAGAAAGAATTTCTCAAACCCAATTTTTTGTTTTTGCTGATAAACTTTATAAATGGAATATTGATGGTTTGTTTGAACAAGAAATTATTAACAAAATGAGTCATATGTTCATAGTTGCCATTGCATAAATGGCAACATGAATAACCATGATAATCTTGATCACCCTGATATTGTTAATCTGCTTGTGACGGGTTTTTTTGGTACTCTTCGAGGATGGTGGGATTCACATCTCATAAAAGAATCTAGAGAGTCTATTAAACATTCTGTTAAAAAAGATCGTGAAGGTATGCCTATTTTTGATGAAATTGAAAGAGGTATTCCTGATGGTGTTAATACTTTGGTCTATACTATTCTCAAACATTTTGTTGGTACTCCATCTAATGTGTCATCTCGAATTTCTGATTATCTGAATAATTTGAGATGCCCTACTATGTCTGATTACAGATGATACCAAGATGTGTTTATTTCCAAAGTAATGCTCAGGAAAGATTCCATGAAGCCTTATTGGAAAGAGAGGTTCATTGATGGAAAAAATGATTCTATTGATTATGATAATTTAACTTATGGTGATATTTTTAGTACTATTAAAAAACATGGAATCAACATGTGTAATGATGAAAAATTGTTAAAACAAAATTTGAAAAATAAAAAGAAAGCTAAATATGAAATGAGTAATTTCTGTGAACAATATGGTTTACTTCCTATTACCCCTTCCAGGCAAAAAGGAAAAAGTAAACATGATAAAACTTACAAAAGTTACAGCCATAAAAAACATAAAAGATACAGAACCAATTTTGTTAAACCCAATGATTATTACGCTAAAAAGAAACTTGCTTTTAGAAAACATGATTAATAAAGATCAGGTAAAGGTAAATGCTTTAACTATGGCAAATTTGGCCATTTCGGTAAAGACTGTAACCAAAAGTCTGGTAAATTGAAAAATAAATTGAACTTGTTAAACATTAACGATGATGATCAAAATGAACTGTTTCAAATACTTGAATCCAGTGCTTTGTCCGATTCCTTTGAAGAGGATTTCTCCTCCTCATCTAATTCTGCTTATCATTCTTGCAGTAATACTTCTAATTCTCCCAAATTTAAACTTGGTTGTAGAGATTCATGCTGTAATGCTATTAAATCTGTTAATGTGTTAACCAAAGAAGATGAACAAATTATTTATTAATTCTGATAAGTAAAATTGATAATCCTGTGTTACAAAAGGAATTTCTTGATAAGTTCAAACAAAACTTAACAAGAGATAAAAATGTTAAAAAATTTAAATCTACGATAAGTTTTGAAGAAACTTTTGAAAGATTTAATAAAAAGAAAACAAAATAATTAACTGTTAATGATCTTCAACATGAAATTGCTACTGTTAAAAAAGAAATAATTCAATTAAAGAATGATGTCAAAACTGTAAAACATGATAATGTTAATCTTAAACAAGAATTATTGTTACTCAAGATTGATAAAAATCTGGATAAAAACCAGTCTGATAATGATGAGCAAGAAGATGGAGATGGATCCACTCAACAAGCTCCTCTTTTTGGTAATGTTTCTGATAATTTGATTAATTTGATTAATAATCGACTTGCTCTTATTAAACATATGATGCCTCCAAAATGGTTTACTAAAGTCAAAACTGTTGTTTCACATGATTATGCTTTTGATACTATTGCCATAATTGATTCTGGTGCTGATGTTAATTGTATTCAAGAAGGTTTGATCCCTTCTAAATATTTTGAAAAATCTACTGAAAGATTGGTGTCTGCTAATGGCACACAAATGAAAATCAAATATGAATTGAACAATGCTCATATTTGCCATGATGATATCTGCTTTAAGATACCTTTTGTGCTTGTTAAAAATATGACTGATAAAGTAATCCTTGGTTTACCTTTCATTACTACCTTGTATCCTTTCTTTGTTGAAAATGATGGACTTACTACTAATTCTTTTGAACAGAAAGTAAAGTTCAAATTTGTTTCAAAATTTGAAATTGATAATAATGATGCCTTGAGTTTGATTCATGATAAAATTAAACATCTTAACTTCCTTAAACAAGAAGTTAGATACAAGAAAATTATTGAACAACTTGCTGATAAATTATTAAGATCCAAAATTGATAATTTTCAAAAAATATTGATGAATGATGTTTGTTCTGATATTCATAATGCTTTTTGGCATAGGAAGAAACATATTGTTGACCTACCTTATATTAAAAATTTTAGTGAAAGGAATATTCCTACTAAAGCTCACCCTATTCAAATGAATTCTGAAACTGTTGAATTTTGTAAAAATGAAATAAATAATTTGCTCAAGAAAAAACTAATTAGGAACAGCAAGTCTCTTTGGTCTTGTGTTGCTTTCTATGTCTAGAAAAATGCTAAGCTTGAGAGAGTAACTCCTCGTCTTGTGATTAATTACAAACCTCTGAACAAAGTCTTAGAATGGATTAAGTATCTTATTCCCAATAAGAATGATTTAGTAAACAGATTAAGTAATGTTGTTGTCTTTTCCAAATTTGATATGAAATTTGGGTTTTGACAAGTCCAAATTAGAGAAAAAGATAGATATAAAACTGCTTTCGCCACTCATTTTGGTCACTATGAGTGGAATGTTATGCCTTTTGGTCTCAAAAATGCCCCCAATGAATTCCAAAACATTATGAATGACATCTTCAATTCCTTCAGTCACTTTACTATTGTTTACATTGATGATGTCTTGATCTTCTCCAATTCTATTGATGAACACTGGAAACATTTGTACTCATTTCTAGAAACTATTAAGAGAAACGGCCTTGTTATCTCTGCTAAGAAAATCAAAATGTTTCAAACCAAAGTGAGATTTCTTAGCTATGATATTTCTGAAGGACAGACTCGTCCTATTAATAGAGCTATTCAATTTGCTAACAAATTTCCTGATGAAATTATTGACAAAACCCAACTTCAAAGATTTCTTGGTTCCCTAAACTTTGTTGTTGATTTTTACAAAGATTTGAGGAAACAATGCAAACCATTCTTTGATCGGCTGCAAAGTAATCCTCCTCCTTGGACTGACATTCATACTTCCCTTGTTAAACAGATTAAATCTCATGTTAAAACTTTACCCTGCCTTGGTATCCCTACTGTCAATGCTTTTAAGATTGTTAAAACTGATGTCTCTAACATTGGTTATGGAGGTATTCTGAAACAGAAGGTTTTGCCAAACTCTTCAAAACAAATTGTTCGCTTCTACTCTGGGGTCTGGAATGCTACACAATTAAATTATAATACTATAAAGAAAGAAATTTTATCTATAGTACTATGCATTTCAAAATTTCAAAGTGATCTATTAAACCAAAAGTTTTTATTAAGAATTGACTGCAAAAGTGCCAAATATGTTATTGAAAAAGATGTTGAAAATATTGCTTCAAAACATATTTTTGCCAGATGGCAAGCTATTTTGAGTGTTTTTGATTTTGCTATTAAATATATTAAAGGTTCTCAAAATACTATTCCTGATTTCCTTACTCATGAATTCTTGTAGTACCACAATGGCAAGTAGAAGATCCAAAGACAAAAACCTTGTTGAACCACCCAAACATATTGTAAAAAAGGAGCCAATCTCTGCCATTGAAATTGTTAACCGTTTCACCCCCTTAGAAACAATTCCTAAACCCATTTATTCAGCTATTTTAGCCTCTACCTATGATCCTTATGCCTTGACCCCTGTTAACCAACCCGTAAAAGCTATTTACCCCAGAAAATCTAATACTTCCCAATATGTCAAAAAGCAATATTTCCAAAACTTGTTTTTTTATTGAACCAAACAGATTTGCAATCAAGAACCCTTTTCAGATTGCCAAAAGCTATTTTCCTCCAAGATTTCACTGGATTCCAGAACATGGTAATAAAAGGTTGGAATATTATTCTGACATTTTGCGCCAGGAAAAATCCATTGTTATTAATACCATTTTTTATCAGAATGATAAAACAAAAATTATCTGCCACAGTGTTTATTTAAAGAATGTTATTACTGAAGAAAAATGGGGTCCCTCCCCTGCCTCTTTGAGGAAATTACCAAATTCCCCTGTTCCATACTCTTATTATGATTATATTACTGCTTGGTCCAGATTCATGCTCCACTAGAATGACACAATGACTTATTCATGATTTGTTAACTTTGATAAAGAATTTGATGACAATGCCAAATTACCTCTTTGGTTTGTCCAATGGTGGAATCAATTCAGCCATGTTACTGATATTTTCCCTAAGCCATTAATGGCTTCTTATAAGTCTTTTGAGAGTACCCTCAAGACAGATGCTCATAATGCCAAGTTTCCTATTCTCCTGCATTTTGTTAAACAATTTAGAATCCCTTGGATTTTAAAATGGCAATATGAAAAAATGATGATGTTCTTGCTAGATACTGGTATGCTAAATGGTGTGATAAATTTGAATATGTTCAACAGATTATTGATAATGTTACCAGGGAAATGTCTCCCAGACCTTTCCCAAAAAGCATTCTCCTGCGCATCTGGTCGGTAGTACTAATTCACCCTCTACTTCTTCCACCAAAGCTATTAAGAAGACTTCTCCTTTTGATGACTTAAGTAAGGAAGCTTTATGTGTTCTCCTAGAAAGGAAGATCAAAGAAGAAGTAGCTGCTGCCAACAAAAGCTCAGAAGAGGAGGGCTCTATTGCAGAGAGTCCTTATTACCCCTATCCCCAACCATATCCCAAAGATTGGTTCAGACATGATGAAGAATATGATGAAGAAAATGCTCCTGATCTAGGAGCAAATTGATAATTTTCATATTTGCCTAGCCTGCACAAAGACCACTATTGCTTTGCCTACTGCTTTCACTGTTGCTTTACCAACTAAGGATGACTCTTATGTTGACTATTTTTGGCACGCCATGCCAAACACTGATGATGTATTCACTTATGGTGAAGAGAATTTACTATTGCTTTACCTACTACTTTCAAAGATGCTGGCCCCACCGACTCCATTAGTGTCCATTGATGTTCCTTCTTGTCTGGCTTGCACAAAAACCAATATTGATGATATATTCACCTATAGTTAAAGGTATTACTGTTGTTTTACCTACTGGTGATGATTCCTCTGTTAACTACTTTTGACACATCATGCCAAACTACCAAGACCAAATTTTAGGAAAAGCTTCTAGATTTGGCGCTCCTATTACTCCTGTTACCTCTCACGGGTCCTGATATGAATAATGAAAATGTCACTATTCACTTTTGACTATTACTTTATTTACCTATTTAAAAGGGTTGTCCCTTATTGCAATTCAGAACTTTCTTAAGGATTAAATCTTCCTCTTAGAAATTCTCACTAATATCAAAGCTTGTAACTCATAACTCATAACAGTTCTCAAGCCTTGCTGCTTATCCTGTTGATTTTGTTATTCAAACTGATTAGGTCTCTCTTAAGTCTTGGTATAGTAGTTGTGTGAAACCAACAAACTAATTTTTTTTTTAACAAAATTTAATAAAATTCCTCTGATCACAGTATGCAATACCTAATCTTTGTTTTTGTTTTTTGTTTTTGTTTTTGTTTTTTTCTGAGAACAGTACGCAGTACCTGATCTTTGAGTTTTAAATCAAATATATATATGAATCCATCATTTAATGCTTGTGATGGAATCGTTACATTATAGTTCCTCGTCTATTTCAGACGTGAATATGAGGACTGTGCCAGAGATCTAACAAAGTAACTTACTCAACATCTTCCCTCAAGAGTTGATACTTACGTGGCGTCAACAATACAAGGTTGACAGCTGAAGTACATCACATAGTCATTGGATTTGGCTATAACGTGATGTCGTGATGTTAGCTGAAATTCAGATGACCTCAGTCTTATTTTAGATCCTGCAGCTTCATGATGTTCTTAGAACACTCGGCTCATTTTATTTTCAGTTGCTCAAACTTGAATTTCACCACTCTTTAGTTCAATCATTGTTCTTTATGAGAGCACCCACGATGTTATAGCTCACTCATCTTCAATTGAAGTCACCTCTAGCCCTCCCATGTTATGGATTTTAAATGCTTTGGATGAACATGATCAAGAATATATAACATTTAATATTTAACCTGTAGCATACTCACACAAATATTCCTTGATTGAACTTCATAATTCAGTCATGGTTGCTACTTGCTTGCCTTGTAGCCATCTTAGCTTGTAATTTTTTTTCCTTTGGTTAATACATAAATAAAAACAAAAACAAAAACTCATGCTCAATAAGCTGTTGGGCTTAGAACATGTGAATGTCGAGCATCTTAGCTATATTTTCACTCTATTTTGAAAGTAAACAACTACTTTTACATTTTGCCTATTTCACTTTTTCAAATACACTTTCTAACAGACTCTTTATTATTTCTCAATCTCGTTTAAATATTATTTCTCCATTCATTCTTTATTCATTTTTTAATCTTCCTTTATTCATTCCTAACCATAGGAATGTTCATTGATCGGGCCGGGTTGGGTTTGTGCCCAACCCAGACTTGACCAAAGAATTTCGGGTGGATAAAACGCAACATAAAACTAACCCAGAAGATCTCGTCAGATTAGCTAATTTGAGTCTTGTTGAATTCGGGTTTTATCATTAGGGCTGATATTTGGCTAGATCCATCAAGATCTAGCTGATATTTGGCAAGATCCATCAAGATTTGGTTGAGACCGTCGACATCTAGCCTAAATTTTGTCGAATAATGATGAGATCTCTACGGATCTCGATAAGAACTCGTTGGATCTAGTCCAAAATGCTTGAAAAATCATCAAAAGAATTGATGTATTCGGCCAGATCAAGTTCCACATGTTTTGAAATAGGAGGCTCGTAATCAACTTGTAGGGGTTGTGTTTAGGGAGGTTGGGACCCCTGTCCGATCGCTGGAGTTGTTGGATTGGGTGGCAGTGGGTCGAGTATGGGCAGGTGGATGGGTTTCATGGACACCCCTACCGAACTATTATATTTTATTTTAAATTGCCAATAGTTGTATTTTTTTAAGTCTCCCAAAGATCATATTTTCTAATAATCTCTTTTTTTAGCATACATATTTTTTAAGATTTCAATTATTTTAGCCTTGTGCAAGTCCTTTAAAAATTCTATGTACTTTGATATTAATCAAATCTATGTTACTTTTTTTTGTCAAACAAAATTGGGATACCCATCCCAAAAAGACAAACAAACAAACAAAATTGGGATCCAATGCAATAGCTAGGGCTATTGCATCATACAACACCTCTCACATCATTTTCACTTTTTCAAAATTTTTAATTTTTTTTTTTAAATCTGAACATTTTTACCTTTTTAACTTTCTTGATCCAATAGTTAGTAGTAAAAGTTAACTTTTTAAGTTTTAATACAAATTCATTTGTTCATTAATTTTCGGGTAAATTGCAAATTACAATCCTAAAATTCAGAGGTGATTGGATTTTACACACCAAAGTTTTAAATTTTAAATTTTACCTCCTGAATTTCGGTGATACTTGGGTTTTATGCCCTGACATTTTAGAATTTAGATTTTACCCCCTATGTTCTAGAAGTGTTTGGATTTTACTCTCTAAAATTTTAGGGTGTTTGGATTTTACATCCTAAAATTTCAAAAATTGGGGTGTAAAATCTAAACAACTCTAAATTTTATGGGGTAAAATCCAAGTTCTGAGACTTCAAGATGAAAAATTCAAACACCCCAAATTTCAGAAGATAAAATCTAAAGTCTAAGGGGCTATTTGACAGCTTTACTCAAACACAAAACTACACATTTTAAACATACTAACACACTTTTTCATACACTTTTTCACCTACACGTATATCAAAAACACTCAAACAACCTTACTCAAACTCCTCTATCAAACACCACCTAAAACTTCAGACTGTAAAATTCATTCACCTCCAAACTTTAGGGATGAAATTATCAACTTACTCTTAATTTTTTAGAATTCAGATCCTCTAGATTTCCTAAGGTACTCTACTAATAAATTTCCTTATATCTTAACCACTCTTTAATGATTTAATGGTCAAGATTCTGCCATGTCATCATTCCACTAACAATAATCTTAATTGTTTTGTTTGCAAAATTATTTTATTATTTTAAGGAAATTGTTAGTGCAATGTTGACATGATAGAATCTTGTCCATTAAATTATTAAAAAATAGTTAAAATTTAAGAAAATCTACTGACAGGGTGTCCTGACAAATCTAGAGGCTCTTAACCCATTTTTTTATTTTATCTTTATCTTGGCGGTGAAATTTACCACTTTCCAAGTTTTCTTAGTTCTTGCCATAAAGATAAAAATAAAAGAAAAAAACCCCGCATAGGGTCATTATCTTTAACAGTTAACACAGAGATAGAGAGAGTCCTGGAGCGATCGGTGTTAAGCGTGCAAAGCCGCATCGTCCGCTCCACTGTCCTTCTCGCCACCGCCAAGAACAATGTCAATGGCCAATTCTCGGTCATTGTACCGTACTACCATCCGGTTTTCCCAAACCCTTCGCACCTTCTCTACCACCACCACCCCCAAGCCCTCACATCACAACCACCACCAACAAAACCACAAGTTCCTAGACTCCCATTCCTACGTCGGTAGCTGGTGGAACTCCGATCGGCCACGGGACCCCAAGGTCGCCGAGCGCAGGCTCGCCATGCTCCGCCGCGACTACGCCAAACAAGTCAAGCAGGTCCGCAAGGAGTACATCCGCGAGGTCGAGCTCATGCGCCTCGAGCAGCAGCGCAAAGACGAGGCCAGGAGAGAGGCACTTCGATTAGCCAATGAGGAAAAGAAAAAGCTTAAAGCCGAGGCCGCTAAGCTCCGAGCTCATGAGCGCGAGCTCGCCGAGAAAGAATTCCGCCAAACCCTAGTACGTCTTCTCTCTCTCTCTCTCTCTCTGTTATTATCTTAAATTCTTTATTTTGTGTTTGGTTGCTAAGGAAATGTTGGAAAATGCGGGGGTGTGAATTGTGAACCTCTTTACAGAGTTTAAGTTTTTTGTTTGTTGTGATTTATGTTTGGTTGCTGAGAAAATGTGGGAAAAGAGTTTTGAATATTTGAATTCATGTTTGGTTGCTAAGGAAATGTTGGAAAATATGGGGATGTGATTTATCATTTATGTTTGGTTGCTGAGAAAACGTGGGAGAAGAATTGTGAATAAGTTGAATTGTAGGTTTGTTCATTAGTTTGGACAGAACTTTACGTACAAAATTCAGTTACCATTTTGGAGTCTTACCAAGTGTTTGTTGTACAAATGCAGTTGAAGGAAAGAGCTGAGAAGCTTGAGAATTGGAGGATGAAAGAAACAAAGAGGGAAGAGAAGAAGAAAGAGAAGAAAGAGCTGCTGCACCGGAAGAGTTCCTTGTGGATTGACGAATCTGAATTGGAAAAGAAGATACTTGAGGCTATTGTTGATACTACACCCCTCTGATTCTTTCACTTTTCATTTTTGTATTTTTGGATGGGAATACTTTTTTTTCTTTTAGTTGGAATAATGTTTAAGAAGCATAAAACAATCAAGGCTTTGTCCCTTTTTTGCTAACATTTTGGAGCCTCAAATCATTTTTGTGCTAGAATATGTAGCTTAGTCATGTTTTTTGTATCGGTGTTCGTCAAAGTAGCCTTGCTATATGCGGCTTTGTTTGAAATAATATTTTAGCTTAATAGATTGAAGAGGTTTCTTTTTCAGAGAGAGGTGGGGGCTTGTTTTCTAGGTATTAAGTTCTCTTTCTTTTGGCAATGTGAGTGTATGGACTTGGTGGCTTTTATGAACATATAGATCATCCCTTCATACTGATCGGTGGGGCTTATAATACCTGATCCAGTGGCATAGAACTATATATATAATTCTATCTGGCTGTGCATGTGCTAATAGATTTTTCCGCTATGGGTGCTTCTGTTGGCCCTTGCTTTAAGTGCCTGCTTTACCTTGGATCCTGTGGAACCAAAAGAAATGGTCAAAACACATCCATAAAGAGGCATCGGTGGCCTCTTCTCTTGAGCGGTTGGGGATAGAGGAACGGAGAAGCTGGAATGTTAATTTATTCGAAGACCTAATGATTGGGAAATGGGTGGGGTGGATGGTTTTCTCCGTACCTTGGGTTAAAATCTACCTCCCACTGAAGGTGGAGATCGTATGAGGTGGAAGTTGACAAAGAATTGGAATTTTGATATCCGATCGTTTTACAATAAGTTGAGAAGTCTCTTGCCCATTATTTTCCCCTAGAAATGTGTTTGGAAGGTTAAGCTTCTTCGGCGTGTTTCCTTCTTTGTGTGGACTGTGGTATGGGATAGGATCCTTACTGGTGACAATTTGGGAGGTAGAGGGTTGGATTTTGTTGACTGGTGCATCATGTGCCACTGCAATGGAGAGACGGTGGATCGTTTGTTTCTTCATTGTGGCAAGGCTTATCGGTTGTGGAATTTGGTATTTAGATCTTTTAGGAACTCTTGGGTCTTGCCAAGATCGGTTGCGGATACTCTTTTTAGGTGGTGGAATTGGCCTGGAAAGCATTTGTCTATTATCTAGAATTTGGCTCCATTGTGCTTAATGTGGTGCCTTTAGAGGGAGCGAAATAGGAGGACTTTTGAGGACATGGATAGCTCGAATGATCAGCTGTTGGCTTCTTTTAGTGGCTTTATGTTTGATTGGTCTAGGGCTTAGGGACTCACCTCTAGTGATTCTCTCCCTATGTTCCTTAGCTCACTCCTATATAATTTGAATCTTTTCTTTTCTTTTTTCCTTCTTCTCTCTCTTTCCCTTTGTATTTTTCTCTCTGCCCTATGTTTTTTTATGCATAAGGTAGTGTTCTTGAATATATTCCATTATCACTAATAAAAAAAAAGGTATAAATTTTTTGTCAACTTGGATTATGCATCATTTTTTTTTTTTTTGAGAACCAAGATTATGCATCATTAATAATGGGAATATTATTCTAAAAAAAGATTGCTTTTTATCATTAACCTTATCACTCTCTTATGTGCAATCCTTCCCATATGGTATTCTATAATCAAAAGGTCTTTGCTTTTCCTGACTTGGATATTCCTTTGAAACGATAACATTTCTTTGTCTTTAGAAGTTTTGGTGAAATGCATTATATTAAGTGATGAGATGATTTGGTTTTGCTGTCACATTCATCTAATATCTGAATAGAGTATTTTAATAGAGATTTTCGTTCCATTTTTTTAATTCTATATTTTTAAATTGATTTTTTTGAAAAAATTAATTGGAAGTGTATTACTGAATCGTTCAGGGTTGCTTTCTTGAATAAGGAGTACTAATTCTGTGGAAGCACTCCCAGTTGCTAAAGTTTCTTAACCATGCCTGTGTAATGTGTCACTTCTTGCATAATAATGCTTTTGAGCTTGAACACTATGGCTGTTTCATAGGTCTTTCAGCATGTGAGTGCATGTACCTGGTAAATATTATGAAGATATAGCTGATCCCTTCGTACTGATCTAATTTTTATTGAAAGAGTGAAGAACAGTGGAGCTTATAATATTATCCACATTTTCACAGAACTAAGTATATAACTCATCTGATTGTGTATGTGTTAATAGATTTTTCATGTAAGATTTTATATATACCTTTTGTAATTATCAAAATTATAGAACTTAGTGGAGAGGATGGGAGAAGTTGGGCAGAGCAGCAGTTGCATATGTTGATTGATCAGTATGTTCAAGCAGAGAAGAGTTTGTCATGCATTGTATGTGATGCTTCTCCTGTTTCAGACAGTTTGCATCAGTGGATGTCGCTTCCCAATTATTTGTTTCTTTCACTGTTTTCCGCTATTTTATTTTTTATTTATAAATTCTGTTCAACTCTGTACTTCCAAGTTGTGAAGAGCATTGTCATGTATCTTCCACATTAGTGCAGGTCATGTTTCAATTCTGCTTTTGAGCTTTTATTGAGAGTATGGGCAGTTTCACGGGACCTAAAGGTTTGCATTTTTTTTTTTTTTGGGTTCTTTTGCTGGTATTCTCTCGCTCTATACACTTTTTGAACCTTCATCTTGAAATTACAACTATACCTTGGTATTAGTTATGTTTCCATTTGTATTTGTTACCATATCTTACCTTGACAATTTTTTTCTCCCTGCTTTAAAACTGGTCTGGTGCTAATTTATTCTTACTCTGTTGTATTTTTTTTGGATGTTTCATCCTTCTCTGCTTAACATTGAGTCATGTGCAGTCACATTTGGTAGAGTTGAAATAATACGTCTTCCTCTTTCCTATCATGTTGTTTTAAAACTTTTCTTTTGTTTAAATTGTGTTATTGATTTTGCAGTTTGATGTTGAAAGAATGCTTCTCTGAAAAGTTGAATCATCACTAGAAAAAAATGTCTTAATGTACATGAAATTTTATGCGCGTGTTATACTACTTTTTTTTTTTTTTTTGGTTTTAAACTTTCTAGCAATCTTATAATGTTTTTATCTGGCTGATTGGTTGAATGTCCTATACATGTCTTCCATTATTTTTAATTTGCTTGGATTTTTTAGCAACTTACCGAAGTGATTGGTTTTGTTATTTCACTTAATTTTTGTTTGAAATAGGTTTGCATATCTTCTGCAGAAGCCTTAGGTCAGATGGTTGGCCTTATCACCTGGACACAATTAAAGTCAGCTTTACCTAGACTTGTCCCTACAATTATGTAATTGTAAGATTTGATACATTAATAATGCTTCGAGTTTTATGTGTATGATGCTGCACTGTGTATATGTTGTTTCCTATCTTTGGTAGAATAGTTTCCTGAATTGGGGTTATACGTATATATTCTCAAAAACCTGCACATAGAAAACCCATCAACAATATCATGCATATGCATGAAAGTCAAAAGGGATGACATTACTATTTTCTGTGCATCAGGTATAAAAAAGATCACGATGTCGCCTTTGTAAGGAATAAAAATTTTCTCATGAGCTCCTTTTGTTCTTACTAATGGGTGCTACATAGGGCCTTATAATCGAGTTTATGATTTTATTTTATGATGAACTGACGGTCTTTTCCGTTTAAACTTTGTCATGTTGACATATCTGGAAGGAAAAAAAAAACCCTTGATCGCAGTAGGTATAGGTGTTTTCTTAGGAATGGGGAGGATGTAGAATTCATGTTGTGGGTTTTTAAGAATTTAGAGGATGCTCTATATGCAAATACTTGGTATAAGCTCTTCTTCTATGTCTTTCCAGGCTTTAAGTATGTACTGTAACAATAAACAGCTATTCGGTCTCAAAACACTTTACAAATTTTACATACAGAAATAATTTTTTTGGTGCTGGTTTATTCTTGTGATGGCTTGCAGGAGCTCACAGTTATCCTATCGAGTCTGCTCCCTGTAGTTTCCATTAGTAGTGACAGCAAAGAGCACTCTGATTTCTCAATGGCATTGAAGATGTAATTACCAATTCTGTTTTGTGTAAATTCTTTCAATATAAGAACTTCCATTTCTTCTAGTTAGTGTTGAAGTCCACTACTTTTTCAAGCTTTCAAATTTATTGAATTTATGAGGGTTTTTGTCTCCTTTAAATTAATTTTAGCCAGTGGTTTGACTTTTTTTTCTTATTCATGGGACTGGCGGCAAGTTATTATTTGGTTCAATTCTGAAATTTTTGTTTCTAATATTTCCTGTTTTCAATTGGAAGGATTAACATCTCATTTTCTTCTCCTGGTTTCCCTGCTACCCCCCTTCCTTGGCATTTTTATTACTAAACAGTTGAAGCTATGCTGATGGATGTTATTTCTTGCCTTAAGCGGTGTTTATCATGTCAGTGTGCTGTCTCATATTTGATGATGATAGTTATTCTAATTTGGCACTGGACATCTAGATTTTATATTTGAATGCGTGTTTGCTTTGTGACAGACATATAATGAAGTTCCGTGCTCCAAATCCAAGTTATCCCACTTCAATTTCCATGTGAAGAGGCGGCAGGAATACCAGAAGGATGTGGCAATCTTGACAAGCTTCCTTCTATAGAATTGGGCACAAGTTTCTTCACTTCAACATGGATGCTACTTCAACCAGTGGAAATTTTGTTTGAGAAGCTGACACCATAACCAAGCTGCATAATCTCCAGTTTGTGCTTGCCTTGACAAGTGATATTGCTCGCAAATTTCACATTCCAAGGATTTCTTTCCTCGGATGAAGTTGCTTTTGACTCTTGTTCTTTCAACCTTTGTGTTCACAAGGCTCAAGAGAAGATATCCTCTGAGTCAGAGTATTTTGTCGTGCCTTGCTTGCCTGTCCATGTTGAATTTACTAACTCCTAACTGCTTGTTCCTAGAGATTCAAGAATGAAGAAACTTAGTGAGCAAATAGTAGCGGGTAGCTTAGCCTCATATGGGGTCATTGTAAATACTTTCGAAGAGTTGGAGTCAGCATATGTCAAAGAATACAAAAAAGCATGGGAAGAGAGAGTCTGGTATGTTGGCCCTATTTTGCTTTGCAATAAGGAGCACTTAGATATGGCTGGGAGAGGTAACAAGGCCTCCATTGAAGAGTATCAATGCAAAAAGTGACTTGATTCCTGCTCTGTAGTCTATGTCTGCCTTGGAAGACTGTGATCTAACACCTTCCCAACAGATAGAGCTTGGGTTGGATTTAGAAGCGTCAAACAGACCATTCATTTTGGGCTGTAAGGGAAGGAAATGAGTCGAAAGAATTGGAAAAGTGGGTTTTAGAAGAGAGGTTTGAAGAAAGGATCAAAGGGAGTGGCCTTTTGATTTGTGGTTGGGCTCCACCGTTATTCATATTATCACATCCTTCAGTTGGAGGGTTCTTTACACATTGCGGTTGGAATACAACCATAGAAGCAATATGTTCTAGGGTGCCAATGCTTACTTGGCCATTATATGGGAACTAGTTTATCGATGAGAAATTAATAGTGCAAGTACTAAAAATTGATGTGAGGCTTAGGGTGGAGGATCCTTTACAGTGGGGTGAGGAGGAGACGATTGCAGTGTTGATGAAGAAGGAAGATGTTAAGGGGGTTGATGAAGAAGGAAGATGTTTAGGGGGCCATAGACAGGCTAATGGACGAAGGAGAGGAAAGAGAAGAGAGGAGGAAAAGAGCTAGAAAGCTTGGGGAGATTGTGAAGAGAGATGTTGAAGTTGGGGGATCTTCTTACTTGTACTTGACCCTGCTAATTCAAGATATATGCAACAAGGTTATGGCAAATCAACCTAACACACTTATATAAGAGATAGAGTTTTTTCCCCTTCACCTCATGTAAAGTGTGCAATTTGTTATAGGTAATTTGCTTTGGTTAAGTTCAAAGACATCCTTTTTTTTTACACCGTAGTTGGCACTATCCTAGATGTGAAAGAGGCTAGGCATGCATTACAGTGCAATAATCTTTCACTTCACATTGTTTCATCAACAACTTAGTGCCATAGTCATATACTCATATTACTAAAAGAACCCTTTTTTTTTTGTTGGTAATATGGATTTTTTTTGGTAGGTGACAACTGACAATGGGCATTAAGTTAGTTCACATGCTATCTAAAAAAAAAAACATACCTGTTGTAAGTTTTGATCAATTTAACATTAAGTTTGCTCCATGTATTGTTGATTAGGTCCTAATAATGGGTGTATTTGTGCATCTAATAAGATTGAATTTTATTATGCAATCAATTGACTTTTTATAGAGAGTTGAGCCATTTTTAGTATAAAATAGTTGCAAACCCACGTAATGTGTAGGAATATATTATTACTTTGAAATTGTGGTACGATGTATGATATGTTCTCTCTAAAAATAAAAAAAAATTCTAAAATTATTTTTTATCTATCCATCTTTACATATATATCATTTTAATATTTTAGGTATGTTTGTTTGAAATTATTTCTTTTTGAGATGGTCCATATTTTTCTAAATTATATTATGGTACGTTGTGTTTTCCTTTTTTTTTTTCTTTTTTTTTTCTTACAACTAAATTCTTTAAGTTTTTTACTCAAAAAAACATTCTTTAAATTTCAAATATATTATTCAAATTTCTCATTTCTTAAATAAAATATCATGATAATCAAAATTCATCACAAAATTACACTTGATATCACTCAAATAGCTGAGAAACACATTTAAATACATAGCAAGATTGTATTTTAATATAAATTATAATTTTCACTTTCAAAGTAACTACGTATTATGTCAAACAAAAATCAAACAAAAGCTATGAGATGGAGAGAGAAGGCTTGTGATGGAGAACTCAAAAATACACCTAAGATAGTATATTAACCCAAAATAGTGTTTTTAAAAAAATATAATGATTCATCAATCTAAAGTTAAGTTGCAAGAAAGAATAAATAATTAAGAAAGAGAATAATCACATTTTTCGGGAGAGGCCTGAATTGGATAAATTTATAGAAAATAAGATGAGAAGAAGAATAGTCAAAATAAAATATATAGTCACACCAAATTATCCAACTTATGTTATGTAATTGAATAACATTATATTCTTATTTTCTATCTTTATAATGCAATATGATAGCATTTAACAATAAAAAAAAATAGCAACTTGAAAACACAAAATCAAAAAGTTTAGAGTGTGAAATTCAAGTCAATCCTATTTATTTTTCTAGTGGTAGGCATTAACCTAAAGTAGAGTTTTAAAGAACACAAGTTCATTAACCTAAAGTAAAGATATAAAATTTCTCAAAAAAAAAAAAAAAGTAAAGATATAAAACATAAATAAATAAATAAAAAAGAATTTAAAAATCCACACAAAAAAGAAACACATATATGAGAGAGAGAGAGAGAGAGAGAGAGAGAGAGAGAGAGAGAGAGAGAGAGAGAGAATAATAGTAGAGTTATAAAGAACATGGAAATTCATCAATATAAAGTAAAGATACAAAAAAAAATTAAAGAAAAAAAAACTACCAAAAAAAAAAAAAAAAAACACAAGAAAGAGAGAGAGTAATAATTTTTTGTGTGATAAAATATGTAGAGTGAAAGAGATTAGCAAATTTATAATAAGTGGATAAGGATAATAATAGTCAAAATAAAAGGAAGATGAAAGGATAAAAGAAAAGGGATATTAATGTTAATAGTAGTGGGGAGATGAAAAGGTAAAAGAAAAATCGGAAAAAATATAACCGTAAACTACAAAATTAATAAATAAATAAATAAGTCAAGAAATAAAAAGAGAAATTATTGAAAATACGTAAGTGATATAGTTGCTGGCATGGCTTAACAGAAGCTTAACAAATATAAATGCTACGCTTCAACTTTTATATATATATATATATACATATATAAAATATATATAGATGACATTTGCTTAATAGTTTTTGTACTTCCTAATGCAATTAAAACCATTTTGAAACCTCTTGAAGAGTGGATAAAGACACCCATTAATCAAAACCTAGTTAACTCAACGTCAGCACACCAATCAACTCCATACTTTTTTTTTTTTTTTTTTTTTTGAGAAACCAATCAACTCCATACTAAGTGCATAATTAGCTTATAAACAAATCGTTTCCGTAAAAGTAGTAGCTTTAGAGACTGGCAATTTGCTTCTATAAACAAAAAGAAAAAGAAAAAGAAAGAAAAATTTGCAATCAGTTGCAACTTGCTCCTTCTCTACAACCAAAACGCAAAGCCAAAAGACATATAAAAGTCATGGCCAGCTTGCATCAAGCATGATAATACAAACAATAAAAGGCATCGATATGCTCATCACTGTCATCTGTATGATTATCACATAATACTGAATATAATAAGAAGAATACAAAAGAGACACAAAAAGAAGCTCTACAGTATTCATCTAATAAATTTGAACCTAAGCCATTTCAATTTCAATTTCTTCAACACTCACAAAAACTGCAATGGCATTTCAATTCCACCAGCTTCACTTTGTTATGGTACCACTACCATGCCCATGACGCTTTATTCCCATGACTTACATGGCCAGACTGTTCGCATAATGCGGTATTATCATTACGATTGTAACCACACCTCTTAATGCCATCTGAATCTAACCAATCATCAACCGTCCCATTGATTTTGGACTCTGATGCAGGGCATTTCAAGTAGCTATATCCTAATCCTCTTGTAACTAGTTAGTTAGTTAGGTAGGTATTTTTAAGCATTACCCTATAGGATTTAGACACTTGTCAACTATCTTGAGTCTGCCAATGCCAAATAACTAGTATAAGTAGTAGAATGTAAGCTCTTTGTAAATCATTTTTTGGTATGTGAATGAAATCTATGAAGCACAGATGCGACTGGGAGGGTGCCGCACCGGAGTCCGACTCGGCGTCCGACGCTGTTACCCGCACGTCGAAGCTGACTCTGAGTTTTTTTTTTTTTTTCACAGATTTGCACCGAATCTGCTCGATTCACGCTGAATCAGCTTCGATTTGCGTCGAACCCTGCAGATTCGGCCAGAATCAAGCCATATCGGCCGAAACGTACCGAAATGGCCGAAACAGGCTGAAATCCGCCTTGAATCACGTCGGAACAGCCGAAATCGGCTTTGAATGAGGCCCAAACATCCTAAATCTATCCTTCCTTAATTTTATTCTGAATATTTGTTGCTTCTTTTGTGTTTTGTGTTTTGTGTTTTGTTTTGTGTTGCTTGCTTTCTTCTTTCTTTGTTTTATGAATCAAGACATAGTAATGTGTTTTTTAAGAATATTTTAATAGTAAAAATATATAGAAAATATAAATAAAAATATTTTTAATAATTTTTTAATCACCGCACCCTACTGCACCAGCACCCGCACCCACACTCGAATCCGGAAACGCACCCGTGCTTCATAAATGAAAATAAGCCTTGACAGCTTTTACTTGAGAACTTAGTGTTCTTGTAGAGGTGCCTAATCACCTACCAATTGGTTCTAAGCAACCCTCATTCCATCTAGTTCTAATTCATATTACAGCCCATCATATATTCCCTGCATTAGACTCCCTATACAACTAGTCTAACTCCAATTGCCACTCCATGAGGCCGGCTTGCCAGAAGGATGTGAAAACATCGATACAGTCCCCTCACGTGGCTTAGGAATTTCTTTGATGTTGTTAGTAAGTTACAACAACCACTAGTCCAAGCTGCATAATAGCTGATAAGAATCTTGCTTGGACATGTGATATTGCTACCAAGTTTGATATACCAAGACTTTTATTTGATGGAGCAAGTTGTTTCAATCTCGTCTTGTCATAATATACTTGCATCCAAGGTCAATGAGAGTACTAGTGTCTCTGATTTAGAGCCTTTTGTTGTGCCTAGTTTGCCTGATCAAATTGAATTAACTAGAGCAGAGTTACCTACGAACTTGAATACAAGCTTGAAGGATTTTAAAGATCTTCATGAAAAGAAAAATAATTCTGAAGAAGGAGCTAATGGGGTCATGATTAATAGTTCTGTTGACTAGGAACCAGAATAACAGGGTATCATATGACACATGGAGATAAGAGTTTGGTGTATTGGGCCGGTTTCACTTTCCAACAGGGCAAACTTGGACAAGGTTTAGAGAGGTAACAAGTCCTCAATTGGTGAAAACTAGTGCCTCAAGTGGCTTGACTTGTGGCCTCAAAACTTTGTTGTTTATGCTTGTATTGGAAATCTTTCTCGCGTTACATTATTACAACTGATAGAGCTTGACTTAGGATTTGAAGGGTGTGACCAATCATTCATCTAGGTGATTAAAGAAGATAAAAATGGGGAATTGGATAATGGAGGATGGCTTTGAAGAGAGGACAAAAGCAAGAAGCCTCTATAATCTGGGATTAGGCTCCACAAGTACTAATCTAGTCACACCTTGCAATCGGAGGATTTTTGACAAATTGTGGTTGGAATTCAATGCTTGAAGCGGTTTATGCTAGTGTGCCAATGGTAACATGGCCTATGTTTTTTGCTTACCAATTTTTTAATGAGAATTTGGTGAGAGAGTGGGGCTAAAATTGCTATTCCCTTATGTGGTGTTTGGTACGAGGGAATCCACATTATTTTTGGTATCTAGATTCCTAAGAGCATCCACATCAGTTGGTGGATACTCTTCTATAATACAAAAATTCTTCCATTTTACACATTTTGGCCAAAAAAACACCCACATCAGTGAGTGCAAAGCTGTGCAAAATTGTGAAAATTCATCCACAAGCTACAGTAACCGTGTAAATATACACGGCTACTGTAGCTCGTTCATTCATTATTTTATCAATTTTCGGTTTGCTAGATTTTTTCTTTCTTCCCCGTGCTCAACAACCTCAGTAACGTCTCTCCTCATCTTCTTCTTTTTCCTCATATGCACACAAACACACCCACACACAAACACATCCACACAGACAAATCAACACAGAGATACACTTGCTCAGGAAAAAAAAAAAACACAGAGATACACAAACACAGATCGGAACGATCGGTGCTTGTGGAACGATTGGTGCTTGAATGGATCGGAGCTCGTGGGTCTTGCCTGATCGGAGCTAGGGAGATCTCGGATCTAATCGGGGCTTGTGGATCGGAGCTAGGGAGATCGATGCTTGTGGATTAGGGGTGGGAGATCGGTGCTTGTCGGTGGTGGAGGAGAGAGGGAGGGGTGAAGAGGGAGGGGTGAAGGAAAGAGGGAGGCCGAATTGGTGGAGGACTGAGGAGGCGAGCTGGATCAACGGCAACAGCCGGCTGGGTGAGGCGGCTATGAGGGAGAGAGTTAGGGAAGGAGAGGAATGGGTAAGACTATTTTTTGATACAGAACGGGTGAGACTTGAGAGAGTTGAAAAAGTAAAATGGTAGAGGAACCGGTGAGAGAGTGAGTATTAATAAATAATAATAGTAAAACAATAAATAATATTATTTAATTAGAATAGATGTGTAAAATAAATAAACTGATGTGAGTGTTTTGAAAATGTAGTAGTGTAAAATAGAAAAATGAGGTTTTTAGTGTAAAATAAACGAAAATTTTAAACGAACTGATGTAGTTGCTCTAAGAATGTAGCTATTCCTATGTTTGGTTTCAATGGAAATCTCTTAAGATTCCTAGGAATGTGAGATGATAATGTTTGGTTTATTCACAAGAATCTTAAATGAATTATTTGTTTTTCTCATTCTATCCTTAGATTTGAATATAAACAACCAAATTCTTTAAAAAAAATCTTCCTCTAAATAAATAATGAAAAACCAAATATAAACTATTAATTATGACAAATTCATTAAAATTATAGTCTAACATTTCAAAATGACAAGTAAAATACAAAAATAACTATTTAAATTCTCAAATGCTTTTATTCTTAATGATAATTTTTAAAAGAGTTTAATCCATAATAATTTGTTTTATATTTTATCTTAATTGCTTAAATGATAAGAAAAAACTATTAAAATTGTCAATTTATAAAAAATACAATTTCTTTTAAGTTTGGGAATCTGGATTCCTACCTATTTTAAAGAGAATCCACATTCCTACTGAGAGGGGTTTAAGGGGGAATTTAGATTTCCCTGGCATCTGATTCCTTAACGTGATTTGCAACCAAACATGAAAATCTTTAAGCATTCCTGAGAATCCTAAAACATTACCCGTACCAAACATCACATTAGGGGATGAAGAGTAGTCTGGGGTATTGGTGAAGAAGGAGAAAGTTAGGAAGGCTATAGGAAAGATAGTAACCGAAAGGTAAAGAAAGGGCATATAGACAAGAGAGAGCAAGAAAGCTTGCAGAGATGGCAAAGACAGCAAAAAAAGAGGGAGGATCTTCTTACCTTGACATTGCATTGTTAATTGACGAGATTAGGAAACTATCCATGGCACTCAAGCCTCATGAGAAATTTTTGGCTACACTATCTGAATTATAAGTAGCTTGTGAACTTTCATTTTCTACTTTGTGAGTGTGTGTGATCATAACTCATGATCAACTTGTTGCGTTGATTTGGTGGTGTAATATAATAACTTAGATAAAACACGTGTACAATTTTGTAGGTGCAGTGATTTAGAATTCTGAATTTAATTTAAACATATATGCATTGAATTTAATTTTTAATCGGGAAAAATAATATTGTCTATACTTTATTGGTCAATGTAGCCATGAATTTGAAATTAATTGGAAACTTAATGTACTGCACTTAAAAGTTGTATCTAAGTTTTGTTCAATAACTTTTATTGAGCCTATTGGCTAATATTGGAGGGTTCAACACTAGCCTCCCAAATATGTAAGTGTCATTATTTATGATAAGGTAAGAAACTGGAACTTTTCCATTAATTGTAATCACGTAAAAAAAATTATCTTCTTTTTCATCTTTCAAAAAATGATTCTCTCAATTTGTTATAAAATCGGGGGTATCATCTTATATTAAAAATTTAGAAATTTCTCTTAAATTAAATCTTATATGTGAAAGACCAAAATATTTTTAACCTACACTAGCAAGCTTTCACTCCAAAAATTTGAACTAGCTTATAATCTCACATGTACACATTGGTGCATATAAAAAATAAGACTTAGAAACATATTAAATGATCCAAACTCAACAACTGAATTCTTCTCATTGCCAATCTTCCAATCACTCACAGTGAAATAAAATCTAGTCACTCAAGGAGCAATAAAATCTAGAAAGCAATTTGGGCAATCAAGGTATGTAATAATATCAAAACTGTCATTTGGAGAGCTTGTAGAGATACACTCCCTACTAAAGCTAATCTAACTAGAAGGAAAATTTTGTTTGGTGCTGGGTGTAAATGTTGTGAGGATGGGGTGGAGACAACAAACCATATCTTGCTAAGCTATACATATTCTAACAAGGTTTGGAAGTCCACATGCTTGAGAGAGATCATGACTCATTGCACAAATCTTTCATTTGTGAATGTGGTTTTTTTTTTTTTTTTTATCTGAAATACTTCAAGACTTTATTGAAATTACGATAAAAACAGTACATCATTTAGAAGAGCTTGTTCTAGAAAACAAGGGCTCTCTTCTATCCAAACAAAAAAGTCATTTATGCCTAAAGCATGTTTAGCTAAGATATGGGCCAGTCGATTGCCTTGCCGACGAACATGGGAAAACTCCACTTGACGAAAGTCATGAGAAGAAAGCAGTGAACCATACACCACAGCAGCTATCGATAAAAAGGGTGGAGAAATCTCTTTCAAAGCATTCATAAGGACCAATGAGTCACCCTCAAGAATTAAATCTTGAACCATCATATCCTTTGCAAATAGTAGTCCAAATTCAATAGACTTAGCCTCCACTTCCACTGAACCAAGAGGGGCCTAGATTTTCTTACTGCATGCCCCAACTAACCTGCCTTCTAAGTCCCTGATTAAAACACCAATTCCCACAGACTTCTATGAAGCAAATACCACACCGTTGACATTGATTTTGTACCTAGCCAGCGAAGGAGGACTTAAATGGGCTAGCAAGCTCAGGCTAGCCTCTGAAACCTCGTAAACCCCTTCCTAGTATTCAGACAGATAATCCAGCGCACCATACACCATTTGCTAACTTGATTTTCTCACTCCACCATTTTTGACCTAGTTCCGATTTGTTCACACCGCCCATGCCACCATAATTATCTTCTCTATTTTGTCTTGCTCCCATTACCCCGTACCAAATCATGTCCATGAAGGAACTAAAATGAACCTTTAAGCTAGTTGGGAAAAGCTTCAAAATAGCCCAAACTTCTTAAACTGATTCACACCCCCAGAAAAGATGGCATGAAGATTCCAAGTCCTGTTGGCATGCTTCACAACTTCCTTCCAACAACACCTTCCCCTTCACAAGATTCTCCTTGGTTGGGATAATGTCTTTGCAAGCTCTCCATCCAAAGTGGTGGACCTTATGAGGAATATTGAGCCGCCATTATGACTTCCAAAATTTCCTCAATTGACTATCGTCAGAAACAACTACCTTTCTTTCTCCATCCGCCATCTCCATTGCCACTTTATAGGCACTTCGGATTGAGAACTTGCCATTCCCTGTTGGAGCCCAGACTAGCTTATCATCAGGTAATAGTGAACTCAATGCTATACCAGTAATCGAATCAGCTTCGTGTGGTAAAAAAATGCTTTGGATCAACTTTGTTTTCCAAGACCCCGAGGAAGGATCAATGAGGTCGCACACCCGAGACTCATCTTGGATCATAGAAGGAGGCGAGATCACCATATAAGTTGAAGGTGTAGGAAGCCACTTGTCATGCCAAATCTAAATACTCCTTCCATTGCCAACCTGCCACCGAACCCCCTTACGTACTATGTTTTGGGCTGCCATAATGCTACGCCCTGGAAATGAAGGATTACAACCCACCTTGTCTTGAAGAAAATCACAATTAGGAAAATATTTTGCTTTGAAGGACTCCCCACCCCCTTCTAGCCTCCACCCTTACTAGGCCAAAAGAGCTAAATTGAATTGTTTTAGTTGCTCGAAACCCATGCCCTTTGTGACTTAGGAGTACAAATTTTCTCCCAACTAATCCAAGCCATTTTACGTTCCTCTTTTTTCTGACTATACCAGAAATTCCTTATTAGGCTAGTCATCTCCTCACAAAGAGTGTCCAAAGTCTTGAAGCAACTCATTGAGTAGGTTGGTATTGCTTGAGCCACTGCCTTCATCAGAATTTCTTTCCTAGCCTTAAAAAGCAGTTTTTCCTTCTATCCCGCCAATTTCCTACCCAACTTCTCCTTTATCTCCTTGAAAGAATTTTTCTTATTTCCACCCCACCCCCCCCCCCCCCCCCCCACCCCCCAGTGAAGGTAAGCCCAGATATTTCTCATGCTACTTGATAACTTAAGCACCAAATCTAGCCTTAATTTGCTGTATTGCTACTAAAGTAGAGGGATGTTTGGCTCTGTTCAACTGTTGCCCTAGGCCAATTCATAAACCTTCAAAACACGTTGTAAAGCATCACATTCCTCAATGGAAACTTAGTAAAAAATTATACTGTCATCTGCAAAAAATAAGTGGGATAACAAGGGTCCACCCCTACATAATGAAATACCCTCCATATAACCTTCAGCAACTGCTTTTTTGATTAAGGCTGAAAAGCCTTCTGCACAAAGTAAAAATAGATAAGGGGAAAGAGGGTCACCTTGGCGAAGGCCCCTAGTGGGAGTGACATGGCCTTTGGGCTTACCATTGATTCTAATAGAGTGGGTAACCGATGATATGCATTGCATCATCAAGCTTCTCCATCTAGGGTGAAATCCCAGTTTCTCCATTATTTTATCCAAACAAGTCCACTTCACCCTGTCATATGCCTTACTCATATCTAGCTTCAAAGCCATCTCACCCTTCTTGCCTATATTTCTTTGGCTAATATGGTGCATAGTTTCAAAAGCTACTAAGACATTATCAATAATGAGTCTACCATTAACAAAAGCACTCTATGTGTTATTGATAATGGATGGAAGAATTTTCTTTAACCTATTAGCAAGTGTTTTAGCAACCAACTTATAAATCACATTACACAAGCTAACAGGTCTATATTCCATTACTTTCTTTAGCTGATTAATTTTAGGAACTAAAACAATATGGGTTTCGTTAAATTTTGGGGGAGTGATACCAAAATTTAGGAAATCAAGCACTATTTTAGTAACTAAATTACCAACCGTAGGCCAGAAATATTGAAAAAAGAGAGGGGGCATACCATCAGCACCCGATGCTTTAAATGGGTACATCTGCTTAAAAGCTCGGTGAACCTCACCTGAATGAAACTCTTTTATCAACCAAGCATTCATATTCGTAGTGATTTTGGGTTGGACTACTTCTAGAATTTTTATAAAATCTGTGGGTGAAGAGGAGGATAAAAGCTCTGAATAATAGTCCACAAAAACCTCTTCAATGGCTCTTTCATCATCCTGCTAAACCTCTTGTGCATCTAAAATGCACTCAATTGTGTTTTTCTGGAACCATGAGGAAGCTTTCGCATGAAAAAATCTAGCGTTACGATCTCCCTCTCGAAACCACTCAAACCAGTCCAAACGAGATCTTTGTTTCCACATAGAGTTCTCCTTATCAAGCAAGCAATTGTGTTTTATTCTGGTCTTTCTAGCATCCTGAATTATACCCGTGTCTATTGGTTGCACTTCTAACCACTCCAAATGCTTTTGTAGTCGAGCAATCTCCATTCCCACGTGACCAAACTCGGTCCAGTTCCATGCCTATAATTTGGTTCTACACAAGTTCAAGCACGACAATATAGGATGAAAGGAAGTATCGGTCACGCCCTCATTCCACGTTGTTGTAACAATACTATCACATCTAGGGTCCTTCAACCACATGGACTCAAATTTGAAAAGTTTTTTATGTCTACCTCGATTCTGCTCCTCAAAGAATTTTAGAAGTAAAGGACTGTGATCCGAGACAGAGGAAGATTTGTGGAACAAACGTGCCATAGGAAATAGGAGAGTCCAATCCGATGACACTAGTGCACGATCAAGTCTTTCTCTAATCTGATAACTATCACCTCTCTGATATATCCATGTATAGCTCAGTCCAATATAATCCAATTCCTTCAGCTCACAAAAATCAATCGAGCTATTAAAGCAAGCCATTTGTTGGTACGGTCTTGCAACACCACCCTCTTTTTCTTTAGCTTTTCTAATCTTATTAAAATCCCCAATGACAAGCCAAGGTAAATGTGAGATAATGGAAAGGGAATTAAGGAGTTGCCATGATTCAACTCTCTTCGATGTGTCTGGGTTACCGTAGAACCCAGTTAAGTGCCACCAACTGATTTTACTAACACCTTTAATAAGGACATCAATGTGGGATGGTGAAGAGCTTAACACCTGAATTGTTATTTCTGAATTGAGGAGCTCTTAACCAATGTCCAAACTGCTGATCTTCAACTAACAGACTACCTTTGCTTTTGAACCAAACTTCGCAATCCTTATCATCATGATCCAACATACCGCACTAGAAACATAGATTAAGGGACCCTCATCAAAAGCAATTTTCCTCCCACAGTAGAGAGGTTAGGAGACATCCACCATTACCCTCACACGCATAAAAGTTCCTCCTTTCATCTCCACAAGATCATTGGATAATATTACAAGTCCAATGGATTCACCAATGAGCACTGTTGTTTCCGGAGTCATGAACTTAAAGGGGAGTTCATGAATCTAGATCCAAAAGGCACAGTACTTGAATTCTAGGGTTTTGGAGTCAATAGACTCTTAGCCCTAGCCTAAGAACATGACAATCATTTTAATAATGTTGGCCATTTGTGGATGTGGTTGGTCAAATAATGCAAAGAAAAAATGTCCCAGAGATTGCAATATTTTTCGCAACCAGCTAGATGATTTGGAATAAGCAAAATGAGGCTTGCTACAGTACTTCACATCATGATCCCCCTTCTCTAGCCATGTTTGCTGCAGCCCATACTTTAGAATATTTTGAAGCTAATTATGGAAGCTTGTCTTGAGTATTTGTAAGTTTGTCTTGTTTTCTTAGGCATTCCTTGATGTAAATTTTTATATAGTTGTATTGTTGTTAGGTGAAGAGAAAGCTTTGTAGCTAGTACAATCTTAGCATGGTTAATCTATGATGCTGTCTTGCTTTTGTATAGACTTATTACTTTCTTTGAATAAAATTTTACCATTTATTCTCAAAAATATATATATATATTAAATGAAGTACCTGAATTTTTTGTCTACTCTTAAAAAACCATTGTAATAATTTGTAGGATAAACTACTTATTTAGTCCTTATTCTTTACATATATATTAATTTGGTCCATACCATATTAACTGTGTAAATTTGGTTCTAAACATTTCAATATCAAGTCAATTTAATTCTTGTCGTTATTTCATCGAAAGAAATTGTTGGCATGACAAACAGCAAAAATAATAAATTAGTTTTCATTGATGTGACAATAAAATAATTTATTATTTTCACCATTTGTCATGTCGGCAATTTTCATCTAAAAGAGAAAAGCATGGATTAAATTGACAAAATACTGAAAAGTTAGGAAATCAAATTAACACAATTGATAAATTATAGACCAAATTAAAATAGGGTGTAATGGACAAAAATTGTAGAGTTTATTTTTATTTTTTGGTTGTATTTATCTCTTAAATTTATAGCGGTAAGACTAAAAACTAGGAAAGGGAATTCACTTCTGCTTGAAGGAGAGGAAATATTCTTGAGTAACATTTTACCACAATTTTACAAAATATTGATGTGATGAACTTCTTATTAGTTTTCATTTCGGTCTACGATTAATATCACCTTTTCCATTACTAATAATTACTCACCACATTAGCAGTTTGTAAAAAAATTTGTAAATTAATTTATATGCATTATTCAATATCCTTCGGGTGCAGAAATAGAAGCAATATAGTCCGAAAGAAAATATCTAAAGTTCTCGGTTGGTTAAAAGTTGGTTCTCTTAACTCTTCCCATCTGTAGTATTTGGTTTCCTTTCTCTCCTCTGAAAGAAGACTAGTTTTCTTTGTCTAACTTTTGTTGTTTTGTTTTGTGTTGTTCTTTCAAGTTGTTGATGGATGATATTACTAATCAATGGAGAAATCTTTCTCTATCGAATAAAGAGGTTAAAAAAGTTGTACTTTCAAAAGGCAAGCAAAGGAGTCTATGTTGGTGGCCAAATTTTTACTAAGAGATCGGTGAATATGGATGCAGTTGCTAAGACCTTCAGGCCGTTATGGAGAGCAAGGCAGAACTTCCACATTAGAGATGCTGGGAATAATCATCTTGTATTCACTTTTGAACTTGACGCAGATATGGAGAAGGTACTTTTGGGGGAACCATGGACTTTTGATAGACACCTTGTTTTCTTTCAAAGATATGATGGTAAATCATCCATGAATGAATTAGACTTTGGATATTCTAAATTCTGGGTCCAAATTCATCATTTGCCTTTTAGTCACCTGACACTAGAGATAGCTATGGATATTGGTCAAACTCTTGGTACTATTGTTTGGTCAGAGGATACTTCTGAGATGATGGGAGGAAATTTTATGAGGATGCGTGTGATTATAGATATTTCCCAACCTCTATGTCAAGGAAGACAGGTTTCTTTTGATGATGGTTCTAAGGGGTGGATATCTTTCAAATATGAGCTCCTACCAAATGTATGTTATTGGTGTTGGGGTCTTACTCATGATGAAAAAGATTATATTTTGTGGCTACAAAGCAAAGGCTCTTTGAAGGTAGAGAATCAACAATTTGGATAATGGCTTCGTGCCTCACAGATTACATCTTTGAAGAAAATGGTGATTGATGTTAAGGGATATAGGGAGGATTAGGTGGTGCGACCTAATGCTGTTCAAACTAGTAGGCAATCAGTGCTAGTAGTGCAGGATCAGCCAAGTGCTTCGGTGGTGACAGCAATTGTATCTAAGGAAGGCCATCAAAACAAACACTTTCCAGAGGAGTTGTTGATGAAAGTTACAGGTGGTGGAGGCCAGAAGTCAGTTAATTTTGAACACAATAAAAAATTCAAATTTGGCTAAACCAACCCTAGATTTTGAGGAGCAACTTCAGCAAATAGATAAGGCTCTTTCCTTGGATTGTGTGTCTCCAATTTTGAGTGTAGAAAATCCGAATGTGGTTGGAGTGAAATTGTTGCAAATGTGTGTGGGCTAGATTTGCATAGTTTGGGAGTGGGCTTTTCTGGGACTAAGTCTAAGATACGTTCTTGGACTAGAAAAGGTATTAGGCCAAATAAGTCTAATTTCAAGCACTCGATGGTTGAGTCTAGTACAAAAAGAAAGTCCCCAAAAAGAGGTTCTGCAGAAAGCATGGACAAAAAGATTAAGTTGGAGGAAGAAACTAGGAAGCTGGGTGTACTCATGGCAACAAAACATGGATCAACAAAGGTTGCTCAGCAACCCCACCGGGAGTAATGAATCTTTTAAGTTGGAACTGTTGGGGGCTTGGGAAACCCCGCACAATTAATGCTTTAAAGGCTCTTATTAGGATAGAGAAGCCCAAAATAGTATTCCTTATGGAGGCTAAATTAGATAGGGATTGGATGGAAAATATTCGTGATCAGTGTGGTTATAAACATGATTTTATTGTGCCTAGTATAAATAGGAGTGGGGGTTTGGCATTGAACAATAAATCCTTATCTAATATTGATGTTGAAGTGTTTAGTGGTGAGGATAATGGCTGGTGGCATCTTACTGGTTTTTATGGGAATCCTATAATCAAAGAGGATTGAATCGTGGAGCCTCCTTAAACACCTAAGTGGTCTCTCACAACTATCTTGGTTAGTGATTGGTGATTTAATGAGATCAAAAATTTGTCTAAAAAGGAAGATGGTGCAGGTAGACCTGTTCAGCAGATGTAGCGATTTGTTGACACTATAAATTGGTGTGGTTTAAGAGATTGGGCTTTATTGGACATAAATTAACTTGGACCTATTAGCAGAACGATGGTTTTCAAATTCGTGAAAGGCTTGACAAAGGCTTGGCTATTGTAGATTGGCTTAATAAATTTCCATTAGCGAAGCTTTATCATAGAACATCCTCTGCCTCAGATCATTCCCCTATCTCCCTAAGGTTGTAGGAGCAAAAGAAATTCAAGCATTTTAGGAAAAATTTTAGGTTTAAAGCAATGTGGTTAAAAGTGTCTAGCTGTGAGGACATTGTCAATTCGGCATGGGAAGAGGGAGTAACCTCGGATTCTGTTTTTCCTATTATGCAATGTCTGGATAATTGTCGTATGAAATTAAATGCCTGGAATAAAAATGTGTTTGGTCATGTGGGGCACAATTTGGACAGACTTCAAAAACGTTTAAAGTGGTTGGAACTACAAAGTGCTACGCCTGAGGTTATTGCTTCTATGAGGGAGACTAGAGTGTAATTAAATTGTTGGAAAGACAAAGCAGAATCAATGTGGCATCAGAGGTCTAGACTAAGCTGGCTTCAATCAAGAGATAAGAACACAGGTTATTTTCACTCAAAGGCATCATCACAGTTTCAAAAAAATTTCATTAAGGGCTTTATGGATTCAAATGACAACTGGATTGAAGATCAAAGGGATGTCGAGAATGTGGTTATCAGATACTATTCAAACTTGTTTAAATCATCCTATCCAACAGAATTTGAAGAAATTTTATTTGCTGTTCAGCCTAAGGTGTTTCCATCCTTGAATCAAAAGCTTACATGTGACTTTCAAGTGAGTGAGGTATGAAAGCTTTAAAACAAATGTATCCTCTAAAATCTCCTGGCCCAGATGGGATGCCCCCTTTATTCTTTCAGCATTTTTAGCCTACTGTTGGGCAAGTTGTTACTAAAATAGTTTTGGATTTTTTAAATTTTGGTATTTGTCCTCCAAAATTTAATGATACATAAATTGTGTTAGTACCAAAAATAAAAAACCTTTTGCGTATTACTGATTATCAACCCATAAGTCTATGCAATGTAGTCTATAAGCTAGCTTCTAAAATTTTGGCTAACAGACTTAAAAAAATCTTGCCATCTGTCGTTAGTGATTGTCAAAGTGCTTTTGTTCAAGGAAGATTAATTACTGACAATGTGTTGGTGGTTTTTGAGACAATGCATCACATTAGTCAAAAGAAGAGTGGGCAACTTGGTGAGATGGCGCTCAAATTAGATATGAGTAAGGCTTATGATAAGGTGGAATGGGTTTTTTTGGATAAAATGATGGAATGTTTGGGTTTTAATTCAAGGTGGCGTGGTCTCATGATGCAATGTATTTCTACAATTACTTATTCTATTCGTATCAATGGAGTTTCATGTGGGTATATTGTTCCAGCTAGAGGTTTGCGTCAAAGAGATCCCTTATCTCCTTACTTGTTTTTAATTTGTGCTGAGGGTTTATCGACTCTAATTAAACAGTCTGTTCAGCGTGGAAATATGGAGGGAGTTGCTGTGTGTCGAGGTAGTCCTTGTATTTCACATCTATTTTTTGTTGATGGTAGTCTTATTTTCTGTAAAGCCAGTTTGGAAGAATGTGACTCATTGTAGCGAATTCTCAAAGTGTATGAAGAGGCTTCAGGTTAGCAATTGAACAGGGCTAAAACTTCTCTCTTTTTTAGTCAAAACACAAGGGATGAAGTTAAAGAGGAGATTAAAACAAGATTTGGTGCCCAAATCATTCGTCAACATGAGAAGTATCTTGATCTCCCTTCTTTGATCGGTAGAAACAAAAGAGATTTCTTTAATGATATGAAGCAAAAATTGGAAAAGAAATTGGCAAGTTGGAAAGAGAAGTTGCTTTCTAAAGCAGGCAAGGAGGTATTGATTAAGGCTGTGGCTTAGGACATTCCAACTTATTCCATGAGTTGTTTTAAAATTCTTGATTCCCTTTGTGATGAATTGACTAGTATGGTAAGGAATTTTTGGTGGGGAAAAAAAAAGAATGAAAGAAAAATGGTCAGGTTAAGTTGGGATAAAATGTGAGTTCCTAAAGCATGTGGAGGTATGGGTTTTAAACAATTGAAACATTTTAATTTGGCACTCTTAGCAAGGCAGGGTTGGCGGCTTCAAGTTAGTCATAACTCCCTAGTCTATCAAGTCTTCAAGGCAAAATATTTTCCGAATTGTGACTTTGTGCATGCATCTTTAGGGAAAAAAAACCATCATTTGTTTGGCGAAGTTTAATGGCTACTCAAAAGATTGTTCAGAAAGGGTTATGTTGGTGTCTAGGAAATGGTAGGAATATCAAGGTTTGGGAAGATAATTGGGTACCTAGTTCCTCTACACATAAGATAATTTCGCCTAGAGGTTCGTTTCCTTTAAACTCAAGAGTCAGTGATTTAATTGATGCAGAACAAAAGTGCTGGAACATGAATTTGTTGAATAGAATTTTCCTTCCTTTTGAAGCAGAAGAGATTGCAAGTATTCCTTTAAGTATTAAACTGCCGGATGATAAATAGGTGTGGGCAGCAACTTCAAATGGACTATTTTCAGTTCGAAGCGCCTATAAATTGGCTTTGGAATTAGAGAAAGACGAGGAAGCTAGTTCTAGTTATGATGGAAGTCACTTGCGTCGATTCTGGAAAAAATTATGGTCATGCCAAATCCCTCACAAGATCAGACATTTTGCATGGAGAGCACCCCGAGACATCTTGCCAACTAAGACTAATTTGGTAGCAAGGAAAATTCTGGTAGGTGGCAATTATGAGGAGTGTGGGTTATGTGCAAAATCTTTTTATCATCTATTTTGGGAGTGTTCAAAAGCTAGGGACACTTAGGCTCATTCACCTTTTCTCAGTTCTTTATCAGTGGTTCCTTTTAGGAGCTTTTTTTTTTTTTTTTTTTTATGGTATATCATCTTGGAAGCAAATTGGAGTATGGAAGATGTTGGTCTAGCTATAACTATTGCATGGGCTCTATGGTCTAATAGAAATGAAGTGATTCATGAAAAGCCAAGGAAGGCAGGTTTGAAGTTGGTTGACTGGTGTAAGAACTACTTAGATGAATATTGGTTAGCAAACAGAACATCAATGAATCCACCAACTCATTTAGACGTAGCTTGGATTCCTTCTAATTTTCCTTCTTACAAAGTTAATGTGGATGCTGCAAGGTTTATGGCTCAAGAGGCTGTAGGTGCTGGTGTTATTATTCAAGACCATGAAGGAAAATTCATTGCAGGTTTAAGCAAGAAATTCCACGCTCCATTGGGGATTGTTGAAGCTAAAGCAAAGGCATTTGAAGCTGGTATAATCTTTGCTAAGGAGGTGGGAATCAGAGACTTCTAGAAGGGGACTCATAGATTGTTGTACAAGCTCTAAAGCAAGTTTTGAATGCTTCATCTGTTAGTTCTAAGTACTTAGGAATTAATGTATTAGAACTCTAATTTGTACTTTTAGCAAACCATGATCAAAACAGGTGTTTAGTCTGGTTTTAGACTTGCTCAAAGTATGCCATTTATGTAAAGTTAGAATCGAGTGAACTGCAGAAGTTACTGTGTAAATCTGCCTGACTCGATCGATTGAGAATTAGACTCGACCGATCGAGAATCGTGCAGATTATTTTTTTTACAGAATTTCCAACTCAACCCTAAGCCCATATAACGTGTAGGGTTTTATGTTTTGCCATAGGTATAAAAGAAAAACCCTAGCTACGTTTTTGAAGCTGCTCAGATTGCTGTTTGTGTGATAATCTTATAAGATTTAAAAGGTGCTTGCCTTCACACAAGCTTAGGATTATCAAGAAGGGGATTTCTTCGAAAATTTGATGATCATTCAGTTACTGCAATAAGAGCTTAAAGATACACAAGCGGGAGTGCTTGTACTTGCTGGAGAATCCAAGAAATAAGGAGTTTGTGGTCTTGGAGTTTACACGTGATCGTGTCAATAAGTTTTCTACTGATGGGTAGCAACATGATGTTAGTGGTCTAAGTCGTTATTGTACAAACTTCGATTCTTTCATAGTGGATTCAGGTTTACCTTGAGGATAGCTAAGTTAAATCCTTCCCAGATTTTTTACCAATTTGGTTTTTCTGGATCATCATATTATTGTATTATTTATATTTCTGCTATTTTGCATGATATGATTGTTTTGTGTTAATCTAGACTTGCATAATTTATCTAAGTTAATAACTTGGCTAAATAACTAGGTTAAACTGGTTGTTTTAAGGAGTCTAAATTCTATCACCATCAACTGTTTCTAGTCTGATATATGGGATGCTAGCTGAATGTAATGAGTTAAGGAAAGTGTCTTTCTCCCATGTTAAAAGGCAAGGCAATAAGCTTGCTCATTTATTGACAAAGCAAGCTCTTGGCTTAGATGATTTCTCTACTTAGATTGAAGAATGTCTTTATTTTTTAAAACAAGCTCTTATGCATAAGGTATGTGTTATTTTATTTTATTTTTATAAATAAAGTTGTAGTCTTCCTATCCAAATATATATATATATATATATATATATATATATATATATATATATATATATATATAAAAGGTGCGATATAATAAATTAGTAAGGAAGCGTGTGATTTCCATTTTGTGAACAGGAAAAGACGGTTTGACCCTTACTTTCCAAACAAAGAAAGACAGGAAGCGTTGCTCATTCGGCCCATTTCTCAGAAATTGCCAATGTCGAACAGAGACTCAGATCACCGAGAAGACGACCTTCAGTCAGTAATCCTCGAGCAACGCCGCGAGCTCATGGCGGCGCAAGCCCTAGAGTCCGACCTCGACTTCGCTTTCCATCTCCAACTCCAAGAAGCCCTCGCCGCCTCTCTCGCCCTCGAACCTTCCACTTCTACTTCCACTTCCACCTCCTCAATTCTCGAACCTCACCACACCACCACCACTACCACCGCTGAAAACGACGGTGTTTCGAGTTTCGCTGTTCTCCAATCCGACGAACTGGCTAAATTGGTGCAAGAAGTGAAGGACCGGGAAGCAAGCGAGTTGGAGATGCGGAGAGTGAGGGAAGATCTCAACCGTCGGATCCACGACGAGAAATTCGCGCGCGAGATACTGAGAATTCCGGAGGATGACTGGAAGGAGTGGGGCGACAATTACGAAAAGCCCCTCCTCGGCGAGGGTTGCTCGAAATCGAAACCAGTGGCGGACAACAACAACAACGACGCCGTTTTCAGAATTTACACGAAAGGCTTGGTGAGCGTGGAAGAGATTAGGGGTGTGAAAACTGCGTTGGCGGGAATCGGGGTGGCGATCTGTGATCCGAGTGATAATGTGATATTCGAAGTGAGGAAACCACTTGTGGGAAATGGAATGAGCAAGAATGCTGCTGAGGCCAAAGCTTTGATCGATGGCTTAAATGCTGCTATCGCTTTGGAGTTGAAGCGTGTCACTGTTTATTTCGACTACAACCCGCTTTACCAATTTGTATGCCTCTCTCTTTGTTTGTCTCTTCCTCGGTTTTCGTGTTTTATTTTTTAATTTAATACCTGTTTTATCAGTTTTATTTTATGCTTGAATTAATTATTAGAAGAGTCTGCCAAAATTGTCACAAACTGTTACCACCGAGAAAAGTTGTGAGTCAAGGTGAGAGTGATCATATGCTACTTTGAGTCTACTCCTTCATGGTGTGCCCATAAATGAACTGATGGTTATTACAAGTGTCTAGAGTCTTCTTTTTTTTTCTTTTTTTTTGATAAGTAAGTGTCTTGAGTCTTGACACTTCAAAGACTTAAAAAAAAAAAATCAAAGCATTGATAGTTATGAGCAGTGTCTTCACATTTATCCTTCATGATTTTAGTGCAAAAGGTGGGAAATGTGGGTCTATAATAGTTACATTTGGGAGAGGCTTAAGATCATTGCTTCCTTTGCATCTTACCGGCTCTACTGCACAAGGCACTGAACTTAAGCTGAACCTGTTATATTTAGGGGTTTGAAATATATTATTTTTCTTATTTGATCCTTTTTTTTGTGGAATTAAAATGTGACTATTTTTGAGCATTTAAAAAGCAAACCCCAAAGAGTTTTATTCTCCAGATAATAGCGTAGATGAACTACTTCGAAGGTTACTGCAACAATCAGATACAAGCATAATTACAATAAAAGAAATCTGTCGTCATCCACAATAAAATGGCCAGTTATGATGTTCATGGCCTTCCTCATTTTTTAGGGCTTGGGACCGGATGTGAACAAAATGCGTGACACTAAGGAGTAAGGAGTAAGGACAGGCACAGGCAGAATTGGTGAATGATAATATTTAGATGTTATATTTTGAAGTGCCACTTTGAGAAGCTCTTTTTGTAGAGTTCTGTGGTGTCTTTTTGTTTACTTTAATGATGGTGTTTATAATATCCTTTAATTCTAGACATGTTTTATAGTTTTGACAACTTTGTTTTGTTCTTAAATATTTTTACATGCCCTCTTTATTGAGGTTATAAACATTGTGTTTTACCAATGCAGGTTAGTGGAAGATGGCCACCAAAGCAGCGCAAGATTGCAGTGCTAGTAAATCAGGTGACTCTTCTCCGAAAAAATTTTATGTATTTCAACCCCAAGCTTGTGGCACGGAATGATGTTAAATTTGCATTTAAACTTGCAAAAGATGCAATAGTGTCTCAGGTTACCAGACCTGCAGAATCTAGCCATGGCAATAATCTGAATGAGGCTTGTGTAATTTGTTTGGAAGATGCTGATGTCAGTCGGATGTTCTCGGTTGATGGCTGCCTGCACCGGTATTGCTTTTCTTGTATGAAACAGCATGTTGAGGTGAAGTTGCTTCATGGGATGGTGCCCAAATGCCCTCACGAAGGCTGTAAATCAGAGCTTGTTGTTGACAGCTGCAGAAAGTTCTTACCACCCAAGTCAATTGAGACCATGAGCCAACGCATTAAGGAAGCTTCAATTCCTGTTGCAGACAAAGTCTATTGCCCAAATCCAAGGTGCTCAGAATTAATGTCGAAAAGTGAAATTTTGGAATATAGCAAAGATTTTCTGGATGTTGAACGATCTGGAGCCAGGAAATGTGTAAAATGCCATGGCCTGTTTTGTATTGATTGCAATGTCTCTTGGCACAGTAACATGACATGTTTTACCTTCAAAAGTTTGAATCCTCATCCCCCTGCAGAAGATGTAAAGCTGAAGTCTCTTGCTACAAGGAATCTTTGGCGCCAGTGTGTTAAATGTAACCATATGATTGAACTTGCTGAAGGTTGCTACCACATGACTTGCAGGTATTCCCTTCTATCCAAGTGTCATTATTGTTTTTTTGGTTGCCAAAGGTCATTATTGCCTTTCTTTTTAATGCCTGTAAGTAGCATCTTTATTTGCATATAAAAAATGTAGCTTCTAAGTAAGTATATTTTAAATCCATTGTTTTGCATGTGGACTACACAAGAAGAAGAATATAAGTTTAAAGGATTATGTATCTCTCTTTGTGGCCAAGTCTACATGATCTTGATGCCATAACTAGGTCTTCTTCTTCTTCTTTTTTTCTTTGCAATTACCTGCTTGCTCCTTTATTCTCTGTTTACATTACCTATTAAGGAAGTGGAGACTTTAGATGACATTTGTCTGTAAAAAGAGACTTAGTGGCTTAATTGGAGTCCTTGGTGTTGTCATTAAAACCATTTGTATCTTAACTTGTTATAAAAGAAACTTGGCCATCAAGGAATATGTTTATAAACAATGTGGCTGAATGAGAATGTTGGAGAAAAATATGCTTAAGATTGTTTTGTCATGCACACTGAGGACCAAGTCAGAGGCATTAGAAGAATTATAAGGCAACAAAATAAGGTAGATTGAGAATTGGAAGGCTTGATGGTCATGGATTCAATGGAAGACAAGGTTGTACATAGAGATGAATGAGACTAATGTTACTACCATCTTGTTGCTGTTGTGTGTGTGTGCATAGGTTCCTATTTAAATCTACCTAAAAACATTTATTTTCCCTTTTATGGTTACCTTTTGTAGTTGATTATATTGCTGCTTATGATTTTATTGCTTTTCAGGTGTGGGTATGAATTCTGCTACAATTGTGGAGCTGAGTGGAAGAACAAGAGAGCGATGTGTTCTTGTCCACTTTGGGATGAGGATCACATTTGGCTTGAACAGGATAGAGACTTTGATGAAGACGAAGAGGATGAAGATGAAGATGATGAGTACTATGACTCTGATTCTGATTACTATTGAACAAACATCTTCCCTTCACCACCACCCCCCCCCCCCCCCCCCCCCCTCTTTTTTCCCTCCTCTCTTCTTTTCCACTGCTTGCTCACAAGTCACGAATTTTTTTCATTTCATATTTTATTAGGGACCATGAAAGAAAGCCTGAAAAATGGATGAGCAAAACAGAAAATTTGAAGGAGACGGGATTAGGCTATATTGTAAAAAGCATTCATGTTGACTATTTGACATAATTTTAAGAGCTCACTTTATGGAGTTGGCCTCTCACAAGTACGTTGGCCCCATTGGCTTGGACAGACCCTCTCCATAGAGTGGACACACTATATAACTTCTGCATCTTAAGAATGTTGAATTATGGTTTGGTATTGCTGTACTGTGTGGATGATTCTGCTAGGAGAAAGGAGCTCCTCTGATAAAGGTTCCTAAATTAAGCTGGACTTAAGGAGTAATTCCCATAATAAAAGGTTGCTAAAGCAGTTAGATATAGGCTAATTTCATTTTAATGGTGAGTTATGTATCCCTGACTGCGTCTTTGTTTTACTTTACACTTAAACAACACACTTTCATAACATGTCTCGTATGCAACTACTTCGTGAGAGTTGATAGAATCATAGAAGCTTGCTTAAGCAGATGGATATAGGCCGCATAAGTTCTTTTAAAAAATTGTCTATTTTACACCCAAAAAAAAACACATTTTCTATTTTACACCATTAGTCTATCACTTGAACAAAACACTCATATTAGTACATCTATTATACACTATATTATATATAAATAAAACACTATAGCAAAATTTTTTAAATGTTAAATTTTATTTTCAATATTGTTTTATCCTATTCTATTGGCCTTTTCTCCCACAGCAGAATGCAAAACGTTTCTTCTTAAGCTGATTTCTGCTCTCTATATATAAATAAAATTCTTTTTATCTTATTTTAATATTATTTTATCTTATTCTATTGGCCTTTTCTCTCTGCGGTTTCTTCTTTCTTTTTCTTCCTCTTCTTTCTTTTTCCTTATCTCTTTGTTGTTTCTTCTTTCTTTTTCTTCCTCTTCTTTCTTCTTCTTTCTCTCATGATCAAATCAACTCTCCATCACAAGCATCAAAACCCATAAGCACCATCGATCTCTGTCGAGCCACAAGCACCTATCTACACTGCCAACATCGATCCACATGCAGCGATGGCAATGGACGGTGATGAAATCGCCTCTCCAATGACCGACCCACGATCACCAATCAATGATCCACAAGCAATGATTCACAATCAAAGCACCACAAGCACCGATCCATGATCCACAAGCACCATTCCAGTTGACCCACAGTCACAAGTTCACAAAAATGCTCTCTCTGTCTCTGTTAGTGTGTCCGTGTGTGGGTGTGTTTGATTTTAGGTTGATTTTGTGGTGTGACCGTGTGTGGGTTTGTTTGATTTTTGATTGATTTTGTGGTGTGTCCATGTTGTGGTGGTGGTGATTAGCGGTATTGGGTTGCAGTGGTGGTGTTTGGCGGTGGTGAGTTGCGGTGATGTGGGTGGTGGTGCTGGTTTTGTGTGGTTGGTGGTGGGGGTTATCAGTTGCAGAGATTATGGGTTGAAGAGAGAGAGAGTTAAAGGAAGAGAGAACATGAGGAGAGAAAAAAAATATTAAAATAATGTATAGAAAAGTTAGAGTAACCATATATATATGCATGCACACGGTTACTGTATAAATTTTATATATTTGCACACTTTTGCGAGCACTGGTGTGGATTTCTTTTTGGTTAAATATGCAAAATTAAGCACTTTTTTAATTTTGTTAACTTTTACAACCTCTGATGCAGTTGTTCTAAAATGTCTCATATTCAAGTCTTTTAGTTTGAATTCTTTGCTATGCATGCAAAGTTAGCATAGGACCTAGAACCTCTCCACCTTTCTTACTCAACCTTAACAGCAAAAATTGTAGTCCAGGAGTTGAAACCCTGTTGTTTTGATTCTATTTTATTTCTTTGTTTATAAAAAATATGTATTTCAATTAATAATAAGTTAAGTGCCTTTTAAAAAAAAAAATTATGAGTGTGTGTATTAAAAACTCTCTTATTATTATTATTATTATTATTATTATTATTATTATTATTATTATTATTATTATTATTATTATTGATGGGGTTATTAGTATTGTTTTTGAAGCTAAATAAACCAGTGTTTTTTTTATTAAAAATTTAAATAAAGGATGTTAGTTTTATCCATTTCTTGGTTTACATAATGATAAAGATAGCTGACAGAAAGACAGGTGCCTCTTCTATAAACACACATCTTTGGCATTCCTAACTAAAGCATTGTTTGAGGCTACTTTTTTATAGCCCAAACGCAAAATAAACTTCTTGTATTCGAATCCAAAAAACTGTTAAAGGCCCATTTACTCAAGATTAGATGAAATGGGTTTTGCCACTCACTAGTAAAGCCCAAAATTATACGAATGTAAAAGACTATCAAGCCCATTTGATGGACCCCTAGCTAATGTTGATTTTCGTAATCCTACAAATTTAGCTAGTATTAGGGCACACATTGTTTCCCATTGTTATGAATTTTGCTCTGTTCCGGTCGAAATGGATGGAAAATATTGTACCAGCTCATAAACCAGAATAGCAACCCCTTTTGTTTCACCTCAGTGAAAATTTCGGGCTGTTTCGAGTCGTTTCGGCCATTTTCGGGTAATTTCGGCCAATATTTGAGATTTGGCTAGTATGAGTTCTGGCCTTTTTTTTTTTCCCCCCCCTATGTTTACCTGAATTTTTTCGACTGGATAGGGACAAGTAGCAAGCCAATGTCGTTGCAAGAAGCTCGCAAGCACCACCACAAGCAGCAAAAACATTGATGTTACCGATCTACTCTGCAGTCTACAGCCTCACCTCCACAAAACTCATCCAAGAAATGTTGCGTTATGACTTTAAACTTAAACTAAAATTTTGAATTGGAAAAGTAAAGTAAAAGTAAATGAGGTCAAAGAGTGGGTTTATAGGGGAAAAAAGGACCACAAGATATCAGAATCTTCTGAATTTTACTAACATTAATGTGGTATTTGATACAAGAGAATTCACATTACTTCTAGCATCCACATTCCTAAGAATGTGATTCATTGCAATCTGGATGTCTAGGAATGTAGTTTAGGAATACAGCTATTCCTATGTTTGATTTCATCGGGATCCTTTTAATATTTCTAGGAATGTGAGATGATAATGTTTGGTTTATTCTTAGGAATCTTAAATGAATTATTTATTTTTCTCATTCTATCCTTAAATTTGAATGTGAACTACCAAGTCCTTTAAAAAAAATATATTCCTCTAAATATATAATGAAAAAAATATAAACTATTAATAATTTGTTAAGCGACACACACACAACAACAAAAGTGAATACCTGGCAATAATGGAGGGTCCCCTTTAAACTTTTTTTTTTTCCCACACGTGAAACCTAATTAGAAATTTGTTAAAAAATATATCAATAGAGTTGTCTATCCTGTTTATGTTATTTTGGCGAGAAAAGATAAAGACAAGGAAAAAGATATTGATGATTTATTTTCTATTTTATCTTAATTGCTTACATTATAAAGAAAAATTGTTAAAATTGTCAATTTATAAAACATGCAATTTCCTATAAGTTTGGGAATCTAGATACCCACTTGTTTTAAAGAAAATCCACATTCCTACTAAGAGGGGTTTAAAGGGGGAATTCATATTCCCCTAGCATTTGATTCCCTGGTATGATTTGCAACCAAATATGAGAATTTTTAAACATTCCTAAGAATCCTAAAACATTACCCCGTGCTAAAAGCCACATAATAGTTCTTAGGCTGAACCATGCTTGCATTAAACAGAGTAATATCTTGGGTTTGGGGCTTAGTTATTGTCTTATTGATAAGGTGAAGACTGGTCCTAGTTTGAATAATAATTATAATAATAATAATAATAATAATAATAATAATAATAATAATAATAATAATAAACAGTTGCCGCCAAGAAGTAATCACCTTGTCCTTTCTTTGTTGAACATGATGGTATTACTACTGATCATTTTGGACAAAAAGTAATCACCTTATCCCCTTACATTCTAAAAGGGTAGACATTTTCATGAGTTATACAACAGTATAACGATAATAATGGAAAATAAATGTAATTGAAAGTAAGGCGATAGAACCTGCCAAGCAGTTGTATCAAAATAAATTGAAAGATATTGAAAGTAGTTTTGTATTGAAAATAATTCAAAACACTTACAGCAGTAGTAGCAGTTATAGGATTACAATAGTCAACAGGATAAGCAACAATGCTTAATTGTTACAAGCTTTGAGTGAATAGCATAATAGTAGAATTTTGGAATAGAAGGATTCTAAAGGAAAACCCTAGAGAGAATTCGTAGTAGTAGAAGAAAATCCCAAAGGATGTTCAGATTTGCAATAAGGGACAACCCCCCTTATATAGGTAAATAAAGTAGTGAATAGTGACTTTTTTACTATTCATATTAGGGTCCGTAAGGGACCTCAAGAGCAAAATTCGGAAGCTTTATCAAAAGAATCGGCCTTATCAGGTTGGCTTTTGTGCCGAAAGTAATTTGGCATGTTAGGCTGAAGGCATCATTAGTGAAAGCAACAGTAGCAGGTAAAGCAATAGTAGGAACTTTGTCTTTGGGTAAATATTTTGGCCTTTATGCAGGCCAGACAAATAGTGAGAGCATCATCAATCAAGATAGTATCAATCAAGGCCTTTGTGCAGACAAGGAAAATAGTGGATCAGAGTGCATTATCATCAATTATCAGCAAGTATTCGTCGTTGTACAAGCTAGACAAATAGTGAAGAGAGTATTAATAGAGGCCTTTGTGCAGGCCAGACAAATAGTGAAAATATCAGTCAGTATCTGCAGCATCTGATGGATAACCATCATAGGGATCTCTTGGAGGATAGGGATCTCTTGGAGGATAGGGATCCTATGGGGGATCATCATTACACTCATGTTCATGATAAGTGGCATACTGGTTGCAAAAGCCACAATATAATAATGGTTCATATGCAAGATCCTTTGTGAGGAATGTCCTTAGGTCATAATGACCTTTCCTTTGTAGGTGGCGGATAGCATAACCATAAGGTTTAATCCCGAAAACATAAATTCTATCTGTGCATCCTAAGAAATGGTAATCTTTCCATAGTTCTTGGCTGACATCAAGAATTTGATTATTAAAATAATTTCTCCAACAATTGGCAAGAGCATCAGGATATCTGTATGAGAGGTAAGTATCTCTTTCATACTATTGGCTCTAGTGAGTAAAACCATTAATGAGAATAAGATGTTTGGAGGGCTGAACATTCATCCTGTATCTACTAGTGGCCAAGATGTTTTTCTCTAGCTTTGTGAGAAAGATTTTTTCAAACTCAATTCTCTATTTCTGCTAACAAGCTTTATGAATGGAATATTGATGGCTTATCTGAACAAGAAATTGTTAACAAAATGGCCCATATGTCTATGGTTGCTACTGCATACATGAATAACCATGATGATCTTGATCACCCTGACATTGTTGATCTGCTTGTTACTGGTTTTTCTGGTACTCTTCGAGGATGGTGGGATTCACATCTCACAGAAGAATTCAAAGAGTCTATTAAACATTCTGTTAAAAAAGATGGTGAAGGTATACCTATTTTTTATAAAAGTATTGGATGAGATATTCTTGATGGTGTTAATACCAAGGTATTCTTGATGGTGTCAATACCTTAGTCTATACTATTCTTAAACATTTTGTTGGTACTTCATCTAATGTTTCATCTCGAATTTCTGATTATTTGAATAATTTGAGATGCCTCACTATGTCTGATTACAAATGGTACCAATATGTTTTCATTTCCAGAATCATGCTCATGAACGACTCGACGAAGCCTTATTGGAAAAAGAGATTTATTGATAGTCTGCCTCCTATCTTTGCTCATAAGGTAAAACAATAATTAATTAGAAAAAATGATTCTAGTGACTATGAATATTTAACTTAGGGTGATATTTTCAGTACTATTAAAAAACTTGGAATCAACATGTGTGATGATGAAAATTTGTTAAAACAACAATTAAAAAATAAGAAAAAAGCTAAATATGAAATGGGTAATTTATGTGAACAATATGGTTTATCCCCTATTGCTCCTTCCAGGCAAAAAGGGAAAAGTAAACATGATAAAGTTTACAAAAATTATAGTCATAAAAAATATAAAAGATACAGAACTAATTTTGTTAAACCTAATGATTTTTATACTAAAAAGAAATCTACTTTTAAAAACATGATAAACAGAGATCAAGTAAAGGTAAATACTTTAACTGTGGTAAACCTGGACACTTCAGTAAAGACTGTAACTAAAAGCCTGGTAAATTGAAAAATAAATTGAACATGTTAAACATTAATAATGATGATCAAAACGAACTGTTTCAAATTCTTGAATCCACTGCTTTGACTGATTCATTTGAAGAAGATTTTTCCTCCTCATCTAATTCTGCTTATCACTCTTGTAGTAAAATCTCTAGTTCTCCTAATATTAAACTTGGTTGCAGAGATTCATGTTGTAATGTTATCAAATCTGTTAATGTGTTAACCAAAGAAGAAGAACAAGATAATTTGTTATTAACTTTAATAAGTAAAATTGAAAATCCAATATTGCAAAAAGAATATCTTAATAAGTTCAAACAAAACTTAACAAGAGATAAAAATGTTAAAAAACTAAAATTAAAGATAAGCTTTGAAGAAACTTTAGAAAGATTTAATAAAAAGAAATCCAAATGATTAACTGTTAATAATCTTCAACATGAAATTACTACTGTAAGGGCAGAAGTATCAAAACACCTACTTGGGCCTTGGGCCTTGGGCCTGGTCCGAGAACGTTGACTCCCCCAAAGGGCTGCAGGGCGGGGATAAGGCCGCTTAACTTAAGGGCCTAAGAACCCACTGATCGGGTCATTAGCCGATTGGGAAGAGTCTGAGGAGAGGGGTCTCCTCAGGCAACTGAAACAAGGGTCATAAGGTGCACCATGATGCCTAGGGAGGAACTGGTGAAGTTCAACAAGCAATGATACACTCCAACGGAATGCAAAGGGGGAGAGCAAGTGGGAATTACTCTGCATAAAGCTGCTACCACCACATGAAAGCTAGGATCGCACCACAAGCTCACTGCACGCAACTATGGACTTAGCCTAAACGCCACCGCTTTCTATTGTCCTAAGAGGTCTAGGTTTCAAGCTTACTCTCTACAAATTTATTGTTTAGGTCACTTGGGCCTGCCCAATCACGCACTTGGGTCCAAGCCTGATTCGTGTCCTTACAACTACTGTTAAATAAGAAATAATTCAACTAAAAAATGATGTTAAACAACCTTTTGTAATGGTTTTACTTTTTCATGAGTTATTATTATTATCATTATTATTATCTATTAATGATTAGAAAAAGTTTAGAAACACAAAATTTGACAATTTTTTGTTACAATTATGACACAGGTGTGAGATTGGTGAAGAAAAAATGGTAAATTCATGTATAAGCAATAGTTAATTACTCATTATTTGCTATCTCAGAATTGTGACAAAAAATTTATGAAATAATCTGTGATCGTAAAACTATTCTTATGACTATGATGAAATAAATTTATTTGGTACAAAATTTTATATAGATATATATAATTATATATATTATAATCTTTTTTTTTAAATTTCAAAATACCTTAGAGCATTCGCATCAGATCGTTTAAAAATTTCGTCTATTTTACACAAAAAACTTACTTTTTCTATTTTACACGTTTACTTTTACACAACACTCATATCAGTTTGTCTATTATACACATCTTTTAATTAAATAATTAATTTCTTCACATTTTTTTATTATTCCTATAACTGTTGATATATATTACACGCCTCACTCTCTCTCTACCATTTCTGTCTGTTGCTCTCTCTCTCTCTCTCTGTATGTTGCTCTCTCTCCCCTGAAAAAAACTCTCCCTCTCGATTAACTCTCCGTCCGCTCCGATCTGTGCCGAGCTCCTCTCGATTAACTCTCTGTCCTTGCCGATCCGCTCCGATCTCCTCTCGATCAACTCTCCGTTCGCTCCGATCCGCTCCGATCTCCTCTCGATCAACTCTTCGTCCGCTCCGATCTGCTTCGATCTCCTCTCGATTCGTTCCAATCCGCTCCAATCCGTTCCGATTCGCTCCGATCTCCTCTCGATCAACTCTCCCAAGCTCCGATCCGTTCCGATCCACAAGCTCCGAGCTCCAATCCGCTCCGATCTCCCTCTCAAGCAACTCTCCCACGCTTCGATCCATTCCGATCCACGAGCTACGAGCTCCGATTCGAGCTCCGATCCACGATCTACGAGCTCTGTGTTTGTGTATTTCTTTTTTTTTTTTTTTTTTTTTTGAGCAAGTGTATTTCTATGAATTGGGTTTGTTGAGCATGTGAACTAAGTTTGTTGAGCATGGAAAAGAAAGAGAAAAAAAGGAGCGAACGGTTATTATTAAAATAAAGGATAGACGAGTTACAGTACTCGTATATATTTACACAGGTACTATAATTCGTGGAAGAATTTTTACAATTTTTTATACTTTTATACTCATTGATGTGAAATTTATTTTGTTTAAAATATGTAAAATTAATAATTCTTTTATTTTAGAAGATTTTAGACGTACTAATATAAATACTCTTAAAATGGTACGTTAAAATTGGTCATTACTGAAATATTTCTCATCTCAACAAACTAAAACAGGTTACAAATGGAATTAATAACATTTCCCTTGAACGGCCACTCACGTTAGCTAGATGCAGTAAAACTTGTGTGATTTGATGTCTCTAGAGTCGGTCAAATACAGGGAGAAGCGATTCTCAAAAAAAAAAAAAAATACAGGGAGAAGCAGTACTGGTAAAAAGAAGAAAATGTGTAAAGATAGGATCATCTGGGAAATAGAAAAAGAGAGAAGTAAATATGGTTTGACACTTGATAAAATTTGATTAGATGTTGACATAATTTTGGCAGCTCAGGGGGAGAATATAGAGGAAAAAAGAAAAAGCAGTACCGGTAAAAAGAAGAAAATGTGTAAAGATAGGAGCATCTGGGAAATAGAAAAAGGCAGAAATAAATATGGTTTGACAGTCGATTAAATTTGATTAGATGTTGACATAATTTTGGTCGGTGAAGGGGGAGAGGATGGACAAAAAAAAAAAAAATAAGGAAAAGGAACGAAGAAAGTGTCAATTTAGTACCCGGGTTTAAAAATTGGAAGTCATTATTTAAAAATATTTGTAGATATATCCTAAATAAAAAAGTACGTAACAATATATGAAATTTTGTTTAAAAATTAAAAATTATTATTTAAAAATATAAACCAAACACCACCTAGTCTTGGTAAATAATATTTTTATTAATTTATTTTATTAATTTATTTATTTTTATTATTATTTATGGGTCTTATACTCTTATTATATTTTTTAGTACTATTTTAATTAATTTTTACTTTTATTTAGGGTTCGTCTAAATAGAAATTAATGTTGAAAACTGAAAATATTATAATAAAATAATTTTTAAATGTGTGAATAATACCGTGAGACCCATTTTAAATAAAAAAATTACTGAAAAGTGAAATTTATGAATCTAGTGAATAATCACGGGTGGACTGTTCACTAGAGAAAAGTCAACAACTATAGCTTAAAAAAAAAAAAAACATGCAAGAAGAAAATACAGTTGTGAATAAGTTGGATTCAAAAAGTCACTCACAGTATTTTCATCAAAAAATTTTAACTTTAGAAAAATAAGTGAATCCCAAGAAGCCTAAATCACACAATTTGTGTAATTAAGGCCTACTTGGTACTGTTATTTAAACAACCGCTTTTATTATTTAAACAACAGTATACATATTTTTACAATATTTTTTTACTCATATTTATTTTCATAATATTTAAACAACGTTACTAAAATTCTTTTACCAAACTGACGTTTAATATAATGAGTTATGACCAGTAAAACTATAGATTCATACTTTTTTTTTTTTGGTCGCCTACAACTTGCCCTGTTGAGAAATTATGATAATAGTTGTGTGATTTGTTACTGTCAAGATAAAAAATTAAAAAAAAAAAAAAAAGAAAAGCCAAAAAGAAGAATCAAATTTGTGTGGGTTTTACTCTAACCGTTCGGGTTATACCGCTTTAGCTGATAAAGACAAAAGACACTTCTGTTTCTCTTTTGTAATTTTTTAAATAATAATATATATATATATATATATATATAAAATAATAGGTAAGTCCGATAGAAAATTTAATTAGGTTTCAAATTGAAATTTAATTAGATCCTAATTTTGTGCCACATATTTTATCTAAATTTTTTAATTTTTGTATCAAGTGATTTAATTCAATGTAAAAATGAGATTTCAATTAGAGTTTGATTTTGTGACATGTGTCCTATTTAATCTAAATTTTTTAATTTTTGTGCTAAATTAGTTAATTTAGTGTAAAAAACGAGGAGTCTAATATGAGTAAACCATAAAAAATATAATTTTTGAATGATTTTATATTTATGATATTTTTTTATAGAACTAAAAATAATTCAAATTTATAAATCATCTATATATATATATATGTCCCATCTAATCAAATTTTTTTAATTTTTATGCCAAATGAGTTAATTTAGTGTAAAAAATGAGAAGTCCAATATAAATAAATTATAAAAAACATAATCATATATCTAACTATTAGAAATATAGTCTGATTGGAATGTGTAAAGTTTGGATAATGAAAATGTTATTTGGGATGTGTAAAGTCTATAGAAGAAATGCATATCTATAAGTGTACTCGTTATTACAATCTTATTCTATAAATTCTACAAGCATTCCACGTGAATGCCACTTGGCAAATGGTCAAAATAAAAAATTTATTTTTTATGCCACGTGGATGCCAAGTGTACTAATAATAACAACAACAACATCATCAACAACCGGTCATTATCTTAGATCATACTAGTTTTGTTGAATAATTATTTTTAAGAAACTATTTATTAAAATAGTAATGTTTTAAAATTATTTTGCAAAATAGGTTTGAGTTCAAACTTCATACTGCACTTGTCTCTCCAAAAGTCAGAGTTAACCCAAAAAACAAAAAAGTTTATATATAAAAAAGGGTAGTGTTAATGGTGTAACACTGTTAACAAATAAATTTCTGTTAAATCATCTTGTTTTATGTTAGATTTTTGACAGACTTTATAGGATATATAATTAATAAAGCTAATTTTTTAAGTTTTACTTACTACTTCAATAATATTTTCAAATACTTTATTAATTTATTTTTATATTAACGGATATTTTTATGATAATTATTAGTAAACTATATCAAAAAGCTTTTTAAGATAAAAAATATGAAAAGTTATTAGAAAAATTAATTATTTTAATATTTTTTATTAAAATATTTGTAAAAAATAGATCTTAAAATTTATACCAATTTTGCACGAGGTGGACAGTGGACACTAATCAGAAAATCTTCTTTAGCGAAATAAAATCAACCAGTTTCCAAGCATTTTCTCTCCCACACACTTTTTCCCTCCAAAGCGATAGAAACACAAAGAGAGGGAAAGAAAAGAACACCAAACATGGACGACCTGAACACCACACTCACCAAGCAAAGCCAAGAGCTCATGACGGCGAAAACCCTAGACTCCGACCTCGAATTCGCCTATCAACTCCAGGTGCAGGAAGCCATACACGCTTCCCTTGCTCTCCACAACACAGCAGCTGCAAGCTCTTCACGCACTCCTCCACATCCACATCCACGACCCAACGACGTGGTCATACCACAATCCCTGGACGACGACGTATTGGACCGCCGCAGCGCTCATGATCGAAAACATTTACTGCTTCGCGCAAGAGCTCGAGGACCGCCTGCAAAGCGAGGTAGAGACGAGGAAAATGAAGGAGGATCTTGACCGTCAGATCCACGATCAAAAAATTTAAGCCCAATACTTCGCAAATGGAACGAATATTCCCATCGTCGGTTCCCTGCGAGGCCATCGTCTTCGTCTTCAAAGGATTTGGTAGAGTGTTTCAGGCTATATTTCAAGGGTTTGGTTAGCGAAGAAATGGTTAAGGGTATGATGGTAAATGTGTCTGGTGCAGGGGTTGCGATTTGCGATTCAAGAGACAATCTCATACTGGAGTCGAAGAAGAATCTGGAAGCTTTAGTAAATGGCGTAGTTGTGAGTAGTGTAGTTGCTGAGCTTCAAGCTCTCATTGAAGCTCTCAATAAAGCTCTAACCTTGAAATTGAAAAGCGTCACCTTTTTCTGTGACGATTACATGCTTTACCAATATGTGAGTCAATAATAACCTTATTATTATTATTATTATTGTTATTTTACTTTAATTTGACATTTTTCTTAGTAGTGTTGGATCTGTCTAAATTTTGGATTGCTTTGTTTGTGGATATGTTTGGTTGTATTTATTATTATTTTTATTGATTTTAATAAAGTTTGTATAACTGTATTGGTGGGCGTGGCTTTGATGGTCGACTGTTTGTTGTAAAGGGACATGGGAAATGGAATAAATAAAAAGGAGGACGCTAGAGTTATAAAAATGTGATAAAGGGTGATTTCGTTTTTTGTTGGGTGATGAGTAAATTTGCTAAGGTATTCGTAATCTCACTAATAGTAGCGATTTGCTATTGCGTGTTTTTGATGAGATGCATATTATGATGTGACATTAAAATTTGTACTTTATTTTTATAACATTATCATAATCTAAGATTACAAAATATATTACATTACCTTAATCTTGTCACCTTTCTAAACAATATAATGATAATATAATGATGTATTCAGATTACATTGACGTAAGATTATAATAATGTAACATTATGGAGAAATGTAACATCATGGCGAGCCAACGCCCCACAAGGGGTTTGTATCACCATCAGTTGGGGATTATGCTTAAAGTGAAGGTCATTGATTCGAATCTCTATTTAGTCATTCTCTTGGAGCCAAAACTTGTAAATAAATATATAAATGAAAGGTTAAATGTGCTAAGGTAAAACATTTGTTATATGACCTAGGCATTTTGACACTCGTTCAATGGTTGGGTTAATTGGTTGAACTGCAAAAACTGTGAAAGGTAAATTATCTTTGTGAATATAACTTTTATGATTAAAATGAATATCAGGCACAAGAAGTTTCAATTTAAACAAATATTTTACAAGTTCTTTTGCAGATACATAGTAGGAAAGCAAGTACTGCATATGTTGGTTCATTGGATTGACTGCTTCAAAATTTGTTATAGTACCAACGTGCAGAAGCTACAAGATCCCATACAAGTGGAAAAATGGGAGGCATTCCATTTTACAACTTTTCTTCTTGAGCTTTTCAATTGAATTAGCCTCTCTGGTTCAATATTGTCAATTATTAGCATATGCATTTTATTTTCTAATTTGTGAACTCTTTTGATGAGATGTTACCATTATGTTGTTGTTGGAAATTTTCATTTTTCTTCTCTAGTATTCAAGTTATGATAATTATTTGTCTGTGTTTGTAAAGACTAGTAAGTTGCATTCTTCTGATACAAAGAGAGAAGTGATTGACATTGTATATCTGGATACAGGTTACAGGCGGAGTACCACCACACCAGAGCAAGATTGTAACATTAGTCAATCAGGTCGACCTTCTTCAAAGAAAATTTACATATTGCAAAGCATCTCTCGTGGCACGTAATGATATTAAGTTTGCATTTAAATATGCAAGAGATGCTATAGTTTCTCAAATTATATGGGCTGAAGAAACTAGCCAAGGAAATTTGAAGGAGACGTGTGTAATTTGCTTTGAAGATACTGATGTTGATAAGATAATTTCAGTTGATGGTTGCCTGCACAAATATTGCTTTTCTTGCATGAAACAGCATGTGGAGGTCAAGTTACTTAATGATATGGTGGTAAAGTGCCCTCATGCAAACTGTAAGTCAGAGGTGAGTATTGATAGCTGTGGAAAATTCTTGGCACCAAATTTGGTTGAGGTCATGAGCCAACGCATTAAGGAATCATCTATTTCTCCTACAGAGAAAGTTTATTGCCCATATCCCAGGTGCTCAGCATTAATGTCAAAAAGTGAGGTTTTACAATATACTAAAAACGTATACATTGATGCGGAAGAATCTGGAGCCAGGAAGTGCATGAAATGTCAAAATTTTTTCTGTATCAAATGCAAAGCCCCTTGGCATTTGAATATGACCTGCTATGATTACAAAAGATCAAATCCTAAAGCTCATCAAGGAGACAAAAAGCTCAAGTCTCTAGCAAAATCTAATCGATGGCACCAGTGTTTGAAGTGCAACCACATGGTTGAACTAGCTGGAGGTTGTAATCACATCACTTGCAAGTACTCTAATATTCCTCCCTCCAACTCTTGGATGGAAGAGCTATCTTATTGAGGGAATAAAGACACTAACAGAAGATAAAGAGTGCACCTTTTTAAAAAACTTAGATGATTGAATAGGCAGTGAATGCCAAATAGGGTATAAGATTAGGACATGGGTAAATCCATTGCCTTGGATAAAGCATACAGTTTGATTTCTTAATGCTAATATTCTCTATTTGCTTTGAGATACTGCCCAATAAATTCAGAATTCAGAAATCAAGATTTTTGGTTTCACTGGGTTGGTTTAGTGAAATGGGCCTGCCTATAGGTCCCTTCAGATGGTATTTTATCTCCATTCACTGTGTTATAATATTCATGTCTTTGTATTTCCCAGGGGAACAAGAAAAGATAAAATCATCCTTGCCTTGTTTCTTGTTCATCTGTGTTAATGTCATATTTGTTAAACAATGCTTGTATTTTCCCATGCTTGCAATCTTTCTGCAGATGTGGATATGAGTTTTGCTACACTTGTGGAGCTGAGTGGAAGAACAAGAAAGCAACATATTCCTGTAAAATGTGGGATGAGCGTAACATTATACATGATAACCAGCGAAGATGATGAATAGTGGTGTGAAGGCTTTTGTTGCAGATTGACTGCGATGGTGATCAGTCTGTATCTATTTCTCTCACCCTTGCACGTTGTGTGGTTTAGTTTTTGGCAAAAAGAATAGCAAGATGTATCATATCAGCTAATGCTGTGAACATATAGCATCTAAGGTTTTTTTTTTGGCTAAAAGAACAGCAGGTATTTCCCCCTATCCAAGTGTCATTATTATTATTTTTTTGGTTTCCAAAGGTCATTAATGTTTTTCTTTTTAACGCATGTATGGAGTATCGTTATTTACTTATTAAAAAGGAGTAGCTTCTTTTATGTACATATATTTAAATCCATTGTTTTGCTTGTGGACTGCACAAGAAGAAAAAGATAACTTTAGAGGTTTATGTACCTCTCTTTGAGGCCAAGTCTACATGATCTTGATGCCATAACTTGGTCTTTTCTTTCTTCTTTGCAATTACTTGCTCCACTTTACCTATTAAGGTGTCGTCAATCTTTTTTCTCCTTATTCTCAGTTTACATAACCTATTAAGAAAGTGGAGACTTTAGACGACATTTGTCTATAAAACGGATTTGGTGGCGTAATTGGGGATTCACATCTTGACCTCGGCTTTGTCATTAAAACCATTCTTTATCTTAACTTGTTATATAAGAAACTTGGCCATCAAGGAACATGTTTATAAAACTGTGGCTGAAATGAGCATGTTGGAGAAAAAGATGCTTAGATCATGTAAATTGGAATGCTTAATTTTAGAGATGATGGTTTTGGGGATAAGCGGGGTAGATGGATGAAGGCATGCATATCTACAGTAGGTTTCTTAGTGCTTATTAATGGGTCCCTAGCTGGTTCTTTTGGTAGCTCTTATGGTCTTTGTCAAGGGAATCTTTTATCTCCATTATTGTTCTTGTTGGTGATGGAGGTGTTGTGTAGGCTATTAAGGAGGACAGAAGAGGGAGACTTTTTTAGGGGTTTCCAAGCACGTCCCAATATGCGAGGAGGGTTGCATGTTTCTCATTTTCTGTTTTGCATGTTTCTCTCATTCAGTGCTATTCATTATGATTATGAGATTTGATAAATGATTATGAGATTTGACAAATGAATGTTAAGATTGCATTTCTTAATGGCAATCTTGAAAAAGAAATCTATATGTTGCAGCTGGAAGGTTTCATAACAAAGAACTAAGAGCATATAACATGCAAGTTGAAAATGTCCATTAAATCCTATTATATGACATTAATGTTGTGATTAATAAAGTTTTATTATTATCTAAAAATAATGGTAACATGAATATTGAGACATTGTCATATAGTCCATGAGATTCATAATATGTGATTTATGTGAAAAGTCATAGAAGATATAAATCACAAATTGTTTGTAAATTCAGAATTTTAGTTCATAGTCAGTGATAAAATTGGACATTTTATCTGCGAAGACTATAACATATCAACTAAGATGATTTGTTTTGATTATAGAAATAGAGATTTCTAGTTGGTATGTTGATATGTTTTAAGAGTTAAGAATTATTGAACTATATCGCTTTAAGATTTATTATTTTCCTAACGACTGTCAAATAAATTCTATTTATCTGAACTCTTAATTCTGAGAGAATAATGGACTTGATTATGAAGTGTATGTTGCTTTGATGTATTAGGAGTGAGCTAAAGTAATGATCAAAATTTCAGTATATTGAGCAGCCACATTTAGTGTTGATAGAACATATATTCTCAAGATGGAATTCATAGTCTCTTAATAGAGATATAAAATATTCCATTGAGATAAGTTTAATAGGTTTAGTTATCCAAGGAGTTAGGCCTAACCACTTTAGTAAAGAGTTACTTGATGTAAAATTACATGTTTGTATTGCATACAAAACATACGCAGTGGAAAAATAACGGATCTATTTCACTTGCAATTGTTAACATGTACTATGCAAATTTCAGAATTCAAGAACAAGAGAGTATACTTTGATGCGATGAATTTGAAAACCAAAGATCATAAGTTCTTGAGAACATTTTAATCTTCTCTCCAATTTCACTAACGCCCAAGATGTGTAGTTTCTCAATTAGTTTTTGTTCAAGGGAGAATGAGATAATGTCCAACACTCACATACACATCATTTTACAATGATGTCTTTCTTTTTCATGTTATAAAATTCTGTATGTTTTTCTCTTTATAACTGATTATTTAATTGGGCTAGCCTATTGAGCATTTTCAATTGGGCTTTAGTATGTGGCTTGAAGTGAGACTAAAAGGGACAAATAAGACACTAGCTCAAAAGTTACCATTAACCATATTTAATACTGATGATGCAATGAAAATCAGTAGGTTGGATACTTCGGATTTGAAAGGTCTACTGATTATCCCGATGGCCTGAAAAAGAAAGAACAATTATTAAAGGTGACCGGGGTTGCCGGCCAATAACCCTTCGATGACAAAGTCAGTTTTCTCTTAATTAGTTTTGAGTTTCAACTTTTTAGGAGTTATAGAACGTACCTTTTCTTAGTCTGAATCAGCGTTTATATAGTGCCCTAAGAGCAGTTATTGGATTTGTAATCTCCCCTTGATTTGAGGAGATGTGTGTTCGAATACAATTTCAACTGTTTAGGAGTTACATTCTTTATGCATAACGGTCACTGGGAGTTACTCGTATGATATGGAGTTATTTTTACACTCATAAATTTTTCCCAAGTGTCAATGTGTTGTCTAGAGTTTCTCGTCCTGACCCCCTTAAGTTCAGCTAACCTCGTCCTGGACGATTTTCATGGACGAAATTGGAGTTGTATTTTATTATACCCCATCAGTTGGTAGCCATTTGTCTCAAATTAGATAATAACAAGTGGCACCTACAACAGCTGACATAAGGACACATGTCCAAATAATAACATTGGTGGATGTGAGTCCTGGACGGCCCATGGACAAGGGGGCAACTGATGGGGTATAATAAAATACTACTCCAATTTCGTCCATGATGAGAGTGGTCAAGGACGAGGTAAGCTGACCTGAGTGGCCCAGGACGAGGTAAGCTAACCTGAGTGGCCTAGGACGAGGTTAGCTGAACTTGAGGGGGTTAGGACGAGGAACTCTAGATGACACATTGACACTTGGGAAAAATTTATGAGTGTGAAAAATAACTCCGTATCATACGAGTAACTCCCAGTAACCGTTATGCATAAAGAATGTAACTCCTAAACAGTTAAAATTGTATTCGAACATACATATCCTCAAATCAAGGGGACGTTACAAACTCAATAACTGCTCTTAGGACACTATATAAACGCCGATTCAAACTAAGAAAAGGTACATTCTACGATTCCTAAAAAGTTGGAACTAAAAAATAATAGAGAAAAAACTGACTTTGTCATTGAAGGGTTATTGGCCGGCAACCTCGGTCACTTTTGATCACTGTTCTTTCTTTTCAGGTTATCAAGGCAATCGTTAGCCCTCTCTACTCCGAAGCATCCAGCCTACTGATCTTCTTGGTATCATCAAATACCATTATATATATATAGTTGCACTCTAGACTTTATTTATAAATTATATCCTAAGACTTTATTATACATGCAACCCCTTCATAAAATATTTGTAACAATACAAAGTCATGAATGTAGACTGCCGCCTTATAAATTATTACATCTTATAATTGAGTACTCAGTTTAATCTTTTAAAGTTATTCAACATATATTTTTGAAATCAAATTTCATAAATATATACTTTAGTAACTTTTTACTAAAATGGTTAGGCCTAACTCTATGAATAACTAATCCATTAAACTTATCTCAAGGGAATATTTTATATTTTCGTTAAGAGACTATGAATTCTATTTTGAGAATATATGTTCCATCAACACAAAATGTGGCTGTCCATCATACTGATGTTTTGACTATTATTTTATATCTCACTCTTGATATATCAAAACAACTTACATTTTATGATTAGGTTTATTATCCTCTTAGGATTAAGAGTTCAGGTAATAATAATACAGACGCTCCTAATATTTAAATGTGCTCTTGTCTTTTAAAGTGTTTATTAATCAATTGACTTTTATTGCTTTAGATATCAGATTAGTTTAAATTCAAAAATCCAAAATTCCAAATCTTTTAGGAAGGACCATCAAATTAAACAACCCACCAGTTGCTTTGTCCGTTCAAATTCAACTATTTCTAATATATTAGGCAATATGATCTCTTGATTGTCGACCATTAATGTTTGTTAACTATTTTGGAATTAAACCCTTTAGCCTTTTAGCAAAGATTTACAATTAATATCTTATGAATCACTTATCCTTTCCTTAATAGACTTTTAGGTTTAAATTCAAATTAGTCATCATCTTGGAAATGTTTTAATCTTTGAATTAGACTATTTTATAAAAATAAAAAAATAAAAAAATCGGAAACATGAAAGTATAGGCTAATTATTTTATAAAGATTTTGTTGAAAAAAAAAAAAAGATTTGGTCAATTTCAGTCTAATAAAGTTTGTTTGTTTGTGTTTTTTGAGAACACTCAAACTCATGACTCAAAATGACATTTTTCTCTCCAGCACCAAGGTGGCACGATCCTATATCGTCTTTAAAACTTTTGGACCCACGACCGATCGTTTTCACTTCTCTTCTTCCTCTTCTAATCTTCTTTAGCAGGTTCAAATCATTTAAAAAAAAAAAGAAATCAATCTTCTTTAACACGGATACTTCTTTGCGTTAAAGGAAATAAAAACAAACAGTTACCAAGCATATTCCACACACATACACTTTCCCTCCAAAGCGAAAGGAAAACACAGAGAGAGAGAGAGTGAAAGAGACCACAAAACATGGACGACCAGTACACCACACTCACTGAGCAACGCCGAGAGCTCATGGCGGCGAAAACCCTAGACTCCGACCTCGACTTGGCCTATCAACTGCAAATGCAAGAGGCCATGAACGCCTCTCTCGCTGTCCACAACCCTGCAACTGCAAGCTCTTCACGCACTCCTCCACATCCGCAACCCGACGACGTCGTATTCATACCACAATCCCTGAACGACGACGTTTTGGACATCGCCACAACGCTCATGCTCGAAGACATGAACAGGTTCGTGCAAGAACTCGAGGACCACGAGCAAAGCGAGGCGGAGATGAGGAAATTGAAGGAGGATCTGGACCGTCGGATCCACGATCAAAAACTCGCCGTCGATATCGACAACATCCCCGAAGAACAATGGGAAAAATACGGCGACAATTACCACCGCACCTACCGTACGGCCAAGTCTTCGCCATCGTCTTCGTCTTCCTCTTCGAAGGCTTTGGTTGACTCGGAGTGTTTCAGGCTGTATTTCAAGGGCTTGGTGAGCGAAGAGAGGGTTAGGGGCATAGCGGTAAATGTGGCTGGTGCTGGGGTTGCCATTTGCGATTCTCGGGATAATCTGATCTTAGAGGCGAGCAAGAACGTGGAAGCTATGGTGAACGGTGCAGTGGTGAGTGGAGAAGTTGCTGAGCTTCAAGCTCTCGTTGAAGCTCTCAATAAAGCTCTGACTTTGGATTTGAAAAGCGTCACCTTTTTCTGTGACGATTACATGCTTTACCAATATGTGAGTCAATAAAAACCTTATTATTATTATTTTACTTTAATTTGACAATTAATTTTTTTTTTAATAGTGTTGGATCTGTCTTATTATGCTAAATTTTCAGCTTTGTTTTGGGGGTATGTATGGTTGTATGGATTATTATAATGAAGTTACTTTGTTTGACTGTATTGGGTATTTATAGCTTGGTTCGTGGGTCATGGGTGTGGCTTTGATGGTTGAATGTTTGTTGTAAAGGGACATGGGAAATGGAAAAAACAAAAAAGGAAGCTAGATTTATAGAAATGTGATAAAAGGGTGTTTTTGTTTTATATATATAACACCACAAATGATGCCATTACGACTGGGGTTTGTATCAGTATCATCGTCAGTTTTAGTCCCTCACCTTGAAGCCACCACTTATAAATAAATAAATGAAAGTTTAAATGTGCTAAGCTAAAACCTTTGTTATAAGACCTAGACATCTTGACATTGGTTCAGTGGTTGGGTTAATTGGTTGAATTGCAAAACTGTGAAGGTAAATTATCTTTGTGCATGTGACTTTTGTGATTAAAATGAATATTTGGCACAACAATTTCGATTTAAACAGATATTTTACAGGTTCTTTGCGGATACATAGTAGGAAAGCAAGTCGTACATATGTTGCTTTATTTGATTGACTGCTTCAAAATTTGTTTTAGTAGCAATGTGCAGAAGTTGCAAGATCCCAAACAAATGGAAAAATGGGAGGCATTCCATTGTTGCAACTTTTCTTCTTGAGCTTTTCAGTTGTGCTATCTTGATTGGTTGAATTAGCCTCTCTGGTTCAACATTGTCAATTATTAGCATATTCATATTATTATCTAATCTGTGAACTCTTTTGATGAGGTGTTACCATTATGTTGTTGTTGCAATAAATTTTCATTTTTCTTCTCTATTATTCAAGTTATGATAATTCTTTGTCTGTGTTTGTAAAGCCTAGTAAGCTGCATTCTTCTGATACAAAGATAGAAGTGTTGACATTGTATATCTGGATACAGGTAACAGGCAGAGTACCACCACGGCAGAGCAAGATTGTATCATTAGTCAATCAGGTGGCTCTTCTTCAAAGAAAATTTACATATTGCAACCCATCTCTTGTGGCGTGTAACAATATTAAATTTGCATTTAAATCTGCAAGAGATGCTATAGTTTCTCAAATTATCTGGGCAGAAGAAACTAGCAAAGGCAAGTTGAAGGAGACATGCGTAATTTGCTTTGAAGATACTGATGTTGATAAGATATTTTCAGTTGATGGTTGCCTGCACAGGTATTGTTTTTCTTGTATGAAACAGCATGTGGAGGTTAAGTTACTTAATGGAATGGTGGCAAAGTGCCCTCATGAAAACTGTAAGTCAGAGGTGAGTATTGATAGCTGTAGAAAGTTCTTGGCACCAAATTTGGTTGATGTCATGAGCCAACGCATTAAGGAATCTTCTATTTCTCCCACAGAGAAAGTTTATTGTCCATATCCCAGGTGCTCAGCATTAATGTCAAAAAGTGAGGTCTTACGATATACTAAAAATGTATACATTGGTGCGGAAGAATCTGGAGCCAGGAAATGCATGAAATGTCACTATTTTTTCTGTATCAAATGCAAAGTCCCATGGCATTTGAATATGACCTGCTATGATTACAAAAGATCAAATCCTAATGCCCATCCAGGAGATGCAAAGCTCAAGTCTCTTGCAAAATCAAATCGATGGCGCCAGTGTTTGAAGTGCAACCACATGGTTGAACTAGCTGAAGGTTGCTATCACATCACTTGCAGGTACTTTAATATTCCTCCCTCTAAAAAACTAGATGATTGATTAGCTAGCAAATGCCAAATCGGGTATAAGATTAGAATATGGGTAAATCTGGTGCCATGGATAAAAAGTACACTTTGATTTCTTTATGCTAATTCTTCATTTGCTTTGTGATGCTGGCCAATGAATTCAGAATTCAGAAAGTCAGGATTTTTGGTTTCATTGGGTTGGTTTAGTGAAATGGGCCCGCCTATAGGTCCCTTCAGATGGTATTTTATCTTCATTCACTGTGTTATAATATTCATGTCTTTGTATTTCCCAAGGGGAAAAAGTCAAGATAAAATCAACCTTGCTCTGTTTCTTGTTTATCTGTGTTAATGTCATATTTGTTAAACAATGCTTGTATTTCCCATGCTTCCAATCTTTCTGCAGATGTGGATATGAGTTTTGCTACACTTGTGGAGCCGAGTGGAAGAACAAGAAAGCAACATGTTCCTGTAAGATCTGGGATGAGCGTAACATTATACATGATAACCGGCAAAGATGATGATTAGCATTGTGAAGGCTTTTGTTGCAGATTGACTGTGATGGTGATCAGTCTGTTTATTTTTCTCACCCTTTCTTCCACTTTGTGTGGTTTAGTTTTTGGCAAAAAGAACAGCAAGAAAGTACAGTATCTGCTAACGCTGCGAACATATAGCTTCTAAGTTTTTTGTTTAGTTTTTGGCAAAAAGAACAGTAATGAGTATCATGTATGCTAATGCTGCAGACATGCGAATACATGCTTAAATAGGACTTGGTGGTGATATTAGACTATAGCTTCTAAGCTTTTTTGTTGTATGTTGGCTCATACTGCTTGTCTTCCTTTCTTTCTATCACCGCCTCGTCTATTTTTGGAATTGTATGCTTAGTTCATCGCTCTCATCTAGGTTGCAGGTGTTTGATACTCCTTCCCTCTTAAGGTTTCCAGATTACTCTCTGGCTTCTTCCTAAAACTAGTTTTGAGTTTTTGGATTGAAGTCTTTTTACTCCCATCAATCTTCACTTTCTCTGAGAAATCCAATATTTTTCTATAGCTGCTCAACTGCTAAAGATATGGTCATATATAACAAAGAAACTATTCATCCATGGCCTGAGCTATGCCATGGTTTTTTTTTCTTTTTCAAAAAGCTAAATTTCAATTAAAAGTTGAAAAAAAATTATATTACAACCATTGCAAGAGTTGAAGTTAAATTGAAACACATTATTAAAAAAAAGAGCCAACGAAATTTTTTTCAAAATAAATCCAACAGAGGGTTGGATACTGTAAATGAACAGATACGCGTCGAACGTAATGTTTGGCAAAGTGAAGGAAGGGAAGGAACAGGAACGTGGGGGCAGGGTAGTTATTGTGCTTTTTGTGTGTTTGTTGTTTTGAAGGAATTGAAAGAAAAAGGAAATGTTTGGTGGGTCTTACAATTCTCAATACTTGAATATTGGATCAGACTCTCAGCTTTTTTATGTGTTTGTTTGTGATATGAATGGGTCTTAGGTTTAATTTCCGTTTTCCCAATCCTCAGATCAGATCTATATGCCATTTTGGTTCCATATTTGATTATATGATTACCTAGGATTGTATGTTTGATACTTGCTTTGAGTATAAATGGAGATACTTGGTTGATATGGTAGAATTGGTAATCGGTAATGTGAAGTAGGTACTAATAATTCAATGCATTTTTGTTACTGCCATATTTTGGTTTTGATCTGTCACTTGCATTTCTATTCTAAGCGGATTGTTCATGATCCAGTATTTGGGTCAGATCTGATTTTTTTTTTTCGCTCAGATAGATTCTAAGTTAGAACGCCTTTATTTATTTTTTTTTCGTTTATTTTTTTTTTTTCCCTCAAAGCTGGGAACAACATTTTGCCATTGCTCCCATGGGCATGCAAGTTAGAACGCGTTATTTTACTATTTTTGTTGAATTCATGAGCTGCTCGTTCTCTTTGCTTCTGCTAACCTGTAAATACAATTTTGAGCTCTAAGTTTATTGGAAATTTAGTGTATGCACGGGGTCTTTTGAAAGGGAATGAAATATTTAGTGCCATCCACTCGGGGGCTGCTCTACGTTTAAGGCTGGATGGTCACGGCGGTCCATCTGGGACAACCAAACCATGGAAATAATATATAAAATGGTTAATACTAAACCCCAGATACCAGAGACAATTGCTTTATCTTTGTATATTCTAATTAACAGAGAAGGTATTTGGTATCAGATGATACCATGTCAACGGTATCAAAATTCAATACGAATGAGACATGTCAGCAAAAAATAAATAACTTACTAATAATTGAAATATATGTGTTGTGGGTTTCAGTTAGCTTAACTGATAAAGTTTTTGATAGTTGTATAAAAAATCTACGAATGAGACGTGGTATTATTTGATAGAAAATACTTTTTTGTCCTGAAGAACAATAAGGCAAGCAACCGGAAATGGAATTGGACAATATATTACTATTAGAAATGAAAGTTTTGACGATTCTTCTTTGGTTAACCAAACTCTTATAAATGCCACATGCACTGTCAAGCCAACCAGCAAAGGCAGAACTATTCATGCAGTGCCAGTATACGCCAGTTTTCGGTGGCAATGTATATGATTCGTGCTCGTTTGCTTCATCCCCCTAATAAGAATATTTGAATTTTATTTATTTATCTATGATTAATAACACATCAATTTATCAACTCTATTCCTAGTATCACTCTTTTTAAACAACATTGGGGGTTTAGGGGTCAACCAGTGTTTGTTATACATGTTGTTTGATTCTTGTTCGTGCCATTCTTTGAGTACTAGGATTAATTGTTAGTTAGGTCATAGGTGTAATTTTTTTCTTGAACCCAAGGGAAAGAGTTAAAACAAACCAGCCATTAAGTGTGGCGGCTTTTCTTTTTTAAGATGGTCACTAAAAAACTTAAATTATATAAAATTTAATAAAAAAAATAGCTAGAGAATGCTAAGATGAGTGTAATAAAGCGAGAGAAAATCTAAAATGATAAGAGAGAGAGAGAGAGAGAGAGAGAGAGATTATATTTTCTACAACTGTGAGTCAAGTTGCTAAGGAGAGAAATTTGTTGAGACTGTAATGCTAAAGAGAGCATAACTGTAAGCACCGCCAGGGAGAACTCACGATTACAATATTTTACCTTCTTTTTAAGGAAAAATGAAATTAAACATTATATTTATGTAATGGGTTGAATAAGTTATAAATTTGAATAATTATGGCTTTTTTTAATAGGCTTTTTGTAGAATAATTTGTTCACTTGTTGTTTCATTTAGTCTCATTTTTGTTATTGTAATTTAAGCCCCCTCCCCCCTTCCCCCTTTTGCTGTTTAAGAGATCATGGATTATGTTTTTTTTGGTGTGGGGGGGAGTAGGGGAGATTTATTTTTGGAGTAAAGCTATGTTTACAACATTTTTCATAACAAATCTTAAGTAACAAACTGTTATTATTGAGTAAAAAGTAATGATAATATTGAGCCTAAATTAGAATTAGTAACAACTTATTACATAGGATTAGTTGTGAAATTATTGTGATATATTAGTTGAAATTATTCTATTAGACTTTCTTCTAATTTCTCACATTGTCCGATGAATAGATCCACATTTAAGGTCCATGGGATGGTCTGAATAATTTCACCCATCCTTTTGCTATGTTTTTTATAGAAGACTTATGCTGCATTTAGTTCAACGAAAATTGATTTCCAAAAATATTTTCCACATTTACTAGTGTTTGGGGTTATGGAAAATGTTAGTTAACTTTTTTTTAATGGTAAAATAAAGGCATTTATGGTGGAAATTGATTTACACTTTCATTTTCATAAACCATTTTTCACATCACCCAAACTTATCAACTAAACCTCCACCCTCCACTATCTACCAACCCTCACTAATGTCCCTGATCTCTGGTGGCCAATCACCCTGCCCAGTACGTGACTAACCAATGATGCACGGATTTCAGTACGTGACTAACTCCATAGCAACCCTATGATTGTTGCAGTTGATTTGTAGTAGCTTCACATAGAAACACCAATATGATCTTCAATATTGGTGTAAGGGATTTTGCTTGGTTACAGAACCAAAGGTGTACAAGAAACGCAGCAAGAACTCTTTCTTCTGTAGGAGGAGGCTAAGGTTTCAAAAAGAAAACCTTATGAAGCTCTCTAGGGTTAGGTTTGTCTTTTTCTACTACCTCCTTTAAATAGGAGCTTAAAAAGCTCTCTTATTCCAAATAGGTTTATACAAACCTTAGACTTTCCTAGTTCAATAAGGATTATACAAACCCATAAATAAATAGCCTTTGTAGAATAAAACGTTTTTAGCTATATTCTGAATCTCATAGTCTCGACAGATTCGGTATGTATCGAGCTTCTGTCGAGCTTCCACTTTAAATCTCGATAGAAGTACATTCTGTCAAGATTGCTGTCGAGTTTTAATGAACAACTTTTTCTTCACTTGTTTCTTGGTCAAATCTTCATGACTTTGAACACTTGTTTCTTGAAGTACTAAACTCATCCTAGATCTACCAAATTACAAGTAAAGTGCATTTTGTCAAAAAATTAGTTAATTATATAAAATATGTTCCTAACAATCTCCCCTTTGACAATCCATGACAAAACCGTGACAAAACCATAACAAAACAAATAATAATGAGAGAAGTCTTAAATCACTAAGTTCATAACCACTTGTTGTTTTACAAAATAAATAAGTCTAGTCTAAAAGATCTAAGCCTTGGAAGTTGCTACAAGAAGAAGGTTCAGAATCTTGACTTGGTTTTAACTTGTCTTTCTTGAAAGGCACTAAACAAAACACATCAAGGTACCATGTGAAAACTAATAAGAAGTTAATTAAACAAGAAACATGTGTATAAATAGAGAAAAAAAGCAACACATGTGAGACAAGGAGTGAAACACATACATCATCGTCAAATATAGAAATATCACATGATGTGTGTAAATGGTTACAAAACCAAAAGAAACACAACACAAAATATATATCAATATCAAAGTGTATCAAACTAACTCTCCCCCTAAGTTAGTTACATCAAAAACTTTCTTCCCTTTAACTTAAAGTTCTTCCCCTAAGTTTATGACTTCCCTTGAGGAATGATATTCAATTCTTAAATTTCTCCTCCTTTTTAACATGATTGTCAAGTGGCCTAAAAAGCCAAAAAAACTTGACTGAAGATAAACAAAAAACTGATATAGAGGGAAAGAAGAGAACAAGGAACCATAAACCTACAAGAAAAAAAAAAAAAAACTAGATGCTATGGAAACAAAGGAAAAAAATGCAAAATAAAAAAAAATGAAATTCATGCAAAGGTATTTCGATCGATCAAGGAGGTGTCGAGAATCTATTGAGAAGAAGCCAATCTTGATGGATTGAAAATCTATCAAGAATGTGTCGAGCAGACAGAGAGCACAAGATTTTGGCTCAATGGATCGACTTATCTGTCGAGAAGCTGTTGAGGTCAGACCCAAAAATCTCAATAGAAGAGGTATCTGTTGAGATTCTGTCGAGAAACTATTGAGGATGCAGAAAAGAGGTTTTTCAAGGGGGAAAAGCACATAAGATGAGAAGGCAACAAGATGGCTACTCAAATAAGCATCCAAGCAACATGTTAAGCACTCAAACCGTACCTCAACTCTAGATGCAAAGCATTCCTAGATCTACAAACACACTTAACAATTCTAACCAATTATTTATTTCAAAAATAAGTTAAGACAGTTTAGTAGGTATATATTAACACATGTATCCCTTATTATGCCAAAACACGTTGTACCTGCACATGTATCAAGAGTAGCAAATAGTATGCGTGTTGTGTGTGAAAACATAACAAGTGTGCATAAGTTTCTCATATTATGATGATTTGAGATATGAAAACATCTAATACATTCACATACAATCATAATTGTTTGATATGGATTGTCAGCTTTGAGTTATATCATATAACTCCCACATCTCTTAGAAACATGCTTACAATCATTTTAAAAGTATTTTGATTCTTTTTGCTTTTATATTCTTTGCACATTTTCTTTTTGAAAATATCATACATGGACATATAAGAGAGAAAAGAAATATCCAATTATGTAAGCCAAAACATCACAATTTTGATATGCCGAAGCACACAGATGTTACACATGATTGGCGGGCTTTAGTGGTGAGATGGTTATTTATATCTTTCTCTTAGGATTTTCTAGTCATTCCCGTAAAAAAGAGTGATATGAGTATTAAGTATAAAAGATTACTTAATCGTACTTATCACCAACATAAGCCACAAAGCTCACTTGCTTAGTTGTGCATTAAAATGCTCATTTAAGCTACAAGAAATACAAAATTTAGAAACTTTGTTTCAATGGCCATCCAAGGTACACAAGAACCAATATACACAAACACACACTATTTTTTTTATTTTTTTCATTTAATTTTTTTTTTTTGAAAGACAAATAAACAAAAACTTAAAACAAATAAACAAAAACAAGCAAACAACTATAAAGCATAAAAACTAAATGCAAATGCATGAAAGTATGATTCCAAAAACAAACAAGAAATCAAGTAAGAAAGTCCAACTTTAGATAGAAAGAATTAAAGTAGAGGACTGTCGATGCTTATTTTGGAAAAAGCTCAACAACAGGAAGAAGCCTAACAATATGGGTGGGAAAAGAGTTAGTGGATTGAGAAAAAAAAAAAAACCATCAGGCCCCAAATGGTAGGAATGATGGGTCTTAGGCCCATAAAGTAAATAAATGGGCCTTGAGAAAAGCAAATGGGACTATAAGAGCCCAAAGGAAGAAGCAGTAAACTCATGGGAATTATGTGATGTAGAAAAGTGAGAATAGGCCACAATAGGCCCGAAGTGATGAAGTAAGAAAGTAAGGGGTTGATGGAAAGCCCATGAACCCTAAGGACGAAGGATATGGTAATTGGGCCAGGGAAGCCCAATAGAGTTTGACAGGCCACAAACGCGTTGACCCCTTGTGATAAATTACGTTGATTAATTAGCCAAGTTATTAATTAATCAATTTAACATGCAATATCACGTGGCAGCACAAACAAATCACCAAAACTAAGTAAAGCAGCGGAAAATAAATAACACGGTGATTTGTTCACGAATGGGGAAAACCTTACGGCAAAAACCCCACCGGGTGATTTAAGGTCACCACTCCCGAAACTCCACTATTATCACAACAAGCAGTTACAAGCAAGGAATCCCAAGTACCTCACCAACCTACAGTTGAACTCTTACCCCAATACCCAATTGGACTTGTTCTGTAGTGACAGTTTCTCCTTTCAATGCACGGCTCCCAAGTACGTGACTAACCAGATGCGCGGATCCCAGTACGCGACTTCAAAATACCAACTAGAGAGATAGAGAGTTGGCTGCAAAGTTCTTCAAATCATCAAGGATGAATTAGGGCACGAACTTTGTCTGTCTAATCACAAATTGCATGAACAACAAGTTCTCAATGAATGTGCAACTTGTATCTTGTGATCTCTTGCTTGATGGCCCTTAAAATAATCATTTTATATGTCTAGGGTTAGGAGAAAAGAAGTCCCAAAGACACACTCACGGATTAGACTTGAAACAGACCTAGAAATCTGTTTTCTTTAATTCTCGACAGATAGAGGTGTCGAGAGGTGTCGAGATAGCTGTCGAGGCTCGGGCAAAACAGCTCCTTTAAATCTCGATAGATGTATCTGTCGAGGTATGTGTCGAGCTTTAAAAACCTGCACTTCCTTGCTTGTTTCTTGGACAGACTTTGACGGCTTCAACACTTAACCTTGAACCACTGTTTCTTGAAGTGTTAAACTCATCCTAAATCTAACCAATTACAAGTAAATTGCGTTTTGTCTAAGGATAAGCCAATTACATAAAATAGTGACATATGTTCACAGACTTGAACTACATATGTCCTAACAATCTCCCCCTTTGGCAATCCGTGACAAAACCACAACATACAAATGAAGATATGAGAGAAGTCATAAATCACTCAACTCATATTCACTTGTTACATACAGTAAAATCTATCCTAACACAAACTCTTGAAAAACTTTGCGAGAAGAGAGTTCATGGCAAGAAGACTTTGACAACCTGTATTTTTGAAACACTTATAAACAAAACACATCAAGGCATCTTTGTGTGAAACAGAAATAATAGATTGCATACAAATTAAGAAACATGTGTATAAAGATAGAAAAGAAACAACACATGTAGAGATAGGTGAAGAAAACATACATCATAATATATATACCACTTGATAAATACCATGCTGTATGTAAAAATGGTCACAAGACCTAGGTACATGAATAAGGAGATAAACACTCCCCCTAACAAGATGAAACACAACTCCCCCTTACAAGGGCATGTATTTCTCCCCCTAACTTGTAGAATCTTAAAGAAAGAAACCACAAATTCTCCAATTTCTCCCCCTTTTTGTCACGATTGACAGAGGGTACGAGAAGCTATAACGCTGCACTCGAGAAACACAAAGATGATCAAGGATGATCAAGGGGGCACAAAGAATCCATAAAAATGCATGAATGTAATGAAATAAGATGCTATGGATGACAAGATAAAAGAAACATGCAAAACATGTGAAAAACAATGCATGCAGAGAGTCTCGATCGATCGAGAGGTATCGAGGAGCTATCGAGCAGACCTCGATGGATCGAACAGCTATCGAGAAGCTATCGAGGAGACAGAAACTTTCTCGATCGATCCACCTAGCTATCGAGAGGTGTCGAGATTGCGATAACATGCAACTGAAGATCTCGACAGATAAGCCAGGTATCGAGAGGTGTCGAGGATGTGTCGAGATGGCTTAAAAACAGTTTTTCAAGAAGAGAAAAACACAGATGTGAATGCAATCAAGCATGCAACTCAACCAGAGATCCAAACAACATAATAACCTCTCAAAAACATCTTTCAACAAGAAAAAAATGATGCACATGTATCTCAAAACACGCACACACACACTAAACAAGTCTAACCAATTTTATATTTCAAAAATAAGTCAAGACAGTTTAGTGAGCATACATTAACGCATGTAAACCTTGTGATGGCCAAATCACATTGTACCTGCACATGTATCAAGAATAGCAAAGAGTATTGCGTGTTGTGTGTGAAAACATCGCAAGATTGCATAAGTGTCTCAATGTTATGACGATTTGAGATATGAGAAAATCACTTTAACTCACACACAATCATAACTGTTTGATGGGGACTATCACCTTTGAGGTACATCCTATAACTCCCACATCTCCTAGAAAACACGCTTGCAACCATATTTTAAAGCATTTTTTTTTTTATCTTTTTGCTTTTTATATCTTTGCATATTTTCTTTTAACAAGCATATCATGCATGGGCATACAAGAGAAAGAAAAGAAATACCCAATTATGTTAAGCTTTTGACATTGCACTTTTGCTATGCCGAAGCATACAGATGTCATATTATGATTGGCGAGTAACAGTGGTGAGATGTTTATTTATGCTTTTCTCTTAGGATTTTCTAGTTCAACCAGTAAAAAAGAGTGATATGAGTGTTAAGAAGAAGAGATCACTTAACCTTACTCATCACAAACAAAGAGCTACAAAGCTCACTTGCTTAGTTGTGCAGAAGAATGCTCATCTAAGCTACAGGTGATACAAAGTTTAGAAAACTCTGTTTCAATGGCCATTTTAAAAGTTCACATGAACTAATGCACACAAACACACACTGTTTTTGTATTTTTCAATTTTTCAATTTTTTTTTTATTTTTATCAGAAAAGCAAAAAAATAAAACACAAAACTGAAAACACACAAACAAAAACATGTAAAGAAAAACAATGCATAAAACTAGACTGACTCAAAACTGTAAAGAAACACACAAGTAATGCAACACACAAAAACAGGAGAGAGAAGAAGAAGTGACTGAAATCACTTAGATCCCTTTACCTTCCGCACTTTGGAAGATCCTTTCCTTTTGGTCGATTCTTGAACCGGTGAAGAGGGAGAAGAATATGAACCGTTCAAGTTCGAAAGGAACATGAGGGCTTTTAGAATGTCTCCAAGAGGAGCGAGAGAAGACTGAAGCTGATTCTGACTCCCAGATGCTATTGTGCCATTGCTCTGTTGAGTGGCACGCCACTTGTAGCAATTAGGTCGAGTGTGACCGGCAGTACCACAATGATAACAGAGATGCGGCTTCTTTGGTTTGGCCTTTTGAGAGTTAGCCTTCTTATTCCTAGGGTTTCTAGCTTCCCTTTTCTCAATTTTAGGGGGTGCTCCTAGAATGGACTTGCCCTTGTCTACGTTCTCACTAGCTAATTCAGATTTAACATTCTTTTCTTCATTTTCAATGTTATTAGCAGGTGGAACAAACACAGTGGTACTAGAAATAGGAGTATTAGAGAGAGAGAATTCATACCCCAATCCAGTACGATCTGAAGAGTATCTCTGAGCACTCAGCATCTCGTCCAGTTTAGCACTTGACGTCCTCTCCAGTTGTGCTCTGACTTGAAACAGCTCCGCTTCAAGCTTCTTGGTCCTCTCAACCAAGAAATTGTTTTCGAACCTCAGTGCTCCAACGGTTTGATTCGCTTCATCGACCTTTGTGGACAGCTCCTCACGGTTGAGTTCCACATCACTAAGCTTCTTAGTGGCCAGCCTATAGAGCTTCTCATGTTTCTCAGAAAGCTTGTATAGCTTCTCATAGGCGGTATGGATATCATCTTGATCATCCATAATCTCAATCTTGGAGTCCACCAACTCCTCTTCTTCATCCACTTTCTTGGTAACCCCATCAGTAGGATTAACAGTGGCAGTGAAGGCATTCAAGATTCCGTCGTCTTCATCCTCGGAATCGTCCTCGGGCTCTGTGTCGCTTAAGGTAACAGCAAGTGCTTTGCTCTTCCCTATGCTCTTGAGGTACGTAGGACACTCTTGTTTCATGTGTCCGAAACCTTGACACCCAAAACATTTTGGCCCAGCAGGAACAGTGTACTGACCGCCATCCTTGACATCCTTCTTCCCTTTATCTGAATTCTTGAGTTGTGAAGAACTGGACTATCTACGGTCTTTGTTGAAGCCTTTTCCGTTGGCATTCTTCATAAACTTCTTGAATTGCCTTGTGATGTAGGACTTCATCTTGGAATCTTCATCATCTGACGAGTCATCCGTATCACTGCTCTTGGCCTTTAGTGCCAAACTCTTGCCCTTGCTTGACTTGCCCAACCTAGTCAGCCCTAACTCATAGGTTTGCAAGTTTCCAACCAGCTCAGTCAAAGGAATTCTATCAATGTCCTTTGATTCTTCGATCGCCGTGATCTTGGCATGGAATCTCTCGGGCAGCGATCTAAGCACCTTCCTTACTATCTTGGGTTCAGGGATGGTCTCCCCAAGATTGCAGGCTGAGTTCACTATATCCTTGAGCTTGGCATAGAACTCATCAAACGACTCATCCTCCTCCATCTTAATTTCTTCAAAGCGTGTGGTGAGCCTCTGCAGCTTTGAATCTTTGACAGCCTTGGTGCCCTCATAGGTTGTCTGGAGGATGGTCCATGCTTCCTTAGCAGTTTCAGTTGAGGAGATTTTCTTGAACTCCTCATTGGTGACTGCACTGAATAGGGCATTCAATGCTCTGCTGTTGAAGTTGGCCGCCTTGATCTTAGCGTCATCCCAGTCGGCCGGCGCTTCTGTAGGCTTGGTCCAGCCTATCTCCACAGCTTGCCACACTTTCTCATCTAAAGACTGCAAGAAAGCTCTCATGCGTACTTTCCAGTATGCATAGTTAGTGCCATCAAATAAAGGAGGAATGATTAGAGATTGTCCTCTATCCATGATAGCAGGGGTCAATGGATCACACACAATAGATTAAACCCTAATCAGAGTGTGCTTGCTCTGATACCACTTGACAGGCCACAAACGCGTTGACTCCTTGTGATAAATTACGTTGATTAATTAGCCGAGTTATTAATTAATCAATTTAACATGCAATATCACGTGGCAGCACAAATAAATCACCAAAACTAAGTAAAGCAGCGGAAAATAAATAACACGGTGATTTGTTCATGAATGGGGAAAATCTTACGGCAAAAACCCCACCGGGTGATTTAAGGTCACCACTCCCGAAACTCCACTATTATCACAACAAGCAGTTACAAGCAAGGAATCCCAAGTACCTCACCAACCTACAGTTGAACTCTTACCCCAATACCCAATTGGACTTGTTCTGTAGTGACAGCTTCTCCTTTCAATGCACGGCTCCCAAGTACGTGACTAACCAGATGCGCGGATCCCAGTACGCGACTTCAAAATACCAATTAGAGAGAGAGAGAGTTGGCTACAAAGTTCTTCAAATCATCAAGGATGAACTAGGGCACGAACTTTGTCTGTCTGATCACAAATTGCATGGACAACAAGTTCTCAATGAATGTGCAACTTGTATCTTGTGATCTCTTGCTTGACGGCCCTTAAAATAATCCTTTTATATGTCTAGGGTTAGGAGAAAAGAAGTCCCAAAGACACACTCACGGATTAGACTTGAAACAGACCTGGAAATCTGTTTTCTTTAATTCTCGACAGATAGAGGTGTCGAGAGGTGTCGAGATAGCTGTCGAGGCTCGGGCAAAACAGCTCCTTTAAATCTCGATAGATGTATCTGTCGAGGTATGTGTCGAGCTTTAAAAACCTGCACTTCCTTGCTTGTTTCTTGGACAGACTTTGACGGCTTCAACACTTAACCTTGAACCACTGTTTCTTGAAGTGTTAAACTCATCCTAAATCTACCCAATTACAAGTAAAGTGCGTTTTGTCTAAGGATAAGCCAATTACATAAAATAGTGACATATGTTCACAGACTTGAATTACATATGTCCTAACAGAGTTCATAAAAACCCATGGGAATGTAGAGTTGCAAATGGACCGAGGATGCCAAAGGAAAGAAAATGGGCCAAGGATGCCCAACGAGGAAGAAATGGGCCAAAGGAATCCACAAGCAATGTAATGGGTTGAGAAAGTCCAAAGTAATATGAGTATAAACCCAATGACAAAATTGAGACATTGTAACTAATTAAGGAAAGAGCATACAGTATGCCTAAAAGAGGCCCAGCAAGCAGGGATCAAATAGCACTGCAGCAAGAATAACAGAATTGTATGGCAGGAACATTGGCAAGTCAATGGAAGGAACAAATAGTGGACTAAAAGAGGGAAAAACCCACAATCAAGCAAGGCCTAGCCCTTAGGGGAAGCAATTTGTAAAGAATGGAGGATCATAAAACAGTTCACGCTACAAAAGGTCAAGAATGAGCAACAGAATGCATAGGCAAGCCTAAAGTCCACAACAAATGCATGAGCAACATACAAGTTTTGGACATACACTGAAGTGGAGTACGCACAAGGCTTAGGCACCACCAACTTGTACCCAGCTAATATAAGAGTGGTGGGTCATGGTTCAAAGGTAAGAGAGGGTATGGTTTGACGGTGGAAAGAAGGGAAGGCCTATTCTAGGATTTTCGCTCAAACTATTTTGGGAGAAATATCTTGCTGGGATGACATACTACCCAAAAGAGGGATAATAAGTTGGAAGCACTAGGTGTGAGCCATGAGAGAGAGAGAGAGAGAGAGAGAGAGAGAGATAATGCTCACCTTGTTGTGGATAGGAATGCCACAGTGAACAAGCAAACAAAGTAAAATTCTTTGCCTGGTAATGGAGTGTGGCACAGCCAGTGCATGTAAGTGGTGGTGGCCAGGCAGCTGACAAGCCAAGTGGTCTAGACGTGCACCCACACCTAGAAAAAAGTAGTTGAAGGGTAAAATAGTTAAAGCCAGTCATGGCAGGCAGTATATAAAGGGCTTTTGCAGTGCACAATATCATCACCACAACAATAGTAACCACTATAAGAGAATCATAGCACCACTATCACCATAACACTACACGAGTAAGCACTAAGAAAGAATGAAAATGAGTGGGAGAGACTCAAAGTAACAAAACTAAAAAGAAAGAGAAAGAGAACCAGGAAGAGAAATAGAGAATGTAGAATGGCAGGCATGCACTAATAGGCTAATCCATTCTCTCCCTATAAAAGCCTACCCTTTGTTGAAGATAAATGATTTATTTGGGCATAAGCTATTCAAACTCGTTCCTTCAAAGTGGGTAATTTGTAACAGCAAGATTCTCCTGCGAGGTTACCCACGTTGAGGAAGTGGTTCCCTTCTTGGTCTTAGTCTCGTAACACAACTAAACACGACGGACTAATCTTTTCTCTTTTTGATTTTATTGTTCATCATAATTATTTCCTTTCTTGTCTTTGTAATTTCACTCTTAACGTGTTTCTTATTGCTATATCGTTTCTTTTTGTTAAGGATTCCTTACTTATTTCATCTAACGGGAAGCATATTGCCTTTATTATTATCATACTGTACTTGTGTACCATAACTCTTTTGTAACAGTCTTGCCTGCCATGGGCATGTGACCTAAGTTTTAGCAAAAAATGGCATAGTTTGTGCACAAGGTGGGTTGCAATTAGACTGGTCCCAACTCTCTTATCCAGAATACTTGGGCCTCGGTACAGTAGGAGACAGTCCAGCCCAAAATCATAAAAGACCCACAACAAGGACAAACAATTAAGTTTTAGGATCCTTCATCACCCATACAGCACGAGTCTTTAGCCGTGAAGATGAAAAGGTACGTGTCCTAGTATGACTACTAAAGGATACAGAGGAATTCGAATTCCCTTGAAATTGAGTTAAAAAGTTTAAAACTTTTAATAACTCACCAATAATATGTACAGAGCCTTTAGACAAAGGATGAGACCTATTGGACACTCCCTTATAAGGAAACAACTTGAAACAATTAGGGTCAGGGTGACCAGAACCACCTTAATGGTGACAAACATGAGTAGTTTTAGAACTACTTGGCTTCCTAGAAGGAGGTCTAACTTTAGAGTTTGATAACTTAGGACAATTTGGCCTAATATGACCAACAATATGACAATAATGACAAGTGGGACAAATTTAGAATTTTCATTCAACCTAGGAGGAGTTTTAGATATAGGTTTGGAAACTCCAGCGTTAACAGCAGATTGTTTACTTTTATCTATCTTAGCAATATTAGCATTCAGCTCTTCATTATTCCTTTTAAATGGAGGAATATAAAAATCTTTTTCTTTTGAGTTAGGCTCAACAATAAGTTTGGCACTAGTTAATTTTTCAACTTCGGTTTTAGATTCAACTAGTTGCTCTTCCAAATTCTTAATTTTGTCCACCTGAGATGAAATTTGATTTTTAAAATTCTCATTCAAATTATTGGCCTCATCCAATTTTGCAATCAAATCATCTTTTTCAAGTTTAACCTTTTTAAATTTAGCTTTTAATTTTGTAGAACATTTAAGAGATTTCATACAAAAATTATAAAGTTTGCAATAGGCATCTTGAATATCATCATTATCATTCAACATAAGATCATGCAAATATAAATAATCAAGAATTTCCATGACTAGGGGTCCATGGATCATGCAGCAATGATTAAAACCTAATTAGAGTGTACCCACTCTGATACCACTCGTTGGGTTAAAATGAATTAACCCATTGTAATTAATTACTTACCCAAGTTAATTAATTAGGTTCAATTACATGCAATAGCGTGGTAATACAAACAAATCACCAATTATACTAAATGCAGTGAAAAAAAAATTTGGCACAGGTGATTTGTTTATGAATGAGGAAATTTTCGAGGCAAAACCCCATCGAGTAAATTTATTGTCACCACTCCCAAAAATCCACTATTATCAATCATAAACGGTTGCAAGTATAAGGAATCTTACCAAACCCTTTGGCCTATCCCGAAATACCAACCTACTGTTGAACCCTTACCCCAATACCCAATTGGACTTGTATTGTAGCGGCAATCTTTTTGTACAAGGCACGGATCCCAGTACGTGACTAACCAATGATGCACGAATCCCAGTACGTGATTAACTCCACAGCAACCTTTTAATTGTTGTAGTTGATTTGCAGTAGCTTCACATAGAAACACCAATAAAATTTTCAATGTTGGTGTAAGAGATTTTGCTTGGTTACAGAACCTAAAGGTGTACAAGAAACGCAGCAAGAATTCTTTCTTCTGTAGGAGGAGGCTAAGGTTTCAAAAATAAAACCTTATGAGGCTCTTTAGGGTTAGGTTTTCCTTTTTCTACTACCTCCTTTAAATAGGAGCTTAAAGGGCTCTCCTATTCCAAATAGGTTTACACAAGCCTTGAGCTTTTCTAGTCCAACAAGGATTATACAAACCCATAAACAAATAGCCTTTGTAGAATAAAACGTATCTAGATATTTTGAATTCCATAGTCTCGACAGATTCAGTATGTATCAAGCTTCTGTCGAGCTTCCACTTTAAATCTCGATAGAAGTCCTTTCTGTCAAGATTGCTGTCGAACTTTAATGAACAACTTTTGGTTCACTTGTTTCTTAGTTAGATCTTCATGGTTTTAACACTTGACTTGAACATTTGTTTCTTGAAGTACTAAACTCATCTTAAATCTACATAATTATAAGTAAAGTGCATTTTGTTAAAGAATTAGCCAATTATATAAAATATGTCCCTAACAGACTTGATCCTTCTTGACCCAACAAAGTTTGGAATTGTCATGACATGAACTATGAAGAAGTGTACATCTCCATCTAGGCTCATGTTTGTGTTCACACTTGTATTTTGTGCAATACTCTATAGGTTGTTCAGTGAATGACTATTCATTTTCATTGTTTTTATTTAATTTATTTTTAAAAACGCCACATCTTTTTTCACATTGCTTACATCATTTATAAATTTATATTGTACAAGTGTACAACCAAATACCAATAGGCCATATGACATACCTCTTAAAGAATAAAGAAATATAATCCACTTTTAGCTTAAGAATAACAAACCCCACATGAAATTTCATGAATAGTATTAAAGTAATTTTCTCTCTCTCTCTCTCTCTCTCTCTCTCTCTCTCTCTCTCTCTCTCTATATATATATATATATATATATTTTTTTAATATAACGTATAATGAAACAAATAACAATGAAGGAACACTCCTACATCAAGTGGTAATATTTCAAGGATTATGTGACTAATGAGAGAGAGAAGAAAAAAAAGTTTGCTCATATACTTCAAGCTATGATATGAGATCAAATAAAAACTAAGGAATATATATCTTCAAGCTAGTTACAAGAATTATATCTTTATGTATATTTCATATGTCCAATGAGTTTTATTTCATCTTTAATTCATAAATTTGAAAAAATATATTACATACCTTGCATGATTGTCCATTAAAAATAATACAACTTAATTTTCATTTGATTAATTTATTTTCTAAGTACTTTTTAAATCACAACATGTCATGAAAAAAAAATTTCATATAAATACAATGATTTCATTTATATATTTAAAAATAATTAATAAATAAACCCGTGCCTTGCAGAGGCCTATCACTAGTCTTTAATATTTCTCTTTCTAAACTTATCATACAGCCATTGAGTGAGCCACATTATGTACAAGAAAAATACTCTATTTTTTCCTCTTTTACTCACATTAGCTTGGTGAATGCTGTTACAATTTTAGGGTGATGAGAACAATAAAGATTAGAGAGAGCTAATTTTTTTTCTTTTCATTTTTATCGTTGAATGGTGATTTTGAATGTAAATTTGTGTTAAATGCTTATTTTTTTAGCCATTGATAGTGATTTAAATAGTCATAGATATATATATATAAAATTGTTAGGTATTACAAAATTTTATGTAAACAACTAAATTAAAAGACAGAGCTTTTGTCAAATGTACAGACACTTTTTACTAAAAATATTATAAAAAAAATACACATGATATTAATGGTTTAAGTTTATTGATAAAACAAGTTTTTTTTTATTTTTTTTTTATTTTTTATTACAATAGATGAAAATTACTCCAATTGATTTACTAATTTTATAAAAAAAATGCCCCATTAAACACTATTGTCACCTTAGGCCACAAAATGTATCGAGTTAGCGCAACTAACCAAATTGACTTTGAAAACATAATAATTTTGTCTTTTATTTCTTAAAACCAAAATTTGAAAATAGAAAAAAAAAAAAAAAAAAAAAAAAGCTATCCTACGTAACCACAGCGTCTAAAAGAGGAAGACCATTGGTCAGTTCTTTGCATTTAAGTTTGCCCCTTCTATGGAAACTATTACAAATGAAATGTTATGCAGCCTAGCATTAGTTCTCGAAATGATCATCATATACCTTAATCATGTCCTGGCTGAGATTCAGAGTTTACCTCTGTAGTCTACCCACCCTCTTACTCTGGGTTGTTATGCTGCACCACCAAAACTGAAAATCGAAAACTTGAACTGGCTAGCATGTCCCCAATTACTCCAAGCTCAGGGCATTCGCTCCATTCTCTAAGGCCTAATGTAACTGGAGAGTGTGGTTCATGGTATCTACCTACTATAACTAGATCAAAATTGTTCGCCATCTTTTGTATAACTTGAGTTGTATCAGCCCCATGTCTCACAGTCTCCTTTTCATGCTTTATTTTCTGGTTGCCATTTATACTAGCCCATAATTCATCCATCGCCTCCTTGTCTAGATTATTTTGATAACTGCTCATGTTGTAACCCAACGCTATAAGCTGAACAACTGTTAGGCTGACGTTAGGATGCCCGGCCATGCGAATGCTATACGCAAGTGCCTCTTGATCATCAGCGCCACCTATGAAAAGCATGGCAATCAAATATGATGAATTACCTGTCAAAATGCTCAAGTTGCCACCAACTTCGCCTCGGTCAACAAGAACTCCAATGGAGCAAGGGGCCTTCTTAAGCACATTTTTGTTTATGGTCCTAAGGAAAGGAATGTTTGCTTCGGCTGTTCCATCAATTGCCCATGTTTTGTGAAAGGGAACAACTATGATGCTTGTTTTCTTATCCACTGCGAGAGTACATATATCATCATGCATGCTTGCACATGGTGCAATTGCTTTGAAGTTTTGTATTTTAACACTCCCTTCGCTGTAATTCTCATAATGATCAAAGGCATTGCTAATTTGTTGAGAATAATCTAGATTAGAACCTAATAAGTTGTTTTGCTTATCAAGTTTTACAAGGATTGATGCTGCCCGTCCTGTGATCTCCACGAGCTGAAGGACACAGACAAAAATAGGGTTTTCTTTTGTGGGGTTGGACACTTCAATGAGGTTAGTAAATGAAGATACATTCTCTTCTGAATGGATGCAGACTAGCATTCGAAGACCAGAGTTTTGTGCTGAGTTTGTGATTGTCCTCCTTGTGTCAACCATGTATCTTGTGGAAGGGTCATAAAGGTGACGGATAAAATTTGTGGCCAATCCTGTAGTGATTATCATGCTGAAAAGTAAAAGCGTATATGTTTGGGTTGTTATCATCTGTAAATGAACAAACAAAACAAGAGGTTAATGCATCATTAACATTATCTTACAAAGCAAGCAAAACTTCAATCTTTACTCTCTTTTTTTGTCCTAAGATAATCGTAGGATTTGTAACTAAGTAAACAGAGCTTTAAGAAAAGTACTATAGTATAGTTTTTGGAAAGTATTGAATGTGAAGACTGGAGCGAGCATTTAAGTTAAATTGATATTGATCCCATAGATTCTTCACACGTAGGTGTTTCTTGTGTTACCTGAGCGTCGTGCCACCCAGTATATATAGTGATTTCCATGACGCCTTTGCAACACATGATGAGAGTCAATGTCAAAGATTCCTTAAAGGGGATCTTAAAGTACATTGATGGCAAAATGGTGCCAATGACCTTGCCAAAGTAACCAGCACAAATGATGAGCTCTGTTTTTGCTGCAGACATGTTTGCTATGGAAGAGAGCTTCGTCTTGAACCCACTGGTAGCGCAGTAGATTGGAAGTAGCAACCCAGTACAAAGAACCTCAAGCTTTTGTATTATGATTGCACCTAATGTTGGCCTATTTGGCAAAGACAAACCAAGCACAAAAGCACCAAAGCGAGCATGTTCTCCAATATACTCTGCTAAAAATCCATTCACCAAAACTATACAGAGGATGGCCATAAGATGATTTTCCCCTATGGGCCTATTTTTTGGCGTGAAACTGTTAATCCATATCACTAGTGGTCTCATTAGGAAGAGTAAGACGCAGTAATAACCGATCACTATTGCTATTATTGATAAAGGTTCGGTTGGGGAGTATTTCATGGCTGCACCAATATTTCTCACGATAAATGCAAGAAACCAACCACATGCATCACTTACCAAGGAAATAGAGGAAGCAAATCGGCCAATTTCTGAATTAAGAATGTTGATTTCATAAAGGAGGCCGGTGATGTCAATAAAAGGAGTAAAAGCATTTGTAGTAATTAAGACAAAAAGTGCAACTGCATGCTCTGAAGTGTGAGCACGGTCTACGATCTTGTATGCCGCCACTCCAAATACCAAGGGAATAATAGTCCCCGTTAGAGCGATTACCACGGCTTTTCTTCCAATGCTCTTTACTAAGCTTGTATCAATCTGTAATCCTAATAGAAAGAGGTGAAACATGAAGCCAAACTCTGCAAATGTTAGAAGTACCGATTTGCCTCCTGGAGGAAATAATTTTGCGACATACACCTTGCTTTGACCAAGTAATGTTGGACCCATTATTATGCCTGCCTGGAAAAGATGATTTTTTTAAGTATCAACATGTATACTGTAAGAAACTTGATTTTTGATCCAATTATATGCCTTTTGAATGTGGACAAAAAGTTGGAAGGGCCAAATGCTACAAAATCAATTTTAAAAAATTCCAATGATAACTGTTTAATTATTTAACAATAATTCTAATACTCCCCTCATGTGTGAGTCTAAATTCTCTCTTAATAAGTAGGGTCCCAACCGATAGGATTTTTAATATTTTACATGAAAGCTAGAATTGAGACATGAGTTGAATTCAGGATCTTCTACTTTGATACCATGACAAATTAATAAATATTCCAAAACATAAAATATGACAAAGTTTTGGTTCAAACAAATTTGAAGCTATCTTTTCTAACTCATTGTGTGACAAATTATAGATTACCTTTGTGTGTTATTTAAACAAATCACATGACTTATTGAAAATGTCATGTGACTAAAATTATACATGAATGGTTTTTTTCAATTGTCACATAGATTTATAAGATAACTCCAAACATGGCTGACCCAAACATTTTCTATTAGAAAATGGTGAATTTGTTTTTTTAAAAAAAGGTAAGGGGTAGCTATAGGAGCTGCCAAATTAAAACATGGGAAAAGACTTGATATGGACATGAGTTATGTAAAGAAATAGACTTACAACAATTTGTATGACAATCTTGGGTTGGCGAAGAGGTCTCAAAAAAGTGGAAGTGAAACCAAAGATGATAAAAATCATAACGATCTGAGCCAGTAGAATCGAAGTGTTATTGTCCAAATGAATCTCGTCCCAGGAACCCCTGGAATTACTTATGTGGGTGTATTGACACACCATTAATTCACCTAGGGCAGTCCCTCCGACCCTTGTCACCCTTTTTGAATTGTTCATGGCAAGCTAAAACAATCTTAATTTTTTAATTGTAAAAATCCAAGAAGGATAATGATTAGCTTACACAGCAAGATCAAAAACAAGATCAAAAACTTATTGAATGATGGAAAAAGAATAGAAGGTAAGACTTTCAAAAGTGTAGAAATCAAGGAAGAGATAAAGAGACTAGTGTCTATAGGATATATAGACAAGAAATTTGGAAGTGTGAATGGACATTTGCAAGTTTCAAGGTTTTTCTAATTGACCAAGTTGCAAGAGGGTTTCAAAGGACCAACTAGTCAAAACTTAAATGTTGTCCATTGAAGTTAGCCTTTGAAAAGGACAAGGTTGTTGAGGTTGTTTATTTTTAAGAACACTATTTGTTACTGTATACACACAAACAGCTCTACTTTGAAGGCAAGGGGGTCAAACTAACTTGACCTAGAAAAAAAAGAAGTATCTATAATATATATATATATATATATATATCACTCTCTCTAAAAGTAGAAGTCTATCATTTTTTAAGTCACATCATCAACCATGTCACTATTTTTTTTCCATTTTTTAAAACAATATTAATATATAAATACTGCAACTTTACACATTTTCTAACTCATTATATTCAATTCACCATTAATTTAGCCATCTTCCAATTCTAACTCTTCCTTTCCCCTTCAAACCCTTCATGTGACATCACTGTAGTTAACTACATTATTTTTAATGGTATAAATTTCCAATTGCTCCTTGTCCACCTCCACAAAAGTTGCTAAAGTAGCATTAGATTTGTAAAGTCCCTCTAAGGTGTGTTCATTCCCTTTTTATTTTTTCTTTTTCCCCAACTTTGGGCTTTCTATTGGACTTTTGATAGTTTGTGGCTAATATATATGTTTTTTTTGGGTTGTTCACAATATGATTACTTTGGGCTATGGGTGGCTATATTTGGTTAACCAGCTACGATAAGGGTTTTTAAGGATTAGAAATCTCTACAATAACTTCTTATTCATGGTGTACAATTTTTATTTTATATTTGTGTTTTACCCAATCAATTTGTTCACTTCATATTCATGTTGGATGTGGGACCTTTCTCAATTTCTATTTGGTTATGAAAGTCATAAATACTATATTTAGTAAATGAATAATGCTAGAGATACAAAGTTTTTTACAAAAAATTTTACAAATTACTGATGTGGTGAGTGGTTTTGGTAAATGAGAATGTAGTGTTAATGATGGGCCTAGATGAAAACTAATAAGAAGTTGGCCACATCAACAGTTTGTAAAAATGTTGTAAAATAGTTTGTAACTATAGCATTACTCTTTAACACATTGTTTCTTATTATATGCAAAACATAACAATTTGATCTTGATGCCCAATAGAAAATAATAAATATGCCACAAAAGGTTGATGAGTTTGTGTGTCACAAGGAAATAGAGAATCTCAACCTAATTTGGGGTTTGATTTTTATTTGATTCTGGAAATGCTAAATGTGAAATTTGATTCTTGTAGGGTTTAGGAACATTGATCCAGATACATGGAAGTTTGACAATGAAGATTTCTTAAGTGGCCAGAGACATTTCTAACTTTAAGAGAGAGAAAATTTTTCTTCCTTTTTCTTCACAACAAGCTCTTGGTCCATGTGTTGAGCTAGGCCAGTTTGGACCAAATGGAAAAAATTGATCATTTGAGGTGAGACATGTTGATTCTAATGATGGCATCAGGAAAGCTTGGAGAGTAGTAATTTCCAACACAAATGCTTTATTTCTTACATTCAGCAGGTTCATAATTAAGTTGTTCTCTCATTTAGTAGCTCCAATTGAAGCTAGAGCATTGTAGCTCAATGTAATTAGCTAAAAAGAAGATCAATGACAGAGGGAGAGAGAGGAGGTATTGTACTCGACTGAACTTGGTTCAGAAGGTGTTTTTGACCTCGTCGAAGGCACGATGAAGAGTGGAGAAATCCTAGCGAGCCTTGTCGGAGATGAGAAGCTTAGCCATTGCATTCTAATCTATGCTCTTTGATGCCTTAATTGCCGCCTCAGTTACCATCGTCCCTGCTCCACTCATCTCTCTCTCCCCCCCGAGACCATCACTCTCTAACTATGTATATATGTAATATGTAATGCCTTTGGTTCCTCTTCCAAAATAACAGAGAAAATGTTGCTCAATACTCGATACTAAATAGTCTCAAATTACTTTTTTTCTTTTCTTAAGAAGCGGGAATTAGATAAGTTTTTTTTTTAAAAGACATGTGAATTTATTTAGATGAAGATAAATTCATAACATTGTGAGCCAAACCTGACTCAATGAATACCAAATTTTTCTCTACTCAAGTTACATAAGAATCTAGATTTCTAAAATATTAAGCTAAAATATGCGTTAGTGTAGAAGTTTGGTAGTAATAAGAGAACAAATGTAACCCGTAATGTACATGATATTGGAATATAATATGTTATTATCATGCTTAATTTTATATTTGTATGAACGTTCTTGTAGTGATTTGATCAATGGTTTGCATTTTACATAAATGGATATTATTCAACCCATTTGTGCATTACTTAATGGATTTAGCATTTTAAGGTCTTTTTTTAAGGGATTGGGATTTCTTGCACACAAGCTTTATGACTACTCCCTCATCTTTCTCATCCCTCCTTAGCACGATGGCATTGAAATGAAGGATCAAGTTCTCTCATTCAGGCTTGAATTCCTAGTACAGGGTTGCCACAGCGAAATGAAGTTCCACTTTGTTGTAAGGCATTCTAGTGGCCTCAATAATTACAGGCCTACCTCGCTAAACAGCTTTCACACACTAATGATAAGTAGAGGTCACGACTATATGAGTGTGGACACAACGGAATGGAGTTGCCATTTAAAGTATATGGTCTAGGAACCATGAATAGAGTATCCTTTCGAGGAAGGACCTTTGATCTTACTATTAGAGTTTAGGTTGCAGGTGTTCGATACTTCTTCCTAAAACTAGTTTCAGTTTTTGGATTGAAGTCTTTTTACTCCATCAATCTTCACTTTCTCTGAGAAATCCAATATTTTTCTCTAGATGCTCAACTGCTCAAGATATGGTCATATATAACAAAGAAACTATTCATCCATGGCCTGAGCTATGCCATGGTTTTTTTTTTTTTTCTGAAAGCTAAATTTCAATTAAAAGTTGAAAAAAAAAATAATTTAACTTTTAATATGTAGCTTGAAAAAAAAAATTTATTACAACCATTGCAAGAGTTGAAGTTAAATTGAAACGCATTATTAAAAAAAAGAGCCAACGAAATTTTTTTCAAAATAAATCCAACTGAGGGTTGGATACTGTAAATGAACAGATACGCGTCGAACGTAATGTTTGGCAAAGTGAAGGAAGGGAAGGGATAGGAACGTGGGGGCAGGGTAGTTATTGTGCTTTTTGTGTGTTTGTTGTTTTGAAGGAATTGAAAGAAAAAGGAAATGTTTGGTGGGTCTTACAATTCTCAATACTTGAATATTGGATCAGACTCTCAGCTTTTTTGTGTCCGTTTGTGATATGAATCGGTCTTAGGTTTAATTTCCGTTTTCCCAATCCTCAGATCAGATCTATATGCCATTTTGGTTCCATATTTGATTATATGATTACCTAGGATTGTACGTTTGATACTTGCTTTGAGTATAAATGGAGATACTTAGTTGATATGGTAGAATTGGTAATCGGTAATGTGAAGTAGGTACTACTAATTTAATGCATTTTTGTTACTGTTATATTTTGGTCTTGATCTGTTACTTGCATTTCTATTCCAAGCGGATTGTTCATGATCCAGTATTTGGGTCAGATCTGATTTTTTTTTTATTTTTTAGCCCAGATAGATTCTAAGTTAGAACGCCTTTTTATTTTTTATTTATTTTTTCTCAAAGCTGAGAACAACATATTGCCATTGCTCCCATGGGCATGCAAGTCAGAACGCGTTAATTTACTCTTTTTGTTGAATTCATGAGCTGCTCGTTCTCTTTGCCTCAGCTAACCTGTAAATACAGTTTTGAGCTCTAAGTTTCTAGGAAATTTAGATCCTGTTTGGTAATGTTGTTCTAGTAATGTTATTTATATTTTTTGAAAATACATGTGAATGAAAAAATGTTGTGAAAACACGTATTGTGTTGTGTTGTTTAAACAACAAAAACTATTGTTTAAATACCCCTACCAAATATACCCTTAGTGTATGCACGAGGACTTTTGAAAGGGAATGAAATATTTAGTCCCATGCTCTCATGGGCAGCTCTACATTTAAGGCAAGATGGTCATGACCGTTGTCAAAATCTAGATACTACGTAAGATTGTGAGAGATAGATGAGATCGTAGATCGTAGGATCGGATCGTGAATCATAAAGATTTTACATATTTTCAGATTTAAAGCAAAAAATACATTTATAATAACTTTATATGTTGAAAAATCACATAATTGTTATTTTATCCATAAAAAAAAAAAAAAAAAACAAAGATTTGCATCATATGATGCAATTTGTGTGTGATGTATCACTACGTTTGTACTAACGAAATAGCTATATTTAAGTTTTGACCTAATGTATTTAAAAAGTTTAACAAATGTTTAATTAGCAACCAAATACTAAAATATTTATCACCATATATGGAAATATTTTCCAAATTCTAAGTTTAAAATCCAAAATAAGTTATCAAATGAAAACTAACTAACAAAAATATAAAATCCAAAAGTAAGAAAAATATTAAGGTGAAGTGAACATTTAATTATTCCTATTCTAAGGTTCTTATAACCACCATCCTAATCATCATCATCATCCAGTTCATCATCTATCAAAACATTGTATATTTGTATGCTAGAGCTGCAAAAAAGATCAAGATACAACTTTACACTCAAATATTCCAATTATATCACTCGACAACAATTATAGAGTATGCTCAAAAAAATCAATCAATCAATCAATATACAAATACAAGTATACTAATAAAATTATGTATAAGAAAAACATTGAACACAAATTAGTATATTAATCAAACAAATTTAACAATATTATAGCTTAAAAGGTAGCAAAGCCAATATAAATTCTTTATTTAGAAATGATGAAGCATTCCTTCATTTTGATTACAAGTAAATTAGAAACTAGAAAATATTTTCTTAGGTTAACACAATTATATATATATATATATATATATATATATATAAAGTCATACCATCACAACATAGAAAAAAAAAAACCCTTAAAATTTCATCAAAACCAAAAATTTATCCCATAAAAAAAAAAAAAAAACCAAAAACTAGTGTTTTAATAGGATTGGTAGGATCCCATATGATTCTATGATCCTATACGATCCTAACATTTTAAAAATTCTAGTGCGTTCTTAAACGTTTTGGTGAGATGGGATCATAAAATCTTGCGATCCTACGATTCAGGTCGCGATTTTGACAACCATGGTCACGACGGTCTATCTGGTACAACCAAACTATGGAAATAATATATAAAATGGTTAATACTAAACCCAAGATACCAAAGACAATTGTTTTATCCTTATGTATTCTAACCAACAGAGAAGGTATTTGGTATCAAATGATACCATGTCAACGGTATCAAAATTCAATATGTATGAGGCATGTTAGTAAAAAATAATTAACTGACTAATAATTGAAATATATGTCTTGTGGGTTTTCGTTAGCTCAACTGATAAAGTCTTTGATAATTGTATAAGAGATCTAGGGTTCAATCCTCACCTATACTTAAAACTGATTGGTGTCCTAGTACACCAAAAACTAATTAATGTCTTGGTTTGATAATAAAGAGTTATCATCAGGAGCAGATGCCGCCATAGGTTGAAACTCTCTCAAAAAATGAAAGAATAAATACATGTGTTAATAAGTTTGTTATTTTTGCACATATATCTCTCATTTATTGGATTTTGATATAGATGAAACATGGTATTATTTGATAGAAAATGTTTTTTTTTTTTGGTCTTGAAGAACAAGAAGGCAAGCAACAACCAGGAATGGAATTGGAAAATATATTGTTATTAGAAACGGAAGTTTTGACGATTCTTCTTCGGATAACCAAACTCTTCTAAATGCCACATGCACTGTCAAGCCAACCAGCAAAGGCAGAATTATACATGCAGTGCCAATATACACTGCTTTTCGGTGGCAATGTATATGATTCGTGCTCGTTTGCTTCATGCACCTAATAACAATGTTTGCATTTTTATTTATTTATTTATGATTAATAACACATCAATTTATCAGCTCTATTCCTAGTATTACTCTTTTTAAACAACATTGGGGTTTAGGGGTCAACCAGTGTTTGTTATACCTGTTGTTTGATTCTTGTTTGTGACATTCTTTGAATACTAGGATTAATCCTTGTTAGTTAGGTGTAATTTTTTTCTTGAACCCAAAGGAAAGGGTTAAAACAAACCAACCGTTAAATGTGGTGGCTTTAAGATTCTTTTCTAGGATGGTGACTAAAAAACTTAAATTATATAAACTTTAATAAAAAAATAACTGGAGAAATGTTGAGATGAGTGTAATAAAGCGAGAGAAAGACTAAAATGATTATATAGAGAGAGAGAGAGAGAGAGAGAGAGAGAGAGAGGGAGATGATATTTCTACAATTGTGAGCTGAGTTGCTAAGGAGAGAAAAATTGTTGCGACTGTAATACCAAAGAGAGCATAACTACGAGCACCGCCAGGGAGAACTCATGATTACAATATTTTACCTTCTTTTTAAGGGAAAATGAAATTAGACATTATATTTATGTAATGGGTTGAATAAGTTACAAATTTGAATCATTATGGATTTTTTTTAATAGGGTTTTTGTAGAATAATTTGTTCATTTGTTGTTTGGTTTAGTCTCATTTTTGTTATTGTAATTTAAGCCCTTTTTTTTGTTTAAGGGATCCCAGATTATGTTTAGGGGGAAAATTTATTTTTGGAGTAATGCAATGTTATGTTTACAACATTTTTCTCAATAAATCTTAAGTAACAAATTGTTATTAATAGGTAAAAAGCAATGTTAATATTAAGCCCAAATTAGAATTAGTAGCAACTTATTACATAGGATTAGTTGTGAAATTATTGTGAAAATGTTATGGATGTAGCATTATTATTATTTTTGTTGAATCCAAATTATTATAATTCTCAAGTTAGGGTATTCAACATTTTTGTTAAATGGTTCAATTTTCAAAATAGGTTATTTAGCATATATATACATATTTTTTTTTTTTACAAATATATATATATATATATACACATTTTTTTTTACAAGTCAGGACTCCTTGGCATAAATTTGAAGCCGCCACTGCATTAATTTACAATTATTTGTTAATTGATAGATTCCATAGAAATCGACCATATATATTAGTTAAAATTATTGTATTAGACTCTCTTCTAAGTTCTCACATGGTCCGATTAATAGATCCACATTTAAGGTGTAGACTCACTACAAAAAAACTGGTCTATTGCGGCGGACCTATTGCGGCGGGTGCAAAAAACGCCGCTATAAGTCACCTATTGCGGCGCATTTTTGGCCCGCCGCAATAAATCAGAACTATTGCGGCGGGCCATTGGCCCGCCGCAATAGATCTAGTATATTGCGGCGCACTATTGCGGCGGGCCAGTGACCCGCCGTAATAGACTAGTTATAGCGGCCTTCAGCTTAGATATAGCGGCGGGTCATTGACCCGCCGCAATAGACCATGAAATTGCAGCGGGCCTATTGCGGCGGGTGCATAAACCGCTGCTATATGTCGCCTATTGCGGCGCATTTTTGGCCCGCCGCTATAGATGAGATCTATTGCGGCGTTTTTTGTGACCGCCGCTATAGGTAAGGTTTTTGTATAAAATCAAGTTTTTGTAGTTTATTGTAACACATAAAAGATAAGTTTTAAGATCAAATGGAAAATTGCATCTGATTAGCATGAAAATTGGCATGCATGTTAAGAAAATATAGAAAATGTGATCCATCGGTTGGATTTTCAAAATATGAATTCAATAATAAGTTATTAGTTGGTGTAATATTTTTTAGAATTACATCATATGTAACTTGAACCCAACCCTATATTTTTTAATTCAATGTGAATTTTGATAAATTTACCGTTAGATTACATTATTTTCATATATTTTTCACGCTTAAAAAATTTCAAGGTGATCAAAGATTAATAGTCATGTCATTAATCAATTGTTTAAATTCAAGTTTTTGTAGTTTAAAGTAACGCAAAAAAGATGTGTTTAAAGATCAAATGGTAAACTATATCCGATTGGCATGAAAATTGGCATGCATGTTAAGAACATATAGAAAATGTGATCCAACGGTCGGATTTTCAAAATATGAAATCAACAATAAGTTATTGGTTGCTAAAATATTTTTTAGAGTTACATCAAGTGTAACTTGAACCCAACCTTATATTTCTTAATTTAATGTGAATTTTGACAAATCTACCGTTAGATTACATTATCTTCATGTATTTTTCATTATTAAAAAATTTCAAGGTGATCAAAGATTAATAGCCATGTCATCAATCAGTTGTTTAAATTCAAGTTTTTGTAGTTTAAAGCAACGCATAAAAGAAGTGTTCAAAGATCAAATGGTAAATTATATCCGATTGGTGTGAAAATTGGCATGCATGTTAAGAACATATAGAAAATGTGATCCAACGGTTGGATTTTCAAAATATGAATTCAACAATAAGTTATTGGTTGATATAACATATTTTAGAGTTATATCAAGTGTAACTTGAACCCAACCTTATATTTATTAATTTAATGTGAATTTTGACAAATCTACCGTTAGATTACATTATCTTTATATATTTTTCATGATTAAAAAATTCTAAGGTGATCAAAGATTAATAGTCATGTTATCAATCAATTGTTTAAATTCAAGTTTTTGTAGTTTATTGTAACACATAAAAGATAAGTTTTAAGATCAAATGGAAAATTGCATCTGATTAGCATGAAAATTGGCATGCATGTTAAGAAAATATAGAAAATGTGATCCATCGGTTGGATTTTCAAAATATGAATTCAACAATAAGGTATTGGTTGGTGTAACATATTTTAAAATTACATCAAGTGTAACTTGAACCCAACTTTATATTTCTTAATTTAATCTGAATTTTGACAAATCTACCGTTAGATTACATTATCTTCATGTATTTTTCATTATTAAAAAATTTCAAGGTGATCAAAGATTAATAGCCATGTCATCAATTAATTGCTTAAATTCAAGTTTTTGTATTTTAAAGTAACGCATAAAAGATGTGTTTAAAGATCAAACGGTAAATTATATCCGATTGGCGTGAAAATTGGCATGCATGTTAAGAACATATAGAAAATGTGATCCCACGGTTGGATTTTCAAAATATGAATTCAACAATAAGTTATTGGTTGCTAAAATATTTTTTAGAGTTACATCAAGTGTAACTTGAACCCAACCTTATATTTCTTAATTTAATGTGAATTTTGACAAATCTATCGTTAGATTACATTATTTTCATATATTTTTCATGCTTAAAAAATTTCAAGGTGATCAAAGATTAATAGCCATGTCATCAATCAGTTGTTTAAATTCAAGTTTTTGTAGTTTAAAGTAACGCATAAAAGATGTATTTAAAGATCAAATGGTAAATTATATCCGATTGGTGTGAAAATTGGCATGCATGTTAAGAACATATAGAAAATGTGATCCAATGGTTGGATTTTCAAAATATGAATTCAACAATAAGTTATTGGTTGATGTAACATATTTTAGAGTTATATCAAGTGTAACTTGAACCCAACCTTATATTTATTAATTTAATGTGAATTTTGACAAATCTACCGTTAGATTACATTATCTTCATATATTTTTCATGATTAAAAAATTTCAAGGTGATCAAAGATTAATAGTCATGTCATCAATCAATTGTTTAAATTCAAGTTTTTGTAGTTTATTGTAACACATAAAAGATAAGTTTTAAGATCAAATGGAAAATTGCATCTGATTAGCATGAAAATTGGCATGCATGTTAAGAAAATATAGAAAATGTGATCCATCGGTTGGATTTTCAAAATATGAATTCAACAATAAGGTATTGGTTGGTGTAACATATTTTAAAATTACATCAAGTGTAACTTGAACCCAACCTTATATTTCTTAATTTAATGTGAATTTTGACAAATCTACCGTTAGATTACATTATCTTCATGTATTTTTCATTATTAAAAAATTTCAAGGTGATCAAATATTAATAGCCATGTCATCAATTAATTGCTTAAATTCAAGTTTTTGTAGTTTAAAGTAACGCATAAAAGATGTGTTTAAAGATCAAACGGTAAATTATATCCGATTGGCGTGAAAATTGGCATGCATGTTAAGAACATATAGAAAATGTGATCCCACGGTTGGATTTTCAAAATATGAATTCAACAATAAGTTATTGGTTGCTAAAATATTTTTTAGAGTTACATCAAGTGTAACTTGAACCCAACCTTATATTTCTTAATTTAATGTGAATTTTGACAAATCTATCGTTAGATTACATTATTTTCATATATTTTTCATGCTTAAAAAATTTCAAGGTGATCAAAGATTAATAGCCATGTCATCAATCAGTTGTTTAAATTCAAGTTTTTGTAGTTTAAAGTAACGCATAAAAGATGTATTTAAAGATCAAATGGTAAATTATATCCGATTGGTGTGAAAATTGGCATGCATGTTAAGAACATATAGAAAATGTGATCCATCGGTTGGATTTTCAAAATATGAATTCAACAATAAGTTATTGGTTGATGTAACATATTTTAGAGTTATATCAAGTGTAACTTGAACCCAACCTTATATTTATTAATTTAATGTGAATTTTGACAAATCTACCGTTAGATTACATTATCTTCATATATTTTTCATGATTAAAAAATTTCAAGGTGATCAAAGATTAATAGTCATGTCATCAATTAATTGTTTAAATTCAAGTTTTTGTAGTTTAAAGTAACGCATAAAAGATGTGTTTAAAGATCAAATGGTAAATTATATCCGATTGGCGTGAAAATTGGCATGCATGTTAAGAACATATAGAAAATGTGATCCAACGGTTGGATTTTCAAAATATGAATTCAATAATAAGTTATTGGTTGGTGTAACATATTTTAGAGTTATATCAAGTGTAACTTGAACCCAACCTTATATTTCTTAATTCAATGTGAATTTTAACAAATTTACCGTTAGATTACATTATTTTCATCTATTTTCATGCTTAAAAAATTTCAAGGTGATCAAAGATTAATAACCATGTCATCAATCAATTGTTTAAATTCAAGTTGTTGTAGTTTAAAGTAACGCATAAAAGATGTGTTTAATGATCAAACGGTAAATTATATCCGATTCACGTGAAAATTGGCATGCATGTTAAGAACATATAGAAGATATGATCCAATGGTTGGATTTTTGAAATATGAATTCAACAATAAGTTATTGGTTGGTGTAATATTTTTAAAGTTTTTTGTTTTTTAATTTGATTTCACAGCTCCTTAATAAAATGACCAAGTGACTTCACCAAATTGCAGATTTTTTTAAAATTTTTTTGAAAATAAATATAATTTTTGAGTTTTTATGTTCTTCTCCTATAATTTCTAAGTTGATAAAAATATTCATTAAACTGCAATCCAAACTCTTTATCTAATCCTTTTTTGCACGTCATCATTTTAATTTTTTTAAAATAAATAGTTTGAGAGTTTTAATAAGAGTTTCTCTCTCTTTTTTCCTTAATCTTAATTTTTTTTTCCATGAGTCTTTCTTCTTCTTTTTTTAAAAAAAAAAAAAAAACCTAAAGTGATTCCTTTGAAAAAAAAATTCCAACGTATAAAATATTACTACAAAATATTAAATATTACTATCTATATTAAATATAAATATTAGATATTACTATATATAAGATATTTATGTATTAAATATTAAATATTACTATTTAAAAAAAATTATGTATAAAATATTTATTTATAAAATGTGATCATTGGCCTAAGTTACCTTAGTGGTTAACACGTGTGTCATGTAGTTTTACAGTGTCCTGTCCAGGTTCTAACCTTCACAATAGCATTTTTTTGTTTTTTCTTTTCATTTTTTTAAGTTACTATTATCAAAACTACGTCGTTTTGATTTACTTTAAAACACAACATAAAACCCTAGCCTACACGTTTCTCATTCAGCCGCCCCTCCCTATTTCCCATTTCCCCCAATCCTTTTCATTTTCTCTATTGTCTTCTCTCCACAAATCAAAGGTATCAAACCCTAATCTCTAACTATCTCTCCATATCAACATAAAATTTTATTTCTCCTTCTCTCTCTCTCTCTCTCTCTCTCTCTCTCACACGTTGCACTCTCTCTCAAACGCACTCACCGCCAACCAGCCGCTGTCAAGCCAAGCTGAGCCCAGCGCCGACGCCGACTATCAACTCACTCAGACGCCGATCATCTCTGCCGTCATCTCCACAGTCATCAACCAACAACCCCATCTGCTAATCAACCAATTGAGGCAGTGACTAACCAACACCTCCATTTTAATCTAACTGAAATTCATCATTATCATTAATATTTAAATAAAATTAATATTTTATTTAAATTTTAAAACCAAAACCTCTGAAACTTCCACAATTTTTCACATCATTATTTTAATTTTGTAAACTAAATAGTGTGAGAGTTTTACATAAGTCTTTCTTTTTCTTTGTATTGAAACCTAAAGTGAGTCCTTTTTTTATATATAAAAAAAAATCTAATGTGAGGTCTAATTAAAAAAATTATAATTATTTTTTAAATCCTAATTGTAGCGTAGGGCTCTCAAAAAGTCAAAATTTTCAGTTCTATATCAAATATAGATAATAATGATGAACAGTTAAAAAGTTTGTTGTCTTAGTGGTTAACACGTGTGCCATGCATATTTTTCAAGGAATTGTCCAAGGTTCTAGCCTCCACGACAGCTTTTTTGACCTTTTCATTTTTAAAGTTACTATTGTCAAAACTACGTCGTTTTGGTTCTATTTAAAACTAAACATAAACAACCCTAGACATCTCTTTTCTCATTCAGCCGCCCTCCTCATTCCCCATCCTCTCTCTCCCTCTTCACTCATCTCTTTTCTCATTTGTTTTATTTTCGCATTTCCTTCAAGGACTCTGCTTGTCGTTTCTTCGGCTGCATGGCCTCCAAGAAGAAGTACATCTGCAACATCGATGATGATTGCTTTGTGAGTAGTGCTTTTTTTTCTCTCTCTCTCTCTCTCTCTTTCTTTATTTTTGGTGGTGTTTTGGATGTGGGTTTTGGATATTATGGTGAGAAAGTTCAGATTTTGATGTGAATTTTTTGTTTGTTTTTGGGGTTTTGGAATTGTGGGTTTTGGATCTTTTTTGTGAATAGTTGGATTTTGATTTTGATTCATTGGTTTTTGGTTTTGATTTACTTTTCTAATCCTCTATTTTCCACTTTAATAGTAGACTCAAAAATCTGGATTTTGTTTATAAAAATTAATTAATTCAAGGAGACCCCAGATATGGTAATGAAACTTTCTCATCCTTATTTGATTCAAATCAGAACTGGGTTTTTCTGTGTTCATTTTTTTTTAATTAATTAAATTTCTGATGGGTGCAGTCAGCGCTTTTTAATTTCCATTCGTTTTTTGGCGGTGGTGCTGTGCGTGATTTGCACGTGCACTTTTCTGAAGATGCAGTTCCCAACCTTTCTTGAACAAAAAATCGGGTTCGTTTTTGCTTTATTTATTTTAATTCGTTTTTTTAGTTGGGCATACAAAAAATTGGCAATTTATTTATATTGTGCAATTTTAATTTTGTTTTGGGTGGAAGTATTTCCTTGATCTGTTAATTATAATTAATATTTTATGGGTTTTGACTTTTGAGTCGCCTAATTCTTTTCTACATTGTCTGTGTTTAGCTGTAATGCTGCAAGCATTTTAAGTATATGTGATTTTCCTATGGATGTTCAATGGTCTTATATTTTCTAATACCATAAATCCTTGGATTTTGTGGGGCATTGTCTCTTTTTTTTTTTTCTAACAGTTAGTTACACACTTACACACTTATCCGGTGGGTCTTGGGGTGCCTTTGTATAAAATGTTGCAAAACGGAGTTTTTGAGTTTAAAATGACATCGCCTTCTTAAAAATCAACTAAGAGTAAGTCTTTGTTTTTTAAATTTTATTTTGGTCTAAGTGTATGGATCTGTTGGGGGTTTTGAACAATAAGAGATGGGATTTTTGTTTATTTGAATTTTGGTTTTTTTTCTGGTGACGAGGTATTTTTTGCAGTAGGATCAAAGATTATCTTTGCTGTTTTATTATTTTTTGACAATGAATCATAATAGGCGAGGCATGTGTTTACAGATCTGTTTGAAGGAAATGCAAGAGGCCTTTCTCTTAGATGAGAAGCCATTGAAGATCAGAAGAAAGGTATGTATTTTCGATATTTTAGATCAATTTGGGTTGAGTTAATCTAACGTGTTATTAAAGTTCTTTTCTTTTTGATTCTGTTTTTTTTTTTTTTTTTCCTTGATAATTTTAGATCAATTTTCGATATTTAAATTATTCTAAAAAAAAAGTGTTAAATTAAGAATGATAGTAATACTATCATGAATGTTTTTATAAATTAAGAAAGAGAAAGAATCTATGGCAGATTTCTTAGGTTTAAACTTAGCATTCCACATTATTTCAGCTCTCCACGACAATTAGTTATGTTGAGTGGGTCAATTGCTTGTAGGTTTGGGCTAGAGTTGAGTCCAATGGGCTCTTCTTAAAGGTATTTTACGTTATCATGGAAAATTTAAGGTTTTGTAAATTTCAATTTCAATTTCTTTCACACAATGAATTTAAGGTTTTGTAAATTTTTTTTTTCAAAAATGCTTCCAAATTTTTTAATTTTGAAAATGTGTGTTGTTTGTTTCCGTACAATTTGGTTCTTTCTAGGTCTTTCTTGCATCTTTAGCTTTTTGTTTGAAAATGTTTGTGTTTGTGTTTGTGTTTGTTCTATAGCTTTTTGCTATAGAACCCATTACAGTTTGTTACTTTTTTGTAATTTTCTGCCACATGGTGCTTCACGTACGTGTACAAAGACAAAAATAATAAAAAAAAAGTCTCAGTTAAAAAGATATCAAGTTCTCTCAAATCCCTCCCTCACCTTAGAAAAATCTAAAAATAATGGACTAGAGCCCACCAATTATCTTGTTGTTTGTATATAGCAAGGATGGCACATGCTTAGTTGTTGCATTATTAAGAATTCATTCCAAACCACTCTGACCTTTAATTATTTATTATTTGTGGGGTCGAAGGATAAAATATTCCCTGCCTCTTAGAGAATTTAGAATGAATTTTATCCTTTTATTATATTGTGTCAATTTTTAAAATGTTATTAAAGTATTTTCTTTATTTTATATATGATTTTAATTAATTTGTATAATACTTGAGCATGATAGGATGATGGACCTTGCTAGGCTGCTAGGAAATGAATGCTACCCAAAGAATTTATTCTAGATGATAATTCCTCTATTCATACAATTACAGATTTTAGATAAGAGTAAAAAATGAATATCCATAAATAAATAAAATAGAAAGAAATGTTAGAAATATCGACTTTTTATAAATAGGATATAGCTTCATGGTTTTACAAGGTAAGAAACCATTGGATTTATAACCATATTAGCCCAATTACTCAAATTGGATGAATCCCCTTAATTGGTGAGCAAAATAATTATATTCTAAAATAATAATTTTTTCAAAATAAAAAGGGATTAAAAGAGGAGGAATAAGTTTCTTTTGTTTTTGTGGTTGAGAAACAAGGAGGAATAGTGAGTTAAGAACTAAGAAAGACACTTTGTTACTGAAGGGAAGGGGTCATCCCTCTCCCTCTCCTTATAGGAGGCTATGACAATTTCTTTATTGAAAATTTTGTAGTTTTTCGATTTGTATGGCAATGCCCCAATAAAATTTTTTAGATTGATTGGATTGGCTTTAATAGTTGAGTTGGATTAGTTCCATTGGCTATCAATTGGTTGGAACCTTTAGTTTTGATATAATTTGTTTCCTTTTGAAATGTTTGACTCCTTTCATTTTTGCTTTTGCTTTCCTTCCCCCCTCGGATGCAGGGCCAAGGGGTTATCCAAAGGGAAATTCCTCAATGAAGTCTAACTTTAAGGATAATGTGTTAACCACACTTGGTAAAGATTAACTAAAGTATTTTTAATATTTTTGGCAGATTTATGTCTTTGCATAAGGTTTTGTTTATATTCCTCCAATGTGTGTTACTGCTGAAAAATACTATATCCATTGGGAAATAAGTATTGAGGTTTGTCCTCTTGGCAGTAAGAATGTAGTTATTAGTCAGTTGGTGAAATGTTTAATTTTTGGTTTATTAATTCCAAACTGAAATTAATTTTAACTATGTTAAAATGTTGAAAGCTATATTGACATGCTTTCTACCAGGTTCCATTTGAAGTAATAGAAAAAAGGATGCGTCATTTTTCTAGTAAATTTTTTTTTTCTTAATTGTTTGCTACATTCTAAGTTCATAATATATTATTTTATCTTTAGGTTGAGATACAACCATTTGCAATATGCAAAATGGGGAATAGAAATGCATTACCTGGAATCTTCCACTTCGAGGCCTAATTTTCCCATCTTAATCATTAATAAGGAGAAGTTGATCATGTTTGACTAAACAAAAATATAAGACGATTTGAATACACAATAAATCATTTGGTAATAGGTCATATATCCTTTGTTAATTTTTATTGAGCATATTCTGGTTTCTAGGACACTTTCTGGTTTCTAGGACTCAGACGATATCTTGGAAAGTTTAAGGAGCACCAACCTTTAAGCTTGCTCTTTCAGCTTACTACAGTAAGCCCATAAATTCAATTTTATTTTTTTCATATTTTATTTTTTTCATTTTTCATTTTTCAGCTTACTACTTGTCAGCAACTGAAATTTGGCTCTTTAATGAGCTTTGTCAATCTCATACACAAGCCTAACCATACCGAGTCCAAGTCTTAATCATGGATTAGTGCACCTCTATTGGCTTAAATCTGCCCATTGGATACATGAAATTTTTTTCATACACAAGCCTAACCATACCGAGTCCAACTGAAATTAATTGAACTGTCACTTCTCTAGATCATGTGATTGATGGAGTGTGATTATGGTGGATGAACAACCCCACATTCACAGTGTTCAAATCTTTGAAAGTTGAAACTGAAAATCCTATCAATCACTACGACATTCATATGCCTAGTTTTTCCAAGTACTGATTAGTTTTACAAAATTTGTTCCAACATTGCGAGTGATTTAAGGTTGTATGAACCTTTGGTAGTTGAGAAAATTTTATTAGTGGTTGAGAAATTACTTTGTTTTATTTTCTGCTTTGCTTTAGCTGAGAAAATTTGTTCCCACCAACTGCTTGATGATTTGCCTCTTTGAACTCACATGAATTTCTGTAAACTTGGTACACATTGTTAGTTCCCTATATTAAAGCTGTAATCATGACATTTATTTTTTAGAGGAGAAGTATTGCCTTCTGATTTACCTTTGTGGTTGTTCTTTGTTGGGAGCAAATTATTTTATGGTTGATGAACTAGTTGATTCTGGTTCTCAAGTTTCAATGTGGTTTTTGTTTTTGTTTTTTTAATAAAGGCCATGTGGCATCCTAGGTGGTAGCAAGATTCGAAACCTACTATCCAACACACTATTGCTTAGCACAGCTTGTAAATTAGAATGATAGCTTCACCTTCAATTGCACCAATTGTAAAAATGATCAATTTGATTATCCAAAATGTTACATATAGTTTAGACACAACTAAGTTTTTTTTTAATATATTTAATTATATTTTTTTCTTTAAAGTAATTGTATGCAAAGTAAATTAATTCATCTGTAGATGATATGATAGTTTGTGAGGTTGGGCTGGCAATTGACACTAGGCATAAAAGGCATCTTCCTCAAAATCATTAAAAAAATCTTAGGGTTTAGCTTAATTGTTAAGAGCAATATGAATATGTTGTAGTTTACTCCAATCACACTCTTTTTCTATTGGTCCTCTTTAAGTAAAACATGTTTGTTTTGTTTAAGCCTAGTCCATTTTTCACTGAACAATTGACGGCTTTTGAGGTGTGGCTTGACCATGGATTCGAGCATAAGAAACCGCCAGAGCAGTTGCCTATTGTTCTTCAGGTGTGGCACTTCTCTTTTGATCTGTAATTCTGGCTCTATCATTTAATCACCTTTCCTATATTATATTTTCTTTAGTTTTTGGCAGGTTTGTTTTTTCTCTGATGGAAATTTCGCCTGACTATGTTTATTTGTTAGTGGCATAGCCTGTAATTACAGTATAGTGTAGTAAGAGTTGTTTGAACAAATTGGTTTACTAGCTCTAAGTCTCTAATTACCTAAGGAAAATAAGATAGAAGGCTTAGGTAGTGATGGCCATTGTGTCATGGTCGATGTAAATTGCTTTAAGTGGCGCCGTTTGAAGTTGTGCATGCTGATTGTTAGTTTTTATAATTTATAGGTTGTATGTCATTATCAAATGTCAATTGCCCAATAAAAGAACAAATTAATTAATATTTTTATTTGATCATTTTTTGTTGTGAACTACTTCTTGTCCTATATATTACTATAGTGACTGCTCTTTCTATTTTTTTTCTCTTCTTGTCTATACGTCGAGCCCCAGAGCTTAGAAATTTTAGAAATTAGCCATCTTCCTATCGTAGCCATCATTAGTTTATCAGCTTTTGATAGTGAGGCATTTGGGTTTTGATTGTCTGTGCCTAGTTTGTGCCTCACTATCAAACTTTTGATAGCTACTACATCCTTCTGTGCCTAGCTTTTGTACAAACTACTTCATAATGTGACAATCATATTTCTAAGCATAGCTACTGCATAGTGGCTTTTAAAGCTTTCTACTCTTTTTTTTTTTTTTTTTTTGCATTTTTAAATGTGACAAATGTTGGCTTTTGAGCTTTAGGTTAAGGTTTGTGTGATTATAATGCTCCATTCATTGGATTTCTGCTCTAGTGTGCTCTTAAAAGTTTGAGTTGTTTATGGATTTTTTTTTTTAATTAGGAAGTAAAATAAACGGATATCAATTAAAAAAAAAAAACCTTCAACTTTTGAGCTTTTGGTGAACTCAGAAATTCTGAAGTGAACTTTTTCCTTTTCAGCCTTTTTTTTTTTGGTGGATTTTTCTTTGTTTACGTTAATTCATTTTTGATTTTGAGTAAATCTTGGCTTTGCTTGTAGAACTTTTAGAGCTCTATGTTAAAAAATCTGCATTGTGGTTTGTTTTCGGTACTCATAATTTCCATAGGTATAATTTGATTCGCACTTTTGGAAGGGCTTCATATGAATTTAATTCTCATTGTGCTTTTATTTGTGCTTTTATCTCTCTTTTATTTCACCTTGCAATTAATCATAACAAACTATTAACATTGGGATTGGCATTAAACTACAAATAATGTTTGTATGTCACTCTCTCTCCCATTTAAAAAAAAACTATTCCTATCGTAGCCATCTTCCCGGCCAAGTTCAATTCTTCTATTTTCGTTATTCAATTTACAAATTTGATTTTTGCTTGGATCTATTCTTGTTTAACAATTGATTTTGCTTTTTCTTTTTTTAATCAGCTTCAACTCGGATGCGGCAGTGGCTGTGAGCTCAATGATCAGGTTTGGGTTCTAGATGTATTATCAATATTCCTTTCTTTTTCATATTTAATTGTTACCTGGATGATTGAGAATTATTATTATTTTTTATTTTACTTTTGTTTTCTACAAGTTTCAGCTTAAATGTGGATGTGAAATCAGTGATCAGATTGAAGGATTCAATTTTGGAAACTCTTTATCACCTATTGAGCAGGTTTGGGTTCTAGGTTTAATCTCTCCATTCTTATGTTATTCAAATTTTCAAATTTAATTATTACTTGGATAAATTTTTGTTTGGTAATTGATTGATTATTTGGCTTTTTTTTTAGTAAGTTTTAACTTAAATGCGACCTTGAATTTAGCGATCAGATTGAAGTGTTCAATTTTGGGAGCTCTTTATAACTTGTTCAAAAAGATTATGTTAATATATATAAGCTGTCAACGCGTTTCAACCCTGTTTTTAATTTTTGTTATGGGTTTCTTATTTTTTTTCTTGTTTATGGCTTTTTCAAAGCAACAATTAAAAAAAAAACATGGTTTGGGGGTCATTATGTGCGATTTTTATTATTAATATATATATATATATAATCCTTTAAATCGAATCGATTGCTTTACTTATGTAAAAAATAATTTACATAATTATTTTTATAATTGTTATCCCACCAAAAAAACACAATTTGATCTTTTTTTTTTTTCCTTTTTGTTTTGCTAGTGGTTTGTGAAATCATAAAACTAAATGTGGACATTTTCTTGATATGGATACATTTTATAATTCATGTTTTTTTAGAAGGTCTTTCTAGTACTCTAAAAAATGATTAATTACTTATAAAAAAATGATTAATTAAGCTGCATTTGGCCAGAGTCTTGGGTGAGATTCATTTTTTGTAAATTTCAAGCTTCTTTTCAGAATTTATTAAACCTGTTTGGAATAAAAACAAGCTCCAATAGAACAAAATAGTAAAAAAGGGAAAATTATATAAAATCATATAATTTAGTGGTGTATGTGTAACAAATGAAATGTTAAGATTTTTAGAACTAATAAATTAAACTCTATACTCTATAGTTTCAAAAGTGAAAAATTAAACCAACACTGAAAAATTAAACCAACACCAGGCGGTGCTGGTTATAGAATTTTTTTGAGATTTGAGATTTTTTTTTGACTTTTTTTGACAATATTTTTTTGTCTTTTCTACACTTAACCAGCACCAAGCGGTGCTGGTTAACATTCTCCATAGATTATTTTCAAGAAAGATTCATCTTAGTTATACATTTATCAAGGGGAAGTGTCCTTCGTGATTTATCTACAAAACTTAGAGAAAGTGTGTCATTTCAACCATAATTTGGGAGAGAATCTTTTCAAAAATATATAAACCTCGAAAAAGGAAATATCATATATACAAAAGATTGGAAAGTATCCATTTTGAGTCTTTGACACTCCATAATTCCAAGAATGAAAGGTAGTGAAAGAAAAATGAGGCTTTTTTTATTTATATCTACACATATATATACAAAATTGTATATATATAGAAAAAGATAACACAAAATTGTAAAAGCTTTGTTTTAAGTTTTTGTCTTTCTCTCTCTCTGTATTGTGTGAAAGTTTCTTTATTATCAAAAAATAAGAATTGGGTTATGATTTTGCTGTTGAACGTTTACAGAAGCTTTCTAAAAGTTTTTAACTTTTCCTTGTCTTTTAGTATATTGAAAGTTACTTATTTATTTTGTTTTTGGTAAATTTTTTGAAAAGGAACAAAGTTAGCCAATAGTTTTTTTTTCCCTGTGCCATGGAATCATTCAATTGTTCTATTACTGTTAACAAATGTGTGCAAAGTTAATGTGAACAATATTAAGGCTATTAAAGGTTTGGTAAAAATTTAATGTCTGTTTTGTAAAAATCCTCCCCATCACCCTAAGTGTTTGACAAAATGTCTCAATGAAATTGAAAATTTTTTTTTCTTACCATGTGGTTGGTTAATTATCTTTTTATTTCACTAGCCCGTGCACTGTAGCAATGAAATTCATTTTCAATTAAAGTTGCTGAAAAATATGTTTGTATGGCATTGTATTATTGTTGGAATTAGAGATAAGTCAGACTTCATCTATTTGTTTTTTCCATACTTTATTCCTGTGTTTTATGGAGGACTTTGTGGATTGAATTTTCAGCTTTAGCTCATGATTTTTTGTAGCAATTGTGAAATGTTTCTTCTCTACATGGCAGTTCAAATTGGGTGTTGTTTGTTTTTTTTTTTTTTTATAGCCCAATTTAATAAGTGTGTCTCTTTTCTCATCTTTGGGTTGTTGCTACTGATGGCTATAATAAATTTTTTGACTTGGAAAATACCAATTATATTCCTATTTTCTAAGTACTTAGAAAATACCATTAACCTTGTCAACATTAATATACCAGCAGCCACAGTAGGGAAGACATGAATGGGTTACATTATGTGCCTTTGACACAAAGTGTGAATAAGAAATTGTGGTACATTGTTGTTGTAGTTAGTCTATGTGATACATAGTCTTAGAAAGAAAATATCTTCTTTGAATATGCTAATCTAATGGTAATTAGTATTAGGGATTCTTCATTACCATCTAGCCAGGAAAATAAAAATTAAAAAATAAAAAAGAACTATAGCTGCGTTTATAAAAATGCGGCTATAGCCAAATCTCAAAAAAAAAAACAAAAGGCTTATAGCGGCGGGCGCAACCGCCGCTAAAAGGTACATTGGGTACATTGTGCATGAAGCTCTATAGCGGCGCTTATTGACTGCCGCTATTCGTTTCCACCTTCAGCGGCGGTCATTACCCGCCGCTAAAGGTCAACCTATAGCGGCGGTTTTTGACCGCCGCTATAGGTATCTACCTTCAGCGGCGGGCCAAAAGTGCTATTGGCCTGAATTCTAAACCTCTATAGTGGCACTTTTTTCCCGCCGCAATAGGTTTTCCCCGCCGCTAAAAGGTACATCTATAGCGGCGTTTTTGGTGACCGCCGCAATATACCTACAGCGGCACTGGAGCACTGGCGGGTTCGCCCGCCGCAATAGCACCCGCCGCTAAAGGTTATAGGTACCTTTAGCGGCGCTTTTTTGGGCTTTAGCGGCGCTTCAAGCCCGCCGCAATAGCCTGTTTTTTTTGTAGTGACTATGGCTTGAATTCGAAGCTGGCGCCTTGTTGGATTTGGATAATAAAGGAATTTTATTCCCTTTGGGTTACCGTTGTTTGAAGTTATTAAGTTCTATTAGAAGTCTTGTCTACCACTTGATTTTGAGTTCTATTTGAAATAGGAGTGATTCTTCTTTTGTGTGTGGAAAAAAAGTCTAGTCCTTCTTGGTTTTGAATATGTTAGCCGACTTAAGTCTTTTGTATAAGCATAGTGTTGTTATGGAAAATTAGAGAGAGAGAGAGAGAGAGAGAGAGAGAGAGAGATTTGTGTGAGAAAAAGAGGCTTTATCATGGTTTGGTCATTTGATATTTGTGGGTTGCAATTTGGAATAGTGAGAGAGGTTTGTTGCCGCTTGGTTTTGGTTCCGCGGTTTGGTGATTTGCTCTCTCTTGGTGTGTTGCAACTTTTGGATTATATTTATGGCTTTCTCTTTGGTTTGTGTGCAATTCGCATTTGGTATTTGATATTCGTAATTGGTATTTATGAACCTTTGGTTCTTTGATTTGTATTTGAAAGAGAGAACTATTTGGGTGTATTTGAGATTTTGGTTTGTGAGAGTGCCTCTACACCAATTTGTATTATCACAAATTTGATATAGTGAAATTTGTTCGACATCACCCGTGGATGTAAACTATTGCCGAACCACGTAAATCTCGGTGTTTTGTGTCTATTTTCTTTTGGATTAATTTTCTTCGTTCCTATTGTTAGTTTGGAGATCTTTCTCAAGATTAAAATATTTTCACAATCAATGTTGATAATTTGAGCTTCCACTATTTTACAACATAAGATCCATCGGATGCTCTTAATAATTTCACCCATATTAAGTACATAACACTTATGCTGTGTTTTTTCTTTTTTGGAAGACCTATGCTATGTCTTTTTTTTTTTTTTTTTTTGAAAAATAATTACAACATACTGCTAACCCCGCAGCTTGAACCCTTTCCCTCCTAGACCCCCAAGCACTTTGTGCATTGAGAGATGCCAATTCAGCTACAAAGCCTTTAGCATGCTATGTCTAGTTCAACAGAAATTGATTTCCAAAAAATATTTTTCACATTTACTGGTGTTTGGGGTTACGGAATATGTTAGTTAACTGGATTTTTTAAAAAAAAAATGCTAAAATAAAGGCATTTATGGTGAAAATTGATTTACACTTTCATTTCCATAAACCATTTTTCACATCACCCAAACTTATCAACTTAACCTCCACCCTTCACTATCTACCAACCCCCACTAATGTTCCCGATCTCTGGTGGCCGGCTACCCCACCACTGTTGGACCCCCAATTACAATTTTTTTAATCTAAAATTTTTCACTTTTTTTTTTATAGTTGTGCTTGGGAGATAGGAAAATGTGAGAAAATAATAAAAATATGTTTTCTATAGCATTTTCAAGAACGCAATTAAACACTTAAAAATAATTTATTTTCCAAAAAATATTTCACTCGAAAGATTTATAGTTGGAAAATAATTTCCATCGAACGAAACACAACCTTAATTAGAATTAACTGGAAAGCAACTGAACTAACTTCTCCTCTCTGGTCTGTCCACTTCAAAAACCATTCGCTCTAATTCTCACTTCAATCAGAGGCATTTTATCATTCAAATGGTATGGAACATTTACATGCTACATTAAACTTGGCTCATATTAAGAGTTATCTACATTGGTAATTTCCATTTTCTCCAACTTTCTAGTTCACATTTCTCTCCGACTCGTCAACTATACATCTTTCTTTCTCTCACACAAAAACAAAAAAAAAATCTCTCTCTCTCTCAAACTTTTCCACTCTCTCCAATCAAATCCTCTAAAGAATGCCCATCTAGCTAAAATTAGTTTAGCAAATTCTTTTCAAATCTTTGTAATTTTGTTTTTAGTTGCTTATTAAGTTTTTATTGTTTTGGTTGTAATATATATATAGGGTTTAGATTAACTTCTTATTGATGATTTTTTTTTCTCAAGGATTTGTCTCTCATTTATAGATTTTAATATGATTTTTTTTGTTTGATTTTGATTCAAGGAGATTTATACATTGGCATTTGTGGTGATGGCATGAATGAAATGGTGTTGAGCTTGGACTACTGATCCTGGTGAAACTCATCCATGTTCTTCATTTTCTGTCTTTTGGTCCCCATGAGAGCCTTAGGTTATGTAAAATGAGTGATGATCTTTGATAAGGATAATTTGTAATTAGCCCATGATGAAACAAAGAGCGACAGATATAATAAGGTCGTCAGCTTCACTCATGAAACTACCTTCTTACAAAATCACCTAATACCTGACAGCTGCATCTTGGGAACAGTAAGCTGAAGATAGTAAGCTGAAGGTGGTAAGCTGAAGACAGCAAGGCTGAAGATAGTAAGCTGAAGGTAGTAAGCTGAAGACATCAAGCTGAAGGGATAAGCTGAAGGTAGTAAGTTGACGGTAATAAGCTGAAGACAGCGAGCTAAAGGTAGTAAGCTGACGACCCTAAAAAGGGACGATGTTGTAGACTGACGACGTTATGGAGTAGGGGGCAGCTGATGAGGGTCATTTTGACAATCCTAAAGGCTGACGACCCCAAGACTGACGATCCTGAAGCTGACGACCTCAAAGCTGGGGAGATCTGAAGCTGACGACCTCCACCAACGATCTTAGAAGTATGTATAGCCAAGTTGATAGGAACAGGCTGAAGAAGTCAGTCTTGGCTCCGTCCACAACCTTACTTGACCAGCACGCATACAACAAGGATTCTTGCACGACACGTCTAACTCAAATTAAAAAGACTCCTATAAGGACAAGGATTCTATGAGATACACAAAATCCAAGAGTTACTCTCCTAGAAATAAAGAACTTCTTGGCCAAGGCATGAATTTCGGCCCTACGCTACTATAAATACCCCAAAGCACTCTCAAGGCAAGGTACGCATAATTCACCTCCGCTTTAGCACTTTAGAGTTGCGAACAAGAGATTTTTCTAACTTGACCATCGAAGGGTATTTGGCCGGTACCACACCGGTGCCCTTTCTAAGGTCTTCACCTTTTATGTTGTGCAGATACGTCATCAGGAGCACGTGTGAACTGTGTGGCTTACTGATGATTTTATTGCATCATCAGTTGGCGCCGTCTATGGGAATCGAGTGATCAGTCATTACCTTATTCCTGAGACAAAAAGCTGCTTGGTACTCATGAGATCGATGGCAATAACCAACAACTTGGGCGATGAACCGCACGCCACAGCACTGGAAAGACAAGTCCAAATGCTCGTAGCAGTGGTAGAACGCCTAACCAAACAAAATCACGACTTGGAGGAACAGTTACGTCAGAGGACTGCACATCCTGGCACGCAAGAAGAAGACCAGGAAGGAACAAGCGCCGAAAGAAGGAACCAGGAGGGACCCGAGGGCAGCAATGCTCCTAGCAGACCGAAGCGGCAGGACATCAATTGGCCAGCTATCTCTGACGCACTGCCACCTCACATCGCCACGGAGATGTAGGAGATGCGAGAGCAAATGAACGTAATGATGAACGCACTCAGAGGAAGGGTATCAAGCGACCTTGATGACCTAGTTCATCAAACTGATTCGCCCTTCACGGCACATGTCACTTCGTGTCCCCTTACTCCAAAATTTCGCATGCCTCAGCTAGAAAGCTACGACGGGTCTAAGGACCCCCTGGACCACTTGGAATCCTTTAAGACTATAATGCACCTCCAAGGAGTGCTAGATGCGATCATGTGTAGGGCTTTCCCTACCACACTGAAGGGATCCGCGAGGGTCTGGTATAGCAGGTTGACACCTAATTCGATTAGCACCTTTAAGGAGTTAGGTGCTCAATTTGTTTCACATTTCATCAGGGGACATCGATACAAAAAGTCCACAGCATGTTTAATGAGCATCAGACAGCGGGAAGACGAGACCCTGAGGTCATATATAACCCGGTTCAGTAAAGAGGCTCTATCGATAGACGAAGCAGACGATAAGATATGATAAGATACAAGTAGTAGCATTTACCAACGGGCTGCGAAAGGGTAAATTCCTCTTCTCCCTATATAAGAACGACCCAAAGACCATGTCAGATGTGCTTTACAAGGCGACCAAGTACATGAACGGGGAAGATGCACTACTAGCCTGAGAAGAGAATCCCAAACAAAGGGAAAGACAGGAAGATGCACGATCGGACAGGGGGCAGAAGATGGCTAGAACTGAAGAACGACGAGAGGACCGACGCTTCAAATCACCCGCGGGAAAATTCACAAGCTTCACCCCGCTAATTGCCCTAATTGACCAAGTGTTGATGCAAATCAAGGATGAAGGAGTCTTAACTTTTCCTAGCAAGCTGAAGGGAGATCCTAACGAGAGGTCAAGGGACAAATATTGTCGCTTTCATCGTGATCACGACCACGACACAACTGACTGCTATGACTTGAAGCAACAAATAGAAGCTCTTGTTAGGCAAGGAAGGCTACAGAGGTTAGTCAGTAAGGAAAAAACGGACCCACAGCAGGAGCAGGCTCCCCGACAGGAGAACGAGCACCCTAGGCCGCCCATAGGAGATATAAGAATGATCATAGGAGGCACCGCGATAGCTGGATCATAGAAAAACGCCCGTAAGACTTACCTCAGGATGGTTCAGAACATCCAGCTGACGGGCTCCGTACCCAAGATGGCACGGATCGACAACCCTCTCATCGGATTCTTAGAAGAAGATGCACGACATCTTCACCACCCACATAATGATGCACTCGTCATTAGCATACAAGCAAGAGACTATAACATGCACCGGGTTCTGGTTGACAACGGCAGCTCGGCTGACATCCTCTACTATCCCACACTCTAACAAATGGGGATTGGTAGGGAGCGGTTAGTTCCAACTAATGCTCCACTCATTAGCTTTGGAGGGACGAGGGTATTCCCCCTTGGAGTCGTCACTTTGGCTATAATTGTAGGCGAATACCCCCAGCAGATCACTAAGAATGTAACATTCCTCGTAATCGATTGCTCTTCCGCTTACAACACCATCATAGGACGGCCTACCCTCAATTCGTGGAAGGTTATAACCTCAACCTATCATTTGATGATCAAATTCCCTACTGACCATGGAGTAGGGGAATTACGGGGAGATCAAGTGGCTACACGCGAGTGCTATGTAGCCATGATGGAAATGGATGACCACCTCCAGGCCATGAGCGTAGAAGAACATCGGACAACAATGGAGCCCATTGAAAGACTCGAAGATATACTTCTTGACAACTCCCAAGTCAAACACTGGGACTTCAAAGTTGGAGACCTCGTCTTGAGGAAAGTGATGGGCGCCACCAGAGACCTCGCACAAGGAAAGCTTGGCCCAAACGGGGAAGGACCCTACAGAATAACGTCTTGGCTAAGGAAGGGCACCTATCATTTAGAGACACTTGACGGGCAAAAGCTGCGCCACCCATAGGATGCCGAGTATCTTAGAAAGTACTACCAGTAGAAGATAGCATGAAGAACGCTACTCCTCATTCCCAGTTTATTTCTTTTAGTCGTTTATCTTAGTTTACTTTTGACTACAATACATTTAAAGCCCAAAGGCTGAAGTTTATTCTTTTTGGAACAATTTTCTACTTATGTATGCATTCATCATAATAAGAGGAGTTTATTCAGATACATCTGTTATGTGGACGAATCTATTGCTAAGTCCACAAAGTGGACGACCTTATTATTAAGTCCACAGAGTGGACGAGTCGACAGCTACGTCCACAAAGTGGACGGATCTACTACCAAGTCTACAGTAGACGACCTTGTCACTAAAGTGGACGATCTTGTCACAAAGTAGACGACCATAATACTTAGTCCACAAAGTGGATAGATCTACTACCAAGTCTACAGTAGACGACCTCGTCACTAAAGTGGACGACCTCGTCACTAAAGTGGACGACCTCGTCACTAAAGTGGACGACCTTGTCACAAAGTAGACGACCATAATTCTTAGTCCACAAAGTGGACGGATCTACTACCAAGTCTACAGTAGACGACCTCGTCATTAAAGTAGACGATCTCGTCATTAAAGAAGACGACCTCGTCACTAAAGTAGATGACCTCGTCATTAAAGTAGACGACCATAATACTGAGTCCATAAAGTGGACGAATCTACTACCAAGTCTATAGTAGACGACCTCGTCACTAAAGTAGACGACCTCGTCACTAAAGAAGACGACCTCGTCACTAAAGAAGACGACCTCGTCACAAAAGTAGATGACCTCGTCACAAAGTGGATGGAACTACTACTAAGTCCACAAAGTGGACGACCCTAAGTCTACAAAGTGGACGACCTTAAGTCCATAAAGTGGACGGAACTACTACTAAGTCCACAAAGTGGACGACCTTAAGTCCACAAAGTAGACGACCTTAAGGCCACAAAGTGGACTGCCTTAAATTCACAAAGTAGACGGCCTTAAGTCCGTAAAGTGGACAACCTTAAGTCCTCAAAGTTGACGGAGTCACTACAAAGACCATAAAGTGAGCTTGGAGTTCAAAAAATAATGGACAACTTTGATACGAAGTCCACAAAGTGGATGGAGTCACTACAAAATCCACGAAGTAAACTACATTAAGTGTACAGAACCAATACAAAGTCTACAAAGTGGGCGACCTCGACAAAATAAACAAGTCTACTGGTAGGATACGAAGCTTTTATAGAAAATCAAACCGATGACATGAAAACGTCAAGAACAAAGCAACACTATTGGGAGCAATAAAAATATTAAATACTACAAGATAAAATCTCTTTACAAAGGCCCAAAAACACGAGCGTCAAACATTAAAGTTCATTACAAAATAGAAGCACCCTTGGCACAAAATTTATTACAAATATTTATAAGGCTGAAGGAGTGGCTGACGGAGACAAAGTAATGATCGGGGTAGAAGCATCTTCAGCATTGGATTTTTCTGCATGTTGATCCGCAGACGGAGCTATGACGACGGGCTTATCTAATGCGGGCTGAGCGAGGACAAAGCTGCCGTCCCTTGAGTCCACCTTGAGCTAGGTAGTCTCGTCAGTCTCCTCGAATGTACAACCACATGCCGGAGTTGACGGTAGGGGTTCGTCCATATTTACCCTAGATAGATCCAGGTCGGGATAAGCAAACTTTACCTGCTTTAGACAGTCCTCAAATCTGTCACCATAATAGATGGCACATGCATCTACGAAGGACTGTGAGTCTTTAAATTCCGTCACGGCGTCGCTCTTAGCCGTTTTCACCTGGCCCAAAAGGGCCTTCAGCTCCTTTTCCGCCGTCACCTTTGCTTGTTCTAGCTTCCTCTAACAACCTTCCTCAGCTAGCTGTTCTTTCAACTCCTTCACTTCCTTACCAAGAGTACGGGAAGCCTCCTTGTATTGCTCTTGCCCATTGATCAGGTTCTTGATACGCGTATGTAGACGAGTAATCACCCCCTCTTTAGCAACGCACCTATCCGGCAAAGCCTTCATATGAACTATAGCCTACATGGCAAAAAAAAAAAAAAAAATGCATGTCCAATCAGTTCGAGCCACGTGCCCGAGCATTTAACGAAGGCAGCTCGATGCACCACGCATGAATGACATTTCGACGATGTTTAACTCCACAACCCGTCAGCTAAAGCTGACGAGGCTATGGAGTAAGGGGCAACTGATAAGGATAATTTGTAATTAGCCCATGATGAAACAAAGAGCGACGGGTATAATAAAGTCATCAACTTCACTCATGAAACTACCTTCTTACAAAATCACCTAATACCTGACAGCTGCATCTCGGGAACAGTAAGCTGAAGATAGTAAGCTGAAGGTGGTAAGCTGAAGACAGCAAGGATAAAGATAGTAAGCTGAAGGTAGTAAGCTGAAGACAGCAAGCTGAAGGGATAAGCTGAAGGTAGTAAGCTAACGGTAATAAGCTGAAGACAGCGAGTTGAAGGTAGTAAGCTGACGACCCTGAAAAGGGACGATGTTGTAGACTGACGACGTTATGGAGTAGGGGCAACTGATGAGGGTCATTTTGACAATCCTAAAGGCTGACGAGCCCAAGGCTGACGACCCTAAAGCTGACGACCCCAAGGCTGACGATCCTAAAGCTGACGACCTCAAAGCTGGGGAGATCTGAAGCTGACGACCTCCACCAACAACGACCTTAGAAGTATGTATAGCCAAGCTGACAGGAACAGGCTGAAGAAGTCAGTCTTGGCTTTGTCCACAACCTTACTTGACTAGCACGCATACAACAATGATTCTTGCACGACACGTCTAACTCAAATTAAAAAGACTCTTATAAGGTCAAGGATTCTATGAGATACACAAAATCCAAGAGTTACTCTCCTAGAAGGAAAAGAACTTCTTGGCCAAGGTATGAATTTCGGCCCTACGCTATTATAAATACTCCAAAGTACTCTCAAGGCAAGATATACATAATTCACCTCCGCTCTAGCACTTTAGAGTTGCGAACTAGAGATTTCTCTAACTTGACTATAGGAGGGTATTTGGCCGATACCACATCGGTGCCCTTTCTAAGGTCTTCACCTTTTGTGTTGTGCAGGTATGTCATCAAGAGCACGTGTGAACCGTGTGGCTTACTGACGATTTTATTGCATCATCAATCTTTCTTGTGATTTTCTGTTTATTGGTTATGAAATGTATGACTTGATCCTTCTTGACCCAGCAAAGTTTGGAATTGTCATGATATAAACTATGAAGAAGACATCTCCATGTAGGCTCATGTTTGTGTTCACACTTGTATTTTGTGCAATACTCTATAGGTTTGTTTAGTGAATGATTATTCATTTTCATTGTTTTTATTTAATTTATTTTTAAAAATGCCACATTTTTTTCACACTGCTTACGTGATTTATAAATTTATATTGTACAAGTGTACGACCAAATACCGCCATGTGAGTTACCTCTTAAAGAATAAAGAAAGATAATCCACTTTTAGCAAAAGAATAAAAAACACAATATAGTTCAATTAATAATTGATATGAAAAAATTAAAACCCCACATGAAATTTCACGAATAATATTAAAATAATTTACTATATATATTTTAATATAATGTATAATGAAACAAATAACAATGAAGCAACACTTCTATATCAAGTGGTAATATTTCAAGGATTATGTGACTAATGAGAGAGAGAAGAAAAAAAGTTTGCTCATATTTTTCAAGCCATGATATGAGATCTAATAAAAACTAAGGAATATATTATCTTCAAGCTAGTTACAAGAATTATATCTTTATGTATATCTCATATGTCCAATGAGTTTTATTTCATCTTTAATTCATAAATTTGACAAAATATATTACATACCTTGCATGATTATCCATTAAAAATAATACAACTTAATTTTCATTTGATTAATCTATTTTCTAAGTACTTTTTAAATCACAACGTGTCATGAAAAATATTTTTCATCTAAAAAGCATGATTTCATTCATATATTTAAAAATGAATTAATAAATAAACCCGTGCCTTGCAGAGGCCCATCACTAGTTTTTAATATTTCTCATTCTAAACTTATCATACAGCCATTGAGTGAGCCACATGATGTATAAGAAAAATACTCTATTTTTTTCCTCTTTTACTCACATTAGCTTGGTGAATACCGCTACAATTTTAGGGTGATGTGAACAATAAAGATTAGAGAGAGCTATTTTTTTTTTTCTTTTCATTTTTATCATTGAATGGTGATTTTGAATGTAAATGTGTGTTAAATGCTTATTTTTTTAGTCATTGATATTTGTTAAAATACAGTCATATATATATATATATAAATGTTAGGTATTACAAAATTTTACGTAAACAACTAAATTAAAAGACAGAGCCTTTGTCAAACCTATAGACACTTTTTGCTAAAAATATTATATATAAAAATACACATGATATTAATGGTATAATGGTTTAGGTTTATTGATAAAAACAAGTTTTTATTTTTATTTTTTTTATTACAATAGATGAAAATTACTCCAATTGACTTACTAATTATATAAAAAATGCCCCATCAAACACTATCGTCACTGTAGGCCACAAAATGTATTGAGCTAGCTTTTGCAAGTAACCAAATTGACTTTGAAAACATAAGAATTTTTTCTTTCCAAAAACCAACTATTGAAAAAAGAAAACAAAAACAAAAACAGTAATCCAACATAACCACAGCGTCTAAAAGCGGAAGACCATTGGTCAGTTCTTTGCATTTAAGTTTGCTTCTTCTATGGAAACTATTACAAATGAAATATTATGCAGCCTAGCACTAGTTCTCGAAATGATCATCATATACCTTAAAAATGTCGTGGCTGAGATTCAGAGTTTACCTCTATAGTCTACCCACCCTCTTACTCTGGGTTGTTATGTTGCACCACCAAAACTGAAAATCGAAAACTTGAACTGGCTAGCATGTCCCCAAGTACTCCAAGCTCAGGGCATTCGCTCCATTCTCTAAGGTCTAATGTAACTGGAGAGTGTGGTATATGGTATCTACCCACTATAACTAGATCAAAATTGTTCGCCATATTCTGTATAACATGAGTTGTATCTACCCCATGTCTCACAGTCTCCTTTGCATGCTTTAGTTTTTGGTTGCCATTTATACTAGTCCATAATTCATCCATCGCCTCCTTGTCTAGATTATTCTGATAACTGCTTGTGTTGTAACCCGACGCTATAAGCAGAACCACTGTTAGGCTGACATTAGGATGCTCGGCCATACGAATGCTATATGCAAGTGCCTCTCGATCATCAGCACCACCTATGAAAAGCATGGCAATCAAATATGATGAATTACCTATCAAAATGCTCAAGTTGCCACCAATTTTGCCTCAGTCAACAAGAACTCCAATGGAGCAAGGGGCCCTTTTAAGCACATTTTTGTTTATGGTCCTAAGGGAAGGAATGTTTGCTTCAGCTGTTCCATCAATCGCCCATGTTTTGTGAAAGGGAACAACTATGATGCTTGTTTTCTTATCCACTGCGAGAGTACATATATCATCATGCATGCTTGCACATGGTGCAATTGCTTTGGAGTTTTGTATTTTAACACTCCGTTTGCTGTAATTCTCATAATGATCAAAGGCATTGCTAATTTGTCAAGAATAATCTAGATTAGAAGCTAATAAGTTGTTTTACTTATCAAGTTTTACAAGGATAGACGCTGCCCGTCCTGTGATCTCCACGAGCTGAAGGACACAGACAAAAATAGGGTTCTCTTTTGTGGGGTTAGACACTTCAATGAGGTTAGTAAATGAAGATACATTCTCTTCTGAATGGATGCAGACCAGCATTCGGAGACCAGAGTTTTGTGCTGAGTTTGTGATTGTCCTCCTTGTGTCAGCCACGAATCTTGTGGAAGGGTCATAAAGGTGACGGATAAAATTTTGGCCAATCCTGTTATGATTATCATGCTGAAAAGTAAAAGCGTATATGTTTGGGTTGTTATCATCTGTCAATGAACAAACAAAGCAGGAGGTTAATGCACCATTAACATTATCTTCCAAAGCAAGCAAAACTTCAATCTTTACTTTCTTTTTTTGGTCCTAAGATAATCGTAGGATCTGTAACTAAGTAAACAGAGCTTTAAGAAAAGAATTGAATGTGAAGACTGAAGTGAGCATTTAAGTTAAATTGATATCGATCCTACAGATTCTTCACACTATGTTGTTTCTTGTGTTAACTGAGCGTCAAGCCACGCACCATATATAGTGATTTCCATAACGCCTTTGCAACACATGATGAGAGTCAGTGTCAAAGATTCCTTAAAGGGGATTTGAAAGTAGATTGATGGCAAAATGGTGCCAATGAACTTGCCAAAGTAACCAGCAAAAATGATGAGCTCTGTTTTTGCTGCAGGCATGGTTGCTATGGAAGAGAGCTCCAACCTGAACCCACTAGTAGCGCAGTAGATATGAAGTAGCAACCCAGTAGAAAGAACCTCAAGCTTTTGTATTATGATAGCGCCTATTGTTGGCCCATTCGGCAAAGACAAACCAAGCACAAAAGCACCAAAGTGAGCATGTTCGCCAATATACTCTGCTAAAAATCCATTCACCAAAACTATACAGAGGATGGCTACAAAATGATTTTCCTCAATTGGTCTATTTTTTGGCGTGAAACTGTCCATACCTATCACTAGTGGTCTCATTAGGAAAAGTAATAAGCAGTAATAACCGACCACCATTGATATTATTGATAAAGGTTCAGTTAGGGAGTATTTCAGGGCTGCACCAATATTTCTCACAATAAATGCGAGAAACCAAACACAGGCATCACTTACCAAGGAAATGGAGGAAGCAAATCGGCCAATTTCTGAATTAAGAATGTTGATTTCATAAAGGAGGCCGGTGATGTCAATGAAAGGAGTCAAAACATTTGTAGTAACTAAGACTAAAAGTACAATTGCATGCTCTGAAAGGTTTGCACGTTCTACGATCTTGTATGCAGCCACTCCAAAAACCAAGGGAATAATAGTCCCCGTTACAACGATTACCACGGCTTTTCTTCCAATGCTTTTTACTAAACTTGTATCAATCTGTAATCCTAATAGAAAGAGATGAAACATGAAGCCAAACTCTGCAAATGTTACAATTACCACTCTGGCTCCTGGAGGTAATAATTTTGCCGCATACACTTTTCTTTGACCTAGTAATGTTGGACCCATTATTATGCCAGCCTAGGAAAGTAGATATTTTTAAGTATTAGCATGTATGCTGTAAGAAACTTGATTTTTGATCTAGCTATATGCATTTTGAATGTGGACAATAAGTTGGAAGGACCAAATGCTACAAAATCAATTTTAAAAAATTCCAATGATAAATGTTTAATTATTTAACAATAATTATAATACTCCCCTCATGTGTGAGTCTAAATTCCATCTTAATAAGTGGGGGCCCAACACATAGGATTTTTAATATTTTAAATAAAAGGTAAAATTGAGACATGAATCGAATTCAAGATCTTCTCTTCTAATACCATGATAAACTACCAACTGTTCCAAAACTTAAAATATGGACAAAGTTTTGGTTCAAACAAATTTGAATTCATCTTTTCTAACTCATTGTGTGACAAATTATAGATTACCTTTGTGTATTATTTAAACAAATCACATGACTTATTGAAAATGTCATGCGACTAAAATTGCACATGAATGGTTTTTTAAATTATTACGTAGATTTGAGAAAGATAACTCCAAACATGGCTAAGCCAAACATTTTCTATTAGAAAATGGTGATTTTTTTTTTTTTTTTTTTGGGAAAAGAAAGGTAGGAGTTAGCTACAAGAGCTGCCAAATTAAAACATGGGAAAAGACTTGATATGGACATGAGTTATGTAAATCAACAGACTTACAACAATTTGTATGATGATCTTGGGTTGGCAAAGAGGTCTCAACAAAATGAAAGTGAAACTAGAGACGATGAAAATCATAGTGATCTCAGCTAGTAGAATCGAAGTGTTGTTGTCAGAAGGATGATCCCCGTGCCAGAAACCCTTGGAGTTAACTTATGTGGGTGTATTGACACACCATTAATTCACCTAGGGCAGTCCCTCTAGCCCTTGTCACCCCTTTTGAATTATTCATGGCAAGCTGAAAGAGTCTTAATTTGTTAATTGTAAAAATTCAAGAAGGATAATGATTAGCTTACACAACAAGACAACAACAAAATTGAAAACTTATTGAATGATGGAAAAAGAATAGAAGGTAAGCCTTTAAAAAGAGTAGAAATCAGGGAAGAGATAAAGGGACTAATGTTGATAGGATATATAGACGAGAAATTTAAAAGTGTGAATGGACATTTGCAAGTTTCAAGGTTTTTCTAATTGACTAAGTTCCAGGAGGGTTTCAAAGGACCAACTAGTCAAAACTTAAATGTTGTCCGTTGAAGTTGGCCTTTCAAAAGGACAAAATTGTTGGGGTTGTTTATTTATAAGATTACTGTAACGAAAGAAATGTTAAGGTTGTTTATTTTTTAAGAACACTGTTTGTTATCGTATACACATAGGCAGCTCCACTTTGAAGGCAAGGGGGTCAAACTAACCTGACCTGGAAAAAAAGAAGTATTTGAAAAGGATAGAGTTGTTGGGGTTGTTTATTTATAAGATTAATGTAAGGAAAGGAATGTTGAGGTTGTTTATTTAATAAGAACACTATTTGTTACCGTATACACATAGGCAACTCCACTTTGAAGCAAGGGGGTCAAACTAACCTGATCTGGAAAAAAAGAAGTATCTATAATCTATACATATATATATATATATATATATATATATATATATATATAAAAGTTGAAGTCTATCATTTTTTTTAGCCACATCATCAACCACATCACTATTTTTTTTCCCATTTTTTAAAACAATATTAATATATAAATAGTGCAACTTACACATTTTCTAACTCATTTTATTCAATTTACCATTAATTCGACGATCTTCCAATTCTAACTCTTTCTTTTCCCTATAAACCCTTCATGTGCCACTACTGCAGCTAACTATAGTATTTTTAATAGTATAAATTTGCAATTGCTCTTTGTCCACCTCCACAAAAGTTGCCAAAGTAGTATTAGATGTAGAAAGTCCCTCTGAGGTGTATTTTCCCCAACTTTGGGTTTTCTATTGGAATTTTGATAGTTTGTGGCTAATATGGTTTTTTGTGGGTTGTTCATAACGTGATCACTTTGGGCTATGGGTGGCTAGGATTTGGTTTGCCGGTTATGAGAAGGGTTTTTGGGGATTAGAAATCTTTACAATAACTTCATATTCATGTTGTACAATTTTTATTTTATATTTGTGTTTTATCCAATCAATTTGTTCACTTCATATTCATTTTGGATGTGGGACATTTCTCAATTTCTATTTGGTTCTGAAAGTCATAAATACTATATTTAGCACACTGTATCTTTTTATATGCAAAACATAACAATTCAATCTTGATGCCCAATAGAAAATAATAAAAATGCCACAAAAGGTTGATGAGTTTTTGTGTCACAAGGAAATAGAGAATCTTAACCTAATTGGGGGTTTGATTTTTATTTGATTCTTGCATGGTTTAGGAACATTAATCCAGATACATGCAAGTTTGACAATAAAGATTTCTTAAATGACCAGAGACATTTCTAACATTAAGAGAAAGACAATTTTTTCTTCCTTTTTCTTCACAACAAGCTCTTGGTCCATGTGTTGAGCTAGGCTAGTTTGGACCAAATGGAAAAAATTGATCATTTGAGATGTGACATGTCGATTCTAATGATGGCATAAGGAAAGCTTAAAGAGTAGTAATTTCCAACACAAATGCTTTATTTCTTACATTCAGTAAGTTCATAATTAAGTTGTCCTCTCATTTAGTAGCTCTAATTGAAGCCGAACATTGTAGCTCAATCGACTCTTGTTGTTTTTTATAGAAACATTCATGATTTAAACTTCAAATCCCCATTTCCCCTTTATAACAGTAGAATTATCAACCAAAAAAAAAAAAAAAAAAAAAACAAAAAACAAAAAAAAAAAACAAAGTAGAATCATAGAATATCCTCTTTCTCACTTATCACTTAATGCTTAAGGCTGATTTTCAATCATTATCAATTTTCTCTCAAGCCCCTCTTATTATAATGTTGATATGTTAGAATAAATGAGCAGTTGTACAGGCCATAAGTCGTGCTTGTTGGTTTGAATTTTGCGATTACTTGCTTGCATGTGCATCACATTTATTTTGGAAAAGAGATAAAAATACGTTATTTTTTACCTTTGTCAACAATTGTGACTAAGATAATCTATACTATCTATAACAAGATCCCCCCCTTTAATCTGGACTTTTCTCAATGTCAAAAATACCTCATCTAATAACCAATGACTTTTCCTAGTTTTAAAAATAAGGTAAATAAAATCATAGAATTCCCCATAAAATTCTCTTTCTTCAATTAAAATTTTATTTAGCTTAAAAATATCTCTACAATGTTTAAGTAAGGACAAAACATGGGAACAAATACGTAAAATAAAACCCACTACACCACTTTCAAATGCATGTTAAAAAAAAACCGTTCAACTCACAGCCCTTTTGAATTAATGTCTATGTTTTATTTGAATTCAAATACTAGGTCTTTGCCACATCTATATCACTTTTATCATTATTGTAGAGAGATGAAAACTCACTAACCCCTCTTTTTTAGTTAAAATGGAGTTCCTTAAAATTAAGGATAACAAAGTCATTTTACAAGTGTTGTACCCATTTTTAACGAATAGCCTAATAGCAGAAAAAGCCCAGTAGTGAAGGAAGATGAAGGAGGAAAAGAGTGAAAGAAACATGATAGAAGCAAAAGGATCATTGGAGCCCAAGAAAAGAGGCAGAAGCCTAATGGGCCAATGTGGCAGGAAATAACAGTCACTAGGCTCATGGGTGCAACAAGAGGTTAAAGTAAAGTAAATGAGCTATGAAAGTCCAAGAAAAGAGGTAAACACCCAATGGGCCAATGTGGCAGAAAATAACAGCCAGCAGGCCCTTGGACACAACGAGAAGTAAAAGTAAAGTAAATGAGTTATAAAAGTTCAATAAAAAAGGTAAACGCCTAATGGGCCAACATGATAGGAAATAACAGCCGGCAAGCCCATGGACACAAAAGGGGTAAAAGTAAAGTAAATGGGTTATGAGAGCCCAAAGGAAGAAGTAAAAAACCAATGGGCCGACAGGCCCATGACAACAATAAAGAAGATAAAAGGAGACTAGTGGGCCCAAGGAAATAAGAAAGAACAAAAGTCCAATGAATTGGTTTGGCAAGAACTTATGCTAAGCAAGCAAACAAGCCCATGAAGGAATGAGAAGAAATAAGGCAAACCCATAAGTCCATGCACCTTTTCGTGGAAGATAAGCACAAGCAGAAGAGACACACAGTAGAACGAGGCACACAGTAGAACGAGACATGGTAGAAACAGTATAAGAATGAAAGATGTTAAGACATATGTGGAACTTGTTATGAACATATGTCATTTAGAATTGGTTAATCCTTTGACAAAATGCACTTTATTTGTAATTGGGTAGATCTAGGATAGTTTAAGTCTTCAAGCAACATATTGTTCAAGTCAAGAGTTAAAGTTATACAAATTTATTCAAGAAACAAGTGAAGAAGTGTTGTATTTTAAAATTTGATAGATAGCTCGACAAATTGTATCTATGAAGGTTTGAAAGGTGTTTTAGCCTGATACTCGACAACAGCTCGACAACAGCTCGACAGATAACCTATCTATCAAGGTTTACGAAATTCAGATTTTCAAATCTGTTTTCATGCATATCCAAGCTATTTGTGTAGGGTTTCTTTTCTCACAACCCTAGACATATATAAGGACTATTTTAAGGGCCATCTAAGATGATGCAACTTGATGCAAAGTGATTATTCACTCAAATTGTGACTGGAGACAATTTTCCCTAGTTCATCTTTCTCTTGAAGAAGCTGTTGCGTTTGTATGCTGTCGGGTTTTGTAATCAAGGAGCTTCTTGATCTTCATAATGTGGATGAACTGAAGAACTTTGCAGTTAACATTTTTTTCAAGTTGGTGTGTTAGTCACGTACTTGGATTCGTGTAAAGGAGTAAGCCGCATACTAAGATTTACGCATCGATTGGCTAGTCACGTGCTGGAAGCCGTGTATTGAAAGGAGAGATTGTCACTACATTGCAAGTCCAATTGTGTATTGGGGTAAGGGTTCAACTGTAGGTTGGTACAATGTACTGAGATTCCTTTACTTGTAACCGCTTGTTTTAATAATAGTGGATTTTTGGGAGTAGTGACCTTAAATTCACCTGATGGGGTTTTGTCTCGGTGATTTTCCTCATTCGTGTCAAATTCAATTTCCGCTGCATTTAGTTCTTTGGTGATTTGTTTGTGCCATCATGCTTATTGCATGTTATATTGACTTAATTAATTTACTTGACTAATTAATTAGTTAATTTACCTAATGGGTCAATACATTCTTGGCCTATCAAAATAAAATAAAATAGAGAATAGTGGAATGAGCACACAAGGACCGGAGCAACACCCACTTGTACCTAACCAATACAGGAGAGGTGGGCACGCGGTCAAGGGATTCAGAGGGTGTGGTTTAGTAGTGGGAGAAAAAAGTCTATTTTGGGTTTCCAACCATAACTTCTTTTGGGAAATATGCCTTGTTGGGATGGCATTTTGCTCAAAAGAGGTAGTAGACTACTGGGACTACCCAATGCATGCCATAGAGATAGTAGTGATGACCCAAACTCTTATCCATTGAGGCAAGAGAGGAAAGACGGGAGGGAAGATTTTGTCATGGCATGGGTAGTCGAAGAAAGAGAATGCACTAGATTCACCCAGTGGTGGTAATGGTCGAGCAACCAATGGGTTAATGGGCAATCTTGAAAGGATGCCCATAGCAAACCAAAAACAGTTGGTGAAGCCCTAGGGGGTAAAAGAGAGAAATCCCAAGGAATTAGCTCACTATAAAAAGGGGTAGTAGCCATAGTTGGAAGAGAGGAGAGACAATAGTAAAAAGACTAGAAAAGAAAAGACTAAGGAAAAGAAAGAGATGGTTTTGAATTTACCCTAACTCACTTTAATCTAGTTTTGTATAGATCTTGTTGTCTTATTCAGATATTTTATTCAGATTTGGGTTGTGAGTTGTGCATTGATGATGTTATTGGTGGGTCTAAGGTTGATTTGGAATTTTTTACCGTAGGATTGTTATGGATTTAATGTTAAGGCTTTGCTGGTTGCTGGGAAATTGATAAAAGAATTTGTTTGATTGAAATTCGGTGTATTTAGTTCAAAATCTATGTTATGAGAAATATTGTATTAGGAATATAATTTTTGGTTTAATGTATAATTGATTTTTGTGGAAGAATTTGTGTAAAAAATTTGAAATATTTTGGGTTTCTATTCTTTTATTCTTGTGATTTAATATTCTGGGTTTGTTGTTCTTGTGTATTCATGATAAAGATGAACACAAATCTCAATTAATGTGTTTTTTGGTTTTTAATTTTGTTTTTCTTTTTTTAATTTGGTTAAAATTGATAATTTTTTCTTTTAAGTTTAGAAACTTATGCGGAGCTAACGTGGCATTTTTTTAAAATCAAATTAAATTTTTTATTACTATTTTATTAGCCACATTAGAATTTGCTATGCAAACAGTGCACTTCGTCTACCACGCATGAATCTTCTATTAGTATGTTTATGGCAGGGACCAAAATGGATGCAATATTTCATTTTCAAGGACTGAGGTAGGCGCGATTAAAAGTTAGGGACCAAAATGAGAATAGATCCAAAATGTAGGGACAAAAGTGTATTTTTGCCTTAAATTAAAAAAAAAAAAATTGTCCCGCCACCCCCTGTAGCGCCCTTTGTTATGCATATTTCTACACTTTGTAATAACGTCTATGTCCTGTATATTTGTAAATAATAATAATAATAATAATAATAATAATAATAATAATAATAATAATAATAATTACAGTAAACCCACCTGTGGTATGGCCCGTTTTCACTTTGCCTACTTGTGGTTTAATCATTTACACTTTGCCTACCTATGCTTCAATCCGTTAGCTTTCCGTAACTCACCTCTCCGTTTGCCGTTAGAAAAACACATTTTTAGGCAAAAACAAACATAACAAGAATAAAAAAGCTAAGGTTTTTCATTGCTGAAGAACTTCTACATGAATAAATTGGAGGAATACAATTTAATAGCTTCCAGACTTCTCCCTCTTCATCTTCTTCTGTTAGGGTTCTCCCTCTTAGAAGTCTCGTTAGAGTTCTCCCTCTTCATCTCTATCTCTCTAACTTCTCCCTCTCTTCAAACCCAACCCACTCACGGCATCAACCACAAAAGACGTGGAGCGACTTCAATCCAACCGTGGAGCGACGCCATGACTTCGATCCAGCCGTGGAGCGATGCCATGACTTCGATCTAGCTGTGGAGCGACACCACGTGGAGCCACATCGAATCTTCCTCCAGAAGCTTCCGCAGAGCCTCAAGCTCCACCTTCATTAAAGAGCTTCCTCAGGCTCCACCTCCATTGAAAAGCTTCATGCTCAAAGAGAAGCACAAAGAGTGAGGGAAAGAGGGAGGGTGACTGGGAGAGAGATGGGTCGGCGAGAAGGAGCAAAGATGGCTGACCGATCTATGTTTGTGGGTGTAGTAGGTCTGCGTTTGTGTTGCTAGGTGTGGTGGGTCTAGGTTTTGAAGAGGGTTTGCTTTCGTTTTGGTTTGAGATTTGAGAAAGAAGAAGGTCACGTTGATTGCCCTGCCCCCTACCCATTTTTTGTTCATAAAAAAACTCAAATTTTGTAAAATTGAGCTCTTAGTGCTTCTCAATTTCTATAAAATCGAGTTATAGGCCACATTGGCTGACTTGGGGTCAAACTCCAACTCCAAGACCCATGTTTTTGTCCATGATTTTGATAAAGAGGTTGAGAGGATTTGCAGTGATGAGTTCTTGTGCGAAGATAATTTGGTTGAGACTGTGGATTTGTTGGCGCATTTTGTGTTGGATTAATTATTGAGACTGTGGATTTGTTGGCACATTTTGTCTTCATCATTGCCATCATCAAATTCAGTTTTGCAATGAAAAACCCTAGCTTTTTTATTCTTGTTATGTTTGTTTTTGCCTAAAAATGTGTTTTTCTAACAGCAAATGGAGAGGTGGGTTACAGAAGGCTAACAGATTGAAGCACAGGTGGGCAAAGTGTAAATGATTAAATCACAGGTAGGCAAAGTGAAAACGGGTCATACCACAGGTGGATTTACTGTAATTATCCCTAATAATAATAATAATAATAATAATAATGTGTGAAAAAGAGTGATAGTTTCTAGTTTTTACATCACAAAGTGAGCAAATCTGGTTGAGTCATGTTGTTCTTGTATTGGATTAGGAGCTAATCTGGTTTCCAACTTTGCATTAATTAAAAAAATTAAAGAGAATCTGGTTTCCTATATATTTTTATAGGAAAAATGTTTAGATAATTCCTAGTTTCTGAAAGGCTCTTTTTTTTTCTTTTTTTTTTTTTTTTTTTTTTTTTTTTTCTAAAGGTTAATAATTTCTATTTATCATTGTAGAGTACACTAGCCAAGGCAAACAAGAGTGCTAACTTCGCTAAAACCAAACCCTACACGTGGACAAGCTGTGAGGAAAGGAAATGGGATGTTGGCAGAGGAAAGAGTATCCTTGGCTCGTGCCAACGGCATGATCACCCTTGGAGGGAGTCAAATGCGTCCCTTGGCATGGACACCTAGCACCAGCGTAAAAAAGGATATAGTAACCCCTTATGCTCAAAGGTATTAGAACACCTCTCATTGGCTGAAGCTCGATTTGGCAACTACTAAGAACTTGTGTATCACTTCTAGCCCCCTTGGATTCCCTCTCCTTGTCTAATGTTTGTCCCTTACGGTGTAGCAGAGCCGTCATTCATCCCACTATCCTGACATCGGTGAATTTTCTCTCTCCTACAGCCATGGCATAGTACAATAGCTATATTAAGGTTTGATTGGGAGAATGGGAGCTTGACACATGTTTTTGTGTACCTAACAACATTCTTCATACTATTAGAGGAACATGTTGCTGAGGGCAAGAGACAGAAGAGATGGAAAGAGAGGAAGTAATCTGGGTAGGAAAGTGAGGAAAAGAGGGACTTTTGGGTATGAACATCACCTTATGTAATACCTTAAACTTTCACAAAATAGAGAGCTTCAAAGAGTGAAGAATATTCCATCCTTCACTCACCCTGGTTTTTCACCCCTCCTAAAGGTTTTCCACATATGTTACACGCCTTTTTTACTTTTTTTGCTCTGTCTTTTACTTTCTTTAGATGTTAAAGTGTTAAAGTTTCATTTTAATTGTTCATGAGCTTTTACACTTAAATGTAATGTTAGATTTCTACTTCACCTTCTTTGCACGTTTGACAATCTAACTTGTGCGTACATTTTTGGCAACTCCACTAGAGAAAATCTCTGGTTATACTCTCTTTTTGTTGTTCAATTCCTCCGAGAAAGAAGAACATGGTTGCTCAGACAGGTTCAGGTGAAGAACAATAAGTCAAAGCAAGCGTGGATCATGTCTCCATGCACACTAAAGGTACAAAGTCCTTTGAATAGGTTAGGCAGCCTAGAAACCAAGGGCTTGTTACGACCATAGAGGACCCTTAACGTTCTCAAGCCACTATGTGGGTAGAAGTTCAATCTTTGCATCAGAAGACATCTACTCCTTAGACCCCACAAGGAGGCCAACCGCCTCAAGGAGAGACTAAAAGGTCAAATATGATTCCACCTCTAATTCTAGAGCAGAGAGCACCACAACAACCTAATGAGCCTCAAGCATCTCCCTATTTGACTAGGGCTTGAGGCCAAAAAGGTGGAGAGTTCTGTTTAAATTGTCACAAGACCTCCTTATCTTAAGGAGATGGCTAGAAAGCCTAATCCTACCAACTACACACCTCCCACCTGTTGCAAATATGATGGCATGGTTGGGAGTGCTAGAAAGCATATCAGGAAGTATGTAGATGCCCTAACTGCCCATTCTCATGACCATGAGTTGAGACTCATGGAGTTTTCTAAGTCACTGAAGGTCGGGCTTTTACTTGGTACACTAGCTTTTCACCAGGACCAATTTTAAGCTGGAATGGCATGACCACCCAATTCATGAAATAAGAAGCTCGCTTTATCAGATTTGCAATAGGAAAGGCAAAGGGTTTCTAAGGGGTTACTGGACTACATTCGTAGATTCATAGACCCCTCTTTGATATGCTATGACTCCGTCGAGGAAGAAAGACTGGGGGACATTTGTATTGCTAGTGAGTTGTATGAATAACGCCCTTATTTGGAGAACTTGCAGATCCCTAGTTTCACTAGACTAGTGGAATCTGCTAAAAGGACCAGCAAGTCAGTAAAGAAGCCTTCCAAGAATTCTACTTCACAAATCGCCCATGCTTCTAAACATTCTTGGAAGTGGGAGAGCAAAAAGATAGAAGCAGCTACGATGGAGGAGATGAAGAAGGCCACCAAGGGCAGAAAAAGGGAGAGAAGTTGTATTCCTCCCCCTTTTTCTGTGTCAGCTAAAGAGTTGTATAGCATCCTAAATGCCCGGGTGAAGGATGAAGTGGTGGTTCTACTTGTTTGTAAACGTGAGTTTGTTGTATATATAGGTATAAACAAGGATAAGTTGTAATAATGATGATGTTTGAATTTGGAAAATATTGTTTCATAAAGTTGTTAAAGTGAAAATTCAAGTTCTGGAATTTTCTAAATGAAGATTCGAAGTTAAGCATTTTCGATCGGCCAAAGCTTTGGCTCGATTGATCGAAATGGAAAAGAGAAAATCATGGAGTTTCTGGATAACTCAATCGCTGCTCGATTCCTGTTCAACCAATCAAAAAGAACACTCGATAGATCGAAAGTAATTTTCTACCGATCGAAAGTCGAAAATCAGGATTTTTCTACAGAATTTTTTGGTGACTTTTCAGTGTGTTTAAAGAGGTTTCAAGCCTTGTGAACTGTTTTATGAAACATTTTAACTCTCCATACATGCATTTTGATGAAATATAACCTTATGGTCAGAGAGAAACACAAGAAGTCCTGTGGTCATTCTCCAAAATTGTTATCTGTAGAATCCAACATCTTAGTTGTATCATAGGGACAAATTTGTGATAACCCTTTAGCAACAACAGTGTGGGAGGCAAATATTGTCTAAGGAGAATGATAATATGCCTCCAAGTCATCTATTTTTTTGTTTATCTTTTGTGTTAACCTTGTTCTTCCATTATTACTTTGTATAATATCCCTAATAGAGTCAATAGAAGAAGAAAAGCGAGGTGAGCTTTATTGTACGTATCACCACATGAGTGACCATCACACCATGAATTGCTATGCTTTAAGGAATATCTTTCATGAGTTGGCGGCTAAGGGAGATTTGGTAATCAAGAATGGAAAGCGTGCAGACCAAAGGATGCATATGCTTGAGGCCATAACTTTCTTTATGGAATGTGAAGATCCTATGGGGGAAGGGGCTAGAATTGTGGCTAGTAGCAGCTCCACACCCCCACCTATGTACGATGAAGAAATGACATTGAGAATCTAGCAAGATGATAAAGTCCATTCCTTTCTGGAAGGGATAGGTCTTAGGCCGTTGGCTAGAAGGGAGGCAGCATAAGCCATAACCTAAGTAGCGAAAGGAAGTTAAAGAGTTGTTGCTTCTGAAGGCAGTTTATTGCAGGTGCCTTATTAGGAGACCAAAGATTCTGTGACCTTCTCCTCAAGAGACTTAGACAAGCGAACAGTTGATGGCAAAAGACCACTATATGTTATTGCCTTCTTGGGAGCTTCTTAGATCAAGAGACCCTTGGTAGACACTGGTGCTTCAACCAATATCCTGCCCCTCCCAACATTGGATGCCTTGGGTATACCACGAAAGAGAATCATCCAAGAGACACTCCAAGTGTCTGGAATAGGAACATTGCAGCAGTGCACTTTGGGGCATGTGTCCTTGGATTTAAAGGTAGGGCCTATCGGAGCGCGTACTCTTATACATGTGATGGATGGTGATATTTCATACCATATCATCTTGGGCAGCCCTTGGCTCCGTGCTCATAAAGTCGTGACCTCCACTTATCATCAGTGTGTGAAAATTGTTTAGCGAGGTAGGCCTGTAATTATTGAGGCCACTAGGATGCCTTACGATAGAGTGGAACTTCATTTCGTAGAGGCAGCCCCGTACCGGGAATTTGAGCCTGAATGAGAGGACATTATCCTTCATTTCAACACCAGTGTGCTAGGGAGGGAAGAGAAAGACGTAGGAGAAGTCATAAAGCTTGTGTGCAAAAAATCCCAATCCCTTAAAAAGGGACCTGAAAATGCTAAATCCATTAAGTAACGAACAAATGGGTTGAATAATATCCTCTCTTTTTTTTTTTATGCAAACCATTGATCACATCAATACAAGAATGTTCATACAAATCTAAAATGAAGCATGATAATACCATATTATATTCCAATATCATGTACATTACGGATTACATTTGTTCTTTTATTACTATCAAACTTCTAAACCGGTACGCTTGAAATCTAGATTCTTACGTAATTTGAGTAGAGAAAAATCCAGTATTCGTTGAGTCAGTTTTAGCTCACAATATTTTGAATTTATCTTTATATGAATAAAGTTATGTCTTTTCAAAAAAATAAAAATAAAAAGAAGAAAGACTTATCCAACTCTCGCTTCTTAAAAAAAAAAAACGTTACATATTACATATATTAGAGTCAGAGAGTGATAGTTTCGGGGGAGAGGGAGATGAGTGGAGCAAGGAAGAAGGTAACTGAGGCGGCATTTGAAGCATCGAAGAGCATGATGGCTAAGCATATCGTCTCCGACGTGGCTCGCTAAGAGTTCTCCACTCTTCGCCGTGCCTTCGACGAGGTCAACAACACCCTCCGAACCAAGTTCAGTCAGGTACGGTACCCCCTCGATCTCTCTCTCATCGATCTTCTTTTTAGCTAATTACATTGACACAGAGTTCATTCATACTTCATCGCTTCAGGCTTTTGGTTGACTTGTGTTCTACATTTTAAGCTTAATTAATGATTTGAAATTAATTGATCCAAGTCAGTGGTTGAGATTGTTTCTCTTTATGTAAAAAACCAGAAACAATTTCTTTCAAGTTTTTTTTTTTTTTGGAATTTTTCAGAATTTTAAACTATTTGGCTTGTTATTGTGTCTTACGAATCAGTGTGGGCGTGTTTGGATTAGGTCATTGCAATTCCATGGCTATGTTCAGGTTTACATGGCATTGATCTTTGACGCTCATTTTGTTTATGGAACTTGCCAGAGCTTATGGATTTTATGAACTCATTTTCAAATTATGAGACTTGGAATTGGTAATCTTTATTTATTTTTCTCCTTATATACGTTGTTGTTTTGTTCCAATGAATACAAAAAGCCTGCATTTCTCTTTTATTTTTTGAAATCTTTGTTTATTCTTTTGTCGGTTTTGTATTTTTGAAATTCGAGTAATGAATTTGTACGAAAATCATGGTTGACACTAACAACAAAGACACCATATGAAATTTCTGGGCCTTGTTTATATTTATTTATAATCTGATAATCCATTTTGTTAATTTAATTTTTGAATGATGCAGGAACCTGACCCGATTGACTGAGAATATTACAAGAAAGGAATCGGGTCTCACTCTCACATAGTTGATATTTACAGGGAAGCATATAATAGCATGTGCCATTTATATTTATTCTTCATAAAAAAGTGAACCTTCTAGAACTTATCTGCATGCACTATGTCTATGTGTGACTGTAGGGAGCATACAGAGCTATTCAAAAATTGAACTTTTTGTGTAGCTGAATTCAGTATTGACTGTTTGGTCAGGTTTTCTTTAAAATTCAGCATAGGTTTTCTTTAGCTCACCATTTCAAAACTTAATAAATAAATGAAGACCCATGGGATTAATGTATATCTTATGCCTCCTACCTATCAAGAAAAAGAAGTTATTGAGATGCCTCCTTGATAATTCCCTTAGGAAGTTGTGGATAAGTGAGTACAGATGGCCATATGTTGCCTCCATGAAAATATTTTTTAACTCCCCCTCCCAAAAAGAAAAGAACTACTTCTAGATTAACAATAAAATTTTATCTTCAGAAGTGCAGAGTATACTTGTAAAAGAGAACAAGATTTTCTTTTTCAAAGATAATTCCATTCCTTAATCTTCTGTGCTAGATCTTTTTCTTTGGGGGGGGGGGGTTATGTGGAGCCTGTGGTTATAGGAGTTAGCTTTTTTACTGAATTTCAGTTGTTTTTTGCAAACATATCAATTGATAAAAGAAAGACATGCTGTATTCAAATCACTCATATTTTTCTTCTAGATCGTATGTACCTGCAAGATTATTTTGGAAAAACAGTGCAGTAATGCAAGAGAAAATAATTTATATTGGAAACATTCCTTTAATAGTTTACGTGTCAAATAATAGAACCCACTGTTGTGTTGATTTGAGGTGTTGATAAGGCTGACTTCATCTCTGCTCAATGGGTGAATCTTGCACATATGGAAAAGCTTCATATCAGAATCTTTAAAGCTACATTTTGTTTTATTTTTGTGGGTGATTTCTCATGTATACATCCTGTGTACTAGGATTGCACCCCTCTTTTTCACATTTTTTTAATTAAACTTTATTTAGTTACATAAAAAGAAAAGACTAAGATAATGGCAGTAGAGAAAAGGTTTTTGGGAATTTGCCCAGCCTTGTCCAATAAGTACTTAATTGGAATCAAACAAGAATAATTAAATGGTTTATGGTGGTAGAATTGGTTGATCGATCTGCTTTCTGCACTTATTTATTTCCTTTAGTCTGTTAACTTTATATTAGGTTGATTTTCGCACTATATATGTCAATCTGCAGACATTCAGATCCCAAAGTATGTAGATACCATCACTCCTCATTACAAACCCAAATTTGATGTCTTCGTAAGGGCCACAATCATTTTTTTTTTTTATTGGTTCTCATTACTCCTATTCTCCTATTAAAGCTAAAGGATCCTTTTTTATTTTTTTCCTCTTTCTCCTTGCTTTGTTTCAACAAATGTCTGAAACTGCTCATACTTGTTTTGATTTGCAAAATTGAAAATGTAACATCCAAGAGGGCATGAAGAATATCCAAATGTCCATGGATATGACAGGATGACTTCTGGTCATATCTTGTGAGAAACTGAAATCAAGAAAATCTTTTCTATCGGGAATACCTGAAATGACAAATTCTTGTAAGAAAGGTTCTGATGTTGTTTATCTTCTGCTAGGAAACATGAAAAATCAACATCAACAGGGGTTAAAAAAGGTCCAAATGTCTTTGAATCTGATGAAATTGCTCCTGGTCATGTCTAACCAGGGTAAACTTTTTCATTAGGAGCTTCAGTGATTGCAGGAAATTCTTGATTTTAGTGTTACTACTGCATAGAAAGTATCCAGGTACTGTAAATATGGCAGGAAAAAAAATCTTATATTTTTGGGATCATCTAATGGAGTTCAATATATTTTGAACTTTAGTTGGTGGAGCTGAAAGAAGCTGAAGAGAAATCTCTGAAGGAGTCTGAAAGATTAGGAAAGGAGGTTGCAGAGCTTGAAGAGATGAAGGTAAACATTGATTTAGTTATATAAAAAAAAAAAAAAAAAAAAGCACCCATTTTCCATGTCTCACTCACCATTTTGGTTTGTATTGGTTTGTGTGTCAACTTAACAAAAAAAGATCAGTACCATGACTGCAAATTTGAGAAGCATCCAGAGCTAAAGAAGAAGTTTGATGATGAAATCCGAAATGATTATTGGTCTTACTGAAGTCATCTCTACTTATCACTTTTCAGTTTTTAAGCATCTATTGCATTTCAAGTTCTACGCCTTGATCCCCAATTTGTCATATTCCATTAGAATAAAATTAAGCAAATTGTTCTCTTTGTAACTTGTAAGCTTGTTCTTGGGAAATTGTGAAAGCTTTGATCAAAATACTTGTGTGGAAAGGATTATCTACATTTCAAGTCCTGTTTATTTCGTTCATTTTATTGTTCAAATTTTATTCGCCGGATCTAATAGTGTAAGGATTGTCAAGTCATTTAAACATGTACCATAGATCTGGGTTCCGACTTCATAAAAAAGACAGATGACTGTTATGGAATGAGCCTTATGTATCAAACTAGTCTGAAGTCCAAAGATAAATTCATTTATGAAATTCTGTTCTTAATTCCTTTTGTTTGCATGACAAAGAGATATATAATCCCAAAGTACACAAAACAATAAAATAAAAAGGAAGCTCCATCCAAACTCAACTCTGGGCCATTGGCCACCTCTTAAAGCTCGACTGCTATAATTCCAGCATAAAGTCAAAATGTAAACTACTACATATATCACAATATTGATAATTGACTTATTGAGGCGTTTATGGCCGCAAGAGAATCTTCTTGGGACCAAGGCTTCTCCTTCTCTCACAGAATATTTAAGAGAAAATAATGCAACAAAAGAAGTTCATAGAGAATAAAAAGCTCTAGCTCTAGGTTAGACAAATGGAATAATAAAAAGAATAATGGATACAAGTTGATGATGATTAGAGAGAGGAACTCTGACTCTCTCTCCATCAGGCTGGGATAAAACCCTAGGATAGAAAACCAACTAATAACAACCTGTACTAAGATGAGTTGGAGAAAATGGTTTGGTATGATTCTTCCAACTCTGATGTCTACCATCAATTATGTGATTGCTGAAGGAGAAGGACCACTCTCCTCCTAATGCCAAAAGCTAAAAGGAGTCATGTGATGTGCTCCACACTGGCGATTTCTCCGTGGTCCCCCTTTCTAATGCGAATTTGTAAATTCTCTTTTCCCTTGCATTCACATTTTGGACGGTGTTAGTGCTTTTCTGACTGCTACATTGCATACCAACAACAATGGTGATGTACAAGTAATGCATTGCATGGATCCCATGATACCAAACTCCAAACCCGCTGATGCACCACTATTTGCTATGTGGACTCCGCTCGTAATGGTTTATTTTGTAGATGTAAAAAAAAAAAAAATCATATTCAAGTTAACAGTAATATAACTATAAGTCATCAAAAAAATGTTGAGAATTTTGGAAGAAGGTTTGTTTCAATTGTAGTAAATATATAAAATGCATCTTGTGCGTAATTTGAATGACATCAATTGTTTTCTCCCCTTAACTATTGTTCATTTACGATCCCCCCTAATTAGAGGGGCAGTATTTTAGGCATTTTGTTAGGTTTTAAGACTTTAGGATCTAAATGTATTAGACCTTCAATGTGTAATGTTGGCAAATCATGATCAAAACTTAGAGTCTAGATTTAGGCTGCTTAAAGTGTGTTTATTGTAAAGTTGGAATCGAGTGTATTGCAGGATTTATTAGACTAAATCTGCAAGGCTCGATCTGTTAGGTTCTAAGAAATAAGGAACTAATGTATTAGAACTTCAATATGTATATGTTAGCAAACCATGATCAAAACGTTTTGTCTAGATTTAGGCTGATTAAAGTGTGTGTTTGTATAAAGTTGAAATTGAGTGTACTGCAGGATTTATTGGACTATTTTTGCAAGGCTCGATGGATCAAAAGTTAGACTCGATCGATCGAAGCTCGTGAAGATTATCTTTCTGCAGAATTTTCCAACTCAGTCCAAGCTCGTTTGACGTGTAGGATTTTATGTTTTATGTCTCATATAAATAGAAAAACCTTAGCCACATTTTTGAGGTTGTTGATATGCTATGTGTGTGAATATCTTGTGAGATCTAGAGGTATTTACCTTTATACATACTTAGGGTCATCAAGATCAAGATTGATGTCGAGAGCTTGGTGATCACTTCAGTTGTTGTTTCAAGAGCTTAAAGAAAAACACAAGTGGGTGTACTTGTGGATGCTGTGGATCTGAAAAAGAAGTAGTTTTTGGACTCAGAGTTGTCACGTGGTTGTGATAGTAAGTTTTCTACTCGAGGTAGTAATAGGATGTTAGTGGTCTAAGTCGTTATTGTAAAATTTCAATTCTTTCATAGTGGATCATGTTTTACCTTAAAAATAGATAGGTTAAATCCTTCCCAGATTTTTTACTGATTTGGTTTTCCTGGGTTATCATATTGTTGTGTTCTTTATTTTCCACATTGTTTACTTGATATTGTTTACTTCTGTTAACCTAGGTTTGAATAACTTACTTAAATAATCACTTGGCTAAATAACTAGGTTAAACAACTGGTTTTTAAGGAGTCTAAAAACGTACACGATCGATTGAAAATTAGACTCGATCAATCGAAGCTCATGAAGATTGTTTTTCTGCAGAATTTTTCCAACTCAGCTCAAGTCCATTTGACTTGTAGGGTTTTATATTTTATGTCTCATATAAATAGAAAAACTCTAGTCACATTTTAGAGGTTGTTGATATGCTGTAAGTGTGAATCTCTTGTGAAATTTAGAGGTGTTTACCTTTATACATACTTAGATTTATCAAGATCAAGATTGATGTCGAGAACTTGGTGATCTCTTCGGTTGCTGTTTCAAGAGCTTAAAGAAAAACACAAGTGGGTGTACTTATGGATGCTGTGGATCTGAGAAAGAAGTAGTTCGTGGACTCAGAGCTGTCACGTGGTCGTGGTAGTAAGTTTTCTACTCAAGGTAGCAATAGGATATTAGTGGTCTAAGTCACTATTGTAAAACTTTAATTCTTTCATAATGGATTTTGTTTTACCTTGAGAATAGCTAGGTTAAATCATCCCCAAGTTTTTTACTGGTTTGGTTTTACTAGGTTGTCATAACGTTGCGTTCTTTATTTTCCACATTGTTTACTTGATATGATTTACTTGTGTTAACCTAGATTTGAATAATTTACCTAAGTAATCACTTAGCTAAATTACTAGGTTAAAAAACTTGTGGTTTAAGAGGTCTAAAAATGTACAAGTGGTATTAGAGCAGGTTAGCTCTAGTGTTTAGATCTTTTGATCTACGAGTTGATCATTGACCCCTATTGTCATGGAACACGGTCATTTTCTTGTGATCCCATCACACTTTGATGGGAACAATTATGCCTACTAGAAATTAAGGATGAAAACTTTCCTAAAATCCATTGATGAGAAGGTTTGGAATTCCGTTGAATACGGATAGGAGAAGCTGACTACTCTTGTAAGCGAGTAGCAAACTTCTTAGAAAGAAGCAGCCGCTTTCAATAGCAAAGTCATGAATGTTATTTTCAATGCTGTTTCTATGGAAGAATTCAAGAAGATCTCAAATGTTGAGGTTCCTCATACTGCTTGGAATATTCTTCAAACTGTGCATGAAAGCACAAAGACAATTAAAATCAATAAGTTGCAGCAGTTAACAACTAGATTGAAAGCATTAGGATGTTCGATGATGAAAGTTTTGATGAATTCTATACTAAACTTAATGACATTATTAATTCTGCTTATAATTTGAGTGAAATTTATGATTAACCTAAAATTGTTATGAAAATTCTTAGATCCTTGACTGAAGATTTTAGACCTAAAGTAACTGTCATTACTGAGAGCAAGGATGTGGACTCCATCCCTTTTGATGAGCTTGTAGGATTTCTCCAGTACTATGAGTTAGACCTACCCAAGATAAACAAATCCAAATCAATGGCTCTTAAGTCAGTTGATGATGTTGATGGGAATGGATTTGATGATGAACTCTCTTTTACAGAGATTACATATCTTACTCAAAACTTTAGAAACTTTCTTAGGAACAATAACAGAAGGGCAAGAGGTAAAAACAATGTTAAACCTAGTAATTTTAAAAGGAATAAACCCACTAAAGTGAACAATATTGATAAATCTAAAGAAAAAGTAGGTCAAACCTCTAATAATTCTTTGGGTCAACAATGTTTTGGTTGTCAAGGGTATGGTCATGTGAAATCAAAATGTCCTACATTCTTAAGATCAAAGGGTAAGGCTATGGCTGTAGTGATGATGAGTTTTTGATCATGAGTTTGGTAGTAATAAGGATGGAAACTTCATTGCTTTCACAGCTACTGCTGTAGTTGATGAAAATGTTGTTGCTGAAGAGAGCCATTCTTATGGGGAACTCTCTGAATGTGCTGATTTGCAAGAAGCTTACAATAAGCTATGCAAATTTGCTACAAAAATGCAATGATGTTGAAAAAGGTTTAAAGAAATTTACTTCTCTTGAACTTGATAAGAAAGATATGTTGTTAAAATTGCTTGATGCTAGAACATTAATTGATAAAGTGCAGACTCGGAACATAATGTTAACTGACAAAATTAAGAAATTGGAGCTAGAATTATCTGTTGCTAGAGAACAAACTAAGAGGTGTGCTAGTTTTAAACTTGATCACATGTTGAGTGTTCAAAAGTCTCCTTTAAACAAAACTGGTTTAGATTTTGTAAAAAGCATCTCCTTGTCTGAAACTCATTCCACAAATTTTGTTCCTTCTTTTGAGCCTCTCGTGAGTGAGATTGTCAAACCAGTAGAAGTTATACCTTCTAGGAAGATTGGGGTTGATCTTAAAGAGTCTAAACTTAAGAATCCTACTCACCTTAAAGATAAGTTGCATGATAGACCGGTATGGGTTTGTCATTTTTGTGGAAAAATTGGACATATTCATCCAAATTGTTTCAAGTTACAAGCTGTCAAAGTGAGCAAATAAAGCCAAAAGTACTTGTGCCCCAAGCATAAGATCTTATGGTACTTATTGGTGATTTGGTAAAGGCATTAAACATTTATTCCAATCCTGGAGTTGCTAATCATTCTAATCAAAATAATAACTCCAATGTTAGAGTTGCATCTAAAAGGTTTTGGATGCAAAAGGCTCAATTTAATTGAGACTTTCTTGTTAGGATTAATGCCCTTAAATCTTATTGAATGATGCTATGTATGACATTATGTATGACTTAATGTTGTATTTAATAAAGTTGTTTTATTATTATCTAAAATAATGGTAATATGAATATTGGGACATTATCATATAGTTCATGAGATGCATAGTATGTGATTTATATGAAAAGTGACAAGATATAAATCACAAGTTCTTTGTAAACTCAAAAGTGTAATTCGTAGTCAGTGATGAAATTGGGCATTTTATCTGAGAAGACTATAATATATCAACTAAGATGATATGTCTTGATCATGGAAATGGAGATTTCTAGTTGGTATCTTGATATATTTTAAGAGTTAAGACATATTGAACTGGACCGCTGTGAGAGTTATTATTTTCCTAACGACTGTCAATTGAATAATAAATCTCATGACTTATATTTGCATGAACTCTTAATCCTAAGAGGATAATGGATCTGATCATGAAGTGTAGGTTGCTTTGATATACCAAAAGTGAAATCTATAGTTACGGTCAAAACCTCAGTATGTTGGGCAGCCACATTTAGTGTTGATGGAACATATATTCTTAAGATGAAATTCATAGTCTCTTAACGGAGATACAAAATATTCCCTTGAGATAAATTTAATGGGTTTGGTTATTCAGAGAGTTAGGCCTAACCACTTTAGTAATGAGTTACTAAAATATATATTTATGGAATTGGATTTCATAAATATATGATGAATAACTTTAAAGGATTAAATCGGGTACTCAAGGAATTAAGATGTAGTAATCTACAAAGCGGCAGTCTTTTTCATGACTTTGTATTACTACGAATATTTTATGAAAATGTTGCATGTACAATAGAGTCTTGGGATATAATTTATAAATAAGGTCTAGAGTGCAACTATATTTTTATAGTGGTATTAAATATAGTTAATGGTAATTTTGGACTTGTCAAAAGTTGATAGAAAAGTTTAAGATCTATTAGAGCTAGTATCTTATTGGTCCCTTTTGGTCCTATTCTAAGCCACACACTTAAGCCCAATTGGAAAAACCCAAAAGGCTAGCCCAATAAGATAATCAGTTAGATACAAAGAGAGAAACATACAAATTTTTCTGTAGAGAACAACAAGAACACTATTGAAAAAAGGTGTATAAGAAGTGTTAGACACTTTGACATTCTCCCTTTGGAAAACTGATTGAGAGACCACACATCTTGGGCGTTAGTAGAATTGGAGTGAAGATTGAAAGTCTTCCCAAGTGCTTTTGATCTTCGGTTTTGAAATTCAACACTCCAAGATACACTCTCTTGTTCTATATTCTGAAACTTACATAGTGCATATTAACATTTATGAATGAAGTAGATCTATTATTTTTTCCATTGCGTATGTTTTGTATTCGATACAAGCAGGTTATTTTGCATCAAAATGGTATTAGAGCGGTCTTCACTTTCATATTTGTTTAACATGTTTTGAGTTTTGGAATTGATGAAAATAGTTTCCTGTTGTTAGAAATTATTTTTTTGCATGGTTGTTGAAATTATTGTTTGATAAAAACTGATATTGATGTTATGATGTTGTTTGATTTTTAGTTTAAGTATGTTAAGCTGAACTTTAAGGCTATAGCATCAATGAAATTCAGTTTTGATATCAATTTCTATTCATTATGTTCATATGATGGTTGTTTTGTTCATGAAAACGTTAAAAAATTGTCTTAGAAAAATTCTGGAAAATTCAAAATTCACGAATCTCGATCAATTGAGAATCTATGGAGAATCGATTAAGCTGACAGAAGTTTTCTCGATCGATCAAAGATCTGTCGAGCATCTATCAAGCTTCATGGAATTTTTCTCGATCGATCGAGCATTTATCGAGGATCGATCGAGCAGTGAAAACTTTTCTCGATTGATCGAGGTACATTCTCGATCGATTGAGGACTGTTGATCCAGAATTTTCTCTAAGTATTTTTACCTATATAAAGAGTAAGGCATTGTGTAATTTCTTTATGCATGTGTCAAAATTAAAAACCTTTATTTTAAAACATCTAGTGGGAGAGAGATACAAGGGTTGAATCTCACGGCCTCCATTGTTGGTTCACGGTAGTGTGAAATATATGTTTGTCTTTGCCTTAAGTTGAGCATTCCATGCGGAGAGTATTTATTTCATGGTCCTACAAGATTGAATTTTTTGGTTTATAGTGGTTTGATGAAACACCTCGTCTTAGCCTTGAGATTTGCATTCCATGCGGAGGGTGTTTGTACCATGGTACTACAATATAAGCCTGCTAAAGGGATGAAATGCTGCTACACATGATTCTAGATAATGGTATACACTAGACTAAGTATTATAGTATCTTCTATGCTGAATTTTTACTATTATTATTTAGAGGCTAAATGTAAAATGGCATATTATTTGTGTTTGATAAGAGTTATCATGATAGCATTAATAATGAGAATAGTTCTCAATCAATCACAGTATTTAATGTTCACTCTATGCTAAGGAATATTGGATATAGGATTGGGTTGTCGTTGCGTATATTATGTTATGGTTTTATTAAGGTTCCATATTATATATTTATATGCTAAATTGATAATGTCCAGTTTATTTATTATATTCATGTTTATTATTTTCAGATTTGAACATGGCATCATTTAGCCCACTTGTTTCTATTCTTATTCAAAACAAACAAACTGGATTTAACTATGTTGAATGGAAAAGAAATTTGGACATTGTTTTAACTACTGAAGAGCACAAATATGTGCTTACTCAACCATGTCCTTACTTTTCTTCATTGGATGCTTCTCTTGAGAAAAAATAGCAATATGATCGTTGACAGAAATCTAATGAAATGGCCAAGTGCTATATCCTAGTATCTATCTCAAATGTTCTACACATCAAATGCAGAATGTAGAACTAGCTTCGGACATTATGTTAAGTCTGAAGGAGATGTTTGGTGAGCAAGACCGTTTAGCAAGGTAAGAAATCATAAGGCAAATGTATAATACTAAAATGGCTGAAGGTACTTCCATAAGGGAGCATTGTCTTACAATGATCTCTAATCTGAATACATTGGAAGTTTTAGGTGCCGACATTGATGGAGAATTCTAAGTGGATATGATACTCCAGTCATTACCGGAATCATTCAAGGAATCCAAACTGAATTATAATATGAACAAAAAGGTTTATTCTTTGTTTGAATTAATGAATGAGTTAGTGGCGGCGGAAGGCATCCTCGGTACTTCTAGCGTTGAAGCCAATGTGGGTGAAGCTTCTACTTCTCAACCTAGGTCGAAAGACAAGGGTAAGAAGAAGAAGAAGAAGAAGAAGGACTTCACTAAGCAAGCGGGTAAGCAAATTGCCTTAGGGGTTGTTCACAAAGGAAAGAAGTCCAAAGGAAAGTGTTTTCATTGTGGTGAGAAATGACACTGGAAGAGGAATTTTCCAAAGTTTAAAGTTACCAAGAACAAAGGTATGAAAAATTCATTTCTTCTTGAAATATGTTTGGTACAGAATCCCACGGATTCCTGGTGTATGGATTCAGGTTGTACTAATCATATCTGCAATTTTTTGCAGGGGTTTCAGGAGACCAGAAAGCTGAATGAAGGGGAATTATTTCTAACTTTGGTTTATGGGAGCAGAATTCCGATTGAAGCTGTTGGTGTTGTTAATTTGTGCTTTGAGTCTAGGGTTTTAATATTGCAAGACTATCTGTTTGTACCTAATATTTGTAGGAATTTAATTTCTGCAATTTATTTGGATAAACATGGATATTGTATTATCCTTAAAGACAATGTTGTAATAAAGAAGGGTAAAGTGTTTATCTGTTCTAGCAATATTGTTGATGGTCTTTATATTTTAACTTTTGATAAGCACGAATTATATAATTTTGAATTAGATAATAATTCATATGTGAAATTATTAAAGAGAAAGTTTCCTTCTACTAGTAAAGCATATCTTTGACACATGCATTTGGGTCATATTAATTCAAACGGAATTCAAAGACTTATCAAAGATGGACTTTTAGGGCCCATGGACTTTGATGAATTTCCTATTTGCGAATCTTGTTTAGAAAGTAAAATGACCAAACGACCTTTAATGCAAAAGGTAGAAGAAATATTCATAACCACCTCTTGCTTTATGGACTTTTAGGGCCCATGGCTACATTTAGATGTATGTAATAATTTACAAAGCAGCAGTCTTCTTTTATGACTTTGTATTACTACAAATATTTTATGAAAGGGTTGCATGTACAATAGAGTCTTGGGATATAATTTATAAATAAGACCTAGAGTGCAACTATATTTTTATAGTGGTATTAAATATAGTTTATGGTAACTTTGTACTTGTCAAGAGTTGACAGAAAAGTCCAAGGCCCATTAGAGCTAGTGTCTTATTGGTCCCTTTTAGTCCCACTCCAAGCCACACACTTAAGCCCAATTGGAAAGGCCCAAAAGGCCAGCCCAATTAAATAATCAATTAGATACAAAGAGAGAAACATAAAGATTTTTCTGTAGAGAATAACAAGAACACTATTGTAAAAAGATGTGTAAGAAGTGTTAGACACTTTGACATACTCCCTTTAGAAAACTGATTGAGAGACCACACATCTTGGGCATTAGTGAAATTAAAGTGAAGATTGAAAGTCTTCCCAAGTGCTTCTGATCTTCAGTTTTGAAATTCACTGCTCCAAGGTACACTCTTTTGTTCTATATTATGAAACTTACACAGTGTATGTTAACATTTATGAATGAAGTAGATCCATTATTTTTTCCGTTGCATATGTTTTATATGCGATACAAGCATGTTATTTTCCATCATTTCTGACATGGTCCTTGTGCTTCATTTCTCTATTCTTTGTGATCATTCTTCTTTTGTTGTTTTGGTTTCTTTTTATTTTTAGGAATTGCATTGCATAACATTCATGCATTTTATGTTAGTTTTTTTTAGTTAAAAAAAAGGAGGAAATGTGTTTTGCATCATTGTTCTTGGACTTAAAATCAAGGCTGGCCATATTATCTTTACATAACATGTTTATGTCATTTGTTTAGCTTGAATGAGCTTATTTTATTGCACTTTACTAGTTCTAGCCTTGTAGTGCATGTTGCGTGGAAGTTGTTCATAGTTTTTGATCACATGATCTTAATTTTGAAGTCACATACTTTTGATTGTAAGGACTAAAAAATCCTAAGAAAAAGACATAAATAACCATCTCAAAAGAACGTAAGGTGTAGCCTCGGTTTAAATAATAAAATTGGTGTATACATTATTGGGCTATAAATAATTTAATTCAAATTGAAATAAAAATTAGTGTGTACATTATGAGACAAAAAAAGAAATTTACATGATTGCAAGCTTGTTTTCTAGGAGATGTGAGAGTTATATGATATTTCTTTAGATGATAGTCATTTTCAAACGTATGTGATGAATTCTGTAGAAATTGTGGTTGATTACTATTTACTTATCACCTCACATGTATCTCGTGCTTTTACTAGTTTCACACACTACACAAGTTACTCTTTCCTAAACTTAGTACATAATATTGTGTGTAATCTTGTTGTGGCCATCCAAGAGTAAATGTGTCTAGATTCTAATGGAAAATATGTTTAATGGTTGTGTTTTGAGGACAAAATTGGTTGAAAAACTTATTTTTTGGGAGATATGGGTTGAATTCAAGTATTTTTGAAAAACTTTACATCTCATACTCGTGCATTTTATTCATAAGACAATGTGCTTTGAGGTGTTTCTGCATTAAACTACTCTGTTTTTCAAAAATCTTATTTTTCCAGATTTTCGATTGATTAAACTTGTTGCTCGACCGATTGAAAATGCGATAAATTTTAAGGGATGAATCTGCCTGGCTCGATTGCTAGTATCAAAATTAATTTTCAATCAATCGAATGTAATTTTCAACCGATTGAAAATCGGTTTGAGAGTTTTTTAAAACAAGCTTTTCTCACGTGTTCTTCACTTTGTTCAAACTTTTCAAAAAGCTTTGTGCTCTCTCTCTTCGACCGATCCACTTTAAGTCAATTTTTGTCGTTTTCTTCCTAATTTTTCTCAAGGGTTTTTGTCTTCAAGTGCCGGTATGACCTTATTACCCCTCTTTTTCATTTTATTTACATTTTTCATGCATTTTAGGTGAAATTTTTGAAACTATTGGATTTTGGGGTTTTTGATTTTAGAGTTGTTTTCTTTCAAAATTAATATTGGGAGTTTTTTCTTAGATGTTATAAACATGATTCCCATGCATTAATTTGATTAATTTTCTGATTTGGGAAAAATTGAAATTTCTAAGGCTTGAAACTACATGAAATTGGGGATTTTGTTCAATTGGGCAGTAATTGGTAAAATTGGCTTGTGTAATTGATTAATTATGTCTTTATATGATGATTTCTATCTAATGTAATGATTAATTACTCAATTTGGTTAAATTTGTGAACTTGGATTTTTCAAAATTTGGATTTTTGTATAAAAACTCTCTATTCAAGTCAATAATTGATTTCTAAAGTATCACTACAAAAAAGTGGGCTATAGCCGCGTTTTTTTTTTTTAGCCGCGCTTACAAAAAACACGGCTATAGCTGTTCTATAGCTGTGTTTCTAAAAAATGCAGCTCTAGACTTAAACAATAGCTACGTTTTTAAAATGCAACTATAGATTAATTCTATACCTGTGTTCAGAAAACGCAACTATAGGTCCAGCCGAAATTTTTTTTTTTCATGAGGGACCTATAGCTGCGTTTTCAAAAGACGCGGCTATAGCTAACCAATAGCTGGGTTTTAAAACACAGTAAAACACAGCTATAGGTTTGCTATAGCCGCATTTTTTAAAAAACGCGGCTATAGTTAACCTTTAAAAGAAGTTCTTCCTGCTGGACCTATAGCTGCGTTTCTAAAAACGCAGCTATAGGTCTATTTAAAAGCTGTTCTATAGTTGAATACTTATTTGTGTGCCAACTATAGCCGGGTTTCTGAAAACGCAGCTATAGGTCCATTTAAAAGATGACCTATAGCTGAATACTTTTTTGTGTGTTACCTATAGCCGCGTTTCTTAAAAGAATATTCGTCTGTAATGGCCTAAGATTTTTTTAAGGCGGACCTATAGCCACGTTTTTGAAAACGCGGCTATAGGTAACTCACAAAAAAATATATACCAGGGCATCCCTTTTGTGGGTTACCTATAGCCGCGGTTTTATAAACGCAGGTATAGGTCCTCTTTTTTTTCTTTTTTTTTTTAATATTAAAAAAATTAATTCGTCTATAATTATTCAGATGGCTTGAGATATTTTTTTAAGGAGGACCTATAGCCACGTTTTTAAAAACACAGCTATAGGATCTTTTTTCTTAAACCCATCGAATAACATCTGCCACTTTCCCACCTACTCCCACCTCATCTTTTCTTTTTTGCTCATTCTTTTTATTGCCTTCCTAAGTTTCTCATGTCTTTCTTTCTTCTGTAAGTCATGGCCATGAGCTACTTTCTTTCTTTTTCTTTCTTTTTCCATTTTTTTTTCTTTCTTTCTTTTTTTTCTTCATCTCAAGCACATTGACGCTATCTCCAGCCACACCAACGCCATCCACACTGGTTATCCCTTCTTCTTTCCGTTCCCTTATCTCTCTTTTTGCTTTAGCTATGTTTTTTTTGTCTTTAGATCTAGTTTTTTTTTTTGGTTATTTTTTGTTTAGTTAGTAAGAAAATGGAGGAAATGCTAAAAATTTTGAATGAAGTGGATATTCTAGCAATATTTGTGTTTATGTCTTGATTTGGATTTGAGTTTTGATTTTGAATTTTTTGGATCTATGCTTGAATTTGTGCTATTGTGTTACTGATATTGTGCTTATGTTGCCAATATTAGGTTGGTTTTTTTGAATGAGGGGAGATTCATTGGTTTGTGCTCTTATATTTTGGAGATTTTGTGTTTGTATTGTGAGTATGTTGTGTTTGATTTTGATTTTTCTGGGTTTGTGTTTGATTTTGAATTTTTTGTGTTTGCATTGTGAGTATGTTGTGTTTGATTTTGAATTTTCTGTATTTGCGTTTAATTTCGAAATTTTTTTGTTTGAATTTTGAATTTTTTTGGGAAAAAAAACCCAATTTTTTTTTTTTTTTTTTTTTTAAAAACCTATACCTGCATTTTTGAAACGCAGATGTAGGAGGCTTTAGCTGCGTTTTGAAAATGCAGCCAAAACAGTATCTATAGCTACATTTTAAACGCAGCCCCAAGAAGGTCTATAGCTGCGTTTTTTACAAAACGCAACTATAGGTCTCAGCTTATAAATGGCTAAAAACGCAACTATAGGGGTTAAAAAACGCAGCTATAGGCGCCGCAAGGGGCTATTGACACGCAGGATAGGCCGCGTTTGGAAACACGGCTATGGAAAATGCAGCTATAGCCTATAGCTGCGTTTACCAAACGCAGCTATAGCCCTCATTTTTTGTAGTGTATAATTGAACGGTTCTCAATGCATTAGAGCATGCATCATATGTTCATTCTGTTCATGTATCATATAGATTGTTATTTGTTTCTCTCTAACCTTGTCTAATGCAGTCTACCCTTGGTTTTGTTTTGGTTTCTATTGTGTCTTCCCTTTCCACCCTTAAAATCATGGTTAGGAAGACTAGGGTAAACAAGAAATCCACCTCCACCTCTACCCCAGCCTTTGATAGTGAGCGGTTTAGGGTTGAGAAAAATCAAGAGACCTATGAGAAAATGAACATATTTAGGTTTGTTTGGGCTAAGAGAAATGTGCTTTTAGATGAGCTTAATAGGGAGGTTAGGAGAAAGTTTGAGCATAGGGGTTGGTTGTCTCTTATGGATATAGAGTACCCTACTCCGACTGCCTTGATAAAAGAGTTCTACTCGAACCTCTCTGTCCACTTCGATGCCTTCAACACTCAGTATGTGAGTAGTTGGATAAGAGGTGAAGAGTATACCATTACTCCTTCAGTAGTGGCCTTTACTTTTTTTGTGTCTGAGCCCGTACACATTATAGCTCCCATAAGAGCCACCTTCCTTAGGCAGAGAGCAGCTCAGATGAAAGCTAGCTCTAAAGGCCCTAGAGTAGAGTTTTCTATAGGTGCTATAGCTCAGCCTCCTTCTTCTGGTGACCCTTTTACTGAGGCTTATGTCGATCCCACTGCTGCCGTTGATCCTCCACATCTGCTTCAGATGATTCATCGATTCGGGGTATGTTGGATATTGCCATAACCCTTCAGATGACGCATGGTCAGCTTTTGGTGGATGTACTCACGGAGCTTCAGGCTTTGCGTGCGGATTTGGCGAGTTTTTGGCGATCTACTCCACCACCTCCTTTTGATGATGATGAGCCTTGATTGTCCTTGGGTAATTCATCACAAAAAGTGGGAGTACATATTGATGGAGATAGGAGGAGCTTTTGAGATTTTGATGGTTTTGAGCTTTGGAGCTTCTTTAAATTGTATCTAGGTGCTTCTTGATGTATTTTTTTGGCTCATGATGTTTTATTTTTTATGGGATGTATATGTTAGGAGGAGATACTCTGTTTTATGTGTTTATTTCTATTTTTGTTTTTGGTTTCAAATTTGCTACATTGGCTATTGATTTATATTATGAGGTTATTCATGAAATATATCTTTTATTTTTCTGTTTTGTGAAATCAAGAATTTATTTTGTTTTACTTGTATTTTCGACACGTGCGTTTATGTGTTTGTTGAGTGGTTTCAAGAATATACAAGTTTATTCAGTAATGTTGTTGTCTACATTGGCAACTAATGGATAGTAGTTAGGTTGAATAGTTTATTGGGCATGTTTATTGTTTATTGGGTTGTTTTGTAACTTTGAGCATTTCAAATTTGGTGTGTGTTTTGTCATGGATTGCCAAAGGGGGAGATTGTTAGGTTCTAAGACTTTCGAATCTAAATGTATTAGAACTTCAATGTGTAATGTTGGCAAATCGTGATCAAAACTTAGAATCTAGATTTAGGCTGCTCAAAGTGTGTTTATTGTAAAGTTGGAATCGAGTGTACTGTAGGATTTATTGGACTAAATCTACAAGGCTCGATCAATAAAAAATTAGACTCGATCGATCGAAGCTCATGCAGATTGTTTTTCTACAGAATTTTTCCAACTCAGCCCAAGCCGGTTTGACGTGTAGGGTTTTATGTTTTGTCTCATATAAATAGAAAAACCCTAGCCACATTTTAGAGGTTGTTGATATGTTGTATATGTGTCTTTGGTTGCTGTTTCAAGAGCTTAAAGAAAAACACAAGTGGGGGTACTTGTGGATGCTGTGGATCTGAGAAAGAAATAGCCCATGGACTCAGAGCTGTCATATGGTCGGGGTAGTAAGTTTTCTACTCAAGGTAGCAATAAGATGTTAGTGGTCTAAATCGCTATTGTAAAACTTCAATCTTTCATTGTGGATCTTGTTTTACCTTGAGGATAGTTAGGTTAAATCCTCCCCAGGTTTTTTACCGGTTTAGTTTTCCTGAATTATCATATTGTTGTGTTTTTTATTTTCCACACTGTTTACTTGATATGATTTACTTGTGTTAACCTAGATTTGAATAATTTACCTAAGTAATCACTTGGCTAAATAACTAGGTTAAACAACTTGTGTTTTAAGGAGTCTAAAAACGTACACATTTCAGTATGTTTTATAAAGGGAATTAAAATATTTCGTAAGGTGTTAATAGCAAATTGGATGACATGAGGCTATTTGCTTATTTTCAATAGTTGAAAAGGGATGGGTTTAGTGAGCTTAACTAATAAAATCTCTTATCTTTAAATAAAAGATTTGAAATTCAAATCTCACTTACACCAAAAATCCATTGATGATGAAATGGACATTGGTCAATTTAATAGTCTAGGGGGAAAATTGTGAATGATACAATAGTTCAAGATGGAAAGCTATAATCAACCCAAATAAAAAACACCAAAACTATTACCAATTTTTACTAAAAAAAAATATTTACAAATTAACGTGACAATAAATATGATTGGCACAATTTCAACAATATAATAAATAAATTTTTTAATTACTTTTTATTGTGTTTTAAAGATTGATACATCAATTTGTTCTAAATAAATTTCTTTGGATAATCAATAAAAGAAAGGATACAAAATAACTGTTTTTGAATCATTTTTATTTATCTTTTGAAAAAATATATATTGTAACTAGATTTTCCATAAGTCATCGGTGGAGTAAAAGTCATTTTATCATCTAATTATGTGGTGGATGCTCCACCTAGTGCAACTACTGGCCAGTGAATTCGTCAATCACAGCATCAAAACTATGTAGAGCATCAAGGGGCAGAGATGAGTTCCACTTGAGTGCTTCCCCTTCTAATGGCTTATGGTAAAGGTGGATCGATAACCCAAACTGGGAATCAAGGCCTCGAAAATCCCCTTAGCAGGACAACAAGTGATGATATGGATCACCAACTCCATTGTATTTAATAAACTTCGATATCTTGAATCCTTTCAGCAGAGCTACAGATGTTGGCAAAATCCTTAAATCCCAGTTTCCTCCCGTATTGGTCTGCTCTTCTACAGCGTATATCATTGCCTCAATTTCCAATCGATCTTTTGGAGAGGCTTCTCTATGGGAACCACAAAGCGATCATAGATTCATAGTAAAACTCTTAGGAGATTCATATGCGAATTATTTTCGAGGCTTCTCAAATTGCCCATTCATAATTTGTCTCTTCATAAATATAAAAATAAAAAATAAAAAAATGTAATACTATTGAATTACAACATTCTTGATGGACATAGTCGCAGATAAATAATCTCAAAATAGTTATAGAATATTTTATCTCATTCCTTAGCCTAAGTGAGGTTATGAGTATACATATCATCTCCTCAAATTTATTTAACATAACCATGTACCTTTAGCCAAAAAAAAAAAAAAAAAACATAGCCATGTACTCAATAATAGTCAACGCAGCCCAATTTTCTAAATGCAATAAACAATTGCTTTAGCAAAAAAAAAAATCAATAAACAATTGCGGGAGCAAGCTAAGAAACAAGGTCTTCCACACATTTTCTATGTTGTTTTTTTTTTTTTTTTTTTTTTTTTTGGAGGACATTTCCTATGTTGTTGATGTAACCTTTACAGGTACAGGTGTATGGCCTTGATAATAATTGTAGCTGTATGGTATTGAATTAATCGATGCTTAAAAAAAATTAATTGATTAAAGAAAAAAGAAAGGTAAGCAGCTCAATAAAAATAGTCCTTACAAATTTCAATATACTCTTATTATAGAAGCTAATATTTTTATGTATTTATAATGTATGGATTAATGGCATTGTGTTTGTAACGTGTGAGGTGGAGAAATTATTAGGTCCACTAGAAGAACTACTGATGTGGTCCTCTTAACCTCCCAACCAATAAGATATTTTTATTTATGCAAATGTGACATTATCTAGTCATTTTTATTTTTTTATTCCTTGTGCTGATTAAGAAGTTCATTCACACATTTGCATATATGACATTATCTAATTGGTTGAGAGGACCACGTCAACAATCCTCCTAGTGGACCTAATAATTTCTTTATGAGGTGGGCAAAGCACACACAAATCAACAAGAGTAGAAAAAAGGAAATAGAATAGGATAGAAAATCGAACAGGGCCATTATTTCCAACTTTTTTCCTGCTGGCAGAAGCAACCAACACATCCCTCCCACTACTATTACTACAACTAGCTGCGGAACTGCGTGTTGGTTGTGATAATTATTTATATAGTGGTTTATTAAAAACAAAATTTCAATTTAGACTAATTTAATAATGAGTAATGTATTTCACAATCATATTTTTATTTATTATAAGAACAATCATAAATGTAATATAGGAATAATCATAAATATAAATATAAATTTTGTCAAACCAAAATGAAAATAATACAATTTTTCTCAGAAATTCAAAAGGCAAGTTAACGAAGGTGGGGGTCCGAGAACCGAAGAAGACTAGGTTTGATATGACCTTCATCAGTTCATCTGTGAAGCATCTTAAACCCTAGAAATTGGTTTACCTGAGAAGAGGATAGTAAGGTGTACAATGTTTCATGAGTGCCCGAGTGGAAGAAGTGACCTTATAGGAGAAGGCCAAGGCAGCTAGGAGAAGTTTCTTGTAAAAGCTTACCTACTACCTCTGCATTGAATGCATAGTAACAACCTTATCAGCTGCATTGATGAGGAAATAACACTTGAACAGTAAATTCACAACCAAGTAGCCCCTTCTACCACCTTCAACAAAACTTTGAAGGGACAAGTGTCGTAAGGAAAGCCTTAAAGTATACAAATGGAGGGTTAGAATGCCAAGAAAATAGAGTATATAAGAGAAGGGAACTCCCCAGTGAAGGGGCTTTTTTTCCTTTGGATTTTTCTAAGAAAGCATTATTAAAAGATAAGGACTGAAATAGTAATAAATCAGATAGCTTAGGACTTGTGTAGAACAATTGGATAAGAACTCATCCTCGGACTGACCCGAGGGTAACATTAATATAAACTACTCTTTACAGAATTCTTTTCCATTCTTGCTTGGATATTTGGCCTTAGACCTAAACTTAATTAAACTTAACTTTGAAACTTCTTCCCACTTTCTAACAAATTTTATTGTTTTAGGCTTAATTCGAGGGCCAGGGCTTCACTATTCTCAGTGGGCTTGGGCCGCCAATTTTCTACCTCTTACAATGAAAATATTTATTTTTTAATAAAATTTATTTATAACATTTTTTGAATCATTAAAAACAATATAAAATTTGAAAATTATTCTTTGGTTTTAAATAAATTTTCTCAAACTTTATTTTTTCTGACTGCAATCCAAAACACCAAAAAACGTAAATAAAGAATTAATAAAACTTAACAATGATTAATTGGACCAATTAGGATAAAAATTAGTTGTTGATAATCTATTAAGGTTTTTTTTTTTTTTTACAAAAACTATAATCTCATCCACCCAAAACATATTATCAAATAAAAAATTATTAGCAAAATCTAAGAATTAAATTTCTATACATGCATTGTTATAAAATAATAATAACAATTAAAATAAAATTGCAAAATCTAAAATTTGTCACCCATCCGATTACTTTTGTTTGGCTAACCTTTACTTTTTTTCTAAATAAATGGCATTATAGAGTACTTCTAATACAACTATTGAGAGTACTTTATCCACCACAAATGATCAATAAATAAATAAAAATTAGTAAAGTCTCATAGTTTAACATCTAAATAGAGCACTATAAAAAATCATGCTATGTAATTGAATAAATACCAAATTATCTAAATCATGCTATGTAATAGAATAATATTATATTTTTATGTGCTATATTTAATTCCTTAGAACGCAATAGGATAACATTTAACAATCAAAGATAGCCAACAAAAAAAAAAAAAAAAAAAAAAAAAAAAAAACAACAACAACAACAATTTAAAAAAAAAAAAAAAAAACTAAATTGCATTAACCCAAAGTAGAGATTTAAAGAATATAAAAAAATTATCAACCTAAAATAGAGATGCAAGAAAAATTAAAAAAAAAATTCACCAAAAAATTGAGAGAGAGAGAAAGAAAACCTTTTTTGTGAGGGAAAACTATATGCATAGAATGGAAGAGATAGTGACAAATTTATAGTAAGAGTGTGTGAATAAGAAGAGACAAAAATAAAGTAAGATAAAGGAGAATGAATAGAAAGAGTGATAATAATGTAAAGGGTAGTGGGAAAATGAAAAGGTAAGGGAATGAGAAAGGTTGAAGAAGTAGTGGAGAGATGAAAAGGTAAGGGAGGGAGAAAGGTTAGAGAAGTGTAAATATTAAAAAAATAAATGTTAAAAACAATTATAGGAAAATTGGAAAGAAAAAAAATAATAATGTGGACGTTGATGTAGTTCAATTGGAAGAAATTATTATTTACACCGAAAGGACTGCCGATGTAGTCCTCCCTAACCAATGAGATGATGCCATCTATGTAAATATATGTGTGAGCTTCCTAATCAATATAAGGAATAAAAAATAAAAATTACCATCATTTGAATAAATAACAACATTTTATTGGTTGAAAAATCAGGAAGGACCACGTCAGCAATCCTCTTGGTGGACCTAAGAATTTCTCCTTAATTGGAGCGTAGTAACAGCAAATGTTATGCTTCATCTTTTAGATATATATATATATATATATATATATAGATTTCGACGTAACTACATCTCCTCCATGTGGACTGTACCCACACCGTTAATTTTCACCCACGTCCTCTCACGCAATCACTGTCAATCACTCCTTCCTCATACCTCAATCCTCACTCTTCACTCATGCCTGTGTAGTTTGTACCATACCCAAAAATAAGATCATATGAACTTTTTTAAATAAAAATAAATAGTCATAATTATTAAAAAAAAGTTGCTATATAAGCTTACGAATTGATAGGTTAATTTTTAAATGTAGCACAAATCACATTTCGCAAGTGTTTGGATGAGTGAAAATCTTACTCATTAAAAGTTGAAAAAAATTTAATTGTTATATAGGAAAAAAATAAGAATTTAATAATCAAATAATTTAAGAGAAAAGGTAAATCACTTAATCCAAACCCATGCCTTTAAATTAGCTTTTATTAATCTGTTAGAAATCATCTAAAAGTATAAATATATCCATAAAATTTAATGCTTTAAAAATTATTATACAAAATAAATAAGATATAGTCAAAGAGTTAATTCATATATATATTGTGGGGGAACTGAGGACTAAAAAGCCCAATCCAGGGATGAATTTGTCAAATCTAAGCAACGAAAGATAGGCAAACTCAAAGGAATGCACCTACCCGAGGAAAATGAGAAAACCAAAAGATGATTGGTGCCCCTTATGAGGCCTGGGTATAAGGGAAAAGACAACAAAGGGATGGAACGAGACCTATGAGGGTGGTAAGAGGAAGCTTCCTGCAAAAGATACCTCCCACCTCCATATTTAATGCTCTACACCAATCTAATCAACATCATTAATAAGAAAATGATCCCTGAACAGCAATATCACAGCTAATAACTCTCTCTACCACCTCTAGAAAGGTCCTAATGGGACAAGTATCCTAAAGAATCACCTGAAGCGTACAGATGGATGGCTGGGATGCTAGGGAAGGGACTATAATAGGAAGAGAACCCCCTAGAAAAAAAAACAAAAAAACAAAAAAAACCATTTTCAATGAGATTGGGGCGGTTTTACAATCACGCGAAGCAATGATTTCCACCTTAATGAGATTGGGGCAGTTTTACAAGATTTTGACTCTCCAAAGATTCCTGCCAAAATGGGAAACTCCACAAGCCGTGAATTAAGTCCACATGCATCCACAGAAGACAGCCATGCAAAATCAAATATAACGGGCAATATTCCCTCAGCATTTACTTCAGAATTAAACACGGTTTTAAATTCCCATGAAACCAGCAGCAGGACACATGACAACCAAATGAGTCCAAGGATCTCTTCACAAGCCACCAAACCAAGTTGGACTAGGTTGGAACATGCAAACAACAAGCCACCAACGGATACACCACTTGGCAAACCGAGCAGATGAAAAAGAATAGCAGCATTCAGTGATGACCATTCCAAGTTACCTAACAAACGTTACCAGGTTTCAAGGAGTGAGGAGGATGCTAGTACTGAATTGGCGGAGGCTGCTACCCAGCCTTGCCAGTTGCCATGAATTGCTTAGTATGGAACTGTCGCGAGCTTGGGAACCTGCGTACAGGGAAGAAGCTTGGAGAAATAATCCGAGCAAAAGATCCCTCTGTCGTGTTCATTGCCGAGACACTGGCAGATGAAGCAAGGCTAGTGACGATCCAACAAAACATAGACTTTGAAAATAAATGGGTGGTTCCGAGAGTGGGGCACGGTGGTGGCTTGGTGCTTTTCTGGAAAGCCTCAATAAACCTGGAAGTGCTTGATTCTTCCAAGTATTACATTGATGCTTGGATTGACAAAGGCTCCACAAACGAATGGAGATTCATAGGGTTTTACGGTGAGCCAGACACTTCAAGGCGTGGAGAAGCATGGGATAGTTTAAGAAGTTTAAATCACCACCCCAATACCCCATGGCTGTGTGCAGGTGACTTCAACGAGATTGCTAGATAGGGAGAGAAGCTTGGGGGTGTAACAAGAAATCAGGGACAAATGCAGCTATTCAGGGATGTGTTGGACGAATGTGGGTTTCTTGATCTTGGCTTTGTAGGGAGCAGATTTACATGGAGTAAGCACTTTGTAGACGGGCACTCTATTTGGGAAAGACTGGATCGGGGTGTGGTCAATGCAAGCTGGTTTCTTAAATTTCCAGGTACAACTGTGCACCATCTCCATTGTACTTCATCAGATCATACACCCCTATACATTAATCTGTTAGGATTGGAAGTTCCATCACGAAGGAAATTATTTAGGTTTGAGGAGATGTGGTTATCAGATGAGTGTTGTGGGGAAGTGGTGGAACCTTCATGGTCATCCTATCACCACAATTTTAGTGATAGTGATATCTTGAAAAAGGTTGAAAAATGTGGCCGAGATCTTGAATGGTGGAACTACAACATTTTTGGAAATGTGTGGAAGGAGTTAGCCAAGAAAAAGGAGCTTTTGATTCAAACAGAACAAAAAGCACAAGTAACTGGGTTGAACACACGGGTTAGAGCACTCAAGGAGGAAATCAGCATCCTACTGGATCGAGAAGCACACATGTGGAGCCAAAGATCACATACACTTTGGCTTAAAAATGGAGACAAAAATACAAGATTTTTTCACTGCCAAGCCACTAGGAGATTCCGGAAAAATGTAATCTGTGGAATTTTGGATGAATCAAATACATGGAGAGTGGATCCGGATGATGTTGCAGCCCTTATGATCAAGTACTACCAGGACCTTTTCACCTCCTCAAATCCGAATGCACATGAGGCAACCTTGGATCATATCCCTAATGTCATTACCGAACAAATGAATGCTGCCCTTGTTGCTCCCTTCAGAGAGGAGGAAGTTAAGGAAGCCCTCAAGCAAATGGCTCCCCTCAAAGCTCCAGGACCCGATGGCATGCCACCTTTATTTTATCAGCACTTTTGGGGGGTGGTTGATAGAAATGTAACAAATTCTGTCCTATCTTGGCTCAATACAGGTACTATTCCTCACCCAATAAATCACACATTCATTACTTTGATCCCAAAAATAAAAAAACCCAGAATTTGTCACCCAATATCGCCCAATTAGCTTGTGTAATGTCCTTTACAAAATTTTCTCCAAAGTCCTAGCAAATAGACTTAAAAATATTTTGCCCACAATCATCACTGAGCACCAATCAGCCTTTACCAAAAATAGATTGATTTATGATAATATACTTATGGCTTTTGAATCTCTACATAGCATGAAAAATATGAGTTCGGGGAAAATAGGATATATGGCTATTAAACTGGATATGAGTAAGGCGTATGATTGGGTGGAATAGGGATACCTTGAAAATGTTATGAGAAAGATGGGATTTAATGAGAGGTGGATAGGTTTAATCATGGCATGTGTTAAAACTGTTTCTTATTCCATTCTGATCAATGGCGAACCTCATGGTTTTATCCAACCCACCAGAGGTATTCACCAAGGCGACCCATTATCACCTTTTCTCTTCCTTCTGTGCACCGAAGGCCTCCATGGCCTAATCCAAAAAGCAGCAAATTTGGGAGAGATCAAGGGCTTCCCTCTCTGCCGAAGAGGCCCAACACTAACACATTTATTGTTTGCAGATGATAGCCTCCTTTTTTGTAGGGCAAGTGGTGATGAATGCAGGCAGATCATTGATATCCTTGAGAAGTACGAAGGGGAGTCGGGTCAAAAGGTGAATAAAAACAAAACAAACATTTTCTTTAGCAGGTCTACCACGGAAGCAACCAAACAAGAAATCATGACTGCTTTGGGTGTACAAGAAATTGTGCATTTTGAGCATTACCTTGGGTTGCCATCATTGGTGGGTAGAAAAAAGAAAGAGGGCTTTAATTTTATCAAAGAAAAGGTGTGGAAAAAACTGCAAGGTTGGGAAGGGAAACTATTATCTCAAGCTGGTCGTAAGGTGCTTATTAAAGCGGTAATACAAGCCATCCCAACCTATGCTATGGGGTGTTTCAAAATACCTTTGGGTCTTTGCCATGAAATTGAAACCATGATCAAGAAATTTTGGTGGGGACAAAGAGGTGAAAAAAGAAAGATCCATTGGTTGAAGTGGGAGGAACTAACCAAGTCAAAATTGGAGGGTGGCATGGGGTTTAGGGATATAACTATGTTCAATGATTCCTTGTTAGCTAAACAAGCATGGAGGTTAATGAAAAATCCGGACTCATTGTTGCATAAAGTCTTCAAGGCGCGCTTCTTTCCAAATTGTACCTTTATGGAGGCCAAATATTCTAGTAATGGCTCTTATGCATGGCATAGCATCTTGCATAGAAGGGATGTTTTACTCAGGGGCTGCCATTGGAGAATTGGGAATGGGAAGGCAGTGGGTATATGGCATGATAACTGGCTACCAAGAAAAGTTATGCCACAAGTTCAATCCCCTTGTGTGGAATCTATGGCTGATGCTAAGGTGGAGGTTTTGATTAAGGAAGACATAAGGCAGTGGGATGATGGTCTGATTGATGGTTTGTTCACTCCGGAGGAAGCTGACTTAATCAAATCAATCCCACTCTCTAGATGCGAGGCGGAAGATACTTTATTTTGGCCTTTCACTAGCAATGGAGTCTATACTAGTAAGTCTGGTTACAGATTTTTGAAAGCTGAAGAGCAGGCCGTGTGGGATGAAGAATAAAGGGAGCTTGATAAGGTCTTGTGGCGGACACTTTGGTCCCTTCGGGTGCCAAACAAAATCAAGAATTTGGTGTGGAGGGCTTGCAGGAATTCTTTGCCGACAAAGGATAATTTGGTGAGGCGAACCATCATCGACAGTCCGACATGTGACCGCTGCAAACAGGTACCTGAATCAGCCTTGCATGCTCTCTGGTCTTGTGGAGAACTGGACGTGGTGTGGGAAGAAGAACCGTTTCAACTTTGCCGGAGAAGGCACACCTTTGTGGATTTTAAGGAATTACTGTCATGGCTCATTACAACTGACCACAATTTGGAGCTGTTCTCAACTTCGGTGTGGTTAATTTGGACACAAAGAAACTAGGTGCGCATGAACCAACAAAACATAAATCTCCACCAGATTCCGACGTCGGCAAAGGAGCATGTGACTGAGTTTGCAAGGACCCAACCAGTGCCTATCATCACTCAGCCTACTCTCACTTCAGTTCGGGCTTTGTGGCGTCCTCCAAGTCCAGACGTGATGAAGATCAATTGTGATGGAGCCATCTTTAAGGAGCAAAAAAAATCAGGCATTGGTGTTGTGATCAGGGACAGCAATGGTTCAGTCATGGCCTCAATGTCCAAACTTCTACCACAGCAGTACACACCCTTGGAGATTGAAGCATTGGCCGCCTCATCAGCACTAGAGTTTGCAGCAGAGTTGGGCTTTGGTCAAGTAGTTCTGGAAGCTGACTCACAGGTGTTGATTACTGCTTTAACAAATAATATCCCTTACCTATCATCCTTTGGTTTATTACTTGAAGACATTAGATGTATTGCTAGTTTGTTTAATCAATTATCCTACTCTCACGTAAGGAGAGAGGGTAATAAAGTAGCGCATAATCTAGCGAGGCATTTCATAAGTTTTGCTGATTTTTCGGTGTGGATGGAGTCTGTTCCTCCACCGATTGTTTCTTTTGTATTAGCTGACATGGTTGGCGTTTCTTGATAAAGTTAATAGTATTTCCTTCTCAAAAAAAAAGTAAAAAGAATTAAATAAGAAGAGCAAAGGCTTACCTTGTTAGGAACCAAAACTGAACTTATATATACCAGATTCATCCTCAGATTTGCCCGAGGAGGGTATTATCCTCAATTATTGTTCCAAGTGCTTGTTATTTTGGACTCCACAATTTTAGACTTGGACTTACTTTTACATTGCACTTGAATTAAAGACCCACTCTTTTAAAAATTCTATTGTTTAGACTTGATTTGAAAGACAATGTACCACTGTTCTAAGTGGTCTTGGGCTCTTATTTTCAGTGTCCTTACACATATTTATCATATCAGTTTATAAAAAAAAAAAATTGATAATAACTTTATTTTTTAATATAAGAAAGTGGTGTCTTAGTCTTTAGTCCTTTGAATTTATTTTATGTCACAAACTAATGAACCTACTACCTAAGTACTTTATGAAATTAAAAAATAAATGATAAAATAATAACTTCAATTAAGTTTTTTTTTTTTTTTTTGAGAATCAACTTCAAATAAGTTATTGGCAAAAAAGTTAATAAAAAATTTGTAAACTTTTAATAATAAAGTGATAATAACTTCTAGCATTTATTTATTTATTTATTTATTTATCTTATCATATCCACATAGGATTTTTTTTTTTTTTGAGGGGATTATCCACTTTGGATTGGGGATGAAATGAATACCTCAACTTTTTACATGTTGTAAAGCTAAAAAAAAACCAAAGTAAGCAAAAAGAAAATAAAAAGGACCAATACCCCAAAAAAAGGGCTAAATCCTTCCACAGTTTCCAACCCACAAACACAAAAGAATGCCACCACTACATGTATTTTTCTCACCAAATTTTAGCCTTCTCTTTCTCGCTCTCTCTCATTGTCAAACTTTTTTGGGCCCCCACCCCCCTCCCTCTCTCTCGTCCCTCTTCCACCTTTGCGTTCCAGTGAAGCCTTCTTATAATTTGCCCCCACACCCACTCTCCTCTACATTTCCACCAAATGAACCAATATCAATATTCCCAAACTCCATTTCTTCTTCTTCTTTTTCTTACTACTATTCATTTTGAGCATCCATACAAAAACTAATGAAGTAAAAAAATAGAGAATGTCAGGCACTTATAGTAATGTGAGGGTGCCGAAGTACTTGCGGTTGACGGATCAGGTAACGGAGTTTATGAAGGTGGAGGCGGAGATTAGGTGGCGTTAGGAAAAGGGTGCAGGGATATAGTGAGACAGAGTGTAGTTAGAGAAGACTCCTACATTGCTAGAAAGTTGGGAAAGGTTTCTTACCTGTGGAGGAATGTTGGTGAGCCGTTTTGTGAGAGACTTGGTCACAATCTTAGGTTCTTCAATCAGTACTTGCTTGAAGATAAGAACCCCTTGCACTCTTGGCTAGTCATCTTCTTTGTCTCTCTCATTGCTTTTTCAGGTATTTCAGTTTCTAACACTTTTGGTTTTGTTTTAATTTTGGATCTTATAAAGTGCAATTTTTTTTGGAACAAAAGAACTTGGGCTTAATCTTTGTTTGGGATTTAGTGAATGTTTGGATATTTTTTTTGTTTGATGATTGATTGATTTTGATTGGCTTTAAATCCTATCATATTTTGTAATATGTAGTTTCAGATGTTTTGTTATAATAGTTTCCTAGTATGTTGTATGGGATTTTAATTGCAACTCAAGACCTTTCCTTCTTTGTCTCAAATTTATAGAAAAACAGTTATACATATGACAAACTTAGGTACAGTTATTTAGGTGCTATACCTTTAGTTCCCAATGAAATTGAACCATGTGGCTTATTGGCCAATGCACTTCCTTGTTTATAGTCAGTTAGTTACAACTTCCAAGGCCCCATAATTGAATTTAATTGAGGAACCTAAGATACAAAACCTAATGATTAGTCTTTGTAATCAGAGTTCATTTAGAGTATAGCTTTTGTTATGCATTTTCCTGAGATGTTTGTATGTTTTTGTATGTCTTCCAGACTCTAGTAATTTCTGACATGGTTAGTTAATTTGCAGCCTTGAAAATTAATACCGAACAGGATACCTCCCCCGTCCCATTGATGAAGAAAGTGTACCTACATCCTACTAGTGCTAAGCTCATAGTGCTTCCAGATTGTAGATACTTGGCATACAAGGAGCAAGGTGTTTCGGCTGAAAGAGCTAGATATTCTATGATTGCTCCGTATACATTTCTTTCCTCCAGGCTTGCAGGTTGTACAATGGCACCAATGAAAGAATACAGTTTGACAGTTGATTTGAGTAACATTTGGTGTTAGTGTATGATCAGCCACATGTTTTGAAATTTTTTTTGGATTCTGTATTGTCTTTTTTATTAGGAATACCTGAGCTTAAGGCTTCACTGCTGGAAGATTTTGGCATTCTTCGCTTGATAACGTATGATCTTCCGGCTTTTGGTAAGAGTGATCCTCATCCTAAAAGAAATCTTTCGGGTTTTGGTGAGAGTGATCCTCATCCTAAAAGAAATCTTGAGTCATCAACGATAGACATGTTACTCTTAGCAAATGCTGTTGGTGTCAATGACAAGTTTTGGATTGTAGGATACTCAAGTGGAATAATGGATGAAGTGAATAAGTGGCTCGCTGCCAATTTCATCTGGAAAGTCTACTATCCAAAGTGGTTGGCCAACATTGTCATGGTAAAGAATGCGAATGGAAAATGGAGAATGTGCGTGGATTTTATAGACCTAAACAACTCTTGCCCCAAAGATAGCTTCCCCTACCAAGAATCGGCCAGCTAGTTGAGTCAACTACGGGGCACAAACTCCTCACCTTCCTGGACACTTTCTCAGGCTACAACCAAATCCAAATGTCAAAAGAGGACCAAGAGAAGACAGCTTCCATCACCAGTCAAGACCCTAGTTAGTTTTTACGCGTATATTACGCGAAACATTCGCGAGCGTACGTCATAAACAAAATTACTTCCGTTTAACGTTTTCATTCGAAAGTTACGGTAAATAACGCGTTTTATTGGAACGAGAAGTTTAGTTGGCGTGATATACGGACTGCGTAAGAAACGCAGACTGAAACAATAACGTAAAAAAGACGGAGTAATTTGGAAACTAAAGGATAAAAGCTGCAAAGATTTCTGATAAAGTGATAATTACTTCCCCTGCCTTATGTCAATCCATTAATAGGTTGAATAGACTGATATATGAATATATCTGATAAACTAATAACTAAGTGATAAGTGATAACACTAATTGATAACAAGTTAACAACAAAGCTGCCGCACACTTTCTCATCAAAAAAGAAAAAAGCTGCCACAAACCTAAGGTATACTTGTAGCCTTGTAGGTATAGGCTATAGCCTACTATACCCAATTGTGAAGTTTATACACAAAAAGCTGTCCTCCATTAGAAGAATTTCAATTCTGTGCATCCAGCCATCCAACGCCACTGTTACTGTAAGTGCAATTTATATTTTATGCTTAATTATTATTATTTTTAAATCTCTTTCATCCATTATACCATTATATTTGAGTCTTCTTTATTATAATATAGTTATGATTTAATTTTACATTCTATTGAATCAACTATACATATATATATTTATTATACAATATAAATATTTGTAATATGCTAGCAACAAGTAAATTGTCAATGTCTCGGCAAAAAAAAGTAAGCTATCAAATGATTGAATAGTATGTCTCAAAAAAAAAAAAAAGATTTAATAGTAAAAGTCTAAGAAAAATCAAAATTTGGTATATTTAATTCTAATCATATTATATTAATTATGTATTTCTTATAGGAAAAAGAAATATGGTTAGAAAGAAAGATCACTTTTGGGAGTATGTTGAGGAGTTAGATGGTCGTTTCAAGTGTAATTTCTGTGAACGAGATTTTGCTGGAGGTGCTCCAAGAATTAAATCACACTTAGCAGGAGTTAAAGGCCGTGATATTGATATTTGTACAAAAGTTCCTGATGATGTACAAGCTGAAGCTTATTTAGCAATTGGAGGGCACAGTAAAAAACTTAAGATTACATCAAATTCAAGCAATGTGGAACAGAGCAAAAAATTGTCAACTTCAATGTCCAATGATTTGCATCAAACCACCATTTTAGAGATGTGCAAAAAGAAAGACAAGAGTGCAGTGGACAAATTGCTTACCCAGCACATTATATTGAATAACATATCATTTAATGTTGTTCAAACACCAGCCTTCATTCGCTTTGTGCAAGGTGTTGCTGAGTATGGTCATGGATACAAGTTACCCTCTTATTCAACTCTTCGAACAAAGTTAATTCCAAATTCAAGGATAGAAGTTGAAGAATATATATCAAATGTTAAAAAGTCTTGGGTTACAACTGGCTGTACTCTTATGTCAGACATATGGAGTGATATGAAACAAAGAGCTTTTATTAACATTATTGCATATTCTCCTGGGGGAGCAGTATTTATGCGTTCAATTGATGTTTCTCAAGAGAGAAAGACTGGATTTTTTCTCAAACAGATTATATCTGCAGTAATTGAAGAAATTGGGCCTAATCATGTTGTTCAGTTTATCACTGATAACGCTACAAATTTTGAGTCAGCTGGAGACATGCTTATTGGTAAGTATCCTCATTTGTACAAAACACGATGTGCTGCTCATGGGATTCAATTGCTTTTGAAGGATATATATGAGGAAGTTAATTGGGTGCAAAAGGTAATTGATGATGCAAAATCAATTGTTGCATATATGTACAAGCATACCATTGTCCTCTCACTCATGAGAGCACACACAAACAATAAGGAGTTAAAACATCCTTGTACAACTAGGTTTGCTTCTAATTTCTTGATGCTCCAATCTATTTTGAATGTTGAAAGTGAATTGCGATTACTTGTTGCATCTTCTGATTGGAGAGGATTAGATTATAGCAAAAAGGATATTGCCAAAGAAGTTACTAATATAATTCAAAGTACAGAATTTTGGAGTCAAGGACATGAGGTGCTACTAGTTTTGGAGCCATTGGTTCGAGTTCTTCGATTAGTTGATGGTGATGGGTCAACTGCTGGGTACTTATATGAAGCAATGGAAAGGGCAAAAGAAGCAATTCAGCAGCGTTGTGGCAACAATCAAGAAAAATATATACGGATGTGGGAATTATTTGAGGGAAGGCGTACTCAAAATATAATCCATCCAATTCATTGTGCTGCAGCCTTTTTAAATCCTGCTTACATGTATAGTGGGACATTTACTGAGAATCGTGAGATGAAAGAGGGAATAAGTTTTATACTAGAGAATTTGGTGGCTCTTGAAGAAAAGATAGAATTTATGGGACAAGTGCAACTTTATCGCATGAAATTATCAAGTTTGTTTACTGAAACTGCAATGACAATGTTGAAAACATCTCATCCTAGTAAGTTCAACAACTTTACTATAGTTTTAATATTTAAATAAATTATTTCTTTATTAATTTATGGGTACATATTAATTTTTGCTTCATTTGTAGGAATATGGTGGGATTATTGTGGAGATAGTCTTCCTGTTTTAAAAAAGTATGCCATTCGAATTTTGAGTCAACCTTGTAGTTCTTCCTCATGTGAACGTAATTGGAGTGCATTTGAAGCAGCACAAACAAAGAAGAGAAATAGGTTGACACCTAAGATGTTGGATGATTTGGTGTATGTAAGAATGAACACAATGATGATGGAGAAATTCAATACCTTAGAAGCTCGAGATGTAGAGCCAATTGATCTTGACAAGCTTAATGAGCTTCCTGAACATGAATATGTTTCTCAAGAACAAGATACAGAGAATGACACACTAGGTGAAGAGGTTGAAAATATTAATGATGATGTTATAGATGATGCAGATCTTTCATGGTTAAATTGATGGGTTTTTTTTCCCCTCTTTTCTATTTGTTGATTTAGTTGTAATGACTAATAAGTTAAGATCATTTATATTAGATCTTTGGTTATGTAGAACGTTATTTGATATATAATTTAATTATTAGTTTTTGGATGATTATTAGTGTTATTATTATTGTTTTGTTTTTTTGTTTTTTGTTTTTTTTTTTTTTTTTTTTTGTTTTTTTTTTTTTTTTTTTTTACGAAAGAAGGTAGAATTGATATATTAAAATTGGCAAAAGTATTAAACTATAAGAATGGAGTCCTAAGCCACAACAGGCCTATCCGCCTAGGCTATAGGATAAGAAACAGGCTAAACACCACAAATAGAAAACATGACTAAAGAAAACGAATAAAAAATTAAAAAAAGCTGTGGCAGACCAAAATATTGACTAAAGCAAAGAATAAAAAATTAAAAAAATTGCCTTAGACCAAATCATGTCCTACCATCTACGTTTGATAAGTACTTACTACTTAGTATAATGAACAAACAAAATCCGGAAAATCTATTTGCCTCAATATCATTCTTTTATTTTTTTTTTTTATTAACAGGAAAGTTTTATTAAAAAGACAAACAAAAAGCTAAGCCTGTTTCATACTTGTAGTAGATTACTTCATAAGTTCATATTAAATCCTTTATAATCTTCTATTAAACATAATAGAACAACTATTGTATTTATCTATAAATAAAATACTTGACAAATATTTCCGTATTTTTTGTAGCGTTTTTTTAAAATATAAACGCATTATACACGTATTATACATGTACCGTTATTTATCCGTTCTCGTATTTTTCTGCCGAATTTTTGAAACGTATTTTTCTTAAAATGACCGAATTATACACGTCCGTATATTTTTTGTATCATACACGTACCGTATATTACTAACTGAGGTCAAGACTCTATTGTAACAGGGTCATTGATAGTGGTTAAAATACATACATACATATATATATATATATAAAAGTTAGATATTACAAGATTTTATGTAAAAAACTAAATTAAAAGACAGAGCTTTTGTCAAACGTACAGACACTCTTTGCTAAAAAAATTATTAAAAAAATACACATGATACTAATGGTTTAATGGTTTAGGTTTATTGATAAAAAAAGTTTTTTTTTTTTAAAAAATTATTACAATAGATGAAAATTACTCCAATTGACTTACTAATCTATATATTACTAAAACTATGTATAGAATATAAGAGATAATGACAAATTTATAATAAGAGAGGGTGAATAAGAAGAGACAAAAATAAAGGAAAATGAAGGGAAAGAGGAAGAATAATATTAATGTAGAGGGTAGTGGGGAGATGAAGGGAGAAGGATTGAAGAAATAGTGGGGAGATGAAATGGTAAGGGAGAGAGAAAGGTTGAAGAAGTGTAAATATTTAAAAAAATATTAAAAACTATTATAGGAATATTGGAAAGAAAAAAAAAAAACCCTAAAGCTTGAAATACTTCAACGGTTTTTTTTTTTTTTTTCTTCCTTTAAGCTGAAAAGGCTCACACAAAATCCTAAAACTGAACTGAAAATGTTTTGGGTTGGGCTTCATAGTTGAACTAAATAAATAAGAGGTGGGCTAAATTAATTACACAGATTTATTATAGAGCGATAGTGGAAGTAAATAATTATGTAGTGGGCTGCATTTATAAGGCTGAAAATTGTAAAAACCATTTTAAAATTGTAAAAAAAATTATATATTTTTTTAAAAAAATGACGTGGCAGCTGATGTGGCGCAACGTGAGAGCAGCAGCAATAAATGCTACGTTTCAGCTTTTAGTAATATATAGATATAGATTTGTCATTATCTCTTATATTCTATACATAGTTTTCCCTCACAAAAAAATGTTCTCTCTCTCTCTCTCTCTCTAAATGTTTTGATGGATTTTTATTTTTATTTTTCTTGCATACTTTAGGTTGATAATTTTTTATATTCTTTAAACTCTATTTTGGGTTAATGCAATTTAGTTTAGTTTTTAAAATTGTTGTTGTTGTTGTTTTTTTTTTTTTTTTTTTTAAATTCTCTTTGATTGTTAAATGTTATCCTATTGTGTTCTAAAGAATTAAATATAACATATAAAAATATAATATTATTTTATTACATAACATGATTTGGATAATTTAGTATTTATTCTATTACATAGCATGATTTTTTATAATGCTCAATTTAGATGTTAAACTATGAGACTTTACTAATTTTTGTTTATTTTCTAATTCTTTGTGGTGGACAAAATACTCTTAATAGTTGTATTAAAAGTACTCTAAAGAAAAGCAAGGGTTACCAAACGAAAATAATTGAATAGGTGACAAATTTTAACTTTTGCAATTTTTTTTTAATTATTATTATTTTATAACAATGCATGTATAGAAATTTAATTCTTAAATATTGCTAATAATTGTTTATTTGATAATATGTTTTGGGTGGCCGAAATTATAATTTCTACAAAGAAAATAACCTTAATAGATTGTCAAAAACAAAATTTTATCCTAATATTGGTTCAATTAATCATTGTTAAGTTTTATTAATTTTTTTTAGTTTACGTTTTTTTGGTGTTTTGGATTGTTCCTATATTACATTTATGATTGTTCCTATAATAAATAAAAATATAATTACAAAATACATTACTCATTATTAGATTAGTTTAAATTGTTAAAAAAAATTTAATAAAACTGCCATAAAAATAATTATCACGCGCAACGCGCGGGTTCGCGGCTAGTTATATAAAAAATGCCCCATTAAACACTATCATTACCTTAGGCCACAAAATATATCGAGCTAGCTTTTGCAGATAACCAAATTGACTTTGAAAACATAAGAATTTTTTCTTTTCTTTCTTAAAACCGACTTTTGAAAGAAATAAAAAGTTATCAAACATAACCACAGCATCTAACAGAGGAAGACCATTGGTCAGTTCTTGGTATTTAACTTTGCCTCTTCTATGGAAACTATTACAAATGAAATATTTTGCAACCTAGCACTAGTTCTTGAAATGATCATCATATACCTTAATCATGTCTTGGCTGAGATTCAGAGTTTACCTTTTGTAGTCTACCCACCCTCTTACTCTGAGCTGTTATGCTGCACCACCAAAACTGAAAACGGAAAACTTGAATTGGCTAGCATGTCCCCAAGTTCTCCAAGCTCAGGGCATTCACTCCATTCTATAAGGCCTAATGTAACTGGAGAGTGTGGTTCATGGTATCTACCCACTATAACTAGATCAAAATTGTTCGCCATCTTCTGTATAACATGAGTTGTATCTGCCCCATGTCTCACAGTCTCCTCTTCATGCTTTATTTTCTGGTTGCCATTTATACTAGCCCATAATTCATCCATCGCCTCCTTGTCTAGATTATTCCGATAATTGCTTGTGTTGTAACCCGACGCTATAAGCTGAACCACTGTTAGGCTGACATTAGGATGCCCGGCCATGCGAATGCTATACGCAAGTGCCTCTCGATCATCATCACCACCTATGAAAAGCATAGCAACCAAATATGATGAATTACCTGTCAAAATGCTCAAGTTGCCACCAATTTCACCTCGGTCAACAAGAACTCCTATAGAGCAAGGGGCCTTCTTAAGCACATTTTTGTTTACGGTCCTAAGGAAAGGAATGTTCGCTTCGGCTGTCCCATCAATTGCCCATGTTTTGTGAAAGGGAACAATTATGATGCTTGTTTCCTGATCCACTGCAAGAGTACATATATCATCATGCATGCTTGCACATGGTGCAATTGCTTTGAAGTTTTGAATTTTAACACTCCCTTCGCTATAATTCTCATAATGATCAAAGGCATTGCTAATTTGTCCAGAATAATCTAGATTAGAAGCTAATAAGTTGTTTTGCTTATCAAGTTTTACAAGGATAGATGATGCCCGTCCGATGATCTCCACGAGCTGAAGGACACATACAAAAATAGGGTTTTCTTTTGTGGGGTTGGACACTTCAATGAGGTTAGTAAACGAAGATACATTCTCTGCTGAATGGATACAGACCAGAATTCGAAGACCAGAGTTTTGTGCTGAGTTTTTAATTGTCCTCCTTGTGTCAGCCATGTATCTTGTGGAAGGGTCATAAAGGTGACGGATAAAAATTGTGGCCAACCCTGTTGCCATTATCATGCTGAAAATTAAAAGCGTATATGTTTGGGTTGTTATGATCTGTCAAGGAACAAACAAAACAAAAAGTTAATGCACCAACAACGTTATCTTACAAAGCAAGCAAAACTTCAATCGTTACTTCTTTTTTTTTTTTTCTGGTCCTAAGATAATCATAGGATTTGTAACTAAGTAAACAGAGCTTTAAGAACAGTACTATAGTATAGTTTTTGGAAAGTATTGAATGTGAAGACTGAAGTGAGCATTTAAGTTAAATTGATATTGATCCTACAGATTCTTCACACTAAGTTGTTTCTCGTATTACCTGACTATCACGCAACGCACTATATATAGTGATTGCCACAACACCTTTGCAACACATGATGAGAGAAAGAGTCAAAGATTCCTTAAAGGGGATCTTAAAGTAGATTGATGGCAAAATGGTTCCGATGTACTTGCCAAAGTAACTAGCAAAAATGATGAGCTCTGTTTTTGCTGCAGACGTGTTTGCTATGGAATAGAGTTGCGTCCTGAAGCCACTGGCAGTGCAATAGATTGGAAGTAGCAACATAGTACAAAGAACCTCAAGCTTTTGTATTATGATTGCACCTAATGTTGGCCCATTTGGCAAAGACAAACCAAGCACAAAAGCACCAAAGCGAGCATGTTCACCAATATATTCTGCTAAAAATCCATTCACCATAACTATACAGAGGATGGCTATAAGATGACTTTCCTCAATAGGTCTATTTTTTGGCGTGAAACTGTCAATCCATATCACTAGTGGTCTCATTAGGAAGATTAAGAAACAGTAATAAGCGACCACCGTTGCTACTAATGATAAAGGTTCGGTTGAGGAGTATTTCTGGGCTGCACCAATATTTCTCACAATAAATGCAAGAAACCAACCGCATGCATCACTTACCACGGAAATGGAGGAAGCAAATCGGCCAATTTCTGAATTAAGAATGTTGATTTCATAAAGGAGTCCGGTGATGTCAATAAAAGGAGTCAAAGCATTTATAATAATTAAGACTAAAAGTGCAACTGCCTGCTCTGGAGGTTGAGCATGTTCTAGAATCTTGTATGCTGCCACTCCAAATACCACGGGAATAATAGTCCCCGTCATAGCGAATAACACGGTTTTTTTTCCAATGCTCTTTACTATGCTTGTATCAATCTGTAATCCTAATAGAAAGAGGTGAAACATGAAGCCAAACTCTGCAAATGTTAGAAGTACTGATTTGCCTCCTGGAGGAAATAATTTTGCGACATACACCTTGCTTTGACCAAGTAATGTTGGACCCATTATTATGCCTGCCTGGAAAAGCAGATTTTTTTAAGTATCAACATGTATACTGTAAGAAACGTGATTTTTGATTCAATTATATGCAAAGTTGGAAGGGCCAAATGCTACAAAATCAATTTTAAAAAATTCCAATGATAAATGTTTAATTATTTAACAATAATTCTAATACTCCCCTCACGTGTGAGTCTAAATTCTCTCTTAATAAGCAGGGTCCCAACCGATAGGATTTTTAATATTTTACATGAAAGCTAGAATTGAGCATGAGTTGAATTCAGGATCTTCTACTCTGATACCATAACAAATTATCAACTATTCCAAAACTTAAAATATGGACAAAGTTTTGGTTCAAACAAATGCCATGCTAATAAAATTACACATGAATGGTTTTTTCAATTATCATGTAGATTTGAGTAAGATAACTCCAAACATGACTGAGCCAAATATTTTCTATTAGAAAATGTTGAATTTTATATTTTATTTAAAAAAAAAAAAAAAAAGAGGTAGGGGGTAGCTAAAGGAGCTACCAAATTAAAACATGGGAAAGGACTTGATATGAACATGAGTTATGTAAAGAAACAAACTTACAATAATTTGTATGATGATCTTGGGTTGGCGAAGAGGTCTCAACAAAATGAAAGTGAAACCAGAGACGATAAAAATCACAATGATCTCGGCCAATAGAATCGAAGTGTTGTTGTCCAAAAGATGATCCCCATGCCACAAACCCCTGAAGTTATTTATGTGGGTGTATTGACACACCATTAATTCACCTAGGGCAGTCCCTCTAGCCCTTGTCAACCCTTTTGAAATGTTCATGACAAGCTAAAATAGTCTTAATTTGTTAATTGTAAAACAAGAAGGATAATGATTAGCTTACATAACAAGACAACAACAAGATCAAAAACTTATTGAATGATGGAAAACAAAATAGAAGGTAAACCCTTAAAAAGAGTAGAACTCGGGGGAGAGATAAAGAGACTAGTGTCGATAGGATATATCGACAAGAAATTTGGAAGTGTGAATGGACATTCGCAAGTTTCAAGGTTTTTCTAACCAACCAAGTTCCAAGAGGGTTTCAAAGGACCAACAAGTCAAAACTTAAATGCCTTTGAAAAGGATAGGGTTGTTGAGGTTCTTTATTTATAAAATCACTGTAAGGAAAGGGATAATGAGAATGTTTATTTCTTAAGAACACTGCTTGTTATCGCATACACACAGGCAGCTCCACTTTGAACGCAAGGGAGTCAAACTAACCTGACTTGGAAAAAAGGAAGTATCTATAATCTACATTTATATATATATGTAAAAGCTAAAGTCTATCATTTCTTTTAAGTCACATCATCAATCACGTCACTATTTTTTTCCCATATTTTAAAACAATATTAATATATAAATGGTGCAACTTTTACACATTTTCTAACTCATTATATTCAACTTTCCATTAATTCCACCATCTTCCAATTCTAACTCACTATGTTCAATATTAATATAATGTTGATATGTTAGAATAAATGAGCACTTGTACATGCCATAAGTCTTGCTTGTTGGTTTGAATTTTGGGGGTTAGTTGCCTGCATGTGTGTCACATTTATTTTGGCAAAGAGATAAAAATAGGTTTTTTTTTTTTTTTAACCTTTGTCGACAATTGTGAAGCAGTCTTAATTTGTTAATTGTAAAAATTCAAGAAGGATAATGATTAGCTTACAATACAAAACAACAAGAAGATCAAAAACTTATTGAATGATGGAAAAAGAATAGAAGGTAAGCCTTTAAAAAGGGTAGAAATCAGGGAAGAGATAAGGAGACTAGTGTCAATAGGATATATAGACAAGAAATTTGGAAGTGTGAATGGATATCTACAAGTTTCAAGGTTTTTCTAACTAACCAAGTTCCAAGAGGGTTTCAGAGGACCAATAAGTCAAAACTTAAATGTTATCCGTTGAAGTTGGCCTTTGAAAAAGATAGGGTTGATAAGGCTGTTTATTTATAAGATCACTGTAAGGAAAGGAATGTTGAGAATGTTGTTTTTAACTGTATACACACAAGCAGCTCCACTTTGAAGGCAAGGGGGTCAAACTAACCTAACTTGGAAAAAAAAGAAGTATCTATAATCTATATTTATATATATATATATATATATCTAAAATTTGAAGTCTATCATTTTTTTAAATCACATCGTCAATCACGTCAATATTTTTTTCTCATTTTTTAAAACAATATTAATATATAAATGCTACAACTTTACACATTTTTTAACTCATTATATTCAATTTAGCATTAATTCCACCATCTTCCAATTCTAACTCATTATGTGTGTGTGTGTGTGTTTCTCAAAAAAAAAAAAAAAAAAAAAAACTCATTATATTCAATATTAATAGGCGAAAACCACATTTTAGTCCCTACATTTTCACACGATTCCCATTTTGGTCCCTACATTTTTTTTTTCACCACTTTTAGTCCCTAAAATCAAAAATGTGATCTCGTTTTCGTCCCTACCGTCAGTGCCCTAACAGAAAAATCCTAGGTGGCAGACGGAACACACTGTTAGCTGACGTGGCGCTGACGTGACGCTGACGTGGCAATTAAATATTATTAAAAAATATGCCACGTCAGCATTTTAATTTTCTTAAAGCCACGTCAGAAATTTTTTATAAAAAAATTAAAGTTAAAAGAAAAACCTTAAATCTAATTAATTTAAAATTTTAATTAAAATATTATTTTCTTAATATTCATGTTCTTCGCATCATGTTCTTCGCATGAACTCAAACCCAGGTAAGAACAAAAACACAGAAGAAAAAAATGGGTCACAATTCACGGCCATGCCCCCACCGGCGAACCACAAACCCACAAACAAGTCCCCAGCTCCACCAACGAGTCCCCAGCTCCACCAACGCCGCGAGGCGGTGGTGCTAACCTAGATTGGAGGCGGAGAGGAGGAATGCTTGGCATCCCGATGCGTCCCGATCGAAGGTGAAGAGGAGGAGGATCTGAATCACGGTCACCCACCGGCAAACCACAAAAACACAAACCCACCGGCGAACCACAAACCCACAAACCCAAATATAAAATTTAAAAAAAAATTTCTAAATCACGATCACCCACCGGCAAACCACAAACCCACCGACGAACCACAAACCCACACGCACCGGCGAACCACAAATCCACACCCACACGCACCCACCGGCGAACCACAAACCCACACGCACCCACCGACGAACCAAAAACCCACATGCACCCACCGGCGAACCACAAATCCTCATGCACCCACCGGCAAACCCAAACCCACAAACCCAAACCTGGCCACCGATTCAACTCCACCACCAAAACGCCACCACCGAAACACCATACTTGGTTCTTTTTTGTTTTCAGAAAAATCTGAGGACTTTGTTGTTTTGGGGTGTTTTTGGTTGTGAGAGAGAGAGAGAGAGAGAGAGGGGGAGAGTTTTTTTGAAGTGTGACCCATTTTTTTTCTTCTGTATGTGTTTTTGTTTGTGTTCTTTCTTACCTGGGTTTGAGTTCATGTTCTTTCTTACCTGTACGTGTTTTTTCTTCTGTAATTAAATCTGGTTTTAATTAAAATTTTAAATTAATTAGATTTAAGGTTTTTCTTTTAACTTTAAATTTTTTATAAAAAATGTCTGACGTGGCTTTAAGAAAATTAAAATGCTGACGTGGCATATTTTTTAATAATATTTAATTGCCACGTCAGCGTCACGTCAGCGCCATGTCAGCTAACAGTGTGTTCCGTCTGCCACCTAGGATTTTTCTGTTAGGGCACTGACGGTAGGGACGAAAACGAGATCACATTTTTTATTTTAGGGACTAAAAGTGGTGAAAAAAAAATGTAGGGACCAAAATGGGAATCGTGTGAAAATGTAGGGACTAAAATGTGGTTTTCGCCATATTAATATATTGTTGATATGTTGTAATAAACGAGCACTTGTACATGCCATAAGTCATGCTTGTTGGCTTGAATGTTGTGGTTAGTTGCTTGCATGTGCATCACATTTATTTTGGCAAAGAGATAAAAATAGGTTATTGATACCTTTGTTGACAGTTGTGACTAAGATAATCTATACTATCTATAACAAGATTCTCCCCTTTAATTCTCAATGTCAAAACTACCTCATCTAATAACTAATGACTTTTCCTAGTTTTAGGAATAACGTCAATAACATCATAGGATTCCTCATAAAATTCCCTTTCTTCAATTAGACTTTTATGTGGTTCAAAAATACCCCTACAACGTTTAAGTAAGGACAAAACATGGGAACAAATACATAAAATAAAACTCACTACACCACTTTCAAATACACGTTAAAAAAAAAAACGTTCACCTCACAGTCCATTTGATTTACTGTCTATGTTTAATTTGAATTCAAATACTGGGTCTTTGCCACATCTATATCACTTTTATCATTATTGCAGAGAGATGAAAACTCACTAACCCCTCTTTTTTAGTTAAAATGGAGTTCCTTCAAATTAAGGATAACAAAGTCATTTTACAAGTGTTGATACCCATTTTTGACAAATAGCCCAATAGAAGAAAAAACCCAATAGTGATGAAAGATGAAGGAGGAAAAGACTAAAAGAAACATGATAGAAGCAAAAGGGACATTGGAGCCCAAGAAAATAGGTAAACACCTAATGGGCCAACATGGTAGGAAATAACAGTCAGTAGGTTTATGGACGCAACGAGAGGTAAAAGTAAAGTAAATGGGTTATAAAAGTCTAAGAAAAGAGGTAAATGCCCAATGAGTCAACATGGCAAGAAATAATAGTCAACAGGCCCATGGACACAACAAGAGGTAAAAGTAAAGTAAATGAGACTGAAAGTCCAATGAAAAAGGTAAATGACTAATGAGCCAACATGGTAGGAAATAATAGCTAGCAAGCCCATGGACACAATAGAGGTAAAAGTAAAGTAAATGGGCTATGAGGGCCCAAAGGAAGAAGTAAAAAACCAATGGGACAACAGGCCCATGACCACAACAAGAAGAGAAAAGGAGACTAGTGGACCTGAGGAAATAAGAAAGAAGAACAAAAGCCCAACAAATTGGTTTGGCAAGAACTTATGCCAAGCAAGCAAAAAAGCCCATGAGGGAATGAGAAAAAATAAGGCAAACCCAGAAGCCCATGCACCTTTTCGTGGAAGATAAGCATAAGCAGAAGAGACACACAGTAGAATGAGACATGCAGAAACAACATGGGAATGAAAGAAAACAAACGTAGAGGATAGTGGAACGAGCACACAAGGGCCGAAGCACCACCCACTTGTACCCAGCCAATATAGAAGAGGTGGGCACGTGGTCAAGGGATTCAAAGGGTGTGGTTTGGTAGTGGGGGGAAAAATTCTATTTTAGGTTTCCAACCATAACTTCTTTTCGAAAAAATGTCTTGCTAGGATGACATTTTGCCCAAAAGAGGTAATAGACGACTGGGACCACCCAAAGCATTCCATAGAGGTAGGTAGTGAGAGACCCAAACCTTTATCCACTAAGGCAAGAGGGGAAAGGCTTGGAGGAAGATCAAACAAAAAAGATTTTGTCATGGCATGGGTAGTGGAAGAAAGAGAATGCACTAGATTCACCCAGTGGTGGTAATGGTTTGGCAACCAATGGGTTGATGGGAAGTCCTTAAGGGATGCCCATAACAAACCAAAAATAGTTGGTGAATTCCTGGGAGGTAAAAGGGAGAAATCTCATGGAATTAGCCCACTATAAAGAGCGGCAGTAGCCGTTGATGGAAAAGAGGTGAGACAATAGTAAAAAGACTTGGAAAGAAAAAACTAAAGAAAAGAAAGAGATGGTTTTGGATCTACTCTCACTCACTTTGATCTGGTTTTTTTTAGATAATGTTGTCTTATTCTGATATTTTAGTCAGATCCGGGTTGTAAGTTGTGTGTCGATGATGCTATTGGTGGGTCTAAGGTTGATTTAGAATTTTTTAGCTCAGGATTGTTATGGATTTGATGTTAAGGCTTTACTAGTTGCTGGGAAATTGATAAAAGAATTTGTTTGATTGAAATTTAGTGTATTTGGTTGAAAATCTATGTTATGAGAAATAGTGTATTAGGAAAATAATTTTTGGTTGAATGTTTAATTGATTTTTGTGGAAGAATTTGTGTACAAATTTTGGAATATTTTGCGTTTCTATTCTTTTGTTCTTGTGATTGAATATTCTAGGTTTGTTTTTCTCGTGTACTCATGATCAAGATGAACACAAATCTCAATTAATGTGTTTTTTGGTTTTTAGTTTTGCTTTTCTCTTTTTTATATGGTTAAAATTGATAAATTATATATATATATATATATATATATATTTTTTTTTTTTTTAATTTAGAAACTTATGCAAAGCTGAAGTGACATTATTTAAAAATTAGATAAAATATTGTATTATTGTTTTATTAGCCACATCAGCATTTAGTATACAAAGAGTGCACCTCATCTACTCTGTATGAATTTTCTGTTAGTGTGTTGATGGCATGAACCAAAATGGACGTGATATTTCATTTTTAGGGACTAAGGTAGGCGCGAATAAAAGTTAGGAACCAAAACGAGAATAGCCCCAAAATATAGGGACCAAAAGTGCATTTTCGCCTTAAATTAATAAAAATAAAAATCCCCCCCCCCCCCGGGCGCAGCACCCTTTGTATGCATATTTCCGCCCTTGGTAATAACATCTATGTCCTATATATATGAAATTCAAACATCGCCTTTGCCATTATCTATCAATCTCTATATATATTACTACTACTACTACTAACCTTTGCCATTATCTATCTATCTGATGATAATAATAATAATAATAATAATAATAATAATAATAATAATAATAATAATAATAATAATAATAATAATAATAATAATAATGTGCGAAAAAGAAAGTGAGCAAATCTGGTTGAGTCATGTTGTGATTGGATCGGATTAGGAGCTAGTCTGGTTTCCTGCTTTGGATTAATTAAAAAATTAAAGAGAATCCATGGTAAATCCTATATAATTTTATTGTAAAAATGTTTAGATAATTACTAGTCTCTAAAAGGCTCTTTTTTTCTAAAGGTTAATAATTTCTATTCACTAACCAAGGCAAACAAGAGTGCTAACTTGGCTGAATCTAAACCCTACACGTGTACAAGCTGTGAGGAAAGGAAATGGGATGTTGGCAAAAGGAAGAGTGTCCTTGGCTCATGCCAACCACATGATCACCCTTGGAGGGAGTGAAATGTGTGCCCTGGCATAGACACCCAGCACAGGGAGATAGTAACCCCCTATGGTCAGAGGTATTAGAACACCTCTCATTAGCTGAAGCTCAATTAGGCCACTACTGAGAACACGTGTATCACTTCTAGCCCCCTTGGATTCCCTTTCCTTGTCTAACGCTTGTCCCTCACGGTGTAGTAGAGTCGTCCTTCATCCCACTATTCTAACATCGGTGAATTTTCTCTCTCCTACAACCATGGCATAGTCCAATAGCTATATTAGGGTTTGAATAGGAGAATGAGGGCTTGACACATGTTTTTATGTACCTAACAACATTGCTCGTACTATAATAGGAACATGTTGCTGAGAAATTAGGGCAAGAGATAGAAGAGACAAAAAAAGAGGCAAAAATCTGGGTAGGAAAATAAGGAAAAGAAAGGCTTTTGGGGAAGAACATCTCCTTATATAGTACCTTAAACTTTCACATATAAAGAGCTTTAAAGAGTGAAGAATATTCCATCCTTCACTCACCATGGTTTTTTACCCCTTCCTAAGGGTTTTCCACGTATTTTACATGTCTTCTTTGCTTTCTTTTCTCTGTATTTTACTTTCTTTAGATGTTAAAGTATTAAAGTTTTCATTTTTATTGTTCATGAGCTTTTACACTAAATGTAATGTTAGATTTCTACTTCACCTTCTTTGCACATTTGACAATCTAACTTGCACGTACATTTTTGGCAAATCCACTAGAGAGAATCTCTAGGTATTCTCTGTTTTTGTTATTCAATGCCTCTAAGAAAGAAGAACGCAGTTGCTCATAGAGGTTCAAGTGAAGAACAACAAGTCGAAGCAAGCGTGGATCATGTCTCCATGCACACTAAAGGTATTGAGTCCTTTGAAGAGGTCAGGCAGCCCAGAAACTAAGAATTTGTTGCAGCCATAGAGGACCCTCAACGTTCTCAAGCCACCATGTGGGTAGAAGTTCAATCTTTGTGTCAAAAGACATATACTCCTCAAACCCCACAAGAAGGCCAACCACCTCAGGGAGAGACTGAAAGGTCAAATCTGGTCCACCTCCAATTCAAGAGCAAAGAGCACCACAAAAGTCCAATGAGCCTCAAGCATCTCCCTTTTTTACTAGGGAGGATATTGCAGTCATTCTGCTTGAGGCCAAAAAGGAGAAGAGTTTTGTTTACATTGACACAAGACCTCCTTATCTTGAGGAGATGGCTAGAAATTTCTATCTTGCCAACTACACACCTCCCTTTCTTTCACAAATATGATGGCATGGATAGGAATGCTAGAGAGCATATCAAAAGGTATGTAGATGCTTTGACTGCCTATTCTTATTACCATGAGTTGAGACTCAGGGAGTTTTCTAAGTCCCTGAAGGTCAAGCTTTTACTTAGTATAGTAGCCTTTCACTAAGATCGGTCTTAAGCTGGAATGGCATGGCCACCCAGTTCATGAAAAAATTCTATGCTTTGGATGAGAAGCTCTCATTTTCAGATCTGCAACAAGAGAAGCAGAGGGTTTCTAAGGGGTTATTGGACTACATTCATAGATTCAGATACCTCTCTTTGATATTCTATGACCTTGTGGAGGAAGAAAGGCTGCTAGACATTTGTATTGCTGGTGTGTTATATAAATACCGCCCTTATTTGGAGAACTTGTAGATCCCTAGTTTCACTAGACTAGTGGAATCCACTAGAAGGACCAGCATGTCAGTAAGGAAGCCTTCTAAGAATTTGACTTCACAAATCGTCGGTGCTTCTAGACATTCTTGGAAGCATGAGAGCAAAAAAATAGAAGCAGCTATGGTGTAGAAGACGAAGAAGACTACCAAGGGCAGAAAAAGGGAGACAAGTTGTATTCCTTCCTCCTTTTCTATGTTAGCTGAAGAGTTGTATAGCATCTTAAATGCCTGGGTGAAGGATTGATTGGTGGTTCTTCTTGCTTGTAAATGTGAGTCAATAGAAGAAGAAAAGCAAGGTGAGCTTTACTGTAGGTATCACCGTAGGAGTGGCCATCACACCATGTATTGCCATGCTTTAGGGAATCTCTTCCATAAGATGGTGGCTAAGGGAGATTTGGTTATCAAGAATGGAAAGCGTGTAGACCAAAGTATGCACATGCTTGAGGTTGCCATGACTTTCTTTGTGGAATGTGAAGATCCTATGAGGGAAGAGGCTGGAAGTGTGGCTAGTAGCAGCTCCACACCCCCACCATGTAAGATGAAGAAATGGTGTTGAGAATGCAGCAAGATGATTAAGTCCATTCCTTTCTGGAAGGGATGGATCTTAGGTCGTTGGCTACAAGGAAGCAGCACAGGCCTTAACCCAAGTAGTGGAAAGCAGCTAGAGAGTTGCTACTTCTAAAGGAAGTTTATTACAAGTGTCTTATCAAGAGACCAGAGATTCTATGACCAAGTGTCTTATCAGGAGACCAGAGATTCTGTGAACTTCTCTTCAAGAGACTTAGCCAATCGAACAGTTGATGGTAAAAGACCACTTTATGTTATTGTCTTCTAGGGAGCTTCTTAGATCAAGAGACCCTTGGTAGACACTGGTGCTTCAACCAACATCCTGCCCATCCCAACACTTGGTGTGGCTCTCGGAAAATTCTCTCTCTTGTGGGAATTATGATAGTATGCATTATACATTACCTATGCACTAGTTATATTTATTCTTCATATAACGTTTTTCGTTATCATCTAGCATGAGATGGGTGAGTTTGTTTGAGCGAAAGTCTTCATACTTAGGTTCTTTTCTCTGTAGTAGGAAACTACTTCCAAGCTGTAGTCTTCTATAAGAATGAATGCATCCAATCCTTGTTTATTTTTCTTGCATCTTCCTAAAGCACAAGAAATTTCAAGTCATAAATCATAAAATGGTGAACTTTCTAGAACTTATCTGCATGCACTATGTCTATGTGTGGCTGTGGGGAACATATAGAGCTATTCAAAAATTGAATTCAGTATTGACAATTTGGTCAGGTTTTCTTTAAAATTCAGCATATTGGTTTTCTTTAGCTCACCATTTCATACTTAAATAAATAAAGACCCATGGGATTAATGTATATCGTATGCCTCCTACCTATCAAGACAAAGAAGTTATTGGGATGCCTCCTTGATAATTCCCTTAGGATGTTGTGGATAAGTGAGTACAGATGGCCATAAGTTTTCTATTCTATAGAATATTGAAAATATTTTTTAACTCCCCTCCCAAAAAGAAAAGAACTACTTCTAGATTAACAATAAAATTTTATCTACAGAAGTGCAGAATATACTTGTAAAAGAGAACTAGATTTTCTTTTTCAGAGATAATTCCATTCCTTCTCTTTTGTGCTAGGTCTTTTTCTTTGGGGGGGGGGGGGGGGTAGGGGGAGCCTGTGGTTATAAGAGTTAGCTTTTTTATTGAATTTTAGTTGTTTTTGTAAACATATCAATTGATAAAAGAAAGACATGCTATTTTCAAGTCACTCATATTTTTCTTCTAGATTGTACGTACCTGCAGGATTATTTTTGGAAAAACAGTGGAGTAATGCAAGAATACATAATTTCTACTGGAAACATTCCTTTAATAGTTTAGGTTCCAAATAATATAACCCACTGTTGTGTTGATTTGAGGTGTTGATAAGGCTGACTTCATCTCTACTTAATGGGTGAATCTTGCACATATGGAAGAGCTTCATATCAGAATATTTAAAGTTACATTTTGTTTTATTTTTTTGGGTGATTTCTCATGTATACATCCTATGTACTAGGATTGCACCCATCTTTTTCACATTTTTTTTAATTAAACTTTAGTTAGTTACATAATAAAGAAAATACCAAGATAATGGCAATAGAGAAAAGATTTTTGGGAATTTGCCTAGCCTTGTCCAATAATTGCTTCATTGGAATCAAACAAGTATAATTAAACGGTTCATGGTGGTAGAATGGGTTGATCGATCTATTTTCTGCACTTATTTATTTCCTTTAGTCTGTTAACTCTATATTACTAGATTTTGGCACTATATATGTTAATCTACAGACATTCAGATCCCAAAGTATGTAGATGCCATCACTCCTCATTACGAACCCAAGTTTGATGTCTTGGTAAGGGCCGCAATCAATTTTTTTTTTTTATTGGTTCTCATTACTCCTTCTATTCTCGTATTAAAGCTAAAGGATCCTTTTTTTTTTTCTTTCTTCCTCCGTGCTTTGTTTTTGACAAATGTCTGGAACTGCTCATACTTTTTTTAATTTGCAAAATTGAAAATGTAACATCCAAGAGGGCATGAAGAATATCCAAATGTCCATGGATATGACAGGATGACTTCTGGTCATGTCTTGTGAGAAACTGAAATCAAGAAAATCTTTTCTATCGGGAATACTTGATGTTAGGACATATGTGTTTCACTTGTTAGGAACATATGTCATTATTTTATGTAATTGGCTAATCATTTGATAAAAACGCACTTTACTTGTATTTGAGTAGATCTAGGATGTTTTTAATACTTTAAGAAATAAGGTTTCAAGATCAAGTGTTAAAACCATGCAAGTCTGTCCAAGAAACAAGCTGAAGAAGTGTCTGTCATTAAAGCTTGACAGCTAGCATCTATCGAGTTTAAGAAGCTGTTCGAGCCCCGTGGCTCGACAGATGCTATCTATCGAGGTTTAAAAAAAGCAAAATTTATGATATGCTTTCTTCCCATCTGTGGATATATCTTTGGGCCTTCTTTTCTCATAACCCTAGATATATAAAAGGATTATTTTAAGGGCCGTCAAACAGAACACAAGTTGCACTAGCATTGAGCAAAGTCTGTTCAAGCAATTTGTGACCAGAGACAAAGGTTGCCCTAGTTCATCTCTATTGTGAAGAAGCTGCCGTGTTTGTACACCATAAAGTTTTGTATCCAAGTATCTTCTTGATCTTCATCATGTGGATGAAGTGAAAAACTTTGCAGCCAACATCTTTCTCAAGTTGGTGATTGAAGTCGCGTACTGGGATCCGCGCAATTGGTTAGTCACGTACTGGGAGCCATGCATTAAAAGGAGAGATTGTCACTATAGAATAAGTCCAATTAGGTATTAGGGTAAGGGTTCAACTGTAGGTTGGTAAAAGGAGAGATTGTCACTACAGAATAAGTTCACTTGGGTATTAAGGTAAGGGTTCAACTGTAGGTTGGCAGAAGGTACTGGAATTCATTTACTTGTAACCTCTTGTTTTGATAATAGTGAATTCTCAGGAGTGGTGACCTTAAAATCACCTGGTAGGATTTTTACCTTGAAAGTTTTCCCCATTCGTAAACAAATCACTGTGTCAATTTATTTTCTGTTGCACTTTAGTTTATTGGTGATTTGTTTATGCTACCACGCGTTTACATGTTAAATTGATTAATTAATTAAACTTGGCTAATTAATCAACTTACTCCATCACAAGGGATCAATACGTTTTTGATCTATCACCTGAATTGACAAATTCTTGTAAGAAAGGTTTTGATGTTGTTTATCTTTTGGTGATGGGAGCAAATCACAGATTAAAGGGAAGGGAATTATCTCTCTACCTGAACTGCCGGCCATTGCAAATGTTCTATATGTAAAATGTCTAGGGGTGAACCTATTGAGTATAAGTCAGATATGTGATCAAGACTTCATGGTGCTATTCTTTAAGGGAAAGTGTCTTGTCATGGATGAGTCTGGAAAGAAACTTATAAGTGGTGTTCGCACTCTAAACAATTGTTATGGATTGGTTCTTGATGTCGATATCGTATGCAACATCATTCGTTTGCCAAATGAAGATCTATAGCATCAACGAATGGGACATACTAGTTACAAACATCTCTCTATTGTATCTAAGCATGAATCGATTTTAGGGATACCGAAACTTAGTGGAATGAGCAATGTGGTGTGTGGATCATGTCAACTTGGGAAACAGATGAAAGCTAAGCATTCAAGCACTCAGACATCAGCCACATCTAGACCATTAGATCTGGATCTTATGGGTCCGACTAGAACCGAGTCTCTTGGTGGTAAGAGATACATCATGGTTGTGGTAGACGATTTCACTAGGTACACTTGGGTTATCCTCCTACGATCCAAGTCTGATATTCCTAAGCACATTGAAGCTTTGTGCACAAGACTACAAAATGAAAAGAGCCTGAAAATTGATTAAACTCAAAGTGACCATGGTAAAGAATTCGAGAACTCGTATATGGAGTCCTTTTGTACAAAATCAGGTATATCTCAAGAATTCTCAGCTCTTATTACTCTTCAGCAGAATGGTGTAATAGAAAGAAAGAACAGGGTTATTCAGGAGATGGCCAGAGCCATGTTACACAATAAGAATGTGGCTAGAAACTTGCGGGGAGAAACCGTTAACACTGCATGTCATACAATTAATAGGATGTACTTCAGACCCAGTACCAAGAAGACTCCATATGAGTTATGGAAAGGAAGGAAGCCAAATGTGAAGTATTTCAGAATATTTGAAAGTACTTGTTTCATCCTTAAGGATAGAGAGAATGTGGAAAAGTTTGACTCCAGAAGCGATAAAGTAATATTTCTAGGCTACTCCTCTACAAGTAAGGCTTATCGGATATACAACAAAAGAACCATAAAGGTAATGGAGACATTCTAGTAATGGAGACATTACTCCTCTACAAGTAAGGCTTAATGAGTCTGCAAATTCCGGTTTTGAGAAAAACAATAAGGAATTCCCCAAAGAAACTCTTCCTTCTGAGTCAAAGGAAGTTCAAGAAATTATTGAACAAGACCATACATCTCCAAGTACTTCATGTACTCCCAGTGTCATGGAAGACTCTGCAAATATACCCACTTCACCAGATTTTGAACCCTATGAAGAGAAAGGACCTTCTTCTAGGATTAAGCTAAACCATCCTCCAGAAGTTATTGTGGGAAATATGAATGAACTCACTTTAAGGAAATGAACGGTTGATAAATGTGTTGCTAACTTTGTGTCTTATTCTTATTATTTGTCATAGGTTGAACCCACTAAGGTTGAAGAAGATCTTTAGGATGAAAGTTGAGTTGAAGCAATGCATGATAAACTACTTTAGTTTCAGAGGAATGATGTCTGGACTTTAGTACCTAGATCGGAGGGTGAGCACATCATCGGCATAAAGTGGATATTCCGCAATAAAACTAATGAGAAGGGCAATGTGATTTGCAACAAGGCTCGACTTGTAGCTCAAGGATACTCACAAATGGAAGGAGTATACTATGATGAAACATTTTTCCCAGTTGCCCGTATGGAGTCCATCAGAATTCTCCTTGCCTTAGCTTGCCATTTAAAGTTCAAGCTTTACCAAATGGACGTAAAGACTGCTTTCTTGAATGGGCTGTTTAAAGAAGATGTCTATGTGGCTCAACCAAAAGGTTTCATTAATCCACACTTTCCAGATCATGTGTTGTATCTCAAGAAGACACTTTATGGGTTGAAGCAAGCACCTAGAGCTTGGTATGATCGACGCACACAATACTTGGTGTCATATAGGTTCACAAGAGGAAAGGCTGATCAGACTCTCTTCATCAAGAGGGAAGATGGCGAGCTGATAGTTACTCAAGTCTATGTTGATGACATCATCTTTGGATCCACTAAGGATGAACTTGCTCATGGCTTCTCAAAACTCATGCAAGCCGAGTTCGAAATGAGCATGATTGGAGAGCTAACTCACTTCCTTGGATTGCAGATTCATCAACAAGATTCAGGTATATTCCTATCTCAATCTAAATATGCTAAGAATCTTGTAAAAAAGTTTGGCTTAGAATCTGCTAGTTCTGTTAGAACATCTATGAGCCCAAATGTTAAACTCATTGTTGACTTGTTAGGTAAAAGTGTTGACTCATCTTTATATAGAAGCATGATAGGTAGTCTTCTTTACCTTACTGCTAGTAGACTTGACATTAATTATAGTGTTGGAGTGTGTGCTAGATATCAGGCTAATCCCAAAGAGTTTCATATGACTGCTTTAAAAAGAATCATAAAGTATGTCAAAACCACTGCTGATTTTGGTGTGTGGTCCAGCAAGGACACTAATGATGTCTTAGCTGGGTACTTTGAGGCTAATTGTGCTGGGAATGCTAATAATAGAAAAAGAACATGGGGGGTTTGTTTTTATGTGGGTAATAATCTTGTCTTTTGGATTAGTAAAAAGCAGAACTCCATCTCTTTATCCACTGTAGAAGTTGAGTACATTGCTGCCGGTCGTTGTTGCACCCAACTCTTATGGATGCAAAAACTCTTCCATGATTATGGTATTTGTCAAGAACATCTCACCATCTATTGTGACAACACCAGTGCCATCAACATCTCTAAGAATCCAGTTCATCATTCTCGAACCAAACACATAGAAATTCAACACCACTTCATTAGGGAGCTTGTCGAAGATGGTTCACTTACGCTTGAGTTCATTCACACCGATAATCAGAAGGTTGACCTATTCACCAAACCTCTTGACTACAAACATTTCGAATTCCTTCGTCAAAACATTGGTGTTATCTCAATGGATTGATCTCCTTCTCTTCTTTTTTTTCCTCATGCATTTGCATCTAATTTTATGCATTGTTTTGTTTTGTTTTACATGTTTTTGTTTGTTATTTTTCAGTTTTATTTTGTTTTTGAATTAAAAATAAATAAAAAATTGAAAAATTCATAAAAATACAAAAACAGTGTGAGTTTTTGTACATTGGTTCTTGTGAACCTTAAAATGGCCATTAAAACAGAGTTCTCTAAATTTTGTATCATTTATAACTTAGATGAGCATCTTTATGCACAACTAAGCAAGTGAGTTTTGTGGTTCTTTGCTTGTGATGAGTAAGATTAAGTGATCTCTTGTACTTAACACTCGTATCATTCTTTTTGACGAGAAGGACTAAAAAATCCTAAGAGAAGGGCATAAATAACCACCTCACCACTGTTACTCACCAATCATGACATGACATATGTATGCTTCGACATAGCAAAAGTGCAATGTCAATGACATCTGTATGCTTCAGCATAGCAAAAGTGCAATGTCAAAAAGCTTAACATAATTGGTTATTTCTTTTCTCTCTTTTGTATACTCATGCATGATTTGCTTAATAAAAATATGCAAAGAAAATAAAAGCAAAAAAAACAAAATGCTTTAAAACATGATTGCAAGCGTGTTTTCTAGGAGATGTGGGAGTTATAGGATGTACCTCGAAGGTGATAGTCCTCATCAAACAGTTATGATTGTGTGTGAGTTAAAGTGATTTTCTCATATCTCAAATCGTCATAACATAGAGACACTTATGCAGTCTTGCGTTTCACACACAACACGCAAAATTCTTTGCTATTTTTGATACATGTGTAGGTACAATGTAATTTGGCCATCATAATGTTTACATGTGTTAATGTATGCTCACTAAACTGTCTTGACTTGTTTTTGAAATATAAAATCGGTTAGACTTGTTTAGTGTGTGTGTGTGTGTGTGTGTGTGTGTGTGTGTGTGTGTATGTGTGTGTGTGTGTTTGGGATCAATGTGCTTAAAATTTTTGTTAAGAGATGATTTTGAGATTTTAAAATGTTGCTTGGATCCTTGGTTGAGTTGCATGCTTGATTGCATTCATATCTGTGTTTTTCTCTTCTTGAAATTTTTTTTTTTTTTTTTTGCAATCTCAACAGCTCCTCGACACCTGGCTATTTGTCGAGCTCTTAAGCTATTTCTTATCGCAATCTCGATAGCTTCTCGATAGCTAGGTGGATAAATCGAGATTTCTCCTGGCCTCTCGATAGCTTCTCGACAGTTGGTGGATCGATCGAGCTTCTTTTCTTTTGTGTCTGATGTTTCGTTCCTTGACACTTCCTCAACAGCTGCATCTGTCGATGCCTGTTTGCTTGACACCTCTCGACACCTTCATCTGTCGAGACTTACTGACCTTCTATATAAAGGATCAGCGTGTCTCGTCCCTCACCTGTCTCGATCTCTCTCTCGACATATTCGCCCTTACACCTTCCAAATCATTCTCTCTCACCCCAAACCTCTTTCCCAACCATCTTTCAAGCTTTTTCAAGTTTTTCTTCAGTTGGTAATTTTCTAATCATTCACTTTCATGCATTTCATGTTTTGAAACCTAAGTTTTGGGGTTTTTGGAAATTTTTTGGGTTTTTCAAAATTAAGGGTTCTTTGTTGAAATTTTAGGAAGTGTTTTTTTTTTGCCTTAATGAGGTTCAAATCTCATACATTGCATCACATAAACATTATAACAGTATTATCATGCATTTAGATGTGTGCAATTTAATTGTGTGCTGGTAGGATTGAATTGGGCTGAGCCCATGATGCATTTTATATTGCATGTCATATGTTCATGCATTTTCCATGCATACGTACTCTCTTTTCAATATACTTGTTATTTTTGAAATGTGTTGAGACTTTTCTGAGTGTTTCTTTCTCCCTCTCTCTCTTCTGTTTACGTTAGTCGTGTCTATGACACCTAAACGTAAGTCCATTCCGTCCCGGAATCCTCTACATTCTAGGGCCTCTACTACTTCTGATCCTACTCCTTCTCATATCCGGTTCCGTGATGATAAAGTCCGTAAAGACTTTTTAGAGAACTTTTCTCGACGAGGCATTCATTCGAAACGCCAAGTTATTTTGTCAGATTTCTCTAACACTGACCTAACCGATGTCATTCACAGTCGGGGTTGGGAGTCACTGTGTGACATCCCGGTCACATGTCCATCCGTGCTGATCCAAGAGTTTTACTTCAACATGCATGGATTTGATCGTTTAATACCTCATTTTATCACTCGCGTTCGAGGTAAGCGCATCGTCGTCACATCGGAGTGGGTATCCGATGTGCTCCGTGTCCTGAGAGTAGACTTTTCTAACTATCCCAGTTGTGTGCGTCTGAGGACTGTGTCCAAGGATAAGCTCAAATTTGCATTTTGTGAGCGTCCCTTCAAGTGGGGTGATCGCCAGCTCACTTACTGTTCGGGCTTTGCAAAAGGTCCTCGGTTTTTTAACATGGTTATGACCTTTGTACTCCATCCTCTCTCTCACCATAACTTTATCACCGAGCCTCGTGCTCGATTTCTGTTGTTCCTTCTTAAGCATCACACTATAGATTTCCTTTCTCATTTCATTCTTTCTATATTAAATGTTCATCAGGATTCAACGTCTCGTGATAAGCTCATCTTTCCATCAACTATCACGAGGATCTTACGCCACTTTTTTTATTCTACCCTTTTTCTTTCATGTGTGCCATATACGCCACTACCATTAAACGTAGTGAGGCATAGTTTTGGTCGCAACAGACTGGGTCAGCAGCTCCTCCTACTCGTTCAGCTTTATCTCGATCTGCACCATCCACATCCGCTCCTTCCTCTTCTATGGGCGATGTGACTCTTGGAGACATCATGGCACAGTTTCAACGCATGGATGCTTGCCTTGATACACTCTCTACTGAGCTGTATCAAGTGAACGTTCGTGTCAGTCGTATTGCACGGCGGCAAGCGGTCATGGATGGCTTCGTTCCTGAGGCTTTTATTCCACTTCCTTTAATGGGTTCTGATTCTAAGGCTGAGGATGATGACAATGGTGATGATGATGACGATGGAAATGCTAGCTCTACTAATGAGATGTCTACTTGACACTCTTACCATTTGTCACTCGTGACAAAAAGGGAAAGTAGTTTTGGATATGAGAGTAGTCATTCTTAAGGGGAGAGTTCGTATAGGACCTTTTTGTTAGGGGGAGTGCTGATATCTTGAGAAATGTAGTGAGGATTTCTTGTATCTTTCTTTTCTTTCTTCTAGAGATACGTTGTTCTTGTACCATAGGTCTTATGACCATTTTTTGCAAACATTGTGCTTATTTTATATATGTGTGTGTGTGTGTGTGTGTGTGTGTGTGTGTGTGTGATGATGTATGTTTTCTTCACCTCCCTTTACATGTGTTGTTTCTTTTCTCTCTCTATGCACATGCTTCTTATTATTTGTACTATTTCTGCTTTACACAAAGATGCATTGATGTGTTTTGTTTAAAGTGTTTCAGAAATACAGGTTGTCAAAGTCTACTTGTCATGAACTCTCTTCTTGCAAAGTTTTTCAAGAGTTTATGTTAGGATATATTTTATTGTATTCAACAAGTGAGTATGAGTTGAGTGTTTTATGACTTCTCTCATATGTTTATTTGTTTGTTGTGGCTTTGCCACAGATTGCCAAAAGGGGAGATTGTTAGGACATATGTGTTTCACTTGTTAAGAACATATGTCATTATTTTATGTAATTGGCTAACCCTTTGACAAAAACACATTTTACTTGTATTTGGATAGATCTAGAATGTTTTTAATACTTCAAGAAACAAGGTTTCAAGATCAAGTATTATAGTCATGCAAGTCTATCTAAGAAACAAGCTGAAGAAGTGCCTATCATTAAAGCTTGACAGCTAGATTGATAGTTAGCATCTATTGAGCTTAAGAAGCTGTTCCAGTCCCGTGCCTCGACAGCATCTTGACAGATGCTATCTATTGAGGTTTAAGAAATGCAGAATTTTTGATCTGTTTTCTTCCAATCCGTGGATATGCCTTTGGGCCTTCTTTTCTCATAACCCTAAACATATAAAAGGATTATTTTAAGAGCCGTCAAACAGAACACAAGATGCACTAGCATTGAACAAAGTCTGTTAAAGCAATTTGTGACTAGAGACAAAATTTGCCCTAGTTCATCTCTATTGTGAAGAAGCTATTTTGTTTGTGCACCATAAGATTTTGTAACCAAGTAACTTCTTGTTCTTCATCATATGGATGAATTGAAGAATTTTGCAGCCAACATCTTTCTCAAGTTGGTGATTGAAGTCGCGTATTGGGATCCGCGCAATTGGTTAATTATGTATTGGGAGCCGTGCATCAAAAGGAGAGATTGTCACTACAGAACAAGTCCAATTGAGTATTAGGGTAAGGGTTCAACTGTAGATTGGTAGAAGGTACTGAGATTCCTTTACTTGTAACCAATTGTTTTGATAATAGTGAATTTTTGGGAGTGGTGACCTTAAAATTACCCAGTGAGATTTTTGCCTTGGAGGTTTTCCCCATTCGTAAACAAATCACCATGTCAATTTATTTTTCGCTGCACTTTAGTTTATTGGTGATTTTTTTGTGTTATCACGCGTTTGTATGTTAAATTGATTAATTAATTAAACTTGGCTAATTAATCAACTTACTCCATCACAATGGGTCAATACGTTTTTGACCTATCACATGAATTGACAAGTTCTTGTAAGAAAGGTTTTGATGTTGTTTATCTTCTACTATGAAACATGAAAAATCAACATCAACAGGGGTTAAAAAAGGTCCAAATGTCTTTGACTCTGATGAAAGTGCTCCTGGTCATGTCTAACCAAGGTAAACTTTTTCATTAAGGGCTTCAGTTATTGTTGGAAATTCTTGATGTTAGTGTTCTTACTACGTAAAAACTATCTAGCTACTGTAAAAGGAAGGGGAAAAAATCTTATATTTTTGGGAACATCTAATGAAGTTCAATATATTTTGAATTGGAGTTGGTGGAGTTGAAAGAAGCTGAAGTGAAATCTCTAAAGGAGTCTGAAAGATTAGGAAAGGAGGTTGCAGAACTTAAAGAGATGAAGGTAAACATTGATTTAATTTTTTTTTTTTTTAAACACCCATTTTCCATGTCTCTCTCGCCATTTTGATTTCATCATCAAACTTCTTGTTTAGCTCAGGATGCTTCTCAAATTTGCAGCCATGGTACATATCTTTTTCAATTTGTGTGCCAACTTAACTGAAAAAGATATGTACCATGACTGCAAATTTGAGATGCATCCTAAGCTAAAGAAGAAGTTTGATGATGAAATCCAAAGTGATTATTGGTGTTACTGAAGTCATCTCTGCTTATCACTTTTCAGTTATTAAGCATCTATTGCATTTCAAGTTCTATGTCTTGATCCCCAATTTGTAATATTCCATTAGAATAAAATTAAGCAAATTGTTCTTTTTGTAACTTGTAAGCTTGAGTCTTGTTTATTTCATTCATTTTATTGTTTAAATTTTATTCTCTAGATCTAGTAGTGTAAGGATTGTCACGTCATTTAACATGTACCATAGATCTAGGTTCCAACTTCATAAAAAGATAGATGACTGTTATGGAATAAGCCATATGTATCAAACTAGTCTGAAGCCCAAAGTTAAATTCATTTATGAAATTATGTTCTTAATTCCTTTTGTTTGCATGACAATGGGATATATATATAATCCCAAAATACACAAAACAATAAAATAAAAAGGAAACTCAACTTTGGGCCATTGGCCACCTCTTTGAGCTCGACTGCTATAATTCCAGCATAAAGACAAAATGTTAACTCTATATATCACAATATTGATTTTTGACTTATTGAGACGTTTATGGCCGCAAGAGAATCTTCATGGGATCAAGGCTTCTCCTTCTCTCACAAAATATTTAAGAGAAAATAATGCAACAGAAGAAGTTCATAGAGAATAAAAAGCTCTAGCTTTAGGTTAGACAAATGGAATAATAAAAAGAATATTGGATACAAGTTGATGATGATTAGAGAGAGGAACTCTCTCTCTCTCTCTCTCTCTCTCAGACTAGGATAAAAACCATAGGATAGAAAACCAAATAATAATAAGCTCTATTGAGATGAGTTAGAGAAAATGGTATTGTATGATTCTTCCAACTCTAATGTCTACCATCGATTATGTGATTGTTGAAGGAGAAGGACCACTCTCCTTTTCCTAATGCCAAAAGCTAAAAGAAGAGTCATGTGATGTGCTCCACACTGGGGCTTTCTCCGTGGTCCCCCTTTCTAATGCAAATTTATGAATTCTCTTTTCCCTTGCATTTAGATTTTGGACGGTGTTAGTGCATTTCAGACCGCTGCATTGCATACCAACAACAATAGCGATGTACAAGTACTACATTGCATTGATCCCATGATACCAAATTTCAAACACGCTGACGCACCACTATTTGTTTTGTGGACTCCGCTCGTAATGGTTTATTTTGTAGATGTAAAAAAAAAAAAATCATATTCAGGTAACAGTAATATAAGCCATCAAAAAAGTGTTGAGAATTTTGGAAGATGGTTTTTTTTTTTTTTTAGTTGTAATAAATATAAATAAAGTGCATCTTGTGGGTTATTTGAATGACATCAATTGTTTTCTCCCCATAATTATTGGTCATTTACAATCCCCCCTTAATTAGAGGGAGAGTATTTTAAGCATTTTCAGTATGTTTTCACTACAAGAAACGAGGGCTATTGTCGCGTTTCTAAAACGCAGCTATAGACCCTAAAAACGTAACTATAAGCTATAGCCACATTTCTAAAACGCGACTATAGACCCTAAAAACATAGCTAAAGGCTATAGCCGCGTTTCCTATAGCCACATTTACAAACGTGGCTTATACTGCTCGACAATAGTTCCTACAGGTCTATAGCCGCGTTTTCTTAATCGCTGCTATAGACCATGTTTGGGCTGCGTTTTAAAAATGCAGCTAAAGCCTCCTACAGCTGCGTTTTTGAAACATGGCTATAGGTTTTTTTTAAAACAAAAAAAAATTCTGGGTTTTTTTTTTCCACAAAAAATTCAAAATCAAACACAAACCCAGAAAATGTAAAATCAGACACAGCATACTCACAATACAAACACAACGTGCTCCAAAACATAAGAACACAAACCCATGAATCTCCTCTCATTCAACAGAACCAACCCAAATCTAACACAAAATCCATTCAAGGAACACAAAAGCACAAGCTCAGAAACACAAAAGAATAAGCTCAAGAACACAAACTCATTTAAACATAAGCACAATATCAACAACACAATAGCACAAATTCAAGCACAAATCCAAAAAATTCAAAATCAAAACTCAAGTCCAAATCAAGACAGACACAAATATTGCTAGAATATCCACTTCATTCAAAATTTTCAGCATTTCCTCCATTTTCTTACTAAATAAACATAAAATAACCAAAAAAAAAAGTAGATCTATAGACAAATCAGTGTGCATGAGATAAAGAAAAAGAAGAAGAACAAGAAGTAGCTGCAAAGAAACAAAGAAAAAAAAAGAGCTGTGTTGGTGTGAAGAAGGAAGAAAGAAAAAGGAAAAAAAAAAAGCAAAAAAAAAAAAAAAAAAAAGAGAAAGAAAGAAAGAAGAACCTGGCATGACTTGCAGAAGAAAGGAGCAAAAAAATGAATGAGCAAAGAAAGAGATGAAAGTGGGTGTGCAGGTTATAACTGTCATTCAGTTTTTTTTTTTTGGTTACCTACAACCGCATTTTAAAATAGAGGCTATAGTTCAGCTATAGCCACGTTTTCTAAACATGGCTATAGGCCATCCTTTTAAAAAATATATATTATTTGGCTGGACCTATAGCCACGTTTGATGAACACAGCTATAGACTTAACCTATAGCTACGTTTTAAAAACACGGCTATTGATCCTTCTTTTAAAAAAAAAAATTATTCAGTTGGACTTATAGCCACATTTTTTGAACATGGCTATAGACTTAACCTATAGTCGTGTTTTAAAACACGGCTATAGTTTAGCTATAGCCGTGTTTTTTAAACGTGGCTACCACTTATTTTAAACGCGGTTATTGATCCTCCTTTAAAAAAAAAAAATTATTCGGCTGGACTTATAGCCACATTTTTTGAACATGGCTATAGACTTAACCTATAGTCGTTTTTTAAAACACGGCTATAGTTTAGCTATAGCCGTGTTTTTTAAACGTGGCTACCACTTATTTTAAACGCAGTTATTGATCCTCTTTTAAAAAAAAAAAAATTATCGACTGGACCTATAGCCTCATTTTTTGAACGCAGCTATAGGTTAGCTATAGCCGTGTTTTTTAAAGATGGCTATAGGACAGCCTTTAAAAAATTAATTATTATTTGGTTGGACCTATAGCTGCGTTTTTTAAATGCGGCAATAGGCCCTGTTAAAAAAAAACGCAGCTAAAAATACTTACAAACGTGACTATAGGTCAACTATAGCCTTGGTTTTTGTAAACGCGGCTAAAAAAAATGCAACTATAGCTCGTGTTTTTTTTTAGTGTTTATAAAGGGTGTTGGGAGATCACAATTTGACTCCCTATAACCACTTTAAAAACAGGCTCGAGTGGTGTGATGTCGAATGCCATAAAAGATTTGAGTATGTCTTCCTCATCACCAATTAGTTTTGAGGTAAAATAGCATAGCTCACGGTCCAACAAAGGATATTAAAATATTTTGTAAGGTGTTCATAGCAAAGTGGATGACATGAGGCTATTTGCTTATTTTCAATAGTTGAAGAGGGATGGGTTTAGTGAGCTTAACTAATAAAGTCTCTTGTCTTTAAATAAAAAATTTGAAATTCAAATCTCACTTACACCAAAAATCAATTGAGGTCTTAGTCTGATGATAAAAGAGACATTGGTCAATTTTATAGTTTAGGGGGAACATTGTGAATGACCCAATAGTTAAGGATGGAAGGCTGTAATCAACCCAAATAAAAAACACCAAAACTATTACCAATTTTAGTAAAAAAAATATATTTACAATATATATTGACAATAAATATGATTGACACAATTTCAACAATATAATAAATAATTTTTTTTTATTTTTTTATTGTGTTTTAAAGATTGATACATCAATTTGTTCTAAATAAATTTCTTTGGATAGTCAATAAAAGAAAAGATACAAAATAACTGTTTTTGAATCATTTTTGAAGAGGAAAATATTTGACAACATTGGTGTGTGTTCTGTTCATCGGATGCTGGGCTCCAGGGCCTTCCAAACAGGTCTGGTCGTGACCCATTTAGGGTACTGTAGCGCCTGCCTGATCCACTCGCCTGGGCCTCATAGGGTAGGGTACCCCTACAAGGAAAAAGATCAATAGGTCTACACAAGTATAAATACGCCAGAACCCTCACAAATCAAGGTACGCACGATCAGTTAAACTCTAACGTTCTCCAGATATTACGGAGGTTCCTGACTTGACCTTCGGAGGGTTCTAGGCCGGCACCACACCGGTGCTCCCTTCCAAGTCTTCTCTGGTTGTTCTGTAGGTTCCTATCGTGCGCCGTTCGGGACCGTGCAGCTCACTGGTGAAGTTCGGCATCATCAGTTGGCGCCGTCTGTGGGAATCGCTAGGACGATCAAACGTTGTCCTATTCCTAAGACAAAGAGTTGCATGGTGTTCACGAGGTCGATGGCAACGACTAACAACCCAGGCGACGAACCTCGCTCGACCGCATTGGAAAGACAAGTCCAAACGCTAGCAGCAGCGGTCGAACGCCTGACCAAACGGAATCATGATCTGGAAGAGCAGCTACGACGGAGGGATGAGCCCCCCCGGGTTCAAGAGGAAGGAACAAGCGTAGAAAGGAGGGATGACGAGGCCCCAGAGGGAAGTAACGCGCCCAGCAGGCAGGAAAGGCGGGATACTAACCTGACGACCCCTTCTGAAACACTGCCACCCCACGTCGCCGCAGAAATGCAGGAGATGCGGGAACAGATGGCCGTGATGATGAACGCCCTCAGAGGACGGGTGTCCAGCGACCTCGACGACCTGGTCCAGCGGACCGATTCACCCTTCACGGCGCATGTCACTTCGTGCCCTCTACCCCCAAAGTTCCGAATGCCTACGTTGGAGAGCTATGACGGAACCAAGGACCCCTTGGATCACTTGGAGTCCTTTAAGACCCTAATGCACCTACAAGGAGTGCCAGACGAGATCATGTGCAGGGCCTTCCCCACTACGTTGAAGGGATCCGCGAGGGTTTGGTACAGCAGGCTAACACCAAACTCGATTAGTGCCTTTAAGGAGTTAGGCGCCCAATTTGTATCGCATTTTATAGGAGGCCACCGGTATAAGAAGTCCACAGCGTGCTTGATGAGTATCAGGCAGAGGGAAGACGAGACGTTGAGATCCTACATAGCACGGTTCAACAAAGAGGCTCTCTCTATAGACGAAGCGGACGACAGGATACAAGTAGCGGCCTTTACCAACGGGCTGCGAAAGGGCAAGTTCCTTTTCTCCTTATACAAGAATGATCCGAAAACAATGTCCGAAGTACTCTACAGGGCAACGAAGTACATGAACGCAGAAGACGGGCTGATAGCGCGAGACGGTAAGCTTAAGAAAAGGGAGAGATTGGAAGAAAAACGACATGATGGAGGACGAAAGAAGGCTAGAACGGATGAAAGAAGGGATGATAGACGACCGAGGCCACCCATGGGGAGATTTGCCAGCTTCACCCTTCTGACGGCCCCGATCGATCAAGTATTAATGCAGATAAGAGACGAGGAAGCCCTGACGTACCCTGGGAAGTTGAAGGGGAATCCCGACAGGAGATCAAGAAGCAAGTATTGTCGCTTCCATCGCGACCACGGCCACGACACGTCGGAGTGCTATGACTTGAAGCAACAGATTGAGGCGCTCATCAGGCAAGGGAGGCTACAGAGGTTTGTCAGCAGGGAAGGGACGAATCCGCCGCAGGGCCAGCCCCCTTCTCGAGAGCCTGAACGCCCAAGACCGCCCATTGGGGACATAAGAATGATCGTGGGCGGTACCCCCGGACCGTCAAAAAGGGCTCGCAAAGCCTACCTACGGATGGTGCAGAGCGTACAGATGACGGGCATAACCCCGAAGTCCGCACGGGTGGAAGTGCCTACCTTTGGTTTTTCCGAGGAGGATGCCCGACGCCTTCACCATCCACATGACGACGCCCTCGTAGTCAGCATACGAGCTGGGGAGTACAACCTACATCGGGTACTCATTGATAATGGAAGTTCAGCGGACATACTCTACTACCCTGCGTTCCAACAGATGAGGCTGGATAGAGACCAGCTTGTCCCGACCAATTACCCCCTTGTCGGGTTCGGGGGTACGAGAGTCTATCCCCTTGGCACCGTCACCTTGACTGTAACGGTGGGGGATTACCCACAGCAAGTCACCAAGGACGTGGTCTTCTTGGTGGTAGATTGTTCGTCCGCCTACAACGCGATCCTAGGGCGACCTACCCTCAACGCATGGAAAGCCGCGACATCGACTTACCACTTGATGGTTAAATTCCCCACCGGATATGGGGTCGGAGAGCTCCGTGGAAACCAAGCGGCGGCGAGAGAATGCTATCTCGCCATGATAAAGATGGATGACCACTTGCAAGCACTGAATGTCGAGGGACAGCGAGTCACAGCTGAAGCAGTCGAAGAACTGGAAGAAGTGGTACTTGACGGCACGAGGCCTAGCCGGACCACTAGGATCGGCACGACGACTAGCCCCTCGTTGCGGCAAAGCCTAACCACCTTCTTGAGGGAGAATCAAGATGTATTCGCCTGGAGTCATGAGGACATGCCGGGGATCGATCCGACCGTTATAGTACATAGGCTGAGTGTATCACCATCATTCCCTCCAGTCCGACAAAAGAAACGAGTGTTCGCTCCAGAGAGAGACCAGGCCATTGCCGAAGAAGTCCAAAAGTTGAAGGAGGCGGGTTTTATACGAGAGGTGCACTATCCAGACTGGCTTGCAAACGTGGTCATGGTCAAGAAGGCGAATGGGAAGTGGCGGATGTGCGTCGACTTTACGGACCTAAATAAGGCCTGCCCGAAGGATAGTTATCCCCTGCCGCATATTGACGCGCTCGTGGACTCGACTGCAGGACATGAAATATTGAGTTTCACGGACGCTTACTCCGGCTACAATCAAATCAAACTCGACGAGGAGGATCAGGAGAAAACGTCGTTCGTCACTAGTCAAGGGCTTTTTTGCTACAAGGTAATGCCCTTTGGCCTCAAGAATGCTGGAGCCACGTACCAGAGATTGATGAACAAGATGTTCGCACACCAGATTGGGAGGAATGTGCAAGTCTATGTGGACGACATGCTGGTGAAGAGCGCCCGAGAGAACAACCATCTGAGCGACTTGCAAGAAACCTTTGACACCCTGCGGTCATACAACATGAAGCTGAACCCCAGCAAATGCGCGTTCGGGGTGACGGCGGGGAAATTCTTGGGTTTCATGGTGTCTCAAAGGGGCATTGAGGTCAACCCTGAGAAGGTCAGGGCGATAGTAGAACTGGTTCCCCCGAGGACGGTGAAGGAGGTCCAAAGCTTGAATGGCAAGATAGCTGCCCTGAACAGGTTCGTTTCAAGGGCAGCAGACAAGTGCCTACCATTCTTTCGGACATTGAAGAAATCGTTTGAATGGACGGACGCTTGCCAGAAAGCTTTCGACGATTTGAAGGCGTACCTCTCCTCTCCCCCACTGCTCAGCCCATCCAAGCAGGGTGAAGAGCTGATATTGTACATCGCCGTCTCCCCGGCGGCTGTCAGTGCGGCCCTTATTAGAGAAGAAGACAGGGTACAGAAGCCCGTCTACTTCACGAGCAAAGCGCTCAGGGGGGCGGAAGAGAGATACCCCCCAATGGAGAAATTGGCCTTCGCGTTGGTAACCGCGGCGCGAAAGCTAAAACCATACTTCCAAGCACACGTAATAAACGTGTTGACCGACCAGCCCCTGAGAAGGGCTATGAGTAGTCCAGAAGCTGCAGGGCGAGTGGCACTATGGACGATCGAGCTGAGTGAGTACGACATTCGGTATCAACCCCGCAACGCGGTGAAGGGACAAATACTAGCGGACTTCATTGCGGAATTCACAGTCGCAGCAGACCCGGGGGCAGGCGAGCTTCCCGTATGGACGGTTCACACGGATGGATCCTCTACCAAGCACGCAGGAGGAGTCGGTATGGTAATCCGCACACCAGAAGGGGATCAGATCAAGTGTATGATCCGTTTGTGCTTCTCAGCAACGAACAATGAGGCAGAGTACGAAGCTGTGATTGCAGGGCTGGACATCGCCACTGCAGCTGGAGCCGTAAGAATGGAGGTCTACTCCGACTCCCAAGTCATCATAAGCCAGATTAATGGCGATTACGAGTGCAGGAGTGAGAGAATGATGAAGTATCTCGACGAAGTAAAGAATCGAATGAGCAACCTCCAAGTCAGATTGATTCAAGTGCCTAGGGACGAAAACCAAGAGGCCGACCAGCTTGCCAAGGCGGCTTCAGCAGAGCCGATGGTCGCCCTCGACCAAGTACTATCCTTCACCCAAGAATCCCCAACAATAGACGGTACGACTGTGCAGGAGGTGAACGGTGAGCGGTGTTGGATGACCCCTATAGCTGCGTACTTGAAAGACGGCTTGCTTCCTGACGGTAAAGAGGCAGCTAGAAAATTAAGAGTCAAGGCGTCTCGATTCATCATAATGAAGGGTGTGCTCTACAAAAGGGGTTTCTCTCGACCCTATTTGAGATGCCTAACTCCCGAAGAGGCGGACTACGTCATGAGGGAAGTCCACGAGGGGATCTGCGGAAATCACTCTGGATCAAGGTCTTTGGTACACAAGCTCCTCAGGGCAGGGTACTACTGGCCAACGATGCAGAAGGACGCTGACATGTACGTCAGGTCTTGTGATAAGTGCCAACGCTTCGGCAACCTCATCGGGCGACCAACAGAGGAGCTCACGCCCATAACAGCCCCATGGCCGTTCGCGCAATGGGGACTCGACATCATGGGCCCCTTCCCGATTGCAGCAAAACAGCTGAAGTTCCTAGTGGTTGGTATCGACTACTTCACGAAGTGGGTGGAGGCTGAGGCTTTAGCAACCATCACAGAGAAAAAAGTCCGGAGTTTTGTATAGAGAAACATCATTTGCAGGTACGGCATACCGCGAGTCCTGGTATCGGACAATGGCAAACAGTTCGACAACGAAGCATTCAGGGATTTCTGTTCCCAGCTGGGGATAAAAAACCACTATTCGTCACCCGCACACCCACAAGCCAATGGACAGGTTGAGGTCACAAACTGATCCTTGCTTAAGATAATCAAAACTCGGCTTGAGGGGGCAAAGGGCATATGGCCGGACGAGTTACCAAGCGTCTTGTGGGCATACAGGACAACGGTGAGAACACCGACGGGAGAAACGCCGTTCCGTTTAGCATACGGATCAGATGCTGTCATACCAGCAGAAATAGGCCTCACAAGCTACCGCGTTGCAAGCCATGACGAGCACAGAAACGAGGAAACCATGCGCCTTCAGCTCGATCTAGTGGACGAAGTAAGAGCGGCTGCAGAGCAGAGAATAGCGCGGTACCAGGACCTTATGGCGAAGCACTACAACTCTAGAGTTAGACACAGAGACCTCCAGGTCGGAGATCTTGTCCTGAAGAAAGTGCTTGGCTCTACGAAGGATTCCACCCAAGGGAAGCTTGGACCGAACTGGGAGGGACCGTACAGGGTCATAGCATGGCACAGGAAGGGGACATACTACCTTGAAACCTTAGACGGAAAAAAGCTAAGCCACCCATGGAATACGGAGCACCTAAAGAGGTATTTCCAGTAGAAGGCGGCAAAATATTCATTATGTCTTCTTGTGATAATTGTAATCTTATTTCCTACGGGGCAGCCGGACGCCTAAAGGCGACTCTTTGTGTTTTTGTTTGAAATCCTATGTACCCATCGTAATGGCAGAAGTTTTTGCAGCGCCTCAACACTTCGCTTGCAGGATTTTAAATCTACTGAGCCCACAAGTGGCCGGATCATCATAAACATAAAATGATCTACCAAAACCACACAGTGGACGGACCATTTCAAAATGGCAATAATCTATAAGTCCATAAAGTGGACGGACCATCTAAACGATGGGTTAATCAACCAAGTCCATAAAGTGGACGGACCGTCTAAAAGATGGGATAATTTACAAAATGCACACAGTGGACGGACCATTTCAAAATGGCAATAATCTATAAGTCCATAAAGTGGACGGACCATCTAAACGATGGGTTAATCAACCAAGTCCATAAAGTGGACGGACCGTCTAAAAGATGGGATAATTTACAAAATCCACACAGTGGACGGACCATTTCAAAATGGCAATAATCTATAAGTCCATAAAGTGGACGGACCATCTAAACGATGGGTTAATCAACCAAGTCCATAAAGTGGACGGACCGTCTAAAAGATGGGATAATCTACAAAATCCACATAGTGGACGGACCATTTCAAAATGGCAATAATCTATGAGTCCATAAAGTGGACGGACCATCTAAACGACGGGTTAATCAACTAAGTCTATAAAGTGGACGGACCATCTGAAAGATGGGATGATCTACAAAATCCACACAGTGGACGGACAATTTAAAAGTGGACATCATCCATCGGTCCAAACAATGGACGGACCGTATAAACGACGGGAATAACCAACAAGTCCACGCATAGGACGGACCAAACAATGGACGGATAATCAACAACGTGGGCGCACGATCCCAAAACGTTCTACTGTCGGACGTCAATAGCGTGGACGGCGAATCTATTGGACAACCGGTTTAATTGCAAAGTCCGCAGGGTGGACGGATTAGTCTTGTAGCTCATTACGTTGACGGATCGTTGTTTACACAAGCAAAGTAATTAAAAGCATTCATAAGAATATGCGACGAGTGAATAAAAGCCTTGAATATATTAAAGCATACATGACGGGTGCAAAATTACACCAACAAGTTGTCCTCAAATTACAAATTGCTTCTAAAAGAGAAAAGAGAAAAACGACGGAAAGAAGGCAGGAGAATCACGGAACTTGGGGGGCATCGACTTGATCCCTGGCACCGTCGGGCTCTTGAGGAAGGGTGGTGTCGTCACCGTTTTGAGGGGCCTCATTGGGTGCCTCGCCAAAAAGCTCAGCCGTCCCCTCCGAGTCGACGGCGTGAGCTGGGGTCTGGCCTCCGGCATCGATGTTGATGTGATCAACACCAAGGTCTGGATACGACGCCTTCACTTGACGGATGCAGTCGTCGAACCCGTCGGCGAAGGAAGTACCGAGTTCCGTCAGCAATGCTTCTGAATCACGGTACTCCTGGACGGCTTCGGCCTTAGCCCGACGGATGTCTTCGTTTTTGGTTTTCACCAGTTCCCTCAAGAACTCCACCTCCTTCTCCGATGCACCAAGAGCCTCCTCCGTCAACTTGAGTTTTTGTTCGTGACGGATCCTCCAGAGCTTCATGTTGTCCAGCTCCTCCGTCAAGGCCTTGCCCTTGGACCGTGCCCGCTCCAGAGATTTCTCACTTTTCAGGCAACGGTCCATCAGGCCCTTAGCCATTAACACCGTCTACACCCAACAATAGCAGAAAGTTAGTTTGCATACACTGATTTGGCCCAAGTCAAAATGTACCTAGACGGACATATTACCTGGGTTAGGCTGAATAGAGCCGTCTCCCCCATTGCCTCCGTCGCATGGTTTCCCAGGTCCTCATAGTCTTCCTCCTTTATGATCGAGGTGACCTGGGCGAGAGCATACTGTGAGTCCTCCCGAAGGAGGACGGGAGCCTTTTCCTGGACGGTGGCAGGTTTGGTCATAAGACCCTTACCCTTGCCAAGGCCAACCTTGGGGGTAGGCTCGTTGCCCCCCTGGACGGCCGGAAGCCCCGTCACTAGCCTCGGCCTCTTCACCGGACGTTCCGTTCTCTCTGGCCCCTTCTTCTCTGGCCCCTTGGAGGGATGATCACCCCCGTTCTTCTTCTTATGGGCTGCCTGTTGCTTGATTAGAGCTCGTCTCTTAGCGTCGTCCATTTCTGCAAATGGTGAACGGTTAAGTCATATGACGGGCATAAAATCAGAAACAAAATCAAGACGGGTAAGAATTCTTACGCTTGCGTACTCCCTCGTCGTATTTAATGGCGGCAGCCGAAGGTTCTGGGCCGTCACAGTACCGATGGATAGTGTTGAGAGTGACGAGCTTGGCCCAGGTCCTCTCCGACAACTTGGTTTTCTGAAAGATGGACTCAAGGAAGCCAAACTGCTCAACGGTGATGTCCGTGCGTCTACGAGCTGCAAAGAGGAAGACGGTTAGGTAACCAAATGGCACGCAGGTGATACAAGACGGGCCCAGAATAAATCACATACCCGACGGGGGTACGATACCCCATGTCTTATCGACGGGTGAAAATTCCGGGTCGTCGCGACGACCCATCCACTCGTCCCCTTGTAGGAAGAAAAACCTGCTCTTCCAGTTACGGTTGGAGTCAGGGGTCTCGGACACCAACCTAAGCAACGGGCTCCTCGCCGCGAAGCTGTACATTCCTTTTGACTTGACAATCTCGTCCGGATGGTAACAATTGAAGAACTCCTCCATTGTTAACCGTCTTGTCCCTTTGGACATGACGCCATATAGGACTTCTACACTCAAGAACACCCTCCAGGCGTTTGGGGAAATTTGGGTGACGGACACACCCAGATACTGGAGAAGTTGACGGTGCAGGGCGCTTAGAGGAAAACGAAGGCCAGCCTTGAGCATTTGCTCGTACACGCCGACGTCCTCCAGTCCCTCGTAGTAGCACCTCTCGTTCTTAAAGGGTAGACGGACTGTTATTGAGTTTGGGATTTGGTACTTTTCCCTTAGAGTATTGAAGTGCGGCAGAGCGATGGTGGAAGTGAAGTAGTTCACCGTCCACTCGGGGGGCAGGATGAACTTCCTCAAGCCGTCCTCGCCAATAGCTGGCTGAACGGAGGGATCTATCACTTCTAGTTCCTCGCTTGAGTCAAATTCTGACCCGTCCTCTCCTCGCCCTTCATCTTCCGTAGAGGAAGGAGAGCTGGATGACGGTTCTCTGACATCGACGGAGGAACCCCGGTCACCCTGACCTGACGGGTAAGCCTCGTCATATCCTGCTCCCTCACGGACAAAAGATTGACCGCTGGAAGCTTCACTAGACATCTGACACCTACAAATGACGGAAAGGAAACCTAAGACTCTAGATCTACACTGACGACGGACTAACGTTCAAAAAGGAGAAAATGCAGGTCAGAAATGAACTTACAGGTAACGAGGTGACGGTGAAAAGTTGAAAGGATGGGTCGGCGGTAGAGATATGCGACGGTAATCACAGAGATGACGGATGCTCTCTAGTCAGTGAAAATTTCTCCAAAGAGCGCAAATGACATGAGCAAAAGATGAATATATAGGGGTAGCGACACGACTCACGAAGAGACGCCTCGATCTTAGTTAGCTACCAATCGAGGGTCGCCGCGTGTCCCCAGGCATTTATGCCTGTTCCAGCATGACGGTTCACCAACGCCAAGATCGCGACGGATGTAAGGGGACAGACGTATGCTCGCCATATGTCCGTCATGGATAAAGGTGAGCCGATGTTACCGACGGGCCGACTAGCTTATTCCATGGACCCGTCACGTGGGATGACGGATTCATGGAATAGGGGGCAGCTGAAGAGGAAAATATTTGACAACATTGGTGTGTGTTCTGTTCATCGGATGCTGGGCTCCAGGGCCTTCCAAACAGGTCTGGTCGCGGCCCATTTAGGGTACTGTAGCGCCTGCCTGATCCACTCGCCTGGGCCTCATAGGGTAGGGTACCCCTACAAGGAAAAAGATCAATAGGTCTACACAAGTATAAATACGCCAGAACCCTCACAAATCAAGGTACGCACGATCAGTTAAACTCTAACGTTCTCCAGATATTACGGAGGTTCCTGACTTGACCTTCGGAGGGTTCTAGGCCGGCACCACACCGGTGCTCCCTTCCAGGTCTTCTCTGGTTGTTATGTAGGTTCCTATCGTGCGCCGTTCGGGACCGTGCAGCTCACTGGTGAAGTTCGGCATCATCAATTTTTATTTATCTTTTGAAAAACTATATATTGTAACTAGGTTTTCCATAATTCACCAATGGAGTAAAAGTCATCTTTATCATCTAATTATGTGGGGGGATGCTCCACCTAGTGCAACTACTGGCCAGTGAATTCGTCCATCACAGCATCAAAAGTACGTAGCGCATCAAGGGGGAGTGATGGGTTCCACTTGACTGCTTCCCCTTCTAATGGCTTTTGGTAAAGATGGATCAATAACCCAAATTAGGAATCAAGGCCTCAAAAACCCCATAGAAGGACAGCAAGTGATGATACGGATCACCAACCCCATTATATTTACTAAATTACAGTATCTCGAACTTTTTCAATTAGCAGAGCTACAAATGTTGGCAAAATCCTTAAATCTCAGCTTTCTCCCGTATTGGTCTACTCTACTACAGCTTATATCATTGCCTCAATTTCCAATCCATCTTTTCGAGAGGCTTCTCTATGAGAACCACAGAGCGATCATAGTAAAACTTTTCAAAAGGAGATTCATATACAAATTGCTTTTGAGGCTTCTCATATTGCCCATTCATAATTTGTTACTTAACAAAAATTTAAAAAAAAAAAAAAAGAGTAATATTATTGAATTACAACATTCTTGATGTACATAGTCACAGATAAATAATTTCAAAATAGTTAAAGAACATTTGATCTCATTCCCTGGCCTAAGTGACGTTATGAGTATAGCTATCATCTCCTCAAATTTATTTAACTTAACCATGAACTCAATAATAGTCAACGCATCCCAATTTTCTAAATTCAATAAACAATTTCTTTAGCCAAAAAAAAAAAAAATCAATAAACAATTGCAGGAGCAAGCTAAGAAACAAGGTCTTCCACACATTTCCTATATATGTTGTTGATGCAACCTCTTTGTTGTGTTCTCTAAGTGATGCCTAAACAACCTTTACAGACGTATGGCCTTGATAATGATTGTAGCTGTATGGTATTAAATTAACCAATGCTTAAAAAATAAATTAATTGATTAAAGAAATAAAGAAAGGTAAGCAGCTCAATAAAAATTGTGCTTCCAAATTCCAATATACTCTTACGGAAGCTAATAATTTTACTTATTTATGATGTATGTATGGATTAGTGGCGTTGTGTTTTGTAATGTGTGAGGTGGGCAATGCACGCGCAAGGCAACGAGAGTAGAGCAAAGGAAATAGGATAAGACAGAAAATCGAACAGGGCCGTTATTTCCAACCTTTTTATGCTAGCATAAGCAACCGCCACTTCTATTACTACATAATAATGCTCGACGTAACTTCATCTCCTCCACGTGGATTGTACCCACACCGTTAATTTTCCCCCAAGTCCCCTCACGCAATTACTGTCAAATGTCAGTCACTCCTTCCTCCTATCTCACTCTTCACTCATGCCTGATAGTTTGTACCATACCCAAAATATTAGATCAATATGAATTTTTTAAATTAAAATAAAAAATCATAATTATAAATAAATAAATAAATAATTGTATATAAGCTTACAAATTAATAGTTTAATTTTTAAATATAGCACAAAGTACATTTTGCACTTGGATAAGTAAAAAGCTTACTCATTAAAAAGTTGACAAAGATCTAATTGTCATATAGGAAAAATTAAGACTTTAATAATCAAATAAATAAATCCATGCCTTTAAATTGGCTTTCTTTAATCTGTTAAAAATCATCTAAAAGTATAAATATACCCATAAAATTTGATGCTTTAAAAATTATACAAAATAAATAAGATATAGTCAAAAAATTAATCCATAGACTTATTTATCATATTAGTTTATAAAAAAATTAATAATAAATTTATTTTTTTAAAATAAAGAAGTAATGTCTTAGTCTTTAGTCTTTCAAATTTACTTCACGTCTCAAACTAACGAACTTATTATCTAAATACTTTATGAAGTTAAAAGATAAATTATAATAATAACTTCAAATAATTTTTTTTTTTTTTTTGAGAATCAACTTCAAATAAAATATTGGCAAAAAATTTAATCAAGGTTTTGTAAACTTTTAATGAAAAAGTGATAGTAACTCCTAACAATTATTTGTTTATTTATCTTATCTTATCCACTTAGGATTGGGAATGAAATGAATCCCCAAAGTAAGCAAAAAGAAAATACAAAGGGCAAATACCCCCAAAAGAAACGGCTCCACCACTATATGTGTATTTTTCTCACCAAACTTCCAGCCCTCTCTCTCTCTTTGTCAAACTTTTTTGGTCCCCCTCTCTCTCTCTCTCTCTCTCTCTCTCTTGTCTCTACTCTCTTCCACCTTTGCGTACCAGTGAAGCCTTTTTATAACTTGCCCCCACACCCACTCTCCTCCACATTTCCACGAAATGAACAAATATCAATATTCCCAGACTCCATTTCTTCTTCTCCTTTTTCATTTTCTTACTACTATTCATTTTGAGCATCCATACGAAAACTAGTAAAGTAAAAATAGAGATATGTCAGGCGCTTATAGTAACGTGAGGGTGCCGGAGGACTTGCCGTTTACGGATCAGGTAACGGAGTTTATGAAGGCGGCGGCGGAGATTACGGTGGCGTTAGCAAAAGGGTGCAGGGATATAGTGAGACAGAGTGTAGTCAGAGAAGACTCCTACATTGCTAGAAAGTTGGGAAAGGGTTCTTACTTGTGGCGGAACATTGGTGAGCCTTTTTGTGAGAGACTTGGTCACAATCTTAGGTTCTTCAATCAGTTCCTGCCTGAAGATAAGAACCCCTTGCACTCTTGGCTAGTCATCTTCTTTGTCTCTCTCATTGCTTTTTCAGGTACTTCAGTTTCTAATGCTTTTGTTTTTGTTTTAATTTTGGATCTTAGAAAGTGGAATTTTTTTTGGAACAAAAGAACTTGGGTTTAATCTTTGTTTGGGATTAAGGAATGTTTGGATTTTTTTTTTTTTTTTGTTTGTTTGATGATGATTGATAGATTTTGATTGGCTTCAAATCCTATCCTATTTTGTAATATGTAGTTTCATGATGTCTTGTTATAATACTTTCCTAGTATGTTGTATGGGATTCTAATTGCAACTCAAATCCTTTCCTTCTTTGTCTCAAATTTATAGAAAATCTGTTATACATATGACAAAACTTAGATACATTTACTTAGGTGCTATACCTTAAGTTCCCCAATAAAATTGAACCATGTGGCTTATTGGCCCATGCACTTCCTTGCTTATAGTTAGTTAGTTACAGCTCCCAAGGCCATATAATTGAATTTAATCCAGGAACATAAGATACAAAACCTAATGATTAGTATTTGTAATTGTGAGTTCATTTAGAGTATAGCTTTTGTTATGTATGTTCCTGAGATGCTTGTATGTTTTTGTATATGTCTTCTAGACTCTAGTAATTTCTGACATGGTTAGTTAATTTGCAGCCTTGAAAATTAATACCGAACAGGATACCTCCCCCATCCCGTTGATAAAGAAAGTGTACCTACATCCTCCTAGTGCTAAGCTCATAGTGCTTCCAGATGGTAGATACTTGGCATACAAGGAGCAAGGTGTTTCGGCTGAAAGAGCTAGATTTTCTATGATTGCTCCACATACTTTCCTTTCCTCCAGGCTCGCAGGTTGTACAATGGCAGCAATGAAAGAATACAGTTTGACAGTTGATTTGAGTAACATTTGGTGTTAGTGTATAATCAGCCACATGTTTTGATTTTTTTTTTTGATTCTGTATTGTCTTTTTTATTAGGAATACCTGGGCTTAAGGCTTCACTGCTGGAAGAGTTTGGCATTCGCTTGATAACGTACGATCTTCCGGGTTTTGGTGAGAGTGATCCTCATCCGAAAAGAAATCTTGAGTCATCAGCGATGGACATGTTACTCTTAGCAAATGCTGTTGGTGTCAATGACAAGTTTTGGGTTGTGGGATACTCAAGTGGAAGCATGCATGCTTGGGCTGCACTCAGATACATTCCTGATAGACTTGCAGGTATTTACCATCCAAAATCTGTTTTGTTCAGCTTAGCTTGGCTAGAATGTGGAACGTCAATAATACATGGCCCTCTCTTTGAATGAAATAAAATCATAATAAATACCGTTTAATTGGTTTTTATGAAGGAAATATGTATTTGTCCCTTTCTGGAGTTTTGAGTTTCCTGAATGCTAGATCTTTTGGTCATGGTTACCTTTCCCTGTGAAATGTAATGACACTAGTCACACTATATAGATATAGATTTGCTTTTCCTCATGCAGAATAAATGTGGTGGAAATCACTTTTTTAAATTTATTTTATTTTTATAAGGTTCTCCTCAGTTGGTAAAGGACTTGATCAAAGAAATTTCCACAACCCCCCTTCCCCCCAAAATAAAGAGGCTAAAATATTTGCATAAGACAAGTTTTAGTTGCCATCAATTAAGCTTAGATATTATATTATTACTTTTTAAAGGAAAAATAAAAAGTTGTTCTGTTATATAAGTTGTGGGCCAAAATTGCGCATGTAGTCAATAGATTTGAACTTAATTGAAAGCTTTGCATGAATAGTGCAGTGGCTAGGAAAAAATTAATTAAGTCCGACAGAGGAGGTGACAGTATGCACTAATCCTAGGCTGTAACTACATTTAGCATGGTAAAGTAAAAAAATCTAAATGTGCTGTGTGGTTGAAGCCACTTTTTATTGATTTGATATTCTTGATACTGGTGACATAGCCCCAAAGTCTGCTGCTGTTGATGGAAGTGAACTAGTAAACTGTCAACAAAAAAAAAAAAAAGGAGGCAAGTTGTTGGTTTAACTTTGGTAATCAATGTTAATATAAACAAGTCTTGACATATTAGGAATTAAGATGCATTACTTAATAGGTATGTTGTTGATATCAATTTCTTTTATTGGTAAGTAATGTGGGCACCTGGTGGTGGGTCATGGGTAGCCCTTGAACCCACAACTCCTCCAAGGGGAGGAAGTGCAATTCTAGCTAGAGCTCATTCATGAAATTGAATCTTTTAAATAATCTAAATTCATCAAGAGGATAGAATAGTTTATAACACGACCATGATCCAGAACTTATGATTGAGGAAATGAATAGTTTTTCCTGTATTATAACAGGTGCAGCCATGTTTGCTCCAATGGTTAATCCATATGATACAATCATGACAAAGGAAGAGAGACATGGAACTTGGGAGAAGTGGACTCGAAAGAGGAAATTTATGTACATTTTAGCTCGGAGGTTTCCTAGATTTCTCGCTTACTTCTACCATCGAAGCTTCTTGTCTGGAAAGCATGGTCAGATTGATAAGTGGCTTTCATTGTCACTGGGAAAGAGGGTGAGCCATTTTATCATCAATAATTTCTTTTAGATTAATTTATCTACAAATTTGACCCTTGTACCATCACTACTCTTTGATGTCTTCTGATAGTTGCTGATGTATTTTATTTTTCCCTTCCCGTCTTTCTTCTTGTCTCCAGTAAGGCACTTTTGCAATTTCAGTTGAAACACATTACTCTCAAATATTGGAAGGAGAGTTATACACAGCTGTGAAATCTTGGCTGACATGTCCTTTTATATGCCAGTAGCCTCTATGCTGTTTGTATAGATGAGTAAGAACAATCCCTTGTATAGTGGAGCATAGACAGGGTGGAAAATTTCCTTCTGGGGTATTCAGAAAGCCTGTATTTATGGTGTGTTCTATCCTTGTGGGAATAGGAAAGGGGGGTTTGGGGGGGGGGGGGGGGGGGTGTGCGCGTGTGTGAAGATACATGGATAGTGCTGGTGATGTATGTAGATTACACAGTAGTTCTTGTAGGCTATATGGTAAAAGAGGATTGATGCTGCTGTTTCCATTTAAAACTGGAGAAAAGCATTGTTGCAAGACATTTGGTATAATACGTAGTTGAATTAGCTCCCAGTTCTGAGGCTTTTACTTTCTGGTTCTTTTAGATAAGCCTATTTAGCCGCTTGTTTACTTGTATGTGTCATTATTGAAGACATTTCTTATCTTTCTAGGACAGAGCATTGATGGAGGACCCAATTTATGAAGAATTCTGGCAAAGGGATGTGGAAGAATCAATCAGGCAGGGAAATGCAAAACCCTTTGTGGAGGAAGCTGCATTACAGGTCTCAAATTGGGGTTTCAGCCTTGCAGACCTTAAATTACGGAAGAAAGAAAGAGGGAAAGGCTTGCTCAATTGGCTCAAGTCTATGCTCACTGAAGCTAAAGAGGAATATACAGGCTTCCTTGGCCCAATACACTTATGGCAGGTTAATGGCATATCCATTTGCTTAATGTTTGTTTTGATTGAATAATGTTTTATTCTCTGGCATTCCATGGATACATGGACATCATCAGCTTAAAGTAGTCTGATTATTAATTCTGATGGACTTCTTTTCCGCAGAGACATTTGGATTAATGTTGTTAATGTTTAATAAGATGATGAGACAACAAGAAGATCAGTTATAAACTCACAGAACTTTGAATAGATGTTTACTTACTACTTCGAGGTATAGTATTTGCTATCAACACTAACTTTTTGATATCCTTTTTACAGGGGATGGATGATAGGGTGGTGCCGCCATCCATGACTGATTTTGTGCACCGGGTTCTACCAGGAGCTGCGGTACATAAGCTCCCATATGAGGGCCATTTTACCTACGTCTACTTTTGTGACGAATGTCATAGGCAGATATTCACTACACTTTTTGGAACCCCACAAGGCCCACTCAATACTATAGCAATAGATCAAGCTCTGGTAGAAGGTGATTCCAAAGAGCAGGAAGAGACTGAAAAGCTGGAAGAGGTAACACTTGGCGATCCTGCCAAAAAGAGTTAATATTGAGTGATTCTATCATTTTTCTAGTCTACGTTAGAACTTAGGGCTTGTTTGGATGAAGGCGGGAAGGAGGGGGAGTGGATTGAAGTAAAGTAGAGTTGGCTGAAAATAAGTTAATTTTGTGTAAAATCTACTCTACTCTTCCTCCTTCCTCCCTCAATCCAAACGGACCATTATAAAGTATATACGTATACCATAGGATTGCTCTATTGCTCATGGAGCCAAAAGATAAAAATGAGAAAGTTAAAAAAGTATATCAGCTCTTATGTTTTTGAGTTCAAGGTGGTTCTGAGGGCATTTGATGTGTGAGGTAACTTTTAGACATGTTTGACACCACAAAAGGAATACAAGAAAATAAAATTTTCTGATTCTCAACTGTAGGTCAGAATCTCCTTCTGATTTGCACCTTGTTGGATTGAAAAGGCAAAATGGGCCTTATTATTATTATTATTATTATTTAATAGCCTGTTTCTTAGATTTAAATTATGCGATTAGCAACCCTAAGATAATCTATAATGCCAGCACTTGCGGCTCACAAAGGCTTGCATTTTCTGCCAGCCACGATTTTAGTCCGGTAAAAGACTCAGTTTACATATCATTAGTCAAAGCTTACCAATAGATAGCTCCGCTTTTCATTGGAGGACCAGATCTTCCATCAAATTTACATCTTCTATATGAACATACCAAAACCATATTTGTTAAAATCCTGTTGAGAACTGGATCTTTGTTGGATATTGAAGGCACAAGAGGCTAAAAATTTTAGATGGGTTCCTCATAATATATTTGCATTTACTTGTTACATTTTTTTTTTTTTTTTTGGAAAAAAGACTTGAGATCCTTCGTTACCAAATTACCTATATCTAGAGAAACAGGAAGCCCTGAATGGCCTAGGTTTTTTTTTTTTTTTTTTCCTGAATGCCCTGAATGGCCTAGTTGATCCCATATATTGTACACTAAATAATTTCACATTAATTGGGGCAAAAAAAAAAAATGGAGCAAGGAAAAGGCTAACAAACATAGACAACCAGAGCAGATGAGGTCTCTGGCAAAGGTAAAATACAAAAAATGTGCAAAACAAACTGTTATCAATAAGCAAAGCCTAGGATCAAACCGTCATGTTCCTCTGCAGTTGAGGACCGTTTCTTTCATTAACTCGCACAAACATGATAAATCTGTCTCTAGGATTATATACTCCACGCGGCACATTAACTTTTCCACGAGCAATAACAACCCTATGCAAAGCTGCACCTTGATCAAAATCTTCATCAGCCTCTGTCCGACTCCCACAACCTGAGACCTCAGATTTCACTAGCCATGTTAGATCACAAACTCCAACTTTGTATAAAATTATAATTGCCATTGAAACGATAAGCTGTGTAATCCAAGGAGCCGTGGCAATAATTGCACCGGATATAGCAAAAACTTTGATGTAGGTAAGTGCTTGTGTGTTGGCAGTGGCAAGGCGGAAGAGGACAATGCCAACGATAGTGAGCCAAAGGGAGTGGATGAGAATTGACCGGAATAGAATTCCTTGGTCGCTGGAATTGTTGGGCTGCATTTTACTTTAAAGGGTTGAACTTGGAGGACATGATGGTCACGTGTATTTATGCTGGGATTATGTGAATTGTGAAGCAATAGGGAATGTTTTGAGTTCAAAAGTTTGTTCCGTTTGGTGAGAAATTCTATTTAGTTGCAAACTTCCATGTCACTTCTTCTTTCGGTCCGGTACTGTTTGAATTATTTGCTTATCTATCTCTTTTGGAGGAAAACGGAAAACCAAGCTTTCCCCGGTTGTCAAGATTTTTACCCTTACCCCAAGTAAATAAGAGGAAGTAAAAAGTAACACAATTAATAGCAGAAATCAATTTTATTAAACACCGTTATTCATTAATTATTTATACACGACTTTTTTTTGCTTATCCCAGGTGGGTAGCAATTGCTCCAACTGTGTGACTGTGTCTAAGATAAATGCTTCTGCTGCGCACAGCTGCCATATTTGATATATCTAGCCGAGTGAAGCCCAAGATCAAGGGAGGTGATACGGCCCTGTCACCTTTAACAATTCTCTACTATCTCATCATACATGTTCCAAGCTTCATTTGATTGCCACTCGCCAGTCCTTTGACAAGCCTGAAAACTTTGCCATGTATGCATCCTCATCATACTGGGGGGCCATATATGTATCACAGAATAGCTTAGTGAATCTTTTGCCTTCTGCAACAAAAGAGTTTCCAGGAACTCTAATTTAAGAATTTGTCCAGGCCAACATAACCCCTTTCCTTTCGTCTCAACTGCAAGCATATGGGCTACATTCATGTTTGGGGAAGGAGATTAGAATCCAAGTTCTCCTTCATCGGAGAATTGGATAATACCGCAAAGTCACAAGCCTCTTGGCAATTCCCTTCCTTTCCCAACTATCGAAGTGCTGAATATTAGAACACATGCCCATTGCTCCATCCTCTAAAACAGCCCTTTCCCTTCCAAAAAAAAAGCCCCCGTCTGCTTCAAATATCAAATGGCATGGTGAAACTCGAAATTTCTGGGGTTGCACCTCTTTTAACCATCACGTTCAGCAGGCTCTTTGCTTCCTCAAACCGATTCAGCTGACATAACCCACTCACTATCTTGTCACACACAGTTAAATCAGTAGCAAATCCTTTCTTCTCCATCAGAACTTGCACCTCAAAAGCTTCAGCGACCATCCCTTTATTGCAAAAACCATCAATTAACATACTAAACATAACATTTTCTGGTTCCATTCCTTTACTCTGCATCATATTCACATATGCCATTGCCAGCCCCATTTCTCCAGCCTTGCAAAGACCACTTATAAGTGCACAATACGTATCAGTGTTAGGAAAAACACTTCTATCAGTCATTTCACCAAACATCGACATTGCACTGTCCATAGACCCCAATCTACAATACCTAACAATAATCAAATTGTACAAATGAGTATCCACTTTCAAACCTTTATCATGCATCTCCAAAACCAACTTGTTTGCTTCATCGACCTTGCCAGAACTCGTGAACCCATCAATCAAAACTTTATATGTATGGTCATTGAATGCCACTCTTTCCTTTTTCATCAAAAGCAAAACCAAATCCAACTCCTCAAAATTCCATCTCTTGGCACAAGCATTCACCATTACATTGAATGTAACAATATTGGGCTTAATTCCTCTACCAATCATCTCTTCCACTAACTCCCTACCCCTCTTGACCTCTCCACTCCAACACAACCCATCCACCACCACTGTCAAAGAATACACAGAAACCTCAATACCTGATTCAACCATTCGATAAAAGAAGTCTAAAACCAATTGCAAAAGATCACAACTTTTAAGTGCAAGCAAATGAACAGTACAAGTCCTCTCATCAATCTCAATTCCATTATTCTTCATATAATCAAAATCTTGAGAAACTAAATCGAACAATTTACAATCCGAATAAACCTTAAGCATAGAATTGAAAATTTTGGCTATAACTTTTGGATCGTTGCAACAATTCACAACTGTAGAGGCAATAACAGAAAATGGGTACCTGAAATTTTGGCAAACCAAGTCAGATTTCATGGTTTTCTCAGCATCTGAGAACCTTCTTTCCCTAATAAGCCTGCAAATTAAGGTCAAGTGGGCTTGCAGGTCAGGTTTGAAGGACAAGAGAGATTGGTTGTGGAGGAGAAAATTGAAGAAACGTAAACATTTAGAGGATTTGAGTTCTGGGTCAGTGAGAACATGGAGCAGAGTGGTGGGGTTGAGATTGGAGAGGAAAGTGGTGGTTGTGGTGTTGAGTGGTTTGGAAGCTGAGGAGGGTTTTAGGGGTTTAGAGATAATTTTTGTTATTTCCTGGTAGGGTTTAGGGGTAGGGGAAAAGTTTGGACGGTGACTTCTTTTCACAGTTTTCAGGGTTTTGAGGAGGTTTTGGAGTGACATACTTAGAAATTAGAATTGATTATTGAAAGAAGGATCATTTTCAATTAGAACTCAGTTACAAGCAGCTCAGTCCTAACAAAATCCCATCCGTTTAACAAACTTAAGCATCTCTTTCTAGTTGTTTCAACGGGTTGCAGAGAGTGAGAACAAACCTGTGAAGACTGAATATTGAAGAAGATGAAGAAGAACATCGAAGATTCAAAGGCGAAGAACAAATTTCCTGGGTTGCTCTGATAACCGTTTCTGGAACTCCAGAAACTATAGGTGGCCTTTATTTTTGGGCCCATACGAGGTTTGAATTAAGTCCATCAACCTTAAGGTCCAATCAGCTTGTCCGTGCGGTATACGTGGCCGAAAGAAAGGGACCCTTATAACCGGTATGGGCCTGAATGCTTGAATAAAGCTTTAATAAAACAAGCTGAGCTCCTTTTTTTTAACCAAAAAATAAAAAATCGTAATAATCTAATTTAATTTTAATTAGATATGATAGTATTAGAGCATCAGCATTGGTTATTTCAATTCTGTCTTAATTTATCATTCCAAAAAGTCACTTTATCAATTATACAATACTATTTTTTAATACACCCAACATTCCAACTTTTTTTTTTATTCTACTCATTAAAATAATATATCTTCCAAATAAAATATTTTTTTTCTTTTTTATTTTTTCCCAATTTTATCCTTCACTCGCGTGTACCTTCCAGAATCCTCCATTACTTTACTTTTCGCCTTCTTCCAGACTCCTCCTTCATCATCCATATCAACAAAACTCCTCCACACAACTCTTCCATCATCCATATCAACCCAAATCAGTGAAACTGAAGAAAAAAAAAATTAAAAAAATTGCCAACCATCGATCTATGCCACGCCGATCTCACCACCCACCAATCTCCACCACCCCAATCTCACCACCCACCAATCTCACCATGCCGATCTCCACTGTTGTCAACACCCACACTGATCTCATCAAAACCCACGCCAATCTCCACCGTTGTCAAAACCCACGCCCACATCAGTCACAAACCCACCACCGCCAAAAACCCGCACAACTCACCGATCTCTACAGCTAGAAACCCAAATTACTCGCCGATCTCCAATGCCAAAAACCAAAAAAATACCCATAAATGAGAGATCGACTAAGAGAGAAAATTCTGAGATTAAAAGGACTTGAAGATGGGTGGGTGAATCAGTAGCGATGGCGAGAGAGAGAGGGGATGAGAGAGAAGAGAGAGGCTTGGTGTGAGAAAGAGTTCAGCGATGGAGAGAGAGATGAGAGACTGTGGAGAGAGAAAACTGATATTTACAAATAAAATATTAATATTTTTTTTACAATTGAGCTACAATGTGATTCTACATTTAGAATCACACTGTAGCACAATTGCAAATTTTTTTGCAATCCCAAAACTTTACAAATTATGCTAGAATGGGTAAAATGGGCTTGAATGACAAAATGAGCTTACATTTGCTATTTGCCCATTCCACTGCTTATGCTCTTACAAACACATGGAATCCATTTATTATATTGGACGATAAGATATTTTAGCCATCTGTTCAACAAATTACGTGTTTAAATATGACTTTGTGTGACATTTTTTTGAGAATATAAATTACATTCTTTAAGTTTGTCGATTATCATTTTTACTTTTAGAAGCCTTGTAAGTTGTAACTAAGGGCGGAGCTAAAAGGGGAGAGGGGCAATTGGCCCTAGATTCTTAAAATTTTCTTGTATATTAAGTCTAAAGAAGTTACTCACTGACATAGAGAAAAAACCAAAAAAAATGACTCCCACTTAAATGCAGGGCTAGCCCAAGGCTCTCACCAACAAAAAAAAAAAAAAAAAAAAAGAGGCTCCCATCCCATTGTAAAAAGCTCAAAATTTTATAAAAAATATAAATTTTTTCAAACTGTTGTGCACTTTTTATTATTAGTGTAAAGACACAAATCAAGCCTAGACCCAAGTACGTGACAAGGCTAACCCAAATAGCCTAAACAATAGAATTTGTAGAGTGTGGGCTTGAAGCCTAGACTTTTTAGGATGGTAGAAAGCAGTGACGTTGGGGCTAAGTCCACAGTTGGCATGCAACGAGCTGGTGGAGTAATTTTGGCTTTCCTCAGACGCGGGCCGAGGAGTCTCTGTCCTTGATTCCCTTGTGCTATTTGGGAGAAAAGTCTTCTTCTTGGCCAAAAAAAACGCCTCCCCTCCAATGGCCTCCCCCTTTCTATTTATGCTCTCCATTTTCTGTTCCTATTCATGGGGCCATAAATGCAGATCCCTTTCCCATCCAATATTTTCTTAGAAACTCTTTCCAATGGCCATAAGGCTGATCCCCGTCCCCTTAAGGGTCACTTCCCCATTAATGCGGCCAGGCGGGTAGATGAGAAGCTTTTAATGCAGTGATAGCAGCTTTATGCAGAACACTTCCCACTTGTTCTCCTCCTCGGCGTCCCGTTAAAGTGTAACATGGCTTGTTGAGCTCCAAGAGTTCTTCCCTAGGCGTCATACTGCACCTTTTGGTCCTTGCTTCCGTTATCCGAGAAGACCCTCTTCTCGGACCCTTCTCACTTGGCCAATGACCTAATCGGTGGGCCCCTGGACTCTTAAGTTAGGTGACCATATTCCCGCCTTGCAGCTCTTTGGTGGAGTCAACGTTCTTGGATCAGGCCCAAGACCCACATTAGTGTTTTGACATTTCTACCCCCACAATTAATGATATTAGGGATATAACAAATTGTATTATAGATTTACAAATTGACATGTTATCAATCACAAAAAAGTGTTTTAAATATTCATTAATTACATTATTGAAACTCATCAATTATTGTTATTGTCACATTATATTGTGAATATTTTGTAGTTCCTTTAGCATTTTCCTTTTTTTATTTCTAACATGGCTTTTTAAAAAAAAAATTGCAAATGTGTTAGATCATCAATGATGATTAATCTCCCCTAATAGTTTAAAACTTTAATATTTGTAAACTAATCTACTATAAAGCCACACATCAATTAATATCATAAATTATAAATTAGATTATAAATGTAATTAACTATGTATCATTATATATCCAAGATAAATTAGTTTTCTTTTTAAATTTTTTTCTTTTTTTTAAATTAAATTTTCTGTTATAATATTCAATTCTCTATATGCAATTAACCTTAGTTTTAGTTAGTATTATTCATTAAATTATGTATTTAATACATCAAATTAACATCAATTTGATTAATATTAAATAATTTTATTTAAATAATATTTATATATAAAATGTCTCACATAAATCTTTTGCCTTAAGCCCCAAATTAGGTTGGGCCGGCCTTGCTTAAATGAAAGTAACTATGACACAGGAAAAATAAAGGAATATATATATATATATATAATTCTTCTCAAACAGCAAACCATATCTCATTTTCACCCATTTCACTACCCTTATAAATGGTTTTTGTCTTGTCCCATGTTTTGCACCTATTTCACTTTTTTTTTTCTATCATTATTTTCACAAATTTTACCATTCATGAAACTTTTCACGGTATTTTATTGTTAAGTGATGTTAGAGATACTGAAAATTTTACTACTTATGTCTTACAAATTGGCATGTCACCAATCACAAAAAATCATTTCAAATATCTATTCATTATATTTTTTAAGTAGTACTAATCACATCTTTACCGCATCAATTTATAGACTTTTTGTTGTAGCTATGAATTGGTTATTTTTGTTTATTTATTTAATGAAATTAAATGTATACATATTTGTTTACAATTGTTTATTTATTTTGGTATTATTAGCTATTACTATTTTTTAGATTAATTTCACTTTAAACACTGTCTTTTAATTTTGCCCCCTAGACTAAATTCACGGCTCCACCAATGCTTGTAACTTAATTAGCACCTTCTGGCGTTTTTAAAATAAACGACTAACCTCTAGGGTTCAAATCCCCTTTCTCCAACTATCAAATTATGGGAAAAAATGATCACTTTCATCTCCAAGAGTTTGGCAGCTTAACTAACACATCCTAATTTTTCTAATGAAAACATCTTGGGTTTAGATCCAAAATTTTCCAACAAACATTTAATTTTTGTTATTTATTTAAGTTCACATTCTTTGCCACTTGTCACTATTAACCCTTCCATCCATAATTGCCCTTAACCATTAAAGTATAATTTTTTTAACCATTAAAGTATAATTTTTAATACTAACAAATTATTAGGATTTATTTTAAATAAAAATAAATGATAATTAACCAAATGTGTTTGATGGATAATAATAATTGACCAAAGGGTGCAAATTGAAAATTTTTTGTGTGACCTCAATTGGTCATTGGCACTTAGCAAGCAAAATTCCCAAAATAAAGAGTTTATTACAAAATTTTAATTTGAGTCTGTAATATGGGCCTAATTGGTTTGCAGACCTAGTTGGGCTATCCTAGTCAAAATTCACTAGCTCAGTCGAGATTAATGATGGGAGCACACATTGAAATTTTTTTTTTTCCTTTTTTGGAAGGGGTGGAGGGGGTTGAGATTGAAGATGATGACATAAATGACTTAGGTTTGGTATCATTCTTTATATGTTGTACCTTAAACTCTTTAATTGAATTCAACCATGTGATTACATTGGTCATAAAGAACAGAGTCGAATTTAGGCTAAGTTCCAGTTATATCATCTAATTTTGGCATTTTTCAATTCAATTATTATTTTTTTATTTTTTTATGTTTCTTAATTTCAATCATTCAACTTCCAATCATCTCCAAAATTCAGTCTTTCAAGCCAATCCATACCGTTAAGTGCATTAAAATGGCGTCGTTTCACCGAGAAAAGATTGGACGAAACTAGACAACCGAACTATGTTCAAAACAAATTAAAGCAAAAATAAAAAATCCTTAAGGGATTGAATCAACAGCATGTTAAGGTTTTAAAAAAAAAATTAAAATAATAATAATAAAGGGTATTTGAACTCTGTAATCTTGATGTCTCATTTAGAAATGTTTGGAAACATCAACCATTTGAGTTATATGACTCTTGGCAAAATATGCTGAAATTAAATGGTGTAATTTGGAGTTTAGCTTTGAATTTAATTGTTTTTAGGAGAATATGTGTCTTTTGCATTGCACTTCTTAATGCAATCACATAGTTTAATTTAATTGAGAAATTTAAAATGCAACACCTAAAGAATTGTACCTAAATATTACCTTGACTTTAAAATTCTAAAAAAAAGAAAAAAAAAGATAAAATTTAATTACAAAATTAATTGTAGTCTAAGACTTGGTCACATCCACATAGATGTGGCCAAGTTGTATAAACCTAAATTATATGTATGTTTATATAAGCACGAATAAATGATATGTAATCTTCTATTTTGATTTTTTGTGTGAGAATAATCCATATATAAGGATGTTATTTATAGTAACCCAAGAAAGATGCAGATAGATAGATGAAGACCAGCCGACCTTTACGTGAAAAAAAATAAAAAACACAATAATCTATGTGATTTTTTTTTTTTGGAGAAACAAAATCTATATGACTTAAGCATAAAATAATGTTATAGGCAAAATTGGTCACCGACAATTTGTAGGGTTTAGCTCAAAAGGGTTTTTATTTATAAGGTGATTAAGGACTAAGGAGGTAAGTAGGGCTTGCACTACAACTAAGGAGTGAAGTAGGGCTTCTAAGGTCCTTAATTTAATTTTCGTTTTAGGCCCTTAAATGCATTAAGCCGCCTTGGAATGAAAGACAAAATATATATACTTTCATAAACAAGAATTAATCCATATTACAAATAATCTCTATCACGATAAGAGCTCATGAGATCTTGAAGAGCTTTATAAAATTATGAAGCGTAGGAGGGAGAGGGAGAGGGAGAGGGAGAGGGAGAGGGAGAAGAGAGCTTATCAACAGCCTCTTAAAAAACGCAGGGTATGCATATATCAATATATTTATATCTGCTTATAAATTTTAAAAGGTATACGTGGCCATAGCTGTCTTATGCCTATTATTTTTGAAAAGAAAAAAGAACAGAAAGAATTCCTATATTTAAAGTGAAATTTCGTAGCTTGATTTTGTGATTGGTGGGTTAAAGGTGGTACCGTGGCTCTGTGTGTTACTGTGGAACGGAGAGGATAACCAAAAAAAAAAAGAAAAAAAAATTATAAAATAGAGGGAAAAAAAATTTAATTAAAGTAGAGAAATAAAATATTCGTTAAAATACTTGGCTAAAATTCTGGTGCTAAATTGCTATTTTTAGCACCAGAATATACAAAAATTGTCCTACATTGGTTCCATGAAATTTTTTTTCATTTAACATTAATTTTCTAAGAATATCATTAGTTGTCCTGTTGCAAAACAAACTGTAAAACTAGCATCTCGAGTTTTAAAAACTCGAGTTCCATAGTGTAACTCGAGTTTTTAAAACTCGAGACCCAATTCGTTTTTAAAACTCGAGACGTTCAATCAATTCGTTTTCTTTGTCAGATCGTTGAAGATCACGCAGCGTTCAATCAGATCGATCCACTTCGTCAGATCGTTCGTCTTCTCTGTACACCCAGCAATCGTTCCTGTTCAATCAGATTGTTTTCTTCGGCAGATTGTTCCGTCAGATCGTTCCTTCGTCGTTCTTCTTGTTCTTTAGGTGGGAGCCAAATATTTAGATCTCGAGTCTTAAAGACTCGAGATCTATGTGGCATTCCCTGTCCAGTTCATCCGGCACAAACTAACAAATCGAGTTTTGAAGACTCAAGTTTTGATATAGATCTCGAGTTTCTTAAACTCGAGATGCTAGTTTACTTATTCGTTTCAACCGCACGTTAACTTACTACATTGTAGACCTTCACACAGCTAGCCTGCAAATATCCCCTTGGTTCCATTCATTCGTCTTCCTCAACTAGCTGCTCACGCTCCCGCTCACCCAAGCTCTCTATTCGGTCAGCCATCTTTGTTCCTTCTCGCGGACCCAAGACCCATCTCTCTCCCAGTCACCCTCTCGCCAAGCCATCTTGCCCACAACGCAATCCCCTACCACGCCCAAACCTTGTTCCCAACGAACTCCACGTTCTTCGAACTCGACGGAGAGGAGCGAAATTGAAATTGAAATTGAAATTGAAATTTTCGCTGCTGCCACCGACTACGACGGCGTCGTTTTCGGTTGATGGTGGATTGTGGGTGATGCCGTGAGTGGGTTGGGTTTGAAGAGAGGGAGAAGTCGGAGAGATAGAGATGAAGAGGGAGAAAAAAATAATAATAATAAATAAGTGAATAGTAAGTTAAAATAGTGAATGCTCAAAACAACGGGGACACAAAACAAAGCAGGTTCTATCTAAATCTAATTCACGCTCTCTTTCTCTGGTGCTGTATGTATGTAACGTATCAGTATATCACTCTGTGATATCTATATTGTAGACATTGTCTCAGGCTTACACTAGCATTGAATGTCGGCACCTCAGAGGATTCTCTGCGCTCTCACACTAACTCTTCCTTCTTATTCATTCTTAACCTTCAAAAAATCCAGAACCCTCTTCTTCCTCAGCTTTCCTCCTCCATCTCCATCGTACATAACCCTAGCTCGCTCTCTCTCTTTCACCTCCTCTTTCTCTCACTTTCATCCAATCATGTCGCACATTCAGGTACCAACTCCACTTCATAGAAATTTCCACTGACTGCATTCTTTTTTTTTTTTTTTTCATTTTTGTTGCGAATGAATCGCTGATATTTTGACTCATTCGTTGATTTTGTTGAACTCTTCGCTATGTATGTGTTCGGTATTTTGATTAAGCTTCTTCGTTTGTATTTGTTGGTGATTTTCTTAATCTTATTGGTGGTGATCGATTGGCTGTATTTTGAATTCGCGTGATTCACTTTTTAAAGAGAAGATTGGATGCTTGATTTTTGTTTCATTTTGTTGAACTCTTCGCAAATGTATTATATATGTATTCGATATCTGATCGAGCTTCTTCATTTGTATTTGGTGATGATTCTCTTAGTCTCATTGTTAGGGATTGATTGGCTGTATTTTGAATTCATGTGATTCACTTTTTATAAAGAAGGTTGGATGCTTGATTGTTGTTTCATTTTGTTGAACTCTTTGCTATGTATGTGTTCGATATTTGATCGAGCTTCTTTGTTTGTATTTGGTGATGATTTTCTTAATCGTATTGTTCATGCTTGATTGGCTGTACTTTGAATTTGTGTGATTCACTTTGTACAAAGAAATTTGGAGTGCTTAATAGATTTTTCTAAAATTTTCTGGATTTTATATTTGATTTTGATATATATAGGTCTTTCTGGAATATGTGCATATTTTCTTGATGTTGTGTATTCTGATGTCAATTTTGGTGAAAATTTGTTTGTCACTGTATTATTTATAATGCTAATGGAAGAAATGAAGAATTGATCATTAATGGTAAAGTAACCTTAATGTGGTTCCCACTATGAGTGAGAAAATGCAATGGTATTAGTAATAATAATCAAATCAATTTGCTTAAGAAAACAATGGTGTCTCTAGGGTTGAATTTCTAAGCTTAACTGGCTAATTGAGGGAGAGATTTTGCTTTGCAGCGAAGAGGTGGGCATAGAGGTCAGAGTTGGAAAGAGAAGTCAAAAACTAGTATGTCGTCTTCAGCTACAAGCAGTGCTTCAGCAGTTGAAGCTGAAGCTGTTAGTAATAGAATTGGTGGGCTTGGCATCGCTGAAAACAGTGGGCAAGCAGCCACTCAAATAAGTAGTGCTGGTTTGAGCAAGTTATTCGGGGGTAATATGCTGGAAAATTTCACTGTGGATAACTCTACATACACGCATGCACAAGTAAGAGCTACGTTCTATCCCAAATTTGAAAATGAGAAGTCAGATCAAGAGGTACGATGTTATTCCCATTCCTGTCTTCCAGGTTGTCTCCCAAATGAATTTTCAGCAAATTTAATTTGGACCATGAATTTATCTAGCTTTCAAAATGTGGTTTCCAAATTATTGCTCTACTTGTTATTTTATAAATGCCTCTCTTGGTTGTGTTAACACTACTTTGCTCACATTTCTAATGTCTTCCTCTAACCTCCCGTCCTGCCCACTTGCTAAATTTCGTAGAATTGTGTGTCATCTTTAGCTAGTTGCCTCCTTGTGGATGATGGCCTCATCAGTTTGCTTACTAATTGCGTCTCATTTTTTTCTTTTTTTAGTTGGCAGTGTCACTGATTAATTATCTGTTTTCATATGTGCAGGTTAGGACAAGGATGATAGAGATGGTATCTGAAGGCTTGGCTACCTTGGAGGTATGGGTTTACAATTTTTTTTTTCCTGAAAAAGTTGTGTACTATTCTTTCCTTTGCTAGGTATTGAATTAATGAAGGATCTTCATCTTCTTCTTTTTTGCTTGAGTTTATAGGTTATTCAAGTACAACTTAATGATTTCCATTATATAATTTTCGCCATGTTGATTTATTAAAGGATTATGCTTTTTGTAGGTGTCACTTAAACATTCTGGGTCTCTTTTTATGTACGCTGGTCATGAGGGTGGAGCATATGCGAAAAACAGCTTCGGAAATGTGTATGGTTATTACATTTTCTTAATCTCTATATTTTTGTGTGTAACTTTACTTTAAAATCTACCCGTTTTATCAGGATTAATTATTCTAGGCCAGGCACATTCAATGCACCTTACCCAACCCATTCAGTGATAGCTCTTTTTGATTCTATGTCTTGTTTTTTTTTTTTTGGGTGGAGAAGAGATTCTATGTCTTGATCTAAAGAGCATGATATCTCTATTGCATTAGGAAATAACATGTGACATTGGGGATTTTAATTGCTCTTCTTTTTTGGAGTTCCTTGATCTTTGTAATTAATTCTGAATTTGTTTCGTGGTTCTTGTATGCTTCTGGTGTACTTGACCTTCATTGTTTTTTTTTTTTTTTTTTTTTTTTTTTTTTTTTTTTGCGCAATAAAATTCTTGTACTTGTAAAAAAATAAAGGTTTTCTGAACAGGGTTTTTCTTTTGCAGATACACTGCTGTAGGTGTTTTTGTTCTTGGACGGATTTTTCATGAGGCATGGGGAACTCAAGCATCAAAGAAGCAATCAGAGTTCAATGATTTTCTTGAGGTGATATGTTTTAGTTAATCTATGGATGATTGATGTGTGTTTGTGTTTGTGTTTGTGTAAAAGAAGGTTGACAGATAGTGACAGAGAGCGGGAAGGGGGAGGGTTACAAGATATTAGTCAAGCTGGGTAATGCATGAGTGGAAAAAAAAAGAGTTGCTTGAGATGGTTTGGTCATGTGCAGAGGAGGGCAATTAATGCATTAGTAAAGAAAGAGTGGGTTGATTCAAGTCAAGGGAATAGAAAAAAGGTAGATAAAGACTAACGTTAGTAGAAGTAGTAAAATATGACATGTTAATTGAGGAGGTGATAGAGTATGATTTTGGATAGGATAGAATAATGAAAAAACAATACATGTGGTTGACCCTAATTAGTCTATTGAGGATCTATACTCAACTCCAAAGTTTTGGGACTAAGGTTTGGTTGTTGTTGTTGTTGTTGTATGGCTTAAGATGGTAGTAGACCCCAAAATTTTGTGTGATATTGTAGATTCTTTGTACTCTTGATACTTTTAAGGGAATTTATGGGTACATAGCTAATAGACTCCATTGTCCCCTTTTTACTCTTAGTACCTTTTCTTTTTAATATAATTGATTTTACTTATCAAGAAAATAAGTTTAACAGTTTTCCCCATTTTACTCTTTAACATTATATTATAATTACTGATAGTCCAACTAAATCTTTAGCACTTCTTTTCATAATTTTTAATATGCAGGATATCATGCACTTTTCCTTCCCACTTTGTAACTAAACAAAGGGAGGATATGTACTCCTTTATCCCTCTTACTATCAAAGCATCCAAGCAAATGAAAGAGATGATCATTCCAAAAGTGAATTCTAGTGCCACCTCCCACCCCCAATCCATTTGTTCTAACCATTTCTTATGTATTTCCATATACCAACCTCATTGGGCCTCTGACAATATCAGAACTTCATTCCTGACTAGCAACATATTTGTTATCAATCACCCCTTTTGATGAGTAATGATATTTTATTTTGGTAATTGACTGCTTCATGTACACAATAATGAACACAAAGTAGCCTAAAAACAAGAAAAGCACAACAGTAAAGAGATTCTTTGAAGTCTAAAAGGGAATTGCTATTTGTATGACCCCACACATAAGACAATCGAACAGAGCTCTAATAAACAATGCTTCCAACTGAGTCATCGAGCTTTCTGCATCTTCAAAAGTGCACCTATTTCATTCACTACACAATGCCTATATCAAACATAAAGGGCCAAGGTTCTAGATATCCAATGAGTGCTTCCAAAACCATTTCCTCCACCCAAACAAGAGATCAACTATCCTCTTTGGTAACACCCATTGAATCCTAAAACCTCTAAAGAAGAAGTTCCACAAAACATATGCAACATCACAATATCAATACATGATCCACTATTTCCCCACTGTGCTAACACATACAACACCAACCAGCTAAAGCAAAACCTTTCTTGATGATATTATCCAATGGTATAAATCATCCCCCTAGTTGTTACCCAAACAAAGAAACCCTCTTTGGAGTCTTGACACGCCAAATACTCTTCCAAGGGAAAGTAGTTGCACTGGTACCTCAAATGGCCTCATAATAAGAATGAACATAGAATCTAGGAAAAAATTCACACTCCAATTCTCAATCATTAAAACCTCTGTGGAATCTTACATTCCAACTATGCCCTTCCCCATCCAACTGGCTAATCAAAGTTGAATGAATTGGGGCATCTCTAGCTACTGAGCACGTGTACAAATAGGGTACAATATCTTTAAAGAAGGATTCCCACACCATTTGTCAAAATGAGGGAGGCTAATGCTATTTAAAAGTACACTTCCGCTTGCTGTTCTGTTTTCTTAGCATTGTATACTCCTTGACTTGTATAGGATTTAAGCTCTTTTTTTTTTTTTTTTAATAATTTGATAGTTATAATGGGGCATGGGGGATTTGAACCCCCTAGAAGACTAATAGGTATGAATAACCTCTTTTTTTTTTTTCTTTATATTTTTTTAATAATTCAATAGTTATACTGGTGGAGGGGGGATTTGAACCTTGGATGTCTCTCTTGGAAACACCAAGAGGTGCTAGTTGAGCTACAAGGCTATTAGCACTGATAGGTCTGAAGTCCTTCATATAACTATACCAATCATTTTGGGAATAAGGGCTATCAAGTAGCAATGATGCTAAACGTGCATCTTTCATGGGGTGTTGGTTAAACTCTGACCACAGATAAGCTTATGAAAAGGAGTATGGTTATGGTTAATTTGTGTTGTATGTGTAAGACTAGTTGTGATCTGTGGATCACCTTTTACTTGATTGCTCAGTAGCTTTCGATTCGTGGTCCTTTGTTTTCTTTGCATTTGGGGTACACTGGATGATGTACAAGGTGTCGGATGCCCTCTTTTGCTGGAAATGGATATATGGAAGGCATTGTAATAGTGCTGTGGGTTGTGGTTCCTCATTGTCTTATTTCTATGTGGGTAGTGTGGAGGGGGTGGACTAGTTGCACCTTTGAGAGAATTGGGAGATTAGTAATTCAAGTCAAATCTGTCTTTTAATCTTCTCCATGTGAATGATACACAATGATAGGTGGTTTCTTGGCATTCATTAGCTGGTCAATGGACCATTTGAGTCATTGATTGTAAATTTTAGGAAGCCTGTTTTTTAATGCTTCTTCCTTTCTCTTCTTTCAATAATTTGCATATAAATATATATTGTGCCTCATGGTATGATTAGGATTTTTTTGCTGAATTTAAGTTTTGAACATGCTTATGGTATGTGTGTTCACATTCATTTGATTTGCTTATGTTTGGGTATCTTTGCCAGTAATATCTGTGATGTTGATTTTTCCTTTCTATTTTTGTTGGGTAAATTACATAATAAATTGTAGGGTTTAGAACTCATGACTAGACCCTGGTGTGTGTCATCTGATTTAGAGATCATTAGCATATTGGTGACATTATGATTTTGTGATCAGAAAAAAAACATATGATAGGTAAGAGTATTTTACTAAATGGACCGAACTTATTGTTAATCATATGATTGCATATGTTTTTTATTTTTATATTTTTGGTTGAATATAAGTTTTCGACCTATTTACCTCATGCTTGTGTTATGTTTAATTATAATTAGCAAGCTATTATAATTATTATTATCTAAATTCTTACCTTTAAAATTATGATTTATGTTTGTTAATTGTTGAGTGTGTTTTTTTTGGGATCAACCTCTCCAAAGAAAATTGGGGTTAAAATTACCTACCATTCACCTTTCCCCTCAAAAGTGGGAGTTTGTACAATGGGTACAACCTTATTAGTTGTTGAATGTCCCCCCCCCCCCAAACTCTCTCTCTCTTTCTATCTCTCTCTTGTTGAGTTGTTTAAATACTAAAGTTGTCCATTCCTTCAGAGCAACCGTATGTGCATATCCATGGAACTGGTAACTGCTGTTCTTGGAGATCATGGACAGCGTCCCCGAGAAGATTATGGTAAGAGTGTTTTATTCCCTTTGTTCAGCAAATAACTCTTTTATTTTAGATATTGCATAAAGTCAGAGCTTTAAATCCTTGAAATTCTTATGCATATTGCATATAATGCATGGCTAATTATTCTCAACACTTTAAGCTCAAGAAAAAGCCTTTAAGCTCAAGAAAAAGCTGAGTTTAAGGATAATAGCTGTGTAAAATTATCCAAAAGTGTTGAACCTTAAGATTGAGTATGTGATTTTAATTAATGGATTGAGTCATTGTCTACTTGAGGCTTAAGACTTTAGGTCTTCAGACTATACAGGAGAGATCAGAAAAAACAGTTTCAGTCCTTAAACTCTTTTTTATTAATACTATTTTGGACTGGGTTGTAGTGTTAGGTTTTTGTTCTTTTATTTCAGTTCATGGTTTACTGGACTTTTGTACTTTATGCACTTGATTGTATTTTGTCCTAGATGTATACTTCCTGTATACTCAGGCGACACTTCCTTTCTTTATCTTAATATATTTCTTATTACTTATCAACGGATAAAAAGTATAGGTCAAGCCATCATTAGTGTGATTGCTAAGGTCATGATTCATTTGGTCATATATTTTGAAATTTACTTTATTTCAGGTAGTATGCCAGTCTTTCCCTGAGCTCACATGCTTTATGTATTGTTTCAATGAAGGCTGGACTATTTGCAAAGTATCTTTAGGAGTTGCAAGCATTAAGTTTTTGGGATAGCCTCATTATTATTGAGATAAATGTCAAAAGAACTACTGCCTGAAAGAAGTGAAAGTATGCTTCAAATTTAGAGAATTGTTTGGTCACCTTCAACTTCATTGTAGTATAAATGTTAAAGCATTTAAATGGCATATAATGTGTACTGTACTCAAGATTTCCAACACTCCTAGGTTTGGTTACAAAGGTTTAGGCTATGTCCTGAGTATTAAACTGTCCTGTTGCCCTCCTTCTGCACCTCACTTAGGAAAACATTTTTTTTTCCTTATAAATTTCTTTTCTCAACATCAATGCATATTTCTCAATTTGTGTTTCTTTTGTCAATATTATTATGTCATGATGAAACTATCTCATTGTTCATTGACGTCAACAACATTCCTTAATGCTTCACAATTTTTGTGCTTTCTTGTTTGAGCAGTGGTAGTGACAGCAATTACAGAATTGGGCAACGGAAAGCCAAAATTCTACTCTACTCCTGAAATAATTGCTTTTTGTAGAAATTGGCGCCTACCAACAAATCATGTGTGGTTGTTCTCGACAAGGTGATGATCTAAGGATCCCAATTACTTAGCATAGCATAAAGAGTGCTTTGAATTAGGCTCTCTCTCTCCCCCCTCTCTTTCTCTCTCTCACTCCACATACACACACGTACATAAATACATGTATGTACTCAAAAGCATGGCTTATGGTTGACTTTGTGAGTCAGATACTATTCTGGAATTGAGGCTATATTGGTCATCATTAGATGATAATGGACTGTCTTGTATTTTAGACACTTTGAATCTGTTGAATATGTAACTAATCATGAGTTGATAGTTGAGTGTTTTAGTATTCTACAACTGTCCCCATGATCCTTTGTATTTTTTTTAATTAATATATATATATATATATATATATACACATTTTTTTTTAAAGAGACAGAATGAGAAGCATCAAGCACATAAAAAAACCAGATATCTGTATGATATTATCACCCTGAAGGTCTAGGTGTCAATCTGCATCTAGATCTTCTGTTTGGGCTTTAGGTGAAGAATTTTAATAATTTATCACCCTGACTTCTTTTTTGGACAACTCTCTTAAAATTTGGGTTGTAGCTTCTAGAGGAGCCTCTTGTATAATTACCATGTACTTAGGTCGTTCTACTTTTTTCTTTGATAAACATAGTATATCTAGATGCTATAATGCACACACATGTGCACACACACAGAAGATTGTATGTTTCAGTCATTCTGCTTTTGTCCTCCATTAAAATTATTACTTAGTATTTCCAGTTGTCAACATGTGTGTTTGTTTGTATGTGTGTGTATAATCAAGTCATTCTGCTTTTATTTCCTCTCTTCTTTGAACTTATTACTTGCTATGTCTAGTTGCCAATATGTGTGCCTGTTTCTTGATATTAGCTTAAATTATGTTCAGTGTTCTTTGCTTATATAAAAAGTGATGGGTTTTTATTTATTTATTTATTTTACAGTAAATAATAATTTTATTAAAAGAGTAGAATGGTTCAGTAGACAGTGACTGTACTTGAACAACTCCTAAACTAAGAAAGCAGTGAAAGTTTCATTTTCATCTCTCATAAGAATTATCCAGTTGAAATTTTCTAGACTAAGATAGGAAAATTATAGTTTTATTGCTTCTAATTGATATTTTTATAACTGAAGGAAGTCAGTGACTTCATTTTTTGCTGCCTATGATGCCCTCTGTGAAGAAGGAACTGCAACACCTGTATGTAAGGCTCTTGATGAAGTTGCAGATATATCTATACCAGGTAATGTTTTAAGTGCAATGTCCTTCTATTACTTAGCTTGGGATTTTGTGGGGCCTCATTTGGTTCTCTTTTAATGAAAAATTGTTAGTTTAAAAAATGTCTATTGGAAAACAATTTCAAATCATGCTTGCTGGGAATGATGACCACTCTTTTCTGCCTCAACCGCTTAATTTAAGCAAGAAGTACCCTCTGCAACTTAAAAGGAGGGAAAAAAAAAAATCTCTTGAAACATAAATGAAAATATGGATGGTTCACATTGCCTCTTGCCATAACATTCTTACCATTTAATGCTGCTGCCCCACTTTTCTGTATCCCCATGAATTGGATGGCACTATGCTATTTCCACGCTTGTATAAGGCTAATATACTTTTCTTGTTGGAGCCATAGCAATTCTTTTTAATCAATTCAATCAAGAAGGAATGGATTTGGATATATCTTCCAAAGACGCCCTTGGTATTAGATTTGGTATCTTAGTCCATTGTGTGGTTGTCATATTAAGTAGATTATCATTTTTTCTTCTGGTGTGTTTGATTCTTGACTTGGAATGATTTGTTATGTGATCTTTTCTTTCTCATCAAAAAATTGGTTGTTAGCCAAAGTTAAAAATGTGGCTCTTTTTAAGTGAGCTATTAGTGAGACTAGAGCGTGTTAACTCAGCTTTAACTTAATATGCAGGTTCAAAAGATCATATAAAGGTTCAGGGTGAAATTTTAGAAGGTCTTGTGGCTCGTATTGTAAGTCAAGAGAGCTCAAAACATATGGAGAAAGTTTTAAAAGAGTCTCCTCCTCCGCCAACTGAGGGAGGTATGAGTTCGTTTTTTTTGCTATTGGTTACCTTAGGAAATTCTTTGGTTCTATGTTTGTTTTTCATTGTTAATTGCTTACTATCAAAATTTATCCATGTTATCTAGTGTGTGTTACAGGGACCCCCTCATTCACGTTTTGATGAGGTGTTTTTTTCCCCGGGGACGGTATATATTCTTATAGTGAACTGACAGATTATGTTGAGACTGGTGCACATGATATAAAATTATAATTTCTGCTTTGTAGAACCAGTATGTTGGTCCAAATATAATGAGCAAAAACTGAATCTATCAGAAGCAGATATTATTACACCCCTGGAACTTTGCGGAGTTGGATTGTTACTTATAACGAATTACATGCTATATTGGTGGTGGAAGCTGCCCTCCCCAAAGATTGTTTTCATGGCCATTGATCGAACAATATCTTTAAATAAATACTATTTTGCATTAGTTATGGGATTATTTTTTTAAAGATAGATTGATTCCTGAGAAAGGGGGGACAGGTTGGTTCAAGGATATGTTGGTCAAAGGAAAGATGGGGGATCCCTCTATGTAAATCTACTGTCGCTTGCACTACGTAATTCCTTTTAAATCATTGTATAGCTGAATTGGTTTTTGCATTGCTGAATGTTTTCATTGGAGCAGTTGATTATATAGCCTGTAGAATTAAACTGCAAATCTGGAATTATTGTACAATTATTGTTTAATTAATACAATTACTCTTATCTCAAAAATTGCTGAATTGCTTTTTACCCCCATTGAAGTTTACTTTCTCGACAAATGAAAATGCTAGTTAAAAATGAAATTGAGTCTTGATCATCAGGTAATACCTGATTTTTCTTTGTGTTTCAGCTGGCCTTGATTTGGGACCAAGCCTTAGGGAAATTTGTGCTGCAAACAGGACAGATGAAAAGCAGGTACCATGGAGTTCCTGTACTTTGAATTTGAAGTATGGTATTTGAATGTGGCTACGATACTTGATATTGATAAAGTGGATGATTAAGAATTAGTATCAATTATGTTTTTTTTTTCCTCTTTAAAACTTCACTGCAGCAAATAAAAGCACTTCTTCAGAGTGTTGGCACTTCCTTTTGCCCTGATTATTCAGATTGGTTTGGGGATGAAAAAGCTGGTGACACCCATTCAAGAAATGCGGATAAATCTGTTCTTTCAAAATTTTTACAATCTCATCCTGCTGATTATTCAACCACCAAATTGCAGGTCCTGCTACAATCCATTTTTGCTATCTTCTAAAATGTTAATTTTCATCAAATTTACTTTTATAATGTGATGAATTCTGAAATTGCCTGCTTCTTTGTTTAGATAGTTTTGGGCACTAGTGCTTGCCAATTTTTTTACTGCTTTATTTTAATAGCTAATATAGCTTCTTATCTTTTATTGTTATTTTTCATATATTTTCTGTCAAATCACAAAATTTTGCATTCCCTTTGGACAGTAGTGATGGTTTTTCATTGCATCACAGTTTGCAAACTATGTTTTCTTTTCTTGTTAACATCAGCTAATGTTGCATTTCTCATGTTTGATGTGGATATGGTGGAGAGAGAACGCAATTGGCGTATTTTTGAGGATGTGGACCCATGTGCTCGATTTATTGAGTACATTTTTTGCTTGATTGGTCCTGTACATGGAAGTTCACTGGTTGCAATTTCATAGCTGGAAATTTTGATTCTTTGTGTTCATCTTGTACATGGAGTGATCTTTTTTTTTTTACAAAAGCATCAATAGTTATAAAAAATTCTATAAATGTTGTTTGGGTGACTTAGCCTTCATTTGTCCCTTATTGATGTTATTAGTTTTCAATTGAACTAGGAAATGATGCGCTTGATGAGAGAAAAACGTTTCCCTGCTGCATTTAAATGTTACCATAACTTTCACAAAGTCAATTCCATATCAAGTGACAACCTTTTCTACAAAATGGTCATTCACGTCCACAGTGACTCTGCCTTTCGACGATACCATAAAGAGATGAGGTTTTGTTTGAACTTACACTTGAATCTTTTTCTTCAATGTAAAACTTGGATTAGGTTATTTTGTACTATTTTATGTTATGCACTCCCCAACTTCAAAATATTTGGTATGTTTCAGGCTCAAGCCAGGATTGTGGCCATTATATCGAGGTAAGCATCTTTTATGCTTTGCATAACAATCTCAATCTATTTTTTACTTTAAACCTTACTTCTGATAATTCTCCTTCTTGTCCTAGATTATGCAGTAAGATTATTTTGTTTAGTACTTGTGGTAATGTAAGAGTTATATATATTTTTCTTTTCAGCTGTGCATGCTTGGGGCTTATAATAATTTTTCTGAGGCAATGTTATTTATGTTCCTCATAGAAAAAATAAAAGTAAACATGGATCTGTGGAAGGAACCAAATAAACTCCAATCAATCTTAAAACATTAATGGTATGGTAGACTGACTATAAATGAGTGATGTATAGAAGAGTTTCTACCGTTTAGAATATCCTTTGAAATTTATCATGGACTGAGAATTGGTACAGTGAAGTAGGAAAAAAGATAGTATTTGACACATTCTCTTTGTTTAACAGCCATCTTAACTTCCTGGTGATTTTCAAATTGTTTAATCAGTTGATGTAAGGTTTTTCCCGTTAGTATGGAATCATATGTCACGAACATGCAATTTCATATTCATAGAGACAACATAAATATAGAATTTTACCATAATGCTTCTGATCGGTACTGGCAATGAAAATGGATAGGGATCTCTAATTCATCTATTGATCAGATTTTTTTTTTCTTTCTCCTACTGTTAAGTTTGGGACTTCAATTATTTCAAAGAGGATTTTGAGCAACAACAGCCTGATGTAGCCCTTGTATGTTGTTAGACCCATTTAGACTAGTTTGGCATTGCTGCAGGAAGTAGAGTTTTAGCTATAGAGCTTTTGTAGTAGAGCTTTTGCAGTATAAAGCTTTACTTGAAATTTTTTTAACGTTTTGAGTGCTTTTCCAATTATAGTGAATGTTGTTTTAAAGTTTTGGATTTATAAAGCATAAACAGTAAATTGTAGAGCCTTTTCCTAGAAGCTCCAAATTCTAGCTTTAGCCTTAAAGCTAGTTTAGCTTTATGGACCCATACCAAAATTTTAAGGACCCCAATTAAAGCTCTTTTAACTGAAATTGCCAAAAGTTGGCAATTTAAACTAAAGGAGCTTCAAATCCCTTAAGGCACTTTTTGAACCCTTCAAGAGCAAAACCGGACAGGCCCTTAGTCTATAGAATCTGTGTTAGGGGTATGGGGTGTGTGTTTGTTATCTACTAATGAGGTATAAATCAGTGCGTATATAGAGAATCTAAGACAACATATGGTAAGCTCATTTTCAAGCATCTTTCTAAATAAATGATAAAAATTTAACATGTTATTTTATACTATCCAGTCTACTGCAAGGTTTCAATCTGTTGCTCATATTTCATATTTACCCAGGTTTCTTTGTTGATATTAATTTATTCAAGGCAAGCAAGGAGAGAGCTGCCGAAATTGCCAAAAGCAATACTATGGTAGAAAATGGTAGCAGTAGCACATTGGGAAAAGATGCATTAGCTGATGAAGATGCAAATTTAATGATCAAATTGAAATTTCTTACTTATAAGGTATCTTTTCTAGTTTTCTTATTCAATCTCGATGCATATATAATCATGCTCTAGATGTTTAATGAATATTATGTAAAATCAAAATTGTGATAGGATACTCCTGTATTCTTCTTATCTATAAATTATTATTATTTTTTGCGAAAATATTGTTGTCGTCCCGAAAGTTTGCACGGGTTTTTTTCTGTCTTTAAACTTTAAAAAGTTTATTTTTCTTCTTTAAAATTTGGAAAGAGCTTTTTTCAATAATTTAGAGGTGAAAATAGGGACGAAAAAAAAGAACTTTTTTAATAGTAGGGATGAAAAAAAAAATATATATATATATATATTTTTTAAGTACCTGTTAAAAAAAAAAAACCTGTTAAAGTCTAGGGATGAAAAACAAAATTCATGCAAACTTTAGGGACACAAACATTATGTTAGCCTTTTTTTGATAATTCGATAGTTACATTGGGGGAGGGTAAATTTGAACCTTAAACATTTCTGTTAGAAACATTAGGAAATGTCAATTGAATTACAAGACCCTTGGCTTCTTTTTTTTATGTATATATTTAGGTTATGAAACTTTTAGCCTTTATTTGGGAGGAGGGAATAGAATGGAAATGAATGAAAAAAATAATTTAAAAATATTATTCTATTTCCTTGTTTGAGAGTTTTAATGGGAGGGAATAGAATGGATAGGAAGGAATACTCATTCCTCTCTATTTCCTTAAAATCTCAAATTTTCATTTTTCCCAAAATTGGGAGGAATAGAAGGAAATGAAATTAGATTTAATGAATTTTTTCCTAAAGCATCCAAAATACCTCTATATATTCAATCTTTTATGTTAAAATAGAGGTCTAATAGTAATATTGTCGTAAAATGAATCCATTTCGTTCCTTTTATGTTACTTTCAAACAAGATTACTTGCATTTTATTCATTTTCATTCTTTTATTTTAAACATCCAATCAAAGTTACTTAATTCCATTTCATTCCTTTCCCTTAATTAAATGCATTTCATTTCATTCCATTCCTTTCCATTTCTTTATGATCATTCTATTCCATTCTCTTATGAACTCCCAAACGAAGCCTTATTGAAATTATAAAACGGGAAACTTCCAAGTAGTAGTATACTAGGGAAGCTACAAGGATCATTACAATTCACATAAATCTAAAATCTCCTCCAGAGAGGAAAATAAGTAGGTGACTACTTAAAGTAGTCATCCAATCATATAGAGAATGAAGTAAAGAACAGTTTTAAACGGAGAATGCTCAACCCCTTCAAAAGTGTGCTGGTTCCTTTCTTGAGTCCCTTAGGTGCATGAGTAAATTACCAAACTTAAAAAAATGGTCTCAACATACAGTGACTCCCTTGTTCTTAATGTGGTGTTTATGGAGGGAGTGTAATCGGCTGACTTTTGAGGGCTTGGACAGTTTAGGAGACCAGCTGGTTGCTTCTTTCAGTAGTTCCTTGTTTGACTGGTCTCGGGCTTGGGGACTCACATCTAGTAACTACTTCCCTTTGTTTCTTAGCTCTCTCCTCTTTTGTATCTAATTTTCTTCTTTTCTCCTTGTACTTTTTGACTGCTTTGTGCGTCTTCTGCATAATGTAGCTTTATATATATATATATATATATATATATATGGAGTAGTCATGGAAATATGTTTGTGGTAGTTTATTGGGATAATGGTATCTTTTACTATTTACACATTGGTAATTTCTTTAACTGCTAGACATAGGCCATTGCCTTTATGCGTGACCTTTGCTTGGATCTTTTAGTCACTAAGTACCTTTTTGTTGATAAGATTCTTTTGAGAGAGAGAGAGCTCTAGCTCAGATAGTGCATCCTCCTCTTATAAGGGCAAGGTAGAGGGTAAGTTCCTGCCTTCCTGGATTCAAGACCCACCAGGTGTGTGTAATTACCAACAAAAGGAAAAGATAAAAACAGGCCCCAGTTCTGTGTTTATCTGTTGATTGTTTTGCAGTTATATTATATACTGAAATTGTAAGAAATGCCATATCCCTGTGTTTGAGGGGTATTGGCCAAGTACCTGCTATATGGATTTTGAAAAGGTTCTTGATTTCTATTAAAAAGTCATGCCAGAATTATATGATGGTTATTGAGGAGGAAAAATATATATATATATATATATATATTGTTGGGGGGGGGGGGGGTCAAGTCATTTTATGTGATGTCTCATCATGATGGGTCAAAAGTTTTCATACTTATCATGCTCTCTTATTACATATTAAAAAAAAAAAAAAAACCTTATCATTTTCTCCTTTTTGGCAGCTGAGAACCTTTTTAATACGAAATGGCCTGTCAATTCTTTTTAAAGAAGGTCCAGCTGCTTACAAGACCTATTACTTGAGGTAAGGTTCCATGCATGTTTTACCATAAGATATGTATGAAATCTGAAATGTGGCACATACCTTGTACACTGCCTGTCTTTTATATTTGGGTATGATTTTTACGTTGGGAAATCTTATGAAAAGGGGTTTGCCATTAGTGAATTGGTGTTGTATTTATCAAAGAAATAGGGAAACAGTGGACCACCTTTTACTTCACTTTGATGTTGCTTATGCTCTATGGGGTATGTGCTTAAGATGTTTGAGGTTCACTGGGTCATGCCCAGGTCTGTGGCTAGTTTGTTGTTTTGTTGGAGAAATTGGTTTGGGAAACATGGCTTGGATTTTTGGAACTTGGTGCTGAGTTGGTTGATGTGGATTGTTTGGAAGGAGTGGAATCGTCGATCATTTGAAGAATCGTCGTTCACTTGAAGATACCAAAAATTCTGTGGATCAATTAAAATATTTGCTTCAGCACACTCTTTGATTGGCCTGGGTTTGGGATTCAACACAGTGTTCATCCATTTTTGAGCTCTTAAATTCTTTTAGAACCCTTCCACTTGATTTTTTTTTTTTTTTTTTTGGGTATTTTTAGGTTTCATTAAATCTTTAGAAGCTTAGCTGTTTGGTAAGAGTATTTAAATATAGTTTTTTGTTTTGCAATCCATAAAATGGTGGGTCCCACACTTGAATTTATTGTTTGACTAATATTTTCTAAATACAGTTTTCAAAAAACTGTATTTCTTGATTTAAAATAGGATTTTGAAAATGGCTTAAGGGGTGTTTTCAGGATGTAGAAAATGTTTTTAATGACATAAATGTGAATAAATTGAAAACAGTGGACTCCACGTATTTGTTCAAACTTTTTTATTTCTTAAATTTAAGAGTTTATCTTTATAATAAAAAGAATTCTCACATTTTAAATTTGAAACTTATCATTAAAAATAAAATAAAATAAAAAACATGATGAGCTTTATTACCTTATCATTATCCACCAAAAAAAAGGTAATCTACAAATTCTACATGTTACTTTTTGTAAATATATGTTTTTTAAAATCTCAAAAATAGAAATGGTTTCGTAAACAATAATTTTTGTTTTTAGTATTTTGAAAATTGTTCTTAAAAGTGGGAGCCAAACACGTAAAATATAAAAATTATTATCTGAAAACTAGCTTCAAGTTCAAATTTTTTAGAATTGTTTTTATACTATTTTGAAAACAAAAACAAAAATCCTCCTACCAATCAGGCCCTTAGATGGTAGGGGTTAAAATCTAACTCTGAACCTAGAGTATTTCTACATTGATTTTTATGGATGTGCTCCATATTAAACCCTCAAAGATCCTTGCTCAAAATCTAATGTGAGAGCTAATTTGGTGGAGTAATGAACCATTCCTATTAAAATATCAATATAGATTAAATCCTCTAGTAACTATTCTTGAAAGCAGCAATAGTTACCCGCCTAAGGGTTTTCAGTAATTATTATATAAGAACTGTTACATTCACAACATTTTCACAACACTTACACAACAAATATTAGGTCCAGATTGTTACTAATTCTAATTTGAACCTATTGTTTGAAATTACTTTTTTGCTCACTAGTAATAGCAAGTAACAACTTGTCACCTAGTATTTGTTATGAAAGTGTTGTGAAAATATTGTAGACATAACATTTCTCATTCCTATATAAGCTACATGCTATATCAGAACTGTCCTTAGAAAACATATACATGACTTGCATTATTAACTTAATGATTTGAAGTTACTTGTTTGTTGTGACATATCAATAGTGCTTGTACATCCTTGATAATGTTATATTGCATTGGTCTCACTGTCTCTCTCCCTCACACACATGTATATAAGCTGGAACGTCAGTCATGGTGGTCAAAGGTTTTGTCAAGTGGTACATTCTTTGAGAAGAAATGAGAATTCTCTTTGTTTTGCCTTCCACCTCATCAAAACTTGGATTTATGTCAATATATTAATTAATTTTCATGATTCTTATAAATAACAACAACAACAACAATAATAATAATTGTCACGAGTAAATGGGTAAATGTTTTTATTTCCATGTTTTAATTATCTATAAATGGTGCACTAATTATTTATATAATCAAAATGCATATGGTTATTTTTTCCAAATGCATTTATTTTCTTATAAGAAAGAAATTATTTTGAATAATTATTATCAAAAGGAAAAAAAAATATTTGATTTGGAATATGACATTCTACTTCATGTTTAGTTGCTTTGGCAACAACTACAGCAAATACCATAAAAAAAAATACATTCAATTAATAAAAAAAATAATTGTATGCTTAAATTAGTTGAAATAATCAAATATTTATGAATTCACCAAACTAATATGTTCAAATTTTTAATTATATTGATCTTAGAAATTTAAGTGTCCTAGATCCTGTTTTGCTATGTAATTAAACAAAGTATTAATGGGGTAAATGCATTTATTTTTATTTATAGGTGGTGCCTTAATTATTTTTGTAAAATGAATTTTTATGATTATTTTTCTAAGATTTGTATAAGAAGCATTTGATTTGGAATATGACACTCTTGCTCAAATTGAGTTGTTTTGCAACAATTGAAACAAAGTCTAGCAAAAGATAAAAGTAGATTTAATTACATGCACAATCAAGAATATATAAGATGATCATTCACTTAAATTAGTGGAAATAACTAAATATTTGTCAATTCACTCACACAATTGACTCATATAATTAATTATCCTCTCTTTCTAATGACATGTAATATAACTAAAGTTGATTTCTGAAGAATTATAATATGTAATGAATATTATATATGGGACATAATATAATTTCTTACAAAGTGTTTCAAAATGCATCACATCGGACATCGGCTAGTTACTTTTAGAATTTTTATTATTTGGCTACCTCGTGAGTGGGCTTTTTTAGTGAACAATTTATGCTTTTTCTTTTAAACTTTACAGGCAAATGAAAATATGGGGAACTTCAGCAGGGAAGCAGAGGGAACTTAGTAAGATGCTTGATGAATGGTAATGCATTCTTTTGTGTCTCCTTACTCTTTTGGTCACTTCAGGGATTCCTTTCAGATGTTGGTTATGCTATTCATGAAACTGAAGTTTTTCTTTTCCTTCACGTTCAGGGCTGTGTACATACGAAGAAAGTATGGAAATAAACAGCTATCGCAGTCAATATACCTTAGTGAAGCTGAGACTTTTCTTGAACAGTATGCAAAACGCAGTCCACAGAATCAGGCTCTGATAGGTTCTGCTGGTAACTTTGTAAGGGCTGAAGACTTCATGGCCATTGTTGAGGGAGGCAGGGATGAAGGGGGTGATCTTGAGATGGAGCGGGAGATAGCACCATTAAGCCCAAGTCCCTCAGTAAAGGATATTGTTCCCAAGAAAGAGGGGTTAATTGTATTCTTTCCAGGTAAAAAGTCTTATATCTCTATATAGTAAGAATTATAAAAATATACAGTCAATTATAAAGAGAGTGGTTATTGGAGGATATCATGTGATTGCTTCCTTAGAGGGCTCTAAAAGCAATGGTGGTGGTTGATGAAGATCAAATTTGGTATCAGAGCAAGAGATTCTGAGTTTGAAATGCCACGTACTGGGCCCTACTTATTGAGGAGTTTGGGCACACAGGAGGGTGTTAAAATGATGGTTAAGTGATTAAATTCTCAATTTTCTGTTAGATTAAGTTTTTGGGCCAACCCACCAACCCTTAAAAAACCGACCCAATCCAACCCAATTTGCCTGGTTGGGTTAGTTTTTAGGGGTTAGTGGGTTGGGTTGGGTTGTGAGATTTTTTTTTATTTTTTATAGTGGTTTAGGTTGGGTTCGGGTTATAAGATTTACAAATCCACCTAGCCCGACCCAACCTACCTATATTTTTTAATATATATTTAAAAAATTATATTATACAATTTTGTTATTTACTTTTTTTGCCCCTTTTCCTAAATAAGACTCAAACTTGAAGTTCTCCTCGTATAGTTTGTGTTGATTTGGTGTTATGCTCAAGATTATTTGCTTATAAATTTGCTTTTATTTGTGGTAGAGTTGTTCTAATGCTCAGTTTTATAATAGTAATAATAATTAAAAAAAAAATTCCAACCTGTGTGTCCAACCCGATCCATGTGGGTTGTGTTGGATTGGGTTGGGTTGAGTTTTTTTAAACCCACTATGGTGGGTTGGGTTGAAAAAAACCCCAAATTTGACCAAACCTGACCCATGCCCCTAGCTGCATTACCTGGACAAGGCTTTATATTGGTGATGAATATTTTCAGGTAACTGTCTTGCTGATGTTCTTTTTCAACCCTACTTTTGGACCTTATTAAAACTTCAGATGATTGCATGTTTGAAGTCAAGTTACACTTCTATGTTAACGTTATCCCTTATTTCTACTTTGTATTTGCATTCAACAAAATGTATTTGTGTCACAGAGCAATTTCCCTCCATCTTTATGTAGAAAGAAACAGCATGTCTCCTAGTTGTCTGCTCTTGAATATTGTGAAATTTGTACAGTTATCTCCTGTTGCTGTTCCTTTCATATTTTTTCCTTTAAATACATTTGAATATTTCATGATGGGCTCTTCATTCTACAATGTATTTGTTTATTGTAATTTTTTGGGACTTTGAACCAGTGATGGTATTGTACTTTTGGGACATTGGACATTGCTTGTATGCGTTTGTGTGATAAGTGATAACCACTTCTGGATCGCCATTTGCAGGGATACCAGGTTGTGCTAAATCTGCACTTTGCAAGGAATTACTAATTTTACCTGGAGGACTCGGAGATGATCGGCCTGTCAACAGTCTCATGGGTGACCTTACCAAAGGTATGACACTGCCAGTTGTTTTAAACTGATGCCTTACGAATGTGAGTCATCTGTATAGGTTTTAAATGACCTCCATCATGTCATTGTGTCTTCATATAGTTTGTGATGCCATCCTAGTATCTTACACAGCATCTATGTCATGTTTCTTTACAAGTTTGATCAAGTTAATAAAAAATATCAAGTTCTCTTTAATACAAATGTTACTTATGACATGTTAATTATTGAATCTTGAATTCTTTCATAGTTACTCAAAATGTTAGCATAGTTGTAGTAGGTTAACATCATTATGACTGGAAAATGGCTGTATTCAGCACCTAGAATAATTTATACTGGAACCATTCATAATAACTATCTTACCATAGTTGTGCTAACTGTAATTTGAAGCTTATCTGCATATTAGCGGGGATAAAAGGGATGTATGTTATGAAAAAAGACTTGTCCGTTTCAGTGTAACAATTATTTGAAATCCTATTAATTATGGGTGAACTGTTCACCATTATGGTCAAATGTATGAATTTTGTGTGAATGAATGAGTAATATATTAGAAATAAGGCGTTAGAAAAACGGCTTCCTCATCCCTGTTGGCTCATGGGGAGCTGTAGATGATTAAAGCATAGAAATGTTATCACTTCTTAATTGATTAATTCTTATCTTGATTTAATTCCTATCTTTAAAATGAATCACATCTTGAATTTATACCATTGAGTTTTTCCCTTTGGTTGGGGGAAGGAGTTTGGGGGGTGAGGATGATATTTGAATTTTAGATATCATTAGTAGTAGATCATGATAAAAATGAGATATCAAGTCAGTTTATCGCCCACCATTGTAAGGCATAGGCATAACGGCATACATAGATCGGTGCTTCATTCTTTATAATCCAGTTGTCTCAAGGTACAATTTTTTTATTGCTAAGTTACACACCACTAGGTGGATCTTGAACCACGACCTCATCCTCTACCTCTCACAAGGAAGTAGAACAGGAGAAGTATCATTTAAGTTAGAGTTCAAAGTACAAATGTAATGCAGAAAGAATTGGATGATCATCGAAAACCTAATTTTTTAGCATTAAAGCTCTTTACCTTATTATGAGGAAATAGATTTTTTGTGTTATTCTGTATAATATGCTGCAATTGTAGGAGCACTCATTGGGTTTCCCTATTGTTAAGATGCTGGAATGATTTGAATTTTATATGGGCTCAGTTGCAACTTATATCCCAGCTAAATAATATATTTGTATTACATAACAGGAAAATATTGGCAGAAAGTTGCCGATGAGTGCAAGAGAAAACCATACTCAATAATGCTTGCGGACAAGAATGCACCAAATGAAGAAGTATGGAGACAGGTAAATTTGCTCTTTGTCTACTTCTATACCATGATTTACTCAGAAACCTTCTGCCCTGCTTTGGTAAACAAAACAAATATGTATACCAGATCTTGATCCTCCTCTTAATGATAGTTAATAGGAGTTTTGGAAACAGTATGGTATTACTCTTTTATGGCTGCTGGGGAAATCCCAATCCATTCTAATGAGATAAGGAGCATTACTATTGCAATGAACTTCAGAAAAATTGAGTCTAATATTTAGGTTTGATTTTGATTGAGATTACAGCAAAGTTTCACGATAGGTTCTGGTTAAGTTTTGAAAAATATCTATGGACTGAGTTCTTTTAAAGAAAACAGTGGGATTCCATTGGGATCAAAAAAAAAAAAAAAAAAATTCTCAAATGTGTACATGAGAGCAATAATTATGATCCAGAGGCTCTGATTACATGTTTAATTATAGTGATTTGAATTGGATTTGCTCTTGGTTGGTCAAAACAGTGTTAACTAAAATGTATTGGTTTTGAGTTCATTATAATGTCTCAAGTTAATAATTCTAGTAGTTCGAGTTGTAGGGTTAGTAGCATATTGTAACTATCTCAAAAATTTTTTTTTTAAAATTATAATTCTTGTAACTACTAACGAATCAATGGAATAAGCTCTTGTTTAATGATGGAGGGAATTGGATGATTGGTTCTCTGTTTGGGATGCTAAGTTGCTTAGGGGCTGTTTGGATGACATATTTCTATAACTCATAACTCTGTTTCCATAACTCATAACTCAAAAATGGTGGGACCCATAGTGAGAAATTCGTTTGGGAGCACCATAACTCTGTTTCCATCACTTAATTTTTTTATTTTTGAGTTATGAGTTATGGAAACTGAAAACACATTTTGGCTGTTTTCAGTTTCCATAACTCATAACTCAATGGCATTTTTGTAATTAAACACACATGGGGGACCCATAGCCGCAACTTTTGACCAGCTGACTTTTTTTTTTTTTTTTCACTGGGTTTGGGTGATCTGGGTACTGAAAAAAAAAAAAAAAAAAAAAGGAAGAGAAAAAGCTGCATAGATTGACAGACATGGGACCCACAAATAGTGTGAAAAATATGAGTGATGGCAACTAAGTGATGGTGCCAAACAGGCATAGTATTTTTAAGTGATGAGTGATAAGTGATGAGTGAAGAGTGATGAGTGATGAAAATTGAGTGAGCAAAAAAAATGATCCAAACAAGGCCTTAGAGAATGAAAGGTTAGTCTAGCTTTTCAAGAGAGACACTCTTGAAAAGATACCTCTTGGGTATGGGGTTTATTCACTCAAATTCAACTAGTTAGCAACGAGGGCAGCCTTGCTTATTTATAGTTACATAAGCAAGCTTCTGCTAAGCTGGGAAGTTAGTTACAATAACCTGCCATGTGGCTGCCATATGATTGATCTAGCCTAACAAACTCCTCTAACTAACCGATAGGCTATTGTACTTATCACTAACAATCTATTAGCTAAACAATTGTCTATTACAAGTGATTAAGTTTGTTACAAGTAAAAGGAAGTACTTATCATACAACATAAGCACTAGTGCTGATCATAAGGAACTAATGAATGGACTTTCTGGACATTAACAAGTACTAAATTTCCTGCTCCAAGCTGGCAAATTTCAGTACTTGGCTGCAGCGTGGTTGTAACATGCTGGCAGCCTCTTACAGCCACATGCAGCCACTAAGGACACTACAAATGGACTGCATCAGGACACCCCCTCTTAGGAACATACTTGTCCTAAGTGTCAGTTGAGTGAATATGATATGGGGCATGATAGAGCAGCAGGTGATGCACATTAAAACTATTGGAAATGTGCATGTGATCTGCTAGTCCCACTGATCTGCATACTCAGTAGTTGCTGCATCAAGCTGTTACATCATTCTAGAGATTAAGGATGGTTGCTGCTGTGTGTCAAGGCTGCAAGTATAAGCAGTTATATAGATGCTCTTGCATCCAACCTTCTTCATCTTGACCATGGGTTTGGGGTTTGCTCTCTCCTGTTGCAATGTGTAACGATCTACTTTCTTGTACAAGCTGAATGGGTTTGGGGTTTGCTCTCTCCTGTTACAAACGTGGACATAATTTTTCACACCTAAATAAGAGATGGCAAACATTCATGGTTTTAGCCAAGAGTGTTATTGATTTATTGGTAGGATGGAGGAACTAGTTGGGGAAGCACTCATCAAATATGTGGAATTTGGTACCACAGTGTGTGATGTGAATTATTTGGAGGGAGAATAATAATAGTATATTTGTAAATATGGAGCACACAAGGGTTATCACGTCATTTGTAGAGACTCTGTTTGATTGGTCTCGTGTGTGGGGATTCACTTCTTTTTTTTTGATACGTAATAAGACTTATATTCATCCAGCAGGAAAAAAAAAAAACAACAAATACAAGTGTTCATGATGGTGAACACACAAGAAACAGCAGACAAAAGACAACAAAAAAGAAAGAAAGAAGGCAACTTAAAGGGCACTTCTAAGGGAAGAAAGAAACTCCAAAACAGAAGAACAATTTGAAGAACCCCAGCACCTAGCCCAATCAAAGAGAGTATTCTGGCTGAGAGCTTGTAATTGTACAAGTGTTCTCTCCAGATCCTCGAAAGAACGCCGGTTTCTTTCCAACCAAATAACCCACATCAAACAGCCGGGAACCATATTCCATATGTCCGAAGAAAATTTCCCCAACCAATTACTCCAATAAGCCACCAAACCCTCCACTGAACCTGGCATGACCCATTGGATCCCAAAAGCTTGCAACATATGCACCCACAAAGAATAAGCTATAGGACAATGGATGAGAAGGTGGTCCACAGATTCCGCCGAGCTGCGACACATACAACACCTATTCACCAAAAGGAGGCCTCGGAGCATCAAATTATCCAAGGTAAGAATACGACCATGGGCAGCTGTCCACAAGAAAAAAGCCACCCTCTTAGGAACCTTGACTTTCCAAATCCCCTTCCAAGGAAAGCAAGAATGGGATGTACCCCTGATCTTGTAATAGAAGGACCGAATATCGAACTTCCCATTCCCATTAAGACACCAATGAGGTCTATCACACCCAATGCCTCTTGGGATACGAGACTGAATGAGATTTAGGAAAGATAAAGCAACCTCAAATTCCCTCTCATGGAAGTTCCTATAAAATCTCACATTCCAAAATCTAATACTCCCAACCTCCTGATTATCCAACAAATCAGAAATACAGGCTTCCTTGTCACTGGAACACTCATATAACTGAGGAAATAGCATTTTAAGGGAGGCATCTCCGAGCCACCTAGTATGCCAAAAACGAATACGAGAACCATCACCCACCACAAAGGCCAAGTGCTTGGAGAACCTCTCCCACCCGAACTTAATACCACGCCAAAGGCCACACCCATGGGCTCTACACGCTTTAGACGTCCACCCCCCTTGACCCTCACCATATTTGGTGGCAATAACCCTCCGCCAAAGACTAGTTCCTTCAATGCCAAACCTCCATAACTATTTCCCTAACAGAGCTTGGTTGAAGTGAACTAACTTCCTAACCCCCAAACCACCCATCTCTAAAGGTAAACACACCTTCTCCCAAGCCACCAAAGAACGATTGGAACACTCCTCCGAAGACCCCCACAAAAATCTTCTCTGAATACACTCCAATCTGTCAGCCACGGCTACCGGGATAGTAAATAAGGATAGATAGTAAGTGGGAAGACTAGAGAGAGTACTCTTCAAGAGAGTAAGTCTACCGCCCTTAGACAAATAAAGACGTTTCCAACCTGACAGTTTCTTCTCCATCTTCTCCAAAATAGGGTTCCAAATGGATGGAGTCTTGAACCTCCCATTCCTAGTAGTTACAGACACTCCAGAACCTCCCTGCAGCACGTTATTTCCCAAACCAGCTCTAGTATTTTCAAAATCCCTGATTTTACGCTGGCTACCAACTTTGAAAGAAAAATTCCTGTTCTGTCCACCACCATCCGTTGGACCACCACCTGCATCCTCGTCGGAAATCCTCCCTTTCACCCAAACAGAGTTTGGACCTGATAGAAAACTCCCCAATTCTTTGGAAAACAAGCACCACCCCGACCGGTTCAAACTCGCAGGTACCATGACACAACCACGACGAGCTCCACCGTAATACACAGCAATCTCCACAAACAATCCAGCCTTATTCGACCTTCCCCGGAATTCGAACAACTTATTGTTTTCTCTATAACGTTTGCACAGAACATCCGTTCTTGGAATCCAATCCCGGATATCAGCGAAGCATGAGAGAATCCATTCCAATCCCTTATGACCCAACCAAACAGAACTTTTAAAGTTCCGTCGACTTTCGTGAACTGCATAAGAATCAACCCTCCCCCCGTCAAAAGAGAAGGAAAAGGTTTTGGAGTCTATGCGAAAAGAGTTGTTACGACCCCCTCTGCCCTGAAGAGATGGTTTAAGAGCTGAGTTAGGGAGGGGGAGAATGTTAGGTAGGGGTGTGAGTGGTTTGGTGGTGGTTGGTCTAGGCAGAACAGGTAGATGTAAGGGCCGGTCAGTCGCAGGTGGGATGGTCGGAGAAGGAGTGTGAGGTGGATATAAAGATTGATAAGGAAAAAAACCAAAAAGAGGTGGGAACAAAGAAGGAAAGGCACCAGGGAAAAGATGGGGTGGCTGGTTAACAGGCAGTGGTAAAGAGGGGGGCAAAGAAGGGAAAGGTGGTGGCTGGGAGAAGGGGTGGGAAGTGGTGGGGAAAGGTGTCATCTCAGGGGACATCAGCTGTATAATTAGAGTAAGGACCATGTGGGGGGATTCACTTCTAGGGAGTCAATTCCAATGTTTTTTAAATTCACCTCCCTTCTTGAAAGAAGATTTCTTTGTGACTGAGGCTGGTCTTGATCCTTCAATTCCAGAGTGATCAAAACTTCTTGTGACACCATATCCTTGTAACTTATTTCTTCTAAGACACTAGTCACTAGTCATCCCCCATTTCTTTCCTTAGAAGGGAGAAGGGGTGGGAAGGGGTGGGGAAGGGTGTCATCTCAGGGGACATCAGCTGTATAATTAGAGTAAGGACCATGTGTGGGGATTCACTTCTAGGGAGTCAATTCCAATGTTTTTAAATTCACCTCCCTTCTTGAAAGAAGATTTCTTTTGTGATTGAGGCTGGTCTTGATCCTTCAATTCCAGAGTGATCAAAACTTCTTGTGACACCATATCCTTGTAACTTATTTCTTCTAAGACACTATTCACTAGTCATCCCCCATTTCTTTCCTTAGAACTTGCAAGATGTTTGTTGCTAATGATAAATCTCTTCTTCCTCTATATGAGAATCTTTTCCTTCTTCTTTCATGTCTTGATCATATATGGGTTCTTGAATGCACAACCACCCCCCCTTCAACACACCCCCCCCCCCCCCCCCCCCCCCCCAATTTTGTCTTCAATCATCAATACGGTATCGCTCACTTCTTCTTCTTCTTCTTATATCAATCATACATGGGTGCATTCATCAACATATCTTCTTTGGGTGCTAGCAAGGTATTATCAAGGATCAAAACTATACCTTCTTTTTCAATCCCTTCCATCATCAAGGATTTTCCTTTTTACTGCTTGGCTGACTTTTTCCAGTTAGTGGCCTCATGAACTTCTCTTCCACACTTGTAACATTTCAAAGTTCCATTACTTGTGTTAGGTTTGCATGTAATGGCTGCCTTTGATGAATCATTAACAGAAAAACAACCTGCTGCATTTCCCTTGTCATTCTTAATCTGCCAAGAATCATTTTGTAGATAGCTTGCATATAGATAGTTGAAAGGCAGAAATTGCTTTTGTAATTTCCGCTTCATTTTGAACCATTCTTGGATCTTTCCTTTACACTTCCTTACTGTTTGAACTTGGAGTTGTCCCCACCAAGCTGAAGCTTTCCCTCTCAGCTTGATAGAGACCAACTTCACCTTCTTGGACTTCATAGTACTCAAAGATCCTCTCAATTTGATTCAATTAGTCCAAAAATTCTCATTAAAAGCACACTCTCGTCTATACCTACATACTTCCTTTCCCTTCTTCCATTACCGGGAATGGTGGCAAAGCGTATAAAGATATTACAGAGAGATTTTTTGTGGAGTGAAATTGGTGGCGAATCTAAATTACATCTGGTTAAATGGGCCAAGGTTTGTAAGCCTTTGCATGTTGGAGGGTTAGGTATAAGACGTTTGGGGAGCTTTAATTCTGCCTTGCTAGGAAAATGGTTGTGGAGGTATGGTATAGACATCGATGCTTTATGGAGGAGGGTCATAGAGGCAAAATATGGGAATATTTGGGTGGTTGGTTTATGAAAAAAGGTAACGAGTCCTTATGGGATCAGCCTGTGGAGATTCATTAGAAGTGGCTGGTTGAACTTTTCTAAACTCCTTGTGTGTGATGTGGGAGATTGTACTAGAGTGAAGTTTTGGAAGTATGTGTTGTGTGGAGATTATACTTTTCAAGAGGCTTTTCCAGAGCTTTATTGTCTTAGTAAGTCTAAGGATTCCTTGGTGGCTGAAGTTATGAGTTAGTCGACTAGGAGGTTTCGTTAGAATGTGCAATTTCGTCGTCCACCACAAGATTGGGAACAATAAGCCTTTGATCGGTTTATGGGGTTGGTCTATTCTTCTACTGTGCGGGGGTTTAGTCTAGATAAGGTTTGTTGGAAGCCGGCAAGGAGTAGAGGTTTTGAGGTTAGAGGTTATTATCGTTCTTTCTACCCTCCTACTCTTGTATCCTTCCCTTGGAGAATGATTTGGCAATCGAAGGTTCCTCCAAGGGTAGCTTTCTTTGCTTGGTCTGATTCCTTAGGTAAGATCTTAACAATAGACAACCTTCGTAAAAGACGTGTTGGTGCTATATGTGTAAGAGATGTGGGTAATCTGTTGATCATCTTTTGCCTCATCGCCCAATAGCTTGGGTGTTTTGGTCTTTGGTTTTTTGCTTGTTTGGTATTCACTAGGTTATGCCTCATACAGTTCTTAAGTTGTTTGAGTCTTGGCAAGGAAAGTTTGCACGACATCGTAACAAAGATGTTTGGAGATTAGTGCCTCATTGTTTGATCTGGTGCATTTGGCGTGAAAGGAATGCTAGAAGCTTTGAGGGTTGTGAACGTTCTTTGCTAGATTAAGTCTTTTTTCCTGCACACTCTATGATTGGAGTGTGGTCTTTTCTCATTTTTCTTGTTTTTCTTTTCTAGTTTTTCTTGATCGTTGTATTTTTGATTCCTGATTTGTGCTCCCATATTACATCTCCAATGTATTTGGTTTGACACTCTTTTTATTATTAATAATATTTTTACGTGACTTATCAAAAAATGAAAAAGTTAGTCCAAAAATTCTTCAGGATTCAGGCTCTCTTGGAATTTTGGAAGGTCAACTTTGATTTCTGTCTCCCATTTAGTCTCTTCTCTTTGAGGAACTTGCAGGTGCATAGGACCTGGCCTTGGTTCTTGCACAGGCACTTGCTGATTTCCTCTCACAGGTTGGCCAAATGGGTTGTTGAAGTAGCTGTTGCTATCTGCATCAGCATCTTCAAATTGTTCACCATTGTTAGACTTATGGTTAAGTGATTAAATTCATCATTTCCTAATAGCTTAAGCTTTTGGGACAATCGGTAATTTAATGTGGTATCAGAGCAGAAGATCCTGAGTTCGATTTCTGGCTTAACTCTACCTTCCATTTAAAATGTTAAATTCTCACTTGTTGGACCCCCACTTATTAAGGGGAGGTTTAGGCTCATAAGTGAGGGGGAGTGTTAGACTTATGGTTAAGTGATTAAATTCACCATTTCCTAATAGCTTAAGTTTTTGGGACAATCGGTAATTTAACAACCATCACTTCTGTGATGATGAAGCTGGCTTCTCCTTACTTCCTCAGTCAAGGCTGTTAATTGTCTTCTTAGCAATTCTACAGTCTGCTCCAAAGTCATCTGGAGCTCTTATTGTCCAATTCCCTCTATTTAATCTTTTGAAGAATGTTCTACTTTGTTGATTGGAACGTATTAAATCTTACTGATGTATGTATGTCTCACTTGATCTTCCCAAAGGCACATGCTATAACTTGCTCAAATTCAGTGAATGGTGAAAATTTTCCCCTTAATGCAGAGACATTATTGACTACATAATGAACAGTAAATAGATGGTGGGTTCATCACTTTTAAATGCCAACAAATATTGAACTTACATGACTGTAGAGCTGAATGCTGGTGAGATCCATATTCAAGACAGTCTACCAAATTCGATGTACACTAGACTCTGTTTATATAGGGGTATGTAATAATGTTTCTGCCTATGGTGTGACTCATAGTTAGCTCACCCGGAATTATCCGAACGGACGTGAGTATATGACATTCATTTTAATGTGGTTACCAAAGGTTTCCTAATAGTTTTATTACTTATATTAAAAAAATGTCTATACCTATGGTTTATCCATGCCTGTGCTATAATTCACGACCCTGATAACTTCCCAAAAGATGTAATCAACATGGAAAAAACTAGTTTTGCTTATGCAATAAATTAAGATAATATAGAAGTTAATTAGTCTAATTCTGGCAGTTGCTGCTTTTCCCATTCCTTTTCTTTCTTGTTATGTATTTCATTTAATCTGTAGCAAGTACTTTATAGTTACTTGACAATTATAATTCGACTTCCCTATTTTTCCCCCTATTGACTATGTATGTACTTTCCACTTGTGCAGATTGAAGACATGTGCCACAGAACCAGAGCCTCTGCAGTTCCAGTTGTACCTGATTCTGAAGGTTATATCTCCTGTTATTCATGATATATTAATCTTCTTGGTGTTCTCTGTTGGAAGTCATTTATATGCATCCTTTGGCTGCATATTTTTTCATATTCTTGTGAAATTTATTTTGAAATATATTTTGGCTAGTTGACAATTGATTTCATGCTTCATTTACCAACATAGTTAATTAAATTTATGCTAATGTCAACCTTATTTTAAGATTTTTCTCTGAGGCATAATAGTGTTCACAGAATATTTTCATTAAATATGTTAACCATGAATCTTCTGATACACACTGCAAAGCCAAACAAATTTACATTTTAGTTCTTTCTTTTAACTTTTATTTTTTCGTTCCTTTGAGACATTTATTATTCCGGGAATTGGGTCTATAGACAGAATTTAATTGCTCTATAGGTTTGCTTTGGAAGCCATGGGATTAGGCCATGTATATACTTCCTATTTGTTTGAGAAAATGTTGTTAGAGCTGCTCAGTTGCTTAGTTGGTTTCTTGAAAAATAATAAATGTCTTGCTAACATAATATCCATTTATGTTCTCTTTTAAATCGTTTGTGATCTTTCAAATGCGCAGGAACTGATACAAATCCATTTTCTCTTGACGCATTAGCTGTTTTCATGTTTCGTGTGCTTCAACGAGTTAATCATCCGGTATATGTTCAGTTCTGATTCTTCAAGCTGTGTTGTCAGACACCTAACCTCTCCAAAACAAGAGTACCATCTACCTAGTAAAACTTTTTGCTTGAAATCTGCAGGGAAATCTTGACAAGGGATCTCCAAATGCTGGCTATGTGTTGCTAATGTTTTATCACCTTTATGAGGGCAAGGCATGATTCCCCACCCCCCCCCCCGGGGCGGTCTCCTTCTCTTCTTTTATCTATTGTAATGCAGATGCCCCCATTTCTGTGGTTTTTTATGAAGTTTTCTATTTGTTGACATTTTACAGAGTCGCAATGAGTTTGAGGGTGAACTAGTTGAGAGATTTGGCTCACTTGTGAAGATGCCATTGCTGAAATCAGATAGGTACTTAGCAAGTTTTCTCCTAAGTTACTTGGCTTCCAACTGAAACCACTTAATATTGTCTTACCAAAAAAAAGACCCTCATTAGAGTAGTTCTTTGCTACGTTGCTGTGGACAGTAGTGCTACAGGTCAGTTATGTGGATTTTAATTAAATCTCTAATATAGGCTAGGAGGCACTGATACAGGCACGGTTATAAGTACGGCACCCCAAATGAAGCATCCATGCTTCCTAGAATATAGGCCCACTTCACAATAAAGGAATGTCCTTATTTTAATAAGCAGTGAAATTTAATCCAACTCAAATCCCATTCCAACCCTACACTATTCCGCCCACCATCTCATTGTGTGATACAGTGTATTTGGAGGGAGGGGAATGCTCGAAGTTTTGAGGACATCGAAAAAAACATACCAGATATTTAAAATTTTCTTATAAGAACTCTGTCTGATTGGATGTCTACTATGGGTTATATTTCTCTATCTTCAATTTATGAGTTGATTGATATCTGTAACTTGAGGAATTGATTCCATCCGTATACACCCAGTATGCTTTGGGAGACTTTTTTTTTTTTTATTAATAAAATTTTATTACTTATCAAAAAAAACTATTCCCCCACCAAAAAGAAAGCTTGAGGCTGACACAGATCTGCCCCTTCTATTATAAGTATTTTTTGTACACATATCACTACCTGTACAGGATGATTTATTACCATTATTACAAGCTGAGATTTAAGTAGTTGTGATGCATAACACTATTTCTTTTTGTGCTTCTCTTTTTTGGGCATTAAAACAGGAGTCCACTACCTGATCCTGTAAAGTCTATTTTAGAGGAGGGAATAAATCTATACAGTCTTCACAGTTCCCGACATGGAAGGTTCGTGATTAACATTACCAGCACATCATGGATATGGGTTAATACTCATGTATGCAATTATATATCTGTAATTTGTGCATATTTGTTGAAGCAATATCCTTGGGACAACATTTAAAAGCTATCCATAATTACAATTTCTGTACTTTATCAAGTGTCTAGAATCTTCTATGAGAAAAAGTATAAAATATAAATGTGCAAGAAATATCTATAGGGTTAGAATACAATGCATAATATGTTACATTGTATAAGCCCCCAATATCATTTCCGCTTATCTAGCTCTGGGAAGGAGTGGAAGAAGTAAGGGTATTGCCAAATGTAGGATCCCATCAGGGGCGGCATTGTGTTCAAGCTAGGGGGTTCAAATGAACCCCCTGCCCTGTCCAAGTTATTTTTTTATTTTTTATATCTATATAATTTTTTTTAAATTTTGGATAAACCCCTAAAATAAAATTTTGAACACCCTGACCCTAAATTTTATTTAAAGCCAACTGAAATAAATTTGAATATAATCATTTTAATGCTTCTTTCACAATAAAGGTTATGCCACTGAAATAAATTTGAATATAATCATTTTAATGCTTCTTTCACAATAAAGGTTATGTGGCAAGTTAGAACTAGTTTTTATTTGACCCACAATTGACATTACTTTTTTACCTACCTTTGAGAACTTGCCAACTAGATTTTACTAGAAAATTTTTATGAAAGTATTTTGTCAAAGCATTACTCTTACAATATTTAATTTTATTAAAAAAAAATTTTAAAATGTTTCAAACTTTTGCTCCTTCATTAAAAAAAAAAAAAAAACACACCTTCTCTTGTGGACTCTGGTGGCTTACTTTGTTGTTGATAGCGGGATGAAGCTATTTTCTCCTACACTTTTCTTTTTCATAAGTAAAAAATTACACCATTGTTACAAGCAACAAATCTCTATCTACATATGTGATTCTTCCTTCATTTTCCATATCTCTCTCTCTCTCTCTTTTATGTTTTCTTAGTTTTTTTTTTCTTTTTTTGATCAAGTAGTTTGATAAATGCTCTATAGATTTCTTTTTCCAAGAAGTATTTTAGGTGCTTGCTAAAATTCCAAGAGATTGACCACGTGTGTGATTGAAAAGCTATGCACTTCAAAAGCAAAGGCTTATATTAGTTACTTTTTTTTTTTTTTATGTTTCACATTTGCTCCTAGTCCTACTCCTAGGTGTGCTACTATTCTTCTTTATCATATATTTTTATTTAATTAATATTACATATAAATATAATAAGTATCTATTTATTTGGCAAAAATGTATGATTAATTATTTAATTATAGTTTTATGCATTCAATGATTGTTGTCTTACCAATCTTTAAACTATTAATAACTTTTTAGACTATTGTACAAAGTAGTTGTCTTGTATACTAAATTGTATTTAGAATATACTATCTTATATTATTGTATATAATATGGAAGTAGTATATACAGAAAAGAAAAAAAAATTATCATTTTATTTTTCACTTGCCCCCCATGACAAATTTCTAGCTTTGCCATTGCTGACCTTCCTAGAAAAAAAAATCCTGAAGTAGCCACTAGATCCCATGACTAAGTTGAACCAGAAGCAGTATGAGGTGATGCTAAATCTTCAAATAAAGTTGATTCATTCAGAGATCAATGGAAATTCAAAACTGGGCTGATCAAACTGATAGTGTCAACAGAGCATTCTTGGTGAAAGAAAGAGGATCAATGGATCATCTCTTGTTGCTTCATTTGGTCACACGAAAGCTTTGCTCTTTTAGCTTCTACTTTGTTCCAAAGGCATTAACAATTATAATATTCGAAGTTCGGCAATAAGAAGAGAAGACTGCCATTGAGAACTTTTGGCCTGTTTAATGTTGGTGCTATTTGGCAGTAAAGAAAGAGTTGAGCTGGAAAGGTTTGAGTACTTGAGTCGCCAATTCAAGTCTGCTTTTATTGGAAGAGTCTTTGCTTCACTTGTGGAAGCTGCTTCACCCCCCTTCTTTTACATATTTTTTAATATTATTATTATAATATATATTTTTTAACCTTTTCTGTTGCATGTGTTAATACTTGCTCACACTCTAGGGGTTTTGAAATACTTACACTATGTACATCAAACTGCATCCGTACTAATTCCCATAAAGGTGTACTGACTTGTATATAATTGATCTTTTGGAGTACTTATAAACACAAAATCAATAATGGTAGTTATAAACTTGTAATTGAATGTTGAGGGTGCAGCTTACTTGTGCAATGCATACAACTAAGTGTGCACTCTTTATTTGTCTTTGCTTTCTTCTAAGCTTTCTTCTCTACTTCACCTCATATATATCAAATAACCATCTTAGATCTTTTTATTTCTCCTTTCTCCTGTTTGAGATTCTTTTGTTTTATCTGGAATTGACTCCCAAGGGATGTTATCTGCTTTGGCCTCCCATTATTGTTTTACTACTACCGCCACTTCTGTCTCTTCTTTTGTGTGTGGTTGCATTTTACATGTTCTCTTCTAAATATTAGATTGGAGTCTACCAAGGGATCCTATGCAAAGGAGTGGGTTAAATGGGAGAAACAATTGCGGGAGGTTTTATTCGGCAATACTGAGTATCTTCACTCTGTACAGGTCAAATTATTTTCTTTTCTTTTGGTTATGTTTTGTAATTTGATCTATTCAGTTCAGTTTAGTGTCAATGATGTTCTTTGAAATCAAGCTGATCAAATAATTTTTTAAATCACTAAAGGAATCTTATTTACAATTTCCATGGCCTCAGGTTCCATTTGAGTTTGCTGTCAAGCAAGTGTTGGAACAACTAAAAAATATTGCCAAGGGTGATTATTCAACACCAGATACTGAGAAGAGGAAGTTTGGAGCCATTGTTTTTGCTGCTGTCAATCTGCCTGTTACAGAAATCCGAACCCTCCTTGATAATGTATGTAAACGATCTGCCTTCTCATCTATTATTTTCAGTATACTATTTACTTGAGATAACTGACCAAAACTGAATGAATTAATTTAATTTCGATTTTTTGAACTACTAAATTTCATCCATAAGCCTGCCTGAGGGCATTGATCAGAATTAGTGGGGCCTCGTTTGGCTCTCTGAAACTACAGTCTGAGCTTGGGTATTAATATTGCAAAAATATGGAGTTTGGTCTTAGGAATAGGAGATCTTGGTTTTCTATCGTCCATTGGATAAAACAATTGGTTTGACTTTCTGATGCAAGACTTTTCAAGAGGCAGGTCTAAGGTCCACCTCTCAGGGCCCAATCTAGGCTAGAGAAAAGGATTCTTATTTTATATTCACAACTTAAAATATTCAAAGGCATCATGATTACTGTAGATATTCACTGCTGCCATCAATGGAATGCTCCTGCAACTTTTTGTTGGTGGTTAAGAATATGAGCAGTCAAAATGTATAATTGGGACTGATTAGAAGTTATATAAAACCTAATTAAAATTCAGCTTTATCCTTGAAGTAGTTCAATTTACCTTAAGAAAAGACTCTTTTTTGTTTCTGTGATCCCACTGTCCTGTGGTTGTCTCTATTTTGTTTTCTTATTTGTCACTTGACAGTCGATGTTATTTTTAATGAATGGTAAGTGTTACATCCACAATATTTCCACTACAAATCCTAGCTAGTAAGTTGTTATTGTTTTTAATTTAAACTCACCAGTGAAATTATTTTTTTGCCCGCCATTAACGGCCAATAACAATCTGCCATTTAAGATTTTTTGTGTAAGTGTTGTGAAATATTGTGCGCATAGCATTTCTCTTTAATGAATTTTCTTCATCATGTACATATCTAGGATTAAATGGATGTTTTACTATATGACTATTGTATTTGTCCAAGCAGTTAGCTGAAAACAATCCCAAGGTTAATGCTTTCCTGAAGGACAAGGATATAGTTAGAAGTCTTAATGGGGCTCATGTGACTCTTGCACACAAGAGAAGTCATGGTGTTACAGCTGTAGCTGGTTATGGCCTCTTCCTTCATCAAGAGGTCCCAGTGAATTTGACTGCTCTGCTTTTCTCAGATAAAATGGCTGCATTCGAAGCTTGCCTCGGTTCGGTAAATGGGGAAGAGGTTGTTTCCAAAAACCAATGGCCTCATCTTACCATCTGGACTGGAGAGGGAGTAACTGCCAAAGAAGCTAACACATTACCACAATTGCTTTCAGAGGGGAAGGCAACTCAAATTGAACTTAACCCACCTGTTACCGTACACGGCACAATGGAATTTTATTGAGTCTTCCTTTTTCTTCATTGCACTGCTCACTGCTCAGTGCAGCAGGTTCAATTCACAATGGTATGTAAATAGACAAGAACTTTTAAAAGCAACGAGTTTTTGTGAGTATTAGAGCATCCACATCTGCAAAAAATTTTCCATTTTGCACATCTAAAACCTACTTTTTCTATTTTACACTCTCATTTTTACAAAATACCCACATCAGTTTGTCTATTATACACATTTATTCAAATAAAATATTCATTTCTTTATCACTGTCATCTCCCTTATAGACCCAACACAACCCAGACAACCACCATCATTAGCCTTCATCTCCCTCATAGACACCGGAATCCACACAAGCCGATCACACCGGAATCCCAAAGAAAACCAGTAAAAAAAAAAAAAAACCAGTAAAAAAAACCAAAGAACCCCAAGTCTTCGTCTTCATGTTGTAGGCGCTCAGAACAAAGCCTTTGTCTTCGTTGTCTTTGTCAACGATACGAAGACCAAAAAACTCCTAAAGTCTCAAGTCTAATTTCTGCTTCTCGGCGCTCAGAACAAAGCCTTAGGTTTCTCTGTTGGAGAACTCCGTTTGCGTTGTAGGCGATGGACTCGGCTTGCTCGACCTCGTTCTCATCGATGGTGGTGGCAATTAGCGGAATCTAGAGGAAGAAAGATTGATGAGATGAGAGAGAGAGAGTTGTGTGCCTGAGAGTCTCTGATGAAATAAGAAAAAGAGAGGGAGATGAGAGTCAGGTACAGAGAGAAGAGAAAAAATTATTAAGATATCATATGCACATGCTACAGTAACCGTATATATATGCACGGTTGCTGTTCATTAGCAAGACTATTGTATATATTTAGACATTTTGACAAAGACTAATGAGGATTTTTAAGTTAAAAAGTGCAAAATTGAGCACTTTTTGTATTTTACACATTTTTGCGACAACTGACTTGGTTGCTCTTAGGGTAATAAGTAACGTGAATGCTGCATTGAAGGGAAAAGTTTTGATACAGTTGAGATTTTTTTTCTCCTGAGAAATTTTGGATATATAGGCATTTGAAATAGGAGAAGCAGATGATCGAATTCTTCAATGACAAGTTTATATGATATCAGTAAATGAAAAGTACAAACTGTCTTTTATGACAAACTTCATTTGTTGCTGTTAAAAAGTATCAGTTTATTTCGCTTACTCTACCACATTTAATTGTGATCTGTAGACTGAAATGTATCTAGAAGCAACTGTAAAAAAGGATTTCTATCACCCTGTATGGGTTACACAACTGTGCTGTAACTAAATTATGCAATGAAGTTTCGCTCAAGTATTTATATTGAGTAATTCTTAGGTACTCTTTGGAGCACGGATAACGGTATTTCTTCTTCTCATATTCATGGTGGGGTCTACTCATTAAGTTCATAGTGGAGTCTATCATGAATGTGAGAGGAAATAGTATTATTTTTTCATGCTCCGAAAGTACTTAAGAATTTTTCTTTTATAATGTAGCTTAAAGAAATTTGAGTAATGTTGGCTTGTCATGTGAAAGTTGTGGTTTATAGTTTTTTTTTTTTTTTTTACCTTACTAGTTACTACTGCTATAATACTCTGTATCAAGATTGTTAAAATCGAGATCCTACGTAGGATCATTAAAGGTAGGTGAGATCTTTAGATCGGATTGTGAATCGTAAGATCTTACATATTTTCATATTTAAAGAAAAAAACACATTGATAATGATTTTGTATGTTGAATAATTACATAAATTATGAATTTATCCATAAAAAAACTAAGATTTGCATCATATGATGTACTTTGCATGTCATACATCGCTAAGTCTATAATAACAAAACAAATATATTTAAGTTCTGATCCAATATATTTAAAAAGTTCAATAAATGTTTAATTAGCAACCAAATACCAAAATATTTTTTAAGTTCTAAGTTCCAAGTTTGAAATCCAAAATAAGTTAGCAAATGGAAACTAGCTAACTACAATATGAAATCCAAAAGTAAGATGAATATTAAGGTGAAGTGAACATTTAATTATTCTCATTTTAAGGTTCTTATAACCAATGTCCTAAATTATTAACTATCATCATCCATTTAATCATCTATGTAAACGTTATATGTGTATGCTAGAACTGTAAAAGACATCAAGATACAATTTCACTCTCAACTATTCAAGTTATATTACCCAACAACAATTAAAGAGCATACTCAAATAAATAAATAAATAAATATACAAATACAAGCATAACTGATAAAATTATATATAAAAAAAATATTTTAGTAATATTAGAACAGAAATTAGTATATCAATCAAACAAATTTAACAACATTATAACTTAAAAGGTAGCAAAGCCAATATCAAATTCTTCATTTAGAAATGATGAAGCATTCTTTCATTTTGATTACAAGTGAATTAGAAACTAGGAAACATTTGCTTAGGTTAACATAATTTTATAAAATAAAAATAAAAAGTTATACCATCACAATGTGAAAAAATAAAAAGCCTTCATTAATTTATTCCATAAAAAGAAAAAAACCAAAAATTTATGTTTTTAGTAGGATTGGTAGGATCCTCTATGATCCTACCATTTTTACAATCTTAGTGTGATTTTAAACGTTTTGGTAAGTTGATCTTAAAATCGTGCGATCCTACGATGCAGATTGCGATTTTGACAACCAATCTTAGTGCAAATCGTTCAAATAATCTTCTTGACATTTTTTTTTTAGAAGAATGTTCTTCTCATCCTTAAACTATAGTTAAGGAGCTATTTTCATATTTAAAAATTAAAAGCTTATTTTTGCTGTTGAAAATTCAAAATGTTATATATATATATATATATATATTAAATATAGTTTCAATTTATGGCGTCAGTTCTAGTTATTATTTTTTATTATCAAACTAAAACACCAATTAGTTTTTTGGTGTGTAGGTGGAAATTGAATCTAGAGCTCTTATTCAACGATTATAAATTTTACTAATTAAAATAATTGAAACTCATTATATTTCTTCTTTTTAGTCACTCTTATTACTGTTTATGGACAAATAAAATTGGATATGTGGTATTTCAAGGATAAAAAGAGAATCTAAAATATATCCTTCTTCTGTCCTTAAAATGTAATATTTTTGTCCCTAAAATGTGTTGTGTTAGACACGTTGACAGAAATATTTACCAAAGTGGATATAAGGGCGAAAGTGGATGACAATTTAAAATATACCCACGAAAAGAATATTGTAAGAGGCAAAATTTTAAGCCAATTATAAAATGCCACATCAAAGTTTAGTGGCAAATTCTAAATTGATGTCATTAAATTAATTAAATTAGAACATGTGTCATCCAAATTGGCATCATATTTCTTCTTTGCCATGTGTTATTTGACTCAAGATAAAGATAAATTTCCTATTCAAAATGTAATTATCTGGACTCAAAATTGGTAAAATTATCTGGATAATTATTTATCTTTGTTGATATTATCTTTATCAAAATATGATCTTTATCAAAATAGATAAATAGAGATAATTATCTCTAAGGAAAATTTGGGCCAATCAAAAGTCTACTACATACTTTCTGTCCTTAAAAAGCTTATGTAATATTTTAAATGTCCCTAAAATGTGTTGTGTTAGACACTTAAAGAACATTGACAGAAATATTTACCAAAGTGGATATAAGGGAAAATTCCACGTTTGAAAGTGGATGACAATTTAAAATATACCCACAAAATTTGCAAACCATATTTCTTTGATATTTGTGTTTACAAATTTTTGCCAAAATGAAATCCAATTGCAAGTCAGAAGTTTTTTTTTTTTGCACTGGTATCCCATTTTACTTTTATTTTATTTTATTATATATATATATATATATATATAATTTGATAACTAAAGGAAGGAGTATTTGGTAGGATAGAACTTTCCATTTATCTGTATTTTTCACAACTAATTTAGTGCATGGTTTTGATAATCTAAGGTTCTATCATATAGCTCATTTTTTTGAGAATGAAAGAAATTCTTCACATTTGGCCTTCTACCTTATCAAGATTTTGCATTTATGTTTAAATATTGATTAATGGGGTAAATACATATATTTTTTCATGTATAATATATCTATATATGGTGCACTAATTATTTATATTAAATGAGTTCATATAATTATTTTTATAAAATTTATATAAGAAACGATTTATTGGAATAATTGTTTATTAATAAAAATAATTTGGAATATGAAATTCTTCCTCGTGCTTAATTAATTTGGAAGTAATTGAAATAAAAACCATTAAAAGACAACAAATTTAAATAATTATTATATGCAATTAAAGAATATATAAAATAATTGTTCACTTAAATGGGCTGATATGTGTGTGCGTATATATATATATATATATATATTAATTCACTACAGTAACATGTTCACATTTTTAATTATATTAATCCTACAATTTATATTTCCCACATTTTTTTTAAGTACTGCACACACCAGAGAGAGGATCTGAACTTGTGCTAAATAATTAAAAAGAGATTGAATCAGGTCAATTAATTTACTTTTGGAGTCCTGTCACATGTGCTGCATTGTTTATGACATCATGCATACAAATTGACATATCATTAATTATGACAAAACAATTCACACATTTATTACCAAGATGGTTAAATCACACCAATCATAATCATTACCGTAACAATTTGTAAGGTTTATGTAGTAAAATTTATAATACTTTTAGCGTTTTTTTTTTAATTTTTAAATATTAATTATGTATAGGAGGTATTCTAATTATTTATGTAAAATGAAGATTCAGGAACTCAATGATTTTCTTAGTTAGCAATTTGAAATGAAAAATAATTTACATCCAACATGCACAATTTTTTTAAATAATTTACACAATTCTGTATATTGAATGCACAGAATTTCTCAATTTGTACATTAAAGTACAATTTCTCAATTTGTACATTAAAGTACAATTTTTTTAAAGAATGCACATAATTTTGTACATTTAAAGTATACAATCATTTAATGGATTTACACAATGTTGTACATTCAACATACACAATTATTCAAATAATTTTGTATATATACATAATTTTTCAGTTTTGTACATTAAATATACAAATTTTTTCAAAAAATGTACATTATTTTGTATATTCAACGTACACAATTTTTCAAATAATGTAAAATTTTTTTGAATTTAATGTACACAATTTTTCAATTCTGTTCATTCAATGTACACAATATTTCAAAAAATATACACAATTCTTCCTATTTTATTTACACTTTTTTTTAAAATGAATATACCAAATTTTGCATATTCAATGTAAAATTCTTTTTTTAAAAAATTTATACATTTAAGGTACACAGTTATGTGCACTATTTTTCAAACAATGCACACAATCTGTATATTGAATGTACGCAATTTATCAATTCTGTACATCCAACGTTCAAATTTTTTCAAGTAATGTACACAATTTTGTGTATTCAATATACACAATTTTACTAAGAATGTACATGATTTTGTATTTTAAAAATACACAATTTTTCAAAGAATGTATATAATTCTGTACATTCAACATGCTTGATTTTACAAACAATGTACACAATTATGTGCATTCAATGTACGTAATTTTTAAAAAGAATATATACAATTTTGAAAATTAATGTACACAATATTTTAAAGAATGTACCTAATTTTGAATGTTCAATGTACATAATTGAAACCTAATTCTGAATGTTCAATGTACATAATTTTTCAATTATGTACATTCAATGTACACAATATTTCAAAGAATATACACAATTTTGTCTATTTAATATACACATTTTTTCAAAGATTATAACAAATTTTGTATATTCAATGTACAAAATTTTTTAATTTTGTACATTTAAGGTACACAATTATGTACATTCAATGTGCGCAAATTTTTAAATAATGTACACAATTCTATATATTGAAGGTACATAAATTTTCAATTTTGAACATGCAACATACAGAATTTTTCGAATAAAATACGCAATCAATTACATTCATGTCCGGCAATTTTACAAAGAAAGTACATAATTCTGTATTTTTAAAGTATACAATTTCTCAAAGAAAGTAACAATTATGTACATACAACATACATAATTTTTTAAAGAATATACATGATTCTATATATTTAACGTACAAAATTTTTCAATGAAAGTACAAAATTTAAATATTCAATATACATAATATTTCAATTATGTACATTCAAGGTACACAATTCGTACATTCAACGTGCAAAATTTTTAAGTAATGTACACAATTTTTATTTATTCAATGTACACAAATTTTCTATTCTGTACATTCAACATACAAATGTTTTCAAATAATTTACACAAATTTGTACATTCAACGTATACAAATTTTCAAAGAACATAGTCTTTTCAAAATATACAAAATTTCAAAAAATATACATAATTCTATACATTCAACGTACACAATTTTTTAAAAAAATGTACACAATTCTGAATAATCAGTGTATACAAATTTTCAATTCCATACATTCAAGGAACACAATTTATAAACAATGTACGCAATTTTGTATATAGAATGAATTTTTTTTTCCTATTCTCTACATTCAACATACGAAAACTTTCAACTATTGTGCACAATCTTGTACATTCATTGTATGCAATTTTACAAAGAATGTACAAATTTTTATATTTTCAAATTAAAGAATATTTCAAAGAATGTACATAATTTTGTGTATTTAATATATAAAATTTTTCAATGAATGTACTGTGGACTAATGGAGTCTCCATATAGTTTAGGTCAAGGAATCATATTGGGCATTTTGGACCAGTCACTTACACACACGAGTCCACGTACCAAATTATGGTTCCAGAGTTTAGGTGTGGCTTGGGAGGGTGTTAGGCACCCAAGACCGTCCGACTTGTGGGCTGGCCTCCATTATGTGTTGTTAGACCATATTTAATTAAATAGTTTATTAAGAGAGCCCTAATCTTTATCCTAAACATACATCATGCACTTAAGGAAATAATATACAAAATGTTAGAAACATATCATAATATAAAACGAAACAAATCAAACACAAACAAACAAAATAAAATAAACATGGCAAGTTGACAATTATATAAAACACACAAGGAAAGAAAATCAAATAATCTAAACATGACAAAAGATACTCAAACAACATGGAAAATAATAAGACACCAATAATTAAATATCACAGCACAATATAAAAGGAAACAAATAAAATACAAGTAAATCATATTATATTAGAAAGGAAGAAGGTAATAATTAAAACATACGCAGAAGAAAATGTTATAAAATAAACTAAACATGGCAAAAAATCACTCAATATAAGTCCAAATTAGGCAAAATTTTTGTTGAAGCTCAGGATGTCTACTTTCCAATGAAACAAACTTCACTCAAATATTCTTTGTGGATCAAAAGTTATGGTCAAAATAGTGAACAAATGTCATTTTTCAGTATTGATTTCAAAGCGATCTGAGCACTTTTGAGTTGTGATTACTTACAAACTATTTTGAATTCTTTAATTACCTTTGGTTGACATATGTCAAGCTCATCATTGAGGCTGGGGATCAAAATTTATTAACGAGTACAAAATATGGTGTCTACATGTAGCCAATTATGTGTATTTAAGGTACACAAAATTTTCAATTATGTATATTTAAGGTACATAATTATGTACATAATCATGTACCTAAACATGCTCAAATTTTTAAACATCTACACAATTCTGTATATTAAATGTACACAATTTTTCAATTTTTTAAATTCAACGTACACAATATTTCCAAAAATGCGCACAATTATGTTTATTCAATATACATATTATTAAAAAGAATGGATTAAATTCTATATATTCAACATAGACATGTTTTCAATGATGTAAATTCAACATAAATTTTTTTTTTAAATTATCTAAATAATTTTGTATATTCAATATCCACAAATTTTTAATTCTATATGTTCAACGTACAAAATTTTACAGATAATTCACGCAATTTTTCACATTCAATGTATGCAATTTTTCAAAGAATGTACACAATATATACATGGTGAAAAACTCATTTTAGTCCCTACATTTTCACGCGATTCCCACTTTGGTTCCTAACTTTTTTTTCCACCGATTTTAGTTCCTATCCTGGAAAATGCGTCTTGTTTTAGTCTTTGACGTTACATCAGAGACGGAAATTGCACAGTTAGCAAAAGGAAAAAATTAAAAATATTAAAATAATGCCCACTATGTCCACGTGGCTTTCCACATCAGCCTCTAAATTAAAAAAAAAAAATTTATTAATTTTAACTACATAAAAAAAATTAAAAGCAGAAATAAAAACCAAACCCAGCAAGAACAACAAATTTAAAACCTAGCAAGAACAAGATCAACAAAACACAGACCTAGCAAATTTAAAACCCAAAAAATTAAATTCAAACCCAGATTCAAACCCCCACACCACCAAAAAAATTAAATTCCCTTGCTACTTCACCACCAGCTCCTGCTTTGGCCATATCTCTATCCTCTCCCAACCCATACACCAAACCCAGCCCAACAAAAAATCCAAAGGCGGCTCCTAGCTCTTCGTCTCCCACTACTTGGCCAATCCCGGCTCGCTCATCTCTTTCCTCTTCCCCGACTCACCAACTCACTCCCAACCCGAACCTGAACTCGAGTTTAAACTTGTCCTCCGCTTCGAACCGCTCATCATCGCCGTGGAGTGCAAAGACCTCACCTCAGCTCAGTCGCTAGTCGTCTACTGGGTTCAGAGAATCTGGAATAACCAATGTGAACAACAAGTACGTGATCGTCGTGATCCGCTGCTCGGTCCGGCTAGAGGATCCACTGGGGTTTGAAATATGGGTTTGAATTTAATTTTTAGAGTTTTAAATTTGCTGGGTTTGTGTTTTGTTGATCTTGTTCTTGTTGGGTTTTAAATTTGTTGTTCTTGCTAGGTTTGTTTTTATTTTTGTTTTTAATTTTTTTTATTTAGTTAAAATTAATAAATTAATTTTTTTTATTTAGAGGCTGACGTGAAAAGTCACGTGGACACAGTGGGCATTATTTTAATATTTTTAATTTTTTTTCCGTTTGTCAACTGTGCAATTTCCGGCTCTGATGTAACATCAGAGACTAAAAAAAGATGTGTTTTCTAGGATAGAGACTAAAATTGGTGGAAAAAAAAGTTAGGGATCAAAGTGGGAATCGCGTGAAAATGTAGGGACTAAAATGAGTTTTTCGCCTTTATATATATTCAATGTACACAATTTTCAAAGTGTACATAATTTGGTATATTTAATGTACACAAATTTTCAAAATATGTACGAAATTATAAATATTCAATGTATACAATTTTTCAATTTTTTACAGTCAATGTACACAATACTTCAAATAATGTACACAATTTTGTATATTTAGCAATTAGCATATACAATTTTTCAGAGAATGTACCCAATTCTTTGTTTTTCATGTACACAATTATTCAATTCAATACATTCAATGTACACAATAATGTCCACTTAATGTACACGGTTCATCAAAGAGTGTACCAAATTCTGTATATTTAATGTATATAATTTTTCAATTTTGTAAATTCAATGTACACTTTTTAAAACAAAATACACATTTCCATATTTTGAATATACACAATTTTTCAACGCACATAAATTTTCAAATAATGCACACAATCATGCACATTCAATGTACATAATTTTACAAAGAATGTACAAAATTCTACTTTCAAAGTACACAATTCATTTCTCAAAAAAAAAAAAAAAAAGGATAATTACATTTTACCCATCTGTGATTTGGCTCTAATTTGATGTGCCTATCTGTGGTTTAAATTTTAACACTTTGCCCACCTGTGATTACCACTATTAGTCTTCTGTTATTCACCTCTGTTAAAAAGAAGGGTAAATATGTATTTTTACACTATTTTTATGTCTCTCTCCTCCCAAAACATAAAAAACATAAAAATTCAAGAGAAAACAAGATCAAAATGTGCTATTGGTAAAAAAAATTATGCAATATCTTAGAACTTTAAATTATATTTGAACCTATCATCTCAACCACAAGCAAACAACTAATTATAAATCTGAAAGCCCGATAAAGCCGTATGAGAAAAGAAAAATAACAACTTAATATAAATCCAAATTTAGATCCAATTTTTACAGAGCAATGAACTATTCAAATACAATTGCTCTAGCCAAAATATGAAAAAAAGAAAAAAAGAGTCAGTGACAGTTATGGACTCCCCAAAAGTGTATCAATTTCGGGAGAGACCCATGAAAAAAGATTCAATGATAGACTCTTTTTTGTTCCTTTCTAGTACACTCTTGGAGTTTTAATTTTTATCCAATTGATACACTCCTGGATAAAAATTAAAATTCCTAATCTAACTCAACAACATTCAAATAAATCAAATCAAATCTCCTACTCCTCGTGTCCCTGCCAACAATAATTTTAAACCCAGAAAAGTTCAAAAAATCCCAGAAAAATTAACAAACGCCAGTCTTGCCGTAAAAATAAATAAAAAATAAAAACCTAATCTTGTTTTGGAGTCCATTGCAATCAAAAAATCCAAATAAAACCAACACAATTTTCATATCCACTCTTCATTCTTTTCCACCTTAAACCAAAACCCAGAAAAGAAAAAATCAACGACAATCACAATGCCCATTCTTCTTCATATTCCTTTGTCACCATCGCCCATTCTTCTTCATGTTCTTTTAGATTGGAAATATGGGTTGGTTTCCAACTCGAACTCTCAAGACCCACAAGACTATGCCTCAGGTTATCAGCAATTTTCAATCTAATGGCTTTTCGATCCAAGAAAGGGTTTCTTGTTGCTTAGGTGTTGCAACAAGCGTAGAGAGAGAGAGAGAGAGAGAGAGAGAGAGAGAGAGAGAGAGAGAGAGAGAGAGAGAGAGAGAGAGAGAGAGAGAGAGAGAGAGAAATTTGTTTGAGTAGAGTTGTAAATATAAACCATTTTTAATCTTGTGTTAGTGTTCTCATTGAAGCTCTTAAAGCCTTTAAATAGTTTTACAAAAATCACTTTTTGATCTTGTTTTTTCCTAATTTTGTTATATTTTTGTGTTTGTAACGGTTTAAGTGATGGGGTAGGTAACAACAGACTAACGATGGTAATCACAGGTGGGCAAAGTTAAGTTTTAAACCACGGGTAGACACATCAAATTAGAGGCAAACCACAGGTAGGTAAAGTGTAATTATTCACAAAAAAAAAAAGTACACAATTCTATCCATTCAACATACAATTTTTTTTAATAAAAGTATACAATTTTGTATATTCAACATACACAAATTTTCAAAAAATATACAAAATTATATATATATATATATATATATTCAATTTACACAATTTTTCAACTCTGTACATTTGATGTACACAATATTTCGAATAATGTACACAATTCTATGTATTCATTAAACAAAATTTTTTATCAAATGCACACGATTCTATGTGAACAATGTACACAAATTTTCAATTATGTACATTAAACGTACAAATTTTTCAAATAATGAACACAGTTTTATACAGTCAATAAATGCAAATTTACAATGAATGTACATAATTTTGTATTTTCGAAGTAATTAATTTTTAAAATAATATACAAAATTTTGTACATTGAACGGCAAAAAAGTTTCAAATAATGTATATAATTTTGTATATTTAATGTATACAGTTTTTTTTTAACTTTGTACGTTCAACATTCAAAATTTTACAATGAATGTACAAAATATTGTATATTCTATGTACTTAAATTTTCAAAAAAGTACACTATTTTGTCTATTCCATGTACACAATTTTTTAATTTTGTGCATTTTATGTACACATTCTAAATAATGCACACAATTTTATATTTCAATGTACATTATTCTTTCAAATAGCTTACACAGTTTTGTATATTTGAATCTTTTGATGTCCACAATTATTCTAAGACTGTACAAACTCCTTTACATTCAATTTACACAATTATTCAAAAGAATGTACACAATTCTGTCTATTTAAAATACACAATATTTCAATTAATGTGCACAATTTGTAAATTCAATGTACACAACTTTTCAATTCTGTAAATTAATTGTACAAAATTTTTCAAAGAATATACACTATTATGTCTATTCAATGTACACAATGAAAAAAAAAATTGTAGACAAGTAAGTGCATTTATAACTCTTTCTTCAAGCATATCTCCTCCAAATTACCAAGGGAGGGGGGAGGGGGGGGGTGATGATATCCAGATTTGGCAGTTGACTGGTAGTGGTGTTTTTCATGTTTACTCTTTTAATAACTCATTATTGGAAGCCCCTTCTATTTCTTTTCCTTGTTAGTGCATTTAGTGTGTTAAGTTTCCTACAATGGTGTCTTTCTTTTTATAGACAGCTACTAGGGGTGGGATTCTTACAATCAATAACCTTGTTAAAAAGAACTTGTGTCTTGTTAGGTGTTGCTTATGTCAGTGTGATAAAGAAACTGTGGATGTAAGTTTGCTCATGTGTTGTGGAGTGAAGTCTTTCTTATGTTTAGGGTTTAGTGAATGATGCCAAATACAGTTGTCTCTCATTTTTACATGGAGGAATTGGTTAGGGACTTATTCTCCAAATGTTTGGAATACGGTACCAATGAGTCATATGTGGTTAACCTGGAAGGAACGTAATGCCCAAACATTTGAGAACATTGAGAGACTTGTTGATTTATTGATGTTCTTTTTTTATGTTAGCTCTTCCCTTTGATTTGTTTGTATTCGTTTTGTTGGGGATATTACATAAAGTAATAATGGAAGAACAAAATTAACAAAAAAGACAAACAAAAAATAGATAACTTCGAGGCACTACATCAAAAGGTACGTATGGAGAGTTAAAATGTTTCATAAAACTGTTAACAAGGCTTGAAACCTCTCCAACCTTTTTGAACAGTCACCAAAAAATTCTACAAAAAATAATGTTTCGTGATTTTCGATCGGTCAAAAATTACTTTCGATTGATAAAGTGCTTTTTCTGATCAGTCGAATAGGAATCAAATAGCAATTGAGACATCCAAAAATTTCAGGATTTTTTCTTTATCATTTTCAATCGATAAAGCCAAAAGTTTCGACTGATCAAAAATACTGATTTTCGAATTTTTACTTAAAAAATTCTAGAACTTGAATTTTCACTTTATGAAACCATATTCTCGAAACTCAAACATTATTATTACAGCCTATCCCTGTATATACCTATTGTAGTGCCCATGGGCCCAAAACGCGCATTAGGCCGGCCCAAAGGCTCCCACAAGGAGGAAGGTCCAACCCAATATCATGAACGGTTCGAGAACATGACAAGTCCCTCCTACGAAGTCATGTGATAAAGAAGGGTGTCATGCATGAGCAGAACACCTCAAAATATGACGTCCGAGGACGACTAAGTCCTCGGCAACAAGTTGCCGAGGATGAGGCAAACGACCTGGCGGTCCAGGGGCATCCATACTGAAGACCTGAGATGCAAAAATCGAGAGAAAGAGAATAGGGGATCAAGGGAGATGATAGACAAATATCAAGGATAAAGCTGCTACCACCGCATTGAAAGCACCATACCTACCTCTCTGGCTGCATTAATGAGGAAGTAACGCCTGAACATTAAAACTCAACCTTACCCTCACCACCAGAGATTTTAGGAAGAGGGGATGATGGGACAAGTATCCAAAAAGAAACATCTGGACTACACGTGGAAGAAAGGAGAAAAGGAGACAGACTTATAAAAGGCGGAAAAGGAAGAAACAAAAGGGGAGGACATTGCAGAAAGAGAGAAAGAGTGTACTTGTAAGGAAATACAAATGATTGTCCTCGGCATCAATATATAAAACTATATTTCATCCATGTATGAGAGGGATGCCTGTGTTCTTTAGTTGAATCCAACTCTTGTATTATCTACCGCTCAAAACCCTAGATTAGAAGCCCACTCTTTATAAATTTATTGTTTAGGGCTCATTAGGCTGGTCTGATAGGTCAACTTCGATCCAGCACGAATTGTGTCCTTACACCTATATATACAACACGTTTTAAGTGTAGTGAGTTTACTATCGTCATCACATTGTACTTTTCTTATCAATAAAACTTTAACTACCTATAATAAAAAAAACATACATTATTTTTCAAAAAATGTATACAATTTTGTATATTCAATATATACAACATTTAAAATAATTTACACAATTCAATCATTTAACATACACAAATTTTCAAAGAATGTACACAATTCTATACATTTAACGTACACAATTTTTTTTACCAGATGTACATAATTATGTATAATCAACGTACAAAATTTCTTAGTTTTTCAACGTACCAGATGTACATAATTATGTATAATCAATTTTGTATATTCTTTGTACATGATTTTTCAAAAAAAAAAAAAAAGTACACAATTCTATACTTTTATGCTTAGTTTTTCAAAAAAATTTACATAATTCTGTATATTCAATATACACAATTTTTCAACTCTGCACTTTCAATATACACAATTTTATACATTCAATATATACATTTTTTCAAAAAATGTACACATCTTTTCAGTTCTTTACATTCATTATACACAATTTTTCAAAGAATATACACAATTCTGTAAATGTACACAGTTCAATATTTTCTAAGCACAAAATTGATCAATTTTGTATATTATATGAACATAATTTTAAAAAATGTATATAATTATGTATATTCAATGCTCACAATTTTTTGATGTGCACATCTTCCTACACAAATTAGTAAGTGTAAAATTTGTACATCCAATCTCCAAACAATCAAAGAAGGTACACAATTTTGTATATTGAACGCACACAATTTTGTATGTATGAACATTTTTCTTCATCCAAGCATCATCTCATAGCATGAACATGCATATATGAGTTGATGTGTATGATATGAACAAGTTTGGATGCAATGATATAATGCCAGGAGATGATGCTTGCTGTCTTCTTGTGATTACATTCAATATCCAAACTTTCAAAAAATGTACACAATTTTGTACATTAAAAAAGTTGTATTAAAAGTGTAAATACAACTGTACTTATCAAGAGTGTAGTTGCAATTATTTACCCTTACCTTTCTTGCATTGTTTGACTGCGAAACATTTTTCTTTTAGAGAAATGCTAATAAATTTCCTTAGAGTATTGGTTAATAATCAATTTAAAAAAAATATTTATGAGAAAAGAAGAGAAAAATTAATGTTTTGACAACTTTTTTCATTTATCATAAAAGTGGTATCAAAACTTTCTTAAAATGGATTGTTAACTAATATTCAAAAGATACTCGTTAGCATGAACCGTTCTTTTATTTGTTGGAGAGCTTTGACAATATACGTACTCCACTTTTTTTTTTTTTATAATCTACTCCACTTAATTACTGAAAGCCTGGACTTTTTAATTAGGAATGTCAAAATTGTACATAGGTGCAGAATTCAAAAAGGTTCCTCCCAAAAAACAAAAAGGTTCCTCCCAAAGTATTACTTCCATCCAAGCTCTGTTTAATTCTTTTATAAAATCCCACAAATAAGAAATTAATAAATACATGGAAGCTAAAGACGCTAAGCAGCTAATTGATCTGAAGCACGTATCTTGAACTATCGAACAATTTTTATCATTCCAGTGAATGCACTTGTTCTACTGCAAGCGTAGGTAAAATGGCCATAGCCTCTCCATCAAGAACAAGAATATCATCATTCCTAAAGCAACTTGTCTTGAATTTTACACTGTATCATATAATCAAACATCCAAGTAATTTGATGGTTAAATCTCTCTTTAGTTTCAAAAAAATTGAAGAATTGCTTTAGTGATGTAGCTTACATGTATCTTTTCTTGTTTTCTTTCAAACTAATCGCTTGTACCACACCTGCCACCTTGTCTCCAATATAGACTGGCAACTTGAAATTCAAGCTTTGGGAAACATATACAGCTCCAGGCTACATATTAAGCATAAAATTAAAAAACATTAGACTATCTTGAAAAGGACAAGTCTTGCAACTGTGCTTTTCATACCAAAAGGGCAGAAATGTTGTCAGAAACTGAGTCTACAACAAATTTTTTTTTTTTTTGATAGGTAAAGTCTACAACCAAAATTCCAAGTGATGTTTTGATTAAAATGCCCACAAATGGTGCACCCATGTCGCATAATACCCAAAATCTACAATAACAAACCAAAATTATTTAGCCCAAATTTACCCATTCATCATGTTTATTTACAAAAACACAACCATTGACTACAGCTTAGAATTATAATTTTAAGCTGTTCGTGCCAAAATACATTTCCCGTAATGGAAGATGTGAGTGAGCTATTCATTATGTTGGGATCCATATGAGACCTAAGCTAGTTCACTCGTATGAATAGTCTGGATCTTAGTGTTATACAATTGTAGAGAGAAAATATGTAATAGTATATTCCTTTTTTTTCTTTGTTTTAGCTCTAAATGAAATGCTCAGCTACTTCTTGTAGTTGCTCTTCCTTCCAACAATTACTATAACAGGACAAAGACAAGAAGGCTGTATCAGAAGGAGCAGAGTGGGGAGCGCTAGCCCATTCTCACCCTTTTGATATAATTTTTTTTTGATGGACCTTTTTGATAATTTACTACAATAATCTGAATACGAAAATTAAAAAGTAAAGAGGTGGTAATAAATTCCAAAAGGTGTGACTTACAAAATGGGAAGAAATTATCCGAGGAAATAAGGCAGCAACAAGCATCCCTTGAACAAGTCTATCTTCGAATCCAGCATTTCGAGCAAGCTCAGAATCAAAATGCATAGGATTTGAATCATGACTCACCTTCGAATATTCAAGGACATCTTCATTTGTAAAAATTCTTGCTTGCCTTAAGATATCTCCAGTTTTTAGAACATTAATTGCAGATGAGGAAAAACATCTCAAAGGGAGGACATTGGCTGAAAGTAAACTCCTGATGAACATAGTTGTAGAAGTCTTGAAGAGGTTTTTAAATATTGTCTCTCAGATTCAAATTGAAGCAAAATTCATCTTAATATTCTCAGCCAAGCACGGCCAAATTAGAGGGATTGTATACATATTAAATGACTTCACCAGTAATAGATTGCACCCCCACAATAGTAGAAAAAACTAAGACATCTTTTTGAGTATTTGCATCTGTGACAAAGTAAGAAGCGTAACCATCAACAACTGTGACATGAATATGATATTTGGACAAAATTAGATTCGAGAATAAACATTGAAAGCAAAATTGAGATAATACCATCTGCAATGACAATAAACTTTGTGAATGGTGTACTTTTTCATGCATACTGATTGACTCAATATATATATATATATCTCAATATCTTTTTCATGTTTAAATATAGGCACCCCATTATCTAAAGTCATATCAACATCCTAAATCCATAAAAATCTTAAGCCTCTCTCATTTGGTTTACAAATTGTTTGTTTTTGAAATAGCAACATTTTAAGTGCTTTCATGGGGGGATTTCGTAGTTTTTTCATTGAATCTAAGTTTTTTCAATTAGTTGTAGAGGAAGGGGGACGTTATTTTTTGTTACGGATTTTTGAGAGAGGCAAATACTCCATGAGATCAGTCTTCATGGGCAAGTATGCAGCACAATGGCTGATGAATAATATAGAACACATTGGGGTTGGGGCAAACTCCAAACAGTTTTTCACTTTCAGAGATGGTGACACTGCCTATACTCTCCAATGTAGTACCAATTCTCTTGGTAAGTTCCTTCTATTGACAGAACTCAAAGTGGGAGGGTCTAGGAGGTCGGTTATTATCCCTGGAGGCAAAGACAAAAGTGGTTGGAGGGCCTTTGGCCTTGAACTTAGAAAGATGTTGAATCCTTCCCAATATGCGGTTGGATATGGTCATCCAAGCTTTATTCCTCAGGTGCATCGGCATTTCTTGAAGGCTAACAACTCTAGAACTTTTGCTGATGTTGTGCAAGGCTATCATGGAAAAGCAAAGGATAGACAACATCTAAAGCAGTTAGGTACCACAGACAAGGGGAAGAGGTCACTGTTAGAAGAGGAGAAGATGGTGGGGAAGATGGTGGTGATTCCGAGTCCTAGAGGTGCCAAGGGGGGAGATTTTCCGGTGGGCAAGCCTGAGAAGATGGTGGTGGGAGAAGGAGAAAGGAGAGAGCTGTGCATTAATGAGGTGTCAGTGTTAGATGAGCAAAATCCGGGTATTAGGATACGTTTCCCATCATATTCAAAAAATGCATATGGGGAGACGAGTGACGTGAGGACACCATGCTGGACAGGGAGTAGTCTTATTGTGGAGGTTGACATGAAAGGGAGGAGGCGTGTTTCCTGGGATAGAAAGAAAAGGGGAGTTCAGAAGTTTAAATGGGTAGCACGGGCTGGGAAGGATAGGAGCAAAGGCAGGTTGGGTTTGGGCCCTAACAAGCTGGCAGCCCATCTGCGAGTCAGTTGCTCAAGTCTAGGCCCAGTTTCCACAAGCCCAAAAACTTTAGAGCCTGGGGAATGTTCTGCTTATTCTGAAGGGCCTATGGTTTCAGGTAATACGCGCGAGAAGGACAGGGAGAGTCCGTGGGTGAGCACGGTGAACTCCGAGGTGCTGTCACAGGTGGCCGGAGGTCTTGAAAGGTCTCCGACGGCACGGGTTCAGGCCGAGATGGGTGGCTCGTGCTTCTCAGAGCCTCCGCCGCCTCCGGTGCCTCCGATATGCCCTGTTTCGCCGATACAAGAGGTGTGTCGCACCGGGCTGAGTTCGAAGGGCTCCGAGATGCCCATACCAGTGGCCGGAGGTCACAAGTGGACTCCGACGGCACGGATTCAGGCCGAGATGGGTGGTTCAAGCATCTCGGTGCCTCCAATGCCTCCGATGTGTCCTGTTTTGCCTTTACAAGAGTTGTGCCGTATCGGGTCTCAGGTGGTTTCGCCAGTTGGAGTGTTGGGGTGCACCGAGGCCCTTCCGATCATGGTCTTCAGGCCTTCATCTGACCGGAACAGTATCTTGGGTTCCATTGGGTTGTCGGGTGGGTTGATTTTTGAAGGTAAGAGGACAGTGACTCTCAATCTAGTGCCGCGATCGTTAGTACCTTCTTTCCCTAACCTCTTGGTGCAAGCTGGATCACTGGGTTTGGAGGTCTTGGGTCAGGAGGTTTTTTCTTCCTATAGTAAGGAACTCTGCCTTCCTAGGGAGGTCTTGCCTGTGGAGGAAGCAGTTCACTTTTCGGCGGGTGATGGTGAATCTGATTTGTCAATTGGCTTTCCTCTGCAAATCATTGCTCCGAGTGCGTTGACAACCTTGGCAGAGTTGGAGGAGGTCAATGAGTTTTTAAGTATTGAGTCTAAGGTGGATATTTCTAGGTGGGTGAAACACAGAATTCCGGGTTTTAGTAAGCTGGTTGGGTTGTCTATGACTCGACATGAGAACTTGTGCATTGCTCTCTTACAGCGAATTGAATCAGTGTTGGAGGCAGCCAATGTGTCACACAGGAAAGCAATGGGTAGTAACAAGGTGGCTAAGTTCAAAAATAAGGGCCGTAGAGAGCTGCAAAATTTGATCTCTTCGGTGAATTATGACAGGAGATAGAGGTTGGTCTTGTGTTGGTGTTTGTCGTTGAGGATGTTTTAGTGTTTATGAAGATAAAAATGATTTCATGGAATGTTAGAGGCTTAAATGATCCGCAAAAACGTTTTGTGGTGAAGAATTTGTTGCGGGAGTGGAAGTGTGATGTTGTTTGTTTGCAAGAGACAAAGATTGCTAGCATGAATAGGCAGTTGGTTTGTAGTTTGTGGAGCTGTCCATATGTGGACTGGGCTGTTTTGGAGGCTAATCAAACTGCTGATGGTATCTTGCTGATGTGGGATAAAAGGTTTTTGGAGAAGGTGGAGGTTATGGTTGGTACTTTCTCAGTGTCGGTAAAATGGAAAGGGGTGGGGGACGGGTTTATATGGGCTTGCTCTGGTGTTTATGGCCCAAATGAGAATCTGGAGAGGGGCCACATGTGGGATGAGTTAGTGGGTATTCAGCAAGTTTGGAGGATTCCGTGGTGTTGCTTCGGGGATTTTAATATTGTTCGCTTTCCTAGCGAGCGTAGGGGCGAGACTCGTTTGACCTTGGCTATGGAAACTTTCTCTGAATTTGTTGAGGATCTTAATTTGGTTGATTTGCCTTTGGGGGGAGGTAGCTATACTTGGTCTAGTGGTTTTGATCAACCAGCGATGTCTAGGATAGATAGAGCTTTGGTCACTCCAGATTGGGAGGACCATTTTCCGGATGTTACTCAAAGGATTTTACCCTGTCCTATCTCAAACCACAGTCCAATCCTCTTGGAGGCAGGGGGGATGGTTAGGGGGAAAATTCCGTTCAGATTTGAAAATATGTGGTTGAAGTCGGAGGGATTTGTGGATAGAGTTCAAACTTGGCGGAATCGGCATTCCTTTGTAGGTACTCCTAGCTTCGTGCTTGCAAAAAAATTAAAGGCTCTGAAAGAGGACAATGTGCAATGGAATCGCCGTGAGTTTGGTAATGTGGCGCATCAAAAGAAGCAATTTTTGGAGGAGTTGAGTTCTTTAGACGCAAAGGAAGGGGATTTTGGTCTTTCAGATGGGGAGAAATGTCATAGGGCTGAATTGAGGTCCCAAGTGGAGCACCTTCTTTCCTTGGAAGAAATCTCTTGGAGACAAAAATCTAGGATGTTAAGTATCAAGGAAGGGGATAACAACACCAAGTTCTTTCACAAAATGGCTAACTCCCATAGAAGGTTTAATCATCTAAGGACCTTGGAGGTGGATGGGGTGGTTTTTGAGGAGCCCTCCGAGGTATCTAATCAAGTTGTACAATTTTATAAAAATTTGTACAAGGAGACCGAGGAGTGGAGGCCTTTTGTGGACGGTTTGGAATTTGATCGCATTGAGAGTATGGAGAGGGCTTGGTTGGAAAGGAAGTTTGAGAGAGAAGAGATTCTTCAAGTTTTAAGGGACTTGGAAGGGGATAAAGCTCCAGGTCCGGATGGGTTTACTATGGCGTTCTATCATCATTGTTGAAGGGTAGTGGAGAAAGATGTCTTAGCGGTCTTTGAGGAATTTTTCCAACATTGCAAGTTCGAAAAATCCCTTAATGCTACCTTCATTGCTTTAATTCCTAAAAAGAAAGATGCCTCGAATGTTAGAGATTTTCGACCTATTAGTTTGGTGGGAAGTGTGTATAAAATCCTGGCTAAGGTCTTGGCAAATCGCTTGAGAGTGGTTTTAGATCAGTTGATTTCTGAGAATCAAAATAGCTTTGTGGGTGGGAGACAAATCCTTGACTCGGTTCTTATTGCGAATGAGTGTGTGGATAGCCGAAGGAAGAGTAGGGTGCCTGGAGTTATTTGTAAGCTCGATATGGAGAAAGCTTATGATCATGTCAATTGGGAGGCTTTGCTGTATTTGTTGAATATGATGGGCTTGGAGTGAAGTGGTGCAAGTGGATCCGTACTTGTATATCCACTGTTCAGTTTTCTGTTTTAATTAATGGGTCTCCAGCTGATTTCTTTGGTAGTTCAAGGGGTTTAAGACAAGGAGATCCTCTATCTCCTTTGCTGTTTTTGATCTTGATGGAGGTGTTTAGTAGGATGTTGAGAAGAGTGGAGGGAGCTGGTTTGATCCGTGGTTTTAATCTTGAGGGTAGGAGGGATGGAGGAGATCGTGTTTCTCATCTATTATTTACAGACGACACTATCCTTTTTTATGATGCTGATGTGGAGCAAATTCTTCATATTCGGTTGTTGTTGCTTAGTTTTCAGGCGGTAACAGGCTTGAAGGTCAATGTGCTTAAGAGTGAAATGGTTCCAATAGGGGAGGTTGTTGATGTGCATGCTCTGGCTGACATCTTGGGCTGCAAAGTTGGAACTTTGCCCATGTCGTATCTTGGCATGCCGTTGGGGGCTTCTCATAACTCTCCTTCAATTTGGAATCCAATCTTAGAAAGAATAGAGCGGAAATTAGCTGGGTGAAAGAAGTTGTACCTGTCTAGGGGGGTCGTTTGATGTTACTCAAGACTACGCTATCTAGCCTTCCGACTTACTTTCTTTCGTTATTCACAATTCCTACTCATGTGGCTAATAAAATTGAAAAGTTGCAAAGGGATTTCTTATGGGGTGATAGCAAGATTCACTTGGTAGGATGGGATAAAGTTTGTGCGCCTATAGCCAAAGGTGACTTGGGAATAAGGAAACTTTCTACCTTTAATAAGGCTTTATTGGGGAAATGATTGTGGCGGTTTGGGAAGGAAGAGGGTAGGTTATGGAGGAGGGTGGTAGCCTCAAAATATGGGGAAGATTGGGGGGGTTGGACCTCAAAGCTGGGTAGGGGAGCTCATGGGTGTGGTCTGTGGAGAAGAATTCGAATGGGTTGGGAGGATTTCAGCAAAAACTGTCATTTTGTTGTTGGGTTGGGGAATAGAGCGAGGTTTTGGCAGGATGGGTGGCATGGAGATCAACCTTTTCATCTGGCATTCCCAAGGCTGTATGGTATTGCCATTGATAAGGAGGCTTCTGTTGAAGCTTCCTTGTCTAGGCAGGGGGCGGAGGAGAGAAGATTTTGGAATGTTCGTTTTAGTAGATTTTTTAATGATTGGGAGATGGATGAAGGGCTGCAGTTTCTTCGTTTAATGGGTTCCATTAACCCTCCTATGGAAGTTGGTGACCGGATGAGATGGAAGTTGAAGCCTAATGGGGCTTTTGACATCCGGTCCTATTATAACAAATTAAGGGAGTCTCCCTCAAATGTCTTTCCTTGGAAAGCTATTAGGAGAGTAAAGGCCCCTAGGCGAGTCTCTTTTTTTGTTTGGTGTGTAGCTTGGAATAAGATCCTAACAGGAGATAATTTGCGATTGAGGAGGTTCGCTTTTGTGGATTGGTGCATTATGTGCCGTCATTGTGGAGAGACGGTTGACCACTTACTTCTTCATTGTGAGATGGCTTCTCGGTTATGGAGTTTTGTTTTTATTACTTTTGGCTTGTCTTGGGTTATTCCTAGATCGATCCTAGACTTACTTTTTGGTTGGTGGAATTGGTTAGGGAAGCATTCGTCTCAGATTTGGAACTTAGTCCCGTTGTGCATCCTTTGGTGTATTTGGAAGGAACGAAATCAGAGGACTTTTGAGGATTTGGATAGCTCCAGTGATCAGTTGCTTGCTTTTTTTAGTGGAACTCTTTTTGATTGGTCTCGGGCGTGGGGACTCACGTCTAATGATTCCCTTCCTTCTTTTCTTTGCTCCCTTTCTCTCTTATAATTTCTTAGTTGTTTGGTTTTCTCTTTTGTTTCTCTGTTTTCTTCTCCTTGTACTTTCTAGGTTTGCTCTATGTTTTTCATGCATAGAGTAGCCTTTCGTATATATATCATTCTTACTTATCAAAAAAAAAAAAAAATGACTCGTTACAACTTAAGAATTACACTATTTGCTTGAGTTCTAGTTCTAGACTTTGCTCAACTCTATAACTTTCAAATGTAGACAAATACTTCGTAATCATTCAGCTCCATCGAAACCCAATTCCTCCATATTCAATTGTCTGTTTTGACCACCTTAAACCACATTCATTTGAATATCACGAACCAGATTATAATAGTGGGTCAAATAAAATTACATGGAACTCTTAGTTGAGCAGCAAATCCACCATAACCTCCTAACCAAAAGTTGCACCGCACAACTAATTGCATAATAAAGAGAACTCTACCCCTGGAAACCATTGTTTTGGCCAAAAGGGAAGAGCCTTAGTATTGTTAAAGGAACACCCTTTAGTCCATGCATAACACAAGACCTTAAAAGAGTATACATTTAAAAAACACAAAAGTAATGGGAATAGCATTTCAAATATAGCTTTTACTTTCACTCTCCAATCCGTCCTAGGCATCAACCATGAGACAAGGAATAAAAAAAAAACAAGGCACCATATTTTTACCTAATAAATGCCTATAAATAAGCCAGAGAGAGATTTGGGTAAAGAATGTATCTATGGGTGCATTTGCTGCGAAAGCATTTTATCGAACATGTAAAGTGCAGTAGTTGTTCAAGTGTTCGATTCAGGAAGTTGAAAGATTAGTTGAGAATGGAGTATGAGAAGAAATTTTGGAACATTTTTAATAGAGTGAGTGATTGGGTAAATACTAAATAAATTACCTTAAATCCAAAAGCTACGCTGTTTCACGCCTCTACTGTTCTTTATTATAGCTGGTGTGAATGTGAATGGCCCTCGTTTCTTTCCTTCGCGTTAGGCGCAGCAGCTGCATTCTTTATCAAGGCGTTCAAATGGGCCTGGAGGTGGGCCCAAAGTCCGAGATTTTTTTTTTTTTTTTTTTTTTTTTTTTTAAATTTAGTAGTTATGTTGGAATTTTGGAAACGGATGATGTAGACTTAGAAGTTATTGACACACCAAAATGTGCCAATCAATTTAGATACAATAAAATTTTAATTTATGACATTTACTCCATGATGATTGTTCTTTATTATTATGTTAAGATACCGATTAGTTTTTAGTTTAGGTAGAAATCAAACCTTAGATCTCTTATTTAATGACAAGAAACTTTACCAATAGAGCAAATCGAAACAAGCTTTTTTCAATTAACTCAAAAAATGGGTCAAGTGTCTCATTGAAATATAATTAAGTCCCCATGGTTATAAAAAACACCATTTTGAGAGAAGTTTCATCACTTTAATAGATGCTCCAGTATACTCTCCTCATGGTTAAAAAAAAAAAATAACAACAAAAAAATCATACAACATTTTGAGAGTCATCATCAATGACTTTAGTTGAAGGGTTTATACACGGCAAAAATAAGGTTGAAGGGTATATAAATTGGCTTTGAATTTCATGCTCAGTCAAACTTGGGAGATCAAGCCAACAGAAAGAACAGGGCCGGCAGATTTTCAAATGAGACAGAGAGAGAGAGAGAGAGAGAGAGAGAGAGAGAGAACATTCCTATACACAATCTAGATACCTGACTCTTCGTATAAATAGAACTAACAGATACCCCAAAACTACAGCTAAAATACGATACCAAACCAACAGATACCCCTAAACTACAGCTAAGATACGACACCAAAATTCTACACAAATCCCCCATAACAAATTTCTTTTTACCAGCTATCTCTAATTAAAGAGAATGTGACATCCTTTTAAGTCTGGATCTATATCGTAAGAGTAAACATTGCAACTCATTAATTGAAATGAAAATCTAAATTGAGTCAAAATATATGAAATAATATAAAACATTTTCTACATAAAATAGTAACTTATACAGCTGAATTCTGAAGAAAACTTTATCTTATAGTAGTCTTATAATCGCCAAAATCTGCTTCAAGCAAACTATGCTAAAAACACCTATTCAACTCAAGCAGGGACTAGTGCCCTTGATAACTAGAATTACATGGCAAACAACAGCGGACAGAGGGGAGAGACGATGTGATGTGACTAGGAAGCAGGGTGCCAACTTCCCACCCAATCTGTTAAACTTGCAACATTTCTGGAAATGTCTTCAATTGTATCGCTCTTCAATGCCACCACAATGTCCTCTGGATAACTTTCTTTCGCCTCTTGGAGCAGAACTTGGAAGATTTCACACTCAATGTTGTTTGAGAGCTTTGAACCTGTGTAACCTCTGTCACAAAAATGGTTTTTGAGACAGTAAGATTAGAGGGAGGGATCAAAAAACAAGTTGAAGATAAAGTGACAAGGAAAGCTGGCACAACCTCCTATTCAAGCGATCATACAACACTGTGTTGTCAGTCTGAAGCACGACTACTCGATCAAACCAACGCTCAGGAAAGAAATCACAGCCATGGTAGTCCACAATGTTCCCCCCTTCCTCCATCAAATCCTCAAGCTCATCACAAACCTGCAAAATAAGCATGCTATAACTGGTACCATCACCTAAACAATGCACATATACAGCGCTGAACCCCACCTCCCTCCTTGAGAAAGCGGGAGGAGGGGGGGAGCCATTTGGTTCCAAGACCATCAGCTATCTTACATTGTTGATTTTAAATTACATATCCCTGTTTATTCAGAATACCATGGATGTTCATATAGTAACATTGATTCTACATAACCATTAGTCAGTAAGAAATTGTGTCAAAAACCTCTCCAATTAGTAAACCATCATAAACCACTCAGGAGGTAAAGTTGAACACCAACATTCAAAAACCCTATGGCAGGATAACAAAAGCAAATGTTTGCTTCATTCAGATGAACCCATGCTCTCTCTGCTATTACAAGTCAAGATATACAATATATCCCTTATCATTATTTTACTGAACAATGTATCCCAGCTTAATGTGGAGACATCATAGTCTCATCAAGTGCATAAACAAATGCCTCTATCAAATGAACACAAATATTAGTGTAGTTCTACAATTTTCACAAGTATGAAGTTGGTTTTAAGCCCCAAACATCTCAAACAATCTTTTCATCTAAAACTTTTGTGTAAACTTTTCTTCTAACTCCATTTTTCTTGACTTCCCAAGACATTCTGCATATGGCAGACTTACAACGATGCGTTTTAATTACCTCAAATCCAATTTATTTATTCAGCTTTAAGTGTATAGTTCATGTATAACAAAGTTAAATCCTCAACTTTGAACTTTTTTGGTCTAAATTATTCCCTCAGCATCAAATGTAAAAATTTCAATATAAAAAACCAACTGCCCTCTATGTATCACAGCATATATAGAAACAAGTACAATAAGAAATATGGTTTTCTAAGATTACGAGGTCTTCATTGATGATGTAACAGTCAAGCTCGTCATCCCAGCCATCATGGAGGTTCTTCTCCTTGACCAAATCACCGATAATGATGTGGCGGAGCTGGGTGGCTTCTGCTAAAGCAGATGATGTCGTTGTCTTGCCTGTCCCAGGCGTCCCTGTCACCAGAATGTTCGGTCCCCTCTTTCTCACACTACCATTTTGTGCCATGGAATCGAGACCCTACTGCTTTGGTTATCTTATTCACTTTCAGACCGTTCTGTTGGTGCTTGTTCTACTTCTATGTCTGACTAGCTATTAACCTGTGCCACGCACAAAATAGAATTAGATCAAGTACATAAACGTATATAATTCAAGATTACCTACATAATATCAGTTCTCTTATATATACGAAAAAGAAGAAATTAAATATTTTTTTTAAAGTAAGAAGTCAAAATTAAAAAAGTTTTGAATTTTTTTCATTACAGGTAAAATGTAATGAATATTTATTTTAAAGGTTATTAGAAATTATATTTGAGAAACTTCTAATGTAATACAAACTGATGTAAATCTTTAAGTCTCTTTAATCTAATAAAACTTTGTGCTATTTTATTAGAAAAAACAATCATCACAATTCCCTTAAAAAAAAAACCAAACAAGAGGAGCACACTACAAAACTAGAAAACCCTCAACAACCAAGCAAACTTCTAATTGCACCAATACAGACTCCAAATATGCAAAATACAATCCAAATCACCAAGAGAGTCCATTTGGGAGCCTAAGAGCCACCACATCAGCCCGTTTCGCAACAGCTTAGACAAACGCACCCAAAACATATTACATCAATTAAGCAAAACAATCTAAAAAGCAAGCAACACATACCAGAAAATACAAGCAATAAAAAGAAAAAAAAAAATCCATAAAAAAATTTAATTGAAATAATAAGTCCATTGAAATGTAATGAAATTAGGATTCTATGTTTCTATATGAGCTTAGATTGAATAAAAATATGCTACTGATTATAGGTTGCATTTGGAAGTAGGTCATGAATAAGAAATGTTTGATAAATAACAGAACTAAAAATAAACAGATATTGAATTCACATGCAAACAATGTCTTTTGAAAGAGAAATTCATACCTGCGACGGCAACGGCGACAGGTAGTTGCGGTGAAGACTGAAGTGTTCGACGGGAATTTCTTTGATTAGGAAATTAGGGATTTGGTTTGGGGCACCGAATTGGAATTTTCGGGGAATTCGGTCCGTTACCGTTTGGGAGGTTTTCTTTAGGCCCGATTTTTTCAAACGAAGACCCGAGTTACAAGTATCGGCCCAAGTCAAAAGGCTCTAACTCTAAGGGTTTTTTGTTTTTGGATAGTTAGATGAAAGTGGTACTATTTGAACCTGGAAATTTTCATTTTAAAGACTAAGAAATGTCAACTAATTGAATAAGTTTTTTTTGACAACAAGCTGCAAGGCTTAAATTTAAACAAATAATAGTGTTTGTTTTGGAATATAACAATATGCTATGAATCGGATCGATTTTTTTTTTTTTTTTAAAGAATTTTAATTTGATAGTTGTAAGAGGAGAGGATTTGAATTTTGAATATTTGACTTTGTTAGAAGGACCAAGGTGTGCTATTTGACCTCTAAGAATTTTGACATCCAAATTGAGGTTATGACAATCTTATTTTTTATTTATAAAATTAAAAACAATTTTATTTTTGTGTGTTTAGTACATGCCAATGACGGTTTTAAGAATTTTTCTTAAGGTATTTCTCAAGAAGCATAAATTACACAATCTAATAAAAAGATAAATTCATATATTGACAACAATAAATTATAAGTTCATTTAAAATATTAATAAAATTATTAATTATTGCTGTTTAGTTGTTTCATTAATTTGTTTGTCTTTTATAAACTATAATTTTTTATATTGTTGTTTCATTAATTATAAAATTATTAATTGTTGTTTAGCCTAAAATAATTTAATTTGTTTGTCTTTTATAATGTATTGGTTAATTAAATTATTAATTATTGTTTATTATTGCTTCCTCCAATTAATTATTAGTTAATTAAATTATTGTTTATTAGTTGCACTAACACACACCCATGTGTATTTACTTCCACCAATTCAAATATCCCATCCTGACCCCATGTCTCTATCCACCCCCCACTCAACAGGCACGCCCCATGAGCCCTAACTGCAAGAGTTAATCAGATAAATTCATAATCACAAATCACAATACATTAAAAGACAAACTCAGTAACTTACCAACACCAACACCAACGGATAAAGTCAAAACAAGGGCAAATAAATATTAACAAAGTTATAAAGTAAAGCTAAGCAAACGGCCAATCACAATTTAAAAAGAATCAGATAAAGTCTTAAAAAGAGAGAGAGATTCTCATTTCACTTTTAGTCTTTAGATAAAGAGAGAGACAGAGAGTCTCAAACCACTTATCACCGTATATGTAAGAGAGATACCCATTAACTCGTATATGTAAGTGAGAAAAAGAGAGAGAAGTAAAGTATAAAGATGAAATACCTTGAGGTTGAGGGAGCAGGGAGGCCTGAGGCTAAAGGGTGGCGCAGTCGGGGACTTGGGTGGCATGTTGAGGCAAGGAAGACTAATCTCCGATCCGATTGGACCGATCTCCGATGCCCAATGTGCTCTAGAGCTCGCACCGTCCATGGTTGTTGTCGTTGATGACTGATGAGGTTTTTTTCTTTAGGTTAGGTTTCTGGTTTCAATTTTTGCTTTATTTAATGAATTGGCAAATGCGTATATTGGGTTTTGGTTTGTTTTTTTTTTTTTTTTTTTGGAGAATCTGTGGGTTTGCTACCATCTGTAATATGTTGAGTTTGCTATACCTTTTTTTTTTTTTTTCCTTTAAATTGGGTTTGCTTTACCATCTGTTGTTTGAGATTGATGATAGGATTTTTTTCCTGGTTGGCTTGCTTTGTTACAAATTTTTTTTTTGTTTTTTCAAATTTTAGTTCAAGTTTTTTGGGCTTTTTTTTTTTTTTGCTTGAAAGTAGAAAAAAAAAGAAGAAGTTATTTGAGGGTGTTCCTAATTTTTTTAAGGATAAACAAATAACAAATTTTAAAGTATTATATATATATATATATATATATTTTTTTTTTTTTCAAGTCAAGGTGTTCCTAGGAACACCCTGGACTGAACGTGGCGCTGTCACTGGCACATGCATCATCTCACAATATGAGATGAGAGACATGATGCATATACTAAATCCATGAGATTATTATTGTTTCTCCTCTCACATCCAAACATGTATTGCAAGATGATATTGAAAGTGAGTGAACATCACATTAAATGTATGAAATTTTTGTCATTAGATTGACAGCAAGTATTTTAACTTTGTTCACGCCTGAAGCATGATGGATTTGAATCTCCTATCTCCAAGCTCTTTGACAATGAGAGAGAGAGAGAGAGAGAGAGAGAGAGAGAGAGAGAGAGAGAGAGAGAGAGAGAGAGAGAGAGAGAGAGAGAGCTCAGGAAAAGCCCAAAATGTTTTCAGCTATTTTTGTGTAATTTTTCATTGACTATGGAAAACTTTTTCTATTGTCTAACATTTTCAAATGCACAAAACATTTTATACAAAAAGGCTCTACATTTTGTACCATAGTCCCTCTTACTATACGAGGAATAATTGCTTTTTTAGAAATAATTCAATAATGTTTGGCTAAAAGTTCTTATCTTTTAGTTTTTTGCTTTTTTTGTTTACTTTTTTTCTTGTCTCGGCCTTTTTTGGGAAATTTTTTAAACAAAATTAACTTTTTTGGAAAAAGGAAAAAAGAAAGATAGCTTTTTAGTTACATATTTTTAATATAAAAGTTATCAAAAACTTATATCTTTTTATAAACACTATGCAAATAAGCTACCAAAAATTACAATATTCCCCAAATGCACACCCATGTTTGCTCTATGCCAACAAATAATTCTCCCTCTCTTTTGCGGAGTTCATGATCCCAAATAGCTACAATGACTAAAATGAAAATACGTCTTGCAGTTTATTAGCTTTCCCTAGGAAAGCATCAATGATAATTATATTACATTGCAAACTCTAGGGGCTATTTCTGAATGCAGGCCAAGCTTCAACTTTGTATGAGTCAAATGACAACCACAATATGCACGCTTATGCTTGCACACATCACCTATGAGGACACACAGTCCCACACACCCACGCCCACACGAAAGAGAGAGAGAAAGATGGATATGATAATGAAAAGTTAACAATCAGCTAATAATCAATTTTACAACCATGAATCATCACCTACAACAGATACATTTGATGCATAAATAAGACATATAATACATAATTATAGCACATCCTTAACAACAGACCCAATAGCTAGCCCATATGGCTCTGGTTAGCATATTCGGCAAAGAAGCTTGAAAAAATTTGTAGCCCCTTTGCGTACAGGTTGCATGATCTTCTTACTGTAACATCATTGAGGAAGCCGATCAAAGCAATGTAGGAGAAGGTCAGCGCTTTCTCTAGCTTGGTGTACTATTTAGATTGTCAGTAATAGGGCCTTGTGTACTATCGGGGTTAGTGTTAGTAGGACAGTCAGAAGAAAATGGACAAAACCAGCATTTCCAGCGCTCTTCCTTTGGAGTGCAATGGGCTTCTCGCTCTCCCAGCCAAAACTCAAGACAGCTCATAATTTGACTCTTGAGCCAATCAGAGTCATATGCAAACCGATCTTCACCAAGCACTGAATTATCTTTTTGGTATTCATATCTGCCCCAAACCAACCAAATAAATATCTTGCTAAAAGAATGGTATAAGCTGTTGCTAAATATAGGTCCCAGAAATGAAGAAACTTTCATTTATTCTATACAACGAACTCCTTCCTTAGTATGATTAGTGAGTTTGCTAGTGTGGACCATTATGGTTCACATCCAACATCTTTTATTATGTATTCCAAAGACTAACTAAAATAAATTCCAAGGCACTTTCATGTTCATGCATCTCAATGACAGCTCCTATAATTTCAGCTATAAAAAATGGGCAACCTGATAATGACGTGGCTTGAACTTAATGAGGAATGAGGTGCATTAATTGCACCTAATGCCACATATGAGGTTAATAGTCCAGTGTGAAGTTGGCTATTTTAATAAAGTTTGAGTGGTACCAGAATACCACCATGCCAACTTAGTTGGCTTCTCCAACTATATATGTATTCAGTCTTTCATTTTTTTTTTCTTAAGCAACAAATAGTCAAAAGCTAAATTCTCTTATCTTGAGCTTTTGTGAAAAAAGAGCTCTTTGGGTGTGTTTAGAGTTTGCGTTTTGTGCTACTCTTGTAATCTCCTTATTTTCTTAGTGAAACTTTCTCCTCAATGTCATTGTGGATGTAGGCCTAAGGCTGAACAACATAAATCTCTATGTTCCCTATGTGACTGTTCGTTCTAATTTTTTTATTCTATTTCATTTAAACCCACTATTATTGACTATATTAACTACAATTGGTATCAAAACTCCGCTACCTCAACCCCAAACAATACTCGTATAAAGAAATCACCAACATTAATTTTGCATTTACCTTAATAACAGCTCGTGTTTTGCAGGGGACAGCTCACTACATGTATTTCTATAACATCTCACCACATCATCAAGGGTCTGCACAGCCAAAGTAAAATAACAAACTATAAAAGCATGATTTTGAAGTTGTTAATTATCCAAAACTCTTTATCTTGACCCTACATTGTTCACCATTCTACAATTATGTATGGATTCATTCCATCTGCATGGTAAGTATGTTACTAAATGAATCACTAACTATGAACCAAATACTAGAATGACAAAGACACACCCATCACCTGCTAGAAGAGTAAGAGTATCGTTGTAAGTACTCCTTGAATACTATGATATGACTTTATAATTTCCACCTAAAAAGGTGTCCCAGAAATACATAAAATGATCAAGAGAACATCATGCAACATGGCATCTCTGATTTCTAGATTGAAGTAACTAATGATTCAAGACAGAGAGGATCTTTACCTTCACCGGGAACCCTAACTTAGCTGTGTTCTCTCTGATTTCTTTGGATAAGATATAATATGGATCCAAGGAAAAGAAATCAAAAAACTGTTTTGAGGGGAAGCTATCCGCTACTAAATTGTCCCACAGATACTTGTAGCACATTAACTGAAGCCTGTAGATAGAAATGTGCACATCATGATTTTGTGTTGATGCAGTAGCTAACAGCTGCTCACGTCAATCACTCTGAAACATAAGCATTTTAATTTGTATACCTTCCATTTCTTCTCTGTGGTTCTGCAGGAAGTGTATCTTGCACACGAGTCTTGATGTCAACTAAGATCGGTTTTCTATCAGTTTCAGTTACTGGCATTCGAACCTCATCAACCATTCCCACCATCCAGACACCTTCTGCAAAGCCTATTCTGGTGTAGTATAGTCCATCGGAAAGGTAAAAAGAAATATTAAAGATCAATTCTCCATTTTTTTTATTGCTCTCTTATCAAATTTTAGAAAACCATTGTCTCAGTTAAAAACAAGAAAAAAGTTATATGTATATAATCATCATCATCACCATAATATTACCAAACTAACCCCATTACTTTGCCAAAGGCAAGGGGATGATTTCTAAATTTCTTCTTCATCATTCATTTTCCATACAGATGTTAAATATCCAAAACATTAAAGCAATGATTTTAAATTATTAGTACTGTTCCAATGACATTTTTAAGACAATGATTCTTAGAAAAAGATACAGACACATGTCACAATGAACTCAATTTTAAGGTCAGAATTTCCTTACAATCTCAGATTCACGTTCATGCCATACCATTGGTTCATATTAGGGTCTCAGGGTAAAATTATTCCCCTGAATATTATATATATGGGTTGGGTTCAAGTTACACCTGGTGTACCTTTAAGTAATGTTACACCACTCAATATTTTTTAATTGGATGCGAATATTAACAAATCCACCGTTAGATTACATTATCTTGGTATATTCTTCGTGCTTGCAAAATTTCAAGGTAATCAAATATTAATAGCCATATCATCAATTAATTGTTAAAATTCAAATTTTTGTCATTTAAAATAATGCACAAAAAATGAGTTTATGGATCAAACGATAAATAGCATTCGATTGATATGAAAATTTGTATGCATGTTAAGAACATATAGAACATGTAATTCAATGGTTGGATTTTCAAAATATTAATTCAATAACAAGTTATTGGGTGGTGTAACATTACTTAGAGTTACACCAGGTGTAACTTGAATCCAACTATATATATATATATATATATATTCTACTATATGCTGTGTAAGAAAAAACAGAATTTTTGAATGTCTGGATAGATCTCCCAATAACAAATCTAACCTAATGCCCTTCTGTGGCCAACAAAATTTTGTTAACAACCACAATAAGGGGAAAATAATTATATTCCATGTGATGGTTGGAAGATAATTAAACCAGGAGGAGCAAGAAATTGAATTAGATTTAACCACACATGATTGAACTTACAGTGGCAGCTCTTGTGTTAATCCGTCAAGCAATAATTGATTTGCACCAATTATAAAATTCGTAAGCTTCACAGCCCATGTATCCTCATCTGATTTGACATGAAGATCCACTTTTTTTACAACCTACCCAGAAATCCAATCAGGATCAGATTATTGTACAAAGTAAGTTTGGGAGGACATACAAGCTGACCAATAGAAAACAAAGCATTTTGTTTGCTGACCAAAATGTGTAGAAAAAAATTATTTAGTTGATGTCTAATATGTAATTACCATGTCCAAGTATGCTATCTATGTTCTCTCACTTTTCAAATATTACTTACTAACACCAATTATTTACTTACCAAAAAAAGGGCACTTTAAAAAAGAAATTGTTAAATACGCCTGAAGAGGAAAAATATATATGACGGATATAATGTGGATGACACGTGGTGGACGGACATGTGTGACGTGTGGCAAATGTTGGACTCTAAGGTCTTTTTAAAAGCTCGCTTGCGGCTTACATTAGGACTACCATGGTTTTGCTTGACCTACACACCTAGCCCAAGCAAAGAAGACTCCTATAAGAAAAAGGAGTTACTCCCTTAGAAGGAAAAGACTTCTTAACCAAGGCATAGAACTCGGCTCTATGCGACTATAAATACTCCAAAACCCTCACACTTCAAGGTACGCATAATTAACTCAATTCTAGCACTCTAGTATTGAAAACAAGGTTTCTAACTTGACATTCAGAGGGTTTTTGGCCGGCACTACGCCGGTGCTCTCTGTTAGGTCTTTTCTTATTGTTGTGTAGGTTTTTATTTCGCTCTCGTGAGGACCACGTAGCTCACTGGTGAATTTTGGCATCATCAGTTGGCGCCGTCTGTGGGAACTATAGGGTGATCAAACATTGCCTTATTCTAAGACAAAAAGTTACATGGTACTTACGAGATCGATAGCGACAACCAACAATCAGGGTGACGAACCGCACGCTACGGCACTAGAGAGACAAGTCCAAACGCTCGCAGCGGTAGTCGAATGCCTGACCAAACAGAATCATGACCTGGAGGAACAGTTACGTCAAAAGAATGCACGTCTTGGAACGCAGGAGGAAGACCAGGAAGGAACAAGCGCTGAAGGAGGAATCTTGAAGGACTCGAGGGCAGCAATGCTCTGAGCAGACCGCAGAGGCGGGATACTAATTAGCCAGCTATTTCTAAAACTCTACCACCCTACATCGCCGGGGAGATGCAGGAGATGTGGGAACGAATGAACGTAATGATGAATGCCCTCAGAGGACGAGTATCTAGCAACCTTGACGAATTGGTCCAACGAACTGACTCACCTTTCACGGCACATGTCACTTCATGTCCTCTTCCCCCAAAGTTCCGTATGCCACACGTGGAGAGCTATGATGGAGCTAAGGACCCCTTGGACCATCTAGAGTCCTTCAAGACTATAATGCACCTTCAAGGGGATCTGGACGAAATTATGTGCAGGGCCTTCCCCACCACATTGAAAGGATTCGCAAGGGTCTGGTATAGCAGGTTGACTCCTAATTCGATTAGCACCTTTAAAGAGTTGGGCGCCCAATTCGTGTCACACTTCATCGGAGGTCACCGGTACAAAAAGTCCGCGGCATGTCTAATGAGTATAAGACAGCGGGAAGACGAGACACTGAGGTCGTATATAACGCGGTTCAACAAAGAGGCTCTTTCGATAGACGAAGTAGACGATAAGATACAAGTAGCAGCATTTACCAATGGGCTTCAAAAAGGTAAGTTCCTCTTCTCCCTATATAAGAATGATTCAAAGACTATGTCCAAAGTACTTTACAGGGCGACAAAGTACATGGACGTGGAAGATGCACTGATAGCAAGGGAAGATAAGCCTAAGAAAAGAGAAAGGCAGGAGGAATGATTAGAAGGGGGACGAAAGATGGCTAGGACGGGAGAACGAAGGGATGATAGACGCCCGAAACTGCCCATGGGGAAATTTACAAGCTTCACACCCCTAACGGCCTCGATCGATCAAGTGTTGATGTAGATAAAGGATGAAGAAGCCTTGACATTCCTCGGTAAGTTGAAAGGAGATCCCAACAAAAGATCAAGGAGCAAGTACTGCCGCTTCCATCGTGACCACGACCATGACACATCTGAGTGCTACGACTTGAAGCAACAGATCGAGGTGCTTATAAGGCAAGGGAAGCTGCAAAGGTTCGTCAATAAAGAAGTGACGAATTCGCCATAAGACCAGCCCCCCCCCCCCCCCGACGGGAGAACGAGCGCCCAAGGCCACTAATAGCAGATATAAGGATGATTGTCGGAGGTAACATCACCACAGGATCGTCTAAAAGGGCTCGTAAAACATATCTACGAATGGTACAGAACGTCCAGATGATGGGCTCGACACCAAAGATGGCAAGAATCGATATCCCGACCATCGGCTTTTCAGAAGAGGATGCTCGACGTCTTCACCACCCACATGACGATGCGCTTGTGGTCAGCATATGAGTTGGGGATTACAACATGCATCGGGTATTAGTTGATAACGGAAGTTCAGCAGACATTCTTTATTACCCCGCGTTTCAACAGATGGGAATTAGTAGGGAGTAGCTGGTTCCAACCAACGCTCCCTTCGTTGGGTTCGGAGGAACAAGGGTCTACCCTCTTGGGGCCGTCACATTGTCTATAACGGTAGGAGATCACCCACAACAAATTACTAAGGATGTGGTTTTTTTGGTAGCTAATTGCTCATCTGCCTATAATGCAATCCTCGGACGACCTACTCTTAATGCATGGAAAGTTGTAACTTCGACTTACCATATGATGATTAAGTTCCCTACCAAATATAGAGTCAAAGAGCTACACGGGAATCAGGCTGCAGCACGAGAATGCTACGTTGCCATGACGGAGATGGACGATCACCTGCAAACACTAAATGTCGAAGGACAGCGGGCTACGGCTGAAGCAGTGGAAGAACTGGAAGAAGTATTACTTGACGACTCAAGGCCTGGTCGGACCACGAGAATTGGTACAATGGCTAGCCAATCGGTACGACAAAGCCTTACCACGTTCTTAAGAAAAAATTAGGACGTGTTTGCATAGAGTCAGGAGGACATGCCGGGAATCGATCCGACAGTAATAGTACATAAGCTGAATGTGTCACCCTCATTCCCTCCCATCCGACAGAAGAAGCGAGTGTTTGCTCTGGAAAGGGACCGGACTATCGCCGAGGAAGTCCAAAAATTACAAGAAGCAGGTTTCATACGTGAAGTACACTACCCGGACTGGCTAGCAAATGTAGTGATGGTCAAGAAGGCGAATGGGAAGTGGAGAATGTGCGTTGACTTCACGGATCTAAACAAGGCTTGCCCAATGGATAGTTATCCTCTACCGCATATTGATACCCTAGTGGATTTGACTGCAAGACATGAACTTTTAAGTTTCATGGACACATTCTCCGGCTACAATCAGATCAGGCTGGATGAAGTTGATCAAGAGAAAATATCGTTTATCACCAGTCAAGGGCTCTTTTGTTATAACGTAATGCCCTTCAGACTAAAAAATGCTGGGGCCACGTACCAAAGGTTGATGAATAGAATGTTCGCATGACAGATTGGAAGAAACGTGCAAGTTTATGTAGATGACATGCTAGTGAAGAGTGTTCGCGAAGGCAACCATCTGGGCAACCTCCAAGAGACTTTCAACACCTTTCGGTCCTACAACATGAAGCTAAACCCCAGTAAATGCGCATTTAAGGTCACGGCAGAAATTTTTTTGGGTTTTATGGTGTCTCAAAGAGGTATCGAGGTCAACCCAGAGAAGGTAAAGGCAATAATGGGCTTAGCTCTCCCGAAGACATTGAAGGAGGTCTAAAGCTTGAATGGCAAGATAGTCGCCCTAAACAAATTTGTTTCAAGGGCAACGGACAAATGCCTCCCATTCTTTCGCACATTAAGGAAATCATTTGAATGGACGGACAAATGCCAGAAGGCTTTTGAAGATTTGAAGACATACCTCTCCTCTCCACCATTACTTAGCCTGTCAAAGCGAGGTAAAGAGCTGTTTCTATATATAACCATCTCCCCAGCGGCTGTTAGTGTGGCTCTCATTAAAGAAGAAGATAGAATACAGAGACCTGTGTACTTTACAAGCAGAGCGCTCAGAGGAGCAGAAGAAAGGTACCCACCGATGAAAAAATTAGCCTTCGCATTGGGAACCGCGGCTCGAAAGCTTAAACTGTACTTTCCAGCACATGTCATAAACGTCATGACGAACTAACCCCTAAGAAGAGCGATGAGTAATCCCGAAGTAGTAGGACTGATGGCATTGTGGGCGATCGAGCTGAGTGAGTACGATGTTCGCTATCGACCTCGACCAGCAGGAAAAGGCCAAATCCTGGTAGACTTCATTGTGGAGTTTACCAACTTAGAGGACCAGGGGGCAGGTGAGCCTCCCGTATGGAGTGTTCATACAGACGGATCCTTTAACAAGCATGCAGAAGGAATCAGTGTGGTAATCCGCACACCCGAGGGGGATAAGATTAAGTACATGGTCCGTTTGTGATTTTCAACAACAAATAATGAAGCAGAATATGAAGCTCTAGTGGCAGGATTGGACCTCGCCATTGCTGCAGGAGCAGAAAGAGTGGTTGTTTACTCTGATTCCCAGGTTATCACCAGCCATATTAATGGAAGTTACGAGTGCAGGAGTGAAAGAATGAAGAAGTATCTCGATGAAGTGAAAAGTCGAATGAGCAACCTCCAGATCAAGTTGATTCAAGTCCTAAGGGAGGAAAACCAAGAAGCTGATCAGCTTGCAAAGGCAGTTTTCGCAGAGCCAATGACTGTTCTTGACCAGGTATTATCCTTCGTTCAAACTTCACCACTAATAGATGGTACGGGTGTGCAGGAAGTAAGTAATGAGCAGTGTTGGATGACTCCCATAGCTGCGTACTTGAAGGACGGCCTTTTACTAGATGATAAGGAGGCTGCGAGGAAACTAAGAGTTAAATCCTCTCGGTTCATCATGATGAAAAATGTTCTATACAAAAGGGGTTTCTCTCGACCCTATTTAAGATGCCTCGCTCCTAAAGAAGCAGACTATGTCATGAGAGAGGTCCACGAAGGGATTTGCGAGAATCACTCAGGATCAAGGTCTTTAGTCCATAAGCTCCTCAGGGTAGGATACTACTGGCCAACGATGCAGAAGGATGCCAACATATACGTCAGATCTTGTGACAAGTGCTAGCGCTTTAGCAACCTCATAAGGCAACCTACAGAAGAGCTCACGCCCATGACAGCCCCATGGCCGTTCACACAGTGGGGGCTCGACATTATGGGCCCGTTCCTAATAGCGGTAAGGCAGTTAAAGTTCTTAGTAGTTGGCATCGACTACTTCACCAAATGAGTGGAGGCTGAGGCTTTAACCACCATTACGGAGAAAAATATCTGCAACTTTGTATGGAGAAATATTATTTGTAGGTATGGCATACCAAGAGTGCTGGTTTTAGACAATGGCAAGCAATTCGACAACGAAGCATTCAAGGATTTTTGCTCCCAGCTAGGGATAAAGAACTACTACTCGTCACCTGCACATCCACAAGCCAATGGATAAGTTGAGGTCATAAACCGATCATTGCTTAAAATCATCAAGACTTGTCTTGAGGGGGCAAAGGGTATATGGCCGGACGAGTTACCAAGTGTCTTGTGGGCGTATAGGACAACGGCAAGAACACTGACGGGAGAAACACTGTTCCGTTTGGCATATGGTACTGAGGCGGTCATACCGGTAGAAATGGGTCTTACAAGCTACTGTGTTGAAAACCACGATGAGCACAGGAATGATGAAGCCATACACATACAACTTAATCTAGTGGACGAAGTTAGGGCAGCCATAGAACAAGGTTAGCATGGTACCAGGACCTAATGGCAAACCATTACAACCTTAGAGTTAGGCATAAAGACTTCCAGGTTAGAGATCTTGTCCTAAGGAAAGTACTCGGTACTACAAAGGATGCCACCCAAGGGAAGCTTGGACCAAACTGGGAAGGACCGTACAGAATCACATCATGGTATCGGAAAGGGACATACTACCTAGAGACCTTGAGCGGAAAGAAGTTAAGTCACCCATGGAATTCTCTTGAGAGAGGTGTTATGGGTGGAAGGAAAAGAAAGAGTTAGGAGAGGAAGAGTGAGTCTCACTCAATATTTTGAGTCTCAAGAAGACCAAAATATGACAAGACTACTCAACTTCCTAGAACTCAAGAGAGGAGAAGAGATGGGGGTTTTTCTGTGTCTTTTGAAATGAAGGAGAGGGCGGGTTTATATAGTAGTGGTGGAGGAAATATGAATGGAAAGCCATTAATGAGGGTTGACAAAGAATCATGAACCTAGACCTCATTTTAGCCTTAGGGGAAATTTGGTGCAGAGCACTTGAAGAAATACTATCAATAGAAGGCGACCGAAAACAACAACAGCAGCACTACACTCCTCACATCCAATTTATCTTTTCTAGTAGTTATAGTTCTTATTTCCTACAGTACTTTTAAACGCCTAAAAGGTGACTTTCTCATTTTTATAAACAATGTTCTACGTATCCATTATAATAAGAGGAGTTTTTCAGAACATGCGGAATGAATTTTCATCAACTTCCACAATTATTCACTAAGTCCACAAAGTGGACGGAGCATCCAAAAGGATGTTATCTACAAAGTCCAAATAAAGGACGGAGCGTCCAAAAGGATGTTATTTACGAAGTCCACAAAGTTGATGGAGCATCCAAAAGGATGTTATTTACAAAATTCACAAAGTGGACGGAGCATCCAAAAGGATGTTCTCTACAAAGTCTAAATAGAGGACGGAGCATCCAAAAGGATGTTATTTACGAAGTCCACAAAGTTGACGGAGCATCCAAAAGGATGTTATTTACGAAGTCCACAAAGTGGACGGAGCATCCAAAAGGATGTTATTTAAGAAGTCCACAAAATGGACGGAGCATGCATGAGGATGTTATTCACTAAGTCCACAAAGTGGACGGAGCATCCATGAGGATGTCATTTAAGAAATTTACAAAGTAGACGGAGCATCCAAAAGGATGTTATTCACAAAGTCCGCAAAATGGATGGAGCATCCATAAGGATGTCATTTAAGAAATCCACAAAGTGGATAGAGCATCCAAAAGGATGCTATTCACAAAGTCCACAAAGTGGACGGAGCATCCAAAAGGATGTCATTCACAAAGTCCGCAAAGTGGACGAAGCATCCAAAAGAAGGATGATAGTTACAAGTCCACAATGTGGATGGGTCATTACAAAGAAGGATGATATTTGCAGTCCACAGGGTGGACAGATCGTCCAAAAGATGGATGATATTTACTAAGTCCACAATGTGGACGGATAATCCAAAAGTTGAATAACATTTACTAAGTCCACAAAAGTAGACGGAGAATCCAAAAAGCTAATGTTAACTAAGTCCACGAACTGTACTGATGATTATTTACAGGATACACAGAACAATGAAAAGCAAATAAAGCATTCATAAGAAAACATGCGACGGATGAAATTACTTGAATAGATCGTTTACAAAAAAGATACATATGACGGTTAAAAAATTACATAGCCAATTGTTCTTCCATAAAGAAAAAAAAAATAAAAAAAAAACTATTCTTCAACTTGGGGGGCATCAGTTGGGGTGTCGGGACCAGTGGGAGTATGTTGATGGGCATCATCATGGACGGGTCCAGTATCACCGTCCCTTAGGGCCATATCTTCATTAGAAACTTCACCAAAAAGTTCAGCAGTCCCCTTAGAGTCGACGGGGTGAGCTGATGTCTGGCCTCCGGCACCAATGTTGATGTGAGAAAGGTTGAGGTCTGGGAATGACGCCTTTACCTGACGGATACAGTCGTCAAAACCGTCGGCAAAGGACATACCTAGTTCTGTCAAAAGAGCATTTGAGTCACGATACTCCTGGACGGCCTCAACCTTTGCCCGACGGATGTTGTCGTCATTGGCCTTCACCTTCTCCCTCAAGTACTCGACCTCTTTCTCCAAGCTGTCACGAGCTTGCTCGAACAATTTTAATTTCTCCTCGTGACGAAGCCTCCAAAGTTTTAACTCGTCAAGCTCCTCCCCCGTCGTCTTGGCCTTGGCACGAACACGCTCCAGAGACTTCTCGAGAGCCAGGTAGCAGTCCATCAGCCTTTTTGCCATTAGAATCGTCTGCATCAGCAAACAAACAAGTGAGCACATAAGTGTGATGAATCCTTGTAGAGCAAGTAGTTGACGGGAAGATTACTTGAGCCAGGCTAAATAAAGCCGTCTCCCTTATGGCTTCCGTCGCATGGTTGCCAATGTCCTCATAGTCCTCCTCTTTGATGATGGATGTCAACTGAGTAAGGGCATACTGAGGGTCCTCTCTAAGTAGGACGAGAGCCTTCCCCTTGACGGGGTCAGGGTTGGTCATGAGACTTTTACCCTTACCCATTCCTAGCTTGGGGGGTAGCTTTTTTGTAGCCTGGACGACTGGAAGACCCGTCACTAGCCTTTGTTTTTTGCTTGGACGGTCTGCCTTCTCGGGACCTCTTTTGGTAGACGGGTGGGACAAACCCGTATTAGGTGGAAGATCACCCCCAAGCTTTTTCTTATTAGCGGCCTATTGCTTGATAAGGGCTCTCCTCTTTGTGTCGTCCATTTCTACAAGAAAGGTAGACGGTAAAGAGACATTAAGAGCGTAATAAGGCCAATAAACACTTAGTCAAAAGAGATTTACGCTTGTGTATTCCCAAGTCGTATTTAAGTGCAGTAGTAAAAGGCTCAGGACCATCGCAGTACCAGTGGAGGGTGTCTAATGTGACGAGCTTCGCCCACGTCCTCTCCGACAAGTCGGTTTTCTGGAAGATTCTTTCAAGGAAACTGAACTATTCGGTGGTAATATCTGGAAGGCTACACGGTGCCAAAAATGGATGGTTAGAATGACATCAGTAATAGAAAAGTAAGTCAGGATGGACACACTCTAGATAATAAAATAAATAAGGATGGACACATACCGGACGGAGACAATATGCCCCATGTCTTATCAATGGGTATATACTCATGATCGTCAGGATGACCCATCCAGTCGTCCCCTTGTAGGAAGAAATATCTACTTTTCCAGTTATGATTGGAGTCTGGGGTCTCGGACACTAACTTAAGTACCGGACTCCTAGCTGCGAAGTTATACATACCCTTTGAATTAACAATCTCGGACGGATGGTAACAGTTGAAGAACTCCTCCACTGTTAACCGTCTCTTCCCGTGAGACATGATGCCATATGAAACTTCAACGCTCAGGAAAACTCTCCAGGCGTTTGGTAAGATCTGAGTGACGGATAAACCCAAATACTGAAGAAGGCGATGGTGCAAGGCACTCAAGGGAAAGTGAAGGCCCGCCTTAAGCATCTGCTTGTACATACTGACGTCTTCAAGACCCTTATAGTAGCACCTCTCGGACTTGAATGGTAGACGGATGGGTATGGTGTTTGGTATCTGGTATTTTTCCCTAAGGGTGTTGAAATTTTGGGGAATGATAGAAGAAGTGAAGTCATTCACCGTCCACGTGGGGAACAAGACGAATTCTCTTAACCCATCTTTGCCTATCACAGACCGGACAGGAGGATCTACACTTTCTACATCGTCATTTGAGTCATACTCTGGCCCATTTTCACCTCGCCCTTCTTCTTCCGTATAGGAAAGAGAGCTGGATGGTGGTTCCCTCTCCTCAACGGAGGTACCTGGGTCTCCCTGACCTTACGGGTACACCTCATAACCCGCTCCCTCACGGACAAAAGATTGATCGCTGGAAGTCTCACTAGACATCGGACACCTACAAATGATGGTGAAGGAAACCTAAGACTCTAGATCTACACAGACAACAGACCAACGTACAAGTAAAAGGGGAAAAGAAGGGAAGAAATAATACTTACAGTTGTACGGAGTGAGGATACGATGGAAGAAAATTGAATGAAACAGCTGAACGGTAGCTCTGCAAGATGATGGTCACATAGAGGACGGTTGCGCTCTGATCAGCAAAATTTTTTCCAAAATGTGAAAATGAAAAGGATAAGTGATATATATATATATATATATATAGGGGGAGCGGCGCGACAAACGAAGGGACGCTTTGATTGCAGTAAGCCATCAATCAAGGCTCGCCACGTGTCCTTAAGCGCATTTATGACCCTAATCCAGGCTGGCGATCAATCCACAGGAAATACATGACGGATCCTTAAGGTCGAAGCAACTCATTCCATGCACCCATCAACGATAGGTGACGGATTCATGGAATGGGGGGCAACTGAAGAGGAAAAATATATATGACAGATATAATGTGGACGAACACGTGGTGGACGGACGTGTGTGACACATGGCAGGTGTTGGACTCTAAGGTCTTTTTAAAAGCTCGCTTGTGGCTTACATTAGGACTACCATGGTTTTGCTTAACCTACACGCCTAGCCCAAGCAAAGAAGACTCTTCTAAGGCAAATGAGTTACTCTCCTAGAAGGAAAAGACTTCTTAACCAAGGCATAGACCTCGGCTCTACGCGACTATATATACTCCAAAACCCTCACACTTCAAGGTACACATAATTAACTCAACTTTAGCACTCTAGTGTTGAAAACAAGGTTTCTAACTTGACCTTTGGAGGGTTTTTGGCCGGCACCACACCGGTGTTCTCTGTTAGGTCCTTTCTTGTTGTTGTGTAGGTTTTTATTTCGCTCTCGTGATGACCGCGTAGTTTACTGGTGAATTTCGGCATCATCAACGCCCAATTGTATACCTCTTCTTCAAGTTTTGCATGGCGAGCTCGACCTGTTTTCATAGCTTCAGTATCCTTTCTCCGGCCAAAGAGAAGAAGAAACTCCATTTGTTTTTCACACCATTCCTATCATGATCATGAAACGAGAATGAAAGTGATATGAGTATGTTCCAAATCTGAAAAAGTTGCATGGACTAATAACTTTGCTTCCCTAAATCAAATAATAATGAACAAATTAGAAAATTTTCTACAACAAAACATGACATATTAAGCTTGAATTTTCAGTTGGCACATATGATTTCATATCTTAAAAGGGAAAAATATATGAAGAGAGAGGGATAAATTCTGGGTAGTTCCTAATTGCCAGCACAACCTTTTACTGTTTAGATTTGTGATCCTCCTAGGTGTGATTTCAAACATTATTCACTGATAGGCATTGTGAGAGTACTCAGCTGGTTGGGTAGTACAAGAGAATTTAATAGAAATTGAAAATACAGTTTAGTAGTTTTGGTTGCCTATAGAAGGGCTGCCAAATAAATAAATAGATGCCTGCAAAACCAGCAACTGAAATGGATGTCTGATACACAAGAATATGTGTTCCCGCCAATTAGCATGAAGGATGTCCCCTCCTGTTTTTACATATCAGCTTACTCTCTTACTTATGAGCTATATGAGTACATTTTCCCACCATACCAGATGCTCAGTAGATGACTGACAAGAGGAATCTAACCAAGGAGTTTGGAATGAGAAAAAGAAATGCCATATTCATAAGAATCAATTTGATTTAGTCAACCCATTCAAGACAGTAAGGCCATACAATACACAAGCAAGATCAAGATGATGGGCTGGCAGACTTGAACCTATACAATTTGAACTTCATGAAGGTGAAGTCGATTGCTCAACGACATCCTGAAGCATCTGATTCATAACAACTACTTTTAGTGCACTTCATGAGCAAATCAATTTGGCTGATAAGTATAAAAGACCTTGAGAACTTCGATGAATAATCAAGCATGGATTCCCATTGTATATACTCTGAACCATTTATGACCAACATTAATTATCTTGCAGCATAAAGGCCATTACCTAGTGTTAGTCCCACCAAAGTGGACTATAGGGAGGAAAAGGGAACTTGTGCCTTACAAGCTACAACCCAAAACCATCACCATTTCAACAAACAGAAGGCCCTAAACTATAAAGGCAACTTTGTGATAATTTCAAGGGCTCAACTTATCCAGCAAGAAACCAAAGAATTCGGTGCCTTGGAAACAAGAATTTGACTCTTTAACAAAGAAAAAGCAACCATTTGAAAGCAAAAGAATAAGGCTAACCAAGCGTTCTCCAAGTAATCTTATAACGTTATAAAAAAAACAGTCAACAGCGTTGAGATTGTTGTGGTTGTTAATTTACGCTTACAAACAAATCAGTGATTATTTAGTACTCCAGAAGTGAAACTCCATTTACTCGCATAATAGTAGTTTATACTAATTAAATTCATGGTATTGAATAATATTCTTAAACAAAGTCATATAGACATATACGTCTATCAATGTGTCGCAATGTAATCTTCAAAGTTTAAACTACAATTAAACATGAAAATTTAACAAAAATAAATCAAGCCCATTTCCCAAACCCCTCCAAAAAAAGTACTCCATACCGTTGCAGTGATATCTGTGACAAACAAGCCAGTCTTGATCCTAAAGCGGTGGAAAAACGAGTCAGCCACTCTGCTCTTCTTCTTCTGGTTACTCCTAAGGCTTCCCAAATCTTCAATATCGGAAGGTTCTGTACGAAACAAGAACCTCCTTTTGGCTCGGAGGGTGATTGACTGAATAGACCTCGCGTTTCTCTGGAACTCATACTGAGACTGAGACTGAGAGGTTGAACAAATTGCAGGGAGTGCAGAGGAAGAGAGTAAAGAGCGAGTAGAGGCCAAGGAAGCTTCAATGGAAGCCTCTTCTTCGCTCACGAGCACAGAGGCTGTAGAGGAAGAGGGTAAAGTGCATGTGGATGCTAAGGCAGCTTCAATGGAAGCCATTTCTTCTTCGCTAACGAGCTCAGCGACTGTAGAGGAAGATAGAGAAGAGCTAGCGGAGTCTAAGGCAGCTTCAATGGAAGCCATTTCTTCTTCACTCACGAGCTCGGTTGGAATGTCAACACCACTGTTGCTATTGTAGTTGGTGGTGGTGTTAAAGGGTAACTCGGAGGGTGACTCGTTCATTTTTGCGAGAGCTAGCTAGGCGATGAGAGAGAAAGAGAGAGAGAATCGAGGAGGAGAAATGAAATTAACGTTGGCAATGCTTGTAAAAGTGGTCGTTACAGGTGCGTGGAATCTTTTATAAAATTTTATAGCTTTGGTCTTAAAGATCCTGAGTTTCAGACCCGTTGGGTTGTGCCCTAGGAATTATGACTCGGCTTGAACAGAATATATTGTTGAAAATTGAAAACTGAAAATAGTGTAGTAAAATAATTTTTAAATATATAAATAGTAATGTGAAACTTATTTTCAATAAAAAAATTGCTGGTAAAATTTGTAGGACTCGTAAATAGTACACGTGTACACTCTTCATGAAAAAATAATCAAAAGTTGCGGCTTTGAAAAAAAAAAAAAGAGAGAAGAGAAAATGTGCAACTGTAAAACGCGCAAACGTTGACTCTGAAACCAAACAGATCCTATGAATGGAAAACGAAAAAAAGATAATATTAATATATTATTAAGCTCTTCTAAAAAGAATTAATGCAGTTTCTTGGGAGGATTAATGGCTTAAACATGTTAATTAATCAGATTAAGTCAAATCTTTACACCTTTTACTTTTATGGATTCCCTTCACTTTTAGGGGCTACAATATTGTGATTGGTTCACTCTTTCTTGTGGAAAGTTGAAAACTACATCGTCCCTACGTCCCTACGCTAGTTTTGCGTTTCATTGGTTTTTTTTTTTTTTGTTTTTTGAGCTGAAAAGTTTGACTTTTTCTGTGAATAGTGCATACTATGCATTGTTTATGGATCCACAAATTTTACTTTTCAATAATTTTTTCATTAAAAATAGGTCATACAGTACAATTCACACATTAAAAATTTATTTTGCTACAATATTTTTCAGTATTCAATTTTTAGCCTAATCCAAACAAACCTTAAGTGTGTGTTTGGGAGGGGCTGAAACGCCCAGCGTCTGCATTTCAGCCCCTTCACTTTTTTTTTTCCTTTATTAATGGACGTGCGTTGTGCACTATTCATTGGCAATGAACAGTGATTTTAGGCCAATGAACAGTAATTTTAAGGGTGAACAGTAATTTTTACACATTAAAAAATTATTTTGCTACAGTATTTTTCAGTTTTCAATTTTCAGTCTTCAGTTTCAGCTGCATCCAAACGGACCCTAAGTAAGCAAAGTAGAACGTGCAAAGAGGACTTCTTTTTCCTTCATTTTATCCTCTTTCCTCTTTCCAAATGTGATGATAGGAGACTACACATTTTAACATAGGTTACAAATTGACTTGTCACAAATTATCAAAAACCAGTTAAAACATTTACGCCACATTGGTTGCTAAACTTTATGTTACTTTTTGTTTTTTGAGATAGAATATGTACTATAACTTTTATTGCCGGCGAGGAAATTGCAGGGACTGCAGAGGAAGAGAGTAAAGAGCGAGTAGAGGCCAAAGAAGCTTCAATGGAGGCCATTTATTCTTCGCTCACGAGCACAGAGGCTGTAGAGGAAGAGGGTAAAGTGCATGTGGATGCTAAGGCAGCTTCAATGGAAGCCATTTCTTCTTCACTCACGAGCTCGGTTGGAATGTCAACACCACTGTTGTTATTGTAGTTGGTGGTGGTGTTAAAGGGTAACTCGGAGTGTGACTCGTCCATTTTTGCGAGAGCTGGCTAGTCGATGAGAGAGATAGAGAGAGAGAGTCGAGGAGGAGAAATGAAATCAACGTTGGCAATGCTTGTAAAAGTAGCGTTACAGGTGTGTGGAATCTTTTTTAATATTTTATAGCTTTGGTCTGAAAGATCCTGAGTTTCAGACCCGTTGGGTTGTGTTGTACGAATGGAAAACGAAAAAGCTAATATTAATATATTATTAAGCTCTTTTGAAAAGAATTAAGGCTGTTTGGATAGAATTTATTGTTAAAAATTAAAAATTAAAAATATTGTAATAAAATAATTTTTAATTGTGTGAATAATGCTGTGTAAACTATTTTTAATATTTTTTTCTGAATAAAGTGCTTGTAGGTCTCATAAACAATGGATAAACCGTGCATGAATAGTATGTGAACAGTAATTTTATCCCCCGTGTAGTGAATTTATGTGCATAAACAATATTGGTGACTGTTCACGCGCTGGAGAGAGAGAAAAAAAAAAAAAAAACACAAACTACGCAGCAAACTTAAAACGCAACGTGGATCCAAACATTCTTAATGCAGTTTCCTGGGGGGGGATTAATGGCTTAAACAAGTTAGTTAATCAGATTAAGTTAAATCTTTACACCTTTTACTTTTATGGATTCCCTTGACTTTTAGGAGCTACAATATTGTGATTGGTTCACTCTTTCTTATGGAAAGTAGAAAACTACATGGTTCCCGTCCCTATGCTCCTACTCTAGAAAATAACTTCGGGGAGCTTAATAAGTAAGCAAAGTAGAAAATGCAAAGAGGACGACTTCTTTTAATTTCCTCCATTTTATCCTCTTTCCTCTTTCTAAAAGTGATGATAGGAGACTACACATTTTAACACAGGTTACAAATTGACATGTCACAAATTATCAAAAACCAATTAAAACATTTATGCCACATTGGTTGCCAAACTTTATGTTGCTTTTTGTTTTTTGAGATAGAATATGTACTATACCTTTTTCCTTGGGGGGGTGTTAATGGCTTAAATAAGTTAGTTAATCAGATTAAGTTAAATCTTTACACCTTTTACTTTTATGGATTCCCTTGACTTTTGGGAGCTACAATATTGTGATTGGTTCACTCTTTCTTATGGAAAGTAGAAAACTACATGGTTCCGTCCAGTGCTCCTACTTTAGAAAAGAACTTCGGGGAGCTTAGTAAGTAAGTAAAGTAGAACATGCAAAGAGGGCGACTTCTTTTTCCTCCATTTTATCCTCTTTCCTCTTTCTAAATGTGATGATAGGAGACTACACATTTTAACATAGGTTACAAATTGACAGTCACAAATTATCAAAAACCAATTAAAACATTTATGCCACATTGGTTGCTAAAATTTATGTTACTTTTTGTTTTTTGAGATAAAATATGTACTATAACTTTTATTGTCTAAAACTTATGGAAAATGCTCTAGATATAAACTTTTTTACAAAATTTTTTACAAACTGGTAATGTAGCAAGTGGTTATTAGTGAATGAAAAAATGATGGTAGTGAACCTAGATGAAAACCAGTAAAAAGTTGGTCACAACAACAATTTGTAAAAATGTTATAAAATAGTTTGTACCTGTAATATTACTTAAAACTTATTACTTATAAGATAATGTGTTATCAATTACATAAAAAAAATTCAAAAGTAATTACATAAAAATAATTCAAATATTTATTAATTACATTTTTAAAATTTACCAATCACATTTATTTTCATATCAATCCATAAATATTTTATAATAAAATATGTAGATATTTTAGCATTATACATGTTTTATTTTATTATTATTATTTTTTTGATATGTATATATGTTTTAATATCTTCACGGGAAGCTCACACTCTTGTTACCTTTATTTTCGAATAGTGCATTTATACGCTGGATTGTGATAGTATACGGAAGGTCACTCTCCGTACAGTATGTGAGGGAGAGGAAAAGCAATTATAGGAAACAGAGATCTATTGCATGGATTAGCAATGGCAGTGAGTTTGTTGAAGATGAAATGCGGAGATAGAAAGGTGAGAAAGGAGAGAACAGAGGAGAGAAGGAATTTGTTGTGGGAGGCATGAGCAGATCTCATTAATCTTTTGAACTCTAGAACAACTGAAACCAAAAACAAAAATGAGAATCAATGTTGCAGTTTATAAGCTCTATCAATAGATAAGCTGAAGATCGGTGTTGAAAATGGTAATATGCAATTTTATGAGGGCTGTGTCCAAGTGCTTTCTAACCTCAACTCTTTGCAACACAATCAAACTCAGAGAAAAAGAACAAGGTTGATATACATTTATTTAAAAAGAATGAATTTCGTTTAGCAACAATCAATTTTACAACAAAGAATCATTATTGCCTACAACAGATACAATTTGACGCCTAATCATTGCACATACCAGAGGACAGATCCAACAATGGTCAGCAATACACCACAAAGAAGCTTTCATAAAAATCTATGCTTCTTTGCAGACAGACCAGATGTAATTTAGGAAATGGATTGGGAGAGATTACAACAATGTCAGCATTTTTTCAAGCTTAGTGTACTATTTGAGTTTGTGTTTGTGGGGCATGCAGTACTATCAGGGCCGGTGTTTGTGGGGCTTGGAGAACGATCAAGGCCATTGTTTGTAGGACAGATAGAAGGCCAAAATGGCCAAATACCACAAGTTTCAGAAATTAGTAGTAAAAAAACATTGTTTCAGAAATAAATAGGGAAATACCATTTTTCTGGTATTCGAGTTTCTTAAACTCGAGTTCTAAATGGTACTCGAGTTTAAGAAACTCGAGTACCAAGAAGTTCAGCCACCATGACACTGCTAACCTGGAATTTGTGCGATTTAAAAAAATAATATGGTACTCAAGCTTGGTAAACTCGAGGTCCATGCAACATAGTACTCGAGTATACCAGACTCGAGTACCTATTATAAAAATATTTATGTTTATGTTTATTTCTAAGGTACTCGAGCTTAATGAGCTTGAGTACCAAACTCGAGTTCCTTATAACCTTTTTTTTTTTTTTTTTTTTTTTTTATAATCGGCAAATAAACATAAACATAAAAATATGTTTATGTTTATGTTTATTTAAATAGAAGAATTGTAAAATAGATTTTAATTTCAAAATATGAATTAATTTCTACATTAATTAAAATTGTTCCTTGTTTTCTCATAAAAATTGTTCACTATTTTCTGCAAAATTTATTTCTACAATTTTGCATAAAATTATTTTTTGTTCAGCATTATTTAAAAAATTGTTCACTCTCTTTTTTGCGTAAATTATTTTCTGTTCACTATTTAAAAAATTGTTTACTGTTTTCTCATAAAACACGTACTGAAATCGTATTTTCTAAATTTGAACGCCAACTCAGAATGCTTTTTCATGCTTAAATTTCACAATAATTGAATTTTTTCTTCTGCATTATTAAAATCTCTTTCTACATTAATAAAATTTACTCTCTGCACATCACATTTACTGTATATTTGAATCTGCTTACTGCATTCATAAAATCTATTTTTTGTATTAATTAAAACTGTTCATTGTTTTCTCATAAAAATTGTTCACTGTTTTCTGCAAAATCTTAGAAATTATTTTCTCTTTAGCATTATTTAAAAAATTGTTCACTTTTTTGCGTAAATTATTTTCTATTCACTATTTAAAATATTGTTAACTGTTTTTTCATAATACACCTACTAAAATCGTGTTTTCTAAATTTAAACGCCAAATCTAAATGCTTTTTCGTGCTTAAATTTCACAATAATCGAATTTGTTCTTCTGCATTGATAAAATCTATTTCTATATTAATAAAATTTGCTCTCTGTACATCATGTTTACTGTATATTCGAATCTACTTATTGCATTCATAAAATTTATTTTCTGCATTAATTAAAGCTGTTCATTGTTTTCTCATAAAATTTTTTCACTGTTTCTGCAAAAACTATTTCTAGGATTTTGCATAAAATTATTTTCTGTTCAGCATTATTTAAAAAATTGTTCACTCTCTTTTCTGCGTAAATTATTTTATGTTCACTATTTAAAAAATTGTTTACTGTTTTCTCATAAAGCACCTACTGAAATCGTGTTTTCTAAATTTAAACGCCAAATCTGAATGATTTTTCATGCTTATATTTCACAATAATTGAATTTGTTTTTCTGCATTGATGAAATCTATTTCTACATTAATAAAATTTGCTTGCTGCACATCATATTTACTGTATATTCGAATATGCTTACTTCATTAATAAAATCCATTTTCTGCATTAATTAAAACTGTTTATTGTTTTCTCATAAAAATTGTTCACTGTTTTCTCGGGAGTGGTGACCTTAAAATCACCCAGTGGGATTTTTGTCGTGTTAGTTTTCCCCCATTCAAAAACAAATGACCATGTCAATTCAATTTCCGTTGTATTTAGTTTAATTGGTAATTTGTTTGTACTACCACGCGCTTTGCATGTTAATTTGATTAATTAATAAACTTGGCTAATTAATCAATTAATTAATCACTTGGGGTCAATACGTTTTTGGTCTATCAAATTTTGTTGAAAGTACAAAATCGTGAAAATTCGAGAGACAATTGTGTACATTAGATTTACAGATTGTTCGAATTTGTAAAAAAAAAAAAAAAATATTCATTGAATGTATAAAATCTTGAAAGTACAAAATAAAATTGTGTAAATTAGATGTACAGATAGTCTGAATTTGTTGAAAAGTTTGGATTTGTTAATATACAAAATTGTGAAAATTAAATGAAAAACTACGTACTAATGTATTGATCATTCGAATTTGTTGAAAAATCTAAGAACGTAACAAATCGTTGAGCAACACATGCAGCACTGCGAACATCAGTGTAGCAATGGTGAACATTAACAACAACGTCTAATATTCGTAGGTAGAAATTTTTGGAAATCATCATTACTTGAATCTAAAAAGTCTGAAATATCTCTTTCATCATCTAATGCAGTAACTTCATTAATAATAGACTTGATGGCTCGCTCTTGCACCTTCCCCTTTAGATGCTTCCTAGCTTTTTGGATTGCATGAAAACGGTCTAATCGCCTTTGCATTTGATTATTCTCTTATTCAAGATGAGCAAGTATGTTGGCAGGTTCATTTCTAGGTAACTTAGCTGAGCGTGCCTTAGGAACTCATAACCCATGCCATCGACAATACACCTCCAACTTACACCTTTTCTCATATAGGGTTGACCATGGTGGTTTTACTACGGTGAGCTCTACTGCGGTGGTATCTATACTTAGTTTTGTAGGTTTGCCGACCATGATGTGCCCAACGCTTCCAAGACCTCGTATGTGTATATTGGCATATTAAGGAAATCTCTCCTCTTTCCAACCCATTTCCCTCCATAGGGGTCTGTGTATGTCTGTAGTTGTTGATCAGCTGAAACTTGTGATAATCCATTTGTTGAAGTAGATCCAAACTTGTTTCGCATTGAACGATTTGATGTTGAGGCGTTGCGACTCATAACTTAGTCAATCTACGAAGTTAGTGGGGTAGAAATAAGATCATTATTGTGGTGCATTTATGACCTCATTTCATGTTTCAGGCATTATAATTTTAGTTATTAGGGCTTGTCATGTCAATACAGGCTAGAAAAACATTACATGAACAAAATTTTAAATGTTCCTAATGTCACAGTGAGATTTGAAGATATGGGCCATAGTTGCAATGTTTTTGAACAGAGTATCATATTTAATTGATTCAGTGCTATGTCCTTGGCACCAGGGTACGATTATTCATATATTAAGTATTCATGTGAATGTGGATGATATAACTGGACAGTGTGTGAAATCGTGCGAAGTTGTTGAGCAGCACGTGTGAAACAGTGCATCTATTGGCACATGTGGTTCGTATGACTACAGTTGGTGCTACAACAACGGGTTGGTGACGTGTCTTTAAAAAACTACTCATGCCATAGTTGGTGCTACATCATGTTTATTGTATATTCAAATCTTCTTACTACATTCATAAAATCTATTTTCTGCATTAATTAAAAATGTTCACTATTTTCTCATAAAAATTGTTCACTATTTTCTGCATAAACTATTTTTAGCATTTTGCATAAAATTATTTTCTGTTCAGCATTATTTGAAAAATTGTTCACTGTTTTTTCTGCATAAATTATTCACTGTTAATTAGGTGTTTTATGATCCAAATACTCTAATACCAATGACTACCCAGGAGAGAGCACAACACTAATATGGAAGCATAAACAATGATAAAATAGATAATAAAGAGAGTAGATAGAAAAATAGATATATTCAAAATAAGGTTAAAATGAAGTATAGAATATGAAAATAGAAACTAGTAAAATCTTACTTGAATAAAAACTTTAGTCTTTGATAAACTTGAAAACAAACTCTTGTCTTTGATACAAGCTTGAAAATAAAGCTGTCTGAAGAAAAAGGTTACAAGATTACAAGAGGGGGAGAGAGTACAAAAGTCTCTCTGAGGGAGAGGGAAGGCTATTACAAAAGGCTTTCTAAAACTTGGAACTTAAAAGCTTAGAATCTTAGAAACTTAGAAACTTGTCTTCTGTCTTCATAGTCCGTCTCTTTTATAGGTGAAATGAACTATGGTAAAGTAACCTGAGTAGGTAAATTTAACTCAAGTTAATCTGTCGGTGGTATGAAAATTAGTACTGATAATTAATAGTCTGTCTGCATCTGTCTGGGAGTCTTTTAGATTTCAAAAAATCTATCATATCTCTTTTTACGCATGCTAGTAAATAGTAGTAACTTTTGAACATCTATTTGTATCTATCTGGATTATCTGTATCTATCTGGACTGTCTTGATTTTTCTGGAAGCTATTCAAGAGTGCTGGTAAATAGTGATCTGTCGCTAGAGAAATAGTGATTTGTCGCTAGTGAATAGTGATCTATTTGTCTGTCTTTCAATCTATATCATTCTAGGATCCTTAACAATCTTTCTTTTCCCAAATAGCCTCCTTGCTGAAGGTATTGGACCATATACGGCTATCCTGTTTATGTAACTATATAAGTAGAAGCCTCTGTCTAATTCTTTCTATATCTCATAAATCTTATTACTCATGAAATTAGACCATTCTTGAGCCAGAGCATCTCTTGTACACCATTTGTATTCAAGGATACAACCCCAATCATGAATAAGAACCAAAGTGTGTGCTGGCTGAGCTTCCATATAATAACTACTGTCCCAAGTTGGAAGAGTACTCCAGATAGTGATCTTCATATAATTAAGTCCTCCAATCTGTGCAGCTACTTCTTGGATGACTTTGAGAAATAAACTAATCTAAATTTCAGAAATTATGATTAATTTGCTAATAAACCCTGCTTCTAGCATTTCAGATAACCATAAAGTATCACGAATTATTGGATCTTCTGTCTCCGTATTGATAAGTAATCCCAAATAGGGATTGTATCTGTCTCCTGTTCTTCAAAAAAAAAAAAAAAAATCTTCTTCGTTTTACTTATTTATTAAATTTACATTTCTGTTAAAAAAAATATTAAATGTATATTCCAATTTATTTTAAATATATGATTTTTTCAAAGTGTATCCTTAAATATACTTTTCTTTTAATAATTCGATACCTACAACAAGAAAGATTGAGAATTTAAATCCTAATTTCTTATTAAATAAAGCAGCTTAAAGACAACCTTTTAACATTTATGTATTTTACCAAAAACATTTATGTAGAACCATTTTAAAAATTTTCATGTCAAAAAAAGTTTTAAGTAAATAAAATTAGAGAATGAAATAAATATGTTAATATTTCTTCCAAACATTTCCATCCACCCCATGGGTTAGCAACGTGTGCCAATAATAAATGACCAATATATAAAAAACCATCTTTTCAAAAACTAAAAATAAAAACCAACATGGAATCAATAAATTAAATTTATGTATTAAAAAAAAAAAAAAAAAGCTCAGCTTCAAACCAATTTTCCTTAAACTCACTATTTGATTATTAAAGGGACCATTTACATATAGTTTTAATTACATTATTTTTTTAGTAAACCATATCAGCCGCGTTACCTAGAAATGAACCTGCCAACATGCTTGCTCATCTTGAACAAAAGAATAATTAAATGCAAAGACGATTAGACCGTTTTCATGCAATTCAAAAAGCTAGGAAGCATCTAAAGGGGAAGGTGCAAGAGCGAGCCATCAAGTCTATTAATGAAGTTACTATGTTAGATGATGCAAGAAATATTTCAGACTTCTCAGATTCAAGTTATGATGATTTCCAAAAAATTTTACCTACGAACATTAGACGTTGTTGTTAATGTCCACCATTGCTACACTGATGTTCGTAGTGCCGCATGTGCTGCTCAACAATTTGGTACGTTCTTTGATTTTCCATTGAGTTTACACGATTTTGTTTATTCAACGATTTCGAATTTTTCAACAAATTCGGATGATCAATACATTAGTACTTAGTCACGATTTAGTTTTCCATTTGATTAATTAGCTAAAGAAAAAATAATTTTATGCAAAATTATAGAGATAGATTTTGCAGAAAACAGTGAACAATTTTAATTAACACAGAAAATAGATTTTATGAATGTAGTAAGCAGATTCAAATATACAGTAAACGTGATGTGTAGAGAGTACATTTTATTAATGTAGAAATAAATTTTATCAATGCAGAAGAACAAATTCAATTATTGTGAAATTTAAGCATGAAAAAGCATTCTAATTTGGCGTTCAAATTTAGAAAACACGATTTCAGTAGGTGTTTTATGAGAAAACAGTGAACAATTTTTTAAATAGTGAACATAAAATAATTTATGCAAAAAAGAGAGTGAACAATTTTTTAAATAATGCTGAACAAAAAATAATTTTATGCAAAATTGTAGAAATAAATTTTGCAGAAAATAGTGAACAATTTTTATGAGAAAACAACGAACAATTTTAATAAATGTAGAAATTAATTCATATTTTGAAATTAAAATCTATTTTACAATGCTTCTATTTAAATAAATAAAAAACATAAAAATATGTTTATGTTTATGTTTATTTGCCGACTATAAAAAAAAAAAGAAAAAAGTTATAAGGAACTCGAGTTTACTAAACTCAAGTTCCTTATAAGGTACTAGAGCTTGGTGAGCTCGAGTACCTTAGAAATAAAGATAAACATAAATTTTTTTATAATAGGTACTCGAGTCTGGTATACTCGAGTACTGTCTTGCATGGAACTCGAGTTTACTAAGCTCGAGTACCATATTATTTTTTTAAATCGCACAAATTCTAGGTCAGCAGTGCCACGGTGGCTGAATTTCTTGGTACTTGAGTTTCTTAAACTCGAGTATCATTTAGAACTCGAGTTTAAGAAATTCGAGTATCAGAAAAGTGGTATTTCCCTATTTATTTACGAAACAGAGTTTTTTTGCTACTAATTTATGAAACTTGTGGTATTTGGCCATTTTGGCCCAGATAGAAGCAAACTGACAGAACGACATTTCCAATGCTTCTCTTCTGGAGTGCAACAGGCTTATAGTTCCCCTAGCCAGAACTCAAGACAACCATGAAGTTGATTCTTGAGCCAATCAGAGTCAAAGGCAAAGTGATCTTCGCCAAGAAATGAATTATCTTTTTGGAATTCATATCTGCTCGAAAGCAACCAAGTAGTACATATCTTTTGCTAAATCACATAAACTATTCACATGCATGCAGTATGTATCCCACACATTTCAATATTGCTCTACAACGTACTCTAACATATTAAATGTAATGAATATTTATTTTAAAGGTTATTAGAAATTATATTTGAGAAACTTCTAATGTAATACGAACTGATGTGCTAATAAAACTTTGTGCCATTTTATTAGTAAAAACAATCATCACAATTCCCTTAAAAAATCCAAACAAAAGGAGCACACTACAAAACTAGAATACCTTCAACAACCAAGCAAACTTCTAATTGCACCAATACAGATTCTAAAAATGCAAAATACAATCCAAATCACCAAAAGAGTCCATTTGGGAGCCTAAGAGCAACCACATCAGTCCGTTTCACAACAGCTTATACAAACGCACCCAAAACATATTAAATCAATTAAGCAAAACAATCTAAAAAGCAAGCAACACATGCCAAAAAATACAAGCAATAAAAAGAAAAAAAATATATCTATAAAAAAATTTAATTGAAATAATAAGTCCATTGAAATGTAATGAAATTAGGATTCCATGTTTCTATATGAGCTTAGATTGAATAAAAATATGCTACTGATTATAGGTTGCATTTGGAAGTAGGTCATGAATAAGAAATGTTTGATAAATAACAGAACTAAAAATAAACAGATATTGAATTCACATGCAAACAATGTCTTTTGAAAGAGAAATTCATACCTGTGACGGCAATGGCGACAGGTAGTTGCAGTGAAGACTGAAGTGTTCGACAAGAATTTCTTTGATTAGGAAATTAGGGATTTGGTTTGGGGCACCGAATTGGAATTTTTGGGGAATTCGGTCCGTTACCGTCTGGGAGGTTTTCTTGAGGCCCCATTTTTTCAAACAAAGACCCGAGTTATAAATAGCGGCCCAAGTCAAAGACCCGAGTTATTTTTTATTTTTTAATTTGGATAGTTAGAATGAAAATGGTACTATTTGAACCGGATATTTTCATTTTAAAAACTAGGAAATGTCAACTAATTGAATAAGTTTTTGACAACAAGCTGTAAGGCTTAAATTTAAACAAATAGTAGTGTTGGTTTTGGAATATAACAATATGCTATGAATCGGATCAAATTTTTTTTTTTAGAATTTTAATTTGATAGTTGTAAGAGGAGAGGTTTTGAATTTTGAATATTTGACTTCATTAGAAGGACCAAGGTGTGCTTTTTGACCTATAAGAATTTTGACATCCAAATTGAGGTTCTGGCAATCTTATTTTTTTACTTATAAAATTGAAAATAATTTTATTTTTGTGCATTTAGTACATGTCAGTGATGGCTTCAAGAATTTTTCTTAGGGTGTTCCTTAAGAAGCATAAGTTACACAATCTAATAATAAGATAAATTCATATATTAACAACAATAAATTATAAGTTCATTTGAAATATTAATAAAATTATTAATTATTGTGGTTTAGTTGTTTCATTAATTTGTTTGTCTTTTATAAACTATAATTTGTTATATTGTTATTTTATTAATTGTAAAATTATTAATTGTTGTTTAGCCTTACATAATTTAATTTGTTTGTCTTTTATAATGTATTGGTTAATTAAATTATTAATTATTGTTTAATAGATGCTTCCTCCCATTAATTATTGGTTAATTAAATTATTATTTATTAGTTGTGCTAGCACATACCCCATGTGCATTTACTTCCACCAATTCAAATATCCCACCCCGACTCCATGCCCCTATCCACCCCCCCCCCCCCCCCCCCCCCCCCCCCCCCCACTTAAGAGACAAGCCCCATGACCCCCAATCACAAGAGTCAATCAGATAAATTCACAATCACAAATCAAAATACATTAAAAGATGAATTCAGTAGCTCACTAAAACCAACACCAACACCAACGGATAAAGCCAAAACAGGGGTAAATAAATATTAACAAAGTTATAAAGTAAAACTAAGCAATTAGTCAATCACAATTCAAAGAGAATTAGATAAAGTATTAAAAAGAGAGAGAGACTCTCATTTCACTTTTAGTCTTCAGATAAAGAGAAAGAGAGATAGAGAGTCTCAGACCACTTATCACCGTATATGTAAGCGAGATACCCATTAACCCGTGTATGTAAGTGAGAAAAAGAGGGAGAAGTAAAGTGTAAAGATGAAATAACTTGAGGTTGAGGGAGCAGGGAGGCCTGAGGCTAAGGGGTGGCGCCATCGGGGACTCAGGTAGCATGTTGAGGCAACGAAGATCGATTTCCGATCCAATTGGACCAATCTCTAATCTCCGATGCCCGATGTGCTCTGGAGCTCGCGCTGTCCATTGGTTGCTGTCATTGATGACTGATGAGGTTTTTCTCTTTATGTTAGGCTTTTGGTTTCAATTTTTGCTTTACTTGATGAATTGGCAAACACGTATATTGGGTTTTGGTTTTTTTTTTTTTTTTTTGAGAATCTGTGGGTTGTTACCATCTGTAATTTGTTAAGTTTGCTTTACCTTATTTTTTTTTCTTTAAATTGGGTTTGCTTTACCATCTGTTGTTTAGGATTGATGTTAGGCGTTTTTTCCCTGGTGGGCTTGCTCTGTCACAATTTTTTTTTTCAAATTTTAGTTCAAATTTTTTGGGCTTTTTTTTTTTTTTTTGCTTGAAAGGAGAAAAAAAAAATTATTTGAGGGTGTTCCTAATTTTTTTAAGGATAAACAAATAAAAAATGTTAAATTATTATATATAATTTTTTTTTCAGGTCAGGGTGTTCCTAGGAACACCCTGGACTAAATGTGGCGCTATCATTGGTACATGCATCATCTCATAATATGAGATGAGAGACAAAAAAAGCGCTCTGTAGCTGCATTTTTTTAAGCTGCGTTTACAAAAACGCAGCTATAGCTTGGGTTTGAACTACGTTTTCGTAAAACGCAACTCCACCACTGGATGTGTAGCTGGTTTTATGAAACACGGCTATAGAGCAGCTCTAAAGCTGCGTTTTGATTCCTTTATACTGCATTTTGCTAGGTAGGGTTGAAGCCGTGTTTAAAAAACACGGCTATAGACCCGTCTTGGGATTTTTTTTTTTTCGTCTTTAACAAAGCTGCGTTTTAAGCATGTATAGAGCTGCATTTTATTCAACGCAGCTTAAACATGTATGAAGCTGTATTTAGGAAACGCAGCTTAAACATTTCTAGAGCTGCGTTTGAACAAACGCAGCTTAAACATGTATGGAGCTACGTTTAATAAAATGCAGCTCTAGGTTTGTTATAACTAAAAAAATAAAATAAAAAACCCTCTATTGAACACAGTTGAAAATAACCCAAAATTGAAAAAATACTCTCAACTCACTCTCAACCTAGGTCTCGATCCCTAATCTCGCTGCCATGGTCTGACCCATTTCCCTTTCCATTCCCTCTCCATCCGACACACTCCCCACCTACACTTGCCCCCTATTCACAGAAATTGTCACGCACTCTCTTCCTCTATTCTTAGGAGTCGATGCTTCTTTCTCTCTTTCTTGCAGCAAGGTAAGTCTCTCTCAACTCTTTTCTTCCTCTTTATCCTCTCTATTTCTCTCTTTCTACTTAATATGAATCATAAAGGCTTTGGGGTTTTCTGTGGGTTTCATTTTTTTTTTTTTTTGTGTGGGTTTGTTTGGGTTTCCTCTGATTTGCATGTGGGTTTTGTTTGGGATTTGTTTGATTTGTTTGTGGGTTTTGTTTCATAGTATTTTCAATGATTTGTTTTGAGTTTGTCTTTATTTTCTATTTCTATTTTCGTTTGTGGTTTTGTAATGCAAATTACGTGTTTGATGAAATGCTACTATGAACTAATATACATAAATAGAGCATGTGAATTGTTATAAGCTTTTGGTTCATTTTTGTCAAGACTCATTGTGTGTGTAAACAGTTCTTGTAGCTATTTGTTGAATACCTGACATAGATTGTGTGGCTAAAAAGTGAGTTAAGGTAAGGTTCATACCTGACACAGATTGTGTTTTGAGTTTGAAGGGACTCCAAAGGTTTAGCATATGACGAGGATGATGTCTGAAATCCTTTTGTTTCCCTTTTGACTTGTAGACGGTAGCTAGCTTGTCAAAGGTATTACTTATAAATTTTTTAACTTTTGTGGACACCCTGTGAAGGGTTTGATGAATGGGCATTTTTTTAGGCCTTACTGTTGCTCTTGATTTTGTTTGTGTGTCCTAAAAAACTTGGAATTTCAGCAAAAATAATATTAAACCAGCTAAGAAAATATATATATATAGAATACCATATTTACATAGTTTTCTACCTGATGGAGGAAACGAAATTTTAAATTTAAATGAGAGTTTTTTTTATTTCGAGGGACTCACTGCCATTGGCTATATTTTCAACCTTCTTTTAACAAACATTAGGCATTGGCATATTGGCCACCCTGGCTGGCTCTCTTAAATTGTATATGAATGTCATATTAGTCATTGCAAATCTGCATGTCTTTAAGGGCTTGCATCGGATTCCATATTTTAACTTGACAAATTTATAATGATTGATGGCCTACATGCTTCCTAGCTAGTTATTATGAAAACATCCAAAAGCATCTTTCCTTGATCATGTAATTGACTTGGTGTTTTGGTAGCCAAGCTCTGCTCTACTTGGCTGCCAACTTCAGCCAAATGTTGGAACACAATTTAAAGTCATGGTCAAACATACAGTAAAGTAGTTCTGTGATTTGTTTTGGCAAATTTTTTGATGTTGTTTTTGAAAATTTGACACAATCACCTGCCTTGTGGTCCAATTATCATAATGTTGCTATGATACCCTCTTTAGGTTGAAAACCATTGAGACAAAATTATAGAAGCACTTTTGGCTTGCCAGAAACTTTATTCCTACTTGTAAAATACACCAACTAGGTAGTCCAAGACACAAATTGAGGCAGGGATCAAATCAAATAGTGATGCTGGCTTGTTCAAAGTTGCCAAACTGAAAGTTTAATTTTCTATGTGAGAGTATAAGGGAAAATGGAATTAAGAAGGTCCACTAAAACTTACCAAAGGGCTGTGTTTGCATTGCCCAATACCCATATAGCAAAATAGAATTCATGATGATTTTTGAATTTGAATGGCTTTGTTTTTGTTTTAAAAAAGCCATTGGTATATTAAATAAGGGATCTCCTTTAATCACAAGTCTTTTTAGATCTTCATGACTAAGTTAAGAGGACATGCATATTTCTTTTTTTCCACAACAAGCAATATACTGTACACCATTGGTATGAGTCTGTGTCTAGATCTTATAGCTGCAGATTAGGAAAAAGGGTTTTGTGGCTTTTTTTTTCCCTGTTCTTTCTTTTGCTTTGGAGACTTTGTTTTCCATATCTAGAGTCTTTAGAGTCTCTCTTATGTTGGGCTGAACTTTTCAATTTAGATAAATTTTTTCTAATTTTCCACAGTAAAGTTGAATAGACTTATAATATCTTAGAATCTTAGTTCTCCTAGTTTTTTAGATTTTTTAATAAATTTTGGATGGGTTTGGTTTAGCTCTTCTTGTTTTAAGAAATCTTAAATAATTTGCAGGGTTCTGGTCACACTTTTCTTATTTTTGAGACACTTAAAGAAAAATAACAGTTAATTTAAAAAATGGGTGTTGTTTCTCTAATGGGTTAAAAAGGAAATGCTTAGTTAATTTTTTAAAAAATGGGTGATGGAGTATAGCTATTCGCCTATACCTCTTGTATTGGCAGGGGAGATTGTTTGGAATTCTTTGAGTTGTGTTTTAGGAATGGTTGAACAGATTGTTTGTGTTAAAGAAGGATTTCTTTTTAGTTTCAATTGCACATAGTTTATTTTTTCTAGTATTAATTGTGATCAATGTCTTAGAAACGTGGAACAATTTTAAAATACTTTTGAGTTTTGAATCCACATGTTGTTTGGAATGTGACAGACAACTAAATTCGTAGGGAGTTGTTTTAAGAGATTCAAAATTGTCCATGACCTTAGTACTCATCCAAGTATTATGTTAAGTGTGTATCCAAATTTATATATTACTAAAAGCTGAAGCGTGGCATTTATTGCTGCTAAGCTCTTGTTGCGCCACTTCATCACCACGTCATTCGCCACATAATTATTGTTTATTATTTATTCCTATTTTTTTTACAAAAAAATATATAAATAGATTATTGACTTTACATATTCATCTTTGTTGGTTTTAACATCTATATATATTTCTTTTTTATTTCCAATTTTCCTATAATTTTTTTTACATTCACTTATTTTTTTAAATATTTACACTTTTTTAACTTTTCTTCTTCCCTTATCTTTTCATCTTCCCACTACCCTCTACTTTAATATTGCTATTTATTTTTCCCTTCATCTTCCTTTATATGTCTCTTCTTATCCCTTCCCACTTACTATAAATTTGTCACTCTTTTCCATTTTTTGCATAGTTTTCTCTCACAAAAAGGCTCTCTCTCTCTCTCTCAATGTTTTAGGTGGATTTTTATTTTTTATTGCATATTAGCTTTAGGTTGATATATTTTTGTATTTTTAAGAACTCTAATTTAGGTTGATATGATTTAGTTTTGTGTTTTAAGTTATTATTATTATTATTATTATTCTCTTTGATTGTTAAATTTTATCTTATTACATTATAAAAAATTAAAGATAGTAGATAAAAATAAAATAGTATTCCATTACATAGCATAATTCAATAATTTAGTGTTTATTGTTATATCTTTTAATTTTTCTTATTTTTTTCTTCTCTTCTATTTTACTCAATATTGAAACTCAAGCACATCCTTCTTATCATTAAATTATTTATATTTTCTCTCCCTCTTTTTGTTTTAAAAAATAAAAAATATAATATTTTACTTAGATTCAAATAAAAGAAAATTGTGCTCATCAAATTGTCCTCATTTTTTTTAAGATTTACTCTTTCTTTAACCTTTCTCCTTCTCTTTACCTTTTTATCTGCTAAACAATTCTATCTTTGATATCACTCTTCCTCTTTCCTTTTATCTTCCTTTATTTTGTTTCTTTTTATTATCATCCTCTTAGTATAAACTTGTCATTCACTCTTTCATTCTTTACATAATTTTCCCTCACAAAAAAATGGTTATTTCCCACTCTTTCTCCCTCAATTTTTTGGTGGATTTTTATTTTTATTTTTCTTGCATCTCTATTTTAGCTTGATAAAGTTTTGTATTCTTTAGAACTCTATTTTGGTTGATGGGATTTAGTTTTGTGTTTTAAGGTTTTTTTATTTTTTTATTTTTTTTTTTTTTTTATGACTTTGATTGTTAAATATTATCATATTGCATTATAAATAATTAAAAATAGTAAGAATGTACTATTATTATATTACATAGAAATTATTTGGATAAGTTAGTGTTTATTGTTATATATTTTATTTTTATATTTTTCTCATATCATTTTATTTAACATTTAAATTCAGTCACATCCCCCATATATATCATTAAATTATTTATATTTCCACTCCTTTTTTATTTTAAAAAATTTAAAATATAATATTTTGCCTAAATTAAATAAATAAAATTGACCACATTAAGTGGAGTAATGCTAGGGAAACATTCATTCTCACACCCAATGCATCAAAGGAAGAATGAAATACAAACAAATCAAGTTAGAAGCACTAAATTAAAAACAAAAAAAAAACTAATAATGCATATTTAATATCATAGAATCATCATCAAATTTTGGAAAATGATAGGTTGTCAATGGAGACACAGAGAGAGAGAGAGAGATGGTATAGAAAAAAAAAACCAATACAAAATAATAAAGAGTAGATAAAAAATAAATAAATAAATAAAACAAACGTCAATTGGTAATCGTTAATTGGAAAAGAGGTTATAAGGAGAAATAAAAAATAAAATAGAGATTACCATGTGGAGAATATTAAAAACTTTACAATGTCGTAACATAAACTGTTAAATTCACTTAAAAAATTAAATCAACAATCAACAATTAAATACAATCATAGTACTAAATTTAAATTTAAAACTAATCAAACTCTAACTATGGAAACCATATTAATCATACCTAAAAAAGAGATGTTCTCTGGTAGTAGTAGAATTTACATAAGAAATAAAGTTAGAAAATTTAAAAATCCATTTTTTGACATTTCATTTAACCTTATTTATAATATATATATATATATATATATATATATATAAAATTTTCATACACTATTACTTTCGAGAATATAATAAACAATGCTACCTCTCATTTATCGCCTTTGTTATGCAAATCATCTGTTAGTAAATATATGATAATGGTAAGAAGCATTACAAATGAGATCACAAAAAAAAAATATATATATATATATATATAATTAATTAATTAGCCACTATCATTATGGAGTAGTAGTCTATAATTTTACGCATTCAAAAAAGTGAAATATATAGAGTTTTCTTAAATATATGTGTAAAGATTCACTATATGTGTGTATAAAGGTAAAAAAAAAAAAAAGGTATATTTAAGGTTTTTATTAACTTAACAACTAATGAAAAAACAATGGCTAATAACTAAAATTATAGTATTAATAAAAAATTTAATGAGACCATCCTAAAAAAATTATCACACGCAACGCACGGGTATGCGTCTAGTTACAATTAATACTGATGGTATGGACTACCTACATTTTCAATTAATTAAAGAAATTAAAAAAGGGAATTGAACTCACAGTGCTATATTAGTGACTTTTTCTAGAAAAAGATAAAAAAAGAAGAAGTGAAAATATACTTATGACATAGTTGGTCTATTACCAATGGAGTTAGGAGTATTCAGGAAATGTGATAAATAATGGGTTCAGGCTGTCCAATGTGGTGCTCATTTCTCACCATATTTTCTTTTGGAAACATTGGTTTCTCTATATACCCTTTGGATGTCACAACTCAAAAGTTAAATTGTTAAATAATGTCTGAAATGGATCCAATTTATGCTGTGTTTATTTATATTGAAAAACCAATCATGAGTTGAATTATTAAACACTAGTGTTTTTAGATTTTTTAATAAATTTCGAATGGGTTTAGTGTGTATTACTTAAATTTGCTAATTTAATTATGACATGGTTGCGTGGTCTTGGTTGGCAATAGTTTAAGTTGGGAAATCAAATTGATGGCTGATTAGTTTTAAGTTGACACCTCATTATTATTACCTTTTTTCTTTTCTTTTTTTCGTTCCCTATATCGGTCTTCACTTTGTCTTTATTACTTTATTTTGTTTCTCTTTTTTTACTCCGAGGGTTCTAAAATTTGTGAATCATTTCATTGAGTTTAGCAATTAAAAGTTGTTAATCATTTTATTTACATAAAAGCAATATGTGTTAGCACAATGATTGTGAAGTCATTTTCGCAAATTTGTTTATATGTCAGCTTCTAATACTCTTGTCCTGGAAAAGAAAAGTACCTAATTACCTTTCATGATTTCATATCCTCTAGGAGAGTTTCATGGTAAGACTCTGAATTTTATGTGAGAGAGAGAGAGAGAGAGAGAGAGAGAGAGAGAGAGAGAGAGAGAGGGACACAATAAGTACTAGTGAAAGAATAGTAAGTGAAAATTGGATAAGGCAAAGTTCTTTTTGTGTTGCCATAGTTGGACAAGGTAATTTTGTATCCCATAATTGCGAAAGTTTAGTATGTGCAAATTGAATGGTTGATGCAATTACTGTGAGGTTTTGTTGGAGTCCTAGACAGCCAGTTGGTTGTAGTGTGAGTGTGACAAGTATGCTTTGCTATTTTTTCCTTGTTCTTTTGCATGTTTATGTCATCTAGGACCGTGATACTTGCTAACAATTTTTTGTGATGTAAAAAATTCTTGAGAGATATGCATTTTGTGATGTAAAATTTTTTTGTTAGGAACTTGTTTTGTTTATGTAATTATTTGTTTATGCAAATTATTTGGGCAATGAACTTGTTTTGTTTGCTGGCAATTGGTTGGGAATTGTTGAGTGTTGGCAATTGTTTTGTTGGTTGCATCTGATGAGTGTTGGCAATTGTTTTGGGCAGGAATTATAGATTTAGAATGGAAAAAAACCCTATAGCCGCGTTTTTAAAAACGTGGCTATAGGAAAACCCAATGTAGGGGGCTTTAGCTGTGGTTCTAAACGCAACCCAAAGATGGTCCATAGTCGCGTTTTAAAAAACGCAGCTACAGGTCTTAGTCTACAGCTGTGTTTTTTACAAAACCCAGCTACAAGTCTCAGTCTATAAAGGGTGGAAAAATGCAGCTATAGGGGTACATGGAGCCGCGTTTACAAAAACGTAGCTATAGGTCCTCGCAGGGGCTATTGTCATGCAGGATAGGCTGCATTTGGAAACACAGCTTTGGAAAATGCGGCTATAGCCTATAGTTGCGTTTTTAGGGCCTATAGCTGCGTTTTCCAAATGCGGCTATAGCCCTCGTATTATCATTGTTTCTCCTCTCACATCCAAACATGCATTGCAAGATGATATTGAAAGTGAGTGAACATCACATTAAATGAATTGTATGAAATTTTTTTCATTAGATTGACAGCATTAATTTTAACTTTGTTCACGCCTGAAGCATGATGGATTTGAATCTCCTGTCTCCAAGCTCTTTGACAATGAGAGAGAGAGAGAGAGAGAGCTCAATAAAAGCCCAAAATGTTTTCAACTATTTTTGTGTAATTTTTCATTGACTATGGAAAGCTTTTTCTATTGTCTAACATTTTCAAATGCACAAAACAATTTATGCAAAAAGGCTCTACATTTTGTACGATAGTCCCTCTTACTATACAAGGAGTAATTGTTCCTTCTTTTTTTTTTTTTTTTTTTCAAATAATTCAATAATGTTTGGCTAAAAGTTCTTAGCTTTTAGTTTTTCGTTTTTAGTTTTTTTTTTTTTTTTTTTTTTTTTTTTTTTTTTGTCTCGGCCTTTTTTGGAAAATTTTTTAAACAAAATTAACTTTTTGGAAAAAAGAAAAAAGAAAGATAGTTTTTAATTACATATTTTTAATATGAAAGTTATCAAAAACTTATATCTTTTTATAAACACTATGCAAATAAGCTACCAAAAATTACAATGTTCCCAAATGCACACCCATGTTTGCTCTATGCCAACAAATAATTCTCCCACTCTTTTGCGGAGTTCATGATCCCAAATAGCTACAATGACTAAAATGAAAATACGTCTTGCAGTTTATTAGCTTTCCCTAGGAAAGCATAAACGATAATTATATTACATTGCAAATTCAAGGGGCTATTTCTGAATGCAAGCCAAGCTTCAACTTTATATGAGTCAAATGACAACCACAATATGCACGCTTATGCTTGCACACATCACCTATGACGACACACAGTTACACACACCCACACCCACACCCACACCCACACCCACACGAAAGAGAGAGAAAGATGGATATGATAATGAATTTTAAGACATATAATAATCAATTTTACAACAATGAATCATCACCTACAACAGATACATTTGATGCATAAATAAGACATATAATACATAATTATAGCACATCCCTAACAACAGACCCAACAGCTAGCCCACATGGCTTTGGTTAGCATATACGGCAAAGAAGCTTGAAAAAAACTATAGCCTCTTTGCGTACAGGTTGCATGATCTGCTTACTGCAACATCATTGAGGAAGCTGATCAAAGCAATGTAGGAGAAGGTCAACGCTTTCTCTAGCTTGGTGTACTATTTAGATTGTCAGTAATAGGGCCTTGTGTGCTATCAAGGTTAGTGTTCGTAGGACAGACAGAAGAAAATTGACAAAACCAGCATTTCCAGCGCTCTTCCTTTGGAGTGCAATTGGCTTCTCGCTCTCCCAGCCAAAACTCAAGACAGCTCATAATTTGACTCTTGAGCCAATCAGAGTCATATGCAAACCGATCTTCACCGAGCACTGAATTATCTTTTTGGTATTCATATCTGCCCCAAACCAACCAAATAAATATCTTGCTAAAAGAATGGTATAAGCTGTTGCTAAATATAGGTCCCAGACATGAAGAAACTCTCATTTATTCTATGCAATGAACTCCTTAGTATGATTAGTGAGTTTGCTAGTGTGGACCATTATGGTTCCCATCCAACATCTTTTATTATGTATTCCAAAGACTAACTAAAATATACATTCCAAGGCACTTTCATGTTCATGCATCTCAATGACAGCTCCTATAATTTCAGCTATAAAAAACGGGCAACCTGATAATGACGTGGCTTGAACTTAATGAGGAATGAGGTGCATTAATTGCACCTAATGCCACATATGAAGTTAATAGTCCAGTGTGAAGTTGGCTATTTTAATAAAGTTTGAGTGGTACTAGAATACCACCATGCCAACTTAGTTGGCTTCTCCAACTACATATGTATTGTCTTTCATTTTTTTTCTCAAGCGGCAAATAGTCAAAAGCTAAATTCTCTTATCTTGAGCTTTTGTGAAAAAAGAGCTCTTTAGGTGTGTTTAGAGTTTGCATATTGTGCCACTCTTGTAATCTCCTTATTTTCTTAGTGAAACTTTCTCCTCAATGTCATTGTGGATGTAGGCCTAAGGCTGAACAACATAAATCTCTTTGTTCCTTATGTGACTGTTTGTTTTGCTTTTTTATTCTATTTCATTTAAACCCACTATTATTGACTATATTAACTACAATTGGTATCAAACTTCTGCTACCTCAACCACAAACAATACTCATATAAAGAAATCACCAACATTAATTTTGCATTTACCTCAATAACAGCTCGTGTTTAGCAGGGGACAACTTGCGACATATATTTCTATAGCATCTCACCACATCATCAAGGGTCTGCACAGCCAAAGTAAAATAAAAAACTATAAAAGCATGATTTTGAAGTTGTTAATTATCCAAAACTCTTTAACTTGACCCTACATTGTTCACCATTCTACAATTATGTATGGATTCATTCCATCTGCTTGGTATGTTACTAAATGAATCACTAACTATGAACCAAATAATAGAATGAAAAAGAAACGCCCATAACTTGCTAGAAGAGTAAGAGTATCGTTGTAAGCACTCCTTGAATACTATGATATGACTTTATAATTTCGACCTAAAAAGGTGTCCTAGAAATACATAAAATAATAAAGAGAACATCATGCAATATGGCATCTCTGTTTTCTAGATTGAAGTAACTAATGATTCAAGATAGAGAGGATCTTTACCTTCACAAGGAACCCTGGCTTAGCTGTGTTCTCTCTGATTTCTTTGGATAAGATATAATACGGATCCAAGGTAAAGAAATAAAAAAACTGTTTTGAGGGGAAGCTATCAGCTACTAAATTGTCCCACAGATACTTGTAGCACATTAACTGAAGCCTGTAGATAGAAATGTGCACATCATGATTTTGTGTTGATGCAGTAGCTAACAGCTGCTCACGTCAATCACTCTGAAACATAAGCATTTTAATTTGTATACCTTGCATTTCTTCTCTGTGGTTCTGCAGGAAGTGTATCTTGCACACGAGTCTTGATGTCAATTAAGATCGGGTTTCTATCAATATCAGTTACTGGCATTCGAACCTCATCAACCATTCCCGCCATCCAGACACCTTCTGCAAAGCCTATTCTGGTGTAGTATAGTCCATCAGAAAGGTAAAAAGAAATATTAAAGTTCAGTTCTCCATTTTTTTTTATTGCTCTCTTATCAAATTTTAGAAAACCATTGTCTTAGTTAAAAACAGGAAAAAAGTTATATGTATATAATCATCATCATCACCATAATATTACCAAACTAACCCCATTGCTTTGCCAAAGGCAAGGGGATGATTTCTAAATTTCTTCTTCATCATTCATTTTCCATACAGATGTTAAATATCCAAAACATTAAAACAATGATTTTAAATTATTAGTACTGTTCCAATGACATTTTTAAGACAATGATTCTTAGAAAAAGATACAGATACATGTCACATTGAACTCAATTTTAACGTCAGCATTTCCTTACAATCTCAGATTCACATTCATGCCATACCATTGGTTCATATCAGGGTAAAATTATTCCCCTGAACATTATATATATATATATATATATATATATATATATTCTACTATATGCTGTGTAAGAAAAAACAGGATATTTGAAAGTCTGGATAGATCTCCCAATAACAAATCTAACCTAATGCCCTTTTGTGGCCAACATAATTTTGTTAACAACCACAATAAGGGGAAAATAATTATATTCCATGTGATGGTTGGAAGATAATTAAACCATGAGGAGCAGGAAATTGAATTAGATTTAACCACGCATGATTGAACTTACAGTGGCAGCTCTCGTGTTAATCTGTCATGCAATAATTGATTTGCACCAATTATAAAATTCGTCAGCTTCATAGCCCATGCATTCTCATCTGATTTGACATGAAGATCCATTTTTTTTACAACCTACCCAGAAATCCAATCAGGATCAGATTATTGTACAAAGTAAAGTTTGGGAGGACATACAAGCTGACCAATAGAAAACAAAGCATTCAGTTTGCTGCCCGAAATGTGTAGAAAAAAAATTATTTAGTTGATGTCTAATATGTGATTACTATGTCCAAGTATGCTATCTATGTTCTCTCACTTTGCAAATATTACTTACTAACACCAATTATTTACTTACCAAAAAAAGCGCACCTTAAAAAAGAAAATGTTAAATACGCCCAATTGTATACCTCTTCTTCAAGTTTTGCATGGCGAGCTCAACCTGTTTTCATAGCTTCAGTATTCTTTCTCCGGCCAAAGAGAAGAAGAAACTCCATTTGTTTTTCACACCATTCCTATCATGATCATGAAATGAGAACGAAAGTGATATGAGCATGTTTCAAATTTGGAAAAGTTGCATGGACTAATAACTTCGCTTCGCTAATCAAGTAATAATGAACAAATTAGAAAATTTTCTACAACAAAACATGACATATTAAGCTTGAATTTTCAGTTGGCACATATGATTTCACATCTTAAAAGGGAAAAATATATGAAGAGAGAGGGATAAATTCTGGGTAGTTCCTAATTGCTAGCACAACCTTTTACTGTTTAGATTTGTAATCCTTGTAGGTGTGATTTCAAACATTATTCACTGATAGACATTGTGAGAGTACTCAGCAGTGGGTGGTACAGGAGAATTTAATAGAAATTGAAAATACAGTTTAGTAGTTTGGGTTGCCTATAGAAGGGTTGCCAAATAAATAAATAGATGCCTGCAAAACCAGCAACTGAAATGGATGTCTGATCCACAAGAATATGCGTTCCCACCAGTTAGCATGAAGGATGTCCCCTCCTGTTTTTACATATCAGCTTACTCTCTTACTTATGAGCTATATGGGTACATTTTCCCACCATACCGGATGCTCAGTAGATGACTGACAAGAGGAATCTAATCAAGGAGTTTGGAGTGAGAAAAAGAAATGCCATATTCATAAGAATCAATTTGATTTAGTCAACCCATTCAAGACAGTAAGGCCATACAATACACAAGCAAGATCAAGATGATGGGCTGGCAGACTTGAACCTATACAATTTGAACTTCATGAAGGTGAAGTCGATTGCTCAACTACATCCTGAAGCATCTGATTCACAACAACAACTTTTAATGCACTTCATGAGCAAATCAATTTGTCTGATAAGTATAAAAGGCCTTGAGAACTTTGATAAATAATCAAGCATGGATTCCCATTGTATATACTGAGAACCAATTTATGACCAACATTAATTATCTTATGGGATAATTACAGTAAACCCACCTGTGATATGACTCGTTTTCACTTTGCCTACCTGTGGTTTAATCATTTACAGTTTGCCCACCTGTGCTTATATCTATTACCCATCCGTTACCCACCTCACCCTCAGACCTTAGAAAAACACATTTTTATTCAAAATTAGAACACAAAATGGATCAAAAACCCAAACCATTAGTTCTTTTTCTCACGAGCCCTAGAAACACGAAAATCCCTTGTATTGAGTTGGGTATTGATTTTTCTGATCATGCTTTCATGTGAGGGTGAGGTTTTGTTTGTGGGTTGTCCTGAGGCATTGAATATTCGAAGATAGATCATCACCAGGTACGACATTTTTGTTTTATGTGGGTTGGGGTTTTAAGTTTTGTGGGTTGGGGTTTCAAGTTTTGATGTTAGCTTTGATTCACAGGAAGTTGATAATCGATGTCTTCTTCGAGTGGAAATCACTTAGGTTCAAGTGGGCATTTGTGTACATATGAGACTTGTGTGCTGAGAACAAGTCTGACAATGGATAATTTTGGGAGAAGGTTTCTCGGTTGTAGCCGATATAAGGTAAGTATACTTTTTACTTAATCTAGTTGATTCATGTGATATTGGAATGTGATGTGTTCAATTCAATTTATGAACAGGTTGGTCCCAAGTGCCCTTTCTTTAGATGGATTGATAATCCCACTTGTAGAGGTGGGAATGAAGCTGCCCATTTGGTGCAACAAAAGCTGGATTTATTGTGAAGTGAGCTGCAACTTGCACATGAAAGGGAAAGAGCAGCTACCCAAACAGCAACAGAAGCTACCCAAATGGCAGAAATTGCTCAAGATAGGGCAGCAAAAGCCACTGATAGGGAGAAAAAGTTTCTAGCTTCCTCTGTTCAAGCGAAGGAGATAGCAGTGAGAGCTTTAAAGCAAGAGAGAAAGTGCAAAATTGCACTAATTCTGTCATGGGTTTTTTTTTTTTTTTTTTTGGTTATGTTGTTTTCATGTTTTGACTCAAGTGAGAATGTTGGAATGAGGAGATTCAGTCTGCCTGGTGGGTTGTAATATAAGCTGGTACTCAATTGTATTGTAATAGAACTATGTAAGATTTTTTTTAGAATGAAAACTATGAAAGATGGTAGATGTTGTTGGCTTGATGCCACTTAATAATATAAACCTTTTTAAGATAGAGTGTTATTTATGTTAGATGTTGTTAATATTTTTGTTTAAAGTGAATTGACTACTTGTGAGCTGTGAGCTGTTGGTGTTGGTGTTGGTGTTCTGTAGGATAGTGTAAGCTGTGCCAGCCAGGATTGTGCATAAAGCGCATTGTGTGAAGACAATTGTGTTTAAAGTGCACGACAACTATCTGTCAACTTGTAAAAAAAGACAACAAATGCACACATACACTTGCTATTCAGCACATACGGCTGCACACATAAACAAACTCATATATGGAACTCATATACAAAAAACTGCAATAATCTAAATAATAATTCTGAACACCTGTCATTAAGTTGAAAAATTATATACATAATTAGGATGGCATTGAATAGTCTTTCATCAACCACTAGTAAATATAAGGCATTTGGTACAAAAATCAAAAAAATTGCACCTACCCATTGTTTACAAAACTTACAAAAGTACAAAAAAATATTTGAATAGGGCAATTTAAAACTGTCTGCCCTAACACTACATAACCCTAATAGATAGCAACAAAAGTGTCTTGAATTAGGCTTTATTTACTGCCCCTGCCTCCTCTCCCACCATAACTGGTCTTTCGAGCTCTTGTTTTACATTTTTGAGTCCTAGTTGCATCACCCCTTCCTCTTAAAGCAGCTCCTTTGGTAGCAGGTATCCTTGTAGGTGCTCTGCTGTCCCATGTTTCTGCAGGGGTGTGTGCTACTGGCTGGCTTGAAGAGAACCAAGGAGCTCCTCTAACTGTGTATCTGAAGTCTGAAGAGTACCATTGACTTGGGTTTTGCGACCATGGAGCTGGTGGCTGTGACCATGGAGCTTGTGGCTGTGGCTGTGGCTGTGGCTGTGACCCTGCTACTTGGTTGGATAAGGATGAGGCCATAGTGTAAGGCTGAGCTGAGGATTGGGTCTGTGATGAAGATGGGGCCTGGGATTCTTGTTTGCGTGTAGAAGGCCTTCCACTTCCCTGCAACCAAATATGAGCATTTTTTTATAGTGTCAGTTATTGGCATTTTGCATTAGAATAAAAAAAGTTTGTGACAACTTACAGATTTCTGTGATCTCTGCCTCCTCTCCCATTGTGTCTCACCAGTGACATTAGCCTTGCATCCCCTTGCATTGTGCCCTTTCTTTTGACACCTTCCACACCTCACTGACTTGTTTGATCTAGACACCTTATAAGGGTTCATTGGCTTATCAGCATCTCTCTTCCTTTTCATGGGTGGCCTGCCTGGTGGCTTATAGATAATAGGTGCAACAGGCTTAGGTTGGCCACTTGACATCCATTCAGATTGGCCAGGCATGGGAGGTATGGGTGTCTTGTATGTCTCCACAAAAGCATCCTTGTAGTAGCATGGATGGGTGTAGTCTTCTGGTTTCTCACGATTCACAAAAATGGCTGCAACTCCATGCTTGCAAGGGATTCCTGTCAAGTCCCATACTCTACAACTACATGTCCTCTGTACCAAGTCCACCACATGTCTTTCCTTCTCATTGTCAACCTCATACACAAACCTCCTAGATGGCATTGCACAGAAGTTCTTAGACTCTAATTTTAACTTTTCCAACTTGTTTTGTATGCTTGGACACAACTTGCCACCATACTTTTCTATGCCAATCTTCTTTGTATACAACTTGGTCATAAGCCTAACTCTGATCCACTCTAGCATTGATAAGATGGGCTTGTCTCTAGCCTTCATAATCATAAAGTTAAAACTCTCACTGAGATTGTTTACCAAACAATCTGTCAAAGCTCTTGAAGAAAAGTGGGATCTGGTCCACTGTGCAGGCTCTATATTAGTCAGGTACTTCCAAGCTTCTTCATCCAAACTCTTAAGATGGTCCATCCCCCTTTCAAATTCCCTGGCTGATGTTGTGCCAGCACACCTCCATAGTACACTCTTCAACTCCATGCCCTTGTGGTTAACCTTAAAGTTGTTGTATATGTGCTTCACACAATACCTGTGCTCTACAGTTGGGAATAAAGTCTCCATTGCAGGTAAAAGGCCCTGCAATCAAGTAAGCATTCAATGTCAACAAGTAAGCATTCAATGTCAGCAAGTAAGCATATAAAAAGATAAGCATGTAATGATAATACCTTCTGCCTGTCACTAATGAATACCAGATTGAGCTCCTCTGGCTTGCCAATGTCATCTGCGAATTGCTCTAAGAACCAGATCCAGCTGTCCTTGTTCTCTTGCTCAACCACAGCCATTGCCACTGGGAATATATTGTCATTTCCATCCTTGGCAGTGGCAGACAATAATTGTCCACCAAACCTCCCCTTCAAGTGGCATCCATCCAGCCCAACAAAGGGTCTACAACCACCTAGAAAGCCAACCTTCTGGGCATTGTACCTAATGTACATCCTTTTAAACTTGGGTTCTGCATTCTCATTTTCCATCTCTGTTTGTAAAATCACCTTGCTTCCTACATCTGTCCTCCTTATCATTTCTGCATAATCTCTAAGTAGGCCATACTGAGCCTCTTCATTGCCAGTAATCAGTCCCCTAGCTGCCTTCTTTGATCTATACACCTGACTAATACTCAAATCAACAGAAATCTGCTGCATCACATGGAGCTTAACACCTGAGACCTCCCAATTAGGATTCTTAACAAAATCCTGCAAATACTTGTTTGCCACGTAGGCTGATGTAACTTGCCCATTTTGAAATGTAAGGGGGCAAGTACACTCAGGATAAAGTGTCTTGATCTCAAATGTGCACTCTCCAGTCACCATTGAGGCATAACATCTCCATCCACAATTGTTCTTACAATGTACAGAAATCTTCTTCTTCTCATTCAACTTCCACTTGATATCAATATGATTTTGAATCACATACTCCCTCAAAGCCTTCCTAAACACCTTGGAGTTTGGGAACTTCATTCCTTTTACCAACCTAACATTTTCCATATCAGTTCTTTCATTGAACTCTAAATTGCCAGGCCTCTGCTCATCATCAGAACCATCTAAACTTGCAATATCATCCTCTAAAGCTGGTTCAACCCACTCTTCATCTAAATCTATGTTTGGGAGAGGAACATTGCTTGGGCCAGGTGCATCTATGTTTGGCTGAGGTGTATTAGTGTTTGGATGAGGTATATCAGTGGTTGGTTGTGGTGTATCAATGGTTGGACCAGTGTTAGTCTCAGATGGCACTGTGTGAGGTGGAGAAGACTCACCAAAAATATCATCAGCAAAGTCTTCTCCTTCTAGACCTTCATTCAACCAATCAAACTTCTCCTCTACCCCCACACTACCATCACCTTGTCCTGTAGTAGTTCCTACACCACCCCCTGCAGCAGCCCCTGCACCCCCTACACCAGCCCCTACACCAGCCTCTGCAGCAGCTCCTGCACCAACCCCAGCAACATCAGGAACTTTAACTGCAAGTGGAGCATGACCACTCTCCACATACAGTATGATGGTGCCTCTAAGCTTGCACATGGGCACCACATCTTGATCATCTTGTATGAGCCTCAAGTCTTGCTCCAAGTTGCCCCCAGGACCTAAATAATGAACCCTACACGGTTCATCAATCCCCAAGTCCTCACATATACCTTGTATTTCAAAATAACTAAGCCTATCAAGATCCCTATGCACTATTTCAACTTTCCCTCCAAAGTATTCTAAACTAGGGTTCCACACAAAAGTACCCCCATAATGTATCTCAAATTTCACTATTTCATCATCCATCTGCAATAACAAATTACCGTTTGACATGTACACAATTAACAATTAAAGAATTGAAAACAATAGACACAAAAGAGTAAACACTTGTATGTTTCTGTTTGGCTTTTGGGATGCAACACATATATAAGAGGGACCACATTTCTGCTTTGCTTTTGTTTCTGTTTTACTAAATAGCACATGCAAACACTAAAATTTAAACCAACAGAAACACTAAAATTGCTCATTCGGTCCACAGTGAGATACAATGAACACAATAGAAAAAATGCCCATAAACAAACAAATCCAAACAACAGGTAACATTACATCAACAAACACAACCAATATTCTCATTACATTACATGTAATATTGACCAATGACTAATTACTTAAAAAACTATAAAACAAACACAAGCCCAAATTAAAAACTCAAACAGTGACTAATTTCTTACCAGGATTTTAGTCCCTCGAACAACCCGTTGCTCGTCTAGGTTTATACTTGCAACGCGAACTCAATATCAGACGCAGAATGAGGTTTCTCTAGGGATTTTGTGTTTCTAGGGCTCATGAGGAAAAGAACTGATGGTTAGGATTTTTGATCCGTGTTGTGTTCTAATTTTGAATCAAAAGGTGTTTTTCTAACGTTTGAGGGTGAGGTGGGTAACGGATGAGTAACGGATTGAAACACAGGTGGGCAAAGTGTAAATGATTAAACCACAGGTAGGCAAAGTGAAAACGGGTCATACCACAGGTGAGTTTACTGTAATTATCCCTTATCTTGCAGCATAAAGGCCATTACCTACTGTTAGTCCCACCAAAGTGGACTGTAGGGAGGAAAAGGGAATTTGTGCCTTACAAGCTGCAACCCAAAACCATCACCATTTCAACAAACAGAAGGCCTTAACCTATAAAGGCAAATTTGTGATAATTTCCCGGGCTCAACTTCTCTAGCAAGAAACCAAAGAATTCGGTGTCTTGGAAACAAGAATTTGACTCTTTAACAAAGAAAAGCAACCATTTGAAAGCAAATGAATAAGACTAACCAAGCGTTCTCCAAGTAATCTTATAAAGTTACATAAAAAACAGTCAACATCGTTGAGATTGTTGTGGTTGTTAATTTATGCTTACAAACAAATCAGTAATTATTTAGTACTCCAGAAGCAAAACTCCATTCACTCGCATAATAGTAGTTTATACTAATTAAATTCATGGTATTGAATAATATTCCCAAACAAAGCCATATAGACATATACATCAATCAATGTGTCACAATGTAATCTTCAAAGTTTAAAATACAATTAAACATGAAAATTTAACAAAAATAAATCAAGCCCATTTCCCAAACCCCTCCAAAAAAAGTACTCCATACCGTTGCAGTGATATCTCTGACAAACAAGCCAGTCTTGATCCTAAAGCGGTGGAAAAACGAGTCAGCCACTCCGCTCTTCTTCTTCTGGTTACTCCTAAGGCTTCCCAAATCTTCAATATCGGAAGGTTCTGTACAAAACGAGAACCTCCTTTTGTCTCGGAGGGTGATTGACTGAATAGACCTCGCGTTTCTTTGGAACTCATACTGAGACTGAGACTGAGACTGAGAGGTTGAACAAATTGCAGGGACTGCAGAGGAAGAGAGTAAAGAGCGAGTAGAGGCCAAGGAAGCTTCATTGGAAGCCATTTCTTCTTCGCTCACGGGCACAGAGGCTGTAGAGGAAGAGGGTAAAGTGCATATGGATGCTAAGGCAGCTTCAATGGAAGCCATTTCTTCTTCGCTAACGAGCTCAGCGACCGTAGAGGAAGATAGAGAAGAGCAAGCGGAGGCTAAGGCAGCTTCAATGGAAGCCATTTCTTCTTCACTCACGAACTCGGTTGGAATGTCAACACCACTGTTGCTATTGTAGTTGGTGGTGGTGTTAAAGGGTAACTCGGAGTGTGACTCGTTCATTTTTGCGAGAGCTAGCTAGGCGATGAGAGAGAAAGAGAGAGAGAATCGAGGAGGAGAAATGAAATTAACGTTAGCAATGCTTGTAAAAGTGGTCGTTACAGGTGCGTGGAATCTTTCATAAAATTTTATAGCTTTGGTCTGAAAGAGCCTGAGTTTCAGACCCGTTGGGTTGTGTCGTAGGAATTATGATACGGTTTGGATAGAAGTTATTGTTAAAAATTGAAAACTGAAAATAATACAGTAAAATAATTTTTAAATATATAAATAGTATTATATAACTTATTTTTAATAAAAAAGTTACTGATAAAATTTGTAGAATTCGTAAACAGTATACGTTTACACTCTTCCTGAAAGAATAATCAAAAGTTGCGGCTTTGAAAAAACAAAAAAAAGAGAAGAGAAAACGCGCAAACGTAAAACGCGTAGACCCTGGCGCTGAAACCAAACAGATAGTATGAATGGAAAACACAAAAAAGATAATATTAATATATTATTAAGCTCTTCTAAAAAGAATTAATGCACTTTCCTGGGGGGATTCATGGCTTAAACATGTTAATTAATCAGATTAAGTCAAATCTTTACACCTTTTACTTTTATGGATTCCCTTGACTTTTAGGGGCTACAATATTGTGATTGGTTCACTCTTTCTTATGGAAAGTTGAAAACTACGTCGTCCCTACGTCCCTACGCAAGTTTTGCGTTTCATTGGTTTTTTTTTTTTTTTTTTAGCTGAAAAGTTTGATTTTTTTTTAATAGTGCATACTATGCACTGTTTATAAATTCACAAATTTTACTTTTCAATAATTTTTTCATTAAAAATAGGTCTTACGGTATTATTTACACATTAAAAATTTATTTTGCTACAGTATTTTTTAATTTTCAGTTTTCAACCCAATCCAAACGAACCTTAAGTGTGTGTTTGGGAGAGGCTGAAACACCCAACGTCTACGTTTCAGCCCCTTTACTTTTTTTTTTTCCTTCATTAATGGACGCGCGTTGTGCACTATTCATTGACCATGAACAGTGATTTTAGGCCAATAAACAGTGATTTTAAGGGTGAATAGTATTTTTTACCCATTAAAAAATTATTTTGCTACAGTATTTTTCAGTTTTCAATTTTTAGTCTTCAGTTTCAACTGCATCCAAACGGACCCTAAGTAAGCAAAGTAGAATGTGCAAAGAGGACTTCTTTTTCCTTCATTTTATCCTCTTTCCTCTTTCCGAATGTGATGATAGGAGACTACACATTTTAACACAGGTTACAAATTGACATGTCACAAATTATCAAAAGCCAGTTAAAACATTTACGCCACATTGGTTGCTAAATTTTATGTTACTTTTTGTTTTTTGAGATAGAATATGTACTATAACTTTTATTGCCTAAAACTTATGGAAAATGCTCTAGATATAAACCTTTTTACAAAAAGTTTTACAAACTAGTAAACTAGCAAGTGGTTATTAGTGAATGAAAAAGTGATGGTAGTGGACCTAGATGAAAATTAGTAAAAAGTTAGACATAACAATAGTTTGTAAAAATGTTGTAAAATAGTTTGTACCTGTAATATTACTTAAAACTTATTACTTATAAGATAATGTGTTACCAATTACATAAAAAAAATTTCAAAACAAATTATATAAAAATAATTCAAATATTTATTAATTACGTTTTTAAACTTTACCAATCACATTTATTTTCATATCAATCTATAAATATTTTATAACAAAATTTGTAGATATTTTAGCATTATACATGTTTTATTTTATTATTATTATTTTTGATACGTATACATGTTTTATTATCTTCACGGGAAGCTCACACTCTTGTTACCTTTATTTTCGAATAGTGCATTTATACGCTGGATTGTGAGAGTATACGGAAGGTCACACTCCGTACAGTATGTGAGGGAGAGGAAAAGCAATTATAGGAAACAGAGATCTATTGCATGGATTAGCAATGGCAGTGAGTTTGTTGAAGATGAAATGCGGAGATAGAAAGGTGAGAAAGGGGGGAACAGAGGAGAGAAGGACTGTGTTGTGGGAGGCATGAGCACATCTCATTAATCTTTTGAACTCTAGAACAACTGAAACCAAAAACAAATATGAGAATCGATGTTGCAGTTTATAAGCTCTATCATTAGATAAGATGAAGATCGGTGTTGAAAATGGTAATATGCAATTTTATGAGGGCTGTGTCCAATTGCTTTCTAACCTTCAACTCTTTGCAACACAAACAAACTCAGAGAAAAAGAACAAGGTTGATATACATTTATTTAAGAAGAATGAATTTTGTTTAGCAACAATCAATTTTACAACAAAGAATCATTATTGACTACAACAGATACAATTTGACGCCTAATCATTGCACATACCAGAGGACAGATCCAACAATGGTCAGCAATACACCACAAAGAAGCTTTCATAAAAATCTATGCTTCTTTGCAGACAGACCACATGTAATTTAGGAAATGGATTGGGAGAGATTACAACAATGTCAGCATTTTTTCTAGCTTAGTGTACTATTTGAGTTTGTGTTTGTGGGGCATGCAGTACTATCAGGGCCAGTGTTTGTGGGGCTTGGAGTACGATCAAGGCCATTGTTTGTAGGACAGATAGAAGCAAACTGACAGAACCGACATTTCCAACGCTCCTCTTCTGGAGTGTAACAGGCTTCTCGTTCCCCTAGCCAGAACTCAAGACAACCATGAATTTGATTCTTGAGCCAATCAGAGTCAAAGGCAAAGTGATCTTCGCCAAGCAATGAATTATCTTTTTGGAATTCATATCTGCTCGAAAGCAACCAAGTAGTAAATATCTTTTGCTAAATCACATAAATTATTCACATGCATGCAGTATGTATCCCACACATTTCAATATTGCTCTACGACCTACTCTAATTATGAATTTGCCAATGTATCTTATAAAGGTTCCTCCTAAATTCATGATGACAATGGCTGTCATTGAGGCAGTTAACATATGAAAGCCTAGTACACATCAGCCAAAGCAGGGTAGCCAATTTTATTTATTAAAAAAAAAAATCTCTGCTTTAAGGTAGACTCAACAGTCAAACCAATTTTGACTGGAATCAAAAAACCTTTGATTCAAAAATGTTAAGGTGAAGGATGGTCCAACTGAAATTCTTATTGAATTGGCTGCCTCTTGTAGTGGTTACCAATACCATCCATTAAATTGAGATCTTTCAAGGTTTATGGGGGAACTCATCATAGAGCTCAATAGTTTATTGTTAAATGAGTGGTTTAGGTTTTGTCATTGAAACTAGCATTAAATAGCATTATTTTGGCATCTTTAAGTTATTTAATAGGATTTTTAGAATTCTACCCTCTCATTACCCTAAGAACTCCAGAGGATCTCAATCCCCCATCCAACATCTCAGGAGGTGTGTTCCAAGCCCAATTAGTATGTAGTTCATGTATAATAATAGGAACTTCTAAAACTCAAGCTACACAAATATGCAAAACCATTTTTCCTAGAGAGAGAGAGAGAGAGAGAGAGAGAGAGAGAGAGAGAACATGATACTCACCTCAATAAAAGCTGGTCATGAGCTGGGGGCAGTATGCTACATGAATTTCTGAAGAGTCTCACTATGTCATCAAGGGTCTGTGTAGAAAACAATAAAATAAACATTTATAAAATATAAAAGCAGGGATGGACTTCTTTTCATTATCTAAACATGTGATGCAGGAAACATGTGATGCAGGAGACGCAAGAAGATTTTTATTTAGTATTATTTATGTTTGCAAGTCAATTGTATTTTTATGTTTTAGGTCCTAATAGTTTATTAGGCTATTAATATTTTAATTTTGGAAGTAGGGTTATTTTCGTAATAAAGCAATTAGGGTTTCCTAACCAATTAGAATTAGGGTTTAGTAATCCTTTATAAGCAACCTATTGTACTCTTTGAGGAGTTAGTTGATATTTTGATGAATGAAAAAAATGGCCGTTTGGTCTCTCTTTTGGTCTGGTGCTGACTCCAAGTCTACTCTAGGTGCTGATTCCTAGTGGTTTCTCTGCTTGGTGCTAACTCCAAGCAAGGCCTAGGTGCTGACTCCTAGGTCATGTCCCTTTATTTTAATATTATTTTAATTTTGTTCTGGTTGTCCTACGTCAACATGTCTATCCACACTTTCACAATTATGTAAAGGTTCATGCCAATTACATGGTAGACATCTTCTAGGACAAACCATTGACAATAAATCAAAGAACAGAATGAAAAGAAGCTGCTCTCAATTTGTTAAAATTATCTTTATTTTTCAATAACATGTTTAAGTACTTCCATACAATGTAATAAGGATTTGTTGTTTTTTGTATTCAGAGAACCTCAAAGATGTGCATAATGATGATGAAAACATCACACACACACTCTATAGAGCGGCATGATCTCTCAAATTATGTAGTTAATGAATTAAGGGAGAAAGAGAGAGTCCTTACGTCTGCCGGGAACCCTGAGTCAGCAGTTCTTTCCCTGAGTTCTTCAGATAAGATAGAATAAGGATTTAACATAAAAAAATCAAAAAACTTTTGAGAGGGGAAATTGTCAGCAACTAAATTGTCCCATATATACTTGTAGCACATTAACTGAAGCCTGCCAAGAAACATGCAAATGTCATGACTTTATTCTGACACAATAGTTAACAAAATTTCATCTATACGTACCTTCCATTCCTTCTTTGCGGTTCCGCAGGAAGAGTGTCTCGAACACGAGTCTTTGTGTCAACTAATATCGGGTTTCTATCAGTTTCTGTGGCAGGTATCCGGATCTCATCAATCACTCCCACCATCCATACACCTTCTGCAAAGCCTATTCTGATTCCATAAGCAACTATAGTCCATCAGCAAGGGGGGTAAAGAAAACACGAAGACCAATGGTCCAAATGCATTCCACGTGTGTTTGTGGGTGTGAGAGTGAGATATATATATATATATATATATATATATGTATATATATAATTTCTAGAAAACCATTGTATTTCATATGTACAAGCACCATCTCTATGCTTCCCAACAATAGAGGATGTCTTTTGTAAATTGCTTTCCAATTTTTGTTATCCATACAGATTTCAGTACATCCCAAGATTAGGGCAATGCCAAAACAATAACTAAAGAACAATCAAATCTTTTGCACTTAATCAAGGGTTAGAACAACCTTTTCAAAATGGGACTCATATCCAACCAATACTAAAATGTAAACCACATATCTGCTTATTCATATGGACCTTTGACATAGTTACCATTTGCTATATATTAACTACTCTACTTTATACACCATAAATCCCCTAATCAGGATATGATATCCAGTAATATGGATAAATCTAAATTCTACAGGATAGTAACACCCTTATCTAACTTACTTTCCAAAAATATGTCCTGCATTGAGAACAAAGCAACATTTCACTCAAATTTATCACAATGTGCTTCAAATTATATAATGAACCACTTGCAAGTGCAGAAAAAGCATAGATATGTGGCCATTGAGGGCTAGCAAAAACCATGATAAGCTAGAAGCCTAGAAATTGAGTTAATAGATAGCCAAAGATTACTGAACTTACATTGGCAGCTCGCGAGTTAATCCTTCAAACAATAACTGATTTGCACCAATAATAAAATTTAAAAACTTCAGAGCCCATGTGTCTTCTTTAGATTTCACTTGAACTTTCACTTTTTTCACTACCTGTCAGATATACAATAAGGATGGATAAATACATACAGTGAACATAAGTGGACATAGAAAGTACTAATAAAATAATCAGGTTTGCTACTCCAAATAATTCAGGAGAACGAACATAGAAATAAGTTGAACGATCTGCAAAATATTCTACATACAATTGTGTATCAGGGAAGAATTTCCAAGGCTAAACTAATGGCTAGATAAGAATGAATACAATTTGCAATTATGCTCTCGTTTAGTACAGTAACTAATATTTTTAATAAACTATAAGCCAAAAATGTCTGCCCATAAAATTAAAAGAAAGCAATAAAAGCTCATTTTAAGTGTACAAGCCATGATAAGATTTATCAAAATTGACCAGAAAAACAAACCATTTAGACACAGGGAGTCATAAGTTCAAGGCAACAAGAGGCATGCACAACACAGATTTATTTATTTTTTTATCATTTTTTTATGAGTATAACAGAATTAGTTATATATCAGGGGTCTAAAAATGTACCTCTTCTTCAAGTTTTGCATGCCGGGCACTACCTGTTTTCATAGCTTTATTAGTTCTGCGTTTGGCATGGAGGAGAACAAACTCCATTTGTTTTTCACACCATTCCTGTTGATGAAGTATAATTAGAACCAATGTGATCTTCATGACGTCACAAGATACAGAACTTCACTCTATGAAATATTGCAACAATGTAACGTGAAATAGGGTCATAAAGTTCAAAATTCTAACTTCCAACAACATTAAAAAGAAATATATTAATGTAAACTAAGCCTGACACTTATAGTAAAAGAGAAAAAAAGTGTGGATAAAGTTTGACAACAATTTCTATAACATATAATATTAAACTTGGAAGTACCAAAGGGCCTAATCTGCAGACAAAACAAGCATGCATATGAGAGAGAGAGAGAGAGAGAGAGAGAGAGTGATCTTCAGGGTAAAGTCCTAATTTCCAGCAGACCAGTTACTCCCAAAAAATTGTAATCCAACTAAGGGTGGAAGTAAAAATTATAAGTAAAACCAACATCATATTAGGTCTGACGATTGAGTTTGGTCACAGAAAATGTAACATCAAGATTGGAAATCAAATTATGTTATTTGGGTATCCAAATATTAGGAACTCATTGATAAATTAAAACTTGTCCCAAAAGTTTAAGTGCTAATAAGAAATGGTGAATTTAGTCACTTTATCATTATTCAAACACTCCCCCTCACGTAAGAGTCTAGAATCTCCCTTAATATTGGGGCCAATTGCGTAGGATTTTGTACTTTTTATGGGTGGTAGGGTGGAGACAAGGTTCAAAATCAAGAAAACCTGCTTTGATACCATGATAAACCACTAGTTGTCTTAACAGCTTAAACTATTATTAAATGCTGAATTTATTCACTTCAATTTCTTCTAACATCCATAAGATAGGTAGGTGCTTGCTCTAGCAGCGAAATATGTAACATTTGCTTCACACAGTTGATCTTAGTCAGAGGCCAAGAAAGTTATTGGCATTTGCTTCACAAGACTGATCCCTTTTGTGGATTTTTTTCCTATGATCCTAATCCTTCTGCTACTTTCGTATCAGCATTACTCTCTCACTTATGAACCACCTGGATGAGTATGTGTTTCCATTCATGAACTCAAGAGAAATTAGAAAGACTAGAGATTGAGCAAAAGGTTTTAAACTCCTATCATTATGGAAGTCAAATTCTATGTGGTCAATTCATTGAAAGTAACTTGGCCAATTGGCCCATCAAATACACAAAAAAAGATCAAGATGACGCACTAAAACCTTTATATTCTGGACTTCACGCAAATAAAAAAGTTGATTGCAAACTACAACCAAATGTATGATGACTCGCATATGCTGATGCTTACCAGGGAAATGCTCATGGTCCATGGAACTTCATGAGCAACTCAACTTTACTCTTAAGCTATCGGTGACATAACTATAAGGACAAAATGTATTTGTAGTGGATTCATTCATAATAAAGCAAATATAATTTACGCTGGTGATCACATCAAAGAACAAATAAAATTTCAATAATCTAAGTTACAACAACTCGTTTAGGCCTCTTCCGAGTTTTCTCTGTAATACATCACAGACTCACAGTGATTGTTGATTCACATAGACAACAAGTTACAACCAAATCTAATACACGCTATATTTTGCTGGTGTTGACACAACCATGAACCATATATCATATTTGGAATTTATTGGAAGATGCCAAAATTAGTTTAACGCCTTATATATATATATATATATATATATATATATATATATATATAAAGCTTTTCTTGACTTGCTCCCCTTATCAAAATTCAGAAGTATGGTTCCCATTTTCATCAAATGTCATCAGCAATTTAGCATAGAAAAATCATATACTTACTATTTATCACCATGAAAACTTCAAAAAACAAAACCATACCAAACTCAAACTCAAAAATCTAGCAGAAACCATTCCGACCCAATTGCCAGACCACGAAAATCTTTCATATTAAAAGAAAAATTTTAAAACTTGAGAACAAACCCATTGAATACCGTGGAAGTAATATCAGTGACAGACAAGCCCTTCTTCATTCGAAAGCGATGGAGAAAAGACTCAGTGTTTTTGTTCTTCTTCTGGGTACTGGCGAAATTGCCCGAATCCTCGATGTCGGGTTCGGTACGACCCGATAAGGTCCTCTTGGAAAGGACAGTAATTGACTGAATAGACCTCGCTTTGCTATGGAAACTACGAAGTGGTGAGCAAATAGCACTTGCATTTGCAGGGACTGAGGCTAAGGCTAAGGCTGCTTCGAGTAGAGCCATTTCTTCTTCGCTCACGATTTCGATCTCGATAGGGATCTCGGAAGAAACGGTGTTGCTTTTGTTGAGGGGTAACTCGGAGAGTGACTCGGTCTCGCTCATTCTGTGAGTCTCGGCCTCGGCGTGAGGAACTTACCGTTGGGATCGCCACGCTTTAGGGGCAAGTCATCGACCTATATTGTCTTGTCGTCTTGTTTTTTACACTTTTATCTGTTTACGTTTTAATTTTAATTTTGAGTTTCACAGGGGTTGCCTTGCGTGTGAAACACTTATACCTCAACTCTACGGCGCGGGCTAGCAAGTAGACAGTAGGCCACTAGTAGCAGCGTCTTTATCTGCTTTGAATATCAGCATTCCTTTTTTATCATTTTTTTTTTAAGAAAGAACTTTTATCATTTTAGTAAAAAATAGTTGATTATATATATATATATATATTGAGATTATAAAGAGAAGACACGGGACGAGAAAAGTAGAAGTGAGAAGACAAGACTTATAACATTAATATTTATAAAAGGGCTCCATTATATGTCCACACTAGAAAATTTCTAACTTTTTCTTTTTAGAAGACTTTTAACTTATAAGTCTAAAACAATTACATTGCCCCCCTGTGCAAAATTTCATTATTTTACACAAAAAAAAGCTTATTTTTTTATTTTACACAATCTTTTAAATCCCAAAAAATCAAATTTATCTATTAGGCTACAAGTTTAATCAATAAAATATTCATTTTTTACAAAATTTTATCATCCCTGACAGTATTTTAATCAATAAAATACACCCACTGCACAACCTAAAAAATTTGAAACAAAACCACCGTCGAAAACCCAATGATTCCATCAAATTGCCACCACTACCTTATCAAAAAAATCTACCACCCAAGCAACCACCACCACCATCAGAAGACACTCAATCCACCACCACTACACCATCAGGGAAACCCAATCAACCACCCAAATGCCGCACCACCACCACCAGAAGAAAGATCCCAATCCACCAACCACCATTAGAAAGCCCAGCCATCACCCTCCATCATCACCACCCAGCCATCGTCACCACCATCATCACCACCTAGCCACCATCATCACCACCCTTTTTTGGTTTTGTCACCCACCCAATCGGAGTTTGGACCATCATCACCGACCCACACCCACAAAAAACCAGGAAAAAAAAAAAAAACCCGGATCGGAGTTGAGATCGAGGCGATGGCGATGGACCAAAATTTTTCGCCGGCATATGCCATCGGCGGCGATGGCGATGGCCGAAAAATATTAATGAATCAAGGCGATGGCATGGACCAATAATTAATCGCCGGCCTCAATCTCATCGGCGGCGTGGCGATGGCCGAATTGAGGAAGATCAGCGGCGATGGCTAAGGAAGTTGTTAATATTTAGATAAAAGACTGCGCCTGAGACTTGAGAGAGAGAGAGAGATGTGAGTCAGTGTTGTCATGAGAAAGAACAATATATTTTGTATAACCATGCTCAGTGCCCGTGTAAATTTAACGGGTACTGTAGCAACGTATATATATATTATATACATATTATAGATATTGAGTATAAAGAGAAGACACGGATGAGTTATAACTTTTTTTATTAAAATTGCTTCAAATATGTAAAATTAATAATTTTTTATCATTTTACACATTTTTACACTTTTATACATTCACTGATGTGAATGCTCTAATTAAGTAGATTTTTTTTTACATGAATTGACAGTAACATTAGAGAATTTCCTTAAAAAAAATATTTTCATGTTTGACATGAAGTGTGTATATATATACACTCTAGAAGTGTTTTGGATGTTTAAAAGGACACTTGAGTTGATTAGGAGGCACGGAACTATTGGTCACACGCATAATATGAAATATTTTTTAAAAGTTTAAAGAAAAAAAAAACACTTTTTGTTAATATATTAGGGACAAAAAAATCATTTTAACAATTAAAGATAGAAAATATAACGTTTTTAATAGTTTAGGAATGAAAAAATATATATTTTTCAAAATTAAGGATTAACAATGAACTTCACTGCAAACTTTAGAAACAAAAACAATATTTTTGACAAAATTTTATTAAGTTGCCTCTAATTATGTTACAAAAGGCTAACGAAAATATCTAACAATGAATGTAATTGATGATATCTCAATAATATAATCAGCAGAAAATAATGGGTTATGGTTACTACAAATTTGTATTTGTGGGTGTCAAAAACAAACACTATCCTAGATTACACTGATTCTGTAGATCACTTGCACAATTAATTTATACAAACTACAGGGCAAAACTTCCACAATAGAAGATCCGAACAACTAATTAGAAAGTGATGAGGAATAAGAAGACTATTTATTGATATCAAATTGTTTTCCCAAGGTACAAAAAGTTGGGCTGAAAGCTAAAATCTCTTATATCTATTCAACTATTACAATTTTTTCTCTCTTGTTCTTCCCTAAGTTTTCTCTCTCAATTTTTCTAAACACCCCTTCCTATTGCACATCCCCTCCTTTTATAGGCACATTTTCCTTTCTTCTCTCTCCAGTTGACTTGCTTCTAGTTGGATTCAAGAGATACTTATCTAATCACCCCTATACTCTGCCATCCTTTCATCATGAAATAGGATTTTTGGGAGTGTCTCCACTGTTTAGGCTAGTCTACAAGCATTTAATGTGGAAAAGATTAGGAAAAGAACATCTCATTATGCGGATTTGATTGCCTTTATAATCATTATTCTTTCGTGGCATTTTCCGAGACAAGTTTAGTGACGATGACATCTTGAATAAAAAGGGACATGGTTACTCGTGGTCCCTTTCACATCTATTGTAGGAGAAGCCCTACTTACTACCTCAAATAGGAGCCTTAGCAATAGTGGCGATTCAAATCTACATGGGATCTATTCCAGGTAGTTATTTTTTATTCCACAGGCTTCTTCACCCCTATCCATATCTTTAGGCCAAAACCATCTTTTAAGACATGATCTATTGGGCCTTTGGCTCTCGGCCCGGGCTCAAGTTCCTCCCTTATCAATTTCTACACACAAGGGAAAAAAATGGGTAAAAATACTACCAATTTTACCCCAAAAAAATAATAAATTAACATAATAATAATAATTGTAATTTGTGTAATTTCTTAATTAATTTTTGTTTTAATTTAAAAGTTGATACATTAATTTGTAAAAACTATAAAATAGAATTATAATTTTCCCAACATTATTCACAAATAAAATTTTGAATTACTTTATTGTTTATTATATTTAAAAGCTGAAATATCAATTGATAAGGTTTACATAATAAAATTGGTGATAATCATAATATTATTTGTAAAAATGATAATTAATTTTATTTTTAAGGAGAAAATATTTAATTTAAATTATATGTAGTATTTTTTGTTAAACTCTTAGAAAATCTTAAATCTTCCCATTGAAATAAACGGTTTTCACTTTAAAGTGTAGATTGAAAGGATGCTTTTACTATGATAAGACACTCGGTATGTGGTGGAAACATTCATTGAACATTGGAATTTGAAACCCACAAAATAGATTGACGTTGATGATATCATAATACACATGTCAAACAATTTGAAAATGCAAGCTAAGAACAAGAAAGAAGCAATTAGACGAAACTTTCTGAAACCCATAGAGGAAGCAGAGACTGCAATTTTGTCTCTAACATGAAATTTGTTACCACATACCATATATGGGCTTGTGGGGTTTGAGCTTTGTTAATATGATTATTTCAAGCTATTTTCACACTGGTTATATATGTATCTTGCGCTTTACAAGAACACATTAATGTCCCTTGAGGGAAAGTAACCATGTGGGCTTATTGGCTTTGTAAAGATCGATATCTATGAAACAAAAACCTTAATGGTAAATATGTAGCTATCAAGGCTTTCTGCTATAGATGCGGATTATTTAGATCAAACAACTTTAATTTGTATGTTTTCTATTATCTTAACTTTTATCATTTATAATTTTCCATACAATATCATTTTGTCAAAGTTATGTTTTATATTTTTTTTAATATGATATCAAAGTCGAATGTATCTAGCCTATAATAATCCGTATTTTTAATCACTAGGTCTAGGTTTTATCTATTACCACTACTACCAGTCACTTTTGTAGGCTCATTCTAATATGTTCTTTGTTGTGACAAAGTTAAGGTTCTTCCCTTCATCATCGTTATAAGCCACTATGTAGGCTTCTCCCAATTTATATTCTATTATGCATAATGTCATGCCAACCTCATATATGTATTTCTCCTATTTGATATTTTCTAACGAGACAATCTTGACAATTTCAACTACACTCAATAGGCACGTGCATCTTTCTTCTACACATGGTCTACAACTTTTCTTTAATCACGTGTTCTAAACCATCTTAATTAGTCAAGTATGATTGATAGTATCCTCTATTCTATTTCTCTCTAGTCATGCATATTTATCATATTTAGGTTGCATTACTCAAACTAAACCTTTGATTAGCAGTCTTAGTTGGCTTTCTTTCTATTCTTGAGTCTCTCTATCATCTTCACACAAATTTTTCATACAATATCTCTAATCAATAAAACTCAAGAACATTCAAGCCTTAATAATTTAGCACTCCTAGGGCTAGAAAGTAAGGATATGTCAACCCTGTCAACATTCCACAAGGAAAGTAGGGCTAGCATACACAGCAGAAAAAAGCCAGTTGTTGTTAGTGAAACGTACCTTCACCTCAATGTGAATTTCTTGCTCCGTGCAGGAAAGTAAGGACATGTCAACCCTGTCAGCATTCCACAAGACCCAAAGACCTCCAACATAGCCAATGGTGTTAGTGTGGATAGCTCTATCAAAAGGCAGCAAGTCCGTGATTTCCCTTGCTCTATCTCCCCCAACACGAGTCTCCATGACAACAAATATAGCTGGATCATGATTCCGCACCAGCTCTCTTAAACGTTTCTTAAAGAAGGGCTTCAAAGCCCCCATACAATTCCAAATTATAACATTCATCAGGAAAAATTTGAGAAGGGGGAGGGCATACCATCATAGAGAAGCCTTTGCTTCGCCTCCTCCCATGGATTCACACTGCATGGCACTGGCCTTGAAGAAATCTGAGATAGTGTTTCCCATACCATCTTGAATTCCTCCATTAGTGAAAACACCTTCGCTAGGCAACACCATCAAGGATTTGTCACCTCTGTCCAAGTTGTGTCTGAAATTTGAGGCCATCCTTCCTTCGCACTTTGTATCGTCGACGAAAAGAGGTTCCTCTAGGCTTCTTTAAGCTCGGCGCTAACCCACCCTATGGTTCGGTTTGGAGTGGCTCGTGTCTCGGCCAAAACAAGCACCAAAATCTCTATTATTCCCTCCCTCTGTACTACCCAACTCTGATGTTGTGGTGGTTCCAAGCTGGAAGAGGTCCGAGACTTTCAGTCTAACCTCAGAGTTGCAATCTCCTCCATCACTCACTCCGAAGAAAGCACCTTCCTTCGGCTAACTGTTATTGTCAAGATCAGAGCTCCTACCTCCATTGGCGCTGAAGCGTTGACCTTGGCTCGCCCTTCGCCGGGCTATCTCCTTTTTGCCCTTTACCGTGTTTTATCTGGGAGAGTTTTTTGCAGATAAGGTCCGGGTTATTAAGGTTCTAGCCTCCCCTGCCTTTAAACTTCGGGCCGAACTGGATTGGGCTTGTTGAAAAGGCTCATTCCCAAGCCTTTGAATTACAGCCCTTATTTAGGCCCTATCCAATGAAATCGAGGAAGATAACTTCCTCTTGCTCTCTCTGGTTGGCCCATTTGACACTTCAGCCTGGTTCGGACTTCCAGTTTCCACATTGCCGTTGCCCCCTAAAGACAAAATCCTTAATTAGTCCAGGTGAGGTCCTACCACTCCTCTGGTTTTTGCCCCTTGCTTCCTATGAGTTACCACTACCCACGGCCCGTACAAATCCTCATGCACAGTCCCTTGCTTAGATTCATGCACTGCTCCATTGGTCCCCTCCATCCCCTTCATACTGTCAGGCACACGCTCCTTATGTGAGCTAGAACTCCGTACATCCTATTCATTCCTCCCCTCCTCCACAAACGGCGATGATTACCGAACAAAATAGGAGCAGTTTTCCTTCCGATGACCTATATGCCCACATCCAAAACAGAGCTTTTGAATACCTTCGTAGCTAATTTTCTGCTCTAACTTTCCTATCATAATCGCAGTTATCAAAGGTTTCTCCACATCCACTTGAATGCAAAGTCTCGCAAATTTCCCTCTACTTTCAATCGCTGTAAATGTATCGATTCTAAGGACATTTCCAATGGCCTTCCTAATGTGATTCAACGCCTCCACTTTATAGTACTCAATGGGAAGTTCATTTAATCTAATCCAGACAACAATGGAGGACACATTTGCTAAGGCAGGCTTAAAGTCCAGCTCCCATGGTCTGATGGAAAGGAAATGACCACCTAAAAACCACAGACCTTTCCTTAACACATTTTCATAATTTTCTCTAAGAGAAAGTCTCGTGAGAAAAAATCCATGGCCTAAATCCACACACTCCAGTCTTCTAGCTGGTTTCCATCAAGCCAAGAGTTTCGCCTGAAGAAAGTTGAAACCCACAGTCCGTCCATACACCTTCACGATAAAAGCTCTTGTCCATGGTTTCCGAATCTTCTGCTTAAATTCCTTCGTAAAGCACACTGCAGCAACACCTTGCCTAAGTGTCTCCACTTTACCATCCGATTCAATATCATCTTCCATAGCATCTTCAAAACAAAAAGCTTGCATGAAAGCTCTTGGAATATCCCCCAAAAGCTTATCCTTAAAAGAAGCATTTTGACTCTGAGACCCCTCAGCATAAGTTGGCGACGCTGGCCTGGAGCTAAGATCATCACAGTAACCAGCATAGTTCACGTCCTTAACCTTCTTCTTGCTACGTGCAAGTTCCCCTTGTTCTTCGCGAGAGAGAGAGCATTCTATTTCCTCTCTTTCCTTCACATGTCATTTCCCAATTTATATTCTGTTGTGCACAATCATGCCAACCTCATATATGTATTTCTCCTATTTGATATTTTCTAACAAGACAATCTTGACAATTTCAACTACACTTAATAGGCACGTGCATCTTTCTTCTACACATGGTCTACAACTTTTCTTTAATCACGTGTTCTAAACCATCTTAATTAGTCAAGTATGATTGATAGTATCCTCTATTATATTTCTCTCTAGTCATGCATATTTATCATATTTAGGTTGTGTTACTCAAACTAAACCTCTGATTAGCAGTCTTAGTTGGCTTTCTTTCTATTCATGAGTCTCTCTATCATCTTCACACAAATTTTTCATACAATATCTCTAATCAATAAAACTCAACAACATTCAAGCCTCAGTCATTGCATGAGTCCTACCTTTGTTCCAATTTGTCATTTATGCTTCATTGTATTTTGGTCTTACTTGTTCTACTCCATATCCAATTCATTCACAATTTCATTGAAGGTCTTACTTTCTTTCCAGACTCAAGTTTTCTCAAGCTTCCACATTAAGTTTGAGGGAGATGTTAGAGATATCAAGATCCAATTAATCCTAGTGAAAATTCAAGGCTATTATATAACTCTAGTTCATGTTCATTATATTTAGTCTTACTTGGAGTATATAAGTAAAATAATCATAATATATAAGTAAAATAATCATAATCTTACTTATAGTACAACTCGTAGTACAAGTGGTATAACTATGAGTTTATCTAAGATTTAGCCTACTAGAAATATTTTTCAAAAGATTCATTGTAAATATCAATTTTAATAACAAATATACAGTCACCATGACAAACCACGTTAATTCCCTACTCTCCATCTCTCTATTTTATTATTTATATTTTTTCATATACTTTATTGTAATATCAAAGTTATGTTTTGTTATTTTCCAACATGGTATCAAAATTATGCTTTATCTTTTCTAATATTTTGATTCAGTTATATATCTTTTCTAATATGGCGTTGGTTTAGGTTAGTTATGATACTCGTCTCAAGAGTTGAAAAAATGAAACCATTGAAAGAATTTTTATTGAGCAACCAATAGTAGTTAGTTGGCAGCAGACAACAAAAACTCAGCTACAATCACGAGTGATTACAAGAATCAAACACAAAAAATGGGAATCGGAATCATATTCTTTATAATTTTACACCAATAAAAAATCTATATCTAACATTAGATATCAAATTGGTTGCACTAGTTCTTGATTTGTTTCAAAATTTTCTTGGTGAACAGCTGTGCAATTCTTGCTCAAGTTTTTCATGTTCCAAATAATCCTTGTTGTTTAACTACCTGTAGTAATTGGAATGTCTCTTGTCTTTCGACAATTGAATTTTGTACGTAGCCCATTCTATAACTCAATTGGATGTCTAATGTAACAGGGTGGGAGTTATCCCCATATCGGATATACTTCCTGTTCGCTTAGTAGAAGGATCCGTCGATGGAGATGGATTCCCCTTCCTGTTGTGCAAAAAACAAGAAACATTATCCAGTAAAACAAAAAAGGCGAACAGCAGTGGCCCAAACAACCTAACATTTCCTAACTTGAAGATGGATGGAATAAGAAAGGTTTTCATTTCTTAAAGCAAACATAAAAACAAGGCCGACCCTAGATATTTTGGGGCCTAAGACGAGAACTAAAAATTGAGCCTTTTTGATACTTATATATTAATTAATTAATATTTATTTAATATTTTTATATTATAATATATTTCATTTAAAATCTATTTAATATTTTTATATTTTAATATATTTCATTTAAAATCTATTTTTCTTGCCTTTTGAGATGCAAATTGACTAATTAAATTTTTGTAATGAATAGTAAAAAAATGTCTACTTTCATTACCTTTAGGAAAAATTATATCATTATCTCTAATTGGACCTCTTTCTACTAATAAGTCTCTTAATTTTGTGTCAATATTTTTCCAATTACCTAGATCATAAATATTTGAAGGAATATAATTCAACACGTCATTATTATTTTCATTTTCTTCTAGTTGAACATCATTATGGTGAACTTGTTCATTTGTGACATTTTCATCATTATTTTCATTTTCTTCTAAATTATTTTGAAGTTCATTATCAAGATTTGTTGTATTGCAAAATTGAACATCATTTTTATCTTGTAATTGTATCATTTCATTATCTTCTAACTCTTTTTGGTGAATTTCTTGCTCATTTGTGATATTTTCATCTAAATTTTGTGTTATATTTTGTTTGTTTCTAATAACAAATTTATCCATTGATTCTTTTTGAGACTCAATTAATTTTTCTTCTTTTTTTCTTTTTTTTTTTAAGTTTTTCATATCCAGATACATATTTTCTAGTAGACATTTCTAATCAAACAATATATTTATAAAAACTAAAATAAAAAACAACTTTCAAGTGTAGAGCAAATGAGAAATAGAACCTGATTTATATTAAAAGTATTGTTACTGAACACTAACAAGTTTTTAGCAATCTCAACTTGCATAAATAAAGATTTATTCAATATATTATCACTAACTAAAATATATATATATAAACATCAGATTAAAAAAAAAAAAAAAAAAAGCACCAGCATAGTCAAATGCCCAAGCAGCACAAGCATTACGCCAGAACTAGTCAAAAGTGATAAACAATAAAAAAAAAAATGCCCAAGCAGCACAGTACAAGCAGGCTGTATGAAAAAAAAAAAAAAAATGAAGGCAGGCAAAAGTGATAAACAATAAAACAAAACCAGGGTCAGGGCCCAATCTTCTTAGTTATTACAAGTCAAATGCCTAACAGTAACAGCCTAAGTATTTATACCTTCTGAAGCCTAAACCTGAACGTGAACGACAGAACTGAACCTGAGGAACAGAAGAAGAATAAATAAATAAATGAGAGAGAGGCCGGCGGTGGAGAAACCAAAGAAACTAAGAAAGAATGAGAGAGGTTGGCGGTGGAGAAACCGATTCAAAGAAAGAATGAGAGAGGCGGTCCACTCTAGGCGGAACAGTTGAGCAGATCTGTAGATGCCTTGCTTGAGCAGTTGAGTAGATGAGAACAGGGGAGAGAAAGAGAATCAGAGAGAATGAGAGACAAAGAGAGGCGGAGAGCAAAGAGTAGAGAAAGGTAAAATTTTTAAGGTTTTGACTCATTTGAGTTGTTTTATTTGTTGTGATTTGTGATTGTTTTGTGGGTAATATCTTAGACCGGATTTGTAGTTTATCTAGTTGATTTTCGGTTTGTCTAGAGGATAATAACGTTTGATTTACCAAAATTTTTGTTTTTTGGTTAAAGGAATGTGCCAAATTGTTGCAATTAATATGAAATTAATTTTTTTTCCCCTACTCTCTCTAATTTTCTAAAATTTTGGGGCCTCCCTTCCACTTGGGGGCCTTAGGCGATTGTCTAACTTGCCTAAGGGAAGGGCCGGCCCTACATAAAAAGTTATTGGTAAAGAGGAAAGAGCAGTGCCGTCAAGACTCAAGAGAGGGACAAAAGACTGAGAGCAACAAAAAAGAGAGTAAATGGTTATTAATTCTTTAGCCATGAGACATTCTAAAGAAGAAGAAGAAGAAAGAAATATTGAGTTTACTCTAGAGAGGTTTTTGGGCTCGACAACAACCGTGAGTTGTTATATATATCCAAAATAAGTGAAGATCTTATGTGAGTACATATTAATTCCTACAGCAAATATATTATAATATTTTGTGTAAATCTCAAATTAAGCATAAACTTAAAAATATATTGTAATTGATTTAATAATAGTGAATTTATTTGAAATTGGTCCCATAACTTTTTCCTTTAATGAGAAAGGGTTTCTCTCATAAATCTTTATGTTTTTCTACGTAATTAATATTTTTCTATGTTAATTTTGATGATAATATTATTAGGAATTAATTAAAATTCTTAGTTGATTTTCTTAATTCATATAAAACTAGATTGTGACCCAACATGGGATATATTTATGCTAGCACTACCATGAGTTTCATCTAAAAATGTGGAATTTAGATGTTGGAAGAGAGGAGAGGAAAAAAAAAAGGAATCTAGGGAAAAATAAAAAAGTGAAATATTTGTGTTGGCCTTTGGATGAAAAAATGATTGAAAAACTAATATATATATATATATATATATATATAGCCGAATCCTCTGAAATTTCCAAAATTTTTCATGTTAGCACAATATTTAAATAAAATTATTTTTATTTAGTCCAAACTTAAAAATGAATGAAACTCTATTTCTCTAATGAGTCCAACTTAAACTCAAACTCATCATTTTTTTAAACAGAATTATTTTTGTTTAATTCAAACTTAACAAGGAGTGAATCTCTCTCTCTCTCTGACAAGCTTAACTTAAACTCAAACTCATCATTTTTTTTTAAAACAAAATAATTTTTGTTTAGTCTAAATTTAACAAGGAGTGAAATTCTATCTCTTTGGCAAGTCCAACTTAAACTCAAACTCATCATTTTTTTTAAACAAAATTATTTTTGTTTAATCCAAACTTAACAAGAAGTGAAACTCTATCTCTCTAACAAGTCCAACTTAAACTCAAACTCAAACGTTGATAATTTTTCTTTAATATTTTTTGGTTTTTCAAAAGTTTTTTTGAGTTTTTTTTTGTAGTATTTGAAATTGTCTGACAAATTTTTCGTAAGCTAATACAAGTTCAAGCAATGACTTTTTCATCAATTTGTAATACAAATTGAAATTATACAAGAGTAAATCATGCAATGGTGTAGTTTCTTAATCAATTTAAGTTTCCATGCACAGCACAGATTAGCAACTAGTTTATAACATGACTGATCTTTTACCTAAGTGAGTGAGATGGTTATTTTAACACCAAAATTAATAAAATTAAATTAGGCAAGAGACACAAAATTAAAGTAAATTTAAAAACTAATTTAGATTCTATTTAGATTTTAATTATGTTTATATTTTAAACATAATCAAAATTTAAAGAAGTAATTTTGAGATTATTGATGGTTAAAGAAGTAATTTTAAAAAAGTAATAACATATTAATTAAAATTTGTAGTAAAATTATTATGAAAATGCTTACATTATTAAAATTGGAATGAAAAACATCCGTACTCGCTTTGGAGATTGAAAACGTGGAATCATATTTGGACTCCTTGGAAAACAGAAAAGAAAAAGAAATTGGAAACATCTCTAATTTATTTTTGGAGTAAAAACTACAATAACTTTGGGTTTTGGGTTTGAGACATTCAGCAAAGACTTTGTCCCTGATCGGATACTTCTCCCCCGTATCTCAACTGTTGTCTAAAGCAAAACCCGCCAGCAAACCCACAAACTCTGCATGGATAACACGTGTCCCTCACGATTCTCTCCCTCCTCTCTTCTTAAACCCCGTCAGCTACCCCAGCAGTCTAAGAAATCTCAAAGAGAAAGTCCGTAGGACTCACTGAGAGTGTGTGTACGTGTGTGTGAGACACGATGAAAAAAATGGGAAACAAAGTGGCCCTTTTGGCCTTAGTCCTTTTACTCTGCTATGGCTTGGCGATGGCCGTAAGTTTTGTTGAAGATCTAGATGAAGACTGGAGGGGGGAAAGCGAAGGAAGGGAAGACTGGATGAGGGAGAGGAAAGGAGAAGGAAGGGAAGAAGACAGGAGGAGAGAGAAAGAAGGAGAAGGAAGAAAAGACTGGAGGAGAGAGGGAGAAGGAGAAGAAGAAGACTGGCGGAGAGAGAGAGAAAAGAGGGAGGAGTGGAGTACAGAAGAGGGGTTTTTGTTACAAGACTCAAAGCGTGTAGTGAAGACTGATGCAGGGGAGATGGAGGTGGTGAGGAGCTTTGTTGGGAAAATTGTGGATAGGCCTTTGCATATTGGGTTTATCACCATGGAGCCTAAGACCCTCTTCATCCCTCAGTATCTTGACTCCGATTTGGTCATCTTCATCCGTAGAGGTATTACTTTTCATTTCTTTCTCTCTTAGCCCATAACAGTTCTAAGGGATTGTATTGTGTACTATAAACTATTGGCCAAAACTGTTGCATGTTCTTTTTTTTCTTTGTCTTCCCTGCCTTCACTAATTTCTTTTGCAGCTCTTGCAATCTAGGCGTGTCACATGCATGTTTTTCTTTTATGTACGTGTCACATGCATGGTTAGCATTTTGGAAGCCTTGGTTTAATGTTTTGCTAGCATGGGCGTTAGCTTTTAGAAAAAGCAGACGCATTCAAAATGAGGAACAAATAAATGTAATAACCTGATGGGATCAAGATCCTCCTATTTTGCCTCCTCCATGGAGTTAAGATGTACATAATGTCACAGCTTTTAAAATTTTATAATTCTATTTTAAGATTTTATAATTCTATATGTTTGTTTGAAGGTAAAATATTTTCCACTAAAAATAGCTTTTAGAAAATGGAAAATATTTTCTTGGAATCACAAATTTTTCATTAACACAAAATTCACCCTACTAACAATATAATTTCACAAAATCCATTATGCCAACAAATCTATAATATCAAATTTATTATGATTTCACAAAATATAATTAAAATCTACTTAAATTGATATTTAAAAAGAAAAAGAAAAAACAAAAAAATCGTTGGAGGGTCTTGGGATTGTTGGTGGCGCGCTGTGGCCATGGATTCATCTCACTAAGTCATGGTGGGTTCGGCTCCCAGGAGCTCCCTAGTGCTTTATAGGTTTTTTCTTTTTTTGGGGGGGAGGGGGGGGGGGGGGTTTAAAAAGCATTTTTAGCTGTACTTGGAATTGGGAAAACATTTTTCCATCAAAACAAATCCCTCTATTTATTTCTATTTGACTTTATGAAGAAATGATAACTTGTTTAAAATTAAAATTTTAAAGTTCTTTTTAGCGTCCATTTCTTGTACATTTGTTAACTACAAGATTCTAACAAAAAAATGGGGAGATTTTGTATATTTGTTTACAAAATCTTCACCTAGAAATGCACTCTCCCATGTCTATCATTTTCAGAAGCAAATGGGATCCCTTTCCCCTTGATGGGTGTTCGATAATTGGATGATGATGATGATGATGGATTTGTATGTATATTTTCTTGCAGGGGAAGCAAAGATTGGGTTGATATACAAAGATGAACTGGGGGAGAGGTGGTTGAAAACTGGGGATGTGTACCATATTCCAGCTGGCTCGACATTTTATTTGGTAAACACAGCGGAGGGGCAAAAGCTTCACATTATTTGCAGCATTGACCCTTCTGAGGGCTTGGGCGTGGCTACTTTCCAGGTAAATTGAGTAGGGGTTTAAGGTTTTGCTGATGCTAATTAAGTTTCCAAAGTCCTTGATATGGATTTAGTACGGAATTAGGTGGTCCTTGCATGATTGATTTGGCCTTTTTACCAATTTGCCATTTGAACTCTAGTACAAGGATTGCAACATTATCAGCTAACTACTAGTGTGTATTTAGTAGTGCTTGTTTTGATTGTCGCAGACTTTCTTGCTCCATTAAACATGCAACATGTATCAAAGTGATTGACAACTATTCTAAAATGAAAATATTGAATTTGAGCAAACAAGATATATAGTAAATTAATGGTTTGTGTTTCAATTTTTCTCTTTTTCTTTATGATCTCTAACATTGTTTAGTTTTCACTTTGCAGTCTTTCTTCATTGGTGGAGGAACCTATCCACAATCTGTTCTTGCTGGATTTGAACCTGAAACACTTTCACGTGCATTTAACGTAAGCAAATTACTTCATTAGCAGCAATTATTAGATTGCAATACCACATTACCACGTGACAAACACTTCATAGAACTATATTTACTTAAAGCCTGCTACTTACAAAACATTCATCACAGATATCATACGCAGAAGTAAAAGACCTCTTCAGGCTAAAAAGGGGTCCCATCATATACCTGAACGATTCTCACTCATCAAGTCCATGGCCAAAAATCAGGCAAATGAAAGAGCATGCCAGACTGATGGACTCCCCTGAAGAACCCGCCCAAAAAGAAGAGCAAACTTGGTCATGGAGGAAGCTTTTGAATTCTATGTTGGGAATGGAAACCGAAAACAAAAAAAGGGATGACAGGGGAACAAGGGACAAGGGAAAAGGCAAAACCCCAGATTCATACAACCTCTACGACAGACACCCTGACTTCAGCAACGACTATGGATGGAGCGTTGCTCTTGATAAACATGAATATAGCCCTCTCAAACACTCTGGCATTGGCATTTATCTCGTCAATCTCACTGCGGTAACCAATTTCTTCTGCTTCTCTTCCGTTTAAAAACTTTATTCATTACAAAAACCATATATTTCATATGTTTTCTACTACAATTTATACAATCTAATTTGACATGCATATGGTTGCCTAGTTATCATGTCACATACAATAGACACAAAATTCACTTGGCAGGCACTAGAGACATGGCAATTCCTTATGGATTGTATTTTAGGTTCTCAATTATATTCATTCAATTATAGGGTGGTTGTGGTTGTATTGGTCCACCCAACATAAAAAAAGTGTCATTTGATCAATGCAGATACATTGTAAAAAAAGTGTCATTTGATCAATGCAGATACATTGTTGAATGGGTTAAAACTTAGATATAGTTTCTTAGATACAATACATTAAGTTCTTCAATTAAGTTCAAACATTTGAAACATTTGGCTTCAAATATTTGGTTGCATTGATCAATAAGATAAAGAATAGTGTTATTTTTTCAAGAATAATTAAATTTAAAACAAATTAAGTGTTTAAATACAATTGAAGAACTTAATGAGGAACTTAATGTATTGCATCTAATATTTTATATAAGTTTTACCCTATTAAATTTTAACATATAAGAAATTATTATTAGTCAGGATCTTGTGCAATTTCATACATAGGAAATTATAATCATTCATCTCCTGCAATACCATAGGATACAATTATTCTCATTTCTCTTAATTTTTTTTTTTTTTTAAATTTCTTAGCTTTTTTAACTTATTTATTTATTTAATGGATGAGAAGGAATGTTACTTTCTCAACTTTCAATCTCAACTGTTGAGAGCAATTGCACATTGTGGGTATTGCATCGATTGCAATCCAAGAAATTATGCTCTTTTAAGGTTTTTGTCTGTAAAACATACTTTACACTACCTAGCCCCATACACATCATGTCTTGTAACACGTGTATCATATTTGATTATATTAGCTTCATATATTATTCATGCAAACCAGGATCTTAATTTTGATGTGTGTACATGGTGGAACACCTTCGTGACAGGGAGCGATGATGGCACCGCATGTGAATCCAACTGCGACAGAGTATGGGATTGTGCTAAGAGGAAGTGGGACAATACAGATTGTGTTTCCAAACGGAACCAATGCTATGAGTTCTGAGATTGCAGAAGGGGATGTGTTTTTTGTGCCCAGATATTTCCCATTCTGCCAAATTGCATCAAGATCTGGTCCGCTTGAGTTCTTTGGGTTCACAACATCGGCACACAAGAACCGACCACAGTTCTTGGCTGGGTCCAACTCATTGATCCGGGCTATGTTGGGTCCTGAGCTAGCGGCTTCATTCGGCATTACTTTGGAAAGGTTGCAAGCCATAGATGCGGCTCAGCCCGATGGGGTCATACTGCCTCCGGAGACAAAGACTAAGAGAATGGAGGAACCTCTACCTCCGGACACCAAAACTAAGAGAAGGGAAGATGAACATGCGAGGGAGCCAAATGTCATCAAGAGCTTTTGGGAATGATATGGTTATGGTTTGATTAGAAGGCTAGCTATGGTTAGCTAGAAGCTTTTGTCTGCCCAGCTTTTAGTTTTTGTTTTTTGGTTGCTTTCACTCTTTGTTTTTTGTCTTCGTTTCTGTTCATCAGGGTTTGTTCAGGAGTCATCTCTAGAGTTGTGAATAAGATCCACTTCTGTTCTTTCCTTGTGAATTAAGGGAAAGTATTTGCTCTCTGAAAATTTGACCTTCATGAATGTAGAGAATATGAAAGGCTTCTATCAGGCAATCATTCCCTAATCTTTAGTTTTGGTTATTCCAATGCCCAAAACAGAAACAACAGTATCAAAAAGCAGAGCATTCAGAAATTTGAGCAATGTACACATTCATATATAGCTTGCGCCAATCAATCCTAGTTTCTACGATGAACTTAATACCGAATATATTCTTTCCAATGATTCAATTCTCGGGAGAATGGATTTATCTGAACCTCTTCATTAGAAACGTTAGAATCTTCAGAAACACAAGAAAGTATATATCCTTTTTTAGTTGAGTTGCCACCAAGGTTTTCATTATCACTGTCTATGACTAATTAAAATACATTTGACTCTAAAATGTCCTCAATTAAAAATTAAAATACAGACTCTTAAATGTCATCCTAAAATCTCTTCAAATAAAATACATTTGACTCTAAAATCTCATCATAAAATGTCCTCAAGCCATTCTATTATCCATGACGCATGCACTCACGTCTTAGAATGGAGCAGATATTATATTATAGGCTTAAAAACTATTCTAGTCCCTATTAATTTGGTTTCTACATTTTGGTAGTAGTCAAATTGGTCCTTATTATTTTTAATTTGAAGTCAAATTAATCTTTATTGTTAACTCACTGACAGAAAATACTTATATGGCAAACGGTATGTATTATTGGCGCATTTATAGTTTACATGGCTTATATTCATATAATAATATTAAAAATTAACAACTCATCATTTTAATAAATAAAAATGCAGGTCATGAACAAACACCAAAGATGAAAGAAAATAAAATAAAAGCAGCCAAAGACTGAAACAGAAAATTTAATTCTCTTTTATTTTCTTTCATTTTCTTGCATTCTAAACACACACAAATTCTATTGGAATGTGAAAACTGAAAGTATGAAATAAATGACCAGTGGATAGAGTCGTAGTTTCAGTTTGGTGGGTGGAAAACAAAGCTTGGGAATTTTAGTTGATGGTGCAGCCATGGTGGAGGTTTTGAATTTTGGAATTTGGGGGATTTCAATTAAAGAAGAAGAATTGGAAAATGGACTAAATGGGGTTGATTTGTACTGGCATGTATTATGTGGGGTCGTGGCTTGTGTGCTTTGAGTTTTCATTGGGAGATTGAGTATCTGTTTGGATTACACGCTTGCGTTGCGCGTCCACGTTTTCAGCTTTTTTTTTTAAACCGTAGTTGTTGACTTTTCTCTTGTGAACAGTGCACCCATGCACTGTCCACGGGACTCACAAACTTCATTTTTCAGTAACTTTTTCATTAAAAATGAGTTTTATGGTACTATTCACACATTTAAAAATTATTTTGCTACAATGTTTTCAGTTTTCAAGTTTCAGTAATAAGTTCTATTCAAATGGACCTTGAGGGAGATACTGTAAGAAAAAACAGAGATGGTAGTTGATGTATTTCTTTTTTGGTAAAGGACTAACATTCATTTTTAAAGAAGTAAATAGAAATCCTATCATGGTCTTCTGTTGCTTGTTTTGCATTGAGTCCATTGACAAAGCGAGTATTATGATTACATGGTGCAACAAAAGGCCAAATGAGCTAAAACCTTAATCAACGCTCTCAGTAGCTAGCAGAGGGTTCGAGACAGTGGTGAGGACCACTGAGAAGAAATTGGAACCTTTGGGTTTTCAATTTTCACAAATCCAAAAACACAGACGGTCTTTCATAGATCTTCAATGTTTGTGTACGTTTGGATTGCAAGAAAATGAAAGAATATAAAAAAGAATTAAATTTTCTATTTCGGTCTTTGGTAGATTTTCATTTTCTTTCATTTTTGGTGTTTGTTTATGACTTGACATTTTTATTAATTAAAATGATGTGTTGTCAATTTTTAATATTATTATATAAGCCATGTAAGTTTTAAATGAGTCAGTAATGTATATTGTTTGCCATATAAGCATTTTACGTTAGTGAGTTAATTGTAGGGACTAATTTGACTCCAAATTAAAAATAATAAGGACCAAATTGACTGCTAACAAAATGTGAAGATCAAATTTATTATGACTCCAAAATATAGGGATCAAAATAGTGTTTTTGCCTATATTATATCTATCCAAACTTAGATAAATATAAGTTTAAATCATATTATATCTATACAGTTTTATAAGGTATCATAAGAGCAGTGTAATAACTTTAATGACTTACATTTTTTAATGACAATTAAATTTAACGTGTAAATTATTGTCAACACAATCAAATAATTGCATATATTTAATTTAAAAACTCAACATACAATAGTTATGCTGCATTTATTTTGATGGAAAATAATTTTCCTATTTTTGATTGTTTGGTTTAGCTGAAAATAGTAGTCAATTGAATAATATTTTCATATTAACCACAAAATTAAATAACCCTCTCTCAGGCGTAAAACAAGCCTTACAACCTAACCTCTCTCTCAATATAATATTTTTCAATGACAATTAAATTTAACATGTAACCTATTGGTCCATAAAATCAAATAGTTGAATTTAATTTATTATGTTATGACTATTTTGATGGAAAATATTTTCCTTATTTCTGGGTATTTGGTTCAGTTGAAAATAGTAGTCAACTTGAAAATATTTGAAGTTAGCCATAAAACCCACTCTCCAGCATAAAATAATAGACAACTCAAAAACCAACCTCTCTCTCACCCCTCCTCCTCCACCCACCTCCCTCACCACTGCAATCCACCCTTGGCAACCTTTGACCAAGCCACAACCTGCACCACCACTTCGGCGACCACCACACAAGTGACAAGACAAGACCCATTGCGACCCAACCTCTCTCTCTCACTTAGCTATCAATCTTTCTCACAATCCACCCACTCCCGTAATGCGACACACCACCATCACACAACCTCTCCCATTGCACACCACTAGTGGTTTTGACATGATTTTTGTTATTATGTGTAACTTCGTATTGTCTATAATACATTTTGGTTATGGCGATAGTGTTTTAGGCTATATTTTCTGTTAGAGATATATTAGCCCATTTGCATAAGCCCAAGCCTAATTCTACTTTGTGTGCAAGTCAAGTCTCCCACTTGTATTAAAAGTCTATTAGTCTACTATATATACACATGTTATGGTTTATTGTAACACAAAATTTGTATTACACTTTAATATATTATTGATGTAGCCCTTTAGGGTTTTCTCCGTAAATGTAGGCCGTTAAGCTGAACCGTGTAAATCTTGTATGTTATTGTGTTCTAAACTTTATGCTTTCACTTCCGCATTCATATTAGCATATTCAACATGGTGTATCAATGCTAATATTTAACATAGTATCAGAGTTAAGTTTTTGTGGCCATGGTTTTCAGTCTTTACGATGTATTAAGTGCAATCTTTGTCTTTTTCGGTGGTTCTTTGCTGTGTTTACCTTCTTTGGTTTTCCACTACTGCCGTCAAAACTCTCCGGTATAGTCATGTCATCGTTAAAAGTCGCATCAACACTGCAAAACCATTACTTTCTTCAAACCACCATCACAGAGTCAAACTTCATTTAAAGGATCTTCTCAACCTTATCAAATCTCAAGGTTTCATCAAGCTTCCATCTTGAGTTTGAGAGGGAGTGTTAGAGATATATTAGCCCATTTGCATAAGCTTAAACCTAATTCTATTTTGTATGTAAGCCAAGTCTTCTACTTGTATTAGAAGTCTATTAGTTTAAGGTTTAGTCTGCTATATATACACATGTTATGGTTCATTGTAACACATAATTTGTACTACATTTTAATATATTATTGATATAGTTCTTTAGGGTTTCTTTGTGGATGTAAGCCGTTAGGTTGAATCATGTAACCCTCGTGTGTTACTATGTTTTATACTTATGTTTTCGCTTCTGCATCTATAATAGCATATTTAACATGGTGTATCAATGCTAATATTTAACCTTTTCAAAGTATTTTCCCCCACCAACTAAACACCGAAATGAATTGTTTTCTCAAAAATATTTTCAGCTAAAAATATTTTACAATAAACAACATGTAGCCTCCTACACCACACTACAGTTGGCTCTACAGATTACACCTACGCATTTATAGGGCTAACTCCTGTACAATCCTATAAGAGGGTAATGAATTGTAAAATTAAACAATTTCACCATTCCTTGCATCTAAAATGTGATCCTCTAGTATATTCTGAAACTGAAAGTGGTACAATAGAGGTATGGCATTTATGTTTGTATATAGTGATGTTCTTGACAATTAAATGATAGCTGGTGCCTAGTGGTCTATTATTTGTGTTTGTTTGGAGGAAATACTAGAACAAGGAAGACGACAATAAACTTAATCTAGCCAGGATAAAATACGAGAACTACAAAAAATATTCCACAACTTTTCCTTTGTTAACTTTTGTTACTAGCTTTGGACTTTCAATTTTGAAAGGGGAAAAAGAGAAACATAAATAAATACTGCAAATCATTCCAACAAATTAATAACTTACTCAAGACAAAAGTACTGGTGCAAATTTTACTAAAAATGATTTCATCAATTGTTCTAAATCATTAAGGGTCTGTTCGTTTGGGGTGAAAATAGGAATGATGGAAAATAGAGAGGGGAAATAGGGTAGAAAATACATTTATCCACTATTCGATTGGGGAAGGAAAATAGGAAGGAGAGAAAATTCGAAAGAAAGTTTTCCCTACGAGCCACATTTTTTCTCTCCCAAATTGGGAGGAAAATCTGGGGAGAAAAGTATTATAATATCACTTTTACAAAACTGTCCTCTTCTCACCTATCCTTAACACTTTCCTCTTCTTATCTCCTTCACCAATGGGTCCAGGTTCTCTTCTCTCTCTTTTTTTTTTTTTTTTTTTGATCTATTTTTTTTTTCAATGTTCTCTCCTCTCTCTATTTTTTTTTTCTTCTTTTTTTTTTTTTAACATGACCTGAACTATTTTTTTTCAACGTTCTCCTCTCTCCTTTTTTTTTTTTTTTTCCAACATGACCTGATTTTGTAACCACATTTTTACTGGTTACAAAATCCTTTGTCTAATTAAATTTATATGTACACTATTATAATTTTTATATTATAATAATAAAAATTTATATATATATATATATGATATGATAAATTTTATATTATGTAATGAGTACAAATAAATCTATTTTTTATATATTATGTAATAAGGGTATAATAGTCAATTTATATAAATTACATTTTCCATCCTTCCGCTTTCTCTCCAACCAAATAAAAAAGTTTTTCACTCTTCTACTTTTCCACCCCTCCAACCCAACACACAAGAGGAAAAACTAAATATTTTCCATCCTCCCACAATTTTCTATCCTCTCACTTTTTCACTCCTCTAACCGAACGGACCCTAAAAGACCTTCTATGACTTCAAACAAAAAGAATTCCATTTTTCCATCAAATTTTCTCAAATATTATGTCGAGTGCCAGAAACAATGGCTACGTTGGCAAACAGGTAGATTCCATTGCCAATTTCTACTCTTCCTTTTCATTTCTTCTCAGTGAAGAAAAGTATTACAATATATAAACAATAACAATGATACAGTAAAGTTTTCAAATCTGGTTAAAGGAATATAAAGATATAAAGTTCCCAAATCTGGTTAAAGGAATATAAAGATATACTTGACGTGATTTATAAAATCATTGACATGTATTATTGATTTATATAGTCATTTAATCAAGTCACATAACTACTAAGTAATTCACATGATTAAAAGGATTTCGAGTCATCAGATAATGGATTGTAAGAATGTTTTTGAAATAAATTATGTTTATAACAAGGACAGAATTTTCCTGACTTACTACATAGTGACACAAATTAACATAAGGTTCACATGTAATTATTAACAAGTCTAAGGACAATTTTTTTTTTTTTACAAATGTTAAGGTGACAAGTTATAATTGATACAATATGATTACTTAAATGGGTCTTGATTTTGTCATGTAAACTTAAGGCCAGATTTATCTCCATTAAGGCAGATTCTAAGAACCGCCATGAAACTCTTGCTAACCCAAGCTCGACTCCCCCTTAGACGATTAGGACCATTTGTATTGATATGCAAAATCTTTTGTTCAATTCTCCTAATGTATATGTCTACCAGGCTGCCCACTAGTTAGCAAAATGGTTGTTGAGGTGTAATGCTCTTGGTTCCTTTGCTTTAGGCATCCACCCCCAATTTTTAGTCTTATAATTAGGGGCAATGCCGGTATTTCCTGTAGTTGTTCTTTCTCTCAATAAAGTCTTTTATTCATCCAAAAAACAAAAGTGGTGTCAAAAGGTTCCATGCAACATTAGGGATTTAGGTAACGATGTTCTAGTAATATTATTTGTATTTTTTGAAAATATATATGGGTAAAAAAGTGTATAAAAACACATGTAATGTTGTTTAAAAATTGAATATTGTTACTTAAAATGCTATACCAAACAACCCCTGAATGTTGCACTAATGTTTATTCATAATTTGCAACCTCAACAAATCATGAAAATTGTAAAATTTATTGGCTGAGTTGGGTTCACTGAATTGTAGTAAAAGTTTAATGGTCTGTTTGGAAGTTTAGAGAGAGAGTAGAGTAGAGGGGAGTAGAGGGGAGGAGAGTAGTGGGAAGGAGAGTAGAGGGGAATGGTTATCCTCCACCTTGTTTGGATGTTTTTAAAATTAAGTAAAGGAGAGGGGAGTAATTAGTCTTTTTATTTGTAATTTTGTTAATATAATAAGGACAAATTTGGTAATTCATTTGGTCAAATATTTTTATCCTCCTCTCTCCCTCCAAATCTCTCCAATTTGGGGGAGTTAAAAATGAGAGGTTAGAGGGAGTTGAAACGCCTCCAAACTCCTCCCCCTCCTTCCTTAAAAAACTCCCAAACAAGGTAATTGAACTACTCTCCCTCTCTCTACTCTACTCCCCTTCCTTTTTTTAACTCCCAAACAAGCCATAAAGGTCATAGTTGTGACATCAAATTGCAATAATTTTTTAAAGATAAAAACAACAGTTCATTTTTTCTTATCAGATTGTTTTAACAGAAAATGCAACCTTTTTTTCTTTCACTTTTTTTTTTTTTGATAATCAATTAACAATTAATTCACATTGAAATTAGACGATTCTTTCTGTACGGGTTCTGCTTAAACTTAAAGATAAATTAGTCCCATTTTTTTTAAAAAAAATGGATTGAATTAAAACATTGAATTTTTTTTTTTTTAATATAAAGCTTCTTCTTAAACTTGAAGATAAATTAGCCCAATTTTTTATTTTAAAATTGATATATAATTTTTCTTTCTTGGTAAACTTAGGTAGTATGTGATGAAAAGTCTATTTATCACAACTGCTAATTTCCTCCTCACATGACAAAATACATTTTATAGAACTTTCAATAAACTAGTTTAATTGAGACTCAATGCAGAAACTTTTTATTCATATCAACTTCTTTAATAGAGAATATATTATATATATATATATATATGAGAAATAATATATCTATAACATTTTCACAATATTTTTACAACAAATTTTAAGTGACAGGTTGTTATTGGTTGTTATTGCTGGAGCAAAAAAGTAATCTTAGTGTTAGGTTCAAATTTGAACCAATAACAACTAACCACCTATAATTTGTTGTAAAAATATTATAAATGTAGTATCTATATATATATATATATATACATATATTTTTTTTTCCATTCTTCTCTTCCTAAAGCATGTATTTTTTTCCTCTATTCTTTCTTTCTCTTATCTACGTATCTATATATCTCGTTGCACTAAACTTTTGGACATCTATCTCTCTTTTTTTTCTTCACGTGCAACCCACGTGTTTCGCAAACTGGTATAATATCTAAACCGGTGGAGTTCTCTCTGTGAGTTACTTCGCCTCAAGTGCTGATCTAATTTCCCGGAAAAGCTAAAAAGAAACGCTGAGCGACTTGAGTCTCAGCTCTGGAATTATCATTCATAATCATCATCATCATCAACAACAACAACAACAACGATGAAAACGAAATCTCCTTCAGTGATTAACCTTTCATTTATTATTCTTATTCTTCTTCTATTGGGTCTAACAACTCACTCCACCGCCGAAGTCATAACCCTAACCGTTGACACCTTCTCCGACAAGGTAACTACCCCAAATTTAACCCTAATTTTATCTTCTTCTTTCTTACACTCAATATAACTGATCCAATAACATATTTATAAAATCCCAATTATATTAACCTATCTGTTGAAAATCACACACACGCGCGCAGAAAGATTTCGGTTTGGTTCTTTTGGTAATTTTATATCTAGTAGCAATGAAAGAATTGATTTATGGTTAGGACTTAGGACCAATATTCATTGTTTGTTTTTCTATGTGTGTTTTGTTGGTTTAGGTGAAGGAGAAGGACACGGCGTGGTTTGTGAAATTCTGTGTTCCGTGGTGTAAGCATTGGTAATTAACTATAGAAATCAAGCTATGGTTTTATTTTCATTGTTTTGAATAAGCTAGACTTTGTTAGTTATGGAATTTGTATGTTCTTACATGCACACATATATATATGTACACACATTGTTGTTTGCGTTGCGAGTAATGATAATTATAACGGGTTTTTCAGTAAGAACTTGGGGACGTTGTGGGATGACCTTGGGAAGGCAGTGGAAGGAGAGGATGAGATAGAGATTGGAGAGGTTGATTGTGGCTTGAGTAAAGCGGTGTGTTCCAAAGTTGATATTCATTCATATCCCACATTTAAGCTCTTTTATGAAGGAGAAGAAGTTACTAGATATCAAGGTAATGTTCATGTTTTGTATGTCTTTTCTATTTGGACGGCTTAGTGTTTTTAAGTTTGTTTTAGCTCTATCATAATTCATAATGTTTATAATTGCCTCTTTGATCTTAAGTCTCAACAATTTACTCTTTGGCCTTGAATGACCATATAGAAAGCCTTCAAGCTTTCATACTTTTGGATTTTTGTCAATATTCATGGATTGTGCCATTCAAATGCCTTTGAAATTGCTGAGGAGCAAAGCATTTAAAACATCAAGTGAGGCATTTAAGTGTGGTTCCTAATGTATTTAAGCTTTAAGCTTCAATATATATATAAGCTTCAAAATAGCTCATAGAAAACAGTCAAGAAATGAAATGCCAGGAGTGCTAAATGGGCAGAAATTTTTTAAGGACAGCACACAGTTATGGTAATGCAAATTTTATATATTTTATATTTGGCCGGTGACATAGTCTTACATTTCAAATAGCAACTTGGTGGGAGAATAGGCAACTGCTTGCTTCCCGATGACTAGGCAAGTCAAGCAATGTTCTCTCTAATGACGTGCACACACACACACACACACACACACACTAGCACTTGGTTATGTAACCTATGAAGATGGGTTATATAAAAATAAATCTAAGGGAATCCTTTTGTTAGCACTCCAGTACTTGGTCATGTGACCTATGAAGATGTGCGACATAAAAGTGGTAAAGTGATTTCAATTACGCAAGGCTTGTGCATTTACTAAGGCTGGTGCATTTACTTGGGTTACCTTTTGATAATGAGATTTTTTGAGCTTTTAATGGCTTCTATAAGGAAGCATCAAAAGTGCTTATATTTGGCTTAAAATTCAATCTGAGAGTTATGCCGAAGAAATTTATTGATATGTTCACAGTTTAGCAGGGTTCTTTCTAAAGGCATAGACACATAGCCTTCTGGAAGGCAGTGCCACATTGCATTATTTGGTGCCTTTGGCTAGAACGGAATGCTGGAAGTTTTGAGGAATGTGAAAGGACTATTCTTGATCTTAATGCCTTTTCTTTTGTATTTTATTAGATTGGAGTGTCGCGTTTAATTCTCCTTCTTGTTTTTCTCTTTTAGATATGTTTTGAGAATTTGAATTTGAATTGACTGTTCTTCTCACTGAGTACGTCCTCAGTGTACTTGGTTTGATATATATATATATATATATATTCAATCTGAAAACCTTTGTTTGTTATCCATAATCCTAGGGTACCTCAGAGAATCTTCTATTTGCTTAGTCCTGTGTATCATCCAACAACATAAATTACCATCTAGATAGTTGTGAAGTTGGGGATTGAATACACATGGAGACATTGAACAAGATTAATAGAAAATTTATAATTAACAAGGCCCAATGCGAAGAAAAGATTTTGGACTGCACAATGGGTGGTTTTTCATAGATCTAGCATTCATAGTATTGCATGAGCATGATATTTTTGAGGGACTTGCAGAACAAATGTTTGTCTTGTTTTCATTTACTTATGCCTAAAAAGTTTGAGTGCATGTGCTTATGAATGCGTACATGTCTACTCCTGTTACTATAGTTATTCAAATGTCAATAATGTGCCGTGTTTAGTTCACTTTCTGGTTAGTGTGAATTTTTGTTATATGTTGCATACCAACTTCTAGCTTTATGCGTATGTGCTGCTGCCTGACAAATTGGTGTAACTCTTTTCACTCAGCATTTGGTTTTTCTACTCAAATCTGTAATCAAAGTATTATTAATAATGGCTGGGTTTTTGCTTGAGCATGGGATTGGCATTGTGTTATTTGTTTCGAATCATGTCTCATGTCCAGTTTGGTCTTCCTCTTACTTTAAAGATGCTTTCTTTCATAGTTTTCTTCTTCTTTTTTTCATCAGTAATGTATCAAAAAAGGGGTGCAACCCTAGATACAAGGTGAGTTTACAAGAGAAATACCTATACGGAAAACTAGCCTCTAAAGTCTGAAATTTAAAAGATCATTGAACTCCAATAAATTAGACAAAGAGAAGAAAAAAGTGGAATCCATGTAGTGTAGTCATAGAGAGAGCGTAAGAATTGTTGCTTAAAATTTCTTGCATCATTCAAAATTTTGAGCATTCCTCTCTCCAAATACACCGCCTAACGCACAAGGAAATTTCATTCCAAATATTACTACCGCAAAGTATCCATTACAACATGCCAACAAGTCAACCACCATTCTAGGTATGACCAGCAAAATTCCATACAAACAAAAAACCAATGCCCACAACTCTCAAGCTGTCAAGCATCATGTAGAAAATGATCCATTGTTTCCCTACTCAATTTGCAGATGCAACATCAATCCACTATGATTACATGGCACTATCTCAACTGTTCCACCATCCTAATCTTCCCTAACACCACTGGCCAAGTAAAAAAAAAAAAGCACTCTGGCGAGTGTGCCCTTCCATTTTATAGTTTAGTGACCTAATTCAATCAACCCATCAAGTTAACATATTAAATAGGTTAGAAAAACGATTTGACCAACTTGGCAATTTATTTCTCTGGGTTTTTATGCTGGTCCAGAGAGGAATATGTTTGCATATGCTTTTTAACGTTTCTGGAGGTTGAAGCCTTTTTTAGCGACTCTGGAATGTTTTCATAGTTCTCTATCTTGCTATTCATTTTTTGAATGATGTAGCTCTAGATATGTTTATTAGTTGCTTATGGATGAGATGATGAAACTCCTGACTGCTGATTTGACTTGCAAAGATGAGTGCATATCATTGTATAGCTCCTATTATTAGGGTTTGCTCTAGGGTGAATTCTTTACTGCTTCACACTTACCATAAGGTGTTTATGTACTCATTGCCCACAACAAATGTCACCAATTTATTCATTGATTTTAACTCAAAATAATTTCTCCTTTATTAAAAGCAGATGAAGAGTAACATTTTTTAATAATTTAAAATATAAATAAATAAAAAGAGATGAAGAGTAAGGATGTCACATCACTAGGCAGTATGTTTAACTCGTAAAGGAAGGGTACTTATCTTTAAATGAAGCTTTGAGAAGGCAGTAATCAAAAATTCTGATCCAGAACATGTATATCATTTATCCTGCATCATAGTTAATGCGTATGGTAAGACATGTGCATGTATAGGAAAGGAGAAATAATGCTAGGCTTCATGTTCTATTTTGATTGTTGAAAATTACGCAAGTAGAGGAATTCATTTTGGTAATAGATTTAATATATAACAAAGTAAATCATTATAGTATGTATGTTAGTGGACTTTGGGTTTACTCTGGTAAAATTTATGATATTCTATTATTCTATATCCTGTTGATCAACTATTGAAGCTATTAATATGGGTAAAGAAGCAAAGTTTTGTTGATGCTTGGATGTGATTTAGACCTCCAGTATCTTGAAGTGGCAAAGTAATGGCCCCTAACTTAATGGCATATTGTGACTCTGTGCTTCTATCCCAGATCAGAATAGAATACCGTACTTGTTTGATGTTTCTGACATGTTACGTTACTTAAACATGGTTTAATATAAATTTTCACGTGATAATGGTGGACATCATCATGCATGGACATCATAAGATGTGAGGTTGAGAATAATTTATTCAAAAAAAGAAAAAAAGAAAAAAAGAAAAAAGAGAGAGATGTGGGGGCGAGAGTAATGGTGCTAGTGGTTGCAATTAGAATGGGATGAGAAATATGAAAAATAATAGTGATAACTATATTATAATGAAAATGATGTATGATATCAAAAATGAATAAGAAATGCACTTCTCCAAATCAGCCCCCTACTTTTAATCAATGATTATCGTCCTCCACAATCTTCTCGTTCTTATGAATTATTGATCCAAGATATCCATAGTAATCTCTCGAAAAGAAAATATGATTTTGTTAATGATCACTGCTAGTCATGATGCTATAATGTTTTGAAAGAAAAATCATGATACTTTAAAAAATATTGGGGGCAGTATGGATGGATGGTTGAAGTGGAATTCATGATTATATCATAGAGATGATGGATGTGGCATAATACTTGTGATATGAGGATTGTGATAGCAGGATTTAAATAATGAAATTGTGATGATAATGATAATGATAATGGTCATGGTGACAGTTGTTTTAGCAACTATGCTAAAAACATGATGATATGTCACTTGGATTTAAGTTTTTTTTTTTAATAAGTAAAAATAAGTCATCTGGATTCAATTGATATAGCACTTCTTTTTGCTTGGTAATTAATCATGCACCTGTAGGGGAAAATGGTGCAGGTGCAGTAATTAATCATGCTTATGTAGTAATTGTAGACTGATGATTTGAGTTTGTCAATTTAATGGTATTCATGTAACTGGGTTTTCTGACTCTTTTTGCATACTGTAAAAATTACCAGGACCAAGGGACGTCGAATCACTTAAAAAATTTGTTATAGAAGAAGCTGAACAGGCAGCAGCAAAGGCACAACTTGGCAGTGATAAAGAATTGTGATATTGTGTAAGGTAGACACCTGATTGCTTTATACTAATTTTTCTTGCAGTACCATATAAGAGAGGCTTGTGATCCCTTGTCAAGGTTGGGAGTATGGAAATTAGTCTTGGCAAGCAAAATCTCTGTTTGTTTTAATGTTTTGCTTTGATATCTTTTGCGAATATTACTTGGAGAACATGATTTTCTCTCTTCTATTACAGAAAAAAAAAAAAAAAAAATTCTCTCTCTTTAGAAATCTTTTTTGTATGTGGTTTGATATTTAAAGGCTTTCTTGTGGTGCAGGTGTGGGACTTGCTGCTCGAACAAGGAGGGTCGTCAGCGCTTTATAGCAGAATGGACCACCAGGCTCAGTGAGCATCTTGTGAGTTCTACCAATTATTATTTAAAAGATGGCCCCATTTTTGTTCTTGTGGTCAGGAGTTTGTTTAATCAGGAAGATACAAACTTAGAACTAATCTTGACAGCAGAGAGAATTTGTGTGTATTAATGAACGTCGAATCTCATGGCATTCTATTTATGAGATTTTTTTAAAAATTTTTTATGTTTATGATTTGGAACAAAATGATAAATCAAAGTTGTCATATTGTAAGACTTCCTTATTTGGATATGGAATGTATCTCGAGTACATCTTATAAATTTGTTCTAACCATTTCAGATTCATCTAATGAACCAATCTTTTTAGAGGAAATTACATAATTCCTTCTTGTGGTTTAGACTTAACCTGTATAACTTTTCAAACCCAATGCTATTTACCCTATTTTGGGAATTGAAAATTCTTTATAAATTTACCGGGGGGAAAAAAAAATCACCCCAGCCCATTCCATTTGTTCTTTCTGTAGGAGCAATACCAAGCCACCATCCTCACCATTCACAAGCCTCCACCGATAACGTTGGGGCTGAGATGTTGGATTCCTCCTTTCAATTCCTCGAAGAAAGATGGGCTGGTCCCAAATTTTTTAGCTCACCACAGACGTGGAATGTACAGTCCCGTAGCATTAAATAGAACATTGTCGTCCAAATTGCCCAAGAGGCCCAAGGCTTGAGACCATAGCATAATGGCAGGAATTTTCCAGGTGCCTCGGCAATCCCTAATATAAAAGTAATTAGGGTTCTGAACCGCTTAACTTTTTCTAATTCTTTTGTCCTTCACCGAACATTTTGAAGCGAAAATGGAGAATTTACAATTAAAGAATCTACATTATGTGAGATCTTTTTAGGAAAAGATACAAACCGAACCGAACAAAGGAAAAGAAAAGGCATATTCAAATATTAATCATGAAAGTAACAGCATTTATCAATATGTGACCACAATCAAGAAAAGGCATATTCAAATATCAGTCATTAGCAAGACTCGTTATTTATCAATATGTGACCATAATCCAGCCAGAATGAGCAAAATTAGAATCATCTCCATGAACCTTATAGAAATCTCAACTACTACTACTCCATTCCGAGTGCAAAATTATGCTGAAATGACAACATCTTATAGAACAAAATTTTTTAAAAAAATCATAATAAAAGGAAAATTAACAACCAAGGTTGTGAAACTCGGAGCTAACTACACAGCCTGACCCGGTTAATTGTGAGATGCTTATTTTAAAACCAAAAACTAGCCTATGAAAAAAAAATTTAAAAAAAATGTCACTAAACCATGAGAACTAGGGTTGAACTGTCCTGATTTGAAAATCGTGACTGAATCGGACTACTCAAGTTTGGTTTTATTTATTTATTTTTTTATTTTAAGAATGAAGTTCTATGTTTTTGTAATAAACAATGTGTAACTTGGAGTTTAGTTGCTTCTTTATGCAATTATACTTTGTACTTTTAAGAATTGAGAAATTCAATATCTATTTAAATTTTCTTAGGATTTAATATTTCTTACTTTCTTTATGAAAGTTAGGAAATTTTAATATGAAAAATACGTTTGAAAGATAGATCTCTATATTTATTTGAACTATTTTAGTCAATTTTTCAAATTATACTAATTTAATATATTTATTTATATTTTAAATTATTATTAAATTAATAATGATGTCATCATAGTTCGACCCTGTCCAATCTCAAAAACCTTAAACACTCCATTTTCCGGTTATTTGAACAGTCCTAGTTTCAAAACCATGCTAACAACATTTAGTAAGATCCATTATTTTAGTTGCAAAAAACTCAATGGCACTATCCAGTTATTTCCATGGGAAGAACTTGTATTTGAATCCCCAAAAGGGAAAAGATAAATATCCATTATTTTATCAATATGTGGTCGTAGTCCAACAGGAGCAATTTAAAATCATCTCCATATTATAAACAATCTCAACTACTTCATTCCATTCTAGATGCAAATTTATGTGAAAGTGACCAATTCTTGCAACACAAACATCAAAATATGAGAGAGAGAGAGAGAGAGAGAGAGAGAGAGAGAGAGCACTAACAAGTATTTTGTCTAGGTAAAGCAATAATCCAAAGCATTGGACGCAACACAATATGGACATGTGGCAAATTTTGAACGCATCTACATCATCTCGTGTCCAAGTCAAATTTTTTTCGTCTATGTTTTTCCAAGTTCCAAACCAAGAGTAAAGACACACATTATCTTATTTTATGAGTGAAATAATTGTTTGATTTTTATGATTTTAAAAATTAAATAAATTAATAAAAACCTATCGGCAAGAGATATAGTGTAGGTTTTGAAAAGTTAAGGTGATAATTGAAATATAACTAAACCACATGGAGGTACTATGCAATTATTCCTACTTTTTATTACAATCAATCAATCATATTTTAATCTCTTGACCAAAATCTGAATTTTTTTTTTTAATACCATCCATCGGAAATGTAAGAGCACGAAATCTTGGGTACCTAAGCCCACTTAGAATAGTGAGATTGATGTTCCTAATCCCAGTCCAAATCAATAGATATTTGTAAAGAGAGTGGGATGAACAAGTTGGGCTTTGCCCGAGGACAAAGATAGAGAAACAAGAGGCAAAAGTCTGAGATTTAAATGTGAAGATAGATCTTTACAAGCTCACCCGAGGACAATGTTCTTGGGTATGCACTGTTCACTCTCTTTCTCTCAGTTATTATTTTGGCTTTGATCTCTTTTTTCTTGATTCTTTCTAGATCCCCCTTATCTGAGAGTCCCTTTCCTTTATATACTCCATGGCCTCTTGCATCCTAACCCTCCATCTTCAATCATTCTAAATCTTCTTAGGACACTTGTCCCATTAGACTTCTGGTGAAGGTGGTGGAAGGAACTACTGAGCTATGGATTTACTGTTTAGGTCACTTCCTCGTTAATGTAGCTGATAAAGCTATTGCTAGCCATTTAATGCGGAGGAGTAGGCGAGACCTTACAAGAAACCTCCCACAAATATCTTGTTTATCTCCTAAGGCGCCCACCTTCACCTCTTATATCCCCCAAGGACAGGGGCGTAGCCAGGAATAATTACTTGGGGGGGCCGGGTTGTAGTAGAGATATACTAAAATATAATTCAACCAATTTTCATGTGATTAAAACCACAAAAATTAAAAACTATGACGATAATTTTTCAGTCCTTTGTATGAATACTCTATGTTTCTAGGTTGATATGGACTTGTTATGAGATAAGTAGGCCGAATTTCATCTTGTTCATTGATAAGGAATTCATATATTTATTTACGTGATCCTGGATCATGGTTACCCCACCCGAACTCACTCAAAAGGCAAACAACACAAAAGCCAAAAAGGCTGAGTCATAGAGTCAGTGGGTCAAGAATAAAGAATCCAATAACAATAAACACAAAAAGATAAAGTCAAATAAATATAAATTGCTTTACTGGCAAAAGATATCACATACACATACTTGATATTTCTATTATTCTATTTTTTATTTAGTTCAATTCTAGAGAAAAAGATAGAGAACTGAGATGAGAATGACTGAATGAGATGCCTTGAGAAATTGAGGTGAGGGTTTTAGGATTTGAGGTTGAGCGATGAAGGCTAGGTGAGGTCAGCGGCTAGTGGAGCTATAGTGTCACGGTGAGCCGAAAAGGTGTGACTGCATGACGTGAGGACTGGGAATTCAGGCAGCATGAATTGAGGCTGTCAAGCAGAGCGCAAAGGCGTGATTGCATGAAGACTAGGAACTTAGGCAGAAGTGTGAGGTGATTTTTGTTTGATTAGGATTACGGATTTCAGATTTGGAGTTGGGCTGGCTGAAAGTGCCTTTAGCTTAGAGGAGAAGAATTTTGTACGATTAAGGATTTTGGGCTAGCCGGTTGGGCTGAATGTGGAAATTTTTTTTTTTTTTTTTTTTTTTTTTTTTTTTGTGTTATTTGAAGTTGTATTGGATTGATTGTTGAAAATAATTTGGGGGGGCTGAATTTAATTCTTGGAGGGGCCTATGTCTTTTTTTTATATACTCAAAGGAAAATTTAAAAATTTTGGGGGGGCCAAGGAGCTAAGTAGCTCCGCCCCTGCCCAAGGACGCTCTGCTACTTCCCACTCTGTCCTCGGACCACCTCACTCCTCGGGCCATGGATGCTCCTTCATGAGGAACAACTGAAAGTTACAGCGGTGCTTCCAATCTTCTATCCTCGGGCCCCCACCAGGAACCAGTAAAAGGGTTATTACAAAAATGTTGGATTAATCCAACAATGGTTGGTTGGCATCCTAGTAGCTTGCTCAGCTAAAGTAGCAACTTTACATAGAAAGATCCTTGGTACAAAAAAGGATTAAAAGACCATCCCGTTTTGTGATAGGGAATGTAAATTTATGAGCATAATTTTTTCCTTCCAATTGGGAGAGTTTTTCCCATTTGATACTTGAACTAGTCTCTTACAATCACTTAGTACAAGGATCTGTCTATAGCCAAAAGTTGTAGCATATATGGACGGCTCCACTATTGCTTCCTGAACATCACCAAGAACAGAATCGGCAGCACAACTTGCTCCACCAAAAAAGATGAGGTCTCCTTCCAAATTGATGGCTTCATAGGCATATCCACATCTTAGGATTTTTCCTTCTTGCCCCAGCAACTTTGATGATCAGCTGCCTGCTATCTCCATTACCGCAATTTAGAGGTTGATGGTCCATAATTCGATCAAGATTTCGTTTTTTGGAAAAGGCTTCCTGGTACCTACAAGTTAAACATTGAGCTATTAGAATAACTTCCATTGGGTAACGGGTTTGGGTGTATTCCTTCATGAACCACTTTATCCCTGTGATTCCAAATAGTCCATAAGAAGGTGAATTAGGATTGAATGTAGAACATCATCCCCTAATCCAGCAGTCTATGTCTTTGAAGGACAGTCCCAATCCAATGTTGGATAGATACATTGTTTAATTCAGAGGTATGTACAGCCAAAGAGGATCCATGCCACACAACTCTAGCAAAAGGACAGTAGAGAAATAGATGAGATATGGATTCATCCTCTATCTTACAGAAAGGGCAAGTACTTGGTGTTGGTATCCCTATGTTCTTTAAAGTTGGTTTCACAGGGATGCTGCCATGGAGAGCCTTCCACACAAAAGTAATAATTTTCACAGGGAGTTTCACCTTCCAAATCAAAGTCCAAACTTCTTATGGGAAATCATGGTTTCTGTTTTGAACAGAACAGGAAGATGTAGCCTCTTTAAGAAGCATGTTGTAAGCTTTCTTAACTTAATAGTCACTACAGTGGGAGTGTTTCCATAATAAACTATCAAAACCTTCCTGTCTTGGAAATGGGATATCCCTATATTCAAAGTACATGAATTATTATCAATTAAATAAGCCATTCTATCCAAGTGTAACTTGTGATTGTCTAGGTTTTGGGGTTGGCAAGAATACCAAGCTAGATGAGTGAGGTAATCTCTTTACCATTCCTTAATAACCATCTTCCTTCTTGGAGTTTATTGTTTTTCCTATCAATGATATTTCTCCAAAACCAGTAGTGATGAGGTTTAGGGGAACACTTGTGTATAGAATTTGTTGGGAAATATTTTGCTTTAAAGGTTTTAGCTAGAAGGGATTAAGGTCTATGGCTAATTCTCCAATACTATTTAGCCATCATTGCTTGGTTTATGAGACTAAATTTTTTAGGCCCAAGACCTCCCTCTCTTTGTGGGTCTGCAAATGGTATCCCAATTTATGATGTGCAACTTCCTCACTCCTAAATCATGACCCCACCAGAAAGCTTTAGTTATGGCATCCATTTTGTTACAAATGGTTTTAGGAACTCTCATACAGGAAAAAGTGTATAGAGACATTGCTTGGAGAATTGATGAGATGAGGGTGGTTCTACCAACTTGAGATAGAAGTTTTGCATTCCATCCCTGAAGTTTGGATTGAAGCCTATTCACTAGGATTTGAAAATTAGCCACTCTTTTTCCCCTAACCTTGAAGTTTAAGCTAAGATATTTGCTTGGTGTTTGGACTAAGTTAACTTGAATGGTTTGAGCTAAATTATCTTGGTCTTCTCTGGGCATATTAGTGGAACAGTAAAGATCAAACTTTGAAAAGTTAATACTTTGTCCTGGAATGGAACAGTACCAAGACACAATTTTTTGTCTATTGGATAGAGAATGCCTATCATTTTGAAAGAAAAGGAGGGAATCATCAGCAAACAAAAGCTAATTGAAGGAGCATCCATTTCTTCCAAGTTGAAGCCCCTTAATTTCCTTAAGACTCTCAACTTTCAAAAGGGAGAGGGACATAATTTTGCACACATGAGGAAAAGATAAGGAGATAACGAGTCCCCATGTCTAAGTCCTCTAGAGGGAATGAAGGATTTAGAGGTGATACCGTTTATGAGTAAAGTATAGTTAATAGTAGTAACACATTCCATAATCCAATTCACCCATTTTGAACTAAATTTCATGGACATAAGAGTAGCTTTTGGGAAATTCCATTCAACCATATCATAAGTTTTGCTCATGTCTATTTTTAAGACACCAAAACATTTTTTCCTGCCCTTTTTTTTAACAAAGGGAATCAAAAATCTCATTCCTATAAGGATATTATTTGTAATGTTTCTCCCATGAATGAATGCATTTTGGAATGGAGTAATGAGATTATCCATAAACGGTTTTAGTCTATTGACAAGTATTTTGGATATGACTTTATAAACAACATTGCATAGATTAATAGGACGAAAATTGGTAACATTATCTGGGAAAGAAACTTTAGGTATAAGAGTGATATATGTATGGTTAAGGGTTTTGAGTAGAGAACCTGAGTGAAAGAAGGCATGCACAGGATTAATCCAATATTTTTTAGTGTAAAAAGTTGACAAGTCAGAAGATTCGTGATTCCTTATCTTTAATTAGGGAATGTAAATTTTAGAGAACATAAATTTTGTATCACTTCCAAACCTGAATCTTATCAGTTTTCCATTGTGTTTCTCACTCCCACTTGTGCTACATTTTTCTAGATTAATTGCTTTTTTTCATGTCATAATCAAGGAATAGGGAGAGAGGGTTTACCTTACGATGATGATGATGAATGAAGGACATTAGCATTAAGTTTGGAAGGGTGGAATGGAAAGGAAGCAATTTGATTTCTAGAGAATATTTTTTGCATTCCCTTGTTTGGTTTTTTAATGAGAGTAGATGGAATGGATGGTAAATGAGCATTAATTCTATTTCATTCTTTTCCCCAATTTTTTTTTTAATTTTTTTATTTTTATTTGAGAAGACCTTTTTCCCAAAATTAGGCAAAACATAAGAGAAAGAAAACTATTTTATGAATTTTGAACCAAATTTCCAACCACACATTATATTATTTACAAAATATCTCACCTTATATAATAATTGAATGTAAGATGCATTATGTTTCCTTGAAAAAAAATATATTACAAAATTTAAAACACTTTCAAATAACAAATATAAATACCTTAATTTAGAAAATCTAATCTATTATATTAACTATAATTTGTTAAAAAATAATCATAACATTTGGAGATAAGTTTGGGAATGGCACTTCTAAGTTTCATCTATTATTTTCATTTTTTACTTAACAAAAAAAAAATCATCAAATTGTTGTGTGCATCGCGTAAATCTGTAACTAGTATATATGAAAGGAGAGTGTTACATACATATGTTGGAAAAAAAATACTCTTTGTTGCAAAATATGGGGAGAAAAAAAGAAAGGTAAAGAGTTAGAAATTGAGTCTGAGAAACAAGAAGTGATAACAGGTAAAAGACCAATCTTATATTTTTCCCCTTTAGATCTTAAATTCCATAAAATATTAGTTAGTCCACATGTTATCATTAAAATCTTGCCAAAGAGAATAAGAACAATATATACAATTAAGCCACATTCCAACCAACATCTTCAAAATATAAATAAAATCCTAATAGGAATAGCATTGAAATCATTAAAACAAAGATCACTATAGTTAATTAATAAGAGCCTGTTTTGTAAAGAATTCTAAACAACAGTTTTCAGTATTTAAACACTGAAAACAGTGGGTGTGGGCACAAGCGCTCGCGACCGTGGTTGGGTGAGTATGCCTTGGCCTAGGGTGGACCATGCCGGAGGGTGTAAATAGAGTCGCCACCTAATTTAGGTCTAAAAACCATAAATATAGCACCTTTTGTAGAAGGACTTATCCGTACTAGAGCACGTGTCTAGAGTTTAGATATGAGGACGGGAAGATGTTAGACACCCAACCCCACCCAACCTGTGAGTTGGCCTTCATTCTCTGTGTTCCAATTCTTAATCTCGTTAAAGGCATATTTAACGTGTTATTCTAACTTTCACACACTTTAACATGCATCTAAAAGCAAACAAACATGGCATAATCATCCCCAAGCCTAACATTCATCTATCATGGCATTAAGCATATATTACCAGGGGTATAAACATCACAAGGCAGATCTGGATAAACACATTGTTAAGGTCCAAAATGTCACAGTATTGTACCAAGGTCCAAAAATAAGCAAAGTTAAAATTCAAGAACCATTTGGGCTTTCAAGGGAGAAGTAAGGCCCAAACCCGCCAACTAAGGACTACCTAAAATGAGTAGGAAAGGGCCCAAACCTATGAACAAGTAAACTTTGGGCCTCATGAAATGAAGAAAAAAAGGGGAAGCCTAGTCTGGCCCTTAAGAGGGAAAATTGTTGGGGAACTCAGGAAGAAAGTTGAACCAAACACTTGGGAATTCCTAAAAGCCTGGGATCCTTGGGATATGCAGTAGGAGGCCAGCTGGGATTGAGACAGCTCAAGGGAGCATGCCTATGAACACAAAGAACAAGAATGGATGTGTTTCATCAACCGCCTAATGATGCAGGAAAATGCAGATGACTTGGGAACCAAGACTTCATGAAAAGGAGTTTGGTACCTCAAGGAGCACAGGGAGATGTACCATGAAGTAAGGTGGCTGGGGATCTTTTAGCCTGATGAGAAAGGAATCTACCCTTTTGGAGAAAAAGACAAAAGTGAAGTAGCCAAAAAATGGGTCTAAAAGGTAGTGTCTAGAAGTTTTGAGAAAAGATGCATTGATGGTCAACCCTTAGGACCTCCCCAAAAGAGGAAGTTCAACTAGGGACTTTTAGGGGAGGGGGGTCCTCAAAAAGGCAAAATAGTGAGAAAATAAGATAGGGACGAGCCACCAATGTTACTGACACAACATCGGTTTTGGTACCTAGGGTACCAAATGAGGGGAATCTGTGGTACACCAAAAACCCTAGAAAGGTGCTATAAAAGGGGGTGGAGCCATCAGCAAAAACCATTCAACAATAGTGAATCAAAGAGAAAAGATCCGTTAAAAAAACTTCTTTAGAATTCAAAAAGAAATAAAAGAGGGAAAACCCTATCCGAGATCCTAAGACAGGCACTAAAGGATACACTTGGATTCAAAGGGATTCAAACCTCACAAGTCTTAGAAGCCTAAACCTTGGTGATTTTTGAACTTATTTGGACCTTGTAACACATCCTAGTGCAAGAAAGATATATTGTATTGAATATTCAAGAAAATAATGAAGTATTATTTATTATTCTGAGATCCCCTAACGTTTCTTATTATTTTTCCTTTACTTCTATCACTCTTTGCTATTCCTTACTATGCAATACATATATACCTTGTATGTATTAATGTGTGTGTATTGTAGGGTTCATGTTTTGTGCACAACTTAGTTCATAATCAGCCCGATTTAGCGACGATGAACCAATCTTAGTCCACCAAATAGCAAGTATAAGGCCCAGGATCTTAGTTTCTATTCGGGCTGAGGTACTGTTCAAAAAAAAAAAAAAACCCACATTTTAAGGCGACTTCGCTAGGGACTGGGTAAAGGAAAGGGAAGAAGCAGTCGCTTCATAAAACATGGCTCCGAGGCCAAGGAACAGTAAGGGTACCTACGTGCAACTTGTGGCGTCTAAGCTTGTGGGAAAGAATGAAGTAGCTTCCAGACAGAGGAATGAGGTACCCCTAGTAGAGCACGAGGTGGTCTCAGAACAAAGATATGAAACATAAGAGCCAGACCCCATAGCTCGAATGACAGAAATGATGAGGGACCTTCAGTAGGAAATTTGCATCCCCAAAGAGGGAAGAACCCAGGAGATCAGAGACAATGCTCATCCCCTAATCAATCAGGACAGGGCCCAACCGGAGGGAGGGGGAGCCAACCCTCAATATCCCACATTGGCAGACGTGAATGCCCTTCTTGAATAGGAAAGGGAGAGGCTCTCGAGGGTCCCCAAGCAGTTCTCTCAGGATCCCCCATTCCTACCAAAGCTCCTCGGCAAACCCTACCCCAAAGGATATGAACCCCTAAAATTCCAACCTTTTGATGGGAGGAATGGAAGTGCTGTGGAACACGTGAGCATATTTATTCACACCATGGGCCCTTATGCAGAGGACAAAGAGTTATGTTTAAGAGAATTCGATAAGTCTCTATTGGACAGAGCATACACGTGGTATGCTACCTTGAGGCTTGGGTCCATCAAGACCTGGGACGAGATGATGGAGAGATTTTATGCGAAGAATTACCCAGGTGAAGATAAAGTCACTTTCCAGAGCCTTTAAATGGTGAAGTAAAAGCCTAGGAAAGATCTTGTCTAGTTTATCAAAAGATTTGAAGATGTTTCCCTGGACTGTTATGGAGACCATGAAGAAAAAGGGCTCGTGGAAACCTATATATCCAACATGCTTTTTTATTACAAGCTTGATATCGAAAATTTATGCATAACTCAGTTCGCTGACTTACTACAAAGAACCAGGAGGACAACATTAACTATGAAAACAAAAAAGGTACCAGTATCCCAGGCCATGACAGCTTCAGTGGGAGAAAAAAGAAAGAGGCCTGAAGGAAAGATGGCAGAGGAACCACCTGTGATCCCATGTATTGCAGAAGAATTGAATCATGTCCTACTTAAATGGATTGGAGAAGGAATTGTCAAGCCATTTGCTGTGTCCCCACCTACCAAAGAAGAAAGAAAGAATCATTTGATTTGTAGGATTCACAATTATGTCAAGCACTCCACCAAGGATTGTTGGACTCTCAAGAGGATTTTTTATAAGAAGCTCAAGGAGGGGATCCCGAAGCTTACCCAAAGGGAACCAGAGGTGCAGAGGAACCCTTTACCCAATCACAAAGGAAAAGGGGTGGTAAATGTGGTGATCCATGGGAACCCAGCTGAGGCAGAGGCAGAGGTAGAAAGGTCAGAAGGATCCTTCCATCCAACCACAGGCAGGCCTTTAGAAGAGCCCCAAGTTCAGGTCACTATTTAACCAACTGGGGTTTGGGCTCGAAGCAAGGAGGGTTGCCACAAAATCCCTCATGAGTATAGCAGCAAATTCAAGAGTGGAGTGTTTTACAGTAGAATCCCATGCCAGTCGGGCTTACTTAGAGACAACCAATGCAATAACTTTCACGGACGAAGATATGGAAGTTGAGTACCCGAATCATCGCAGATCCCTTTACTTGATGGCTACCATAAATGGTGTTCAAATCAAGAGAGTAGTGATAGACATAGGGGCTTCACTCAACCTCATTGCCCTAAGTACCTTAGAGGTTGTTGGTATGGCTAGCAGAAGGATCTTAGGGGCTCCTGTAGAGATAACAGAATTTGGAGGAGCGGCAGAGTCAACAGAGGGATATGTGCAGTTAGCCTTGAGAGTAGGGCCAATAGTAGCCCTAACCAAGTTTCATGTGATCAACTCAGAAGTTTCTTACCACATTCTGTTGGGGCGACCCTATCTTCATAAGCACCACCTCGTTCCCTCGACGTACCTTTAGTGTGTCAAAGGGATGCTAAATGGGAGGCCCATAAGGATCCCTGCCAATCCAAACCCATTTAGCTAAGGAGAAGTAAACTTCGTAGGGATAATGTTTTATGACGAATTAGCCCTAAATGACGAGAGTCTCGCACCAAGGACCCCAGCCGCACCTATCTTAGAAGAAGAAGAAGGAGGGGGTATTCGTGACCTAAGGAACCTTCTAGATAGAAAAAGGCAAAAGAAGGAGGCTAGCTCCTCGAGATCCCAAGAATGTGTAGTAGTTAGGGAACTCGGGAAAAAGTTAATATATCGCTTATGAAGGTGCACGGGACCTGAATATGCTATGCAGGAAGGTCCCCAACCACCAAATTGTATGACGGTTCAAGAAGATATCCTAGAGGATCCGCAGAAGGAAGCATAGATCCAGACCAAAGAAGATCTGGAAGAAGTAAACTTGGGGGGTGATCTAGGATCCCCAAAACCAGTTCTTATCAACAGTTAGCTAACAACACAGGAAAATGAGCAATTAGTAGAATTACTCAAGAGACATGTGGAGGTGTTTGCTTGTACATATGAAGAGGTGTTTGTCCTGGATCCTAGGTTGGTAGTTCATTCTCTTAATATGGACTCAGGAGTCAAACCGGTAGTACAGCCAGCTAAGGTCTTCCATACTGAAATAGAAACTCAAATAACTCAGAAAGTCAAGAAATTGCTGGCAGCTAGGTTCATTAAGCCGATCCAGCATCCTAAATGGCTCTTCAACATAGTACCTGTAAAGAAAGAGAATGACCAAATCTAATCTTGCGTGAATTTTCACAACTTAAACAAGGCATGCCTAAAGAATGAGTTTCCCCTACCCAACATTGACCTTCTTGTAGATTCAGCTGCGGGAAACTCCATGTTCTCATTCATGGATGGATATTATGGATATAACTAAATCCGGATGGCTACCAAGGATGTGAAGAAGACAGCATTCAGAACTCCAATTTGAAACTTTTACTACACCATGATTCCTTTTGGCCTTAAAAATGCAGGAGCCACGTACCAGTGCACCATGATAGCCATCTTCCATGATGTGATGCATAAAGAAATGAAAGATTATATAGATGACATCGTGGTGAAGTCAAAGACCAAGGCAGGACATTTCCAAACACTTGAACAAGTCTTTAAGAGATGCAGAATGTACAATTTTCACATAAACCCCCTAAAATGCGCCTTTGGGATATTCGCTGGAAAGTTCCTCAGGTTCCTAGTGCATCACAGAGGCATAAGTGTGGACCTAGCCCAGGCCACAGCCATCGTGGCCATGAAAAGGCCTACAATAGTCAGGGAGCTCAAGAGTTTCTTGGGAAGGGGCTCCTACATTAGAAGGTTTATGCCAGGACTAGCTTAGATCACAAGTAAGTTATCCAAATTTTTGAAAAAATGAGCTGAGTTAACCTAAGGGGCTGAACAGTAGGAAGCCTTTCAATGTATCCAACGGATCATGAACCATCTAGCTACCCTGCAAGCGCCAATACGTGGGCAGCCCCTGCTGCTATACTTAGCATCAAATTCTCAGGCTATTGGGGTCTTACTAGCACAGGAAGATGATAAAGGAAATGAGCAACCCATTTATTATGTAAGCAGGACCTTGAAAGACGCAGAGACCAGGTACCCCAAGATAGAACAAGCTTGGTTAGTAGTTATTTACGCATCCCAAAGGTTAAAACGATACTTCTCAGCCCATTAAATCCTTTTAGTGACTAAGTCTCATCCCATAAAAGCAGTCCTTCATCAACCCCTGTTAATGGGATGGATTGCACAGTGGCTGGTTTTGCTCTCTCAATTTGACATCGGTATAAGGACCTCCAACGTTATTAAGAGCCCGGCCATAGTAGATCTATTGGCCCAGTTCCCCGGAGAAGAAGAGTGCCCACTAAGCGAGAAGATCCCAGGAGAAGTGGCAGTAGCAGAAGTCTCAGGAAAAAATTGGACCATAAGGTTTGATGGGTCAGAAACGACAGCTTCAAATGGTCTAGGAGTTGTGTTAAACTGCAAAGATGGGGACACCATGCCATTATCCCTTAAGCTTGAGTTTCCGTGCTTAAATAACGTTGTTAAGTATGAGGTGTACTTGACTGGACTGGCCATAACTCAACATGGGAATTAAGCATATGAGGGTCTTGGAGGACTCCAACCTTGTGGTTTCCCAAGTCAGAGGTAGCAGCTTACAGGACTTAGGCGTAAAAGGTGGAGTAGAAATTCCAGACCTTTAGCATGGAGTACGCCCAGAGAAGTGAAAACCAATTCATTGACACACTAGCTACTATGGGATCCCAAATACCTTTTGAAGGGGAAAGCATTTTGATAAAGGTAAGTAAGCAGCAAAGCTCCATCATAGGAACCCTCAAAAGGATGTTACTAGAAGAGTCAGAGCAAAATGATTGGAGAGATGAGACAAAAAGAGAAATACAAAAGTTGGAGCACGGTAAAAGTGTCAAGGAGTTGAAAGATTACACTTTGATAGAGGGGGAACTATACGGGAGGTTGCTCAGAGGGATCCTGTCCAAATATATCAATGAAAATGAATGGAAATTGAAGTTAGAAGAATTACATAGCCAAGTCTATGGAGTCGCAGAAACAATCAGTCTATACGGGAGGATGTAGAGTATAGGGTACTACTGGCCTAACATGAACAAAGAAGCTGCAACTATATAGGAGAAGTGCCAAAATTGTCGACTCTCGGTGGACAGAGAAGAAACCTATGCTGTGTTCGTGGTGGAAGATTGGAGGACCCCATTTGTGGGATACCTAAATCAAGGGATCCTGCCAGCTAACAGGAAGTTGGCTCATCAGTTCAGGAAGCTCGTAGCACGATACTTTCTGTAGAATGGGATCCTGTTCAAAATGGGGTATAATAGGGATCCCTTAAGATGCCTAAGATCTAGGGAAGCAACAAAAGAAGTTCACTACGGTAAGTGTGGAAGTCACCTAGGGAAGAGGAGGCTCCACAAGCAACTATTGCAGTCGGGATATTATTAGACCATAATGAAGAAAGATTCTGAGAAGCTGGTTAAAACACTCCATATATGCCAAGTATTAGGAGATGCAATTCATACTCACCCGAATGTGCTGCAAGATATGACTACACCATGACCTTTCCATACTTGGGGGCTTGACCTTATAGAGCCCATAAGCCCACCATCCAATGGCCATATATAGATCTTGGTAGCTACCAAGCATTTTACAAGATGGGTAGAAACTATCCCCTTGAAGAATGCCATTAGAGCAGCAGGTTCAAACTTCATCTGTGAGCATATCATTACACAGTTCAGGATCCCCAAAAGGCTGATCAGTGATAATGGTACCCCATTCATAAACAAGGATGTGAGGAGCCTGACGGAGGTATATCACATCAAGCACAGAAGTTCCACGCCCTACTATCCACAAGGAAATGGTCAGGCTAAGGCTACTAATAGGGTGATACTGAAAAATTTCAAGAAAATGAAGCACGAGTTTGGAGGGAAGTGGAGCTCCCACCTGACAAATGTACTCTGGGCATGCAGGAGCTCCTTAAAGACAACCACAGGATTTTCACCATTTTCCCTTATTCATGAGACAGAAGTCATCAGCTTAGTAGAGATAATTGTTCCCACGCCAAAAGTAGTACTTGAAGAAATCCAAGAAGATACAAACGGCACACATACTGCGGAAAGATTGGTAGATCTAGAAGGGCTAGAAGAAAAGCGAGAAGTGGCAAGAAGTAGGAGCCAGAAGTACCAGCAAAGAATGGCCAAGGCATATGAGCAGACAATACACCTAAGAACCTTTACAAAAGGGCAGCTGTTATTAAGAGCAGCAGAACATGTAAGGAAGAATATTCTAGGACCCTCCCAAGTTTGCTCCAAAGTGGGAAGGACCCTACATTGTCAAGGAAGCCCACGACAGTGGATACTACTACCTCGCGAAGGAAGATGGGACTCCCTTGATAGACCCCATAAATGGAAAATAGCTGAAGTAATACAAAGTGTGAAAAGGAAAAACTCCAATACACCAAGGGTCCCTTTTTGTCACTCTCCATTCTTCTAAGTGTCCTGTCACTCTCTATTTTTTTTTTTACAGGCCTTGTCTTTTGCCATGTGTTTTTTTGTGCCAAAAACGTTATTTACCAATTCTTTCAAGAGTCTGTAATAGAAGGCCACTATGTTTTAGGATCATTCCCATCTTTCGTTATCATCCTATGTCTCTTCTTTTAGTTGATATGATGAATCTCAATGAAATCTTCTTTCAAAATAAAAGGAAGTTCTTGAGTAAACTTTACAATTGTAATTAGATAACATTACATCACATAGCCTAAGATTGGACAAAATCTAGGTAGGATACCTTGGCCAGAGCTAAAAAAAAAAAGGAAAGGAAGATAATGAAAATAAAAGTTTTAGCACATGGCCCAAGACTTACACCAGAATCAGTCCAAGTACATGGTCCAGGACTTGGAGTGGAAATAAATATCCCAAAGTACCTAGCCCAATACTTGCCACAAAAAATAGGTCCTCCTGGTCCATGACAAAGGACTTGGATGAGGAAAAATATCCAAAGTACCTAGCTCAGAACCTGTGCAGGAGCACAATCACTAAAGTACCCGGCTCGGGACCTACCACAAAACAAATTCATAGGAGCCATGGTCCAGGACTTAGTTTAAAAAAAAAATTGAAAAAAAAAAAAGATGGCATACAGATACATAAACATATCAAATTACCAAGATCTACATTTCAAAAAAAGAAGGCAGTCAAGAGTGCTTAGAAGGAAAGAAAATTAATTTGTACATCCTCAATTGTCTAAAAAAAAGTGGGGAAACAAAAAAAAAAAAAGAGCTAAGCTATAAGGCTAGCCAATAAAGAGCCCTCTGGGGGAACAGCAGAAGTAGTCGGGGAAGAAAGGACCAGTTGCCTCTTAATCTTTAAATCTTGCAGTACCTTATAAGCACGAGCCAAGGCCTCCTCAGCAACAACAATCTCAACATCAAGATCCTTGGAGGCCTTCCTCTGGAAGAGTGCATGGGCTAAAGATCGGAGGTACTATAGCAAAAAGGACAAGTTGAATTTTGCCTCTACAAGATCTTGTACCACTCCCCTCCACTCCAAGAGCCTCTCCTTAGGCAAAAGAGTCAAAAGATGAATCCTTCAAGGAAATCAGCACAGCACAAAGAAGCTTCATCAGAATGCTGTCAAAAACACACCTCCCCTAAACCCACTGGTGAAGTTCCCATGAGCCTTGAACAACCCCTCTAAGAGTGGCAAGCCCTTAACAGGCACAGAAAACCATAAGAAACTGACGAAAGGATGGCCTAAATTGATGAAGATGACTCGCAGGGAGATTGTTGAACTCCAGGGAATTAAAACGAATCAAGAAAGCAGGAAGCCCTAAGCTGGGATCCGAGACACTCATCGTCGGGGCTTCCTCCATCGTTGTGTCTCTTTCCTCAAAAACTAGAATACCCTCAGGAATTTGGGTGGTCTGGGAGATCCTTGGTTAAGCCCCAATGATTTGGACATTTGGAAGAGGTCTTTTGGCTTCCTCGGTAATCATAAGCTCGTGTTCCTTAGTGCATGTGTCAACATCTGCCAAGTGAACAGGGTTATGGAAAAGTACAAAGAAAACAAAAAAAGACAAGGAGAGAGTGTGAAGAACAAGTACCAGCCCCCTGCGTTGAAGCTTCCTTTTGAACCTAGGCAACTACCTTAGTCATTATTGACCCATATAAAGGGAAAAAAAAAGGGGAAAGAGAAAAGGAGAAGGGAGAGACAGTAGCAACAACACACACCTTCAGAGGCCTCTATCTCCAAGGAAAGGTCAGCTTCAAGGTCAAGTTAGGTGCTGGTTTGGCCTAAGGGGAAGGAGAAGAAAGAAACAAAGTTTTTCAGCAAGAAGGGAGTAAGAAAGATAAATAATACAAGCGCTAATAAAGGATAAGATAGGGTTTACTAGTTCTTGTGGATGAGGATGCACCCCCAAGAGACTCCTTAACCAATGAGAGTTCAACAGTCTGTGCAACTGTCATTATTTTATCTGGGCTAAAAGTCTGCTTAGATTTGGGATCCTAGGGGATGGGGGCTTTAGGATCCCAGGTGACAAAGGGAGAAGAAGCTGGTATAGACTTAGCGTCCTTGGCTGCCTGAATGGATTCACTAGCCACGTTACCACTAAAAGGCCCTTTTTTTCACGCCCAAGACAGTTAGGGGCTGGATTTCCACCACTCTCTCCAGCAAGACACCACCAGTCACGAGGGGAGGTACCTCCACGTATAAAAGAAAAGGAAGTAAGGGGATATCATTAACAAACAACAAGAGGATTGTACAAGCCCCAAGAAGAAAGGAGAACAAGTGGATAACGAGAACAAAGTGGTACAGAAAGCGTCATACCACATCATCACCAGAAGACTGGCTCTTTGCTCCCTTAGGATCTGACTTACGCTTAGACTACAAAGAAAAAGAGAGACCACTTATCAGTAAAAAGGAGGAGGGAAGAAGGGCACCACAAAACAACAAACCAGAAAACAAATGAGGATATGTTAGGAGGAAAGAAAGAGAGAAGAAGGGATGAGGCCTTGTCCATCTCTCTTTCTCTCTATAGATTCTTCAGCAGTCTTTTGTTTACTACGGTAAACCCAAATGGTCCCTAGGGAGATCAGGGGATAATGTCAGAGGACCTCGAAGAACCTTGGGCTAAGGAAGTGACAGCTACGAAAGAGGTTCCTTTAAGTGAACCCACAAGGATCTGAAGGATAGAAGACTCTACCTTAGTCTTCACTCTGATCTTTGGGATGGGAGGATGGCTAACCTCCTTTCCAATAGCAAAAGGATCTGTTTCCCCAGAACCTTCAGAAATAACGAGCTGCTTACGAGCTGAAGCAGTCTTCCTCCTTTTGGTTCCAAGGCCAGCTTCAATACCTTCAGCACTCCCCCCAACTTCTGATTTCTTGACAACTTCCTGCTTGATCTTCTTTTCCTTACCCTTCTGTACAAGAGTTGTAGCACCAATTGCCTCAACCACCCCTTTCTTAATTGGCATGCCGGAAGAAGAGCTCACAATGAAGTCACACCTTAGCCAAGAGTCAAGGAAGTCATTGGCGTAGGACACCTAACCACCCCTAGAGGTGTGCCACTCCACAAATCCTGTTTTGCTGCTTATTGCAGCAGATACAATGCCAACAGTTGGAAGGGCCAAGTGTTTGCTATAAGATAGGCCAGAGAAGAGATCAGGATCAGGAACCCTTCCAATTTTACCTGAGCCAACAAAATCTGAGAAAGACTTTTGAACCCTTCTCAAGTAACCAGTAAAGCCATTAGAAGCGAAAACTCCCCGCTGAGAACTCGCTACCACGAATTGAGGGCTCCTCCGTGACTAATAGGAAAAGGCTTGAAGTCTTAAAAATGGATCCAAAGATGGGTGAGAAGGCACCTCTTCCTTGAATATCAGCGGGATGTCCTGGTCAAAGCCAAATTGTCTTAAGTACTCTGTGTGTAGAATAGTGAGTGTACTTTGGACCATTTGATGAAGGTACTAGAAGCCATGAGGGGCTAGTATAGGCCAAATACGCCAAGTTGCCTTTGTCTCCCCGACGAAGGTGAAAAGTGTTCCCTGTAGAGTTAAGGAAGGAAGATAAAATGAAATCACATTCAAAGCCAGGACTAAACTCCTGAGGGGAACACCAGCTTAGATGCCCCGCCGAGTTGAATAATTCCACCAAATTGATGCTACCACCTTTTAGAGTTGCCACACAGAACCTTAATCACATATGGGGATCCTTAATCACATAGGGTGGCCATCACATAGGGTGGCCATCAGTAAAGCTACCACACAGACCCTTAATCACATATGGGGATCCTTAAAACTTATCCTTTACATACTTCAGGTTTCTGCATTTTGCCAAAGTAACAGGAGACCAGTCCTACATAAACAATTGAAGAATAGCACAGTGCAAAGACAAGGTTATGGTGTAACAAGAATTGCCTTCAATCTCATCACCATGAAGCAAGTCCAACTGAGAGTAGACGTGGCCTAAGAACATAGGGGCTAAAGGATACCGATCACCCCTAGCCAACCTAACAACAAGTGGGAAAAAAATGGACTTAATCCCATATCCAGGAAACTCACTAAAGAGAAACTTACTCAACCACAGCACCAGGAAATCGACTTGTGTAACCACCTTGTCCTTTTCTTGAGAAAGGTTCGCTACCCATTTGCCCATCCTGGTTGGCTTGCCTCCAGAAGAAGTAGTACGCCCACCAAAAAGAGTGAAGAGTCAGTCCTCAACCTTGAGGTCCTCACCAGAAAGCTGGATATCAAAGGGGTTTTTATCACTAAACACTGGAAGGAGGAGATTATTGAATACATCCTCCAGGGTAATGATGAATTCATCGATGGAAAAGAAAAACATATGAATGGAAGGAGACCAATGACGCACTAGATGTCTAAGGCCTTTAGCATCCCTAAAACCTACAAGGGACCTGGAAATTGCCATTGACTTCGAGATCCCGGCACGCTCCAAGCAACTAATAAATTCACCATCAGACAGCTCTTTATCCACCTAACTAGACCAACTAGTGATTTTCCCTGGGGCAATACCAACCACATCTAAATGTGTTTAAGGACCAAATTAGTCATATGAAAACTCTTGGAAATTGTCCAATCCTTTCATTGGTCATGATGACCTCTATTATGATAACCATAACCCAGATGCTGACATCAATGAAGAATGGTTCCAATGAAGAGACTGATAGGATTAAGTAAGTTCAACACTTAAGGAAAAAAAAAAAAAGGTCTAAAAAGCATCCTGAATCAATCTCATTTAGTCTTACCCATGCATGTCAAACGCATTTACTACTTTCTGCAACAATCTTATCCAGCAAACGTTTTGGCTCAGCTAGACCCTTACCTCTTCAACAACTTGTCACCACAAACCAAGCCCCCACTATCTCATGCATAATCGAATAGAACTCATTGTGAATTCTAGCTAAGTTAGTTTGAAGTCTATGTCCTATAAATAGCCATTTTGTACCTATGGAAAGACAGAATTTAGCCCCCTTCAGAAATCCTTTCCTTATGTCTAATGTAAAAACCATGTTCAGTCTAATATCAGTGAGCTTGTTTTATATAATCTTTCGTAGGAAAAATCTTGTGATAGAGAATTGCTACTGCAACTCTAGTGTCAAAAAGGGCTATAATTGGAATGGGTCTAGAGTAAGTTTCTAAGAGGATATGTACTTGGGCTATGGGAGGTGGGGCTGGTTAGGAGGGCTATAATGGGATGGGATGTATAGATGATTTGGATTTCTAGGTTTGAGGTATCATAATTGTCCGAGTCTGAATCTTCTTCTGATGTGGAGTATGCCATGACTACTAGAGCTTGAGGAGAGTAGTCATTGTCAAGTGAAAAGAGTAATTCTACATCCCAGAACATTTAGCTTTAGCCAAACAAGAGCTATCGACCCTTCTATCAGAAGGCCTTATTGAACCCACAACATCCCCATAAGCATATGAAGCTTTTTATGTCAACAAGCATGCTGTCATGCTAAGCAAATCTAAGGCTCAGATTGGTAATACCATTTTCTTGCCGATAACAAGTTTCCTTTGCCAAAAGCAAAAATACTTTCAAAATTTGACCTCAAAATATGATTTTGGCAATTAAAAATTCACCTACAGGAAAGGTACAAAACAGTATTTTTAAACTCTCCTGACCTTATAATGTAAATGATATTCTTCTATTCTCTAAAGATGTAGATTCTCATAAAAATTGCTCACTGAATTTTTAAATTTTATAATTTAGTGAAATCTAAAATTGCTCACTGAATTTCCGAATTTTATAATTTAGCGGAGTCTTAAGGATAAAGGTTTCAGGAGAGTTTAGCCACCCATTCCCAACGTTTGTCCACACCTTTTTTGCACCCACTTTTTCAACTCAAATCGAGGAACAATTATTACATGTCACCGCTGCATGTAAGCGTCCAATTTTTCAATTCAAAATAAGGAATAATTATACGTTACCGCTACATGTAAGTGCGTGGAACCTGCTGCATGTATTGATTACAAGAGAAACCTTTCTCCTCCAAAGCCTCATAAATTTCTATCCTCTTACAATCGAATCCATTATTTCTGTTCCCTAACGAATTCTCAAAGTGAGATCCATTATTCCCTTACGATCAAGCATAGTGAAAGTATATCGGGAAAGAGAGGTGGGTGGCAGAGAGACTAGAGCAGAACCATTCCAGATACCCTCCTTTAAAGGGGGTCTTGAAGTAATAGATAAGAAGAGAAGAACCAGCAAGTTTAAACAATGAACTTAAAAACCAGAGTTTATGACACTAAAATGAAGTTCTTCATCGATAATCAACTACCCGACTCGTCTCACTGAGATATATAACTTAAATCACGACTCATCTCATTGAGATATAAAACTTAAAACATAATTTGTAAAACAGAGCTTCCACCCCAGCTTGTCAAGCAACCAGAAGAAATCTGATTGCTCAACCCCTCCACCATCCTCAGAAGCAAGGCTAGAGGACTGTGATGGAAACTAATAAAGCTGTCCTCAAAACCGCAAGAACGACCAAAACAAAATTGAAAACCAGTAGCATAAATAGACAAAACTAGTCTGACTATGATAAACCTCAAAAGCACATTTCACTTTTTCTTTGCGGCAGACTTGGTGACCTTGGCACCAGAAGGATCCTTCTTCTCAACATTCTTGATGACACCAACAGCCACAGTCTGGCGCATGTCCCTCACAGCAAAACGACCAAGAGGTGGGTACTCAGAGAAAGTCTCAACAACCATGGGCTTGGTGGGAATCATCTTCACCATCCCAGCATCTCCATTCTTCAAAAACTTTGGCTCCTTCTCAATCTCCTTACCAGATCGCCTGTCAATCTTGGTCACAAGCTCAGCAAACTTAACAGCAATGTGGGAGGTGTGACAGTCAAGGACAGGAGCATATCCATTGCCAATCTGACCGGGGTGGTTCATGATGATGACCTGGGAGGTGAAGTTAGCAGCCTCCTTGGCGGGATCATCCTTGGAGTTGGAAGCAACAAAACCACGCTTGAGATCCTTCACAGCAACATTCTTCACGTTGAAGCCAACATTGTCACCAGGAAGGGCCTCCAGGAGAGCTTCATGGTGCATCTCCACAGACTTAACTTCAGTTGTCAATCCAGTTGGGCCAAATGTCACAACCATACCAGGCTTGATTATACCAGTCTCAACTCTACCAACTGGGACAGTTCCAATACCACCAATCTTGTAGACATCCTGGAGTGGAAGACGGAGGGGCTTGTCCGAGGGCCTCTTGGGCTCAGAGATCTGGTCAAGGGCGTCAAGGAGGGTAGGGCCCTTATACCAGTCAAGGTTGGTAGACCTCTCAATCATGTTGTCACCCTCAAAACCAGAAATGGGGACAAAGGGGATCTTGTCAGGGTTGTAACCAACCTTCTTCAAATAGGATGAGACTTCCTTAACAATTTCATCGTACCTGGCCTTAGAGTACTTTGGGGTTGTGGCATCCATCTAGACACAAGAGTTTGCAAAGTTAACATTAGTTATATATGCAACCTCAAAACATAATAAATGAGAATGACATCAGATCTACAAATAATGAAGAAAATGTACCTTGTTGCAGCAGCAAATCATCTGCTTGACACCAAGGGTAAATGCAAGCAAGGCATGCTCACGGGTCTGACCATCCTTAGAAATACCAGCTTCAAAACCTCCAGTGGTGGAGTCAATAATGAGGACAGCACAGTCAGCCTGTGAGGTACCAGTAATCATGTTCTTAATAAAGTCACGATGTCCAGGAGCATCAATGACAGTGCAGTAGTATTTGGTTGTCTCAAACTTCCACAAGGCAATATCAATGGTAATACCACGCTCACGCTCAGCCTTGAGCTTGTCCAACACCCAGGCATACTTGAATGACCTCTTGTTCATCTCAGCAGCCTCCTTCTCGAACCTCTCAATAACACGCTTGTCAATACCACCTAGCTTGTAGATCAAGTGTCCGGTGGTGGTCGACTTTCCAGAGTCAACATGGCCAATGACCACAATGTTGATGTGAACCTTCTCTTTACCCATTCTGCAATAAAAATAATATACCATCATCAAAAGTCAGCATTCACCATTAATTCAGATTGATTACAATCAGAAGCTGGTAATTGATTACAATAATAGTATCATTCAATAGGTCCCAAATTCAAACGCATATCATACATAGCCCTTTAAAAGCGTTAAAAATGTATTGGTAACGCATGGGATCAAAAAAAAAAAAAATGAATCAACCAAACTTATCCCTGGCAGACTCAACGAAATTCAACAATCATATCACTCCAGTGAATATTTTTTTTTTGATAAGTATATCACTCCAGTGAATATTGATATTAACAAAACATGCCACAACCATAACCTATCATCAGGTTTATTCAATCAACAAGTTCAAAGACAATTGAATACACATGCACCAGGTCATTATCATATAATTGAGTAGGTCAGATGGACTTAAAACACACCAGCCACCAGATCAAGATCCCATTAACAAACCCATAATAATAATAACACGATTTAATGGTATACTACACAACTCATTGACCTTACACCTAAGGCTTCATCGTAATCAAACCCAAGCAGATCTTACCCAAAAAAACCCCAATAATTCATACATGACAGACATAACAAACAACGTTCTCACATATTACAAGCCGTATAAACTTTGGAAAAAACAATAAAAAGCTAAGAGAGTCAAAACCAAACAAAACCCAGAAAGCAAATCTATGAAAACAAATAAACAGTTAATCAGATGAGAAACATGTTCAGAGATAGCGTAACATCTAAAGCCAACAGAATCTTATAATATGTTCATTCAGATCCAAACAAAACAAAGACAAACTAGATATCATCAAATATAATAACAACATTAGAATCAGAGCTGAGAAGAACTGTAGAAAGAGAGAGACAAGAGTGACAGAGATCTGAACCTGATGAGATGAAACTCGCTTCTAAGATAGACAGACCCTCTCGCCGCACTTTTGACAGAGTTCAATGTGAAGCACGAGAGAGAGAGAGAAAAATAGAGTGGAGAGGGTTTGAGATGAGGGTTATCTTTGTTTTTAAAGACTCTTTTTTGCTTTGGTTACGCTAGGGTTTCTCTCTCTGCCGTTGGATTGGGGTTTGGGATGATCTAACGGTTGTGTATCGATATTGCCACGTTGGAATAAGAATGGTGCCCTAATGTGCATATCGTGTTGTCGCTCACTCAGCAGTCAGCAGCGCTGGCATCTCATTAGCATATTCCTTACACCTTTTAATTACCGCAATGCCCATATAGATTACGCCTTGTGTATAAGAGCATTTACACCAACTTCGAGATAAAATTTGAATCATACAGCTTGAAGATAGCTTTAAGCTAAATTGGAAAATAAACAGAGAATTTCAATTTTTTATGGTTGTATAAGGGATTTAAAATTTAATTCTTGATTATATTAAAAATTGATTAGTATCTTAATCTGATAATAAAAAGTTATCATAATAAGCGAGCACCATAAGTTGAAACTTTTTCAAAAAAAAAAAATATATATATATATATCATTTTTTCCTATTCTATATATACACTTCTAGGGTGGCAATTAGTATTAGCAAGTCATTTTCGTGTCATGTTCAGATAATAATACTTGAATACATAGCTCAATCTTAACACAACTCATTTAATAATCGAGTCAATACCATTCAATTCTAACACAACCTGTACATTAAGTGAGTTGACATAAGACAACCCATTTAATAGACAATCTAAGAAAAATAAAGTGAAAATAGAGGTTTTTTTTTTTTCATTATTTTGGATAAAAGGGTTAAAGACTTTAGAGTTTTAATGAATAATTTATCAATATAACCAATATTATTTTAGTTGCTGAATTATATTTATAATTCAAATTTATGCAAGATAAATATAACATTTATCTATATTAATCAAGTCGTTAAAGTTAAGCAGGTCAACGTAGAATTGACTAATTATATTAAAGCATGTCAACCCATTTTGACATAGACAAAGTTTAACTACAAAATTTGTTGTAATCTTAAACTACAACCTTACTCAATAAAATAAACATTACCACATATTTTGAAAATCTAATCATTGAATTGTATATTCTTTATACTCTTAATATATGTGTCAAATTTTGTGTCAATCGGATATTATTTACTATATGATCTATAAGCTCATATTTTATACATAATTTTAAACTACAAAAATTTGCAATTTAAACAAATTATTGATGATATAGCTACTAATCTTTAATTTTCTAGAAATTTTGCAAGTAAGGAGGATATTAGAAGAAGATATAGTCCAATGATAGATTTGTCAAAATTCACCTTTAATAAAAATATATTTAGCAAAGTTGTAGCATAAAACTACAACTAATTTTATAACTAAATTTTTTCCTTTTGACGCAAACTCATTTACTCTAAACATTGACTTGCAAAAATTCGTATCGTGTCATGTAATACATTACCACCCCCACTTACATCAAACTTAACATTTACGCTCTGTTTATTTTGATTAAAAATATAACTTATTTTTTAGAGATTGTTTTTCACTAAAATTTTCTGAAAAAACAACTTTATCTTATGTCATGTTAAATAAAGGAAGTTTAAAAACAATATGAAAACTATTGAAAATAACTCTATCTTATTTTTAAGGACGCTACTAAATATAGGAAAATGAGATAATTTCCTAAAAAATGCTATCAAACATAGAAAAGTGAAATAGGTTTCTATAAATAGTTTTTAGAAAATATATCATTTTTTTAGAAAACATTAATGACAAAACAAACGAAGCGTTGTTTCTCTATTATCTCTTCCCCCCATTTTCCTATTTTTGACAAATATTTTCTAGCATGTCACTCACACAAACCACCCAATTAACAATTCTCAAACCACCACAAACCACAAGCTAAATCACACAATTAACACACTACCACACTTAGCCCAAATAACATCTTTGTTGCAAGTAGACATCGGCAACATTATTATTAAGGACATATTTTATGTAATTGACTAATTTTTTGACAAAACGCATTTTACTTGTATTTGGGTAGATCTAGGATATGTTTAATACTTCAAAGAACAAGAATTCAAGTCTAGTATTGAAGCCATGCAAATCTGTTCAAGAAACAAGTGAAACAGAACTGCTTCATTAAAGGTCGACACCTGCTCGATGTATAACTATCTATCGAGGTCTCGACAACTAACCCGACAGCTGTATCTATTGGGTTTTATGAAATTCAGATTTCCAAATCTGATTTTCGGCCCATGTTAATATGTATGTGTAGGGTTTCTTTTCTCATAACCCTAAACATATATAAAGAAACCCTACACATACATAAGGCTTATTTTAAACACCGTTACATAAGAGAATACAAGGAGAAAACATGAAAAAGGTGACCGATGACATATATAAGGCTTTATTTAAATGCCATCACATAAGAGAATACAAGGAAAACACATGAAAAAGGTGACCGATGACATATATAAGGCTTTATTTAAATGCCATCACATAAGAGAATACAAGGAGAACACATGAAAAAGGTGACCGATGCCTTATTCTCTCCAAAAGAAACTACTGCGTCTTTACGCCTTAGGGTTTTGTAACCAAGTGCTTCTTGATCTTCATTATTGATTAAGCGAAGAACTTTGCAACCAACATTCTTCTTCCTTAAGTTGGTGAGTGAGTCACATACTGGATTCATGCAAAGGAATTAATCACGTATTGGGATTTGTGCATCAAAACGGTGGCGTTCATATATTGAAGAGTTTAGAGGTTCTGAAGCAGTAGACGGTTTTTGTTGTAAGTTCATCTACCAGGATTGTAGAGCCTAGGGACAAAGGTTTTGTACTATATCCAAAACTTCTCTTTACTATAGTGAATTGTTTTTTGGGAAGGTTTTCTCCCAAGTTTTTTATCGGGAAACTAGTTTATTTCATTGATTTTCCTAGGTCATCATATCTTGTCTTATTTATTTTTCTGTTGCATATGATTTTAACATGATATTAATGTTTGTTTGTTTGTTTTAATAAGTTACATAATAAATCTAATTAACAACTTGAGTTTAAAACTTGTTAATTCTATCAACCGGGATCTAAATTTTCCAACAAGTGGTATCAAAGCGAGTACACTCTAATTGGATTAATTTCCTAAGTGTGATCCTTGACCCTTATTGTCATGGATCGTGGATAATCTCTTTTGATTCCTCATTTATTTGATGGCACTAATTATGCGTACTGAAAAATTCGTATGAAAGTTTTTTTGCAAGCTCTAGGTGAATACGTATGGCAAGCTGTTGAAGTTGGTTGGATTAAACCAAAGAAATCACTGGTGGATTGGGATGATGCAATAATCATAGCTGCAAATTTCAACAGTAGGGCATTGAATGCTTTGTTTTATGGGGTGACCAATGAAGAATTCAAGAAAATATCATTCACGGAAGTTGCTAAGAAAGCATGGACTATTCTTGAGACCACCTATAAAGGTACCAAGGCAGTGAAGACTGTGAAGCTTCAAAAACTCACTAGTAGTTTTGAAGAAATAAGGATGGAGGAGGATGAAACCTTTGATGAGTTCTATGCTAAACTTAAGGATATTGTGAATTCTGCCTTCAACCTTAGAGAATTTATAACAAAATCCAAAATTGTTAGAAAAATCCTTAGGTCCTTACCTAAAAGATTCCATGTCAAGATCACTGTCATTGAAGAAGTGAAAGACATTGATCAACTTCCTTTGACTGAGCTTGTAGGGAACCTTCAAACTTATAAGATGAGATTAAGCTCAATAGAAAAAGGTGGAAAGAGTAAAAATTTGGCTCTTAAAGGTATAGAAGATGAGATTGAGGACTCTGAAGATGAAGATGAAGATGATGATGATGATGATGAGGATCTAGCTTTCATAACTGATGAGATTATCAAGTTTCTTCAATTTAGGAAGAAGTATAAGGGCAAACCTCCTAGGAAATCTAAATCCTCTAGGAAGGGTAAGAATAAAAAGCCCCTTATCTAATGCCATGAGTGCAAAGGTTTTGGTCATATGAGAATAGAGTGCCCAAACTACTTTATGAAAGAAAAAACCAAGAAGTCAAAAGATAAAGGGTTGGTTACTACTTAGAGTGACACTGAGAATGACTCTTCTAATGAGTATGTGGATAAATGTGATCACATTATGACATTTGCTACTTCAACCGATAAGATGATTATGAAGAGCACTAGTAATAGTGAGGATTCTGTTGATGAAGAAGTATCCAAGAAGATGATCCTTTAGAAAGCCTATGATAAGCTATACACTAAATTCATAAAATCTTAAAAGACTTCTCATCTTTGTAGAAAAGAGCTTAATGAGATAAAAACTGAAAAAGTTGATCTATTAGTCAAACTAGGTGAGAATACAAGATTAGTTGAAACTCTCGTTGTAGAGAAAACATCATTAGAAGAAAAAGGTCAAGAATCTCGAGGTTGAGCTTAGTCAAGCTAGAACTCAAATAGAGAGAATACTTAGTGCAAAACTTGATGAGGTATTGAGTGCTTAAATGCCTAGTTCTGAAAAGACTGGCTTAGGATATGCTATTTCCTCCAGCCCCTCCTCTTCCACGGCTTCTGGATCAAGGACTATCTTTGTGCCCCAATTTGAGAAAAGTAATAAAGGTATGAAATCGAAAATTGTTTTGGCTAATTCTAAATCCTTTGTTAGACCTCATGTTTGTCATCATTGTGGTGTTCTTCGACACATTCGTCTTAATTGCTTTAAGTTGTATCCTCAAAAGCAAGTATCCAAACGGTCACAGGTTTCCTCTTAAGGACCTACACCTTTGTTTGGAGAGTTATTAAAAGTCTTGAGCTTTTTAACTTAATTTCAGGAGAATTTTAATTCTTTGATGTTTTTTAGTAAATATACTAAGACATGTACATTTTCATTTTCACGGCCAATGACTCGTGCTGTGTGGATGAGAAAAGAACCTAAGACTTAATTTTATTTTCTATTTGTCTTTTGCTTAAATTTTTTCTATCTTAAGTAGGACTCTTTTTGCTTGATTTCTTATCTACTTTTGGAATCATGCTTTCATGCATCTGCATTTTTTCTTTCTTGCTTCATGCATATGCATTTTTCTTTCATGCTTTCATGTTGTTTGTCTATTTTTGTTTGGTTATTTAGTTTTTATTTTGTTTTGTTTTCAAAATTTAAAAAAAAAAAATGAAAAGTTAGAAAAATACAAAAACAATGTGTATGTGTACATTGGTTCTTGTGAACCTTAAAATGGTCATTGAAACAAAGTTCTCTAAACTTTGTATCTCTTATTGTGCATAGAGATGCTCATTTAAGTAAGTGAGCTTTGTCGCTCTTTATTTGTGATGAGTAAGGTTAAGTGATCTCTTGTACTTAACACTTGTATCACTCTTTTTGACGAGAATGACTAGAAAATCCTAAGAGAAAGGCATAAATAACCATCTCACCACTGATACCAACCAATCATGACATGACATACGTATGCTTCGGCATAGTAAAAGTGCAATGTTAATGACATCCGTATGTTTCGGCATAGCAAAAGTGCAATGTCAAAAAAGCTTAACATAATTGAGTATTTCTTCTCTCTTTTATATACTTATACATGATATACTTAATAAAAAGAAAAATATGCAAAGAAAATAAAAACCAAAAAGTTCAATATACTTTAAAAATATGATTGCAAGCATGTATTCTAGGAGATGTGGGAGTTATAAGATGTATCTCGAAAGTAATAGTCCCCATCAAACAGTTATGATCATGTGTGAGTTAAATTGATTTACTTATACCTCAAATCGTCATAACATAGAGACACTTATGCAATCTTACCATGTTTTCACACAAAACGCACAAAATTCCTTACTATTTTTGATATATGTGCAGGTACAATGTGATTTGACCATCACAAGGTTTACATGCGTTGATGTATGCTCACTAAACTGTCTTGACTTGTTTTTGAAATATAAAATTGGTTAGATTTGTTTAGTGTGTGTGTGTTTTGGATCAAAATACATGTCATTTTTCTCGTTGAGAGATCAAAATGTTATTTAGATTTTTGGTTGATTTGCATTCTTGATTGCATTCATATCTGTTTTTCTCTTCTTGAAAATCTGTTTTTTAAGCAATCTTGACAACTCATCGACAGCTAAGTTATCTATCGAGCTCTTTAGTTTTTTTTTTTATTTTATTTTTTTTAATCACAATCTCGATAGCTCTTCAATAACTACTCGATGCATTGAGAAACTTTTTGTCTGCTCGATAGATCCTCAACACCTTCTCGATCTGTCGAGGTTGGCTCGATAGCTACTTAACACCTCTCGATCGATTGAGATTATTTTACATGCATTGTATTTCACATGTTTTGCATATTTCTTTGATTTTGTCATCCATAGCATCTTATTTCATTACATTCATGCATTTTTATAGATTCCTTGTGCCCCCTTGATAATTTTTTATCATCTTTATATTCCTCGGGTGAGACTTTATAGCTTCTTGTACCCTTTGTCAATCATGACAAAGAGGGGGAGAAATTGGAGAAATTGTGATTTCTTTTTAAGATTCTACAAATTAGGAGGAGAAGTACATGCCCTTATAAGGGGAAGATGTGTTTCATCTTGTTAGACTTTTAGCTTCTTCTTTTTGTACACCAATCTTGTGACCATGTTTACATATATTGTGCTTATCCTTGTTATATATATGATGATGATGATGTATGTCTTCTTCATCAATCTCTACATGTGTTGTTTCTTTTCTATCTTTATGCACATGCTTCTTATATTTTGTATGCAATTTATTATTTTTGTTTCACGCTAAAATGCCTTGATAAGTTTTGTTTAAAGTATTTCAGAAATACAGGTTGTCAAAGTATTCCATGGCATGAACTCTCTTCTTGCAAAATTTTTCAAGAGTTTTTGTTATGATAGATTTTATTGTACTTACTAAGTGAGTATGAGTTGAGTGATTTATGACTTCTCTCATATGTTCATTTGTTTATTATGGTTTTGTCATGGATTGCCAAAGGGGGAGATTGTTAAGAACATATTTTATGTAATTGGCTAATCCTTTGACAAAACGCACTTTACTTGTATTTGGGTAGATCTAGGATGTGTTTAATATTTCAAAAAACAAGAGTTCAAGTCTAGTATTGAAGCCATGCAAATCTGTTCAAGAAACAAGTGAAAATGTGCTGATTCATTAAAGCTTGACAACTGCTCGCAGATAGCTCTCTATCAAGGTCTCAACAACTTTATCTATTGAGCTTTACGAAATTCAAATTTTCAGATCTGATTTTCGGCCCACACTGACATGTATATGTAGGGTTTTTTTTCTCACAACCCTAGATATATATAAGGCTTATTTTAAACGCCGTCACATAAGAGAATACAAGGAGAACACTTGAAAAATGTGACTGATGCCTTATTCTCTTTGGAAGAAGCTAGTGCGTCTTTGCGTCTTTGCACCTTAGGGTTTTGTAACCAAGTGCTTCTTGATCTTCACTGTTGATAAAGTGAAGAACTTTGCAGCCAACATTCTTCTTCCTTAAGTTGGTGAGTGAGCCACGTATTGGGATTCGTGCAAAAGAGTTAGTCACGTATTGGTATCCATGCATCAAAAGGGTAGCGTTCATATATTGAAGAGTTCAGAGGTTCTAAAGCGGTAGGAGGTTTTTATTGTAAGTTCATCTACGGGGATTGTAGAGTCTAAGGATAAAAGTTTTGTACTAGATCTAAAACTTCTTTTTACTATAGTGAATTGCTTTTCAGGAAGGTTTCCTCTCAGATTTTTTTACTGTTACTGTGAAACTAGTTTGTTTTATTAGTTTTCTTAGGTCATTGTATCTTATCTTATTTACTTTTCCGTTGCATATAATTTTGACATGATATTGATGTTTGTTTGTTTTAACTATAGTGAATTGCTTTTCAGGAAGGTTTTCCCTTGTCAGGTTTTTTATTGCACTGTGAAACTAGTTTGTTTTATTAGTTTTCTTAGGTCATTGTATCTTATCTTATTTACTTTTCCGTTGCATATAATTTTGACATGATATTGATGTTTGTTTGTTTTAACAAGTTACATAATAAATCTAATTAACAATTTGGGTTTAAAACTTGTTAATTCTATCAACCGGAGTCTAAATTTCTCAACAATTGTCATCAATCACCCATCGTAACCTAACCACCATGAAATCCAAACTTATTGCACCACATCCACTATGACATCAAAAATCCATCCAAACTAGTGTTGATTTATGTAGATTAATACGAGAGAGAGAGAGAGAGAGAGAGAGAGAGAGAGAGAGAGAGAGAGAGAGAGAGAGACGGTTTAGTGAGATTAAAATATTTTATTTCTGTTTTTTATTTAATTAAAATTGAAATTTTTTTTAAAAGAGAGAGAGTGATTTTTTATTTTAATTTTATTTTTTATTTAATTAAAATATTTTATTTCTGCTGACCAGAGAGAGTTTATACCTTATTTCATATTAGGTATCAAATTCATAGTTTTATCAATTTACCAAACTTATGAAATCCTTTCAATTTGAAATCTTTTTCCATTTTCATTATTCATTATTCATCTTTGTTTGGGTTCTTTTTCATTGTCCTATTATCACTTGATAGGTTTAGATTGGCTCCTTCTTGGACTTGGGTTTAAGTTGGGGATTGAGTTTGCTACTGGCATCAACATAGGAAGCAATGACGGCTACTAGTGCTCTCTTTGCCACTCCAAGTTAGTGTGACAACAAAGAGTAGGTAAAAGCTAACTAGCTAAGAACCATAAACAAATGAGATAAGTGGGGAGGGAGAAAAAAGACATTTCATTGATGCTACTAAACGAGGAGAAGTCTTAACTTAGAACATGGTTCTTTCCTCCTATTTTGTTATTCTTCCCATTTGTTTTATTCTCATTTTTCCATCCCTTCAACCAAATGTACCCTCAAACAAGCATATGTGCCGATGTGCCAAATCACTAATAGAAACACCATATCATCATCATCCATCTTGTTTAAGTGATGCATTAGGCCCTCTAAAACTTACTTTTCATAAGTCTAGGGACACAAAACTTTTCACTAGCTAACATGGCTTGTTATGTATAATATAAAAAGAAAAGCAGTGTCACTTATGGGATCATATAAAAGTGATGTTTCTCTAATTACAACTAATACCTTTAGAAATTTGTGAAAAATGGAAAAAAGTTATATCCCTAACATTTTTGAAAACTTTTGGATCAAATGGTCACCTTTGGCAGCATGGTACTGATTTAAATAAAAAATAAAAGATTTACGTCCTTGAAGAACACTTTCTAAAGTTAAGAGCTAGCAACTTGCAGGACAGCCATTAATGAACACACTGCATGGCTGCTCCATAAACAAGATATTCACCACTTAAATACACAAAAAAGTTTCATAATTTTTTTTAAAAGCACGACGTATTGTGATTAGTGTCCAATAAAAGAGATGTTAGTAAGATGTGAAATTGTTTGTGCCTCAAACATTGCTCAAAAATAATTGTGTGGAGTGACACTCACTCTTTATGTAGACTATTGTATCCATTACGTGGACAGGACCATAGACATGGCAGCCATCCATCAGCACCCTGCTTGCTGCTGCGTTACACAAGTGAAAAAACATAAACATATGTCCCCATGATCCTGGATGATTCTCAATCTGCATAAATGCATCTTGCAATGGTCACACAACCATTTAGACCACCCACCGTACACGATGCATAGAAATAAGGTCAATATAATGTAACAAAAAGATGCACATGATAAGAGAGTCAATTCATATGATAAAATAATATACCAAATAAAGACAAACAAATTAAGAGAGAAGAAAAGAGGCCCGTATGATTAAATTCTGCAAGGCACGAATTAGGTTGTATCAGCACAATTTTTTGACTATTAAATGTCACCAACCATCTGTCTCAACTTCTAAGTTCGAACATGATTGTCAATCTTTTAGTGTTAGTTTCTCTAACCATGCGCAGAACTTATACAACATTTCAAGGGTGATAACATCTTCCTTAGCATTCATGAATGATCAAAAGATGTAAATCTGTAGAAATTTATGAAAGATAAGAGAGTTAAGGGTACCATGAATCGTGCAGGAGATCTAAATGCAACATGAATACCAAGTGCAATATCTTTTGTATACAAATTAACAAGAAACTCATTTCTATAAGATATTAAGTAGGTGCCCTAACAAAGGGCGTAATCTAGTATGCACTTAACCAAAGAGGGCAAAGAGACTGACTTCCTAAAATTATAAAGGAAAGAAGCAGTTAAAATGAATCCCTCCTTGATGAATAGCAATTTAAAAATAAAAGATGAAAGAAAACACTATTCTTAATATCTTGATTGTTCCTCATTTTGAAGAATTTGATGATTTCTCTCTCTATATGGTCCACAAATCCACTTAATGCAATGTATAGTAGCTTACCACACAACCCTATTAGGTGGTGTCCGAACACCCCACCCCAGTCTAAATAGTCAACACATCAATCGCCTTGCTTGGCATCACCCAAATTACTACAAAAGCCATTTAAGTGAAAAAGATTACAGCTCTCTAGCAATGGCACAATGCAACAATGCAGTAACAGATGTTCAATCGTTTCACAATTGTACTTACACATTATAAATCTATTAACAACCACTAGCTTCCATTTAACGAGGACATCTACGGTCAATATGGAATTCAAGGTTGTTGTCCACACACACAAAAACTACCTTATATGTCACTACCATAAACAACTTTCCAAGGGAACACAAATATAGGTGCATGTCTCAAACATGTGTAATAGGATTGAAAACTAAACTATCCTTTCCTATCTGGATTCCAAAGTTAATAAGGCTTAAATTAAGCCCTTCAGCTCATTCATGGAAATCACTAAGGAATCTAAGATTCCAACACCAGCTCTTATCATCCTCTCCAACACATAATCAACAAGTACACTAAGGCATTCTTCTCCACTGCAATGGAATATAAGTCTAGATACAAGACTTGTAAAGCTGATATCCACATTAGACATCATGCAAAAACTTGATTCTCTTGTCATTCCTTACCCTATAAGACAAATCATTGAATCTATCCCAAGCATCCCAAATGCCTTCCCACAAGCTACAACCATGAGGTTTGCTCACAAGTTCCATAGACCAATCGCCCCAGTGGTCCCACTTTCCTTAATGACACCACACCAGAGATGCTCTTGCTCAGCTCCATACCTTTATAATTACTTACCCAACAAAGCTCGGTTGAAAGTGATAACTTTCCAAACCCCTAAACCCTCATATTCAATAGTAGAGCACACCTTATCCCAACCCACTAAATTAAATTTATACTAACCATCCCCCCTTCCCACAAGAAATTGTGTTGGATGCTCTCAGTCCAACCACATAAGAAGAAATAATGAAGAGAGACAAGAAATAAGTACGAAAACTAGCTAAAGTAGCTCTTGCTCAACTCCATACCTATGTAATTACTTACCCAACAAAGCTTGGTTGAAAGTGGTAACTCTCCGAACCCCTAATCCCTCATATTCAAAAGGAGGGCACACCTTAGCCCGACCCACTAAATTAATTACCCTGACCATCCTCCCCTTCCCACAAGAAATTGCATTGGATCCTCTCAATCCCGCCACATGAGAAGGAATAGTAAAGAGAGACAAAAAATAAGTACAAAAACTAGCTAAAGTACTTTTGAGAAGTGTACGGCAGTCTCCCTTAGACGAATACAATTTCTTCTATCTAGCTAACCATTTCTGTAATCTCTCTATCACAAGATTCACAACATTTTAAACTGTTATAGATTTAATTTTATGTGCAGAGCCAAAAGGCACCCCCAAGTAAACCATAGGTGTAAATCGCACCTTACAACATAATAAGTCAACCAAAAATACAACATTGTCCACCTCCCCCGTTAGGACCAACTCACTCTTATTCAGATCCACTTGTAGCCTTGTCACTATCCCAAAGCATATAAGAATAAATATGCATCAAGTTCTATATAGAAGCTACAAAATAAAATTGTGTCATTTGCAAATAACAAATGTGATATGCTCATTTCTTTTGTCTAACCTATATTCACTATGAACCCATTTACCAACCCACCCTCTACTATCTACACCAGCATAGCACTCAACACCTCCATCACTAAAATAAGAAGTAAAGGGGAGTGGGTTGTAGTTTCTTCTTTTATTAAAGATGTGGCCTCTAATCAAATTAGCCATGGAATGAGGCCCAATACCTTCAAGGGCTATAACATGTATAACCAAAATTGGGTCCTCAAACCTAAGCCTAAAGCCCAACCCATCTCTCAGCAACCCATTAGTTCTAAGTAAGGGTCGTCAATGGGTCAGGCCGGGCCAGCCCGGCCCATTTTCACTTGACCCATGGGTATAATGGGTTGGACATAATGGACTATTAACTAATTAACAGGCCGTGTCGGGCTGGGCCAAAAGAGTAAACCTTAGCCCATGACCCTGCCCATGGGTAATGCCCATTTTGTCTTTAGCGAGCTGGGCTATCGGGTTGGGCCTAATTGGCTACCCATAGGCTTGTGTTAGTATACCAATTTTTTATAAAGGAATAATCAATCTATTTTTTTAAAGGAAAGAATTAAAGAATTTAATACTTAATTACAAATTTTTTTACATTCAAATCTATTTAATTTTTTGTTTTGTTGATGGAAACCTATTTAATTTTTTTTTATTAAGGCTTTAAATAGTTTTTTATTTTATCTTTAATAAAAAAAAAATGTCAAATGGCTAATTCAAATTTGCTAGACTACTAGAAAAATATATATTTAATAAACTAAGTTTTGCACAATTACTTTGAGTATCTTAGTGGTTGAGGGCTTAAGAAATTTCTCTATAATATCTCAAGATCAATCCTTCATACACTTCTTATATATTTTTGTTATGAATTATAAGTTATTGGGCTGGGCCAATGGGCTGGGCAACGGGTTGGGCTACTGGGCTAGCCCATCGGGTACTCATGGGCATAAAAACTAGCCCACGGCCTCACCCACTGGGCTAGTGGGTTGCCCATGAGCTTTAATAACAACGGGCCGGGCTGCCTATTAGCCCGGTGGGCCATCGGGTTTCTGGGTCGGGCTATGGGCCGTGGGCTATTTGATGACCCTTAGTTCTAAGCCAAAAGTCACCCACTCTCATCAGATCAACGATACGATGCCGATGAAGCTCATCTCCCCCTTCATACATCCTCCAACTATCATCACCACCAACGTCACTTCTAACCCACCGAGCACCACCACTAGTAACCATACCGATATGCCTTCGACGTCCACCATCATCAAGGACACAACTTCCCATCCATTGTCCGACATCGTTATCTCCCCACCAGTGAAGAACAACTTCACTCCTCATCGACGACTACCATCATTAAGGGCACCACTTCCCAACTGACGATCAATATCAATATCTCCCCACCGTGAAGAGCAACCCCACCACCAACAGCAGTGACTCTTCTCCACCATGGGCTGATTATTTAGAATTAGGGTCTGTGTTGGGCATTAATCCTCCACCATTGACCAACAGGATTTCTCAATCGAGCACTTTTGTAGTGGCCAGTGCTACGCTCTCCGATTTTTCAGTAGCTCCGATGCTAGTTACTACTAAGAATTGTCGTGTTGAGCCTCACCCCTCCATTAAGAATTTTGTTGAAGATTTGGCGCACACCTAGGGTAATTTAGAGAAATGGGTCTTAGAGCTTCGTGGAGGGAGGCAGATGGTTATTCCTCTCCTACTATACCACTCACCTAGGAGCATGTCAGATTTTTCCGATTCGAGGGAGTCGTGGGACAAGGTAAAAACACTTTTGTAGACACTCAATTTTGCACCCATAATTTAATCAAGGAAGATGGCCAGAATGACCATCCATGTAACCAGAAATTATAATAGCATTACATGCATCAATTTGTTCTTGCATCAATTTATTTATTACATATCATAAAAATGATTTTGAGATTCTGACGGTCGCAATGATGTGTCCGGTTTCTAAATTGAACAATCGGATCAAAAGAAATTGCATAATCAAGTTTGCACGGTCAACATGCATAGTGTCTAGGAAGAGTCAACCATGTACAATTAATTTAAATTAATTTTGATTGGTTAAACATTTAAAATTAATTAAATAATTTTGTGATTGGTTGATAATTAGTGTTTAAAATAGAATTGTATGCATAGGAATAAAAGGGATGATTGTATAACAATAAAATTGTGGATAATCTGATTTTTTTATCAAGATGTATTTTAAGGAATTTATCTACAAGATAATTTTTCCTAAAAAGTATGAATTATCCAGAAAAGAGATAAAAAAAAAATCATAGATTAAGGATGAAAACACGTCTAGGTACAAGAACCGGATGAAGAAACCCTAGAAAGAGAGTTCAAAACGCACCTGAACACGAAAATGCGTTCGGCATCCAAGAGCACTATTTGGCACTTTTGGAGTGCCGAATTGGCTCCTTTTGGGCTTTGGCCCAACTCCTTTTGGGTGATGATAAGGCACACCCTTTTCGATCTTTTCGCAGATGGATGAGTCCCAATTTGCGTTCTACACATCGAAGCTATTTTTTAGAGTCTTCTGCCCTCTATAAATAGAGACTTGATCTCATAATTCAGGGACTTTTTTCTGGGAGCTCTGAGAGGTATATGTTTTTAGGCTCTTAAATTGCTCATATTTACTGATCCTCTCTGATACTTGCTGCTAAAATTAGGGTTTTTAGGTTTCAAAGATAATTGAATATATTTTTTTAAACCCTAAAACACCATCTCCAAGAACAAGAAGTGCTCCATGCAAGAGGTTGTTTTCAATCACCCTATTCTTTTTTTGTTTTTGTTTTTTCCTCTTTTATGATTCTTGTTTATAATGATGTATGTTTTCCTTTATCCATAACATGAATTATTAATCATTGTGTTGTTAAAGCACGATCTTGATTTTGTTTATATAATTGTTGTGATCCCTTTTTTAATTTCAATAATCTGTATATAATCAATGCTTTTTCTTAAAATAAAAACAGATCCACATCTTTCTTGGATGTAAATCTGAATTTTTCTTAAAATAAAAACACATCTGTACCTTTCTTAGATGTAGATCTTAATTTTTCTTAAACAAAAATGGATCTGCACCTTTCTTGGATGTAAATTTGAATTTTTTTTCTTAATAAAAAACGGATATGCATCTTTATTAGATGTAAATCTGAATTTTTCTCAAATTAAAAATTGATTTGTATCATTCTTAAATATAGATCTGATTTTTCTATAACATATATAGATTTTGAGACAAACAAAGAGATTAAGCATGACTGTGTTTATGGTTGTTTTTTTTTGTTTTATGCTATTTTTTTTTACCTAAAAAAAAATAACATAAATTTATGTTATGAGTGAAGTTCTCTTCATTAAAAAAAGAAAAAAAAAAACTTTAAAAAAAAAAAAAAAAACTTTTTCTTACTTTAAAAAAAAAAAAAATATATATATATATATATATAAACAAATCTGATTTTTTTGTTATAAAAAATCAATTTTTTTTTATAATCACAAAACATATATGATCTTTTACAAACTGAAAACCATTTTTTTACATGTCAAAACATATCTGGCATTTTTGACAAACCAAAAATCAATTTTTTTATTTTATCACTAAAACACATCTGAATTTTTTAAAACAAAGAAGATGATTCATTCAAAAATAAATTTGTGTGACTTCTCATCCAACATGTCATTCATAGCATGCATAAAGGGTATATTGGTTACAAGAGTCTAGAAGATCAGACTTTATTTAGGCGGAATGGGTGCCTAACACCCTCCCACTCTGTAACCTAGCCTTTGAATTTAGGTCTTTGGATAAGTAGATTTAGGCCTTGTCTTTATTTTTTATTTTGGGTAGAATGTAAATAGGATAAAAAACCATTTAATTATTTGATAGTTTGTAACTAGGAACCAAAGCCATGTAATTTTCAATTTTTCAAACATGTATTTTTTTTATTCAATCAATGAAAAGGATACTATTCAGTCATGTATTTTATATATATATATATATATATATATATATATATATATATTTGTATAAAAAATAAGTGGCGACTCCACACCACTTAATCAAAAAAAGAGGTGCCCTAAAAAGTACCAAAATCTCCTTTTTGAGAGGCACCCCTAATTTTGGCGGTCTCTCATAACTTTCAAGGAAGAAGGACATATTGTTAATTGGGCGGATGATTGTGATGGTGCTCTGGATAATATTTTCGTAGTATCAAGGTTAGATTGTGAGTTGGGGGACTCTGATGGAGGTCTAGTAAACTGGGAAAAGATTAAAGAACCACTGGTTGTGCAACCTTTGGCCATGGCTGACCCAGTTGCTCCACTTGTAGAGGTGGCAGATGCTTCCACTCAATTATCACCATGGGTTGAGAAACGGATCAAAGCTTTTAGGAAATCTGTGGGTACTTCCTTGGAAGGCTTTGAAGCGGAAATTACTGGGATTTTTTTAGCTTTAGAGGCTAGGAAGAAAGCTAAAATGCAAGTAGAATGCTCTCCGAAGAGAGAGCTTAAGACAGGTTCTAAAGGGCATTGGGAGTTGAAAAGTTTGCTAAATTCTTAGAACTTTGAGAATAATTTTGATTTGTTAGGAAATGCTAGTAGGGAACAGGATTCTGTGGTGTCTCAATGAAGCTAAAAATTATCTCCTAGAATGTTAGGGGGCTGAATGATTGTGAAAAAAGACTTCGAATTCGGAATATAATCAGAGGTTGGGGTGCAGACATTATTTGTCTTCAAGAAACAAAAATGGAATTGATAACAAGGAGAGAGATCCGGAGATTGTGGGGTTGTCAACATTTGGATTGGCTATATTTGGGCCTTATAGGTGCTTCGGGGGGTGTTTTGGTGATGTGGGATAGAAGGATAGTGGAAAAAATTGACGAAGCAGTGAGAAGGTTTTCTGTCTCATGCAAATTTAAGAATGTGGTAGATCATTTTGTGTGGGCTTTCACTGGTGTATATGGACCAAACTCTGATTGTGACAGGCGACTGCTTTGGGAAGAGCGCCTTGGTGCATTGGTGGTGAATTTAATGTAGTGCGATTTCCTTCAAAGCGACTTAGTGTAGACTCTTTCTCATCAACCATGCTTGATTTTTCAAATTTCATTTCTGAACACAATCTTATTGATTTACCATTGGAGGTGGTACTTTCACTTGGTCTAATTCTAGAGCAGTGGCTTAACGGTCTAGGCTTGACAAGTTTCTTCTCTCTTATGATTTGGAAAAGCACTTTCCTAATATTCGTCAAAAAAGATTGCATAGATTACTTTTAGACCACTTTCCATTTCCTTTAGAAGGGGGAATTTTCACAGAGGCAGCCGCCCTTTTCGCTGCAAGAATATGTGGTTAAAGGCAAAGAGTTTTATGGAGAAAGTGAGAACTTAATGGGAGTCTTATCAATTTCAAGGTTCCCCTAGGCTTTCGGTTTGCAACCAAATTCAAAGCTTTGAAGCTAGATTTAAAGAAATGGAATGTTGAAGAATTTGGCAATGTGGAGGACAAGATGAACAAGTTATGGAAGAATCTTGAAGTACTTGATTTGCTGGAAGATAGTAGTCCTCTATCATAGGATGAGACTTTGGAAAAAGAATGGCTTCGCATTGATCTTGAAAAGGTAACCCTGATGGTTGAAATATGTTGGAGGTAGAAATCTAGGGCCCTTTGGTTCTGAGAGGGGGATAGAACCACTAAGTTCTTTCATAGAACAGCAAACTCCCACAAAAGATTTAATACTATAGACAATCTTTTGGTGGAAGGTGAATTGGCATCAGATCCAAATTCAATATTAGCTTGCATCTCTCATTTCTACAAAAAATTGTACTCTGGAAATGAGGGCCAAAGACCTGTGCTAGATGAAGTGGAGTTCTTTATAATTTCCAAGGAGGAAGTTGCTTGGTTAGATAGACCATTTAGGGAAAAGGAGGTATATGGTGTCATCCAAGGTTGTAACGGCAATAAATCTCCAAGAACAGATGTTTTTTTAATGGTTTTATTTAAGGCTTGTTGGGACTTTTTAAAACTTGAAATTATGGAGGTTCTTGCAAACTTCCATTTGCAAGCTGTCTTTGAGAAAAGCCTTAATGCAACTTTCATTGCTCTCATTCCAAAGAAAGTAAATGTTGTTAATGTGAGAGACTTTAGACCCATTAGTCTAGTGGGCTGTATTTATAAAGTCATTTCCAAGTTGTTGGCTAATAGTCTGAGAAGGGTGATTACTGGGATTATCTTTGAGTCTCAAAATGCCTTTATTCTTGATAGTTAAATCCTAGATTCTGTCTTAATTGCTAATGAGTGTTTGGATAGTAGGCTCAAGGCAAGGATACCTAGGGTTTTATGTAAGTTAGATGTGGAGAAAGTTTTTGATCATGTTAGTTGGGATTTTCTTATGTATATGTTGCAGCACTATGGATTCTCTGAGAAATGGAGAAAATGGATTTTGTTTTGTATCTCCACAGTGAGATTTTCAATTTTGATAAATGGCTCTCTTAAGGATTTCTTTGGGAGCTTTAGGGGCCTACGCCAAGGAGATCCTCTCTCCTCGCTCCTATTTGCTATTGTTATGGAGGCATTAAGTCCTTCGTTGGATGGTGCGATTTTGGCTAGACACATTTTGGCTTTCATTGTCGGTACTAAGTCTAATGCCCCCCCTCATGGTGACCCATCTACTCTTTGCAAATGACACTTTAATTTTCTGTGATGCTTCAACAAGTTAGATCGAATATTTGCGAGAGATTTTATCCTCTTTTGAGGTGGTGTCAGGGTTGCACATTAATCTGGCTAAGTCAGAGTTAGTTCTAGTTGGAGAGGTGACTAATATGGGAGAGCTTATGGCATTGCTGGGTTGTAGACAGTCATCTTTGCCAATGACTTACTTGGGACTACCTTTAGGTGCTAAATTCAAGGATAAGGCGATTTGGAACTCTATTCTAGAAAGAATGGAGTGAAGATAAATGAGTTGGAAGCGATTATATTTATAAAAAACTGGTAATATTACCTTAATCAAAAGCACTCTCTCAAGTTTGCCAACTTATTTCCTATCTCTCTTCCCTATTCTAGCGGATATTGCTATTCGTATCGAGAGGCTTCAAAGGAATTTTCTATGGGGTGGGATAGATGAGTCCTTTAAATTCCATCTAGTAAAATGGGCCCAGGTTTGTTCTCCCTTATAGTCTGACGGTTTAGGTATTAGAAATTTGAGAACCTTTAATCAAGCTTTGTTAGGGAAATGGTTATGGTGATATGGAAGAGAGACAACCCATCTCTGGAGGTGGGTTATTGAGATTAAATATGGGAATGATTGGGGAGGTTGGCGTACAAAAGAAGTCTCTAATCCTTATGGTGTTAGTCTTTGGAGAACCATAAGACAAAGCTGGCCAGCCTTTTCAAAATCCATTCAGTTCGAGGTTGGTGTTGGTGACAAATTCAAATTTTGGCATCATGTTTGGTGTGGAAGCTGTACTCTCTAGGAGGCTCTTTCGGAACTCTATAACATTAGTTGTAATAAGGAGTCTTCTATTGCAGATGTTATGCACTTTCTTAACCAGAGGCTTCACTGGGATCTTTATTCTAAGAGCTCCCCAAGATTGGGAAACAGAACATTTTTACGCATTTCTAGATCTTATCAATTCTATGCCCCTTAATGGTGAAGGTCAAGACAAACTATGTTGGAAACCAGTAGGGAATATGAATTTTAAAGTGAGTGAGTACTATCTCTCCCTTTCCTCTATTCCCAACATTTCTTCACTTGAAAACCTGTGTGGCATTCAAAGGTTCCTCCTAGGGTTGCTTTTTCTCGTGGACTGCCGCATTAGGTAAGATTTTGACTATAGAGAATTTATGGTATAAGGGTGTCGCAGTTGTAGATTGGTGCTATATGTGTAAAAAGAGTGGGGAATCGGTGAATCATCTTCTTCTTCATTGTACTATCACTTATGAATTATGGTCTATGGTTTGGACTCTATTTGGTTGTCAATGGGTTATGCCTTTTGGTGTCTCTGATTTATTTTCGAGTTGGCAAGGTTCCTTTGGTGGGCATCAAAGCATTGATTTATGGAGGGCCGTCACACATTGTGTCCTATAGTGTATTTGGCAAAGAACGGAACTCAAGATCTTTCGAAGGGAAGGAATGGTCTATTTCGAAATTTAAATCTCTTCTTCTTCACACCTTGCTAGAGTGGAGTTCTTCCTTTAATCTTTTCCCTTGTTTTAATTTTTCAGAAATGCTTGATCTTTGTAATTTATGTGTTTGATGTACTGTTTTCCAAGTACAACCCCGGTGTACCTGGACTTTTGATCAATAAAATTCCGTTATTTATCAAAAAAAATTCCCCTTGCCCCAGCCCTCTATAGCAACTAGAGAAACCCAAGAAAGCCCTGTTCACCACCACTGAAAAATGCACAGCTTTATCCACTTCCTCCACCTCTCCCGAAACCATATTGTTCTAACAGCCACAATAAACAGCTCCAATTTACGATCATATGCCTTACCACTCTGGGTATCCTATCTCCTAGTATACTGTCTAAGCACACATTAGCTATGAGGACTTAGACATTAGCTATGAGGGCCAAATATAAGATTTGTTACTTGGACAAAGCTATTTGAGTATTTAGATACTAATGTCTCTAGAACCATCTTAAGTCTGTTAGCCAACTTTTTTTATAGAATTTATACAAGCAGCCCACCAAACTAATAGGCTCGGTATCTTTCAAGCTTCATGCCCCAACTTTTTTGTTATCAAGGTAATAAAAGTAGCATTTAGAGACTTCTCAAAAGTACAATAAGAGAATGTCATGAAAAAAAAGCCATAACATCTTCCCCTACAATATCCCAACAATATTGGAAAAACGCCATTGTAAAGCCATCAAGCCCCAGTGCCCTATCTCCTCTCATGCTTTTGACCACCTCCAAATTCTCCTCACTCCCGAACTCCTTCTCCAACCACCCTGTCTTAGTACCATCAATAGAGGGACAATGTAACCATCCACCTGTGGCCCCAATCCAGCATCTTCTTTATACAATGATTCATTAAACCCTACAATAACACCCCTAATTATCCTCCTCTTCTGTCACCTGCTCCCCATCCATCTCTAACTCACTAGTGAAATTTGTTCTCCTATGAGAGTTTTCCATCTTATGGAAAAATATGGTGTTATTATCCCCTTCTTGCAACCACAGAAAAAGGGACTTCTGATGCGAAGAAACTTCCTCCATTTGTGCAAGTCTACCCAACTTCACTTTTAACTCTCCTCTTTGTATACTCTCTCCAGCCAAGAGTCCATTTACTCCTTCCTTCCTATCCAACCTCATAATTTCAGCCAAGAGATTCCTTTTCCGTATTCCCACATCTCCAAATTCCATTTTGTTCCACTCTTTCAAATCCTCCTTAAGCACTTTCAACTTACTTGCAATGATAAAGCTAACGTGGCTGAAATTATGAGCTAAAGTAACCTCACGAGACTAGCAGGTGTGGCTGAATATCAACTTTTAGAAATAAACGAAAAATTTTATGTGCTGTAAGACAATATTTGGCTCCAATGAATCAGGATACAAGATCCATAACTTGTATGACAAAAAAGAAGAAGTCTTATTCATAAATTTTTTAATTTTTTTTAAATGTTTTCTTTTAATTCCCTTTCTTTGACAATCACACTTTTAGATCTTGATTCAAGTAGTCAAGGTGGATGATCAGTTTCTAATTTAGTATTATTATGATTATGAAATTATTTCAACTTGAATGAACATAGTGACGAAACAAATATAGTATGTGCCATATTGTACTGGCACAAAATAATGTTGGGTAGCCTAAGACATTACCATTATTGAAAGAAATTTTCTTCCGCATCCATAACATTTGTATCGTATGCTTGAGTTGACTCAACTACAACCATGAAAAGTTTGTAATTCAAACGGGAAACTTTGAGACAGTCACTTATTTAAAAAAGAAGAAGAAGAAGAAGAAGAAGAAGAAGAAGAATAAGATACTTTGACAATGACAACATTAGTTAATAGACAGTATAAATTTACACTGAAGAGACAGGAGTGGAAAACAAATTATCTAACCTTAAATAAATAAACTGAAGATTGTGCTTTTAGCTTTTAGTTCCCAATTTTCCATTTGCATTTATGCAAGAGGGAGGATTTAACAAAGTTCTGCACCACCAGCTTAGCCACACACAACCTCTTACACTGGGCATCTAATACTAGCAGACTTGTTCAAAGATAATCTCAAAGCAATTACAGCCAGCCAACTCTTGATTCAAGGAAGTAATATAAAGCTTATATAATGATTGTCAATCTTATAGTTTTTGACTGTAAAATGTAACCAGCCATCTATCTTGACTTTTAAGTTCTAACATGATTGTCAATCTTTTAGTGGTAGTTTCTCTAACTAAAAGCAGAAGTTATACAGCATTTCAAGGGTGATTACATCTTCCTTAGCCTTCAAGAATGAGCAGAAGAAGCAAATCTGTAGATACTTCTGAAAGATGAGAGAGTTAAGGGTACCATGAATCGTGCAGGAGATCTAAATGCAGCATGAATACCAAGTGCAAAATCTTTTATATACAAATTAACAGGAAACTCATTTCTATAAGATATTAAGTAGGTGCCCTGACAAAGGGCGTAATCCAGTATGTACTTAGCTAAAGAGGGCAAAGAGACTGACTCTTCCTAAAATTATAAAGGAAAGAAGCAGTTAAAATGAATCCCTCCTTGATGAATGGCAATTTACAAATAAAAGATGAGAGAAAAGGGAAAACCTTAAGAAAAAATAATTAGCTCTTCTGAAGGTTGGCCATATAGGAAGCAACTATGCTTATTTTATTAACGAAAGATAAAAACCAACAGAACTAAGGATGTTATGATATACAGCCAAGTTAATGTGAACTAGAAAATACGATAATATGTGCTTATATAGAGTAGATCCTATTTGTAAAGAAGCATATGCATCAAGTAGCATTGACATGGATACAGGTAATAAAAAGCTTTGGAAACTCAAAACATATGGCCACAAGCTTTTTGTACATAAGATAAAACCTGCATATACTGCAAAATATGGTATAAATTGAAATTTCATCATTCATCTTGAATTCAAAAAAATTCTCCAAGTTTTATTTATTTATTTATATAAGTATGAGAATAACTTAATAGAAGGAAGGATAGGTCAAATGCTAGCACCCTTAAAGAATTACAAACAGACACTTATTAGATCAGCAATGGAACTACACAGTCTACACGGCACCCCCTCCCAATCAAAGTAAAATATTGATACAAAGAACTCAAAACACCATTCTTAATATCTTGATTGTTCCTCATTCTGAAGAGTTCGGTGATTTCTCTCCCTCCACACGGTCCATGACTCCACATAATGCAATGTATAGTAGCTTACCACACAACCCTATTGTGGTGGTGTCCAAACACCCCACCCCAGTCTAGATAGTCAACAAATCAATCGCCTTGCTTGCTATCACCCAAATTACTCCAAAAGTTGTAAGTGCAAAAGCTAACATGGCTGAAATTATGAGCTAAAGTAACCTCACGATACTTGTAGGTGTGGTTGTATATCAACTTTTAGACCTAAACTAAAAATTTTATGTGTTGCAAGACGATATTTGGCTTCAATGAATCAGGATACAAGATCCATAACTTATATGACAAAACAAAAATAGTCTTATTCATAATTTAAAAAAAAAAAAAAATGCTTTCTTTTAATTCCCCTACTTTGACAATCACACTTTTAGATATTGATTCAAGTAGTCATGGTGGATGATCAGTTGCACCTAATTTAGTATTATTATGAGTATGAAATTATTTCAACCTGAATGAACATAGTGATGAAACAAATATAGTATGTGCCATATTGTACTAGCACAAAAAAACGTTTGGGTAGCCTAAGACATTACCATTATTGAAAGAAATTTTCTTCAACATCCATAACATTTGAATCATATGCTTGAGTTGACTCGACTACAACCATGAAAATTTTGTAATTTAAACGAGAAACTTTGAGACAGTCACTTATTTAAAAAAGAAGAAGAAGAAGATACTTTGACAAATGACAACAATAGTTAATAGACGGTAGAAATTTACATTGAAGATACTGGAGCGGAAAACAAATTATCTAACCTTAAATAAATAAACTGAAGATTGTGCTTTTGGCTTTTAGTTCCCAATTTTCCATTTGCATTTATGCAAGAGGGAGGATTTAACAAAGTTCTGCACCAGCAGCTTAGCCACACACAACCTCTTACACTGCGCATCTAATACTAGCAGATTTGTTCAGAGATAATCTCAAAGCAATTACAGCCAGCCAACTCTTGATTCAAAGAAGTAATATAAAACTTATATAATGATGAAATATCTCATATACTCAGTACCCAAACTGATTTTTATCAGTTGAATTTCCAAAGTCATCTTCAAGCACATATAGAAGCTTCCTGTAAGTATACCCATCCACAATGTCTTTTTCTTGAAGCTCCTTCAACAATCTTATGGCCTCTCCAACCTTTCCTTGTCTGCAGATCTCATCCAAGACAGTCCTGCAAGTAATAAAGTCAGCTGACCTCCGCTTTTCAATCATCTCCCACAGGTACCTCACTGCCTCATCAACCTCTCCACCTAGAGCCAATGCATTTACAAGCGAGTTGTACGATTTATTACTAGGAATAAAGCCCTTTTGCTTCATCTCATCACACAACTGCTTGGCATTGTTTGTTCGGCCTTGTGCACACAACCCATGGATCAAATAGTCATACGAAAACGAGTTGGGCAAACACTTATACACCACATCCATCTGATGAAATATCCTTAGAGCATCATTAACATGAAGAGAAAGTACATAACCCTTTATCATAGAGTTCAAAGTAAAAATATCAGGTTGAATCCCATCATTGACCATCTGTCTAAACAAGCATCTAATAGTCTCCATATACATGTGGTTTATATAAGAATTATTTCCCCGACTCAAAAACGCTGCGAAAAGAAGATTATAGGTTCTAATTGAAGGCCTACAATCCAAATTTCTGCTATTTCTCATGTGATTAAAAATATTGACAGCTCGAGTCAGCCTCCGGGCCTCTGTGAAAAAGTAGATAATGGTATTGTAAAGAGCCTCTGAACCAACACATTGAACAGCAAGCACTTGGTTTACAACATCATCCATTTCTTCATACATTCTTGCTGCACCAAGCTTCTTTATTGTAACGTGATAAGTGCAAACATCATGTCTAAATCTATGTTGCTGTGACGCCCAATTGAATAACTCCAAACACACTATAGGATCCTCTATAAAGGTTATGACATTGCAAAGCTCTTCGGCAGTGAATCTCGGCGGAAGTTGGGACACTGCACGTTGAAATTTGGCTTCATCAAGTGTGGGTTTAGAATTCAATTTTGATCTTCTACTCTCTCTCCTTCGAAAAGATCTTGACGGAGCTTTAGTAGAGTATAAAGAATACAATGAAAGGCACAAAATTTGCTTTGAAGGTAGTTGGGGACATGGGCTAACTTGGGTCTGATTCAAAACGCACTGATGCTTCAAAGTTATGAGACTAATGGGAATTGCATACTTAGAGAAGTTTCTTGAGTTTGCAAAAAAATTGTGAAATGGGTTTGTGGGACATATCGGATTGGTCGAATTTCTGGTTGAGAAAATAAATTTCAAGCAATTTCTACGTGTAGAACACATACTATCAAAAACTGGAAATAGTACATGAGTTATTGCACAAAATTTCAATTTAATACAGTGCGAAAATCCATATTACAGAGATGATCAGAGAAAGGAAACAACTTCGAATTGAAGAAATAAAATACCTAATCAATGGCGGGGGCAGCGATACTTGGAATGTAAGGACAAATTAGAACTGGAACTGTAAAAGTTGAGCCGAAACCGAAACGGAGAGAAAGAAGGGAGGTGGTGGTTTGTGTGGTTTGCTCAGCTCGTTGAGATGGTTCGGAACGGAAGAAGGTGCAGTGACTGATGTTTTGGCGACGGTGGTGCTACAGTGTGCACGTGTAGTCGCGTGAGTGGTGTTATGCCGTTAATTATTTTGAAATGGAGGTCTATTTGATAATTTTCTTGATGGGTCTATCTGATAGTGTTTTTCTGAAGAATGAGCGGACAATATCTTAAAAATGAGTATTATTTAACTTGGTGTGATATAAAATTATTTTTTACTATGTTTTTATAAAAAAACAACTCTATTTCAATTCTCACCCCAAAGCTTACTTTAATAAGGATAGTTTTTCTTTAACTTTTTTATTTAATACTATGAGACATAAAAGGGGTATTTGATAGGAATTCAAATCTTCTATCCCACTTTTCATGCTCCACTATATGCTCTACTCTATACTCCACCAATAAAAACTTGCCACGTGTTCACCTAATTAATTAAATACTATCATTAATTGACTTATTAATGCTACCGTTATTAATTAATAGTAGTATTTAATAAATTAGGTGAACACGGGGCAAGTTTTTATTGGTGGAGTATAAAGTGGAGCATAAAAAGTGGGACAGAAGATTTGGACTCATTTGATAGAGTAGTTTGAGATGAGACTTTTGCAATTTTTTGAAATATGTGAGTGAAAAAGTGTATGAAAATGTGTATAATATTGTTTAAAACATGAATATATAAGTTTGAGATTATTCACCAAACAGCTCAAAAACTCACAAAAAACTATCTCTACCTCAAATTTTCTACTCAAATAAATAGACTCCAGCATTAACAATGCTGCTGTAGGCCAAATATTTACTCCACATTCTCTAACTTGTCGTAGCAGCAGTAATGCAATCACTATAAGCACATTAGCATACATGGTAAACAACTAACCTTTCAGTACTCATTTACCCAAAAAAAAAAAAACCTTTTAGTACTTCATCAAAGTACAAAGGAATTCTAAAACTTCACAAAAAATCTATCTTAGGGTCTATTTGGATTGAGAAATAAAAGAGAAAAAATAGAGTTAATTGAAAATAAGCTAATTTTGGGATAATTCTACTCTATTTTCCTCCTCTCTTTTTCAATCTAAACGGATCATTAGTTTAAACACATACGTAGACTTTAACTACAGAGATGCAATGTTTTTTTTTCCCACAAAACACCCTTGTTTTTCCCTCACAAAATACCAACATGGTATTTCTTTTTTCTTTTTTTCTTTTCTTTTTTTGAGGGAAACATGGTATTTCTTTGTCTCTAATATATACTAAATTGTTTTTTAACTTCTTTCTTTCTCTCATTATTTTTGTTATTTTATTGTATAAGAGAAGAAATACAATGGTAGCGCCTATCAACTGATCTATCGGCCTTGGTACCAAACTCAATTACCATAAAGAATTCAAATTTAGTGATTGAATCATCAAAATGAGAATTGTTATAAAGATACATATAGTGAATTGGAACTCTCCTCGGTTTCGTTGTGAGATTTGCACTAGTGTGAGCTTCTTTCTACCTTTTTGTGGGCCTTTTTCTGTCCTTTGTGGCAGTTTTCACCACCTCCTTCGTGAGTCTTGAGTCGATCTTATGTGGTTGTGTATTCCTCGATGGTTGGCAATTAGGCAGACCTCACATGCTCCTATGGGTTCTTCCTATTGGCTATTGCTAGGTAGTCTTACTCTCCTAGATTTTTTTAGTAGTTCTGGAGTGGTGGCTTTGAGGTAGATTTGTGGAGGATATGGGCTGTTTGTTTTCTAAGTTTGTATTGATGTCTCTCCTTTTTTTTTTGGAACAAATTTGGTTAGTAAATTTATCTATGAAAGTGTAGATTTCTCCCAGCTTATGCTGCATTGTAGATTTTTTTGTTTTTGTTTTTAGTAATAAATTTTTTTTTGCCATTCTCTCGCAATAATGCAAAGTGTTACCGCAACCCAAAAAAAAAAAAAAAAAAACAGAAGAAGAAGAAGAAGAGAAAAGGCCCAGCTGGAATATGCGCATTCTAGTAACAACAAGAACCGAATTCGTCAAAAAAGGCCCATTTTGATTTGCCCCCAACACCATTATTGTGACCCAATCCAACACGAACTGTCGGCCTTTTTATACCATAATTTATTAGGTTTTGTAATTTCCAAAACTTCAGCTCCAAGTCTTCATCTCCATCTCCATCTCCAGCTCAAACTCCAGTGCCACCATTCCAACCCATCTTCACTATTGTATAGCTCTCTCTCTTTCTAGCTCTTCTTGTTATTTTGCGGCCAGCAGAGGTGAACGATCTATCTATTTCTTTGATTCCGTTCATCTCTTAGTTGATTTTTGTTGTGCTTTTGCTTTTCATTGCTAAACCTATATATCTATTATGTATCTGATTCTTGTGTTTCTTAATAGCTTATTTGATTGGTACGATCACACAGACGAGCTTTTACTTTTGGTTTTAAGATTTGGAAATATCAATGCTCATCAAGATTTTCTTTTCGGATACGTATAAGATCAAACAGACGTTTTGCTCTGTTTCTATACGTGTGAGGAAATCTCAAATATTTATATTCTTTGGCTTGGCGTTTGTAGTCCAACGGTTAGGATAATTGCCTTCCAAGCAATAGACCCGGGTCGACTCCCAGCGAACGCATTATTCAATGACGTTTCCTATTAAAAAAAGAAGAAGTTTTGTATCAAATATATTTGCGGTTTGTTCATGACAGAAGGTTTATATAGGAATTAGGAAGTGGTGAGTTTTGCAGTCAAAAGTTGTTTGATTTTGTTTTTATTTATCGGTTTCATTTGATTTATAATAGTGGTTCAACTATATCTTTGATGGGTTATTTTTTCTAGAATTGTTTGATTTGGTTTAAACCGATTACGATGAATTGTAACCATACCTATAAATACAAAGAGTCTTACTCGTCTAATGAGGTGATGATTATATGGCTGCCAATAGATTTGTTGTTTCTCTATAGCCATATTTATTATATAGCTGTCAATTAAAATTTTTGTATGTAGCAATGGAATTTATTCATATTTTATGTTGCTGCAAAATATGTTATCTTATTGTTGGCATGGGGATAAGGCAACTTCATCTCTTTTTTTTTTGGTACCCTATTCTTGTTGTATGGAGGACTTAATTTTGTTGCTTTGTTTGTACAAAATTGATTGAATATAGTTTTGCATTTTTGCAGTTTTCTTCTAAGAGTTTATAATGGGTAAGGAAAAGGTTCACATCAACATTGTGGTCATTGACCATGTCGACTCTAGAAAGTCGACGACCACTGGGCACTTGATCTACAAGCTTGGAGGTATTGACAAGTGTGTTATTGAGAGGTTCGAGAAGGAGGCTGCTGAGATGAACAAGAGGTCATTCAAGTATGGCTAGGTGTTGGACAAGCTCAAGGCTGAGCGTGAGCGTGGTATGACCATTGATATTGCCTTGTGGAAGTTCGAGACCACCAAATACTACTGCACGGTCATTGATGCTCCTGGACATCGTGATTTATTAAGAACATGATTATTGGTACCTCATAGGCTGACTGCGCCGTTCTCGTCATTTACTCCACTACTAGAGGTTTTGAAGCTAGTATTTCTAAGGATGGTCAGACCCGTGAGCATGCTTTGCTTGCATTTACCCTCGGTGTGAAGCAGATGATTTTTTGCTGCAACAGGGTGTGCTTTCTATTTCTACATTATATGTGGATTTGATGTTTGTTATTGTTTATTATGTTTTTAGGCTAAATATTTTTAACTAATGTTTTCTTTGCAAACTCTTGTGTGTAGATGGATGCCACAACACCAAAGTACTCAAAGGGAAGGCATGAGAAAATTGTTAAGGAAGTCTCATCCTATTTGAAGAAGGTTGGTTACAACCCTGACAAGATCCCATTTGCCCCCATTTATGGTTTTAAGGGTGACAACATGATTGAGAGGTCTACTGACCTTGACTAATACAAGGGTCCTACCCTCTTCGAGGCTCTTGACCAGATCAATAAGCCCAAGAGGCCCTCAGACAAGACCTTCCGTCTTCCTCTCTAAGATGTCTACAAAATTGGTGGTAGTGGAACTGTCCCAGTTAGACGGGTAGAGACTGGTGTCCTCAAGCCTAGTATGGTTGCTACATTTGCCCTTTCTAGATTGACAACTGAAGTGAAGTTTGTTGAGATGCACCATGAAGCTCTCTTGGAGGCCCTTCTCGGTGACAATGTTGGCTTCAATGTGAAGAACGATGCTGTGAAGGATCTCAAGCGTGGTTTTTTTGCTTCCAACTCCAAGGATGATCCTGCTAAGGAGGCTGCCAATTTCACCTCCCAGGTCATCATCATGAACCATCCTAGTCAGATTGGCCAGGGCTATGCTCTTGTTCTTGACTATCACACCTCCCACATTGCTGTTAAGTTTGCTGAGCTTGTGACCAAGATTGATAGGCGATCTGGGAAGGAGCTTCAGAAGGAGCCTGAGTTTGGAGAATGGTGATGCTGGGTTTGTGAAGATGATTCCCATCAAGTCCATGGTTGTTGAGACTTTCCAAGAGTACCCACCTCTTGGTCGTTTTGCTGTGAGGGACATGCGTTAGAATGTGGCTGTTGGTGTCATCAAGAGAGTTGAGAAGAACGATCCTTCTGGTGCCAGGTCACCAAGTCTGCAGCAAAGAAGGGTGGAAAATGAACCATGCTGGTTAACCATCTTATTGCCACAACTACCCGTCATATTGAGATTGGTTTTGATAAAAACGTGGTCGTGTGGTACTGCTTTAGTTTTTTGTTTGCATTGTTTTGTGTGTTGTTGTTTCATAACTTCGTTGTTGGGCTTCCAGTCTCAAAATTGGGTGCTTGATAGGCGGTGGCATGACTATGTGCCTATGGCATAGAGATGAAGTTATTTGTTTTCCTTTCTTGCGTTGTGTCGAGGTTCTTCAGATTCCTTGAGGCAGCGCAAAAGTTTTGTTATTATGTTTGGAGTTACAAAATAGTATTTGCCTTTTGCTATTTATATCTGGAATCCTGAGGTTTCATTATTGCCAATTTGTTTTTTTGCCGGTTTCTTTGAGTGCTCTTTTAAGTCGTGACCGATGTCTCTTCATTGACCATTATTCCTCCTGCTGCTCACTCCTAAAATGTGTGAATTAGATTTCAGTTAATGGAGAAGCTTGCTGTGAATCCTCCCATTCCCATATATTGGCAGAATCATGTTTTCTTACATTTGAACAAGGTTTTGAGCTTTAATGCGTGTTGATGCTCATTTTTGAATTTGTATCCAAAAACCCATAAGAAGGAAAGCCCAATAAAAAGCGAGGCCCAAAGGCCTACCAAGAAGACCAAATAGCAAGAGAGGTCCAAAGAAAGAGATGCAAAAGAAAACGATTTACAGCAGAATACGAATTTGCAGCAAAATACAGTTTTACCGCAAAATATAGTTTTCTAGCAGAATAGCTTCGGCAGATAAAGACAAATTGAGTTGAAGAAGCCCAATAAAAAGCGAGGCCCAAAGGCCCACCAAGAAGACCAAATAGCAAGAGAGGTCCAAAGAAAGAGATGCAAAAGAAAACGATTTACAGCAGAATACGAATCTGCAGCAAAATACAGCTTTACCGCAAAATATAGTTTTCTAGCAGAATAGCTTCAGCAGATAAAGACAAATTGAGTAGAAGACCCTTTTGATTCGATTAACATTATCTGGCCCAAAAAGGCCCAAATCCTTTTGTATAAAAGGATAGGTGTGAAAACTAATATGAAGAAACATGATGAAAAGAAACAAGGAACAATAGGAAGTGTCAGCAACAGCAATCATGTGAAGGAAAGAAAAGCCAAACCGAAGGAAAGAAAAGCCAAACTAAAGGAAATGACAAATGTAGCAGGAAACGCATGAAGAAATAAGACAAAACCAAAAGATAGTAGAGCAAGCACAGAAGGGCCGAAGCACCACTAACCTGTACCCAGCCAATACAAGATAGGTAGGCTCACGGTCAAGGGGATTCAGAGGGTGTGGTTTGGTGGTGGAGGGAAAAGGGGGTCTATATTTAGTTTCCTACCATGACTTCTTTTAGAAATATACCTTGCTGTGATAGTATTTTACCCAAAAGAAGTAATAGATGGTTGAGACCATCTGATGCATGCCGTATAGCTAGGTAGTGAGGTAGCCCAATCCTTATCCATTTTGATAGGTCACAAATGCGTTGACCCCTTGTGATAAATTAAGTTGATTAATTAATCAAGTTAACATGCAAATTCACGTGGCAGCACAAAAAAATCACCAATAACTAAAGTATGCAGCGGAAATAAAATTGACAAAGTGTTTTGTTTACGAATGGGGAAAATTTAACGGCAAAAACTCCACCAGGTGATTTAAGGTCACCACTCCCGAAACAAGCAGTTACAAGTAAAGGAATCCCAAGTACCTTACTAACCTACAGTTGAACCCTTATCCCAATACCCAATTGGACTTGTTCTGTAGTGCCAGTTTCTCCTTTTGATGCACGGCTCCCAAGTACGTGACTATTCAATTTCGTGGATCCCAATACGCGATTTCAATTCACCAACTAGAGAGAGAGATGTTGGCTGCAAAGTTCTTCAATTCATTCACACGATGAAGATCAAGAAGATGCTTAGTTACAAAACCCTATGGTACACATTACACAGTAATTTCTTCACAAGAGATGAACTAGGGCATGAACTTTGTCTTAGGTCACAAATTGCATAAACAACAATTACTCAATGCTTGTGCAACTTGCGTCACTTTGACAGCTCTTAAAACAATCTTTTTATATATCTAGGGTTAGGAGAAAAGAAGTCCCAAAGACACATTCACGGATTAGAATCAAAACAGAACTGAGAATTTGTTTTCCATAAATTTCGACAGATAGAGGTGTAGAAGATCTATTGAGAAGCTGTCGAGCCTCGAGGCTGAAATAGCTTCTAAAGCTCGATAGATGCATGTGTCGAGACTAGGTGTCGAGACTAGGTGTCGAGACTAGGTGTCGAGCTTTAGTAACTTGCACTTTCTAGCTTGTTTCTTGGACAGACTTGATGATTTCAACACTTGATCTTGAAACACAATTTCTTGAAGCGTTTAAACACATCCTAAATTTACCCAATTACAAGTAAAGTGCGTGTTGTCAAAGGATAAGCCAATTACTTAAAATAATGACATATGTTTAAAACCACTTGAACCACATATGTCCTAACACATTTGAGGTAGAGGTATACAACAAGAACAAACTAAAGGAAATTTTGTCGTGAAATGAGTAGTGGTGCAGCAAGCATGTACTGAGCAATGACAGTGGTCGGGGCAACCAATATGTTGGAAGGTAGTCCTAAAGGGATGTCCACAACAAACCAAAAACAATTGGTGAAACCTTAGGCGTAAAAGGGAGAAATCTCATTGAATTAGCTCACTATAAAAGGAGGAGGTACCCATGGCATGAAGGGAGCGGGGACTGAATGGAGCAGCACCTAAGAAGGGAAGCACCTAAGGGGGGAACCCATGGTAAGAGAGCAGTAAGCAACTAAGGGAGACACTTAGAGAGAGAGAGAGAGAGAGAGAGAGAGAGAGAAAGAGAGATTCATCTAGAAAGAGGGACCCAAGAAAAGGAAAGACCAAAGGGGGAGCAACTCACAACAAGAGAGTAGTAAGAACTAAGAGTAAAAAGAATGGAGAGAAAGCAAAAAAAGTGGTAAAAAGAAGAGAGAAAACACGACAGGAATAAAGGCATGCATCAATAGACCATATTTTCCCTCCCTCTTAGCAAACCCACTCTTTGGAGTCTCCAAAAGTAATAGTTAGTAGTCATTTAGGCCTATTCTCCAAAATGCACAACTTTGATGGCAGAAGCCTATGACAAGGTTGTTCAAGTTAGGGTTTGGGTTCCTTCTTGGTTTACTTATTCTATGGAAAGATTCAATATTTGATTTTGATTACAAATATATTTAATTTCACTCATTAGAACTTAAATCTGCTGTAGCACGTTTTTTTATCACGTTTGCTGCATCGGTTGTCCTCTTGTGGTATCTTTACTTGCTGCACTAGTCATTCTAGGGTAGCCCCTTTTTTATTATATTTACCGTGTTAGCTATTATACTAGCTAAACATTTTCTGTTGAAACTTGCTTATTTCTTTATTATTACATGTTTTACTTTTGGCACAAACTAATCTTTATCCTATCATAAGTATATATACATATATCTTGTTTCTCATGTTCTGCAAAATATATTTTATAGATGTATATGTGAATATGTATAAATATATTTACGAATATGTTTATGTATATATTTGAGAATATGCTAACCCATATAGGCTAACATTTGCTTGATTGATATTTTTTTTGGGTTTTAGATTTGTTTATGTGTAGGAAGTAGAAAAGTATTTTTCAGGGAAAAATGAAGAGTACTATTCACATTGTGAAAGGCTTGCTGCACTGCAGAAGGCTTTAATGCACAACAGACAGCTTTACTGCACAGTAGAAGGCTTTACTGCATAGTAGAAGGCTTTATTGCACAACAAACGATTTTATTGCACAACAGAAAGTTTTACTGCACAATAGATGGTTTTACTGCACAGCAGAAAGTTTTGCTGCATAGAAGAAAAGTCAGACCTGTGGCAGAAACTGAAGAAAAGTCCTTTTACTGCAGAAATAGAGGATAAGCCCACTTTGCAGCATCTTCCGTTGGACTTAGGACTCAATGTTTATGCATAAACTGGCAGAGGCAGAATGGTACTTTGGAGCCCATTCCACGGGGTGCCATACCCAATTTCCTTCTTAGAAAAAGTTTAGACTAAGCGTTGTCTAATATCATCAAAATGCGTGTCTAAGGTACAAGAAACGTAAAAAGAACCCTCGACAATGCGTAATCATGGCTACAAATGCTTATTTCAAATATGCTGAAAGTTACATTTGGCCAAGTCTTTGAAACTCAATGAGTAAGTGTAGACACTCGATTTTGCACCCATGATTGAATCAAGAAAGATTGCTAGAATAAGAGATCTGGGATTCAATTTCTGTCTACACCAAAAATTGATTAGTGTCTTGGTTTGATGATAGAAAGCTATCATCAAGAGTAACGTCATAGATTTAAACTCACTCTAAAAAAAAAAAAAAAAAACCAAAATTCATGATTGTATCACATGCATAAATTTGTTCATAGCATAACATAAAAATGATCGAAGTTTTAACAGTCGCGACGGTATGCCTGATTTTCAAATTGAATCGCCAGATTAGAAGATATCGCATGATCAAGTTTGCATGGTTAGCATGCATTGTGTTTAGATAGAGTCAACCACACATGATTGATTTAAATTAATTTTGATTGGCTAGACAATTAAAATTAATTAAATAATTTTGTGATTGATTGTTAGTTAGTGTCAAAAATAGGCTTACTCGCATGGAAATAAAAGTGATAATCGGATAACAGTAAAATTGTGGATAATCAAGACTTTTTGGAGTATTTATTTACAAAATTATTATTGCTAAAAAGACCTAAATTATCAAGAAAAGAGTTTAATTTTTAGAATATGGATTAAAAACGTGTCTAAGTGCAAGTCCTAGATCAAAAAACCTAAAAAAAGGAGTCCAAAATAGACCAAAACTCAAACGAGGGACTAGTAGCCAAAAGGACCATTTGGCACTTCTGGAGTGTCGATCGGCACTTTCCAAGTGTCGATCGGCACAAATTCGAGCCCTGGCCCAAGGGCACTTGGATTGAACTAAAACACATCCTTTTTTATTTTTTAGAGATAAGGACGTGTTCTAGTTCGTATTTTGATCACTTAGCTAATTTTTTGAACATCCCAGCCTCTATAAATAGAGGCTACATCTCAAAATTTAGGGACTTTTCACGCTCTCTGATTTCTCCTCTTTCTGACTCTTCTTCTCTATATTATATTGTCTCTTACGTTAAAGACGTTTTGGAGGCTCAAGCCTTAGGAATTTCTTTTTTGTAAGCAAGGTATTTTAGGTTTCAAAGATAGTTGAATAAATTTTTTAAAACCCTAAAATGTTCCCTCAATAAAAAGAGCACATCCATGCAAGAGGTATTTTTATTTTTCCTTTTTCTATGATCTTTTCTATTAGTTTTACTTGATGATGCATGAATAGATGTGTTCTTTTATTTTTAATTTCTGATGTTGATGCCCCGAGTTGTTAAACTTTTCTTTAAAGCATGTTCTTAATTCTTTTTTTGTTATGGTTTTTCTTTTGAGTTTCAAAAATCTACTCATTAATAAATTAAAAAAAAAAAAACTAAAACAGATTTGTATTTTCATTAAATACAGGTCTAAATTTTTTACACATCAAAACAGATCTGTATTTTAATTGAATATAGATTTGAATTTTTTTTTACACATTAAAACAGATCTGTATTTTCATTAAATACAGATTTGAATTTTTTTACACATCAAAACAGCTTTGCATTTTAATTAAATACATATTTGAATTTTTTTACACATCAAAATAGATATGTATTTTCATTAAATAGAGATCTGAATTTTTTACACATCAAAATAGATCTGTATTTTCATTAACTACATATCTGAAAAAAAATTTAGCACTTCAAAACGGATTTGTATTTTTATTAAATACATATCTGATTTTTCCAAGAAAAATCTCATATTTCATAAAAATAGCGGGCTTTGAGATAGTTGAGATGTATTTTATTTGATGCATGTAATGTAGATTTATTTCATGAGTGTAGTCCTCCTCTAAAAAGTCTTTTTCTCATCTTATTAAAAAAAAAAACGGATATGATTTTTTCTTCTTTATAAATCTAGACTTAATTACTTATAAAAGGGATTTGATTTTTTTTACATATAAACCAAAATCTTTTTTTTTTTCTTTGTTCCAAAACAGATCTGATTTTTTTTTTTAAACAAAAATAATTTTTTATTCACCAAAAATAAATCTGATTTTTCTCTACAAAACTATTTTTTTTACATATACAAAAACAAATCTGGTTTCTTTTTAATGATTCAAATCAATTTTTTTTATTCACAAAAACATATCTGAATTTTTTAAAAGAAGAGGGAACATTCATAAAATAGATTTATGTGAGTCAATTTTGATTAGGTGTGTCATGTACACAACATATCATTCATATCATGCATAAAGAGTATATTGGTCATGAGTCTCTAGAAAACCAGACTCTGTCTGGGCGGAATGGGTGCCTAACACCTTCCCATTTCGTAACCCAGCCTCCAAACTTAGTTTCTTTTGGATAGGTAAACTTATGCTTAGTCTTTATTTTTATTTTTGGGTAGATTGTAACTAGGACAAAAAGCCATGCAATTCTTTGGTATATTGTAACTAGGGCTCCAAGCCTTGTAATATCCAACCTATCAAGAATTTATTTTTATTCAATTAATGACAATTAAGCATGTTGATCATATAAAGATGTATTTAATTTTTTTTCTTTTTTTCTTGTTTAAAAAAAAGTGGCAACTCCACACCACTTACCCAAAAAGAGAGATGCCTTGAAAAACATCCAAATCTCTTTTTTGAGAGCACCTCGAATTTTCGTGGTCTCTCATAGTGGCGACTCTACTGGGGATGTCAAGGGCTAAGTTTCGTATTTGACTTAAGTGACCAAATATATACCCTTGTTTTTGCATGGTCTCGCATGATTTTGTTGTTTGTTTGTTTGTTTATTTATGTCTTGAGATGTTTGCATGATATTTTTGTTTGTATTGTTTGTTAAGAGATTTCCCTAACTGTCATAGTGTGTGCCATCAAAACAACAAATATGTAGGCACCTTTCTCAACAACATGTCGTGTTAGTAACCATGGATCATCGGTCTTCATTAGATTCAGGTACCTAGTGGCGAACTCACCAACTCATAGCCTAAAGTTACTGGATCATTTTTTGTTGATTGTAAAGGATAGACCATGCCGTTCGGACCAATGCAATGTTCATTACATTACAAGTTGGGAGATGTAACGTTCTAGCTATGGGAAACAATAAAACAACAAACCTACCCTACAATGTAATGACTTAGAACCTACCTCTAGGCCCGTCCATGTTAAAATTGCATTGCATGTTGTGTGTGTCTGTTTGATTGATTGATATAGATGGGGACTTAGTTGTAATGGACCCAACCAAGCCTTATCTTAGGGGAGAATTTGGTCAAGATTAGAGGGAAGGCTCCAAAGAGAACCTAAGATTGACACTCAAGCTAATAGTTCTGGTTCCAAGCTCGTTACTCCCATCACGGTACTGAAGCCCTGTGAGCATAGAAGACACTCCACTGCTACAATATCATAATCCCATATTCGACCTACAAGACAGTTCAAGCCATAAGAAGATTGAAGATCCTGTCACCATGGCAAAAGAGGGAGGACATTCGAACACTGAAGAACCCATGAACACCCAAGAGCTACTAAACACCATGGTAGCTAGTCAAATCCAGCTAAGGGAGGACATGAACCTTATGGTACAACAGTTTCAGAGCTTGAAGAATGGCCAAAAGGAGAACAAGATTGAACATAATTCCCCAACCATGGAAGGAGAGAAGAAAATCAATGAGAGAATAAATAAGGTGGAAGATATGATTAGAAGAGCCGTAAGATGGAAGACCTCATGGACTACCAATCACTCTCACTTTTCCTTGTTGTGAGATTGCCTCCCAAGTTCAAGATGCCAACCTTGGATAAGTTTGATGGGACCGATTGCCCAAAGTCCTATCGGAAGATGTATATGAGGGCCATGCAGCCCCTAGGAGCAACTGAAGAATTACTTGCTCAAATGTTGCAAAACACCCTGATTAGAGTCGCTCTTAGGTAGTTCCTCAACCTAGAAGATGCTAGAGCAAGGAGTTGGGAGGATATCTGCCATGAGTTTCACAAGCAATTCAAGTACAACATAAAGGTGGATATAACAAGGAGACATCTCGAGACCACTAGACAAGAGCCGAAAGAATCCTTCTTTACCTTCATTACCAAGTGGAGGTCCAAAGCAGCACAAATAACGAATAGGCCAAGTGAAGAAGAACAATTAGTTATGGTTATAAAGAATTTATTACCTGTATACCATAAGTACTTGTTTGCCCAATATTTTCCTAATTTTAAAGATGAAGATGCAATAAATAATGGCACTATAAAGAATGATGACCCACCTAGATTTAAAAAGAATTTAGGATCTAGTTCTAAAATTGCAGAAGTTTCTAATATCCATAAAAATGATCCTTATTGACTGATTGCACCTATTGTACCCCTGCAAATATCACAAGGGCCACTCCCAAGGCCAAGGAGGGAGTTTCATAAGTTGTATATGCTTGTGAGCCAAGTATTTGAGCAGTTAAAAGCAAAAGGGTTATTAAAGGTATTAGACCCAAGACCAATTCCAAACCCATTGCCTACAAGATTTGATGTGAATAAGAGATGTGCCTACCACCAAGGCCCTGGCCATGATAGTGACAAGCATTTTGGCCTTCGTCATGCAATTTAAGACTTAATAGATAACAGGGTGATTGCGCCACCTACAAGGCCTAGCATCACTAATAATCCCTTGTCCAACCACAATTTTGGGAGAGGACCAAGGATAAATTGTTTGATGAATGAAGAGGAAAGCAAAAAGGGCCCATCTGAATTGATCTATGACTTACCTAAATGCTTTATGATGACATGGGAAGAGTTGATGGGTATGACATCCACTATAGGATATGATATATGGAGTGGAGATGTACCAGAAACCAAAAATTACCCAATATCCACAAATGGGGAGAGACATTTCAAACCCCAATCAAATTACCTAATATCCACAAATGGGGGGAGATACTTCAAACCCTAATGAAAATTACCCAATGTCCACAAATGGGGAGAGACATTTCGAACCTCAATCAAATAACCCAACACCTACGAATGGGGGGACACACTTAGAACTCCAAGAAAATAACCCAACATCCACAAATGGGGGGAGACACTTCAAACCCCAAGATACTGATCCTAATGACCCAATCAAAATTGCCCACATTACAAGGGGGGAGACACTTTAAACCCCCACATTTAGAGACTGACAACCCAATAGAAGCCTTCAATAAATCCACCCAAAAAACACCCGCTAAAGAAGATGAGGTCCTCAAGCAACTACAGAAGACACAAGCCAACATATCCTTATAGGGTTTACTTAAGATCTTATACAAGCATCGCCAAAATCTGGTGGACCTTCTCAAGATCTAAATGCTTTGATAAGGATTTGACAAAGAAGGGGAAGCACTACAATGACCTATTGCAAGTTACTGTAGAAGCCAAAGGCAAGAGGATTCCGATGGTTTTAATTGATGATGGAAGTTCCTTAAATGAGCGTCCTTTAAAGATTGCAATTTGCTTGGGTCTAAGTATTAAAGATTTTGTGCTAACTGATCGGCAAGTGAGAGCTTATGATAATAGTAAAAGGGAGCTTTTGGGAACTGTAACATTGGAGATCACTATAGGGCCAACGATCAAGAAGGTGGAATTGCAAGTTCTAAACATAGTATCATGTTTCAATATGCTCCTTGGATGACCCTGGATCCATGACACAGAGGCCGTACCTTCGTCCCTATACTAAAAGGTGACAGGCCACAAATGCGTTGATCCCTTGTGATAACTTAAATTAATTAATTAGCCCAGTTATTAATAAATCAAATTAATCATGCAATATCACGTGGTAGCATAAACAAATCACCGAAACTAAGTTATGTAGCGGAAAATAAATAACACAGTGATTTGTTCACGAATGGGGAATACCTTACGGCAAAAATCCCACCGGGTGATTTAAGGTCACCACTCCCGAAACTCCACTATTATCACAACAAGCAGTTACAAGCAAGGAATCCCAAGTACCTTACCAACCTACAGTTGAACTCTTACCCCAATACTCAATTGGACTTGTTCTGTAGTGACAGTTTCTCCTTTCAATGCACGGCTCCCAAGTACGTGACTAACCAGATGCGCGGATCCCAGTACACGACTTCAAATACCAACTAAAGAGAGAGAGAGTTGTTGGCTGCAAAGTTCTTCAAATCATCAGAGATGAACTAGGGCACGAACTTTGTCTTTCAGATCACAAATTGCATGAACAAGAAGTTCTGAATGAATGTGCAACTTGCATCCTATTGACGGCCCTTAAAATAATCCTTTTATATGTCTAGGGTTAGGAGAAAAGAAGTCCCAAAGACACACTCACGGATTGGACTTGAAACAGAACTGGAAATCTGTTTTCTTTAATTCTCGACAGATAGAGGTGTCGAGAGGTGTCGAGAAGCTGTCGAGGCTCGGGGCAAAACAGCTTCTTAAGGCTCGATAGATGCATGTGTCGAGGTATGTGTCGAGCTTTAAAGACTGGCACTTCCTTGCTTGTTTCTTGGACAGACTTTGACGGCTTCAACACTTAATCTTGAACCCAAGTTTCTTGAAGTGTTTAACACATCCTAAATCTACCCAATTACAAGTAAAGTGCATTTTGTCTAAGGATGAGCCAATTACATAAAATAGCGACATATGTTCTCAGACTTGAACTACATATGTCCTAACAAAAGGTTCGATTTCCATATGATGGAGCCCTAGTTACCATATACGGCAATACTTTGACTGCACCCAAGCCCATCTTTGGTATTGATTTAGAGAAGGAGCCATTGACTCTGGATGGCTTTAAGATTGAAAGGCCTAGCTTTGAAACAAGGGAATAGGAAGTGGAGAAAATCCCTATGGACTTTGCTCCTTACAATAACAACAATGTGGTAGCAATGATGAGGAGAATGAATTATCTTCTGGAGATGAACTTGGGGAAGACTTTGAAGAAGCCAGCTATTCAAGTCCTTGATTCCTATTACCACACCGCCTTTTGATCTAGACTATATGCCCACTGATGATGATTTGTTAGAGATGGAAGTGAGAAGAATGGCCTGTGCCAAGGCCAAAGCAAAGGGACATCCTTGTCCTACAAATTCCCTAACGCCCTATACTCCTACATTGAACAGAAAGTTTATCAAAGCTAGAGATAATCAGCGCTGTTGGGGATTCCCCAATTCAAGATTTGATCCTGAGACCGCAACTATGATGCCTGGGTTTGAGCTACTACTTGATTGCAACAACAAAGATTCCAGAACTAAAGAAGGAAGACAAAAAATTGGGTTGCTACTGATTGGGTTGATTACATGGACCTTGATGCCATGACTACACTTCTTAGAATTTCCATTTGAAATATAGAAGAATAAAAGTATTGGAAGGCTTGCCAACATGCATTGAAGAGCTCGTATGAAGCAAGTGTTAGGATATGTGCCCTTAAATCCTATTGTATGATGCTATGTATGACATTATGTATGACTTAATGTTGTGTTTAATAAATTTGTTTTGTTTTTTTTTTTTTTATATCTAAAATAATGGTAACATGAATATTTGGACATTATCATATAGTCCATGAGATGCATAGTATGTGATTTATGTGAAAAGTCACAGAAGATATAAATCACAAATTCTTTGTAAACTCAGAATTTATAGTTCATAGTCGGTGATGAAATTGGGCATTTCATCTGCGAAGACTATAACGTATCAACTAAGATGATTTGTCTTGATCATGGAAGTGGTGACTTCTAGTTGATATGTTGATATGTTTTAAGAGTTAAGACATATTGAACTGGACCGCTGTGAGATTTATTATTCTCCTAACGACTGTCAAATGAATAATAAATCTCACGACTTTTATTTGCATGAACTCTTAATCCTGAGAGAATAATGGACCTGATTATGACGTGTAGGTTGCTTTGATATATCAGGAGTGAGATCTAAAATAACGGTCTAAACCTCAGTATATTGGGCAGCCACATTTAGTGTTGATGGAACATATATTCTCAAGATGGAATTCATAGTCTCTTGATAGAGATATAAAATATTCCCTTGAGATAAGTTTAATGGGTTTGGTTATTCAAAGAGTTAGGCCTAACCACTTTGGTAAGAAATTACTAAAGTATATATTTATGAAATTAGATTTCATAAATATATGATGAATAACTTTAAAAGATTAAACCGGGTACTCAAGGATAAGATGTAGTAATTTACAAAGTGGCAGTCTACGTTCATGACTTTGTATTATTACGAATATTTAATGAAGGGGTTACGTGTATAATAAAGTCTTGGGATATAATTTATTAATAAGGCCTAGAGTGCAATTATATTTATATAGTGGTATTAAATATAATTAATGGTAACTTTGGACTTGTCAAGAGTTGACGGAAAAGCCTAAGGCCCATTGGAGCTAGTGTCTTATTGGTCCTTTTTGGTCCCATTCCAAGCCACACACTAAAGCCCAATTGGAAAGGCCCAATAGGCCGGCCCAATTAGATAATCAGTTAATTATAAAGGGAGAAACATACAGAATTTTTTATTAAGAAAAGAATTGAAAAGAAAAAGAAAGAGTGTGAGACACACTTTTATTCTCCCTTTGGAAACTGATTGAGAGACCACACATCTTGGGCGTAAAGTGGAATTGGAGTGAAGATTAAAAGTTTTTCCAAGTGCTTCTAATCTTTGTTTTGAATTTCTCCATACCAAGGTACGCTATCTTGTTCTTAAATTCTGAAATTTATATAGTGCATGTTGTCAATCATGAATGAAATAGATCCTTGTTTGTTACTTCCGCTGTGTGTTTTGTATGAGATACAAAACCAGATTTTTATCCAACAATTAGTATCAGAGCCAGGTTTTCATATCATGATTGTATGGCATGTGATTGAATTTTAGAAAACCGTTCATTTTGTGTTTCAATTTTCTTCATCATTTGGATATAAGGTAGAGAATTGCAACACCTATGTATAAAAGTGATGGCCATTACAATTCTGCACAGCCATATTCAATATCTATTGCCTTGATATTTATTCGAATAGGAGCAGTTATCAAATCGGGGTAGTTAATTGAAAATGGGTAGTTATTCTCATTTATTGCACCGTTTGACTTGGATTCAAATTGCATTGTTTGAATATTAATTCACGTCTGAACATGGGATGCATGGTTTGAACGTGATTTCACCAAGTCATTGCATGGCTGGAGTGAATTTGCACATTTTGGCCTTTTTGGCATTCAATGCATGGCTTTAACTTTTGTGCATCATTTGTCCTTAATGCCATGGAAAAGTTGAATTTGTACTTATAAGATTTCAACAATCCGAATGAGTTATATATATATATATATATATATATATAAAATATAGATTATATTATATATTATATATAATATAATATAATATATATTTTATAACGTAATATATTATATATTATGTTAATGATATTTATATATATATATATATATTAATGCTAGTTTAATGAAATTTATTCCTAATGAGATTGGGATTATGTTTTTCAAAGTGTCTAGCATTATTATGGTCCTTGACCTTAAAAACCTTTATTTTTAAAATATCTAGTGGGAGAGAGATACAAGGGTTGGATCTCACGGCCTCCATTGTTGGTTCATAGTAGTGTGAAATATATACTTTGTCTTTGCCTCGAGCTTAGCATTCCATGCGAAGAGTATTTATTTCACGGTCCTACAAGATTGAATTTCTTAGTTTATAGTGGTTTGATAAACACCTTGTCTTAGCCTCGAGCTTTGCATTCCATGCGAAGGGTGTTTTTGTCATGGTACCACAAAATAAGCTTGTTAAAGGGATGAAATGTGGCTACACATGATTCTAGACAATGGTATACACTAGACTAAGTATTTTAGTATCCTCTATGCTGAGTTCTTGCTATTATTACTTAGAGGCTAAATGTAAAATGGCATATTATTAGTGTTTGATAAGAGTTATCATGATAACACTAATAATGAGAGTACTTCTCAATCAATCATAGTATTTAATATTTACTCTATGCTGAGGGATATTGAATAGGGGATTGGGTTATCGTTGCATATATTATTTTATGGTTTTATTAAGGTTCCATATTATATGCTTATATGCTAAATTGATAATGTCCAGTTTACTTATTGTATTCATGTTTATTATTTTCAGATTTAAATCATGGCATCATTTAGCCCACTTGTTGCTATTCTTAACCAAAACAAACTGATTGGATCCAACTATGTTGACTGGAAAAGGAATTTGGACATTGTTCTTAATGTTGAAGAGCACAAATATGTGCTTACTCAACCATGTCCTAACTTTCCTTCATTAGATGCTCCTCTTGAGGAAAAACAGTGACACGATCGTTGGCAGAAATCTAATGAAATGGCTAAGTGCTATATCTTAGCATCTATCTCAAATGTTCTGCAGCATCAAATGCAGGATGTAGAACATGCTTCGGACATCATGCAAAGTCTGAAGGAGATGTTTGGTGAGCAAGGCCGGTCTACAAGGCAAGAAACCATGAGGCAAATTTATAATACCAAAATGGCTGTAGGAAGTTCAGTGAGGGAGCATTGTCTTAGGATGATTACTAATCTAAACACATTAGAAGTTTTAGGTGCCGACATTGATGGAGAATCCCAAGTGGATATGATACTCCAGTCACTACCAGAATCATTCAAGGAATTCAGACTTAATTATAATATGAACAAAAAGATTTATACTTTGTCTGAATTAATGAATGAGTTAGTGGCAGCGGAAGGCATCCTTGGTACTTCTAGTGTTGAAGCCAATGTGGGTGAAGCTTCTACTTTTCAACCTAAGTCGAAAGGCAAGGGAAGTAAGAAGAAGAAGAAGGACTTCACTAAGAAAGATGGTAAACAAATTGCCTTAGGGGTTGCCGACAAAGGAAAGAAAACCAAAGGAAAGTGTTTCCATTGTGGTGAGAAAGGACATTGGAAGAGGAATTGTCCAAAGTTTAAAGCTGCCAAGAATAAGGGTAATAAAAGTTCATTTCTTCTTGAAATATGTTTGGTACAGAATCCAACAGATTCTTGGTGTGTGGATTCAGGTTGTACTAATCATATCTGCAATTCTTTGCAAGGGTTCTAGGAGACCAGAAAGTTGAATGAGGGAGAACTATTTCTTACTTTGGCTGATGGGAGCAGGATTCCGGTTGTAGCTGTTGGAGTGTATAATTTGTGTTTTAAGTCTAGAGTGTTAATATTGGAAGACTGTTTGTATGTACCTAATGTTCGTAGGAATTTAATTTCTGCAACTTATTTGGGTAAGTATGGATATTGTGTTATCCTGAAAGACAATGTTGTAATAAAGAAGGATAAAATGTTTATCTGTTCTGGCAATATTGTGGATGGTCTTTATATTTTAACTCCTGACATGCATGAATTATACAATTCTGCTATAGATAATAGCTCATGTAAAATCATTAAAGAGAAAGTTTCCTTCTACTAGTGAAGCATATTTTTGGCACTTGCGTTTGGGTCATATTAATTCAAGTAGAATTCAAAGACTAATCAAAGATGGACTTTTATAGCCCATAGACTTTGATGGTTTTCCAGTTTGTGAATCTTGTTTGGAAGGTAAAATGGCCAAACGGCCTTTTAATGCAAAAGGTAGAAGAGCTCGAGATTTGCTAGAACTAGTGCATTCAGATGTATGTGGTCCTATGTCAATCCAAGCAAGAGGTGGCTATGAATATTTCATTATTTTCACTGATGATTACTCTAGATTTGGTTATGTGTACCTAATAAAACAGAAATCCGAAGCCTTTGAAAAGTTCAAAGAGTTTAGGGCTGAAGTTGAGAATCAATTAGGTAAACGCATAAAGGCCATTCGATCTGATTGAGGTGGCGAATACCTTCTTGGTGACTTCAAGGATTACTTGACTGAAAATGGGATTATATCCCAGTTAACTGCACCTGGAACTCCACAGCAAAATGGTGTAGCAGAAAGAAGGAATAGGACTCTTTTGGATATGGTTAGATCCATGTTGAGTTATTCGACTCTATCAATTTCCTTTTGGGGATATGCCTTAAATACTGCAATGTATCTTCTAAATTTAGTACCTTCGAAGTCTGTTCCTAAAACACCTGTAGAGTTGTGGAATGGGCGTAAGCCTAGTATGAGACATCTCCACATTTGGGGTTGTCCAGCATATGTGTTGAAAGGAAAGTCTGACAAGTTATAGTCTAAAACAGAAGTGGTTTTCTTTGTAGGGTATCCAAAAGGAACTGTTGGAGGTTTATTCTATAGTCATAAGGATAACAAAGTGTTTGTTAGCACAAATGCCAAATTCTTGGAAAATGACTATATGAATGATTATACTCCTAGAAGTAGAGTTGTCTTGGCTAAAATGAATGAACTTGTAGTTGAACAATTAATGGATGAAACTAGGGATGATGTGACTGTATTAGATACACCACAAGATATTACTCATGAGATGTCTAGTACACTGGTGCCTCGTTGTAATGGGAGAATTGTTTGGCCTCCTATAAGATTTATAGGTTTGGGAGAAACCTATAAAGCTATCTTAGAAGAGGCTGAATCGGATCCTTACACTTATGATGAAGCCATGAATGATATAGATGCACATCATTGGATCCAAGTTATGAAATCTGAATTAGATTTTATGTATTCCAATCATGTATGGGATCTTGTAAAGGCGCCTAACGGCATTAAACCTATTGGTTGCAAATGGGTTTACAAGAGGAAGAGAGGGATAGATGAAAAGGTTGAAACCTTTAAAGCAAGATTAGTGGCGAAAGGGTATACACAAAAGGAAGGTATTGATTATGATGGAACTTTTTCGCCAGTAGCCATGCTTAAATCTATCAGAATTCTCTTATCCATTACTGCTTGATTATAATTATGAGATTTGACAAATGGATGTCAAGACTGCATTTCTTAATGGCAATCTTGAAGAAGAAATATACATGATGCAACAGGAAGGTTTCGTAGCAAAGAACCAAGAGCATATGGTATGCAAGTTGAATAAGTCCATTTATGGACTTAAGCAAGCATCTAGGTCATGGAACATCAGGTTTGATCAAGCAATCAAATCATTTGGTTTTGAACAAAATCTTGATGAATCATATGTGTACAAAAGACATCGAGACAAAGTAGTAATGTTCCTAGTGCTTTATGTTGATGATATTCTACTCATTGGGAATGATGTAGGGGTAATGTCATCGGTTAAAGTTTGGTTGTCTAGCCAATTTGATATGAAGGACTTGGGTGAGGCTAACTTTATTCTAGGGATCAAGCTTTGGCGAGATCGCAAGAATAAGATGTTAGGCTTATCACAAGCTGGATATATAGATAAGGTTTTAGAACGGTTTAGCATGCAAAACTCCAAGAAAGGGTTACTCCCTTTTAGACATGGAGTTCCTCTGTCTGATGACCAAAGGCCTAAGACTCAAGAGGAAGAAAATATGATGAGACAAGTTCCTTATGCTTCTGCAGTAGGAAGTCTCATGTATGCCATGCTTTGTACTAGACCAAATATTTGTTATTCAGTTGGCATGGTCAGCCGATATCAATAAAATCCAGGACCAAAACATTGGCAAGTTGTAAAGCATATTCTCAAGTATCTTAGGAGAACGAGAAATTATATGCTTGTTTACCATTGTGAGGATTTGATTCCCATTGGCTATACAGATTCAGATTTTCAATCGGATCTAGATTTCAGAAAATCCACTTTAGGATGTGTTTTCACCTTGGGAGGTGGAGCCATAAGTTGGAGGAGTGTAAAGCAATCTTGTATTGCGGACTCCACCATGGAAGCTGAGTACGTTGCTGCTTGTGAAGCAGCAAAGGAGACTGTTTGGCTTAGAAAATTCCTTTCTGATCTTGGCGATGTAAGAATGGAGCAAGTTCCCATCACATTGTTTTGCGACAATAGTGGAGCGGTTGCACAATCCAAAGATCCAAGGAATCACAAGAAAGGAAAGCACATTGAAAGGAAATATCACATCATTCGAGACATTGTTGCTCGTGGAGATGTTGTGGTGGCAAAGATTGAAAGTGCAAATAATCTAGCAGATCCTTTTACCAAAACCTTGCCTCAAAGGACCTTCGAGTCACATTTGGAGGGAATGGGAGTTAGATTAGTGCACAATAGTCTTTAGGGCAAGTGGGAGATTGTTAGGATATGTGCCCTTAAATCCTATTGTATGATACTATGTATGATATTATGTATGACTTAATGTTGTGTTAAATAAATTTGTTTTTTTTTTAATCTAAAATAATGGTAACATGAATATTTGACATTATCATATAGTCCATGAGATGCATAGTATGTGATTTATGTGAAAAGTCACAGAAGATATAAATCACAAGTTCTTCGTAAACTCAGAATTTATAGTTCGTAGTCGGTGATGAAATTGGGCATTTCATCTGTGAAGACTATAACGTATCAACTAAGATGATTTGTCTTGATCATGGAAGTGGTGACTTCTAGTTGATTTGTTGATATGTTTTAAGAGTTAAGACATATTGAACTGGACCGCTGTAAGATTTATTATTCTCCTAATGACTGTCAAATGAATAATAAATCTTACGACTTTTATTTGCATGAACTCTTAATCCTGAGAGAATAATGGACCTGATTATGACGTGTAGGTTGCTTTGATATATCAGGAGTGAGATCTAAAATAACGGTCAAAACCTCAGTATGTTGGGCAGCCACATTTAGCGTTGATGGAACATATATTCTCAAGATGGAATTCATAGTTTCTTGATAGAGATATAAAATATTCCCTTGAGATAAGTTTAATGGGTTTGGTTATTCAAAGAGTTAGACCTAACCACTTTGGTAAGAAATTACTAAAGTATATATTTATGAAATTGGATTTCATAAATATATGATGAATAACTTTAAAAGATTAAATCGGGTACTCAAGGATAAGATGTAGTAATTTACAAAGTGGCAGTCTACGTTCATGACTTTGTATTACTACGAATATTTAATGAAGGGGTTACGTGTATAATAAAGTCTTGGGATATAATTTATTAGTAAGGCCTAGAGTGCAATTATATTTATATAGTGGTATTAAATATAATTAATGGTAACTTTGGACTTGTCGAGAGTTGACGGAAAAGCCCAAGGCCCATTGGAGCTAGTATCTTATTGGTCCCTTTTGGTCCCATTCCAAGCCACACACTAAAACCCAATTGGAAAGGCCCAATAGGCCGGCCCAATTAGATAATCAGTTAATTATAAAGGGAGAAACATACATAATTTTTTATTAAGAAAAGAATCGAAAAGAAAAAGAAAGAGTGTGAGACACACTTTCATTCTCCCTTTGGAAACTGATTGAGAGACCACACATCTTGGGCGTAAAGTGGAATTGGAGTGAAGATTAAAAGTTTTCCCAAGTGCTTCTAATCTTTGTTTTGAATTTCTCCATACCAAGGTACGCTATCTTGTTCTTAAATTCTGAAATTTATATAGTGCATGTTGTCAATCATGAATGAAATAGATCCTTGTTTGTTGCTTCCGCTGTGTGTTTTGTATGAGATACAAAACTAGATTTTTATCCAACAGCAAGAACAAATGATGAAGATGAGAAAGGGGGAGAAGCCCCTAGTGATGATGATGAACATAGTAACAAAGAGAGTGACAATAGTAGTGACAACAGTAGTAGTGACAGTGGAGATGGTGATGATGATAGCAACAATGATAGTGAAAGCAACGATAATGAAGACTATGATAGACAATATAGTGGCAATGGTTAGGGTGAACCCCCTAGTGATAGAGAATATGAAGATGATGGGTTTTATTATGAAGACTATGATGATGATGTAGATTACTATGATAGCGATATTGAAGATGATGCTAAAGCTAACATTTGGAGCGACGTTAACAGTGATCAATACAGGATGGAAGATGTGTTAGAGGATGCAGGAGAGGAGATTGGAGAAGTTGATAATGTAGACTATGGGTGTCTCTCGGATTAGAGTTGCATTACCGATGTTAGTTTAAAGTCAAGTTCTCGATATGACAAGCATGGTAGAGAGATTCATGAGTTGGGATCATTTCGCGATTCAGAACTTGGCTCACTAACCCCATATACCGAAGAAGAGGATGACATAGATGCTAGATTGGCAGCTCTAGACCAAAAGCTGATGGTCCACAGTCTCAGAAACACAGCACTAGAGAGCCCTGAAGATGATAATAAAAGGATGGAAGAGAGCGAGTTAGAATACCTCCCTCAATACACCCACTTAAACAATAAAGGGAAGAAAGATTTGTTTGGTGACTAAATGGATAGCATAGAGTGCTTGCATGCTTTTGTGACTGACAAGCCCACAAATATAGAGATTGATGATGAAGCCACAGATTATGTGGATGAAGTCCCACAATTTTGATGTTAAGGGAAGAAGAAACTTACTGGGAGCCACCTGCCATTATTGAAGCCATGGCCGAGTTGAAGAATTGGGCATGGAAGGGAGCCGCCCACCCTATGGAGGACTCCGTGAAGAAGATGAAGACCGTTGAGCCAGTCACCTCCTCCAAGAACATTATTTCTATCCCCATTGAGTCTATTTCTGCTATTATTACTATTCCTGTCAAGTCTGTTTGTGATAGTATTCCTATTGAGTCTGTTTTAGTTAAGTTTATTGAGTCTGTTGAGAACTTTTTTTCCTTATAATATGATTTCTGATTCTACTTATATGTTGGCTTTGAATGTTTTTATTTCTGAAATTGGTAAAGAAACTCTTAATAATAAGGAATTTAAACAATGGCATCTAGAACTCATAAAAGAAGAAAACCAACCCATTAACCAAAGAACTGATGAACCTAAAATGATACAAGTGGGTAATACCCTAACCACCTTTGAAAAAGATGCATTAGTGGCATTGCTAATAGAAATCAAAGAAGTATTTGCATGGTCCTATGAAGACATGTCCGAGATTGATACAGATATAATACAACATTGACTTCCAATAGACCAACCATGAAGCCAGTCACGCAGAAATTGAGAAAGATGAAGTCAGAGTGGACTCTCAAGATCAAGGAAGAAGTCGAGAAATAGTACAATGCAAGTTTCCTGAGGGTGGTCAACTATCCAGAGTGATTAGATAATGTTGTTCCGGTACCAAAGAAAGATGGGAAAGTGAGAATGTGTGTAGACTTCCGAGATCTGAATAAGGCCAGCCTAAAAGATGATTTTCCTTTGCCTTACTTTGACATTTGGGATGACAATACATTAGATCATGCCTTGCTATCATTTATGGATGGATTTTCAAGACATAATTAGATTAAGATGGCTCCAGAAGATATGATTAAAACCTCATTCATTACTCCATAGGGGACATAATGTTACAAGGTCATGCCATTTGGCCTTAAGAATGCTGGTGCTACTAACCAACGTGCAGCCTTCACTTTATTGCATGATTTGATCCACAAAGGAGTAGAGGTTTATATCGATGATATGATAGTGAAGTCCAAAGATTGTGAGGGCATATGCCAGCTTTAAGGAAGTTTTTTGAAAGAATCCAGTTCTACAAGTTACGATTGAATCCAAAAAAGTGCACTTTTGGAGTCATATCCAGAAAGCTGTTAAGGTTTATGGTAAGTCAGAGAGGAATTGAAGTCGATCTTAAAAAAATCAAGGTAAATGTAAAGATGAAGCCTCCAAAAATTGAAAAGGAGATCTAAAGGTTTCTAGGAAGGATATAGTACATAAGCAGGTTCATAGCCTAGCTCACCATGACATGTGAACCAATTTTCCAACTGCTTAAGAAGGAAGTTGCTACGGTATGGAATGAACAATGCCAAGAAGCCTTTGAAAAGATCAACAATTATCTGATGAAGCCACCAACACTCATCTCATATGTACCTGAAAAGCCATTATTGTTATATCTTATAACTACAGATGCAGCAATGGGGGATTTGTTGGCTCAATGCCTAAAAGAGACTAGAAAAGAGAATGCAATATACTATATCAACAAAAAGATGTTGCCTTATGAAGAAAAGTATTCACTGCTTGAGAAGAGATGTGTTGCACTTGTTTAGGCAACCCGCAAACTCAGAAATTATATGCTTACCTACAAGGTCTTGTTGATTGCCAGAATAGATCCTTTGAAATATCTAATGGAAAAGCCAGTGCAAGACAGGAAGACAGCTAAATGGGTTTTGCTTCTGTCAGAGTTTAATATTAAATATGTGACTTAGAAATCAATGAAGAGGAGAGCAATTGCTGATCACTTAGCCCATTGTTTACCAAAAGTAGCTAAAGAAATCCAAGGAGACTTTCTAGATGAAGATATCATGGGGATTGAAGTGGAATCATGGAAGATGTATTTTGATGGAGCAAAAACAAAATGAAAGTGGCATTGGAGTTCTCTTAATAACTCCAAAAGGTACACACATCCCATTTTCTGGTAGGCTTAGCTTTCCTATTACTAACAATGCCACTAAATATAAAACTTGGATCATGAGGTTACAAGCAGTCCTAGGCCTTCGAGTGAAGAAGTTGGAAGTGTATGATGACTTAGCCTTGATAATCTCTCAGATCCAAAATAAATGGAAGATCAAAGAAGAAAGGCTAATGCCTTATCATGAATGTCTTCAAAAATGGGCCTCAAAATTCAACAAGATCCAATGCCAATATATGCCAAGGATGCAAAAATTAGATTGCAGATGCTTTAGCAACAATGACATCCATAATGGATGGGCCAAAGGAAGATGAAGCTAGGCCAATAGTGGTGGAACAAAAAGAAGAGTCAGCTTATTGCATGAAAATAGAAGAAGATGAGGAAAAAAATGGAGAAGGTGAATGGTATTCAGACATCCTACAATACCTCAAGGATGGGACATTCCCGAAGTCTACAAACAAAAATGACCAATTGACCATAAGGAGACTGCCTACTAATTACATTATTTGTGGTGAGAGGCTTTGCAGAAGATCATATGATGTAATTCATCTCCTTTGTGTGACTGCCAAAGAAGCACAACAAATAATTGAAGAGGTTCATGAATCAAGTTAGGGGCCATATATGAATGTGCACATGCTGTTAAGGAAGATAATGAGACAAGATTATCACTGGACCATTATGTAAGCCAACTGTGTGGCTCATGTTCGGAAATGCCATCAATGCCAAGTTCATGGAGATCTGAAACACATGCCACCTATGCCATTACATACCATGACATCACCCTAGCCATTCTCTGCATAGGGGATAGACATTATTAGGAAGATTCACCCAACAGCATCCAATGGTCATGAATTCATACTCGTAGCCATTGATTACTTCACTAAATGGGTAGAAACTACTTCCTATAAGGTTTTGAATTCAAAGACAGTTGCTTAATTCATTCAAACCAATATCATTTGCAAATATGGGGTACCACATGAAATTATCTCAAACAATGGGCTACATTTTAAAGGAGAAATAGAAGAGATGCAATGACAATTCAACATTCAGCATCATAAATCTTCACCCCACCGTCCTCAGACTAATGGAGCAATTGAGGTTGCTAGCAAGAATATAGAGCAAATCTTGAAGAAGAACACGAAAAACTACAAGGATTGGCACCTACAATTACCCTATGCACTTTGGGGGTATAGAACATCAATTCGATCTTCCACAGGAGCCACTCCTTATTCATTGGTGTATGGGATGGAAGTAGTCCTCCCCATTGAAATGGTTGTTCATTCATTGAGGACAGTACTAGAGAGTGAAATCCCTGAAGTAGATTGGTTGCAAATTAGATATGACCAATTATGCATGTTGGATGAGAAGAGACTTAAGGCCTTGTATCATATTCAAGGTTATCAAAGGAGGCTTAGGAAAGCTTTTGACAAGAGAGTAAGAACCAAAAATTTGAAGTTGAGAGATTTAGTGCTAAAAGAGATCCAAGCCTTGATCTAAGATGCAAACTGGAAGTTCAAGCAAAATTGGGCAGGTCCTTACATTATCAAGCAGATATACTCTAGGGAAGCAGTAAGGTTGAGGGTTGCAGTAAGGTTGAGGGATTTAGATGTAAAGCCTTTCACTGAGCCAACCAGTATGGATCCATTGAAGAAATACCATGTCTGAGGTGGTAGTCTTAAAGCACCACGTCTAGACTGGTTGTAAATGATGTTATTTCCCTTCCTAGATTTGCCAAAAAAAAGGTAGGTTGAAAACCCGAAAAGGCAATCTACGCAACCGGAGAGTAAAAAAAAAGAGTGAGTGAGAGAGCCTGTTAGGTTGAAAACTCGAAAGGGCGGCCTAGGAAAAAGTTAAGGTGAATAAAACAAAATGAAATATGTGATGACTTGATCCTTCTACCAAGGAGGTATGTAGGCAACCATGCATTGGTCCAGTTACAATTTCCTCAAACCTACCTGACGGGGAACTAAAATTAAGACCATCTCTAGTTCGTCCATAAGAGTCGTCTAGAGCCAAAGGTGGCCCGAAATGATATGCTCGTTTGTGGACGTAAGAAGGTCATCCATAGACATGAGGGTTGTCTAAGGAAAAACACTTGGACGACCCCTAGCACTTGTGATATTTCCCATAATTGGCCTATCCACAAGAGTTAGTAACTCAAACTACGTGCTATCAAATCCTTGATCATTGCTATTAAATAGTTAACTTCTAACGGAAGTTGTAGAAGATAAGATTGAATGTTCTAACTTCTGTAGTGGTTGTAGAGGTTAAGTCTGAACCTTCAAACTTCCATAAATATTGGGGAAGTTACCATGCAAGTAACCACTCCAAACACTCACTATATAAGGATTCATCGACATCAAACAAAATGTAAGTTTTCACTACTCCTAAAAAGTTGGAATTCCTGAGTCCTAGAGAAAAAACTAACTTAAGCGTTGGAGGGTTCTTGGCCGATCCACCTTGGTCTCCTTTGATCTTATGTCTTTTTCTTGTCAGGCCTTCCAAGCAATCACCAATCCATTGAAGCCCAGAGCATTCAGCCTACTAATTTTCTGTGCATCATCAGTTGGCGCCGTCTGTGAGAAGTTTAAGTTTGTGTTTGTAATTTATCTTCCTTCAACAAAAGGTTACATGGTTCGGACAAGATCGATGACCATTAGTCCAGGCCACCATGAGAGTGGGAACGCTTTTAGTAACCTAAACTGTGATCGCCAATCAGCATCTGTCATGTAACCATCTTCCATCCAACACATACAGTCCATGGTAGCCGCCATGACAGAATTAACCTGTCAAAACCAAGAGTTGACTAGGGAGATTAGTTTAAGGAGGCAACACTATAAAAGATACATGGAAGGGCAAGCTCAAAGTCAAGAAGTTAGGGAAGGAGAAAACATTGAGTCTGAGAATTAGTCAAGGGGTACCACCTCACGAAGGGTGCCACACTTGGAGAGGGAGATGGATAAGATGAGAAAGGCCATGGACGAGATGAAGGAGAACATATGAAGGGTGAATCCCGTTGATGACTTAGTCCATCGTACTGATTCCCCTTTTATACCTTCCATCAATAGTCATCCCATGCCTTCCAAGTTCAAAATGCCTTTCTTGGACTCATACGATGGAACACACGATCATTTTGATCATATTGCTACTTTCAAGACTACCATGCATTTTCAAGGAGTTCTAGACGATATTATATATAGGGTCTTTCCTACCACCCTTAAAGGGCTGGCACGAGTGTGGTTCAACAAGATACCTCCAACACTGTGAGTTCCTTCGAAGAATTGAGTAAGTTGTTCGTCAATAATTTTATTAGAGGACAAAGGCATAAGTGTTTTTTGTCCAGCCTGTTAACCATAAAACGAGGAGAAAGTGAAAGTTTGCGGTCCTTCATTACTCGTTTCGACAAGGAAGCCCTGAGTTGTTATTGGCGGCCTTCCATAATGGAGTTAATTTCGATTTATTCATCCATAAGCTTTATGAGCAAGAGTCTCAAACCATGGCTGAACTCGTCCATTTAGCCCAAAACTTCATGAATGCAGAGGACGCAATCATAGCCAAGAAGAGGAAAAAGGCCGAGAGAATGGAAGCAGATATCCCATGCCATCTAAAGCAGGATCCTCGTCCAAAGAAGGCCCGAACGGGAGAAAAGAACGATCGAGATAATAAGAAGGCAAGTTCTTCGGCAAGAAGTCAGTAATATATGCCCTTAAACATGCCACTTGAACAAGTACTTATGCAGATTAAGGATGACCCATACTTGAAGTGGCTGGAAAAAATGAAGGGGGATCCCAACAAGCGCAATAGGAATAAGTATTGCCACTTCCATAGAGACCATGGGCATGACACGAATGAGTGTTTTAACTTGAAGCAGCAGATAAAGAATCTCATCAGACAAAGAAAATTAAGAAACTTCCTTGGACAAGATCACAAGAACGAGAAGTTGAAGGGAAAGGTAGAAGAATCGTCACTACCCTTGTTTCTTAGAAATAGGAGTTTTTATAGGAGGGACTTTAATAGGGCAATCTTCCAAGTCAAGGAAGATGTATCTGAAGGTGGTGCAAAATGTCCAACTCTCTGGACGACCTCCAAGGACGAGGGGGGTAGATGAGCAAGCCATTACGTTCAAGTATGAGGATGCTGAAAGGATTCACCACCCACATGACAACACGATCGTCATCACATTGCTTATTGCTAATTACATGACTAGAAGGGTTTTGGTAGACAATGGAAGTTCGGCATACATTTTATATTACCCTGCGTTCCAACAAATGAGGCTTGGAAGAGATCATATTCGTCTAATGAATTTGCCATTGGTAGGATTTGGAGGGATGAAAGTGCAACCTGTAGGTACCATCACATTACTTTTGGTGGTAGGGGCATACGTACAGCAAATAGCCAAAGAGGTAAACTTTTTTGTTGTGGACTGCTCGTCTTATACAATACTATCATTGGAAGACCAGCTTTAACACTTGGAAGATGGTAACCTCTACCTACCATTTGTCTGTTAAGTTCTCTACAGATTATGGAGTAGGTCAAGTGCAAGGGGACCAATTAGCCACCAAGGAATGCTACCTAGCCATGTTGGTTATAGATGAGCACATGCAGACGATGAGCATAGACAAGAGAAGGGTTACCACAGAGCCCATAGAAGTACTAGAAGACAACCCTCTGAAAGAGGGTAATCCCGAGAAGTTTACCAAAATTGGAATGAGTATGAAGGAGAAGACGAAGCAAGACCTTGTCCAGTTCTTAAGGAAGAGTATTGATATTTTCACATGGAGTCATAAAAACATGCCAAGAATTAACCTAAGTGTTATCATTCATAGGTTGAATGTACACCCATCTTCCAAGCCCGTTCGTCAGAAGAAAAGGATCTTCGCTTCTGAGCTAGATAATGCTATCAAGGAAGAGGTTCAGAAGTTAGCCATAACGCAATTTATTCAGGAAGTCTATTACCTGGATTGGTTAGCTAACGTGGTAATGGTTAAGAAGGCAAATGGAAAATGGAGAATTTGTGTAGACTTCATTGATTTGAATAAAGCTTGCCCTAAGGATAGTTATCCTTTGCCACGCATTGATCAGTTGGTGGATTCAACTGCAGGCCATCAGTTGCTAAGCTTCATGGACGCCTTCTTAGAATATAATTAGATATATATGGACAAGGCAGATCAAGAGAAGACATCCTTCATTACTTGTCAAAGTTTATTTTGCAATAAGGTGATACCCTTCGATTTAAAGAACGTGGGGGCAACTTATTAAAGGCTGGTTAACCATATATTTCATCCACAGATTGGACGGAATGTAGAAGTTTACATAGATGATATATTGGTAAAGAGCTTAGACGAGAAAAAGCACCTGGACGACCTTCAAGAGATCTTCGATACACTAGGAGATATAACATGAAGTTGAACCTGAGCAAGTGTGCTTGTGAAGTTTCGTTAGGAAAAGTTCTTGGGTTCATGGTTTCACATAGGTAAATCCCAATAAAATTCAAGCAATATTGAATATGGAACTACCAAGGAATATCAAAGAAGTCCAATTTTCACTGGGTGAGTTGCGGCTCTTTAGTAAATTTGTCTCCAAAGCTACTAACAAGTGTTTACCATTTTTCAAGGTTCTCAAGAAGGTGTTCGAATGGACGGATGAGTATCAACAGGCCTTCCAAGACCTCAAAGCCTATCTCACAACAGATTCTCTGTTGAGCCTGTCTATACTAAGTTAAGAATTATACTTGTATTTGGTAGTGTCTTCACATGTAGTGAGCTCAGCATTGATTAGAGAAGAAGGAAAGATACAGAAGTTAGTTTATTATACAAGCTGAACGCTGAGGGGAGCAGAAGGACAGTAACCCATGATGGAAAAACTAGCTTTTGCTTTGATCACGGCTTCCAGGAAGTTACAACATTATTTTCAGGCTCATGTCATCAATGTCTTGACAGATCATCCATTCAAAAAGGCAATGAACAAGTTGGAAGCCATAGAACGACTAATCCAATGGGCCATTGAACTTAGTGAGTTTGATGTTAGGTACCAACTAAGAAGCACTGTAAAGGCTCAAGTCTTAGCAGACTTCATTGCAGAGTTCACTCCCAATCAAGGTGGGTTAGACAAGATGGATGAAGCTCAAAGGTGGGTTGTCTATGTAGATGGTTTGTCCACATTATATGCAGGAGGAATTGGAGTTGTGCTAAAATCCCCTGAAGGGGACAAGTTGAAATATGTAGCTTATCTAGAGTATTAGACAACTAATAATGAAGCTGCGTATGAAACTCTCCTCAAAGGGTTGGAATTGGCTAAGTCCCTAAGGGTAGAGTCAATAGTCATCCACAGAGATTCTCAGTTGATCATAAATCAAGTGAATGGAATGAGTAAAGCTAAGAAAGATCGAATGAAGAAGTATCTTAGTCAGGTGAAGCGGCTTATCAAAAAGTTTAAGGAAGCCAGCTTTGTGTAGGTCCCAAGGGAGGAAAATATGGAAGCAAATGTCTTAGTGAAGGCAACTTCGACAAATGGGGCTATGGACGAGTATGACGAAGTCCAATACATGCCAAGCAAAGACCGTCTAGAGGTACAGCAAATTGCAGGAGAAGGAAATTGGATGACTTCGATAGTAGTTTACCTCAAAGATGGAAGGCTTCCGGAGGATAAGGACAAGGCTAGAAAATTAAGGATCAAAGCTGCTAAGTATGTCCTTACAAACAAGGTATTATAAAAAAGAGGCTTTACTCAGCCCTACTTGAGGTGCTTAGCTCCAGACGAGTCAAACTATGTATTGAGGGAGGTTCGTGAAGGAGCATGTGGAAACCACGAAGGAGCGAGATCGCTAGTCCATAAGCTCATCCGTGCAGGTTACTACTGGCCAACTATTTAAGCAGATGCTAAGGCTTATGTCAAGGTGTGTGACCAATGTTAGCACTTCAGCAACGTCCCTAGACAATTGTCGAAGTATCTCATCTCGATGATGGCCCCATGTCCCTTTGTGCAATGGGGATTGGATATTTTAGTTCTCTTCCTACTTGGAACCAAGCAGATGAAGTTTTTGGTAGTAGGGATCGATTACTTTACTAAATGGGTGGAAGCCGAAACCTTGGCCAAGATCACGCAACAGAATATCAAAAACTTTGTTTGGAAGAGCATTGTATGCAGGTTTGAGGTACCTAGGGTACTCGTGTTTGACAATGGACGACAATTTGATAACACACCTTTTAGAGACTTTTGTGAGCACTTTGGAATCAAGAATCATTATTCCTCACCCTCCCACCCGTAAGCAATTTTTCAAGCTTGCAAACCGATCCTTATTAAAAATCATCAAGACTCAGCTTGAGGGGGCAAAGGGAGTAAGGCCAGAGGAGCTACTAGGTGTTCCTTGGGCTTACAGGACGACTGTGAGGACCCCCATAGGGGAAACTCCTATCAAACTAGCCTATGGAAGCGAAGCTGTGATACTCGCAGAAGTGCACATGGCAAACCACAAGGTGATGAAATATCAGGACAAGGATAATGAAAAGCAATTTCGTCTAAACCTTGATTTGAAAGACGAAGTAAAAATGAACGTGGAGCAAAGTACAGCAAGGTATAAAAACCTTATGGCCAGCCAATATGATGCAATGGTGAAACCCAAGTGTTTTAACATTAGGGATCTCATCCTAAAAAGGGTCTCTTTGGCAACCAAAATCCCGGCCCATGGAAAACTAGGACCTAATTGGGAAAGACCCTACAGGAATATCAATTATAAGAGATAAGGATCTTATTACTTAAAATCCCTGGACGGGAGAAAGTTGGAGCACCCCTAGAATGTTAAGCATTTAAGAAGATATTACCAGTAGGATAATAGCCTGGATGAGCATCACTGTGGACGAGATCATCCTGGACGTTATGTCTATCCTAGACGAGTTGAAGTTATGTGTTACTTTTCATTACTTGTGTTTGTTATTAGAATTATAAGTGGTGTTTTAATTCTCTAAAAGTGTGTCGATTTCTAAACTATGCACTGTCTCTAAACTATGGACGAGGTCATGGACTTAGTTTATCTGTTTGTGTGTAAGCATTTTCAATTCCCTAAACAGCACTAGCTTCTAAGCATGTGCCATGCTTGTGAACAATGTTTATGTTATGTATACATTTTGTATTTCTAATGTATGTAGTCTATGAATTTCTAATCTTCGTGACTTCATCCAAAAGAAGGCTAAAGGCCCAAGACAAGCAAAATCTCTAGAAGCAGGGATATAACGTCTATAAGCTTTCCTCTAAACAAGGATAAAGCAAATAAATATAAGCTTAAGGCATACTCATCTAATAAATGGACGAGAAAGTGTATATTCATCCAATGGACAAGGTAAAACCTTAAGCCTATTCGTCCAAGAAATGGACGAGGAAATGCACACGGGTAAGAACATTTAAAGTCCATGGATAGATATAACCAGCCAAAATGATCCAATCTTTGGAAGAGTAAATGATGGAAGCGTCTTACCTAAAGACAAAAGTAAACTGTCCAACCTATGGATGAGAAAAAGAACTGGCTAAGTCCAACCCCTGGATGAATAAAGTTGGTAAAAGCAATGCCATTCGTAAGACGAGTTACACTTGTAAAATTCAAAGAATGGTAAAAATGATTGAACATAAAGAGACATAACTAAATGCTTCCATGAGTAGACAGACCACGTTTAAAACCCAGTACAATGTGGATGATGCAAATAACGAAGCTCGTCCACGTAATAACATGTTCAATAGTAAGTAATGAAGATCAACATTCATTCACAAATTTAAAGAAAGGGTAGATGATCACCGTCTAAAATCCCTTAAAGTAAAGCCTAAAGGCAATTGGATCAAAGCTCATCTCAGAGATTATAGACGAGTTAAATGTACTTGTATTAAATTAAATGGTCCAAAACAACGGACCTCATACTTAGAAACAAAAAAGAGAAAAGAAGAAAAAGGGAATAAACTAGGATGGTCAACTTTCACATTTTCATTGTGAGGGGTTCTCTCCAGTCTTAGACTAGTCCTAGGTAGGCTATGTGGCAGCGTCGTCCTCAATATTAACGTCTTCAAAACTTGTCTAAAGGAGAGAGCTTGTAGCATCGAGATTAAGCTTGATGGATTTAAAAGTTAACTTTGAGGAAGCGTTCTACAACCTCCATACGGAAATCTTCGAAGCCAGTAGCGTAATTGGTGTCCAAAAGACTAGTAAACTTGCTAGAAGATTTGAACTCATCAACGGCGTCCTTTTTGGCATTTTTCAGAAGGGTGCTCAACTCCTCATTCCTCATCTGAAGGTGGTCAAGATGAGTATCTTTTTCAACGACGTCAGCCTTAAGTTCCCCGACAAGATTTTTCTACTCCTTAACTTCATCCATAGCCCTGGCCTCCTTTTTAGCCCAACTCCTACATTCGTCCTTAACTTGCTAGATCATCACCTCAAGCTTGATTCTCTCCTTGTCCATTTTTATGGCCTGCCTAGACGCTGCAATGAACTTAGACATACCTTACACGAAAAGTCAAAAATTTTGTTGGACAAGAGGGGTGTAAATTGATAAGACGAGGTAAAAGTGCTTACATACCTTGAAATGATCGTGAACAATAGCATGTTCAAACTCTTTCAAAGTCATGTCATAGCATGCAGCTATGTCTTTGTCAGTCATAACCTTTTGAAACCTCTCACAAGCCAAATCCTCATTTTCAATGAGATTCATAGGAGTTCTTGGACGAGGCTGAGACGAGGTAAGCGCAGTAGTCATGGACAGGGTGACTCCATCAGGTTTAGAAGAATCCACGTCATGAATTTGGATGGATGACTGTTGATTGGAAGAAGGGACAATGAAGCCTGGCTTAACGACCCTAGTTTTAGACAACTTGTGCTTCGCCCTTTTTTTTTTTTTTTTTTCTTTCGACGAATAAGGAGGTTTTCCAGGACCACTGTCTTAGACAAATTTTTTCTTTTATCTCCCATGGTAGGACGTGGTTGAGACTCCTTCTCTAGTAAGGAATCCTCATTTACGACCATCCCTTTCCCTTTGTTTTCTTTCATAGTTAACACCCCTGAAAAGATTTAGGGTTAATTAAAAGGTGATATTCAAACAATTTCTTAAAAAAAAAAAAAAGAAGATGAAGGGAAAAAGAAACTCACGTCTACAAACAATAAGCTTGTGGACTACAGCTTTAATAGAAGGCTCAGGACCAAGTCCTCAAGTCGCTAAAACAATCAAGGGTGACCAACGAGTGGAAACTCCTGTCAGCATATAGACGAGCCTTCTGGACGCATTCAAGATAGAGTTTGTTTAGGGATGGTCATCTGATAGCTGCAAAAAGAAAAGGAGGATCAGAAAAATAAAAAGAAAGGAAAAATATTGAATAAGGAAAAAAATACCTTTTGGACGAAGATTCCTTATTTCTCTAGTGTAGGGCAAATGAATCCCTACCAACCTCAACAGGGTGTCCAGCCTAAAAACCAGAGATGAAGAAAAACTCCACCTTCTAGTTCCTATCAGACGTTAGGAGGGATTTTATCAATCTACAATCTCTACCCCTGGCTGTGAATTGATAAAAGCTAAGGGACTGATTAATTTTTGAGGGTTTGTAGCAGTAGAGAAACTTTTCCACAATGAGAGGACGGCTCCCTTCAAACACTTCCCTCCAAAAAACTTGCATATAGACGACTAATCTCCATGCGTTGGGATTGAATTGGCATGCTTCTAAGCCTAGCCTGGTAAGCAACTCTCTAGCAAAGGCATTAAGAGGTAACTTGAGTCCTCCTAGAAGATAGGCCCCATAAATACCAATTCCAAGACGAGGTCACAACACCATTCCCCACGAATAGCTAACTTAGGGTTAAGGTCATTTGGAATTTGATACCAAGTCCTAAGGGAAGTAAGTCTCTTCTCGTCCGTCTTGGAATGGACGCCTATAGCACAACTGTATATCGTTTTTACCTTGTTTAGAGGAATGGACGGAGGAGCACTTGTTGAGGTTCCAGCCTGTGACCTAGAGGCTGCCCTCATCTTAAGCTACTTCTGGATAACCTTTAAAGGAACTCTATGGATGCTAGACATATACTGCTCGTCTGTGGTGTTTCCCCCACTACTGCTGTTGCTACTACTACTGCTACTAGAACTACTATAGCTAGTCATATCATGGTACTCGTCTATAGCCTTATAGACGTTATTACTAGAAGATGAAACAACAGTCTCAAACATCTCAAAGAAACTAGGAAAACCTAAAGACGAAGATGAGGGGAATACCTGGCTCTAGACGAAGGAGAACTAAGGAGGCAGAAAGACTCCTAGACGAGACGCAGAATGACGAATGTCAAGGAAGAAAATTTTTGAAATGTGAAGGGTAGGAGAGAAATTCTACTATTTATAGGTGGTAAAAATTGGGCATCTGAAACGACGTGCCCAACCAGAGAGTGCCACGTGGTATTTTTCTAGAAAAATTAAATTAACGCGACAAGTCTCCAATAAGATTGTGACACGTTGCACAATCTGGAACTAGTAAAATTCAACCAAAGAGATTATAACACGCAACATGACGTCTAACTTGTAACATAAAGGCACGTGTCAAACACAACAGTAAATCCTATAGTACTCTGGATGACCCTCTGAACAAAGGAGACAGCTGATGGGGAACTAAAATTAAGACCATCTCCAGTTTGCCCATAAGAGTCATCCAAAGCCAAAGGTGGCCTGAAATGATATGCTCGTCCGTGGACATAAGAAGGTTGTCCATAGACATGAGGGTTATCCAAGGAAAAACACCTGGACGACCCCCAACACTTGTGATATTTACTGAAATTGGCCTATCCACAAGAGTTTGTAACTCAAACTACGTGCTATCAAATCCTTGATCATCGCCATTAAATACTTAACTTCCAACAGAAGTTGTAGAAGATAAAATTGAACGTTGTAACTTCTGTAATGGTTGTAGAGGTTAAGTCTAAACCTTCAAACTTCCACAAACATTGGGGAAGTTAGCATGCAAGTAACCACTCCAAAAAATCATGATATAAAGAGTCATCGACATCAAACGAAAGGTAAGTTTTCACTACTCCTAAAAAGTTGGAATTCCTGAGTCCTAGAGGAAAAGCTAAGTTAAGTATCGAAGGGTTCTTGGTCGGTCCACCTTGGTCTCCTTTGATCTTGTGTCTTTTTCTTGTCAGGCCTTCCAAGCAATCACCAGTCCATTAAAGCCCAAAGCATTCAGCCTACTGATTTTCTTGCATCATCACTACCATTTACCCATTAATATAAAAAAAAAAAAAATTCAACCATTCCATTAAACCTTGTCATTACACAAAACCCTAAAAACCAAAACCTAAACCAAATCCTTAAAAAAAAAAAAAAAAAAAAAGAAGAAACCAAACCCTAAAAATCTACACCTTAAACAAAACCCTTAACTTGCAAGTCCTAACTAATTCCTAAAACTTAAGTGTTTCACATCCACTTTTAAATAAACATGTTCAAAGCCAAAAAATAAAGTGTTCATTTCTTTAGTCGTTTCTCCTTGGGTTGCTCATTGTTTTCATATATGTTAGATACTATGTCATTTGGGTCCCTCTTTTTAAATTCATAGTTGTCAGTTTGGTGTCTTTCTCAATTGTCTCTAAGGAATTGTTTTCTCATGGCGACCATGTCAGCTTCTTTGTCCACAATCTTATCCACTAGCTAGTCAGAATAGTCCGTGGTCATCCTTTGAAAGTGAACCTTAACAAAGGACCGATCCACTCAGTCAGCCATCTCCAAGCCCAACAACATGTTCCTTATAGAAGTAGGATTTGTGTCTACAGGTGTAAAAGGTTTTCTTCTTTTTCCACCAGGAATTCCTTGCTCATATTGGAATTTCCTCAAGAGTCTATCAGCCTTGTAGAAAGTTTCTTTCCTTAGCCCAACTAGGAAAATATGATTTGATCCCGGAGATCGCAACAAAGGGGGTGGGCACTTCCACCAATAACAATTCTACTGAATGGAGGCACTGGATTTCTTGTTTAGAAGTTTCACCCAATCACTCTCAGTTTGACACTCAGTTTTGAGGACAGTCCTACTGAAAAAATTGCCATGACCATAATCAGCAACAGTAAGAGTGGCAATCATGTCTAATCTTTCCATCAACCATATTTACAAAGCCAAGGGACTCTTGAGAAAGTTCTGTGACTCTTTACCATGTAATACAAAGTCCAATCCCAGAAGAGTTTTTGCAAAGATCAGAGGAACAGGGTTGTCACAATCTTTAATTTGCTTCATAGCACTTATGACTCGGGCATCCACAAAACTAGGCCTTCCAGAGCAAAGCAAGAATTTTCCCACAAAGCAAAGAGCTAAGCCAAAATTCTTTTGCATGTTGTCAGTCACTCCATGAGTACGTTTATTGATCAATTTGGAAAGAACTACATGAAGATTCACCATGTGCCCTTCAATCATGTCATTGATAATTGAAGTTGGAAGTCCTAGAGCATCAGACAAATTTGTCCTATGCCCGGGATCATAAAAAACTACTACAGAATTCTTGCTAGGATCATAACCCAAGATAGCTGAAAATTCTTCAATTGTGGGACAAAGTTCAGCAGTTTGAAATTGGAATACATGGTCTTTAGTATCCCAAAACTTCACAGCAACACGGAGGAAATCTCGCTTGATCTGGATATTCCTCAGAGCCATAATTCCCTCTAGTTTGTAGACTATAAAATTGGTCTTAGTGCTAAAATCAAAGCTTCGAACCCATATGTTGATATCATGAATTATTGAATAAGAAAAATTTTGATTGTTAGCCATGGATAACTCTTGCTTGTGATTATTGTGTCTTGCTAACCTTTATACAGAGGGTTGTTACAGGAAAGATTGCTAGAGTAAGCGACATCAATTCTCAATCAGACATGCCTTACTCATTTGTTTTCAAAAAAAGAAAGAAAAAAAAAGAGAAGGGACAAAAATTGATCAAATTAAGATCTTTCAAAACCATGAATTCACATCTCAGACTAGGGACATTCAACCATGCCTCATTCATTTTCAAAAAAAAAAAAAAAAATGGGGGGGACCACCATCATTATCTTTTCCTAAAAAAAATAACCAAGATTTCAAGATTCCTAAAAAATCATGCATTCATTTCTAAACTAGAGACATTTGGCTCTGCCTCATTCAAGTAAGTGAAAATTCCATCAGAATTGATCAAGATAAGTTTAAATTGGTACTACAAGACTTCATCAAGTGAATTCTAAACTTGTCTCATTTAAATTTCCAACATGATCAAAAGCAATTCCAAGGGCAAAGTGCTAAAAGTTGAAATTAATACAAAATTTTCTAAGGAACACTTCTTCTTGTTTTTGTAGGAAAATTAAAACATAAATCAAGCATCATTGGGACTCCGGGTTTGCCTATGCGAAGATCTCCTCCTCCCACCTCTAGAGGAGCCGCCTTTAGTGTTTCCTTCTTGACTTGCATAAAACCGAGAATCCTGCTGCCGGTTCTTAAGCTCAAGATTCCTGATCCTTTCCTCCAAGGACCTGTTGTTGGCTTCAGCCAACGCCATGCAACTTACCTAAAAAATCAACAAAGACAAATGTTAGATCAGTCATCATGAAAGTCCAAGCAAAAACACTCAGAGAGCATCGTCTTATACCCAGCTCGCTTCATTGATCACATATTAGAAGGAATAAGTACATGCTACCAATTGGAAGCCTCCAATCATTTGCATACTTTCCTTCACAAGATAAATACTGACTTGAAGTACAAATGCATTAGTTCATGAACAACTCAGTGATCTAAAAGGAATGAAGTCAAGGAACTGAAAGATTTAAGAACACATTGCATCGGGCCAGGGAAAATTTGGGGTGTACTTTGGCCTGTCTAAAGTCATGGAGCTATATGATCTATCTAGATTCATTACTTCATATTGTCATGTAGGAAAGTGAGGATAGGTCTCCATGAAAGAACTAGAAGAGCCGTTAGCATGGTAAGGAGGGGGAGTCTCTTCTTCCTCTTCCTCTTCTTTAGAAGATAAAGCCTGAATGTGCAACATACAAATATTGTCACAAGGCCAAAATATGGAGGATGAACATACGAAATGAAAATTTGACTTCAAAAAGGAAGGGAAATACCAATGTCCAAAGAATGCCGACCAGACTACCCTGTAATTAAGTTTGAATAAATTCAGAATAACTTCCTGGTATCCCTAAAACAACATGGCCAATTCGAGCATAAGCAATCTCTTCATTAGCTAGAAGGTCAGTCAATCGAATGGAGGGAAAAGGAGGAACTAGAATTGTTGTGGAAGGGTACACATGTTGAACTTGAGGCAACACCTGGTCACCAAGATACCAATACCTCCTATGGCCACACTTAAACAACACCTGATGGCTATTCAGCTTTAGAACCCATTCGCATTCCACATATTCCTCACATCCACGCTAAGGAATCAAAGACATCTGGAAATCACAAAGACCCCAAAATGAAAAGAAGATCAAACCAGAATCAAACACCAAAAGCCCACACAAAAGACAAACTCACATTAGCCATAGTCAAATTGTTAATCACTGTACGCCAAAACTCCAAAGAATGCTTGGAAGGCGTTGACAGGCAATATTTGGGCAACCAACAAAGAAACCTCAGATATATGCCATCAATATCTTCCTAAACTTGAGGACCACCCCCAAAATATTCATACATCCAAACATGAAAAAATCAACACACATCATGATGACATAGCCAAAGCAATTTTCAAAACAAAACCCACACATAGCCAAAAACTCCAAATCTCACCTACCAAACAAATGGTGCACCATCTAAGCTTGAGAGGTTAAGCCGAGAAAGTTGATTCATGAAGTGCAAAAGGGTAGCATAAGCCATGCCACCCCAGTCATAATTTTTTATTTGATCAATATTCTTCAGACTTCACAGGTATCGCAAACTCACAGTACTACCTAAATCTAGGCATAAAAAAGTCCTAATGAAGAGGAGCATGAACATGCGTGTGCTAGTTGCTATGGTACTACAATTCTCAATGTTTTCACAAAGCTACATTAAAGAGACATTTTTGCTCTTCAATTTTGAAGTCACTACACCTAAGAGACTTTTGATCTCTTTTGGAGTAATCATTGATCTTGATTCTTTCACCGCCCAATCCCAAGCCAATGATGACGGAAAAGTCATAAGGTGTCAGCATCATTTCACCAATGCCTGGAAAGAAGAATGTGCACATGGTATCCTAAAACCGTTCTGACAAAGTAAGGAGTAACTGGAGGTCCTTGTACTCATGGGTTTCCTGGTTCAATAAAGCTTGGAAAAAAGTCTGAAAGTCAGCCTCGTTGATGATGTTCTTAATATCTGGAGACAATATCTCTCATATGCTTTTCAACACCTAAAGGCTGCATCGGCTCTTAAGGTTTCGCAAAATAAAGTTTGACCCAATGTCAACACATACACAACAAAAATTTTCCATGACCAAAAATCACAACCAAAATTTTCCTTGATCCAACATCACATACCCAACAAAATTTTCCATGACCAAAATCACAACCACAAAAATTTTCCATGCCCCAAAATCACAACCTCAAAAATTTTCCATGCTCCAACATCACATACCCAACAAAAATTTTCCATGACCAAAATCTCATGCTCAACAAAAATTTGCCGTAATCAAAACCCCATGACCAAAAAAAAAAAAAAAAAAATACAAGCCACCACAAAATTTTTCCAAAAATCTCATACCCACAAAATTTTGCCATGCTCATGAAATACGAGTTACACATGTCAACAAAATTTCTATACTCATCATGAATTTGTTCAACCAAGCCTATACAAAATTTTTTTCATAACTTCAATGCCTCCAAAATTCAACCCAAAATTCATTTAACAACATCACATATTACCAACATTGCCAAAATTCATGACCCACCAATATTGTTCAAGTTGTACCATTCCAAAAAAAACACAACAATTCAAAATGTCCCCAAAGCCAAGATCACAATATGATCAACCATACAATGCCCCAAATTTCAACAGGAGCACACAACAACACAATGATAATGTCTCAACATCAAACTCTCAATGGAACATGAAAACCAGAAATTTTCACAACAAAGAAACCAAAAAAAAAAAAAAAAATTCACCTTGAAGTCCATCTTAGAATGTGGAGCATGGGTCTTGGGGTCTTGAAGGAGCCCTTCTTCATCATTCCATTCAAGGGATGGGTGTTTTTTCCCATGAAAAGTAAGGAAAGAAGGCCCATTGGAAGATGATGTCATTGTTAGTGCAAAGAAAAAGGAAGTTTGAAAATGGGTTTCACAAAATGGGTGTGTAGCAAAAATGGCCAAGAACACAAGGATTTGAAAAGATATTGAGGGGGATGAGTGAAGGGAAGTTGAGAAGTTTAGAAAAATGTTTTTTTAGAGAAGATATGGTGTAGTGAAGGAGAAAATTCAAGTGGAAGAAGGAGGTGAATAGTCACAATGGTGGAAGAAGGAAGAAAGAAGAGAGAAAAACAAAGAAAAAAGAAAGAAAGGACAACAAAATAGGGGCCAAAAATTCGGCCCCTTATTAAAACAACCTGAATTGTCGAGTTAACTCCCAAAAAAATTTTCTTTTTATTTTTGTTTTCTTTTAAGAAAGAGAAAAATCATGAAGGATGAGTGAATTTTTTCAAAATTTCAAAAATAGATGATATCAATTTCAAAAAAAAAAAAAAAAGAGAGTGATTTTGAAAGAAAAAAAATTCTTGGAGATGATCAAGGACAAAAGAATCAATTTCTCTTAAGGAGAAAAAGCTTCAAAATCTCAATTCCAAATGTCAAATTTTCAATCTCAAGTTTCAAATTTTCAATTCCAAATCTCAAATTCTTAATTCCAAATTTCAAGTTGTCAATCCTGTCGACACCCGGCCTTGAGACGAATAACCGTCGTCAGGCCTTCATTTGACCACCCGTCGTGGCAACTCAGGGCCAATTGGAGGCCCCTTTTGAATGATGCGCGTGGTTCGCATGGAGCTTTGGGTGCTCTTTCTCTCTTTTGGTGGAGGAAAGGTATTTGACTACCTTTGCTGGTGTGGTAGGAATCTTGGCCAAATTTTAAAGGATTACGAAAGGTGAGTGAAGTCACTACCAATCATTGGGTTTTTCTAAAGCGTGATTATTCACCTGATTCTAGTTGATTTTATTACCAATCCTAGGCTAAGAAAAAGTGTATTTTTCCTAATCTAATGTGGATGGCAAAAAGTCTTGATTCTTGAGTCCAGAAGTTTGTTTACATATGGGGAAGATGTTAGGCACCCCACAACGCCTGTCCAAAGACAGTCATTTGTTTTTATAAAACCTTAATTTTCGGGGATTGGCAGTAAAAAAACATGATTTATTATTGGCTTTTGAGACTTTGCATGAATGGGGGCTTTGAGGTTTGGCTTTTGAATAGGTGTGGTCCCAATCTATGCTTTCCTAAGGCATTCGAGCAAAGTACCCAATTTCCAAGGCAAAAATCCAGTGATGTGTCACCTTACTTTCACGGCAGAAATTAGGCATCGTTTTGCCTTAGATGACATGGACTGTGACAATCACTCCAGAAAGAGTGAAGTTGGTATATATATACATATATCATGCACAATGCAAGCACACAGAGCAGGAAAATAAGTGCCTACATCCCTATAGCATGGCCCAAAACATAGGTACAAGAAAGTAAACAGAGGTCACCATACTCTAGAGATGAGGACGAATGGTACATGGCATGATATACCTAATACAAGCCATCTAAAAGAGAAAGGAAGGAGGAAGGAAGGGGGTTTAAAAGAGTACATAACCAAAAGGAAGAGGCTAGACTTCTAAATTTGCTGAACATGGCCATTTGGCTTATATCCACATGTTTGCATCCTCGCCCATCTTGCTTGTACCTGGGAGACGGTGCCCTAGCTCCATGCATCCCCGCTCTATGTGTGTACCTACAAAGATAGACAAGAACTAGTAGACAAGCAATGGAAGGAAAAGATGCAATGAACATGTGAAAGAGGCATAAAGCAGATAAGCATGATAGACATGGCAAGTAAAGAAATAAGAAAGCAAGCAAACAAGCGAGAAGGCAAACAAGCAAGAAAGAAAACAAAAGGCAGTGTCCGCGAGAGACAAATGTAGGGTTAGATCAAATGTCCATAACTTCATTATGTTGAAGCATGGACGACACACTAGTAAGCAAGACTCATGCATGAACATATAAGTAACGTGTAAAGACGCATAGAAAGCCAACGGGTGGCATAAACAAGAATGGCAAGTATAGCATCGCACGGAGTGAAAAAGGGGAATGAGATGCACGAAGAAACTGGCATCCGAAGATGCATCCCAAGTGGTTATATCCAAAAAAGGCCTCATGGGTGTCTAACCACACAATCACAAACTCGCTAAGGGTGCCAAGCATGGCAAAGCCTAGAACAAGAAAGGCTAACACAAGCATAAAGCATAGAAGCAAGCAAGCATAGACATGCAAATAAGGATGATCTAAAGACTTTGATATGGGCCAAGGTGTACGGATGATGATCAAGACCATAAAGGGGTCAAGATCTAAATCCTATCAAATGGCCTAAACTCAAGAAAGAGAGACAAAAGTGACAAAAGGGCTACAATAGCACATGGCATGACAAACATGGCATGGACTGCACAAGCACATGGAAGATGGAATAAAGCATGTAGAGAACATAGATTTAAGCACGTAGGCATGTGAAAATATAGATCTAGACATATAGGTATTGAAACATGCATGTAAACATGTAGATCTTAGCTCATAAACATGGAAGAACATGAATCCAAGCATATAAGCATGTGAAAACAGGGATCTAACCATATAGCATGGAAACACACACATAAACACATAGATTTAAGCAAGGCATAGCCAATAACATCATACAAGCATGTGAGCATGTAACTCGAACATTAACATAGAATGAAAAGGGGAACAAAACATGGGAAAACATGGCAAAAAGCAAAAATATATAGATCAAGACAAAAAACATATAGACAAGCATGGAAGAAGATGGATTTAAGCTAAAAACATGCTAGGAGCAAGATAAAGTAAGAAACATGCCAAGGAAAGCAATAAATCATGTTATTAAGGCAAAAAGAGCAAGATAAATGCTAGAAAAAGGTTTAGGGGCTTAGGGGTGTGGATAGTAGCTAAAAAGCTACATCCACACCCTTAAACCCCAAATCCAAAGTGTAGAACCAAAGAGAAGAATATTAGGTACAAGAACACTACCTTAGCTACTATTTACATCCCTAAACCCCAAATCCAAAGTGTAGAACCAAGGAGAAGAAGATTAGGTGCAAGAACACTACCTTGTATTTTTGGTGAAGAAGGAAGAATCAAGAGGCTTTGATGTGTTTTTCTTTGTGCGTTTTTTGTCTTTGGAAGAGAGAAAAAATGTAGCGTCCAGGCAGAGAGTAAAAACCCAGAAAATCTCCTCCTTTGGCCTGGGGGGGCCTGGGGCTATTTATAGGCCTGGCACAGATTATGGCCGCCACCGTCAACCAGTCTTATATGGGGTTGATCTTGACACCCCTAGAAAGATCTTAATTTTCAGTTTCTAAAAAGGTATGGAACTAAAAATTCCAACGGTCGGATCAAAAGTTATGGCTCCGAGAAGTTAGTGGACGCGCTTTTCACAGTTTTCTCAATATCTTAATTGTTTTAACTTCGATTTCAACCCATGAATAGTAGTTGGAATTAGAATTTTATTATCTTTGCAATGGTATTGGTCTCAACCCATTTTGACGACCGGATCAAGATTAAGGTTTCTAAGGCTCACTAGGATTCAACTCCAGGGCAAACTTGCTAAAGATCTCCGAGGAGCTTGAGTTTGATATAAAAAAAATGAAAAATATTGTTTTGCGATGATTTTGATCTTGTTTGACATTTGGTCAACCCCAGGCTGACCAAGGGCATTTTGGTCATTTTAGCTAAAAAAGTCACATTGGGTGCTTTGGTGTCCGAACGGGTTACGCCATGTCATTCTAGATGTTCTCGCGATGCCATGGAGAGAAAATAATATTTTTGAATTTTCAGGGTTCGGCACACGAATCAAGGGCAGACAAAATACGGTATCAACAAATCCCAAATTTCAAACTCACTTCCAAGTTTCAAGTGTCAAATTCCAAATTTCAAATTTTAAATATAAAATCTTATTCAAAGAACTACAAATATCCATCAAAGTTTTCTTGCTAAAAAAATGAAAAAATAGAAACAAATGAAAATCACACATCTCAAAAACGGTGGGACCACAAAGCACTTATCATTTAAACTCTAATCTCAAATTTTGACTTTTTGCAGGTAACAGTTCAGATCAAAGTAGAGAAGCCCTTTGATTGACATTTCAACAACTCATATCAAAGTAGAGAAGCCCTTTAATTGACATTTCAACAGCTCAGATCGAATTAGAGAAGCCCTTTGATTAACATTTCAACAACTCAAATCATAGTAGAGAAGCCCTTTGATCAACATCTCAATAGTTCTAATCAAAGTAAAGAAGCACTTTGATCGACATCTCAACAGTTCTAATCAAAGTAGAGAACCCCTTTGATTGACATCTCAATAGTTCAGATCAAATTAGAGAAGCCCTTTGATCGACATCTCAACAGTTCAAATCAATGTAGAGAAGCCCTTTGATCGATATTTCAATAATTCAAGTCAAAGTAAAAAAGTCCCTTGATCGACATTTGAACAGCTCAGGTCAAAGTAGAGAAGCCCTTTGATCGACATTTCAAAAATTCAGGTCAAAGTAGATAAGCCATTTGATCGACACTTCAACAACTCAGATCAAATTAGAGAAGTCCTTTGATCAACAGTTCAAATTGAAGTAGAGAAGCCCTTTGATCGACACTTCAACAGCTTAGATCAAAATAGAGAAGCCATTTGATTGACATTTAAATTGTTCAGATTGAAGTAAAGAAGCCCTTTGATCAACATTTCAATAGTTCCAAATCAAAGTAGAGAAGCCCTTTAATCGACTTTTCAAATAGTTCAAGTCTCGAGGTAAAGAAGCCCCTTAGTTAACTTCCATCAAGATCAAGGTAGAGAAGCCCTTTGGATATTTGCCACATTCAAGATCGAGGTAGAGAAGCCCCTTGATTGACTTGCTACATTCAGATTGAAATAGAAAAGCCTCTCAATCACCCCAGTTATCAAAATTCATTTTCAGATTTGTCAGTTATCAAGTAGGTTAAGTATTCACAGTTTTAATTTTCAACAAGCAGCAAGGTACTAGTTCTATGTTCCAAGATTTTAGGATCTAAGACTAGGTAATCTTCAAAAATTAAATATCAATTAAATCATGGTTGCTAAAATCAGTGTCTTTATTTTACATTGACATTCGCTTTCCAAGCTCTGTCAATAAGGGGCATTCTGTAGACATTCAATTTTGTATCCATGATTTACTCAAAGAAGATGGCCAGAATGACCATTTATATACCCAAAAATTTCATGATTGCGTCACATGCATTAATTTGTTCATAGCATAACATAAAAATGATCTTGAGGTTCTAACAGTCGCGACGATATGCCCGATTTTCAAATCGAACCGTCGAATTGAAAGATATCGCAAGTTTGCACAGTCAGCATGCATTGTGTTTAGATAGAGTTAACCACACATGATTAATTTAAATTAATTTTTATTGGCTAGAAAATTAAAATTAATTAAATAATTTTGTGATTGGTTGTTAGTTAGTGTCAAAAATAGGCTTGCTCGCATGGGAATAAAGGGGATATTCATATAACAATAAAATTGTGGATAATCAAGACTTTTTGGAGTATTTATTTACAAGATAATCATTGCTGAAAAGAACTGAATTATCAAGAAAAGAGTTAATTTTTAGAATATGGATTAAAAACGCGTCTAAGTGCAAGTCTCGACTCAAAAAACCTCAAAAAGGAGTCCAAAATAGACCAAAACTCAAACGAGGGACCGGCACCCAAAAGGGCCATTCGGCACTTCTAGAGTGAAGATCGGCACTTTCCAAGTGCCAATTGGCACAACCACATCCTTTTCGATTTTTTAGAGATAAGGACGCGTCCTAGTTCATATTTTGATCACTTAGCTAATTTTTTGAACATCCTAGCCTCTATAAATAGAGGCTGCATCTCAAAATTCAGGGACTTTTCATGCTATCTGATTTCCCCTCTTTTTGACTCTTCTTCTCTATATTATTTTCTCTCTTATGTTAAAGACATTCTAGAGGCTCTAGCCTCAAGAATTTCTTTTTTGCAAGCAAGATATTTTAAGTTTCGAAGATAATTGAATAAATTTCTTTGAAATCTAAAATATTACCTCAATAAAAAGAGCATGTCCATGCAAGAGGTAGTTTTTTCTTTTCCCTTTTCTATGATCTTTTCTATTAGTTTTACTTGATGATGCATGAATAGATGTGTTCTTTTATTTTTAATTTCTGATGTTGATGGCATGCGTTGTTAAACTTTTCTTTAAAACATGTTCTTAATTCTTTTGTTGTTATGGTTTTCCTTTTGAGTTTCAAAAATCTGCTCATTAATAATTTTTTAAAAAAACTAAAAGAAATCTGTATTTTCATTAAATACAAATCTGAATTTTTTACACATCAAAATAGATCTGTATTTTCATTAAATCAAATATGAATTTTTTTACACATCAAAACAGATCTGTATTTTCATTAAATACAGATCTGAATTTTTTTGCACATCAAAAAAATATGTATTTTCATTAAATACAGATCTATATTTTTTTTACACATCAAAACTAATCTGTATTTTCATTAAATACAGATTTGATTTTTCCAAGAAAAATTTCCTTTGTCACAAAAATAACAGATTTTGAGATTTAAAAGAGGAAGTCAATAGTTGAGATGTTTTTTGTTTGATGCATGTAATGTAGATTTATTTCATGAGTGTAGTCATCTTCTAAAAAGTCTTTTTCTCATCTTATTCATAAAAAAACGTATCTGATTTTTCTTCTTTATAAATCTAGACTTTCTTACTTATAAAACGGATCTGATTTTTTTACACATAAACCAAAATCTTTTTTTTTTTTTTTTTAACTTTGTTCCAAAAAAAAATTTGATTTTTAAAAAAAAAAAAACTAATTTTTTATTCACCAAAAATAGATCTGATTTTTCTTTACAAAACTAATTTTTTTTACATATACAAAAACAAATCTAGTTTATTTTTAATGATTCAAATCAATTTTTTTTATTCACAAAAACATATCTGAATTTTTTAAAAGAAGAGGGCACATTCATAAAATAGATTTATGTGAGTCAGTTTTGATTAGGTTTGTCATGTACACAACATATCATTCATATCATGCATAAATGATATATTGGTCATGAGAGTCTAGAAGACCAGACTCTATCTAGGCAGAATGGGTGCCTAACACCTTCCTATTTTGTAATCTAGCCTTTGAACTTAGTTTCTTTTGGATAAGTAGACCTATGCTTTGTCTTTATTTTTATTTTTGAGTAGATTGTAACTAGGACAAAAAGTCATGTAATTCTTTGATAGATTGTAACTAAGACTCCAAGCCTTGTAATATCCAATCTATCAAGTATTTATTTTTATTCAATTAATGAAAATTAAGCATGTTGATCATATAAAGTTGTATTTAAATTTTTTTTTTGTATAAAAAAATAAGTTGCAATTCTATACCACTTACCCAAAAAAAGAGGTGCCATGGAAAAGCATCAAAATTTCTTTTTTGAGAGCAACTCAAATTTTCACGTTCTCTCACAATAAGCTTTTAGAAAATGCACCTAGTTGCTTAGAGAGAAAGAGCTTGGCTATAAAATGCTGTTTACAAATATGCTTGAGATACATGGGGGGTTGTAGTGTGTTAGTTTTTTTAGAGAGTAAGTTGGCCATAAGATGCTTTCCTACTTTAAAATTTCTTATATTGAATGAATTTTTTTAATTAGCTTGGATATATTCTTTTGAAGAACCCTTTTGGGTATATATTTGATACTTCAGATTTATGCATATTGGGTAGTAGTTAGAGTTCATATGATTTGAGATTGGGATTCTTTAGAGTAAACATATCCTACCACCAAAAGATTAAAATGAAAAGTGATCTCAAAACTCAAATAAAATATGTGAAGTTTGCCACTCAGATTAGGAGAAAGCAATACCTGTGGCATGGGAGCCCAGTGGGAGTGGGCTAATATGGATTTTTTTTTTTTTTTTTTTGGGATAGAAAATGAACTTGCATTAAAGAAAAACTCAAACAAGGATGAAATTGAAAACAGGTTGCTAATATGGACTTGTTTAGTCAAAGTTGCACCCAAATTTCTCATCCTTATAGTACTTTTAGAGGAGGGATTGTAGCATTTAAGCTTAGGATGGGCCTATTCTGTATGGTACTGTGGTGAGTGACGACTATGGTGTTATCGAAATGAGGTCAAAGTGGGCCAGTCATCACAATGAACCAGACTAACCGGTGAAGACAGCGGTGGGGCTCTTGGAAGAATTTGCAAGCTACCTCAATAATGGTGTAAACGCCGCATTCTTACAGCTTGGTCCTCTGTTTCCCAATAATGCTTGTGAGACACCGCAGAAATTTTGGGGTGCTCTCAAAATAGAAATTTGTATACTTTTAAGGGCACCTCTCTTTTTGGGTAAGTAGTGTGGAGTCGCCACTTTTTTTTTATGCAAAAAAAAAAAAATTACAAATTTACATGATCAAAATGCTTCATTGTCATTGATTGAATAAAAATAAATACAATATTGATAAATTGAATTTTACAATGTTTTGAGTCCTAGTTACAATCTACCAAAAGAATACATGGCTTTTTGTCCTAGTTACAATCTATCCAAAAATAAAAGAAAAAGACAAAGCATAGGTCTACCTATCTAAAAGAACTAAGTTCGGAGGCTAGGTTCCAGAATGGTTTGGTGTTAGGCATCCATTCCGTCTAGACAGAATCTGGTCTTTAAATTCTAATGACCAATATACCCTTTTATTCATTATATGAATGATATGCTATATACATGACAAACTTGACCAAAACTAAGTCACATAAATCTACCTTATGAATGTATCCTCTTTTTTTTTTTTCTTTTAAGAAAAACTCAGATCTATTTTTGAGAATAAAAAATTTGATTTGATTCATTAAAAAGAAACTAGATCTGTTTTTGTATAAGTAAAAAAAATTAGTTTTGTAAAGAAAATCATATATGTTTTTATATAAAGAAATAACAAGGTTTTTTTTTGCTAAAAAATATCAGATCTGTTTTGGAGCAACTTTAAAAAATGGTTTTTGGTTCATATGTTAAAAAAAAATCCAGATCTGTTTTGTGAATAAGAAAATCTAGATTTGTAGAGAAAAAAATATCAGATCTGTTTTTTATGAATAAAATGAGAAAAAAGATTTTTTTTTTTTTTAAATTTAAAAAGAGGAACTACACTCATAAAAATAAATATATGTTACATGCACCAAACAAAAACCATCACAACTTTTGACCTTTTATTTTAAGTTCAAAAATCTGCTATTTTGTGACAAAGAAAATTTCTTAAAAAAAAAAAAAATCAAATCTGTATTTAATGAAAATACAAATCAGTTTTGAATATTAAAATAAATCAGAAATGTATTTAGTGAAAATACAGATCAGTTTTGATGTGTAAAAAAATCAGACTTGCATTTAATGAAAATACAAATTAGTTTTGATATGTAAAAAAATCAGATCTGTATTTAATGAAAATACAGATCAGTTTTTGATGGGTAAAAAAAATCAGATTTGTATTTAATGAAAATACAAATCAGTATTTGAGGTGTAAAAAAAACAAATCTATATTTAATGAAAATACACACCAGTTTTTAGTGTAGAAAAAAATTAGATCTATATTTAATGAAAATACAGATCAGTATTTATGTGTAAAATTTAGATATGTATTTAATGAAAATACAAATCTATTTTTGTGTGTTATAAAATCAGATCTAAAAAATTTAGATCAGTTTTAGTTAAAAAATCTTTGTTAATTAGCAGATTTTTGAGACTCAAAGGAGAAATCATAACAACAAAAGAATTATCTAAAAAACATATTTAAAGAAAAGTTTAAACAACCCATGGCAATAGCATCATAAATGAAAAATAATAAAAAACATCCTAAATCTATTCATGCATCATCAAGTAGAATTAATAGAAAGGAACGAAAAGAGAAAAGAAAAACTACCTCTTGTATGGACGTGCTCTTCTTAGTGAAGGAATATTTTAGGGTTCAAAGAAATTTATTCAATTCTCTTTGAAACCTAAAATATTTTACTTACAAAAAAGATATTCTTAAGGCCAGAGCCTTCAGAATGTCTTTAACGTAAGAGAGAAAATAAAATAAGAGAAGAGTCAGAAAGAGAGGAGTCAGAGAGCGTAAAAAAGTGTGCTGAATTTTGAGATGTAGCCTTTATTTATAGAGGTTAGGATGTTCAAAAAATTAGCTAAATGATTAGAATATGAACTAGGACACGTCCTTATCTCTAAAAAATAAAAAATGATGTGTTTTATCTCAATCCAAGTGCCCTCGGGCCAGGGCTCGCATTTATGCCAATCGGCACTCCAAAATTGCCAAATGGCCCTTTTGGGTGCCGGTCTCATGTTTGACTTATGGTCCACTTTGGACTCCTTTTTGAGGTTTTTTGAATTGGGACTTGCACTTAGATTCATTTTTAATCCATATTCTAAAAATTAAACTTTTTTCTAATAATTCAGGTCTTTTCGGTAATGATTATCTTATAGATAAACACTTCCAAAAGTCTTGATTATCCGCAATTTTATTGTTATCTAATTATCCCCTTTATTTCCATGCAAGCAAGCTTATTTTTGACACTAACTAACAACCAATTACTAAATTATTTAATTAATTTTAATTGTCTAGCCAATTAGAATTAATTTAAATTAATCATGTACAGTTGATTCTACCTAAACAAAATGCATGCAGACCATGCAAACTTGATCGTGCAATATCTTTCAATATTACAGTCCGATTTGAAAATCGGGCATATCATTGCGACTGGTAGAACTTCAAGATCAATTTTATGATATGCAATGAACAAATTAATGCATGTAATGCAATCATGAATTTTGTGTATATAAATGGTTATTCTAGCCATCTTCCTTGATTAAATCATGAGTGCAAAATCAAGCGTCTACAATGCTAAAATTCTTAGGCCCAAGGTTGGTTTAGAGCCCAATCAGATTACAAATTGACTTGAGAGGTGTTGAAATGGAAAATATAACCTTTTTATGAGTAGATAAATCTATTTTTGGAAAATAAAAGGCAAAGAAAACCCTTAGCCTACATATGCAGGTCTGATTTATGTGTATGCAGCTAGGGTTTCAAAAACCTATGAAATACAAGTTTTTTTTAATAAACCCCACATTGTCTAAGGGCCATTTCAAATCTCTATTTTCTTACTATATAAAGCCATACATAGCACCTTTTCAACATACACATAAAATCCTAAGGGAAAACCTAAGATTTATTAGAAATAGTGAATCAAAGAGAGAGTTTTTCATAAAACATTCTCAAGTCAGTTTTATTTTGATTGGGACCTTTTCTGGTCTTGGTCTTCAAATTTTGAAGTTTACTAATCATTCTTTTATGGTTGTGAATAGATTTGACTAAGGGAAACAGTCAAAATCAAGCTTAAAAAGCTTCTTGTTTGAGGTATTGAGTTCTAAAACGTTTCTTTCCATTTATTCATTTTGATAGTGTTTTGATCTATTTTATTGCTTTGTTTACGTGTTAACATGTTTGCTCAGTTTAGGTTTTAGTTGTTTTCAAGCATGCTAGGTTGCTAGATTTGTTGTTTTTTAGTTTCAATTCTTGCTTTCTGGGTTAGGGTTTTTCAGGGCATGTCTGCATGCACATGCTTCTGCATGCGTACACATGCTCAAAGTATGTGTACTCGTGCTCAAACCCAAAAACCCTAATTTAAGTTTTCTCCTTCTGTTTCCTTGTTCCTTTCATATAATATGCCTCTGCTTGATTTCTTTTTACGTTGTCTGAGTCTCTACTTCTTTGTTTGTACGTTCATTTGCTTTACAATGCTAGATTAGGGTTTCTTTCTCTTCCTTGCTTTAATACCATGAACATGCATTCATATGTCCATTCGTTGATGCATATGTGCTGAGATGCAGTGAGGTAAGTCATGTATTCACATGAACATGCATTGGGTATATGTTTGATAATGAATACGACCATGCTCGTTTGAATAATTTACCCTTGATACAATCACATGTTTATTTGAATATTTCCATACCTACCTTTCTGCCATGAATTGTTTTGTTGCCTTGGATGAGATAATATGAGATGCCATGATAGATGAATGTTAGGTCTTGGGATGAAATGCCATGTTGTATGCTTAGATGTATGTTAGTGTGTGTATGTATGTTTTAAGATGCAATGTTGAATGTGTCTTTAATAGGATTAAGATGTAGGACACAATGAGTGGAAGTTGACCCAAGGGTCAAGCGGTTTTGGGTGCCTAACACCTTCCCAAGACCGTTCATAAACTTTGAACCCATACTTTGGTAGTAAGACTAGTCCTTCCACGTAAGGGCGCTATATTCATAGTTCCTAGACCATAAATCTAGGTGCATATGTTTTCTCTACCCAATCCACTCAGCCAAGGCGTACTCCTTCCAAAGGCCAACCACGCGATTTTCCCACAAATGGCACTTTATAATAATCAGACGCAGGGATGGGATCCTTTTTCGTGATTCATCAACCCAGATTAGACATATGGGCTACCGTGCTGTTCTATGAATGGCTATGTTACAATGTGTGTTTTGTCATGAAATCATTAGACACCTCTCACATATGCTTTGGCCACTATATGTCAACTTGTCTTCAATTTTTTTTTTTTTTTTTAATATCTAAATGTATGTGTTTTGAGTCTCTCTCTAGAAGACTAGAGCTTTGACCCTTGTCCTATATGCATTTGAAGATGTTGAAGCACAAGCACTTATGATTGAGCACTCTCATATGCATTCCAAGATGAACCTTGGCACTCTCTCTCTCTCTCTGTGCTAATTTCTTGGCTTTCTTTTGAATACACTCCCCTTTCTCGTAACAACTTTGTCATGGAAGGAAGACTCATACATAAATCTCAACCAAGAAAGACTTTTGCTTAAACTGTGCCCAACTGAGAATAAGAATTTTGCTAAGCACCAGCATTGGGGGGATTTAAAACCCCAGAAGTTGCTATTTTACCCACCAAACCCATAAGAAGAAGCTCCAGCTGAGTATGAGAACCTAAACTTATTTTGCAACCTGCTACAAGAAGTTTGTATTTATAGGATTTAGTGTAGTAGGATGGAAACTTGCTTTTCCCTTTGTTTAATATATAGGCATAAATGCATTTTTAGTCCCTACATTTTAATTTTACCACTTTTAGTCCCTAATTTAATTAACGCATTCCATTTTGGTCCTTTCCGTCAATCAACCAACGGAAATAGCTGAGGTAGCTGCCGAAAGAATTAAAATATTATAAAAAATGCCACATCACCCATAACACATCAGCATATAAATTTAAAAAATTAATTTATTAATTTTAACTAAATAATAAAATTAAAAATAGAATTAAAAACTAAAATTCACATGAATTAAGATTGTTCTTCATGTTCTTTAGAATATTCTTCATTTTACAACTTGTTCTTCATATTCTTCCCAAATCAAACCCAGCAACCAAAAACTCAAACCCATCACAAGAACACAAACCCAGCAACCCAAGAACTTAAACCCAGATCACTAGGACATAAATGAAAACAAGAAGAAAAAACTCAAATTCAACACCTTAGAGATCATAAATCCCAGCACTATCAGATCTACCACAAATCAAGATCATCTCATATTCTTCCCTAAATTCTAACACAATCAACACTGAATTCTCAGCAAATCAAACCCATAAATCTAGTTAACAACATATCAAAAAATTAAACAAAATATCTCAAAAATTAAACAAATTCAAAACACAAAAACAAAGAAATCTTCATCTCCAACATCATGTCCCTCTCTCTCAGCATCTTTTCTGTTCTCTCTCTGTCCGACCTCAGCCTCTCCATCTTCTTCCTCATCGTGCTCAGCTCCTCCGTGAGCGATGCATCTAGAGATTCGATCTGAGGAATATGAAGAACAAGTTGTAGCCATACATCAACCGGAGCAATCACAAAAGGCTAAATCACAAAAGGGAAGCAACAAATCAGCCAGCCAGATAGAGAAAAATATCAACCAAAAATCACAAAAACGAAAGGTAAATTTGAAAACCTCTATTTCATATGTGTGTATACACTCTCTGATACATGTTCACAAATCACAAACACAGAACATAAGCACAAAAATCTAGTACCTTACCCTCTGTTATACTTGTATATAAACTCTCTGATACATGTTCACAAATCCTCACAAACACAGAACATGAGCACAAAAATCCCATTACCTTACCCTCTGTCATACCTGTGTTGATCACAAGCTCACGCGCCGCCACATGTGATCTCATGCGTCACCACGGCCATGGTTCTTGGCAGATCTGTGAAGCCTTTAACCTCTATGATTCCACGCGCCGTCCTAGGCAATAGATCGAGAAGTTGAGTTCTACGTTCTAGAGAGAGATCGAATAAATATGAAGTGTTTGGCTCGGGTTTAGAGAGAGAAAGGATGAGAGGTTGGGAACCACCATCGTCGTGGTGGCGGCGGCTGGGCTTCACGACAAAGGTAGGAGGCTGTGCCTTGTTTAGATTCGAAGAGAGGGTGAGACCGATCCAGAGCGAGAGAGCTTATAGGTTTCGATTTTAGAGAGAATTTGAGGCTGAGATGTGAAACCACCGCCAATGGTGGCGGTGGTGATGAGCTTGAGAGGCTTCGCCATGGTGGTCTGAGACAAAGACATTTCAAATCGGAGATTTCGAGGTTGAGATAGTTGGCTCGGAGATGGAGAAGACCATCGTGGTGGTGGTGCTGGTGATCGAAGTGATGAGTTCAAGGTACTGGGCCATGGAGGCTCGGGTGTGTGAGAGAGAGAAGGCTCTGTAAAATGAAAAACAAAAGAACATGAAGAACAATCATGAATTTTAGTTTTTAACTATGTTTTTATTTTTATTATTTAGTTAAAATTAATAAATTAATTTTTTAAATTTATATGCTGATGTGTCATGGGTGATGTGGCATTTTTTATAATATTTTAATTCTTCCGGCAGCCATCTCAGTTATTTCCATCGGTTGACTGATGGAAAGGACCAAAATGAAATGCGTTAATTGAATTAGAGACTAAAAGTGGTAAAATTAAAATGTATGAACTAAAATGAAAAAACGCTAAAATGTAGGGACTAAAAGTGCATTTACGCCTAATATATATTGTAGTGGGATGGAAACTTGCTTTGCCCTTTGTTTAATATATATTCTCTTTCTCTCATCACTCTTTCCCTCTATTTCTTCCATCTCTCTTTGTCCGTGCTCCTTTCGGTCTTCCTTCTCACTTCTCTCTCTCAGGTGGTGCAATGGTGGTTTGACTAATGGGTTGTGGGATGTGGGTTTCGGGTTTTATGGGTTGTGGGTTATTGTCTTATGGGTTGTGGGTTGCTGGTGAGTCATGGGTATTGCAGTGGTGGTGCCGTGGGTTTGGCTGTGGATCGGTGAGGTTGTGGGTTGGTGTTTCCGAGGTGGATGGGTGGTTCGATGGCCGTTAGAGTTTATTTATTTTTGGTGGTGGGTTTACTGGTGGTGTTAATGGTGGATTTGTGGGTTGCTGGTGGTGATGATGTCAGGTGTGTGTAGCGCAGCAATAGTGGATGGAGTTGCTACCCTTTTTTCGTTGTTATTGGTTGTTGCATTGTTGCTGGTAGTAATTGTGGTGGGATGGTGTGGTAGCTGGGTTTTTTTTTTTTTTTTTTTGGTGGTCTAGTAAATTTGTGGTCATTCTTGTAGAAGAATGATACAAAAAGAACGAAAATGAAAGAAAAAAAAAAAGAATAAAGAAATGGTAAAAAAAGAATATAAAAAATATGTAAATAAAGTGATAAAGAATAAAGGCTAAGATATGGAGTGTCTTGTAAAATGGTTTTTTTAGTAAATAATAATATTTATTAGAACACACACAAAAATAGTAATACTAATATTTTAAATCGAGTCTATAATATATTATATAATCAAAGTACAATTACAAAAGAACTTCACATTTGTAGTTGTAAAGTAATTTAATATAATAGATAAAGTAACCTTTTAGATGGTAAAATAGAACCCGAAGTATATTACTAAATGCTAAAAGGCCGTTTGATAACATTATTATAATAACGTTGTTTATATTTTTTAAAAATATGTGTAGATAAAAAATATGTAAAAATACATATAATATTATTTAAAAATTAAAAACATATTTTTGAACATATATATATATATATATATATATATATATATATATATATATATATATATATAACAGGCCGGCTTAAGGATCCCACTATCCCGAATGCGAAAGCCTTGTGGCCTCTTACAATATTTTTCTACCAGCCATCACCGCTACTGGACAACCTTACTTTCCTCCTATCAAACGCTGGTTGCTATCCTGATTGATCAATCAATTTCACAAGTCACATCAAGGACAGCAGGGTATTATTATTATTATTATTATTATGAGGACGACAACAATAACAAGGTATTTAAGTTGTATAAGGTATTTAAGTTGTATAAGTGCGCGACTTTAAGTATAAATTATTTCTATAATTTATTGATGTGATTAGTAATGATTCGTGCATCAATTTTATTATTTACAATTCTAATTTTTATCGCCCCAGGGCTTGGTTGAGTGGGTAAGGCTCAGACGCTTCGTACATCATATCTAAGTTCGAGTCCCGTTACCCGCAGGCTTTTGTTGGTGGACATCCTACCAACATCCTTAGTGGAGTTAAAATCCTGCACAGTGATTAGCGATGCAGCACACTAACATTCTGCCCGGAGTGTAATATAACCATAAATCCCCCTATTTTTTTTAACCAAAAAAAAGAAAAATTCCAATTTTTATCTTTGTTACTCTCCCCCAGCTGATCAGGTAAATGGTGTCTATAACTAATTTTTAGTTTTTTACTGAATCGTAGGGAACCCTTTTTTTTTTTTTTTTGGGATAAGAAGAAGCCTAAAATTTTAAAAAAAAAAAAATCCTTGATATGGTAGAGCACTTCCTTATATGACAAACGACCATGAAATATGTCCAAGATTAAAAAGGGGTTAAGTCTGACGCAAGTGTGGGAAACGTAATCATGAAAATATATGGGTACACAGATTTCATATTTTATGACAACTGCTAAATTTAGATCATAATTCATATTAGCCTGACCGGTCCAATAACAGTATTTATTTTAGTTCTTTTCACAATGATTCTAGAGGTTCAAGATCAAATTTTTGTAATACAAAAATGGAATGAACCTCAAATCAGAATTTCAATTTTACTTCTGAGGTCTCTCTGTGCTAACTGTTATTATGGTGCATGAACAGAGAATTAGTAATAAAGATTAAAGATAAATAACAAAGAACGAGCAGATCAAAGCAAGATCGATCACAGAAAACTAATAAGGAGAAGTGGCAGCGAGAGAGAGAGAGAGACCAAATCAAAAATAAACAAACAAACAAATTAAGCCCACTAAGGAAAAAAAAAAAAACAAAGAAATATAAACAAGAAAATAAAGCAGACAGCATGCCCAAAGTCCAAACATGGCTGCAAATTGCAATTCTAATGGCAAGAAAAAAAAAAGGTAGTAGTTTCAGTAAAGTCAAGCAGCTTTTGCTGTACAAGGCGAATTAGTGTGGGACAGATCATTAAAAACACAAGCAAGATCTCCATCAACCTCACCTTCGTTGATCTCTCCAAACACCCTCTCATGGTTTCCCCGAGTACCCAAATCTTGATTTGCATGCTGTTCTTCTCTGGCTTGTGATCTCTGCCTTTTTATGGCCTCCCTTCTGCGATCATGATCTGCCATCCTGCACCTCCAAAGAAAAAGAAAGATGTAAATTATAGTAGACATCATAGTATACTAAGAGAGAGTTTGCTCCAAAAAAAAAAAAGTATACTGAGAGAGAGAGAGTTGTAGAGAAAAAAAAGAGTCTACTCTTTAGAGAGAGTGAGGTGATGGGCAATCCCTGAAACACAGAGAGGAAGGCCATAGGAGCAATGGAGATTTAACAGGGATTGCATTTTTTACCCCTTGGAGGGTTGAGTAGAATGACAGACAAGAGTAAACAGTTGGCTTTTGGTTGTATCTTTATTACTTTGGGAATTAATGTTGGGGTCGGATATGTGTTGGGTTGCTCTCACTCTCTCTCTCTCGCGCTCTCGAAACATTAAAAAAGCGAATTATTTTTTGAGAAGAAAAAAACGAATAGATTTTAGAGACTCATAATTGTTTGAAAGGGAGTAATTCCATAAGCACTTCTTATCACACACTCGCTCAATTTTACAATTTATTTAATATGGTTATGAGTGATGAACATTTTCTAAATTTACCATTTTTTATTGACTCCTCACAATTATACAAGTTAACAAATTATAAAATTTGCAAGCTGGTCCAAGACCCCAACTACAAGAACTCTACACTCTATTAGGGGTGTTCACCAAACCTCAAAAACTGCACCAAAACAGCCAACAAAATAGCATAATTTTATTGCACCGCAAATAACAGTGTACTGCACTGCACCACATCGCATGCTGCAATGCAGTTTGTAATTTTATAACAAAAAAACTGCACAAACTGCACCACACCACACCCTTACTATATATTAATATATTTATTTTTTAATATTAAATATATTATTAATAGTTTAATAACTCTAACAAGTGTTGATTAGGAAAGCCAGCCTAAAATAAAGGAAAATTAACTCAATAGTTTAAAACTTAGCCCAAAACAAAGAGAAAAATCAGTTTTGGGCTATGTGGAAAAAACCTAAAATTTGAAAAATATACCGGCTTCAAACTGCATCTTATATGCTACACCACATATGTAATTGCAAAAATGAGGTGTGGTGCGGTTATGGTTTTGGTTAAACTCTAAACTGCACTGCACGACACATGTGACACCAAAAATGAGATGCAGTACGGTTATGATTTTGATTAAACCGTACTACAAAGTGCAGTGCTAAAAATGGCCAAAAACTGCATCGCACCATACCGCACCATAAACAACCCTACCCTCTATCCCTTCATAAAAAAGGCCCAACTCCTAATTATAAAAATGGAAATGTTAATAGATACCCAATTGACATTCATTTAGTAATTTGAACATTCATTAATTATGCTCTTGAATTTTACTAATCACATTATTATTACATCGATTTGTAAATATTTTTTTTAACAAAATTTGTAATAGCTTTAACATTTTCTTTTTTTCATATATAACAAGACATCCAAAATACTAGAGCAACAAAAACCTAAACAAATTGAAACCCTTTGTTTGGAAAAAAGATATTGTAAATATGGTAGATCATCAATAATATTAAAAACCTATTGATGATGCGAAGAAAATCAGTAGGCTAGATGCTTCGGATTAGAGAGGGCTCACGGTTGCCTTGATAGCCTGAAAAAGAAAGAGAAGAGATCAAAGGTGACCGGGGTTGCCGGCCAATAACCCTCCAATGACAAAGTCAGTTTTTTCTCTCAATTATTTTCATGTTCCAACTTTTTAGGAATGATTCCATGTACCTTTTCTTGGTCTGAACCAACGTTTATATAGTGTCTTAAGAGCGGTTATTGGATTTGTAACCTCCCCTTGATTTGAGGAGGTTTGTATTTGAATATAACTTCCTCAACTGTTTAGGAGTTACCCTTTTTGTGCGCAACGGTCACTGGGGGTTACTCGTATAATACGGAGACGTTTTACATGTTCTTAAAATTTTCAAGTGCTTACGTATCGTCCATAATTCCTCGTCTTGAGCACGTCAAGGCAGCTTATCTCGTCTTGAGCACGTCAAGGCAGCTTACCTCGTCTTAGGCACGTCAAGACAGCTTACCTCGTCTTGAGCACGTCAAGACAGTTTACCTCGTCTTGAGCACGTCAAGACAGTTTACCTCTCTTGAGCACGTCAAGACAGCTTACCTCGTCTTAAGCACCTTGCTCGTCCTAGACGATCTCCATGGACAAAATTGAAGTTGTATTTTATCATACCACATCAGTTGCCCCCTTATCCATGGGTCGTCTAGGATTCATATCCATTAACGCCGTTAATTGGACAGGCGTCCTTATGTCAGCCGTTGTAGGTGCCACTTGTCATGATTTAACTGGAAACCAATCATGTCAGCTTATTTTTCGAGAGACGTGCAATTTGTCACTTTTTGGTTGGTCGCGTTGCTTCGTGTACTGGGGTCAATGCCTATAAATAGTAGAATTCCTCCGCTACTCTCCTCATTTTCTCAAAATTTCTTCCTTGACCTCCTTCGTCTTAGCACCTCGTCTAGAAGTTTCCTGCGCCAGTAGTCTTCTCTCGTCTAGTTCCAGGTATTTTCTTGAATCTTCGTCCTTAAGTTTTAAGTTTCTTCCTTAAAAATGTCTGAGGTAGTCCTTTCTCGTCTAGCGATAGTACTGTCAAAGCCATAGACGAGTACCAAGATCCAAGTAGTTTTAGTAGTTCTAGTGATAATTCTAGGAGTAGCTATAGCAGTAGTGATGGGAATACCACAGACGAGTATACGTCTAGTGTCCTAGGGGTTCCTTTAAAGGTATTTATGGAACAGCATAGGACGAGGGTCAAGTCTGGTTCTAGGGCTGGCACAAGTGCTCCCTCGTCTTCTGCTCCAGACGAGGAGGAGGAGGTAGTTTACACTTGTATTGTAGGGGTTGGTTCTAAGACGGATGAGAAGAAGTTGGACCTTCTCAAGACGAGGTACCAAATCCCTGATAGCTTAAACCCTAGGCTACCCGTCCGTGACGAGTGGTGTTGTCAACCCCGTTTTGACATTGGCATTTACGAGGCCTACCTCCTAGGGGGTTTGAGGTTGCCTCTCAATGCCTTCGCTAGGGAGTTGCTTTCTAGATTAGGTTTAGGTATATGTCAATTTAACCCCAATGCATGGAGGTTGATAGTAGCCATGCAAATTTTGTGGAGGGAGGTTTTTGAGGGGAACCTTCCTCTTACCGTGGACGAGTTCCTCTTCTGTTATAAACCCTCCGAAATTAACCAGTCCCTTCGTTTTTATCAATTCACAGCCAGAGGGAAAGACTGTAGATTGATTAAGTCATTAGTCACGTCAGACAGAAACTGGAAGACGGAGTTTTTCTTCGTCTCTAGTTTCTAAGCTGGTCGTCCTAGTGACATTGACAAGGATCCGTTCCCTCCTTATACAGGAGAGATAGGGAACCTTCGTCCCGTAGGTATGTGTTTGTCTTTGTATTTGTTACATTTGTCTTTGATTATGGTCGTCTAACGCGCTTTATGTTTCATTTTGTTTTGAAGGTGTTAGACGACTACATTTGGATAGTTTCCATTTGGAACGAGTCCAAAAAGCTCGTCTTTACAGCGACAGGACCTTTCACTTTTTGGTTACTTTACGACGTCTTGCCACTTAGGGTCTAGGTCCTGACCCTTCAGACGAGGCAATTGCCCACGAGGTTACTGTCAGAAGACGTAAGTTTTCTCCCTTTCGTCTTCTCTTTTTTTTTTTTTTTTTTTTTTTACTGACGTCTTTACTTGTAGGGACGGCGACGATGAAGCAGAACAAAGGCAAGGACGCGGTGGACGAGGGAACTGGGCTTAGAGCTAAGTCCCATCCTCGTCCAGCTTCTGGCGATAAGAGGAAAAGCCTTTTTTTAGGCGTAGACTTAGGAAACCTCCCAAGTAGGCGCAAGGATAAGAAGGCCAAGCACAAGTCGTCCAAGCCTCAAGACGTCCAAGCTAAGGATCCTGGCTCTCTTCTCGTCCCTCCCAGCCATCCTGTTCAGATCTTGGATGTTGAGCCTAAACTTCCTCCACCTGCCTCGTCTAGAGTTGAAGTCCCAACCTCGTCTCAACCTTTTTACCAAGTTCCTCACAATTTTCTCGAGAACGAGGACTTGGCTTGGGAGAAGTTTGAGAAGGTTGTAACAGACGAGGATGTGACGGCGTGCTACAACATGTCGTTGAAGGACTTTGAGCGTTCTGGCGTTCACAATCTTTTCAAGGTATGTAGGTTTTATATGTTTGTCTCGTCTTACTATTGGCTTATGTATGCATTATAATAAAGCTTTGATTTGTGCAGGCAATGTCTAAGTTCATCGCCACGTCTAGGCAGACAGCTGAACTAGACAAGACGAGGGTGCTGTTGGAGAAAATGGTCCAAAAAGGAAGGGACGAGTCCAAGAGGTGGGCAGAGGTAGCAGCTAAGGCCAAGGACGATGCGGATAACTTGCAAATCTGCATCGTTGAGCTGGAGATCGAAGTCCATGAGAAGGACGATCGTCTTTCCTTCCTTCAAAAGAGGAATGATGAGCTAGAAGCCCTTCTGGAGAAATCTAAAGGAGACGCCGTCGCAGAGTTCAAGGCGTTCAAAGAATTCACTGATTCAATGGACGCCAACTAAGCAGCTGGCTTCGAAGATTTTAGGATGGATGCCGTGGAAAGATTCCCCGTTGTGGACTTCAATTCTATCAAACTCAACCTTGGTGGGGCGTCCACAAGCTCCTTCGTCCAGACCAACTCTGAAGATATTAACGTGGAGGACGACGCTACCACCTTGCGACCTCAAGATAAGCCCAATGCCAACACTCCACCCGTTTGAGATGTCTTTGCTTTGATGTAATTTGCTTTGTTGTTGTTTTGTTGTTTTTGTTTTTTTTATTTTTTTATTTTTTTATTTTTTATATTGAGATGTATTTGAGTACAATCATCTCGTCTAGGGTGTTATAGACGAGTTCATTAACAATTGTCTTAAGGCTTAATTTATGTAAGGGTTTTTGGACGATGGTCGTCTACCCTTTTTCTCTATTTCAATGAATGTCTATTTTTATTCATTATTTGTTTTTGTATGGACGTGCTTGCCCTTTTTGTTATTGTCGTGATTGAAATCTGCATATTTCTTAAGTATTAAAGGGTCGTCCTTATACTTTTCTCATGGACGATATTATTAGCTCATCCATATGTTTTTCTATAGACGAGGTGATGCCAGCCTTGTCAGACGTTTCCTTCGTCCATAGGCATGGCCCGCTTGCCTCGTCTATAGGCTTGGCTTTCGCCTCGTCCATGAGCTTGGCTTTGGCCTTTTGTCAAGAACATTTTCTAGCCTTTGACTCGTCCTAAAGCACCTGCCTTGGTCAGATGCTCATCCATGGACTTATAATTTTTTGTGCCTTTGCTTATTTTACACTTTATCCTTGTCTTAAGAAAAGCTTGTGAACGTTACATTCCTGCGTCTAAGGATTTTTCATTCGTCTTAAGGTTTTTCCCCCCTCGTGGGTTTCACCATGGGAGTTAGATTTTACGCATAAAATATATAGAAAATCCAAACCATATCATTATATAAGCATTGTTCACGAATATGGCATCTGCTTAGAAGCTAGTGCCTTATGAAAGTACTTAGTAAAATACTTAAAATACATAACCTCATCTTTCACAAATTTGTCCATAGACGGTGTAAGAGTTTAAGAACTAGTGCACCTTTATTCTTAGTACACACCATAGTAGTAGTAAGAACACTAGTAGATATTTAATAAATGCGATAGTAGCGTCGTCCATAGCAGTATCCTCGTCCTTGATTAACTTCGTCCAAGCCCATTACTGATAGTACCTTCTCAGGTGCTCCACATTCCAAGGATGCTCCAGCTTTCGTCCATCCAGAGCTTCCAAGTAATACGACCCCTGCTTCTTGCAGTTGACTACCCTGTATGGTCCTTCCTAATTGGGTCCCAGTTTTCCATGAGCTGAGTTCCTAGTTGCCAAGGATACTCTTTTGAGAACGAGGTCCCCTACGCTGAATCGTCTGGGTTTCACCATGGCATCATGCTGCCTAGCCATAAGATTCTTGTACCTTGCTGTCCTTTGCTCCGCATCCATCCTTATCTCATCAATAAGATCGAGGTCAAGACGAAGTGGTCCTTCATTTTCCTTCTCCTGATACTTCATTACTCGATGGCTAGTCATATGAACTTCTGCCGATATGACCGCTTCACTTCCATAGGCTAACTTGAAGGGAGTTTCTCCTGTCGGGGTTCTCACAGTGGTTCTGTAGGCCCAAAGAATGCCTGGTAACTCGTCTGGCCATATCCCCTTTGCCCCCTCAAGCCGAGTCTTGATGATTTTCAGCAAGGATCGGTTTGCTACCTCTGCTTGTCCATTTGCCTGTGGGTGGAAGGATGAGGAGTAATGATTTCTGATTTCAAAATACTCACAGAAGTCGCTGAACGGTGCGTTGTCAAACTGTCATCTATTGTCTGATACCAGCACCCTCGGTACTCCGAACCTACACAGAATATTCTTCCAAACAAAATTCTTAACATTTTGCTGTGTAATTTTTGCAAGGGGTTCAGCCTCCACCCACTTAGTAAAATAGTCAATTCCTACTACCAAAAACTTCATTTGTCTGGTTCTTGGGGGGAAAGGACCTAAGATATCCAGTCCCTACTGCGCAAAGGGCCACGGGGCCATCATCGGGGTCTGGTACTCTGACGGCTACCTAGGGACGTTGCTGTAGCGCTGACATTGGTCGCACACCTTGACATAAGCCTTAGCATCTGCCTGAACTGTGGGCCAGTCGTAGCCGGCACGAATAATCTTATACGAGTGATCTTGCCCCCGAGTAATTCCCATATGTTCCTTCATGAACCTCCCTCAAAACATAATTTGCTTCGTCCGGAGCTAGGCATCTTAGGTAGGGCTGAGATAAGCCTCGATTGTAAAGCACTTCATTTATAAGGACATACTTTGCAGCCCTAACCTTCAGTTTTCTAGCTTCGTTCTTTTATTCCGGAAGCTTCCCATCCTTTAGATAGCTAACAATTGGACTCATCCAACTTTCTTCCCCTCTAATTAGTTGTATTTTCGGGAGGTCTATGCTCAGCATGTATTGGACTTTGCCATACTCGTCCATAACTCCACCTGCCAATGCTGCCCTTGCCAACGTGTTTGCTTCCATATTTTCCTCCCTAGGGAGTTGAATAAAACTCACTTCTAAAATTTTTGTACAAGCCTCCTTACTTTACTGAGGTATCTCTTCATCCAATCTTCCTTGGTATCGCACATTCCATTCACCTGGTTGATGACTAGCTGAGAATCTCCTCTGACTATTACCGACTCTGCTCCTAAGGACTTAGCCAATTCCAGCCCTTTGAGTAGTGCTTCATATTCAGCTTCATTGTTGGTAGTTTGGTACTGTAGACGGGATGCATACTCCAATTTGTCACCCTCTGGGGACTTAAGTATGACTCCAATCCCTCCTGCGTACATTGTAGATGATCCATCCATGTTGACAACACACCTTCTTATTCCCTCGTCCTTGACCAGCTCGTCTTGGCTCGGTGTGAACTCCGCAATGAAGTCTGCCAGTGCCTGCGCCTTTACTGCATTCCTTGGCTGGTACCTGACATCAAATTCACTGAGCTCCACTACCCATTGGACTAGCCGTCCTGCAGCTTCCAATTTGTTTATTGCTTTCTTTAGAGGATGATCCGTTAAGACAATGATGACATAAGCTTGAAAGTAGTGCCTCAGCTTCCTTGAAGCTGTGACCAAGGCGAAGGCTAACTTCTCCATCAGTGGGTACCGTCCCTTGGCTTCTCTAAGTGCCCGGCTGGTATAGTATACATGTTTCTGCACTCGTTCTTCTTCCTTGACCAGTGCGAAACTTATGGCATGCGGGGATACCTCCAAATACAAATACAACTCTTTACTAGGTACGGATGGACTTAGTAGCGGTGCCTTTGTGAGGTAAGTTTTCAAATCTTGGAAGGCCCTTTGACACTCGTCCGTCCATTCAAACGCCTTCCTTAGGACTTTAAAGAATGGCAAACACTTGTCCGTAGCTTTCGAAACAAACCTGTTGAGGGCGGCAACTCGTCCTGTAAGGGACTGGACTTCTTTGATGTTTTTCGGCGGTTCCATGTTAAGTATTGCTTGGATCTTATCTGGATTTGCCTCAATGCCTCTATGTGAAACCATGAACCCCAAGAACTTCCCTGATGAAACTCCGAAGGCACACATACTTGGATTAAGTTTCATATTGTATCGTCGAAGTGTGTCAAAGGTCTCTTGAAGGTCGTCCAGATGTTTTCCCTCGTCCAAACTTTTTACCAGCATATCATCAACGTAGACCTCTACATTTCTTCCAATTTAAGGACGAAACATTTGGTTTACCAGCCTCTGGTAAGTTGCCCCTACGTTCTTCAAACCAAAAGGCATTACCTTGTAGCAAAACAACCCTTGGCTGGTGATGAACGAAGTCTTCTCTTGGTCTGCCTCGTCCATCCTTATTTGGTTGTAGCCTGAGAAGGCGTCCATGAAACTTAGCAACCTGTGACCAGCCGTCGAGTCTACCAACTGGTCAATGCGCGGCAGCGGATAACTGTCCTTTGGGCAAGCCTTGTTTAAGTCGGTGAAGTCCACACACATTCGCCACTTGCCATTGGCCTTCTTTACCATGACTACATTCGCCAACCAGTTTGGGTAGTAAACTTCCCTAATAAACTCCGCCGTAATCAACTTCTGTATTTCTTCTTTGATGGCGTTGTCTCGCTCAGGAGCAAATACCCTCTTCTTCTGACGCACGGGTTTAAAGGAGGGACATACATTCAGGCGATGAGTAATAACACTCGGATCAATGCTAGACATGTCTTCATGACTCCATGCGAAGACATCAAGGCCTTTCTTCAAAAACTAGACCAGTGCATTCTTTGCCTCTTCTTCCATGCTCGCCCCTATTCTAGTAAACTTCTCAGTTCTACTATCATCTAAGGGGACATCTTCTAACACCTCAACGGGCTCTACTGTGATCCTTCCCTCGTTTACACTCATCGTTTGTAAATGCTCGTCCATAGCCAACATAGCTAGATAGCATTCTCTAGCAGCTAACTGATCTCCTTGCACTTGACCCACGCCATGTTCAGTTGGGAACTTGACGGACAAATGGTAGGTAGAGGTTACCGCCTTTTAGCTATTTAAAGTAGGCCTTCCGATAATAGCGTTATATGATGATGAACAATCAACTACAAGGAAGTTTACCTCTCTGGCTATTTACTGCAGGTATGCACCAATTACTACGGGCAGTGTGACGGTGCCCACCGGTTGTACTTTCATTCCCCCAAATCCTACCAAGGGCGAACTCACTAGACGAAGCTGATCTCGTCCTAGCCTCATTTTTTGGAAAGCAGGGTAATACAGAATGTCTGCCGAGCTGCCATTGTCTACCAACACCCTTCTGGTCGTATAGTCGGCAATAAGTAAGGTAATGACAATCGCGTCATCATGGGGTTGGTGAATTTTTCCAGCATCCTCATCTGTGAACGTGATTGCTTGCTCGTCAGCTTCCCTCGTCCTTGGAGATCGTCCTGACAGCTGGACGTTTTGCACCACCTTCAGGTATGTCTTCCTCGATTTAGATGACTACGCTGCTGAGGTTCCTCCTACAATAACTCTTATTTCTCCTAGCGGGGGTCATGAGGACTCTTCCACCTTGGCTTTCAACTTCTCGTCCTTGTGGTCTCGTCCAAGGAAATTCCTTAACTTTCCCTGCCTGATGAGGTTCTCTACCTGCTGCTTCAAATCAAAACACTCGTCCGTGTCGTGTCCATGGTCCCTGTGAAAGCGGCAATACTTGTTCCTGTTACGCTTGTTAGGATCTCCCTTCATTTTCTCTAGCTACTTCAAGGACGGATCATCCTTGATTTGCATAAGGACCTACTCTAGCAGGGTATTCAGGGGAGTGTACTGCTGACTTCTTGAGGATGAACTTGCCTTTTTACCATCCCTATCCCTTTTTTCACCTACCTGGGCCTTCTTAGGACGAGGAGCTTGATCTGAATGTCGTTGGTGACTAGCTTCCGAGCGTTCTGACCTTTTCCTCTTCTTGGCTATTATTGCGTCCTCGGGGTTCATGAAATTCTGGGCTGAATGGACGAGTTCAGCCATAGTCTGAGGTTCCTGCTCGTACAATTTATGAATGAACAAGTTAGAATTGACCCCATTATGGAAAGCGGCCAACAACAACTTATCGTCCATTTCGTCCACTGTTAAGGCCTCCTGTTGAAACGGGTGATTAAGGACCGTAAACTCTCATTCTCCCCTTGTTCGATGGTTAGCAAACTAAAAGAGGAACGCTTGTGGAGTTGTCCTCCGATGAAGTTATTAACAAACATCTTACTCAATTCCTCGAACGACCCGAAAGAATTTGGAGGTATCTTGCTGAACCACACCCTTGCTGGTCCCTTAAGTGTGGTAGGAAATGCTCTGCACATAATCTCGTCTGGAACTCCCTGAAGGTGCATGGTTGTCTTAAAGGTAGCAATGTGGTCACACGGATCACGATTTCCATCGTATGAATCCAAGGAAGGCATTTTGAATTTAGGGGGTAGGGGATGACTGTTGATGGAAGCCGTGAATGGGGAGTCCGTTCGGTGAACCAAGTCTTCCACGGGGTTCGCTCGCCTCATATTCTCCTTCATTTCTTCCATGGCTTTTCTCATCTGGTCCATTTCTTTCTCCAGATGTGGCACCCTTCTTGAAGTAGTACCTCTTGTCTGATTCTCGGACTCAACATTTTCTCCCCTACCTTCCTGACCCTGGGGTCATCCTTCTACATGTCCTTCACGGTGTTGCCTCCTTATGTTGATCTCCTGGTTCAACTCCTAATTTTGGCGGGTCAGTTCTGCCATAGCAGCAGCCATGGACTGCATTTGTTGAAGGGACGGCGGCTGCGCGGCAGGTGCTGACTGGCGATCGCGGTAGGGATTACTAGAAGCATCCCTACTCTCCTGGTGGCCTAGGCTGGTAGCCCTTGATCTTGTCCAAACCATTCAGCCTTTTTTCTAGAACAAAGAATGATCAAACGAACGAAAAGGAAACGAAAATTATTTTCTAAGTTCCCTACAGACGGCGCCAACTGATGATGCGAAGAAAATCAGTAGGCTGGATGCTTCGGATTAGAGAGGGCTCACGGTTGCCTTGATAGCCTGAAAAATAAAGAGAAGAGATCAAAGGTGACCGGGGTTGCCGGCCAATAACCCTCCGATGACAAAGTCAGTTTTTTCTCTCAATTATTTTCAAGTTCCAACTTTTTAGGAATGATCCCACGTACCTTTTCTTGGTCTGAACCAACGTTTATATAGTGTCTTAAGAGCGGTTATTGGATTTGTAACCTCCCCTTGATTTGAGGAGGTTTGTATTTGAATATAACTTCCTCAACTGTTTAGGAGTTACCCTTTTTGTGCGCAACGGTCACTGGGGGTTACTCGTATAATACGGAGACGTTTTATATGTTCTTAAATTTTTCAAGTGCTTACGTATCGTCCATAATTCCTCGTCTTGAGCACATCAAGGCAGCTTATCTCGTCTTGAGCACGTCAAGGCAGCTTACCTCGTCTTGGGCACGTCAAGACAGCTTACCTCGTCTTGAGCACGTCAAGACAGCTTACCTCGTCTTGAGCACGTCAAGACAGCTTACCTCGTCTTGAGCATGTCAAGACAGTTTACCTCTCTTGAGCACATCAAGACAGCTTACCTCGTCTTAAGCACCTTGCTCGTCCTGGATGATCTCCATGGACAAAATTGGAGTTGTATTTTATCATACCACATCACCTATAATACCTTGAGACTTTAATTTTTTGGGTAAAATGTAGTAATTACTCATGAGTGTTGGACTAATGCCAACCACGTCTAAGAAATTTCAAAACTAATGAATGTAGTCCCTAAACACACATGGCATGTAGCACCATTTATTACTCTAACTCTTTGTTTTGACCACTTGACTGATAAATGACATTGAAACTTACTTACATGAAAATTAGTCAAACCATTACAACTAACAAAGAAAATTATTTTAATTGTTTATCTATGTTTAGAGACCAAGTTAGTCAATTTTAAAATATCTTGAACTTAATTGTCATTAGCCCAAACCTTAAGGGCAATTATTGTTTTTTACTCTTATTTTTTTAAATCAATATCACACATGGTAGATTATTAACAATAGTTACTTAATCTCCCATATAACTATATACCAAACAATCTCTATTAACACCAAAATTAAAATTTAAAAATTAGACTACAATATTGTCTTATATCTAAGATAAAGTTAATGTTTTTTCCAAACAAAAACAATATTGTATCCTTGAAAAATGGTGGTGTTGATGGAAGTAGGTAGTTTCAATGAATGGTGATGGATTTGGGATATATTGTTTTACTTGTAGATATATTATTTTAATGTATTGTATGGGAAAATAAAAGTTAGGATGTTGGGTGAGTTATAAAATGATATGATATAAATGATAAATTAAGTTTTGAGATAGTAAAATAGAATAGTTCGTAAATAGCGAATGCGAATTGACAGGGCTGACGAAGGCGTTCACCAAAGACGACCTCAACAATACAGACAAGAACATCCTCATACGAGCTAAACAAATACCCACATCACTGACGAATGCAACCAGGCCATTTAATGCGATTAGCTATACCCGGAGCGGTTACAGAGCCAGCTGTATGAACCGTTGAAGCACATTGAAGCCACATTATAAAGCATAAGACGTTACCAAGAAGGATATTAAGGCCACCATAACTGCCCCAACGGTTAGAAGCTGCAAAAACATATATAAGACCCTCACAACATCAGCACAAGGTAGGAGAGATACTCAGGCTTTTTCACTATTATTTTACGATTCTGTTTTAACTTACAAAAGGTTCCCTTGTATTGACTTTGGCATCGGAGACTCTATAGCAAGCACTACATCAGTGACCATCTTTGAGGGTGCATTCACATGGACTGGGAATCGGTTCCATCTACCCAATCTGACTGACGAACTCACGCTTCATCAGTTTGGCGCCGTCTGTGGGAACGACATTTTCATATTCGAAAACGCGGTTTCCACCAACCTCTATATTCAGATGGAGTCCAATCAAGATTCTGCAGCCTTGGTTCAACAAGTCCAAGCTCTTGTAGCCACCGTTGAAGAGCTTACCAGACAAAATCAGGAAATGAAGTTACGGCTTCAACAGGTTTAAGAAGAGGAGAATCGATCCAAAGGCAACCCGAAGGATGAGGGAGACAGTCATAGAAGAAGTAATCATCAAAGGTCTACTACTCCATACGAACAGAACTCAGATCTTCTTCGAGAAATGAGGAAGGAATGGATGAGTTGAGGAATGCCATCAAGGAGAAAATGGACTAGAGCATGGATAGAATGATAAGGGCCACAGATTCACCTTTCATGGCAATAGTCCTCGAATGTCCAATGCCTTCGAAATTTCACCTGCCTCAACTCGATCCGTTTAACGGGCTTAAGGACCCTTAGGATCAACTTAACACCTTCAAAACGATGTTGGGCCTTCAACAGCCCCCCGACGAGATACTATGTCATTCCTTCCCCACCGCTCTCAAAGGAGCTGCAAGGGAATGGTTCGCAAAGTTTCCAACATCGTCCATTGACAATTTTGAGCAGTTGAGCAACGCCTTCTTGCGTCACTTCATTGGGGGGCAACGTCCTAAGAGGCCAGCAGACTACTTACTCACCATTAGGTAGGGAGAGAAGGAAACCTTAAGGTTGTACGTGAAATGCTTCACTCGTGAAACCCTAGAGGTAGATGAAGCAGACAACAAGGTGCAGCTGACGACCTTCAAAACAGGATTAAGATCTAGAGAACTCGTGGCTTCAATTGCGAAGAATCCTCCAAAGATGATGGCAGAGATGCTCTTGAAAGTACAGAAGTACATGAATACTGAAGACACATTAACAGCCATAAGGATGTAGAGAAGCCAAGAGGCACGGGAAGGAAAGACGACGAACGTAGAGGACAAAAGAGGGAGCGTCTGGATCGTCAGACTAGTGACGAGAATAGAAGGAAAGACGATAAAAGTCCACAAACGGTAAAGTTCACCTCCCTCGTTATGCCTGTTGATAAAATTTTAATGCAAATTAAGGATGAGCACTACCTCAAATGGCCGAGACCATTGCATTCATCTCCTAACGTCCGTGATAAGAATAAGTACTGCTAGTTTCACAAGGATCATGGCCACTACACCGAAGATTGTCGGGACCTAAAGGAGCAAATAGAGGAGTTGATACGGAAAGGGAAACTGCAGAAATATGTGAAGAAGGGGGGAATACAGTAAGTTCAGAGACGACAATAAGAGCCAACAAGAGTCCTTGTCCAAAAGTGATGATTGTCCTCCCCAGCCTCCACAGGATGTGATTGGGGAGATAAAGACGATTGCAGGGGGATCCTTCACAAGAGGGTCATTTAGATCCCTTAAGAAATCATACCAAAGGTAGGTGAATAGTGTCCACATGATACCTCTGTTTAAGTAAAGACGGACAAACCAGGATATGTCCTTCAATGAAGCAGATGGTAGGGAGGTGAAGCAGCCTCACAATGACCCCTTAGTCATAATGCTGACTATAGAGCGATTCAACACCAAAAGGATCCTCGTAGACAATGGAAGCTTCGTGGACATCATCTACCTTCCTGCTTTCCAGCAGCTGAAGCTAGAACTAGGGAGACTGTGCTCATTTGACTCCCCCCTCGTCAGTTTCAATGGAGACAGGGTATATCCCAAGGGCATAGTGACGTTGACAGTAACAGTAACAATAGGGACCTACCCGAGGCAATTGACCCGTTAGCTAGACTTCTTGGTGGTAGATTGCCCCTCATCTTACAATGTAATTATCGGAAGGCCCACACTCAACAAATGGAAGGCAGCCACATCCACCTATTGCCTGAAGGTAAAATTCCCAACGGATAATGGGGTCGGCGAAGTAAAAGGAAATCAAGTCTTAGCCAGAGAATCCTACCAAGTTGTCTTGGCTGTAAGGGAGAATCATACATGGGTGATTGAAAAAAAGGAAGAAGATAAACTGGAAGCCCTAGAAACAGTGGAACTAGCCGAGGGAGAGCAACCAAGGAACGACACTAAGTCCCGAGATGAGAACAAGGCTCATCCAGTTCCTTAAAGAGAACTTAGATGTCTTCGCATGGAGCCACAAGGACATGCCAGGTATATCTCCAAAAGTCATTCAACATAAGTTGAATATGAACTCGGAGACAAAGCCCATCCAGCAAAGACTAAGAGTCTTCGCCCTAGAACGAGACCAAGTGGTTGCAGACGAAGTAACCAAACTATTGACGGTAGGATTCATCCAAGAAGTGTACTATCCTGATTGGCTTGCAAATGTCATCCTAATAAAAAAGGCAAATGGGAAGTGGAGAATGTGTGTGGACTTCAAGGACCTGAACAAGGCATGCCCGAAGGATAGTTTCCCTCTACCAAGGGTAGACCAGCTTGTGGATTCTACAGCCGAATATAAGTTGCTGACGTTCATGGACGCTTTCTTAGGATATAACCAGATAAAAATGGCTAAAGAAGATCAGGAGAAAACTGCTTTCATCACGAGACAAGGACTCTATTGCTATAAGGTAATGCCTTTTAAATTAAAGAATGCAGGAGCTACTTATCAGAGATTAGTGAACAAGATGTTCAGAAAATAGATTGGTAGGAATATGGAAGTATACGTGGATGATATGCTCGTCAAGAGTAAGAAAGAGCTTGCCAATCTGGAGGACCTAAAGGAGACATTTGCCACCCTCAAATAGTACCAGATGAAGTTAAATCCTAGTAAGTGTGTTTTTGGTGTAGCTTTAGGGAAATTCTTAGGATTCATGGCATCCTAAAGAGGAATAGAAGCAAGCCCAGAGAAGGTGCAAGCCATAATCAATATGGCATCACCTAGGACTGTCAAGGAAGTTCAGAAGCTCACGGGAAGAATTGCAGCTCTTAATAGGTTCGTCTCTAAAGCGACGGACAAATGCCTACCCTTCTTCAAAACCTTGAAGCAGGCTTTCGCCTGGACCGACGAATGTGAAGTAGCATTTTAGGAACTCAAACGTTACCTAAGTAGTCCACCCCTCTTAAGTCCAGCCAAAGCAGGGGAAAACTTGCATTTGTACTTGGTCGTATCAGCTACAGCTGTGAGTGCAGCCTTGATTCAAGAAAAAGGCAAGAAACAGCTCCCAGTTTACTACATCAGTCAAGCCGTCCAAGGGGCTGAGTCTAAGTATCCAAGGATTAAGAAGATTGCATTTGCGATAACAGTGGCCTCACGTAAACTGAGACAATACTTTCAGCTAAATCCTATCCTGGTGATGACGAACCAACTTATCAGAAAGTCCATGAACAAACCTGAAGCAGTTGGAAGAATGGTCCAGTGGGCAATTGAACTTGGCCAATTTGACATTGAGTACCATCCTCGGACAGCCATTAAGGCACAAGCCCTAGCAGACTTCGTCGCCGAGTTCACCATTGCAAACGAGGATAGTCTCACCAATGAGGCCGAACGATGGACGATACAGACTGATGGATCGTTGGCCCAAAAGAGAGGGGGAGTAAGGGTCGTCATAACTGCCCCTGACAGAGAAATTGTCAAATATGGAGTTCAACTGAAATTCCCGGCCACCAACAACGAGGCCGAGTACGAAGGAATATTGACTGGACTAAGACTAGGAAAGGCGCTTGGAGCTAAGAACTTGTTAGTCCAAAATGATTCAAAGCTGGTGATTGGACAAATCAAGGGAAAGTATGAAGCAAAGAAGGAAAGAATGTAGAAATAACTTAGGTTGACGAAACACTTGACTCAGGAGTTCGATAAGGCGAAATTTGTACAGATCCCCAGAAGCTAGAATATGGTACCAGACGAAGTCTCGAAGATAGCATCGTCAGAAGAAGGAGCGACGAGCATGGGCTTGGCAATGGAAGTCCAGAAGCACCCCAGCATTGAAGAAGTTCCAACATTCGTAATCCAGAGTACAAACAGCTGGATGACACCAATCGTGTCTTTCCTCCAAGACAAGCACCTCCCTCAAGATGCGAAAGAAGCCAAGAAAGTAAAAAAGAGGGCGGCTAGATTTACGATCCTTAATGACACCTTATATAAGAGAGGCTTCTCCATGCCTTACTTGAAGTGTGTCGACGAAGAGGAAGCAAAGTACATTCTAGAAGAAATCCACAAAGGGATTTGCGGCAACCATGCTGGCCCTAGAACCCTGGTAAGCAAGGTTATTCGAACAGGTTATTTCTGGCCTACCATGTAGGTGGACGCAGTGGAGCTCGTCAAGAATTATGACAAGTGCCAATGAGTCGGGAATGTCCAGCGACTTCCAGCAGAGAGACTAACGACAATAGCATCCCGTGGCCATTTGCTCAAAGGGGAATTGACATCGTCGGCCCACTGCCCTAGGGTAAAGGTCAGGTAAAGTTCCTACTAGTTGCTATTGATTATTTCACAAAATGGGTCGAAGCAGAGGCTCTAGCAACAATCACTTAAGCAAGAATTCAGAGCTTTGTGTGGAAAAATATAATTTGTAGGTTTAGGATTCCGATAACGATCATATCAGATAATGGGCGGCAGTTCGACAGCCAAAGCTCTAAGGACTTCTGTTCGGGCCTAGGCATTAAGAACCAGTTCTCATCCCCAGGGCATCCACAGGCCAACGGGCAGACGGAGGTGACGAATCGAACATTGCTTAAGATTATTAAATCCAAGTTGGACGACGTGAAAGGTGCCTGGCCAGAAGAATTGCCAAATGTCTTGTGGGCCTACAGAACCACGGCGAGAACCCCAACTTGAGAGACCCCTTTTAGGCTTACCTATGGCACTAAGGCAGTAATCCCAGTCAAGGTAGGGGTGACCAGCATTAGGCAAGAGGTACTCCACGAAGAAAACAACGACGACCAGCTACGAATCAACTTGGATTGCCTGGATGAAGTAAGAGACAAAGCTTCCAACAGGATGACGAAGTAACAGTAAAAGATGACCGAATGCTACAACAAGAGGGTAAAACTCAGACAACTTGACATAGGCGACCTCGTCTTGCACAAGGTCATTACGGCAACTAGAGACTCTGCCCAGGGAAAGCTCGGCCCAGCATGGGAAGGACCCTACCAAGTCGTCCACTACTCTAGGCAAGGTACCTATCACTTAGAAATTGTAGGTGGACAGAAGCTCCCTAGGCCATGGAACATTGAGCACTTGAAGATGTACCATCAATAGATGTATCAAATAAATGTATTCATTCCTGAAATTAATAAAAGGATAATTTAGCTAATGTCTTCGTATGAGCAGGTCTAAGTCAGCTTTAAGTTTGAAGAATTGGCCAAGTAACAAGATTCTGCCTTGAAGGATGTAAGTTATTGACGAAGTAATAAAAAACGACGAAAGCTAAGAATGGCTAAGTAATAAGATTCCGCCTTGACGAATGTAAGTTACTGACAATTCCAAGAGAACCAATCTAAAAAATGGATAAGTAACAAGATTCCGCTTAGACGGATGTAAGTTACTGACGATTCCAAGAGATAATCAATCTCCAAAAACAGCTAAGTAGCAAGATTCCGCCTAGACGGATGTAAGTTACTAAAGATTCCAAGAGCTAACCAATCTAAAAATAGTTGAGTAACAAGATTCCGCCTAGACAAATGACGAAGCCAAAAGATTGACAAAAATTTGAAGAAATGTGAATCAAAACAGAAAGGCAACAAGCACGAAGAGCAAGTAAGTATAAATCACAAACAAGTAAATACGAAATTACCAACATAATTTAAGCCCCAAAACAACGGGCAATTATAATTGTTTTTACATCCAAACCAAAAGGCCCATAAACATTAGGCTAAAGATATTGTCCTCAAAGTAGGTTGACATAAGGCCCCAAAAAAAAAAAAAAAAAAAAAGAGAGAAATTTTTTTTTTATAAGGATCAAGTTCAGGCGTTCGGGGCAACATTATCACCTACAGGGGCGTCATTAGCAGGGGCATTCTTAGGAGCATCAGTCTCAATGGCAGAAGACTAGGCAACCTCGTTAGCAGCCATCTCCTGGTCGACCTCTTCCAAATCCAATTTCTCCAAGTCTACCCCGGAAGAATGCTTGATGAGATACCTCCTCAAAAGTTTAAAACCCTTGAAGTACCAACTGAACAAGACTATGTTGTACTCATCAGTCATTTGGAAGGCTTTAACAAACCTGGCAGTAATAGTCTTGAGCTTCTTCTTGACACCCAGAAGTTGCTCATCCTTCTCCAGAGTCAACTGACACTCAACCTTGAGGTCGTCATTCAAAGTCTTCATGTTTTCCTTCAGAATGGTGGCTTCACCCATGGAGTCAATCAGATTCTTCTTCAGTGTGGAATTTTCCACCTCTAAGGCCTCCATCCTTGATGTGAGAGAAGCCACCTTGGCCTTTTGAGTGAAGTACTCAGAGGTGATGTGGAGACTTTCCCCCAACACATGAAAAGAAACTCAAAATCTTCAGTAGAATAAAAAAGGAAAAGAGACTAAAGGTTTTACAAAAAATTTACCTAAACAAGCTTGTGGATGTGACGACTCATGACATTGTTGAAAGGCACTCTAGAAAGGACCATTAAATCCTCGGCAGTCATGACCCCGTGAGTCCTGTCCACCGCCAATCTCTCGTCATCCCAAACGGTGGACGTGCGAGGATCAACCTTTTCCTTCTCCTTGTTAGACAAACGCGGCCTCTTAGAGGCAGGAGTAGGAAGTTCTTCAATTGAGGTCGAAGGAGAAGCCGTCCTTGGTGCTTCAGCGCCGGAAATGACAGGGGTGACGGAGGGACTCTTCCCGGTGATGCGCACCATCTTCTTCCCTTTGGACAACGACTCGTCCTTCTTCGACCTCATCTTTACATACATGTCCTTGTTGAATTTGGCCATCATCTCTACAAGAGGAAAGCATTTGTTTAAAAAAAAAAAAACACAGTGCCAATGAACCTAACACTTATTCTTTTTTCCTTCGATTTCAAGATTGCGCAGGACGAAGGAGGAAGGCTCTAGTCCAAGACAGTAGAAGGTAAGAGTCCTCGGATCCACAAGATCGTCCTAGTTCTCAATCGTCTGCACGTATTCGATGGCCTTCTGCACTCTCTCCTTATACCTGCCCTTAAGTTTGGGCCGTCTCTTAACTGCGCAAAACAAGAAGTGAAAGAATCAGTAGCAATAACAATAAAGTTAATAAAACTTAAATGACGAGAAGAAATATTGACGCACCTAAGGCCGGGGTTCCCCACCGACGATGTAACCTCGGGAGATCACCCCAAACCTCGCTAGAGGGAGTCTAAAACCGTCCCCAGACATAAAGAAAAATCTTGACTTCCAATACTTGAAAGACGAAGATAAACCCTTGATGATCCTAGTCCTCCTCTCCTAGGGCACTAATTCATAGTACTCGTGCTCTTTAGACATTTTTAAGTGGTACAAGTAGATAAGCTCGTCAACCTTGAGCATATCTCCATCGATAGCGGCCAGCCATATTCCCATACAGCTGACCACTATTCTCCACGAGTTAGGCATGAGCTGCGTAGGAGCGATAGCAAAGGGTCTAATAGCTTCATAAGGAAAGGATGTACAGGAAACCTCAACCCATAGACGAAGGCAGACTCATAAAAACATACCTCCCCAAGGAAGAAGTGACATGCCCAATCCCTCTCATTGGGCAGACGAAGCCTAACCCGTTCTGGGAATTGGAATCTATCCCTAAATCTCCCCAATGTGTCAGCATCTAATCCACACTCCTCCTCGAGGGCGTAAAAAGCTCTAACTTCTCGAGGGGTGGAAACGGCAGTATCCCCTTCTACTGCCGTTTCCAGTCTCGAGTTCGCTGGACCTAACCTCAGACATCCTCCCATGCTCTCTTACCCGACTCTCGAACCAACCAATCGATTGACGAAGCAAAGGCAACAGGTCAGCCAATACAACACCCAAACAATTACCCTAAAAAATGAAATTCTCAAGATGTGGGAAAACACCTAAAGACCGCCCTAAAGGCGCAAAAAAGAAGGAAATTTATGGGAAAACTATCCTAACCTCAGAGCTACTAACCATGGAAATTAAAAATATATATATATATATATATATTTATATATATATATATATATATATACAAAGGGAATAATACAAGCTAAACCCACCCAAAAAAAAAAAAATCATGAGCTATATCGCAAAAGCAAAAGCCAGAAAAGGAGAAGCAATGTACCTTAAAAAGTGGCGAACAAGGGAAGCGCCACCGCACAACACACCGGTCCAGAGAAGAGTTGTCGAGAGGGGTTAGCAAAGAAAATACTTAGAACAATGATTGGAAGCTTTTTGAGAAAAGTGAAAAATGAGAAGGGGAGAAGTTTAAAACCAAGGTTCAGAAAACTGAAAACCAGCAGGAAACCCGATAGTCCCACACATTGGCGCATTAACTCCACCAGTCAGAATGCGCCACGTAGGCCACGACCTGTGGAGCGCTGCCACTATGCATTTAATACGGAGCAAAACCCTAAGAGTCATTTGCAGCCCATAACCTTTCATATTTTATGATTGTCATGACACATCACGACGACCACAGAATCGGGGGGAAGTTGATAAGGCTGATGAAGGTGTTCACCAAAGACAACCTCAACAATATAGACGAGAACATCCACAGATGAACTAAACAATTACCCACATCACTAACGAATGCAACCAAGCCATTCAATGCGATCAGCTATACCCAGAGCGGTTACAGAGCTAGCTGTATGAATCGTTGAAGCACATTGAAGTCACATTATAAAGCATAAGACATTACCAAGAAGGATATTAAGGCCACCATAACTGCCCTAACGGGTAGAAGTTGCAAAAACATATATAAGACCCTCACAACATCAGCACAATGTAGGAGACTCTATTTTAACTTACAAAGGGTTCCCTTGTACTGACTTTGGCATCGGAGACTCTGTGGCAGGCACCACACCGGTGACCATCCTTGAGAGTGCATTCACACGGACTGGAAATCGGTTCCATCTGCCTAATCTGACTGACGAACTCAAGCTTCATCACGAATGCTCTAAAAATAAGCATTTTTTAGGAGAATTATCAAAGACCACAATGGGACTTGGTGTTGGTTATTTCTAGAGCCATAGGGATAGCAATAAGTGTTGACGTAGAGCGATGAGCCTTGAGAGATGAAATTAGGCTCTATAGTTGAGTATTTCTCTAGGTCTCTATCTCAACCGATTAAAAAACAAACCTCTATTAATAAGTAGTAAATAGAAAGCACTGTTTGTTTGTTCTTCCACCAAAAAATGTAGCAAGATAATATTGAAATTACAATTGAAAATGACAAAATAAATCTAAGAATAATTAATGAAGAGAAAATTAGAAAACACTAGGGATTCAAGGATCCACCTAATATTTTATCATAAGAACTTAGATTATTTTTAACTCAAATTAGAGTAGAGAGCCAACTTGCTTAATTGGAAAATAAAATAAGAAAGTACTCAAACAATATGTAAAGTAGATTGAATATTAGTGATTGAGCAAATAAGTCAATTGACATATTATAGGAGAGACTAAGAGCATTCCCATCAAAAGTTCTAAAAAATTTAACATTTAACATTTGAAAAACCAACTTTATAACATAAAACACATCACTTTACAATATCCCTTACATCAAAACTTCTATTTTTTTTTTACACTTCATTTAAATATTCTTTCTTTATTATTTTTTATTCATTATTTATTCTTCCTTGTTAGGACATATGTGATTCATGTTAGGAACATATGTCAACATTTTATGTAATTAACTAATCCTTTAACAAAACACACTTTACTTGTATTTGGGTAGATCTATGATGTGTTTAATGCTTCAAGAAACAAGATTTCAAGTTCAAGTGTTAAAATCATGCAAGTCTATCTAAGAAATAATTAAAGAAGTGTTGTTCATTAAAGCTCGGCAGCTAGTATCCATCGAGGTTTAAAAGTTGTGTCAACCCAAGGCTCGATAGCTGCTTAATAGATAGGATATTTGTTGAGATTTATGAAAAACAGATTTCTAGTTCTAATTTTCATCAAATTCGTGAATGTATGTTTAGGCTTTCTTTTCTCACAATCCTGAACATATATAAGGATTATTTTAAGGGCTGTCACAAGTTGCACAGTTGCACAAGAGCACAATTGCACAAGTGTGAAGAAAATGGTGACCGAAAACCTAGTTTGTCCTAGTTCATCTTAAAGAAACTGCTGTGTTTGTACACTGTAGGGTTTTGTGACCAAGCAATTTCGTGATCTTCATCATGTGATGAATTGAAGAACTTTGCAGCCAACATCCTTCTCAAGTTGGTGATAAAGTCGCATACTGAGATTTGCACATCTTTTGGTTAGTCACATACTGTTAGCTATGCAATACAAAGAGAGATTGTCACTACAGAATAAGTCTAATTAGGTATTGGGGTAAGGGTTCAACTGTAGGTTGGTATAAGGTACTGAGATTCCTTTACTTATAACCACTTGTTTTGATAATAGTGGATTCTTAGGAGTGGTGACCTTAAAATCACCTGATGGGGTTTTTGCCTCGGAAGTTTTCCCCATTCGTAAACAAATCACCGTGCCAAATTTAATTTCTGTTGCATTTAGTTATTTGGTGATTTGTTTGTGCTACCACGTTCATTGCATGTAATTGACCCTAATTAATTCACTTGGCTAATTAATTGGTTAATTCATCACAAGGGGTCAATATATTCTTGGCTTATCATTCCTCTTTCTCTCTCCCTGTCTCTCTCTCCTCCATCTCTCTCTTTCTCAACCCATTGCCACCACCAACAAACCAACCAAGCAAAAAACACACACTCAAAGCAAACCTACCAAGCAAAAAACATAAACATAGCAAACCCACATCCCAATCCACCATTGCCAATCAGACCACCAAGCAAAACACACACACACACACAAGAAACCCACAAAACTCCACAACCACAATAGCCAATCAACCACCATCAATCACCCACCCCCACCACCATGGCAACCCTCCACTGCCACCATGTACTTAACCTAGCAAAAATAGCAAACCCACCATGGTAACCCTCCGCCGCCGATCTATTGCTCAACCCACCATAGCAACCCTTCAACCCACCACGAAAAACCTCCACAAAAGCCACAAGAACCATCATGCCAAACCAAAGCCTAGTAGATTGGTGAACCAAAACCACAGTCATCAGACCATTGCCACCACTACCCATGACCATCGGACCATCGTCACTACCACTCACAACCATCGAACCATCAGACCACGACCCACTACCATCGGACCATGACCCACAACCCAAAATCAAAACCACAGTCATTGGACCCACGATCCATGACCACAATCACCAAATCACAACCATCGTCGGACCACAATCATCGTCGGGCCACAATCGCCAAACCACAGAGAGAGAAGAGTGAAGAAAGAAGTGAGAGGGGAGAGTGAAAGATAGAAATGAGAAAGAGCCGTTAGGGTGACTAAAAAACAATTTTTTTTTTTTTTTTGCAATCCAACTATAGTAGGGTGTCATAGGTGAGATTGCACTGTAGCTGAATGCTAAAAATTTTAAGATTCAACATATGTGATGTAGGGGCATTTTTATCTTTTGAGTTGCTAAAAATTCTAAAAAATAACATTTAGCATTTTTAGCACCTTTGATAAGAATGCTCTAAGCATTCTATATATTCTCAAATCATAATGAATCAAGAAATTCAAGCATTCAATATATATCAAATTAAATCTTTAGAACTTGTCAACATGCAATGATTCCAAATAGTAAATCAATCTCAAAATTCAATCATCAATCCATAGAAAGCATATAGATAATCCCAAAATCATATGATAAAAATATTAGGTTTTACCTCTAACCCTAGCTAGAAATTTAGCTGTAAAAGAAATCCATATAAACAATGGTAAACGTCTAAAAATATAAAACAAAAGATGAAATACGTTCTAGATTATTCATTCCCTGTAACCTTAGCCTCCTCCCAAAGAAAAAGAAAAATCCCTCAAATTTAGGATGTGAATCCCTTGATTCTATCCAAGGTCAACTTATAGATCACTTTTGACCTCCAAAACAAATTTTTTTTCTGAATTTGTGTTAGACCACAAAGTGGTAGATCTTCGAGTCTTCGTTCTGTGACCGCATGAATCGGGGTCAATTGAAAATTTGTTCAAGAATTTATGGCAAAAATATTAGAACAGTGCAAGATATTTCCATTTTAGGATTTTTCCAATTTTTGCTTGAACAAATTTCTTTTTTCCATTTTTTTATTCTAACATATTTTTGACTTATGTAATGCTTCAAAAACCATGCTCCAATTGATCTTCACCCTTGGATTCTCTTAAATGCATGTCTATATGATTAGCTGACTGGTTTTGATCTTCTACAAGAGAAAAATATACGTAATGGGTATATTTTTGAAAAAAATCTTTCAAACTCACATATTTACGTGTAACTAAACATGAAGATGATATGATATTGCCTACCAAAACTAATATAATAGTGTAATTTTATGTAATCGACAAAATCATGAAGGATGGGTGTTTTGAAACTTACCACCAACATGAAGAATTCACTATAGTAGAATGGAAGTACAAAAATACAAGAATATAACCTAATCCTAGTATTGCTATTTACAATAAGACTTACTCGCATGACCATACATAGCTCTAACCTAGTTGGACTCTTCAATGATGCACATATATCCTATCCATGACTAATACACCATTGCAACAACTTGATTATGGTAGTCTTGTGAAGCAGCTTCACATAGAATACCAATAGAATCTTTAATGGGTGGAAGATAGGTTTTTCTCCTTAAATACCTTAGGGTTTCTACTTTCTACCTCTACAATCTTATTTCTTGCCTCTAAAAGTTATGCAATAAGTGGCTTATATAGATGCCCAAAGTAGGGTTGAACCCGATCAAGAATCCTTATCCTGCTAGAATTTGGACTCCAAATCCTACAATTTTTGTGCTCCGGTGTTGTTTTTGGGTTTGGCATTCAATATCAACTTTACAATAAAATATCTCACTTGTTTCAAATACAAATTAAGTCATATTTGTGTCAATTTTGAAGTCCTATATGTCTACTTTCCAATGAAACAATTTTCATTGAAAAATTTGTTTCGGTGCAAAATATATAAGCAAAAGAAAATTAGTTTCTCATCTTGACCATATTGAAACTTTGTTGTCTTTAAGTAATTTCTAACCCAAACTCAACCTTTTGTCATGGGAATGGCAACATTCAATATTTTGGGCGTAAAATGTTCTATTTTTATGTCCTTCTCTATTGTTACATGGTCCTTGACTACTTGGCATTTTAATTTTAGAGGAGCAACATCCCAACCAATGCGTGAATGGGTAAAATTTATAATTTGCCATTGAATTTCTTTGGAATTCAAACTTTAAAGACTAAATTTACTCTCTTGGACTTTGTATGCTTCTTATTTCAGAATGCTATTCCAGATCCAAAGCAATTTGCTGAGTCTACTAATAAATTCTAGAGTGAGCATGTCAAAACCTAGGGTTCCCCAAAGGATGAGCAGAAAGAGGTTGAACACCGAGTAAAGAGAATATAAGTTTAAGTGAAAGAAAAAGAAGGGCTAGAAAAGAAGTCATTGGCCTTGTGATTGGTGTAAGAAGCATGTCTCAAAATTTGTAGCAAAATTTAGAATAAAAATACAAAATGAGAATTCTCAGTTTTGAGATCTCATTTTGGCTTCAGATAAAGAGAAATGCAGATGGCATTTCACAAATACATATAGAAGAAAAAAAAAAAAAACCAAAAACATGCTCATAACATTACAAAATTCATTTTGATTTTATAAAAACCCTTGAAGTTCATTCCTAATGGAGTTGTTAAACAAACCCTTAGAAAAGAAAATCCAATTTAAAAATATTTTATTATCACATTTGTGTTGTAAAATAGTGGAAGCTCAAGATACTTAGTTTGATTGTGAATATTTAGGACTTGAGAAAAATTTTCAAAAAAAAATATAGGAACAAAGGAAACCAATGCAAAAAAGAAAAAAGAAAAATACATACACACTAGAGCAAAGCTTCGTACCCAAGAATATGAAGCCGCATCACCAAGCCACACCACACAAATTAAAAGACATTAATTTATTGGGGTTTTGGAACTTAATGAATTTGTGGCTTGAGAGAAGTGTCTTTGGGGTGGAAATATGTTAAGAATTTGTATTTGATGGTTTGTAAATTTTGTTTGTAAGGCTTGATCAAATTCAAGTCTAAGGTGGAGATTTGTTCACAAGTGGCTTGAATTCAGTGCTTATTATGACCATACATGCATCACATGGGATTAATTCCCATTATAAGAGCATTTGCATCCCATATCTTTGAACTATTCTATAAGGTTGAATTTATTCAACCATGTGTTGGCTTTATTCAGCGCCAAATTTGCTTGTAATTCAGCAATTAGAAACCTTGCATTTAGGTAGGAATAATGTAAAGGTTGTGTATGAGAGAGTGTGAATAATTGATCAAGTGTGCGCAATAAGGAAAATCTGGCAACTAGAACTCGCGAGTGGCAACTTGCCAAAATGTGGCACATGTGTGAAACATGCAGGAAGTTGAAAGGTCACGACAGCTGGATCACTACAAGACAAAAAGTATAGTCTAATCTCTCTGTTAACTGGCGATTGGAACTCGCGACTCATCCCATTCGCAAGTGACTCGCCAATGCACCATATTTTGCTTAAAACCAACTTTTCACATTCCATCTCATACCCTACTATAAATACCTTTATACCCACGAATTGTAGAGGGTGGCTATTAAGAGAAAAACCCTAAGAAAGGTTTCTACAACACACCCGCCTCATTAGAGCGAGAGCTACTCATTCTTAGAGAGAAATTTTTGTAGTCTCTTTTCCTTCTCTCTCTCATTGTTTTACCTATTGAGAGGAGATTTGTACCCAAACAGTACCCACACCCATTCAAAGTGTTAAGAGTCTTTTTAGAGCTTTAGGAAGCATTGGAAGATACTAAGGATGACAAATGCAATATGGAGCTTATTATGGGATCTGATAAGCTAGAGAAGACAAGATTCGGCGTAACCTTGTTGGAGCAAGAAACTTGGAGGGCTTAGATGCATCGGGTAGATTAGGCTTAGAGGGTCTATTGCTATTCATATATCCCAACTAATTTTCAAAAGGATTACCACTTGAAGGGTAGCGGAGAGGTTTTTCGCCGAGTTCTTCAGTTTCCTCTTCGATAACACGTGCCGGTGTTATCTTGTGTTTACATTTCTCTTCCCTTACTCTTTAACCATTAATTGCTACTATGTTTGTGATTAATTATGTGTAAAAGTAGTTTTCCAAATTAAGTATTTCTTATATTTCATATTCCACACATCTATTGTTTGAATATAAGCTTGCTTTGTAATTTTGTAATTGGGGGTCTAAACATTCATAAGTGTTTTACACACTAAGTGAACTTTCAATTGGTTTTAGAGCGAGTACACTTGTTGTGGTTTAAATACCTAAGCATGATCCTTGAGCCCCTGTGATTATTTGCCATGGATAGTGCTTTGTATGCTTCTATGCATGTTTTGGTTGATGATGAACGTCGCATGCCACATGTTTGTGAAAATTCCTCCGTGAGTGTTCATCCTCATAATTATGATGACATGTTACTTGAATCATTTAGTGTTATTGATATTCCAAACACCAAACTCTTGAAGAAAGAACCTAAGAAGTTTCATAAGAATTTTAGCAAGTTCATTGGTGAAAAGGATGATTTGGTTGCTAAGCTCAATGAATCTTGTTAGGTTCGAAGGATTTAGGATCTAAATATTTTAGAACTTCAATATGTAATGTTGGCAAATCATGATCAAAACTTAGAGTCTAGATTTAGACTGCTCAAAGTGATGTATGTGTAAAGTCGGAATCAAGTAATTGCAGAAAATTACTATCCACTTTCTACAAGGCTCGATCGATCGAAAATTAAACTCAATAGATCAAAGCTCGTGCAGAATGTTTTTTTCTGCAGAATTTCCAACTCAACCCAAGCCCATATGACTTGTAGGGTATTATGTTTTGCCTTAAGTATAAAAGGAAAATCCCTAGCCATGTTTTGTGTTTGTTATTTATGCTATGTGTGTGAATTTCTTGTGAAATCTAGAGGTGTTTGCCTCCATACACACTTAGGTTTATCAAGATCGAGATTGATGTCGAGAGCTTGGTGATCGTTTCAATTGCTTTAAAAAGAGCTTAAAGAAAAACAAGTGGTATACTTGTGGATGCTGTGGATCTGAGAAAGAAGTAGTCTGAGGACTCGGAACTATCACGTGGTCGTGATAGTAAGTTTTCTACTCGAAGTAGCAATAGGATGTTAGTGGTCTAAGTCGCTATTGTAAAACTTCAATTCTTTCATAGTGGATCTGTTTTACCTTGAGGATAGCTAGGTTAAATCCTCCCTAGGTTTTTTTCTGGTTTAGTTTTCCTAGGTTACCATATTGTTGTATTATTTACTTTACACACTATTTCAATGATATGATTTACTTGTGTTAACCTAGATTTGAATAATTTACCTAAGTTAATCACTTAGATAAATAACTAGGTTAAACAGCTTGTGTTTTAAGGGGTCTAAAAATGTACAAATCTAATAAATTGGTCGAAAGCTATAAGAAACTTGCTGAAATTCTTTTGAAAAACTAAAGGAGTTTGAGAGTTTGAATGTTTGAATATGAACTTGGATGCTAAACTTGTTTTGTCTAACAAAATTGTTGATGAGCTAAAATGTGGAAATGAATCTCTTAAGATGCATGCCAAGTGTTTGATTGCTGAACCTATTGCTAAAAATGATGAAAATATTTGTCGCAATCATGTTATGGTACTCCATTTTGTGCCTATTTTGTGTTCAACCTCAAAGGACAAATCGATGTATCTTCCTCCACACAAAAGAAATCAAAAGGTGGAAAGAAAGGCTCTTAAGCCAAAGCCTCCGTTTAGATCTCAACCAAAGATTTTGGATGGATCTAAGTTGTTCCAATTTTCCACCATTGTGTTGTGATTGGTCATATAAGGCCTTAATGCCCTAAGTTAAAGAAAGAACAAAACCATATTGCTAGATCCCTTCCCAAAAAGCCTAGTGGATTTAAACACATTGTTTGTCACCATTATGATGTCTTTGGTCATTTTAGACCTCATTGCTCTAAGTTTCAATCTCTTAAAAGAATCAAAAGAAAAGAGAAACTTGAGCTTCTTGGAAGTTGTGCTATGAAAGCAAAACCAGTTTTGGGGGAAAATGGTAAGTTGTTAAAGAAAATTGTTGATGTTCTTACCTCCTTGTCTATGTGCATCTCCGGTTCTCATTCTTCCAACCTTCGTCTCACTTCTCATAAGGCACTCATTCCAAACAATTGTTTCGTTTGGATGAGGAAGGGTCCCTATGGTTGAGCTTTTGCTCTTTTGATCCTTGATCTAATTCTTTCAATCTTTGTAGGACCATTCATTCATTAGATGTTATATATTCATGCATTTTTGCATCTTGCATTTATTTGTATGCATTGCTATTGTTTTTTATCATTCTTTACTTGCTTTGTATCAAAAATCCAAAAACACATAAAAAGTATAAAATCCAAAAAGTTTGATCGGCGTTGTTGTGTTTTGTCACATGCATTTTTAGCCTTGTACCTTCTTACTAATGGCTTTGTCCATTAATGAGCTTAGCTTGTTCTTTATGCACTTGTATATTTGTGGGGAAAATCTTGGCATCTATGTGATTGTTGTAAATAAATCTTTAAACTTGTCATGAATGATTAGTTGATAGTTTTGTTGTTCTTGAGACATGTATAGACTTGTGCTTATATCTCTTTCCACTCATTTTTTTTTTTTTTTTGCTTAAAAACTCAACCAATGTCAAATCTCGAAAAGAGACAAATGATTTGCAAAAGCCATCGCACATACTAGTATTTGATTAGGAAAAATGGGAAGCGACATGCACTTAAAATGTATGGTGTCAAAAGCCAAAAGCTTACTCATCAAATTGAAATATAAAAAAATTTCAAGCATCGATCTCAAAATGAGACGTAAAGATCAAAAAATGATCATAAGAAAAGGAGCCAAATGAAAAAGCTTCTAAATGTAATCAAGTTTTTGTGGGAGGTCATATATGTTCTTGTTTACAATTAAGATAGGTCACTTTACTTAGTGCTAACTGTGTATGACTTGCTGGAATTGATCATTGAAACTTCACATTAGACTATGGACTATCTCACTCTTGGTACCTACTCACATCACACATGTCTATGTTCAATGAATGTCTTATTCATTTGTGTGATTGTACTTGATTAAATGTGATGTACATACTCAAGCATATGTTGATCAAACATAAAAAGATTTTTAAGTATTTTAGTTGCTTTTGAAAAGTGCTTTTTTTTTTTGTTTCAAAATTTTCACAAAAATCCGAAAATTTTCAAATCTGCCTTTTGGCAACTCACTCTCGAATTGCGAGTTTTCAAGGCCTCAGTCGTGAGTTTACTGAGAATATTTTTCTACTCATTGATAAGTAAAACTTCTAGTTGCAAAAAAAACTTAGAAAATTTTTCAAAAAATGGATTTTAGACATTTTGGCAGCTCAATTTCGCGACTCATTCGCGAGTCACGAGTTCATCCAGAGGCTTTCACGACTCATCTCACAACACGCCCGATTGCGAAACACCCACAAACAGCTTTCTAAAGGGCTTTTTGTGGGAATTCTATTTTAAACTTCTCCCATCCTCTCTAAAACCCCTTTTCAATATTTTTACAACAATACCTAACCAATTTGAATGGTTTTTCATCCCATTATCATCTCTAAGGTAATTCTAAACTCTTTTCATTGATTTTGGTCCTTAGATTATGCTTTGGAGAGTTTTCGGGCTCTTGGTTGGGATTTTCATAATAGGCATTGGAAAAACTGAATTTTTGTCAAATTATTTGTATGGGATTTGTTTCTTTCGATGATTTGCTTTCGATGTTGGCCCCTTGTGGCAAAAATAACATATATTAAGGGTGGATTTCATGATGTTCATGCATTGTTTCATATTATTGTTCATAACGTGCACGCTAGGTGTTTGATAAAATGCATCTTAGGCATTTTCTCACTTGTTTGGACTCCGATGAGTACCAAACTTTGGAGTTTCTCATATTTTCTCATTAGGAACATGTTTGGTTCATTGGTTGTGTATTTAACATACCTTGCCCCACGTGTGCATTTTCCATGCTTTGGTTATGCATTGCACATAGCCACCTCTTGCACACACCTTTACTACCCTTATCATGCTTTAGTTTATACCTTATTGCCTCATCCTAGCATGTCATGTTTACCTTATGTTTTGTATCATTTTGATTTGTCTTTTGTTTGAGCTGCATTTCTCATTCATCTTGTACCCCTCATGCACCATTGTGCTTGTTCATACATTCATCTCCTTGGAGACATTTCTCCTTGACCCTTTGCCTATTCATGTCAAAAAGGGGGAGAGTATACTCTAGGGTAGTATACTGGTGAGATTTTTCATTTCTATATGATTATTGTGCACATTCTTAGGGGGAGAAATTATATTTCTTGTGCACATTTGTAGGGGGAGAGATATTCCATAGGGGAGATGCATATACCAAGGGGGAGAAGACATTGTGTTAATAAGAAAATTTTGTTTTGTTTTTTTTTTCTTGTTTGCTTTATGGTGCTTTGAGTTATGTTTAGTATTTATGCTTTGTTGCTCTCATTGCATCGTGTTTGTGTGTTGGACATGCATACATCCTTATGCCATTGTGCTTTGTTGATTGTATGTTTGGATAATCATTTGCTATGCTATGTGATCATTGTAGTCATTTTCATTTGACTATTTTGGTGTATTATCAAGTTGCTCATATGTTTCACATCATGCTTACTTGATCGCAATTTACTTGTTACATTATACTTGTCCTTTTATTACTTGCTATACCTTAAGGGTCTAATATGTTTTGTGCAAATGTTTCAGGTTACAGGCATTTTGTTCCAAGTTCATCACAGCTTCTAGATTTAGTTGTGAATGAGTTTTGCCATTATTCCTAAACTTACGCTTAAGTCTAGAGTTTGTTTTAGAATTTTGTCACAGAATAGCCAAAGGGGGAGATTGTAAGGTTGAATTTATTCAACCATGTGTTGGCTTTATTCCATGCCAAATTTGTTTGTAATTCAGCATTTAAAAACCCTGTATCTAGGTGGGAATAATGTAACAATTATGTATGAGAAAATGTGAAGAATTGATCAAGTGTGTGCAACAAGGAAAATCTAGCGACTAGAACTCGCAAGTGGTGACCTGCCAAAACATGGCACACATGTGAAGCATGTAGGAAGTTAAAGGATCACGACAGCTGGATCGCTACAAAACAAAAAGTATAGTCTGGCCTCTCTGTTAACTAGCGACTAGAACTCATAACTCATCCCAGTCGCGAGTGACTCGCCAGTACAACCTGTTTTGCTAAAAACTGACTTTTCACATTCCATCTCATACCCTACTATAAATACCCGTATACCTACGAATTGTAGAGGGTGGCTATTGAGAGAAGAACCATAAAAGAGGTTTCTATAACACACCCACCTCATTAGAGAGAGAGCTACTCATTCTTAAAGAGAAAACTTTGTAGTCTTTTTTCCTCCTTGTGCCATTGTTATATCCATTGAGAGGAGATTTGTACCCAAACACTACCCACACCCATTCAAAGTGTTGAGAGTGTTTTTGGAGCTTTGGGAAGCATTGGAAGATGCCAAGGATGGTGGACACAATATGGAGCTTATTGCAGGATCTAGTAAGCTAGAAAAGACAAAGTTCGGAGCAAAAAGCTTGGAGGGCTTACGTACATCGAGTAGATTAGGCTTTGAGGGTCTATTACTATTCATGTATTACAACTAATTTTCTAGTGGATCATTTACTGTTTGAAGGGCGGCTGAGAGGTTTTTCACCAAATTCTTTGGTTTTCTCTTTGATAACACCAGATAACACGTGCCGGTGTTATCTGGTGTTTGCATCTCTCTTCTCTTACTCTTTAACCATTAATTGCTGCTGTGTTTGTGATTAATTATTTGTTAAAGTAGTTTACCAAATTAGGTATTACTTATATTTCACATTCCGCACATCTATTGTTTGAATATAAGCTTGCTTTGTAATTTTGTAATTAGGGGTCTAAACATTCACAAGTGTTTTACATACTAAGTGAACTTTCATATTCTATTTGACCATCTTAAAAGCTACTTTATCTATTATACCATACCATTTTACAATATACCCAACATCCCAACCTTTATTTTAAAATACAACACATTAAAATAATACTATAAATTATACAATAAATAATAAAAAATTCTCTATCTCTCATCTGACTCTAATTTCTGTCACTGCCTCTATATCTCAAGCACACCACCACCAACGACAAAGGCACCACCAACGACAGAGGCACCACCACACCAAAACCACCATCACAGTAAACCCATCGTGACCCAAGAACCAAGCAGCAAACCCACCTTGACCCACCCAAACAAAACCCAAAATCCACCTACCACCACCATCACCATCACCATTGTGAACCCACAGATGACCTATAACAAAAACCCACCCCTGCCACCACCATGATGGCAACCCCCACCTTCACCACCATAAACTCACAAAAAAATCCAATCCAAAATCAGCATCTACCTTGCATTTGAAGAGTAATCAGAATTCAAAGCCGAAAATCAAGCAAAAAAAAAAAACACAATCAACAAGTGCACATTACATGACCAAAGACCAAAAAGAACAAAACCCAAATGAAATTACAAAGAGAAAAATACCAAAAGACATGCAACGATTGTCCTAATGGGTATCCGAAACCCAGTGAAGCTAGCTTGGTTTTGTTGGCTCCTCCAAAAGACCACTGGTGAGTGCTTGTGAGCCTCTTGAAGAAGAATGTAGAGTTAATCCCCATCAGAACCCACCCTTCACTAAAGAAAGGGTGATTAGACAAAGAGGGAGGAGAGAAAGCAAGATCCGAAGAAGTGGAAGAAGAAAAGAAGAGAGTACAGAGAGAGAGAAGATGAAAGGCTAAAGAGAGAGAAAGAAGAAGATATTTTAGGAGAAAGGAATAAAAAAAATATTAATTTGGTTTTGCAAATTGCTACAGTAGATTCTAAATGTAGAATACTACTGTAGCTCAATTGTATATTATTTTACAATTAGCATGCCGGGTAATGGGACGTTTTTGTATTTTGATGGTAAAATATATCTACATTTGGCATATGGCAATCCGAATGTGAATGCTCTAAGCCGGTTATGCTTTATTTGCTCAGTTTGAATTGCATTGGAACTTTGTTTTTGACCTAGATGACATTGACATAAATATATAAGTGTGCCTTTTCCCAAGGGTTCTCATACATGGGAAGAGACTTAGAATTACTTTGTGAGAGCCCTAAAAGAATTTGTTCTTTGTTATATGTATTTGCAGAACAACACAATTTGCATGTATTAGAGTTTTGGGTTTTGTGAGGATGCCTTTACATCACCTCTGTCATTTGTGAGTGTTTTTTTAGTGTATAAACACAATGTAATCTCTCTTTGATATGGTGAATGTATCCCCTAATACTTGTGGATATAGGCTATTGCTAGACCACAAAAATTCTTGGTGTTTTTGTGATTGTGTTTATTTTTTCTTTCATGTTATCTTCGTTCATATTATTTATTTGGAGATTTCCCTCAAGCTTAGAGACGTAGCTATTCATGAACTTAATTAGGGGGCAATGCCCCCATCTGCCATTTTTATTATTATAAAAATACTAGTATATATATAGGTACTAATTTTAGTAATTTGGTATAACAAAATTACAATTGCCTCTCTCAACAATATCATTGATCCTTTTATAGGCCATAAATAACTATAGATCCAAAATTTAAAACAAAATGAACAAGCCCAAAAATATTAACCCAATAACAAGAATTACAATAGCAAAAAAAAGTCCAATCAACCAATTTTAGTTGGACCGTAAAAAAAATTTAATAAAATAATTTTACCCTTACCTAGCAATAGACGCAAGCATCAAAGACGTACACCAAGTTCCCTTTTCATAAATGATTGCATTGCAATGTATTAAGAAATAATGATTTTGTATTTGTCTTTGTTGGTGGTTTGTTAATACTAAATAGATACTTAGTGTGGCTTTGGATAGCAAACGCGGCAGGCATTTGCGTTTTTCCTTGGGTCCCGTGCACTGTTCACGAGACTCGCAAGTATGAAAAAACACAAATATAACTTTAAAACCGGGTTCCACAGGCACTATTTATAATTTAAAAAATATTTTACTACAGTATTTTCAACAATAAATTTTTAATTTTTAGCAATAAGTGGTATTTAAACAGACATTTATTTTAAATTTTATAATGATTTTTTATATATTTCTCGCCCTTAACTCCAATTATTAGTTCTGTCCCTACTCAAGCTCAAGCTTGATCAATGTGCCATGTTCATGCCATTGCAAGAGATGATTTGCGTGTTTTATTGATTATAAAGTATATTGAGCAAAAAGTTGGTGAGTCTCATTTTGAGAATTCCTAGAGCTAGAAGGTAATTACCTATACATTTTTTGGACAATACTCTCTCTCTCTCTCTCTCTCTCTCTCTCTCTCTCTCTCTCTCTCTTTCATTTTCTTGAGTTTGGATTAGTCTTTTGGAATCTCTTGAAAAAACCTTTTTCTTTTTTTGGATTCACTTTCCAACCACATCTTAGTTGTTTTGATTTGATCCCATTGACCTCGATTTAACTTTAGTTAAATTAAAGTCCCACTTTTTAACATTTAACAGAAAAATGCAAAGTATTGAGCTGTTTTCTTGATTTTGTGATATCTTATTCATTTTAAACCCAATTTTGGCTCATGCACAATAAAGTCAATAAGTTTCAGTCTTTGAAGATGATAGATACATTTACAGATGAAAAGTTAAAGCTACAATCAAAACCTAGTGAAATTTAGACAAACTGGATCAAGATAGGTTAAAACTACCATAAATAGAGAGAGTATATATTTGTTAAATTTATCCATCCAATGTCTAATTGAAGCAAATGAATTCAATTGAGTTGAATTCCGAGACTTAAGACTTAAAGAGTGCCACACCCACACTGCCATTTTGATAAAAAATAAATAAAAATAAAAATAAAAGGCAATTTTTGGAATGTGAGGCTACAGGTAATTGTTTCGAAAGGCTAAATGGTAAAAAAAAACTAGGTCTTTTCTGGACTTGGCCTGACCTGCGAGGGCTCCAATTCCTTGTCAATTTTACAACCTAAATAATTGTGAGATGGTCCACCTGTCTTAATCACCCACCTTTCATCACCACAAGGGACCAAAGGGCAAAGGGCACCATGAAATCATTGGATGGTAGAAAAGTGGGTTTAAAAGACACACTTGTGGGGGTGGGAATGGGATTCAAAAGTTTCTTTGAGGACTGCATATCATTGGATTCATGAATAAATAGTTATTTTAATATCACAAATTTTACCACGCTTTTTTTTTTTTTTTTTTTTCATAACTATCCTATATGGTAAATAATAAACAGTGATTGACGGTTTGTAACTTTTACATAGAATCAAAAAAAAAAAAAAAAAAAAATCTATTACCACATCAAAATTATGACACAAAATTGTATTTCCTAGATTTTTATTATGAATAAATTGATAACATAAGGCTTAGGGTATGCTTTTAGTGCCAAATTGAAGTGCATGTGAACAAATTATAGATTTTAGAAAACAAAGCCTTAGAATTGTTAGAGCATTCCAATCAGCTATTCTACAAATTTCAGTATATTTTACAAAAAGAACCTACTTTTTTATTATTTATTTTATACAACCACTTTTATAAAACTCTCGCAACAAATTATCTACTATACACACTACTTCATTTAAATAATTATTTTTCTTTTTTTATTATTATTTTCATTTAGTGTTTCTCTTTCCTTTCTCAAATCTGAAAACTTCTTCGCTTCTTCTTCTTCTTCTTCTTCTTCTTCTTCTTCTTCGTTAGAACATATGTGAATCATGTTAAGAACATATGTCACATAAAATTAGTTAATCCTTTGACAAAACGCACTTTACTTGTAATTGGGTAGATCTAGAATATGTTTAATACTTTAAGGAATAGGAGTTCAAGTATAGTATTGAAACTATGCAAATCTGTCCAAGAAACAAGTGAAAAAGTGTTGATTCATTAAGGCTCAACAGTTGTTCAATAGATGCTATCTATTGAGAATTACAAAATTAGAAATTTCAGATTTGATTTTTTGCCAATGCTGACGTGTATGTGTAGGGCTTCTTTTCTCACAACCCTAGACATATATAAGGCTTATATTAAAGGCCATAACACAAGAGAATAAAAAAGAGAACACATGCAAAAAGTGACCAATGTCTTATTCTCTCTGAAAGAAGCTACTGCGTCTTTTGCGCCTTAGGATTTTGTAACCAAGTGCTTCTTGATCTTCATTGTTAATGAAGTAAAGAACTTTATAGCCAACATCTTCTTCAAGTTGGTGAGTTAGTCACATACTAGGAGTCGTGCATCATTGGTTAGTCATGTATTGAGATCTATGCAAAAGGGTGACATTCATATATTGAAGAGTTCAAAGGTTCTGAAGCGGTAGAAGGTTTCTACTGTAAGTTTATCTACAAGGATTGTAACGTCTAAGGACAAAGGTTTTGTACTAAATCTAAAATTTTTCTATACTATAGTGAATTGCTTTTTGAGAATATTTTCCCTCAGGTTTTTTACTGTGAAACTAGTTTGTTTCATTGGTTTTCTTGGGTCATCATATCTTGTCTTATTTACTTTTCCGCTACATATGATATTGACGTGATATTAATATTTATTTATTTTAATAAGATTTATTTACAATAAATCTAATTAACAACTTGGGTTTAAAACTTGTTAATTCTATCAACTGAAGTCTAAATTTCTCACAAGTGGTATCAGAGTGGGTACACTTTATTTGGATTAATTTCCTGCATGTGATCCTTAACCTCCATTGTCATGGGAACTCTTGATTGTTTTAATTTGCATGATCTTGTGTTAAATGATGATAATGATATTCAAGATGTCTATTGTAAACTTTATAATTTTTATATGAAATCTCTTGAATTTTCTACAAAGTAAAAAGCTAAATTTAAAAAGGTCAAACTTGAAAAAGATGATTTGATTGCAAAATTGGATGAAGCCAATAATTTGTATGAGAATTTTAAAAATCAAATTCCATCTCAGGTGGACAAAATTAAGAGTTTGGAAGAGTAACGAGTTGAATCTAAAACTGAAGTTGAAAAATTAACTAGTGTCAAATTTGTTGTTGAGCCTAACTCAAAAGAAATTTTTTTTTATATTCCTTCATTTAAAAGGAATAATGAAAAGTTGAAGGCTATTATTGCCAAGATAGACAAAGGTAAACAATCCAATGTTAATACTGAAATTTCTAAACTTATGTCTAAAACTCCTCCTAGGTTGAATAAAAATTATGAATTTGTCCCCACTTGTCATCACTGTCATATTGTTGGTCATATTGGGCCAAATTGTCCTAAGTTGAGGTCTCTATCAACCTCTAAGGTTAGACCTCCTTTTAAGAAGCCTAGTAACTCTAAAACTACTCATGTTTGTCACCATTGTGGTGTTTCTAGACCCATTCATCCTAATTGCTTTAAGTTGTATTCTCAAAAGTAAGTCTCTAAACGGTCACAGGTTTCCTCTCAAGGACCTATACCTTTGTTTGGAGAGTTAATAAAAGCTTTGAGCTTTTTAACTCAATTTCAAGAGAATCTTAACTATTTTATGTCATTTAGTAGACATACTAAGACATGTGCATTTTCATCTTCACGGCCAAAGACTCGTGTTGTATAGGTGAGAAATGAGCCTAAGACTTAATTGTCTTTTCTGTTATCCTCTACTTTAATTCTTTCTATCTAAAGTAAGACTCTCTTTGCTTGAATTCTTATCTGCTTATGGAATCATGCTTTCATGCATCTGCATATTTCTTTCATGCATTCATGCTATTTGTCTATTTTTGTTTGGTTGTTTAGTCTTTATTTTGTTTATTTTTCAAAATAAAAAGAGAAAAATTAGAAAAATACAAAAACAGTGTGTGTTTGTGTACATTGGTACTTGTGTACCTTAGATGTCCATTGAAAAAAAGTTTTCTAAACTTTGTATCTTTTGTAACTTAGATGAGCATCTCTATGCACAACTAAACAAGTGAGCTCTGTGGCTCGTGTTTGTGGTTAGTAAGATTAAGCAATCTCTTATACTTAACATTCATATCACTTTTTTTGACGGGAAGGATTAGAAAATCTTAAGAGAAAGGCATAAATAACCATCTCACTACTGTTACCCGCCAATCATGAAATGACATATATATGCTTCGGCATAGCAAAAGTGTAATGTCAAAAGCTAAACATAATTGGGTATTTCTTTTCTCTCTCTTATATGCACATGCATGATATGCTTAATAAAAGAAAAATATGCAAAGAAAAATAAAAGCAGAAAGAATCAGAATGCTTTATATATGATTGTAAGCGTGTCTTCTAGGAGATGTGGGAGTTATAAGATGTACCTCGAAGGTGATAGTCCACATCAAGCAGTTATGATTGCGTGTGAGTTAAATTGATTTGCTTATATCTCAAATCATCGTAACATGTAGACACTTATGCAATCTTGCGATGTTTTTCACATACAACACGCAATATTTTTTGCTACTTTTGATACATATGCAGGTATAATGTGATTTGGCCATCACAAGGAATACATGTGTTCATGTATACTCACTAAACTATTTTGACTTGTTTTTGAAATATAAAATTGGTTAGACTTGTTTGTTGTGTGTGTGTGTGTTTTGGATCTAAATGCTTGACATTTTTCTTATTGAGAGATGTTTTTGAGAGCTTAAAATGTTGTTTGGATCTTTGATTGAGTAGCATGTTTGCTTGCATTCATATCTGTGTTTTTTTGTTCTTTGAAAAACTGTTTTTAAGTAATCATGACAGCTTCTCGATACCTCTCGACATATTGCTATCTATCGAGCCCTTCTTTCTTTTTGTCTCGATAGAAGTTAATGCAATCTCGATCCATTGAGCTTTCTGGACTTTGTCTCAATAGCTTCTCAACAGATTCTTGATCCATCAAGAAACTTTCTATTTGGCCAATAGATCTTTGAGGTTGGCTTGATAGCATCTCGACAGCTCTCGATCCATCGAGATCCTCTTGCATGCATTTTTTTCGCATGTTTTGCATCTTTCCATTATCTTGTCATCCATAGTATCTTGTTTCATTATATTCATGCATTTTTATGGATTCCTTTTGCCCCTTGATCATCATTATGTTTCTCGGGTGAGGCTTTATAGCTTCTCGTACCCTTTGTCAATCATGACAAAAAGGGCGAGAAATTGTGGAGAACGTGTGATTTCTTTTCAAGATTCTACATGTTAGGGGGAGAAATACATGCCCTTGGAAGAGAGAGTTGTGTTTTATCTTGTTAGGGAGAGTGTTTAACTCCTTGTTTTTGTACACTGGTCTTGTGACTATTTTTACATACATTTTTCTTATCTTTCATATATATATATATATATATATATATATATATGATGTATGTCTTCTTGACCTATCTCTACATGTACTATTTCTTTCTATCTTTGTACACATGTTTCTTTACTTGTATGTAATCTTTTATTTATGTTTCACACTAAGATGCTGTGATGAGTTTTCTTTAAAGTGTTTCAAAAATACAGGTTGTCAAAGTCTTCCTTTCCTTGAACTCTCTTCTTGCAAATTTTGTCAAGAGTTTGTGTTAGGATAGATTTTATTTTATTCAACAAGTGAGTATGAGTTGAGTGATTTATGACTTCTCTCATATATTCATTTGTTTGTTGTGGTTTTTTCACAGATTGCCAAAGGGGGAGACTGTTAGGACATATGTGAATCATGTTAAGAACATATGTCATATAGAATTGGATAATCCTTTGACAAAACACATTTTACTTGTAATTGGGTAGATTTAGGATGTGTTTAATACTTCAAGAAACAAGTGAAGAAGTGTTGATTCATTAAAGCTCAACAGCTGCTTAACAAATACTATCTATTAAGGCTCGACAGCTGCTCGACAGATACTATCTATCGAGAATTACGAAATCAGAATTTTTAGATCTGATTTTTAGCCCATGCTGATATGTATGTGTAGGGTTTCTTTTCTCACAATCCTAGACATATATAAGGTTTATTTTGAAGACTGTCACACAAGAGAATAAAAAAGAGAACACATGCAAAAGGTGACCGATGCCTTATTCTCTATGAAAGAAGCTACTGGGCCTTTTACGCCTTAGGGTTTTGTAACCAAGTGCTTTTTGATATTCATTGTTGATGAAGTAAAGAACTTTGCAGCCAACATCTTCTTCAAGTTGGTGAGTTAATCACGTACTGGGATCAGTGCATCATTGGATAGTCATGTATTGAGATCCGTGCAAAAGAGTGGCGTTCATATATTGAAGAGTTTAGAGGTTCATATATTGTCTTATTTTCTTTTTTTCTGTGTATGATATTGACATGATATTGATGTTTATTTGTTTTAACAAGTTTTATTCATAATAAATCTAATTAATAACTTGGGTTTAAAACTTTTTAATTCAATCAACTAGGATCTAAATTTCCCATCATTCTTCGCTTCTTTTGCCTTTTCTATTCTTTGTTGCTTCTTCTTCTTCTTCTTCACTCTTCTTCTTCGTATCCTTCTTCTTCATCACTTCATCTTTTTCATTTTTTATGCTTCTTTGCTTCTTCTTCTTCTTTGCAATATGGGTTTTGATGATTCTTTATGGATTTGTATATGAATAATTCGATGAGTTTGGGTTTTAGATTAAGGATGAGTTTGATAAAGGAATAGAGTCAAGGAAGAGAGAGAATCTGACGAGAGATTTGAAGAGAGAGAAATATTAAAAAAATAAATACAAAACTATAGTAATTATGTAAATGTACACAATTACTGTAGCAAAAATAAATATGTACAAAGACCGATGTAGATAGTTTTTTTTTAGCAAAATTATGTAAAACTTGCCACTTTTTTCTATTTTGCATCTATTAATGCAATTGCTTTTAGCAATTCACTAGTTGGTGAAAAAAATCTGGAATATCAATATTTTGTGTCACAATTATGATATGGTAGACTATGAAATTGTAGTGGAGAAAAAATTGTTGGGTTAAAATGAATTGACCCCTTGCAAATTAATTAATTACCCAAGTTAATTAATTAGATCAAATTATATGCAATGGCTTGGTAGCACAAATAAATCACCAACTAAACTAAATGCAGCAATAAATTTGACACAAGTGATTTGTTTACGAATAGGGAAAACCACCAAGGAAAAATCCCACCGGCTGAATTTAAGATTACCACTCTCAAGAACTCACTATTATCAATCACAAGCGGTTATAAGTATAAGAAATCTTACCAAACCCTTTGACCTATTCCAAAATACCAACCTACAATTCAACCTTTATCTCAATACCCAATTAGACTTTTATTGTAGTAGCAATCTTTCAGTTCAATGCACGAATCCCAGTACGTGACTAACCAATGATGCACGGATCCCAGTATGTGACTATCTCCAGCAACTTGAAGAGGTTGTTGGCTGCAAAGTTCTTCAGTTCATCAACAATGAAGATCAGGAAGCTCATTGGTCACAAAACTCTTGGCGTAAAGACGCAATAGCTTCTTCAGAAAGAATAATGAACTAGGGCACTATCTGCATACACGACGACCTTTTAAAGTAAGCCTTATATTTGTCTAGGGATATGAAAAAAGAAACTCTATACAAATATTTTAGCATGGGCTGAAAATCAAATCTGGAAATTTTGATTTCGTAAGTCTCGACAAAAATAGCTTGTATCGAGCTTGTGTTGAGCTTCAACATTAAATCTCGATAGAAGTCTTTCTGTCGAGATTGATGTTGAGCATTAATGAACAACTCTTCTTCACTTGATTCTTGGTCAGATCTTCATGGCTTTAACACTTGACTTGAGCAATATGTTTCTTGAAGTCTTAAACCCATCCTAAGTCTACCCAATTACAAGTAAAGTGCATTTTGTCAAAGGATTAGCCAATTATATAAAATATGTCCTTGACAATTTCCCCTTGGCAATCCGTGACAAAACCACAACAAAAACAATTATCATGAGAGAAGTCTTAAATCACTCAGCTCATAACGATTTGTTGTATTACAAAATAAATCTAACCCTAACATAAACTCTTGAAAAACTTTGCATGAAGAAAGTTTGTGGCAAGATGGACTTTCATAACCTGTCTTTCTAAAACAATTAAACAAAACTCATCAAGGCATCATGTGTGAAACAAAAATAAAGATTGTGTATATAAAGAAACATGTGTATAAAAAAAAAATAAAAAAAAAAACAACACATATAGAGGTAGGTGAAGAAAATGAACATACATCATCATAATATATAAGAAAATAAAGTACAGTGTATGTCAGAAAAATAATGGTCACAAGACCAGTGTACAAGAGGCTAATGTAACTAAAAAGAAAGAAAAGTACATATAAGCCTCATCACATCCCTCAAACCTATACACACTCCCCTTAACAAAAAAAGTCCTATATTAACTCTCCCTCTAAGCCCAAGACTACTCTCAAACCAAAACCACTCCCCCTTTTTGTCATAAAAGACAAAGGGTAAGTTATTGAGAGGTCACCATCTCGTCATCACTGGAAGAGCTAGCATCTTCCTCATCATCTACAAAAGGAGAGGCTGTAGGATGCTCTAGAGAGGGTGAATGAGCAAAGCCAGCCATGCGAACCTGTCTGCGGGCAATGCAACCTACTCGGGTGTTCATCGACACATCTCATTTGTGAGATAGTCAATACGACCACCAAAGTCAGCCTCCATCCGCTAAAGCTACGCCATGATGGCCTCGAGGGTCACACCACCAGCTACAGAGGTAGAAGGAGTAGAGGAAGAGGGTGGAATAGCAGAAGCTACAGAATCGGTGGTCTCCTTTCGTGGTTGCTTCAGTTGAAGTTGGGCCTCGTTCTACTAAACAGAACTAGTGCTAATGGCACCCATGATGGCAAAGAAATGAGAGAGAGGAATGGAAAAGTGAAAGTGCTGAAGGATCCGTGTGATAGCTAAAGGAAAGACAAGCTTATCATGGGTAGCATTGTCTTTATACATATCTAGAATAGATGTGATGAAGTGAGAGGGAAAGTCTATAGAAAGACCCTCCATAAGAGACAAAAAAAAATCAAGCACAAGGCTTGGTGATGGAGTTATTGTGTGACAGAGGAGTGAGAGTGAAGGTTATCACCATGTTAAGGAATCTCGGACCTTTAGCAAAACCTAAGTATGGAGTATTTAGGTTACCACCCTATATAGAAGGAGTCTCACAAAAGTGAGATAAGCTCGCCTTTGGACACATTCTGTAGACAATCATAGCCAGGGTAGTTAGGATGTGCTACCCTAGGGATGCGTAGTACCTCTGCCTCTTGCATGAGATTTTGAAAAGACAGGAGGTAGGAGAGAAATATAAGCATTTATTTCAAGCAGGAAAGAAGATTCACTAAGAGAGCAAGAAGATGAAAAAGAAAAGAAAATTTTTTATGATAACGAGAGAGAGTACCAAGACTAGTTAGAGGGGATTGTTCGGAGTTTGCAGTTTAAACAATAAAGAACTTAGGTGGAGAACGAATAGAAGAAAGAAATGAAGAATCACCAATCATATTCTTCTTCTTTGATGCACCCGAAGCATGTTCAGCTGCAAGAACCTGATCTGAAGCACCCTAAGAAATAAAAGATCGACCCCCAACACCCAACCTAGTAAAGGGGAGAAAGTCGAGTCTCCTCAGATCTCACATCAGCAAATGCTCTCTCAATGTTTGGTGGAGGAACTTGATCTTGAATTGAGGATCTAACATTCATCTAAGTAGTAAGCCCACCCCAAGATGAGTGCTCTCCTATTCCGACTTCCCCAGAGCCTCCGGTAGCACAGCCGAGACAGCGATGGGTTCTCTGCCCCTGCGGGGATGGAGCGACAGAAGTTTTGAGAATTCAAGAGAAGGTCACGGCGAGACGAGCCGTTTATCATTACGATAGGTGTCAAGTGGATCATTACGATAGGTGTCAAGTGGAAGTGCATGTGACATGTGAGGAGATTTGAGTGTTAGAAAAGTGTTTGGATCGAGAGAGAAAGAAAATCTATCGAGAGTGAGAAGAGAAAATGAAATCTGAATCGCACCTCAGCTTTATATAAAAAATGTAGCTCAATGGATTGAGATAGCTATGGAGAATTTATCAAGCACTAAATCTCGACAGAAAAGAATCTGTCGAGGTACTGTCGAGGATCTGTTAACAGCAAAAAATCATCTTGATGGATTGAGAATATATCGAGCAGACAAAATGCACCAAAATTTGGCTCGATGGATCAAAGAAGCTGTCAAAAGGAGACCTAGATATCTCTATGGATCAATAAGCTGTTGAGATGCTATTGAGAAAGGAGAAAGAAAAGCTCGATAGAAAGGAATCTGTGAAGGAGCTATCGAGCTTGAAGAAAATGAGTTTTTCAAGGGAGGAAAAACACATAATGATAAATGCAATAAGCAAGCTACTCAAACAAAGATCCAATCAATATGTTAAGCTCTCAAGGCATCTCTCAACATATAAGCATAGCATCCATAGATACAAAAACACACACACACACACACACGAAACAAGCCTAACCAATTTTATATTTCAAAAATAGATTAAGACAGTTTAGTGAGCATATATCAACACATGTACCTCCTGTGATGACCAAATCACACTGTACTTGCACATGTATCAAAAGTAGCAAATAATTTGCATGTTGTGTATGAGAGCATAACAAGCATAACTGTTTGATGGGGACTATCACCTTTAAGGTACATCATATAACTCCTACATCTCCTTGAAACACGCTTAGAATTATTTTAAAAGCATTTTAATTCTTTTTCTTTTATGTTCTTTGCATATTTTCTTTTTGAACATATCATGCATAGGCATATAAGAAAGAAAAGAAATACCTAATTATGTAAGCCGAAACATCACAATTTGCTATGCTGAAGCACACAAATGTTATACATGATTGGCGGGATTTAGTGGTGAGATGGTTATTTATGCATTTCTCTTAGGATTTTCTAGTCCTACCCGTCAAAATGAGTGTTGTGAGTATTAAGTATAAAAAATTACTTAATCATACTCATCATCAACACAAACCACAAAGCTCACTTGCTTAATTATGCATTGAGATGTTCATCTAAGCTACAAGAGATACAAAATTTAGAAAATTTTGTTTCAATGCCCATCTAGGGTACACAAGTACCAATATACACAAACACACACTATTTTTTGTATTTTTCTGATTTTTCAATTTTCTTTTTATCTTTATGTAAAAAAAAAAAAAAAAAAAAAAAAAAAAAAAAAAAAAAAAACAAACAAACAAACAAAAAGATGTAAACATACAAAGCATAAAACTAGACTGACTCAAAAATAAGAAAGCAAAACAAACATGACATACAAGAACAAGAGAGAGAGGAAGTGACTTAATCACTTGGAGCCTTTTTCCTTCCACACTTTGGAATTAGAGGAAGGACCTTTCCTTTTTGCGAACCTTTGATCCTAAAGTGAGAGGGAAGAATTGAAACTGTTAAAGTTCAAAAGGAACATAAAGACCTTAAGAAGATATCCTAGAGGACCCAAAGATAGTGGAATCTGACCTTGACCACTAGATGATAACACACTATTGCTCTGTTGAGCGACTAACCACTTATAGTAATTTGGACAAGTGTGTCCTAAAGCTCCACGATGATGGTAGAAATGTGGCATCTTTGGTTGGGACTTTTTACGTTTAGCCTTATTGCTCTTAGGGTTTCTAATCTCTTTCTTCTCTATCTTAAAGGGTGCTCCTAGAATAGATTTGCCTTTGTGTAGATTGTTCTCACTAGCCATCTCAACTTTAGTTTCATTTTTTCAAGATTTTCATTATTAGCAGGTGAGACAAAAAATTTCTACTAGAGAAGGCAATATGAGAAGAGTTAGAGAGTTTATACCCCAAGCCGGTTCTGTCAGAAGCTGATTTCTGGAGGTTTAGCATTTCATCCAACCTTGAACTAGAAGTCCTCTCCAACTAAGCTCGAACTTGGAACAATTCTACCTCAAGCTTCTTGGTTCTTTCAGCCAAGAAGTTATTCTCGAACCTTAGTGCTCCAATGGTTTGATTGTCTCCATCAACCTTTATGGATAGCTCCTCTCGTTTCAGCTCCACTTCACTAAGCTTCTTAGTAAACAACCTATACAACTTCTCATGCTTTTCAGACACCTTGTATAACTTTGGATAAGTTGTATGGATGTCATCATGTTTATCCATCTTCTCGAACTTGGATTCCACCAAGTCCTCTTCTTCATCCACTACATGTAGGATCCCCTCAGTAAGATCCACTGTGGCAATGAAAGCACTCAAAATTCCCTCATTATCACTGTCATCTGACTTAGTCTCAGGCTCAGTATCACTCAAGGTAGCAGCAAGAGCCTTAATTTTTTTAATCGACTTGAGATATGTTGGACATTATTATTTCATGTGTCCAAAACCTTGACATCTGAAGCACTTTGGTCTGAAGGGAATAGCATACTGATTGCCATCCTTAGCATCCTTCTTGCCTCTGTCTTGACTTTTGAATTAAGAAGAACTAGATTGCTTACGGGCCTTGTCAGAACCTTTCACATTGGCATTCTTCATGAACTTCTTGAACTACCTAGTGATGTAGGACTTCATCTTGAAATCTTCATCATCTGAAGACTCATTAATCTCATTACTTTTGGCCTTCAGTGTCATATTCTTACTTTTGGTTTCTTTCCCAAGTCTAGTCAAACCTAATTCATAGGTTTGCAAGTTGTCAATCAGCTTCGTCAAAGGAATGATGTCAATGTCCTTTGATTCTTCTATTGCTGTTATCTTGACATGAAATCTCTCAAGGAGAAATCTAAGCACCTTTCTCACAATCTTGAGCTCAGGAATATGATCACCAAGATTGAATGCTAAGTTCACTATTTCCTTCAACTTGGCCTAAAACTCATCGAACGTCTCATCCTCCTCTATTTTTATCTCCTCAAAGCTAGTCGTGAGCTTTTGGAATTTTGAATTCTTGATAGCCTTAGTCCCTTCATAGATTGTCTAGAAGATGGTCTATGCTTCCTTTTCAGTTTTAGTTAAAGATATTTTCTTGAACTCCTCATTGGTCATTGCACTGAATAGGGCATTCAATGCTCTACTGTTGAAGTTTGTCGCTTGGATCTTGGCCTCATCATAATCAGCTGGTGCTTCCTTTGGCTTCACCCAGCCAATTTTCATTGCTTGCCAGACCTTCTCATCTAAAGATTGCAAGAAATCTCTCATGCACACTTTTCAGTATGAATATATAGTGTCATAAAATAAAAGAGGTATAATAAGAGACTGTCTTCTATCCATGACAAACAGGAGTTAATGGATCACACAGCAAAAATTAAAACCTAATCAGAGTGTGCCAGCTCTGATACCACTTGCTGGGTTAAAATGATTGACCCCTTGCAAATTAATTAATTATCCAAGTTAATTAATTAGATCAAATTACATGCAATGGCGTGATAGCATAAACAAATCACCAACTAAACTAAATGCAACGGAAAATAAATTTGACATGAGTGATTTGTTTACGAATGGGGAAAACCACCAAGACAAAACCCCATCAGGTGAATTTAAGGTCACTACTCTTAAGAACCCACTATTATCAATCACAAGCGATTACAAGTATAAGAAATCTTACCAAACCCTTTGGCCTATCCCGAAATACCAACGTACAGTTGAACCCTTACCCCAAAATCTAATTGAACTTGTATTGTAGCGACAATCTGCATACACGAATCCCAGTATGTGACTAACCAATGATAGACGGACCCTAGTATGTGACTAACTTCAGCAACTTGAATAGGTTGTTAGTTGCAAAGTTCTTCAATTCATCAATAATGAAAATCAAGAAGCTCATTGGTCACCAAACCCTTAGTGTAAAGACACAGTAGCTTCTTAAAAGAGAATAATGAACTAAGGTACTATCTGCATACATGACGGCTTTTTAAAATAAGCCTTATATATGTCTAAAGTTGTGAAAAAAGAAACCTATACAAATATTTCAGCATGGGCTGAAAATTATATTTGAAAATTCTGATTTTGTAAGTCTTGATGGAAACAGCTTTTGTCGAGCTTCTGTCAAGCTTTAACATTAAATCTCGATAGAAGTCTTTCTGTCGAGATTGCTGTCGAACTTTAATGAACAATTCTTCTTCACTTGTTTCTTGTTCAGATCTTCATGACTTTAACATTTGACTTGAGCAACATGTTTCTTGAAGACTTAAACCCATCCTAGATCTACCAAACTATAAATAAAATGCATTTTATCAAATAATTAGTCAATTATATAAAATTTGTCCCTAACAAAAATGACTGTCCATATATATGTAGAAGTGACAGTTAATCGATTATAATTGGTCACATGAGATATTTATGGAAAAAATGTGGGGCAAATCTTGTAATCTTAGAATAATGGTTGTCATGAAACTTTCAAAGCAGAGTGAGATTATGGCTCTTAAATTATTTTCCAGCAACAAGAGTGTATGTTAAGAGAGATGTCTTCATCAAAAAAAAAAAAAAAAAGTTAAGAGAGGTGTCAACTTCCAACGTAGCATCAATCTTAGTCTCGTCTCTCTCTTCTTTTTTATTATCGGGGCTAGTTCCGCACGGGCCACGGCATTCATGCCTTCAACGAGGATCACTTATCTTGTATGACAGAACTATGAAAAACAAAACAATGTGTCGGCTACAGGAAAAAAAAAAAACAAAACAAAACAATGTGTCGGCAACAGGAAAAAGTCACCGACTTGGGCTGGGGCAAGTTCAAGTTAAGGTTATGTTTGGATGGAAGAAAAATGAAAGGAAAGAAAGGAAGAGGAGGGAAGAGAAGAAAAATCCTTTGTTTAGTTGGGAAGAAATCGAGGGGGAAAAAAGAAAAGGGAGGAAATAGATTTCCATGGATTTCACCATTTTTATTTCCTTACAAATTGGAAGGAAATGAGAAAAAAGAGACACTTGTACATGGGACCAAACACTATGAAGGAAAAGCATTTTATTTTATTTTCTTCTTTTCATCTGGCTTTTCTTCCCCTCCTCTGTTTCAGTGTTTTGTCAAACGTAGTGTAAGTTCACTTCTAAACAATGTCTCTATCTTTCTTTTTCTTTTTTTCTTTTTTTTTTTTTTTTTTTTTTGTGACTGAATAATAAAAGAGGTCTCCAGTGTAAGTTTATTAACTTCACATTACGTGATGACAATAAATAAAACCACGTGTACTATACAGACTTTACTTGAATTATCGCTCAAACTGCTCTTCTTTAGATACATGTTAAGATAATTAAGGACTCCTACTATCAAGTCACACCCTATATAATCAGTGTCTCTATCATTGAAGTCATATTATCATATCCCTTTCTTATACTTAACAAAATTAGACTTGTAGTCATTTAATTTGTCTAAAAAAATAAAGGTTTTTTTTTTTTTAATAGGAATAATAGTTTCGTTTTAATTTGAATTTTGATCCATGTGTTCCAGTTGGGTCAACTCAGACCAAACCCATTTGTCAGATTTATATCCCTTTCTTATACCTAACAAAATTAGAGTTAGTCATTTAATCAATCTAGAAAAATTAAGGCTTTTTCTTTCTTTTTGAAAAAAAATATATTTATAATAGGAATAATAGTTCGTTTTAATTTGAATTTTGATCCATGTGATCCAGTTGGGTCAACTCAGACCAAACCCATTTGTCAAATTCATGTTATAGAAATTAACGTTTTTAGTTTTAGAATTATTTTCAATGGATAATTGTCTATCATAGTAATATTATATTATATTATATTATATATATATAAAAAATGAAAAAACTACATGAATCACACGTCAACTTGACGTGCAATTCTTAAAATATTAAATAATTTTATCAATCTACTACTAACAGAAAATAGTTTTTGGTAACTGGTGATGCCGGAATCGTCAGTAAGTCATACGGTTTTCAGAAAGCTGAAGACCTTAAAAGAGATACCGGTGTGGTACCAGCCAAATACCTTCCGACAGTCAAGTTAAAGAGATCTCTTATTTACAACTCTAGAGTGCCAGAGTTGTGATGAATTATACGTACCTTGATTCGTGAGGATTTTGGAGTATTTATAGTAGTGTGGGGTTTATACCTTGATCAAGAAGTTTTTTCCTTCTAGGAGAATAACTCGTGGATCTTGCATATCTCCTAGAGTTCTTTTCCTTATAGGAGTTTTCTTTAGTTAAAGTTAAGTGTGTAACGCAATATCTTTCCTTATACACGCATGCGTGGAGATCAAGTAAAGCTGTAAATGGAGGTTTGTTTAACCTCTTTAGCTTATTCTTGTCATCCTACAACATCGTCCCTCTTTTAGGCTCGTCAGCTTATTGCCTTTAGCTTGAGGTCGTCAGCTTATTGCCTTCAACTTACAGTGCCGAAGATGACGCCGTCAGGTATGAGATGGAGTTATGGACTTTACGAGAAGGTAATTCCATGAGTAAGGCTAACGACCTTGCTATACCCGTTGCCTTTGGCTTCATCGTGGGTTAATCACAAAATTACCCTCATTAGTAACTAAGTGTATCACACATTTTCTTTTTAATTATTTACTTTTGAATTCACTTTTAGCACGTTATATTTTTCTCTCAAAATTATGTATATTTAATTAATTTTTAGCTGATTTTACTGCATTTCATGTTTCATATATGACAAGCGTACGTAATTTCTTCTTTTCTTTTGTGAAATTATTGGATTGGTGGGCTATATATTAAAACTAAATATCTTTATAGAATTATAAGCTTAAATATTTATGTATTATCTTACTTTTATTTTTGAGTGTTTTCTTTATTTATTTTTACTTGTATCGAAGGAAAGGATAAAACAATGTAAAAAAAAAAAAAAAAAACATTTAAAGGGTATTTTTTTAATTATATTTTCGTATGTGAAAATTATGGGTCATAACAAGTTAATCCATCAAAGTTTGGGTATAGATAATAGAAGCAAAACTTTTTTTTTTATAAGAAACAAAACTCATTTTAGTTATACTCATTTTTAATTTGTACCTATACTTTTTACTCATATTCAATCAAATAATATCAAGGATCTACACACGTATATTGTCATTGCTATAGGGTGCTGCCCGTAGCCAACCCATATATGCTCTAGACCTTGATTTTCCTCTGATTTATTTGTGTGGCTTCTTCATAACAAAGAGCTTCCTGATCTTAGGCAACTAAGGGCTTTTAGAGGTCTTCTTGTTGGTTGTTAGGTCTTCGACGACAGAGAACACAAACAAAAACGCTTTCAATTGCTTCCTGCATCTGCTAGTTCTTTACAAAAACAAATTTGTCATACTAAACATTCAATAAATCAGATTTGACACGTAGCCCTTGAAGAAATGTACCAAAAGAAATGTAAGGGAACCTAATCATCAATTTATAATCTTAGCAAAATTATAAATTTATAATTATTGGCCTCTCCATGAAATTACATAAAACCAAGAAGTATTACACGTGACGAATGTTTTTTTTATTTTTTTTATTTGACACGTGACAAATGTTGAACTTCGTTTTATGCCCCATCGATGAAGCCTTGGGTGAATTCATGTAACATGTGCAATCAATTCTAAAATGGCACGACGTACGTATAAAGCTGCTCTTGTCACAGTAATTACTAGCTGACGCATCTGAAAATTGAACTGGCCATATATATATATATGCAACAAAATCATCGAGTTTTCACTTCGCCATGATTATGATGTGTAGCGCCTAGGTTTGAGTGTTGCAGTTTATTGTGTTAATCCTGTCCTGTGTTTAGTTGATGAACTGTGTTAGTTCCTGTTGTTCTAGTTTATGGTTAATTGGAGTTCCTGTGGGCTAGCTGTGTCTGTAAGTTGAGTCTTGAAGTAATTAGTAACGCTTTTGATTCAATTCTGCCTTTTATTGGTTGTGAATTTTTCTAAGGGTTTGGAGATCTTTAAACTCTTAAAATTAATTTCTCTTTGTAATAATTGCAATATGTCTCATTCTGTTTTGAAGCTCGAAGGTTTTATTGCTGTACTGTTTTTATTTTTGATTTGCGTCAATGAAATGACTGTTTATTAAAAAAAAAAGCCTAAAAAGGTCTATAAGTTTGAGTCGCGAAGACTTTTAACTTTTTGTTGCCTGCACTGTACTATTTGCTCTTTATTTTTATTTTTTTTTGCTAAACACTATTTGCTCTTTATTGTTTATATATTGTCTCCCCTCTCTTTTTTCACGCAAAAATCAAAAACAAAATCATCCAGTGATTGCAACATTTTCTTGAGGTTTCAAAATCAATCAGCAGCATATATGAATTGGCTGGAGACAGTCTGTTTAAACAAGTACACACGTTTTTTCTGCTTCTTTTTTTTTTTTTTTTTCCTTCAAAAAATAATGATTACAATTTACAAACCTTTTCTCTATCTCTATATCAGTACACCATCTACATTATATTAAGGAGTCCTATCTCTATAGTAGTTCAGATTTCACAAATGGCAGCATTAAAAGGTTCCCTACGCAGAAGAGATGGGGCCGTTGCTCATTTCCTACCCAAGTACTGGGGCTTGGGGCACCGGCATCATTTCTTCAGCGTAAGAAACCTTTCATCTGTAAGAATCCATCTATGGAATTTGAGATTTAATACGACAGCAAAGGTTAGGGTTTCGTATCCTTTTGTGTTTAAATTTTATTCTGCACCTTTGTTATTTATTTATTTGGCTTAACTGCTTCTTTCTTGTGGTGGGAATTGTATGGCATGGCTATTGCCATATGTAATTTTTGATGAATGTATAAGCTATGAGCCATATGCAGATCCCTCTTTTTTCTTCCATTGTTTTCTTTGGCAGCAGGCAAAAGTTACATATGTAATTATATTGTACAACATAAACCTCCAAAAACTCCAGTGTCTCATACAAGATTTGACCTTGATTCTACCGTTTTCTCTTTTATTTTGCAACACGGCCATTTGACTTGTATGAAGATGAATTAAACACTTCAGAACTCAAAAAGTATCTAAAACTACCGTTGGAAGTTTCAATAATTAGCTGATGCATGTATAGTAAAAACAACAGTACCCTGTAACTGTTCCCCAAGTAATCAATGTAAAGTTCACATGCTCCTCATAATATACAGTACATTCGTTGCTTTTCCTCAACAGCTTTCGTAGGTAGGGTTGTGTTAGTTTCCTACTATAGACATTGTATTTTTCAGCCGATTACAAACTCAAGATTGAGAACAAAAAGGTCATTTTACTAATTTGAAGGTTAAAATGTCATTTATACTATTGGCAAATTGAGGATCCAATATGAAAATCGACATGAATCCTTAATATATGATCTAATTGTCATTTATCACAAAGATACGAACGTCGGACTAGAAGATCATGCGAAACCAAGTTTTTTTTTTTTTTTTTTCTTTTAGATAAAGATATAAGAAGTATACAAACAAAAGAAGCAGCACCCTGAGAACACCATCCCAGGGAAACTGCGATGACAAAATCAAAGAAAGAAATAGACATAAGGATATAAGTGCCCAAGGCCATACATAAACATGTAGCAGAAAACAGCGAAAAGAAAACACCATTAAGAGCGTATTTGTGCAGCAACCAGCCCCTCATAAACTGATACTCCTCCAATAAACTGAGAGGCCCCGTCATGTATAGACTTGGGATGTACTTGGAACCTCTTAAAATAAAATCTGTTTCAAGTATTCCATATAGCCCAAGCAGTCACAACTCATTTTTAACAGTTGAGAAAGATTTTTTAAAAATAGATTGATATCATTCGATAAAGATTGAATAATTATGATTGGTTTTTAAAAGAATTGATTATATTTAATAAAATGTCAAACAACCATGGGTTCAAAAGGATGTACCTTAGAGCATGAAATAAAAGTAATGGATACATATAGTTACGAATTTTAATTACTTATTTAAAAAAAAAATGAATAACTAATTGATAGTTAGAAAACCTAATTAACCATAATGTTATTTGGATCATAAAATGACTTAAAACTTGTAATTATCCCTAATAATAATAATAACAATCGAAACAACATTGGATAATAGTAGACATGGCAAACGAGCAAGTTGGGTTGGGTTCTGGTTAGGTTAATCGAGTTGTGGGTTGACAATAGGTCATTTTTAAACGGGTCAATTGGGTTTCGAGTTAAGTTAATCTGTATTTTTCAAACAACCTTCTTTTAGCAAAAAAAAAAAAAAAAAAATCAAATGCAACATTTTAGAGAGAATGAATAAAATCAATCAAGAAAATGAATTGCACCTGATGCCACTTGTTAATATCCTTCCAATTTTGACAGTTTTAAGCATAACTAAAATTCTTTATAGTAAAAAATTCATGATGACAAAACCTTCAATGTTAATAACTTACTGCCAAAATGCTTGTAATTACAAATTTACAACTTCAAACAGAGACAGATTTTAAGGAGTACCAAAAAGTATATATATTTTAAATTTACATCACTAATAATATCATTCCCACAAAAGAAAAGAAAAAACTAAATAAAAAGTCTTGAACTTAAGTTTTGTCACTTTGTGTAAGTAGACAAGTAGTGTTAGTAACTTAGTAGTGTTAGTGTTACTACCATCGAGAGGGGTGGCCTAATGATCAAGGTGTGTGATTGTTGTCTTATGGTCCAACGTTCGAATCCTAGCAGGGAGCAGAGTTGCCTCCTGTAGCAAACCCCTAATTTACTAGCTCTCTCGTGGGGTTAGGGTGAGATTTGTGCCCCCCTCCAACCATAGTAGCTATAGCTCAATGCCTCAATCCAACTATTTTTTATCACAAATAGTAGTGTTACTATTAGTTTTTAGCCAAATCAAATGTCTTGAACTCTCAATGTTAATCTAATTTTAATGTTTTTCTATTTACTTTTTTTTTTCTTGTTTTCTTTTAATTTTAACTAATTTTTATAAAATAAATGGGTTGTCATGTGATTCATGTCATTATTTACTCTTATTGGCTACTGGCTAAGAAGTAGGCTGCTAGCTTGCCATGCTTTGTGCTTAATGCACCTAGCACCCAATGGCATAGTCTAAATATTTTTTAGTGATTTTTTTTTTTTTTTTAAAAAAAGGGGTCAAGTTGACCCATAAAAAAATCAAGTTAGGTCACGGGTATCGAGGACAAATTTTTCACGACACATGGTTTTATTTCATTGGCAGCCCGCATCACATCAACATTATCATGGATTTTGGAAAAATCCCTTTTAAAACCCAATAGAGCCCATATTTACACAAAAAGGTGTCAAAGCATATAATTCAAGCTTATGGCACATCATCTCATTTTTAGCTCATGATCCAAGCTCATGAATCTTCTCGGGGGAATTTTGGGAGTCATGGTTTGGAGGGCCAAAAAGTTTATTCAGTAAAGCTCTAGTGGTTCAAAGTTGATAAAGGAAAGTATGTTACTTAGCATGTCTTCCCCAATTCCCTGAACTCTGACGAGTCAGTGTGCAATAAATAACATTTGGTAAGCCTCTCATATCAAATAACACTTAAAATAATAAAACTCCCCATGCTCATTAAATAAAAATTAATATTCATCATAGAATATAAGTTTAAACATGTAATTATATTATTTCATATAAATTATATTATTATTTTCATTTAAATCATTCCAAGCACATGACTAAATATATATTAATATCTCATATCTAGCATTAAATGCTCTTCTTGCTCTCCAACATTTGGTTAAAATACAAAGAGACCATAATTACATCTCTAAAACTTCATCAAATAACAACCAACTAGTCTATTACTTAACAAAATTATATATGGACTAAACATATAATTTTCTAAAAGAGGAAACTTAACCTAAAATATCAACAATGGTTCTAACAGAAGCTGTGACAGCTCCAGCAGAAGTTACAACAGCTCTAGCGGGAAACAGTAACAGCTCTAGTAGAAGTTGCAATAGCTCCTGCAAAAATAGCAATAGCTACAGCAACAAGTGCAGTAGCTCCAGTAGCAGCCACAGTAACTCTAGTAGTAGCTTAGGCAATTGACACATGTCTAAAGTTAACATCATCGATCAACCCATTAATGCCCAATCTCAGCAACTTCTGCCATACCCAAAGAAGCAAGGGTCTTATAAAAGAAATCATACCACTTTAAGTGAAGATCCTTAGCCTCCAATTGCAATACCAAAAATAGAAGGATCCCATAAAGGTTATATTACTCTTTTTAGCCAAACCATAAATTTAATACTAAATATTTTCCTCCAGCAGAAGGTGTCATTTATATGACATCATCTAGCAGCTACTGCTGTAAAGCTGACAGTTCTAACAGTAGTTCCAATAGCATTAAAGGCCCAAACTTTTTTCTTTGGCTAAAAAACAAAAACCCACAAATGAAACCACTTACTCTGTCTAAGACTTTTCCTTATTTGCTAAATTTCCCTATAGCTAATTCTAATCTAGTTACATGCTTGGCTCTATATAAAGAGGACCAAGCCACACACTAACATCACCATCCATCCCTCTCTCATCCTCAATATTCTGAAACTTCATTCACTTTGCTGCACATATCTCTAAATATTTCCATACTTCTCCATCTCTCTTACAAAAATATCTCATCTTAAATAACACAATTACAACACACCTATTACACCACACCATTATCCATTACCCATCTTTCCCACACTCTATTATTCTAAAATATCATCATTTTGCTGCCCATAAACACATCTCCATATCTTTCTTTATTTCTCTTACAAAATCTTTCTTCCTAGAGAGTAACATAATCCATGACATAACACAAAAAAACCACTCCAGCAACAACTATAAGCTTATGTACTTACTACATTTAACCTTCATATTATATATCTTACACCTCCATATATTTTACAAACACATTTCTCACAAAATATCAATACATACTTCTCATATATCTTTAAACTCCATGTCTCACAAAGTATACATATACAAGATCCATGTTCAACAAAGTATCTACATATATTTTCTATACATATAACAAACACCATATCTCACAATATATATATTTCTTACTATTGAGTATGTTTTAATTTAATATCATTGTACTGTTGTACTCATATTATTCTGCCACTGGAATGTTATTAGCTCACTAACACTATATGGCTGGAGTCGGGAAAACACAAGATAGGTCAATATTTCTCTATCTTCAAGATTACATTATTAAGTACATGTTAATTCATTGTTATTGTACCGCTGGATGCAAGTTACTTTAATATCATCTCACTATTTAATAAAACATGATCTCACTAATACTTCATTAGTGAACATATATATTAATAAATTGATCTACCATCGCTAGACATATTATTCAGATGTAAACCATTGATAGACACATATTATTTGGATGTAAACCACCGCCAGACATATATCATTTGCACATGAACCACCGCTGGACATATATTATTCAGACATAAACCTCCGCTAGACATATATTATTTAGACACGAACCACGGCTAGATATAAACTATTTGACGTACATAGACCATTGCTGAACATACCTTATTATATTGAACATGAACCATGAACCGCAGCTAGATATGGACTATTTTGGACTCATCCCATTACTAGACATATGACGCTTAATTAATTACTTTCTAATATTGGACATCACTTAATATACAAAATAATAACGTTAACTGACCATTTAATCAAATCTATCCAATTAAATATATTATTTACTTATTTCAACCATTATCATGACTCTAAGACTTTGAGCTTTATCTATTTTGTAGGCTTAAAAATGCACCGAAAGCCATTGGTCTAGGTGGCCCAATGTCGAGTTCTAGATTGGACTCTCCAAACCAAATCCGGTTCTAGTAAAGTCACACCTCTAGCGGAAGACACGTAGTTATGCGCAAAAACCGCCCCTGACATTCTGGCGACTCCACTGGGGAGTCATAAAGTATAGCCTTATCATGCCTCCAAAAGTCTAGAATCACAAATCATGAAGGAGATCTCAACTCTGACATATCACATGCTCAATATCTCTTGATCCAGCAACTCACGGAGTTGAGTCGTGACATTATTATGTTCAAGATGTTTTGTGAAATGCCAAGCCACCTATCTCTCAACTATTTGAGCTACCCCAAGGCTTGCAACTTCCTTATTCTAAGCTTATAGCCCCCATGAGGTGAAGAAAAAAAAAATTCTGATCCCTTAAAAAAGATCCAGTGGTAGCAGCAAAAAAAAAAAAAAGTGGTTCAAAGTTCCACAATAGTGTCTCATCAACAAAAACCTTACCTTTTGTTGGAATAAATTATTATTATCATCCATCATCTCAGCCACAAGGGGCTCCAGCAGTAGAAACCAATGTGGGTGATACCGTACCGCACCGGCCGGTACGGCCGGTATATACCGTGTCGGTCAGTGCACCGGTACAAGTACACCCTTGTTTCGTACCGAAAAAAATACCGGCTGTACCGGTCCCGTACCGGCCATACCGGCGAAATCCGGCTGTTTCGGCCAATAAATGGATACCGGGTCGAATCACGAAAAGTCTCATTTGTAAGGAAAGAAAACAGAGAAGAAGGAGAAAACTACAGAAAAGGAAGAACAAAACTCTCTATTTGCTACAATATCTCATCAGAAAACAACGGTGAAGCACAAAATCAATGGAGCTCTCAATTAAAATATAAACTCAAATCACAATTTTAAAACTAATCAAATTAGAACAAAAAAAAAGGAAAAAAAAAAAAAGAGCAAAGCTGACCCATGCCTTGGTGGGGAGGAGGACCTGCGATGGTGGGAGGGGAAAAAAGTTGTCTTCTAGCCTTTGTCATCTGTCGATGATGTGAGAGCAGACGAAGTGCTAGAGAAGAAAAGCAAGAAAGAAAATCGAAGAGAGTTCTAGAGAAACTGCTAGAGAAGAGAAGAGAAAAGAAAAAAAAAATAACAAAAGTGAAGAGACAAGAGAGATCCAGACGTGAAGATAGAGAAAAGGAAAATGTGTGGAGGAGAAAAAAAGGAGGGAAAAAAAATTGAAAACTAGAGAGATCCAGACGTGACTACTGACATTGGAAATATTGAAATTTGAAAAATTTTAATTTTTGAACAAAAGATAGCTGAATCCATTACTTCTTTTCAGCATTGGCAGCCCAATATGATTTGACATAACGTGTATTTGTTTTTGTACTGCAACAGATTTATATTTATAACAATGCTAATATTATAACATTTTAAATAATTTATGTCATAATTTGTCGTGTGAAGAGTTATAAGTGATGAAAATATGAACCCACGTACACTCTCAATTTTTTTCACCTCTCACAACTTATTATATAACGAGTTGTGGTAAAAATTGTATAAAATATTATAATACTAATATTGCTATAATATTTAATTTTTTTTTTGAAATAGATATACTTATTATTATAATTATAAATTCTTAAATAATTATTTTAATTTTTAAATTATTAGATGATTTAAATATTTTATTTTATTTGAGGTAAGTTTCTTTTCATTATTATATATTTATATGTTGATAACTCTATTAAAATATAAAAAGTTGCTAAAGTGATATATTGAGTTATTAGAAATATAACTTTGTATATTGTATAAAATAGTAAAAAAAAATAACGATAAATCCGAAACGGTACACCGATATTGACCGGTATCTAAAATATATCGTACCGCTGGCCAAACCGGTACAGCCTCCGGTACGATATTGACTTCCTTGGTAGAAACTCTGTTTACTGCTAGACATATTTATTTCTCTAGCCACAAATGGTATCAACAGCAGAAGGCCAGAAACCCCTCTTTTTATTGGAATAACTTATTATTGCCCATTATCCCAGACACAGGGGGCTCCAGCAGTAGGAACCTCTTTTACCGCTGGACATATTTATCTCTTCGGCAGCAGATGGCCTCATCAACAGTAAGCCCTTATATTGCTAGACAAACACATTGTTATCCATCACTTCGGTATAAAAAAGAGGACCTCATCAACAAAAACCATTCTTATCGTTGGACAATTAGTTTTCTTCTCCAATGGTTCAATCAAATAAATTTTCAACAAAAAAACACTTAATCCCCTTTCAAAGTATTCCTATCCAACAGCATAAAGGTATACACATGCCTATTTGATCCTATTTATCCACTTACCAACATACTCAAATAGCCCCCTTAAATATATGTCATTCCATCACCAAATTAGTCCACAAATATTTACTATCTCATTACCAAACTGAGTCACAATATAAACCATTACCATAAAGCCCAAAAACCACATATCTCGCCCTATTTTTTCTTCTATGCTTGGCAGAGTCCAAAATTGGCCCTATAAGCCTAATGCACATATCTCATTCCCTCAAAGCCCAAGACAACATATACTTGGCAATTTTCAAAAAAGCCTATGAGTCAAGTCCATGGCAAAACTATTTTTATCAATGGGATTCAACCCCATATTTAAAGTTCATGATTTAAACCCATGGCAAATTTATTTTATCAATGGAATTCAAATCCATAATCAAAGCCCATGGTTTAAACCCATGGAAATTTATTTATCCAAAGCCCAATTCACATTAACAATATCAAAGCTCAATTCACATTGATAATATCAAAACCTAATTCTCATTGGCAACATCAAAGCTCAATTCTCATTGGCAATATCAAAGCACAGTTCTCGCTGGCAATATTTAAAGCCCAATTTTCATTGACACCATCAAAGTCTAATTCTCATTGGCAACATCAAAAGCCCAGTTCTCGCTGGTAACATTAAAAGCCCAATTCTCACTGGCAACATCAAAAAACTCAATTCTTATTGGCAACATCAAAATCCCAAGCTAGCTACTTGGCATTATTTTTTCAAATACCTAAGCTAACTACTTAGCACTATTTTATCAAAAGCCCAAGGTTATTAATACTTGGCAAATATTATATTATAAATATTTTACTAAGAGCCCAAGTACTATTTTTGGCAAACCATCATTTCAAAAATCCAAAATCACTTTACAAAAATATTATATCTTGCTCAAAGCCCAAAGTTAATAATTTTTGGCAAAATAGATTTTTTTTTTTTTTTTAACAAACGCATTATACTTGAAGCCCAAAGCTAATAACCTTTGGCAAATTAAATTTCCTAAACAAGTATATAAGCTAATAAATCATGGAAAATATTTATACCATATCATCTATCTTATGTAATAACACCATTCATTTTTCCAAAACCCATGGCAAACATATATTAAGCCCATGGAGAATCGTGTGTGTGTGCCACTAATAATTAAGCTCATAGAAAATACATTCAAAACCTATGGCAATTTTATTTATTTTGCAAACCCATGGAAAATATTTATAAAAATCCATGGAAAATTATATTATCAAAGTAATTACTTATTCAATGATTATAATAATCAAAAGCCCATGGTAATTATCATAAACCCCATGGCAATTATTATTTACCTTGCTATTCACAAGAACACATAAACAACTCAAATAAAACTATGCTATTTCATCATGATAATTATTTATCTTATATTACTAACATTTAAAGCCCAAGACTAATAACACTTCGCAATATCTTATCAAGAGCCCAAGCTTATTAATAATTGGCAAATACTATATCATAAATATTTGAAACCCAATAATGAACAATTTTATTTTTCAAATTATACTACTAAGCTCTTAAAGTCATAGCTATAATTCATACCATGTTATAAACCCATCGAATCTATTTTATAAAACCCATGGTAACTATTTATGTTATGTAACACTATTTATTTTTCCAAAACCCATGACAAACATACATCAAGCCTATGGAGAATTATGAATTTGTGTTACTAATATTTAAGCCCATGGAAAATATATTTAAAACCTATGAGAATTATATTTAATTATTTATTATATGTAACACTATTCATCTTTCCAAAACCGATGGCAAACATATATCAAACCCATGGAGAATTATGAATATGTGTTACTACTTACAAATATCTAAGACCATACAATTCTTTTTAAAACATATAGCAATTATATTCAAAACTTATGACACTTCATATTTTATTATAAATCCATGGAACTCACTTCAACAAAAACCATGGTAATCATTTATTTTATGTTACGTTATTCATCTCACTAACATTTAAATCCCAAATATTACTTAACAATATTTTAAAAACGCAATATCATTTGGCAAACATTATCGTAAAATCTTAAAAGTCCAAGACTAATAATACTTGGCAAAAAAAAATTATTTCAATTATCCTACTAAAAGCCCAAAGCTAATAATATTTGGCAACATAAATTTCCTGATAAATATATGTACTTCTCTATACCACAAAATTTATAATAATAAAAATAAAAATAAAAAACATAGTAACTATTTATCTTATGTAACACTATTCATTTTTCCAAAACCTATGCTTAACATACATCAAGCCCATGGAGAAATATGAACTTGTGCTACTAATATTTAAAACTCATAAAAGTCAAATTTGAAACCTACAACAATTACATTCATGGCAAACATTTATCAAAAGCCCATGGAAAACTATATTACTAAAGTAATTATTTATTATATAATTATACTAAATAATAAAAGCCCATGATTCAAGTCCATGGCAAAGTTATCATATCAATGGAATTCAATCCCATAATCAAAGCCCATGGTTCAAGCCCATGGCAAATTATTTAACAAAGCTCATGCAACTAAGAAGAAATAGTCAGCAGTTCAGCAGTGATACTTGTAGCAAATCTAGGTCATACTATTTTACCGCTGAAACTCACACTAGTCAAAACTCCCTAAGAGCTTCCAACAAATAGATGGAGATCCAATGCTCTTAGTTATCATCATCTACTCAACAACCATTAATACATTCAGCAAGTCACAAAGCCGCCAAGCAATAAGGAACCATTTATTCAAATCAAGAAAAGATTACTCCAACGGTACACGAGCACATATCCATCAGCCTACCTGGACAAACAAAACAAGCTCCTTATGGTTGGAAGATCTCAACTACCTCTTTGCTACCAAAAATTAATCATCTCAACTGCTGGATATGCCATGTTCTCTTTCACTAAGGAGTCCAGCAGTAACATCTAAATTAAAACTCCAACTACTTATGTTCAGAATACCAACAATGTTGTCAGACGCCTCCAGCAGTTAGACTCCTACTAGTCAAGCACATTCAAGCAAAAGAAAAAAAAAATTATACAAGATCATTACCGCAAGTGTCTGCTTTATGTCAAACATCAAAGTGCCAAGATTCCACCGTTGAACTTGTCAAGGTGCTTCCCACCTGCCAAATCTATGCTCATCCATCGCCTCTCTACAATCGGGGGCTTGATTTATGATCTAAAGGATTCCCATTTTGGGCGCTACAATTTGGTATTAATAAAAAAAAAAGTATCAAATATGTCAATGGAGGCATTTCCACTACATGATTCTACTAGTCTAGCAATGGCCAATCTCTCTCGAGAGCATTTTATTTGGCATACATCACAAACTTGCAAGCAACAAATGAAGCTCTATTTATCAACAAAAGATCTAATTGGAGTTCTATGATATCTAGCCGCGGCAGCCCCATGCACCATCAAGCTGTGGCAGCCCTAATTTGAAGTCATGATAATCATATCCATAACACCGCTAGAATCCTTACAAATCTCATACATCACCAAAGTTGCGGTGATATTACACTTGGGGGCTTGATCTCTCACTATTATAGTATCTCATTCAAAAAAGCTACACATGGATCTAGATAAAGATCAATCAATCCACCAAAATAAATGAAGCCTTTTAAGTTCAACAAAGCTACTACTCCAACTATGGAAGCTTCAGCTACATTAGCTACTACCGCTGTACCCTATGAGACAGCCAATGCAGCCTACATGTCCAGCAGCACCTATTTTATTACTCCAGTGGTACTATTAGCATGATCCTATCAAATCTAGCACATCATCTTCAGTGGCCAACAACCTAGAAATCGCTCATTTACAAAATCTTCAAGTAACATCTTCACTCGTGCATGCCTTTGCAAAACAAGCCCTTGCAAGACAATTCCTTGCAAAGCAAGTCCATGCACTCGAGGGGCTAAATGTTGAGGACAAATTTTTCACGACATATGGCTTTATTTCATTGGTAACCCACATCACATCAACATTATCATGGATTTTGGGAAAATCTCTATTAAAGCCCAAAAGAGCCCATATCTACACAAAAATGTGTCAAAGCCCATGATTCAAGCTCATGACACATCATCTCATTTTCAGATTATGATCCAAGCTCATGAGTCTCCTCGGAGGAATTTTGGGAGTCATGGTTTAGAGGGCCAAGAAGAATGTTCAGTAAAGTTTCAGTGGTATAAAGCTGATAAATGAAAGTATGTTGTTTGGCATGTCTTCTCCAATTCCCTGAACTCTAACGGGTCAGTGTGCAATTGGTAACATTTGGTAAGCCTCTCATATCATACAACACTTAAAATGATAAAACTCCATATGCTCTTTACATAAAAATTAATATTCATCATAGAATATAAGTTTAAAAATGCAATTATATTATTTCATATAAATTATATTATTATTTTTATTTAAATCAATTCCAAGCACATGGCTAAATATATATTAATATCTCATATCTAGCATTTAATGCTCTCTTTACTCTCCAAGATTTAGTTAAAATACAAAGAGACCACAATTACATCTCTAAAACTTCATCAAATATCAACCAACTAGTCTATTACTTACCAAAATTATACATGGACTAAACATATAATTTTCTAAAAGAGGAAACTTAATCAAAAATACCAACAATGGTTCCAGCAGAAGCTACAACAGCTCTAGCGGAAACAACAATAGCTTTAGCAGAAGTTGCAACAGCTTCAGCAGAAATTGCAACAGCTCTCACAGAAACAGTAACAGCTCCAGCAGTGAGTGTAGTAGCTCCAACAGTAACTGCAGTAACTCCAACAGTAGCTTAGACAGCTGACACATGTCCAAAAGTAACATCATCAATCCATTAATGTCCAATCCCAGCAACTTTGTGCCGTACCCAAAGAAGCAAGGGTCCTATAAAAGAAATCATACCATTTTAAGTTAAGATTCTTAGCCTCCAGTTGCAATACCAAAAATAGAAGGATCCCATAAAAGTTATATTACCATTTTTAGCCAAACCATAAATTTATGCTAAATATTTTCCTCCAACAAAAGATGTCATTTAGATGACATCATCCAGCAGCTACTACTGTAGAGCTAACAACTCTGACAGTAGCTCTAGCAGCACTAAAGGCTCAAGCAGCACTAAAGGCTCAAACTTTCTTCTTTTGGCTAAAAAACAAAAACTCACTAAGGAAACCACTTACTTTGTCAAAGACTTTTCCTTATTTGCTAAATTTCCCTTCAACTAATTTTAATCTAGTTACAGGCTTGGCTCTATATAAAGAGGACCAAGCCACACACTAACCTCATCATCCATCCCTCTCTCATCCTCAATATTCTGAAACTTCATTCACTTTGCTGCACATATCTCTAAATATTACTATGCTTCTCCATCTCTCTTACAAAAATATTTCTTCTTAGATAACACAATTACAACACACCTATTACACTAGACCATTATTCATTACCTATATTTTCCATATTCTATTATTCTGAAATATCATCATTTTGCTACCCATAAACACATCTCCATACCTTTCTTTATTTCTTTTACAAAATCTTTCTTCCTTAAGAGCAACATAACACATGACATAACACAAAAAAACCACTCCAGCAGCAACTATAAACTCATTTATTTACTACACTTAACCTTCATATTATCTATCTCACACTTCCATATATTTTACAAACACATTCCTCACAAAATATTCATACATACTTCTCATATATCTTTAAACTCCATGTCTCACAAAGTATACATATACAAGATCCATGTTCAAAAAAGTATCTACCTATAGTTCCTATACATATTACAAACACCATATCTCACAAAATATATATATTTCTTACCATCTCCATACATCTTAAAACATATCAAATACTCTTCCAAGAACATTTTATCAAAATCCTTTCTCATAGAAGGTATATATTTATAATGCTAAAAGCCCTTGTTATAAAAGGCAAAAACTTATAATACTAAAAGTCCTTCTCATGGAAAGAAACATCACTCATATTTGACTAAAAACTAAAGAGAATTACATGGGAAAAATCATTTAAGTGCATGATAAAGGGAATAAACTTAATCAACCTATACACACGGCTAGACATATTCTCTCTCCCTCCAGTTGCGCCCTTTTTTTCCTTTCAATTAAGAAGTCACCATGAAAGGACTCACAATGTCATACCGCACCGCTGGACTCATTTCATCATGTTGCTAAAATGTTATAAGTCCACTGCTATTATACGGCTGGAGCTACAAACTGTGAAGATAAGTCATTATATTTTTATCTCCAAAACTATACTATTGAGTATATTTTAATTTATTATCATTGTACTGTTGTACTCATATTATTCTGCCACAAGAATGTTATTAGCTCACTAACGCTATACAGCTTAAGTCACAAATCATATAAAGAATAAAGTGATGCTATACGGCTGGAGTCAAGAACACACAAGATAAGTCAATATTTCTCTATCTTCAAGACTACATTATTAAGTACATGTTAATTCATTGTTATTGTACCGCTGGATGCAAGTTACTTTAATATCATCTCACTATTTAATAAAACATGGTCTCACTAATACTTCAATAATGACTATATATATTAATAAATTGATCTACCATCACTGGACATATTATTCAGACATAAACCACCGATGGACACATATTATTTGGACATAAACCACTGCCGGACATATATCATTTGGACATGAACCACCGCTAGACATATATTATTCAAACATAAACCACCGCTAGACATATATTATTTGAACACGAACCACGGCTGGATATAAACTATTTGACGTACATAGACCATTGCTGGACATACCTTATTATATTGAACATGAATCATGAACCGTAGCTAGATATGGACTATTTTGGACTCATCCTATTACTGGACATATGACGCTTAATTAATTACTTTCTAATATTGGACACCACAACATAATAATAACGTTCAACTCACCATTTAATCAAATCTATCCAATTAAATATATTATTTATTTAGTTCAACCAGTGTCATGATTCTAAGACTTTGGGTTTTATCTATTTTGTAGACTTAAAAGTGCACTAGAAGCCATTGGTCTAGCTGGCCCAATGTCGAGTTTTGGATTGGACTCCCTAAAACAAATCCAGGTTTAGCAAAGTCACACCTCCAACGGAAGACACGTGGCTATGCGCAAAAACCATCCCTGACAACGGATCAACCTATTTTCGCTTTAGGTCAAAAAATTTGGATTTGGATCATGTATTTTTCAAGTTGGGTAAAAAAATTCTGACTCATTTTGCCATATCTAGATAAGAGATAAAGTAGGCACTTAGTCAAAGTGCCAATCGACACTTTAATAAAAGGTGAAGTGCCTATCAGCACTCATAGCCTATATTTGATACTTTAGTGCCTAGATGTGGAAATTTGCTTATTTATTCATATTATTTTATCTTATCATTCTAGGGGATAAATATGAGTCAAGGTATATTAAGAGGGAGACTCATCAGAGGCCTGAAAGTCTAAGAAACCCCAACTCATAAAGTAGAAAGGAAATTGACCAATTCAAGAGGACAGAAAAATTGAATCTGAGAGTACATTAAAGAACCCTCTTTAAAGCACACATCAAAGGAGTTAATATTGCTAAAAATCTATTTTAACACCTTAAATCATAAAAACATACCTACAACAAAGTTGCTATTTCTAAAATATTTTAACTTTTAGCTACATAACAGCTCATTGTAGTATCAAGTTAAATATCAAAATATTTTTTTTATTCACTAACTTCTCCTTTTTCCTCAAGTATCTTCTCTCTTCCCTCTCCTCTCTCCTCTCTCACTTATCTCTTCTGTCTTCTCTCTCTCTCGTGCCTTTGTTTATTCTTGGTGGTTTGGCAGTTTATGGGCCTGATTTAGTGGGTGAGATCATGAGGCACAGTGGTGATGTAGGTTTGATTTGGTGGGTTTCGTGGGTTTGATTTGGTGGGTCTTGGTGGTAGTTGTGGTTCGGTGGATCATGGGTCGTCTAATTTGGTAGGTGAGACCATAAGGTATGGTAGTGATGTGGGTTTGATTTGCTAGGTTTCGTGGGTCTGATTTGGCTGGTCTCGATGGCTAGTGGGTCTTGGTTGTTTTTGTCTAAGTGGTGCTAGTTCTTTCTCATCTCAGTGGTGCCGGTTTTGACTTAATAGTGTTTCTGTTGGGATATGTGCCCTTAAATCCTATTGTATGATGCTATGTATGACATTATGTATGACTTAATGTTGTGTTTAATAAAGTTGTTTATTTTTTATCTAAAATAGTGGTAACATGAATATTTGGACATTATCATATAGTCCATGAGATGCATAGTATGTGATTTATGTGAAAAGTCACAATAAATATAAATCACAAGTTCTTTGTAAACTCAAAATTTATAATTCGTAGTTGGTGATGAAATTGGGCATTTCATCTGCGAAGACTATAACGTATCAACTAAGATGATTTGTCTTGATCATGGAAGTGGTGACTTCTAGTTGATATGTTGATATATTTTAAGAGTTAAGACATATTGAACTGGACCGCTGTGAGATTTATTACTCTCCTAACGACTGTCAAATGAATAATAAATCTCACGACTTTTATTTGCATGAACTCTTAATCCTGAGAGAATAATGAACCTGATCATGACGTGTAGGTTACTTTGATATATCAGAAGTGAGATCTAAAATAACGGTCAAAACTTCAGTATGTTGGGCAGCCATATTTAGTGTTGATGGAACATATATTCTCAAGATGAAATTCATAGTCTCTTGATGGAGATATAAAATATTCCCTTAAGATAAGTTTAATGAGTTTGGTTATTCAAAGAGTTGGGCCCAACCACTTTGGTAAGAAATTACTAAAGTATATATATTTATGAAATTAGATTTCATAAATATATTATGAATAACTTTAAAGGATTAAACCGAGTACTCAAGGATTAAGATGTAATAATTTTCAAAGTCGCAGTCTATATTCATGACTTTGTATTACTACGAATATGAAGAGGTTGCGTGTATAATAAAGTCTTGGGATATAATTTATTAATAAGGCCTAGAGTGCAATTATATTTATATAGTGGTATTAAATATAATTAATGGTAACTTTGGACTTGTCAAGAGTTGACGGAAAAAACCCAAGGCCCATTAGAGCTAGTGTCTTATTGGTCCCATTCCAAGCCACACACTAAAGCCCAATTGGAAAGTCCCAATAGGCCGGCCCAATTAGATAATTAGTTAGTTATAAAAGGAGAAACATACAGAATTTTTTTTTAAGAAAAAAAAAAAGAAAAAAAAAAAGAATCGTAGAGAAAAAGAGAGAGTGTTAGACACACTTTCATTCTCCCTTTGAAAACTGATTGAGAGACCACACATCTTGGGCGTAAAGTGGAATTGGAGTGAAGATTAAAAGTTTTCCCAAGTGCTTCTAATCTTTGTTTTGAATTTCTCCACACCTAGGTACGCTATCTTGTTCTTAAATTCTGAAATTTATATAGTGCATGTTGTCAATCATGAATGAAATAGATCCTTGTTTGTTGCTTCTGTTGTGTGTTTTGTATGAGATACAAAACCAAATTTTTAACCAACAATTGGTATTAGAGCCAGGTTTTCATATCATGATTGTATAGCGTATGATTAAATTTTAGAATTTAAGAAAACCGTTATCTTTGTGTTTCAATTTTCTGCATCATTTGAATATAATGTAGAGAATTGCATCACTTATATATATATATATATATATATATATATATATTTATATATACATATAGTTTGTTTTTGAAGACAAGCGGTGTATGGTTATGGCCTGAAGGTTACAGTTTTCTTCAATAACTGTCAAGTTGTGCTTGAATCTAATGCACCGCTTAGGCTATATTTTCAGATTGGACTTCAATTGCATGGTTTGGACCACGGATTGACCATCTTGCAAGAATTGTACTGCTTTGTGAATTTAATTTCACGGTTTGGTGGATTCTTGCATGACTTATGGCTTGGTGCATTCATTGCATGGCCCACCGCTGAATTGACTATTGTCCAAATGTTTGGCTTAGTGTGCAAATATATTATGGGCAATGGAAAGTTGAATCCGTACAGGATTTCAACAATCCGAATGAGTTATATATATTATATAAAATATATATTATATATAATATATTATAATATATATTTTATAACGTAATATATTATATATTACGTTAATGATATTTATATATATTAATGCTAGTTTAATGAAATTTATTCCTAATGAGATTAGGATTATGTTTTTCAAAGTGTCTAGCATTATTATGATTCTTGACCTTAAAAATCTTTATTTTTAAAATATCTAGTGGGAGAGAGATGCAAGAGTTGGATCTCACGGCCTCCATTGTTGGTTCATAGTAATGTGAAATATATACTTTGTCTTTGCCTCGAGCTTAGCATTCCATGCGGACAGTATTTATTTCATGGTCCTACAAGATTGAGTTTCTTGGTTTATAGTGGTTTGATAAACACCTTGTCTTAGCTTCGAGCTTTGCATTCCATGCGAAGGGTGTTTTTATCATGGTACTACAAAATAAGCTTGGTAAAGGGATGAAATGTGGCTACACATGATTCTAGACAATGGTATACACTAGACTAAGTATTTTAGTATCCTCTATGCTGAGTTCTTACTAGTATTACTTAGAGGCTAAATGTAAAACGGCATATTATTAGTGTTTGATAAGAGTTATCATGATAGCACTAATAATGAGAGTAGTTCTCAATCAATCATAGTATTTAATATTCACTTTATGCTGAGGGATATTGAATATAGGATTGGGTTGTCGTTGCATATATTATTTTATGGTTTTATTAAGATTCCATATTATATGCTTATATGCTAAATTTGATAATGTCTAGTTTACTTATTATATTCATGTTTATTATTTTCATATTTAAATCATGGCATCATTTAGGTCACTTGTTGCTATTCTTAACCAAAACAAACTGACTAGATCCAACTATGTTGACTGGAAAAGGAATTTGGACATTGTTCTTACTGCTGAAGAGCACAAATATGTGCTCACTCAACCATGTTCTAGCTTTCCTTCATTAGATACTCCTTTTGAGGAAAAATAGCGATACGATCGTTGGCAGAAATCTAATGAAATGGCCAAGTGCTACATCCTAGCATCTATCTCAAATGTTCTATAACATCAAATGCAGGATGTAAAACTAGCTCCGAACATCATGCTTAGTCTGAATGAGATGTTTGGTGAGCAAGGCCGTTCTACAAGGCAAGAAATCATGAGACAAATTTATAATACCAAAATGGCTGCAGGAAGTTCAGTGAGGGAGCATTGTCTTAGGATGATTGCTAATCTGAACACATTAGAAGTTTTAGGTGTCGACATTGATGGAGAATCCCGAGTGGATATGATACTCTAGTCACTACCAGAATCATTCAAGGAATTCAGACTCAATTATAATATGAACAAAAAGATTTATTCTTTGTCTGAATTAATGAATGAGTTGGTGGCAGCGGAAGGCATCCTTGTTACTTCTAGTGTTGAAGTCAATGTGGGTGAAGCTTCTACTTCTCAACCTAAGTAGAAAGGCAAAGGTAAGAAGAAGAAGAAGAAGAAGGACTTCACTAAGCAAAATGGTAAACAAATTGCCTTAGGGGTTGCCGATAAAGGAAAGAAAAGCAAAGGAAAGTGTTTCCATTGTGGTGAGAAAGGACATTAGAAGAAGAATTGTCCAATATTCAAGGCTGACAAGAATAGGGTAATAAAAGTTCATTTCTTCTTGAAATATGTTTGGTACAGAATCCAACGGATTCTTGGTGTGTGGATTTAGGTTGTACTAATCATATCTGCAATTCTTTGCAAGGGTTCCAAGAGACCAGAAAGTTGAATGAGGGAGAACTATTTCTTACTTTGGCTGATGGGAGCAAGATTCCGGTTGTAGCTGTTAGAGTGTATAATTTGTATTTTAAGTCTAGAGTATTAATATTGGAAGACTATTTGTATGTACCTAATGTTCGTATGAATTTGATTTCTGCAACTTACTTAGGTAAGCATGGATATTGTGTTATCCTGAAAGACAATGTTGTAATAAAGAAGGATAAAATGTTTATCTGTTCTGGCAATATTGTAGATGGTCTTTATATTTTTACTCTTGACATGCATGAATTATACAATTCTGAATTAGATAATAATTCACATGTGAAATCATTAAAGAGAAAGTTTCCTTCTACTAGTGAAGCATATCTTTGGCACTTGCGTTTAGGTCATATTAATTCAAGTAGGATTCAAAGACTAATCAAAGATGGACTTTTACAGCCCATGGACTTTGATAGATTTCCAGTTTGCGAATCTTGTTTGGAAGGTAAAATGACCAAACGGCCTTTTAATGCAAAAGGTAGAAGAGCCCAAGATTTGCTAGAACTAGTGCATTCAGATGTCTGTGGTCCTATGTCAACCCAAACAAGAGGTGGCTATGAATCTTTCATTACTTTCACTGATGATTACTCTAGATTTGGTTATGTGTACCTAATAAAACGGAAGTCCGAAGCCTTTGAAAAGTTCAAAGAGTTTAAGGCTAAAGTTGAGAATCAATTAGGTAAACGCATAAAGGCTATTCGATCTGATCGAGGTGGCGAATACCTTCTTGGTTACTTCAAGGATTACTTGACTGGAAATGGGATTATATCCCAGTTGATTGCATCTAGAACTCCACAACAAAATGATGTAGCAGAAAGAAGGAATAGGACTCTTTTAGATATGGTTAGGTTCATATTAAGTTATTCAACTCTACCAATTTCCTTTTAGGGATATGCTTTAAATACTACAATGTATCTTCTGAATTTAGTACCTTCAAAGTCTGTTCCTAAAACACCCGTAGAGTTGTGGAATGGGCGTAAGCCTAGTATGAGACATCTCCACATTTGGGGTTGTCCAGCACATGTGTTGAAAGGAAAGTCTGACAAGTTACAGTCTAAAACAGAAGTGGTTTTCTTTGTGGGGTATCCAAAAGGATCTGTTGGAGGTTTATTCTATAGTCATAAGGATAATAAAGTTTTTGATAGCACAAATGCCAAATTCTTAGAAAATGACTATATGAATGATTATACTCCTAGAAGTAGAGTTGTCTTGGCTGAAATGAATGAACCTGTAGTTGAACAACCAATGGATGAAACTAGGGATGATGTGGTTGTATTAGATACACCACAAGATATTACTCATGAGATGTCTTGTACACAGGTGCCTCATCGTAGTGGGAGAATTGTTCGGCCTCCTTACACTTATGATATAGATGCACATCATTGGATCCAAGCTATGAAATCTGAATTGGATTCTATGTATTCTAATCATGTATGGGATCTTGTAAAGGCGCCTAACGGCATTAAATCTGTTGGTTGCAAATGGGTTTACAAGAGGAAGAGAGGGATAGATGGAAAGGTTGAAACCTTTAAAGCAAGGCTAGTGGCGAAAGGGTATACACAAAAAGAAGGTATTGATTATGATGAAACTTTTTCGCTAGTAGCCATGCTTAAGTCTATCAAAATTCTCTTATCCATTGCTGCTCATTATGATTATGAGATTTGGCAAATGGATGTCAAAACTGCATTTCTTAATGGCAATCTTGAAGAAGAAATATACATGATGCAACCAGAAGGTTTCATAGCAAAGAACCAAAAGCATATGGTATGCCAGTTGCATAGGTCCATTTATGGACTTAAGCAAGCATCTAGGTCATGGAACATCAGATTTGATCAAGCAATCAAGTCATTTGGTTTTGAACAAAATCTTGATGAACCATGTGTGTACAAAAGACATTGAGATAAAGTAGTAATGTTCCTAGTGCTTTATGTTAATGATATTCTACTCATTAGAAATGATGTAGGGGTAATGTCATCGGTTAAAGTTCGGTTGTTTAGCCAATTTGATATGAAGGACTTGGGTGAGGCTAACTTCATTTTAGGGATCAAGCTTTGGCAAGATTGCAAGAATAAAATGTTAGGCTTATCACAAGCTGGATATATAGATAAGGTTCTAGAACAGTTTAGCATGCAAAACTCCAAGAAAGGATTGCTTTCTTTTAGACATGGAGTTCCTCTGTCTGATGACCAACGGCCTAAGACTCAAGAGGAAGAAAATATGATGAGACAAGTTCCTTATGCTTCTGCAATGGGAAGTCTCATGTATGCCATGCTTTGTATTAGACCAGATATTTTTTATTCAGTTGGCATGGTCAGCCGATATCAATCAAATCCAAGACCAAAACATTGGCAAGCGGTAAAACATATTCTCAAGTATCTACAGAGAACGAGGAATTATATGCTTGTTTACCATAGTGAGGATTTAATTTCCATTGGCTATACAGATTCAGATTTTCAATCGGATCTAGATTTCAGAAAATCCACTTCAGGATGTGTTTTCACCTTGGGAGGTGGAGCCATAAGTTGGAGGAGTGTTAAGCAATCTTGTATTGCGGACTCCACCATGGAAGCTGAGTACGTTGCTGCTTGTGAAGCAGCAAAGGAAGCTGTTTGGCTCAAGAAATTCCTTTCTGATCTTGGTGTTATAAGAATGGAGCAAGTTCCCATCACATTATTTTGTGATAATAGTGGAGCGGTTGCACAATCCAAAGATCCAAGAAATCACAAGAAAGGAAAGCACATTGAGAGGAAGTACCATATCATTCGAGACATTGTTGCTCGTGGAGATGTTGTGGTAGCAAAGATTGAAAGTGCAAATAATCTAGCAGATCCTTTTACCAAAACCTTGCCTCAAAGGACCTTCGAGTCACTTATGGAGGGAATGGGAGTTAGATTAGTGCACAATAGTCTTGAGGGCAAGTGGGAGATTGTTGGGATATGTGCCCTTAAATCTTATTGTATGATGCTATGTATGACATTATGTATGACTTAATGTTATGTTTAATAAAGTTGTTTATTTTATATCTAAAATAGTAGTAACATGAATATTTGGACATTATCATATAGTCCATGAGATGCATAGTATGTGATTTATGTGAAAAATCACAGAAGATATAAATCACAAGTTCTTTGTAAACTCAGAATTTACAGTTCGTAGTCGGTGATAAAATTGGGCATTTCATCTGCGAAGACTATAATGTATCAACTAAGATGATTTGTCTTGGTCATGGAAGTGGTGACTTCTAGTTGATATGCTGATATGTATTAAGAGTTAAGACATATTGAACTAGACCGCTGTAAGATTTATTACTCTCCTAACGACTGTCAAATGAATAATAAATCTCATGACTTTTATTTGCATGAACTCTTAATCCTGAGAGAATAATGAACCTGATCATAACGTGTAGGTTACTTTGATATATCAAGAGTGAGATCTAAAATAATGGTCAAAACCTCAGTATGTTGGGCAGCCACATTTAGTGTTGATGGAACATATATTCTCAAGATGGAATTTATAGTCTCTTGATGGAGGTATAAAATATTCCCTTAAGATAAGTTTAATGAGTTTGGTTATTCAGAGAGTTGGGCCCAACCACTTTGGTAAGAAATTACTAAAGTATATATATTTATGAAATTGGATTTCATAAATATATTATGAATAACTTTAACGGATTAAATTGGGTATTTAAGGATTAAGATGTAGTAATTTTCAAAGTGGCAGTCTATATTCATGACTTTGTATTACTATGAATATTTTATGAAGGGGTTGCGTGTATAATAAAGTCTTGGGATATAATTTATTAATAAGGCTTAGAGTGCAATTATATTTATATAGTGGTATTAAATATAATTAATTGTAACTTTGTACTTGTCAAGAGTTGACGGAAAAAGCCCAAGGCCAATTGGAGCTAGTGTCTTATTGGTCCCATTCCAAGCCACACACTAAAACCCAATTGGAAAGGCCCAATAGGCCGACCCCATTAGATAATCAGTTAGTTATAAAGGGAGAAACATACATAATTTTTTTTTAAGAAAAAAAAAGAATCGTAGAGAAGAAGAGAGAGTGTGAGACACACTTTCATTCTCCCTTTGAAAACTGATTGAGAGACCACACATCTTGGGCGTAAAGTGGAATTTGAGTGAAGATTAAAAATTTTCCCAAGTGCTTCTAATCTTTGTTTTGAATTTCTCCACACCAAGGTACGCTATCTTGTTCTTAAATTCTGAAATTTATATAGTGCATGTTGTCAATCATGAATGAAATAGATCCTTATTTGTTGCTTCCGCTGTGTGTTTTATATGAGATACAAAACCAGATTTTTAACCAACAGTTTCTTAGCGGCGGTGAGTTGTTGGGTTGCTCGATGGGTCTCAGTGGTGTTTTGAGGGTGGTTTTGTCTTGGTGGTGTCTCGAAGGTTTAGGTTTTTTTAGGTTGTGAAAAAAATCGAGCACAAAAATCGGCGGTTTTGTCTTGGTGGGTTTCCTGGGAGATTGTTTGGGTTTTGTTTGGGAGATGGCTTGTGATTGTAATGGTGGCTATTGTGGCCAGTTGTGCTGCTATTTTTTAATGGGCTTTGTGGTGGGTTGTTGATGACGGTGGTTTTGTTTTGGGTTTTTTGTTTTGCAGTAGGTTGTGGTTGCCATGGTGGTGGTGGTAGTATTGGTGAACATGGCTGTGGTGGCTGGTTGCTATGAATTTTTGTGGAGAAGTTTTATTATATTCTAATAAGTTGTTTATATTATTTTAATGGGACGAACGTAAAAATAGAAGTTTTGATGCTTGGTGTATTGTAAAGTGAGTTGTTAAAATATGTAAAGTAGTTTTTTGAGTTGCTAAAAGCTATTAGTTTTTAGAGCTTTGATATGAATGCTCTTAATCTCTAAAAATGCATACCCTTAGAGCCGTGAGATTCATAAGGGAAAACCTCTCTTCCCTTCACCAAATAAACCATATAAGCACAGTTTTTTGAAACTTGACAACACGACACCTCCATTACATTTAGGTTGAAGGTATGTGGATAGTTGAAGATAATTGGTGATTCAAACCTCCTCAAGCCTTGAATCCTATAAGTACAGTTTTGAAGTAAATCCACCACCAATTTTTTTTTTTTTTTAATAAGGTATTGAAAATAGGTAACTTAACTAAGAAAATCTTTAATTTATTTTTTTAAAGGTGACATGAACATAATGTGTTTCCTTTTAGAAAGCATGTGATTTGATTAGTTGCACCTTGTGCTCATATGTTTCACTGAGTTTAGAATCTTACATACCATGACATTGAATATGTAATTGAAGATCCATTGGAAACATGACATGCGAGTAAGATAACTAATCCAGTCTTTTACTAAGATTTTGAATAGCTATCTTGAATTCAAGTTATTCGAAGTTTGATAATCCATAGAATAAGATCTTGTCATGATTAGATAGATCTATGAATTTCTTAAGAAATTTGAATCGTTTTGCTTAAAATTCCATCCCGTGTTCAAATGCACTTATATGCCAGCCAAAATGGGCTTTTACCCCTTTCTCACAAATTTTCCAGCAAAATGCATCATATTTGAAACTAATTAGGGAAATGCTCCTATTTTGAAACTCGATTTTTAGAAATCGAATTCCAAATGTAAAACTCGATTTTTGGAACATCGAGTTATAGCGAACATGGATTTAGGATTTTTTTTTTTTTTTGGAACTCAAGTTCCTTGAACTCGTGTACCATGTAAAGTGCTCAAGTTCCACTTGAATTTTTCAAGGAACTCGAGTTTTAGAATTTTTTTTTTTTTTTTTAATTTTTTTAGTTTGCTATAACTCAATTGTCTAAAAATCGAGTTTTAAATTTAATCTTGATTTTTTAGAAAATCGAGTTTCAAAACAGGGGCATTTTCCTAATTAATTTCAGATATGAGACATTTTGCTGAAAAGTTTTGGCGAAAGGGGCAAATACTCATTTTCTCCTTTATATGCCTATTCAGTTAAGCAAACACAACTACCCAAAATCTTAACTATTCAATGATAACCCAACCAAACCAACTAACATGATTGTGTCAAGAGAAGAGGTCAGGAAAGCTGAAAAAACCCCTATGATAACAATAACTAAACTAAAGGTGACTGATTGGTCATATACTGAAGTAGTAATTGCCAAATTGAAAGTATGAAAAAATATATCCTCCAAGACAACATAAACTTGAGAATGGGTTTAACAGGGAAAAATACACCCTTTTTCGATTTTATGCTTCCTCGAATTAACAAATATCCACTCAACTCGATTATGAACTTACCATTGTCAATCTAGCTTAAGAAAAACCTAGAACAAGTGAGTACGACCTCAACTCAACTCACCCAATAGTCAATAAGCTAATATGTGAAAAATACTAATAATGTTCCTAGAACCTTACCTTCAGTTGCACTTGTTATCCCAAATTTATCTCAACAACAAAGATTTAGGAAAACATACCTCCATTTGGTGTCGTCAAAACTCTTCATAAAAGAACTAGAGTGGTTTAGTTCATCTTTAACTTGTTGACATTGTTAGCTCAAGCTTTAGATAGAGATGGTTACAGGCCTTCACTTATTTATTTATTTATTTTTCCTTTGTTTCTTATTGGAAATAAAGTATTTACTCAAGAAAAAATTTTGGAATCTAGGATCAAGGTATGCACATTGATCAACAAAAAATGACCTATTTCTTTGTAGAAAACCAAAAAAGAAAGTAATAATATTCATTAAGTTTGGCATCGAATGATTAGTGGCCAACACCACACCATATTCCTTTCAATCATCTTTTTTTTTTGGTAAGAATCCATTATTATCAACCATATAATTGTGAATTGACTAATTTATCCATGGTTTTACAAACTGAATTGGACCGGTTGGTTCAATTGAGAATCGAGCACCAATTCAGTCTGACAAAAACCTCCATAATTGGTCAAAATGTTAAAAATTGGCAAACAGGAGCTTTTTTTTGGTTATTTGACCATTTTCGGTTATTATACCTTACCCATTTTTAAAATTATGGATTTATCATATCTGGTTGAATAAACCATTTTTTTTTTATAGAAATGTTGTTGAATGCCTGGATTTATCATATCTGGTTGGATAAGCTAAATTGGAGAATGTATCAAGAAAAGGACACCTTGTGGGCTCAAGTCATCTTGAAAAAATACTGCTCCACCTCAAGAGTAAGAGCAAGGGATCCAGATGCTCTACCTTCCTTCCCTAATTGACAGGCCATTAGAGTAAGGTCCCCTATCTTCTCTAGAGGAGTTTGTTAGGGTGTAGGGAATGGAGCAAGGACTAAAGTTTGGTTGGATAGATGGCTGAAGGGAGAATCTTTAAGGGAAATGATTGAGGGGCCTTTAAGCCAAAGGGAAAACTTTCTTACTATGGAAGAATTAAGGGGTGTGGGTGGCTGGAAGTGGGACTTAATATTCTTTGATTTGCCAGAAATCATTAAGAATAAAATTAAAGCAGTCCCAATTCAGGAATTTGGTCATAGAGAGGATTCCATTATGTGGAAATATACCAAAGATGGAGATTTCTCCACAAACTTGACTTATTTACTAAGCATCAAGAATGGTCCTTCAGGAGCTTCCTTCAAGGGGCAATGGATATGGAAACTTGATATATTACCAAAAATTACCATGTTCCTTTGGCTATGTTTACACAATAGTGTACCTGTTAAGAGTATTCTGGTAGCAAGGGGCATAAGCTGTGATGGTAAGTGTCCTATTTGTAAGACTCAAGATGAGTCCATTACTCACCTTCTCCGTGACTGTGAGTTAGCTCGCAATTATTGGAGAAGTATTGAGGTCCCTCTAGCACTTACAAATACTTTCACTAGAAGTTTGGAAGAATGGTTGCAATCAAATAGTGTGAATCCTGTTTAACATAGAGCTGATATCCCATGAAGTACGGTGTTCTTATTCACCATTTGGGCTCTTTGGAAAAACAGAAACAAGATTGTGTTTGAAAACTCTATCCCTAACTTGAACCTTCCTACTGATTGTATTAATCAAGCTAGAAAGTATCATTTTTGTGTGAGTATAGCAAAAAAAGTGGCTGCAAAGATTGTAATCCCAGTTGGATGGAGTAAACCAAGAGTGGGTTGGAATGAACTTAACTCTGATGGTGCATCATTTAGAAATCCAGGTAAGGCAGGGGGGGGTGTAGAGGAACCATTAGAGACAGTCAAGGAACATGGGTTAAGGGCTATGCAAGATCTATTGGTTTCACCTCAAGCATCATTGCTGAGTTATGGGCCTTGAGAGATGAGTTGAGATTAGCGGATCACATTGGAATACAGCAACTTGAAGTAAAACTTGATGCTAAGGTGATTGTTGGGCTACTTAACTCAAAAAATAATCCTAATATAGCTTATGCTCCTTTATTATTTGACTGCAAGTATCTCCTGGACAAGCTTCCTCAAGTCAAGGTGATCCACGTGTTTAGAGAAGCCAACAAATGCCCTAATTGGCTGGCAAAATGGGGCAGCTCTATAAGGGTTGACTATGTAGTTTTTGATTTTCTTTTTACAGCTGAACTAGATGTTGGATAAAAATCTGGTTTTGTATCTCATACAAAACACATAGCGGAAGCAACAAACAAGGATCTATTTCATTCATGATTGACAACATGCACTCTATAAATTTCAGAATTTAAGAACAAGATAGCGTACCTTGGTGTGGAGAATTTCAAAACAAAGATTAGAAGCACTTGGGAAAACTTTTAATCTTCACTCCAATTCCACTTTACGCCCAAGATGTGTGGTCTCTCAATCAGTTTCCAAAAGGGAGAATAAAAGTGTGTCTCACACTCTTTCTTTTCTCTACGAAAAATCACGTTAAAAAATTCTGTATGTTTCTCCCTTTATAACTAACTGATTATCTAATTGGGCCGGCCTATTGGGCCTTTCCAATTGGGTTTTAGTGTGTGGCTTGGAATGGGACCAAAAGGGACCAATAAGACACTAGCTCCAATGGGCCTTGGGCTTTTCCGTCAACTCTTGACAAGTCCAAAGTTACTATTAATTATATTTAATACCACTATATAAATATAATTGCACTCTAGGCCTTATTAATAAATTATATCCCAAGACTTTATTTTACACGCAACCCCTTCATAAAATATTCGTAGTAATACAAAGTCATAAATATAGACTGCTACTTTGTAAATTACTACATCTTATCCTTGAGTACCCGGTTTAATCCTTTAAAGTTATTCATCATATATTTATGAAATCCAATTTCATAAATATATACTTTAGTAATTTCTTACCAAAGTGGTTAGGCCTAACTCTCTGAATAACCAAACCCATTAAACTTATCTCAAGGGAATATTTTGTATCTCCATTAAGAGACTATGAATTCCATCTTGAGAATATATGTTCCATCAACACTAAATGTGGTTGCCCAACATACTGAGGTTTTGACCGTCACTTTAGATCTCACTCCTGATATATCAAAGCAACCTACATCTCATGATCAAGTCCATTATTCTCTCAGGATTAAGAGTTCATGCAAATAAAAGTCGTGAGATTTATTATTCATTTGACAGTCGTTAGGAGAATAATAAATCTCACAGCGGTCCAATTCAATATGTCTTAACTCTTAAAATATATCAACATATCAACTAGAAGTCACCACTTCCATGATCAAGACAAATCATCTTAGTTGATACGTTATAGTTTTCGCAGATGAAATGTCCAATTTCATCACCGACTACGAACTATAAATTCTGAGTTTACAAAGAACTTGTGATTTATATCTTCTGTGACTAAATCACATAAATCACATACTATGCATCTCATGGACTATATGATAATGTCCAAATATTCATGTTACCATTATTTTAGATAAAAATAAACAACTTTATTAAACACAACATTAAGTCATACATAATGTCATACATAATGTCATACATAGCATCATACAATAGGATTTAAGGGCATATATCCTAACAATCTCCCACTTGCCCTAAAGACTATTGTGCACTAATCTAACTCCCATTCCCTCCAAATGTGACTCGAAAGTCCTTTGAGGTAAGGTTTTGGTAAAAGGATCTGCTAGATTATTTGCACTTTCAATCTTTGCCACCACAACATCTCCACGAGCAACAATGTCTCGAATGATATGGTACTTCCTCTCAATGTGCTTTCCTTTCTTGTGATTTCTTGGATCTTTGGATTGTGCAACCGCTCCACTATTATCACAAAACAATGTGATGGGAACTTGCTCCATTCTTATAACACCAAGATCAGAAAGGAATTTCTTGAGCCAAACAGCCTCTTTTGCCGCTTCACAAGCAGCAACGTACTCGGCTTCCATGGTGGAGTCCGCAATGCAAGATTGCTTAACACTCCTCCAACTTATGGCTCCACCTCCCAAGGTGAAAACACATCCTGAAGTGGATTTTCTGAAATCTAGATCCGATTGAAAATCTGAATCTGTATAGCCAATGGGAATCAAATCCTCACAATGGTAAACAAGCATATAATTTCTCGTTCTCCTAAGATACTCGAGAATGTGCTTTACAGCTTGCCAATGTTTTGGTCCTGGATTTGATTGATATCGGCTGACCATGCCAACTGAATAACAAATATCTGGTCTAGTACAAAGCATGGCATACATGAGACTTCCCACTGCAGAAGCATAAGGACCTTGTCTCATCATATTTTCTTCCTCTTGAGTCTTAGGCCTTTGGTCATCAGACAGAGGAACTCCATGTCTAAAAGGAAGCAATCCTTTCTTGGAGTTTTGCATGCTAAACCGTTCTAGAACCTTATCTATATATCCAGCTTGTGATAAGCCTAACATCTTATTCTTGCGATCTCGCCAAAGCTTGGTCCCTAGAATAAAGTTAGCCTCACCCAAGTCCTTCATATCAAATTGGCTAGACAACCAAACTTTAACCGATGACATTACCCCTACATCATTCCCAATGAGTAGAATATCATCAACATAAAGCACTAGGAACATTACTACTTTGTCTTGATGTCTTTTGTACACACATGGCTCATCAAGATTTTGTTCAAAACCAAATGACTTGATTGCTTGATCAAATCTGATGTTCCATGACCTAGATGCTTGTTTAAGTCCATAAATGGACCTATTCAACTTGCATACCATATGCTCTTGGTTCTTCGCTATGAATCCTACTGGTTGCATCATGTATATTTCTTCTTCAAGATTGCCATTAAGAAATGCAGTCTTTACATCCATTTGCCAAATCTCATAATCATAATGAGCAGCAATGGATAAGAGAATTCTGATAGACTTAAGCATGGCTACTGGCGAAAAAGTTTCATCATAATCAATACCTTCCTTTTGTGTATACCCTTTCGCCACTAGTCTTGCTTTAAAGGTTTCAACCTTTCCATCTATCCCTCTCTTCCTCTTGTAAACCCATTTGCAACCAACAGGTTTAATGCCGTTAGACACCTTTACAAGATCCCATACATGATTGGAATACATAGAATCCAATTCAGATTTCATAGCTAAGACCCAATGATGTGCATCTATATCATTAATTGCCTCTTCATAAATGTAGGGATCCGATTCAGCCTCTTCTGAGATAGCTATATAAGTTTCTCCCAAACCTCTAAATCTCATAGGAGGCCGAATAATTCTCCCACTACGACGAGGCATCTGTGTACTAGGAATCTCATGAGTAATGTCTTGTGGTGTATCCAATACAGCCACATCATCCCTAGTTTCATTCATTGGTTGTTCAACTACAGGTTCATTCATTTCAGCCAAGACAACTCTACTTCTAGGATTAAAATTATTCACATAATCATCTTCCAAAAATTTGGCATGGGTGCTAACAAACACTTTGTTATCCTTATGATTATAGAATAAATAACCCTTAGTTTCTTTTGAATACCCTAAAAACATGCATACTTCAGTTTTAGTTTCCAACTTATCAGACTTCCCTTTCAACACATGTGCTAGACATCCCCAAATGTGGAGATATTTCATACTAGGCTTGCGCCCACTCCACAATTCCTTAGGTGTGTTGGGAACAGATTTTGATGGAACTAAATTCAAAACATGCATAGCAATTTTTAGTGCATATCCCCAAAAAGAAACTTGTAAAGTTGAGTAACTCATCATGGACCTAACCATTTCCAAAAGAGTTCTATTCCTTCTTTCCGCTACACCATTTTGTTGGGGAGTTCCTGGTGCAGTCAATTGGGAGACAATCCCATTTTGAATTAGGTAATCCTTGAAATCCCCAAGAAGGTATTTGCCACCTCGATCAAATCGAATGGCCTTTATGCGTTTACCCAATTGATTTTCAACTTCAGCCCTAAACTCTTTGAACTTGTCAAAGGCTTCGGATTTCCGTCTCATTAGGTACACATAACCATATCTTGAGTAATCATCCGTAAAAGTAATAAAATACTCATAGCCACCTCTTGCTTGGATTGACATAGGACCACATACATCTGTATGAACTAATTCAAGCAATTCTTGGGCTCTTTTACCTTTTGCATTAAAAGGTCGTTTAGTCATTTTACCTTCCAAACAAGATTCGCAAACTGGAAAGCCATCAAAGTCCATGGGCTGTAAAAGTCCATCTTTGATTAGTCTTTGAATCCTATTTGAATTAATATGACCCAAACGCAAGTGCCATAGATATGCATCACTAGTAGAAGGAAACTTTCTCTTTAATGATTTTAAATGAGAGCTACTATCGATTTCAGAATTGTATAATTCATGCATGTCAAGAGTTAAAATATAAAGACCATCCACAATATTGCCAGAACAGATAAACATTTTATCCTTCTTTATTACAACATTGTCTTTCAGGATAACACAATATCCATGTTTACCTAAGTAAGTTGCAGAAATTAAATTCCTACGAACATTAGGTACAAACAAACAGTCTTCCAATATTAACACTCTAGACTTAAAACACAAATTATACACTCCAACAGCTACAACCGGAATCCTGCTACCATCAGCCAAAGTAAGAAATAGTTCTCCCTCATTCAACTTTCTGGTCTCCTGGAACCCCTGCAAAGAATTGCAGATATGATTAGTACAACCTGAATCCACACACCAGGAATCTGTTGGATTTTGTACCAAACATATTTTAAGAAGAAAGGAACTATTCATACCCTTATTCTTGGCAGCCTTGAATATTGGACAATTCCTCTTCCAATGTCCTTTCTTACCACAATGGAAACACTTTCCTTTGCTTTTCTTTCCTTTATCGGCAACCCCTAAAGCAATTTGTTTACCAATTTTCTTAGTGAAGTCCTTCTTCTTCTTCTTACCCTTGCCTTTCGACTTAGGTTGAGAAGTAGAAGCTTCACCCACATTGGCTTCAACACTAGAAGTACCAAGGATGCCTTCCGCCGCCACTAACTCATTCATTAATTCAGACAAAAAGTAAATCTTTTTGTTCATATTATAATTGAGTCTGAATTCCTTGAATGAATCTGGTAGTGACTGGAGTATCATATCCACTTGAGATTCTCCATCAATGTCAGCACCTAAAACTTCTAATGTGTTCAGATTAGCAATCATCCTAAGACAATGCTCCCTTACTGAACTTCTTGCAGCCATTTTGGTATTATAAATTTGCCTCATGGTTTCTTGCCTTGCAGACCGGCCTTGCTCACCAAACATCTCCTTCAGACTTAGCATGATGTCTGAAGCATGTTCTACATCCTGCATTTGATGCTGTAGAACATTTGAAATAGATGCTAGGATATAGCACTTGGCTATCTCATTAGATTTCTGCCAACGATCATATCGCTGTTTTTCCTCAATAGGAGCATCTAATGAAGGAAAGCTAGGACATGGTTGAGTAAGCACATATTTGTGCTCTTTAGCAGTAAAAACAATGTCCAAATTCCTTTTTCCAGTCAACATAGTTGGATCCAATCAGTTTGTTTTGGTTAAGAATAGCAACAAGTGGGCTAAATGATAACATGATTTAAATCTGAAAATAATAAACATGAATATAATAAGTAAACTGGACATTATCAATTTAGCATATAAGCATACAATATGGAACCTTAATAAAACCATAAAATAATATATGCAACGACAACCCAATCCATGTCTATAATTCCTTGGTAGCAAGTTTATTATAAACACATTAATTGGTTGAAAACTATTATCATTATTAGTGCTATCATGATAACTCTTATCAAACACTAATAATATGTCGTATTACCTTCAGCATCTAAGTAATAATGACATAGTTCCTTTGGGAGGTTAACATTACACTTAGTCTAGTGTACACCATTATCTAGAGTCATATGTAGCCACATTTCATCTCCCTTTTATAGTGTTTAAACTTGTAGTACCATGGAACAAAACACCCTCCTTTGGGATCGCGAGGCATATACGCCAAGACGAGGTGTTTGTCCACACTACTTTAAACAGGTAAGTTCAAACTTGTAGTACTATGAAGTAAACACCCTCCTTTGGGATCGCGAGGCATATACGCCAAGACGAGGTGTTTACCCACACTACTATGAACCGATAATGGAGACCGTGAGATCCAACCCTTGTATCTCTCTCCCACTAGAAATTTTAAAATAAAAGTTTTTAATGTCAAGAATCATAATAATGCTAGACACGTGAAAAACATAATCCTAATCTCATTAGGAATAAATTTCATTAAACTAGCATTAATATATATATATATATAAATATATATATAACGTAATACAATACTAATATATATATTACGTTAAAAAAAATATAATATATATAATATTATTTTATTATATATATATATATAACTCTTTTACAACGTTGAAATCCTGTACGGATTCAACTTCCATCAGGACAATCACCAATTGTCTTAATATATATATATATATATATATATATATATATATATATATATATATATATGACCGTGGGTCATAATGGTTCAAGTCATGCAAATCCATACTCCAAGAAGTTGCAACAATAACCAAAACGAGTCAACCATGGGCCATTACATATACAAGACAAAAAAGTACTTGAAAGAGAAAGCCATAAACCATGTGTTACAAACCATTCATGCAAAAGTCCAATCCGTGAAAAATGGGTCAAGCGATGCATTAAATGGATTCAAGCATTGGCTTTGCAAACGGTTATTCATTGAATAACCATATTAATGCAATTCGTGCAGACTGAATTACCCATTTGCAACACTATTCAATCCCACTTGCAAAATATATATACACAGATTTCATGGAAATTAAAAATCATGTCACATTACCACAATTTGATGCAGAAAATTGTAACACAAAGATAACGGTTTTCTTAAATTCTAAAATTCAATCACACATTATACAATCATGATATAAAAACCTGGCTCTGATACCAATTGTTGGATAAAAATCTGGTTTTGTATCTCATACAAAACACATAGCGGAAGGAACAAACAAGGATCTATTTCATTCATGATTAACAACATGCACTCTATAAATTTCAGAATTTAAGAACAAGATAGCGTACCTTGGTGTGGAGAATTTCAAAACAAAGATTAGAAGCATTTGGGAAAACTTTTAATCTTCACTCCAATTCCACTTTACGCCCATGATGTGTGGTCTCTCAATCAGTTTCCAAAAGGGAGAATAAAAGTGTGTCTCACACTCTTTCTTTTCTCTACGAAAAATCACGTTAAAAAATTCTGTATGTTTCTCCCTTTATAACTAACTGATTATCTAATTGGGCCGGCCTATTGGACCTTTCCAATTGGGCTTTAGTGTGTGGCTTGGAATGGGACCAAAAGAGACCAATAAGATACTAGCTCCAATGGGCCTTGGGCTTTTCCGTCAACTCTTGACAAGTCCAAAGTTACCATTAATTATATTTAATACCACTATATAAATATAATTGCACTCTAGGCCTTATTAATAAATTATATCCCAATACTTTATTTTACACGCAACCCCTTCATAAAATATTCGTAGTAATACAAAATCATAAATATAGACTGCCACTTTGTAAATTACTACATCTTATCCTTGAGTACCCGGTTTAATCCTTTAAAGTTATTTATCATATATTTATGAAATCCAATTTCATAAATATATACTTTAGTAATTTCTTACCAAAGTGGTTAGGCCTAACTCTCTGAATAACCAAACCCATTAAACTTATCTCAAGGGAATATTTTGTATCTCCATTAAGAGACTATGAATTCCATCTTGAGAATATATGTTCCATCAACACTAAATGTGGTTGCCCAACATACTGAGATTTTGACCGTCACTTTAGATCTCACTCCTGATATATCAAAGCAACCTACATCTCATGATCAAGTCCATTATTCTCTCAGGATTAAGAGTTCATGCAAATAGAAGTCGTGAGATTTATTATTCATTTGACAGTCGTTAGGAGAATAATAAATCTCACAGCAAGTGCCAGTTCAATATGTCTTAACTCTTAAAACATATCAACATATCAACTAGAAATCACCACTTCCATGATCAAGACAAATCATCTTAGTTGATACGTTATAGTCTTCGCAGATGAAATGTCCAATTTCATCACCGACTACGAACTATAAATTCTGAGTTTACAAAGAACTTGTGATTTATATCTTTTGTGACTAAATCACATAAATCACATACTATGCATCTCATGGACTATATGATAATGTCCAAATATTCATGTTACCATTATTTTAGATAAAAATAAACAACTTTATTAAACATAACATAATGTCATACATAATGTCATACATAGCATCATACAATATGATTTAAGGGCATATATCCTAACACTAGAGACATTAGTAGCTAAGGACATCAATGGCTTGTATTATTGTAGACTTGTTGCTGCCGGTCTGCATTTGTACCTGTTTAGTTTTCCTTTCGTTTATTAATAATATTGCCCTTTTAATCCAAAAAAAAATATATATATATATATATATATATATATATATTTTATATGGGAGCAAGTTTTACATTCCCCCCAAAACGACGAACATTTGCTGAAAACGACGATTGTCTTCCAGACGTTGAAACTTTTTTGAAACTTGAAGAAGAAGAAGTAAAAAAAAAAAAAAAGGTAAAAATCTGGAAGAACACCGAATCGGAACCAAATTGCTAAAAATGACCCATTTCGGGAAAAAAGGAGAATTTTAGAGCCTAGAAAAAAGCTTTGATCCGGGTTTCTATATATGTCTATGCAAGCAAAGCTAAAGCCCTAGAATTCGTCTTCTATTTGGGGATTCTCAGACTCAGTGTGTGAGAAATTGAAGATGTCGACAGAGGATACCCAAATCTATCATGAGAGGCAAAGATTACAGTTCTGCCTTCTGCACTCCCTCAACAATCTCTTTCAGGTACCCCTGTTCCTCTCTCTCTCTCTCATTACTTTTTTATTTTATTTTTTGAAGCTTTTTTTGGTTAGTGAGAAGCAAAGAGAAAATCAATTGAATTTATTAAACCTAATTTCCACTTACTTGGAACCCAATAGAACATGAAACTCCAGTTTGAACTCTGCTTTGCCTAAAACAATCACTCTGGTTCAGTTGAGGATTTTGTGTTTGGAATTTTGATTTTTTTATTTTTTTTCGTTTTCTCTGTTTTCTCAGCAACCAAACGAAATCTCACAATTTGTCATCTTTTCTTTCTCTCCAATTTTCAAAAAAAGAAAAGCTTTAATTGTTTGTTCAGTTTGATCTTTTAATGGGTTTGTTCTTAATATAAACTTATGCATCATAAAACAGCAAAAGGACGCGTTTACTCGAGCCAGCTTGAATGAAATTGCTGAGAAACTTGTTCTTGATGATCCAAGCAAGTTGAGCTGGACACCATTATCTGTGCTCTTTAAGCCTCATTATAATGCAATCACAGGAAACTATGACATAAATGTACTAATGGTGGCATTAGAAGGGAAAGGGAAGAGTGTAATTTGGCATGATCGGCGTCACGGATCATCTTTGATCAATCTCGATGATGATACTTTGATGGGTATTGTGCTTAATGTTCCGGTTATAAAGTATGGTGGGCTTTGGAAAAGTAGGCATTGGATTACGTTGAAAAGGATTGATGGGGTTTGGTATAATTTGGATAGTGATCTTGTAGCTCCTGAGACTTTTAAAGATGATGAAGAAGTTAGGGAATTCTTAGATAGCATCATCAATCATGGTGGGGAGGTTTTGCTTGTCATGAATGGTACACAGTGAGCTTTGTTTGCTTTGGAACTAAGTTCCTTGATAGAACTTCTGAATGTGTTTGTATATACCATGTACTTGTTCCAAACAAGATCTTGGGGCAGTTTATAGATGAATTCAGTTTTACTTTTGATGCAATCTTAGTCTCTTTCAAAGCTTGGACTTCTTGAGGTAGGAAATCAGTTCCTAAGGGGCCTGGCAGGTGGTGATTAAGGATGTTTTTAATTGTTTCTTCAATGAATTGTTTTGTTCCTTAAGGTTTCTTAATGGATTGGAATTCAGAAGTCACTTTTAGTGTGCGTTTGACATCAGCTTACTGGCCAAATTTGCTAAATAGTACAAACCCTAGAAAAATTTCAGGGCATGGCATGAGCATCAAAATAATTAGTTAGTTGGACTGATTTTGGAACTCGAGTTTGTTAAACTCGAGTTCCACGTTGGTTTTTTTTTTTTTTTATTTTATAATTCCACATCAAATTGCTGTTGGTCAAACCTTGAGTATAGCAAAATCGATTTTGAGGTGGAACTCGAGTTTAGCAAACTAGAGTTCCAATATCAGTCCAACTAACTAATTACTTTGATGCGCATGCTATTCACTTAAAATTTTCCAGAATTTGTACTATTTAGCAAATTTGGCCTCAGCTTACTTATCCTTTTGTCGATTGCTTTTTGATGACATTGTGTTAAAATATACTAGTTCTTTAAAAAGGTAAGAAAAAGTGAGATTTTAAAAACATATACATAAATTCTAAAAGCTAAAAGCTAACCAAATAAGCTTGACATAAACCAATAAAAATTTGGTGGAGCAGAAGGAGAACTTAGACATATTGGGCACGACTCTTTGAATAATATATAATTATATTATACTTACAGATTACAGTTTCTTGATTAAAATTCGAATAGTGTCTAGCACTTATTATAAATGTTGGTAGTTAATCAAGGAAACTGATTTCAGGTAGTCAATTTAACTGATTATTTAAGAGATGGTTGAGTGAAGATACATTTGAAAACCATAGATTGAAGGAATTTGATTATGCTCCTTTCTAGCTTTGCCTGTTACTTCAATGGTCTCTTAACCTGTCTTGTATTGTTTCATGCTGTATAGATCTTTCGTCTAAAAGTAATTTTTAGTTTCTTTGGTTTAAAAATTAAATCCAGAGAATGTTTCTTCCATGTTTATAATACTTTTTACTTCAATTATATATTTATTGATATTATGATCTTAGCTCAAATTCTCTATCTTAAATACCTGGGAAGAGAAATTACATTAATAAATTTAAGTGCAGTGTTGATATTATTCTTCCCCAAATGCCTTCTCGTAAAGTTTTGATAAGCAGTGGCCTTGAAATACATGTCATTATAGCTTCTATACATTAACTGCTTGTCTCAGAAGTTTTATGACCTTTCTGTGCTTGAACTGGAGTTGGCTACTGATGCAGCTTTATTTTTGGGATGGAAGACATTAAAACATTCATGATTTACAACATGGAGCAGTTGGTTTAAAAAATTGGTTTTAATTAAAAGATCGTGATCTTCCTTTGTGGTCGACTAAATTGTATGCTTAGGCACCTGTCCAGAAAAAGGGCAACATCTTGTCAGAGCATCTTCACCCACTCATGATTTTTTTCGTTCTTTCTTTCTTTGTTCTTTTCCTTTTGGTTTAGTTTTTTTTTGTTTTATATTTTTGTGGGAGGGGGAGTTGGGAACTTGGGATGGAGAATGTACCTCATGCATCCAAAATATGCATCATTGCTCTCACAAAGTGTGGATCCCACAACCATATGGATGCTCATTGTGAGAGAGAGAATGCATATGTTGTATGTATGAGTCTATAAGATAATTTTTGGTTGAAGATGAGTGAGTTTGGCGCCAAGGGAACTCATGATATTTTTAATGCCAAGTAATCCTGGTAAGATTTGGAAACTCTTACCGGCAGATCCTGACAAAAGTTGCACCAACATGAGAAGCAAGATGTAATCAATGCTCTGTGATAGTATGATTACATTAGGTTATACCAACAATTCATCTGTCTGTCTCTAGAAACTTTATGTATGTCTTTTTCTTTGGTTGGAGGCATAAGACCTATCATCATATGATATAACTTCCGGTCTTGTCCAATAATTCTTAGTGTCCTCTTACTGTGAAAAAAAGGTTCAGAATATATTCATGCTACTCATGCCCAAATATAGCAGGGTTTCGGTTTGGAATTAAATTTCAAGCCCGTAGTATTTGGAAAAGACCAGTTTTTGTACTAAAGAATAAGATATTTGGGAATCATTTGTTTGGAGCTCTTTTTAAGCTATAAAAAGCTTTAGAGTGTTTGTTATGGATGTTGTACATTATTACTAACAGATTACCGAAAAGTTGTGTGTAAATGATAAAACTCAATAAAGCAAATGGAAGTAGTAATGCCCAGTGTCCCACTTGTGACTTCCCCCACCGGCCATCCACCATTATCTCTGCATCAATCATGGTCCGATTCCTTCAGAATTTCTAACATAAGATCAAAAGCACTTTAAAAGCAACACACACCAATTGGATACTGCTGAGTTGTTACTTCTTTTTTACAAAAGACACCTCTGTTAAACTTTTGCCCTATTTTTTTTTTTTTTTGTTGTTGTTGTTCTCTTTCTCTTTTCTTTTTCTTTCTTCCTGCACCTTCTGTTTTTCTTCACAATTTAGTTAACACCCTTGGATAGGTCCACTCCTTTAACTTTCCTACACAGGACCTATATTGGGATATCATTGCCCACGACCACATTCTAATAGTCTAATAGCAGGGGCATTCTCTTTATTCCTTAATTTGATGGAAACATCTTGATGTTGTTGTCACTATATAACTATTAGTTAATTCATTACCATCTATTTATAGATAATAAATACTAATTAGGGTGGTGTTGGTGATGAAGGTAATATTAAATTCCAAAGGGTTGGCCATTCACTTTAGTCACAAGAATGCATCGTTTCCTCTTTGGGGATAAAATGGAATGGTCACTTAATTTTTTTAAGAGACTGAAGAATCATGAACTGGGTTTACAAGAACGCATGGTTAATCGTTTCCTCTTTGAGGACCTAACTGCTTGCAGGTACACATAGAACATTGTGCCTAGAAAAACTAGAAGCAAATGGTTTGCTTCAGCTTAAGCCCTTAATGTTTTCTTATATTTTAGTTAAACATGATGATCTAGCATTACCTACCTGACCAAAACCATTCATTTCAATTCTTTTTTAAATTTTATATTTGTTTGGTTGCACTAACTTTTCTACACTTGCACTACATGCAAGCAAAGAAATATACTCATCATGGTCCATGGTTGTGGCAGGGTGTACGTCAGAAAGTAGAGAAGGCAAGCAGTATTCTTTTTATTGCTTACGCTCTCTTTTCTCACCGCCTCCATCGACCTTTTTGGCATTTACTTTTTGGTTCTTTTCTATATATTTCGTCTACACTCTATCATCTACTACACCCACAACTTAATATATTTCTCCTGCTGTTGTCTACATTTTTTGCTATTCCACTCACAACTCTCTCTCTCTCTCTCTCTCTCTCTCTCTCTCTTCATGGACAAGACAAGCGGTTACCCTTATTATAGACAAAACTATAGTAAGAGAGGCTTTTCTAGAAATTGCAGATTCAAACTGCCTAAAGGGTCTGAGTTAACTATCAGATACCTTAAGAATCTTGCTGATAAGGTAGCAAGAGCTCTACAGTCGGTGACTACGAGGAAAAGACAGTCACCTAAGGATTCTTCTTCATTAGGAAGATCAAATCCAGCCTTCGTAGCTCCTGTTGATTCCCATAGAACAGAAGCCATTGAGGATTGCATCGAGTTCATCAACTCTTCTTCTTCTTTTTCAAGATCAAATTCTGTGACGGCGAACTCTTGATATTGTAAAATATATAATATTTTGTTCAAGAATTTATGTCAAGGGCCTTCTAGGTCATATGCGTTTTTGTTTATTTCTCTGTAAATACCAGTTTTGATGGTTTTGGCATCCATTTTTTAATGTTCTGATTTCTGAAAGGGGGACACTGGCTCAACTATTAAAAGGTGAAGCAATTTTAATTGGGTACTGCAATCATCAGAAGCTCTGGCCATCTCAAATGGTTATCAGAGAAGGTGTCATGGACTTTCTGTGATTGAGCAATCAGGAAACTTGATACTTGAATTAGTTTTGCTCATACATTCAGCTTACAACAGTAAAACCTTTTTTTTTTTTTTTTTTTTTTTTTGAGAATGAACAACAGTAAAACTTAAAACACTCATAAGTCAAGAATGTTTCTTCACATCACATGATGGGATTGTGGGGAAAACAAAACGAACAAATGACTTCAGGCCGTTCTTAGGGGTCCACATCCTCGCTCTCTCTCTCTCTCTCTCTCTCTCTCTCTCTCTCTCGGACACAAACATTTTATGCAAAGGTTTTGTGAAAGAAAATATTGTTGCTGGCAAAGTTCTTGACTGTTACAATGGAAACTATTACCCTGTAGCCTAATAGTGATATGTTCACATGAGGCTATGGCTTAATATGCTATTTATATGGTGTCAATCATGTTTTTCACAGTTTGCTTCCACTCCCAGTTATATATAATATGAATCTAGGCAGTAGCCATTCAATTCAGAAAGTGTCTTCTTTAAATACATAATTTTTTTGAAAAAAGTGTGTTGCTATCCTTATTCTTGAGAGTCGTTCCATTTTATCAGCTGTCCCCGAAGGGTTTAAGGCAAAAATCATGACTCATGGAAAATGCTACATTCACTGTTAATTTGTGTCCCAGATTGCTTTTCTTTTCGCTATTGGCACAATTATACACATACACACACATCTCTCTCTCTCTCGGATGCATAATTACTAATTCGACTATTAGTGCTTATCAGTGACCTATGCAGTATACTGGTCTATTTTATTGCTCTGGCATCATCACCTTATCAGTCTAATTCCCATTTCATGCATTCTCACCATCAATAAATAAAAAATAAAAAATCTTAGCAGCATATAAGATGCTAGTTACTAGCTGACCCAAAATGAATTAATAATAATCCTTAAGAAACAGAACACTAAGAAGTAAACACGACTTAAGCATTCCATAATCACCAAAGATTGAAAGCAAAACAGACATGAACATGGCCCACGTGAAATGCCAGAAAAAAATGAATAACCCCAAAAGAGGGCATCAATTCTTGGCAAAAAGGCCTCCAAAGCCACCACCCTTCTTTTTCTGAGGGACAGCCACTGAGTTCTTGCGCCCATTGCTGGTGGTGCCACCATTCTTCTCCTCCACCTTCTTGAGGATTGGATCAGTCTCAAGAAGCTGGTCCTCCTTCTGTAACCCTCCAATAATCCAGTCAAGAAGCCCTTTCTCCTCTTTGCTTCCACCAGCACCCTTTGCTGCTGTTGCGGCAAACACTCTTCCAGCTGCTGGAGCAAATGCCAATGTTAGAGAAGCCATCTTAACTAGCTTTCTTTGTGATTATCTCTTCAGAATCCGAGCTTGGAATAGTTGAAATGAATAGAGGAGTGGAGGCAAAGTGGGTAGGATATTAATATTCCATTATATTATATCCTTCTCTTAGCTCTTCTCAAGTGAATATGAGCCGTTAGATGGGTTTCAAATGGTAATTGAGAATTGAATGGAAGTGTTTGAAGCACGAGTTCTCCACAAGTGGCTTATCCTCATGGTTTCTAATTTTTTTTGTACTAATTTTACAAGGAGGAAAATTTTGTAAGCTGAGGAGTCAGGGCCTCATCCTCAGTCAGCAGATATGGTTATGTATTCAAAACGTGGCATCATTATAACCAATGCTCTCAGCCTCTCATGAAGACACTCGTGGGCTAATCCTGGATTAGTTCAGCCATTTTACCTTGACATAACTGGGCCTGAGCCCATAAACGCTGTCACAAATCCAAAACAAAAACAAAAACCAAGCCCATAAGGTACTCTTCAACGTTTTTCTAATTTTATTTTATTTCTTATTTTTCTTCTTTCCTCCCCTTCTACCTTTCCCTTCCCTTTAGGGTGCTTTATAATAATAATAATAATAATAATAATCTTCTTATAAATCACCATATAACAAGTTGGAAGAGATTCTTTCAAACTAATTTGAAAGAAAGTTGTCTTTATATATTATCTTTTACCTTATCTTCTTTTCTTTCTAAGCAGGCACATCTTCCCCTCTTTGCTTTTCTTTGTTCTCTCCCTATTTTCTTTCATAAAATTATCAAGCTCTAATATCTCTTTCTTCTCTTTTTTCTCCATAATTCTTCTTCAATTAGAGTTACATGAACTCTTTAGCCTTCTTAATTTCTCTTGTTTTCCACATCCTCTCATTCTCAGATACTATTAAGAACGTAGGAACCCAGTAGTTCTTAAGGGAGATGGGTAAGAAGTGAATGGAAATGGATGATAATTGCATTCGAATTGTCTTAATTTGAGATAGTCAATACCATAGAGAAATATTAAGATAAAAAAGAAATGTATCAAGGAAGGAATTGGTTTATTCTTCAAGATATTCCAAATAATGGATACATGCAACTATTTATACAACTCAAGCTCTCTCATATTAGCCACACATAGCTTAATCCTATTGACTTACTAATTAAGCATGAACTCTCACCAATGGTGATTAATGAGCTACATGTGCTTAAAGCTCTTACTAGCTCTATCTAAATCCTATTTCTTGTAATCCATTTGTAACTAACCTAACTAACTAATGGCAAGGATGACAATGGAATTACAATAATTATACTATGTAATTACACTACTACTAATACAAAGAGGGGTTCCTAAGAGATGCTTTTTATGGGAAAACAAATTACAATATATACTAAATTGTAAATTGCACCCTTAAAATTTGGTGTTTATTTTTTTAGAAAATTTAGACCCCGATTAGTGTTAATTAATTACTTAAGTTGATTAATTATGTCAATTATGTAAAGCTCTAGGTTAAATAGTGATGGGCACAACCCCGCCAAAACTAAATGCTAAAAATAAATTTTGACATAAGCCATATGGTTATGATAGAGAAACATTAATGGCAAAAAACTTAACGGGTGGTTTGAAGCTTGCCATAAACTCAAAGAATTGCCATGTAGAATGAATGTTGCAGCAATACAAATATACATGATCTTAGTATTGTTACCTACAGTAGAATTTACTAACATTACCTAACGCAACTCCAACACAGTTGGACTCTTCTACCTCGTGAATCACTCAGTGCACAAATACCCAATTCGTGAGTCGCGGCTGAATTCACAACAACTATTGATTGCAGTACATGTTGGTGCAAACGTCTTCATAGGAACTCTCTTAATTTTAATATACTCAGAGATGTAGTTTGCAGCAAAACCATTGGTACACAATAGTTACAACAACTTCTCTAACTTCCACAAAGTCCTATCTATGATTATAACAACTATATATATGTCATAGAATCCTAGTGCATAGATTACTAGGTCATTAAGTCATCATGCTTTGCAGAATTCCAAGTAAAAAAAATCAAATTTCAATCTATAAACTAGAGTCAAGGTTTAAATGAACCTTGAACGATCACGATGTAGTCAAGGCAGCAGAACTTCCTCTTTTTTGAGCAATTTAGTTTGCTTTTTATTATTTGTTTTTTGTTTTCAACATAGATTTTCAACACTATATAGACACTAAAAACTTTACAACTCAAATACATAAAAATGCGTTCTGGCTCGGATTTGCCAACATAACAAGCTTTAACCTTAACAATTTTGATTTTCCCTCTAAAGTTTTAAAATTTTGATACACTACTCTAAAGTTAAGTACCATCTAAATAAACCTTCATTCTATGTCTGGTGTTGATGTTTTTGTTAAGTGCCATCTAATCCTATCACTCATGCTAATTGGCCTAACGAATTCTTGTCACTCTTTGGTCACTAATGCAACCATTCTTAGGCCCTTGTAGCCATCATTTATCATTCACTTGTTGTCTTTTGCAAGATTCATTCCACATTGTGCCTAACCTATTCAACATTTGATCTAGTCATTCATGGTTATCTTCGAGGAATCTTCACAAGCTTATATTCCAAACTCAAGTTATCATCAATCCTCTACCTTAAGTTTCAGGGAGTGTGTGTAAAGATATTGTGGGTTTGTATGTCAAAGATGTTATAGCCTAAAGGGTTTGTTTGGTTGGAGGGATGGAAAAGTAGAAAAATAGAAAATAGGGAGAGGATAGAAAAGTGAAGGGATAAAAAATGTAGTTTATATAAATTTACTTTCATACCCCTACTAAATATATATATATATATATAAATTATAAAAAAAATGCAGTCTATTTTTTTTAGTTGGCAAACCATGATCAAGTGTAATCCATTTATAGTCTTTTTGATGAGTCTTGAGTGTGTTAAAAGTATATTTTGTTGTCCAAGACAAAATCCCAAGTTTAGATCAAGAAAGAATCAAGTTCATAGCAAGAAAACAAAGGTTTTAGTTCTGTCACTTCGACACCAATCGTAACTTGGCTCGATTGATCAAAATTTTCACTTCGACACTAGTCGACACCAGCTTGATTGATCTAGATTGCGATATCTCAAATGCAAAAAGCTCATAACTTGCCCGTTTCAAGTCCGATTCATGATCCATTTGTTGTGCTATTTAAAGGACATTATAAGCTTTCCCCAGTAAGGCTTTTCAAAGAGATAAATCATTGTATGTGAGGCTAAGGTTTGTATAACCAATTTTTTCTCAATCTCACTATACTGGAGACTTTCAAAGTAGATATAAGCCTCCATCTATTCAACCTGTGAAATTCCAAGAGCACATAGAGAAAGATCAACACGATGTTGCTATTGCCATAGTGCAGATCTATATGAAGCCATAGAGAAATTAGTAAACCATAGTTACTGATCTAAAGCCTTTGAGTGGAGTCTCAAAGTCACAACAATTTTTTTTTTTTTTTTTGTGCAACAGTTTCATAATAAAAGAGTCTGTGGATTTAAAGCTATGTGTGTTCATGTAGTAAGTATTTCATGAGGTAGCAGTAGATTGATGGTTAAGTATATTGTATAAAATTCCATTCTATTAGTGAAATATTGTCTTGATGATTGTTTAGGTTAAATCCTCCTCAAGTTTTTTACTTTGAAATCACAGTTTCAAAAATTTTCTTGGGTCATCGTACTTGGTGTTCATGTGATCTATGCTTGTTTGATTCAGATTTATTGCATAATTAAACTAATTAATTATTGCATTAATATTTGATAAAATCTAAGACAATTGGGGGCTAAAACCCTAACAATTGGTATCAAGGTAGGTACACTCTGAAAAGACTATTTGTTTGGAGTGTGATCCTTGATCTTCGCTGTCATTAATAATTTCTTGTGTCTTATTGCTCATGGTTGTGAAAATTTAAATAAAGAAAACACAAATGATTCTATTGATTTAATTGATGTTTGTGAAACTCTTCATTGGGTATTATCTAAATCTTTGAAAATTGCTAAGAAATTTCAGGAAAATTTTAAAAGGTTTAAACTTGAAAAAGAGGCATTGGGTGTATGTTTGGATGAGACAAATGAATTGAAAGTGATTTTGCAAAACATTTTGCCTCTGAAGTTGAAAAGAACAAAAGCTTGGAACAAGAATTAGCTGAGTCTAAAGGTAAACTTGAAAAATTGTCTAGTATCAAGGCGATTGTTGTGACTGAGTCAGTTTCTAAACCCCCAAAGCCTAAAGATGAAAAAAGTTCTGATATAGACGTTGAAATTTCTAAACCTATATCTAAACCTTCTCTTAGGTTACAGAAAAATATGGTTTTGTGCCTACTTGTCATCATTATGGTGTTGTTGGTCATATTAGACCAAATTGTTCTTTGTTGAGCCAAGAACCAAAGCTTGTGACTAGAGACCCTTCTAGGAATACTGATGTTCCTAAATTTGTTCATATCTGTCACTTTTGTGGTGTTACTAGTCATATTTCTCCTAACTGTCATAAATTGAAATTTAAACATTCTATGATTCAATCTAGGACAGGAGATCTTGTACTTCCTACCACTAGAACCAAAGCTTGTGACTAGAAACCCTTTTAGAAATACTGATGCTCTTAAATTTGTTCCTGCTTTTTTGTGATGTTACTAGTCATATTTCTCCTAAGTGTCATAATTGAAATTTAAACATTCTATGATTTAGTCTAGGACAGGAGATCATGTACCCTACCACAAGTCTAGAAAAAAAAAAAAATTTGCCTGCTTTTGAAAAATTTAAGCATGTTGAACTGTGATAGAAAATTTTAAAAATGGTCTCTCTCTGAAAAGAGTTCCCCCCTCCCCCCCCCCCCCCTTCCCCCCCCAAAACACTCCATTTTTAATGGTTTTTCACCTATAAAGTCAAAGACTCTTGCTGTGTGGGTGAGAAAAGATTTTATGAAGTGAGTGTTGTTTTGAATTGTCCCTTATTTAATTCTTTCAATTATTTGAGGACATTTTTATTTTATATAGTTTTTTTTATTATTAAAAAAATCCAAAAATGTTAAAAAAATTTCAAAAAGACAAAAATATTTGATTTTATATCTTGTTTTATTTTTCTTGAGGTGTATTACATGAATTCTATTATCTCTCTCTTGACTTAAAACATGCTTGACATTGTAGAGAAACTTGAAAGTGTGTGTTTTATAACTTAGTGCATAACTATTTTGAGACAAATACATATTGTGGAGTCAATTGAATAAAAGTCATGTATGCACTGTATTTTCTAGTTTAGCACTTGAACACTTGTCGTTCATAATTAAACTCTCTTGTAGGTTAATTTTATGAAATGAATATTCATTGAGAACCTAGAGTTTTTAAGTCAAGCATTGATATGTGTCTTGAAAAAATTATTTATTTTTCACACTTGTTAAAAAGATATTAGAAATGACTATCTCTGTTTCGTGTGTGAGTATGTACTAGATAGTACATGTACTCAAGGGTTAGTTAAGAAATTAATTCTTTTTTACTTGTGTACTCTCTATAGCTTGGTTGAGCACTCTTTATGCACACACTATGTCAGTTAATTGCTTGCTCACTCCCAAGTGTAGGAGATCGTAACAATATAATTCTAGGAATACCGAGGTCGAACCACAAGAAGTAGGGTAAATTCAAAGACAATGTAATTAAAAAAAGAATTGGTGAAGATGAAGAATAATTTTTGCCTGGTAATTGAAAAACAAGAATAACAATGATAACTGATTTAAGTCGATAATATAAATACTAGGGCATCAGAGTGTTTCCCTATATCGATATGAAATTCTTAGTGATCTAAGAAAATATATATTTCATAATTAATTTTTCTTATACAATTAAATACTTATAATTTGGTTGAACTAAGACAATTGTAGAACGCATGATAAACTAGATTAATAATGTGGTTAGAATAGTTTTCAGAAAAACTTATTCACTTTAGAACTTAATTTCTATTTGAAACTATTAGAAATTCATCTAAACAATAAGAAAAACATGATTGAACTTATTGAAAGTATGGAAGAACTAATACATCAAAAAAATATATATAATTGAATAATCAAATATGTTGCTGTCTAAAATCTTAGAAAGAATCACATTGAATACTCACACCATATAGAAGAAATATAACCCCCAGCTCTAGCAAAGAGTTTAAGCTGCCATTAGAGAAAGGAAAATACAAGATTTTCTCTGCCTCATTCGTTCTACACAACCTCCCTTCAAAACCCTAATGTAAAAGTGCTCAAAGAAAATAAAACTTTTACTATTTTAATTTTTTTCCAAATTTATAGTAGTAAATTGTGAGTCAATTTTGGTCTTCAAAATATGTGAATTTCAAAAAACTCAAAATTGGAAAGTTGTAGATATTTAAGTCAAAATTCTAACCCATCCAGCCTTGTGTCAATTGGATTTTTTAGAAGAGATATCCGCCCAAAATACTGATCAGTGCTCAAATCTGATTTTTCCTTTTCAGATTTTGGTTCTTTGATTTCTTTCCTTATTTGAAGCTTCCAAATACGGTAGACGACCCAAGCACTCCAGCTGCAATTCCTTAGACATTTAGGCATGGTCCTTTAGGTCCTCTTTAATTCTAGTTTGTCCTCCATTTTCTCACAAACTCTTGTAAACTCATATTTTTCATATGATTTCCTGAAAGTAGAAAATTACACGCAATGAATTAATGACATCTTATTCAAGAAATTATGTAAATATAAATAATAGAGATTAATGAAAATCATGGCTTAATTATACAAATTAAGCATAGTAATAAGAAGATAATGAACACATAAATATATAACAAGTATACATTTTAAGGGGGAATTCTAGCCTTTTATCCTTATTTTTAAAAATATTTGGCAATATGCCCTTGTTTTGAAACTCGATTGGTTGAAAATCAAGTTATGCAGGATCAAACTTTAAAAAAATAAAAATAAAAAAATAAATGCATGGAACTCAAGTTTATGAAACTCGAGTTCCATAGCTATAGCTGCGTTTTATAAGACCTATAGCGGCGTTTTTATGGAACTCGAGTTTAGGAAGCTCGAGTTCCATGCAAATTTTTTTAAAAGTTTGATCACGCCAAACGTATAACTGCGTTTTATAAGACCTATAGCGGCGTTTTTATGGAACTCGAGTTTCATAAACTCGAGTTCCATGCAAATTTTTTTTTTTAAAGTTTGATCACCCCAAACCTATAGCTATGTTTTATAAGACCTATAGCAGCGTTTTTATGGAACTCGAGTTTCATAAACTCCAGTTCCATGCAATTTTTTTTTTTTTTTTTTTTTTAAGTTTGATCGTGCATAACTCGATTTTCAACCAATCGAGTTTTTTATTAAAACTCAATTTTAATAAAATCGAGTTTCGAAACAGGGGCACAAACTTATATAGTTTCCAAACAGGGGCATATTGCCAAATCTTTTGCCTAGTAAGGGCAAAAGCCTAGAATCTCCCATTTTAAGGTGTTATCATTAATCAAGTGTTAAATTTTGTATGATACTTACTAAAAATTTATGATTAAATTATTTGAGTCTATTATCACTCTCTTTGATGGAAATGACTAAAAGAATTTGGAGAGAAATGTATAAATGACTATCTCACTACTTGTGTCTTCCAATCAAAATACCTTAGTGCTAAATTGAAAAGCCCATGCAAATAAGGGATGCACAACACTTTAGAAAAATTAAAGGGTAAAAATCAATAAAAAAATAATAATAAATTGTCGTATGGGCTTAAGAAAAAAAAAAATCTCTTAAAAATGTGCCCTTGACTGTGCTAGTAGCAAAAAACTCAATTTTTTTTGCACATGTCTTTAATTGCAAGCAGTCATTTAGGAGATATGGGAGTTATATGATGTACCTTAAAGGTGATGGTCTCCACCAAGCAAATGTGATATAATTCATTTGATTATATTGTATGTTTGCAATCTTTTATCTCATAATTGACAGCACTTGTACACTGATTAGTTTTTCACACACTAAAGCATATTTCTTGCTAAACTGAGTACTCAATTTGATTAATCGTTCGATTACTTAATCCTTGAGTTCATTATTCTTTAGTATATGCTAATTTTCTTGATGTGTGAACTGCTAAAAATATATTTTTTTTTTTAATTTGAGTTTTCAAGACACCTTGACACATTAAAATATCTTATACGCAAAATTTTTATATCATTGAGATCTATATCGTACATTATAAATTGATTGTGCCCGGAAGTGTTTGCATGCATCTGTTCATGGGTCACATAATGTCAAGTTTGCATATATTGAAAGAGAGAAAATTTGTATTCATGTGAATCCCTTTTTTTTTTTTTTTCTTTTTTAAGTTTGGTTTGTGTTTCTTTATTTTCCCCATCTCCTAAATTTTCCTCAAAACTATTTTTCCCAAAAATTGTTTTGTTTCCTATATTTTATAGGGAAGAAAGTTGTTTTTACAACTCATGCTTTTCATAGGGGGAGTTATCTTTGCTTTCTATGGAGCATATTTTTTTTTATGCCCATTGTCAATCATGACAAAAAGGGGGAGAAAGTTGGATTTAACTTTTTAACTGTTTGTTAATTTTTAACTGTTTTTAATGGGGTTCATTTCTTAGGGGGAGAAGGAAATATCTTTTAAGGGGGAGAGATGTTTTGTTGAGGGGGAGAACATGTTTTAATTCTTGTTTAGTTTCTTTGCTAACTTTGTTTGCTTAGTTTCAATTGCTTTAGTTTTTCAACATTTAGTATCAAGCTAACTATGCTCCACAGATGCTTTTATTCAAACTCTTTGTAGTGTTTTGTTTATAGCATTGTATGTTTCCACACACACATGCGTTTATGTGTTTGTTTAGTCTTCAAAAAAAACAAATATGAAGCTTATCAAGTCAGTCGGCCTAGTACTTTCTTTGGTTTCTCAAGATCGATTAAGTTTGATGAGTTTGTAATACTAAGTCATTGAATTGATGTTCTTTGTAAACTTGGCTAATTCCTTGCAGTTGGGTTTTGTCATGCATTGTCAAAGGGGGAGATTGTAGAGTCCATTTTTTTAGGTTGGAAAACTGTGATCAATTGTAATCCATTTATAGTCTTTTTTATGAGTCTTGAGTGTGTTATAGGTGTATTTTATTGTCCAAGACAAAGACCCAAGTTTAGATCAAGAAAGAATCACGTTCAGAACAAGAAAACAAAGGTTCTCTTTCTGTCACTTCAACACTAGACGACACCTAGCTTGACCAATCGAAACTTTCACTTCGACACCAGTTGACACCAGCTTGATCGATCAAGATTGCGATATTAGCAAAATTTTGAAACGCGAAAAAGCCCATAACTTGCTCGATTTAAGTCTGATTCATGATCCGTCTGTTGTTATATTTAAAGGATATCATAAGCTATCCCTAGTATGGCTTTTTAGAGAGAAAAATCACCGTATGTGCTACTAGGGTTTGTATAACCAAGTTTCTCTCAATCTCACTATATTGGAGACTTTCAAAGTAGATCTAAGCTTTCATCTCATCTATTCAACCCATGAGAGTTCAAGAGCACATAGAGAAAGATCAACACAGTGTTGCTACTGCCATAGTGTAGATCTATATGAAGCCATAGAGAAATCAGTTAACCAAAAATAGGAGTGTTTGCATGCAATAGTTTCACAATAGAAGAGTTCGTGGATTCAAAGTTATGCCTAGTCCTATGAGTAAGTACTACATGAGGTAGCAGTAGATTTAGGGTTATGTCTATTGTATAAACTTCCATTCTATTAGTGAAATGTTGCTTTGATAGTTGTTTAAATTAAATCCTCCCCAGGTTTTTTACTTTGAAACCACCATTTTAAGAGTTTTCCTAAGCCATCATTTTTGGTGTTCATGTGATCAATGCTTGTTTGATGTTTGTTTGATTTAGATCTATTGCATAATTAAACTAATTAATTATTGGATTAATATTTGATAAAATCTGAGACAACTGGGGTCTAAAACCCTAACAAAAAGGGGAAAAAAAAAAAAAAAAAAAAAAAAAACCCACCCAAATGACAAAGCAAACCAAATGACATAAACCAAAGAAGGAAATTATATATATATATATATATATATATATATATATATATATAAGACAATTGAGTAACAGAAAAAGAAAACTAAAAGGGAAAAAAATGTTGAAGAAACCATGAAAACCCAATTAAGCCATAAAAAAAAAAAAAAAACCAGGTATTGTTGCATAGACAAGGGTGCTTTAGTCTAGAGTTTTTCTCTCCAATTTTCTCAATTTGGGGAGAAAACATTTTTGTGGGCGCAGAGAGAAAACACTTTGGTTCTACTAATTTTCCTTCCTAAAATCACTTAAAGCAAAAACCTCAAGAAATCATTTTTTTTCTTTCCTCTATTTTCTATCCTTCCTAAAATCTCTCTAAAAGGACCAGCTCTAGTATGAAAGTAAGTGAGTGATGGAAAAATAGATGTTTGTATCATATACAAAACATACGCAGCAAAAAATTAATGGATCTACTTTATTCGCAATTGTTAATATATATTATGCAAAATTCAGAATATAAGAATAAGAGAGTGTACATTGGTATGATGAATTTCAAAACAAAGATTAGAAGTACTCGGGATTATTTTTAGTCTTCACTCCAATTCCACTTTACGCCCAAGAAGTGTGGTCTCTTAATCAGTTTCCAAGGGAGAATAATAGAGTGTCTCACTCTCACATACATACCATTTCACAATGATGTCTCTCTTTTTCATACATTAAAATTCTATATGTTTCTCTTCTTATAACTGATTATCTAATTGGGCTAGCCTTTTGGGCATTTCTAATTGGGCTTTAGTATGTGGCTTGGAATAGAACCAAAAGAAACCAATAAGATACTAGCTCCAATGGGCCTTGGGCTTTTCTATCAACTCTTGACAAGTCTAAAATTAACATTAACTATATTTAATACCACTATATAAATATAGTTGCACTCTAAACCTTATTTATAAATTATATCTCAAGACTTTATTATATATGCAACCCTTCATAAAATATTCGTAGTAATACAAAATCATGAATGTAGACTATCACTTTGTAAATTTCTACATCTTATCCTTGAATACCCGGTTTAATCCTTTAAAGTTATTCATCATATATTTATGAATTCCAATTTTATAAATATATACTTTAGTATCTTCTTACCAAAGTGGTTAGGCCTGATTCTCTGAATAACTAAACCCATTAAACTTATCTCAAAGAAATATTTTATATCTCCATTAAGTGACTATGAATTTCATCTTGAGAATATGTGTTCCATCAACACTAAATGTGGTTGTTTAACGTACTGAGGTTTTAACCATTACTTAAGATCTCACTCTTGATATATCAAAGTAACCTACATTTCATGATCAGATTCATTATCCTCTCAGGATTAAAAGTTCATGTAAATATAAATCGTGAATTTATTATTCATTTAACAATCGTTAGGAAAATAATAAATCTCACAGCGGTCCAGTTCAATATATTTTAACTCATAAAACATATCAACATACTAACTAGAAATCTCTATTTCCATTATCAAGACAAATCATCTTAGTTGATATATTATAATCTTCGCAAATGAAATATCCAATTTCATCACTGACTACGAACTATAATTATGAGTTTACAAAGAAGTTGTGATTTATATTTTCTGTGACTTTTCATTTAAATCGCATACTATGCATCTCATGGACTATATGATAATGTCGAATATTCATATTACCATTATTTTAGATTATAATAAAACAACTTTATCAATCACAATATTAAGTCATACATCATGTCATACATAATATTATACAATAGGATTTAAGGGCACTAATCCTAACAGTGAAGTCATCGCCTAAGGCTCTCAAGTAGAAAAAGGCCCCTTAATTTTAGCCAATAAAGTAATTTTTTATTATAAACTTATTCATTAAGCCCAAAAATATTAGCCAATAAATAAAATAACATTTTTTATCAAATAAAAAACAAGAAAAAAGAGAGAAAATTTTTATGTCTACAACATTTTTCATAACAAATTCTAAGTGGTAAGTTGTTACTGACTGTTATTGGTGGGGAAAAAAGTAATTTTAGTGGTGGGTTTAAGTGCTCGTTTGGTTCCACTTTTTGGACCCAAAAGCTGGCTTTTTATAAAAAAATTGGCCAAAATTCCTGTTTGGTTGGAGTAAAACGCAACTTTTTAAAGAAAGTTGCGTTTTGCTCCAACAAGGAAACGCGCAAGGCAGCTTATGGATGATTTTCGGTCCATAATACAAAAGTCACTGGGCTTTTCAATAGATCCGTTGGAAACACCATGGATTGACGAATTTACCCTTCAATAAAGGGCAAGGTCTTCAGCTCTCTCATTCCACGCCAAAACAAAAACAACTCAAAATCAAACCCAACCGATTTCCTCATCTCTTCCTTTGTATTTTTTTTTTTTTAATTTATTTGTCTAATCTGATCAACACAAAACAACTTAAAATCAACTCAAATCCCATTAGAAAACTCATCCCAAACCCAACTCAAAATCAACCCAAAACAAAAACAACTCAAAATCAAACCCAAAATCCACAGAAAAAAAAAAAAAAAAAAAAAAAACCGAAAATCCTCCATGCTGCTGTGCCGCGGCATCTCATCTTCTTCTTCTTCCTCTTCTTCTTTTTTTTTTTGTGCTGCTTCTTCCTCTTCTCTTCTCTATTTTTTTTTTTTATTTACGTACATATCTAATCTCGAAAAAAAAAACTTTTAAATTTGGTAGAGTTTTTGATAAATGGAACCTTTGGAGACATGGAGTGTAGAGAGAGGGAGCTCGAGAGAGATGGAGACATGAAGATGGAGTAGAGAGAAAGAGCTAGAGAGGGCTCAGTGAAGGAAAGTAAAAAGAAAAAAAAGATAAGGACGAACATGTGCGGAGGAAAGTAAAAAGAAGAGGATGGGAAGAAGATAAGGAAAAGGGACTTGTGGAGGAGAAAAAACGTGAGAAAAAAAATAGAAAAAAAAAAGTTTTTGGGTTTGGTAAAGTAATGTTGTAGAAAATATAAAGATCATGAACACAAATTATTTTACAATTTTTTTTCATAATTGTGATGTTATAGAGTATGTGGTGGAGAAAAAATTGTGAGTACTAGAACAATTCATTTAAAAGATAAGTGTTAATAAAATTTTATTTTACAAAGATTAATTTTAAATTAGTATTATAAAAATATTGTGACATTTTATTATATCTCTAAACTTTTTAAGTTAATACTATTTTTTTTAGAAAAAAAATAGTATTATTGATAAAATATTTTTATAACAATTTCATAATAAAGTTTACGTAGTAAGTTATTATTAGTTCTCATCTAGACCTACTAGTGACATTTTTTTTTTCCTATCATTAACAACTTGTTATATAGACTTTATTGTGAAATTTTTGTGAAAATACTGTGTCCATAACTTGCATTAAAAGATGTAATTAAAACAAAGAATTCTCTTTATATAGACATTGTTCTTTTTAGTAATTTACCCCTCAAACTGCCACTTTTATAAATGCTAGCCAAACACTCAACTTTTTCAAAAAGCACTTTTTAACAGTTTTTACCAAACACTCAGCTTTTTAAAAAAACACTTTTTCATTATACACTTTTTGAAAACTCAACTTTTTCATTATGCACTTTTTCAAAAAGCCCAACCAAACTCACCCTAAGTACCTATTTGTTTTGGCTTTTGTAGCCCCAAAACGCGTTTTTTGAAACCCCCAACCCAAAAAGCCTATTTGGTTAGGTTCAAAAAGCAACTTTTTGTTAAAAGTTGCGTTTTGGGTTTGTGAAGAAAACATGCTTTTGCAAAAAGGAGCTCAGAGTTGCAGTTGCAAAACACACAAACACGTTTTCTCAAAATAGAAATATTACTGTTGGTGGGTTTCTGTTTTTCCTAAATTGCTCATAGTTTTTTTTTTCCGCTCCTCTATGCTACTATGTTGTGGCATCTCATCATCATCATCATCTTCTTCTTCTTCTTTTTGTGCTGCTTCTCTATTTTTTTTTTTTTACGTCTTACATATCTAATCTTTAAAAAAAAAAAAAAAAAAAAAAAAAAAAAAAAACCTTTTGAATTCAGTAGAGTTTTTGATAAATGGAACCTTTGGAGACATAGAGTAGAGAGAGGGAGTTCGAGAGAGAGCTCAGACTTGTGTGTGTGTGTGTGTGTGTGCGCGCGCGCGCGTGTGTGTGTGTGTGGGGCTTTGTGTGGAGGAAAGTAAAAGAAAAGGAAGATAAGAAGATGAGGACGAAGTGAACGTGTGGATGAGAAAAAAGTGAAAGAAAAAAAAAAGTTTTTGGGTTTGGGTAAAGCAACATGGAAGAAAAGATAGAGAGTAGGAACACAGATTATTTTACAAGTTCTTTTTCATAACTGTGATATTATAGAGTATATGGTGGAGAAAAAATTGTGGATACTAGAACAACTCATTTAAACGATAAGTGTTAATAAAATTTTATTTTACAAAAATTAATTTTAAATTAGTATTGTGAAAATATTGTGACATTTTATTATATCTCTAAACTTTTTAAGTTAGTACTATTTTTCTTTAAAAAAAAATAGTACTATTGACAGAATATTTTTATAACAATTTCATAATAAAGTTTACATAGTTGATTGTTATTAGTTCTCATCTAAACCTACTAGTGATATTTTTTTTCCTACCATTAACAACTTGTTATATAGACTTTATTGTGAAATTTTTGCGAAAATATTGTGTCCATAACTTGCATTAAAAGAGGTAATTAAAATAAAGAATTCTCTTTATATAGACATTGCCCTTTTTAGTAATTTACCAAATACTCAGCTTTTTCAAAAAACACTTTTTAATAGCTTTTACTAAACACTCAGCTTTTTGAAAATGCACTTTTTCATACTGCACTTTTTGAAAACTCTACTTTTTCAAAAAGCCCAATTTCAAAAAGCTAAACCAAACTCACCCTAAATTAGAACCAGTAGTAACTTAATATTTAGGATTTGTTGTGAAAATATTGTGAATATAACACTTTTCACAAAAAAGAAAAAGAAAAAAAAAGAGCAATACACAAAGAATTTCACAACATTTTTCACAACAGTTGAGTTGGCAAATTTTTACAAGTTTTCATCTAGATCTACCACTAATATTACATTTTTACTTACCATTACTAATCTGTCACATCAACAATTGTGAAAACTTTTGTCAATTTTTTTGTGTCTACAGATTTTCTGATGAAAAAAAGATTATCTGTGGTTAATAGTAATTTTGTATTTAAAACAAGATAATATAATTTAAGTAATATTAATTTTTTTTATAAAAAAGTCATATTTAAATATATGAAAGGTCTCAAGTCAATTTTCGCCTAAGGCCCCTAAATGCATCAAGCTACTCCTGCTCTCCAAGCAAATGGATACTAAAAGAGTTAAGTATGTTGTATGCTTAGTTAGGGTTAGCTTAACCCCTATGTATAATCTAATTATTTTCATTGTAATACACATTGTAAAAAAATTTCTCTAAGAAAGTGTAACTTGAACCCAATTCATATATATATATATATATATATATATATATATATATATATTAGGTCAAGATATCAATTGATATCTAAGAAGATTAATAACTTGATATGGTCCTTGACATTTAATGTTTTTTTTTTAATGGGAATGATATCATTAATTAGTGAACTGTGAATTTGAATTGCATTTAAAATATATACTTTTTATTGAATTGTCTATAAGTTTTTATGGTAGGTTTTGAACAATTTGAACACTTGTGTTCAAATTTGTTTAAAGAATTGTGTGTGTTTGTGTGTGTGTGTGTGTTTTTTTTTTTTCATTCATTTCAAGTGTGGTGGATAGAACAATGGTAGACCAGTAGTAAGTTTAGACTTTTGATTTTTTGGGTAGTTTTTTTTTTTTTTTTTTTGAATATATTAGTCTATGCAAAGTTCATGAGAGAACTAATCGAAAAAGAAAAGAAATTTAAAGTTCGAATCTTTAGTTTTTTGTTCTTAGGCCTATTGGGACTTGTGTTTTATTATTAATGAACCAATATCGATTTATTGATCTGAACTCCTTTTTGACATAAGTGAATCTAAAAATAATACATTGCGCCCCAAATAATTTTTTATATGAATTATTAAGTAGTAAATACATATTTTGTTAAAAAAAAAGCCATGTTGAAAAATATAGGTTGACCTGACTCGTAACCCAATTGACCTAACTTATTTTTAACCCATTCAAGATGATTCATTTCCAATACAAACCAGATTGACTTGTTTGCCATGTCTCAATTTCTACATATTTTTTAATTTTATTCTTTAGATATAACAGAGTTTACATGTTATATAGGAAATATAAAAAATTTTACTCCAAACTTTATCTTCCGCTCTCTTTTGAGCGCTGGATGCATGCATCAAGCCTACTGGTTTTCCACCTTTTGAGTTGGAAGGTTTTTGAATGTTTTATTGTTTAATGATTTTTCTTGTGCAATACAATTATCAGTTTATCCAAAAAATAAAGAAATAAAGTTCGATACCATACTTGTAACAATCTGAGAGTTAAGTGCATGGTTGGTATATTAAAAAGAAAAAGATAGTCAAGTGTATCAGTTTTTCTTTTGGATTGATAGTGAAGTGTATCATGGTTATAACTAATAAATACAATTTAACCCAAAAAAATACAAAATGATATTAATTATACAAAACAATTTCACTAAATGATATTATAAATTTATAAGGAAAGCCACCAGCCTTGAGTAGGTCGGTGCCATGTGGCGGGACAATGGCCATACTAGTACAGTGTATGGTTGTGGTGGTTGTAGACGTATCAGTAAATTTGAACACAAAAAGTAAAAAAAGCTAAAGACTGTACACAGCCCTCGTATAAATTAATATGAACATAAGGGGACAGGAGTGTATTCGGAGTTTGACTCGTTTTTTAAGATGTAATTAAAACCACGTGTGCTATAATTTTGATTTTGCCATATTAACGAATAACGAGAGAATAGTGGATATATATAAACTATTAACAACTCTACTAAAAATCACGGAGTTGGTATCGATAGCCTCAAGAAAGGGCAAAGAGTTTTTGTGCTCTATTTCTTGCATGCAAAGTTTCCTCCCACTCAGAACTACTTGCTGAAAAGAGAGCCATTTTGCTTCCTCGCAGGTCTAAATTGTTTTTCTCTCAATGGCTTTATATGTTTCTTCTTTCCTTCTTTCTTTTTTTTTTTCAATGTTTTGGATCAACCCATTTTCTCATTGCGGGTACACCTTCTCTAGCTAACCTCTTCCTCTTTCTCAAAAAGCTCGAGCTAGCTGAGCAAGACAACCAATAAAAGAAAAACAAATAAAGATGGCTTGGAAAGTTGAGGAAGGTGGCCTTGCTAGAGTAGGTAAGAGTCCTACTTGTTCCTTTGATAAGCACACGTACGCCAACGAAAGTCCCTCGAGAAACTCCAAATTACGTGCCATTGAGAGGTTGACAAATAAGAGTAGTTAAAACAAATATTTCAAATTGAACAAAAAGGAAGAGATTGGCATGCAAATTGTGTCATTGCAACTGTAATTATACTAATACACTATATGATGCTCTTTGGGGATTAGGCACATATATGATACCTTCTAAAGTTCTAATTGCCTTTTTGGGATGTATGCATGAGGTTCCCGAAAATTTCCTATAAACCAATGTGCAAGGAAAGCTCCTTCAACCACTACACCACAATTCAAATAAACATATGTGTATTCTGTTAATCCAATTAACTATTTAATAATCACGTTTTTCTTCAAATAAACATATGTTTAAACTATTGATCCAATGACAATTTAATAACCATGTTATTTCTTAGTGATTCATATAATAATAATAAAATTTATTTTTTTAAATAATTATAATTGATCCAATGACAATTTAATAATTATCATATATATATATATATATATATATGATCAAAATATATATAAATGACCTTTATTAACGGTCACGTAATGGATTCAACCCAATTTGAAGGAAAACTTTTTCCTTTTTTATGTACAACTTTTTTTCTTCTTCTGCCTCAACATATTATACATGGTTAAATATTTGTAATATTTAAGCAATTTATTCTAAATGAAAATAGGTCAAGGGACACAAATAATAATCCAATAGGCATATTTCATGCATAGAATAATGTTATTTAATACATTATATATATATATAATTATTTTTTACCAAACTAAACAAAATATTAAAAAAAAATGTTTTCTATAATTAAACATATAAAATACATGTTAGACATTTCCTATATTATATTTATACAGAAATACTTCAATTCACTTAACTTATATGCTTCATGAAGTTTTAAATTTTATTTTCTTACAACAATAAAATTATCAAAAACGGAATTTCTAGTCCCATCTTTTAATATTTATTTTAAGAATCAAATTCATATATTTTTATTATTATTTTGAATTTTTTTTAGATACATTTAAGATTTTTATATAATTTAAATTATTATATTTATGCTCATGTATATATGTAAGATTTTAAATAAACAAAAATAAAATCATTTTCAATTATAATAATATGAGACAATATATGTTTTGTTTTGTTTTTTTGTTTTGGCTAGCAAGTAAATGAAGGAGTATATGAAATGTCATCTCCTTCAATAAATTGTTATGCATTTTCTTGAAAATACAACTATAAATGATACACACACAAGCACATATATGTACACACCCTAATTATATTAAATATTAAAAAAATAAAAAATTGAATTATTTAACAAATTATGAAATTATATCAAGATTATATAAGTTTTCTCTTAAATTTAAATGTAATAAGAGAAACAAATAAATTTATATTGCTGCTTTTTTATTCCCAAAATTTCTATTGCATATATCCATATGTACATTTATTTGCGCTCTTTTATGCTAAACTTTTACCAAAAAAAATTCTTATAAAAAAAACTTTTACAAAAAAATTAAAATTGAAAGAAATATGTAGATATTCAGTATTGAATAAATTCCATTCTGTATATTACTAATTTTTTTATCAATTAAATTTAATTCAAAATCAACCATTCGAACACAAACTATAAGCAAGAAATAAGTACAAGAGATATACAAAATAACATTTAATAAAAATATCTCATGCTAATTCACTTACAATTGATAATTAGTGGTCCTTTCATGTGACCAAATTGCGATTATAATAATTGCTTGATTTGATGTGTGATGATAAAATTTTACAAACGATTATGTAATTTTATAAATTTTATTTAGCTCAATTGATAAAATTTTACGAATGATTATGTAATTTTATAAATTTTATTTAGCTCAATTGATAAAATTTTACGAATGATTATGTAATTTTATAAATTTTATTTATCTCAATTGGTAAAAATTAAATAAAATATTTAGGATTCGAACATCCGCATATGCAAAAAATTAGTTGATGTTTTGGTTTAATGATAAAGTACTCATCATACAGTAAACGTCATATATTTATGTATTAATTGACTAGTTAATTACCCATGCAATACATATAAAAGTTAAACAAAATACAATCTTCTCTATTTCTTTTTCTAAATGTAAAATTTCATAATTATGATAGTTATTAATAAGTATATATTATGATTATATATTTGTATAAGAAATTATTTATTCTATTATTTAAATAAAATATGATGTGAGAATATTCTAATGGAGGATCATATGAAGTTTTAGACCGTAATGGCTCAAGGCATATTTTTTAAGGGAGTCATTAAGAAACTTAAATTAAATTAAATTTCGTCAAAATATAATTTGAATATATCAACTTATCAACACAAAAAAGAAAAAAAAAATCTCAAATACATAAAGTTTTACAGTTTCTTTTTATAAGTTGTGATATTTTGAAATCGTTACATAATAGTTTATTATTAGTTATCATTATCTATTATTAATGTGGGCAAGTGTGACCATTTTATTTTGTTAAGTTTATATGATATTTTTTTAATTAATGCAATTTTTGTTATCTATTTGTCATTATTTTTATTTAAAAATATTTTAAATTAAATGAAAAAATTCAACTCACTTGCATTGTATTAGTTATTGACCCTCATGGTCATACTTGTCCATACATAAATAATAATACTAAGGACACGCTTGGTAAACTATAACAGTAATTACATAAGAATATGAATCGATATTACAAGGAGTACAAGACGCTATAAGGTAATACTTATTGTTATTCATTTGTTTGATGACAATACAATAATAAAACCTTGAAGACAATTAAATGAAAACATTTTAAATCAAATATAAGATATATTTTAGGAAATATCTTACTCATATAATTATACTTCCTAAAAAATAATTTTTTTTTTAAATTTGAAAGAGAGATTAGTTATTTTTTATGAATTTTTATTTTCATAATTGTTATGAGCATATAAAGTATGTTTATTTGAAAATATATTAATTTTAAAAATTAATACACCTACTAAGGAATAACTATTATAAGTCTTTTAGAGATGAATAGTTATTCCTTATTTTAAAGAATAGTTATTCATAAAAAATAACTATTTCCGGTTATAAAAAAGCAAGTCTAGTGTCACAAACTTTTCCATAATTTTGTCACAGCTTTGCTACGTAACGCCTCGTGAGTGATGAAATCATTGTACCCACTATTTTAATTATATCATGAGTTGCCATGTAAGAAAGTTGTGAAAAAGTTTGTGGCATTAGACTTACTCGTAATAAAAATATAACAAAACTACTGAATAACTAAATCATAGGTATAATTATTACGTTGCAATGTCTATTACAATCTACTTAGTGTTTACTTAATCAATCAAATGCTTAAATAATCACTAACTTTATAACAAAAAATTATTATAGCATGATAGCAATATACACACATGTAACAAACCCTCTTTATTTCTCAATTATTAAATTATATAAAGTTATATTATATTTATACTATATGTGCACACATTCACACACAACAACAACAACAACAACAACAACAATAATAATAATAATGCACATATTAGACTCTCTCTCTCTCTCTCTCTCTCTCTCTCTCTCTCTCTCTCTCTCTCTCTCTCTCACATATACATATAATATAAATTTACAATAAAGAGAGAGAGACACTCATAATTTACAAACAGTCATTCTATATTTTTAGAGTCAGAAATTTATGTGAAGGTTTGCAATAATATTTTAAATGGTAAATTAACCTAATAAAAAAACTATATATATATATATATATATTCCAAGTCAATGGAATAAGAGGAAAGCTAGTGCACTCAACTAAAGTATATATAGCAAGTACTTTATGCTTAAATACACATAAAATTGTATAACGAAATTGATAAAACTTGATGTTATAGTGGGTTATTGAGTTGGAGTAAGCTAGTAGCTTGCACGGTGTTATAAAATGGTTTAACAAGCTAGTCTTAATTACGTTTTGTGTATTTTAGTAATTATGAAGCATATATAATGCACATTGAGTATAAGGTGTTTTGACCATATTTTTCCTAGTTAATTATTTTTGTTTACAATTTTCATTTTAGAACTTGCTTTGTAATGATTTTTTGGATTATAGTCGAAATGTAATGGATTGTTTGTGGCTTGAGTAATTATTTTTTAATGTAGTTTGTTCATGTTAAATTTATCGTTTGTGATGAGCAATTGATAACATGTTTATACTTTCATATCTAAAAACTTTAAAAAAATTTCAGTTGCACTGTTATTTTTCATATTTATTATTTATGGTGTACCAGGGGCAAAGTTAGTGCGCTAGAGACTAAGAATAAGGCAAGCGGATTGAGAGTTTAGCTAGTGCACTTGGCTTTAGTGTAGTAAGAATTCTATACTTAAATTACATGTACACTTGTATAATGAAATCAATGACACTTGATGTTATGGTGGGTTGTTGAGTTGGAGCTAGTAGGTGCCTTACACGATGTTATGTTAATATTAAATTCATGATTTTTTATGTTTAATTGATAACATGTTTATACTTCCATGTCTAGAAACTATAAAATTATTTCAGTTGCACTGTTTTTTTCATATTTATTATTTGTGGTGTGCAATGAGGAAATTTAGTGCATTTTTAGAGACTAGGAGGAGGGAAAAATTAAGTGCACTAAGGTTATCGCCAATTTTCACCTAATTAAGTGTACTTTTTTGGGTAAAATTGTTATGATATGAATAATATATTATAATTTGCTTTGTTTATAAGATGAAAATGATTTAGAGAATCACCAAAAGATTTATATGATACTAAAACAATTTATAGCTAAGTAATATAAGTGTGGGAGTCATGAGATCATCTACATGATCTATATAGGAAAGTAAGTGCACTAGAGTCACGAAAGATTTATATGATACTTTTATAATAATATATTTTTTAAATTAAAAAACATAACGAAATTTTTGTTCTTGCTTTAAAATGTTAAAGTTCAAGGATTTGTGCTTGTATTAAACATCAAACATTTAACTTTCGAATTTTCATTGAGAAAACACAGAAAACAAAATTATTTAGAATTAGAATTTCCTGTGCAGAAATTAGGTAGACCTAAAAACCGATACAACTAATATCATTTTCAAAATACATTCAATAGCCTACACAATTTATGAATTGGATGCACTAAGCATTTATTGAAATAAAAGATTTATTTCAATTTAAAGGGAAGCACCCGCAAGAGCAACAGTGGACAAAGCAGAAGTGAGAATATTGGCTAAACAATGGTGAGAATCTAATGCCCCGAAATATATAGTGGGTGAATTGAATTGATGAAGAAAGAAAGAGTCTGACTTATTTAACTAAATAAATGATCTCTAGACTGAAATCGAGATACAGAGGCTATTTTTTGGTGGATAAAGAGGCAGCCTTATATTAAAGCAGATATTAAAGCAAATTAACAAAAAAGTCAAACTTTTCCATGTTTTGTATATCATGTAGAGAAAATTATTAAGTACTCCCGGAGTACCATAAATGCATATTTTTCCCTTTCACATAAATGGTGGGTCTCACTATGAATTTAATTATTAGGACTCACTATTCATGTGAGAGGAGAGAGTACGCATTTATGATATTCCGGAAGTACACAATAATTTTTCATTATGAAAATGATCTCTCATAACTCCGTAATACAAATATATTGAATAAGGGTGTGCATGGATCAAGTTGAAAAGTGTTTTTCAACTCAACCCACCATTGTGGGTTGAAAAAATCCAGCCCAACCTAACCCATCATAGGGGTTCAACTTAACCAAACGCAACCCACTTGAATCAAGTTGGGTCAAGTTCAACCTATGAGTAAGACAATTTTTTTAATTACTATTATTGTTATTATTAAATTGAGTATTAGAACAACACCACTATAAGTAAGAGCAAATTTATAACCAAATAATCATGAGCATAACACCAAACAAACACAAACTATATGAGAAAAACTTAGGGTTTGGGTTTTATTTACAAAAAGGGGCAAAAAAATAAATAACAGAATTATAAATTATATAATATATTTTTTAAATATGTTTTTAAATTTAAAAATATATTAAATATAGGTGGGTTAGGTCGGGTTAGACAAATTTATAAATCTCATGATCCAAACCCAACCCGACCCACTGAAGAAAAAAAAATTCATACCCGACCTAATTCAACCCACCAACCCTTAAAAACCACCGGGTTGGGTTGGGTCAGGTTGGCGGGTTCATTGCACACCTCTAATACTAAAATATGAAAATGTTAAAGAAATTTATAACTATTAAAGGCATCTCTATTAAGTACCCATTTGGATACAGTTGCCAGTGTTTGCGTTTTGGCTTTTTTCTTTTTTCATTTTTTTTTTGAGAAGAGCATTTCAAGTGATTATGCACTGTTCAGTAGGTCTAATGCACTATTCAGTGGGTCTCATGCACTGTTTACGGGACCCACAAAACTCTTTTTTTAGCAAAATTTTCATTAAAAATGAATCACACAACACTATTTATGACAATGTTAAAGAAATCTATAACTATTAATGGCATCTCTATTAAGTACCCGTTTGGATACACCTGCCAGCGTTTGTGTTTTGGCTTTTTTCTTTTTTTTGAGAAGAGCGTTTCACGTAATTATGCAATGTTCAGTGGGTCTCGTGCACTATTTACGAGGCTCACAAAATTTTTTTTTCAGCAAAACTTTTATTAAAAATGGATCTTACGGCACTATTCATACATTTAGAAATTAATTTACTACAATATTTTTAGTTTTTAGTTTTCAACAAAATAAGTGGTATTCAAATACACTCTAAGATCTAAAATATTTTTATTAAGGAAAGAAATGAAATAATTAACTATTTATATAAAAACTGTTGAGGTTTAATTTTTTTCTTCCTTGCCAAAGGCACAGATGTTCTTTTTGCAAGCTGGAACGGTGGAGTTGAACTAGAATGAACCATAATACGTAGCTTGGTCCGTTTAGGTTTACGAATACTTAAACTGGCATGAACTAGGACGTTTTAGAAAAGCCCATATCCTATAAAGTAATGACTACAAGTAAGAGACTTCACCAACTTGGGCGACTATAAACTATTCCAGAAACTATACATATAGCTTTCGTGTACGTGCTCTCTCTCTGTTCCTATCAAATCGATAGCGACCAATTTCTATAAAATTCCTAACAACTTTTCCTAAATCTTTCTCATTATCTTTACTTATATATAATGCCACATCTCTCTCTCTCTCTCTGTCCAAACCAGTCTTAAACTCTTAGCTATAGCAATTTTCTGACATGGAAACCCTATCTATTCTCTTTGGCATAGCAACTGCTATAGCACTCTATCTTTTCTGGTTCAACCTCTTAGCCCAGAAGCTCACAGGTCCAAAAGTATGGCCCGTCGTGGGAAGCCTCCCGGCTCTCATATCGAACCGGAGCAGAATCCACGACTGGTTGGCTAATAACCTTCGTGCAACCGGTGGTTCAGCCACGTACCAAACTTGCACCTTACCTTTCCCTTTCTTAGCTCGCAAGCAAGGGTTTTTCACTGTCACTTGTCACCCAAAAAACATCGAGCACATCCTCCGAACCAAGTTCGATAATTACCCCAAAGGACCAGACTGGCAAGCCGCTTTCCACGACCTATTAGGCCAAGGCATTTTCAACAGCGACGGCGAAACGTGGCTTATACAACGCAAAACGGCGGCGTTGGAGTTCACCACTCGTACACTAAGACAAGCAATGTCTCGGTGGGTGAACCGCACCATCAAGTCGCGACTTTGGTGCATATTAGACAAAGCCGCTAAAGACAACATCCACGTGGACTTACAGGATTTGCTGCTCCGTTTGACTTTTGACAACATATGTGGTCTCACTTTCGGTAAAGACCCGGAAACACTGTCTCCGGATCTACCCGATAACCCGTTTGCCATGGCTTTTGATACTGCCACTGAAGCCACTCTCCAACGCTTACTCTACCCTGGTTTCATTTGGAGGTTAGAGAAGTTGCTCAGTATCGGAGGTGAGAAGAAATTAAAAGAAAGCCTCCAAGTCGTGGAGAATTACATGAACGATGCCATCACGGCGCGTAAGGAAGCTCCGTCTGATGATTTGCTATCACGCTTCCTCAACAAACGCGACGTTAACGGAAAACCCTTCACGAGCTCCGTCCTCCAACGCATCGCTTTGAACTTCGTCCTCGCCGGACGCGACACGTCATCGGTGGCGCTCAGCTGGTTCTTCTGGCTCGTCATGCACCACCCTGAAGCCGAGGAGAAGATCATCAAAGAAATATCAACGGTCCTGAAGGAGACACGCGGCAGCGACACAAAGAAGTGGATCGAGGAGCCGTTGGTTTTCGATGAGGCGGAAAGTTTGGTCTATCTGAAAGCTGCACTGGCTGAAACGCTGCGTTTATACCCTTCCGTGCCGGAGGATTTCAAGTATGTCGTATCGGACGATGTTTTGCCGGACGGCACTTTTGTACCTGCCGGTTCGACTGTTACGTATTCGATATATTCAGTTGGGAGGATGAAGAGTATTTGGGGTGAGGACTGCATGGAGTTTAAACCGGAGCGGTGGTTGGCGGGTGAGGGAGACCGGTTCGAAACACCGAAAGATGGGTACAAGTTTGTGGCTTTCAATGCTGGACCGAGGAGTTGTTTGGGAAAAGACTTGGCTTACCTGCAAATGAAGTCTGTGGCCTCAGCTGTGCTTCTCAGGTACCGGTTATTGCCCGTTCCCGGTCACCGTGTTGACCAGAAAATGTCTCTCACTCTGTTCATGAAGGACGGGCTTCGTGTGTACTTGCAGCCACGTCAGCTTGGAGGAGGTCCTGATGTCGCAGCCTCTGTGTGAAAAGAAAAAAAAAACAAACAAAATCGTTGTTCAGCGGTTTTTGGTGTTGCAAAAAGTCAACTTTCTAAGCATGCGGGCAATGTGGTCATTTGGAGTTGAAGGGTGTACGAGTCATTCAATTTGTTGTTTTTTCTTTTTACTTTACTTCCCTCTATGATTCTATATGATATGTTATTTGTTGTTTGTTGGGTTTGGGTGAGTTGTTGGATACCTAAATTTGCAGTACAGTTATTGCTCGTCTTTAAGGTTGGAAAGATTATTAATGTCTTTGTTAAGTTCATATTCCATGTCTGTTGATATGGTCTTTCTATTAAGTATGTCTATATATATATATATATATATGACACAAAGTTATACTCTTTTTTTTTTTTTTTTTTATACCATGTAATCCGATCACTTTCCTTCTCTTTTTCTATCTATCTTTGATTTTCTGTGTCTTTCTACAACAATTTTTATATATTTCTTGGCAACTAAATATATATAGTCGGTCTTATAAAAAAAAAAAGTATATATAGTCGGTATAAAAAAAAAAAAATATATATATATATATATAAAGTCTAATGTCCTATATTCTAATCACGTCACCTTATGTTAAGGACTAAAAAAAAAAAAAAAAATCAAAAATCAAACATTTCTTTGTTCCAAATACAACTAAATAAAAAATAAGAACGGGCAAGAAAACGTGCACTTATTTTAAGAAAAAACAAATGTATACTTTTTGAGTTGTATCATGTCATGTAACAAAAAAGTTTTCTCAAAAAATTGTAACAAAAAAGTTAGATATTTACCATGATAAGATATGCAAGTTAAAGAGGAATTATCTAAATAAATGAATAAATAATTACACTAATTTACTAGCATGCATCTCACTTCTTGGATGCTGCTGTCTCCCAATTGTTCATATATATGGAGAAGTATTATGACTGCCATGCCAATTTTGAAAAGCAGATCTTGTTGGCGTGTGGGAAATGGTGAATCTATAAAAGTTTTGGTGGATAAATGGATTCCTAATTATCCATCAAATAGGGTGCTGCATCTGGTTCATGAGGATGTGGAGGATTAGAGGGTTTCAGATCTTATTGATTTGGATTTATATGGGTGGAGGCGAGATACCATCATGGCAACATTTAATAGAGAGGATGCGAAGGCTATATGTAAAATTCCGTTAAGCCATAGGCGTGTGACTGATGTTGTGGTGTGGTTGCATAATAAAGAAGGTGTTTACACAATTAGATCCGGGTATCATGTGGCTAGAAAAGTGCTTAGGGAATGGGTTGAAAGTTCAACAGGTTCTGGGCAGCAACTATGGAAGAAACTGTGGAGAGTAAGGGTGCCTAACAAATTAAAGGTATTTGCTTAGAGGGCTTGTCATGAGATACTACCAACCTGAGTAAATTTAGCCAAAAGAAATATTACCAGAGAGAATTTATGTCTTTGTTGTCAGAGAGCTCCAGAGACTGTGATTCATGCTCTTTGGGAATGTCCAGTAGCCCAAGATGTGCGGGCTGGCAATTCCACCATAATGCAGAAATGTGCCACTAACTTTCATGATTTTATGTAGCTTTTTAAGGCATTGATGAACAGACTTGATGCAGTTGGGATGGAGCTTTTTGTGGTGCAAGCTTGGACTGTGTGGAATTAGAGGAACACGATGGTGCATGGCAGATTGATGAAGAATCCTTGCTGGATGAACAGGCGTGCAACAGACTACCGGGAAGAGTATAGAAAGGTGCAGGAGCGGCTGGTTGTTTCGAACACAACTTCAGGTGGACACTATTGGAAGCCTCCACCTCAAAATATGTATAAGTTGAATTTTGATGCAACTGTGCTCATGGAGCAGCAGAGTTTTGGAATTAAAGCAATAATCTGAAATGCACAGGGGGAAGTAATGGTTGGGATGTCAGCTAAGGGGACCTATTTGAGAAATAGTGAAGAGGCAGAAGCTTTGGTGTGTCGACAAACAGTGGTTTTTGCCATGGAAGCTGGATTTTCAGAGCTTGTAATTAAGGACGATAACAGCACAATAATGAAAGCTATCGGGTTTGTATTGTCATAATTCCTTGCTTGGACATATATATGAGGATATTTGTGCTTATTTGAATGGGATGCAGCAAGCTTCAATAAGTTGTATTAAGAGAGGGGGAAATATGGTTGCGCATTCTTTAGCTAAGTATGCAAAAAATATTAACAATGTAGTCTATTGGATAGAGGACTCACCACCACCTGCGGTGGAGGCTTTGTACCAAGATTTTTTACATGTTATTGAATGAATAAAAATGACTTGTTTTCAAAAAAAAAAAAAAAAAAAAAAAAAAACAAACAAACAAACAAACAAAAAAATTTACCGGCATCTCAGTATATATAGTTCCAATTCTATCGGATATCCACGTCTATTACAAATTTGCATGACCACAAATACACTAGTGTGCCATTTTACATCAGAAAATAAAAATAAAAATAATAAAATGAAGAATGAAATAGGGGTATCATATCAGGCCAAAATTGACAATTAACACCAATCCCCAGACTATATAGTTAGTTGAAATTTTTTCAAAACTATGTACTAACTTAGCATCTCGAGTTTAAAAGACTCGATTTACCCCTCAAAACTCGAGCCTCAGAGGCTCAATTTCCACATTCTGATTTGGTTTTTTTTCAATGTGGAATCCACCTGAAACTTGACTCTTAAAGGCTCGAGTTGCATATTGACCCCTAGAGGCTCAATTTTCATGTTCTAAGAATGACGTGGTTTATCCATGTGGAATCCACTTGAAAATCGACTCTTAGAAGCTTGATTTCATAAAGGCTAAATTCCCCTCACTTTCTCTCATGCTATCATTCAGTCACACCCACCCTCTCCACTCTTACTCATCCACAGAGTCACTCTCAATTCCTCATTCTCATTCTTCCTCTAACTCTCAATTCCTCGTCCTCCACCAAATTCCTCATCCACAAATTCACTCTCAATTCTTCCCCCTAAATCCACAGACTCACCCAAACACTCCGATTACCCTGCCTCACTAAAACCTGCTAACTCTGTATCACTAAAACCCACAATCTATAGAAGCTTATGAAACACTAGGTAATCCATTTTGTTAAATACTTTTTTTGTTTTGTAGGTTTGATTTTTTACTTTTATGCAAATCAAATTTCTATCTTATATTTTGTCAAAAAAAAAGGGAACGCATTTCAAATTTCTATCAAATTTTAAATGCTTTGTTCTGTGATATCCATTTTTTTTGTGATATGCAATGTGAGTTGGATGGATCTTCTATGAAATTTCAATGCATTGTTCTATGATATGCATTTCATTTCAATAATAGCTTGTAAGAGTTAAATTTGATTTGATATATAGTTCTCTATTATCTAGTTTTGTGATCGAATCCAGCCCCTATCATAGAGTAAGACTAGATACCAAAGGTAAAGGTTTATTTCACAGGTGATGTAGTTTATTATAATGACATTAGTTGAAATAAGCCAAAAAGAGATCACATTGCTTAGGATCACACCCAAGCCAGCCAGATCAGTATGCATTAGGCTTTATCATATCTAACAGCCTCAACGAGAGTTTAATCAAACATTTGTATTCAATAAAAAAGCTTTCACTTTCCATTAATTGTGACCATCTAGTTTAGTTAATCAATCTTATTATAAGCAAAAATCCATCATCAAACATAGAAAGGACATAAGTTTTTCATATAAGCAAAAATGATGTGATTACATAAGTGGCACAACCTACTGCCAATTGATCAAGTTGGAACAATACATCATCTACATGTTCCAAACTTACACTTAAAATAAGCCACTACCAAAATAAAGTTGAAACAAAATATCATCTACATATGCCCAACCCCAACCCTAAAATAATATACTACCAAAAGAAGCTTATGACAAGACATCATCTCCTTGGGTTAAACCCAACTATTTAATCTAAATGTTGTCTTGCAAGGATTTCATCCTTGAGATTTTCAAAATAAAGCCTTTCTTTCATTTATGCCACTTGTATCCATAGTCATTACTCTTCCCTCCTCCCTAATAGTTTCAAGACGAAGCCTTTCCTTTTCAATATCAACTCTTTGGTAATAAGATGAAGCCTTTCCTTTTCAATATCAACTCTTTGCACATCCACTCAAACCCTATCCGCGTTGATGCAAAGAGTCTCTTTACCTTGTTCATGTAATTCCTGAATATATTACAATTTTTTCACCAAATAATCAACTCTTTGCGCATCAACTTGAACCCTATCTACTTTGATACGAAGAGTCTCTTTATATTGTTCATGTGATTCCTGACTATATTGCAATTTTTTCCCCAAATAATCCTCAAAACCCTTATTATCATCTGTTCTCTTTCACTTAGCCTTTTCAACTTTTCTGCCAATTGGTCTCTCTAGCACCATTGTGTTATCATCATTACTAGCAACTTGATCAACGGAACTTGGAGTTTGAGAGAGCCCTTTCGATCTTTCCTTAGGCATACTCCACTTTGGTTGGTTCTTCAACACAACCCAACAATGTTCAAATGCAAAAGTTGCTTTTTTGCCAGTTGTAGGAGATAGTGAAGCTTTATATAGCTCCTTTGCATCTTTCAACTAAATTTTAAAAAAATAATAATAATTAGTGTCTTGAAACTATTCGGAAATTAATATTGTGACACCATTGCAATATAATTTATACCTTGTCCTCCTCAGTCCCACCACTTTTATTTCGAGCTTCAACTTTAGCCATGAACCCAGCAAACCTACTTGTCTCCCTATTAATATTTCCCCATTGACTTTGGAGGGAGGAAGCAGAACATGTGGTTCCATAGGTATTATTCTCGCAAAAGTATTGCCAAATTTTCTCCCAAAATGTTTCAACCTTTTGGTCAGTACCTTGCATGGCATCCATGCTAATGCTAAGCCATGCAGAGACGAGGAGGTTGTCCTCATCTAAATTGAAGTTGCCACCACGTTTTGTTGGATTAGGGGTGACAATTTCAACAGCCAGAAAAGACTCTTGGATGGGGATTGAAGTATTTGAGACCCACTTAAAAATGGTGCCACAAAATCAGAATCCATTTGTAAGATATTAGCATATCGTGTTATTTCTTCTTGCGTATCCATCTACAATTACAGATACAAACTTAACCAATTCTACCAGGGTTTAACACAACATATCTGTATAATATATCTGCAAATATAACTCAATATAACTAAAAAATACTAGCTCTTTACACGGGGAAATATTAATAGAATACAGCAGCAAATATAACTTAAAATATACTCTGCATAATATATTTGCAAACACAGCCCTTACATAGCCAACATGTACAAATGGAAATCAAATAAAACCAAAGAGTTGAACACAACAAAAACCACTGGTAGAACCTTTGCATACATGTTAATTTGTTGAAGAAAAAATCAGTAAACAAGAACACCGATTATCTAATAAAATTGGATTTTGGTAATTGAAGTTGAACCTGAGCAAACTTTCTGAAGATGTTAATCCGACAGAGACCGAAAACCCCTTGTGATGAAGCTGAATCCCACCTCTACAAACATCAACAACAATCCTTTGATCAAAACCCAAACACAAACACAATCTGAATCCCCCTTTTACTTGCAGAAAGAGAAAAGAAACACAAACACAAAAAATTGAATACATTGATCAAAACCCACCTTTTGATTTTGATTTGACTTGAGAGACCGACGGAGCTTCGTTTTGAGCAAAATATTAATCCAAACCCACAAACCCTTGAGAACCCTTAAGAATCTCGGTTTAAAGAGAGAGTGATGGAGTGAAAAGTTAAATGTGTATCTAGAGTGTTGGGTTTATCAAATGAGTGAATCGGTAAAGGGATTTGGGGATGGGTGAGGGTGAATCGGCATTTGGTAGAAGCTTGGTGTTGGGCTTATGAGATAAGTGAATCGGTAAAGGGATTTGGGGATGGGTGAGGGTGAATCAGTGGAGGCAAAGGCTTAGGTTTATGAGATGAGTGAATTGAAGATTTGGGGATGGGTGAGGGTGAATTGGCAGAGGCAGAGGATTGGGTTTATGAGATGAGTGAATAGAAGGGATTTGGGGCTTGGTGATTGAGTGAATCAGCAGAGGCTTGGTGACAACGTCTCGGTGACAGTGGCTCGATGATTCGGAGAGGAAGAGTAAGGCTTGGTGGCAGCGGTCAGTGGCTTAGTGATTTGGAAGAGAGAAGCTTGACAATGGCAAGAGAGAGAGAGGGGGGATGGAGAAGCAAAACCCGGATATATATATATATATATATATATATAGAGAGAGAGAGAGAGAGAGAGAGAGAGAGAGAGAGAGAGAGAGAGAGGATTAAAATATAGTTATCAGTTTTGGCATAGCGCTATAGTACCATCTCACCTTTGAGATGGTATTGTAGCGTTATGCCAAAAAAATTTGGCCAGCCTTGGGTTTACACGTCCAACTGCTGGGTTTTTTTGGGGCTTGAATGCCAAATGAGGCTTGCATTTGGCATATTGCAAGCCCATTATGGATGCTTTTATGTTCTGAATTCTATCCTTCATATGGTACCCCATTTCATTCATAGAATGTAGACACACATTATGTCATATAACTTTATGTAAACTCTATATTAATCCATGGTTTTATCGTGTGCAGGATATGAGGGCACTTACTTGCCCCAATCGTAATGAAGAGTTTACCAATCTAGAACTAATGGTAGATGACCGCGTGGTTGACATAATTAAGGGAGCTGGTTTGGAGGGACTCCTTAGGACCTTAGGTAGGGAGATTGATCATGGGTTGATAACGGCCTTAGTAGAGCGATGGCAGCCCAAGACTCACACCTTCCACATGCTACATGGCGAGGTGAACATCACATTGCAGGATTTGGAGGTTCTTCTCGAGCTTCTTATTGATGGCGAGGCTATAACTAGAAGCACTGAGAAAGTTTGGAGGCATGTATGCTGGGACTTCCCTGGCTTTAATGTTCCTTTGGATAATACAACGGTGCTGCACGGCCAGAGGATTGTCATCAAATGGCTTTTGGAGCAAGTTGCAATTCCACTGCCGCCTAATGCTAAAAAGGATCAGGTGCATAAGCATGCATAGTGCTACCTTCTAACGCTACTGGGGGACACAATCTTCATGGACAAGTCTAGCGATAAGGTGCATCTAATGTGGGTGCAGTTATTGGAAGACCTTTGCAACCCATAAAGGTACAATTGGGGAAGTGCTTGCCTTGCATGGTTGTATAGAGAGTTATGCAAGGCAAGCGATAAGACGGCCAGTCAAATTAGTGACTCCTTACTGTTGGTCCAATATTGGGCATGGGCCAGGTTCCTATTTTTGTGCCCAAGTGTTGAGCGTGGCCCGCCAATAGGTGCTTATGATCCTCTAGTGCGTGGTCCATTTCCCTGAAGTAAGCCTCTACCTCAGACACCCCATTAATATTCTGTGATCATTACCTAACCATGCAACTTGATTACATTATAGATTGATTACATTATAGTTTAATCATAAGAGTATGTTTGTAGGAAAGTTGTAGATATTGATCCTCTCGTTCTTGAATATAGGTGGTTGTGGATCCCAAGCAAGAAAAATAAGCCCTCCAACATCTTTTTGTGCAGGTATTGTGAGCAAATAGCTTCAATGTTGTCAGACTAGGTACGAAAATGTGTTTTTTGCACGTTTAGGAACAGGATATAGCTTTGGTGAACTTTGAAATATACATATTGTAATTGTCTGTTACTCGAAAAGATACATAGTTGCCTAATGTGTTGCCTACTTGTTTTTTGGCTACTGTAGGTGGTGTGGCAACTGTATGAAGCTGAATTAAGCGACCTTCCTACATACTACGTTGTAGGGTGGGCAATGTGTATGGCAACGGTGCCACTTGTATGTTTCTACCTAGTAGAGAAACATATACTGGATCGTGTTTTTCGTCAGTTTGGAATGGTCCAGGAAATTCTCCAACCTGTTAATAATGATGTAGTGCTTCCTAGGATTGATTTGAGGGGAAGGTCAGTGTCAATTGGAGGCAAAAACAGGCTAGGCATATCATCGATTGGGGTAATCGATTTGAACGGCGGTGTCATGTAGTGCTTAGTGATATGTCTCTTCACTATGAGTACTTTGAATGGTTCCATAGGATAACTCAGAGGTTCATCGATCGCAAGGGCACTAAAATGATTATAATGGTAAGTTCTTTCATTTCTCCATGTCTTCTTTAGTCTTGGCATATCTTATTTAGTCTTGGCATTTTTGAGTTACAATGATATTGTTGTTCTCATTAAACAAGTAGAATCATACATTTATACTTATATCTAGTTTAGCTAGATTGAAACTTAAATTGGATCTAGTAGCAATCATTAGAAGCCAGATTTATCTTCGGTTATGTGCCCTTTAATTTTTCATACCTAAAGTGGATTTGCCTTTTGAGGTATCTTATGAATCCTGTCTTTTGTTAACAAAGTGCATTTTTTGTGTGAGTTAGAAATAGGTGATCAAATATGCATAGGGAACTTTTGTTAGGGTCCTGATGCCAAATTAGTTGCCATAGTGTGATGCCAAATTAGTTGCCAGATTTTTCAAAAGTCATCACTAGAATAAGGATTGAGGGAGCCCTTGGAATTTAGTTAGGTGGCAACGGGTGGGGTGGAGTTAGGGGTATGTTTGACACTTTATAGTGTAAAATCACTTCAATAAAAACTTGTTTTAATTGTACCTATGTATAAAAACTTGGGAAAATGAAAGAAGCATGTGAACTTTTTGATAAAATTCCTGAACCAGACATTATGTTATACAATACAATGTTAGCTTGTTAGTTGAAAAATACTGATCTAGATACTGCATGGGTTTTCCGGTTATTTTACATTTCCTTTGATTTCAATTCCTATGCTTAAAGTTCTCCATTTTGGTTTGGTATGGTATTACTAATAGTCGTAATGTACTCGCATATTGAAGGATACCTCCATTTGTTAAGGCGTCAGGGAATGGGCACTCCAGACTACAAGAACATTACTGATGTGCTGAAGGTAGTGAATGAGATTGACCGTGTACGTGGTTATATCCCTAAGGCCCCAAATGAGGAGACAGCTACTACTGAGGCAGCGGTTACTAAGAGGCCAAGTACAAGCATAGCTCCTGCTGGACATGGCTATTATTTGCATGTTGCAACCCCTCAGGTTATCCCTACCCAAGAGCCCTCTCCACCCACCCCACATCCATCTTTTGGGTTCGACATCCCTCCACCCACCCCACATTCATTTCCTAAGTTTTCACCCATTCCATCATTTGACCTAGGAATAGACTTCAATCCAACCCCTCCTATCATGCACATGGAGCCATCCTCCCACAGTAGCTCTACTGGCCCCACTTCAGGCATCGACCCACCCTATGCTGACCATGTTCAGAGCGAAGCTCAACAACTACTTGTGTAGGCTAAGATAGCTATTGGGTTATCTGCAGAGCCAGAAGGTTGGCCAAAACACACATTAAAGGCACTTCCTTGTGGGACAGGTGATCACAAACATGGACACAAAGCTAGGCACGAGGCATCTGGCCAAGGACATGCAAGACCTCCTCCTCTGCAAAGTAAATATTACATGTGACAACATAAGCTTCAAAAAAGGTAGCTAACAAAGAAATTATGTGAACTATGTGAAGAAATATAGGCATTAGTCTAGTATTTTGATGTGAACAAGTGTACAAAGTTAGGCATGTCTCTAGTATTTTGATGTAATCTCCATTATGTGAACAAGCAGTAGTGATATAGAAAATGCCTTTTTGGGATTGAATATATAGGGAAATGACTTGAGTATATGAAACTCAAGAAATTTGAGTATATGAAACTTGAGTATATGACTTGAGCATACAAGGAAATGCCTATTTGGAAATGAATATACAATATGATTATGAATATACAGGGAGCTATGCCTTGTTTTATAGGAAAAACAATTCAGTGGAACTCGAGTATATGAAACTCAAGTTCCATTTAGTACTCAAGTTCAGTTAAATCGAGTACACAAGCAAAGATTTTGAAATTATTTACAAAAAAACCACATCAGTGGAACTCGAGTCTTTGAAACTTGAGTTCCATAAATTGAGTCTTAAAGACTCTATTACCGCTGGGAATTTTTTTTTTCACATGCAAGCAGTAAACAACCCAATACAACCAGAACCACAAAGAGAAATAGAAAACAACCAAAAATAGAGAAAACAGAGCATAACAGTCCCACACACACACACACACTATATATATATATATATATATATATATATAAGTTTTGGAGTCAGTTGCATTAAAAAGATGCACAACGCAACTAATCCAACAAGTACAATGGGTAGAGAATAGTTCAATTACAAAAATATTCAAAAATAAACAAAATAATAATTGTGTCAATACAACATAGCCTACTTTGATAAGTGCACTTGTCCATACTGAAGATAACCACAACTTCAGGTACAATGCCATTCCAAAATCGAGTCTCCGCTCACCTAACAAACATTTAAATATGTTCGTTAGTTCCCAAATGCGAAGAACAATGAAATTCTATGCAAGTTAGCTACTTTATACAATCCAATCATTACATCTCAGCTACTTTGTATAATTCGAGCATATTATATAAAAACAGCATTTACCTAGTTTGTAACATCACCACTTGTCGAAGCCCCAAGAGCATTGGGACATCTTCTACGGTTATAGCTCTCTTCATGACACTCTGCATCACTGCCTCGGATGAATCTCCCTCAAGTCCGAGTCTTCCCCCCAGCTTCCTGATTCTCACCATTCCCCATTCAGTTCATTCCTTTTTCTTGATTTCAAAGGTTAACCTTTAGCCTGTAACAAATTTGGTCAGGCACCCACTGTAGGCCGTTAACTTCCCTCCACAATAACTCTAACTTTGGCACCACAAATTGATGTGAATATGTGTGAATGGCGTTGTCCAAATCGTAACATGGGTCAATATAGCTGGTCGGATCAATTTGTAGACTCTGAAAAACTTTAATTGCATGTGAACAAGGGATCTTAATGTTTTGCCACTTTCCACAACTACATGTTCTAACCACTATGTTTATTTCATGACTGTGGTTTCCCCTCCACCGCTATAGTCATTGTATGGGGTAACTACTTGATATATATCAGTTTCATATACGATTAAATGCCCTCATAGAGTGCCTTGAAGCTTTGTGTAGATTTGAGCCATAGATCCCCAAGGCATATTTACTTCACACCTTACCTTGAGAAAGATCAGAAGTAATTTCTTTATGGCGATCATCGAAATATATAACAAGTTTGCATCAAGTGAACTCAACCATTACAGCAATGGACAAGCCACGGGCACCTTTAAGTACCCCATTAAAGCATTCTAAGATATTGGTTGTCATTGCCCCATAGTGTCTTCCACCATCATATGACTGGGTCCATGTGTTCAAATCCTTACTCATTAGATATGTGTATAGAATATAGTGTACATGATCGCCATTCTTTCTTTGTATCGTCACATTCCTCCTAAGGGCATTAATCTCGACTTCCTTAATTGCCTTTTGTTTCGTATCCCATACCTTATAGTAAGAAAGCTCATGATCATACTTTGTTTTAATGATGTGCTAGAGCTGATCAATACAAGCATTGTGATCCTGTTGAAATTTTGGAATAATTTTTTATATAACAAAATTAGAATCCATCATTCTTCCGTATCTTCGCAGGCCAAGGGATTTACAACTATGTGGACCCATATAAGACATGACCATCTATAGACCATTAAATTTAAGCTTCATGAATACCCCAATGTACCACTTGCATGACTTATCAATGCATGTCGCGCACAATTTAGTTTTGGTTGACTTCTTGATTGTAAAATTTCTATTATCCTTTACTCCGTAAATTATCAACGCACGCTTCACCATCTCTTTATTTGCAAAAGTAAACATTTTACTAAAATTCATCTCTTTTTACCAAGGACAAACAAATGGTATCTAAAGACATAAAGGATCAACTATATTTTTTGATAGGCCAAAAATGTTTTGACCCCTTTGGCAAATTAATTAATTAATTATCCAAGTTAATTAATTAAGTCAATTTAACATGCTATAGCGTGGTAGCACAAAGAAATCACCAACTAAGTTAAATGCAGTGGAAAATGACACATGCGATTTGTTTACGAATGGGGAAAACCACTCAAGCAAAAACCCACTGGGTGAATTTAAGGTCACCACTCCCGAAAATCCACTATTATCAAAACAAGCGGTTACAAGTAAAAGGAATCTCAGTATTTAATACCAACTTACAGTTGAACCCTTACCCCAATACTTAATTGGACTTGTATTGTAGTGGCAATCTCTCCTTTCAATGCACGAATCTCAGTATATGACTAACCAATGATACACGGATCCCATTACGTGACTAACACACTAACTTGAGGAAGATGTTGGCTGCAAAGTTTTTCAGTTCATCAAGATCAAGATCAAGAAACTTCTTGGTCACAAAAGGCATAAAGACGCAATAACTTCTACAGAGAGAAAGATGAACTAGAGCAATTTCTATCTCTGATCACAATGTGCATGTAGGGATTCCGAAAGAGCTTGAGACGACACTTAAAATAATCTTTATATATGTTTAGGGTTGTGACAAAAGAAAACCTACACAAATACACATGGATATACATGTAATTAGATCCGAAAATTTTGATTTCATAATTCTCGACAGATACAGCTTCTGTCGAGCTACTATCGAGCTTCAACATTAAATCTCGATAAATAGGCTTCAGTTGAGATATTTGTCGAGTTTTAATAAACAACATTTTTTCACTTGTTTCTTAAACAGATTTGCATGACTTTAATACTTGACTTGAACAACATGTTTCTTGAAATCTTAAACCATCCTAGATTTACCCAATTATAAGTAAAGTGTGTTTTATCAAATAATTAGCCAATTATTTCACTAATGTCCCTAACAATCTCCCCCTTTGGCAATCCGTGAAAAAGCCACAACAAGCAAATGAATCATGAGTGAAGTTTTAAATCACTAAACTCATAATCACTTGTTAAATTACAAAACAAATTTAACCCTAACACAAACTCTTGAAAAACTTTGCAAGAAGAGAGTTCATGGCATAGTAGACTTTAACAATCTATCTTTCTGAAACACTTAAACAAAACTCATCAAGGCATCTTGTGTAAAACATAAATAAAAGAAAGAAATATGTGTATAAAGAGAGAAAAGAAATAACACATGGAGAGATAGGTGAAGAACAACATACATCATCATATATATATCAAAAGATAAGTATAATGAATGTCATAAATGGCATGGTAGACTTTAACAACCTGCCTTTCTGAAACACTTAAACAAAACTCATCAAGGCATCTTGTGTAAAACATAAATAAAATATTGCATGCATAAAGAAACATGTGTATAAAGAGAGAAAAGAAACAACACATGGAGAAATAGGTAAAGAACAACATACATCATCATATATATATCAAAAGATAAGAACAATGTATGTCATAAATGGTCACAAGACAAGTAGTCATGAAGTAAAAGTAAATAAAGAAAAGAAATACATAATAACCTCATTACATCCCTCAAAAACTCTTGAAAAACTTTGCAAGATAAGAGTTCGTGGCATGGTAGATTTTAACAACCTGTCTTTCTAAAACACTTAAACATAACTCATCAAGGCATCTTGTGTAAAATGAAATAAAATATTGCATGTATAAAGAAACATGTGTATAAAGAGAAAAGAGAAACAACACATGGAGAGATAGGTAAAGAAAAACATACATCATCATATAAATATTAAAAGACAAGTACAATGTATGTCATAAATGGTCACAAGACAAGTATACATGAGGTAAAAGTAAATAAAGAAAAGAAATATACAATAACCTCACTACATCCCTCAAAAAATGTATAGACACTCCCCCTAACAAAAAATGTCCTATACTAACTCTCCCCCTAAGTACAATACTACTTTCATCCCAAAATGACTTCTCCTTTTTGTCACGAATGACAAAGGGCAAGTCACTAAGAGGGCATCATCTCAACATCACTAGAAGAGCTAGCATCCTTATCACCATCATCACTATTTGCATCTGTCGAACCCTCTAGAGAAGGAGAAGGAGAAGGAGAAGCGGTGAAACCCCCAAGGCGAGCCCATCATTGTGCTATACGACCGATACGAGTGTTCACCTAACACAACTCATCAAAGAGAGTGTCAAGGTGAGTATCTATGTGCTAAAGTTATGCCATAATGGCCTCCAAGGTCAAATCACAAATCGAGGAAGAAGGAATAACAGAAGCTGCAGGATTGATAGACTCCACACATGGCCACTTCAATCAAAGCTGAGCCTAGCTCTACTAAACAAAACTAGTGTTGATGACACCCATAGTGGGGAAAAGATAAGGAGAATCAGGAATCTCAACGGAAAAGTGTCAAAGGATACACTTGATAGCCGAAGGAAAGACAAGCTTATCACGTGTAGCCATATCCTGATAGACATCAAGGCCCGAAGTGATAAAGTGAGAAGGAAAGTCTATAAAAAGGTCCTCTAATAAATAAATAAATAAATAAAAAACCGAGCACGAGGCTCAGTGATAGAGTTATAGTGAGACAATGGAGTGAGAGTAAATGTCATTACCATGTTAAGGAAGCGCAGACCTTTTGCAAAGTCTGTGCATGGGGTGTTTTGCTTCCCATCCCATATGGAAGGTGTCTCACAAAAGTGAGACAGAATGACTTGGCGCTCTGAATGAACACCACGTCCCTGAAAATTCTCCAAAAAGTCCTTTTGGGCCTTCTCATCATAGAACCAAACGTAAAGAGGGGAAAGAAAATCAGAAGAAAATGATGACCCAGAACCATGAAAAGGGTTCTAAGCTAGAGTAGATTTGCATCCCTTGGATGCCATAATGTAGTCTATCCATCAAAAAGAGAAAGAGAGAAACACATCACAACCAAAAAAAGAAGGGAAAGAAAGGATGCGTATGCATGAAATATGCATGGACATGTGACGTGCAAAAATAAATGCATTATGGACAAAACTCAATCCAAACCTATCAACACACAAACCAGATTTAACAAACACACATCTAAAATACATGAAACATGGTTATAATGCAATGAGAATGCAATTCATGATCATATAACATCAATTTCACAAACCCAACCCAAAAATTTCAAGAAAAAACTCAAAAATCCCAAAAATTTTGGAAAACCTCAAAATAATCTTTATATATGTCTAGGGTTGTAAGAAAAGAAACCTTACATATACATTTGGATATGCTTGTAATTAGATCTGAAAATTCTGATTTCATAATTCTCGACAGATACAGCTTCTGTCGAGATGCTATCGAGCTGTTGTCGACCTTCAACATTAAATCTTGATAGATAGGCTTTTGTCGAGATATTTGTCGAGCTTTAATGAACATCACTTCTTCACTTGTTTTTTGAACAGATTTGCATGGCTTTAACACTTGACTTGAACAACATGTTTCTTGAAGTCTTAAACCATCCTAGATCCATCCAATTACAAGTAAAGTGCATTTTGTCAAAAAAATTAGCCAATTACATCAATAATGTCCCTAAACTTTTCCCAAGTATTCGCATAGAATAACAAGGTAGGAGGTGTGTAGGCAATGGTCGTATTTGTAACATGTTGGACACCAATATCATCGTCCACATCACCTTCATCAAAATCAACCACATTTTCCTCTTCAAAATTGGGAGCAACTTCATGGTCATTAACATCCCTGTCAAAGTCACCTCATTCAATCCTCTCTTTGTACTCATCTATATCATCAAGACTTTCACCATTATTGGCAGCATATCTTCATCTTAGTATTCATCTTCCTCTTCCTCCCCTAAATGTGTCTCTTGAGGTTGGAGTGTTTCACCATTATTGGTAGCATGATCTTCATTTTCGTCTTCCTCCCCTAAATGTGTCTATTGAGATAGAAGTGTATAGCCTCCCATTATAGTGCATCCATTATCTAAGGCTATAAATTGTAAAGATGTAGTTGTTTGTTGCACCTTCTCGGCACCAACTTCTGCAAGCGATTCCGAACTTACATACAACTTAGTAACATTTACTTGGTGCATTTTACGAATCCTATTAAACATGATCTTTACATGTTTGTCTTCTTTGATCGCCATATACCTGTAATTTATCTGTTCATGAAAGACTTCTTATGGGTAACGGTAAATAATCTTTATGTCATAGCAAACATGGTTCAAATTCAATTCTTACATAATTTTCATTTATCTGTTCATGAAAGACTACTTATGGGTAACGGTAAATAATCTTTATGTCATAACAAACATGGTTCAAATTCAATTCTTACATAATTTTTTATCTTCAAATCATTCAATGTCTTCAACTTACGACATATCATCATATAATAGCATCGGATACCCAGCCCTTTAAATGGGAATCCATCAATCTTGTCAAAATTGATAAGGGGTTCACCGTATTATATATTTATATCAATCATCTTTAGTTGTGATTGTGTACCTATTAGAGTCAAGTGTAATATGTCAGTAACATATTTTATCTCTTTCATTTAACATTAATTACAAAACCTTTTATCTAATCAAAGTACAAAAATTACAACTTGTTACATCATATGCATATACAAACACACTCCACATTTGCATATACTCACCTTAAATCACATACAAACACACTCAATCACTATCATTTCATACTAAAAAAAAAAAAAAACTAAAGACAAAACTCATCGCCTTTACAAAATTTCAAATCATTCTAACAAAAAAAATAAAGAAAAATATCAAACCAAACCAAAAAAAAAAAAAAAAAAAAGGAGTCATGATCCATTACATACTCATGATAAAAACCTAACAATACAAATATATCTTAAATAATTTTTACTTAAAAAAAGAGTCATGATCCGTTACATACCCATGATAAAAACCTAACAATACAAAAATATCTTAAATAATTTTTACTTTTTATAAAAACCTAGCAAATATATACACTAACAACTAGATACACTAACAACTATACACTATTGGTAGAAGTTCTGAAGTGCAGATACCCTTACCTGACATGTGGATTTATGAGCGGTGAGCGTTAGGATTGTATGAGAGTAAGAGAGAGAGTGAGAGCGGGAGAGTATAAGAGTGAAGAGAGGTTTTCTTCACTATCTGCCCGAGAGACCCGCAACAAAGAGAGCTAAGATTTGAATGAGGTTTATAAGGAAATAGGTACCCAAAGAAACCATGTGGATTAATATCCACCACAGTTTGCAAATAGAGCCTTTGAGGCTTAAGTTTGCTTTTAAGAAATTGAGCCACAAAGGGTCGATTTCTAAGTGGATTCCACGTGGATAAACCACGTAATTCTCAGAACACAGAAATCAAGCCTCTAAGGGTCGATATGGAACTTAAGCCTCTAAGAGTCAAGTTCTAGATGGATTCCATGAGGAAAAAAACCAAATCAAAACATGAAAATAGAGCCCATGAGACTCGAGTTCTTAGGGATAAATCATCCTTTAAACTCAAGATGCCAGTTTAGTACATAGTTTTGAAACATTACCAATTAACTATATAGTCTGGGAATTGGTGTTAATTGCCAATTTTTCCCATCATATCAGGGAAAAAAATGAAGAATTAAAATGACGAAAGAAATAGAGCTATCATAGCACAGAAAAAGATCGGTGAAACAGTATTACATAAAATTAGGCCAAAATGGCCAAATACCACATTTGTGTAAAATTAGAGTCAATTTAACATTGTTTCAGAAATAAGTGGGAATCTACCACTTTTCCAGTACTCGAGCTTAAGAAACTCGAGTACCATACGGTACTCGAGCTCCTTAAGCTCGAGTACACCCTAAGTCTACCACCATGTCACTGGCTGACTTGGCTTTTTTGGATGAAAAAAATCCACTCGGTACTCGAGTTTATAGAACTCGAGTACTGTGCTACGGTACCCGAGTCCTTTCAACTCGAGTATTAACCTATATGGCAGCAGAAAACTTGCCAGTTAATACTTGAGTTCAGTGGACTCGGGTACCACTGTACTGTACTCGAGCCCATGAAGCTCGAGTATCAGCCTTGGCAGTACCCGAGTTGCCTAAGCTTAAGTATCACTCACTAAAACCACAAAACTTCAAATTTTATTTCACTCTCAGTTCTCACTCAATACTCACATACTGCACTCACTCTCCTTCACACCCAAACCCCAAACCCTCATTCCACTGGAGAAAAGCCCATCCCATCGGCAACAGAAATCAAGCTGTCGTCTGCGACCTCACACGCACTCACCCCGCTATAGACAAGCTGACTCCGCCGTAGACTCCCTCTGCCGTAGAGAAGCTCACTCCGCCGTAGACATCTCATTGTCAGCGGAAAACAAGAACTCCTCGTCGGCGACCTCGCACTGAAATTTTGGTAATTTTTTTTTCTTTCTTTCCATGAGTTTTTAAATTGCAGTTATGTTTAAGATTACAAAATTTCCCAAAAGGTTTATGTTAGGAAATTGTGAATTTCATGTAGTCTAACATCCTTGATGATGACTAGTGTTTTACAAATGTAAATTTCACAAACTGTGATTGAAAATGAATATCTTGCAAATGACATGCATAGGTTTTAGGTTTGTGGTTGGACTTGAAATGAGCAGAAGAATTTTTGAATATTTGATAGGAAATGTTGTGTTTCAAATAACTAAAAAAATCTAGATTTTAAGCAAAATAACTAAATAACTAAAAAACTCTAGATTTGAAGCAAATGAAAGGATTTTTAACTTGGGGCACTGGAAATTTTTTTTAGCCTTGCATTGCATCTGATATTATTTGAAAAACTTTCTTGTAATTTTGATGTTGGAGACCACTGGATTGATGTATTGTTTAAATAAAAACAAATAAATAATAAATAAAAAAGCTAAAACAACCTGGTTATGTACGTAAGGTCTGGCTGTCTATTGTGAGAAGCTGCAATCTTGATAAATGAATCTATTAGTTGAAAAAACCAATCCCTTTTCTAATTGATTTCTTATCTTTTACATTTTTTTTGTGATATGTTTTAGAATGAGAAATTGCTTGGTTGGTTTAGATTATAATAATATGTTTTTAAAAATTGCTTGATGTTTCTTTCTGGTTTATACTTGCAGGAGTTTTTAAATTATACTTCAGTTTAAGATATTTCCAATTTTAAGTTGCAGACTTTATGTGGGTTTTAAAAATTACATTTTTATTAGGTGGGTTTTTTAGTATAGTCTTAGATTTTAAGGTTTTCTTAAGTTTGACCATGAAAGATGTGGCTGGATTACTTGATAGGTCATAGGTGATTGTTGTGTGGTTGAAGAAAAATTGGAAGAGGTTGCTCTAACGCATCTCAAATTCTCTACTAGTTTTTCCTATATATATATGTGTGTATGTATTAAACTGAATGCTTATGGGTGCTAATGGGGCAATCACCTTTTAATTTATGCCAGATATGAACCCACATCGAGCAAGACCCTCTATAGGGACTGTCTTTATGAGGCAACCTTCACATCATTCAAGTTTTCTTTGGGATGCTCCTTTGGCAGGCGAGGTATACACTTGTGTCCAAAATCGTAGTCAATATATGTAGTAGAAAGATTTTGGGCATCTATGTTTGAAGTGTAATTATTACGTAGTTAGTGAATGCTATTATTAATACTAAACTGCTATGTTCGCAGGAAGTGCTAGGTGTACTGACTTGTCATCACCGAGATATAGGTCTGTTTGAAGGTGGGTTAGATCCACAGATTGCGACTTATATCACAGATGCGTGGTTAGATCCTACATATGGACCTTGACCATGCACTGATCATAGCCTTAGTGGAGAGATGACGGCCAGAGACGCACTCATTCCACTTGCCCCACGGTGAGATGACTATCACGTTACAAGACATAGAGGTCATAATGGGGATACCTGTACATGCCTTGCCGGTGGTGGGATTTACCCATATGGACCATTGGCATGACTTGTGCATCGAATTGCTAGGTACCCCCCATCCACCGGAAAGACCAGTTAGTACAAAAAAGAACATTGCAGTGTTGGAAGGGCCAAGGATAAAAGCGAAATGGCTTGAGGAGCAGTTTAGCGACCCTCTCCCTGCAGACGCCACTGAGGAGCGTGTGCAGCAGTATGCTTGGTTTTACATACTCCAAATGTTGGGTAGTATGTTGTTTATGGACAAGTCTGGTGAACGGCTCTCAATCATGTATCTACAATTTTTCAATCCAATCAGCAACGGCAAAAATTATAGTTAGGGTAGTGCAGCACTAAGTTGGCTATATAGACACCTTTGTAATGCATCAAAGAAGACAGCCAAGCAAATTGGCGGTGCACTGCTGTTAGTGCAATTGTGGGCGTGGGCGAGGTTTCCACACATATGTCCTGTGATGAGGCATCCACACCAGGCACTGTGCCCCGGTCCATTTGCTATCAGGTATATAGGATCTTAGATAGTTATTATTTTACATTTCCGTATTAACTTTTTCCGCATGAGAATTATGTAAGTAACTAATATGAAGGTTATGTCTGGGTTGTTTTGTAGATGGAAAGGGGCTAAGATAACAACTGACCATCCAATGCACGTCTTACGCGCATATCGTGTGTTGCTTGCTTCGCTACGGCCAAATTAGGTATCGTGCCTTACACCATTTTACTGCTTTGGCATGTATTGTTCACATTCGTTACACATTTTTCTCTAATTATATTGTTAATATGGTTGTTTGCATCTGTTAGATCATTGTAGATTGTGTGGGAGCCATATAAAGCTTATTTGGGTTCCCTGCCTGCATATTGTAAAGCAGGCTAACACATAGAGAGGTCCATCGTACCGCTTATACATTTTTGGGTGGTTGAAGGCCATCACCCCGAACTTGTTCTCTGACAGTTTGGGATGAAGCAAGGCGTACTGGACAATGTCGATACTTCAATTGAACTTCACAAGATAACACCCCAGGGCAAGCACGAAAAAAACGGGGTTGAAATACATGACACTCATATTGCTAGATGGGCTGCGCACGCCACAATTGCCGAAGCACCACCCTTTCATGGGGTAATGAGCTACAATGACTAGTATATGGTATGGTATCGTTCCATTACTGTGAGTAGGAATGGCAACGGGTCGGGTTCGGGCCGGATTTTTACATACCCGGACCCGACCCGCGGGGCAAAACCCGAGACCCAGACCCGGCCCGATTATTAATCGGGTTTTTTTTCCGGGGCCCAAACCCGCCCCGCCGGGCCCCACGGGCCCCGCAAGCCCCGTTTATCTCTTGGGCCCAAATCTAGCCCAACCAAAAAAAAAATTTTTGAAGCCCATTACAATTTTTTTTCTAGATTCAAACCCATTTAGTCAAGTCCACAAGGTTACTAATATGATATATATATAAATATATACATATATATATATATATATAAGAGGGGGTTTAGTAATTTAATATAACCGGGTTTTTATCCGGGCCGGGTTTTGGGTCGGGTTTCGGATTTTTTTAAAAAACCCGGACCCGACCCGGATCCGCTTCGGGTTTTTTTTTTTAAAACCCATATCCGACCCTATTCTTTATCGGACCGGGTAAAATCCGGCCCATTAGGGTCGGGCCGGGCCGGGTATCCGCGGGTCGGATCTAAATTGCCATCCCTAACTGTGAGGCATATTACAAAAGAGACCTCGTACTAGGACACTTTGGTAAGTTTACAAAGATTGTTCTGTTATTTGAAATACCTCGCTTCGCATAGTTTAGTTCCAAGTCCTAACACTACTCTTGTATACTTATGACAGGTTGAATCACAGTTGAGGATTATGGCAAAGTTTGAACCAGGGTCTGAGATCTACACCGACTGTTTTAATGCCTTGCAATCTGTTGAAGAGATCAGTCGGTTGACCTTGTACGATGCACGCACTGTGGACAACACAAGTGAACCGGCTGTAGGCCGTGGTTGGCAAGGAGGTGGACGTCAAGGGCATGGAGGTCGTCCATCTAGTCAGCGTCATACATCTAGGCAGTGTCCCACAACTAGTCACCGTCACACATCTGGTAGGCGTCACACACCCGTGCATGACCACACCATGGAGGAGGCAAGTCAGACATCAGATGAGATGTGTTTGGACACTAGTTATGACATGAGCTCCATGGCACATGATGATGCGGGTCCATCCCATACGTTTGCCCATGGTAAGACATGTCGATCCCCATCCATGGTTCGCGATGATACCTACCCGCCCACATCCTCTCCCCCACCGACTACCGGCACTATCCCTGCAGATGTATGTGGTAGAGATAAGATGAGATTCATGCCCACCCCTGGTGCCATCCAGACAGAGATACCCACCCCCCCCCCCCCCCACCGGAGGCTTCACACATTGAGGATCGGCCGCGAAGGCCGTAATGGACACGGACACATCCTCCTGACTGTGGGACTGGACATGGTACTCCCCCTCTTATACCGATTACATATGCATCTCTTTATGGTTAAATGATTTTAATATTAATATTTGCTTGTGTTCTTTTCAGGCAAGGTGAGACCAGTCAAGGAACCAGTGAGGAGAAGAAAACGGGGATGATTTTCGGTGGTCAATTCGCAAAGGCTTTTGACTAGACCTTGTGACTGCCCTACCCCTTCCACAGGTATGTAGCTAGTTGATGTACATTTATGCTTTGAATATACCAAGCTCTTGTATATTCAGTCTGTCCTTATTACAAAGAAAATATCCAAGTAATTTTATTAGAATTTTATTATTAGCTTTCTACTGATTTAGTATTTTAGTGTATTGACTTTTGATGATAGGGCAACTTGGAATGATCATATAGCTTCCATTATCAACATATTTTATGGTATCCAATTGGTCTTATCTTTGGCATGGTTTAATTTCAGACTCCTTTTGTCCTTATTTGCAGTTTATTTTCTCTACTGCCATTGATGGGAAAATCAAAGCTTGGCTCTATGATTGCCCAAGATCTAGAGTGGATTATGATGCGCCTGGTCTTTGGTGCACCATGATGGCATATAGTGCGGGTGGAACCAGGTAAAGCTTGCCTATTAGAGAGATGATAAATAGGGCTCATATTTGTTTAACATCTTTCTTTATTTTTTATGTATCTTGTGTTCTCTATATTTATGGATTGAGATATCTGAAAGCATTTACTGTGCTGGAACCCTCTTAAACATGGCCGTTTAATTGCAGCCCCTGCTTGGTAACTCTTTGGGCCCATTGGCAAATGTTTCTCCTGCTGCTGCTCCAATAATGGAGCGTCTTGATAGAAATCCTGCTGCTGTATCCATCAGTAGTCTTGTAAGTTTATCTTTTTCGGTTGCTTACAATTGTTTGTGCTATGCAGTCTCCAAGATTTCATTGGGCATTATTGCAGGGTACCATGGACAGCAGCAGGCTTCTTGATGTCAAACCACGAATCTCGGATGATGTAGAAAAGATTCTGAGCTGGAAATCATCTGATATTGTGGATACATCTCAGCTCAAGGCTCTGCGATTGCCTGACCCTGTACCAGCAGTCAAGGTAGGTGGTTTAAGAATCTGACTGGTCACAAGCTGCCTGGTGCAACCTTTCTTTTTATTGGGAAGGAATGCTTGTGCTTTTTTGATAGTTTGTTAGTATTCTTGTTATTTTATCAGCCATCATCCTGTAGGGATTTGGCAGACTGCACATTTTACCACATAGATTTTTATCTGATGACAATAATGTACGTCATATGTTAAACCAACAACATTCATTGGTATATTGGAAATTTCATAGCGGGAAACTCAGAATGTTGATGCTTGTCAAGCCACAAGTGTTGCGTTGGTTGTTAAAAGCCTTCTATGTGTCCATGATACTGTGGACATAATAAATACTTGTAGGGTCGATGGTTTGAAAACTATCAAACTGCACAGTACTCAAAGATTGTCCATTGGCTACCTCCAGCCAAGAACCTCAGGTTATATGATGTGGGGATACCTAATAGCATATAACTGTTGTCATTGGTAAAGACATGCTATCTTAGATAAGGTCAATGGGTAGTACAATCAGTTGGAGACCACCTCTTATGAAATGGAGGTCACAAGTTTGAATCTTCTCCTCCCTCTTTTTGTGGCCAAAACTTGGGAAGACATAACCACTGAATCTTTTTCTTATGATAATGCCAAGACTTAACCACTGAAGCTATTTTTTAATCATCATTTGGTACATACAAATTTAAAAAATGTTTGGCCAAATTATGTGGGGCATCTTCTTACTCATCTATTTGGATACTAATTGCTTCATCTTTAAACTAATAATTGAGATTTATATATATATATATATATATATTTCCTGTTTCTGTTAGATACCCTATGGTCCTTTATCATGTTTTGGTTGTGTAGGTAATTCGACAAAATAGCGTTGAGCAACTCTTGCTCATTGGTCGGATGTTACAAGGGACCACAAAACTCCCTAGAAACTTTTCAAGCCATCCTACAGCCACTGGTACTTTTTTCACTGTCATGCTTCTTGGGCTAAAGTTCTGCTCATGCCAGTCCCAAGGAAATCTGCAAAATTTTAAGACAGGGCTTCAGCTACTGGAGGACAAGATTTATAGGTGAAGGCAATTGGCCTTTTATTTTTCTCTGTCTCTCCTCTTCTGGATTTGTCAATAGCATGAAGTGCATCCTATAAACTTGTAAGAAGGTCTTTGATTTTGATGCTTGTATATGAAGTTATGAACGTATAAGACTTGAACTCTATAATTATTGCATTTTCCCAAATATTAGCAATACAATAAGAATAGTTAGCTTCATCTTTTTCTTTTTTTTTTGGTGGTTGAAAAGGAGGGGGCGTGTGGGTTCAATAGTCAATGCAAGTTATAGTTAGCAGGATTATTGAATTTTGGTCACAATTTTGGAAAATACTTTTCTGCATTTTTTCATGTATGTTGCTAATGGTCTATAATGAGAGAATTGCCTACAAGCATTAGAATGAAATATTTGACAATATCAATTTTGCAATTTAGGTACCTTTATTTTGTCTTTTTTTTCTGCCCACTGATGATATTGAGGTTTACAATAGATTATTACCGTGTTTGATTTATTCCAAAAAAAAAAAAAAAAAAAAAGGAATTTAACATCGTGTTTGGAATTTGGACACTTGACTAATTGTCTTGGCAGAGTGTTGCACAAAAGCAGATTTTCTGTCAAGCTTCAATATTCAAGTTAGCTTCATCAAGCATATTTATTTTTAGGATTTTGATTGTTTTCCTTGGTGTATGTTACAAGGCCTCTTTGGGCTGGTTTGCTTATGAGCCCGAATGGAATGACATGAACATCATGAATTTCACTCAGAGTGAGGCTCAATTTGTCTCTGTATTTGTGCACTACCTGTTAAATGAGCAAGTTGATACTCTTCAATCTAATTCTAAAGCACGGGGACGAGAAAATGGAAGTTTGTTGGTTGATGTGGTAAGATGATTATCTTTGCAGAACATGAAATCTACAGCCACTGAGGAGTTTGAGACATGGATCTTCATCCTTAAAAAGCATGTCCTATATCTAATGGACATTCTTCTTTAATCTATTTCCTGCTCTCAATTGTGCAAGCTCTTTGTGCGATGTATCCTTACATTTACGTTGGTTTTGGCAGAATGGTCAACATCACACCTTGTGGGGCCAGATGGAGAACTATGCAGCGGGGAGAGAAAAACGAAAGCAGCTGCTTATACTGCTATGCCAGCATGAGGCCGAGAGGCTAGAAGTTTGTGCTCAACCCCTTAACTCAAAGTAGTCTTTTATTATACTGGAGAACATTATTATTATTATTTTTTTTTGGGGGGGGGGGGGGGGGAGTGGAGGGGGTTGGTTCTTCTAAGCAGGTGATTCAATCTGTGGATTAAATATTTTTTTTTTTCCATTAAATATTTAGGGAAAGTACATCTTCCCGGCCTAAAATTAGCTTGGAGAAATGGATTGAATACGCTAGGACAGCTTTCTTTGTAGATCCTCAGATTGCCTTTTCCTTGGCCTCAAGGTTCCCATCAAACACATATTTGAAGGCTGAAATAACTCAGCTGGCTCAGGTATTTTTATTGGCACTGCATTGTCATGAATCCCTTGGTGATGTAAGGCCATGTTTCCCTTGTCACTTAATTTAAGGGTTTTTTTTTTTTTTTTTTTTTTTTGGGCAGACACATATATTGGACATCCGCTGCATTCCTGAGGCATTACCATATTTTGTCACCCCAAAGGCAGTTGATAAGAATTCTGCACCTCTGCAACAATTGCCACACTGGGCTGCCTGTTCAATTACACAAGCTCTTGAGTTCCTCACTCCTGATTATAAGGGTCATCCACGTGTTATGGCGTATGTTCTTAGGGTTCTGGAGTCCTATCCTCCTGATCGAGTAACCTTCTTCATGCCACAGCTTGTGCAGGCTCTGCAATATGATGAAGAGGTTAGTTATTTAATTAAGGTTTTCATAGTTTCGTTTTCTGTTGGGTGGAGGTGCGAATGTGTGGGTAGTTTCTCATTTTGTGCATTAATAGCATGTGACTGGTGAGTTGAACCCTGCCATGGGAATTTTTCTGCTAGAATCTGGGGCTGAAATGCTGAACAGGTTTATCTGTCTAATCTGTCCTGAGAAGTGGTCTTTCTGTTATATGGAAGATTTGCCATGTCAAACTTAAAAATAATGTTCATCAGAATTGACATACATTATGCAGAACCAATACCGATAATAACAAAAGCAAATATTTTAGTTACTTTTTGTGTAGTATTGTTTTATTGTTAATTTTTCCCTTTTACCTACCCAACTGTACTTTCCCAGCCTAATTAAAGCCACTTATCTTGCAAGCATAAGTTTGTTTGAGCAGCAAGCCCAATATGTCATTATGCATACATCATATCACTATTTGTGAATGTCTTAGTTCTCTTTTTAGATGTCTTTGTGTACCTCCCGTGAATTAGGGTTGGCCTCCTATTTGATCGTTTTTATTGAATTTATTTACCCATTAAAGAAACTGTGAATGCCGTATTTTAGCTTATATTTACTTCATTATTTTGCAGAAGTTAGTCGAAGGATATTTGCTTCAAGCAACTCAAAGGAGTGACATATTTGCTCATATTCTGATCTGGCATCTACAGGTATGGAAAATTTCCAACTGTGACTAATGCATCTGTGACTAATGCATCTGTTGTTAACTGTTTCAAGTATTTTTTAATTGATTGGGATAAGGCATGGCAACCTTGATCAAGGTTTATTGGGCCTCACTCCATATTTACATTATAATGGTGAACCCTTGTCATAAATCCCAATTTAGGCAATTTAATAAGTTAAGCATCTCTTTTATGATAGATATCTGAGTGACAATTATAAATCCAAGACTTCTTTTTATTAGAAATTAAAGAATTTCTTTGGCCCATATGCATAAATATTATTCATCATACAAAAGTAAGCGAAGATATAGATATTTAACTTTACTAATTCAAGAAAAATTTGAATTATTAATACTAATCCTTCATAGATTTACTCGAGAAATTCATATCTATAAATAATATATCTGTTATAAGTAGAAAGGGATGAAACTTAAGCAACCTTGATGGGCCAGTGCTCTGTCTCAGTAAAATATAATGTGCTTTTGATGCAGCCAGCTAGATATGATTTTCCAAAGATGCCTTTAATATTTCTTGAAGTCTTGTCAGATTATTATTTAGTGCTTTATGTTGTAGTTTGTGTATAATTTAAGTCACTCAATCAGTCATAATTTGAAGTCAACAGTCTTATGTGACCTTTTGACTGCATGATCTTGTAACTAGGGAGACTTTATTTTTGCAAGCTGTCAATGGAGAATGTAGTGCTATTTATATGTTGAGTATGGGCTAATGTAAATAATATTTTTACTAGTTAATATATCTATTTTAGAGAATAATTCTCTACATCCCTATTTTGGGTTTGTTTGTTCATCTACTCTTTCTATTCTCCTGTTTTTCTATGCTCTAAATCAGTTCCAGCAACCTTTGGTTACTGTGGACTGCATCAACTTTCCTGTAAATCTATATTGGTTTCTATTTGATTGGCACTGAGTTTAAGAATGGCAGGGTGAGACGGTACCAGAATCAGGGAAAGAAGCTGTCTCTAGAAAGGTATGTGTGCGTGGGTGTCTAGTATTCATGTCAATTATCACATGACCATTTTATTCTTGATACAAATGGTTCTCAAAGCCAAGGAAGCTGCTAATTGAAATTATTGTCATCGATGTGATTGAGCTAAAATGTTGTTTTATATTGACTCTGAATTTACGCACACTCACAAACTAATGTGTGCTGCAACGGTTTGCAAAAACTCTACATGGGGAGCAGCTTCCCCCACCTTTTTCTCCCTTCAAGAAATTTCTTCATTCATTTATTTAAAAAATAAAAATAATGTTTGTGCAGGGGTCTTTGGAAATTGTAGTTTGTGTTAGCAAGTATAATTGCCTAGTTTCTTAATGGATTATTATCCCATTCTTCATGAGCATGGAAAGGTTGCATTCTTTTAAAAAAAAATTCCCCTTAAATCACTTGGTTCTTCGCAATAAGTTCTAGATGAATATTAGAGTCATGTTGGCAGATGAACAATATGGTAATGACTAGTTTTTTATTAACGCTGTGGCATGTCCTGGGTTTTAAAATTGTTCGTTGGTGCTGTTTGCAGATCCCAAGGACTTTGAGACTCTCCGGCCTCTCAATATGCATCATGGGATGGAAGTTCGCCTTGGTCTTTCCAAAGGACCAGTCTGTCCAAGTTTCATATGATTACGCATTTAATTTTTGGAAGAAAATTAATCAAGCAAGTGGAACTACTTGGTGATGTTTAATCGTGGATCTGTACTATTAATGATATAAATACTTTTCTTATTAGAATTTGAACATATCCTACAATGTAAGATTATCTGGTCTTATTGTTCTACTTGGTTTTTCTTTTGCTAGTTACTCTCAACAAATCAACATTACTGGCTGTCCTTTTGGTTCTTGATTCAAAAAAAAAAAACAAAAAACAATTCAAAACAAAAGAAAAAAAATTTGCTTAGACTGACTTTTAAAGTTGATACTTGTAGGGGTTTAAAAAAATAAAATAAAGGTATATTTGGTTTGTGGGGATAGATCCTACTAAGGAATGGGCAATGGCTATTCTTTTACATGCAAAGGTAGGGGATTTGAATCTTGGTTGTACTCGTAAGGAAGACTAAACAATGTCATCAGTGAACTACAAGACTTTGGGTATTATTTCTTTTTTCTTTAAAATGGTTGTAATTATTATTTGCTATTGGCTTTAATAATTTTAAAGACTATGTTTATCCAAAAACAGAAACTCTTTTTATGCATATAATAATTATAAAAATTATAATCCTAATAAGAGGAAAAGACCAGAGTTATCATGGTTGGGGTGTTATAATGGTTGGGGTTGCTCTAGCTCTCACTAAAAGAGTTGGTTTAATTTTAAAAAATATTACTCTACATAATAACTCTTTTTGGATTAAATTTTTAAACATTTATGCATAATATAACTAAAAAAAATGTTATATCACCTAATAACTTTTTATTGGATTTAAATTTGAAAATCTTATGTTTTCTATGTTTTTAACATACATGCTAAATTTTGTACAAAATCAAATGTTTTTTTTTATTATTTGATTCAAAAATTCATTTTTTATGCATAATATTAAAGTACAAACATTTAATAGTTACCAACATGGTAGATGCATAGATGCTCTATTTACTGGGTCTTGAGCTATTAAGACTTAAGTCTTAGGTTCGAATTTTCCTCACCACCACTAGAGAGTTTGTTGGTAAAGAGTTTAAGAAGAAGATGTGATGCACTCGTAAGTTTGTCAAAAATCGCTTTTAATAAATAAAAAATATTGAATTGTAAAACATTACTTAACATTAACCTATATGTATATATATAATTGGGATACGAGATATATCTTTATTGTCATTGTTTTTGTAAATTTAAACAAGCATGCTTGCATAGAGAAGAAGATATAAACGCACTCGTATTTGTTGCTATCTATATATACTTGAGATGCGAAAATGTTTGCTTTTAAATTTTGATATGCATATTGATTTAGAAAAATAGGACATGATGTCATCTTTAAAATATCTATTTTAGGATAACCGAATTCCATATTTTGGTCCAGTGCGTACAAGCTTGGTACAAACTTGAGAGTACCTAAAAAAAAAAAAAAAAAAACTCCACCCATACTCGAGTTTAAAGGACTCGGGTACCCTTAACATAGTACTCGAGTCCAGAGGACTCTAGTACTAATATGTATGACTTTATTCATACCCAACCTATACTCGAGCTTACCATCCTCGGGTACTTCTAACACGGTACTCGAGTCCCTCAAACTCGAGTCCCTCAAACTTGAGTACCAAGCCCATACTTATTACGTACATTTGGTGGATGGCGGCAACCACTACAACCACTATAATGAATGCATAATGAATGGTACTCGAGTTCCGTGAACTCGAGTACCACTTCAGACCATTAATTCCTTCGCCTTTCAGCTATTTTTAGTAAGGATCTTTCGAACTAACCATTTTCTATACCTATCTTTCCAACTCCATGTGACGAGTCAGAACGTTGTGTACGCAGAAGCTACTGGCAGTTGGGTCACCATCTGCAAGTCTTTGAGTCTCTATGTCAGTTCTCCATTGAAGACCAACGGGTTGTCCGTTTAACCTTTGGGTCAATCCTGCTGTAACTAGTACATAAAGGTAATAGTTAAATGCTTAGTTTTAGATTGTGTTTGCATGTGGTTCGTATGAGATTTTTATGCATGAGGTGTTATTTTTCTCTATTTTCTCGGTATTAACTATGTACAACTGCTGATATTTACACATTTAAATTTAAGTTTCAAGAGTTGGTCATCATGGACATAAAATTCAAAAGTAATCAAAAATTTGAACAAAATGCTGAACCCATGAATTTCTATTTTCTGACATACCACCTTCGACTTTCATATTTACGTTGCATCAGTTGATATTTATGTTGCATCAGCTACATTTTTATTTTATTTTTGAAATTTAATCCACCATATGTGCAAAGGCAATACTGTATTTTTATATTCACAATTTTTATATGTTAGAAATAGTTGCAATTGGTGTTTTAATTAACTCAACTAATATAATATTTTATACTCAAACAAGAAATTATTTACATTTGGATTATATCTACACCAAAATTGTGAAACTTAGTTAACTTGATGGTGAAAGGCATGCAATTACTGTGTAAGACATCATAAATTTTGAACCCTATCATATCCCCAACCAAAACAAACAATAATTCCAAATTCTTGTAGTCAATTATAGATGTACGACATATTAAATAGAATCGTTCGCATGTATTCTTTTCATCTAGGTTTCTACTTTTAATAAACTTACATTCTATATACTTTATTTTAATCTTACTTAACCATGTCTACAGTAAAAGTATTGGCCTAATAGTACTCTATAATAATAATAATAATAATAATAATAATAATAATAATAATAATAAATTGCAATTGTACTCATCTTTAATAAACTCATGAACACATTCATATTTTGTACATATTATTTGACGTATAAAATCCACGAGTCTTTAATCCACCATGAATAATAATATTTCAAAGTTCAAACCTCCATTATTCGATTAAAGAAAAACCGGATCCTTTTAAGATTAATGCATATTGTATTTTGCTATAGTCATATTGCAGTACCTCCAAGGGTTGTTGGAAGTGAACATGATGTCAGTTTGTGTAGTAGTTATGGCCTTAGTTATATGGCAATAATAACTCACCACACAATGTTGTTTTAACTTCACTTTTTTTTTTTTTTTTTAAATGTAAATATGATTGTCTTTGAATTGTTCGTTTGATTATGGTTCTTAATTATGTCAAAACACTAATAACTTTATTTAGGCTTGATTTTTATGTAAAAACCATTATTTGACAATAAGAGAATTTATAATTTTTTTTATGAGAGAAATTTTATAAATTCAGTTAACTAGAACCCACAACTCGATATACAATTAATTTTTTTTATAAATTCAATTATTTATATGTCTATGATTGAGTTTGAATATAAATTATTTTATGATACGCCAAATTTATGTAAGTGATTCTAGATTATGACAACTTTTATATTGTTAATAACAAGTCGGTGATGGATTTTCACTTTTTCTGTGTACTACGATGGAGAGATGTATTATCATGAGTTGCATGGGATATCATACCAAGGCTCGAACCAAAAGCAAAAATGTGTTAGGGTGAAGCGTGGGATAGGCCTTATGAAATTGCAACAAAGAATATTGAAGGTGATGGGGTTAGACCACTCTAGGCATAACATTTCCATCGTGTATCGAGCACCTCAAGGGGTTGGAGGCACCCATGTTTTCTACAATTTACTATAGTTATCAAGTGGCAGCCAAGTGAAGATGATGTGGGAAATTGTTGAACAAATGGTGGTGAAAGGATTCATTGCTTCAGATCTCTATGTCACTGTTGAGCCTACCAAAGTAGAGACTAAAGAGGGTTCATAACATACTATTTTGGCTAGAACTGTAGATGAGCACATTCACTCAATACCATTACAGTCTTATCAAGGGTGTGTAGAAAACACAGGAGATGGGTATGGTAGTGAACCGTGGTAGACATTTCCCCATGCTTCACCCATTGAGGAGGAGCAAGGGCCACAGGAAGTTCAGGAAGGAGAGCATTTATCTCAAGATGAGCTGCATAGGGGCACATCAGAAAATGAAGATGATGACGGACTTGGTGATGATGTAGCCCATATTGATGTTACTAGGGATGACTTTGAGAAGCTCCTAGATACCATGGGTGAACCTAAGGATGTTGATCATATCGAGAATGTGGTTGTAGAAGAGAATAGAGACACATGCCCTGGTCCCGATCCTACGCCGGAATGGTTCACCAAAAACACTTGGGATAATATGTTTGATCCATCACTAGTTATGCAAGCAGGAGTATCAAGTTGGACGCCTGGGGAGCAGCCTATGAAAGGAATGGTATTTGCGACTAAATTGGCAGTGCGACATGCGTTGACTTGGTACGCACTGTGAGAGAATTTTAGGTTCATTACTGAGCATTCAGACTCAGAGAGGCTTATGGTGAGTTGTAAGGATGATTCCTGTCCATGGTTAGTCGGTGCGATCTGTTGTAAGGGAGACACTGTCTGGAAGATCGCAAAATGCAAGGGCCCCCACATGTGCGACAAAATTCAGAATGCTAACGATGGTCGGATGATTGATTCGGCGTTCCTAGCATACGTACTTGAGCGCTATATACGGGAAGACCCTGCGTATAAGATAATCAACTTATGCCACATTGCTTTGGCAGACTTAAAACACAAAGTATCTCACTACAAGGTATATGTCTTTTTAAGATTTCATTCTTTTTTTAATACAATGTAGAGACATCAGTGTTCATGGAAGTGTAAGCATGATAATTTTCCCCAAAACCCATGCATACTTGATGTTATGAAAAATGAAATTGAAAAAAAAAAAAAAAAAAAAAGGAATAAAGAGAAAGAAATATTATCTTCATCTTATAGCCTTCCAAGTATTGATTTCTTTTCTTCAACTATAATTATTTAACTTGTATTCATTTCTAACGTAATCATTATGGTTCACATACAAGGTATGGGATGCCAAATAAAAGGCCGTTATAGCTATATACGGGGATTTTAAGGAGTCTTATGTAGAGTTGCCACGTTTTTTGGCAGGACTTAAGGATGCAAGTCCGGGTACAAAGTATAAGTTACTAGTGGACGATAATTATGAACCAGGAACCTGTACATTCAAGTCCGTATTTTGGGTATTTCGTCCATGTATTCTTGGGTTCATGTACTGTAGGCCTGTGATTCGCATTGATGCAACCCACCTATATGGAAAATATAAAGGGAAATTGATGATTGCAATCACGACGGATGCTAATAATAAGATTTATCCACTAGCCTTTGCCATTGTCGAGAGCGAGAGCACAGAGACTTGGGGTTAGTTCATGGCTTGTATAAGAAGGTATGTTACCGGCCGGAGCAAGCTATGTGTCATATCTGACAGACACCTTGGGATACAAGCTATCTTTAGAGACACCAATCGAGACTTTTTGCAGTCTCCCCTGAGAGAACATCGTTACTGCCTTCGTCATCTATGCAGTAACGTCGACATTAGATGGCCCAATGAAACTTTAAAAAATCTAGTATGGAGGGCAGCAAGTGCTACCCAAGAGCGAAAGTTCAATGCCACATTCGATTTAATTGAGAATGTCAACGCGGATGCGCACCAATATCTGAAGGATGTGCCCAAGGAGAAATGGGCTTTAACTTTTGACAAGGGTTACCATTATGGGGCGATGACTACAAACGTCTCGGAGTGCTTCAATGGTGTTCTAAAGGGTGCTTATAGCCTGCCCATTACAGCAATGGTGAAATGCACATGATTCAAACTAAATGCTTACTTCGATGATCGCCACAATAAGAGCATAGCACAATTGAATTCGGGGAAAAAATGGTGTAAATATGCCTTGGATATCTTCATAAGAAATAAGGAGAAGGCAGAGTATCACAGGGTGACGAGATTGAGCGCGCAACAACAATCATATCAAGTAGATACACCGCATAATCCAGGGAGTGCTGGACATGGGGATCACACACATGGAGTTAATCTACTGCAAAGAACTTGCACATGTCAGAAATGGAAATTGTACAAGATACCATGTTCACATGTCATTGCAGTTTATATTAGGTATCGACATGATGCAGAGCAGTACATTAACCCATGCTATAGAATGGACGCACTGTTCCGGAGCTATGCTCGCGTTTTCCCTCCGTTGAAAGATAGATTATCATGGTCAGATTCTAAAGAAACTCGAAGGGTTGTCCCTAACCCCCAATTGATCCGAGAGAAAGGTCGCCCTATCTCAACACGAATTAGAAATGAGATGGATGAGGGCGGGAAGCGGCCGAGAACCACACCATGGAAGGAGGGGGGGAGGAAGGTGTAATGCGGGTTGTGTGACCAAGAGGGGCATAATCGAAGAACATGCCCTAAGCGGAACGAGGTACCGACGAGTGGTGGTCTCGCAGACTAGGTACGCTAAGTTTGACACCATAAATCCTTCCAAGTGCAACTTGAAACAAAATGCATGATATGTTAATAGGCAATAATAATTACCAACTATACTAGATTCACCAGGTATATGTTAGGTGTATTCTAATTTTTACTTTATAAAAGTTGTTTCATTATTGTTCAACTACAAAGAAACATAAATAATCCTATTCAATTTTATATGTTAGATTTTTTATCTAAAAGCTATTTCTCTTAATAAGACACCATAAATTTTATTTCTTTTTTTAATTCCTTTTCTTTTGAATGAGTGGAAGATTCTTTTTTTGAGATTAATGGATTTTCCTAATGATAAATTTCTTGTTAACTAAAATTATTATTGTTAAAGTTATATTATTTGAAATTATAATATTTCATTTATTTTTTTATTCATTTTTAATGCATTCTCATATTTGATTTCTACGCTTTCTTATGAAGAAATATTTACCCTTGCGGTTGTCTCATCACTAGACCATTGTTAGTTGATTTGCAGCAAATCTAAGAACTTGATTTTCTCATTTCCAACTTGCATGGCTCTTGTAAAGATACATTGCTAACAGCTTTGCTGCCAAAACACATGTAGGCACCCTTACATCTACTCCTCGCCTACTTTCAGTTAACTTCCAAGGTACTAAATTTATATTCAATGTTAAAAGAATACTCAATCTAGTTTACTTTTTCCTTAGGCAATGGGATTTATCTGAATGTGGTAGTAGAACTTAAGTTGACTAGAGTTTCATTTTCTGAATAAGCCGGCACCCTCTTGTTTGATGTCCACCTTCTTACCTCATCTCATCTCTAGGCTTCCTAAAATGCCATTCTTTGCTTGCAAGATGAAGCTCAGTCTTTATACATTAGTTCAGCAATAAAAGAATGTAGAAATGGGTTGCTCTCATACCACAATTGACGCTCAAAAAATTCAGATATGAATTCTGTGTATTGTAATAATTTCGCTGAGCACCAGCCTAATGGCTTTGGTACCACTGGTGGGAAGAAGATGGGAATGAAAGAAGTTGCCGCTTTTCTAGGCCATGTTGGCAGCAAAACTTCTTGTGAATTCAAAATTCTCTGTTTTGTAATTTGGTTTTGTCTTATTGGTTTTATCAAAGGTGTTTTAAGAACTTATTTTCAATTGGGCTCTCATTCCAATGGTTTCAAATGGATCAGAGGGTTCAGTTTTATATGGATTTAAGCAAGTTTGATTGAAGTTTTCAGGAGGACTTAATTTTTATTGTAGGTTTTGATTAAGTTGTGTTTCAATGAACTTAAATTGGGGTTATAATTCTTATCTAATGTTTGGATGAATCTATTTAGAATGGATAGTTGATGATATAGTTTGGGTTAACATACCATCAAAAGTCGTATTTCCTATTGTTCAGGGCAAATTAGGGAAGAGATTTTATGTTCTTTGGTCTCAAATGATGATAAATTGAATAATCAAATCTTTAGTTAGATCTTTATTACTACATTATTAGCAAATAAAGCATTGGGTATTCTTGGACCATACATAGTAATTTTGGTAGATTCTATTATCCTAAGACAAGATTGGCTTGGAGTCACATGAACCTTCAGTGTCATTAATATCGAGCTATTAATGTATGCTTGTTACATAGTCAATGGATCCTTTGCTCATTCTCTATGCAAGTAACAATGATTATGATGGCTGAAAAAATTTCAGGTGGATATGGAGTTGCCATTAGGGGGCCTTTGGCTTGGGGTTTATGCTACAACAAGGAACTGAGCCCTAACTCTCTTTACTGTGATGAATAGTACAAGCTCACTTATCTGTGCGCTCCTAGAGCTGCATAATATGACCGTGTTGCCTTGCCTTTGTATTGGTAAGCACCTTTCTAGCCTCATCACCCCCTTCATCAAATTAATAAGTCTGAACTAGTTTTTTGTTTTACTAATAGCTATGTAAGCCATAACCTAATTAAGTAGTAACTTCTATACTATATTTTGTTTTGTGCTAAAGAAACCTCAAAATAAGATTATTTTGTTGCATAATTCAAATGAATTTCAAAGAAGCTATTTGTTCTTCAAGTGATTTCATTACTTGTCAATCCTAATGATTTTTTTTTTTTTTTTTGGTGGGTGCTATCACCAAGAATTACAACTATGGAAAAGCCGAGGAAGCCCTGAAGGTGGACTTGTTGAACCATCCAGAATACATAGAACAAAATGCTACCCTAGCTTTCTAAGCTGAAATTTGGAGGTGGATGACTCCAGTCAAGAAAAACCAGCCTTCAGCACATGATGTCTTTGTTCGCAATTGGAAACGAACCAAGAATGAACAAGATAATAGCAACCTCTGTGTGCCGGGCCTCCGGATTAGTGGGAGGCTACTATGCTCCATCCCTCTTTATTGGTGCTGCAACAAGAATGGCATATGGGAAATTCATCAGTTTGGTAGTTGCTCAGTCAAATTCTATGATTCCTCCCTCTCTCTTGGAAGTGGCATCTCCACAAGCATATGGGCTGGTACTGCTCTCTGTCATCTCCATCTAAGGAAGATATTAGTCTACCTATGATATTTTGAGTTCTGGTATGTATTTGAAGTGTTCTACGGGATACAATTTTTCCATGATCATCCAATACACAAACCTACTTTGCGACTGGAAGTAGGTATTTTTCTTTTTGCTTTTGTTTTTGTTATTTTAGCAAACAAAAGAAGCAGGTAAGAACGGTGGAGAATTTCAAATGCAATTTAAAAATTCAACATTCATGACTATCTATTTTCAAATGTGATTAATAAAAAACTTTGGAAGCTATAAAAGAAAATGCTCTTTATTTCCTGTTCTTTAGGTATATATGTATTACTTATAAGCAAGATTTTATGCATGTTTTTTTCCCCTTTTAAGACGTTTTTCCTTGAAAATCGGCTGTAAATTTTGCACGCATAATATATTACTGACATAAGCAACATCTGGGATAAGGCATCTTGAATAAGGATTTATGTTAAAGTATGGATTTTGATGGGACTATGTGTCAATATAGGTTGTTGGCTCAAAACTGGTTTATGGACCTTATTTTAATATAATTTTTCTACAAAAGATGTAGCATTTTTGGGACTAAAAGTAGACCTTTTCTACCTTTTATTGTTATTAGAATATATCATTATCTAGCTGATCCATGGGGAACTTCTATTTGCAGGTTGGAATGGCTGCTACTCTTGCAGGGGTTTGTCAGGTACCTTTCACTGCAATTCTATTGCTTTTTGAATTGACATAGGACTATCGGATTGTTCTACCTCTACTTGGAGCTGTAGGATTATCTTCATGGGTTACTTCTAGACAGACAAGGGGAAGAGATGTCAAGGAGATTAAAAAACTCAAGCAAGATAGTTCCAATACAACTCAACAACTCACTACAAAAGCATCTTATATTAGTGATCTTTGTGAAATTGAAAGTTCGCTTTGGGTAAATGGTTCTAATATTGAAACAAAGGAGTTAGAAAAGGGAATTTCTTTTTCAGAAGCCATGAGAACAAGATATGTCACTGTCTTTATGAGCACCTCACTTAAAGATACAGTGACTCTCATGCTTGCAAAGAAGCAGTCCTATGCAATGATTGTTGACGAAGGTAATATTTTGATTGGTTTACTGACACTTGGAGAAATTACGAGTCATCTTTAAACATCCATCCCAAATTACGAGTAGGTATACCTCCATCTACCTATCAAAAAAAAATATACCCCCATCTTAATGAGTGAACTGAGTTAATGAATATGATAATAAACTCATCAAACTAGTCTTTTATTGTAGAACTACAACTATTGAAAAGCCGGGGAAGCCCTGAAGGTGGACTTGTTGAACCATCCAGAATACATAGAACAAAATGCTACCCTAGCTTTCCAAGCTACAATTTGGAGGTGGACGACTCCAGTCAAGAAAAACCAGTCCTCAGCACATGATGTCTTTGTTGGCAATTGGAAACGAACCAAGAATGAACATACAAAATTGATTCATTTTTTTTTTTGTCCTTCTGTGAAGTTGTTTTGTAACTATGCAATGTGGATGGTGCAAACCATTTTGTGGTTTTATTTGGTGTCATTTATGAAGTTCTAGAATATTTTACTTGCACTCTTATTTAAAATCTTGTACTTTACCGCTTACGTTTATTTTGAGGTTTGATAACACAATCAAGTTCATTTCAGAGCTTTCAGTATAACTTGTGTTTAAAGGAAAACTATTCCTCTGATGACAACATAAAAATACAAGATTATCAAATTCAGGTTGATACTCGAGTTTAGTGGGCTCGAGTACTGTACATTGAGTACTCGAGCCCACTAAACTCGAGTATTAACAGCAAGAATTCCAGTGTCATACAGGTTGGTACTCGAGTTTAACGTTCTCGGGTACCGTAGCACAGTACTCGAGTTCTGTAAAGTTGAGTACTAGGTGGATTTTTTAATTGCAAAATACCAGGTCAACTGGTGACACGATGGTAGAAAAAGGATAGTACTCGAGCTTATGGAGCTCGAGTACCATATGGTACTCGAGTTTCATAAGCTCGAGTACTACAAAAGTGGTAGATTGCTGTTTATTTTCAAAACAGTGCTAAATTTACTCTAATTTCAGACAAATGTGGTATTTGGCCAATTTCTCCCATAAAATTATATACCCAACAAATCACAAAATTGATGTGTTAGTTTGAATACAACATTTACAGGCTCTGTTGGGGTTATTTTATGCATTGATCCTTCCTCTATTGAGATGGCACCGAATTGCGTACATAAATTGAACTCCAAGAAATGGGGCATTTTATACTTTTGAGTTCAACCTCCATGCTCCATGCTCCATGCTCAATTTTTTTTTTTTTTTTTTGCTAATCTTCAAGCACAGGAATATCATTAATAAAACATGATCTTGCTTTCCTCAATGTTACTCTCTCTCTTTCACATCTTTCAACCATTTGTAATTGTTCAACTCTTATGTATTATCTCAGGATTGAACTGCCGCATATGAAAGATCAAATATCAATTAATCCAAGATCTTCTCCCCAGTTGAAAAAACGTTCCATACTACAGTGCCAACCAAGTAGAGCCCAACAGAAACCTTGAAAACATCGTCCCATGAACCTGAGTATTGTCAATGAGGAGGGGGACATAAAAAAAAATATAAGAATCAGTTATTTGTCTCAAATGATAAAACACAATGGCAGCGAGCGTAAAAACAATTTGTAAAGGCTACAAAAATAGCAGTTGGTGACAGGTAAAGGTAAAAATGGGCTTAGCATCAACGTAACACCATTATAAAGCTGTCATCATTGGGAAATTGAATAAGTGCAAGAGTTCAATGTCTAGAATAGTATCATACTCTTCAGGTATCTTCACTAAGTTAATACAGCCATTGTTGTAAATGCAATATGTATCGTACTATAACTAAATTCTGAAATACACACCCAAAAGATGCCCTTCAGCCCAGCCCAAATTTGGGGCTATTATGGCCAAGCTAGGACCTACTCACTCAGCTTTGAGTTATTAGTAAAATTCAGTCATAGATAAATTTGTAGACGAAGAATCAGATAAGCTGGTTTCAGAACTGGTTCAACAGATCTTGGTGATAGACCAGAGTACATCTATGCATCAAGACTGTACTTGTAAGTTACTTTATTTCAGGATTAAATTTAACATGGTATTAGAGTTCTAGTACTACTTTTTTTTATTAAAAAAAATTGATACAAGATCCAAAGCAATACTTTTTTTTTGTACAACTATTAAACCTGGGCTGGATATTAACACAATCTAAAAAGTGTCAACAGTTTAACTAATGGGTCACAACTCACTTGTTGAAATGCAAGCTTAATTAAAATATAAATATTTAAAAATATGTATAAAACTTAAGTAAATATGAAAATAAATTTGAGAATCATAAAATAAATATATAAGTGGACAAAAGAGAAAAAGTAAAAGAAATTAAAATCATGCAATCAAAACTTCAATAAGAAAAACAATATTCCATTTAGCCTATATAAGTAACTTAATGCAATTTAGAATCCTGGTTGGGTGGATACAACCCATCTAAGCGGAGCATTTTGCATCAAAATATCCAAGATTTTATTTGGTTTGAAAGGGTCACTAGCAACAACTGCACTGACATAGATTCCAGTTACCTATCCGACCAGGCCAGTTAATTTAGTAACAATGTTTTTTTTTTTTTTTGGTTTTCTTCTTATTGTCTACCATATACAGACGTACTCCTATGTTGGCTTAAAAGTACTAAAAAGGTGCGAGAGATGTTCTAACCATGCTGCAAGATGTAGCCTGTGGCTGCTGTTCCAAATACACCTGCCAGCACTCCAGCAGTATTGGACAGACCAAGCAATACTCCCTGAGGAAATATGGAAAACAAAAGTCAATAGACAGCCGCTACTTGTTCTGTAGAGTTCACAATTTTGCATAAAACCATTCACATTCCATTAATGAAAGCACATGCAAACGAAATTTAGGACTAAAGAAGTAATCCTCACAGAATATCGAGGGGCAATATCTTGATGGTTTGAATATAGACCAGACTGTGAGAATGCGTCAGTACCCTATTGAAGAAAGAAATTGATAATGGTTAGGATGATTCTAGCTAGTAAATGTGATCAATGCTCCAATTATAATTTCAATTATTCAAAAAAAAGGAATATAATATATAAAATTTTCCTCGTCAATGTCTAGACAACATGGCTATGCATTCTTGCATAGTCAACTTGCATGATCAATTATCAAACAAACTAAGAGAACACAAAAGGCAAATAAACAATAAATGTAATAAGTTAGTGAAAGCAATGGTGTTGTGAAAGTACAAAATTGGAAATTCAAACGTAGGTAGTATATCCCATTTGAGTAGGATGTGACTCTAAACGAGACGTATACTTAAAAAGCAACATGATATAGGTGTAGACTTAATAAAAATCTGAATGCTGCACCCTTCTTAAATAGCAAGTGGAAAATGTATCTATTTCTATTTAAGCGTGGAGTAAGTAGCACACCTGACTGCATGCCATACATAAAACAGCCATTGCAGGAGAATTAACATGGCTCAACTGAGTTAGGAAGAAAGCAGGACCAAGAAAACCAATTGTTTGCATGATCTGCAGGGAAGCATACAAAAGGTCCTTTATCAGCAGCACAGACAAGTGAACCAAGAATGATTTATAAAGAATACTGCAAAGCATAGAACTTAGAAGAAAGAAGAATGGGGACATGAAAGATACTTAAACTGGAAAATAGTTTTAAAACTGTAATAGGCAAACCAGTTGTTATTTATTTTTAATCACAATAAAATTCCACTACCTTACAAAACTTGCATTGATAAATATTGATGTAATTGTAACAAAAGAAATTTTCAAATTTAATTATAAAAATGATAAGTACCTTTCGAACCCTTGTAATAGATAAACCTTTGCTAACAAGTGTATCTGCAATCCACCCTCCAAAATTTGCAGAAAATGCCATTGTAAGCCAGGGCAAAACACAAACAAGCCCTGAGTCTGTAAGATTGAACTTCAGGACCTAGGGAAGGATGAAAGGAAATATATTTACCCAGTCAATACCATCAGTGTTCTCTGGAAATATCAATAACACACTGCAGAAACAAGTGTTGTGTGCTATGTAGAGGGGTTTTCTCTCTGTTTTTAGATAAAGAAACTGTAATCCTAGCTTGCTTAGTTTGTAGGATAGATTCTTCTTGTATTTCTTTATGTTTTGCCTACTTTTATTATAGATTTATTTGCTTAATGAAAATGCTCATTAATCACCCAAAAAAAAAAAATATTCCGTATCTAAGCAGCAACATCTCTCCAAGATGTCCAAAAGATTATTCAATTTTGCAAAATTTGCAGCTTGAATAGCAATCAGAGTTCAACACAATGTCTTATTTTTAAATATATTGCTAACAGGAAAAAGGTAAGCAGTAACTCATATCTTTATATGCATGTTAACACTCACAGGACAGTAAACCTAAAAATTAAAATAATACATACATACAAGCATGGTTTTACAGTTTCAGAATTTTTTGTATCACATATTAACACATGAGAAAATCTTCATTCCAGAATATATAAAGCATACTGAAGGCAATCAATGATGTATAAAAGATATTCCTTATAAGAAAAGGTGAATTTCCCAATTCAGGATTGGCCATTAAATGATAAGGAGCAATGACCCAACCAAAAAATGTTTTCAATTTTGCAATTTCCGTCCAGCTTTTTTCCGACAGTCACAAGAGAACCAGAGCCATGACTTGTACAAAATCAAAAGAATTCCATCAGTCACAAAAGGGCAAAGGACAAATGATCTAATCACCAAACCAACAACCACCCCCCACCCCCTGCCCCACCTTCCCTTTTTTTTTTTTAATTGATAACAGGTACTATTAGTATTTCCAACCAGTCCTCACCACTTTCCTACTTCCTTGGACCCCAAAACCTCAATATTCATGGTTTGTCTCATTGGCAATCCATGTATGCAGGAAATGACAAATAGTGATGTTTACTGAAGTTTGTCCACACCAAGCAGCTAATATTAATTGCTAATGGTTGGAGAAGATTCACAGATTAAATTGTTGCATTCCAGCAGCTCCAAATATAGGAGTGTATGTTGCACTAAGTAGAAAGACTTACTTGGTTATAGTATGTTGGCATCCATGTTAGAAGAATAAATGTCCCCCAATTGTGACAGAAATGAGACACTATTAGGGCCCATACAGGTGCCTTTGACAAGATCAGTCTCCAAGGTATTGTTTTAACAGGTTCTTTTGAAACGCTGTTGGTCATGATCAGCTTCATTTCTTCAGGCCGCAGTTCAGGGTCATCAAGAGGAGAACTATGTGCCTACAGCAAGTATATCTGAAATTTCAATTTCAAAGACACATTTAAAAATAAAACTAACAATTAAACTTTTGATCCTAAAGGTTTCATATAGTAGGAACAAACTACAAGTCATAAAACTTTGTACTGTAAAATTTTTCCCAAATCAACATGTAATTAATCTGTAATGCTTCCATGAAAGCAGTCAATGTTACCTTGCTTAGCCACACTGCAATCCAAACTGTTCCTAGGGAGCCAAAGGAGAAGAACACTGATGGCCATCCATACTGATGTATTAAAAATGGTGAAAAGGCCAGGCCAGTGACTGATCCAAGGTACATCCCACTGTACACCAGTGCTAATGATCTACTTCTCTCTGCTACAGGAATCCATTTTGACAAAATATTGTTCATGGCAGGCATAGCAACACCCTGAAGGAGAACCAAATTAACTGAGCATATTTGACTAGACGGATTAGTACTAAGACAACACATTCTGCCTGACAGTAAAAATCATATCCCCAATGAATAATATAGGAAGAACACATATTAGAATGTATTAAATTATTAATCAACTTATTCAAGGCAAGGAGAGTATCTCAACATAATTTCTCAGTTATCCACATATCATCTAATGGGAAAACGCATGTTACAACTTTGCTTTACTAAGAAAACTAATTTCACAAGATAATTATAGAAGAACCAACCTCGCCAATCCCCATGAAAGCGCGAACAACAAGTAGGAAAGGCAACCCAATTTTAGCGGCAATAGGAGTGAGAATTGTAGCAATTGACCACCAAACCACACCAAATCCCAACACCATCTTTCCACCTACTGTGTCTGCCCATATGCCACCAGCAATCTGTCACTCACAATCACGAAATTAGAATGACCTGAAGAACAATCTTAATTAAGTAATGAAGGTCTTCCATCAGTATTCATAATAGGTAAAAGCTTTTTAACTTCCATGAAACAAAGAAATTGTAACACATTTGATCTGATCTGGCCTATTTTTGGCCATAATAATTAGTAAGTATAGCTGGAGGATTCTAAATAATGGGCTTAACCTTGTGGCCGTTAGCATAATATTTAATTGGTTAAATTCACCATTTTGTAACAGCTTAAGCTTTGGGGACAAAGGATATAGTTTATAAGTGGTTACATATGCAGTAGACTCAGAATTAAAGAATCGTGTGTTACTGTTACCTGAGTAAGGAGGTAGCCCCAGAAAAAAGAAGATTGTATCAAACCAACTGTGGCTGGGTTCCAATTGAACTCTGCTGACATTGGAAGTATAGCAATGCTCATATTCACCTGCCATACACAATCTGTTCAAAGTTGCTATAATATAACTCAGATTCAAAAGTCTTCCTTTAACGGCTAGTAACAAACAGTAACAGAATATCCAAAAATAAAACCATACTTTCTCATACCAGCTAAGCTAACACTCAACCATGATAACTTTCTAGGCTTCATTTTGAACATAACACAGTAACACACACGCACACAAAAACCCAAATAAACAAAAGGATGAGAGCAATTACTCTATCCATATTGCAGAGAAGGAAGGCTGAGAAACACAAAACGACAATGACCCATCTTTTTGGAAACTGTTCCCACCAAGGAACTGAACTCTCAATCTCAATCTCAATCTCACTCTCACTATCCAACTCCGACTCCTTCTTCCCCAACACGACACAGTCCATAGCCTGCTCAAACTTCACCGATTCCGGAATCGATTCCGATATATCGTACGGCTCCGACTTAACATCGGCCCGAACTTTCCCACCTCCCCTCTCGCCCGAACTACTTCGAGCCGAGACCCGGAAGTCCACATGGCAACGTTCTTGCTGTGACTGTGAGGATAACCGGACCCGGATCCGGAAATGAAACGGGTATTTGTGTTTGAAACCCAGACAGTGTTTTCTCTTTTGGGCTGAATTATCGGGTGGGGTTTTGGGTGTGAGTGATAGAGAAGAGAGTAGAGCTCTGGCGCTCATGGTGTTAGAAAGTGAACAGTTCATTGCAGAGGGACAGCTCGAAGATATTTAAAAAGAAAATAGATGATTTTGTGAGAGATATTTATTGGTACTGGCTCTGTTTTGGACACGTGGAGGTTGCATGGACAGCATTGGATAGAGAAGAGTGAGGTTAAGGTTTTCAATAGTGTGCAAGTTAAAGGAAATTAACAGAAAACTGATGAATCCGTTACCGTTAATGCAGTTATTCATTATTGTAAGTTCAATTTTATTTTGGGTTGGGCTGGGCTTTTATGGGCTAGGCCAGAATAGTTAATGTTAAATACAGAGTCTCACTTCTTACAACAGCCCACGAAAAGATACACTTGGGTTGTCTGTGCATGCTTCTGTGTGTCTGTAACTTCAAAGGCCTCTGAGTCCAGCTATTAAAGACTTGATCTTGGGCGTCAAATCTTGTATTCTTGTCCAGCAAATTCTCTTGTGTGTTTGTAGCTTTTCTTATACTGGCCTTTAATTAAGCATGTTTCACTATATATCTACTTTTTTTTCTTTCTTTTTTGATAAGAACCTAAAACCTAGTGAATCTTTCATTAAATAAACAAATACATCATTTTTAAAATGGTCTATCTTAAAAGATCCTAGAATTGTTAATTTTTTGTTTAATTATATTGTTACTCATTTTATCATATTGGTTGATTATCACATGGTCGGATCCATATGTTGTGTTCTTCTTAGAGGTAAGCCTATCCATGTACATTTTCAGGCCAATCTAAATTTTGGGCCTCAAAACCTATTTATTCCAGGTCCAATTCGCTTCGCCAAAATATTGGGTTTGCAAAGTTTTCAGTTGGCTAGTAAGTTTGTCGTACATCCCAATCATAATCTAAGTTGAAGAGATGTAATCTAGCTGAGTTAGTAAAAAATTTTGGTATCATATCAAAGATCTATCAGTGTCAAATTACCTTCATACGATACGGTATTGAGTCTCATTCTATAATTAGAGCATCAACAATGGGCTTGCTATATGTCAAATGTAAGATACATTTGGCATTCAGGCCCAAAAATTGCTCAGCAACGGAAATACCAAATTGGAAAAGGCTAAATTTTTTTTTTACATATAGCTATAGTACCATCTTAAATGTAAGATGGTACTATAGCTAAATGGGATAAAAAATAATAAATTTTTAATACTCTCTCCTCCTTTTTAATCTGGGAATTTCTCTCTCCTCTCTCATTATTTCTCTTCTTTTCTCTCTCTTCCTTCTCTCTTTCTTATCTGCTCTCTGCTCTCTTCAGACCCAAGACTCTCTTTGATGCCCCTCTCTCTCCAATAAGTTAGATGCTTCTCTCTCTTCGATGACCCTCTCTCTTCGATAGTGATTTTGATGAGGCATCGATGCTCTGATCCCTTTACCAATTCACTCAACCGATGAGGCATCGGTGCTCCGATGACCCTCTTCAAACCGACATTCTTGCATGTGTAGATGACCCTCTCTCTTCAAACCGACAAAATCAACTTCCTTCAAGCTTCCCAACAGCGAATCCGCTTCCTTCGAGCTTTAACAAAATCGAGCCACCCAGCGGCGATGGAGATCGCGGTGGGTTAGTGTTAGGTCGCATGGGTTGTGTGGGTCAAGTGGGTTGTGATTTGTGTGGGAGTGGGTTTTGGGTCGATGGGTGGCGGTGGGTTGATTTCAATAGGTGTGATTTTGGTGAGCAATGACGCGGTCAATGGATGCAGCGGCATGGGTCTGGTGGTGCAATGACTTGGGCAGTAGGTGTAGGGGCGTGGGTCTGGTGGTGCAGCGGCGTAGGTTTGCTAGTGATGGCTTCGATGGGTTTGACAAAGGTTTGAATCGGAGCTCCCATGGCTCTGATAGTGATTTTTTTTAATGGGTTTAACTGGGTTACTTTTTTTTTTTTTTTTTTTTTTTTTGGGGTTAATGATCAGAGAGGGTGGTGTTGATATTTTTTTGGTGTTAACGGTAGATTATGGGTTGCTGGTGGAGGTGGTGTCAGGTGTGTGTAGTGCAGCGATGGTGGTGATTGTGGTTCTTGAACAGAAAGAAAGAGAGAGAAAGAATAAATAATGTGTTGTAGTGTAAATGAAGGTTATTGTAGAATATATTATTTTATTGTGTAGAAATATTATTTTAATGAGTAGAATAGAAAAATAAAAATTGAGATGTTGAGAGTATTGTAAAATGGTATTGTATAATTAATAAAGTGACTTTTTAAGATGATAAAATAGGATGTGATTGAATTCCCGACAGTGGATGCTCTTAGTGTGATGTAGCATTTACATTAAACTCACACTTGTATGGAATTGTGACACTAATACAAACATATATATATATATATATATATATATATATATATTTATGAGTGTCTTTGCCGCTATTGCTCCATGGATAGTGTGGGCGAGACTCCCCAAATTAAAGACCATTTGCTTGGCTAATGCTGATTTTACTTGGCCAACCACCAGAATATTTGTTTGTGAACCTTCGTTGAGATAGAGGTTGGTCCTGTTGGAATAAATTCCAAGTAAAATGTACATTTGGAGAATTCAGGTCCTTATTACAAAGTCACAATATTCGTGCTAGCCGGTGGAGGAGTAGTAGTATTCTCAGTAACATCGCAGTTGAACCAACCTTGTGGAGCTAATAGACAATACATTTTAGAATCTTTGTTATGTTTCCTATCTAAAAGCAATTATAATTTTCCGCACACCTACTGGCCCAAACTGCGGATCGTAACCACTCAGACTTCTTTCAGATTCTCATTGTGTTCCTTTAATAAGTACCAATAATAATTACTAACATGGATGGAGCCAAAATGCTCTGGGGTCAGCCATCATTTCATTTAGTCAGAAGTCTGAAACAATTGTTCTATGGCCAAGCTGTCTTTATTTTTATCCCTTGTGTGTGTGTGTGTGTATGTGTGTGGGTCAGTAAAATAGTCGAAGTTCCCGCGTTTGTTATGATTTGAAGGACCAGAGGACCAACACATAATGGAACTCGTTGTGGACTTGGGACTCCGATCCCTTGTGAAGCGGGCAACCTCTATAGCTGATGACAAGTGGTCTCTTCTATACATGTATATTTTAACATTTGAGAAATGAAATGGCCAGCAATGGATGCACAGGACATAGATTATTGACCATTAAAGGGAAAAAGGTCACTAGAGTCAAAAAACATCTTGATGATATTACTCAGGTGTGGATTAGTGGTTGGAAGCTCTTGTGGTGGATCACGTATATGAGTCCAAAAATTGTAAGTTTAAGTAGTGGCAAACCACATTATTTTTCAAGTGATCCTATGTCCACTGGCAGCCCTACATGTAAGTGAGGGTGATAACAAGACCACCTTGACTTGCAAAAAATTGCATATATACACTTGCCAAAAAAAAATTATATGTTAAACTAACCTATTATAACCATCCTAATAAAAATGTTAAACACCATGACTTAAAAATTACAAAAAGTTGGGTTCAACAAAAATAAGAATAATGCTACATTCACAATATTCTTACAATAATTTTACAACAAATCCAATATAGTAAGCTATTACTAGTTCTAATTTGGACTCAATACTGATATTATTTTTTAACGCATCAATAACAGCTTTCTACATAAGATTTATTGTAAAAATATGGTGGATATAGCATTACTCCAAAATTAATTCTACCCCAAACATAATCCTTAATCCCTTAATAAAAAAAAATAAAAAAAAAACCTTGAACAACAACAATAAATAGTAACCCCAATAACAACAAACATAAACCAAACAAAAACTAAATAAGACCAAACAACCACAAATGATCAAATTATTCAACAAAAAGCCTACTATAAAACAAAAAGATAAAAATCACTAAACATTTAATTTTGTAACTTATTCAACTTATTCAATAAAAATAATCTCTAATTTCATTTTTACTCTAAAAAATGGTACAAAGAAAAATATTGTGGTTGTCAATTCTCCTTAATGGTGATGACAATTATATTCTTTTTGGCTTTGTAGTCCGAATAATTTTACTCTTCTTAATAACTCGACTCATATTCATAGCAAATATTCAAATTATTACTTTATTATATTTTGTATAATTTAAATTTCTTAATGACCACTTTGAAAAAAATTCTGCCCACATCATTCAAGGGTAACGTTTAAGTGGACAAGCGACAATAACCGCACACTCCCTTTATAATTATTAAAAAAAATGTTAATGATCGTTATAAGCGTGTCCATGCATTCCGGTTCCCACAAGGTCATATAGTCCCCATGCGATTGGATAGTATACATTTTGTGGTCGCTGTACATTGATCGAAATGGCACTTTCCTATGCAAGTTGTAAATGATCATATATATATATGAAAGGCAACAGATCTGGAAGATAAGAGAGGATATTGCTTTTGAAAATATATAGTAAATTAATAAAAGGCCATATTTTTGTGTTGTGACATCATTATCATTTGGTGCAAAATATTAATTTAGAATTGAAATGTGAGCAGAAATGTACAAGGAAGTTTTTTCTTAACATAAGCATATAACTCTCTTATTCTTTGAGGCATTATGTATACCTACATTCCAGATTTTGTGTTGATACAATGCCACGTTATGGGATAATGATTGACCTTGTGCCCAATATGCTCTTTCAATATAAGATTCATGTGCCCCTTTTGGACAAAGCGACCTACCTATAAAGCAGGAGTTGGTGACTATTCAATTATTGATTGATTTATTTATCTATTTGTATTTCCTAAAGTAACTACTGAACAATAAACTCCATCAAACATTGTCGGCAGCTTTCTCTTACATGGTCGCACTTCGCAGGCTGGTAGGCCTTGTGGTCCTATGGCTATGGGGTGAAAAATGAAGAAAGAAATAGCACAAGCTTTAAAAAAGAGTCCTAAAGAGAAAAGAACCAGATTCATCAACAACCTAAAAAAGAGAAAAAAGAACCAGAGCTTCTTTTAATCCTACTTTTTTCCTTGCTGATCTTTTACTTCTTCTTGAAGAGTCAACAATGTGGTCAAAGTCATCTCCAATGAAAGGAACAATTTTTTCTAATAGGAACATGGTAATTACTAATTAGTAATTAGTCTATATAATGCCTGATCGCCCAAATCGTTTTTCTTTTCTTTTTTTAATTATTTTAAATGAAAATTATTCCTCTATCATAAATGAAAAGCTAGCTGAAACATATGGTAATTAACCCAACATTTTTTTTTTTTTAAGAATGAATTAACTAAACATTTGGGTTGCTTATACATAAAAGAATATTGAATTCCAAAAACCCTTTAGTCTAATTAATAGTTGTATTAAACAATCCAATTTATTTTCCAATATATATATGTGTGTGTGTGTGTATATATATATATATATATATATATATATATATATATTGCGCCATAACTTCAAATGATATGTCTCTCCAAAAAAAAAAAAATTTGAAATGATATATAGACACTAGTTTAATGCAAGTAAAAGCAGGATAGTTGACACCATATCGATACCGGTCGATACATACCGTACTAGCCAGTACACCGGTATCGGTACATTTCTATTTTGTACCGAAAAAAATACCAGCCGTACTGGCCGCGCATCGGCGGTACCGGCGAATTCCAGCTGTATCGGACCGAAACACAAAATGCTATTTTTTTTTTTTAAATTGTGGTAGTTTTTGTCTCTAAAATAATTAATAATGAAAGTATTTTGTAGATAATTTCATTATTTCACCTAACCTTTGATCTCTCCAATTCTTTTACTTAATTTGGATTTGGTGTTTGAATTAAGAGTTCCATTTTCTTTTTTCTTAATTGTTTTACCTACATCAATTCTAATCTCCAGTTGATCTTTAGGTTGTTGTATCAATCAGTACACAATAGTTGGAATGGAAGGTATTTATGAGACTAAAAGTTGGAAAGTCTGTGTGTGTAAATAGAGATTGTGTGTGTGTGTATGTGTGTGTGTGTGTGTGTGTATTAAATATATAAAATAGTGGTAAACCCAAAACGGAACACCGGTATTGACCGATATCCAAAATATATCATACCAGTTACCAAACTGGTACAGCCTCCAATACGGTATTGACTCCCTTGAGCAAAAGAGTTTTTTTTTTTTTTTTTTCAATTGTTAGGTGCATAATAAAAGCCGCTTTTAATTATAATAATCCATGTCAAAATAAGTTTGCTTTAATCATAACTTATCACTTTAACGAATTGTAAAAAAGAGAAGAAAAAAAAAAGTCTCTCTAGTATTGCTCCTACACTATATAGTATATACTGTATAGTGCATGCCAAATAAAACTTATAAAAAATGCACTCAATTTACTAACTCCAAATACTACTACGGTTTATCTTTTAATTTTACTGGTTTGATTGTGAATCGAATACCCTTATCGTGTTTTCTTTTTTTAACCTGTGCTTTTAAAGTTCAAATTAATTTGAGTCATCTTGTGAATGATTTTAGATGGCTACACAAAAATTAAAAATGTAGTACCCGTTTGGATCCCACGTCCATGTTTAGTATTTAGCGTTTAGCGTTTTGCATTTTTCTTTTTTTTTACCAGCACTGCTTGCACTGTTCATGTGACATGAACAGTGCATTAAGGTACATGAACAGTGTTTTCATTGTGAACAGTAATCCAAAAATTATTTTTTATTATTTTCAGTTTTCAGCAAAATAAGAAGTATCTAAACGCATCCGTATTCCAACAAGGGAATCAATGCACTATTGCTTTACTTGATTTGGGATCAATGTAAAAAGAACAAATGTTGAGGATTTTATTTTGATTTTTTATCCTCCTCTACTATTAAAATCGCTAATCAATATGATAATTTAGTCTCCAAACTGTTAACTTCTTTATCTATTTCCATAATTAAAAATAAATTAAATATTTATAAAAAAAATAATAAAAAAAAAAAAAACCTTTAACCAGTGTGAGATACCTAGAGAGATGTCGAGGACATTTTTGCAACAAAGGCTGAAAATGCGAAAATGGCCCAAATCTCCCTTTGGATTCTTTAAAAGTATTTATTTGTGAAGAATCGAGCCCAAAATTCACAATGTATAGAAAACAAAGACTAATGATGCTTTAACAAGAGAGAATCAAAATGCTAAAAAAATAAAAGTGCTAAAAAAGCATAAAAACATAATAAGTCTGAAACTTTGACCCACAATCACCGAAAAGAAGAACTTGAGAGAGGTTGCGAGGATGAGAGAGAAGACTCCCCTGTACCCATATTTACACCCCTAAGGTTCAGAATTGAGAGAATGTTTCCTAGTTCAGTGGGTTTTTGCTCTCAAGTTTCAACTCTATGGAGAAAACGTGGTTCAACAGGTCTGAAACTTCGACCCACAGCCATCGAGAAGAGGAAATTGAGAGAGGTTGTGAGGAAGAGAAGGAAGAGAAGGAAGGTTCCCCCGTACCCATATTTTCACCCTTAAGGTTCGGAATTGTGAGATTGTTGACTGAATGAATGGACTTTTGCTCTGAAATTTCAGGTCTCTAAGTAGAACGTGGTTCTTCCATTTTGAATCTGATTGGGGCCTTTTGAATTGAACTTGAGGTGCTCTAAGTGACTCGTTTTTCAGCAGTGGAAGAGGCTTTTATCCCCCATGATACTAATTTGGTGTTTTGGCTTGGGTTGCTTTTGTTTAGGGAAGAGCTTATCATGCTTTTAGCATGATTTTGGAAATAAAGTGGCTGACTCCATTAACTATTGTTTCCTTGTCATTGTAGGCTTTTGATAGCTACATTTGGTGGCTACAATAGGCTAGCTAATTAGTTTAGGGTCAGCTGTGTTTTGGTGTGGAAAATGGAGCTAAACTGAAAATTAAGGGCACAATCACCCAAAGCATAAAACTTCTTTTGAGATGAAAATTTTGGATACAAGACCTCCTTCATGAGCCTGAGGTGCTACCAGTGTCCCTTGTCCATTTAGTAACACGCATAAGTTGGGCTCATGCAAAAGGTCCAAAAGGAACCGATTCATACCCTCCAAACCACACTTCCTCAATTTCCCCTAATAAATCGCATAAGCTTAGGTCATGCTTAAAATAATAAAATCAAATATAATACATGAATTGAGCCCACAAAGAAGTTGGGCTTAGTTGAATCGGGCTTGTAAAAAATATGTCGCGAAAATGGGTATTAATAAGAGACAAAAAAAAAAAAAAAATAAAAAAAATAAAAAAAATTAAAAAAAAAAAAAAAAGTCCTTACTACTTAGTAGTAGTTTCGGCGCAAAGTGTGAATTAGGTTGCGAATTCATTCCCGCAAAATTTAGCTGACTGGGTAAACAACATAAAATCAACCAAGTCCAGACCCCACTTTTCCAAGTTGCCCAAATCATCCAAAAAGATTACAACTTAGCAAAAATTGGTTTGTAAATCATCTTGTCAAATCACGTAAAATGGAGGGTCAATATCAATAATGTCCTAAATTAATGTTTTTTTACTTCACAATGAGGACGTGAATCAGGTGAAATAGTTTAACGAACGGGAGACACGGAGAGATCATCAGGATTTTTATGGTCTCAAAAGAAGATCATATTGGCCCACCTTCGAGGGAAAAGCCAGAACTCTACCTTATCAGCACATGGTCCACGCTCACAATCGTTTAGCAGGAGCCCACCTTCAAATAATGAAACTCGTTCTATTATCTCTTCCCAATATATTGTATATAACATTTTTGTCCCAAAAAAAAAAAAAGGTATATAATGTTATCTATACTATATATATATATATATATATATATATATATATATATATAAAAGAGAATTCTCTTCTTTCAACTGAATTTTTACGTGGTTCAAAAATACTCCTCATTAATGAAAGGTAACATTTAGAAATAGAGTCATAAATATCAAATAACAAATTTTATTTTGAATTTAAAAAGAGAACTCTTAAAATTTAAGATTTTTTTGAAAAATTTAAAAATATATTCCTAAATTATAATAGACATAAATTATTAACTTTTACCTAAGAAAGAGAGCATACGCTTAGACTTGTGCTTAGAGACTATGTTGTATATAACATTATATACAATATAAACAATGTTATATTGTATATAACAATATAATGTTATATTGTATATAACATTATCAAACAAAAAGTATATAACATTTTTGTCCAAAAAATTAATATACTTTCATAGGTGAAGCAAAGACATATGCAATAGTAATTAACGACCTTAAATTTTAATTATTGTAAATTATTTTATCTTGTAAAAAACGGGAAAGGAGGGAGAAACATGAATGTGCTTCACTAGTGATAGCTTTGATTATATCACACTTAACAGTGTCCATATTTTTTTATACAATTATGTCTAAAATATTGTGGACACTCCATGTGAAAGTGTGGACACTAGCTAGCCTATATGAAAAGTTTTACCTCCATGAGTGTAAAACAATAATTACTCATGGCTTTTAAGTCATTGTCTAGTTAGCTAGGTCTTGAAAATGGTATGTACCATGCAAAATAATTTATAGACGACCTGAATTAGTGGTACTTAATACCAAAAGAGTTGTGGCTCTAGCATATATGGGACAAAGCTTCCATTGGCGTGTCACTGATGTGGACGCGTTAGTGGTAATCCCATGTTAGTAAGAAGATAGGGTAATAGGAGGAGGGAGATAAGCGAAAGATTGTGAAAATTAACGACGCGATTGATGGCTTAATGGTTAAGTATGAGACTTTACAAGACTTCACTATACTGAGCTTTTTAGGTTTGAGTCACTTGTTACTTATATTTTATGAAAATGAGCTCTTAGCTAAGGAACAGTTATGGACTACTATGGTTACCCACAAGTAGAAAAAACCACGTTGATCGTCTCCTCTAACCATATTCTGTTAAAAAATGAAAAAAATAATTTTTTTAGCATGAAAATTAGAAAGACAAAGAAAACCTTTTTTTTTAAGTTTATTGTTAGACTATTAATACTTCATTTATTTTGATGGATTTTTTTTTTTTGTTTTTTATATTTGAAAATTTAAGGAAATATATTTAATAGAAAATATCCACTCAAATTCAATCAACGGATCTATCAAAATGTTTTTTTCTCCAATTGAGTGGAAAAAAATATTTAGAAGTTGTAAAAAAAAAATCTCTTTAACTCTCCCCAAACTTGATTGACTCTCTTTCTTTCTTTCATCAACATCAACTCCTTAGTCCTTTCCACCGACTTAATCCAACTCAACTCAACCCAATGCCTCTGATGGGTTTTTGTGAATTGAGTTAGAATTTTATTTTAAACCTTGGGTTGGGTTGAGTTCAAGTTGATAGCCTTTTCATTTGACCCAACCCAACTCACCACATATATAAATTTATTTTTATTACACTTGGTTTAAATTTTTGGTTCAATTTATTTTGATAAATTTGGAAATTTGAAATATCATTTAGTTATATTATGTGAATTGTAATAAGTAGGGTCCGTTTGAATACAGTTTATGTAAGGACATAGTTCGAACCCAAACCTAACTATGATGAGGGAATCAACCCAAAAAGCCCAAAACAATGAAATTTGTAGAGAGTGAGCTTGAAATCTAGGTTTTATAAATATGAGGTAACAACAATAATGGGCTAGATTGTCATATCACATGCAAGAAGCTGTTTACACAGTATATTTCTTTCTCGGACAATAGTCGAGGTCAATTTGTATTCACTTTCTTTTTTCCAAGAACAGATTACAGGTAAGGATGGTGGTGCCAATAATTCTCGCCCCCCCCCCCCCATCATTCAATGCCTCCATATGCCTTTTATAGCATTTACCATCTTCTCCCCATCCTCTACGTTTGAATCAGAATCTTTATCTAGATGCTTTTCCCATCAACCTTTTCCCCAAAGTCCTTGGCGGTAGCCATAAGGCTGAATTCTAATACTCAGGTGTCATTTCCCCATTAATGTAGCCAGATGAGTAGTTGCAGAGTCTTCAATGCGGTGGTAGCAGCTTTACTCTAGATATTTCGTGTTCTCTCTTCTTATCTTTTACCTTCACTTCTTTTACCTTTGCGCTCGAGATTTGCAGTAGTAATGCCTTTGAACTACCACATCACCCTTCTCCACCTCGGCTACCAGTAGTCGAGGACATTCCCCTCCTCGGACGTCATGCCTTATAATGTTTTAACCATTCATGACCTATTCCTTCTTCTACACTGTTTCATGGACGGGCCTTCCTATATCGCAACACTTTCGGGTTGAGTTTTCAACCTTACAAGCATCCTTGGGCCAGCCCAACATACATCCTGAGACCATTAACCCTACAGTTTATTTTACTGAAAACTGAAAACACTGTAATAAAATCATTTTTAAATGCTTGAATAATGTCATTGGACCTATTTTTAATGAAAAAGTTGCTGAAAAGTGAAGTTTGTGGTCTCGTGAATAGTGCATGGGACCCACTGGTGTGCACTGTCCATCGCTTATTTTGCTGGGTGAACAATGACAGAAAAGTAAAAAAATCACAGCTAAAAAAAAAAGAAAAAAAAAGGATATGCAGACGCAAAACGCACTACTTTTCAGTTATCCAAACCACACCTTAATATAGATTAAATAACTAACGAAAGTATAATCATTAATATGACATGAAACATGTAGGTGCAATCCACCAACTCAGATTGAGTCACGTAAGTTAGGTTGGGTTGGTCTCTACACAAGTGATGAGTTTAGTTGGTTAAAAATTTCTCAACTTGACGTGCTCAGATTGGATCAAAAAACCCTCTAATACCTGTCCTGTTTACACTTCTAATTGGATCTGTCAAGTCGTCGCCTATGTCTTCACCCTCCAATCTTTGATGCCCATTCTCTCTTTACTCCTTCAATCCCTTTCATCAGTCGCTACTTTCCCGCCACCAAATTTGTCACATTGGGGCTTGTATCTTGCCTCCCACCATCCAATCTTCCACTCCCTAGTCCCTATCCCCAATTTATCCTCTCTCTCTCTCTCTCTCTCTCTCTCTCTCTCTCTCTCTCTCTCTCTCTCTCTCTCTCATTAATGGTCGCATAATCGCATTGTGCCCCTCACGCCAATTTGTCACATTATTGACTCTCTATTCTCTAAGCCTCTCGTTCTCTTAGTTCTTATTTCATGGCATACGGGTTAGTTCTTTGAGTCTTTTATATGTTCGTATATTATTATTTGTAAGGACACAAAGCTAGCCTTAGGCCCAAATGCGTGACCGGGCCGGCCCAAGGAAAGAAGATTCTCTCTCTCTCCCTCTCCCCCTAGATAATAGAAGGAAAGCCTGGACATAAGCTTCTCGGCCCCCGTCCGAGGAAAGGCAGAAACACTTCTCCAACCCCTAACACGCTAGCAACGGACTTAACCCTTCCCCCATAGCTTTCCAGGGCCCCAGGAGGTCTAGGCCTTAAGTCCATTCTCTACAAATTCTATTATGTAGGCCACTTGGGCCGACCCGGCCACGCATTTGGGCCCAAGGCTAGTTTTGTGTCCTTACATTATTATTATTATTATTTGAAGAATTTCATTGGTATTAAGTCAGATTGGTTGATCTCGCCTTATTTTATCTAATTTTTAGTTTATTGTTTTGATATATGTGGTTTTGTAAATGGGTTTACACATTTTGTTAACTGATTTTTAGGCATGCCAAACACAAATTAAGATATTTAATTCATTTTTAAAGTCACAACTAAAGGGAATTTATTTCTTTAAAATTTTTTTCTGAACAATTAATTGTCGAGAGTTCTTTTTACGTTTCTTATACCTTAGACACACGTTTTAATGTTATTGGACAACGCTTGGTCTAGGCTTTTTCTAAGAAGGAAGTTGGGTCTGGCGCACCGTGGAATGGGCTCCAAAGTACCATTCTACCACTGCTAGTTTGTGCGCAAATGTTGAGTCCAAGTCCAAGGGAAGACACTGCAAAGTGGGCTTATTCCTTGTTTCTGCCCCAGAAGGAACTTTTCTTCAGTCTCTGCCACAGGTCTAACTTTTTTATTGTGCAGTAAAACTGTCTACGGTGCAGTAAAACCGTCTGATGTGTTGTAAAGTTTTCTGTTGTGCATTAAAGCCGTCTACTGTAAAGCCTTCTGCTATGCAATAAAGCTGTCTGTTGTGCATTAAGGGCGCCTGCTGTGCAATAAAGCTGTCTGTCATGCATTAAAGCCTTTTATCGTGCAACAAAGCCTTCTGAAATGTGAATGACTTCTCTTCATTTTTTACTGCAGAAATACTTTTCTACTTCCTGCACATAAACAAATCTAAAACCCAAAGAAAATACCAATTAACCAAATGTTTGCTTACATGGGTTAGCATATTCTCAAATATATACATACACATATTCATAAATATACCTTTACGTATTCTCATATACCTCTATAAAATATATTCTGTAGAACATGATAAACAAGTTATATATATATATATATATATATATATATATATATACACACTTATGGCAGGATAATGAGTCAAAAGAAAAACACGTAATAACAAATAAAGAAAAAAGTTTCGGTAGAAAAGATTTAGCTTAACACGGTAAAAACAATAAAAATGTGCTATAGCAGAATAACTAGTACAATAAGTAAAGATACCACAACAGGACAACTGATGCAGCAGACGTGATAAAAACGTACTACGGCAGAATAACTAAATACAGCAAATATAAGTTCTAATGAGTGAAATAAAATATATTTGTAATCAAAATCAAATATTGAATCTTCCCATAGAATAAGTAAACCAAGAAAAAACCCAAACCCCAACTTGAACAACCTTGTCATAGGCTTCTGCCATCAAAGTTTTGCATTTTGGAGAATAGACCTAAATGGTTACTAACTATTACTTTTGGAAACTTGAAAGAGTGGGTTTGCTAAGAGGGAGGGAAAAAATGGTCTATTGATGCATGCCCCTATTCCTACCGTGTTTTCTCTCTTCTTTTTACCACTTTCTTTCGTTTTCTCATTCTTTTTACTCTTCGTTTTCTTACTACTCTCTTGCTGTAGGTTGTTTTTCTCACTTGGGTCTTTTCCCTTAGGTGCTTTTGCTCTTAGATCTCCATTACCCCTTAGGTGCTTCTCCATCCGGTCCCCCTTTTCATCCATGACTACCTCTTCCTTTTATAATGAGCAAATTCAACGGGATTTCTTTCTTTTATCCTTAGGGCTTCACCAATTGTTTTTGATTCGTTGTGGGCTCCTTTGTCAATACTCTTGTACCTTTGTTCAATACTCTTGTGGGCTCATCGCTTTCGGGCTCCTTTATTCAATACTCTTGTACCTTTGTTGTTTGCCTTGCATGTTGTTTTTGATTTTGCCATAAATTCTTATTCTGCTGCAAAATTGATCTTTCCGCAGACGTGACTAAGTCTACCACTCATTTTAAGGCGCCTATAAGTGGTGCCACTACAGATATTTTTCCAAGGGAATTGAGGATGCTTTCATGAGAAATCTTTACCTTCTAAACATTTTCTTTGTCATTCTACCACAACAACTATTGATTCCTTCATGTTTACTTTTTTTTCTTCTTTAACATATTCTTCTTGGCATTCTGCCACAGCCGCTGTTGGTGAGTATATCACTGCCTTTTTGATGAAAATGCATAGATGTTGTTGTCATTTTTCTTTTCTTTTTCTCTTTGCATTCATGTATCTTCATTTCTTTTGCTCAAAACAAACGTAAAGCTAACATTGCAAGCCGTCATCATAGTAGAGTACTCTTTCATTTACTGATAATGTATTCTTTGCCAGGATGAAGTTTCTGCAGAGAAGGATGTCGGGCCTTGTAAAAAGGAAAGTTTCTTTTAGTGATAATGTATTTATAGAGGGCCTCCTTATTCGGAGTACTACTAACATGGGCAAATGTATTGTTGCAATAATAGGGGACCTTTTAGCCCCTAAGATCATCAATACTCTTGTACCTTTGCTGTTTGTCTTGCTTGTTGTTTTTTATTTTGCCATAAATTCTTATTCTGCTGCAAAATTGATCTTTCCGCAGACGTGACTAAGTCTGCCACTCATTTTAAGGCGCCTATAAGTGGTGCCACTACAGATATTTTTCCAAGGGAATTGAGGATGCTTTCATGAGAAATTTTTACCTTCTAAACATTTTCTTTGTTATTCTACCACAACAACTATTGATTCCTTCGTGTTTACTTTTTTTTTCTTCTTTAACATATTCTTCTTGGCATTCTGCCACAGCCGCTGTTGGTGAGTATATCACTGCCTTTTTGATGAAAATGCATAGATGTTGTTGTGAACTAAATCTCTTAACTTTGTTGTAGTCTTCCACAGATCTTATTTCTCTCAATTCTTCTTTCTCATGTTGCTAACCTTGGTAATGTCTTTCCAATTCTTGTGGAAGGTGGCCTGCCACTGAATGTGTTGCTAGAGAGATGCTTGGACTTCATCATTGATTTCCAACTTTTGTTCCTACTGTGAGTTCCTTTGTCACTCAACTTTTCTGCGAAGCACTCTTGAAGCTTTAAAGTCTAACGAAGAGCATTTATTTTCTACTATAGTGCTTGTTGGTTCACCTTTACATATGTTTCTACCGTGTTGTTTAAACAAGGGAATTCTAATTTAAATGAAAGCGCCATGGCCTTGTATTCTTCATGATACAAAACCATCCTCATTGCTTCTGACTGGGTGGTAGAAGACCTATCAAACTTCATCACCCATTGCTTTTTGACTTCTTCTGCCATAGCTATGCATAGATGTTGTTGTGAACTAAATCTCTTAACTTTGTTGTAGTCTTCCATAGATCTTATTTCTCTCAATTCTTCTTTCTCATGTTGCTAACCTTGGTAATGTCTTTCCAATTCCTGTGGAAGGTGGCCTGCCACTGAATGTGTTGCTAGAGAGATGCTTGGACTTCATCATTGATTTCCAACTTTTGTTCCTACTGTGAGTTCCTTTGTCACTCAACTTTTCTGCGAAGCACTCTTGAAACTTTAAAGTCTCACGAAAAGCATTTATTTTCTACTATAGTGCTTGTTGGTTCACCTTTACATATGTTTCTACCGTGTTGTTTAAACAAGGGAATTCTAATTTAAATGAAAGTGCCATGGCCTTGTATTCTTCATGATACAAAGCCATTCTCACTCCTTCTGACTGGGTGGTAGAAGACCTATCAAACTTCATCACCCATTGCTTTTTGACTTCTTCTGCCATAGCTACTTCTCTTAGGACCTCGTCATCTAGCGGGAATTCTGCTTCTTCCAGGAATTGCGCCAACAAGTTTGCTATAGCTTGGCTTTTTACTACCTTGGGCGTTCCCGCTTTCAAGTCGTATTGTGACAATTGTAACAACCACTGGGATATTCTGCTGGAAAGAATTGGCTACCATAACAAAGTTTTGATTACATTAGACCCAGTCATTAGTCACACTTCGTAGGCCAGGAAATAATGGTGTAGTCTTTGCGAGACATATACTATGGTCAGGCGTGCCCTTTTTGCCTTTGGGTAATGAGTTTCTGTATCCTTTAAGGCACGACTGATGCAGTAAACCGGCTACTCTATGCCATCTCTGTCTTCTTGGACAATCAATGCACCTATGGCATACGAGTTAGTGGCTAGGTAGAGTAACAATGGCTTTTTGTGGATTGGGGCTTGCATAGTAGGAAGGTTCATTATGATCTGCTACAGCCTTTTAAAGGCTGCCTGCTATGCTTCTTTCCACTCAAAACTTTACTCTTTCTATCTTAGTGTAGAATACCCTAGTAGGCTAGGCCACTGGCTTGGCCTCGAGGTCCACATTCAATTTATGTACTACTAGCCCAAGATCCAATCTTGGCATTTCACTGTAATCCTATGCGAAGACATCTTTGAATTCTTTCAGCAACAGTATCAATTCTGATTTCTCTTTTTCTAACAGTCTTGAGCTAATTGAGATGGGTCTTGGTTCCTATGGGTCCAACCCCAGGTTAATTTCCTCTAATTTTTCTTTTGCCACAACCTATACATCCTTTTTTGCCACAACTTCTTTGTTTTTCACTTTATTACTCTCCTCCTCTGAGCTTTGTTAAACCACGCAACACACCAAGCTTTTGTAGAAGATAGATGATGCTGCTACTTCATCACAGGCTAGAATGTTACTTGCCATGGTAGGTTGCAACAAATGGCATGGGTGTTGCACTATGTCATATCATGAAGTTTGAAGTTGTTGTAGATCAAGTGGCGGATTAATGTATACTTGTTGATACTCTAAGCGCTTTGCGGAAGCCTTTCCGAACTTGTTGCAGAATGGACCTTAGCTCCCAACATGTGAGACAATTGGATGAGTCTTTAGCTTTTTGTAGAAAGCTTCCCAAATTTTGTTGCAGAATGAGATAGCCCTCAGCATGTGAGACAACTGGATGAGCTTGATATCACCCTCTCTTGGTGTTGATGCTCCATCATGTGGTTCATGCATTCTTCAGTAAAAAAGTTAGATGACATAGATCTATAAGTTGCCATATTGTAGAAATTCTTCGTCGCTAGAGGAATTTCTGTACTTTCTACTGAAGGATCTGTACTTTCTGCTATGAAATTCTACGGGAGGAAATTTTGCACTTACGGAAAAGTTTGTTGAAGGATACTTCATAGAGGAAAAAATTTATTCGCCACAGTGTAGTAACGATGAAAGTTTTTCTTTGGCTTTTATAGCTTCATTTTTTTTTGTTTCTAGCTTTGGTTCTTGAGGGGAAGTAGAGTTAGAATCACTAATATGAAAAAAAAAATGATTGAAACCTTGTGAGGGAATGAAGGGATTTTTCTCTTCTAAATGCTGGACTTAAAGGTGGAGATTGAGAGAGTTTAGAAAGCTTTTAGTGCTTCCTTAAAAGAAATGAGAGAAAAAAAGGGTGATAAGTGGCCTTTTAGGAGAGTTGCATGTTTGAATAGGTGGCTTGCCACATGTCTTACATGCATGACAAGGAGAACAAGTGGCTTTTAAAGGATAGGACCAAGTATTGTAAAGATTATAGAGTTCTCAGGACATTTCTGTTGTAGAACTCTATGGTGTTGTTGTGATATTTTGCTACCACATTTTGAGGCAATGCCATTGAACATTCTACTGCAATATTCTACCATAGTATTTTGCTCACGATATTGCTCTGTTTTAATGTTGTTGTGTTCTACTACAGTACGGTCCTGCTATAATTGTTACAATATCCTACCATAGAATTCTGCAATAATACTGTCCTACTATTACGTTGCTGCAATATTCTGCCATAGAATTCTGCAACAGTACTATCCTGCTGTAACGTTGCTACAATATTCTGCCACAGAATTTTGCTACAGTACTGTCTTGCTGCAATGTTGTTGCAATATTCTGCCATAGAATTCTGCTACAGTACTGTACTGCTGTAATGTTATCGTGATACTCCACCATAGAATTCCACTATGGTACTACTGTGATGTTTTGGAAACTTTCCTGAGAGTATGGCTTAGACGGTTTACGAACATCCACGTCTCGCTTTGGTATGGACCTGGAAACATGTTCGTTGAGGAGAAATTTCTCATTCTCCCTATCTTGATCCCAACTCCCAAGTGAAGTCGCCAAAAATTTCGGGGGTTCTTTTTATGTTTCTTGTACTTTAGACAAGCGTTTTGATGTTATTGGACAACGCTTGGTCTAAGCATTTTCTAAAAAGGAAGTTGGGCCTGGCACTCCACGGAATGAGCTCCAAAGTACAATTCTACCGCTATTAGTTTGTACACAAACGTTGAGTCCAAGTCCAAGGGAAGACGCTGCAAAGTGGGTTTATTCCTTGTTTCTACCGCAGAATGAAATTTTCTTCAGTTTCTGCCGCAAGTCTAACTTTTTTGCTGTGCAGTAAAGCTTTCTGCTGTGCATTAGAGCCGTCAGCTATAAAGCCTTCTGCTATGCAATAAAGCTGTCTATTGTACATTAAGGCCGTCTACTGTAAAGCCTTCTGTTGTGCAATAAAGCTGTCTGCTGTGCATTAAAGCCTTCTGTCGTGCTGTACAGCCTTCTGCTGTGCATTAAAGCCTTTTATCGTGCAACAAAGCCTTCTAAAATGTGAATGAATACTTTTCATTTTTTACTGCAAAAATACTTTTCTACTTCCTACACATAAAAAAATCTAAAACCCAAAGAAAATACCAATCAACCAAATGTTAGCTTACATGGGTTAACATATTCTCAAATATATACATACACATATTCATAAATATACCTATACATATTCACATATACCTATATAAAATATATTCTGCAGAACATGAGAAACAAGTTATATGTATATATATACTTATGACAGGATAATGAGTCAAAAGTAAAACACGTAATAACAAATAAAGAAGAAAGCTTTGGCAGAAAAGATTTAGCTTAACACGGTAAATACAATAAAAAGGTGCTATAGCAAAATAACTAATACAATAAGTAAAGATACCATAGCAGGACAACTAATACGGCAGAAGTGAAAAAAATGTGTTACGGCAGAATAACTAAATACAGCAGATTTAAGTTCTAATGAGTGAAATCAAATATATTTGCAATCAAAATCAAATATTGAATCTTCCCATAGAATAAGTAAACCAAGAAAGAACCCAAAACCCAAATTGAACAACCTTGTCATGGGCTTCTGCCATCAAAGTTGTGTATTTTGGAGAATAGACCTAAATGGCTACTAGCTATTACTTTTGGAGACTTCTAAGAGTGGAGAGGGAGGGAAAAGATGATCTACTGATGCATGCCCCTATTTCTGCCGTGTTTTCTCTCTTCTTTTTACCACTTTCTTTCTTTTTCTCTGTTCTTTTTCACTCTTCGTTTTCTTACTACTCTCTTGCCATAGGTTGTTTTTCTCACTTGGGTATTTTCCCTTAGGTGCTTCTGCTCTTGGGTCTCCATTCCCCCTTAGGTGTTTCTCCATCCGGTCCCCTTTTTCATCCATAACTACCTCTTTCTTTTATAATGAGCAAATTCAATCGGATTTCTCCCTTTTACCCTTAGGGCTTCACCAATTGTTTTTGGTTCGTTGTGGGCATCCATTCAAGACTACCCACCGACTTATTAGTTGCCTTGACCATTGCCATTGCTTAGTTTGTTTGCTGCACCACTACTCATTTCACGACAAAATTTCATTTTGTTTATTCTTGCTGTATACCTCTACCTTTAGGTTCAAATGAGTAAGGATTGGGCTACCTCACTATCTAACTCTATGACATGCATCAAATGGTCTCAACCATCTATTACTTCTTTTGGGTAAGATACCATCCCAGAAAGGTATATTCCCCAAAAGAAGTTATGGCAAGAAACCAAATGTAGACCCCCTTTTCTCCCCACCACCAAACCACACCCTCTAAATCTCCTTAATTGTGGGGCCACCTCCCTTGTATTCGCTGGGTACAAGTTAGTGGTGCTTCGGCCCTTCTGTGCTTGCTCCTTTGTCTTCTGTTTATGTCTTATTTCATTCCCACGCCATTTCTGTCATAACAGATTAGTTTTGTTTCATTCTACTCCATGTTTTTTGTCTTATTTCTTCATGCATTTCCTGCTGCGTTTGTCATTTACTTTGATTTGACTTTTCTTTCCTTCACGTGATTCCTGCTGCTGGCACTTCTTGTCGTTCCTTATTTCTTTTTATCGTGCTTCTTCATATTAGCTTTCACGCCTATCTCTTTTATACAAAAGGATTTGGGTCTTTGTGGGCCAAATGATGAATGGATTAAAAAGGTCTTGGGCCCAATTTATCTTCATCTGCCGAAGCCATTCTACTGAAGAACTATATTCTGCTGCAGATCTGTATTATGCGGAAGATTTGAATTCTGCTATAGATCGCTTTCCTTTGCACTTCTTTCTTTGGACATCTTTTGCTTTTTGCACCTCTTTTGCTCTTTGGTCTTCTCGGTGGGCCTTTAGGCCTTACTTTTCATCTTACAACTTATTGGGCTTTCTTCCTCATAAGCTTTTGGATATGGATTTGCAAAAATGGGCATCAACACTAATTGTATTCGTAATATGCTTTGTATCGACATAATGTAGTAAGTTCCAGTTAGCTCAATTTTTAAGGTCTCTTATCGTTAAACAAAAGATATGATCCACCATTAGTTACTACTTCCTTCTTGGCTTATCTCTAATCTCTTGGCAAAGTAAGAAACAATCTATTCTGATATGCTCAAATACTGAAGTTGAATACCATGCTCCTGTTGATACCACATTTGAACTCCTTTAGCTTTGTTGGATACTCAAGGATCTAGATGTCTTCACATTATCTGCCACTCCTATTTATTGTAATAACCTGAAGTGTCATTCAGGTTGCTTACAATGATGTCGTCCACAAACTAACCAAGCACATTAAAATTGGTTGTCATTTTATCTATCACTAGTCGCATACCCGCGTGTTGTGCATGATAATTTTTTTAGGGTGGTCTCATTAAATTTTTTATTAATACTATAATTTTAGTTATTAGCCATTGTTTTTTCTTTAGTTTTTAAGTTAATAAAAACCTTAAATATACCCTTTTTTTTACCTTTATACACACACATATAGTGAATCTTTACACATATATTTAAGAAAACTCTATATATTCTACTTTTTTGAATGCATAAAATTATAGACTACTACTCCATAATGATAGTGGCTAATTAATTTTATATATATTTTTTTAGTGATCTCATTTGTAATGCTTCTTACCATTATCATATATTTACTAACTAATGATTTGCATAACAAAGATGATAAATGAGAGGTAGCATTGTTCATTAGATTTTCGAAAGTAATAATATATGACAATTTTATATTTATATATATATATATATATATATATATATTATATAAATAAGGTTAAATGAAATATCAAAAAATGGATTTTTAAATTTTCTAACTTTATTTCTTATGTAATTTCTACTACTACCAGAGAACATCTCTTTTTTAGTTATGATTAATATGGTTTCCATAGTTAGAGTTTGATTAGTTTTAAATTTAAATTTAGTAATATGATTGTATTTAATTGTTGATTTTTTATTTAATTTTTTAAGTGAATTTAACAGTTTATGTTACTACATTGTAAAGTTTTTAATATGCTCCACACAGTAATCTCTATTTTATTTTTTACTTCTCCTTACAACCTCTGTTCCAATTAACGATTACTAATTGACGTTTGTTTTTTTTTTTTTAATCTACTCTTTATTATTTTGTATTTTTTTTCTATACCATCTCTCTCTCTCTCTCTCTCTCTCTCTCTCTCTCTCCATTGACAACCTATCATTTTCCAAAATTTGATGATGATTCTATGACATTAAATATGCATTATTAGTTTTTTTTTTTTTTTTTAATTTAGTGTTTCTAACTTGATTTGTTTGTATTTCATTCTTCCTTTGATGCATTGGGTGTGAGAATGAGTGTTTCCCTAGTATTACTCCACTTAATGTGGACAATTTTATTTATTTAATTTAGGTAAAATATTATATTTTAAATTTTTTAAAATAAAAAAGGAGTGGAAATATAAATAATTTAATGATATATATGGGGGATGTGGCTGAATTTAAATGTTAAATAAAATGATATGAGAAAAAAATAAAAATAAAATATATAACAATAAACACTAACTTATCCAAATAATTTCTATGTAATATAATAATATTACATTCTTGCTATTTTTAATTATTTATAATGCAATATAATAATATTTAACAATCAAAGTCATAAAATAAAAATTAAAAAAAAAACCTTAAAACACAAAACTAAATCCATCAACCAAAATAAAGTTCTAAAGAATACAAAACTTTATCAAGCTAAAATAGAGATGCAAGAAAAATAAAAATAAAAATCCACCAAAAAATTGAGGGAGAGAGTGGGAAATAACCATTTTTTTGTGAGGGAAAATTGTGTAAAGAATGGAAGAGTGAATGACAAATTTATACTAAGAGGATGATAATAAAAAGAAACAAAATAAAGGAAGATAAAAGGAAAGATGAAGAGTGATATCAAAGGTAGAATTGTTTGGGAGATAAAAAGGTAAAGAGAAGGAGAAAAATTGAAGAAAGAGTAAATGTTACAAAAAAAATGAGGACAATTTGATGAGCACAGTTTTCTTTTATTTGAATTTAAGTAAAATATTATATTTTTTATTTTTTAAAACAAAAAGAGGGAGAGAAAATATATATAATTTAATGATAAGAAGGATGTGCTTGAATTTCAATATTGAGTAAAATAGAAGAGAAGAAAAAAATAAGAAAAATTAAAAGATATAACAATAAACACTAAATTATTAAATTATGCTATGTAATGGAATACTATTTTATTTTTATCTACTATCTTTAATTTTTTATAATGTAATCAGATAAAATTTAACAATCAAAGAGAAAAATAATAATAATAATAACTTAAAACACAAAACTAAATCATATCAACCTAAATTAGAGTTCTTAAAAATACAAAAATATATCAACCTAAAGCGATATGCAATAAAAAATAAAAATCCACCTAAAGCATTAAGAGAGAGAGAGAGAGAGAGAGAGAGAGAGAGAGAGAGAGAGAGAGAGAGACCTTTTTGTGAGAGAAAACTATGCAAAAAATGGAAAAGAGTGACAAATTTATAGTAAGTGGGAAGGGATAAGAAGAGACATATAAAGGAAGATGAAGGGAAAGATAAATAGCAATATTAAAGTAGAGGGTAGTGGGAGATGAAAAGGTAAGAGAAGAAGAAAAGTTAAAAAAAAGTGTAAATATTTAAAAAATAAGTGAATGTAAAAAAAAAAAATTATAGGAAAATTAGAAATAAAAAAGAAATATATATAGATGTTAAAACCGATAAAGAAGAATATGTAAAGTCAATAATCTATTTATATATTTTTGTAAAAAAAAAAGAAATAAATAATAAATAATAATTATGTGGCGAATGACGTGGTGATAAGGTGGAGCAACAGCAGCTCAGCAGCAATAAATATTCTGCTTCAACTTTTAATAATATATAGATATAGATTTGCTCCACGATTCTCTCAAGTCGCTATTTGTTTCTTTTTAAGATCAACTTGCATGCATTTTTACCAAGTTACAGCCTATGAGACGCTTTCATGCCTTATAGTTGACAAACACAAACTAGTCTCTCATCCTACTTGAGTTTGAGGAGAGTAATTAATGTATAGGTGAAAACCACATTTTCGTCGTTACATTTTCACCCAATTCTCATTTTAGTCTCTATATTTTATTTTCACCACTTTTAGTCCCTGTTTAGAAAAACGCCTTCTATTTAAGTCCTTTTCGTCAGTGCCGTTAGGGCACCGGCTTACGTGGCAAACGGAATTATTAAAATAATAATAAAAAATTTATTTTGTTATTAAAAAATGCCACGTTAGCAATTAAATTTTTAAAAAATAATTTAAGTAAATTTAACTAAATAAAAAAAATTAAAAAATCCCATTAATAGAGATCAAAGTGTGTATTGAACGTGAACATCAACAAGAACAAGAACAAGAACAAGAACAAGAACAAGAACAACACAAACCCAGGAAAAAAAAAAAAAAATCAACAACAACAACAAAATAAACCCAATCAAATCACATAATGCGCACACGGTCTTGTTCCACAAACCCAGAAAAAAAAAAAACATCAACAACAACAACCATTGTCGCAAGAGAGAATCTCGAACTCGTGAGCGGCGGCCACCATTGTCGAACCGGGCTCGCGTACGTCCCACACGCGCAGCATGCAATCGCCGGAGGCGGAGGTGAAGACGTCGGCGTGGCGGGGGTTCCAAATGGCGGCGTAGGAGTCACGGCGGACGGGGTTGTAGTCGACGGACTGGACCTCACGAGAGTGTTCGTGGAGGGAGCGGATGGGGTTGGAGGTCGGGGGAAGGGAGAGGTCGTAGATCTTGAGAGAGCCGTCGGCTACGGCGACGATGAGGAGCGAGTCGTGGGACTCGGACCAGGCGACGTCGTAGACGCCGTCGGCGGTGTTTATTTTGTTTTTGTTTTAGTTGTTGTTGTTGTTGTTGATTTTTTTTTTTTTTTAACTACTGGGTTTGTGCTGGATTTGTGTTGTTCTTGTTCTTGTTCTTGTTGATGTTCTTTTTTTATAACTACTGGGTTTGTGCTGGGTTTGTGTTGTTCTTGTTCTTGTTGATGTTCATGTTCAATACACACTTTGATCTCTATTAATGGGATTTTTTATTTTTATTTCTATTTTTGATTGTTTTTATTTAGTTAAATTTACTTAAATTATTTTTAAAAAATTTAATTGCTGACGTGGCATTTTTTAATAACAAAATAAATTTATTATTATTATTTTAATAATTCCGTTTGCCACGTAAGCCGGTGCCCTAACGGCACTGACGGAAAAGACTTAAATAGCAGGCGTTTTTCTAAACAATGACTAAAAATGGTGAAAATAAAATACAAGGACTAAAATAAAAATCGGGTGAAAATATAAGAACGAAAATGTGATTTTCGCCTAATGTATATTGGGTGTTGGTAAAGTCCATTGGGCCTCTACTTTCTATTTATTGTACTACACAATTTAATACACTCATATGTCTTCTGTAAAAAGGCAGCTGGTGTACAGTTTATTTATTGGCACGGAATACAGTAGAATTATTCAATAATTCTAACACACTCAAAACCATAAGTGGCGTGTAAAAAAGTTATCCTAATCTTTCCGACTTGTGCAAAATGGCTTTAATATTCTGAGGCCGTTCCTTGACCTTGTTTTCCTTAGAGAACAGTATATGAAAAATCCAAAATTATATTAAGATTGTGACTCAGCAATTAGCATGTGTATACTATTTGGTATGGCCTTCAATTATACGATGAAAAGCGTTGAAGCTAGAATTAGACATCAGACAATATCATGTGTTACCTGTTCATATCTTTCAAGCAGTAAAACAACAAAATAAAATAAGAAATGGACAGAAAAGAAGGCTTTGGATTCTGATTCTCCTTGAGAGAAGGGGAGAAATGGCGTCGCATGCTAAATCAATTCATAAACAAGTTTTGAGAACATTGTAATTGTAATTCAAACTCAAGCAATTAACTTTTATGATTCATAAAACCCAAATTAAAATGGATCGGCTGATTAAGGAGGAACCCTGCACGTGCAGAGGCACGTATTTGTGATATCTAGGAACTTGAATTTCATTCTTTTTGAAAAACCTCCACAATCCACATGCTGCCAATATACTTTGCCCTGGTCTTCGAGGTAATTTTTTAAACTGTAATTCCAATAATGTATCATGTAATTGTTTGTGACTAGACCAAATAACTCTCAAAAAAAAAAAAAAAAAAAATCGTCGGTATCATCTCAACGAGGTAATGACAGGCCGTTTCTTTCCGTTAAAAGTTATTATATATACATTTTTTTGCTAAACAGTAAAAAGTTAATATAAACTTTCATTTTTGATATCTATACTATTTGAAGGATTTTTTCTATTTGAATTTCTTACGTTGTAGTTCAAAAATATCTTCACACTCTATGTTTAAGTAAAGATAAAATTAAAGAACAGTCTCATAAAAATGTAAACTTAACTCTCATTAAAATATTACCTAAAAAATATGATTACTTTCTTAATAATTTTCAAAGTGTTTTATCCACTTATAAATTAGATTTTTAAAATAAAAATTATATATATAAAATAAAAACATATATTTTTTTATTAAAAAAAAATCTCATTATACCGAGGAAGCGCTTGTTAAGAGGCCAGTATTTAAAATAATAGTACAATAATACAGAAACTGAATTTCTCGTCTCATCCTAAAAGCAGGGAAGACAAATAATGAGAACATTAGAGATCGAAGCGAATAGAATAGAGTATAGAGATGCCATGAAGTTGCGTTGCACCTACTGCTCTGTTCTTTAGCTTTATTCTTCTAAAGCCCCCATCTACGTCACCTTTTTCCATTCCTTCCTTTCTTTTCCCTTCACTTTCTTCTATTCCCTTTCTCATTCCATCATTCAACCCACACACCTCTCTCTCTCTCTCTCTCTGTGATGGCCTAGCTAGACCAAAGCTCAAGCTCAAAGCTCCTACATACACCAATGGCAAGTGTGGTAACATTCATCAACAAGTTCTTTTCTATCTTCATTCTCCTCCTCCTCCATCTTGGTTGCTTCATTTTCACCACCACCGCCGACGATCATCACCAACGCCCTTTTTCAAAGAAACGCAAAGTCTCTCCTCTCAGTGTCTCGCACTCCTCTCCTTCAAAACCCAAAAAAGCTCTCTCCTCCTCTTGGTCCTTTGTCAAACGCATTTTCTCTTCTAATTCCTGCAAATCCAACATCTCCTCCGTCACTCAAACCCACCCAACAACAACACCCCCTACTCCCATCACCACCACTACTCTGTCTTCCGCCAGATCATCCCAGCATTCCATTGTTCCCCTCATCATCCAACCCGAAACTCACTTATCTGATCCTCCACGTAAAAAAAAATCCGGGTCTTGCTCAGAATCCGATATCTCCGCAGACAACCCTTTCTTTCCTCTCCGAAACGATATCTTCCCCTGCACAGCTTGCGGCGAAATCTTCCCTAAACCCCAGTTCCTAGAACAACACCAGGCAACCAAACACGCTGTTTCGGAGCTTGTTGATGGTGATTCCGGCAAGAACATCGTCCGGATCATATTCAAAACCGGTTGGACCGATAACCATAAGAGCCCGATACTTCATCGGATTTTGAAGATCCATAACAGTCCCAAGATACTCTCGAGGTTCGAAGAGTACAGAGAGACAGTCAAAGCCAAAGCTGCGCGAAACGGCGCCGTTAAGAGGCGAGACGAGAGGTGCATAGCTGATGGGAATGAGCTATTGAGGTTTCACTGTTCCACGTTTCTGTGTGATCTGGGACTCAACGGCAATTCCAGCATTTGTAACCAGCAATATTGTAGTGTGTGTGGGATTGTTAAGTCCGGCTTCTCACCCAAGTTGGACGGGATTTCCACGCTATCCACCAGCTGGAAGGCACACGTGGCGATCCCTGAGGAGATCGAGCAAGAGTTCAGCTTCATGAACGTGAAAAGGGCCATGCTGGTTTGTCGGGTCGTGGCGGGTCGGGTCGGGTGTGACTCGGAGGAAGTGGACAAGGAGGATGGAGGGTTTGACTCAGTCTTTGGAAGAAGTGGGAATGGGGTCCACACCAGTGTGGATGAGGAGGAGCTGTTGGTGTTTAATCCAAGGGCTGTGCTTCCTTGCTTTGTGATTGTGTATACTGTGTGAGTTTTGATCATGTGGTCTGGTCCTTCTTTTTTCTTTTTCTTTTTTTATCAATCATGGATTGTTATTATTTATGATTTGTGTTGGTGATTGTGTGTTACAGCTTTTGAATAGGGTTTTTTTTTTTTAATTGTCTGTGACCCATGAAGGGTCACACACAGGCCCAAAGCCGAGCTTGATAAACCTAAATTAATAATGACCTAAACTTCATTGCAAATGTGATGAATTGGGGGGGGTGTCCTGTGACCCGTGACCACTTTGGTGGTACTGTGGTAGTAACTTAGTTTTGCAGTCATGTTAGTGTTAGGATAATTTTGTTTAGAGGTTGTCATATCTGACAGTATCCACTTGGGCAGTGTAAATCTTCTAGTTCAAATGTGGTTTAAGACATGTTGTCTCCTTGGACTCTTTTAACTTGTAAAAATGTGTAAAATAACAAGGTGTTTTTTTTTTTTTTTTTTTGTTTAAAGGAATCCCTAGTAAATTATTTTGGATTAAGGATCTGCTTTTTGAGCATAAATTCGGTTTTGATCATTTTACACGCAAATCTTTGTTTTCCGAATTTTGGTTAAGCATTGTATGAAAATGCCTTTATTTTGACTAAAACAGTTTGTGATACATTAAAATCCTGTCTCAACAATTGTGCTTTAGCTAATATCACGAGCTTGAAACCAACCACAATGAAGTTGTCAATTCCATTCTACTCATTGTTCAGATTTGTCCATTATAATAGAATGTTTAAGTATTAGCCTGTTTAGCTCACTTGTCAATTCCATCCTCTTATTGTTCAGATCTGTCTATTGTAATAGAATGTTTATGTATTAATCTGTTTTGATGTAACGTTTTAAAATTACCATTAATTTATTATATATAATTTTAAATTAAAAATAAATAAATTTAAGCCTTCATTACATAATTTTAGAGTATATTTAAACCAAATAGTACACATTTTTAAAGAGGTTTAGAATATCTTTTCACATAGCAAGGAGCCCATAATTTATGATTAATTGATAACTTTTCAGTAAAGTCATTTTAAGATGAGTCAATAACCAAAAATTTTCATGGCAATAATATGAAATTAATCTCAAATTTCATATTGTAAGAAAGGGGAAAAGTCACATGCTAGCTAAAATAATTGTATCGATTAAAATTTACTAGAACAGGCTATATTTAGGCTAAGGTGAACAAAGGAATGACTCGCATTGATTAACTAACTACATTTGGCTGTTATTACTGTAACGAAAATGGAATTGACAATTTTGGTTGACCAAGTAACATAAGTTAATGGTTTAATACTTTAAAAAATAGTCATTATCATTAAGGAAATAAGAGATAAAACTCCAAAAACTCTATAAACAAGTTGGTGGTGATTATGGGCTCCTCGCCATGTGATAAGATATTCTAAACTTCTTTAAAACTCTGTCCTATTTAGTTTCTAATTGATAATTTAATATGCTATAAAATTTTGTAATGGAGGCCCAAATTTATTTATTTTTCATTTAAAATAATAAAATAAAATAAGTTAATGGTAATTCTGAAACACTACATCAAAATAGACCAATGCTAAAACAGGCTATTACAATGGACAAACTAAATCAATGGGTAGAATGGAATTGGAGACTTTATTTTAAACGTGAGAGCACATGTCGCTGGTTTCAAGTTTGTGACATTAGCTAGAGTACAATTGTTGAAACAGAATATTTTGATATATCACAAATTGTTTTTAGTCATAATAAACGCATTTTCATATAATGTTCAACTACAATTCAGAAAGTAAAAGGGAAGAATCCCATGATAGAAGGGGGCATCTGAGATTGAGAAAAAGAGAAAGGCACTATGTAATTAAGAACTTAAGCATTTGTATAAATCTAAGAAAAACATATATATAAGAGTAGACCTTCATCGGACTTGCTCAAGGAGCATCCTTCTTTATCCAAACTGCTTGTCTTGTTTGTTCTGACAATAACTAGCTCATCATCTAACTCATTGAATGTTCCATATCATGCTCACTCTTTAACAAATTCATAGTTTTGAACTTTTTAGGCCCTGTCTATGCCATTTGGACTATGGTGCAAATCGTGCCCTTATGAATAGTTTTACTTGTAACAACATGTGCTAATATTATTTTCATATAAAACAATATAATATAAGATTAAGTGTTACACCCAAAACTTTAAAAGAAGTTTTGAATTTTCTAGGAAACTAAATTGATGTTTTGTATATCTTTTCCTAAAACAAGTTTGGAAATTTAGAATGAGCTAGAGGTATTAATGTATCCAACGACGAGTAAAAATCTTTGTGCAGCTTATAATACCTGATTTTTTTTTTTGTTTTTTTTTGCAATTTAGGTAAACACATTAATACAATCTATTTTGTGCATTTGTGATCTAACTCAAGCAGCTCTGTGACTTGCAATCCTTATAAAAGCAGTATGATCATACTTTTTATGACAAAAATTGTTGAATGGTTTTGGTATTATCGTCGATTGGGCAATCTTAATAAAGAACATATCTGATGTTGAAAAGATAGATTATGAGTTGGGCCGTTTCGTCTTTTGACAAAGAATTATAATGGCATAATTCATAGGCATGGTAAAACAAAGTTGGCCGACACAACCCTTGCTTATTGTATCCACATTTAGGGACTTTTTGTCCAGGCAATTTATTTTTGTAGGCCACAGCATTATATGTTTAATTCAACCAAAAATTATTACTAAACAAGAGAGCATAGTCCGAGGTCAAAGTTGGGCTTTGAACTATGTGTAAGGCACTTTTAAGCACGACTAAAGTAGAGGTTTAAGGGAAGCTTTGCAATGCACATCAAAGAAAGAAAAAGAATACCTAAACTTAAATTTTTACCAACCCGTTAGTTCAAAAGATCAATTTCAATATGATGTTGCTATTTGGTGATCAATTTTTACAAATATCTTGCTGTATAGCTAAAACCTTTGGAGTCGTTCTTGGAGTCAGTCATTTGGATTGATCGTCACCACAAATGCAGTTCACGAGATGACATTCATAATAGAAGATTTTAGATTTGATCTGAAGCTCATTGTGGGGGCCAAATCAATAAATTCATCTACCAAGTAGAGTCTATAGTGAAGGGTTTGTCTCAAATTATAAACTTCAATTATACTAGTGAATATCTTTGTTGGGGGTAATGGTGCACTCCTAGTGGTTTTTTCTTTGGAGGTTCTCCATTGATTTTTCACTTCGTAATCATATAGCATGGTTCTTTTTTTTTTTCTTTCTTTTCTTTTTTTTTTCTTTTTTCTTTTTTCTTTTTTTTGTGTTAAATATTAGTATTGTTATACCATATTGAATAGATGCGAAAAGAGAAAAATAAAATAAAAAACACAACAACACATAAGAGTTACGTGATTCAATTTAATGGTTTACGTACATGGAGGAAACACTTAAGAGCTTCATCTTTTTTTTTTTTTTTTTTTAATACAAGATAGAAATTCTATTTTAGCCTAATCTAAGTGTATATGTGTGTGAAACCCAGCCCTTGCTCCCATACTTCACAAACACTTATATATATGAAGTGACCATCTCATCAAAAGTGTGTGGTGGTCTTAAGGGCTACATCTTTAATATATAAGAGTGCAGTATAAATCTTGTATTACAATAAACATTACATGAGTAAATATAGGAGGATAAATCCTAGACTAACCATACATTAACTATAGTTAATAGACTTATAGTACAATATAGGAGACTTGGTTTGCACACGAGGTAGGATTAGGCTTTTGCCTATTACATGTCTCTAACAGTTATACATGTAAAATGGTTATGGGGGACAACCATTGTGACTGATAAGGGTCATTTTAGTAAGTCCAGAACTGAAGAACCAGAGGCTGACGACCTTGGGGCTGACGACTTTATAGGCTATAGTCTGAAGCTGACGACCTTCATTACAGAAACTCCACATATGTCGCCAAGTACGGTATGATTAGACATAGGCCCGTCTACAACCTTACTTGACCAACACACACACCAGTGATTCTTGAACGACACGTCTAAGTATAGAGACTCCTACAAAGACAAGGATTCTAGGAGATACGTGGGATCCAAGTATTACTGTCCTAAAAGGAAATGAACTCTTTGATTAAGGCATGGATTTGGCCTATATAAATACAAAACCTAAAGCAAGGTACGCACAAATAACTCTCTAACTCTAGTTTGAAAGTAAAGATTTCTAACTTAACCTTCGGATGTAAAATGGTTATAGGGACAACCATTTTCATTGCATCATCAGTGACTTCCCCCTACTTGGACGTGATCATATGGCATGTTCATTGTCTTATGCTTTATTTCTTTACAAATAGGTGACTTGGTGAAATTGGTAATCAATATAAGCTGATTGATTTCACTGCATAATCAATTAAGTCATTAAAACAGTTATATTACTGGGTCTTTATAAATTTGTGAAATTTTATTGGATGTGAAATAAAAGACAACTGAAATTGATTCACATAATTGGATCGAGCTTTATGAAATTTTCAAAACTTTGTTACAATAATAAGAGGAAACAAAAAAACAAAGTCTGGCTAATACTGTTGAGTAGAAGAAAATCAACAACCTCAAAGGAAGCTGTTGATATATTTTTTAAGGATTCCATCGACAATAATCTGGTATGTTTTTTCTGTAGGATGATAACTATCAAAAAACACATACTTGGAATCATCTGTACAAGTGAAAGGGGTTAATTTGTTGCACAGGATTGATGCCTCTATAGATCCTGTGCCACAGCAACCTTTATTTGCTACCTCAAAGCCTGAATTTAATAATATTTAAAAATAAAAGTCAAATAAAAAAAATAAAAAACACTTGAAATTATAAAGAAGAGGTATTTTACCATATATCTTTGGATTTGTTATGATATCAAGTAGAGGATTGTAGACATCAATATAGACCACCTTTGCGTTTGGCAGATTGTTGTTAAGGTAACCCAGCTCCCTGGAAAGTTTATCATTGAACACTTGTGATGCTTGATTCGGCTCTTTTGCACACTCTTCTTCTGAGCCTCCAACCAAAGTTCGTTGCGATGGCAAACATCCTAGTGGTGGTACGCTTAAAACACAAATCCTCCGTGCTCCTACTCCATATAGTTCCTTCAAATATTTTGTAAGAAACATATCACTTTCCACTAAAGATGCCCACCACTATATTAATTTTAACATCAAAGAATTAAGTAATATATTATGTTGTTATTAAATTTATATGATGTTTTATATTTGAATTATTCATTTTTTGGACATGGTCTAAGGTATACAACTCACATTTCCTACCTAGTAAGTGTTAAATCAATAATGAGATAAGATGTCATTTAACATATGCATCCTTCCTTCCTCTTAGAGCATTAGCATCAGTATGTGCAAAACTTTCCTTTTATTTTACAACAAAACCTACTTTTTTCTATTTTACATGATCAATTTGCAAAAACACCCGCATTAGATTATCTATAATACATCATCTTTTATTAAAATAATACTTTTTCACTTCTTTTTTATTATTTCCCTTACCCATACACGCCCCACCACCTTACCTCACTTCTTTGAATCACTCTCTTTCTTTCTTTTTCTCATTCTTCTTTCTACTTGCTTCTTTCTTCTTCTCCTTCTTTCTTCTTCTAAGATTTTCTTCTTCAGCATCTTCTTTCTTTCTTCTTCTTCTTCTTCTTTTTCTTTTGCTATTCTTTCTTTCTTCTTCTTCTTTTTCATTTCTAAAAAAAAAATCTTTCTCTTTCTCCCTTTCTCTTTTTCTATCGAATCAGTGCTCTCTTCAAATTCGAAAAAAAAAATCTCTCTACCAAGCTTCCATGGCTCAATACACTCAGACTCTCTCTCTCATGGCGGTGGCAAGCTTGGGTTTTGGGTTGATTTGTATTTTGCCAAATGGTTTTTCTGTTGTGTTTTATTTTGAGTTGATTTTAAGTTGAGTTTGTGATGTTTTTCATTAATTTTGGGTTGATTGTGTTTGGATTAAATTGATGTTGTAATGGGTTGGTTGTGGTGGTGGTGGTTGGTAAGTTGTGATAGTCGGCTTCTTCTTCTTCTCCTTGGCAATGAAAACTGGGTGAGAGAGAGTCTAACAAGGCAAAGGAGAGGAGAGAGAAAAAAACATAAAATAATAGATAGAAAATCCACAGTAACTGTGCATATATGCACGGTTTGTAGCAATTGTGCATAAATGCATAATTTTACAACCACTAATGTGGGTGTTTTTTTGTTCAAAATGTATAAAATGAGTAACTTTTTATATTTTACACATACTTATGCTAATGCTTTGGTGGATGGACACTACGATTGTGTAGGACTAACATATTATAGGAGGAGTAATAAATATAAATATAAATATATATATATATATATATATATATATATATATATATATCTCTTGGATGTATAAAATTTCTTCCCGTTAACTTGGGATATCTATGTGGATTGTGAACTTGAGGTTAAGCATCCCAATTATTAGTGAACTTAAGCATCACCTATCATACTTGACTTGTTAGGCTGCTCATTGTAATTGGGATGCCCTTTACCATTTCTCCTCTCCCAGCTTAGGTTTTGAAGAAGCATGAAATGGGGCTAGGCCCCTTTCCCTTTTTCCTTAATATATAATTTTATTCATAAAAAAATTATAAGGGAAAAATTAAGGAAAAACAAAAGAATATTAACTTACCTTGACGAAAGTAGAAGACAAATTGAGCAAAAGATCAGTGTAAGAAGGAACATCATATTTGGCTTTCCTAATTCCAGAAAGATAATAGGCATTGGCAATGTCATTGCTACCAGCAACCACAAAGACTACACTGTTGGCTAATATGAAGTCTGTTCTTTCTTCGCCGACAATTCCTTTCAACTTTCCTATGTATTGCTCGAAGTCTTGTAGTTGCTCAGATAGTGGAATGATTGACTATATGTATTTAAAAGGGGGGGAAAAAACTGAAAATTAAGCATCATTAAAAAATGACTATAAAAAAATTGCCAAAAAAATAAAAAAGATGAAGTGTATAAAATGCGCATACCGCTATTTTAGATGTCAAAGGATCATACCCTGCGCCACCCGAAGCAAAGCTTACACCTGATAAGAGATCTTTGGGTTGCAAAGTTGGATCCCTATATGCTGGTAGGAGCTCTTTAATTCCTAATTCTTCCACTGAAAAGAATGAAGGAAAATTGGATTACTTCTTATGGTCTGTGTGCACTTTGCATACGACTTTTTCATTTAGATTTTATGTATAACTTTTTAAAGTCTCACTTTTTCAACACACAAGTACTTTCGAATAAAAGCTAAATAAGTTGATGCTAAACTCACACTTGAAATGAAAAACATAGAAATAACAACTCTCTTAAGGAACACTGGCTAGTTTAGGAATTTGAATTGACCTATTTGGTTCAATGTTCACACAATTTTTCAATTACAAATTTAATTTAGTTCATCCATGACATATAAAACCTTTATGAAATTTTTATTTGAACACTTTATGATATAGTTAGAGGTCTATAATGTTAGGTATACATGCGTGAGTGAAAGTTATACACGAAAACAAAATTATATAAGTGTAATAATTAATAGAAAATTATTAGGCCTGAGTATATATTCTTAATTTTTGGTCTAAGTTGTTTTGTTATATATATATATATATATATATATATATATATATAAGTTGCCTTGCTAACACATAAAAGCCCAAGCCATTAGCAATTGCCATTGATGGAGACAACTCATTCACTGAAAGAACAAATTATCCAGGAACGTACATTATCGAGCCCAGATAGAGGTCTGCTCTAAGAAAGAGAGTGCTCTATTTTTCTTTTCGTAATGTTTGAAAATGTACAAACATGGACGATCATCCACTTAAATATGTTTGATGGGCTTCCTAATCTTTGGCCCAACCCAATCTCAATATACGAACATTGTTGTATATATGTGACAGCATGAGTCAGAGTTGGATTGTCACTAGGACCAAACCAAACAAGACAATTGTCACTAATTGCAACCAAAAAAAAAAAAACCGAAAAGAGGTAAAAACAGAAGAACTTAACTCATGAATTTGACCTCCTTCCATGGATTTAAAAACCAAACCAGTTAAAAAAAAAAAATTTAGTGCTCGGTTCTCTAGAACTAGATCGGTTAAGGAATTATAAAAATAAATGGTTCTCAGTTCTTTAATCCGACTAGAGTTAGATCGATAGTTAGTTATATATCTAATTTCATTTATAATTTATATAAATTATTAATATTTTTAAAATTACACAATAAATAATTTAAGTATAAAATATGTTTATCACTAAAAATATTTACTGAAATTTATTTTTAAAATAATATAGTAATGTTTAAGTGAGTATACACTTTTATATTAGAAAAATAAAAACCATGTCCAAATACTCCACTAATATATTGTTTCAATTATGGAATTATTTATCAAAAGATTTATGACTTTATCACAAGTAAGGTAATTAGACTTTCCTTCAAAAGTTTGTGGGTCAAATGACAATTTAATTATCACACCATTATTTCTATTAATTTTGTTGTATCTGTCCAATATTCAACTATTAAACCTTCAAAAAAAAAAATCAACTGTTAAATAAAAAATCTTCATAGACTACTAATAATTTCATTAATAATATTTTTTTATTTATCAAAAAATTTAGATAATATATTTCACTAAAAATTATATTTTAAGTTGTAACTATTTTAGTAAGAGACCAAGAAAGAAGTGTTGCGCGGACATTTACAAAACATTTTCCTTATTAAATTAAGATTTTATTTACTTTAATTGGAAAATTACATTCAAATTATCCTTAAATCATTCAACAAAATATTGATTATTTACCAAATTAATGGGAAAGCAACGTTGAAACTTCAAAGTCAAATTTTAAACTAACACATAATTAACATTTTAATTAACTTGATATTAATTATGTAAAACCATAAAAAGCTTTTAAATTTATTATTAATTATTCATAATATTAATAATGTAATAAATACCTACCATGAAAACGTGAGAGTACGGTTTATTTGTTTAGCAAAAAAAAGAAGAAAAAAAATTGTAAATTCCACGTGTTGGCTCCATTGGTGTGTGTTTGAGGTTTGTTTTAAAAATAAATAGTAACAAAACTAAATAAATAAAAACTCAATCCCGTTTTATAATCCATGTTAGGTCCAATAAATCTCTTTAAAAAAAAAAAAACTTAAGATGACTGTTGATTATTAATCATCAATAATCACCTAACTTTTCTATTGATACGGGTTCAAATTTTTTATTTAAAAAATAATTATGCTTGTGCCTTGTGGATGCACGTGACCCACTTGGACATGGATTATGGATACCAACCCTGTACTTTCCTCTCTTTTGGAATTAATTAATGGTGCATTATATTGATTATCATTTCATTGATCTTTGCATGTGAATCTTAGAATTTATGTTAGATTGAGTGAACAGTGAAAAAGTTTAAATGGGAAGTGAAGAATTGAACCCTAATATTTCTTTTGAAAAAACCAAAATATATTATTCGATGTAAAAGTCATCAATGAATAGTCACAAACATGGAGTTTTGGAGTGTGCTTTTGAATGTTTATCTTACGATTAAGATTATTGTTTTTTGAATGCTTACATGGCAAAATTTAGATCATTAAATAATTAAAATTTAAGAAAATCTATTTAGTAAAGTACCTTAGTAAATCTAAAAGATTTGAATTAGGTTGACTACTGTCAAACCGTGATCAGAAAAATGGTAGTGAAAATAGATTTGGAAAAGAGAAAAAGAAAAATGTAACCTGCAGGCAAGAGAATATTAATAGCATCAAGACCATGAATGTCATGCGTGTGTGAGAGAGAGAGACAGATATAGTAACCTAAGAAATCTGAAGGGACCTTTCCGTTTGAAAATCTTCCGGTTGGTATTCCTCCCTTGAAATCCCTCCCATATGGAGGAAAATTGCACTTTGCTATTGTTGTGATATCGTTGTTGTTGCCCGTATCAACAATGGAATCTCCAAACATAATGACCGCTGGAACTGTCTCGTTTCTTGGTATCCGAATGACTGCTTTTGAGGTGCACAAAATAGCAAAAACAAAAGAAAGAAAAAACAATATAGTTGATGAAGAAAAACGTTTCATATTTGAGTGAAGCGTTGCTCTAGGTTTCTCTTTTGGGATTCTTACAAAGTTTGAATTTAAATTGAAAGAGTATAAGAAATGTTAATCTTCAATGTTTCTTCCCCTTCAGTAAAAAAAAAAATGTTTCTTCCCCTCATTTTATATTACCCAATCATAAAGCCAAATATTAATGTTATTTATTGCACAAAAAAATTGTTAGTCTAAAGATACATCAAGTTTTTGAGTCCAATTCTCCCATCTCATTGTTAAAAGCCTTGTAACTGAATTTACACTTTCCCATGTACAAAGTACTTGGGGATTTAGGGGGGAAAGGGTTCGAGCTGCAGGGTTAGCAGCATGTTGTAATTATTTCTCAAAAAAAAAAAATCTCTCATCTCATTCTTTGTGCTTTATTCTATACTCTACCCCAATAAAAATATACAACATGTTCACCTATTTAATTAAATCCTACCATTATGTCTTTTTTTTTATTTCCATTGCCCCAAAGAAATAAAAACAACATACCACCACCACAAATCTTTAATGTCATCGATTTTTTTTTTTTTTTTTTGGAGAGAGTTAAACTATGGCATATTGATGATAACTTTTTATCATCAAATTAAGACAACAATTAGTTTTTTGTATAGGCATAAATTAAACCTCAAATCTCTTATACAACCATCAGAGACTTTACCAATTGAGCTAACTAGAACCCACGATGCCATTCGATTGTTGATTCCATCAATGTCTCTGGTTACGGCCAACCAATTTGTAAGACCAATGTAGTAAATCTTGTACTACCTGTAACATTACTCTTATATAATATTGCAATGATGTAAGTGTATATTAATTTCATCCCATTTGGTATTCCAAGTAACAACATTGACAATTCAAGTAAAAGAAAAACGTATTTGGTGAAAATGATTGACAATGATGAAAGCAATTTTTGTCTTGCAATTTTTGTCTCTTGTCAAATTTTCAAGAAATTTTTTCCTTTTTTGGTGATTGAATAGTTGTTATTTGAACTATAAACGTTTTCTTTGGGCTAGAGGTGCCAGTTACAAAGTTCTTGTTTGTCAAAGTATAAAACAATGGCTAGTGTCATTTTTGGGTGATTAGATAATGGTCCAAGTGAAAATATTCTCGTTGGGTAAAAATATTCTCAAAGTTAAATACTTAACTCCTCCCAATAATAGGTAAAGTCTTTTATTATTGAATAAGAGGTTTTAGATTCGATTTTTGTCTATACAAAAAATTTGTCTTGGTTTAATAATAAAGAATAATTATCATAAGCAGACTCTATAAGTTAAAATTATATCTCAGTTTTTTTATTAAAAAAATCCTAAAAATTAAAGAGTATATACAATGATGACATGTGTCATTTTGTCAAAATACTATACAATGTCAAGTGCCAAAACTCCCGTAATATATTTCACTGTTATCTTCCCAAAAACATTTTGTCAAGACAATTTTGAAGGAAATTAATTTCATCCCTTAAACAGTTCTTTCTTTCCTTTTTTATTTATATTTTTTGTTAATACAATTCGGAAAATTCAAGTAACTTTTTTTTTTTTTGGCGAAAATGAGTAGCAATGATGAGGGTCATTATTCTTTTGCACTTATTGCCTCATCTCAATTTTTTTTTTTTAAGTATTCCAATATTATATATAGAAAATGTTAACAGTCATCATACAGTGTCCATTAAGGATGAGTTATTGTAGGGTCTAGTTAATAAAAAATTGGCATGAATTGATGAATGGCTAAAAATACAGGTGAATTGATAAGTAAAACTTAAAAGTTTAGCTCAATTAACTCTACACTTTATAAAGTTCGTTAAAAATTTGACATAAAGCAAAAAATTTAATATAAAGTAATTTCTTAACAGGCACCTTATGGTATCCGTTAACAAAGCTCATATATATTTTACTATTTTTTTTATACTATATATTTCACTATTATCTTCCCACAAACATTTGTCTAGACAATTATTTTCATCCTATAAACATTTTTTGGAATTCCAAGTTGAAAGCTCAGATTTGTGTGAAACAAAAGAGCTTATTTAGACCCCCAAATAAAAATTATGGCTAGATTCCATTTACTCTAACTTAAGCTAAGTGTGAAATAAGAGTAAATGAGCGCAAACAACCAATTCATCTACCCTAAGCCATATTCATGCAATATCAACAATAAAAGATAAGCTTAAAGAGTAGGGGAAAGATGCAAACACAAGATAACATGGCGATGTGTTATTGAAGAGGAAACCAAAGAACTCGGCGAAAAACCTCTCTGCCGCTCTTTAAGCGATAAATCGATCCACTAGAGAATAAGTTAAAGTACACGGATAACAAAAGACCCTCCAAGCCTAATCTACCCAATGTACTTGAGCCCTTCAAGCTCCTACTATCAACTGGCTTCTTGGAACTTTGTCTTCTCTAACTTTCTCGGATCCTGCAATTCAGTCTGATTGCATCCGCCAAATGAATGACTCCTTCCAATACTTCCCAGCAACACCAAAACCTCACTTTATACTCAGATTCAAGGTTTTTAGACCCGGACCGTTCATTGAACCGTAAAAAGAAGAAGTTCAAGGTTTTTGAGGTCGAACCGAGGTTGGACCGAGGTCGAACCGTGATGACGTCATAATTAATTTAATAATTATTTTAAATATAGATAAATATAATAAATTAGTATAAATAAAAAACTAACTAAAATAATTCAAATAAATATAAAGACCATTATTCAAATGTATTTTTTATATCATAACTTTCATTATGATGTTTCAAAAATCAATGGAATATTATTATTAATTTTTAAAAATAATAATAATAATAAAAATAAAATTATTAGTTTACATTATACCATCAAGATAAAATAAATTTATATTATAAACAAAATGAATGTCTACAACATTATATATTTTATGCAAATATTAATAATATTGTACACTTTTTATAAATTTATGTAATATTATACAGATTTAATCTATAATATAAATTCTAACTTACAATAACATGAATGGTGGTTGAGAAAATCAGTACATGAATTTAATATATGGATATGTGGGTTTGTAGTACTAATAAATCATACAATTAAATATTTAAATGTCTTCTAAAAAGTGCAATTAAATGAAAAAAGTTAAACAAATTTAAAAACAAATGAATGATTGAAGTGTTGCCACGTGTCCGACTTTTTCATGGGAAAGGGGTTGCGTCTGCCATATTGGTAGGCAGCTTTATTGGAAAAGAAAAAATCTTAGCTTTCTTTTGATTTTGGGCATTAGTGACAGAGGAAGAGAAGACACGCCAAGTGCTTTCTTTTGGTTTTGGGCGCCAGGGACAGAAGAAGAAAGGAAACGCCAAAGCAAAAGAAGAAAAAACGCAAAAGAAGTGAAGAACGGAGAAGAAGAAAAAACGCAGAAAACACAGAACAGGTAAAGATAAGGTTTGTGCTTTCCATTTCTTTTTTATTTTGTGGACTTGGTGTATTTTGGGACTGCATTCTTGAATTTGTGGTGAGTTGGAGAGATAAAAAAGACAAACTTCAACAGAAAAAATGGCACAATACTTATTCTTTTTCTTATTTTTTCCAGTTTTGATTTGATCCGTGAGACCTGTGAGACCCGGCTACGGTTCTACAACCCGGACGGTTCAACCGCGGTTCGAACGGTTTACGGTGTTTGGTGTGTATAGCGGGTCTTGGAGCTAAAAGAACCATCTCAAGGAACGGTTTAAGGTTTTCCCGGTCGGACCATACGGTCCGGTCCGAGTTTCATAACCATGCTCAGATTAGGTGTGGTAAGTGTTTGGGCTATCAACCTTTCAAGGGTTTGGATATGGAGAGGTAGGAGTAAAGAAAAATCACAAGGAAATGTGTAGATGATTGTGAAAATAACAATCTCTAACTCTCAAGTGTATATTCTAGGTTTTCTCTCTGAAAAGCACTCTTTATAATCTGTGAATAACGAGGGTATATATAGTGTGGGTAAAGACTTAGTAAAGCAATCATGACAAAATAGCCAAATAGAATGTTTCACAAGTATTTTGCAAGAATGCCTTACTCGTGAGACACTCGTGAAAACTCCAGACTGTTATAACTCTTCGCATTCCAGTCATGTGCTCTACACGTGGCTACTTCACGAGATAGCTTCTTGTGAGCTTCTCGTGAAATCCACTTATTCTTCACTTTAAACTTGAGTCTTCACACTCTCTCTCACACACTCCTCACAATTAAAAACCTCGCATAAATACAGGAAAAAATGATTAAATAAAATTACAATCAAATTTGGTATGGAATTAAAGCCAACACATAATAGTTGTAAATTACAACTTTACACAAGTAAAAACATTGACAATTTTATTTTATTTTTTTGTCACGGTCAATTCAAATTAAGAAAACAAATTTGGTAAAAATGGCCAGCAATGATGATGGTCGTTATGCTTTTGCAATTATCGTCTCGGGTCCAAGTTTCCAAAAACGTTTTTAGTAGTCCAATTATACCACATGACAAGCAATGGTTTTTTTTTCCCGATTAGGTGCTGCCATATATTTAATTTTTTGGAATTTCATTCTTAATTTACTTCTTTCTAAATATACACTATTAATTAGCCTCATTAATTATTGCCCCCTCAAAACCTTTCAATCTCACTTCAGTTTACAAGAACTGTTTTATAATCTAAGAAAAAACTTAAGTACAGTACTTAGGTGCTATTCATTAGGTTTCTCTCTTAAAATTCTACTATGTAGATTTTTTTTCATAGGATGGAAATGTATTTTTTAATTAAGGAGCCACATAACTGAATTTTAAGAAGAAAATTTAAGGAACAGCACCTAAGATACTTTACCTAAATTTTGTCCTATAATCTATTATCTACACCTATATTGATAACCTAATTAAATACCTTTAATATAATTACATATAATATTTAAAATAAATAAATAAATAAAACACTCAATTGGCTTTCAAACAAGGTCGTCTTGAAAAAAATTGTTTTAAGGGTTTTAAAGCTTTTTGCGTGAACAATGAATATATCCCTAAAATCAAATTTCCACCACCACTCTTTCATAAACTCCATTAAATTTTTGACATTTTTTCTTTCCGTTAAAATGATTTATATGTTGATAATGGGCCAAAATGGAAATATACCCTTCTCGCTGAAACTTTTCGGCAAAAAGTCCTCTGTCCAAAACTATTTAAAGATATGCTCCTGTTTTAACCTCGATTTTCACTAAATTGAGTTTTTCATTGAAAATTAATTTTCTAAAAATCGAGTTCTAAAACAGAGTCATATCTCTAAATAGTTTCAGACAGGAGGCGTTTTACTAAAAAGTTTTGCAGAAAGGGGTAAAACCCCATTTTGGCTGTTGACAACGCCATAATGGCATCAATCCTAATAAAAATGCATAATATATATTTAAATGGAGTATTAAATGACTTCCTTTTTAATACTCTAATAATCTTTGACATATTTTCTCTTCTCGATTAAAATTATTTACATGCTGATTTCCGGATCATTCCATTAATGTTTACATCTTTTCCGGTTAAAATGATTTATGTTTAAATCAAAATGGAACATTCCTAATTAGGTGCAGAACATTTAAATATGAATAGAGCATTCCTGATTAAGATTTTTTTTTTTTAATGTTACCTGCGACATGCACTATATACGTGATTGTGGCTTTCTTGAATTAGATTTAGATGTTGCTTGGGTTCTACTTTTCTACTCTGATGGATACACACCTTTTTCCCTCATAATTCAACCTCAATCATTTAGTTTAGTTCTTTTCATTTAGGTGTTTCTCACGAGCTAATTGTTAATTGAGCACAACGTTTTAAGGAGAGATTAATTCTTTCTTAGTATAATATGGAACACAATGATAGGATTTGGGTTAAACGCATGATAAAGGTATCGCAATATTTGTGCTAAGCCTCTTTGTTGGGATTGTTTGGATCTTGGAAATGTGGAGAACATGTAAAAACAAAACAAAACAAGACAAGACCAAAAAAAAAATCCAGGGAAGTTTTTGGACAAGCAAAATACAGAGAGTATGTTATGGAATATAAAGAAATTCATTTTGGATATGATTGTTGAATTTTCATCTTTTTAGTTCTTTTGACAAGTAGAGTCGAGAGTCAAGCATTTATCTCAAATTGTAAAATTTCAATTATATTACTAAAAGGATCCAGTTAATGTATGCCCTTGGAGCATATATTAAATTATTAATCATCTATACTAATATTTAAGGGGCTTCTCCTCTTTGGACCGGAGTTTTTTTATTATTCCAAAATACCTCTACACCCCTAGGTATAAGTAAAGATCAAATTAAAGGATAGTCTGGTAAAAATATATGTCTAACTTGCACTAAAATATTGCCTACAAAATAGGTTTATTGTTTGTTTTTTAAATAGAAAATAAGTTAAACACCCCACATAAATCCAAAAACAAATGTAAATATTAAAAAAAAAAGTTAAACTAAACTAAATAGATATATACATGTTTTATTTTTGATAAGTAGATACATCTTTAATTCCCACCAAAAAGTTGCCCACAAAACAGACTCTCATGAAGATTTTCAAATTGCTTTATCCATTTATAAAAAAAATATTTAAACGAACACACTTCTCTTTATAAAAACACATCTGTCGTATTGATAAAAATAAATAAAAATAAAAAAAAACAGCCGTACACCCACATTTTAGTCACCCAAACAACTTCAAACTTCTACCCAACAAATTTAAATCTCCCCAAAAAGCGTGCTCAGAGGCGCTGAAAAAATTATTTCACTCACAAAAGTATAAGTCATTGTTAGGGTACTTTTTTTTTACACCTAATTTTATTTAAGTACCACTTATTTATTTTCAAATACCACTAATAAGTAATTGGGCTTTCTCAAATATTTTTTGCCCTGTTATTTATGTTAATCACAAATATTTCATATCTTATTATTTTAGTATTATTATTTAACTAAGCCCAAAACTGGCCCTACTAGCCCAATTCACACATCACATTCTTTTTTAAAGCCCAAGGCTACTTGTGCTTAGCAATATTTCAAAAGCCCAATATTCATAGATAATATCAAAAACTCAATTTATGTTGGCATTATTAAAAGCCCAAGCTGATAAAAAGTCCAAAATTATCAATACTTGGCAAAATACTATATCATAAGTATTTCACTTAAATTCCAATGATTAACAATGTTTTAAGTTCTTAAACCTATTACTACAATATTACAAGCCTATTAAATCTATCTTAAAAAACCCATGGTAACCATTTATATTACGTGACACTATTCATTTTTCCAAAACTCATGGCAAACATATATCAAGCCCATGGAAAATTATGAATTTGTATTACTAATATAAAAACCCATGGAAATTTATGATTTATCTTAAACCTATAATATTTATTTATTTCATACCATATTATAAACTCATGGTAACTATTTATGTTACGTAACACTATTCATTTTTTCAAAACTCATGGCAAACATATATCAAGCCCGTGGAGAATATAAAAGTCCATAGAAAACTATGATTATTTATTTTAGACCCATGAAATCTATTTATTTCATAACATACTACAAGTTCATGGAATTTATATAGGAACCCCTGGTCACTATTTATCTTATACTTTCTTAACATTTATTTCCAAAAACTCATGATAATTATTCACCTTATTATGATTATCTATAGAAAAACCCATAAGAATAGCATATTATTCCACTATAGTGGTTGTTACCATATATTATTTGAAACTCATGGATATTACCTCTATTCAAAACCCATGGTAAATATTATATTGGAGGTCATTATTTAAAAGTCCCCCAAAAAAATATCATTTACAAAAACAATCCATAGCAAAAATTATGAGAAACTATATAAGTTATTATTTATAGCTCATGGAAATTAATACCCAAAACTTATCATAAATATTTATTTAAGCTCATGGATTCATTTTAGTTTTACTAACAACTAAAGCCCGTGTGGAATAAAAATCCATGACAATATATGGTAGCTTTGTCTATTTTGTAGGGCTCATAATGAGCAAACAAAAGGATAGACCCAAGTGGAGAGAAACACCAAGTCAGAGGCCCACCAAAATACTTAGCCCTCATAGCAAAGCCCAACGTGAAATCTTAGCCAAAACAGCCCATGTGTGCAAACTGCCTTCCGCTGGAAAACTCCATTCAGTTCTGCCTTCTACTGGAGGTCAACTCAAGAAGTAACCAAGCTCCCAAACCAAATTAGGAGCTGGCCACCTGTCCCACTGCCAACTCTGAAGTGAACAGTACTAGAGGTTGACACCTAAAGACTAATGGGCAATAAATACCCTTCTTCCCCAACTTTTGGTCACAACTCAAGGAAGCCATAACCAAGACCTCCAAGCTCATGAAATCCCCAATCAAATAGTTTATTTTATTACTTAAAATGTATGTAATTGGTTCATGAACCAAGCCCATGAATCCTAAAGGGGAAAATTTGGGAACATGTGGTTTGGATGGCATAAAGGGATCTCCAACGGAACCCTCTGAAGTGAACTTAAACTTTGACACCTAGCTTGGGGTGTTGAATCCTACTTCCTAAGAATCCAAATCTCAATTGCAGCACTAGGATTCCTTCTTAATACCTGCCTTAATCTCATTGGCTGAATACAATCTCAGCATTCTTATCATTTAATGCAAGATTACCCAAATACTCACCATGTGTCATATTACCCAAAGAAGCAAAGCAACCCTAAAAGCAAATCTCCCATTTATAGCCAAATACTAGGATAATTAAGTCTGATACTTTGCCCCCCTAATCAGTCCTACGTTTTTGGACTTTTGTTAATTAATATCTCCTTAAACTCCACTATAAAAGGACAAGCACACCAGCTCACAAAACACCAACCAACCCCTTCTGAAATTTCTGATTTTTCTTATCACTTTGCTTGCAGTTCAACTCTCCCCAAGCTCATAAATCATTCCCCTTAGCCCACACTCACTTAGCCTCAGACATTCCCTTCCTTTTTCTACATAATCATAGCCCATAAATGTATCCTAATCAGTCACAAACAACTCTTTACCCATTAAAGCCTTAGCCTCAACATTAACTCCATCACACCACCACAAGCTTAAATACCTACTCACTCAAAAATAGCCTACACTGCACCATTCATACCCCACATATAAATATTCCAAAAATCTTAGTTCAATATGTGCTACACTGAGCTGGAGTCTCTCTCTCCCTTCATTCTATCCTATTTTTTCCTCTTTTATTTGTAATTATGAAGACTTTAGTCCTTGTTTATTGTTATTATGATGAAAGCCACAATGTTTTGGATACTATGGAATTTTTCCACTTATGTTGAACTAATAATAATAAGGAAAACATGTGATTTTTACCATGTAAACATACTTATTAATCTGTCAGCATCTACAGCTGGAGGTCTGTCATATTCACTGTTGGACTTTTTTTTTTTCCTCTTGTGTACATGTTATAATGGGCCAACTTCTATATTAACCAACTATGGAGAAAATGCATAATTTTTATTATGCAAATTCATTTATTGATTTTCCAAACATCTACTGTTGGACATTTCTCTTGCTTACCGCTAGACTATTATTTAAGTGCTTGTTGTGGTGGGCTATCCTTTGTGCTAACTTATCATTGAAGGTATTTTAGGGCCTTATTATAATATTTGTTGGATGCAACTCGGACTTTGAGCAAAATGGGCATTTTACACTTCACTGATAGCCTTTGGGCCATGTTCTGAGCCTAAAGTTGAGTCTCGGTCTTGACTCCCCTAACATCATGCGGGTGACGAATAAAAAAACGCCCTCAATAGTCATAACACTCATCACACCCCTATGTATTTCTATTTATTTCACCTACAAATGCGCGTGCTTAGAGGCTCGTCTATTTTAATAAACTTTTTATCAAAAATTGGAAAAAAACTATCCAAAAAGTTGGATTTGGCTTACCTCCAATACTTTTTTAATTGGAATCTCCTTTGAAAAACTGCCACATCACCCACTAATTAAATAAAATGTAAAAATTAAAACCTACAATTACTTGTCAATGTATATTTAAAACAACAAGAGATGTTTAGTTAAAAAAAAGTACTGGAAGTAAGCCAAACTCCAAAAAATTAATCATTTTTTTACTTTTCCAAAAATACTTTCTAAAATATTTTACTAATATATGCCCGTAAAGCCCTTACTAAAATATATTTTTGGGACCGCATTACGCCACCTAGTGGTTTTTCCTTTAGAGGTTCTCCGTTGACTTTTCATTTTGCACCATATTGTCTTACGGTTTACATATCCTTAACTTGCTTAAATTGATAATCAACATAAGTTAATTATTTCTGCTACATAATTAATTAAGGGATCAAATCAGTTCTTTTTAAGGACGTTGCTTGGATGATTACATAAAATGAAGTTTATAGTATGTTATCACGTAGCAAGGAGCCCGTTCTCCATTGGTTTTCTACTTCATTGGTTTAGAACATCTTATCATGTGTTCATTGTCAGATGAATCTATCAGATAAATCTCTCTATGTCCTAGACAAATACAAACCTACCTCTAAAAAGCATGAAAACCTGCCACCTCACGTCTCACAAATTACCACTTCCCACATCTCCCATCCCAAGTATTAGTGTATCACAAGTCAAACTACCACATCTCACAAACTTCCCTTCCCAAATAGATGAACGTATCACAAACAAAAATCCTAATTTAAATAGGATTTTTGACAGCAAAAACTTTAGGCCGCTTCTTTGTATAAAATCTGTGTGCAGTAGAAAAAAAAAAAAATCAACAGCCTTCTGATACTTTTTAATCACAGCCACTGCTATCTGTCTATTGTTGAAATTTTCACAATTGATTTTTGTTGAATTTGGTACGTTACTCTGCATTTTCTTCATTATTTCTAAAAGCTTACATTACTTTGTTGAATTTGGTAAGTTTACTTTTCTTTGATACAAGGAGCGAACCTACAGAAAATTACATTTTCTTTGATTTTTATGAGTTGTCATTGAGTATTTGCTTTCATATAATTGGTTTATATTTGATTTCCTTACTTTGTTATCATTATCCTTTCCATGTTATTATTTTTTCTATTCTTTTCTTTTATTTATTTTTTATTTGGTTCGTTTGATTGATTCCATTATTTTCCCTATCACTCACGTGTGGTTTGAACCGATGGAGGTATGTGCCACCCACACTCTCTCCAATTGTTTCATATGGTTTGAATTGATAGAGGTATATTTTTGTCTTTTTTGTGGTTATTAGGTTTGAAATTTTTGACTAATAAATTTCAACAAATGGCAAATTATGCGTTACTAACCTTCTATTTTTACTTTAGCCTCTAACTTGTGTGGTTATTTAATGTCTGTGATTAGAATTATGTTTATAAATTTTATAGTCTTTGTATGTGTTCTAAGAGGTACTGTCTCTTCCTCCTATTCTTTTCTTCTTGATGTTTGTTGTTTTTCTTATATTTAAGCCTTATTCTTTATTTTGTCTTTTTTCTAGAGTGACATATCAACAATTTTGTTAGATTGCATAATAGACACATTGGATGAATTTGGTGAGAGACTTTACAAAAAGTATTGTATGATTCAAGACTCACATAAAGTGGTAGTCAATCTATCAAGTGATTGTTAAAGACCATTTTTAGTAAATATCCTACCTTTGCCTATATTTATCAATTTGTGTAACACTAAGTTTTCAATTAATTGAAACTATTAAACTTTAGCTTATTTTTTTCAATCTCATCCCTTTCATATGAAATTTAATATTGTCCTTTGTTGTGCCTTCAAGCTTTCACTGACCACCGCGCACCCTTGGTGTGGTGTGGGGGTAAGGGCTGGGGTTCAAGTCTCTAGAAGGGAGCTTCACACATATATACACTTAGATTAGGCCAGAGTAGAAATTTTATCTTGTATAAAAAAAATAATAATAATAAAAAAAAAAGCTTTCACTACAAATTTTTTATAAAGGAAATACATTTTTTAAAAAAATTAAAGGATTTATTGGTAATTCAATAGTAGATGCTAACATTGCTAACATTGAGAGACTTTCTTAGTGTTTTTTTTTTTTAGCTTTTTAAGCATCCTAAACTTTATTTATGGATGTGTACAAATGCCTATCTTTTAGGATACTTTATATCTACATATCTACCATTAAAAAAAAATTGACAATGTGTGAGATTTTAGCATTTTAAACTTTAGTTTTGATTGTGTAGTAAGTGGCTACCATTAAATATAATTTCATAAGAAATTAAGAATCATAACTACCATTAAAAAAAAAAACAATTACAATGTGAGAGCCTTTTTAGCATTTGAAAATTTTGTTATGAATGTGTACTAACTGACTACCTTTTAGGACTAAATGGCTACTGTAAGGACAGGTTTTGGTTCCTAAACCCAGAAGATGAATGGACTAAGGCCCAAAGAACCCAATACATGAATTTGTAGAGAGTGAACTTAAAAGTTAAGTTTCAATAGATCACACAACACGCACCGTGGATCAAAGACAGTAAGAAAGTAAAGAAAAACAAGCTCTGCCCAAAGAAAACCTTCCTCGGGTTTTCCCGAGGAGAGTGGTCCTTATCTATATTTCTTTTAAACTGGGATACAATTTCAGTCCTTGTTGCTACAGTGTTTTCTCTATAGATTTTTCGATCTCCTCTCTCTGGAGGGTCCCTTACATTATATAACTCCCTTTAGATGATCTTGGCCCTTTATTTGCTAATCGTCCAGGCCACTACTTGAGTGCTTGTCCCATCAGATACCTTCCCAAACCCTTTGTGAGTCGCGGCAACCAAGGCAGCACTGTTTAGGAGTTTTCTACACATAAATGTAGCTAGGAGGTTTGGTGGGATGCATTAAATATAGTGGCAGCCACCGTCCCTTCAGTCACATCAGGGCTAACCCCTTCCTCGAAGCTCTTTCTTTACAGTATGACTTCCTTTGGTAACGTGCTACTAACGTGGCCTTACTTCCCGAGGGTGTGACCTCCTTGGCACGATAATGGCCTCCTCAGCACGATAATGGCCCCATCAGCCGTGGGTATGACACATGGCGCAATTACATTTTTTTTTTTAAATTCCTATACCCCACAATAGCCCTTCAATGCTCCAGTTTTCTTTCCTCTTATCCTAGGAGAAAAATGGGGGTTTGGCCTTGGATAATTAATTCCACAACTACAAGAAAAGAGTCTACTAGTGAGGATAGAATACCTTCGCAAAAATTCAAAATATCATCGCAAAAGGTTATTAGCGAGGGCATATGGCCCTCGAAGGCTGTCGTATTTGCTCTTATTGTTAAAAGAGATTTTGCGACCATACCTTCGCAAATAAATAATTTACGAGGGCAATCCACTGTCGCTATTGAACAAATTCGCCCTCACAAATATATTACCAAATGACGAGAAAAGTCGACGACTTATTTTTAGCGAGAGGAAATAATCATCATTAACAACTATTTGTAAGAACTTTTATTCCCTCACAATTAGTTATTTGCGAATTCCAAATTGACGACATACTTTTTAGTGACAAATAATGTCATCGCTAAAATTTATTTGTGGGGGCTTTTAACTCCTCGCAACTTGCTAAAATTTATTTGTGAGGGCTTTTAACCCCTCACAACTTATTTTTAGTGAGGGGAAGTAGTCGTCGTTAATAACTATTTGTGAGAACCTTTATACCCTCGCAATTAGTTATTTGTAAATTTCAAATTAATGACGAGACAAATAATGACGTCACTAAAATTTATTTGCAAAGGATTTTAACACCCTCACAATTAGTTGGGAATAATAGTTTCAACATTAAGCTGTCATTTAAAACATTTTTGCAATAGGTTAAGGAGCGTCACTATTCTATTAATTGCAAGGGACTTTGTCGTCACTATAAAGTTATTTATGACCAAATTTTTATGTCATCAGTGGTAATATTTTATATAATTTTTGAAATATTTTATTATTTATTTATTTTTAATTTATTTTATATAATTTTTGTCTAACTATCATGTGACAATAGTCCAATAATAATTAAAAATTGGTACATTAGTCCAATAATTACTAAAAATAGATCCATCAAAAGATAAAAATTCACATATGTTCAAACTTTAAAATATAAAATGTACAAAGAAATCTTGAATTTAAACCTTGTTTTAAACTTAAACAACTAGAATTATGACAATATCTATATTAGTCTTCCTCTGAGTCACCCTCCAAGTTGCTTTTCACCTCTATGTTATTGTTTGAGTTGTCATCTTCATCTTTGCTAGTACCATCCTAAAAAATAAAATAAAATAAAATAAAAAACGTTAAACATGAGTTAAAATGAAACAATTAAAGTGAATTTGTATTTGTATCAATGCTTCAATAAATAAGTACACATATACCATATCAAATCTAATCATATAATAATATATCATAAACAACAGTAAACTCCTTAGGTCTCGGATAAGCTATAAGCAAGGAAAGCTATATCGCAACTTACCTTTCAGTAAAGAGGTTTTGAGACTGGTTTAAAAGTTAGGTTTTCTATTCATTGCTTTGTATTTGGAACAGTGTGCAGCATCCCTACAGACTGCTTATGGTGGTATAAAGCAACCACATGAGCAGTTACCAGTTCCAGTATCCCTAAACCGCTCAGGGTAACTTTTTTTTTTTTTAATTTAATAATAACAATAACTTAATTTGATTACTTAAACCACTATCAAAATTAAATATAAATTAAAATAATATAACAATTGTGAAAAACGTACACCACAAAACAAGTATGATAAACAAAATTAAATAGAAAACCTATACATAGCTGTCAAAACAGTAGATAGTATCGTAGTCCTATTATCATTTATCAAAACTAAATATAAAATAATATTATATTATTATAGATGCACGTTGTAAACCACAACAAACCAATAGAAACTTGTAGAAGATCCAAGAGGCAAAAGCATAAGTTTGAGATTGTACCGTGGTAGCTGGATCTATGTTAGATTGTTGTGGTATGCCCATCGACTGCAACTTTTGTACAAACTTCTCCTCAAGCTTCTCCACAACTTTTGCAAGTTTGGAATCCATTTCCTCTCTAAGACGTGCCTCCAAATCTTCTTTTTCTTTTGTAAAATCTCCTCTGCAACATTTGCTACAACCTTTACTAGATGAAGTTAAGCTATACACAGCCTTAGCCTTAATACCTATTCTCATGCCAAGAATACGACCATGACTTGGTTCACCAACCACTTCACGAAAGATCTGATAATCATTTGTCTTAGTACCTTCAGAAATAGCTTTGGCCTTTATGGCATTTATTTTTTCCTACACATAAATAAAAACCACGTGGAAAATCAAAACAACAAAATAACTAAAGTTGATAACAAAATTAAAATTTTGGTATAAGTTGCATACATATAATGTCTTAGCATGATCAGTTGCCCATTATCTGCCATCCTTCTTTGTGTGAACTCTGGCTTCCATACGTGAAAATGTCACTTTGCTTGCCCCACAACCATTCGGGCGCTTCGAAGTCTACAACGTCTCATTAAATGCTTCAGGTAGCGCTTTGTTCCCCACGTCCTATAGCGAGATGGAGATCCTATAGCTGGCATTTCTTCTTAAATTTTGGGCGGGATAACTTCCACCTAACTCCGTCTCCTATATAAGGCACCTGGGGGATTTATTTCTCGCATTTTCCCAATCTTCGAACTCTCAAGACTTCCTAAATCTACAAATTTTCAAGACTTCCCAAATCTTCAAACTTTCGAGAAGCTCTTGAAGTGATTCTTGTCCTTATTTTCGTAAGTATTTTTTCGTTCTTAGGCTATTTTCTCCTCAGCCTTCTACTTTTTACTTCTTCTTCACAAATATTTCCTTCACTTCCCTTTAGTTTGCTCTGATGGGTAGATTTGCTCACCTAGTAGATTTTTCCACTGATATGGAGGGGTTTAGGACCTTGTACCACATTTCCTAGGGCGTTTCCTTGCGATACTGCCCTCCGGGAGGTGGCTTACCCACAGAAGGGAAAGAGAGGTCGTCATTTCCATGATTGCCTTCATAGAAAGGGGGATGAGGCTACCCATAAGGAGGGTGACTAGGGACTACTTGATAGCCCATAGGATCAGCTCTCACCAATGCGCACCCAACCTATTTACAGTCTGGGTAGTGTAGATGCTCTCAACAAGTAAATAGGGTTAAACCTCACCTGACACGATGTCATTTGGATGTACGAGTGCCATCTGCTTGCAGACTTGGGATATTACCTCAAGTCTAGGTCTTCTGTTGTGAGGCTTGTCTCGTGTCTCCCCAAATCCAACAAGGGCATAAAAGATGACTTCCTAATTGTCTCAAGTGAATGGCATTATGGTCTTTACTGCCCAGTCTAGAAGGGAGAGTCAAGTGGGGTACCCTAGGTTTAGGTCTTTTAACATGGGCACTAATTCTATAGTTTTGCTGCTTTCTCGTTTCCTTTATTATTTTGTTTGTTTATGATGGAGGGCTTCATTATCTTGACCATGATTTTGCTTCTCGGCTATTTTTGCAGAAAAAAGACAAGTAGCTCCCAACATCAACTTCGTCAATGTTCTCGATCTCAATAGAATGCTAAGATCTGTGGTGTTTGTGAGCGAGGACAGACAGCTAAGAGCCATCTATCTCATCCTCAATTTCGAGCCCCTATCCGACAAGTTCTAGGACGTTGGCCACGTGATCAGAGTCAGCGACCCTCAGTTGGTTTGAATAGAAGTCTCAGTTCCCAAATTTTTAGCCTAAGAAGATATTATGCCAGTTGAGTTGCCCTCTCGTCGCTCTCCTCACGAAACAATAGTCCTAAGAGAAGAGATAGCTTCGTCGTGGCTGCCACTCAAGACAAAGATAGACTAGTTTCATCTCGAGGAAGAGAGATAAGAGCGACAAGAGCCTGTGATCCAAGTCTCAGACTCGAAGACGAGCTTGACAAGTCTTCCAGCGTTTGTACCCCCAAGTTCATAGTTGCTCGAGTGGACGACAATTTTGAAGAAGAAGAAGAAGAAGAAGAAGAAGAAATGGCTCTGAACAGGAAGAACGGTTTGCGTGAGCTCCTTACGAACAGGGCCAAGGGGTTGGCGCCTAAAGACGCCTCAGGGTCTCAGACTCCCCTTGCTCTCCTCCCTTTACCTCTTCCTACAGTTAACTCGTTTGCTATTGCCAACCTGAAGAAGAAGAGGAAAGAGAAGAAGTTGGCCAAGGAGGGGGAGTTGGTCCCTCAAAATGAGCTCAAGCAGCAGAAGATGGCAAAAGGCAAAGGGAAGGCCTCCTCAGTCAAAAGCAAAGAGGACCATACTATAGCCAAGGTGCACCCTCAGAACATGGTGTGGGAGCCTCGTTTGAAGCTGGAGGGGGTAGCCATACCGCAGAGCTCTTCCATCAGGGAGTTCCAAAAAGGGCATGCACACTACCTCGCCGAGGCCCTAGAACAGCCCCTTTTGTTGTCTAAAGATATGATTGCCTTAAGGAGTATAAGGCAGTCAAACCTCTTTTTGTCCCTAAAGAGGAACCTGGCCTTGGTGAGTTTCTAGACATAACTTGTTGACACCAAGTTAGGTCACTTTCTTCTTACATTAATAACATACTCGTCTGTTATTTCCATTTAGGCCATTCAGGAGGTCTTCATGGCCGAGGAGTGGGTGAATGACGCTCGAAACAAGGCCAAGGCTGAGGCCAACCTTCATGTCGAGACCAGTGAGGCCCTAGGTGCCGCTAAGCAAAAGGTCAAGGATCTTATCGCGAAGTTAATAGCGGAGGAGATGGAGAGGAAGAGCATCGAGGCTAGCCTCAAGAATGCTCAGGAGCAAGCTAAGGATCAACACAAGAAGCTTCATTACACTGAGATTGAGCTAGCCATGGCCAAGCAGCAGGCCGCAGACCTAAAGGCAGAACTAGAGAAGGCCAAGGAGGCTGGTCACGTAGCTAAAGAAGCTGTAGAGGTTTCGGAGCAAGCATCATACAACCTTGGGGTGCAGGAGACCGAGGTCCACCTTGCAGAGGTGCTGGCTGAGGTCTGCAGGGATTATTGCCAAGAGGTGTAGACAAAAGCACTCAACCTAGCAAGAGTCCCTACTGCTTTAGAATGGAGGAAGACTAAGAACGTCTACTACCCTCCAGACATTTGTCAAGTTCTAGCTACACTTTTTCCTCCTGCTGCCCTTGCACCAACCTCTTTTAAGCAACCCTCTATCACCTAGGCCTCTCTTCCTCCTCCCAAGGTCTCCAAAGGTCCTGACAAGGCTAATGACCAAGGCTAGGGGGTTGAGGTGACTAAGAGTAAATGAGCTAGCCAAGATGGTTCTCGGCTAGAGGATAAGGACAAAGGCAACGAGGTCAAGCCCCTGCTAGAGGCCAAGGGTCTAGAGGTTGCTCTCAAGCTCAACGATGCTGGTCCTAAGGCCAAAGATGCTGCTCCCAAGGCAAAAGAGGCTGATCCCAAATCCAAAGAAGCTGATCCTAAGGCCACTGACCCACTTGTCTCCTAGCTAGGCAACATAGATGACCCTCTTCCTGCCAAAGCATAGTTTAGGATATTTTTCTTCTACTCTTTTTCCCTTTCTTTTATTTTTTTAATTATTTTTTAAAATAATGTAATTTTCCTTGGTTATGGCAGTTTGCCATGTTTAAGATGTATCTCATTTCTTAATCAATAAAAAGACATGGACTTTTGTTCTATAGCAAGTGAACCTTTGTTTCTCTCCTATTTACAATGTTTATTTCCAATTGGCTATGTTGGTCGTTCTAACTTTTACTGAGAGGTCAAGCTAATGAAGCTACTAAGGGTGAAATCCACACCTTGACAAAAGCTAACAGTAATGAGTTGCTATAAAATCAAGTAAACTAAGCCCACATAGGTAGTGAGAAAATTAAGTAAGTGTTGGCACTGGAATCTGTATAATAGAACACTTAGCAGGGAAATGTTTGTTTGAGATCTCCCACCTTAGGAGTATTTTAGGAACGTACCTTCAGGATCCTTTATCCAAAGCCTAGGGAGAATCCTTACGTCCCTATGATGATGCGTGTTAGTTTACCCAGGGCGTTGGTCTGAAGGATAGGCAAGGTTGAGGTTTTGTCCGTCCCTTGGAGGGTTTGATCAAGGTGTTAATTTACCTAAGTCATGGTCAAGGTTCTGTTTAACATCAACATAAGTGAGCAAGAGTATCAATTTACCCAAGTTATCGAAACCAGACATGGCTAAGGTTTTGTTTAATATCCATACAAGTAATTATGAATATTAATTTACCTAAGGTATGTGGCCCAAGGAACCAAACATGACCAAGGTTTTGTTTAATATCCACACAAGTAATTAGGAATATTAATTTACCCAAGGTATATGGTCCGAGAAACCAAACATGACCGAAGTTCTATTTAATATCCAAACAAGTAATAAAGAATATTAATTTACCAAAGGCATGTGATCCAAGGAAACAAACATGACCGAAGTTTTGTTTAATATCAACACAAGTAATTAGGAATATTAATTTACCCAAGGTATGTGGTCTGAGGAACCAGACATGACTGAGATTCTGTTTAATATCTCAGGAATATCAATTTACCCAAAGTATGTAGTCCGAGGAACCAGACATGATCGAAGTTCTGTTTAATATCTCAAGAATATTAATTTACCCAAGGTATGTGGTCCGAAGAACCAGACATGAATGAGATTTTATTTAATATCCACACAAGTAATCAGGAATATTAATTTACCCAAGAAATGTGGTTCGAGGAACTAAACATGACCAAGGTTCTGTTTAATATCTACACAAGTAATTAGGATGACACATAGCGCTAACAAAAACATGGCAGATTTGTCCTCATTAATAATAATACATCCGCAGGTTATTTTATATTCTAGGGGTGTGGTAAAACATTTTTGTCTAGATCTTCTAGGAAGTATGCACATATTCCAGCTATCGAGGTGATACGGTATGGCCCTTTCCAATTGAGCCCTAACTTTCCCCATGCTAGATTTTTTGCAATACCTACAACCTTTCTCAATACCAAGTCCCTTGGGGCTAATGGTCTTAACTTCACACTTGAGTCATACCTCTATTTGAGCTTTTGTTGATAATACGCTAATTAAACCATGGAATTTTTCATACGTTCTTCAGTTAAATCTGGGCTCCTTTTCAGCAGGTTGTCATTGTTGTCCGGGGTGAATAAGCTTGTCCTCAACGTTGGAAATCCAGTCTTCAAAGGAATCATAGCCTCGGTTCCATAGGTCATTGAAAAGGGTGTCTCCCCTGTTAATCTTCGAAGGGTAGTCAGATACGTCCAAAGAACGTATGGCAGCTCTTCCACCCATCTACCCTTTGTATCATACAGCTTCTTCTTGAGTCCACTCACTATGACCTTATTGATGATCTCAGCCTGTCCATTCCCCTGCAGATAAGTCGGGGTGGAGTAGCTATTCTTAATGCCCAAATCACAACAGTACCTCCTGAAAGTTTTGCTATCAAACTGAAGACCATTGTTCGAAATAACTTTTGATCCTCGAATAACCAGAACCTAGGAGCTCTTCTCTACACTTTATCAACCTCTCCCTTCTCCTCGGGCAAAATGTCATTCCTAAGAAACAGCACAATATGATCCATCTAACTAAGCCCTACCCTAATCTGGTGAATAAAAGTGCTCTACTTTCTTGTCTCGGTAGGCTTGCACAGAACTTCAACCAAGATAACCCGAGGTAAACTCTATGTCAAGGCAGTTGCAAGGGTGGCAAGAGAGTCAGCATGCTTGCTTTTGCTTCTTAGGATTTTTTGTAAGGAGAAAGATTCGAACCCTGATTGCAAGTGTTTAACTTGACTCAAATAGTACTGTATTCTCACGTCCCTGGCTTCCAATTCACCCTTTACTTGGCCTACTACCAACCTTAAATCTGAAAATATATCCACCGTTCTTCCTCCCATTTTCTAAACCATAGTCATTCTTACCAACAAAGCCTTGTACTCAGCCTCGTTGTTCATGGCCGAGAAGTCCAACCTTAAGGATTTCTCAATGATGATCCTTTCAGGAAATACCACAACTAGCCCTACTCCTGATCCCCTTTGATTTGTTGCGCCGTCAACATACACCTTCCAAGATAGAGGTTCATGCAAGGAGATCATGCCAACTGATTTTCTATCCATGTTCGGCCCTTCACCATTTTCTTTTAAGGAAGGCTCAGCGAACTCAACCACCAAATCCGTGAGAACCTGACCCTTTATAGAAGTGCAAGGCATATACTTGATATCGAAAGCTCTTAGGATTGTCCCACATTTTGCAATCCTCCCTATGTAATCAGCTTTCTGAAGCAGTGGTCGAAGAGGGAGTTGGGTTAGAACCACAACAATGTGAGACTGAAAGTAATGTGGGAGCTTCCATGTAGCATGCACTACCACCAAGATGGCCTTCTCCAAGGGTAAATAACAAACATCTGCCTCATGTAGTTATTTCACATAATAAACTGGTTTTTGTACCCCATCATTAACTCGCATCAGCACCAAACTCACCATGTGTGGCTACAACAATGTAGGCAAATAAAACCTCCTCCTCCTCGAGTTTGGACATAATAAGTGGCCAAGAAAAATATTCTTTCAGTTGTTGGAAGGCCGAGGAATATTCCTCTATCTATTCAAATATCTTCCACTTATGTAATAACTGGAAGAATGGTCTACACCTGTCTGTTGTCCAAGAAATGAATCGGTTCAAGACAGCAGTCATTCCTGTCAACTTCTAGACCTCTTTGGGATTCTGAGGGGACTGTAGGTTGTTTATTGCTTTAATCTGATTAGGATTAACCTTTATTCCGCGATGGGTAACCATATAACCTAGAAACTTGCCAGAGCCTACGCTAAAAGAACACTTAGTGGCATTAAGGCGCAATTTTTATTTCCTTAATATCTCGAAAATATTCCCAAGGTCATCTATATGCTCGGACTCTACTTTACTCTTCACCACCATATCATCTATATACACCTCAATACTTTTGCCCAATGGGGCTCAAACATCCTAGTCATTATCCTCTGCTAGGTAGACCCTACATTTTTCAATCCAAAGGGCATTACTTTGTAATGATAATTCCCAGTGAGTGTAAGAAAAGCAGTCTTTTCCTGATCGTCTAGAGCTAATAGTATTTGATGATAGCCCTGAAAGGCATCCAAAAAGCTCATCCGAGGATGGCCTACAATTACGTCCACCAATTGATCTATCCGAGGTAAGGAGAACAGCCCTTTGGGTAAGCTTTATTTAAATCCGTAAAGTCTACACATGCTCACCAATTCCCAGTTTTCTTTTTTACCACTATTGTGCTGGCCAGCCACTCGGGGTAAACACCTACTTTATGGCCCCAGCCTACTTGACCTTGAGCACTTCCTCCTTAACAGTGTCAGAATGTTCCCTAGATGAGCGCCAAGGTAGTTGCTTCTTGGGGATGGCATAGGGATTGACGTTTAAACGATGGCAAATGAAATCCAGATCCACCTTAGGGGCTTCGTAGGTGCTCCATGCAAACACGTCAATATTTTTTCTGAGAAAATCTATCAGCTCTTGCCTTTCTTGAGGAAGTAGCTAAACTCCGACCTGAAAGAACTTCTCTTCATCGTTGCTAATGATAACTCTTTCTAATTACTCGCATTTTGCCCCTTCTTCCTCTACCTCCATGGTCAGCACTAGTACCTTTGATTGCTATAAGTCCCACCCCGCAAAGGCTGAGGACTCAACCCCGGTCTGATGTCTAATTACGGCCACCATGCATTGCCTGGCCATAGATTGGCTTCCCACCAGTTCCTCGACCCGATCCCCTGATAGATATTTCACCTTCAAGTGCAGGGTGACGGCACAACCCCCATGGCGTGGAGCCAAGATCTCCTCATAATAGCAGTATAGGAGGAGTACTCGTCTACCATGATGAAGTTCACTTCCACGACCTCTGACCCTGTCTATACAGATAGCCTGATTTAACCCTTCGGAAAGACAATTTTCCAATTGAATCCTATCAGAAGGGAGTCATAGCTAGCCAGGTCCTCAGGCCTCAGCTTCAACCCCATATACAGGTCGGAATACATGATCTTGACACCGCTGCCTTGATATACCAACACCCTTTTAACGCCGTACCCTCCAATCCTAAGGGTAACCACCAAGGCATCATCATATGGCTATAAGGTTCCAATTGTATTCTCATCAGAAAAGCTTAAAGCTAGTTAGCCCCCCGATCTAATCCTCTTCGAATTAAGGGGCGAGTCCCTTGTAAATGGCGAGCTACATACATCACCTTGGATAGCTGAGAACCAGTCCTTCCTAAGGTAGCCAAGATGACACTAATTATGCCTAATGGTAGTCATGCAAAAGTATTTCCCTGAGCTCCTATCCCTGCATGACCACCCTGCTCGCTGGGTTGATACAAGAATTACTTCAACTTTTCACTTCGGACCAGCTGCTCTAGGTGATTCCACAAAGTCCTACAATCTTCTGTGGTGTGTCATCGCTCCTGGTGGTATTGGCAATGAAGGCTTTAGTTATACTTCATGGGATCTCCTCTCATCTTATTTGTCCATTGAAAGTATGGCTCATTCTTAACTTTCTCCAGGATTTAATGTACTAGCTCTCGGTACGTCATATTGACCACTTAGGCAGCTGTAGATGCAGATTGCCCCAACAAAATCTCTCCAAGGACAGTTATTGTTGTATCAGTCTGACCTAAAATCCCTTCTGTCCTGAAGGACCACCTTAGTTTTCCCTTTTCCTTGTTGTTGATCTTCCTCAACTCGCTTGTATTTGTCAATACAGTCCATGAGCTGACGCACACTCTTAACAAGTTTCCCAGTCAAAGATTTCCTCATACCGTGCTCGGCAGGTAGGCCGACCTTGAACGTCCTTATAGCCACGTCATCAAAATTCTCATCTATCTCGTTAAACATCTCCTAGTATCTATCGGAAAAAGTCTTCAAGATTTCCCCTTCTCTCATAGCCATAGATAACAGGGAGTCCAAAGGCCTAGGAACCTTACAACAAGTGACGAACCAAGATCCAAAGGCCCTTGTAAGCTCCTTAAAGGAGTTAATAGAGCCTTCTCTCATGCCATCTAACCATCTCATCGCTACGGGCCCCAAACTCAATGGGAACACGTTGCACATCAAGGTCTCATTCTTCGAGTGAACAGCCATTCTCTAAGTGAACAGCCATTCTCTGGTTGAAGTGGCTAACATGCTCCATAGGGTCCATTTTACTATTGTACATGGTGAACGTCCCTTGAGTGAACTGCCAAGAAAGCCTTCCTACCTCAATCCTATATGTGAAGGGTGACTTGGAAATCTGATTTAAGGCTTTGCTCATAACATCGTTGCCCAGGCCTTCACGAGATGGACTCTTCCCTCTCCGCCTATTACGACGCTCCTCATTATACGAAAAAGACTCACTAGGAGGAGTCCTTGACCTAGACTGGTAGATATTATCGCCATATCATCAGAAGAATAGCTAGAACTCGAGGGAGTTCCTCTACGTCACTCGTAGCGTAACTTCCTACGCAGATGGTCTATCTCCAGCTGTAGGCTCCTAGTGTTTTCTTCATGAGAGACATGACTCCCACCTCGAAACTGGCTGTTACTTGTGCGTGTGGTGTGTACGCTAACCTCCCAATCCTTTCTTTGCTCAAGATTGAGAAAACAATCTTGACGTTGGGAGCCAACAGATTCTTCCTGATCAGGCCCCAAACCTACCATGGCTAAACGTTGATCTTACTAAAGCTCAAGCTTTTCCTATAGATGGCGCCAATTGTAAGGGAAGGTTTGGTTCCTAAGCCCGAAAGATGAATGGATTAAGGCCCAAAGAGCCCAATACAATGAATTTGTAAAGAATGGGCTTAAAAGCTAGGCTTCAATGGATCACAACACGCACCGTGGATCAAAGATAGTAAGAAAGCAAAGAAAAACAAGCTCTGCCCAAAGAAAACCTTCCTCGGGAAAATCCGAGGAGAGTGGTCTTTATCTATATATCTTTTAAACTGGGATACAATTTCAGTCCTTGTTGCTACAGTGTTTTCTCTATAGATTTTTCTATCCCCTCTCCCTGGAAGGTCTCTTACATTATGTAGCTACCTTTAGATGTTCTTGGCTCTCCATTTGTTGATCGTCCAAGCTACTACTTGAGTGCTTATCCCATTAGACACCTTCCCAAACCCCTTGTGCGTTGTGGCAGCCAAGGCAGCACTGTTCAAAGATCTTCTTCACACAAATGCAGCTAGGAGGTTTGGTGGGATGCATTAAATGTGGTGGCACCCACCATCCCTTCAGTCACGTCAAGGCTAACCCTTTCCCCGAAACTCTTTCTCTACAGTATGATCTCCTCTGGTAACATGCTACTGACGTGGCCTTACTGCCCGAGGATGTGACCTCCTCTGCACGATAATGGCCCCCTCGGCCGTGGGTATGATACATTGCGCAATTACCTTTTTTAAATTCCTGTACCCCACAGCTACCTTTTAGAATTTTTTTTTTTTTTTTTAAAAAAAAAAACTTGATAACTCATAACTCTCATTTTAGAAAAAAAAATGATAATTATGGGACTCAATCCTACAATTATGGTTAGTTTCCTGCAATTTCTTTTTAGTGAATCCCACAAAATGTTGTATGAGTAATGAGTTGTATATAGGCTTCAATGGATCACACAACATGCACTATGAATCAAAGATAGTAAGAAAGCAAAGAAAAACAAGCTCTACCCAAAGAAAACCTTCCTCGGGAAAATCCGAGGAGAGTGGTCCTTATCTAATTGCTTTTAAGCTGGGATACAATTTTAATCCTTGTAGCTACAATGTTTTCTATATAGATTTTCCGATCTCTTCTCCCTGGAGGGTCTCTTACATTATATAGCTCCTATTAAATGATCTTGGCCCTCCATTTGTTGATCGTCTAGGCCACTACTTAAGTTCTTATCCTGTTGGACACCTTTCCAAACCTCTTATGAGTCACGACAACCAAGACAGCACTATTCAGGGGTCTTCTCCACATAAATATAGTCAGGAGGTTTGGTGGGATACATTAAATGTGGTGGCAACCACCGTCCCTTCAGTCACGTCAGGGCTAACCCCTTCCACCAAAGCTCTTTCTCTACAATATGACCTCTTCTAGTAACGTGCTACTGATGTGGCCTTACTACCCGAGGGTGTAACCTCCTCGACACGATAATGGCACCCTTGGCTGTGGGTATGACATGTGGTGCAATTGTCTTTTTTTAAATTCTTGTACCCCACAGCAACCTTTTAGATTTTTTTTTTTTTTTTTTAAACTTGATAACTCATAACTCTCATTTAAAAAAAAAAATATGATAATTGTGAGACTCATTCCTAAAATTATGGTTAGTTTCTTGCAATTTCTTTGTAGTGAATCCCACAAAATGTTGTACGAGTAATGAGTTGTATATCTTTTTTGTCGTTAGAAAGTTCACAATATGAGAGGAATAATTTTTATTCATTAAACTTTTGAGTTTGGATTCAAAAAAAAAAAAAAATAGATGGACCAAATAAAATTACGGTCACTTGATTTTAAACTTAGAGAATAGGTGGACTTCTCAAACGGTATTCTTGGTATTTTAAGAAATTAATACTATTTTTGTGTTATCAAAAAAAAATTAATTCTATTAATTTTTTTTTTTTTTTTTTTTAACTTCAACTAAGCCTTAATGCTATTTCCAGTATGATTTTATAGATGTCCAGATTTCAAAATAAATCAACAGCTTTGTGAAAATTAAGTATGATTGTCGACAACGAAAACCATAATAGAAATAATCTGATTATCAAGTAGTGGAGAACAACACAACCATGCAACAATAAATAATCCACACATCCAAACTCTTGATAGATACATGCCACTAATGCGTGGAACCCCAGAACTATAAAAATCCTCTTAATACCCGAGACTAAAATATTGTGGTAATATCCAAGTACCCAACCTAATAATAAGAAACAACTATCAAAACCCATGCAATTAAATTCTGAAAGTTAAGTAACGTAAACTAGCCTCTGAACACGCACACACGCGTTTGTTCAGAGGCTCTTCTATTTTTTGGATAAAGATTAATATTTTGTATCTATTATAATTTTAGATTACTACATTTTTCAATCACATAAAAATTTAGGGTGTGATGAGTATTATGCATTTATAGGTGAAATAATTTTTTCATCACAACCCTAGGTATTTTGAGATTGGAAAATGTAGTAATCCTAAATTATAATAGATGAAAATTATTAACCTTTACCTAAAAAATAGAAGAACCTCTAAGTATGCGCATGAGCGCGTGTTCAAAGACTAGTTTTATTTAATATCTCTTAATTAATAAATAATTGATTATCTAATTGGACTTGCATTTTAGGCTAACCTAATTGGGCTTAGTGTGTGTCTTGGGATGAGACCAAATGGGCAAATAAAGCTCTATCTATAATAAGTTTCGGGTTTCCATCAATTGTTGGCAAGTCCAAAATTATCATTAATTATATAAAAAGTACCACTATGAAAATATAATTGCACTCTAGACCTTATTTATAAATTATATCTCAAGACTCTAATGTTATATCATTTGAACCCTCCATGAAATATCCATAGTTAACAAAGTCATAATTAGGGTTGTTTACGGGTCGGTCCAAGTTGGGTTTGTGCCCAACCTGGAACCAGAACCGACCTACTAGCTTTGGGTGGCAAAGAAGCTGACCAGCCGCCAACCACTGAAAAGCACAGGTCTAGTCGATTTCGGCTCAGGTTGAACGTGATTTGTTTCTGGTCAAAACCAATGAAAGCAATGGTGGAGATCTCGACATCGATAATGGAGATCTCGACAAATCTCATCAAAATTTAGCCAGATTTGCATCTGATGAGAGACGGACGCCAGTCAGGTTAGTTGGACTCAATTTTTCATGCGAAGACCCGCCAACTTACTCACTGGATTCTATTTCTGAAAATGGAAATCAACCGCCGACCATCCTCAGCAGAGGATTGGGCAGTTTTCGATTCGGGGCGGACAATTTGGGCAAGTGGGTCAAGTTGTGGGTCAAGATGGACAGCCCTAGTCATAATAAACTGTCACATTATAATTTACTATTTTATTCCTTAAGTATTTGGTTTAATCTTTTAGTCGCATATATTTTATGAAATCTAATTTCATTAAACATAAATTAGGTGAGTTAATTTGAGCCATGAGTTTGTTTGTATTGATCATCCTCAGTTTAATCTTTTAGTTATTCATATATTTTATGAAATAAAATACAAAATCATATCTAAGTTTTTTAAAAAAAAAAAATTATAGGTGAGTTAAGGTTGTGCAAAAAATGAAGTGTCTAATATGAATAAACTATAAATAAATAAATAAAAACCAATAAAAAAAGAAAGAAGAAAAGAAAGAAAGAGTTAACTCATATGTGTATAAAAAAAACTGTAAAAAAAGAGTAAATCTCATGTATATATCTAGAAACTCTTACAATAGGTATGATTTAAACCCATATATGTGTATAATTATACTTTTTTTAATTGTATCCATGCATATGTACGAGATTATATACCAATAATATTTAAAACAATATGCCTAAAATTTTATTAATTGTAATGAAAAATGTTTTTAATTTTTTAATTATAATTTTTTATTAATTGTACGAGATTATGAACAATATGCCCAAAACAATATGCCTAAAATTAAATTTTTAATTTTTTAATGGAGAAAAAGCTAAAATTTATTTGTCTCAAATAACTCTCTCATTACATTTTTTTGTTATTTACAATTTGCTTCTACTTGATATTTTTAGATAAGGAGACTTGCATATGAGTTCCCAACCCATCACAATAATAATAATAATAATAATAATAATAATAATAATAATAATAATAATAATAATAAAAACAAAATAAAGTAAAAGTCTAAAACCTTGTACAATACATTGGTTTACAACTAATGGTCTTAAAAATTGGATTTGACAGAAAGAACCGAAAAAGGGCCTGGTTCTCCATTCTCTAATTCAACTGATATTGAGTCAATAGTCAAATCAATGACATTATAAATAAATATTTTTTGTAAATTTTTTGAACAATTTTCAATAAAATTAAGAAAATTTTCAAATGAATTTTCCTTTTTTTTAAATATTAAGAAAACAAATATAGTAAAACATAATTAAACAATTTAATTTTTCATTACAAAAATAGTAATTTTTGAAATAAAAAGATAAATTCTAAATATCTATCCAATAAAATGTGGATTTAAAAGGCTAAAATGTTAAAGTCTCAGATGGTTGAATGAAAGATCTGAAGTTCAATCCCCGCCTTTACCAAAAACCGATTAGTGTCTTAGTCTGATGATAAAGAACATCTTCAGGAGCGGACACCATAAGTTGAATCTTTCTCCAAAAAAAAAATAATAATAATAATATTTTATTTTTAAAAAAATGAAAAAAAAAAAGTATTGTCTTTAAGAAGTCACAATTTATAATCTCAATCATCTTTCTTTTTTTTATACACAAGATAGAAATTCTAGCCTAATCTAAGTGAATATGCCTGTAAAGCTTCTTCCTAGAGACTTAAACTCCGGCCCTCCCCACGCTCTAGAAACACTTATATTTGTGAAGTGACCATCACAATAAAGATATGTGGATTACAATTTTGGATAAATTAATAAATAAATGCAGCTTGATCTCCCACCATCCAATAGCACACTATTCTCATCTAATTACCAAAATAAGACCACCACAATGTTCCTTAATGAAACGCGCTCAAAGTCAAACATCAAAATCAAAGTGGAAAAATTGCATTGACCTCTCTTGAGAAATTTTGTTAATATTCCACTCTCGTCTCATTTGTAATAAGACACTTACCTTCCCCTATAATGCAAAAAAATTACACAGACTTTCCTACAATAACTCAAAAACAAAAATAAAAAATTTGAAATTTCTATCTAACCCTCCACTTGAGTTGCCATTCACACACCCTCTAATAGGACTATGGGATATTCAAAAAATTTTAAAAGCTTTTTTTTGGGGGAAATTTTTTTAAATCATTTTTCAAATCATTCAAGGGAGGTTAGTGTTAATAATTTACATTTTAAGGGAAGTGAATGTTTTATTCCAAACTAGAGAGGAGATGAGTGTAATAATAAAAAAACCTCAGGAGAAGTTAATGCAAAATACCTAACTCAAGTCTCTCTCTCTCTTGGGAAGTCATTTCAAGTTTCGCATTTAAAAAAATTCTATATATTACTTTCGTGTTTGTGTGTTCTAATAAGTATTACTATTTCCTCAACAAAAAAGGAAGTTCTACTTGTGTCATTAAGGCTTTATTTATTGTTATTACTTTGGCGCTAGAATTTTTATTTTATTTTAAAGGACTCAATGTAGCTATGATGTTGTGGTATGCTGGGGTGATTGAGAGATAATTCTTTCCTTCTTTTTTTTTTTCAATGGGAAAAATTAACGGATGACTTAAGGGTTTTGACTTTTTGTTAGTGAATTGTTTTAGGAAATTTTGTTATTGATTAAAAAATATGTGAGCACATTTTTAAGTGATTCATTAACAAATTTTTTAATTAAGGATATCCGGTAACTGTATTTTTTTTTTCTTAAAAGTAATAAAATATTAATTTTTATATTAAAAAAAAGGAAAAAAAATATAGGGCCTATTTGTTAGTGATGTTTACACAATAGTTTTCAGTATTCAAATACTGAAAATTGTGGGAAAAAAAAACATGTAGCAATATTTTATTATGAGTGTTTGAGTTACAATTCTTAAATTAGGGTGTTTAAAACATATATTTTGAAAACTCATCCATAACCGATTTTAGTTTTAAAGTAACGTTACTAAATGTTTTTTTTTTTTTTTTGTTATTAAGTTAGAAATCGTAAGACCCATTGACAAGACTAAACTTTCTCATCTTTGACTCTCAATAGCCCACTTCTATGTCCTTCTCTCATCCTTTTTCTTTCTTTTTCTCTCCTTAAATAAAATAGTATTTTTTTACCATACCATCATCACTTAAAAAAAAAAAAAAAAACACAAACACACACACACACATACACATACCAAACTCACAATTATGTTTTTTTACATTCTAAAATATATTACTTGATAAATGTACCCAAAAAAAATTTACATTATAAGAGCACTAGCATTAGGGGGGTGTAAACACCCCCCAATTGCTATTTTACAAACTAAGACTGTAAATACCCACTCCATCCAAGTTTGTATTCTTAAAAAAATTTGCAACCTATAAATAGTAAGGTTGCATATATACAACCTTACTATTCATAGGTTGTAAAAAGAAAATATTAATCTAGTTGTTGTGTGTGAAGAGGAAAAGATAATGGAAGGAAAGAGAGAGAATAATACTTCCAACTGCCATAAGAGCATTCACATCAAAGATCTCAAAAATTTTAGCATTTAACATCTCAAAAACCTACTTTACTTATTTTAACACCTTACTTTACAATACACCATACATCAAAAGTTTTATTTTTTGTTACGACTTCATTTAAAATAATATATACAATACATTAAAACAATATAAAAACAACCTCCACGAAATCTAATAGCAACGGTCACAGCCACCTCCACCACCACTATGGCAACCAAAATCCACCAAACAGGAAAAAAAAAAAAAAAAAACACAGCCCAACCACTTCCTTCCTCTTCCAAATCACAAAACAACCACCATCACAATCACAAAACTCACAAAACAACCACCATCACAATCACAAAACTCAGATCAATGAGAAGAAAGAAGAAAGAAAGAGAGGCAAAAACCATGGACTTGCAAGTGAGCTTTGAAGGTAGGAAGAGATGGTAGACCAATCAATCCCAAAAGCAAAAATTCCAAGGCCACTAAGCCCAAATCCGAGTTGTTGGACCAAGCAAAAAACACACACACAACAAACCCACATCCCAATCCACCATTGCCAATCAAACCACCGAGCAAAACACACACACACACACAAACAAAAACCCACCACGGCAACCCTCCAACCCAGATTCAACGCACAACATCAAACCTACCACAGCAAACCTCCACAAAAGTAAACCCATCACGTCGATCTACTGCACCACGACCCACCACGCCCCAAACCCACTACCACCCAGCCCCAAACCTGCCGCCACCAGATTCGACTCAAACCCTTCAACCAGTAGATCAGTGAAGACCCGGACCAGTAGATCGGTGACCCATGACCCATAGGAACCAACACCACAACCATCGGACTGTTGGACCCACAACCATACCCATCGGACCACAATCACAGACCATCATCGCCACCACCCACGACCATCAGACCACGACCCATAACCCAAAATCAAAACCCACAGTCATCAGACCCACAAGCCTGACCATCGAACCACGTCAAACAATGGGAGAGAAAATAGAGAAGAGAGAAGTGAGAGAGGAAAGAGAGACAGAAATGAGAAAAGAGTCGTTGGCTGAATAAAAAACAATTTCTTTTTTTACAATCCAGCTACAGTGAGTTGTTATTGATAATAGCTTGTTGTATCTCAATGCTAAAATTTTTAGGATTTAGCATATTTGATGTAGGTGTGTTTTTATCATGTGAGATGCTAAAAACGCTAAAAAATAGCATTTAGCATTTTTAGCACATTTGATAAGAATGCTCTAGTTGGTATGTTTTCGCATCAAAGCTCCAAAAACTGCCCATTACTTGGATTTGTAAATCCAAAAATATTTACAATTGTGCTACAATACCATCACAAATTTGTGATGGTACCATAGGACAATTGCAAAACTAAATAATACTTTTTTAATATGCAATAAGAGAAATAGAGATTAAAGAGAGAAGTGAGAAATATTTTATATTATTTTAATGTGTAGTATGGTAAAATAAAAGTTATGATGTTAGGTGTATTGTAAAATTGTATGATATAAATGATAAAATAGCTTTTGAGATAGTAAAATGAAATTTTTTTAGAAATCGGATGTGAATGTTCTAAAATAGATAAAATAGTGTTTGAGGATGCAAAATAGGTTTTTTTTTTTTTTTTGCATCTCCTTATGCTTGTACTCTTAAGTATTTAAAATTTTTAAACACGTATTTTTATAACACTTAGGTAACGTTTGGATCCGGTTGAAAACTCACATGTTTGGCGTTTCAGTGTTTTTTTTTTTTTTCAATCCCTGATTTTTGACTTTTTCCATGAACAGTGCATACCAGTGGGACTCGTGCACTGTTCATGAGACTCACAAATTTCATTTTTCAGCAATTTTTTCACTAAAAATTGGTTCCACGGTACTATTTACACATTTAAAAATTATTTTGCAACAATTTTTCAGTTTTCAGCTATATCCAAACTGAACTTTAGAGAGTGTTTGGTAGAGTAGTTTGAGATGTGATTTTTGTAGTTTTTTGAAATTTGTGTTAGTGAAAAAATACTTGAAAATATGTATAAAGTTGTTTAAAATATAAAAATATGAATTTGAGATTGTTAAACAAACATACCCTTAATTTTTACATTATTTTAAACAACAATATTTAAACACCCGTTCACAAAAATACCATATAGAGTTTGTCGCAGAATGTAAAAAATGGTAACAAGGTAAAATTGAAAAATGATTTTCTAAAAAAGTTAGTTAGAGGTTTTGTTGAAAATAGAGGTTTTGTTGAAATCATTCTGAACTCTCATCTAGTCCATCCACGCACAGCAAGTCAGCAACTGACACCTTGGCCCACCCACATTTTTAGCGCAAGATGCTCACAACGAATGAATCAACTAATAGAAGTGCTTCCTCTCTTCGGTGTCTCTAACTTTGCTGCTGATCCCAGTCATCTCCACTTCTCCAAATCCCAAGAAGCAAACACACACTGACACACACATAAACAGATACAACAGCTAGCTCAGCTCAGTTTCTCTGCATTTCCCAATATTCCCTTCCTTGTTCTCGAAGTGATGCCTCATTCCAAGTACTCCTCTTCCTTTGACTTTCAAGGTCTACCAAACTATTATATTCAACTAGAACGGTCCTCTCCTCCTCTCTCGCCTGCAATCTCGCTACTCACTTCCTTTCTTAACTTCCTCTTTCTACTTTCTCTCCTAACTCCCCATTGAAAATTGAACCCACTTTTCTTTTTCTATTCTAAATCTGTAAGCTAACTTTTTTCTTCCAATAACGCTTTCATCGGATCCGCCACGCTTTTTTTTCTTCCTTTACGTGCTCTCACCCTCACTCTCACATTTTTAGCGTGCTTTTCTGTTTCTGTTGCATAATAACAAGTAAGCTTTTTCGCTTCCAAGACCTTTGAGTCGATTTCACTTATGTATTTATTTTTGTTTTATAATTGTCATGCGGGGATTCCTGGTTGGTATAATTATAGTTCCATATGTTGTGACTTGGACTTACTATGTGATTTTTCGACCCTGAAAAGGAAAACAAAATTGTAAAGGTACTAATCTCTGATTGCTTTTTTTTTTTTTTTTTTTTTTTTGATTTCCTCTTTGTGCTTGAATTTTCTGTTCTAGAATTCAAATCTTTAGGCATGGGGAAACTTTACTTTTGTAACGTGCTTACTATGAAACTTTGGAAAATAGAATGTGGATTGTGTTGTTGGAATTTCCTGTGTTATTCAAAATTTCTATAGTTTGAACTTTGAATTTTGGGTTCTCTAACTGCGTGAGCCTTGAAGTGTGCTTTGATTTTGAGATCAGGTTTTGTTCAAGGTGTTCAGTATATAATGAGGAATCTGGGGTTTGTCTGTCTGATTGAATAAAGGGTTGTAATCGAAATTCAAACTTTCAGTATGCCTAGACTCATCCATAGTGCCAAATAAAATTACAAGCTTTTAAACTTTTTGTGGTTCACAACCAATGTAACTTGATTCATTACGAAAAATAAATGTGGAATTGGAAAAAGATGGCTTGTTGCAAATTAGAAGGCTTAAGGAACCATTACATTGTTGAAGTCTGGATTTTTCTATCCATCCGTCATGTTTGAGGTCTTGGGGTTTTTCATTACCTTCTGCTTTGGTTTACCTTCACTCCTTCATGCTTTTTCCTGCTTTCTATCACTTCACTGTTTAGGTACTATTTAATATATAGTAGCAACAATTTAAAATTCAAAGGATTCTCCTTAAGTTCATGCTCTTTTTTCCAATTTTCAGGTTTGTGAGATGTCGTCCGAATTCAAGGTAGATGTAATTAGCCATGATTTTGAGGAATCAGGGTTAAGTTCCTTGAACGGAAAAGTGACGTTGGCTGAAAGGGTTAATGAAGTATTTGAAGTTCTTAATGATAACCGTAAGCAAGGAAATGGATCAATCAGCAATATTGTGACAAATACAGAACGCAGAGCTTTCAGTGACAAGTAGGATGAGTTAATCTTATTAGCTGTGCTGGTTTTTTCTTTAATTCCACTAGTAACCTGCAAAATGTCTCCATGTACACATCTCTTTTCCTGACTAATTATCATACTATTCTAGAAAGATGCTTCCCTTTTTTCTAGTTTCAAGGCTTTGAGCCTTCAAATTTCTAGGTCATCAAAAGCCAATCAGCTTAAGCTCAAATGACACTTCCTTCTCCCATAAGAATGTGTGGAGAGTAAGGTCGTGGATATCCACTGGATGCGTATATAACTTGCCATTCAAAAGGAAAAAAAAAAAAAAGGGGGGGGGGGGGACATGAGAACAATGTGTGGGATAAGAAACTTGGTTTGTAAACATGCATTCCTAATTGATTTGATTACAGTATAATTTGATCTACTTTGTCATTTTATAATATACTAAATGTATTCTTCTAATACTCCTGGGCTTTAAGTACCATATCCTATGTTGTTTATTAATCTCACTTGTTAAAAAGGACACGTACTGGTCCAAATTTAATGCTTGTGTAGAACTAACTAATCTTTTTGCTCTGAAATAGTCTGCACATTCATGAACAGGTTTATTTTTAAGGTAGCAACATTTGAAAATTTTGAATTCATGGTCAGTTTGGTGCATTTACTGATAGCAAATTGATGGGTAAAACCTGTCTACTTCCTTCAAACAGGGTTTCTAGAGGGAAACGAGCTGCGGTTGATGATAGTATCAATCTTCAGATTGATGGTGATGAAAAGCGTGAACATGGAACAGGAAAAAAACCTGGACCTCTTTTGTCTGGGACAGCTTACTGCATTTCCTCTTGCAGCATGATTTTGCTGAATAAAGTTGTTTTATCCGGTTATAATTTCAATGCGGGAATATCCCTAATGTTTTATCAGGTATGTCATCCATTTGCTTTTCAGGTAGGATGAAGTATGCCTAGGTGTCTAATGAGTCCTACTAGCAACATTTTTTCTACATTACATGCTTTTGCTAGTCAATCTATAACTGAACAGCCTATTTGTGGTACCTATGGATATTTTATAGGTTGAATAAACCCTTGTCACCTGTTAAGTGGCCTTTTTCTTCCTTGTGCATTATATCAAATTCATATAAACACGATTACATCTTTTCTTTTTCCATGTAATTTTATGCAGAACCTTATCAGTTCTTTAGTTGTTGTGTTATTGGGCCTCTGTCGAGTAGTTTCTGTGGAAAAGCTGAACTGGAAGCTGATTAGGGTCTGGATCCCTGTCAATGTAATATTCATTGGAATGCTTGTATCTGGCATGTACAGGTATGTTATGAACTGCAATTGTTTGGTACTCCTGTTATGAGCAATTGTTTAGACCTAGAGAGAAGAGAAGCAGATCCTAAATATGAAGGGAATTTAAGCGAGAAAAAAAAATTTTTATTTAGGTTCACTTCCTCTATTTGACATTTTACTGAAATATTCTGTCTAATATTTATGTTCATTTAATGTTTCTGGTGCATTTTTCTCTTCAGTTTGAAGTACATAAACATAGCAATGGTGACTATTCTGAAGAACATGACAAATATTTTAACAGCAATTGGAGAATTGTATATATTTCGGAAACATCAGAATCAAAAAGTGTGGACTGCAATGTTTTTAATGGTAAATGACATTCCTCTTCTAACATGTTAAAGCATGAATTCTATTATTCTCGTTACTGGTGATGATGACTGTTGGCAGTAAAGGATATTCCTATTTATTTTAAACAGATACATTGGCATAGAGTCTACTTAAATGTAATTCTGGATTGATCTTTTATTATTAAAGGATTAGTTTCACGAGCAGCACAAAAGCACTTTAGTTCAAATCTATTTTTTGGGATTTTTTTTTTTTAAGGAAAAATTTACAGTGTACATTAATTAGACATTGAGCCATATTGGAAGAAACTTAATTTTAGATGACTTGGTATTTCACTTCCCTTATCAGCGCCAAAACCCATCTAAGCTCCATATGTTCTTGGGTCCTATTATATAGATTTGGAAAGAGATATCAGTTTAATATTGCATTTGACATAAAATTTATCTTTGAATAATTAATATTGAATTCATGTTATTCATGCCAATCTAACCCCCCCCCCCCCTCTCTTCCCCATATAATTGTTTTGTTTTCGTTCTTAATAAAGAGTTTAGGTGGTCTGTACTATGTAAACTGCAGATTGTCTCTGCTGTCAGTGGTGGTATCACAGATCTCTCCTTTGATGCAGTGGGTTATGCATGGCAGATTATGAATTGCATTCTAACAGCTAGCTACTCTGTATGTTATTTCTGAATGCAATGTATTATTTATCTATACCTTATTTCCTTTAAAAATTGTAGTAAGTTTACATGTTTAATTTTGGGATCTGTACTTTTTGAGTTTGGACTATGGGAACCATAGTTTTTAGTGCAGATCTCTTTATATTTCTAAATTTGTGAATTAATATGCTACATTTTCCCTTTGTGACAGCTCACCCTGCGGCGTGTCATGGACGAGGCAAAGAAGTCAACAAGATCTGGATCACTCAATGAAGTGTCAATGGTGTTGCTGAATAATTTATTATCTTTACCTTTTGCCATCTTCTTGATTATACTGTTTGGCGAATGGGAATATGTAATAAATGCGTAAGCAAATTTCTTGCAAATAAATTTAACCACTAATTTTGTCACTACTATTAAGCTTTACTTTCACGCAGGCAGTTTTTTAATATTTTCACATTCTTTTGGTATTGATTTCAGGGATGTAACCAAATCGCCAATGTTTTGGGTTGTAGCAACAGCCAGTGGATTTCTTGGGCTTGCCATTAGCTTCACTTCTATGTGGTTCTTACAGCAAACTAGCCCAACCACTTACAGGTAACTTTTTGTGGCGTACTTCCATACTGCAATAAGTGGATATGTAATATTTGTTCTCCAATCCCAATGGACCTATCTTTTAGATAATCTTAATTACTGTTTCATTGCAGATAATAATAGAAACATGTATCTCCTCTGCTAGTACATGTTTATCCAAATCTCCTGTTATTATGTATTTTGGTAGGGTTAACTTATATACATTTTTTTTTTTCATGATTCGATAGTTGAGATTGGGGAGATTTGAACCCTAAATATTTTTGTTGGAAACTGCAGGAGATGGAAACTAGCTAAGCTACGAGCCTCTTGGCTAACTTATGTACATCTTAGTTGGTCATGCATACTCTTGATCTCACTTCTTCAATTATGAAATTTCACATCATACTTGGTGAATGATAAAATCATTAAGTTATCACTTCTTCCTTTCGAAGGATAATGGGAGAGGGAAAATTCAGCTCTTTATATCCCCCATCTTACATCATAAAACTAAAACTAGGAGTTGAGTGTATATGCATCCAAGGCAATTTCTATTTCCTACCATCTGCTGTTCCTTTATCTTTGTGTTGCCTCTTCCATCTTAGACCCCAACTGCAGAATGCTGGTTGCATAGCCTTCTAAGAATACCAAGAAGGGAAAATGACAAGTTTTATAGCCCATTTTACATGATAGATAATAATACTTAAGTGCCTATTTGGCATGCTTCAGCTTTTAACTTTTAACTCTTAGTTTTTATATACAGCTTTTTATAACCTCACTTTTTTCCACATTTTCTCACTTTTTCAAATTTTTTCAAAATACAAATATATTTTAGCACACTTTCAGTAAAAAGTTTTCAACAAAAAACTAAATAAACTGATCCCAAATAGAGACTAAATCAACTTATACGGTGAATTAATAACCAGAGCAAGCCTTTTATGTTTAATGTCACTGTTTCCAACTTTCCATACTTGTTCGCTGCTCTATCATCATTGAACCACTGCTGAATCTTTTTTATGCACTATTTTTTTTTCCTTTTCATTTTACATATTTACCATTGATGCCGTGCTCTTGTTTGACAGTCTGGTGGGTTCCTTAAACAAGATTCCTATTTCCATTGCTGGTTTAGTGCTGTTCAAGGTTCCACTTAGTCTACCAAATTGCTTCAGTATACTCTTTGGTAATAACACAATCAACTTTACATAACCTGTCCACTTTAGTGTATTGCTTTTTCTTAGCTCATGCCAATAACACACGTCTTTCAGGTCTTTTTGCTGGAGTATTCTTTGCCAGGGCCAAAATGTCCAAATGATTGGGAACGAGATAAAAATTAAAAAAAAAAAAAAATGTAGCGTCTTGAAGCTGTTCAAATGGCTTCTGCCTGATGAGGAATATATCAAATACTGTTTCAACTTCTGACTGCAGAAATTAGTTGCCAGCATGGTAGAAGTGAATGGCCAAAGAGACTCACGACTTCAAATACAATTTATTTTTCTTTTTCTTTTTTTTGGGGGGTGGGGGAGGTTGGAATACAAGTTTCATGTCTCCCTTTTTTTTATTCTTTTATTTTTGGCTTAACAAAGATGTGGGGATTCAACCCTAGATACAAGCCTCACAAAAGAAGGAATGGCACCATCAGGCCAGAAGGCCTTTGGCATGTCTTCTTATTTGTTTATTACATTAAAAAGTGAAATACTAAGGCCCTGTTTGGATTTTTTTTTTCCTTACTTATCACTTCTTACTCAATTTTCGTCACTTATCACCTAAAATACCCCAACTCTCTACACAAAGTCTGTTTGGCACCATCACTCAATTTATCATCACTCAAATTTTTCATCTGTTTGTAGGCCCCATACCTGTAACTTGGTACAGCTTTTACTTCTTCTTCTTTTTCTTCTTTTTTCTTCTTCAACCCCCAATACCCAAACTCACCGAACCTAGTGAAAAAAAAAAAAAAAAAAAAAACCCAAACTCACCAAACCCAGTGAAAGAAAAAGAAAAACCTAAACCCAGTGAAAGAAGAAGAGCGTGAAAGGGGAAAAAAAAAAAAAAAAAAAAAAAAAGGTCAAAAGTTGTGGCTGACTCTGACCATGAGACCCAATATGTAGTTTTAATTACGAAAATGCCATTGAAACAGAGTTATGGATTTTGAAAACACCTAAAAGGTATTTTCAGTTTCCATAACTCATCACTCAAAAATGAAATAATTGAGTGATGGAAACAAAATCCAAACAAACTTCTCAGCCATGGGTCCTACCATTTTTAAGTTATGAGTTATAGAAACAGAGTTATGAGTTATGGAAATAGCAAATCCAAATAACCCCTAAATATTATCTTCAAGTTGATGTGGCATGTATTAATTTTGTAATTGGAAATAGTTACGTTGTGTTAAGACTAAAGAGCCTTATAATTCACTAGAATTGTCTTATCTTTTTTACAAGAAGAACTAATTTGAATTTTCCTTCCCCGTTGTAGGAACTATTGAATAGTCATAAAGTAAATACCACTGTTTTAAAAACCGAATCGGTCCAGCCGGTTCGGCCGGTTTAACCAGGAATCGAAAGTCAGTCTGGTCCGGTTAAAAGCCCTAAAACCGATCAACAACCGGGCAAAAACCGAGGTTGAACCGAAAATTAAAAAAAAAAACGGTTCTATGCCTGGTTCAATTTTTAAAACCATGGTAATTACATTGTTTTTTGAAAAAATTATATGTATTAAAAATTCTAGTTTTTTCTCTTTTGAGAAAAAAGAACACGTTATTGATTGAACTATTACAAGAGCTCATAGGGACGAAGCTACACTAGGGCCCAAGGGGGTCCTGGCTCCACAAAGTTGCAAGAAAAAAAATTGTAGATGTATTAGAGCCTTATCTAAATTGGGTCCAAAGAGATTTCAAAAAAAAATAATGAAATAAAAAAACTTAACTCTCCCTCCATATGTTAACCCAAACAATCACATATTAGGCAAAATAACCACAATGTACAAATCATTGGTCTCCCCTAACTTGAAATTCTCACTCCATCCCAGCTTGTTATTGTTGATTATGGATCTTGTGCCAATCACTACCAGCCACACATTGATTTGCAAGGCCATAATAGCACAACTAGCTGTATTTTTTTTTTTTTTGCTGAATAGAACCAGCCATTTCTTAGTACCCGTTTGTTTCAGTATTTGAAACCCAAAAGTTACGTTTTCAAAAAAGCCGGTCCAAAAATAGTGTTTGGTTAATATAAAACGTAACTTTTTGGAAAAATTTGCGTTTTATATTTGTGAAGAGAACGCACATTTTAAATTTGGAGGTCTATCGGTTCATTTTGTTAAAAGTTGGTGGGCGTTTAATATGTCCGTTGGGGGATGAGTTGGCAATTACGAAATTGCCCTTCAATAAAGGGCAAGGTGTCTTCAGAGTCAGCTCCCCCACGGCTTTCATTCCTCTCATCTCATCTCTCTACTCTGCGCAAGCCAACTCCCTGCCTCTCATCTCTTCTCTCAGCTCCGCCCTCTCCGTGCTGCTACAAGCCTCTCCTTGCGCGTAAGTCTCTCTTTTCTTTTGTCACCCATTGAAAATCTTCTTCCTCTTCTTCTTCTTTCTTCATCTTCTTCAATGGGCCTTCCTCTTTAATTTTTTTTTTTTTTTTATTTAGTTATTTGTCTAATCTGATCTGAGAAATACATTTTGAAGGTAGAGTTTTGATTAACAAAACACCAAGCAACACCGATCTGCTACCAAAAACCACTAGGTACCAATACTAATCTGAATTTTTTTTTTTTTTTTACCTATCAAAAAAAAAATTCAGATCTCGCATGCTTTGTTCTTGCTAAAAATCTATTTGTTCTCTTGCCGAGTACTGAAAAAAATTTGTGGGTACATGCTTCGTAATTTTTTTTTTTTATTTTGTGGATGCTCTGTCTTAAGTTATGCGATATCTTATTTGGGTATTTTAGCATGATTTGGGTATTTTAGAAATATAAAGAATGAGAAAGAAAGAAGAATTTGCAAAAGAAATATAAATATTTTTCATGCTGGTTGTCGTGGTTTGTTGAGTATGTGACATTCTGGAATATTGGGCTTGTTTGGTTGCTGATGTGGTTCATTGGGTATTGGGTATTTACATTGTGTATTTGGGTATTTACATTATGGAATATTGGGTATTTACATTGTCGTGGTTCGTTGAGTATGTGACATGCAGGGCGTGCGTGCTCTGCTAATGTGGGGTGCGTTTGTTGCTGATGAGGCATGCTTTTTTCGCACCCATCATCAGGTTTGTAATTGGTTAATCAATTGTTCATTATAATGACATATTGTGTGTGTGTGTGTGTTAATACAATTGAATTTTTTTTTCTAGGGAAATATTATGTAGTTGATTCTGGATACCCAATAATGAAAGGCTATCTGGCATCATACAAAGGGATATCATACCATCTTCAGGATTTTCAAAGGAGAGGTGGAAGCCCTAGAACTAGACATGAAAAATTTAATCATGCTCACTCATCTCTTCGATGTGTGATTGAACACACTTTTGGTGTGTGGAAGAATAAATAGAGAATTATCAGAAACATGCCATCTTTTCCATTCCATATCCAAATACTTATTGTATCTGCTACTATGGCTCTTCATAATTTTGTTAGACTAAATGATAGGGTTGATAGGGAGTTCATAAATGCTAATCGAGATTCAATTTCTAGAAGAGAACATAATAGTGAAGCAGGTAGGAGTTATAAGCAAAACTTAGGATCTTTAACAGACCCTGCGATGGTGGTTCTTCGTGATTCTATTGCTAATTCCATTTGGGGGGATAATAATTAGTAGTTTTTTTTTTTATATAATATCATGTAGTACAATTTAAACTTGGGTTATTGGTATGTATTTTATCATCTTTTTTACATTTTTGTATTGTACAATTTAAACTTGGGTTATTGATATGTATTTTATATCTTTTTACATTTTTATGTAGTACAATTTATTAAACTTGGATTATTGGTGTATATTTTATCATCTTTTTACATTTTCATTTTGTGCTTCATGATAATGAAAATTATTTAGATTTAATTAATATTAATAAGAAGTTATTAATGGTAATAACAAATAATTATGACAATAACAATATATTTATTATTATTATTATTATTATTATTATTATTATTATTATTATTATTATTATTATTATTATTAGTAGTAAGTATATGAAGTAGTTGATTTATGTATGAAATAAACTCACATAAAAAAAAAAGTATGTAATAAACTTCCTTATATATATTGTTCTTTCTGGTAATTTATCCCTCAAATTGCCACTTTTATAAGTTCTAGCCAAACACTCAGCTTTTTCAAAAAGTACTTTTTAACAGCTTTTACCAAACACTCAATTTTTTGAAAATGTACTTTTTCATTATGCACTTTTTAAAAACTCTACTTATTTATTATGTACTTTTACAAAAAGTTAAACCAAACTCGCTCTTACTCCGAGCGACGAGGATTACATAAATGGAATGTTATTAATGAACAGAAGTGACAGTCCAGACATTTTCCTACGTACTCATAATGGCTCATAAATATCACTGATTGATCATTTCTCTTTTTTTTTTTTTCTCTCTTTCGGTGAAAGATCATTTCTCATTACTTGTCAATCCCACCACTTTTCAATTTTTATTGAGTAATTATATTTTGGGATAGGATTATTGAGTAATCTACTAGTAGTCATATAGGAATAATTCTTTCCCCATAAGAGTAATTTTTTTTGGGTTAATGTTTTCCGAATTATGTCAGCTGTGTAACCGAAATTACCATCATAACAATATTAAAAACACTATTTAAAAGTAGTGACGACCCTTGACCCAAATAAATACATTTAATTACAAGAGTGCGATAAATTTGTTATTGGTGCTTCAAACGTGGGAGCTCAACGAGAAGAAGAATCGTTTTCCCAACCATGTTAAAGGAAAGGACCAAAGGGGGGAAAAAACCTGTGACAATCAATACATTTAAAAGAATAAAATACTACTAGTTTGGAGTTGTGTTTGGCATCTCCAAGAGAGATGTTCAAAGTTTTTTTTTTTTTTTGAAGCCAGAGATGTTCAAAGTTTAAATTCACAGCAATTATTTTTTTTTCACTACAAGAAATCTGAGTTTAGGCGGCGTTTTTTTTAGCGACGTTTTGAAATCCGCTGCTATAAGTGGTATATTGCGACGTTTTTTACAAGCGCCGCTAAAGAGTGTGTATTTTGCGACGTTTTTAAAAAAACGTCGCTATAACTCTGAATAATAGTGACGTTTCTTAAAACGTCGCAATAAGTATATTTTTCGCAGCATTTATTTGGCCTATAGCGACGTTTTCGTAAAACGTCGCTATAGTTATTAATGAACTCCGTAACTTTTTTATCAAAAGGGAAAGGTAAAGTAATGAGACTATACAGCGACGTTTTAAAAACGTCGCTATATGTTCCCCCAGAAAATTTTTTCTTCCCGCACTAAGTTTCGCCCAACTTTTCATTTCCCACTTTTTCTTTTTTTCTTTTTCTTTTTTTTTTCCTACACTTTTTTCTTTCTTTCTTTTGTTCATTCAGCTCCCACTTCTCTCTATCCCCTCCCATCACTTCTCTCTCTCCCCATAACTCCTCTTCTCACTCTCCCCTCAAGCCACCACCCATACCCACTGCCTTACCCACCGCCCTAGCCATAGCCGCCGCTGTACCCACCGCCTCAGCCACCGATCTGCTCTCTCCTTCTGCACTCCTCTCCCTCCTCCTCACCATACCCATCCCACAACCCATGAAAATAAAAGGAAGGCACAAAGACACAAGGAGTGTATTCCATATTTTCTTCATTTACATGATCTCACAAGGTTTATTTGGTAGATCTAGTCTTTTTACTTCATTTTAGTTGTTTTTTTTTTTTTTTTTTTTTGAGAAACGTTTTTTTTTTAGTTGTTTTATTATGAAATATTTAGATTTTTTTTTATGAAACATATAGATAATGTTTCACTTGGTATTTTGTGATTTATTTTGGCCCAGGTTGCACTCCTTGCTAGGTCCAATTTGTTGATTATTGGGAATATAGAGTGGGCAAATCTTATGCTTGGTTTTGAGAAGGTAAATCATTTTTCCTATTATTATCTTTTTCTTATTCATCTTGATGCTGATTTTGGAGCATATGTAGTACCCATATCTATTAAATACTATGTATGATGCTTTTAGGATGCCAAAATATTACTCTTTTATTAGTTGATTTTTTTTTTTTTTTTTTTTTTTTTTTTTTTTTTTTTTTTGCCTTTGGCTTTAAAATAAAGCAGTAGATTGAAGTGTTAATGGAAAGAATATTGAGATTTTTTAGTAGCGCATCCTCTGAGCAGTTCCCTATAGCTTTTGACTGGGAAATACCAAAAAAAAAAAAAATATTAATTATTTGCGGCGTTTTAAAAACGTCGCTAAATGTATTGTCCTACTTTTTATACGAAAATGTTATATTATTCAGTGACGTTTTAGAAAACGTCACTAAAAGCTTTTGAACGCCACTAAAGATTAACATATAGCGACGTTTTTTGAAACGTCGCAATAGACCTATAGCGACTGCTCTATTGCGACGTTTTTGAACGTTGCAAAAAAAAATGTCACTATAGATCATTTGTGTCTATAGTGACGTTTTTTGGGGTTTTAGTGACGTTTTAGAAACGTCGCCTAAACCTAGATTTCTTGTAGTGTTTTAAATATTGTTGTTACCATATAATGTATATTAAATCACATCAAACACTACTTTTTCACAATAAAATAATAATTTTATTGAACTATTAAGAATTGTTTTGTTGGAAATATTTCTTAAAAGTTTTTATATTTTTTGAGAATCAATGTTTCTTAAAACTCGAATAGCTCTTTTTTGAGTCAGTTAGAAATTCATCTCGGAGTATGTTTGTTGTCTCTATTAAAAGTGGTAAACTATTTTTTTTTTCTTTTTTCTTTTTTGGGTTGAAATATTACATAAATAATCACTTAAAAAAATTAGACATGCATTTCGAAGTTACTTTTTCATTAATTCCAAAGCCCTGTAAAACATTCATATCTCTGAAAATAAGATTTTCACCATCGGACAGGGCATTTGGAGATTCTCAACAAATATAAATTGAATAAGTGGGTTAATTAAAATTTTGATATAAAAAATTTCATTGATGTTATTAAATTAAAAATATAAATCTTAATAAATAATTTATTCAGTGCAGGGAAACACATTTTCGTATATATGAGTACAGAAAAGTGACAGGCCACAAATGCGTTGACCCCTTGTGATAACTTAGATTAATTAAATTAGCCCAGTTATTAATTTAATCAAATTAACAGATAATATCACGTGGCAGCACAAACAAATCACCAAACTAAGATATGCAGCGGAAAATAAATAACACGGTGATTTGTTCACGAATGGGGAAAACCCTAAGGCAAAAACCCCACCGGGTGATTTAAGGTCACCACTCCCGAAACTCCACTATTATCACAACAAGCAGTTACAAGTAAGGAATCCCAGTACCTCACCAACCTACAGTTGAACTCTTACCCCAATACCTAATTGGACTTGTTCTGTAGTGACAATTTCTCCAGTTTAATGCACGGCTCCCAGTACGTGACTAACCAATGTGATGCGCGGATCCCAGTACGCGGCTTACTCCTTTGCACGAAACGTGACTCACTCACCAACTTGAGGAAGAAAGAATGTTGGCTGCAAAGTTTTTCAAATCATCAGAGATGAACTAGGGCACGAACTTTGTCTCACAGATCACAATTTGCATGAAAGAGAAGAAGCAACTTGTATCTTGTGAATTCTGCTTGTTGCTTGCTTTGACGGCCCTTAAAATAATCCTTTTATATGTCTAGGGTTAGGAGAAAAGAAGTCCCAAAGACACACACACGGATTGGACTTGAAACAGACCTGGAAATCTGTTTTCTTTAATTCTCGACAGATAGAGGTGTTGAGAGGTGTCGAGACAGCTGTCGAGGCTCAGGCTTAACAGCTTCTTTAAATCTCGATAGATGTATCTGTCGAGGTATCTATCGAGCTTTAAAATCTTGCACTTCCTTACTTGTATCTTGGACAGACTTTGACGGCTTCAACACTTAATCTTGAACCACTGTTTCTTGAAGTGTTTAACACATCCTAGATCTACCCAATTACAAGTAAAGTGCGTTTTGTCTAAGGATAAGCCAATTACATAAAATAGCGACATATATTCACAAGCTTGAACAACTACATATGTCCTAACAAAAAGTATGACATATTTTGATTGGAATAATTTAAAATAAATATTTTAAATTTCTTAAACCTTTGGTAATCAAATTTTAGTCGAAATAATATATAAAACTTCTTAAAACTTTAGTAATTTTTTTCATCTTAAACAAATTATTTTAATAATTTTGATTTACTTATAGTGAATCATATATATAGGAAAGCATATCATAAGGTGCAATGTTTACACTAAACCACGTGATTGATTTAAGCGTTACATATAAAGCTCAACTTTTATTTCTTATTATATACACAATTATATAGTGTATAAATAAAATAGAATTTGGTAATATTGGGATCCAACCCTATAGATTTTAATTCATTTGGCACAATGAGACGGTTTTTTTCCCCCCTCCTCTAAACGGCACAATGAGACAGTTAGGACTTAGGAATATGCTAGGGATAGATTATAATACTCTTCTTTTTTTGGGTGGGAGAAACTATATAGTACAATTTAATTGGACATGTTACTAGAGTTTCGTTCTTATGCATGATTTGTATAACTACTTACCAAAAAGAATGTATACTTATAAATAAAATTAAAAAAATTAAAGTACATAAAAATTAATAAACGAGCCATATATATATATATATATATATATATAGTTTTTTAAGGTAAAAGATATATAATATAAATAGTTATCATGAAACCAATTAAAATTGTGACCGTTGTAAACTAATGGCTGATGTAAAATGAAGATAAATCTTTTGTACAAATTTGTGCAAAAACTATCTCAAATCCCAAAAACTGAGAGCAAATTTGTGTAGTATTCATCAAGAAACAATCATACGCTTCATATATAGTAATTAACAATCAGTGTCTTTGTCATGACCAAATTAAGACCCATCAACAACATATATATAACAGGAATCAAAAGCAGTTGAAAAAGTAGTGAGAAAAAGAAGACGTGACAGAAAAGAAAACAAGAATTCCCTGGAAAATTATTGCATAGTTAAGCTAGAAAACAAAACACAATCACCATTTGTTCACAAACTTCCAACGCATGCATGCAGTAACGCCATCCCCAATCACATAAAGCCCAGAAACCCTCCGCACCCAACAACAAACTATGTCTCTTTAAGTCACATTTCTAAGATGACTCACTAATTCCTACATACAACTGAGGAACAGGACAGTTCTTTAGAGTCATTGAGATTAAAAAAAAAAAACAGTATTAGCTTATGTAACCCCTAATTTAGGAATGGAAGAAGCTAGCTACTGTTACTGCCCTGTGAGAAACTGAGCAGAAGAGACCAACTCTATCAAATCCATCTCTTTCTTTCCATTTGAGGAGTAAGCTTGATCTGCCTGGAAGTCCATGTTGATGTTGTTGTAGTAGCTGCTGTAATCATTGGGAGGCAATGAATTGGCTGAGCCGTTTAACAGGTAAGAGAGGTAGAGGTCAGAACACAAGCGGGTAGTGGGAGTGCTACTCTCTTTTGCCTGGAAGTTGTTATTTAATTGCAAGCTTGAGTTTGAAGTCAAAGAAGGAAAGCTACATTCTGTAACATTACCAGTGAGCAGATGATCACCATTGTTTTGAAAGAAATCATTGGGCTTAAATGTTGAAGGCGCCTTATAGTGATCCATGTGAGCCATGACCTTATTGTTGTTGTTGTCAACATGTGGCTGATTGAGTTGGTTTGCAAAAAAACTTTGCATGAAGAGTAGTTCATCATCATATGTTTGGGAAATCAATGTTGAAGAGTCATCAGTGGTGGACTCGGAAAGTTCAGGAATGTAATAGTTCAAATGGTTTGACGGGTCTTCAGAGAGGGTAGAACTGGAGGTGTTGGCTGTGGTGGTGGTGCTTTGGGTGGGTGTGGTGGTGATCATTGAAGTGTTACTCATATTCTTGCTTTTGATGTAGTCTTGAAGCACAGATGAGTGAGGCTTTCCCTTTTGCCTATCTGACTGTTTGTTCTTTCTCCTTGAATTCTGCCTTCTTTTGGTGGCATTCCAATGGTTCTTTATTGAATTTTCGGTTCTTCCTGGAATGCACTTAGCGATCTCTGCCCATCTGTTCCCAACCTTTGTATGAGCTTCAACTAATATCGTCTCCTCCTCCTCACTCCAACCGTCCTTCTGAAATAAATTCACCACCCAGAACAATGGGCATTGAGCTGTCTAATCTAAAGAGAACCAAGCTAATCATGTTTATTCTAAAAATAAAATAAAATTTTTTTATTAAAAAAAATAACTATAATTGAAAACCCAATGTCACTTAATTTCCATATAAAGGCATGACCTTTTTCTAATGATGACAATGCATTGTCCAGATCCAAAATCACATGAAAGTGAAGACTAGACTAAAGTGGTAGAAAAAAATGTGAGGGTGCAATCCGACGCTAGGACCTATGCATGTAAGATTACAAATATATGAACAACAAAATATGTATAGTTGTTAAATGTAAAGTATTTATTTACCAAAAATAAATAAATAAATGTAAAGTATTTTTCACGCACTGATTTTTCTTTTATTAAGAAGAAAATAAAATGATAAAAATAAACAAATTTGGAAAGAGTATGTATACGGAACACGATCTTATATGAGCTTTGATTGCATGTCAGGGCGTTACCATATAAATCTAAACCCTAGGATTTTGATTATTTTCTGGTTAAAATTTTACTTGCCATGGATAATAAAAGAAAGATCTAAAAAGATAATCAAACAGATTTCTTACATAGATCCTTCACAATCGGAATTTAGTGTAGATTACAACGCAATCTATGGTTTTTTCTTGTCGAACTGGACATTATTTATGTTAAATCTGAGAATCTGAGACAGGTTTTCTGTTCTTAGATTACCATAAGATTAAGACCTTAAGTTCCAAAATAACTACTATTTGTTAATCACAACATGAATGAAAGATAAACTAATTATGCAAACCCAAAAAACTGAATAAGGAGAGGAAATTAACCTTGATATCAGGGCGCAAATGATTATGCCATCTCTCTCGACACTGCTTCCCAGCTCTTCCAACCAATTTCTCAGCTATCTGTGCCCATTTCCTCACTCCATATTGCTTTACCAACTTAATCAATTTCCTTCAAACCAAGAAAAAAAGAAAAACCCTATAGTAATTCAGTGTAAAGAAACAAGAAACAAACATGTATATACTTGTAAAAATTTAAGTAAAAGCAAAACAAATATATCAAAATTTTTATTTGACCTGTCTTCTTCATCTGTCCATTGGCCCTTGATTAAAGTTGCAGAATTGGCTTTTTTAGGTTTCTTTCCCAAGCCTTTCGAACTCTTCGCTACAACTTTCGATTCTTCATTGAAGCCCATGTTAGTGTTTCTCTCATACTTCCAGTTGAGAGGCTCTCGATCCACAAAAAACTCGTCAACAAAGTTGACCTCTTGAACACTCGGCCATGAAACTCCACCACCAATTGCACCCCTAGGTGGAAGAAAATTGCACGAACCGTTGTCCAAAACAAGTACATCTTTGTTCCTTGCAATATTGTTGTGAGTCTGTTGCTGAGAGAAATGGTTCTGACCATACAAGAACCTGTCTATGGCTGTTAATGGTGGACCAAACCGACAAATGGGAGGGTTATTTTGTGAATTTGCATGCCCGCAAACACCTCCACCATTAACACCACTAGCTTCACCTCCTTCTGCCATGAGAGAAGCTTGAAAGAGATTGAAAACTAGAAGAGAAATGTGTATTATAGGCTTTGAAGTTTAGGAAAGTTTTGTGGGTCTTTGTCTTAGCTCGTAGGAAACTCCATAACTAGAGCTAGACAAGAAGCTTATAGTAAGCCTTGTAATGAGCCACATGCTATAATAACCGTTGATGATGGGGTATATCCAACGGCTGACAATGAAACTTGAGTGTAACTCCTGAGCTTCCTCCCTAAGACAAAAGTGGAAAGAATGGGGAGAGATTAGTGGGCTGTTATTAAATCCATAATTATTGTTTTTTTTTTTTTTTTTGAGAAATCCATAATTATTGTTAATTCAATTATTAATATTTTTTTAATGAAAATTTCAAATAGTGAGAAATTGGGATTAACTCAAAGGCGGGGAATTGGGCACTCACCAAGTCACGATTATTGTTAATTTTTTACTTCAATTTGAAAAGACTAGTATGACCTTTTTTTAACTGTTTTGCCACTTATGAGCGAAGGATGATTTTGACATATCAATGCCATAATACTAGAAGTTTCTTTTACAACTTTAAACAAAAAGAAAACGTGGCAGCTATTTTTATTTATGAAAATTAATTGTAATTTATTAGGGTGATGAAATTTGGGATAAGCAAGCTCCCTCAATTTTCTTCCCAATTAATCTTACACGTGGGTTTAAACACTAATTTTTTTTTTTTTTTTTTTTGGTGGAAACAAGAAGGATAGGTTTAAACAGTTTAATTTGTTTTTTTAATAGAAAAAGTGAATGGATGCTTTAAGAGAATTGATTAAAGATATAATTTTAGAAATTTATTACATGAAAAGAAAAAAAAATTAACTTTTTTTTTTACAATTTTTATATTTCTAATGAAAGTAGTATTATAACTTTTTAAAAATGACCGATTAACAAATACTTTAAAAAAAACTGTTAACCAAACTATTTTTTTATCATGTTCAGAAAATTATCCTAAATCTACCCTACTCCTATCCCAGGTTTTGAACCAAGACTAATGCTAGTACCATCAAAATTGGTACAACTTTGTGCCACAACTTGCCGTGTGAGAAATTGTAATTGGTGAGGGTATATCAATTAACTATGCAGGGACACACCTTCACCAATCACAACTCGTCATGTGACGAATTGTGACACAAAATTATGCTGATTTCGATAATACTAGCATTACTCTTTGAACCACATCCCCCTTCTTGGCAGCTAAATTTGTATGTTGACTCAGGGGAGTGGCCGGGTCAATATATTAGAATCAAAGAGATAACTAAGTTAATAGCAATAAATATTTATTTTACTCATATTTTTAAGCTTTTAAAGTGCCAACGAACATAAGAACACAACCGTTATTTTGACTAGTATTCACTTATTTATATTTTTCCGTAATGACATGGTTTAAGGTGAATGGCAATGAATTAGTAAGGGCCAATTAGATGCTACCTTTACCTGCTTAATCAAGAGGCAGTGCACAAAAGTCCTTTTTTTTTCCTCCGTCTCCTTTCATCTCAAGAACTTTTATTGAAAAAGGGAAAATAAGTATTATAGGCCTGTATATATAATATAAACTTTCCCTACAACCATGCATAAAGCTTTTTATTTGTTATTTTTTAAATAATCTTATAGTTTTTTTTATAATTCAATAGTTATAACAACAATGAGAGATTTAAACTTTCAATGCCATAAACACACTAAGAGGTATCAACCAGTTGAGCCATAAGATTCCTAGCTTAATAATTTGATAATTAAAGAAAATGAGAATTCAATTCTAGACATTTTCATTATAAAAACACCAAAAAAATATATTAATTGAGCTACAAAATACTTTCACTCAAAATGTTAACATCAATTTGTTGCCTCTTTGATCATAACTCATATATTATTTGATTCAGACCAAACCTATGGTTAAACTATTAGAATTATAAACTAGTTGATATTCTAATAAAATCAAACAAACAGTAATTTTATGGAAGAAACCAATCAAATGGGTGGATTTTGTTAAGAAAAATAACTATATAATAATATATAAAAAAAACATATTGGTTAAATCAAATTAAAATGATCCTTCAAAAAATTATGATGGTTGCCAAGATGATTTGAACTTACAACTACCAGAAAACTGTGTAAAAGAACTAATTCCGTTAATTAATGATGAATTACAGAGCTTAGTATATATGTAGTATAGAGAAGGAAGAAACCACCAAAAAACTAACACATACACTTACACGTGTTTTACAGTACCTATAACACATTTACACGTGCTAACTATTAATAACTATTATACAGTAATTACAAGTCGTTTTGTTACTTTACTCTAAAACTACAGTCGTTTTGTTTCAAGTCTGTTCTGCAGTTTGCCTTGCATCCTTGATTCACTTCAGTCAAGCTCACCTGCCCTTGCTTCTGTCTGTTGCCTTCATTCTGATAAAAACCCATCAAGTGATGATTTTAGATGAATCCTAAAGAGAAAATCAACTCATTGACAGGATTGAAAAGATCATCTAAAAAGTTCTGTTTTTTTAACCATGATTATTTGAACTTAAATCCAAAAGTTTTATTAACTAATGGTATTATTTATTTATTTTTATATATAAAATAGAAATTCTACTCTTACCTTATCCAATTGTATGTGTGTAAAACTCCCTTATAAAAGCTTAAACCCCAGCATTTACCCCTCCACACCCCACAAGAACTTTGTAATTGTGAATGACCTTCACACCAATTATATTACTTTTGAACTCAAAATATTCTTAATTTAAACATGTAATTTTTTATATTTATTTCATTTAACTGTACATATATTTGTAATTATAACTAGTATTTAATAAATATTATCAGCAGTTAACCATTGACCTAAGGATTGAATCTATCCTATTGGGAACCAATGACCATTCTAGTCGATTCTTAATAAGGTTCAAATAATTATGGTTGGGAATACTTGCCTACAATTTTTCCCGCTCTTTTCAGGGTGTGCAAGAGTTATATATATATATATATATATATATATATATATTTTTTTTTTTTTTTTTATTCTTATAATTTGATAGTTACAATGGAGAGTGGAGATTAAAACTTTAAATGTCATGAACATACCAGGTACATAAGTTGTATGTTAAGATTACTACGTAATTTTCAAATAAGGGAGACCCACCACCATTTGTACTTACTACTTATTAATAAATTATGAACTCAAAGTTTGTAATTTACAAACTTTAAGCCCAAATTTTATTACAGCAAAGCTAGGCCCTTAATTTTGATCATATCTTAGGGGCCAAGCAGATTATGAAAAAAAAAAAAAAAAAATCTTTCCTGCGTGTTATTAATGTGGTCGATAAATATTAAATAGTTTACATTTTAACATTCAAACTCCAAAGTATTAGAACCCCCAAAATATTATAGATGATATCTAGAACAATATCTAAAAAAATGCTACTTTTTGGAATCATATAAAAGCTTCTTAACACGGATGCTACAGCTATTTCGCTTCTTCAAAATCGATCTATAATTATGCCTTGTATTGCTTCTTCTTTTCTTTTCTTTTGGTTAGTGGGGCCATATCTTGTTTATATAAGCATACATTTATTTACAAATATGTACACGATTGAGTTTTGCGGTTTGTTTTGTAATTTACGCATCTGGAATTCAGGGATATCGGATAGGAATCCAGTGGGCTTAAACATATAATGTTGAGTCCAAGTAAGCCCAAATTCAGTACATCCCTTTCTATTTAGGCCCATCTTGAGTCCAACTCTGTTTATGCAATAGAATTACGGCCCAGCTCCCCAACATTCATCAGAGAGTCAGTCTAAAGAATCTTACAGCCCAATTACCCTTTCCCTGCAACGATATCTTAGCAAAATAGTTTACCTTCAAACGACTTTGGAAAAAACAGTCCACTAATCTACCATGTGACAAATTGATAAATGATAAAGTCATGCACATGTATTTTTAGTCACACTTTTTTTTTTAATGAGTTTTTAGTCACATGTGTATTTAGTGAGTCATGTAATTTGTTTAAATATATAAGTTGAATAAATAGTCTTATAAGTGACTACATAATAGGGTTGTACATGATTCTTAGTCCTTATCTTGAAATCAATTTTATTATGGTATTTTGTTTTTAATTTTTGTGTCAAGAGGATTGCATGGTGTTGTAAGTTGCTTTATATATATATATATATATATATATATATATATATATATATATATATATATAGGAAAAGTTACTTTATTTTATTTTTATACTTAACATTGAATAGTGTTGTAAGTTATTAGTTCTAACGGTTACAATATTAGTGTTCAAGTGATACTGTAATAACCCATTATTAATATTCTTTGTGGTTCCTCGTGTTTATAGTTCAAATGTCTTCTCTCTCTCCTATTTTCTATTTTTCTGAAAACAAAATAAAAAAAAATTCAAAAAAAAGCTTCTCTCTCTCTTCAATTTGTATTGAAAAGAATATGTTCTTTGTAAAAGTAGAAGTATAAAAACACATTTTAAATATTTTAAGTATAAAAAAATTGATTAGGGGCCAAATTTTACGCACACATATAAATGTATGTGTTTACCTAAAAAGTATATAAAATTCATGTTTTATGAGAATGAGTAAACCAACACCATATGAAGATTCTAAATTAAATTTTTTTTATAAATTCAATTTCTTTTGAACTTCTTAATTTTATTTCATTTTTATAATTAGCTTACATAACGTTATGAGTTTTATTTAGATAACAGTCTTTTATATTATATAATTAAGATTGTATAAAGTTTGATTGGAAATTTTCATACTAAATTGAAATTCGCTCTCTCATGTTGCAAAAACCATAATATTGAGAAGTGGATTGCATTTCAAATTTGGAAAATTAAGAATTCTCAATCCATATTATTGGGGGTTTGGGGCGGTGGGGAAAGAGGGAGACATGGGTGATGGGAGTAACTTGATAATTCATAACTGATATTGATAATCACTTTCTTCACTTCACGTGAAAATCCGTCATTTTCTGCTTGGCCTAACTTTACCCCAAACACCATGGCGGGATGCATGTGCTTAACACAAGTGTTTGTCAAAGCTCTCTACTCTCTCCAATCATGTACTATATATATATATATATATATATATATATATATTAGTATCACAATTTGCAGGGGCGGAATCAGGAATTTTTGTTTAGAAGGCCAAGTTACAACGATAATATATTTATCAAGACAACTTACACACATGTCTATATATATACACACGCATACTTTTTTATTACATATACACACATATATATACACACTTTTTTATTTGATAAATTATATATATACACACACCCAACAACAACAACAAAAAAGCTTAGTATTTTCAATCAAAATTATTTTTAGCGGCAATCTTTTATAAAATAAAATTCATTTTTTCCATTTTTATAGTCAAATTCTTAAAAAAAAAATTATTTTAAATACAAATTATCAAATTTTATGCTAAAGTAAGTAAAAAATCTTTCAATTGAGCTAATGAAATTTTTAAAAACATGAATGATCCAAAACATAAATGATCCAAAACTTGAAGCAATAAATTAGGCTCCAAACATATTTACAGCTACCTTACTTTAACCCATTATATGGTAACTAAAAACACATTTCATGTGTAGTTCTAGTGACAATTTTTTTAATGAGTCAATAACTTGTTAATCGTCACATAACAGGTTGAAAAAGATAAATTCAAGCAGGTTTGATACCAAATTTTATCAAACATTTAACAAATATAAAAGCACATTTTACAATAAAAAATAGAATTGTGAAAAATAAAGTTATATCTCTATAATTATTAGACCAATTATTTTTTTTAAGAGCATTATTGGACTAGTTCAAATATTTCGGATGCCAACTGTTAGTATATACTTTAAAAGGGGGAGGGGGTGGTTGTCCCCACCCTTATACATGCCTCAGCCCCTGATAATTTGTATATTGAGTTGGGCTTGACTGATTGAGGTTTTGCCTTACTTATATAACTTCTTTGGCGCTATGAAATATTCCCGATCGAACAACAATAAGAACAACAAAAAAGAAGACAATTATGTATCAACTATTTTTGGAGGGACATTAGTTGTAGTAATTGTAAGGGCATGTGCATACATGTCTTATGTCTATGTATGTCATGTCAACCTACTCAGTTGGTGACATAGGAGCTACTCAATTAATTACCAAGATTATCATTCCAGTATGCCGTGTTGTGCTTTTTAGAACTCAGGTACTGGTACTGCAGCTTAATTCTGCTCCTAATTGTTAAGTTTTTGTCAGTTGATAGTGGGTGTATGTATATCATGGACATGGAGATCGATGCTTAATGCCAAATAAAAGCCACCAAGAACCCCCACATCCGATTCCAATAACTTCCTCTCTGCTGATCACCATTAATCAAATAGGGAGGATTTTCCAGTGATTTTTTTGGTAAGAAAAGGGATATGACAAAATCTAGAAAACAAAGATTGTCTAAATTAATATTTTAGTGTCATGCCTTTCTTTAATCTTATGGGCTTTAATTTTTTTTTCTTTTCTTTTCTTTTCTTTTTTGACTGGGAAGCAGGAAGGAATGGGCTTTCTTTACAGATAAGGTATATGGTTTAATGATATCCATTCCTAAATTTGAGGTTTAGTTCCGAGGTGGAATCCCTTTACTTACACTTAGTTGGTAAAAAAAGGAGGGGATAAGTATATATATAAAAAAACAAAAGGTAAAGCCATTATGTATCATGGACTCCAATCTTCAACCAGGATTGCTTTGTTTTGTTTCTGGTTGCGACATGAACTCCTGTACCCATTGAATAATTCATATATTACTAATTAATGCATTTTTGGGGGGTTAAAATACACTTTGCAACACCAACAAAGTTGTAGCTAAACTAAAATATGGTGTTTTCAATAGAGACATCTAGTCAAATATTAATCAAAACATGTAACTTACACCCTCCACAATTACAATGATGTCAATGTAATCATTTTATTATCATTTGTGACATTTTCGCATTAACAAACCTAAAAATGAAGTTGTTTATATTTCCCATATCAAAATGTCAATTTTGGGTAAATTTACGCAAGGTCCCAATGAATTTTGACAAAGAGATACATTGTAAACTTTTATAATTAGAGAACCGACTTTGAAATGACCCTAAACTTAATAGATATAAAGAATATTCTAGTCCTTTTTTTTTACCCTCTAAAATCTTAATGAGTGCAGAACAATAAGAGATTATTTATTGTGACAAAGTAAGTCTCAACTAAACTCGAAAATTATAAGTGATGACAGTCAAATTCTTCCATACATATCTATTAAAAACCATTATCGATTACCTTGGGAGGAAAATAATTCAATTCGTAATGCCCATTATAAGCAAACCACTCTCTCTCTCTCTCTCTCTCTCTCTCTCTCATGAGTAGGGTCAGCCCTACTATTTGGCCAATTTGGTAGTCACCTAAAGCTCTCAAGTGAAATAAGACCCCTAAATTTTAATCAATATAGATATTTCTCTATCAATTAATTAAGCTCCAAATATTAGCCAAAAAAAAAAAAAAGTTAACGAATGTCCTAAAAGTGTTGGTTCAAGAAATATTTTTAGATAATTTTATAGAAAAAGAAAAAGTTACTGAATTTTTTGACAATGTTTTATATTTCATATAAAAGTAGTATTTTTAAAAAAAGAATTCTCAATTAACAAATGCAATAAGTGTACTCGTTAACCAAGCCAAAAAAAAAAGTTATGAAATTATTGTGACATTTTTCTATGTTCATGCTCCCTAACATTCCTAAAAATAAATTGTTTATCAAAGACCCAAAAAAGGGGGCCGAAAAAAAAAAAGTAAAAAACTCTTCATGGATTACACCCTTGACAATTACAATGATATCAATGTAATCATTTTCTTATTATTTGTGACATTTTCGCATTAACAAACCTAAAAATGACATTGTTGTTTATATTTCCTTTATCAAAATTTCAATTTTGGGTAAATTAACGCAAGGTCCTAATGAATTTTGACAAAGAGATATATTGTAAGCTTTTATAATTAGAGAACCGACTTTAAAGTGACCCAAACTTAATGGATATAAAGAATATTCTAGTCCTGTTTTTTTACCCTCTAAAATCTTAATGAGTGCAAAACAATAAGAGATTATTTATTGTGACAAAGTAAGTCTTGACTAAACTCTAAAATTATAAGTGATGACAATCAAATTCTTCTCTATATATCTATTAAAAACCATATTGATTACCGTTATTGTGGGAGGAAAATAATTCAATTCTTAATGCCCATTACACACATGCGCGCCACGAGCTCTCTCTCTCTCTCTCTCTCTCTCTCTCTCTCTCTCTCTCTCTCTCTCTCTCTCTCTCTCTCTCTCTCTCTCTCTCTCTCATGAGTAGGGTCAGCCCTACTAGTAGGCCAATTTGGCAGTCGCCTAAAGTTCTCAAGTGGAATAAGACCCCTAAATTTTAATCAATATAGATATTTCTATACCTATTAATTTAAACTCCAAATATTAGTAAAAAAAAAGTTAACGAATGTCCTAAAAGTATTAATTCAAAAAATATTTTTAGATAATTTTATAAAAAAAAAAAGTTATTGAATTTTTTGACAGCATTTTATATTTTATATAAAAGTAGTATAAATATTTTTTAAAAATTGTCAATTAATAAATACTCTATGTGTACTCATTAACCAAACTAAAAAAAAAAATTACTGTGATATTATTATGACATTCCTAAAAGTAAATTGTTTATCAAAGACCCAAAAAGAGGGGGTGGTGATGGGGAACTCTTCGTGGCCCGTGAACTCGTGGGCTGTAAGCCTCATCATTTGTATTTATTAATTGTAAACTTTTCCTCGAAAAGTTGGTTTTTTAAAGCTTGATAGCTGCTTTAACGGTGTTTTGCTTCGGAATCTTCTTCTTCGTTCTCCCACACAAGTTTGGCTTTGAATCTCTCTCACTCATTCTGGTTGTTGTTGTCCTTTGTAAACTAGTTGTACTTTGTTTTATCCTTAGCAATAGTACCAGTCAAAGAAATCACAATTATTACAAGTAAAAATAATGAAAATTGTGTACAATGGGTTCACACTCTTTACATGGACTTATGACTCCCACGTGTCATTTTTTATGACCCTTGCCATTCACAATTTGGAAAGTGATATTCATATAGTTTTTTATTATTATTATTAATATAGGTTTTAGCTTTAAAAAAAAAGAAGACCAAAGAATAGGTGGACCTCTGTCCACTCCTTTTTTTTTTGTTTTCTTTTAATGAAATTTTATCTTCTTAATTTCTTTATTGCTTTGGAAATATATAGTTGGTATGGGTTTTTAGCGCAAAGAAAAAATTAGCAATGTGTAGGTGGACCACCATCCACTCATTTCTTTGTTTTTTTCAAATAAAATTTTATACTTGTAGCTTTATATATATACTGGTTGTTAACAAAAAAAAAATAGTTATACGAACAATTATTTGAATATCAAAAAGATTCTTTAGATAATTTATTACTAGCCATGAACACAATATAATAAACAAAATTAGATGAAAATCTCACAAATGAATAAGAAAATCTTCAAAAAATGTTATAAAAAAATTTAGATGAATAACTCACAGCTGAACAAGAATTCATAAAAACACTAAATATTGTTGCATCTAAACAAGTAGAAGAATATATTTGTTAAGTAAAAAATATTATTTAATTAAATTTAAATGTATAAAATACCTTAATTAAGTTGTCCCCTTAGCCAAGCTCATGTGTTCTATTCTCTTTTATAGTTTCTCTTCTTTATGTGGATAAAAAGCCAAATTGTTCTATAATGTAATGTTGTTTGGATGCAATAGTCACCAATTAAAAATTTTCTTCCACCAGAAGGAATGGGGCTTGCTGCGGACCTAGGCCTCAATGACATCATAATTGAGTGTGATGCCCAGCTGGTTGTAAAGTGCTTAGCAGGTCAGTCTGATCCCCCGAGTTCTATCTGTTTAGTTGTGGAAGGAATCTTGGAAGGGCTGAAGAGGTTCAATGCATGGGAGGTGACCCATACCCGAAGAAATGGCAACCAGGCAGCGCACATTCTAGCTAGGCAAGCCAAATCTCTCAATGATTGTATGATTTGGGTAGAAGATTCTCCGCCCAACATTGTTAATCAAGTTCAAATGGATGTATCACATTGTAATCCTTTGTTAAGTTAATGAAAGTGTTTGAAATGGTGGTTATCAAAAAAAAAAAAAAAAAAAATTTCTTCCACCAAATTGGGTGTTCCATCACTGATTTTCAACGCTATGAAATGGAGGGACATGACCTATCAAATCCATGGTTTAAAATGAAAAAATAAAATTAAAAAAGTTTGGGTTTAATACGTCACAAATGACAACTCTAAGAGGTTTTTTCCTCGATTATGTATCATTCCCAACTCCAATCATTTGTTTGTTTTGTTGGAAAATAATTTATAGAAAATAACTCATTTATTGAAAATAATTTTCAAAAGATTAACTTGTTTTCTTATGTTTGGTTGCACCCTTCAAAATGAGTAAGAAAACCATTTTTTTCTTTGATTCACATGAAAAAACATTAATTTTTTTTTTTGGTAATTCTAAATAATTATGTAAGTAAAAACTTTCATCACAGAAATAAATCCCAAATAGGAAAATGATTTCCTTTTTTGGCCATATTTTGGGGAGTCTTTTGTCTAAATATTGCAAAAAACAAAGTTTTTTATGGTTATAGGCACTGTTCAAAGCTATTTAGGAAAGTGAGGAGAGAGAGTGAATTTCGGCAACAGCGTTGCCGAAATTCTAAGAAAAGTAGGAGAGAGAAAGAGTAAAAGTAGGTGAGAGAAAATTTGGAATTTCGGTAATGCTGTTACCGAAATTCTACTTGCCCAGACCCCTGTCCGTGCGCGAGTGTGCACGAGTGACCGAAGGAAGAAAAAAATGGAGAATTACGGTAACGCCATTGCTGAAAATGGGGTAGAAAAAAAATGGGGAATTTCGGTAATGCCATTGCCGAAAATGGAGAAGAAAAAAAAAACTTTTGGGCAATGGCATTGCCGAAAATGGGGAAGGAAAAAAAAATTTTCATTTTTTGGCAATCCCATTGCCGAAAATGGGATTGCCATTAAAAAAAAAAAAAGGAAAATTTTGGCAATCCCATTGCCGAAAATGGGATTGCCATGTAAAAAAAAAAACTTTTTTCCTCCATTTTCAGCAATGGGATTGCCAAAAAAACAATTTTTCTTTTTTCAGAAATGATATATCCACAACATTGTCACAACATTTTTACAACAAATCTTAGGTAGTAAATTGTTACAGGTTGTTATTATTAGGGTAAAAAAGTAATCTTAGTTGTTATTGCCAAAATTGTTTTTTTTTTCTTTTTTACATGGCAATCCCATTTTCGGCAATGGGATTGCCAAAAATGAATTTTTTTTTCTTCCCCATTTTCGGCAATGCCATTGCCAAAAAGCTTTTTTTTTTTTTTTTTCTTCCCCATTTTCGGCAATGGCATTACCGAAATTCCCTATTTTTTTTCTTCCCCATTTTCGGCAATGGCGTTACCAAAATTTCCCATTTTTTTCTTCCTTTTTTCCTTCGGTCACTTGCGCACACTCACGCACAAGCAGGGGGCTAAGCAGGCAAAATTTCGATAACAGCGTTACCGAAATTCCAAATTTTCTCTCACCTACTTTTACTCTTTCTCTCTCCTACTTTTCTTAGAATTTCGGCAACACTATTGCCGAAATTCACTCTCTCTCCTCACTCCCCTAAATAACTTTGATCAATACCTATAACCATAAAAAATTTTGTTTTTTGCAATATTTAAACAAAAGACTCATATTTTGGGTCTCCCAAATGGGAAAATGCATCGTATTTTGAGCAAAGAAAGTCATTTGAAAGGGAGAAAAAAAGAGAAATTTCCAATGGAAGAGCTTCCTTATGGTATAGAGTTTATTTGTAATGATTTATTGAGTATGTAATTGAAAATTCCCAAAAATCGTTTTCTTATTGTATTGACCATCCTATAAAATATTTTTTATTCATATTAAGGACAGGTAAGGTGGATCAGTTGAGCTTCAAAAGATGTATTAAAGAAAGTATAGAATTTTACTCCATTGGTATGAATGCCAAGCTGCAAAAAACCAAAATGTCCCAATAGGTTGGGAGAAACCACCAGAGGGCTGGGCGAAACTAAACTCAAACGGATCAGCTCTAGGGAACCTCGAAAGGGCAGGGGAGGAGGTGTGATAAGGAATCATGAAGGGGACTGGATGAAAGACTATGCCAGGTCTCTTGGCTACACCAACAGTTGCATGGCAGAACTGTGGGCCTTAAGAGATGGCTTGATACTGGCTAAGGAGATGGGGCTGAATAATCTTATTGTTGAACTTGATGCCTTAAGCGTTGTGCTGCTCATGAACAATAACACTGTTAATTTGTTAATGGAACATTTGTTAGCTGATTGCAGAAACCTATTGAGGGCGATACTCAACAAGCAGATAATCCATGCCTATCGAGAAGCCAACCAATGCACTGATGCATTGGCCAAGTTAGGAGCAAGTTGTTTATCATCTTTTGCTGTATTTTTTAATCCACCGCCTGTGGTGGAAAAAATCATAACTTTTGATAAAGCTAATGTATATTGTGTAATAGACTGGTTAATCCCTAGTTTAATGCAATATCCATGCATGATTGACCATAAAAAAAGAAAAAGAAAAAGAAACTCCAAGTCGAATCAATTTGTATTTTCTTTCCAAGTCATAAATGCCACGCTTTTCTTATCAGACTTATTAATTTTTTTTCCCCTCGTCAGAATATTTTTTTAGAAGGTTCTCATCAGACCTTTTTTTTTTTGGAGAAAGAGTTTCTCATCAGACTTAATTTGAAAGGAAACCGAGTATGTTAAAGTATATAATTAAAGTTTTTCTTGCAAGTTTGCCAGCATATTTAGAAATAAACCTTAAGATTCTTTTTTTTTTTTTTTTGAGATTCAATTATTGTATTCAGGACCGATCAAATACAACGTGATTGATTCAGCCAAAAAGGAAAGAATAAAACGTGACTGAAAGACTTCTACGTTCCCAGGAAAAGGAAAAGTTGATCATAGAGTCTTTTGAACTTTGAAACATCCTTTATCTATGAAGTATGAGCAGATGCCTGCCCATGATAAACGAATGTATCCCACTGCACGTTTAAAGATATACATCATAATTCCAATGAAAGAGAAATTTCTAGTGGAACAGGAACACCACAGCCTACCCAAATTTAAAAAATAATCAGAAAATTAGAGAAATCGTACACAACAAGATGCAAGAGGTTCTTTGCTATTAACCATTAATAAGGCTTAAATATGCTTTTGGGGTGATTTCCATGGTTTTAAAACCGGGACTGGACTATACAGTCTGATCGAAAAAACCGCAAACTGGCCATTTTTGCGGTCTATTTAACATGAAGAACTGTTCCATGAAAAAAAAGCAGTCACCCGTACAGACCGCGATCTAACTGCCTAATTCTGTGAACCGTGACAGTTCAAGTGGTTCACACGAGTCCAGTGTTTCAAGCCTTAAATGACACTATTCTAGACTTCTTCTTTTTTTCCTATACGGCTACAGCGTCACGTCATTTTGGCTTTGGCTTTGGCTTTGGCTTTGGCATTAGATCACTCTCTCAAACAAAACACAAACCCTCACCTCCCTCTCTCAATCATGCTTTGAGCTCTCTGCCTCTCTCTCATTCTCATTACATCTCTCATCTCTGCCTCTCTCCCTCGTCGCTGTCAGCCACCACATCCTCAGCCCAGATTGCCCTCACCTCACTCTCTCAATCACTCTCTGTCTCTCTCTCACTCTCATTACATCTTTGCCTCTCTCCCTCATCATCGGCCACCACAGACCTCAGCTTGAGATCTTTAAGCACCTCCATCAACAATGGGTTCCGGTAAGCTTTTGTATATATACATATCGTCTTTTGTTAGTGAAGATTCGCTCCAATGCTCTGTTTGGTTGAGTAGAAAATTGATGAAAACAAAAGAAATTAGGTTTTTATTTTTAATTGTATTTTTATTACTCTTTTTTAGTTACCTTCAGGAGCTCAAAAAACGAGCTAGTGAATGTTAATTTTTCTAGTATAATTTATAGGGCCCAAATTAACTTTGAGATTTTTTTTTTTTAAATTTAATCTAATTTTCTGTTTGTGTTTCATAGCATTTTGTGAATGTTTCATAGCATAGTTCATGTGTAAATTTAGGGGTTTGAAGCTCTATTGTGTTCCTTTTTGTTTGGTTGCTGTGAAAATGTTGAAGCTCTGTTGTGTTCCTTTTTATTTGGTTGCTGTGAAAATGTAATGGCAAAAAAGAGATTCTCAGGAGCTGTTTGATTTTGCATTTCTATTTATGGCATAGATTTATGGCTTTTATTGGTTAATGTGAGAAATTTAGCGATTAGAGGTTACTTAGTTTGAAGTTGTGAAGGTTAGTTTATAACCTGAAGGTTAATTTTTCTATTTTTTATTAATTTAATATTTTTATATATATTTAAAATAATTATTAAATTAATTATGACATCTTCGACCTCAAAACCCTTAAATCTCTCCCTTTTACGGTTCAATGAACGTTCCGAGTTTCAAAACCATGGTAATTTCATGCTCGATAAACTTTTCTTGTTTGCTTTATTATTTTGATTAGAGTGCAAACTACACATTTAAAGTTAATTGCCTATATATATTTAAAAAAATTGGAATAATTTTGATTTCATCCTTGAAATTTTCAAAATTTTAATACTCTTCCTTAATATTACTGTCCTTTTGAATTTGCTCCATTCTATTTATGCACCAGAATAAAATATCCATTGTGTCATGACTCATGAGCCACAACTCACAACAACCTAAGATGACGAAGTATTAATACCCTAAAACTACGTCTTTTTTTTTCTTTTTCTTTTTCTTTTTTGAGAACCACCCTATAACTATGTCATTTTGCCCAAGTCATAACTTTTTCTCTTTTTATTTTTCCTTGTTACTTTTCCCTTTTTCCTTTTTCTTCTTCTTTTACCATAAAATCACAATTTGCTGGTAAAATTAAGATAGTAAAAAGCTAATTTACATCTCTCATCTTGATTCTCAAGCAAAACCAAAGCCATATTCAAATTTTCGTACTCAAACTTCATTCTATAAGTAAGAAGTAAAAAAATTTCATACCTAAACCTCATCCTCTCAATTTTCAAATCCAACCTAAAACTTTTGGGGATTCCCTTTAAGACTCTACTCTTCGTGCTTTGAATCTTTAGAACGATTTGTGTTGGTAGGAAGTATTGATTTTGTGTATGAGATATAGGATTTTATATTTGAAGAATGAGAGTTGGAAGTGACCTATGGACACAATGCTAGATGACCACGCCTAAGCTAAAACCCCAACCTTAGACAGATTTGTTAAGTGCATCCAAGGTCAACTAGCCCCTCCAACCCTATTAGAGACATTACGAATTGAGATCAAGTGCAATACCAATACCTAGGGTATTGCACCTGATGCAATTACTATCAATAGTTGAGATTGATAGTTGCAAAAAGCAACTTTCAATCTCAACCCTTGATTAAAAAAGATTAAGAAAAAAGTTTTAAAAAAGTAAAACGTAAAGTAAAAAAAAATATTGTGAAGGAAATAGGTGAAGTGCACAGGGTGCAATACCCTAGATATTGCACCGAATCCTAATCCAGACATTACAGAACCTTCTAGAGTCTCCTCACCAATCTGATGATGATGGGCCTACATCAACGACTAGGATTCTCCAACATGGTATCATTTGGGGGAACGAGAGTGAGAGAAACATGAAAAATGACTAGGATATTAGATTTTTGGATCAAAATGGTTTCTAACGTTGATATGAGATATTTGTGAGAGGGACTATGGATCTGAGAGAGAGAGAGAGAGAGAGAGAGAGAGAGAGAGAGAGAGAGAGAGAGAGAGAGAGAGAGAGAGAGGAAAAACAAAAAATAATATTGTAAAAATCAAAATAAAATTTTTTTTTCCAAATAATATCTTACGTGGCTTTCAAGAGTTGTCACTTAACAGATACCTCATCATGGCTCATGGATGGAAGGGAGCAATTCCAAATAATACTAATAGTAAGAGAGCATATCAAAATTTTGAAACTTTAGAAAGAAAAATCAAAATTATCCAAAACTTTTAGGGTGTATTTGTAATTTTTAGTCTTTTTTTTTTTTAATCCTTGCTCTTTTGAACTATGTTTCATTGTTATCCTTACCGTCACTTGATTAAAGGGAATTGCTAACATAGTTAATGAAATGCTTATGTATCACTTAATTGCAACCAAAAAAAAAAACCATAAACAGACAAAAATAGCCACGTGACTATTCACATAAAATACCCACGTTAAATAACCTATCTTTCTTCCTAAACTTCAAAGGAAAAAAAAATATCAAGAATAAAGATGAACTAAAATAACCTTTATTCTAGCATCTCTATCGATTGTTAATCTCTCAATCTTGTCTCCCTTCTTTCTCTAAGTACCCCATTCTCTCTTTTTTCTGGTCACGTTACCAATCATAGAGTGGCCCATAGCATGTGGGGGATTTTTGTCGCGGTAAAACTTAAGGTTTGAAGGCAATGACAACTTATAAACACTGGCGGCTCTACTTATAGGTGCGGGTGGTCCGAGTACCACCCTCCCTTGTCAAAAAAAAATTTATATATGCAAAAAAAAAAAAAATATATATATATATATAAATATTTATATTAAATTAATATGTTTTGGGACCGCCCTAACTTGAAAATATTGTATAAATATACTTTTGAAAAATATATTATTTACTAAATTAACATATTTTAACCACCCTAATAAAAATGTTAACCACTTTTACTTGAGACTCATAAGAATTTGAGTTCAATAAATATAAGAGTAATACTATATTCACAACATTTTACAGTAAATCCTAGTAAACTATTACTAATTCTAATTCAGGTTCAATATCCACATGTTTTACCCATCAATAACAGGCTAACAACTTGTTGCATAAAATTTGTTATGAAATTATTGTAGTTACTTTATTATGCTCATATCAGTATTTTCAATTCGCACTTTATCTTTTATTAGTCATTTTTTTTTCTTATTCTCTTTGTTAATACAAAAAGTGGTAATATTTTATGGATTTACGTGTTTTTTTTTTGTGACATTAATATATTGAAATTGTCTCTTTATTAAATTTTGTTAGTAACCACCCTAACAAAAATTTCTAGAGTTGCCGCTGCTTATATAAAGGCATGAGTTAGAGGATAAGGATCAACAATGAAGATTTTATGGTAAGCTATTTGATTAGTGTTGAGAATGACCTTTTTTTTTTTTTTGGGTTGAGGAATACTTTGATGGGCTACGAGAGGTTTATAGTGAGATTGTTGATAGAGAGAAGGATAATAATATGTTTCTTTATTTTAGGAATGACTTTGATGAGCTATGAGAGGTTTATAGTTAAGGTTTTTTTTTTTTAAAGAGGATTTCAACTTATAACGTACACGATGATAACTCTTTATTATTAAACTAAGATACCAATAAGTTTTTAGTGTAGGCAGAAATTGAACCCTAGATTTTTTATCAACCATCAAAAACTTTACTAATTGAACTAACCAGAGCCCTAATATTGTTAATAGAGATAAAAGGAATACTAGCAATTATATACTTTTTTTTTTTTTTAACCATTTAAGTTGTTATCGTGATTTTTTTTTTCATCATTAGAAAGTGACGAATAAATTCGCTATTAGCCATATCAACAACTTATTTGTTAACAATGATAACAATAAAACACATTTTTTAAAAAATAAGGATTAAATTAAAACAAAACATTTTGTGAAAGCCAAAATGAAACCGTTCCCAAAAGCTGTGGATCAAAACCAAATTTAAGCTTGCTAAAATTAACTATATTGCTCTTTTCTGTTTTTCTAATTTCAAATTGCATATATTAACAAGAGGGTAATTAGTAATTACACTTTTCCATGTGATTGTGGTGTCACCAAAAAGTTAAAAAATAATCTACGCAAAAGAAAGCAAAAACCCGATTCAAGCAAGCATTCCCATTAATCCAAGTTCTACCCATAGATCTCGAGAGCAGAAGCCAGAAGACACGGGAAGCCAACCCCCCAAACACACCGTCATTGGTTCCGATTTGTTGTGCATGTGCCCAATCCACTATTGGCCACGTGCACACACTCGCTTCCAAACGCCACCGCTGATCACCATCCCAGCCCAGCCCCAAATCCCCATTCCAATCACCCAACAACATTTCCCTCACAAATAAATTAATAAAAACAACAAAGAGAAAACGCCGAAAAAAGAAAAAACATGAAATTCACTGTCATATTATTTTTCCTTTTTTCTGTGCAGATGTTATTATTATAACAACAAATTCCGAGTTAAGAGGTGGGAAACAAAACCGGGGTGGTGGAGGAGGTATGGTATGTGGTAAACTACCCCTTTTTCTTCTCTTTCTTCTTTTTTCTTTTTTTTTGTTTTTGTTTTTTGTTTTTTGTTTTTTGTTTGAAATTTAATCTTCTTGGGTGTCGTTGTCTAAGGAGCTAAGAGGGAAACATGTGTCTTCGGCACCAGTGTTCCAAAGGAAATGAGCATAACTAGCTGCATAGGAAGAGTTGTTTGGATCAGCATCAATGGCCTCTTGAAAGGTCTCCTCAGCAGCCCATAAGTCATTCTTCACTTTCCACAAAAAGGTTGCATACTTGTTGCATGCCTCTGCATCTCGCGGCTCAACCCCTACTGCCTTCTTGAAATACTCTTCCGCTCTGTTTAACATTTAATAAATAAATTAGCAAAAACATGGTCAGCACAGCAGCTAATTAAGCTAAAAATCTCATGTGGGTCTAATAAGTACCTAATAAAACTAACTCATGATAATCTCAGGTTTGTCAAAACAGAACCCTCCAAGACAAATCAAAGTCAACTTTTTCTTTTCGTAAGATTTTTATAATAATGCAAAAGAAGATCTTTCTTTGTGAGAAGCGCGTGGGAATCACGAAAAGAAGGTGACGAGGAACGTGTTTGAATTGAATAGTGATTAATTTCCTAGAAAGGGAAACGAGGACACCACACCACACATTTCTGATTTCCCCCTATCAACAATGCAAAGCAAAGGCGACAAAAGTGGATCGAAAATGCAAGCAAGGTCTCCCTAACTAAACTAAACATGCACCGTCAAATCTTAATCACCCACCAACTTAACTAAAAATGGAGATTGCAACGCCATGAACAACTTCTAATAAATTATAATGAAAAGTTAAATTTGTACCTGCCGTAATCATGGGCAACGACGTAGAGGAACTGAGCGTAATTAGCAAGAAGAAGAGGATTGTTGGGGTCTTGGACCAGACCCATTTGATAAAGCAGCTCTGTTCTGAAATAATCAGCGTAATCATTATCTGCTTCAATCTGAGCCCTCACAGGCGAAACGAATCGTTGCATAGTTTCTTGATCGAGAGCTTTGTCTCTCAACGAGGCCTGCATTTCTGAAGCCTCTTCCACAATAGAATTCCAAAGGTTCATCTCTTCTTCTCTGGTCTCTGACTCTGTCGCCTCTCTTGTGGTCCCATAAGAGGATAATTGAGAAGAAGAAGAAGACCCATCTGGCAAAATCGTACGGTACTGATTCGACCCGTCAAACCCACCATCACCGTCGGTCCCACTAGCAATTGGCCGTACCTTCCCGCCGCCGCCATTGTTTCCTCCAATCGAAGTCATTTTACCACTCGAAGACGAAGCTGAAAAAGTCTTAATCGTCGATGAATCAAATTTCTGGTGCTTCTGGTCTTGAATTTCGACCATCGATTCCATTTGAGACCCAACTTGTGGTAGTGAAGCTGCAATCGCAGCGTTGTGGCCCATGGAATGGACAGTGAAATTCGCTAATAGAATCATCACGTACATCATGAGAGTTGGTGTATGAGAAAACACTTGCTGAAATAGCCACACAAACGAAGCGTGCATCTCCTTCTGAACACGAACAAGAATTTCTTGCAAGTCTTCGTAGAACAAAAACTCTCTCATCTGTAAAGTGTAGCTGTGAAGCTCTCTGATTATAAAAACCATCGACAAGAACGCTTTCTTCACCGAAGAATAAGCCGATTCTCCCACTTCTCTAAACCCTTCCTGCCATTGCATCTTTCGCTTTATCATTCGAAGCGAGAGCGGAAGATCCACGCTGTTCGCTTTTCGCTCAATACTCGCCGGAATAATCTCGTCTCTTCCGACCCAGTCCGGTGGAATTTCGGGCCACGGAGGCTCCAACGTGCTCTGGTTCTCTAAAAAATTGACGCTACTATCGGCGATAATTTCATCGGGAATGATCTCAGATTCGGAATCCAGGGAGGTACTTTCATCGTCGGAGAGTTGGAATCTGAGTGCTAATTCTTGAATCTTCTTCGAAAATTCTTCGTCCGAAAAGGCATCGAAGCTGGCACTGGCACTGGCACTGCAAGCTCTTTTCAGGGTCCGAAATCTCGGTTTCTGATACTCGCCGGACCGGGTCCGATACAAATTGGTGAGCCCGGTTCCGAACAGAGCCGATCGGTCCAATCTCTGCACGTACCGGCACACAAGAGCTCCACCAACGGCTCGGTGGCTTCGTAGTCGTCTCGAAGGAGATGAAACTACGGATGCTAGAGCTTGAGACGAGGATGGAGAATGAGGAACAATCGGCTGCGACCATTGCAAACAGGTCGTAGCTACTTCCACTCCCATTTTAACCAGAGAGTCTGGTTTTGATTTAACAAAAGGAATTGAATTCCTAGAATTTCGCTTACACGAATCTGAAATCACGATAATTCTTTACAATCCGATCAGAAAATTAACAAAAAAAAAAGAGCCCCCTTTAAATTCACTGACCTGAAAAATCAATGAAACGAAAAAAATAAGTAAACTATTCAAGCAATTAACCGAAAGAAAACCCAGAATTTAAATTTACAAGCAATCATTTCCAGCTCTATAATACTTATAAAAAAGCTCATTTCCATGGCCAATGATTATTTTCCATGAAAATCGGATCGGAAAACAAAGCCCAAGACCACTCACGCTTTGTGGGGTGAAAATCGATGAGAAATTAAGATCCCAGTGTGAAAGCTTCGAAAAATTCTTCACGGGTTTCGATGAATTTTTTTTTCCCGGCTAAGTTCCGTCGACGATTCCCGACGAGGCCTCAGAGGCTCAGAGCCAAGGTACAATTCTCTCTCCCTCTCTCTCTCTCAGGCGCTATATATACAAAGCGAGTTAACTAGTGGCTAGTGGCTCTAATAAAAAAATATCAGGGGTGGTACGGTTGGTTAAACGGTGAAAAATCAAAGTGTACTGTGAACTGTGAACTGGAAGTTCCGGTAACCACTGAGTTCCTAGAACTACAAGCCAGTTTGCCAACACGTGAGGGATTTGAGGAACTACTTGGAGGATTTGATTCAGTACGACGCGGCTATTTTCTCGGGACTACTTCTCGATCTGATCTGATCTGATCTGAGTTTTGTGCATGTGCGGTTACACTTACACCAACCTCAAACTCTATTTAAAAATCCTTGTGCAATTTGTGGAACACCGACCTCTTCTATTTTATGGACTGGCACGTGTCCGTTTCATTACTGTTTTGGATGCACGCGTTTTGTGATATTTTTCACTAATGCTACGTAAGCAAACTTGGTGGTGACTTATCATAATGGGGACCTAATTGTGGTTAATAATAGACTAGAAAGTGAAAGGACACCCTAACTTTCTATTGAAATGGATTATCAAAAATAGAAAAAAACTTTCTATTGAAATGACCACAATACCTTGCTCCATGAGAGAGAACGTTGTCCTTTTTCCTTTCCTGAAAAATACTCACCACTCAATCATCACTTCACATTAGATTTGTTTTCTGATTATCAATAAAAAATTAGATTTGTTTTCTGATTCTATTTGAGCTCAACCGATAATTTTAAAAAAAAAATCCTGAAAATCTTTAAATAACATATAAATAAGTGAAAATGAATAATAATTATTTTAAAATATATCTTAATTGAATCATTATTGATGTCCAAAATATTACAAGTATTAAAATAAAATAAAAAATTAATGAGCGATAGGAAAGGCCCAATCCGTAAGCCAAAACCCATTTAAAATGGGTAAAAGGAAGTCCAAGCTTATGAATAAGTAAGCTTTGGGCCTTGAAAAGAAAGAAAAAAGGAAGCTCGGCCCAGCCTTTATAAGGAGAGTTTTCTGGGAGCCTAGAAAATGACTGAACCAGGATACCTTGGAACTACCAGAACTACAAGATCCTCGGAAAATGCAGGACACAATCAGCTGGGAGTTGAACAGCTCAAGGAAGTATGCTCATGGGCACAAGGAACAAAGAAAGGCACATCCAATAAACTGTCTGCAACTCGAAAGAAAAGACTTTGGAAACATCTTATGACTTAGGAACTAGCACCTATAAAGGGAAGCTTGGTACCTCAAGAAGAGCAGCAAGGTGAACCATAAAAGAAGGTGGCTGAGGATCTTTCAGCCTGACGAGGGGAATCTGTTTATTTAGAGAAAAAAGACAAAGGATAAGGCAGCCAAAAGGGAAGTTTTGAAAAGCCTCTTTAGAAACCTTGAAGAAAGAAGTTAAAAGTCAACCCCTAAGACCCCCCAAAAGAGGAAGGTCAGCTAGGAACTTTTTGGAGGGAAACCTCAAAATAAGAATATAGTGAGAAAATGAGAAAATGACCGGCCATCAATGTTGCTGATATAACATTAATTCTAGTACCCAAAGCAACAAATGGAGGGAATTAGTAATACACTAAAAAACCTAGGAATGTACTATAAAAGGGGGTGAGGCCATCAGCAAAAACCATTCAACAATAGTGAATTAGAGTAAAAAGATCCTTTAGAAAACCCCTTTAAAATTCAAAAAAGGGAAAAAGAAGGAAAACTTCGTGAGGGATCTTGAGATAGACACAAGACAATGCACTTGAATTCAAAGGGATTTAAACCTTACAAGTCTTAGAAGTCTCAAAAAACTATCTAAGTTTGTGACTTTTGAACTTATTTGGACCGTGTAACACATCCCAATGGAAAGAGGGCCTAATGTACTTAAAAACTCAAGAAATAATGAAGTATTACTCATTATTCTAAAGGTCCCTAACGTTTTAAGTTGCTTTTTTACTTTTCCTTTACTATTCTTTACTGTACAATACTTATATATTTTGTATGTATGGATGTGCATATGTTGTAGGATCCATGTTTTGTACATAACTTGGTTCGTAATCAGCCCAATATAGCTGCGGTGAATCAAGCGCAGTCCACCAAATAACAAGTATAAGGACTAGAATCCTTGTTCCTACTTGGATCTGGATACTGTAAAAATAAATAAATAAATAAGAACCCACAATCATTTACCAATATGTAACTTGATATTATTTTAAGCCCTGAATATCATCTTTAATTGATAATATACTATCTTCTAAACAAAAAAAATTGTTTAGGTACTAAATTTAGTACTCATGGGAAAGGAAAGCTAATCAGTATACAAATAAAAAAATCAAGGAAAACAAATAAATTATATTGATAATCACATTTTGGACTACTTTTTTAGAAAACATTTTGGACTAGTATTGATGATCATTTTTTTTTTTTTTCTGGTTGTAGAGAAAATATTAGGTTCACCAAGGGGATTGTTAACATGGTCCTCCCAACTAATGATACAATGCCATTTATGCAAATGTTTGAGTGAGCTTCCTAATCAGCATAAGGAATAAAAAAATAAAAATTACTGGATGATGTCACATTTGCATAAATAATGACATTATATTGGTTAGAAGGTCAAAAGGGACCACATCAGCAATCCTCCTAGTGGACCTAATAATTTCTTTTGATTGTATATGTTATACATTTAATGCAAGAGGGAGGGATTCGAAGCAATGTTTTTGTTGAAAATATGTTTAAAAAAATTGTCATTTGACGCACCTAAGGGTGGAAATTCTTGTCATGTCAAGATGAGAGTATTTAAATATGTAACTCAATCTTAGCTCGATACATTTAATAATTATGTCAAAACCCATAAACTATAATACAACTTGTTTATTAAATAGGTTGACATGATCTAACATGTTTCAATATGTTTAATAGACAATCTAAGAAAAAAATCAAATTCAAATAACCTACATCAAGTCTTCAACTATTAAAATTCTTTAAATTAGTCAATTATATTTAAAATTCAAATTTGCGTTAAAAAAAAAAATGAAATATTTATAGATAAATCGAGAGTTATTTTGGGTTGATTGTGCATTAAGCAAGTAAAAACAGATTTAACTATTTATTCATGTTAAACGTATTGACCTTATTTGATAATTTGACACAAAAACCATTAATAACACTAAATATAATCCACACAAAAATCGTGTAATATTTGCAAATCATGTAAGACATCGCCACCCTAATTTTGACCTAAAAGTTATTGGGGGGTATTGTTCACTGGCGGCTCCAAGTTAGAGTTAGGGTGGTCATAGGACCACGCTGGCCTGGAAAAAAAGTCATTATCATATATAAAAATTAAAAATTTCATGATTTTTTTACTTTAAAAAAAATGTGTGACCATCCTAAAATTTTTTAAGTCCAATATAATTAAACTTTGGACAAAGTTTAGTAATAAACTTGGTAATAGATTAAGGCTACAACTCCACTCAATATTTTTTTATTAGATATGAATTTTAACAATTCCACAATTAGATTACTTTTTTTTTTTTTTCTTCTTCTTGTATCCTCCATGCTTGCAAAACTTCAAAGAAAATTAAAAATAAATAGCTTATATCATCAACCAAATGTTTAATTTTCAAGTTTTTTAGTCTAAAATTATACGTAAAAAATAAGTTTACGGATTAAATAGTAAATGATATCCGATTGACATGTGTTTTAAGAACATAAACAATATATAATTCAACAGTTAGATTTTCAAATTATGTAGTCATGTTAATTTGTTTAGTGAAAGTTGTAGTTTTAGGCTACAACTAAGTTTGTAGTCAAACTTTGGTCCTTTTAACAATATATTAGGCCTTTACAAACAAAAAGAAAAATCCAAGAAAAAATTGTATTCAATTAAAATTTTGAAAGAGATAAGCTTGCAACATTGATAATGAGATATAACTATCTTTTTTATTAAATATGAGAAATGATGTCCACAACATTTTCACAATATTTTTACAACAAATTATAAATGGCAAGTTGTTACTAGTTGTTATTGTTGGGGCAAATTAGTAATTTTAATGTTAGGTTCAAATTTGAACCAATAACAATTAACCACCTGTGATTTGTTGTAAAAATATTGTAAAATTATTGTGAACATAACATCTCTCATTAAAAATTGTATAATTTAAGTTTCTTATTGATTACCCTGCAAAAAATTTCTAGAACCGCCATCGATATTGTTGAATATTTTTTTGTGTCGGATTAAAATCATTAATCAGGGATTGTTTTAATTTTACTCGTTGGAGGCAAATAACGACATGTGCTATATTTGTTCAATACGATAGTCAATTGTTAATTGAGTTTTTCTTATTTGGCACTGGCAGATATGGCGGCCCTCGTGCCTCCATTGCCGTACGTTATTTATTTAAAATATCTTCATTTAATAAACAATAATAAATATTTTCCCTTTAGTTTATGCCCTCATCATTTTTATTCCTATATATATTTCTAGTCATTGTTTTTGTGATTTTGCACTGGACTCGCCGTCCTGGAATGCGGACAGAAAATTCAGAAAAACAAAATAAATATCAAGTTGAGTTGAGGAACTGACGGTCCAAAATGAAAGCTCAAGAGGTAAGCTGTGAAAAGCCAAATTAATGCCAACTTGCTCTCAGTGCTGCCAGTGCGATTACAATGAAAGAAGGCGACTGGTGATGGGGACAACCGTTGATGATCGATCGAACGGCTGCCATTTTATGATTCAGATATTTTTAACGGCTCAGATTGTTTGCTTAAACTTAGTGTTTCTCATTTCTCAATCTAATATCAAATTCTTGTACCTAGTCGTACTATCGCATCAGATTGATTATCATAATAAAGTTTAGACTAGTTTATGGAGTTACTATGGATGAATGTCACGTCTGCTAAGGAAAATCTAGAATATATTACTCATACTCATAGTCCCATACCTGAATATGACATATTTGCAGATTTATAAATAAGAAATAAAGGAAAAAAAACAAATTTGTAGTTAGTGAGGCAGAGAATTCAGCGGTTCAGGTGCATGGAACTTGTGTTCAATCAATATTCACTAGACATATCATATGTATGAGTATGATGCATCCGACATAAGCTTAACTTCATGAGATTATAATTGTTTATAAATGACGTTTGTTTTAACCTTTTCATCTTCAAAAAGTAATTTCAGGCGCTACTTTATCCACTGTGGTTAAAAGTAATTTTGGACCAATTTATCATTTGACGAAGAAGAATCACTCTTCACTAAAATGTCAATTTAGTTTTTTTTTTTTTTAATTTCTTTATTAAAATAATCTTTTGGAATCTAAATTCGATCATAAGTACAAACAAATAGACCCAAATATTTGGATCCAAGTTTTCGATTAAAATTATTCGCCGAAAGTGTTTTGCCCGAATGACATCAATTAGGCAACATACTAGTTGAGGTTAAGGTAATTTCATGAGTCCTTTTTTGGTTTTAGCTTTCTTTCTTGTCAATGTCAATGGTGACAAGTGAAAAACAGCTTAGCCTATGGAGCCTGGCATTCGGTGAGAGACATCCATGTCCGTTGTTTCAGCATTTAAGATTATTACATTATTACTTATGAATACTTATCAATTGATAATTACGTTATCATAAGATTATTACTTCTTGAATTCTTCGGACTATCTAATTTGGTGAAGTCTACAGTAGTAAAATCCGAAAGCCACACCCATCATTTTTAGGTGGCATGACATATACAGATTAATAATGTTATGAGTATGATAATTTCTTTGAAGAATTTATTCACTTGTCACACTAGTTATACAGTATGGGACAAATAAATTAAAGGAACAAAACAGACTCCATTTAACGAAATCAAATGCAAACTCAACTACTCCACTTAAGTGCACCTTTCATTGAGCACAGGTTGAAAGGAATGAGAGTAATATATGAGACGTACAACTGGCGCAAATTCTCGTACATAAAATTTTTCTTCCTTGGTATTTCTTAACCAGGTTTGCTATTAGAATGTACGCCCATTCTCACAAATTTTTTTTTTTTTTGGTAAAACTCACAAATTTTATTCTTTTAGAATCAACCTGGATTCTCAAAAAAAAAAAAAAAGGAATCAACCTGACAAATTAATTAGTTTTTGCTTTGCATACGTTAGCACTGTACAATGTAAATGTTTGAGCCGAGTACATGCACGCCGTGTGAATGTGGCTTTTGGCGCCCACAATATAGACAAGCAGCTGGTAGTTACCCCCAAAGCATGATGTAGTTACTTTTTTTCTTTTTTTGATAATAAAAAAAAGATCCCGCGCGTGTGTTCATAATCCCAGCCTATTTGAACCTAACAATGCATGGTTTGAGACTACTCGAGCAATATTAGGGCATGTCACTAATTGTACTACAACTGGCGGCTATGGCAAACTATAAGGACAAGCTTTAATTGACTTATATATTATTGTTTCCCCGTTTGTTTTTCCTCCCGAGATTTGGTAGATCATGTGAGGCTTTTTTTTTTCTTCATCTCAGTTAAGAATAGTTGAGGCACTACATGATCATTAATAATTCATATATAGTTAGGTTGAAAGTCATGACTGTATTTGTCTAGCTTTGTATCAAATGCAACTCGAAGTTTATAGTCCGACATTTGTTATGATTTGTCAATTGAGTAATTAGAATTTTGTGGAGATCCTGAGAGGTATCCTTTGAAGAATTAGAAGGACAATTGTACACATCAATTTTCTAATTACTGTATCATTTGTTTTTATTCATCCATGGAAAGTTTATTGATTATATATGAGTTATTGTATTAAGAGAGCGTTTGGGAGGGGCTGAAACGCCCACGTCTGCGTTTCAGCCCCTTCATTTTTTTTTTTTTTTTTCACTTAAGTGGGACGCGCGTGGCACTGTTCATTGGCCATGAACAGTAATTTTAGGCTAATGACCAGTGATTTTATGCGTGAACAGTATTTTTTACATATTAAAAAATTATTTTGTTACAGTATTTTTTAATTTTCAGTTTTCAGTTTCAACTGTATCCAAACGGACCCTAAGTAATAGGAGATGCCATCTTGCATCAATTTAAACTTTCAAGATCTCCGGTATTTATTTTATCTCACACATGTGATACAACAAGAAATTAACAACTTTACTGTATCAATGGACACTTTCAGCGTATTTCATTTATACAAATTAGTCTAGTGTGTGTGTATATATATATATGTATATCTTTCATTTTTATTGTTGATTTTGTAAATCTCTTCCTTACTTAAGTTGTCTTGGGTCACCCTAAAATGTGCAAATATATAGCTCTAGCACCATATTTTCGCTCCTATCCAACCAAAAAAAAAAAAAAAGGCACTATGTTTTCGCTGTTCCAGACACAGTCCTACCAAGAAAAACATAATTGGCCTCCTTGGCTTGAGGACCTTCCAATAATAGTGCAGATGATACATGGATATCAACAGTGACAATGCAGACATCCTGACCAATTTGAATCTCAATCAAAGGGATTGTCGTGGAGGCTACGAAATGTTTGGTAAATCACAGTGTCAAGGAATAGCAAAGAACAATGATAATGTAGGAAGAGAGCATCAAACAAACAGAACTGCAAAAAAAGAAAATGCCAATTTATATGCTGATTGGAGATATATAATAAGGAGAAGGAATCAATTTTGAATGAAATCACAAATAAGAAAAGACCACTTTTTTCTATATATTCAACTAAAACACACACACTAAAGAACATGCCAGCGGTATCTTTCGTCAACTCAAAAAGAAAAATGTCAATGCCCTGTCCCTCTTTCCCTCTGTGTGTGTGTGTGTAACAGGGTGATTGTGTGAAAGATGAATTGGTACGAATGAACTTTGCGTAATGCTTTGACAATAATAGTCCGTCTCCATGTGAGATAGACCACAATTTGGCTAGCAAACAAGGGCGACATTGGGACATAGATAAAGATAGTCAAAAAACTTTTCTCGGTGTGAATTGCGTGATGTATGTGAAAGTGTAACCTCTGTGTGTCCCTTTCTATAGTGTGTGTGTGTGTGTTTTTTTTTCTTTTTTTAGGGACTTAAAAACATCATGGGTTTCCTCCACAAATTGCAATCCTAGGGCAAACTACCAACCCAAGTAATTCCCAATTATAAAACTCGTTACACATTGTGTTTTTTTCAGATAACTTTTTTTTTTTTTTTATATTGAGAATCAATTAAAAACGAACTCTTTACACATAGTTAAGATACAAAATTTCTCCTTTCATTCCTATTTCTATCAATATAGCACATAATATTTACAAAAGTAGTATATATAGGACTTAATTTCTTTTCTTTTTTTTTCTTTTTTTTTTGATAAGTATAGGACTTAATTTCAATGTTGTAAGAATAGTCGTCCTAAATAAATAATAAATAAATAAAAAACAAAAAAAAACGTGTTACTGTTATTATTGCTAATGCATGACCAATCACATTTACCAGTTGGTGGAATATGAATCTTTGCAAGATTCTAACAAAACAAAAAAACCAAAAAAAAAAAAAAAAAATTCATAAAATGAAAGAGGCATCTATTTGTTCTTCTTCAATGTGTGAGCATCAATCTTTCTTTCTTCTTCTTTATTTATTTAATTATATTTTATTTAAATGAAGGGTGAGCGTTAAATCAGACACAGAAAGTTGTACTTTGTTATTAGTAGTTAGTGCCACTGCCAATTGAATGTAATTTTAGATTTGGAAGTATGTATTATAAAATGTTTTTTCTTTTACTATTTCTATATCTGATTTATTTTTCCACTTAAAGTAATGTTTTATTATACATTTTAAGATTTGGTAATCCTATTGTAGTTCTTTTTCCCCAGTATTATGGTGGTGAGGGAGATTCAATGTATGTGGAGGTGGCACTATTTGACGCTGGTTTGGCTATAAAGATTTTGAGGAATGGAATGCTAATGTTTTTATTTAGGTAGAGAGTGTGTTGCTCTAAAAGATAGACGTGTCAAGTTTAAAATGAAAATAAATAAAAAAATTAAACACAACAAACATTATCATTGGCAGATTATAAAGTGGAACACAAAAAATTGTACAAAAAATTTGTATTCATTCATGTAATCTGTATATTGTAGTTGTAATTTTTTCTCGTTTGTAGTGTTTGGCCATTTTTAGATGGGTGATCTATACATAAGAAATTTATGCTTTCAATTGGGGTTGATGGGTCTTTTCATGGAATAATTTATGAAAATTGTTAGGTTGTTACAAGAATATTCAATTATCCACCAACATATCTCACTTATCTAAGTAAAAAAAAAAAATTTAAATCAAATCCCACGTTCACCCATTTTTCTAAAATTTAGCATACCTTTTCAAAATTTAAAATACTCACAACTTTTAAAATATTTTCTTTTTACAATTTTTTTACCAAAGGATTCTAATAGCCCAACCACAACTTCTCCTAAACTCTAATTACGATTTTTATTTGAGTTTGTACTTAGCTGTAAAGGTTGTAATTATCTTTTAGTTGTAATTCATGTATATATTGAATATAAATACAAAAACGTGGACAATAGTGGAATGTTTGCTATCCACCTTCAATTCTACAGTATTATTTTCTAAATTAGCCTCGGAGCTTGCGCTTACACGCATGCTCAAATGCTCTTTTATTTTTTGGGTAGAGGTTAATAATTTGCATTAATTATAATTTGGGATTAATATATTTTTCAATCACAAAAAAACCTAGGGATGTGATGAAAAAATTATTTCACCCACAAACGTTTAACACACATCACACCCCTAGGTTTTTTTTTTTTTTTTTTTTTTTGTGATTAGAAAATATATTAATTCCAAATTATGATTTATGCAACTTATTAAGCTCTACTCAAAAAGAAGAAGAGTCTCTAAGCACGCACTTGAGCACGTGCTCAAAGGCTAGTTATTGTTAATGCATGATCAATCACATTTACCAGTTGGTGGAATATGTATCTTTGTAAGATTCAAAGCAACAGAAGATTACCAAAAAAAGAAAATCATAAAATGAAAGAAGAGGAAAAATAAAAAACTAAATGATTGTGACAAGCAGCGGAAAACTTCTTAAGAATGATTATGCATTAGTGTTAACTATATTCTAATTAAGTAGTTAAACATTAAATTCATTACTAATCTCTTCACACTTGTTATGCACATAATTAGGGACCTTTTTTTTTTTTGATGGAAAGATTGAGACGTTATATTAATAAACTCAAAGAAAAACTACATCATAGAGAAGAGTTTGCTCTATGAAGCATGAATTCTCTTCCATCAAAGTCAAATGATCCACAATGCCTAAAGCATATTTTGCCAACAAATGTGCAAGTCTCTTACCTTACCTTTTGACATGAGAAAAATCAACCCTGCGTACAGACCCACAAGACATTAACACTCCCCCGACTATAGCAGCTATCGTGGCAGGTGGTTCAGATAAACCACAAAAAGCATTATAGAGCACCAAAGAGTCACCCTCAAGAATAACGTCATGAATGCCAATGTCCCTAGCGAACTCCAGACCCGCTTCAAACACCTTGACTTCCACTTCCAAGTTCCCACGCACCCAAAGGAGCACTGATTTTCTTACTCAAGCCGCTATTACCTGACCCTCAGAATCTTTGATCAACATGCCCACACCAGCAAATTTTTGACCTGAGAAAACCGCACCGTCCACATTGATTTTGTATCTTGACCTTGACGGAGGGGACCACCCAACCACTTGAGATACCACTGGTGTATTATCCACCGGAGTTGCTTCATGATACTCCTGTAGGTACTGTCAAGTCCACTGAACCAGAGCCAAACCACTCTTTCTGTTTCCACCATGCTGAACCTCGTTGCAGTTGAACCATATCGCCCATGCCAAAGTAACCGCTAGCTCCGCATCTCCTTCATCATAAGATTCTGACATTAACAAAAGCCATAACAGATCAAAACAGGATTTTACTTGGGCCTGATTAAACTTGAACTTGAGCTTTATGCATTGCCATACATCCCTTGCACGCTGACATGACCAAAAGAGGTGACCCGATGATTCAACGTCCTCCCCGCATTCATCACAACAGACATCCACCTAAATCCCTCTCCGCGATAGGTTTTCCCTTTTAGGCCAAAATACCTGGACAAGCTCTCCATGCAAAATGGCGCACTTTGTGAGGTATTTGTAAGCTCCAATTTAAGAAGCTTCCAAAACCTACGAGTTCTGCTGGAATCCGAGCTGGTTCCTCTGTTGCTTGGCTGAGACTCCTCCACTGCCAACTTTATGCACTACGGACACTAAATAAACCATTAGAAGTGGCAGCCCACACTGGCTTGTCTTCAGGCAGACGTAAACTCAGAGGGATGCCTTAATCAAGTCTGCTAAGTGCGGTAGAAAAATGACATCAATTATTTGTGTTCTCCAAGTTGCCGAATCTTGTGAAATAAGCTCACTAATTAACCCGACGGACTCTCTTTTTTTAATATAAAAAATATATATTTTAAGTTAAAACCGGAAGTAGCTAGTTCTTAATTTTTTGAAATTTAAATATAAATTTTAAATTTATCGATTTACTTTCAAATCCTTAATTTTCCTTCTTGTATATTTTTCAATTAGATCATAGGGAGGGTTATCTATTTTTCTCTTTGAAGTTAAATATTTCACCTACTAGTCAATCAATCTAAGTCTTTAACAAGAAATTCGCTTACATAAACCAATAGAACCAGCCAATTTAGCTATAGGAATACCAATTTATTTTTACCATTGCGTAACCAAATTCTTGTTCTTATTAAGAAAACACACGGCAACAATAAATGCAATTTTACTTTAAATGGGCAAGTTAAAAGGATTAATCCAAACATAAATTTTTTTAAAAAATAAATAAAATAAGGGGGGCGGGGGTGGACTTAATTATTTTACATTTTTATGTATGTTGGAGGAGTTGTTGGAAGATTGAGAGATAGAAAGAAAACGAGAATAAATCATATTGAAGAAAAAATGTTGTCAAGCTTAATGAAGAAATATTGTTGTTCGACCTATCACCAACGTTTACAATTAAAAAAACACAAACACACAAAGCAATTACGTCTTTACAATAAAAAAAAAGTTAAAAACAAATTGTGTGCTACAATTAACATAGTGTAGGTTATATATATGGTAGCTAATCCTATAATTGTAGCATTTACACTTAATGTTACAATTAACTCAATTTAGAGTATATATACACGGTAGCTAATCCTATGGTTGTATCACTTACGCTGCTAGTAGGATGGTGATTACGATGCTGCTTTTATAAGTACATCTTACCATAATTTCGGCCCTTTTGAATATAATTTACTAATGATGTTGTGGAAGCCTAAAGAAAGCACACACGAAGCTCTCTTTGATAAACAGAAACTAAACTGTTACTTTCTGGATAGTAAACCTAAAATCCATGAGGGTTTTTTTGAATCCACAAGGTGATAAACTAAAATCTACCAGAGACAGAATTCGACAAAAGGTTTGTATTTTATTAATAATAATCTGATTTGCTCTTGACAACTACAAAACATTTAAATACTGAAAAAGTAAAACACTAGGACGATTAGGAAACGTTTGAAACACTAACTCGCACTAATTATGCAATTAGGTGACAAAAAATTGAAATTTACCAAAAATTGAAATTTACCAAAAATAGCAAAATTGATTTAAATACAAAATCATAAACTATTGATTTTAAGGGTCTTCCCAAAACAGACGAGACCTTATTCTAACTTTTAAACCAAAAGTTATTAAGGAGAAATAAATATTACTATAAATAGCATAAACATTGTTTTCGGGACAGTAACAAAGGAATTTGCCTAAATTTAAGCAACGCTCGAGGTATCTCAAGTCTAGATCAAAATGTCATTTCCCTTCAACTTGTCAAATGTCATGCTATTCCGGCACTGTCGCCCTGATGGCCTCTACAGGCAGCTCCCTTAATCTTGCGTTGTAACTTCTGATGCCCCTGCTGTTTCAGGAAGGTATGTATTGTTTGTTCTACATCAACTAACACCCTTTCAAGCTCAAACTCAAACTCAAACTCAAATTTAAAGTGAAAATTTGAGTTTTGGAATGTAAAATTTGAACAACCGAGCAACAATTGTAACACTTTTCCGACATCAAAAATAAAATATGCTCTTCCACCCTAATAAACACCTCCCTTCTTTTTATTTTTTGATTAGTAATAAATACTTTTAATTTTTATTCATTTTACCTAACTAGCTGTAACTACTTCCTCATACACTTTCGATTCCATTCATAGCTGTACAAAACAACGTTGTATGATGGCAGTAGCTTTCATCGTCACCAGAGAACTTCATGGTGATGGTGGTCACAGTCACACACATAATGGTTAATAATTACGAAAGTAGCTAGACAGGTGTTCATGCTTCCATATATGTTATGCCAATTATTCCTTAGGTCACGTTTGGTGGAGGTACGAACTGTGGGGCAAGCCGCAATTCCTTTAATGAATATGAATAAGTTGAAACATATTCTTTATAAATAAATAAATAAATGCACAATATGTAGTACTTGAGATGAATCATGTCGCATTAGGTATAAGGACTGCATGGTACGAAAGGGAAAACAAAAAAACAAAAAAGGGACTACATGGTACCCATACATGCCCCTTTCTTGTTAGGTTAGATTCATCTTCTTCGCTATTTACATCCAGCCACAGTGCGCACTGCATGTGCTACGTACGTACACCAAAGTCTATGTGCCTCCAGACTTTGTGGGAATTTAACAAAGACATGCATCATATATGGTGTCACTCCACCATATTTGGGGCCTTATATAATTAAATACCAATTAAATAAATTTATTTGATATTGGCGAAACTAGGTTTAATTTGATAATTTGTCAAGAGCTTTATAACTCTACTAATTAGTGTCCAGGGAAGAAATTTAGGATTCAAATTCATCCTCCCGTATGTTGCAACTATCGAGAAGAAATATTAATCAAGGCACGTCGTTGGTGTATGGTTTTGTGCTGGTAATTTCGTGAAGATTTTTCGATTTTGAAAATCGTGTAAACCATACACAAAATGTGGTCGTGAAATGAACATGGTGGAAATAAAACCAAACATGCTCTAGCTAGTTGCAAGCATATTTGATATTTGCAGGATGTTAAACCATTTAACTTAAACGATATAAGTTAGTGAACATGTGGAAAGGATACGTGGTGGTGCCATTCTAATGAAACTTTTTGACTATCTTTGTGTACGTTCTTTAATTGAAGTTATGATATCTTTTTTTTTTTTTTTTGGTAAGGACTTATGATATCTTTTTTATTTGTTGGTAAAATGGATATAAATACAACAATAACAAGTCACATGCATATCCAAGTCATCAAACAAATTAAATGCACCAGAAGAAGGCTTGAGAATGAGGTGTATGATGGAGACTCTAATTAATTTACATGTTTAGGATGAGAAAAAAAAGAGTTATATAGGGAGGATTAATTTGGCAAGAGACGTGATTGACTGGTTTTTGTTTGGCATTAAATGGATATCAAACACAGAGAAAAAGCCGAGAGGGGCCTTCAACTCACATGGGTTCATAAACAAACAGAAACATGTAGACGCCAATGCCACGCCAATCTCCTTGTCTTCTCATCTATCTTCATTCTTCTCTCTACTCCTCTCCCACCCAAATATAAAAAAAAATCCTTGATAGTTCTACCTCTCACTACTCTCATTGTTTTTGTTTCAATTTATAGTTCAATTCAATGTCCAAAATGCCATATCATCGTGTGTGTGTGTGTGTGTGTCTTATTTACCTAACCACATCTAGAGAATTTAAGGAAAAAAAAATTAATACATGTTGATTATATATATATAACCTTCACTTATGGACTTTAAGAACATTATTTATTTAATTAAAAGTAACATATGTAGATGGATTATGAGGTATATGATATGATACTTTTTTTTTTCTTAGTTTGAATTGTTGGGGTTGCACTCGATTAAAAGCAACATAGATGGACTATGGGGATGATCATGATACGATAATTCTAATTGTTTTCTTAGTTGAAGAGTTGTGGTTGGTGTTGAGGGAAAGACCTTGTGAGGTTGATTGTATGGTGGTGGTGTTATGGGCAGGGATATTTTGGTAATGTAAATGGAGAGTGAAAATATCTAAGTGACGTGTTGTTTTTGACATGCAAGTGGTCACTATCACCGACGCTGTCGTTTTAGAGGGGCTAGGAAGTGTTGGAAACTTTGAAGTGATACCATGGCAACGAGTCCAAGCACCTTGGCCATTCAAGTCCATACAAAGTATATATCACAAAGTCATGGAAGAAGTTCATGAGTGTGGATCAAAGTTATTTGTTGATGTATATATACATTTTTGTTATGATTTCATACGGTCTACATTGACAGAAAGCAGAAATGGTTCGGAATTAGACAACCGCTTAAAATGAACTTAGCTAGTAACTTAATTTGTTCAAGCTTCGGAATTGTTATATTTGACTTTGCAACGATAACATATGTGATATGACCACTTATTTAGATTCCAATTGAGAGCTAAGGCACGAGTAGTCAAGTAGAACCCACTTATTTTGTTTAAAGAATATTGAGAAAAGTTATTGTCAATTTAGATGGGATGTGAAACATGTTTGCATTATTTCATTTATATTGTTTATATATGGTAGCTGATGTAGCGGTATCAAAGTCCAATTCTAACAGCTTCATGATGATGGAAAGGTCGCAATTCTAATCTCTATTACTGCTAAGGCTAATAGGTAGCAGTTCTTGAGTTTTTAGATTATGATATAAGAGCACTAGGATCTGGGTGGCCAAAAAAGTTCTATTTTACCACCTCAAAAGATAGATAAACTTTATCTATTATTTCAACTCACTTTATCATACACCCAACATCTCAGTTTCTATATTTATACCATCTTATTTAAATATTTATTTTTATTCTTTCCTTATTTATACCATCTCATTTAAATAATACTAATATTTATTGAAATGAGAAGGAGCTTGCATGCAGCTGAATTGAAATGAGAGAAAAGGAACTTGCATGTAGTAGCTTGTGTGTAGCTGAATTGAAGAGAAAGAATGTCAGATATTTTAAATTATAAGAGCACTAGCAATGGGGGTAAAAACCTCCCAATTGCTATTTTAGCAACTAAAACCCAGAAATAGAGCTTCATCCGGGTATGGGAATCCCAAATCTTTTAGCATTTGTGAACTGTAAGAGCACTACTATTAGGTGTGCCAAATGCCAAATATTTGGCATTTGGCACACCAAACACTACTATTCAAGCTTCATAAGGTGTTTCAAATCTCAAAAAAATTTGCAACATGCTATAGTACCGTCTCATATTTGAGAGGGTACGGGCAAATGTGCTAAAACAAAAAAATATTTTTTTATTCAACTTTTTCTCTCTTCTCTCAATATTTAATTCAACGTTTTCTCTCTCTTGTCACTGATTTGTCTCTCTTCAACCTGTGGAGCTCTCTTTCTTCATCAAATCACCCTTCCTCACCCTCAAATCAACGGTATGGCAACCTCACCAATCAAGCCGCCGCCCTCACCAATCAAGCCGCTGCCATCGCTTCTCGTTTGAAGACTCCATCGCCGCCTATCTGAAGACGCCATTGTCGCCGGTCTGAAGTCGCCATTGCCACCTCGATCTGAAGCTGCCATGCCGCCTCGATCTGAACCCATCTCAGCCATGGCTTCAAGCTGCAGCATCACTCGTCTGATGCGCATCTCAACCACAGTGCAAAGCCGATCTTAGCCACTACCGCCGATCTAAAGCCACCACCGCCGACAAAGAAAGCCACCCTACCAGATCTCTCTACCTTTCTTACCTATTTGTTTTTGTTTTTAATCTAATTTATGGTGGTTGTGACTGTGGATTTGTTATGGGTATTTGGTTGGAATTTATTTGGTTTGTTTTGAGTTATGTTTTGGGTTGTGGAGGATGCGGTGGTTGTTGGTTGGTGGCTACTGGTTGTGGCAGTGGTTGTTGGTCATTGGGAGGTGGCCACTGCCACTGTTTATGTTTGGTACATTGTCAGGGTATTGTGTTACAAATATATTATTTTAATGTGTGGATATATTATTTTAATCTTTAGAATCAAATAATAGAAGATGTGATAAATGGTGAATTGTAAAATGGTGTTAAAATAAAAAAGCAGGTCTTTGGTCTGTTAAAATGACATTTTTTATAGGATATCTGATGGTAATGCTCTAAGGTTGTGTATATCCAACCTGACTGTTCACGGTTGTAAACATTAAATATATATATATATATATATATATTTTATGTTCTCTCTCCTACTTTAATATCTTTCCCTTTCTCTCACACTTAGACTTCCTCTTTCCTCTTCTCTCACACTCTGTCTCACCCTTCTCTGGCTCCAATTTCCTCTCCATGGGCTCCAGTTCAAAAATCCTCTCCATGGCACTCCAGATTAAGATTTCCTTTCCATAAAATTTTTCAACCTCACGCTTGCCTTGTCATCTCAAACAATGCTTGATCTTCCACAAACCCCACAGTGGTGGGGTGGGTTTGACATGGGTTTTGATTGGCAGCAAACGGTGGGTTGGTTGGGAGTGGTGGCTGGGTAGTTGAGAGTTTTTTTGTTGATGTGGGTGGGAGTTGGGTTTGTGGACTTTTGTTCGGGTTTTTCAGTGAACTTTTGTGGGTTTTTTGCCATAGGTTTACCGTTGGTGAGTGTGCTTGCTATAGGCCTGTGATCGACTTGCCGCGAGTTTCAGTTTTTCTTGCTATGGATCTGGTGCTCGTTGTGGATTTTTTTTTTTTTTTTTTTTTTTTTGGTGTTGAGTTTTGCTCACAGTCATGATTTTGGTGGTTGTTCATAGTGGTGGGGTGGGTTTTGATGTTGGATAAGCAAAATGTGGGTTTTGGTGGTTGTTTATGTTTGTGGTGGATGGTGATGGGAAGTCTTTTTTGTGATGTTCAGTTGCAGTGGTGGTGCTGGTGGTGGCTTTTGGTGGTGGTTTGTAGCTGAGTTTTGGTGGTGGTTGGTGGTGGATGAGTTTTGGAAGAGAAGAGAAAAAGATAATTTTTTATATTATTTGATAGTGTAGCTTATATTATTTTAATAAGTTGTATATAAAAATAGAAACTGGAATGTTGGGTGAGTTGTAAAATAAGATGGTAAAATAGACTAGCCTCATTACACGCGCTTCGCGCGTGCAATGAGGCTTTTTTTTAGTAGTCTTATTTTGTAAAAAAAAAAAATTGTATTTAATTATTTTATATATATAATTTTTATTTTAAAAATCTAATTTATAAGTGAATAAATTAATTTAAAATTAATAGGAGAGTGGTCCTATTTTTAAGGCAATGTTTTAGTAGAAGTTAGAGTTGCATTTTTATCTGATTGTCCTTTAATTTTGTCTCTACTTTAACATAGGACTATAGGACCATTTTTTAACTAAAAAAATGAGGAATCTAAACAGGGAAATCTCCTTAAATAGTAGTATAGCTAAAGTAGGTTTTGAGGTTGTAAAATAGAACTTTTTTACAAACCCGGCTGCTAGTGCTCTAAGAGCAACCACACCAGTTCAACTATAGTCTTCTAAAATAGAAAAAAGTATAAATTTTACACATTTTAAGCAAAAAAACACCCACATTAGTGGGTGTAAAAATGTGTAAAGATATGCAAATTCATCCATGAGCTACAGTAACCGTGTAAATATACACGGTTACTGTAGCTCGTGCATAAGGTATTTTATTAATTTTTTCTCTCTCCACCTCACTCTCTCTTTTTCTCTCGGGTTGTTGACTCCGCTGAACTGCTGATCTCCTCCACTGATCTCCATTGCTCTCTCAAGTCTTGCCACAGACGTGCCACTGCCGATTACCTCACTCGCCACTGCTCACGCTGATCGCCACTACATCAACGATCACTCGCCGCTACATCAATGATCTGATTTCCGTTGCTTTTGCCTCGCCGCTGCTCTGGTCGTTGATGATTTCGCCTCACTGCTGCTCTGATCATTGATGTAGCTCAATCTTTGTTTGATGGTTTTGTGATTTTGATCCGTGGATTTTAATGGTTTTGATTAGTGGGTTTGATGATTTTGATTAGTGGGTTTTGGGATTTTGATCATTGGGTTTTTATTAGTGGGTTTTGATGATTTTGATTAGTGGTTTCGCCTCGCCGCTGCTCACGTTGATCGCTGCTACATCAACGATCACTTGCCGCTACATCAATGATCTAATCGCCGTTGCTTTCACCTCGCCGCTGCTCTAATCATTGATGGTTTTGCCTCGCTGTTGCTCTAATCATTGATGTAGGTCAATCTTTGTTTGATGCTTTTGTGATTTTGATCCGTGGATTTTAACAATTTTGATTAGTGGGTCTGATGATTTTGATTAATGGGTTTTGGTATTTTGATTAGTGGGTTTTGATGATTTTGATTAGTGGTTTCGGTATTTTGATGGTGGGTTGATGATGGAGGCTAGCTTGATGGTGGTGGTTGTGTGGGTTGTTGATGGAGGTTGGTTGATGATCGCCACTGCTCTGAGCATTGATGGTGGTTGGGTGTTGATTCAAGAATGAATATTTTATTTGAATAAATGTGTATAATAGACAAATTGATGTGAGTGTTTTGTAAAAATAGGGGTGTAAAATAGAAAAAGTAGGTTTTAAATATGTAAATTTACAAAAATTATGCATCCACTGATGTGCTCTAATACATGTATATTGGGTGTTCAGGTGATAATATAGAAATAATACTTTTTGTAGCGCCTGGTTTGAACCCACTTTTTCCTTTCTCACTAAAACAAAATGTATATTTTGTTGGCACATGTATATACTGAGATCAAATTGTCAATGGCTAAATATCACCAGTGAGACTTTTGGTGGATTAGTGTTTCCCTAATTAAATATTAGTGTGTTTGAGATTAGGGGAGGTCACGGGTTTAAAGTTCAAACTACCGGCCGGGGCAACATTTGGTAAATAACTGGATTTATAGTTTTATACAAACAAGACTTTTATTTGTTTGGACAATACATAAGTTAAGTTCTTTGTATCGTGTGTTGAATTTGTTTAAGAAAATTGTCTAATTAGACGTGATGGTTGCTAATTAGACGTGATGTTCATATTTATTTTTTTTATTGTGAAGTACTTTTTTTTTTACAATTCATTTATTTCAGACTTTTTGTTTTTTTACTTAATAACTCACTTAGATGAATATTTATGATGTGGTCCCACATTTAAATCTAAAATTAGGAAATAAAATTCTCACTAAAAATAAATAATTAAAAACACATAGCACGAAATTGGATTCTAATTTGAAATTCTAATTGGACTTTTTTTTGAGTTTTAGCTATATATATATATATATATATTATATTAGTTATTTTCTAAGTGAACTTTCACATATTTCACTCAATTGGCTGGTTAATGGTTTATAGTTTACCTATTGGCATAAGCAAAACCTAGTCTCTAAAAAAACCCTAACCTACAAAATTTAAGTCTTGGTCCTATTTGTTTTTGCTCTTACTTGCAGTTCTAATTATTTCTATCATTTCATTCCTCTCTCTTTTTTCCCCCCGGTGGAAGATAGCATGAGTGTTTGGAGGGACTTGAAAATGGACCTTCACGAAATACCATATCAAAGCTAGATTTCGAGTTTTAAATGGGCTTAGAGAAGTAACTTTTTTTTTTTTCTTATGAAGGGGCTTTGAGTAGCACTTAAAAATGGTTATTTAGCAGGCAATAATATTCAAGAGAACCATGGCATTTTCAGAATCATCAGGCCCCGGCCCCAGACAGTTTAGGCCTAAGGCTAAGGCCACGACTAAATTGAGGCATTCTTTTATATTTATGAATTAATTAAATTAATATGTATATAATATTTTTATATTATAATATATTTTATTTAAAATCTATAATTCTTACTTTTTAAGATACAAATTGACTAATTAAATTTTTGTATTTAAGTTCTTGTAATATTTTTTTTTCAATCAATAATATAGTTAATCTACTTGATTTTTTTGGAACATTGTCGATCTTAAATATAATTTTATTAATTTTAATTTTGAAAGTTTTCTTTTTGTAAAAGCAATTATAACAGGTACTGTTAGTAAAATTCTATAAGCAAAGCACGTATTTGGAAGTGAATCCCTTTTTCTTTTAGGCTGCGTTTGGTTGGGTGTAAAATATTTTCCGGGTGTAAAATAATTTCTGGTGAAAACATTTTCGGGAAAGGAAAATATTTTTAGGTGTTTGGTGGCATTTTAAAAAATACTTTGAAAAATATTTTCAGGTGTTTGGTTGTGATCTTGAAAATATTATAGAAAATACATTTTTTTACTTGTTGTTCACATTTTCTCAGATTTTTTCAGCTTCCAATCAAATATATAACATCATTTCTCAGCAGAGAAACACAAAAAAACAAAACCCAAAAAAATAAAATCATAAAATCCGAGAGAGAAGAAGGAAGAGAGACAGAGAGGCGAGATCGAGATCGCGCGATCGCGAAGGCGGCGCCGGTGCTAGGGTGCGATCTCACCGGCACGTCTGGGGTTGGGGCGCGATCTAGCTCACTCTCTCTACTCCCTCTCTCTCTCTCTTTGCGTGTCTGTGAGCTCGAAAATAGTTTGAAGTGAACATAAAAACGGAAATGGTTTTACGCCTTGGGTTCCTTATTTTACAGTCAACCCTGAAAATATTTTCAGTTTGACCAAACACACACTTTTACGGAAAAGCATTTTCGAAAGTGGTTTGAAGCTAAAACAAACGGAGCCTTAGTTACAAGTTTTTGTTTTTTGGATTGAAGTTTTCTTCTTCTTTTTTTTTTTTTTTTTTGGTTCTTTTTTTGCTTTAGTCTTAGTGTAGTTTGTGACACAATAGTGTAGTATACTATTCTACTGATGCACAGCAAAAGTTAAAAATTGATACTCTCTCTAACCAAAATAATATTAAAACGCAAGATAATATATATATATATATATATATTAAAAAAAATAAAACTCCACAAGGCCCAAAAATCAGACCACAACCATTAAGTGGGCTAAAGCAGATGCAATGGTATGTGGGCTGAAGCTAACTAAAAATTATCTTTCTTTTATCTCCAGCTCTCTTTTTCTTTTGTGGCTGAAGAAATTGTGAGGGACAAGGTGAAGAACACAAGTTAACTTTGGATTTTTTCTAAAAGTTGTAAACTTAGCTTGAGCAAAGTAAGTAAATTCTAGTTAAAAATTTATAAAACTCTATAGTTATGATGTTGGAAATTGGATTTGTGGTGATATGTTGTGAATGAGTATTATTGATTAGATGTGATGAATAATATTTTATTTGATTTCAATACTTGTAAGCATTATAGTTGTGATATTTGTGATTGGTTTTGTGGTGGGTTGCTGTGTTGGAGCAAGCGGGTGGCTTGCATAGTGTTATAAGGTGGTTTAAACTAATATTGGGAGTGTTTTTCATTTCTTGCAAAAGTGAATGAGTATTGTTGATTAGATGTGATGAATAGTATTTTATTTTATTTCAATACTTGTAAGCATTATAGTTGTGATGTTGAAAATTAGATTTGTGGTGGTATGTTGTATTGGAGTAAGCGGGTGGCTTACATGGTGTTATAAGGTAGTTTAAACTAATATTGAGAGTGTTTTTCATTTCTTGCAAATGTGAATGAGTATTATTGACCCACATTACATGGTGGTTCAACTTCAAGTTAAAACATTTTTTGGTTAGTACTTTCTTTTAGCAATTGACCCACATTACATGGTGTGACTACTCTTAATGTATTGTTAGAAATGTTTCATATAACATAATTACTGTTTTTACTTTACGATTTTAATGTGGTATTGTTTTATATTTGTGTAGATTTTTTATTGGTAGTTATTTGGAGATTTACTTTTGGCATTACTTGAAGACATATGAGGGCATCTTCCGTTATTGTATATGTTGCAAACAATTACATCTTGAGTTATTGTATATGTTGCAAACAATTATTGTATGGAAAGAGTTTGAATTAGATACTTGTTTTATTTTTTACTTGTGGATGGTATGGATCTTTTTTTATAAATGTGTTGTTGAAATAAATGTATTATTCAAATGTGAGGCTTTAGTAATGTAATAACAGGTTACAGGTTAATATCAAAGTTATGAAAAAAATAAAAACAGAAAATAAATTTTAGTGACGAAATATGTAGCAAAATTTTGTAAGAAATGGTTTTAGTGACGAAAATTTTCCTCACTATATGTGCATGGATTTTCTTAAAAATAGTTTTAGTGACAAATTTTTTCGTCACTAGATGTACCCTAAAATAGTTTTAGTGACGAAATTATTCGTCACTAAATATGATTTAATAAACTAAAGTGTTTTTAGTGACGAAATATTTTCGTCACTGAATAGTGTTTTTAGCGAGGAAAACATTTAGTGATAAAAGGTTTTAGTCACTAAAAGTTTTTTTACAAGAAATCAAATCGGACTTTTAGTGACGAAATGTTTTGTCACCAGGACTTTTAGTGACGGGGTTTCAGCAACGAAATGAGTTTCGTCACTAAAAGTCCAATTTTGTCACTAAAGGTTCTTAGTGACGAAAAACTGGACTTTTAGTGACGAATTTTTTCGTCACTGAAAATACATTTTGTTGTAATGTATTGTCAACCCACGAGAGAATGAAATAAAACAAAAACCATGCACACTGCATCAGGAGAGGAAAACTTAGATAAGAAATAGTTGAAGGCAGATCAATACCGAGACAGTATCTTATGAGACACTTTTTCCATGTCAGCATCTTGTTTGGCGAGTCTTCCCAATCAAAATAGGGCATGTGTGCCACCTTAAAGTACCATAATACCCTCACAAATTTCAGTAGCCCGCCCAACTCTCCCAATTCGCTTCATTTCGTGATTTTGATTAAAGCATTGTTAAACATTTTAAGATTTTTGATAATGGGTATGAAACCCAGTTAGGTGTGCATAGGTCGATGACCAAGGACCAACAGGTGGCCAGAGGCAACTTTTTCTTTTTTCTGGATTTTGTGAGTTTGGATTGGTGACTAGTGAGACAAACAATTCAAAACTTGGATGTGGCTAAGTACTAGAAACCTGAGATAGTTGAAGAATCTAAATCACCTTACTAAGGCAGTAAGGTTGGCTAAGCAAGATTCGGCTTAAAACAAGTAATAACTGATAATGACTCGAAAGTATGCATGAAGCCTTTTGTGTTCCCAGGTAAGAGCTTTCAGTGTGACCTTGAGGTATTGCTAGAACATCACAAGTATTAATGCAAAGAATTACTTCAGTGCTCATTTTTTTTGGGTAAATAGAAACATGCTGATTTCACCATTGTCGAACATTTTAAGATTTTTTATAATGGGTATGAAACACGGTTGGGTGTGTGCGTGTGTGTCAATGACCAAGGACCGGCAGATGGCCGGAGGCAAGCTCTTTCTTTTTTCTGGATTATGTGAGTTTGGGTTGGTGAATGTTGGAGGTGATGACTGGTGGCCATTTGATGTTTGATGTTATTTAGGTTACAATATTGCGTCTGTCTCTTGCTATGTCATAAGATTTAAGAAGAAACACAAAGTTGTTGTCTTAGTCACAAATTCATTCAAATTTCACACCCAGAATAAAGTGAAAATACAAGAAGACATAAAATTGCTTTTGCTTTAGTTGGGTGCTTTGAAAACAAATACTACTTACCAATGAGCAATAATTTTGAAAATAGATAGTGCTTCCTTGCATTCAAGAATATTTTCAGTAAAATATATGATATAGATAACCTCTACAAAAATTTACATATATTAAACATGTCACCCTTTAATCCTAAATTATAGACATTAATCTCACCTCTAATTTCTTCCTTCAATTTTGGGTTGAACCAGTATGAACCCTTTTGGACTTAATAGAAAGTACTTGATCTTGGAATCATGCTTGAAATCTAGCATTGCAAGTGATTTAGTTTTGCTCAAAACTAACCTCACTAGAGTCTTTTTTTTCCCCAACCTTTTAAGTTTTGAAATTTTGGATTCTAAAAATTTCTCTATTTTGGTTGTTAAAACTTCAATGTTGTCTACTATTGTGTACGGTACTTGCAAGATTGGCGACCAACTTCAAACATGTATCTTCGTGTTGTGATTACACTATTAGCAAAACCTACAATTTTATGGACTGAGGCTAGGCATGTTTGTCAATCTACCAGCACCGACTGAAACCAGTTTGACCACACTGATCCGCCTCTCTCAAGGCTCTGCCACAGGTATTCGGCACAATGGTTGGCGGCATCTCTTCAGTATCGACATCAGATTAATGCGGCCATCAGTTCCGAGATGTGCACACCGCTGAAAACCAAACTGACCCGAGTATGTTTTATATATATATATATATATATATATTTAAAAAATATATAATAATGTTTGTGTCCCCTCAAAAAAATTAATAACGTTAGCACGTGTCAGGAGGACTAGAAAGTCTAGAATAGTCGTAGTTAGGTATTGTTTAAGTTGTCTTGCATTTCATAAAAAAAAAAAAAAAAATGCCGTATTTGGTTACTATTTAAGTCACAGTGTAAATTTTTTTTTTCCTTGTTCGCTCTCAGCCACACACACTTTGTCTTTGACTCTGAAACTGAGTTGTCTCCTTCTCTACTTTTTTGACTTTTGCTCTCAGACTCAATCACTCAGCCACCTTCATTTCTTCCAAACCCAAATCCTATTGAATAAAGTCTAGCATTTCCCTCTCAATCTCAAAATGTCATTCTCTTATCTAACCATTTTTCTCGTCTCTTTTGCTCTTAGTCACATAATTTTTCTTTCAAACCCTAAACCCACCGAACAAATAGTAATGTTTCCCTCTTGATCTCAAATTCTCAGGTTCCTACCTAACCATTTTTCTCTAATCTTTTGCTCTCAGCCACATAATTTTTTTTTCCATACCCTAATCCCGCCGAACAAACAATAGTTTTCCCCTTCCGAATTCTCAATCTTAGGCTCCCAATCCCACCTATGACCTAACCTTCTACTCTTTAAGAATACAAGCTCTTAGTCTCACACTCTCAAGACTCATCTCTGATTCTCAATCCCACTCTCTCACAAAGAAAGACTTTCCTCTCAAAGTCTCACAGAATTCCTAATCCCTAAGTCAGATAGGCTATTTTTCATCTCTGTTCTCCACCGTGGCTTTGCTAGACTGCCACTATGTAGTTCTATCTTTGTTAACCCTAACCCTTAATTTTTTTTTGGTTTTATTTTGAGGTTACTGAATGTTTCTTGTTGATTCTAATTTTTTTTTTTTTTTTGAGTTATTTTCTTTCAATTTCATGGATAATTTAAGATATTCAGCTTCAGCCTAGTAAGGGACTAAATCTCAAAGGCTTAAAGAGTTTTTGGGTATTTTCTCGTACTATTTTTTTTTTTTTTTTTAAGTTCACTAATGTTTGTTTTTTTTTCTATGTTGTTTGATATTGTTTTAAGGGTTATTTTTATTTTGTTTTCAGTTCACCACGTTGTGTCAAACTTCCATGTTTGTGTTTGATTTTGCTTTTAGTTTTTTTTTAAAGGTTCACTCATGTTATTTGCTATTTGATTTTGTTTCTAGGGTTCAAAGATTATAAATTTATTTGTTGATCATCCTATTGATTGATTATACTGTTGTGATTTTAGTTTATTATATCATGCTATTGATTGATTATACTGTTGTGATTTTAGTTTATTATATCATGCTATTGATTGATTATACCGTTGTGATTTTAGTTTATTATATCATGCTATTGGTTTTAATTGATTATCTTGTTGTTGTGATTTTAGCATTGAGTAAGCTGCGTGTATGGTTTTTGTTTACCAATATGTTATTAGAATTAGTGTATGACTGTGCGTTTTAGTTAAAAGTTGCTTGCTTAATTTATTTGTTGTTGCTTCCTCAATTACTATGTGTATATGATTGTTATTTATATTAATGTAACTCAATCATGGATGCTCATACTTCTTCTTGTACCCCTCCTATTGAGCCTACTCCTAGTCCATGTACCGAGGCTAATCAACCAAACACACATTCTCCCATTGCACCATCATGTGTTGCACCCCCTCAAACACAAATAGAAATTCAACAAGCTACTATTAATGGTGGTAAAGAACCTTCTAAGATATGTGACCATTTCTCTAAAATAGAGGGTTGTGACCCCCTTTACCTTAAGTCATAGTGCAACTATTGCCAAAGGCGTCATAATTATCACCCAAAAAGAAATAGAACCTCTACCATGTGGTCCCATATAAAATCTAGTTGTAAGAAGTGCCCTTAGAGTATAGGCATGATAAAGGCCAAACCACTTTGAGTTCCCAAAGTTATAAAAAAAATAAAAATAAAAATAAAAAAAAAATTGGGAGGGAGAGGGTGTTAATGAGCTGGCATTGAGGAAGTTTAGTGTGAAAAGACTAAGGATGGCCTTGGCTAGGATGATTATAGTTGATGAACTACCTTTTAGTTTTGTTGATCATGGCGGGTTCATTGATTTTATGGCAGAGGTGAAGCCTAGATTCGAAACTCCCTCTTGTGTTACTATTGGAAGGGATTGTCTTAGGCTTTACATTAGAGAGAAGGAGAGTTTGAGAAGGGTTTTAATGGCTAGTTAAAGAGTGTGTTTGACAACTAATACTTGGACTTCAATCCAAAACCTTAATTACCATTATTTGACTACACATTATATTGATGTTGATTGGGTTTATCATAAAAATATTTTGAATTTCTGCCTAGTTCCCGATCATAAGGGTGAGACCATTGGTAGGGTGGTTAAGTCTTGTTCGCTTCAATGGGGGATAGATCATATTTTTACAATTATTGTTGATAATGTAAGCTCAAATGATGTGGTCATAGACTATCTTAGGAGGAAAACAAAGGATAGGGTGGGTAGCCTCTTGGGTTGTGAATTCCTTCATATGTGTTGTTGTATCCATATTTTGAATTTAATTGTGCAAGATGGGCTAAAGGACCTTAATGAGTCAATTTTTAAGGTTTGTAATGTAGTGAGGTATGTGAAATCCTCTCCTAATAGATTTGAGAAGTTTAAGGCATGTGTTAAGAAAGAAAAAATTCAAGGCAAAAGTTTGTTGTGCCTTGATGTGTCTGCTAAGTGAAATTCAACTTACTTGATGTTAAAAAGTGCACAAAAGTTTGTGGTTGCATTTGAAATGATGGAGGAAGATGATGGGCATTTCCTTCGTTATTTTGAGGGTCCATCTAGTGGTCCCTCTCGGTTTTTAGATTGGAAAAATGTAAGACTTTTTACAAAGTTTCTTGGTATATTCTATGAGGCAACTTTCAGATTTTATGGTTCTTTGTTTCTGACTACTAATATGTATTTTCATGAGTTTGTTAGTCTTCAAGACCAATTAAATCAATTGTGTAATGGTAGGGGTGATCCTTTGCTAAAGGACAAGGCATAAAGAATGCAATTGAAGTATGATAAGTATTAAGGAAGTGTTAATAGGATAAATCTAATGTTGTTTGTGGTTGTTGTGGTTGATCCTAGATATAAATTGAAATATGTGAAGTTTTGGTTTAAGCAATAGTATGACAAGGAGAAGGCAGATGAGTTCAAATTGAGATTTAGGGAAGCTTTGAATAAATTGTACAAGCACTATAATGGAGCAATGGGAACCTTATGTGGTGCTAGTGCTAGTGCTGGTGCTAGTGCTAGTGCTGGTGCTAGTGAGACAAGTGAGTCTGGTAGTAGTGATGTTGCTAACATGTCCTCCATGCTAAGTGGATTTGGTAGTGCAGAAAAGGGGATGAAAAGGTGCAATAAATTATACGAACAGTACTTAGCAAATGAGAATATTGTAGAATACAAATCTAAATTTGGACCAATACTTGTTTGAAGCTAGTGTAAATCTGGAAATAGAAGGCTTTGATATTCTTGATTGGTGGATGGTGAATTCTTCAAGATATAGGATCCTTTCTCAAGTTGCCAATGATATTTTGGCAATTCCCATTACTACCGTTGCATCAGAATCTGCATTTAGCATAGGAGGTCGTGTTTTGGATCCTTTCCATAATTCATTGTCTCCCACTACTGTCAAAGCTTTGATTTGTACACAAAATTGGTTGAGGTACAAGGACTCAACTAAACCAATTAACTTACGAGAGGCAATGGATGAAATGGAAAACTATGAAGTTGAATCAAGTAATGTGTTTATGTTCTTTTCTAATTTGTTTTGCTTTTGTTATTTGTAATTCTCTTGTATTTTATTTGTTATTTATTTATTTATTTGGTAGTTATTATTTATATACAATTTTTTTTTTCCTTTTAGAGCTTGTACCAAAACCCATTGTGGGTACAGATTTTGTTCTAGATTGATTTGGAAGGTGAGATTGTTTTTTGTACTTAGCTACCTAAGGTAAATTTAAAAAATTTATGTAATTTGCTTATGTTTGTTGGCTACTATTTGTAATGATATTAATTATCATGTATTGCTTTCTACTTTCTACTTATCATTAGTTTTTGGGGATTGATATTGTAGGAATAGGGTTTTTTGTATATGATGACTTTGAGTTGGAGTTGTTGGCTGGCTAATTGCAGAAATTTTTTTGTGGATATTTTGTTGACATACTCATGGAGAAGTCCAAATTAGGAGTGTTTGGGTGCTTGGGCTACTATTGGTTGTTGGCTTAATGCTTCTGTTGCTGCTTTCTCCTTTATTTATGTTTACTAGATGCACACATGACAACAAAAGCACTGAACACACGCTTAAAAATTATTAGATTATTAGTCTTAATAGACTAGACTACCTCCATTTTTTATGAAAAATATGTAGTTGTGTAGTGTACTAACTGTATATTCTGGTCCTACATCCATTATGTATATTTGTATAGTGCTTCTCAAGCACTCCTTGACTGGTTTATAGTGCCGCACTGCTGCTCCTCCTTGGGCCTATGCTACTACTTATATTTGATCTTATTATTATGATACCAGAAATAATAATGTTAATGTTACTGCCATGCTAGAATTCTCTTGTTATGGTTGAGACTTGACGCTTTATAATTGTGTGTTTGATTTGGAATGTTATGAGAGGTTTAGATTTATTAATATGTGTTAATGTGTTTAATAAACACATGTTTAATTTGACAAGTTGAGATTTAAGTCATATTATAGTTTAGACTTGATACTTTATAATTGAGTATTTGATTTGGAATGTTGTGTCTTGTGACAAGTTGACATTCTGTCTTGTTGTGGTTGAAACTTGAAAAAGAATGGCTCGATTAAAAAGAAGTTAAAATGCGCTTAAAATGCTATTTTTTAAAGGTCCAAAAGCCCAAAACTTAGAATAGTAATCTTTAAAAGTCCAACCCATATAACCAAATGAACCGCACCGAGCTGCTAAAATTAACCACACCTTGTGTAGATCGGTTTTTATCTTCCAAAAGTGAGGTGCAGTCAAGCATAAGGTGAAACCGCACCCTATAGTCACACTGCAAAAAACCTCTCCAAAATCGTCCGCATTGAACTGTATACAGCCCTAACTGAAGCAAAAGTTCTAGTTGCTCAAAAGCTATCATCGAATGTTTAAAGTCTATTTGTTTAACATAGCTTGATGACATTAAGAAGGAAATTGTTGGAAAGCTTTTTCCCTTCTAGAGTAGATCTTTTGTAAATGATTTGTTATCATAGCATAGAATGGTTATTCATGTCCAAACTTGTGAAATGGCTTCTCACTTGTAATACATCATGACGAATGGATTTTGTTATAAATAAATTTAACCACTTTTGGGCAATATCATTTGAGATGTTGCACTTTAAATGTTCTCACTTCTGCTTTTGGATTTCTATAATGTTCATTGAATTGTGACTTTTATCTTTAGCAATTTTCACCTATTTATATTTTAAAGAGGCATGTGAATTCAATTGACACTAGTAGATTTGGGTGTAAGGACGTAAATTTGGCTTATTAAAACGTTGACAATGGCAATGATAATAGAAACATGAATTGAAAATTTATCTTAAAGCTATAACGAAGTTATAACTAAATTTTTTTTGTTCAAATATCCTATTTTGGTAGCCAATAAGTATCAATATCCAAGGGTATATTAAATGAATTTCTGAAAATGATTTGTTATAACTAGCACTTGTGAACTTTAAACTTTGATTGCTAAACCTTTTAACATGCTTGAATAGTTCATGAGTCCATTACAAATGGTTCAATACTATTCGATACCATCAAATAACACATGAAGGAAGAAAGTGGTAAATAAAATCTTAAAGACTTTAGTGAAATAAATTTTCATTCTCACATATGTGATAAGTGTTTAGCAAGTAACTATAAGTTGAATAGTTTTATAAGTCAACTACAAATATTGGACAAAAAGCTACTACAAATTGTGCATAATGCTATATAAAAAAAGCGGCTAGAAGCTATGCATAAAACTTTCCAAAAAGCAACTATAAGTTGTGCATAAAGCCATCCAAAAAACTATTTGTCTAGGAATATATATATATATATATGCTTCGTAAAAAAACTATCCAAAAAGTTGTTATAAAAACTACCCAAGATTCTTCAAAGTCTTGTATCATCCTTTGATGTGTAAAGTCCTACATAAAAAAAATATATCATAATTGAAAAAAAAAACTTATGTTATAAATAAAAGCATATGATAAACATATGTTATAGGAAGCATATGATAAACTTATGTTATAGGAAGTACTTGATTCAATTGTGGCAATAAGAAGCTTTCTTGAAATATTCTTGTAGATCTAACCATAGGGTAGTCACAACACATCTCAAGTGGAAAAAACAAGACTTTAGATTCTCCTTAGAAAAAGAGGAATAGAAACAGAATTAAAATTAATTAATAAAACTAAGGAAAACAACATTTGAAAATAATAGAATTGAAATTACCATACACCATTAAGCTAGCTTGTAGAGCTTGAGAAATGGTTACACCTTTAACTTTTTATTGCTTTCCCTTTTCCAATTGACTTTTTACTCTTTTGTTGGTTATCCTCCTTTTTCTCACATGTGGTGGATTAAGAATTGGTTTATCACCAACCAAGCAAGTTTGCAAACCATCATCATTTGTAAGATCTTCTTAATGACTTTCTTTACCAACATTTTCTTCATAGCCATAGTCATCTGTTCAGCCTCCCATGTCACTTTACTCATCTTCTTTTTGACAAATTTGGTCACCACATTATACGAAGCAACTTTATCAAAAAGATTATACCCCATATGACTTAACTCGCTCATCCGTAATGTATGAGTAGATTACTCGTTTAATTGACATGAATTAGCATGAGTCAACCTCTTCTTTGCAACTCTTCTCTATTTACTTGATATATATTTATTCGGTATCATGTTCACATTTTTCACAAGAAACACGCTTAAAACATAGCAATACAATAAGCCCAAAGTCTCAAATAACTTGCAATCACAACAAATAGTCAAATTAGATAAGTTAAAATGTATAATATGCACCCTTTTACTATCACCACCAACTAGTGAAAAATAAATTTTTCATCATGATAATTAGTTTCAACACAACTCAATGATGTACCTAAAGAGCATGGTTTTTAAATCAAAACCAGACCATACAGTCCAACCTGGTTAACCAGAAATCTCTAACTAATATGGTTTTTTTAATCTTAGGAACCATTCTGTGAAGAAAAAACATAAAACTGTTTGAATTGGAGTCGAACTGCCTGTTTTTGAAAACCATGAACGGTTCTCACAGTTTAGTTTCAGAGATTTTTTTTGAAAAAAATGGTATTTGTATTACAACAATACTCAGGAGAGTCAATTTCATTCCTTAAATTGCAAATTTGTAGAACCTTCTTCTTATTCTCTTCTAGTCTTTGCATTCTTTCTCTTTCTTCTCTCAGATCTTGCATTTCGTTTCTCTCCGTAACTTACGCAGCTTCTCTTTTTCTCTTAATTATTTCTCCTCATTTAATTCCCGCTACAATGACTTTTTCCTTGGGCGTACAAAGCTATAAAGCAAAATTTATAATATCAATTACATCTTCCAATAAGTTTTGTCATAAGTAAGAAGCAACTAAAAATAATTTTACACCAATCAAATGTCTCACCTCTTCTAGTTTTTATTATATTTTTAGCTCCTAAGGACCAACACACGTGATTGGAATTGTAATTTTTTTTTTAATTTAAAATTTATATTTTCCTAGATAGATGTATTGATACATATGTATTGGGCTTGGGCAACAATATTGGGTTAATAATGATTGATAAGTTGATACATATGTATTGGTATTGTAACATTTTTATTTACTTTATAAAAGCTATGATATGAAAAATGCATTTGCAATAGATCTTTATATTTATTTGGACCATTTTAGTCAAATTTTCAATTTTTATTGATTTAATATATTTATTTATATTTTAAATCATTATAAAATTAATTATTACATCATCACGATTCAACCTTGGGCTAACTTCAAAAACCTTAAACCTTTCCCTTGTCTAGTTCTTTGAACGGTCCAGGTTTCAAAACCACGTTAAAGAGAAATCATATTCAAACATTTTAAACAAAACAAGAGTATAAACATTAATAGCATCCTTCAACATACCTTCACAACTGTTAACATTCGCTGGTACACCATTCTTGCAATATGAATCTTCATTTGTTTTATCTTGATGCATTTGTTTTACTTTTTTGTCATAAAATTCAATAACTTGAATAAGCGGCATGGACATTTTCATGATTTTATGAAAAACATAATTTGTGCTCTCACTTTGTTGGGTGGACTTTATCTTTGCTAAAAAGAAGTCTATATTAAAACTTGGACACCACTTTTCTCGAATACGATATAACCTATTAAGCCAATCATTATTTTGTTGCTTATGCTTCTCAATCATCGCACTCCAAGTTGACTCAAATTCCATTACATTCATACTCCCATATAAGCATTCATTGAAACTTTCATGAAAATTATGATTGCTATAAATTCCAACAAGTTTTTTTTGGCATTTTGACTAATATACCATAAACAAAGTCAATGTCGAGATTTAGGGAAAACCTCCTTATTTGCATTTGTTATTGCTTGGTTTTGATCTATAAAAATTGATATTGGTTGTTTACCTCCCATTGCAGTAAAAAAAAGTCCAAAACAACTAAATGAATGACTTAATAGTCTCGTTTACTAAAAAGGCACAAGTAAATAAAATATTGTTTCAGTGATGGTTAATCCCCACAAATGGTACACAAATTAAGTTGTATTTATTGGTTCGATAAGCATTGCCAAAAATAACAACTCCAAAAGAGTCGTAATCTAATTTTGACCTACCATATCTCCAAAATGAATTTACCATTCTATTATCATGTACTTGCATTGAATAGAAGAGCATTAGATCTTCACTTTGCCTTTTTTGGGAATGATTAACAATACTTTGCCCATCTCTAGCTTCAATTTTTTTGTTTCATACAGTCCACAAGAAGTCGTGACAAACTCGCCTTAAGAACCCAACATTATTTGCACCACCAACTTCCTTTTACTTAAAAGGAGTATGACTTTGTTGTTTTTAGGCCCACACAAACCATATTGCCAATTATATGCCCTAGTGTACTAAGCACCTTTCTAGCCGATCACAAGTTACACATTTCTTCAGGACTTGCAAATGCATGAGTATGTATATCATTGAAATGTGATGGTCCAAATATCATTCTTTTCATCAAACTGAATTCTAGCACAACTTGTCCTTGTATCTAAATGATTATACTTTTTCACATCATAAAGATCTTCAAACTCTTGAAAACCTTGTTTAGAACACGCAATTTCTCTTTGCTTGACAACATAATTTACTACTTGTCTAGTTGCTTTTCAAATGCTAAACCCCTTCTTTATAGCATATTCATGATACATTTGAAACTCATTTTCATTCCTATTTTGATTTTACCACTTGAATATCTTCTTCTTCATCATTGTCTCTGTCTACATCAATGACATTCTCATTTTTTTCTCATTTGTCATTGTTCTCAGCCACATCAATTACATTACTATGAAACTCCATTGCATTAGTCTAACCCAAACAAGAATAAAAAAGAAACAAGAAAAGAAGAACTGTATATAGACAATTAGAAAAGACAAATGGGAGCTTTTAAAAATTAAATAATAAGAAATATATTGGTTTAGAAAAGACAAAGGGGAGCTTTTAAAAATTAAATAGTAAAAAATATACCGAACTACAATATCCAAAGATGGGAAGGGGGCAATGCCCTTGGTTCTCGGCCATAAACACATAACGCCTTCAACTAGGCATCATACTTATAATCAAAATATTATAATTTCTCTAACTCAAACTCTAAAAGAGTATTTACTATATTTCCTCAAACCCCACTTTTTTTTTTATATAAGTAATATTTCATTGAAACTTATATTACAAATAAAAATGAATTATTAAAAAATTAGTGATTTATACTTGTTGCTCAAGAATCAAATTCTGCCATTAAAAACAAAGGGCTTGCATAGTGAGTAGCAACAATATAGAAAAAAGAAAAAAAGAAAAAACAACCAATGAAATTTGTGGAAGTGAATAAAAAATGAAACGGTCACTTAACTTACGCTCTGTTTGTTTCAATAGAAAACCTTGTGTAAAGATAGTTTTCCTTGTTTTCCAGTGTTTGGTAGTATAAAAAAAAAATGAGTCAAAGGAAAACTATATTTGGTCAACATAAAAAGCATGACTTATTTTTGGAGATTGTTTTCCATTAATTTTTTTTGGAAAACAACTCTATTTCATAGCAAGCTAAATAAGGGAAGTTAAAAAGTTGTTTTTCAACTCATTTAAAGTTGCTACCAAACATTAGAAAATGAGATAGTTTTATAGAAAATGTTTTTTAGAAAATAACTCATTTTCTAGAAATCATCATTGTTGAAACAAACAAAGCGTAACTTACTATTGGCGTAATTAGGTCCCAATTAGAGATGAAGGAACTGATTTCCTTTTGGGAGGTCATTTGACGAACTAAAAGGATACCGCACAATAATTTTTTTTTAAAATGCTACAAATAAAAGAAAGGGATGAACTTTGGCAAAGAAATCTAGGAAAGGATACAACGCAATAAAAAAAATCATAAATGTAAGATCAAAATATCCTCATTAGATCTAATCGCTTTTTTTTTGGGGGGAGGGGGTGGATTTTGAAATTGAGGTGAAGTGGGTGGCTGAAAAACAGTCAATCCATTGTTGTTCACTCGCAAAAACCTTTGGGTAGAGTAGTTGTCAAAACTCTTTTTTGAGTAGAGCAGTTATTAGTAGATGTGATTTTCCATCGATTGGAAGTGAGAGAGAGTGTATGTTTATGAATACTGAAAAAAGAAGAGTGTGGTCAAGTTACAAAGATTGAGAGAAAAATGTGGCAAAAATGGGTGGGCTTTCGAAAATTTTAAGGGTATTATGGTACTTTTAAGTTGATACACACGTCCAAATTTTAGTGGGTAGTCTCATCAAACTAGATGTTGACATGAAGAGAGTGTCTCATAAGATATTTTCTCTTGGGAGAGAGAGAGAGAGAGAGAGAGAGAGAGAGAGAGAGAGAGAGAGAGAGAGAGAGAGAGAGAGAGTGGGTATGGGTAAAATTTTGGATTTTTTTCCTTTGTGTTTATTTGTATTTTTTGTGAGTAATATTTTTAGACCGGATTTATATTCTATTTGGTTGAATTTTGGATTTTGTAGAGGTTAATGACGTTATTTTAGGGAAAATTGATTTTGTTTAGACCAAATAATTATCTTCTTGTTTTAGGTCAAAAGGATATAGCGGATTTTTTGGGGTTTCATCTAGAACCAAAATATTTTTTCTACTACCCCCTTATTTTCCAAAAATTTGGGTCTCCTTTCCACTTGGGGGCCTTAGGCAATAACTTAATTAGCCTAGTGGAATTGCTGAACCTAAGAATCATAGCTGACTATAATATTTCCTTCACCTCTCTAAAGTTAGCTTGCATAAGAAAGCCAAAAACTTTGACGACTCGTGTCGAAAATTCTAGGTTAGAATTTCTATTATCGTACCAGTTGGTATACACTATACTGGCCATTAAGTTGGTATGAGTAATCCTTTAAAACACACCAATTAAAATACCATATTGTATTAGTTGTGTTAGGGGTGGAGGTAGGTGTTTTGATCAATATTGTTGTTTTAGTCAGTATAATACGAAAAATAAAAATTAGAAAATAAAACATGAATTTTTGGACTAATATAATAAATAGACTAATTTACTTGAAATGATATTTGGGCTTTGTAAAATAGTTAGATTTTAATTTCAATGATTGAAAGTAAATAAATAACACATTAAAAAAAATTGTCAACCAGTGTACTCAAGTATACTCATTAAGGAGGCTTCAAAAAGATCTTACATTGAGAAATAGTAACAAAAATTAATAAAATTTATGAGCTTTTTGCTTAAAGTAGCTTGACTCCAAATAAAAATGGCTCAATATGTTTAAAAAAAAAAATTGTGCACCAGTTAATGTCCTTAAAAAAAAAAATGAAAACAAACAAAAAATGGATAAATTACTTATTTCTAATTTTTATATTATGTGTCAATTTGATCTCTAATTTTGTTGACATTATATTAAAATGATCCATGCCTTTAATGATAAGGGTGAGCATTTTCTATTCATTAGGGACCAAATTGATACAATGCCAAAATGTTATGGAGCAAATTGACACATTGCTTAAGAAAGTGTTGTGTGTAGTACAACTTGCTCCACTCTCTCTTAAAAGTTACTATGACATTCAAGTGTAATTTATGATATACCATTATGTTATAACCTCTTTCCTTCTCTCTCGTCTATGTGGGCTTGTTTCTAAAAAAAAAAAAGACTTATAGCATGAAGGTTGATGATGCTGAAAATTGTCAGTAAGCTACACAGTCCTCACGAACTCTAGACAAGGCCTGCACAACACAAAAAGAAGAAGACCCTACGAAGAGTACCAGAGTTAGAGAACTTTTACAACTCTAGAGTGCCAGAGTTATGGTGAATTATGCGTACTTTGGTTTGTGAGGGCTTTGGGGTTTTCATAGTAGTGTAGAGTTGACACTCATTCCTTGGCGAAGAAGGTCTTTCCTTGTGGGGAAGGTTCTTATTAATGCGCGTATCTTATGGGATTCTTTCCTTGTAGAGATCTTCTCGATTAGGGTTATTCGTGGGGCACAAGATGTTTCTATATATACCAATTCGTGGAGTCCAAGCAAAGCAATGCTAGACTTGTCATGTTCTTTATCTCGTTGGCTTACGTAGATGCCATCAGATATTGAGGCGATGTCGTCAGCTTTTGGAATCATTGGCTTATGGACTCGTTGCACCACTTCTATTGTACAAGAAGCTGACGAGCTCAGTAAACTCATCAGCTTCTCGTACCCAACGAGTTTATCTTTTGGGAATATTCATATCAGCTGCCTCCTACTCCATGACTCTGTCGGTTTAAGCTAATGGGTTGTGGAGTATAGCTCTCCTTTCATTTATTATTTATTTGTTGAAAAAATTAGAGTGCTTATTAATGACTTCTTTGGGCAGCTTTTATTAAATGCTGGGAGACGTGGCATAGGCCGGTTGGCCTCGTTTCTGAACAATGGCTTCTCTTCGTTTATCGTGCTCTTTCGTTCTATAAACAATTCTCTTCCTCCTCTCACTTTCCTTTATTTCACCCTTGCAAGTCTTTTAAGAGGGAGAGTTGTTGTTTTGTCACTTTCACTGCCGTCACTTTGATGATTCCGTCGTTTCCACAGAGTCGTCAGCTAATCTTGTAAATTCTATCCCTACGTCACTTTCTCATTTTTATTCACGTTTTCTAGTTGTCGTCAGTTAGTGAGAGAGTGGGCTATGATGAAGTCTTCCAATTAGGTCATGGGCCCGAGGAGGGCTTATCCTGGTTGTTAGAGAGGGAAACATCTGCCTATTCTTTTGATGAAGTAGAGGAAAATTCTGATAGGGAGGAAGTAGAGGGAGATTTGAAAAATGAGGCCAACGAGGGAGAAGCGGACGGAGTGCAAGCAGGTACAGAGGAGGATGGCGAGGATGAAAGTGAGGAGGAAGAGGGAACATCCTTTGAGGGTTTAGGAATTCAGGAGGACGACGAAACCCGTCCCTTTATTCTTCCTGAACTATGGATGGTTAATAACTTTTACCCAAAGATGACGGCCAAAATATTTAAAGAGCTTCGGGACCGTTACCAAATCCCTAACAATATCCCTATCCATCTGCCCGAAAAATACGAAAAGTGTTACTCGGGAACGACTGCTTACGTTGGCATGTACGACGCCATCTTCGCAGCAGGATTAAGGTTACCATTGACGAAATTACACCTTCAATTGGCTAATTTTCTAAGGTTATCCATCAGCTAGATGGGCCCAATGCTTAGGGGATTTTCATAGGGGCTAAAATGTTATGGGGCCGTCTTAGTGGTGGAAATTGTCAACTTACCCTTGACGAGTCCTTTTGGTGCTACCAACCTCAACATATCGTCTCATCTCAAGGGATATACCATTTTGCGTCTAGGAAGAAAATACTTGGGCTAGTATTGGACATGCCTGATTCCAACAGGAATTGGAAAAGTAGATACTTTTTCGTCCGAGGGACTAATTGGGTTTGCCGACAGGAAGAATGGGTGACGATGCCTCGTGGCATTGACAACACTTGGGGTTTTGTCAAGAGTTCAGGTTTGGTACTGCCAGTCTTTTCATTTTTCGCTTTGCCTACTTGTTAGACCTAATGTTGTCTGCTTATTGCAGTGGTCCTATGCCAACACCCAAGGCTCGTAGGCAAAACCAATACTCCCTTCAGTGTAAGTTTTTTAGTCTTTGCTTCCTTCTTCCACCTACTTAATGCTTACATAACGTTTATCCTTTGTTTTCAGAGATGGAGGCAGCCAGGCAAAGAAACATGGTATGGGCATCAGCTGCTGCATGTAAGCAAAAGGAGAAGGAGAAGGGGAAGGGGTATCCTCATTGGCTCCCAAGGTCATCGGCAAAGGTGCTCCTAAAAGGAAGAGCATAGGGAAGGACGATCGTCCACTAAAAAACGGAACAGTCACTCTTGTCGGTGATGAGAAGGCGAAGAAGCCATCGCTTTCCAAACAGTCTTATGGAGTCGGTAAAGGCTTGATGACGGCAATAGGTCCCATCACCTAAGGAACCACTCTCCATCTTCTCACGCACAAGGGCTATGCTGTTGAGATGGTCGAGTCAATTATCAAGGAGATGGACTTGGACCCTTGTGTTAAGTAAGAGATAGAAGACTTGGGGGCGTCAGGTCTTTTTGACCTTCCTAAGGTACGCCCTTTTCTTGAACCCTTTTCCATTCTGTTGCTTATTTATAAACAAATGTTTTTGTTTGCTTTTCAGGCACTGGTACGTATGAAGGTGATTCAATTCATGAGCATAGCTGAGGAGGAGGTGATTACTTGTCTTAGGAAACATAATGAAACCTTAATCAATGAGCAGGAGCAATACAAGTCAACCTTCTGTACTCTTAATGAGGAGGTGACGTCTTTGAGGGAGAAGCTGACGGAGGAAGCCAATCTTTGAAGAAAGGCAGAAAAGGTGAAGGCAAGCATGGAGAAAGAGCTGATGGCTCTTGTTGAGTAGGTGGAGACGGCCAGGGTCGACGCCATAGCGGAGTTTAAGGCTTCTCAGCTCTTTATTAACACTTGTGTGGTGCATTACGGTGACTGGTTTGATGACTACCTAAAACAGGTGGGGTCCGTCTATCCAAATCTTGACCTATCCAATGTCGCCGTGGATGACCTAGTGTCGAAGACCCCCGCTAATGGCGACACCATTGATGAGGAGATTGAGGACTTTATTCCTATTGAGTAGGGTTTAAAGGACGACAGTGTCGTGCTTGCTCAACCTGCTTTAGGGAGACCCGTCAGTCTCGTGATCCCATCTTTTGAAGATCCTCTTCTAGATGCTAAAAACTCCTTTATTCAGGACACCCAGAATCCTCCTCCCAAAAACGACGGGAATCCCTCAGTTCAAGACGTCCAAAACCCTTAAGTTTAGCCTTTTATTTCCAATTTTCAAACAGTATTAAATGCCTCTCTGTTTTTGGGCCTTGCTTGTAAAAACTCTACTTTATTTATGGTATATTTCCATTATTTTATATCCGTCGCTTTTATCATGTGTCTTGATATGCGTATATCCACCCATCTTTGCACCCATACGCTAGGGCGTACTTGTCCCTTAAAGGACTTGGTAAATAACTAGGATTAACTCGCCCTCTTGGATTGCATTACGAGCCCTTTAGCTTGCGAATTTTATAATTTTAGGGTATCCCTGTGGGGTCAAACTCGTCCACTTATGGACTTGGCAATTTTAACGTATCTAATGAACTCGTCCGCTTGTGGATTTAGTGATGAACTTGTCCACTTATGGACTTAATAATAAACTTGTCCATTTATGGACTTAATAATTTAAGGCATCCTCATGGGATGAACTCGTCCACTTATGGACTTAGTAATTTTGATTCATCCTCGTGGGATGAACTCGTCCATTTATGGACTTAATGATGAACTCGTCCACTTATAGACTTAGTAATTTTAATTCGTCTTCATAGGATGAACTCGTCCACTTGTGGGCTTAAAAAACTCGTCTACTTATAGACTTAGTCGTAGATGTAGTTTCGTTGAGACGTACGCTTACGTAAATCATATTTTAATAAGTCCTCTTTATTGTGATACATGTGTGCATAAGTAGAAAATTGTTCTTAAAATAATGAAAATCTGCCTTTTGGGTTTAAAAAGTACTGTGGATAGTAAAAATTAATTGAAGTAAACTGGAGATGGGGAGTGTTGTTCTTCGTACCGTGATCTATTGGTAGTATTTTTTCAAGTGCTCCGTGTTCCATGGGTGGTTCGACTTCTGCCCGTCTAGCGTCTCCAGATGGTAGGTACCTTTCCTCTACTATGAAGCGATTTTGTAGGGTGCTTTCCAGACCGAGCTTTCCCTGAGAAGGATCTCTAGTAGCTCCCATCACCGTCCTCAAGACGAGGTCTCTAACTTGGAAGTTTATGTGTCTAACTTTGGAGTTTAGTGCTTAGCCATGAGATCCTGGTAATGTGTTAGCCTTTGTTCAGCTGTTGCCCTGACTTTGTCCACTAGGTCAAGTTGTAGACACATGGCCTCTTCGTTCCTCCTTTCATCATGATTGTCTACCCTGTAGCTTATGAGTCCAACCTCAGCTGGGATGACTGTCTCGCTTCTATATGCTAGTTGAAACGGTGTCTCCCCCATAGGTGTTCTAGTTGTTGTCTTATATGTCTATATCACGTTTGACAACTCTTCTAGCCATATACCCTTTGCCCCCTTGAGTCAAGTCTTGATGATCTTAAGCAATGATCAGTTTGTGACTTCTTCTTGTCCGTTGGCTTGAGGGTGGGCGAGGGAGGAGTAGTTGTTCTTAATCCCTAATTATGAGCAAAAGTCCTTGAAGGAGTCGATGTCGAATTGCTTCCCTTTATCTAAAACCAAGACTCTAGGGATTCCATACCTGCAGATGATGTTCCTCTAGACGAAGTTTTGTATACTCTTTTCTGTGATGGTGGCTAGGGCTCTAGTTTCTACCCATTTAGTAAAATAGTCTATGCCGACTATTAAGAACTTCAACTGTCTCATTGTTATTGGGAATGAGCCCATGATGTCTAGTCTCCATTGAGGGAAAGGCCATAAGGCCGTCATTGGGGTGAGCTCTTCTGTCGACTGTCTGATCACATTGTTGAACCTTTGACATTTGTTGCAGGCTTTGACATAAACCTAGGCATCCTTTTGCATAGTAAGCCAGTAGTATCTAGCCTGAATTAGTTTGTACACCAATGATCGCGACCCTGAGTGGTTCCCGTAGATGCCTTCATGGACTTCTCACATGACATAGTCCGCTTCTTCAAGGCTTAAGCATCTTAGGTACGGTTGGGAGAAGCCTCTCTTGTATAGGATGTCCTTTATTAGGACGAACCGTGCTACCTGGACCTTCAGCTTTCTCGTGACCTCCTTATCGCCAGGTAGGGTACCGTTATTTAAATAGGAAATTATCGGTGTAGTCCAGTTGCTTCTTGAGTATATTTCCTGCACACCGACATCATTTATCAAAGGTGAGAGCTGAACAAAAGAGATTACCTTACTAGGGACAAACATTTGTTCTGCTGAGGCGGCTTTGGCAAGGCGATTAGTTTTCTCGTTCTCTTCTTTAGGGACTTGGATGAACTTGGCCTGTAGCTCATTTACTCGTTTCAGCACCTACTCCAAGTACCTCTTCATCTTCTCCCATTTGCATTTAAGGTCCCCGTGCACCTAGCTGGTGACTACTTGAGAGTCACAATACATGACTACACTTGTTGCCCTTGTAGCTTTTGCGAGATCTAGCCCTACCACTAAAGCTTTGTACTCTGCTTCATTTTGGTCATTAGGAGGTCCAGACGAATCATACATTCGATCTCGACCCCTTTCGGGGAATGGAGCACTATGCCGACCCCATCAACCAGCCTGTTAGACGATCCATCCGTGTGGACGCTCCACTGAGGGTGTTCTTCTGCCCCCTGTTCTTCCATGTTGGTGAACTCTGCAATAAAATTGGTGAATACTTGCCCCTTTATGGCGGTTCGGGGGCAGTATTGTACATCATATTCACATAATTCATTTACCCATAATGCCATTCGTCTAGCAACTTCAGGATTACTCATCACTCGATGTAGAGGCTTATCTGTTAGGACGACCATAGTATAGGCTTGGAAGTATGGCTTGAGCTTACGAGCTACAGCGACGAAAGTAAAGGTAAGCTTCTCCATTGGTAGGTATCTTTCCTCCATGCATTGGAATGCACGGCTAGCATCGTAGACGGGTTTCTGCACTCTGTCTTCTTCCCTAACTAAGGTCGCACTGATAGCGGTCAGAGACACAACCAAGTAGAGGAATAGTTCTTCCCCTGGATTCGAGGGACTTAGCAATAGCGGGGAAGAGAGGTAGGCCTTCAAATCTTCAAATGCTTGTTAACACTTGGCTGTCCACTCAAAAGACTTCTTCAGCGTGTGGAAGAAAGGTAGGCACTTGTCTGTTGCCCTTAATACTAACTTGTTCAGTGCAGCTACTTTGCCATTGATGCTTTGTACTTCTTTCATGTTCCTTGGTGGTGACATCTCCATTACGGCCTAAATCTTGTTTAGGTTGACTTTAATATCTCTTTGGGACACCATGAACCCCAGGAACTTCCCTACCGTTACTCCGAATGTACACTTACTCAGATTGAGCTTCATGTTTTAAGAGCGGAGGGTGTCGAAGGTCTCCTTAAGGTCGTCTAAGTGGTCGTCCTCCTTTCGGCTTTTTACCAGCATGTCATCAATGTAGAGTTAGACGTTTCTTTCAATCTGATGTGCAAACATCTTGTTCATTAGCCTCTGATATGTCGCGCTTGCAATCTTAAGGCTGAACGACATTAATTTGTAGTAGAAGAGGCCTTGGCTGGTGATGAATGAAGTCTTCCCTTGATTAGCTTCATCCAGTCTGATCTGATTGTAGCCGGAAAAAACATCCATGAAGATCAATAACTGGTGTCGAGCTGTAGAGTCTACTAAAATATCAACTCGTGGGAGGGGGTAGTTATTCTTAGGGCATGCCTTGTTTAAATCCATGCTGTCTACGCACATCCTCCATTTTCTGTTGGCTTTCTTAACCATTACCACGTTGGCCAGCTAGTCAGGGTAGTATACTTTTCTGATGAAGTCTGCATCCTGCAACTTATGGACTTCTTCCGCTATAGCTCGATCTCGTTCCTGGGCAAACACTCTCTTCTTCTGACGGATAGGGCAAAAAGTGGGCGACACATTCAACCTGTGCACCATGATTGAAGGGTCGATCCTGGACATGTCTTCATGGCTCTAGGCAAAGACGTCTTGGTTTTCTTTTAGAAACTTCATAAGTGCTTGACGAATTGACGGATTGGTGAGAGTGCCGATCCTAGTCATTCGCTCAGGCTTGGAGTTGTATATCTTCCAATCCCTCAACAAGTTCTACAACGGTCTGCTGCTCTTCTATTCTCATGGTCTGTAAATGGTCGTCCATCTCCAACATTGCTATGTAGCACTCATGTGCCGCCACCCGATCTCTGCGTACTTCTCCAACCTCGTACTCGGTATTGAACTTAATCATTAGGTGATAAGTTGAAGTCATGGCCTTCCATGAGTTAAGGGTAGGTCATCCAAGGATGGCATTGTAGGCAAACGAGCAATCAATCACAAGGAATGTTACACCCTTTTATGATTTGATGTGGGTAATCACCAATCGTTACGAGTAATGTAACTACGCTAAGGGGATATCCTCTTGTTCCTCGAATCCAATGAGTGGGGTGTTAGTAGGGATCGACCGTTCCCTTTCAATTCTCATATGCTAAAACGTTGGGTAGTAAAGGATGTCAGCAGAGCTTCTGTTGTCAACCAGCACCCGATGTGTGTTGTAGTCCTCTACCCAGATGCTAACGACAAGTGTATCATCATACAGGTGGTGGAGGCGTTGGGCATCTTCTAATGAGAAGCCGATGATGGGGTTGTTGACCCATGCTATCTTTGGAACAAAACCTGTCAGCTGGACATTCTGAAGCATCCTTAGGTAAGTCTTGTGGGCCTTTTTTGATGAGCTAGAAGCTATAAATCCTCCCACAATCATCCTTATGTCTCCTAGGGGCGGCCTAGGACGTTCATTCTCCCCTCGTGTAGCCTGTTCTTGTGGCACATTCGTCCTTTCTTTGCTGACGAACTTCTGCAATTTTCCTTGTCTGATAAGAGATTCTATTTGTTGCTTCAAGTCATAGCAGTAAGAAGTGTCATGACTGTGATCTCGATGAAAGCAGTAGTACTTGTCTTTGGATCTCTTATTGGGGTCTCCCTTCAACTTGCCGAGAAATGTCAGGGATTCTTCGTCCTTGATCTACATCAGGACTTGGTCAATTGGGGCGATCAATGGGGTGAAGCTTGTGAACATCCTAGTGGGGGGTTTGAAGCGCCTATCCTCCCGTCGGTCTCCAATCCTTGTTGTCTTTCACCCTCTATCCTGCCGTGCTTCCTCCTATCTTTCCCTCTTTTTAGGCTCCTCTTTTCAGGCTAGCAGCACTTCTTCCACGTTCATGTACTTAGTTGCCCTATAGAGTACATTTGACATAGTCTTTAGGTCATTTTTGTATATGGAAAATAAAGACTTACCCTTTAGTAGCCTATTCGTGAATGCAGCCACGAGTATTTTGTTGTCAGCTTCATCAATCGAGAGGGCATCTTTGTTGAAGCGGGTAATGTAGGACCTCAGCATTTCATTCTCTCGTTGCTTGATGTTCATTAGACAGATGGTGGACTTCTTATACCTGTGTCCCCTGATAAAATGCGAGGCAAACTAGTTGCTCAACTCCTTGAAGGTACTAATGAAGTTGGGCATCAACCTGTTGAACTATACCCTTGCGGGTCCCTTTAGCGTAGCTGGGAAGGCCTTGCGCATGATCTTGTCTACCACTCCTTGCAAGTGCATTAGGGTCTTAAAAGTCTTCAGGTGATCTAAGAGATCCTTAAATCCTTCGTAGGCCTCTACTTGTAGCATGCAGAACTTCGATGGAAGGGGGAACAAAGTGACAAATGCGGTGAATGGTGAGTCAGTTCGATGGACCAACTCATCGAGGTCGCTGGACACCCGTCCTCTGAGGGCGTTCATCATGAAGTCCATTTGTTCCTTCATCATTTGCATCTCCGCGACCATGTGTGGTGGAGCCGTGTCTGTGGCAGATGGACGATTTGTATCCTGTCGTTCTTGTCTTGTTGGGGTGTTGCTGCCCTCTGGCCTATCTTGGTTCTTCCTCTCAGCGCTGGTTCCCTCCCCATACTCCTCCTGAGTGTTGAGTGCCGCGTTCTTTGGCCCAGCTGTTCCTCTAAATCTTGGTTTTACTTGGTGAGGTGTTCCACGGCTGCAGCAAGCGTTTGAACTTGTCTCTCGAGGGCGGTGATACGTGGTTCGTCTCTTTGAATGTTGGTGGTGGTTGCCATTGAGTGAGTAAGTACCATGCAACTCTTTGTCCAGGAAGCAGTAGTATGACTTACTTCCTTGGTTCCCACAAATGACGCCAACTAATGATGCTGAAAATCGTCAGTAAGCTACACGGTCCTTATGTGCTCTAGAGAAGGGCTACATAACACAAAAAGAGGAAGACCTTACTAAAAGTACTAGTGTGATACTGGCCAAATACCCTTTGAAAGTTAAGTTATAGAGCTTTCACAACTCTAGAGTGCTAGAGTTAGAGTGAATTATGTGTACCTTGATTTGTGAGAGCTTTAGGGTTTTTATAGTAGTGTAGAGTTGACATCCATTCCTTGGCGGAGAAGGTCTTTCCTTGCGGGGAAGATTCTTATTGATGCGCGTATCTTATGGGATTCTTTCCTTGTAGAGATCTTCTCGATTAGGGTTGTTCGTGGGGTACAAGATAATTCCATATATACTAATTCGTGGAATCCAAGCAAAGCAATGATGGACTCATCATGTTCTTTATCTCGTTGGTTTACATAGATGCCGTCAAATATTGAGGCGATGTCGTCAACTTATGGACTCGTCGGCTTATGTACTCGTCACGTCACTTCTCTTGTACAAGAAGCTGATGAGCTTAGTAAACTCGTCAGTTTCTCGTACGCGGCGTGTTTATCTTTTGGGAATATCTATATCAAAGGTGAAGACCAAACTGATAATTTACCACCCAAAAAAAAAAAAAAAAGAGCATATAGGCTGAGTTTGGATAGTGAGGTTGCGTTCCCACGTTTTGAGTTTACGTTTCAGAATTTTATTTTATTTTCGTTTCTGGCGCTGGGGGACAGTGCGCACAGTGCGCGCACTGTTCATGTACTTTTTTAGCAATTTTTTTTATTAAAAATAGGACCCGCAGTACTATTCACATATTAAAAAATTATTTTACTATAGTGTTTTTAGTTTTTAGTTTTTAGTTTTCAGCAAAACGCTCTATCTAAATGGAGCCATCAAATCCAGGCTGACGGGCAGACACGTGAACAAGTGACAGCCCGCGTTATTCAGGAGCGCGCAAAAGGAGTTTAAAATCCAGCTAATATATCTGGCGCGAAACGAAATTCTTACGTTTACAGTTTCCCGCTAAAAAACAACAGTTATATTTCTCCAACATCTGATTTTATTTTACCTATCCCCATTCCCCAACCCCAACCCCACTTCTCCAAAACCTTTCGATCCAATCCCCAAACCTCTGAAACTCCTAACAATGCCTGCCATCATGGCCGTCAAACCCGACTCCGCCCGATCCAACCCCGACTCCACTCCCCAGAAGCGGAGACTCAGATCCGATACCACGGCGGCGCCGGATAGCCCCATTTCCACTCCGGTCAAATGGAAATCTCCTCGCACCTGCACCACTTCCAGCCCAAAGACTCCCATATCTGTGAGTTCTGTGGTTCTATTCTTATTTTATATATCATATAAACGACTTGTCGTTTTCCTTTTCTATATGTGAATTCATCTTTCTTTATTTTTTTAATTTGCTTGATTTGTAATTAATTGTAGAGAGTTGAGAGAGATTGCAGTGAAAATATTACGAAATCTCACAAATCTCCAATCAAGAAATTGTCCGATTTTTTAACTCCAACAAAACAGAAATGGAATCCCCTAGGCAAGTTTAATTCTTTCTTTCTTTCTTTCTTTTTTTAATTATTTGATGGAGTTTGTTCGATTCTAATTCGGGCTTTTGAATTTATAGATTCCGAGCAGATGAAGGCGGTTAAGGAGGCAATGCATGTGTCGACTGCACCGCCTAACATTGTGTGCCGTGAAGGAGAACAGAAGAGGGTATTGGAGTTTTGCCAGGCGTGTGTAGAGCAAGAGAAGGCTGGGAGTTTATATGTGTGTGGGTGTCCGGGGACTGGGAAATCTTTGTCGATGGAGAAAGTGAAACAACTCTTGTTTCATTGGGCTAATGAGGTACAATTACAACCCATTTCCTCTATTTCTTTGTTTTGAAATGTCAGTTATGCTTTAATTTGGCTTATTAATGTCAATTCAGATCATTTACGTTTATTATTAATTGCAATTGCATGATATATTTAATAGTCGTGTGTCTTGTTTGAATCACTTGTTGATTTGTGTGATAAAAAGTACACGGATAATCATCCAATTGTCAAGTAATAGTCCAAAACTTTGTCAAAAAATTGTAATATAGCGTTTTTGTTGTTTTTGCCAGGGGGGACATCAGCAGCCGAATGTGTTAACCATAAATTGTACTTCACTAGCAAAAACATCGGATATTTTCAGCAAGGTATTGATCAAACGGTGCAGCTTGCTATTGACTATTGAATAGCAAATTTGCTTAATGGGTATTTGGCTTTGCAGATATTGGGTGAAAGCCAACTGCGAAAGAAAGTTAATGGTGCTACCTCTCCCTTGCAACATTTGCAGAACTTGTACTCTCAAAAGCCCCAGCCATCTGGCATGACGATGATGTAAGATATTGAATTTCAATGTAGGAGTTGATTTGTGGACTAAAACATGATATAAGCTGGATCTCTATACAGTATTGGTTCACTTTGTTGCTTATTCACAGATGTGTGGTTGGTTTTATTCCTGTGGTGTTCACTTTTAATAGGCTGATAATTGCTGATGAGTTGGACTATTTGATTACTAAGGACCGGGCCGTTCTTCATGATCTTTTCATGCTTACAACATTCCCCTTCTCTAGATGTATATTGATAGGTACTGTTCCTAGTAAATGTATTATTAGTATTTTGACAAGATTGTTCTGCCTTTCACGAGATTAATCAGATTTCAATTTCCATGGCTCGAATGCATAAGTGAACTTCTCATATCATCTTTGCTTTTGCAGGAATAGCTAATGCCATAGACCTAGCAGATCGTTTTCTTCCAAAACTTCAGTCATTAAATTGTGAGTTATGTACTTGCTTTCAATTTTTGTTTTGGCTAAGTTGTACTTTCTTTCATTTATTAGTTTTATCTAAGATTCAGAAAACTTCTTTTGTCTGGTTTGAGCATTCTAGTGATGGTCTTTTATTATTATTATTTTTTCCAGAACAAGCCTTTATTCCTTCATATAATTTCACAGACTTCTGAATATTTTAACAACTTTGGTTGCCCCTTGGTTATACCGTTTCATTATAACTGGGTTGACGTAAATCTTTTACTAATTTTAATGCAACTTACTGATCAGTTGCCTTAAAAACTCTAATTTTCATTTTATTGATCTTCATGTCTTGCCCCGGTCTTTTCTGGGGATGCAATTGTTCACTGTTAATGCTTATAGTTCTTGATATAGGCCGGCTGTGGCCTGTACCAGGCCTCCAATCCTCCACCAAAATATTGGCTACAAATATGAATTGCGTAATAAGAGATGTCAGCTTTCCTATAGTTCTGAAATAGAACTTATTTGTAATTCCTCCAACTACTCTTTTTTGTGCCAGGTAAACCTATGGTAGTAACTTTTCGGGCCTACTCTAAAGATCAGATCCTCCAGATACTTCATGAGAGGCTAATGGTAAGTTCTATGCTTCAGTTATACCTCCCAGCAAGCAAGTGGTATTCACTTATAATATTAATTTTGTTGAAAAGAATCAGACTTCTCTAGGGTGATGAAAAATGAATTAGTAATTATAGTTACTCTGCTCCAACAGGAACTTCCTTATACTGTCTTTCAACCTCAAGCATTGGAACTCTGTGCCAGGGTGAGTACACCATGACATCTGGACAGTACCTGATAATTGACTCATGATTTCTCCCACACCCTTTCTGCTAAGAATGATGCATTGCTTTCCCATCAAAGTAGTTAAAGCACATAACTGATCTTGACTATGTGAAATTCTCAGAAAGTTGCTGCTGCATCTGGAGATATGCGAAAAGCTCTTTGTGTTTGCAGGTCAGTGCTCTGACAATTGTTGTGTCCTTAGTTTTGCTACTACGAATTGGTAGTCAAGTATCAGATCCTGACTTTGTTGCTTTCCAACTTGACAAAATAGGTCAACTGGAATAGGGGTTGGCAGTCTAGTTCAAGAAGTTTAAGTGCTAAAAATAAAATAATTGGAAGAGGGAGAAAAAATAAGTAGTGTTACTTCAATTAAGGAAGAAAATCCTAAAACTTGTGCCATAATCATTTGAAAGGTGGTATTGGACATCACACTCATTTATAAGAGGTGGCAGATCCTATGTCTTCTTGGTCCTGCCATGTTGCTACTGCCACATCTTGCACTTGCTCTTTTCATTTTAAACCTATTTTGCCTTGAACTTCACAGGGCCTGAGATGACCACATGGTGCATTTTTCATGGCCTTTATGCAGTTGGATAATGCTTGACAAGATGTTAGGTTTTTAAGTGAATAGGGAATTTCAGTCGTTTGCTCACAGTTTGTCACAGTATGATGGATATTTAAAGTTTAACTCAAAACCACTTAAAATTGATGTGATACAAATAAAAAAATAATCTTTAGCCTTGCTTTGCAGTCTGAAGATTACAAAACTAATGCTATAGCTGTTTAACTATAATGCAGGAGTGCAATTGAGATGGTAGAAGCAGAACTTAGAGAATCTAGTAGCAACTTCAGTTCATCAATAGTAGAGAAAGCATTACTTGAACAACAGAGAGCTACAGCTCCTGATTTTTTAGAAAAACAAGAAATAGATGTTGTAAGTTCTTAATTTTTGACATCTTAGATATCCATTATGGAATTCTAAAATTTTTATTTAATTTTTTCCTCACTATCTTAGAGGTTTTGAAACTGGTTTCAGGTGAGGCTTGATCATATGGTTGTTGCTTTGTCAAAGACTTATAAATCACCAATAGTGGATACTATACAATCTCTTCCACAACATCAACAGGTAACTTTGTGCCAGGAGCTTGATGTTAACATGGTGTATGATGTATTACAGATTAATATTTGCTTTATCTAGACTATGATGCTTAGCATTGAATATTCCTTACATATCCATTGTTTTACTTCAAGAATAAGAAGACAACTGAGGATGTGGCCACTATGGGGATTTTTTTTATAACTAATTATAAGTTGTTAACTGCTCGATAGATGGTTATTACCCTGACTAGAAGAAAAGAAGCATCTGAGTTCATTCGGTTTTATTGAAAAAGAGATTCCCAGCAGCGAGCATTATAATTATTATTATTTTTTTCCAGAAAATGACAAAAGCCGTCTGCTTGTCTCAAGAGAAGAAAAGGAGTTTTTTCTATGCTTCTCATGTAAAATTATTGATAAAGACCACAAGAACTTGGAATTTTGAAATGCAATCTCTAGATTTTCATGTGCCCTATACCCCTAATGAACTTGTTCCAGGAACAATGAAAAGCAAATTTGATATGGGTAGATGGCCAAATAATAAAAATATAGCATCCACCAGAAGTTTGAGGTTTGATAGAAGTTAATAATTCAACAGGCTATATTTGGGATACATTTTACTTTTTCAAAAACTACATTTTCGAGTGACTGGTGAGTTACAAGCTACAACTAATGGAAAATTTTCTTTCTTTGGCTAACTCTGAAGTAGTTTGAGATCTCAATTGATCTGCAATGCTATAAAGCATGTTGGGTGCATTCAATTGGTGTGTTCTAAGTGCTAATACAAAATACTTGATAATTTATATAATGTTGTTGATGTATAATGTATAGTCACATGCATAAGTGTTATAAATGCGAGAAACACTAATAACCCAAGTGTTCATATATTTTTCTACACCCAATTTGATTGCAGATTTTACTTTGCTCTGCTGTGAAACTTTTCCGTGGGGGAAAGAAAGATACAAACGTGGGGGAGGTGTGCTTTCTTACCATTATTATTATTATTTTAATTCAGACTTGATTTGTATATAGATGCTGAAGTACCTGTTTTTTTAAACTTGCAACCTGGATGCAGCTAAATAAATTTTATATGGAGATCTGCAAATCAGCACTTATCCCACCTGTTGGGATTTTGGAACTTTCAAGCATATGCAGAGTGCTAAGTGACCAGGTAAGATGTCTACCTTCCTTGTTATATAGTTCTCTAGTACTGCATGAACCATATTACAAGAGCTTTTATAACATTTTACTATCTTGGAAAAGAAAGGGATGTAACTAAAATTCTAAAGCATAATTTAAAGTGCAGGGGCTTGTCAAACTAGGTCAATCTCGAGAAGATAAATCAAAAAGAGTGACATTGTGTGTAGATGAAGCAGACATCACTTTTGCGTTGCAGGTTTGGGGACATTTTATGTTTCTTATATGATCCACCAATATTTGTTTTTTCTCTACTATTCATTATCTGGGGTCATTAATTTACATCTTTATTGATATGAATCAGGGGATCCGATTCTTTCGCAACTGTCTTCAGTAATTGTGCTCCAAAGCATATGTATTTGTGATTCTTCTTAAGCTTGCTAATGGTTGCTTCCTTTTTCCAGATCACCATTCCAAATAAAAAGGTAGGAAGCCCTTGCTTTTGCAATTTTCCCTAAATGCATGACTACTTGTCAGTATCATTTCATTCTCCATATAGATTGACCAAAAGAATTATTGTCATCTTTCTTCATGATAATAACTACACCAGGTCTTCTTTTTTGTTGAGAATCAACTACATGAGGTCTAGTTTCTCTATTCACATTGTGAAATATAATGTTCTAGAATTTCTAGTACAGAGAATGAGTTGACCAACTTAATATGGAACTGCCAGTCCTATACAAACTGACCTTTTGATCATAGGTTGGCTAATTTATTTTTCTTAGTTAATTCTCTAGCTAGTCAGGCGTTTTTCTGCCTAAGCACATGAAAATCAGATCAGTCAATAAAACTTTAAAGATTTTACTTTGCTGCAGTCTAAAGGCTTTTATTCCATTGTGTTGATGCAGATATCAGAGCTTGGCGAGCATGATGAAAAAAGCTGCAGGGCTAATTGATTAAAACATAGAGAAACTAAGAACTGAAATGCGCATATATATTTTCCAGCCTAAAGTTGAGCATTGTTTTAGAAAAAAAAAAAAAATAATAAAGAAAAAAAGGGGAAAAAAAAATCAATACTCGATTTATAAGTTATACATCACTGTAACTTGACTGTGTCTTTCAGCAATTGTATTACCTTCTTCAACATAAATGTTACAACCAATTGGGTTAGAAGGTGGTGAATGGTGATCTTTACTTCCAACCTTTAATACTTTGTCACACAGCACAAGTTAATTAAAGGATAGTCTCTCTTGCCTTAGCCTAATCTACCACCAAGACATGCAAACCATAGAGCTTATCGTGTTTCCTAACAATGTACTTTCTCATTTTGCCTCAGACTTGACACCCCCAACATTCCAAGGTTATAATGTACAGGACATGATTGCCCTGGCAATTACATGTGAAGTAACAGCTCCTATATCTTTTGCCATAACATCTGCCTCTAGGACAGAGCTGCTTGCTATCTTGGAACATTTTTCTTGCTACTAGCACATCCACACAGTTTGCCATTGCATGAACTTCCTAGTAATCTTGGTAATTGCCACACCAAGTTGTTGCCGCCTACTAGGCACCAGCTCATCACAGGCCTTGCCTATTAAGCCTAGCAGCCCATGCACATTGCTCAACGCCAAGACTTTATCCATGCACCACCACGTGGAGGGCTTGGCCCATGTTGACGCCACCTCCAAATCTGGTTATGCAACCCGCGCAAGACAGCACATTATTGCCATCTTCAACCGGTCCTACTTGGCCATGCAAGGTGCAACCTAAAACATGTTTCTAACACAATCCAGCATGCCACACGTTTAGACAGTTCAATCCTGCCTTATTCTTCACATGCAACCTGTCTACAGTGCAACATCCAGCCCATGGCCAAGCCCATGTAAGATGTCAAGACACTACTCATGTTACCCACAACACATGCGTGCTTGTAGCTTGCCAAGCACAAGAGCACCCCCATGTTGTCCACATAGCAAACCATTTGTGTAGTCATGCCCTAACATAGCCTACTGCTGCCTCAAGGAACCTTTCTCAGACTACGGCATGTCCCCTCATGTAATTTGTGTTGGTAGAAACTCTAGCGACCAATGCGTAAGAATATAGCACTATGATCTTGTAAAAGCATTCACAACAAAGGTTGTAAATGCTATAAATGTTACTTTTTAGCATCTGAAACCAGAAAATGCTACTCCATCAAACATTTTATATCTTAAAATTTTTGCAATCTTGTTACAGTGTGCTTTCAAGAATGAGAGCGCACTGTAGCTCAAATCTTATAATTTTTTTTTATTGCTCTCTCATCTCTCCCTGTACTCTTCTTTCTTTCTCTCACCAGTGTCTTCTCTCATTTCTTCTTTCCTTCTCTTATTGGTCTCACTTCTTTTCTCTTCTTTCTTTCTCTTCTCTTCATTCACTGGCATCCACAACTGAAAACTATGGTAGTAGTGGTTTGGTGAAACTATGAAGATGAGGTCGAGTTTGTGGTTTGTGGGTCTCTGCTATTGATTGGGGTGGCTAGGTTGCGATGGTTTGGTGAGCATGGCTGGGTTTTGACAGGTGTGGCTTGGTTTGGGTGGGTTTTGTAATTTGATTTTGGGTGAGAAATTTCAAAAATATGCTTTCTAATTTTGGGTCCGTGATTTCTAACATGGGTTTGTGATTTGTGGTGGTACTAGGTTTGATTGCTAGTTTGTTGAGTTTTTGATTTGGTTTTGGGCGGTGGGAATCTCAATTTGCAAAGGTTGTGTGCTGCTAGTGATGGTGGCTATGGCTGTGCTATGGTGGTTAGTGTGGTAGTGGTTGTTTGTTGGGTGAGGTGGCTATTGGCTGTTGGGTGTGATGTCTATTGGGTTTTGTTATACCGGTGGTGAGGGAATGTGGTAGTGTGGCGCCAACAGTGCTGTGAGAGAGAAAGACAGAGGAGAGAGGAAAAATAAAGAATTATTGAAAAATAATAAAAAAACAGTATTTAAATGAAATGGTAAAAAAAAATATAGAAGTTTTGAAATAGATTATATTATAAAATAGGGTGTTATATGTTACAAAATTAGGTTTTGAGATGGTAAATGCTAAATTTTTTAAAATTGTTGATGAAAATGCTCTAAAGGTTAGATTATAGCACCAAGAATTGAACCCATTTTCAGCAAATATTTGCAAAGCAACAAAGTTCAACCTCTTTGGATCATCCAAGAACATTTTTGTTTTCATTTCTATTTTCTATATTAATCTTTTGTATTGATTTTTTGAACCTTAGAACAAAAAACATTAGAATGTAAATGCCAAAAGATTGTTTTCATATTCTATTTCCATTCTCACATTTTTTGGGTATTAAAAATGAAGATGAGACCAAAAACAAACTCAAACAAGTTTTTCACTAACAGATCCCACAGAAAACAGGAAAGGAAAGACCCTGTTTTAGAGCAACCAAACATGGCAAAGATTAATTAACGGAGTTAAGAAACCAATCCACATTGAACCCACCGCAAAGACCCAAATATAGGCTAATATTTAAAATCTTCAACCCTAGAGCCAACTGAACCACCAAACAACTCAGTCAAACAAATTGAGAGCCATGTCATCGTCAGAATCTTCTTCCTCTTCAACCTTCTTCTCTTCCACCTTGGCACTGGCATCTGGAGCAGCACCAGAATCAGCAGCTACAACAGGAGCCGCTGCAACAGCAAACTTACTTGGATCCTGCAAATTTTGATCAATCAATCAGTCCAATTCACAAACAACCAGATATACAAGATAAAATTTTACAAGAACCAACCTTCAAGTATTCCTTCACTTTCTCTGCCTGTGGGAAGGAATACTCTGAAGCTACCGCAACACTCAGGACATTTTTGTATGCATTTGTAAACATGTGGGGTGCAGCAGCAAGAGTTGGGTAAGATATAGCCAGTGACAAAGAGGTGACCATGGAAATTCCAGTAGCAAATTTTTCAATGAGATCATCTTCCGTGAGATTAAGCACTTCAGGATCAAACACCGATCCATTATCATACACGGATAGAACAACAAGACCATAGGAGAATGGGCGTATCCCAAGCTTTGCAAGAAGTGCAGCCTCAGAGGAGCCCACCTTGTCACCCTTTTTAATGAGCTCCACTGGGGTAATGATCTCGACAGTACCCTTGTTGATCTTTGTAGGTATATTAAGCACCTGAAAATATACGTGTAAAAATAAAGCAGAAATGGAACTTTGTGGTTGGAAATTTGAAACCAAACCTGAAAGAAGGACGTTTGAGAGGGATCAAGTCCCGTGTTTCCTGGGGGTACAACAACATCAATTGGTGCAACAAGGCCAACACGAGCTGGAGCTCCCACCTGCTCAGGTTGAATAAGTTAAGAGAGATCTCTAATTCTTATTAATAAAGAAAGAGAAATAGATATCACCAAGATTTCAAGTAAGAACTTCGTTAAAGTACACAGCCAATGCATCCATTTAACTCACTCAAGCATAGAAAAATGAGGATTACAAGCCATAATTGAAACATAATAATTCAACCCCTAAGTTCTCTTATCTACTCTGTAGCTTCATAGCTCTCTGAAGTTGAGTAGGCCTAAGATTCCAACTCAATCAAAACTAAGTATACAAATAAATCAAATTATATATAATAATACAATGAAAGTTTTTTACTTTTTGTTGACTTTTAATGCTAACACAAGATGAAGGGATGAAAGATTAAATTCCATAGTCTTTCAAACGTCTACTGTACTCATGCCTTTTGGTCCCTGTTCGAAACTTCTTTCTCCTTTTGAAAGCTCACATTTTTCCTCATCATCATACTAACATTTATTTTTTGATTTGGTTTTTAGGGTTAAAAATAATGACAAACTATATTAGTTTAAACTAATTAGAACTCAACATTTTTTTAATAAAGCAACCGAATGCAAAAGAGAATCTTATTAAATGACATTTTATCTTCTTTATACAAATTCTAATTAAATTAGGTTAGTTATTTATTTACAAAATCTCTAATTTGACTTTCTATTATATTAGTATACATTAACCACGTATATATTCTCTACCAAACTTAAATTTCTTGAGTAAGTCTGCAAGCAACTAATTTAAACTAAGAATCAAAATCCAAAATAAATCAAACTATTAATTCAAAAATATATATATTTTAAAAGTATTAATAGAACAGCATGGCTTGGCTCAGCTCAGTTTTTTGGATCGAAAATTTTGCCAACCGAAGGCATCAGGTTAGGTTGGGTTGGGTTGGTGGGTTGCATTCATAGTCCTAACTAGTACCTCTAACAAAAAGATGGTTTCAGTTAAAATAGTCTTATTAAAAGTAAGTGGTTTATTCCAAGCTTAAGCCAATTAGCACATTAATTATTGGGATCTCAAAAAAAAAAAAAAAAAAAAATAGACAGTAATTATTGGTGCTTGTTATAAAAATGAATTAATTATTCTATACTCTAATAGACAGTAATTAGAGTATAGAATTTCTACTCTAGCCTAATCTAAGTGTATATATGTGTGAAGTTCCCTCCTGGAGACTTGAATCCCGACCCTTGTCGCCCACATACTACAAGTATTTATACTTATAGAGTGACCGCCGCACCAAGAGGGAGCGGTAGTAGGTTGAAACTTGAAGAGAAATGCAATACCAATAAGGAATTAATTATCACAATTTTTGTCACAACTCGCTGGCAAGTTGTGAGAAATAGAGAAGTGGATCCATGGATCTATTAATTTTTCTTCACAACTCGCCAAAAATTCAAAAATATTTAATACAAACAATATGTTAATCAATAAATTGGATTCCAATAGGTTATCAACTCAAAATGTGACAACAACTACTGCAACAAGCTTGAATTACAGAGACATAAACAATGGATTCAGTGTTATAGCATGAATAGCCATACCTTATACTTGCTAATCTCTTCGCTCACTTCCTTCAAATCACCCTTGGTGAAGACCAACCCCACATTACCCTATTTCAAAATGAATCACCACATTAAATCAATACAGATAAACATATCAGGCATAAAACAGAAATAGGGAACCATAATCACCTTTAAAAACATATAAATTGAAGGTCACGTAACGATAACCATTCTTAATTCTTTTAGGCTGATAATAAAATTGGGGAAAAAGAAAGTTCCTAAATTTTTAAATCTAAGGAGTCACATTTTTTTAGATTTTCAAAATTTGAAGCTCAGCCAGACATTACTGAGTCCCAAATAAAAATTCCATAAAAAGAAAATCTAAGATCCAACATTCTCGTTTGTCTAGTTCTAGTCTCAAAAACCCTTGATCAAAATTTCTCTCCAAAACCAAAACCAAAAGCAAAAATGAAATAAATAAACATTTTATAATATATATATATATATATATATATATTCGGAAAAATCTTACATTTCCCACATTCATCACATAAACAGAAATGAATTCCACAAGCTTAACATTTTTCCTTCTTAAACCCATTCACTTCTGACCCAGATGACCAAAAACCATATAAACAAAAACCCATTTATCATCTTCTTTTCCCACGCACTTTGTCACCAACCAAACAGATCCACAAAATATATATTAAAAAGAAAAGGAAGAGGGAAAGAATGATACCACCAAAAGAGGAACGAGGTTCATAATGGCCTCGTTGCCAGTGGCCTCGGCATGAAGCTTAACGGAGCGCTTCATCATGGTGTTCTTTCCCATCAAAATGACAGAGTCACCTCGGAGACCCGTCCTTATCTTCTGGAGCTGGTTGGAACCGACATTGTCAGCGTGGACAATCAGAACCTGGGAGTACTGGCTGAGCAAACTGCATAGTTTCTTGTCGTACAAGATCTTCTTCTCGGACCTAGAGGGCTTCACGGCCATTGCTAACAAATAACAAAGCAGTCAGAGAGAGAGAGAGAGAGAGAGAGAGAGAGAGAAGAAACCCTAGAAGAAAGTATGGGAATGGTTAGGTCTTAGGGTTTTGCATGGTTATATTTAGAGGAGCAGGGGTTTTGGGTATGGGTTGGGCTTGCTTCGGGCCCACAAGATCTCTGTAGTGTGGTCCATATTTGGATCCCGAGACACCAAGTAATTTGTCTTGTTGTGCACACCCACTTTTTAATTTGAACTCAGAGTTTGACCATTTGCATTCGGCTTAGGGCCGTACAAAAATCGCTCCGTCCGTACCTAAGCCGATCACAAAATGTGGTCACCGCACTTCGGCTATGGTGGAGGTGCAAAAATCACACCAACACAGTTTGTGGTTTCATTTAAAAATTAAGGCAAAAAATTGCACTATGCTTCACCTCTCTCTCTCTCTCTCTCTCTCTCTCTCTCAACATAAAACATGTGTGCATGTGTATTTTTTCTTCTTTTTATGTGTTGTGTTACATGCTTACATGTTAGATTTGTTTTCTTTTTTGCTAAAACATGTTGTATTTGTTTTAATCTTACTACAAAAAAAGGGGGCTTTAGCCACTTGACAATAGGCCCTTGCGGGGACCTATAGCTATGTTTTTTTGCCCTTACAGCTGCATTTTTCACTCCTTGAAGGCTGAGACCTATAGTTGCGTTTTGTAAAAAAAGCAGCTATAAACCCTCTTTGGGCTGCATTTGAAATGCGGTTATAAGTACAATTTTGGCTGTATTTTAAAAACGCGACTAAAGTCTCCTACAGCTGTATTCTTAAAACGCAGCTATAGGTTCTTTTAAAACAAAAAAAAAATATATATATATATATATATAATTTTGGGTTTTTTTCCCCCAAAAAATTCAAAATTCAATAAAAAAAATTCAAAATTAAACACAAACCCAGAAAATTCAAAATCAAATACAATACACTCACATTACAAGCACACCCAGAAAATTCAAAATTAAACACAACATACTAACAATACAAACACAACTTGCTCCAAACTATAAGAACACAAACCCATGAATCTCCTCTCATTCAACAAAACCAACCCAAAGCTAACACTAAATCCATTCAAGGAACACAAAAGAACAAGCTCAAAAACACAAACACATTTAAACATAAGCACAATATCAGCAACACCATAGCACAAATTCAAAATTTTCAGCATTTCTTCCATTTTCTTACTAACTAAACATAAAATAAAAAAAAAACTAGATCTATAGACAAATCAGTGTGCACGAAGAAAAAAAGAAAGAAAGAAAAGAAGAAGAAGAAGTAGCTACAAAGAAAAAAAGAAAAAAAAAAAAAAAAGAGTTGTGCTGGAGTGAAGAAGGAAAGGAAAAAAAAAAAAAAAAAACCTTGTCATGACTTGTAGAAGAAAGGAGTAAAAAAAGAAAGAAAGAAAAAAGAAGCAAGAACTCCAAAGAAACAAAGAAAAAAAAAGGAAGAGTTACGTTGGAGTGAAGAAGTAAGGAAAAAAAAAAGAACTTGAAGAGTTAGTGAAGAAGGAAGAGAGACAAGGGAAAAAAAAAAAAGGAAAGAAAGAAGAACCTCTCAGTTGTGTTGAGTGAAGAATGAAGGGAAAAAAAAAAAAAAAAAAAAGGAAAGAAAGAAGAACCTCTCAGTTGCGTTGAGCGAAAAATGAAGGAGAAAAAAAAAAAAAAAAAAAAGAAAAGGAAGAAAAGATGAAAGTGGGGGGCACATGGGAAGCTTAAGAATTTTTTTTTTTTTTTTGGTGTTACATATAGTTGCATTTTTGGAAAATGCAGCCTAAGGGGACCTATAGCCGCGTTTTTTAAAAATGCAGTTATAGGTCCCCCTTTAAAAAAAAAAATTATTCGATTAGAGGACCCATAGCTGCATTTTTGAAAAATGCGGCTATAGATAGTCTATAGCTGCATTTTAAAACGCAGCTATAGTTCCCACTTTAAAAAAAATTTATTCGGCTGGAGAACCTATAGCTGCGTTTTTCAAAAAGCGAAAAACGCCGCTATAGATAGTCTAAAGATGTGATTTAAAACGTAGCTATAGGTCTCACTTTAAAAAAAAATTATTCAGCTGGATGACCTATAGTTGCGTTTTAAAACGCTGCTATAGAATCGCAGCTATAGATTAAGTCTATATTTGCATTTCTTAGAAATGCGACTATAAATTAGCTATAGCTGCATTTTTTGTAAACACGGCTATAACTCTCATTTTTTGTAAACGCAACTATAGCTCTCGTTTTTTGTAGTGTCTATTATATTTGCTTACAAGTTATATTTGTATAGTTTACGGATTATACATTTGTATTACATGTTTTATATATATATATATATATATATATATTTTTTTTTTTTTGAAAGTTACTGTCGGTCTTTTTTTTTTCTTTTTTTTTAAGCTACTATCATGGTTATTAGTAGTAATTTGTGTTTGTAATACTTGTTTTAGAAATAACGTGGTTCTTCGGAACAATGAAATCTTCTTACTGCTCATATGACTCTACAAGTGTTGAGCACCAAATAAAAAGCTTTAGGCTGGTCCAAACCAGCCTAACAAGTAGTAGTTGTTCCTTTAACTAAAAGAAAAAAAAAAAGTCATTTACGACTAAAAACCTGTTGGGCTACTTTATATAAGCTTAGAATAAAGAAAAAAAAAACATTTGGGCTGGCCCAAATTAGTCCAAAACTTTTTTTAAATTTGGCCCAATCTAGCACTAACCAAATCACATTGCACTGCTTTAGAAAAACCAGACCGAACCATACTGTGTACACATTATAATGACAAATCTAGTCAGTTGTATGTATCAAGGCATATTCAAATGATTTCTCACATAAATGTATAGATTTATGAGTAAAGAAACTAATCATATGCTTGGAATAACATGGATAAATGTAATTACAACCATTAAATAATCTCACAACCGTTAATTTCTAAGCATAAATACCCAGCTTCTTTGAGCACACTCATGAAATTTCAGTTTTACATGTAGATATCTATGATTAGATAGACTAATTACATATTCAAACCAACAAGTATGTATCTAAAAACATTCAAAAGAGCATGGAGATATTTATTCAAAGGATAAGAAATGGGTTTGCATAGGTTTACATGGAAATCACTTTGGTCACTTGTGAAATGATGTAATCAAATGTGCATGGCAATAATCAAGTAGATTAAACAATTAAGATGTTAACCAAACAATCAAAACATTGATATAAGAAAATGCTTATCGTCTACTTATAATTATCCAAACATACTAATCTCATCATCCAAACGAGCATGCTATTATTTTATGCGAAGAAGGTGGTAGAACTAACAAAATAAGTAAAGGATTAAGACACTTACTTAAGAGAAAAATTAAAGAATCAATGGTAGATTATTATTTTAGGAGAGAGAGAGAGAGAGAGAGAGAGAGAGAGAGAGAGAGTTTCCATCCCATTATTCGGTTAAGACTTGTGTGGGTTCTTTTTTTGATAGTACCTAGGCCCAAGTAGAAACAAGAATCATGCGCCCTTTACTTATTATTTGGTAGACTGGGTTTGGTTCACTGTAACTAAATGGGGTTGATTACGAATCAAGTTGTGCACAAGTCACATAAAGCTTCTCAAGGCAAAAATGTGATTCCTCCTAAGCAATAAAATATCTATAAGTGTTTTAGTGTCATAAAATAACTCTTTATGCTTATGAAATAAGTGAAATAATTATTCATAATATTCAAAATGAGAAAAAGATTGAAATAGAATATTTAATGTTTATCTTTTATTGTGTGAACATTTAAAATAGTTACTTCACTTGGCTCCCCGAGCGTGATGTTGTGGTACCCTAAACGGGATGCCGTGGTTCCCAGGGGTACAAGGCCTGTCAGAATGCTGGTTCTCTAAACTATACAATATTTCTCCATGCTTATTATGCAATGAAGTTTTGTCCTTTCCCTTTACCTCTATAGGTCTTGCATAAGAACACACTATACAATACACATCTTTAAATAATTGTTAGTTTCTTAAATTAGGATAAACATTCTAATACATATACATATATGTAAATGAATTTCATTAGAATGAGTCAGCTACGAGGATCCTGGCCCTAATTCTTACAGGCTTAGTGTTTTTGCACAAGGCTTGTGAGATTTAGAACTCAAATCCAAATAGCTTTGCTTGGGCATTATCTTCCAAGACAGTTAGGTGAGGAGGATTTTGTGGGAGGGAGTGATATCTGACGTGTGTATGTTTTGGCATGTGTTTCTTTGGAGGCTAAGTGATATTTTGAATGATTTCAAAGATATGGGACAAATTCCTCCCCCCTTCACTTTCTTCTCTCATTTGCTAGACTCTTAAAACTCTAAGAATTATCCTTTTGAACCTCTGAACTCTTCCCTTTTTCCTCTATCTGAATCCCTATTTCCCCTGTTCTCTTTTGTTATGTCTTAGTGTTCCTTTTATAGTGGACATGGTTTGGTACCTCAGGCGAGGACAGCCCTGGTCTGCAGGGTAAAACCATGTCCTCTGAAAAAGAGCATTGGATAGAGGTTTAGCTTAATTAGACAATTATAACTTAAAAGGGGCATTTGGTTTTAGTTATAAATGAAAAACTCTTTTTTACAAAGTCAAAGGAGTGGGTGGGCTGCTCAATGCAATGGATGACATCTTTAGTTGAAAGTGACAATTGAGAGGAAATTGTGGGGAGGTATCATGCACATGGGCGAACTTAGTTTTTTCATTGGTTCATGCATTCCAAGCAAATATATGAACCAAGAGAAGCCTTCGGGATCCTTCTTTCACCAGAAATCACTTCCCTACCGACCAAACCACTTCTCCCTTACTATCCACTCGGGATCCCACAGGCTTGCACCATGGGTTACAAAGATAATACCTGGTTTTGCTAGATTTTTAATGGTTTTTTTTTCTAGAAATCTGAACATACACCTTAGCTTTCCCATATGCCAACCAAGGTCCCCTTCTCAAGGCTTCAAAAGGACACATCAAGGTCTTAGGGCTTTGATGTTCTTCTAGTTGCATATCCTCTAGTCTGACCAAAGGCCTTGATGTTCTTCATGCTGCATATCCTTTGGTCTGATCAAGTCTAAGTCCTCTTCTCTTTTATTATTCTTTTTTTTTTTTTCCTTCTTTTTGGGACTTTAGACCTTTATGGTCCTTCTTAACTTCACGAATTGGGTCTTCTTTTGTTAAGGCACAAGGTCTTTCCTTGCTTTTCATAGAATGGGCTTTCTTGTCAAATTTTGGTCCTCAATATTAACCCCCAGAGCTCGTGGGTTACCTGTAGCCCATGAACGAGAAAATAAATTGTTCTTGGACACTTTCCTGGTTTGTAGAACCAATGTGTAGACCAAATAATTCTTGAGGGAAACTCCAAAGAAATGGCTACACTTCCTTCATGGAATGAACTAACATGTTGCCAAAAATTAGAATTCACCTTCATGTTAGTATTAAGTTGTAGATTGGTGTTCAAGTTTCCAAAAAAAAAAAAAAGGCAAATCAAATTTGTCAAACTGACAATGAAGTATGCATATATAGTCAAATTATATTGGTATTGCATTTGATGCTATGAGAATATTTCTAGCCCTAACGTTTTTTTGCTAGCAATCTAGGATATGTTTTTTTTTTTTTTTTTTGAAAGTTTCATACAAAAATCAAGTTGAATGCATATTAAATCTCAATCTAAGATAGCATTGCTTTGTCAACAAGATTTTGTTTGTTTTACAAAATAGGTTGAGTGAGAGAAACCCCCATGAACTTTGTCAAATATATTTTGTGCATGTAGTACATGCTTGCTATGACTAAGGTGAAAAACACCAAGATGTTTGCCACATGAGACTTTTAGTCCATGGATAGTGACTTACCAATGTGACCATATCATAAATCATTGAATCATATAAACATGTTGATTTAGAATCTAATCAAGGCTAGCTACTCTTCTCAAAATGTATCAAGAGATTAGAAACTTCTCTGAGGACATGGCTTAGAAGGCTTAGGAACATCTCCACGTCTTGTTTTAGCTAAAGAGCTTGCTTTTCTGGTGGATGCTCTCGATCTTTGCTTCTTCTTCTTCTTCTTCTTCTTCTTCTTTTCCAGATTGTGAGAAATTGTAAAGTATTTAAGATTCAACAAATTATTCACATATCATGCCACCAATTATATTATTGTTGAATTGCTACATACCATATAGTTCATGAGCCAAAGAAAATAATAGGGCTGAATTTATGTACAATAAAGTTTGCACTAGGCTTCTCAATTTTCATCAAGTGAAAGATATATCTAAGGAAGATTTTAATCTTACTTAGCCCCCAGTATGTGCACTAAAAAAGCTAACTGCCAAATAAATCATAGCAATAAGGATTACTTCATGTATATGAAACCATTTAGGGGTCTCAACTATGTAAAAATTCCAAATCTCGATTTTTGATAAGTGGTCATGTAAGAGGACCAAAATATTAGAATTTTCATTTTAATCTACATGAATAAAGTATTAATGCATGAGTGATACCTCTTGTACAACATTTTGTAGTGTTTTGATATATTCAAACATGGTATTAATGAGTGGGCTTACCGAAAGGATACCTTTCTTTTGTTGAATTAAAGTACCTCCAAGCCTTTGGTGAGTTTGCACCTTGTAGGAGGAGGGAAATGTTGCTAGCTGGTTTGCAATGTCATTGACTAATCTGTTTGTATAGAGATTTGCAAAAGTATCCATGCTTTTGTGGCTTCGAGTGATGCACTCTTAGAATTTTTTTTAAGTTATGCCTTTCTTGCTTCCCCAGGCTCCCTTGAACCAATTCCTTTCAAGGAGGTCAATCTTGTGCACTTTATACACCCATTCGAGGCTCTTACTCTTTGTACTCCTCGTTAGGCCTTACTTACAATTTGCACCCTTTATAGGGACGTACTACAGCTTGTATCTATTGTTGGTATATGTTACAGCTTGTATCTATTGCTGGTATATGTTACAGCTTGTACCCATTACTGGTACGTGCTATAGGTTCTACTCATTACTAGGATATGCTTACAATCTGCACCCATTATTGGGATGTGCTATAGCTTGTATCCATAAATTTTTACTTTTGACCAGCTTCTTGGTCGTACTTGGAAACTTTTGCTCTTGGCTAATTTCTGAGCCATTTATTTAGAAAATTTGTTCTAGGCCAAGTCCTCAGTCAGGTACATGGAAAGTTTGCTCTTTCCAAGTCCTAGGCCATGTCACTTTGAAAAATCTGTTTTGGCCAAGTCTTGAGCTAAGTACATGGAAAGTTTGCTCTTCCCAAGTCTTGGGCCATGTCACTCGGAAAAATCTGTTTTGGCCAAGTCCTAAGCCAGGTACATGGAAAGTTTGCTCTTCCTAAGTCCTGGGTCATGTCACTCAGAAAAATCTATTTTAGCCAAGTCCTAAGCCAGGTACATAGAAAGGTTGCTCTTCCTAAGTCTTAGGCTATGTCACTTGGAAAAATCTGTTCTGGTCAAGTTTTGAGCCAGGTACATGGAAAGTTTGCTCTTCCCAAGTCTCAGGTCATGTCACTTGGAAATTTTGTTCATGTCCATTGAATTTTTCAATCTTCAGAAAAGGTTCCTTCGTAGCCCTCCATTCTTAAGTGGGGTCATTGAACTGATTTCTTTTCTTTTCTTCAAAGGGTTAAGGATTTGTTTCCCTCTTTGAGGATCTTTTAAAATATCTTCTTTTGGTTGTGAACCAATCCTTCATAGAAATACTTTTCTTTTATGAGCCATCCAAGGTTGCCCTCACTGGTGAACTAATGGCTAGAAAGAGCTCCACCAAGATGATTCTGTCATGGTGTTTTCTTTAAGCAGGGGATCCTCTTACGAGGATCTTGGAAGAGGAAGGCTTCCTCTAGGTGTGCTTGTTAGAGGTTGACTTCACAAACCTCATAGCCTGTTTCTTTCCAAGGATCTCTACCACTACTACTTTTCTAGGAATCTTCTCACTCAATAGGTACTCCTCTGCTTTGGGGAACTGGGCAGTGAGTCTGCTACAACCTAGCTCTTAACAGCTCTGGGGATCCTTCAGACCCATGTTGTATTGGAAAATTAATATTACCCACCGAGCTACTCTTTAAGATTGTAAGGGCTGATGAAGATTGGTTTTATTGGATAAGAGCTCTTCACCCATAGGATTTGGTGGGATGAAAAGTAATGATTCAGTCGTTAAGATGCGTGATTACCAAACACGCCATTTCTATGTTGGGATACCTCATTTTGGTGTCATTCAATGCTCTGTATGCTTGGGATCGGGATCCCAAGTACAACAATAATGATTTTGCCATTAACTAGTACCTATGAGGTAGACAAATGACTCATGATCTGTTGAAGTTTTATGAAAGATTTGGTTGCTTAGCTCCTCATATGAAAACATTATCCTTTTTCAACAGTTGGAATAGTCCACTAGTGATCAAGGCTAGTTTTGGTGTGAACTTCATAATATAAGAAACTCTTTCCAAGAAGCTCTTGAGTTCCTTAATCGTGGTATGTCTCTTCATGGTTGATGTTGTTGTTGCCTTAGTTGGATTTATGAGGAGATCGATGTTAGGCAAAGGAAATTAATCCTTTAGATGTGACTTTATTTAATTTGAGGGAGTCCACGCCAATAAATCTTCATATTTTTCAATAGCTCCACCAATTGCTTTATTATTTTATTTATATGTACTGATAACTGACTGCTAATAAGGATAGGCCCCAGGTTCCTTGGGTCAGCCCCCAGGTTCACTTCTTCTAGTTCCTCCTTTCGTAGGATCTATGCTTTCCTTTCTATATCCATAAGTTTTTCTAGGATCTTCATAAGTAGTATATTGGCCATCCTCTGGGTTCCCGAATAGCTACACATTCTCAGGATCTCGATGAACTTGTTTCCTTCTTCTATTTCTTTTTGTCCAAGGGATCCCTCAAACCATGGGTATTGCTTCCTTCTTCTTCTTCCAGGACAAGAGCCCCTATAGCCCCTAATGCCGGACACTCATCATCTAGGGCCAACTCGTTGCAAAACATATTCTCTACAAAATTTACTTTCATTTGATTGAAAGGGCTAGGATTGGTAGAGATCCTTATCAGTCTTCCACTTAACCTTCTTTTCACACATTGATGGTATGTTGACGGAATTAAGCAATTTCGTGAGGCCACGGTTGCCCTAATAGGTTGCGGTAAGAAACTTCTGAGTTGATCACATGAAATTGAGTCAAAAGTGCTATGGAGCCTACTTTTAAAGCCAATTGCACTTTCTGTCAGTGGATTATGCGTCTCCTCCAAATCCTATTATTTTCACAGGTGTCTCCGGGATCCTTTTACCAACCATGCCTACGGCCTCTGATGTACTCAGAGAAATGAGGTTGAATGAGGCTCTTGCGTCTATTAGTGCTCTCTTAATCTAGACACCATTTATCATGAATATTAGATAGAGTGGTCTTCGATGTTTTGGGTACTTAACCTCCATATCCTTATCCATGAAGGTTATTACGTTGATGGTTTCTAAGAAGGCTTTGCTTGCATGAGTTTCTACTGCAAAGTACTCTATTCTAGAATCAGCTGCCATATTCATAAGGGATTCTATTGCAATCCTCCTTACCTCTAGCCTAGATACTCTAACATGGATATGAACTTAGGGTTCTTTTGGGGCCTCTTCTCGGGTTATCATGTAAAATGGTGGTTCGGGATCCTCTTGGACACTACATTCAGGTCCCACATACCTTTATAAGCAATATTTTGCGTTCCTTCCAGGTTTCTTCTTCTTCTAGGATGGGAGCCCCTCAGGATCCTGAAGATGGGATATTCTGACTCATCGTATGCCTAGGTTCCTCTAGGATCTCTTCCTAGGCTATCATGTGAGATGGTGGTTCGGGATCCTCTTGTAGGCTACATTCAGGTCTCATAAACCTTTATAAGCGATATTCTGCCTTCCCTCCAAGTTTCTTCTCATCTGGGATAGGAGCCCTATGAGATCCTAAAGATGGGATATTCTTTAGTTGGAGTCGACTCATCATAGAATATGTTTTCCACAAAATTTACTTCGTGCTATATGAAGGGACTAAGGATTGGCAACAATCTTTATGAGCTTCCCATTCAGCCCCTCTTTCATGTACCAGTGGTATGTTGAGAGGATCAAACGATTCTTATGGAACCATGGTTTGCCCTTAGAATTAGCTGTAGGTGTCCTTCAGTGGACTATGTAGGTCTTCCAAATCTTGTTATTACCATGGGTGATCCTAATTGTTGAGCTATATTAAATGGAAGATGCACCGTATAGTTGTTAAACTTTCAATAATATTGATTTTGCTATTGACTTGCAATATAGTGTCTCTATTTATTTTCTCCAAAATATATTCAAGGTCCATCGCACAATAGGCTTTAGCCCCCAGGACATGAGGCTATTGTTGAATCATGCTTAATCTACCTTCTCTTGATATTATTATGGAACTTCTATTCATTTGCTTGATGTCTCCATTTTTTTTAACCATTTTACTTGGCTGGATCCATGGAAGTACTTCAACTTTGTTGGAACCAAGGAACTGTTCTACTTTGCTAGAATTAGAAAACTATTCTATAAAGGAACATCTCATTTTTTTAAAACCAATGAACTACTCCATTTTGCTAGAACCGTGGTTGGAACTAAGGAACTACCCAACTTCTTTGAAATCAAGGAGCTACTCTATTTTTGTTGGATTCATGTCTGGTACCAGGGAACTACTCACCTTCTTTGAAATCAAGGAGCTACTATTTTTGTTGGATTCATGTCTAGAACCAGGGAACTACTCAGTTTTTACTAGAATCAAGGATATTCTTAGCTTTGTTTAGATTAAGGATCTCACAGTCTTTACTTTCTTGGAGTCAAAGATCTCCTAGACTTTGCTAGAATTAAGGATATATTCAGCCTTATTGGAATAAAGGATCTCCTCAGTTTTATTGGGATGAAGGATCTCCCAGGCTTTACTTTCCTAGAGTTAAGGATCTCCTAGACTCTGCTGGAATTAAGGATCTCTTCAGCTTTATTAGGATCAAGAATCTCTCAGGCTTTATTTTCCTGGAGTCAAGAATCTCTTAGACTTTGTTGGAATTAAGAACGTACTCAGCTTTGCTGGAATAAAGGATCTCTTCAGTTTTACTGGAATAAAGGATCTCCTCAGCTTTGTTGGGATCAAGGATCTCCTAAACTTTGCTGGGATCATGGAACTACTCGATTTTGCTAAATCCATGGGCAGAGCCAAGGAACTTGTCTATTTTGCTAACCTAAGCCATATGATATTATTATCAAGTTGCTGCAAAATTCTTTAGCCCCAAAATGTGAGGCAATTGCTTCGCTAGGTAATTTATATTTCATCAAGCCTCTTTGATTCGCTTATTTCTCTTTTTTTTTTCTTTTTTTTTTTTTCTAAAAGAAATGAAACAATATTATGAAATTTAAAAAATAAAAATAAATCAGCCCTCAAACGTGAGGCAATTGCTTTACTATGTAGCTCATACAATCTTCATTTAATCAATCTTTTTTGATTTTCTCACTTCTCCATCTTTTCTTTAAAGAAATGAGACAATATCATGATTGTTTAAATATTACTACATGACTCCTTTTACCCCCCCCCCCTCTTTTTAAAGTGTAGGGCAATGATCCATTATGTTCACAATATAAAATGGAGAAAATAATGACGCATAAAACTTATCTTTTGCTGGGAAATTCCCTAAAATTCCATATTGAGTCCCTCGGTGGGACGTTCTTTAGAAGAACCTGCACTTTTGGGATCTTGATGTTGAATGCACTAAGAGGAACTTTCCTTTCTCTTGGTGTTTCCTAGCTTCGAAGCCATGCTTGCGAAAGGACTGGTTCTTCCCTCTCATTTTTCCCAGTCCCCAGCGGAGTCGCCTTAACATGTGAGTATTTTTTTGGATAGTACCCAGTCCTAAGTAGAAACAAGGATCTTGGACCTTTTACTTGTTGTTTGTTGGACTGAGTTTGGTTCACCAGAGCTAAATGAGGCTGATTACGAACCAAGTTATGCCCAAGTCACATAAAGCTCCTCAAGGCAAAAATAGGGCCGGCTGAATGGTGGAGCAAGAAATGCAGTCTCCTAAGGCCCCAAGAAAAAAAAGGCTCCCAAATTTTAACCAATAGGATTATTTATAATCAATAAATAAAATAATAATTTTTTACTAGATGAAAAACAAATAAAAAATAAAGAAAAATGCAATGTCCACAATATTTTTCACAACACTTTTACAATTAATACTAAGTAGGAAGTTGTTACAGCTTGTTATTGATGACAAAAAGATAATTATAGTGATATTTTCAAATAGAAAGTAAAAAGCAACTTAAAACCTAGAATTTGTTGTAAAAAATATTGTGAATGCTGTACTTCTAAAAAAAAATAAGAATAATAATAAGAGTTTAGTTAGCAAACTTTTACTAATTCTCATTTAAGTCTACTACTAGCACTATTCTTTTATTTACCACATCAACAAGTATGAAAAATTGTCAAATTTTTTTTGGTCTATAAAATTGCTAAAAAAAGAAAAAATTCTACATGGTTCATGTTAGTAGTAATTTTACATAAAAAATAAGATAATCAATTTTCGCTTTAGGCCCCCAAATGCGTCAAGCCGCCCCTGGGCAAAAATGTGATTCCTCCTAAGTAATAAAATACTATTATAAGTGTTTTAATATCATAAAATGACCCTTTATTCTTACGAAATAAGTAAAATAATTATTCATAATATTCACAATGAGAAAGATATTGAAATAGAATATTTAAGGCTTATCTTTTATTGTGTGAACATTTAAAAGAGTTCCTTCACTTGGTTCCCCGAATGTGATGTCGTAATACCCTGAATGGGATGCCGTGGTTCCCAGGGGTCTAGTCCTGTCAGAATTCTGGTTCTCTGAACCATACGATCTTTCTCCATGCTTATTATGCAATGGAGTTTTGTCCTTTCCCTTTACCTCTATAGGTCCTGCATAAGAACACACTATACAATACACATATCTTCAACTAATTGTTAGTTTCTTGGATTAAGATATACATTCTAATACATATACATATATGTAAATAAAATTCATTAGAATGAGTCAGCCACAAGGGTATTGGCCCCAATTCTTACAAATTTAGTGCTTTTGCACAAGACTTGTGGGATTTGGAAATCAAGTCCAATTAGCTTTGCATGGGCATTGTCTTCCAAGATAGTTAGGCGAGGAGGATTTTGTGGGAGAGAGTGACATATGATGTGTGCATGTTTTGGCATATGTTTCTTTGGAAGCTAAGTGATATTTTGAATGACCTCAAGGATATGGGACAAATTCCTCCCCCCTTCACTATCTTCTCTCCCTTGCTAGGCTCTTAAAGTTCTAAGAATTATCCTTTTGAACCTCTGAACTCTCCTATTCTTCCTCTATCTGAATCCCCATTCCTCCCCTTCTCTTCTGCTATGCCTTAGTGTTCCTTTTATAGTGCACATGGTCTGGTACTTCGGGTGAAAACGTCCCTGGTCTGCTGGGTAAAACCATGTCCTCTTAAAAAGTGTATTGGGCAGAGATTTAGCTTAATTAGGCAATTATAACTCAAAATGGACATTTGGATTTAGCTATAAATGAAAGATTCATTGTTGGAAAGTCAAAGGATGGGTGGGCTACTCAATGCAATGAATGACATCTTTAGTTGAAAGTGACAATTGAAAGGAAATTATGGGGAGGTTTCATGCACATGGGGGAACTAAGTTTTTCTGTTGGTTCATGCATTCCAAGCAAATATATAAACCAAGGGAAGCTTTCGGGATTCTCCTTTCACCAGAAATCACTTCCCTACCGACTAAACCACTTCTCCCTTATTATTCACTTGGGATCCCACGGTTTTGGACCATGGGTTACAAAGATAATACCTGGTTTTGCTGGATTTTTAATGGCTTTTTTGCTAGAAATCTAAACATACACCTTGGCTTTCCCATATGTCAACCAAGGTCATTTTCTCAAGGCTTCAAAAGGAGACATCAAGGTCTTAAGGCCTTGATGTTCTTCTTTTTGCATATCCTCTGGTCTGAACGAGATCCTTGCTGCATGTCCTTTAGTTTGACCAAGTGTAGGTCCTCTTCTCTTGTTATTATTATTATTATTATTATTATTATTTCTTTCTTTTTTCTTCTTTTTAGGACTTTGAATCTTGAATCCTTTTTAACTTTATGAATTGGGTTTTCTTTTGTTAAGGCCCATGGTCTTTCCTTACTTTTCATAGAATGGGCTTTCTTGTCAAATTTTGGTCCTCAACAAGACTAGTGTGAGTTTGGATTGCACGGTGCGTTTCCCATGTTTGCGTTCTGCATTTCCCACGGCTACTGTTCACATTTTAAAATGAAGACCCACGGTAGTGTTTTAAAACCGGGACCCACGACTGCTGTTTAGCCAACGAATGAAGACCCACGACAGTGTATTAAAACTAGGACCCACGACTATTGTTCATATTTTGAAATTATTTTACTATAGTGTTTTCAGCAATAAGTTTTCAGTTTTCAACAAATACGTGATATCCAAATACACCCTTAAAAGAGGCTTGGTGCTAATAGGGAGGTGGGGATGAACTATTTCCCATCTCTCCACCCCCCCCCCCCCCCCCCCCCCCCCCCACTTTGAACGCTTGCGTGGAGGCTTCTTGGTACTCCCAATTTTTGTGTTATTGCAATAGTTGGAAAGTTTGTGATGTCTTTTTTCTAAATAAATCCACTTTAAGTTTAAGGCTCCATTTTTCATATTTGGCAAACTAGACTCTTTGGAAGACACCTGGGCACAAGTTTTTGGTTTAAAAAACTCAATTTTGGTATTTTCTTGTAATTTCTTCTTATTGTGTAAAAATGATGTGCTCCAAGTATGCTAAATTAAAGTTTGTCATTAGATCTTTTGAACAATACCATACTACTAATCCAACATCGTTTGAATACGATTCATTAAGAATAAACCATAATTATGTTTTATGACACTTTGGTAAAAATGGCTAAGTCTTTTTGCTAGGTTTCAATATTTTTGTGATATCTTGTCTATTTCAACTCTTCTGGGCCCACAAACTATCATTTTAAATAAAATTTCATGATATTTCACATAAGTGCAAATTTATTGCGATCAGACGATCAAATTTTTTGTCAAATCTAGGTCAAACCTCAGTCAAGGTTGGTCAAATGGGTTTAAAAGATGGTTTGGACCATTTAGTTAAAATGAGATGGAATTTTGTGGTTGGTTGATTTTAAGGGTTGGTTTTACTATTGATTAGCTTAGTCAAACTTGGTCAAAGTGAGGTAATTTTAGGCTCCTAAACCATCAAATTAATTTATCCAACTCCCAATTGGGGAAAATTAATTAATTTCATGTAATTCCCTACTTTTTAAGGTAAAAACATAAATTTTAAAGCTAAAATGAAAATTTTTTATGCAAATCGAGGTCAAACAAAATACAAAATTGACAATAATATGTTGTTGGAAAAATAAGTTTTAGCAAGTATTTGGTTGCCTATTTTTGAGCCACAATTAAAGTAGAACCCACATGTCTTTTGAGAAAGGTCCAAATTGGAATATGTTATCCATTGTGAGGAGATTAACGTGATGTGGACCTATTTGATATGTGATTGTAAACAATAATTTTTGAAATGATGTGAAAACTATAGTTTAAAAAGTGTTGTGAAAACATGTATTTATAATACTCATAATGTAGAAAATATGTTTGATACCATGTTTCTAATAATATATATTTTCAAAAGTGAAAAAAAATATAATTGTGTCTTTTGTATTTGTATGTGTGTATATATATATATATATATTTTTTTTTTTTCTTTTTTTCAAAAATGTGATGACTCATTTGACATGTACAGTAAAATTATTATAGGTGTGAGTTTTTAAAAAGGGACAAAAAAATAAAGAATGAGGGGAATGTGGGAGGAAAAGAAATATGTCCCACCAGCAGTTGTTATTCATGGAGTGTTTGGACAAATCATGTGGGTCTCACAATTTTCAATATATTTACAACAATACCATTCAATATTGTCATTCATTCGATCCTCAAAAAAAAAAAAAAAAAAAATTGTTATTCCTTCAAAGACTAAAAGTTGATTCAAATGTGCTCTCAATATACATATCTTGGATCCACAATTTTTAGTGTTTAAATACTTAAAAATGTTGTTTAAAATCATATACCAAATAAGCCCGTAATCACTTACTTAAAACCATTAGAATTTAACTTCTAAAGTGCCCACTTGAATATGGAAAATAGTAAAATCTATGAATCCCGCCTAGGAAAGAACTAGGCATTTTATAAATTTATATACTTATGACAATTTATATACTTATGATACATGTCTATATGGGCATCTTGTATTAAAATTTTTTTTTTATTATTATTATTATTTTTGAGTCAGTTAGTATCTATTGTGTAGTATTTATATATATATATATATATATATATATATATATACCTCTCTCGGCCTTTTGGCTAAGATCAAGTGTAGTATTTTTTATATATTGAATAATGTGTTTGTTTATATGGCACCCTTATAAATAGAGAGTTTATCAAAAATCATACGCCATAGTTTTTGGTTTTTACATTTCATGTTCATAGTCAAAGAGAGAGAAAGAGATACAGATTTGTTGACTATGACATTCAGATTGCTGCACTTCTTCTATTTGGTGTGATTATTGGGCAATAGAAGTCCAAGAATCTCAAAGCACTGATTGTGAGAGACAAAATCTATCTTAAAGAAATTGTGTCAAATACAAATCTTGATCGGATTTTACATCATTTATTTTTTACGCATTTAATTTGTGAATAATTCTATTCATTTTATGGATTTCTATTTGTTATTACGTATGTGCAATAAATAAATTTGATTATTGTTATTGCTTATAGACTAATAGTATACTAGTATGTAACCCATGCTACCGCACGGAAATTGATAAAATTTAATAAAACAATGGAAAAAAATATATTGCATTTTATTATTTAAGTGATACTATTGGTTTTGTTTTGTTTTTTTTTTTTTATTATTATTAATCATGAGTTTAATCATATTTAAAATACTTAGTTTATTCATGTTAATAAATCTTAGCATTATGTAATTTTTTAACAAATATTTTTATTATACAAAATTCTAAAGAAAGAATGCTACATAGACATATATATATATATATATTCAAGATTGATTCATAGATGGTACATATAGCTATAATTAAGTTACTTTATCATAAACAATTTTTAACAAAATATTTTAATAAAGTAAATGTGAATCTTATAACATGCATCTCATAACAATATATAACAATAGAATAACGTGAATCTCATTAAAAAAAAAATTTATCAATTAAAAGTCACTAAAAGTATGAGCATAAAACGTAAAGACAAACAAATAGGATAAGTGCTAATTGTATATATGATCTGCAATATAACTTGAGTTCATGTCTTCACCAATCGTATATAAGTCTGAGTTTTGATAAGTAAAGATCTAAGAAGATTGTGGTTCAATCTTGAGAAGATTCTCATATTTAATAATTAAAAAAAAAAACTATACATCCAAAGTTTACCTTTGCAGTAAACACTATATATCTCTTTAACACTCCAAAGAAAAGAAAAGAAAAGAAAAAAAGCCCATCATCAATCCTATAAACCAAAAATTCTTGAGAGAAAGAGATTGAGAACATAGGACGAAAATAAATAGATCTAATGAAAATAAAGAGTGAGAGCTAGATTATAAACCCCATAAAACTTGCGAACAAAAAATAATAATAATAAAAAAAAGCATATCTAATTAACAATTACCTTGCATATGAAGCCTGCCTTTGTAAAGGAGATATATAATTGATCTGCAAAACAGAGGGAGAGAAAGAAAGATTAGATTGAATTTTGCAGAGATGGAATGAAACCAAATTTTTTTTTTTTTTTATAAAACAGATTTAGTAGAGAAGTAGAAATTGAATTTTGCAGAGAGAGAGAGAGAGAGAAAGAGAGAGGAGGTTCGGATGAATATGAGTAGTGGAAGCGTGTTTTTTTTTTTTTTGAGAAAAAATACATGAAATAAAAAAATTACAATAGGAATCTATGGAAAACCTCTTCTTATATAGGAGAGTTGTATTGGAGATGGAGAGATGATCCTTGAAATATGTAGATGTGGGGAGCTGAATCTTGAAACACGCAGGTGTGATGAACCTTAAAATATGCAGATGTGGGGAGATGAACCTTGAAACACGTAGGTGTGATGAACCTTGAAATACGCAAGTGTAGGAAAAAAAAAAAAAAGAACACACCGAAATTACAATTGATCCACTTAAATTTAGACAAATGGAACCACATGAATCTTGACACATGACACAAAATTAGGATTCTAATTTTGAATTGCAATTGGAGATTCTCTCTGCTTCACTTATTATATATATATATATATATATAGATGTGTTGTATTTTTTTTTTTTTTTGGGAGAAAAAATATGTGTTGTATTTAATGATCGGGTATATTTACAAAATTACAAAATAAATTATCTATAATATTTTTGACAGGTGTTCCCGAAGTGACACCACAATATTGTCTATTTTGGAAAAGAAATTAACCATTAGGGAAAATGCTATGTCCACAATATTTTCACAACATTTTTACAACAAATCCTATGTGGCAAGTTGTTACGGGTTATTAATGGTAGGATAGAAAAGTAATTTCAGCGATAAGTTCAAATTTAAACCAATAACATCTAACCACCTTTGATTTGTTGTGAAAATGTTGTAAAAATGTTGTGGACGTAGCACCTCTCTAACCATTAGTGTGACAAGTATACAAGAAGATGACAAGTGGTAACGTGGCTGGGCTCCGCCTCCTGTTTTTGTTTTTTTGGCTTTAAAGGTCTCCGCCTCATGTTGCGCAGTGTAATATCACAACGAAAACAGCATATCATAAATGACCCCGCCAAATTTTAAGGCAATCAGGGAGCGAGGAGCCAACAATCATTCATGGTATCCAAAATAAATATGACCCCAAAGGTCAGAATCTCCAACCTGACCAAAATCTAGGAACTATAATGCAAACAGAGATCACCGACATAAATAGATACTAGCCTCATCGTTATTTTTTTTTTGGGTTAAAAGGCTGATATATATATATATATATATATATAGGGTCATGCTAACGAATGCCCTTAGGGCATTGGTTAATAATTCATTTTAGGAAAGTTTTAACACCACTTTTATGGGAAATGAAAAAAATTGTCAGAACATTAATTGCTTTATTTCATTTTCTCATAAAAACTTTCTTTAAATGGATTGTTAACCAATGTCCTAAGGGCATTCGTTAGCATTTTCCATATATATATAAAACTACGAAGTCAAAATAGCTAAGTTCGCGGCTGTAAGCCTACAATAGTTAATTCCATTTACATCGGAACTGACAAGCTCAGTAACAAAAGGTGGGGGAACATCAAAAACAAAAAATTCTACATCAAGAGTACAGCCATGCTTAGCTAGATCATTAACGCAATAGTTAGCTTCCCGAAACACATGCTTCACCCTTGCGCGAGGTAGCCTGTTTAGCAACAACCTGCAATCCGCCAGCAGAGAAGAATAAGTTGCATTAGAGGGATTACTAGAATTAACCAAGTCAACGACAACTTTAGCATCTAACTCTATTTCCAATTGTTGAATATCCAATTGGCCGGCAAGGATTAGACCATCCCAAAGTGCCCAAAATTCTACCACCATACTAGTTGCTCTTCCAACGGATCTATAGAATCCTTTGATCCAATTCCCTGATCGTTGGTCTGGTATCATATATTATTCATATATTTTAATTTGAGGTTTACATTTTTTCATCATCTAAGATGTGATGAAAAATTATTTTACCTGCAAACACATAATACTCATCAAACACATAATACTCATCAAACCCATAGATATGTTGTGATTAAAAAATGTAATAATCTCAAATTATAATTGTTGCAAATTTTTAAATTTTACCCAAAAAATAGAAGAGTCACGTGTGTGTTTAGAGGCTAATAATTTTTTAATGGGATTTATATATGAACTTATTTATAATCTTCAAAGATAGTCACTCCATGTTTTGAAAATCTTCGAAGCTCTCCGACAACAGATGCAATAAGCTCCACCTCCATGTTTTGAAAATCTTCGACGAAACACAGATGAGGATGACGTCATTCCGACCGAAACGACATGGACAATTTGGGGTTCGGTGTTGGAATCGATTTGTTGATGGCGCAGACAATTATGGTGGTGCAACTGTTGATCTCGTCGGCAAGGTGTGTGAGGGAGAGGTAGTGGTTGAAGGTTGCAAAGTTTGGGTGCTAAGTTGATTTGTGGGTCTGGGTTGATTCGGTGGCTTTGGATGTGGAGGTTTTTTTTTTTTCCCCCTACTGTTGTTTTTGGTTATGGTGGATCTAGCTATTGGCGGCAATGGTGGGTGGATGTGGTATAGATGGATGTGGATGTGGAGGTTTTTTTTTTTTTTTTTTTTTTTTGTGGTTATAGTGGATCTGGTTGGTGGCGACGATGGTGGGTGGATGTGGTGGTTGTGGTATGGGGGCCAAAATAGCAAATTAATATTATTTTTTAAACATTATAATTAGTAGTTACTGTTTACAAATTATATTTTTTACTAGCATCTCGAGTCTAAAAGGCTTGATTTTGGGGGCCAAAATAGAGTTTTAAAGACTCAATATTTATGGTATGATGTGGCATTTTGTCTACGTGGCGTCTACCTGGAAATCGAGTCTCTAAGACTCGATTAATAAAGTTTGAAAAACCCGAAGAAAGATAGAGAAAAAAAAAAAAAAAAACTCACCCACAGCACAACAGCCACCACCACCACCTAAAATCCAACACCACCACCACTACCACCTAAAATCTAACAACACCACCACCACCAAATCCATATCCATAAACCCAAACAGACTGGATCCACCACCAGAGAAGAAAGATAGAGAGTAAAAAAAAAGAAAACTCACCTATGACCATCGACGGCACTAGGCCCACGAATGGCAAAATCAAAGAGATGTAGAGGCTGTGGCGACGAAGCGAAGTGGGCGACCCACGGCGATTTGAACTCGACCCACGGCTAGCCACGAGCACCAATGACCACCCACGTCGAGATGAAGCTGGTCTGAAGCCACCCCCGCTGACTTGATTCTGTTTTTGTTTCTGGTTTTCTCTCTCTCTCTCTCTCTCTCTCTCTCTCTCTCTCTCTCTCCCTCTCTCTCTCTCTCTTCTCTGATAGTGATGAGATGAGAAGGTGTAAAGGGTTATACTTGCTTTGTAAAAAGCTATAAATCGAGTCATGAAGGCCGATCGACCATGGAGGCTTCATTGAAAGAGAGAAAACGAGAGAGAGAGAGAGAGAGAGAGATGAAGGCTTAAAACAGATGAAGGCTTAACAGATTTTTTTTGGTTTATAAATCGAGTCTCTAAGACTTGATTTCTAGGTGGATGCGCGTGGATAAAACGCTACATCAGACGTAATCAAACCATGGAAATCAAGTATTTGAAACTCGATTTTGGCCCCCAAAATCGATATTCTTAGACTCGATATGTTAGTAAAAAATATAGTTTATAAACAGTAACTACTAATTATAATATTTAAAAAATAATATTAATTTGCTATTTTGGCCATATGGGTGGGCGGATGTGGTGGCCAGCGGTGCTAGGTTGAGAGAGAGAGAGAGAGAGAGAGAATAAAAAATGATAAAGAAAGAATATTTTTAATCGAAATGTTAAAAAAATAGAAGTTTTGATGTAAGAGATATTGTAAAGTGATGTGGTATATATTATAAAGTTGGTGTTTTAGATGCTAAATGCTAGATTTTTTATAATCTTTGATGAGAATGCTCTCAAATTTTTTCTCCCAATGGTTATTATTCCAAGGTAATGTAAAACACTAAATAAATTTATTTTCATTTAAAAATAAATGTACAATGAAAAGCAAAACAAAGTACACTATTAAATTTCATATAGTAGGATATTTACAAAAAATGGTCTCTAACAATTACTGGATAGATTGACTACCACTTCGCTCTTTTGAATTCATCCAATGGGCATGTTATGCAATTTAACAAAATTGTTGATATGTCATCCTTAAAAAATAGAGCAATTGAATAAGTGCAAAATGTGGTTGGCAAATGAAATACGATTTTTTAGGAGTGAAACATGATAAATCTAATTGGTTGAAAAAAAGGGGAATCTTTTTTTTTTTTTTGATAGGATGGAAAAAATTAATTTGGTAATAAAAAAGTGGAAAACATGGTTGGTTAAGAGCATTCACATCAGATTGTGAAAACTTTTCTATAATACACAATTTTCTTCATTTTACACATTTTAGGCAAAAAAATCCCCAACATCAGTAGGTGCAAAGTTATTTAAAATTGTGCAAAAACATAAAAGTGCTACAGTGACCGTGGATATATACACGGTCACTGTAGCGTGTGTATAGTTTATTTTAATACTTTCTTCTCTCTCCTACTGTGCCTGACTCTCTCATATCAGCTCTCTCTTTCCCATTCATCTCAGCTTTCTCGATCAGCTCTATTTCTTCTTCACAATCTCAGGCTGATCTCGGCGGAGATCTCGCGCGCCACGGACGGAGTCCGGCGAAGACCTCGCGCGCCACGGGCTGGGTCCGGCGGAGCTCTCGCGCGAGACGGGCTGGGTCCAGCGGAGCTCTCGCGCGCCACGGACTGGGTCCGGCGGAGCTCTCGCGCGAGACGGACTGGGCTCGGCGGAGCTTTCGCGCACCACGGACTGGGCCGACGTATCGAACTCCAGCGCCACCGAAGATCGAGACGATCGAGACGTATAGATGGGTTTTTGTGTTTGATGGGTTTTTGTGTGGTTGACGATCGAGACGATGGGTGATTGTGTGGTTGATGATTGTAGGTTGATAGTGGTGGCTGGGTGGGTTTGATGGTGGTGGCTGGGTGGCTGGTGGCTGGGTTTGTTTTGGGTCTGTGAGATGGTTCAGAGAGAAAGAGAGAGAAGGAAAGAATAAAAAATGTAAAAAGAATGAATATTTTATTAAATAAGTGTGTAAAATAGATATACTGATGTGGGTGATTTGTAAAATAAATGTGTAAAATAGAAAAAGTATGCTTTTTTGTGTAAAATAGACAGATAATTTAAACAAGCTGATGCAAATGCTAGTAAAACATGGAAAGTGGAATTCAAATGGACTACTAATTAACATGAGAGAGAATTCTGAAGGCGGCAGAAGATTTAATTTGATCTAAAATTTAGAAAATTTTAAATTAATAAATTTACATATTTAATTTTATTATTTAAATTTTATAAAAAAGGTAAATTTGAAAGTTGAAACTATTTTGGATAACAAAATTGAGAAACCAATCATGAAGGCTTGAAATAGTAGTATAGGTTATATAGCCGTATCGTGTACGATTCCAAATTCCAGCAATTATCTGTAACCATGAAATCCCTAGCCGTGACTACCCTACAGCATCCGTCAACTCTACGATTAACGCCGCCATTCTCCGTCAACTTTAACCGGAGAACCTCAAGCTCCGTCACACTAGTGGGCTCGAACTCGCGTCCCTTCACACTCAAATGCTCGGCCCAGAGATCTCCTTCATTAGGTAACTATTTCTCATTGTCTTCTCCAAATGCTGACACTTTGAGTCGTTGAAGTCAATTTTATGTTCATTTTCTAAGTTTCTGTTTGGTTGCTGGGAAAAAAAAAAAAAAACCATGAACAGAATCAAAATTGAAATCACATTTCGACTATTTTCCTCTGTATGGTTGCCGAGAAAATTGTGAAGGAAGATAATCGCATTTAAGTCAATGCATTACATTTTACAAAACGGTAGTTTCAGTTATTTTGTTGTACTTTTGTTTTCTTAGTTGTTACCAAATGGAGAATCTGATAGATTGGGACCCAAGTCAAGAAAAACACTCAATTTTACTAAGCCCAAAACGATGCTTTACTTAGATGAGGCTGTTTTTTTTATTTTTATTTTCTTCATAAAGCTGAAAAATGTTAATTTGATTCAAGTGAATTATGAGATATTTTGTTTTGTGAGAGTTTTTGTTGGTATGATGCAATTGATGCAGTCGAAAATTCGGAAGGGTTTTTTGAAGCTTCCAAGAAGGGGAATTTAATTCCTCTATACCGATGCATATTATCTGATCACCTAACTCCGGTGCTTGCGTACCGTTGTTTGGTAAAGGAAGATGATAGGGAAGCACCAAGCTTTCTGTTTGAGTCGGTTGAGCCTGGTGTGATGGGTTCCAATATCGTAAGACCTTTGGTTCTTGTCTTGCTATTATTATTTTTAGATGTGTTGTTATGTGCACTCATTAGATGTGAGTCATTTATATTTCAGTTGGGTAAATTATGTAGGGGCGGTATAGCATGGTTGGAGCTCAGCCGGCAATAGAAATTGTGGCAAAAGAGAATATGGTTACAATTATGAACCATGATGAAGGGAAAAGGGAAGAGGAGATTGTGGATAATCCAATGGAGATTCCTCAAAGAATCATGGAGGGATGGAGACCCCAACTTATTGACGAGCTCCCAGAAGCATTCTGTGGTAAGAGAAGGGGATGGTAACATACTTTTCTATATTTGCAGGATTTCTCTAATCCCGTGGTTTGAGTGAGATAGGTGCTCTGTCTCTTGTGGTAGAATAGAAAGGTTATTATTGTCATAAAGGGAAAAAGGTAGTCCACTTATAACAAAATTGCATAAACTAGTTCCCCAAGCCCAAGAGAGAGAGCTCTTAGCTTAACTCATGACTCTCAAATTTTTGTACACATGGTTGTATTTGTAGTGTTGTATTTCAGGAAAATTGTTAGATTTGTTTAGTTTTGTGGATTCCTGCAAAGATTCATTATGTATACAATTATTTTCCTCATATTTGCATGATGCAGTTGTAAAAAAAGGAAGTTTTATAATGAAATTTCCAATCTTTACTTTGTAGTACTCTCTTGTTGAACAGGTGGATGGGTTGGTTATTTCTCATATGATACGATGCGCTATGCGGAGAGGAAAAAGCTGCCATTCTCTAGTGCCCCACCTGATGACAGGAACCTTCCTGATGTACATCTAGGTCTCTACGATGATGTTATTGTGTTTGATCATGTGTCAAAGGTAGATTTACTTTGACCTATGAGATAAACAAGTAATTTATGGATTTAGCTCGTAAGCATCATGTATACTAAATTTCACAATGGCTGATGTGGTTTAGCTCTTTAGCTGTAGCAAATTCAAATAAGCAAGGGGACTCAATTTCAGTCAAATAAGAAAAAGAGACAACTCCTTGCTCTTGTTAAGTTTCAATTTTTTAAACACATGCTGCTATATAAAAGCTTTTATTTCCTGTAATTTGAAGGCTCCTATATATGGTCTTGTTTCTAGATTACTTTTCTCTTTTCTTTTCCATCCAACTATTTGCTATTAAAGTCCAGCACCAAGCAATATGCATATATTCAAGCTCAAATGGCACCTCCAACCCTAGCAAGAGCTAGCTGGTGGATTCAAGATTCACTGGGGTGCATGCATAATTATATATCACGAGAAACATAGGACAATTTTTTACTTTAAATATTGATTGCCATTGTGGGATGCATTTTTACGTGAATAACTGTGTGTGTGTGTGTGTTTTTGTATGTTAATATAGTTTTTAGGTGAGTGTACATATGTGTGTGGGTATCTATAAATTTTTTTATTTTTTATAAATTGGTAATTTTCTGACATCAGAAAGCATATGTGATTCACTGGGTACGACTAGATAGATATTCTTCTGCTGAGGAGGCCTTCAATGATGGAATACAGAAATTGGAAACTTTGGTATCTAGAGTACATGATATAGTTCCGTGAGTAATCAATTTTTTTGTTTATATTTCCATTCGACTGTTTATTTTACTATATCTTTTAAGTACAAGTTAAAAACATGTAATTTGATTCATCATTTTCAGTCCGAGGCTTCCTGCAGGATCAATCAAGTTACACACTCATCTCTTTGGTCCTGAATTGAAAATTTCTAGCATGACAAGTGAGGAATACAAGAAGGCAGTTTTGCAGGCTAAAGAACATATTCTGGCTGGTGATATTTTCCAGATCGTATTGAGTCAACGTTTCGAACGAAGAACATTTGCTGACCCATTTGAAGTCTATAGAGCTCTAAGGATTGTTAATCCTAGTCCCTACATGACTTACTTACAGGTATGCCTGCTTTCTCCTATCACTGTTCGTTTGGAAAGTTTAGTTGATGTTGAAAACCTGGCCTTTTCATTTATATGTCTCATGCTCAGGCTAGGGGGTGTATTATTGTTGCTTCAAGCCCAGAAATTCTTACCCGTGTGAAGAAGGTAACTATTACCTTAATCAAAAGAATTGTTGCATGGGTTGCTTCATTGACTTCTTATGCTGGTCTTACTAGCATACATATTATACTATTATTTTATTGAAATTTCATTTCTCAACCAAGTGTATTTTATACATATATGTTGATGTATTGTATTTATTGGCTTTAATAACATGAATGTGTATTCTTATTTTTGTTGTCAGAGAAAGATCACTAATCGACCCCTTGCTGGTACTGTCAGAAGAGGGAAAACACCCAAAGAAGATTTAATGCTGGAAAAAGAGCTTTTAAATGATGAAAAGCAATGTGCAGAGCACATTATGCTAGTTGACTTGGGGAGGAATGATGTTGGAAAGGTTTGTTCTTGTTTCTCTGCAGAATGCGAAACTCCCAAGTACAAAGAGAAACTTGATATGGTTCATTTATATCAAGTTTCTCTTTGTCCTTTTATTCTCAGGTCAATGGTTTAACATGGTGATTGTACATGAACCTGTAATGCGGGTGTGCCTCAAGATAGATCTCTGAATTTGCAGTATTTTCTAGTCTTTGGTAATTTGACATTCATCATACACCCTTCTGGGATGAATAAATAAAGTCAATCATGTTGGCTAATTCGTTTGTTTCTTGCTGCCTAGCTTTCATTAAGCTTGCTTCCTCATTTTATTTGTCATAGTCTAGGTTGCTTGTCATATATTATTATTATAATATATTTATTTATTTTCATTATAAAATTCACTTTCTTTGTATTTGCCAAAAGTGGTTAAATAGCAATCTTGCTAAGCATTTTCATGTACAGCTTTATCTTGGTGGTAACTGTCACATGTTCAACATCATTATATTTCCCTAATACCTTGAACAATTGAGTTCAATTTTAAAAGATTAATGTGGTTACCCTACTGTCAGTTCTGCTCCTATACTGTAAATCTTTGCCTTCTGTAGATTTGGTTGTGCCTTATTGACTTGCAGAAAATTGTTTGGTCATTCCCTCAAGCCAAAGTGAAGCTGGTACATAAGTTTCCAACTTTCCATAAGAGTCTACCATAGAATTTCTTGCTGAATACCTGAGTGGGAATTTGATACTTTGTTATGTGATTTGGTGGATCTGTGTGTCTCACAACTCAAAAAGGGTTACAAAGTATCAACTGCTTTTGATGTATGTGGAAAGCAATTCCAGTCTTGTATATGTCCACTGATTCCATTATGGGAGACAGCAATTTATCATGCTGACCTTTGCTAGATTACACAGTTGAACACATGACTCTCTGTGGTAGCTTTTTTTGTTAGTTTCTGTGTGTTAACATTTAATACTATGAATCATCTTCTATGTATTTTTCAGAAACTGCATAAGTTTTCCATAAACCTTCACTTTATGGTTGCAATCATGTATTAATACAGGCTGCTAATGCAGGTCTCTAAACCTGGTTCTGTTAAGGTTGAAAAGCTCATGAACGTTGAGCGGTATTCCCATGTTATGCACATCAGCTCCACTGTAAGTTTTTTTTTCTTGGTCAGTTCGTAAATGCAGTTTATGACAAAGAAGGTTTACATAATCTGTTATATTTTATTCGTGTCATGATAATATCTTAACCAATGATCCTTGTGCAGGTGCAAAAATAAACTTTAAATGTTGGTCATGAAGATGATATCTGAAATTGTAGATGTCTTGTTTCTTCCCCCTGTTTTTTTTCCTTTAATTTTAATTCCGGTTGAATTCTTATAGTAGGCTTTGTGATGCGGTTTTCATGGTTTGCAAAAGGAATATGTGTAGAAACTAGGGATATAGAAGAATAGAACAAACCCTAGGCTCACCACCTAGAGTGGTCTGAACACCAGGCTTCACTCTAGAGTTTTCCTGGAATCACCATCAAGTTGTGGAGCCTTCAAGTAGAGCATTCTTCAAGCGTTACATCGCATAAAGAAAGCAAATAATCCGTTATGAATTACTGGAAATAATTAATCTTCTAATTAATTGCATTAAATATTAAAAAATCAAAGGTCTGATAAACTAATCGGGCTTGGGCTCAATGGATAGAGGCCTCTATCAGTAAATCATGTGACTTTCTGGTATCTGCACCACTTTGAGAACAGAATCTTCAAAACATTATTGCATTCTTATCGACTTTTTTTTGAGAGATAATTGCAACATGTTTCTAATCCTACAACTCAAACCATTCACTCCCCCCCCCCCCCCCCCCCCCCCCTAAGCACTTGGGGCATTCTTATTGACTAAATGCATTTAGTAAAAAAATTCTTGTTTATCTCATTTGATGACAAGATTTGTCTTTTCAGGTTACTGGACAGTTACTTGACCATTTAACCAGTTGGGATGTTCTGCGTGCTGCATTACCTGTTGGGACTGTTAGTGGAGCACCAAAGGTTTTATTTTATTTTTTAAAAACACCATCTATCTTCCACTTAAACCAATGCTTTTACTCAAAATTTGTCTTTGCTAGGTGTTTCTCTGTGCGCGTGTGTAATAATGGTTCTAAAGAATTTTTGAATATTCAAATCTTTAAAATCCAGAACTATTTAAATAAATTCAAGCTGTCCTATTTCACTGGGATAAATCAAATCGGTAGGAGGTGGGCTCATCACACTCTTTTATGGTACATGTGGTCAGAATATACATAGATTATCATTCCATTATTTCTTGATTTATCTTCAATTGACCTCTTGTGGATAATCCTTCGCCTTCAGTTTAGTATTGTCTTGTATGTTAAGAAACAGTATTTGGATGTATAAAATATGAAGAGAATATGATCCAGAATTATCTTCAGCCAATTGCAATAGGCATTTTCTAGGAATTTTTCCTTGCTGGGAGTCTAAAAGTTTGTTTTGTTTTGTTTTTTTTTTGTTATTGTCGTTTCTCAAATTTTTTCTTCATTTCCTATATAAAAAATAATAGGGTTTTTTAAGTTACAACTTGCTTAACTCATGCAAACTTCCTAGTTTCATGTGAATAGTGCACAGAACTTGTACTTGGATGCAAACCTGAGGAGAATATTTTCAGTGTACTTCCATTCTTAACAACCCCACCCCCCCCCCCCCCCCCCCCCTCTTTTTTTGTCCTCCTGGGTGATGGTCCTGTAAAATTGTTGGCAACCAGTTTTACCTAGCTGTTGATGTACAACTTAGGAGGTACGGATCCTTTTTGTATTTCTTCTTGTTCTTGCATTTCCAAGAACTATTTGCCATTGCAATCCATTTCAAACAAACTATCTAGGAGAGTTCCAGCCAGAAGAAAGAACCACATCCCTTAATGCAGAATTCTGACCAAGTTAATGTGTTTTCCTGACAATATGAATGGGATTAATTGACTTATTTCTTACCTCTTGTAAGGTTCATTCTTAGTTTTGTCATTTTGCTCTGCTGCAATGCAGGTGAAAGCAATGGAGTTAATAGATCAGCTGGAAGTCACAAGGCGTGGGCCGTACAGTGGTGGATTTGGAGGCATTTCATTTTCTGGTGATATGGACATTGCCCTTGCTCTGAGAACGTTTGTGTTCCCAACTAATACACGTTTTGACACAATGTTCTCATACAAAGATGTGAACAAGCGCCGAGAATGGGTTGCTCATCTCCAGGCTGGGGCTGGAATTGTGGCTGACAGTGATCCTGCTGATGAGCAAAGAGAGTGTGAGAATAAAGCTGCTGCCCTCGCCCGTGCCATTGATCTTGCAGAGTCTTCATTTGTAGAAAAATGATTAAGATTTTATCCACCAGTAGAATCTTTTATTTATTATTATTATTTTTCCTTGATAGACCAATTTTAAGTACAAGGGTTGAGTGGAGCTCTGTGTGTGGATGATTCCTGTTTTGTGAAGGGGAGAGGAAATACGGGTAGTTGTTAGATGATGAGGTTTAATTGCGAGGTCGTGGATAAGAGCTAAAATTTACACATCTTCAAGATGTTCCTTCCAAGTTCTAAGAGGTACGTGAAATGCTATACGAATTACAACTTGCTACTTCAATAGTTGTAAAAAAAATTGTGAATGTTTTTGTATTAATATGAGAGGAGGGAGTACCATATCATTGTAATACAGGAGTACATGAAGAAGGAAGAAGAAGATTGAATCCCAAAGTTTTGGGGTTGACTTGGATCCTCAACAAATAAGTTAGGGTTGGCCATATATATTCTTCTCTTCCATTTTGTTATATTTGAAGTCATTCTTTGATATTTCTTAATTTATAAGACCATTTATATTACTTCTACTAATGTTATTTTGCATCTTCTTCTTCCTTTTTAATTCCCCTAACTTGGACCATTTCACTCTTCTTACTGGGCTGTTTGAGTGTAACTAATAATTTTTCAAAAAGAAAACAGATGTAGGTTTTGTCCATTATGAAGATATTAGTGTGTAATCACGTGTATATGTATGGGTACTGTTAAAAACAATCAAAATTACATGATTTAAATTATACACTTTTGTGAGAAGGTTTAAATTATACATGGTATTAGTTTGCACATTTTTTAAACTATACATTTTTAAAATATGTTATGGTTTCTCATATTATATAAACTAGTATACCTTCTGTACCTCTTATCTTTGCTGTTGATTTATGTTCTCAGTTCTCACTACTGTTTTTGGATGGTTCTAAGTTAGTACTTGCTATACTGCTCCAGGGAAAAAAAAAGCTCTTCAGTAAAAGCAGAAAAAAAATACAAAAAATCAAATGTCACAACATTTTTTCATATTGACTGAGGTGACAAACTGTAATCGGTGAATTATGAAAATGATGTTTGTGGTCATGGTGAAAGTAACATGATATTGTATTTATCGCAATCAGCCACCTCAATGAGATGTGAAATTTGTTGTCTCTAGCATTATTGAATGAATAAATATGTATTTGAATGTAAAATTCACAATGTAGTGATAATGATATATAGATTTTATGAATCAGAATTTTGTTAACAAACTAAAAAGTTCAGTCCAACACTACTAACCACATAGAAAATCAAACTTAAAAAAAAAAAAAAGAAGAAGCACCAGAGCAAACTGCACATAGGCTTACATAAAGCTTTTGTTAACACAGTTTAAGCCTATCAAAAGGAAACAAATCAATTATTATCATTAGCCAGACCACATATGTAAAAATCATTTTACTTGGAGCTTTAACAGTTGATAGAGTAATACCCATCTGCAAGATCAAACTATTCTTAATTATATTCTTAAAGTTCCCTTTTGCTGTTACACCAGACCTTATGATGCAACACAAATAGGAATAGGAGATAAATAAAAGTAACAATAGAACAAATCCTAAGCTTCACCACCTAGAACTGCTTGCAAACTCTTGGCATCACCACGACACCCCTAAGGGTGTTTGGCATCTCCACCAAATAGAGAACAAAGAGGTCAACTCATAAGAATTAATCTTATTCAAAGTCACTTGTCTTCACCATTACAGGAGTGCTAGTTAAATAGCTTTAAGGATTATACTAATATGGATATGATGCAGGGAACCAAGATTTTTATGTTTTAATTTGTAATTAATTTTGTTTTTGAATTTAAATTTTTAATTTGGTTATTAATATAGACAATTTTTTGGGATTTGATTAGATGCTTTCCATATTAGTATAATCCCTGAAACTATTTAACTAGCATTCTTGTAAGGGTGAAAGATAGACAAATTTGAATAAATATTAATTGTTATGAGTTGAGAATATCTCCTCCGTTGTTTTCCCTGTTTGGTGGTGATGCCAAATGCCCCTTACCTGGTGATGCGGGTTTACAGGCAGGGTCTAGGTAGGCTAGATTTTGTTCAGTTGTTCCTTATATTCCTCTTTTATTTCCTATTTCCTATCTATTCTACACCACCTTGGTATCAGAGCGTTCGATCCTTTCCAACCCACTCCAAATTTGTCCAGGCATAAACAGCCACCACACCCCCCATAAACTCCAACAACCACCAAATCTGCTCTCCCAAACTGAAAAAAAAAAAAACAAGTCATTGTGTTTTCCGCCACCACACCACTGAAAAAAACCACCTTCCGCTGCCACGGAAACACCCCAACCAGCAGCAGAGAACCCAACTACCCACACTCAACCCACAAATCTCCACCGTTAACCCACGACACCTTCAAGACCACAACCCACTTAATGCCATTGCAACACCGCCGTACGCCTTGATCTGAAGCTGACGCTATCACTTCAGCTCATTGCCGCCGCTGTAAACCCCTCAATGCCGTTAGTTTCGATCCTCACTTCCTCTTTGATTTTATCGAGTTCCTTGAATTGTTAAGAGTTGTAAATCCAAAAATAAAAAATAAAAAAAATAAAGAGTTGTAAACCCATAAGTTTGTTACGTGTTTTTGGTTTTATTAAAAAAATCAAGATCCAAACCAAGATTATTGGGACTGATTTGCTAGTGTGTGTACCAGCCCATTGGCCTGATATCTTTTTTACTCGTAAGTCTCTAATAAAGCCTGCAATCCAGGAAGCATCTGAGCTGATCAGACCAGACCATCCCGGACTCACGATTTTGACAGCAACTAGCCACGTCATCAGTTCAGGTTTTGCCGTATAACTCTCTGTAAAGAGTAGGTTGCAGAAAGAGAGAAAAAAGAAAGGCAAAAATGTAAAACTGATCCTTTAACTTTCTCCATTTTTTATTTTAGTCCTCTAACTTTCAGTTTTGTCAATTCAATCCTCTAATTTTCAATTTTTGTCAATGCAGGATTCCGTTAAACCCAATTATGGGTTGCCGTTAACTTTCAGTTTTTTTTTTTTTTTTTTTTTTTTTTTTTTTTTTAAATTTCGAAATTGAAAGAAAAAAAAATATCTGTAAAAAAAAAAAAAAAAAACATTTAAGGGGCAGGTACTACTTAACCAGCACAGCCATCTACTGCACGTGTTCTATTCCCATTTCCTAACACTACTCCCAACTTCTGGAAGCAAAACTGGAGAAAAGAATGAAAGTTTGGATGTTGCAGAAACAAAAGAGGATGAGATGGAGGAGGAGGCTCCTAAAACAAGTAACACAACAGAACTTAGTTTGGGAAGCCTTGGTGCATTTGGTATTGGCTCAACCCCTACTACAACTGCTCCAAAATCAAATCCATTTGGTGGTCCATTTGGTAATGTAGCGTCAAGTCCAATGAGCTCAGCATCAAGTCCGACGAGCCTTTCCGCTTAAATGTTTTATTTTCTTTTTTTTTTTTTTACAGATTTTTCTTTTTTTCTTTTAATTCCAAAATTATAAAAATAAAATAAAATAAAAAAATTGAAAGTTAACGGCAGCCTATAACTGGCTTTAACCGAATCCTGCATTAACAAAAATTGAAAGTTAGAGAACTGAATTGACAAAACTGAAAGTTAGAGGACTGAAATGAAAAAGAGTGAAAGTTAGAGGGTCAATTTTGCATTTTTACCAAAAAAAATGATGTGAAGGATGTGGGAGAGGGAAAAATAAATTTTGGCAATAATATTGTTAAAAATAAAAATAAAAAGTAAAAAAGTTGAATTTTGAAAATTGAATTGCTGAAATTGAAGGATTAAAAAAGAAAAAGAAAAAAAGAAAATTGAACTATGGTGAAAGTAATGCTACGGTTATAAACTATTTTATCATATTTTTACAAACTGTTGTTATGACCAATTTCTTACCGTTCTCATTAAAGTTCACCAATGACATCACTTTTTTATTTACTAATTATTAGTCATCATATTAGTAGTTTATGAAAGTTTTTTGTAAAAAAAATTGTATCTTTAGAATTTTGCTAAAAGTGGAGGATTTAAAAAAAAAAAAACTCAATTATGGCAATTGAATTGCCGAAATTGGAGGAGTAAAAAAAAAAAAAAAAAAGCTACAGCACCACTTTTGGATGTATAAAATAAAATATCTATGCTACTTAATAAACTTATAAAAAAAAATTATATCTAATAAAAAAGTAAAGAACCACAATCTAGTTTTTTTTTTTTTACTCCCCCAATTTCGGCAATTCAATTGCCAAAATTGATTTTTTTTTTTAATCCTCCACTTTTGGCAAAATGCTAGAGATATAAATTTTTTTACAAAAATTTCATAAACTGCTGATGTGATGAGTGATTATTGGTAAATAAAAAAAAATGATATTATTGGTAGGCCTTGATGAGAACCAGTAAGAAATTGACCATAACAATCATTTGTAAAAATATGGTAAAATAGTTTGTGGCCTAGCATTACTCTTACCATAGTTCAGTTTTCTTTTTTTCTTTTTTTAATCCTTCAATTTCGGCAATTCAATTGCCGATATTTAGCTTATTTATTTATTTATTTATTTTTTCTTTTTGGTAATCTCATTGCTGGAATTCATTTTTCTCTCTTTCACATCCGTCACATCATTTCTCTCTTCTCTCTCCTACTTTTTCTCAGAATTTCGGCAATACCATTGTCGAAATTCGTGTCTCTCATTATTTTTCCAAATAACTTTGAACAGTACTCATATCATAAATAAACTCAATTTTTTGCAATATTCAGCCAAAACTCGTAGTTTGCTCGTCCATATGCATGCATATAATTGAAGATAATTATAATAATAAGGTTCAAATTATATTTTTTTAAAAAGAGGTTCAATTTATACCTACTACTACTTTGCACTTTTTTTTTTATACCATATATTTTTAAAATATGCAATTATTTCTCATTATATATAAAATATAATTGATTTTATTATTTTAGACTTTTTGATTTTTGCACTAAATAATTCACTTGCTACAAAAATAAAAAATTTAGATGGACACATGGCAGAAAATTGGACATCAATTGAAATCCAATTTAGTATCTAATTAGATTTTGACTCTTTGATTTTTAAAATCAATAATTCACTTAGTATAAAATTAAAAATTAAATGAGACTTGTGGCGCAAAATTGAGAATTTAATTAAAATCTAATTGAATTTTCTTTAAGTTTTGACTATATATATATATATATAAAAAATTTAGAATTTAATTGGATTTAGTCTTTTTGATTTTTGTATCCAATAATACACTTGCTACAAAAATTAAAAAATTAGATGATTACGTGGTGCAAAATTAAGTGTGTGTTTGGCAAAAATTAAAAAGCCAGCTTATTTTATTATTCAGCTTATTTTTGCCATTATTCGTGGGTCTCACTACATTTTTTGGTACTATTCATGAGTCTCATCGTACTATTTCAGCTAACTTTTACATTTATCTACAGTACTTTTAGTACAAAGTTTTCAGTTTCAGCAAAACAAGTGGATCCCAAACAGACCCTAAGAATGATATTCTCTGAGCTTTGCTTTTAATATACACTAGTCGCAAACCCGTGCTACGCCCGGGAACCTACCTATTTTTATGGTAAATTAAAATAATTTTATAAAATCTTAAATTAATTATGAAACTATGCATTGCATGAATTTCTTATTTGACTTCAATTTATGTTATAATTTGATGAAGAAGTCATTGCTTGAACATGTAATGATTTAATTTAAAAAAAAGAAAAGAACATGTAATGACTTCAAAAAATAACTCAAAAATTCAAATATTAAAACTTCTTAAAGGTCAAAGAATATTAAAGAATAAAAAGATTCATGGCTTAAAAATTATTTAAACAAAACAAAATATATATGATTACCCTATAGAGAAATATAAGATAAAGAAAGGTTCAATTCAAAAGAATAATCCATGGTTATAACTATTGTAATCTACCAAATAGTTTCAAATATTGCAAAATAAAGAACCCAAAAATTATAGATGTTAAAAAATTCCAAAAGGTATAAATTTCAAAAAAAAAAAAAAAAAATCAAAAGATTCAGAGTTTACAAATTAGACAAAAAAAAAGTATATATGGGACTATACAATAGGGAAATATAAGAAAAAGATGTGTTATCTTCAAAGAATAATTCATAGCTATTGTTATTGAAATTTGTCAAATTATTTTAGGTTTTGTAAAAAAAAAAAAAAAATCCATATATTAAAACTTTTGAAAGGCCAAAGAATCGTAAGATTTTGCTTCCTATAGATTATTGAAATAAAACAAAAAATATATATGACTACACAATAGAGAAATATAAGAGAAAAATTGATTACCTTCAAATATTTCAAAAACTAAAGCAAAAATTCAGATGCTAAAACTTCTAAAATGGCATATATATATATATATAATTAAAGAATTAGAAGATTTAGAGCCTAGAAGTTATTGAAACAATTCAAAAATATATGACTATTCAAAAAAGAAATACATGATCCCATAAAAAGAAATAATTTTTAATGGGTCTAAACTTAAAAAAATGAAAAAAATGGAATCATAAACAATTCTAGGAACAGGGTTTGGAGGTTCATAGTTGTATAAAAGGCTGTACCAAGATCACTTTTTAAAAATTACATGAAAACCATAAAATAAATATTTTTTCTCACTTGTTAGGTTGTGTTCTTAGTGACCCTTAAAAAACAAAAGGAAAAGGGAAAAAAAAAAAAACCATGAAAATCCATTAACATACATATCAAGAGGCAAGGCAATTGTCCAGCACACCTATTGGCTTGTCATGGGTATTGATAGTTATGTAGTATGGATAGAGGAAAATCTTTTTTTCATTGAGTTAGCTTTGAGTCATGATGTAATGTTTTTATCCTCTTCTTAATAAAGCTACAATATTCATATAGAAAAAAACATTTTTAATGGGTCTAAACTTTAAACAATGAACAAAAAATAATCATAAACAAAAATAGGTGCAGGATCTGTAGTTCATCGTGTATATTTATAAAGCAAAACAATTAGAAAACTCAAATTAAAAAAATAAAAAGGGACGTACACAGATCAATGGTTGTAAAACACAACCTTTGGTACTGTGTTTAAATGGAATTTCAGATGCTTGTCCTATGCCTCCCATCAAGTTTGCTGGCAATAAAAACATTTATTTGGGGGTTGTGCTTCGGTTTGAATTATTTAATTCATCAACCAAGGCATGCAAGCTTTTGAAGCACAATCACCGAATGATTAATTAAAATATAACTTGGTGATCAGAAGTTATCAAAGCAAATCTAACACAAAACATTAAACCCGAATTCATCAACAAAACTTTTTTTTTTTTTTTTTTTTGAGAAATGGGTAAGTTAGTATTATTGAGCAAAATTAATTTGAAATACATCTTCCAAATCAGGTGGTAGTCCTTCTAACCACACATCAAGATCAGTAGCTAGAACTGCTCTTTTTGCCAAGGGAGTGGGCTAGTTTATTGCCCCCCCTCCTAACATGATTGAAAAAACAAACTTGCATACTTTGGCCAGCGCACTTAATATCTTGGATAATATGGCCAATGTGGGACCTGTTTTTGTTGGGGTTGTTCAGAGCTGAGATAACCTTTAGAGAGTCTCCTTCCACTTCAGCTTGGAAAATGCTAATTTCCTGGGCGAAAGTAAGTGCACTTCTCGCAGCCAAAGTTTCCAACATGTCAACTGATCTTGGGAGGGGAATTTTCTGGCTAAGGGCAGCAATGATCCTTCCCTTTGCATCTCGTATAACTACACCCAAACCTGCCCATGTCGAAGTTTATTTTGAATAAACCTAGTGGCAGGGGTTTACGTTTCGTCTCTACTTTCGTGATAACAAGTTGTGAATGCTGCATATTTGCATCTCGAAATTCCAGCAGAAGGTCCCAAGCCCTCTTGATAGTCTCACCTACATCCCAGACTTCTTGTCTCTCCCTGACCTTATTTCTTCTAACCCAAATACACCATGCGACCATAGAAAACAGGGCAGCAGAGCTTATTTAGAAAGCATAAACGAGACCAGATTGCTGAACTTGGTAAAATTCTATGATCTTGGGTAGTTGAAATTTGGGTCAGAAAACCAAATGCATTTGACATGATCGCACATCCAAAGGCAATGAATAACATCCTCAGGGTGTTCTTTGCATAAACAGCAAACATTATCCGAGATCACGTGGCGGAGTCGAAGATTACACCGGGTAGGTAGAGACTCACTTGAGGCCTGCCAGATGAAGTGCCTTACTTTATTTAGAACCTGCAATTTCCAAATACCATTCCACAGTTGCTTCAAACCATCAGGGTTAGATGGGCCAGGTTGTGAATTATGGGACTCCGAGGCAAGTAACCTGTATGCACTTCTAACAGTATAGTTACCATCCAGGGTCAGAGGCCACATAAGCAAGTCCTCTGAGGTATGAACGCTGATAGGGATGCTCTTAATATACTTCGCCTCAGATTGAAACGAATTCTTGTCTATGAGCTCTTCATTCCAACACTTTGTACCTGGCAAGAAAAGATCTTTTACTACCGTTAGGGATGGATCTCAATAAGGCAATAAAATTTTACCACTCCCTGCATCATTAAGCCACCTGTGCTCCCAAATATTGATTGACGAGCCTGTTGGGGACATATTTTGTAATTGGCATATCCTTTGACAAAACGCACTTTACTTGTATTTGGGTAAATCTAAGTACGTTCAAGATGATCATTACAAGTGGTTAAATTGAAGACATGAAGATTACTCAAGAACTGCTCAAGAAAAGTGCAAATTGCAGGTCTCGATACCTCCTCGACAGAAGCTCGATCTGTCGAGATTCATTAAAGCTCGACAGATGTCCCGATCGATCGAGCTTATGGGTTTCAAATTATAGCCAACAACGTTTTTACTCTAAAAGGCTAATTGTTTATGGGTTTGTATAATTCTTATTGGACTAGGAAAGCCCAGGGTTTGTGTAAACCCATTTGGAATAGGAGAGCCCATTATGCTCCTATTTAAAAGGAGGTGGAAAAAGAAAAACCTAACCCTAGAGAGCTTCATAAGGTTTTCTTTTTGAAACCCTAGCCTCCTCCTACAGAAGAAATAGTTCTTGCTGCGTTTCTTGTACGCCTTTGGGTTTTGTAACCAAGCAAAGTCTCTTGCACCAACATTGAAGATCTTATTGGTGTTTCTATATGAAGCTGCTGCAAATCAACTACAACAATCAAAGGGTTGCTGTGGAGTTAGTCACGTATTGGGATTCGTGCAAAGGAGTAAGTCGCATACTGGGATCTGCGCATCAAATTAGTTAGTCACGTACTTGGGAGCCGTGCATTGAAAGGAGAAACTGTCACTACAGAACAAGTCTAATTGGGTATTGGGATAAGAGTTCAACTGTAGGTTGGTAAGGTACTTGGGATTCCTTACTTGTAACTGCTTGTTGTGATAATAGTGGAGTTTCGGGAGTGGTGACCTTAAATCACCCGGTGGGGTTTTTGCCGTAAGGTTTTCCCCATTCGTGAACAAATCACCGTGTTATTTATTTTCCGCTGCATTACTTAGTTTGGTGATTTGTTTGTGCTACCACTTGATATTGCATGATTAATTTGATTAATTAATAACTGGGCTAATTTAATTAATCTAAGTTATCACAAGGGGTCAACGCGTTTGTGGCCTGTCAGAGCCATCTCCTATTCTCCACCTAGCACCCTTACATATCACATTCCGAGCCTACAGAATGCTCTTCCAAGCAAAAGAGCAGTGAGGGGTGATCTTAACATCAAGAATACTACCATTAGGAAAAAAATTTGATTTAAAGACTTTGCAGAGTAGGGTATCTTTCTCATGGTACAACCTCCAAACTTGTTTCCCTAAAAAAGCATCATTAAATTGACGAAGATCACGAAAGCCCATACCACCAAGAGATTTTGGGGAGCATAAGGTGGACCATTTTACCCAATGCATCTTCCTTGTCTTATCCTGGTTTCCCTACCAAAATTTACGTATCATTGCCTCAATATCTTTGATCAACCTGATTGGGAGTCAGAACACACTTATCGAGTAGGTAGGAATAGATTGTAGCACGGCCTTTATCATGATTTCCTTCCCTGCTTGTGAGAGTAACCTTTCCTTCCACCCTTGCATTTTGGACCAAACTCTCTCCTTAATCTGGTTGAAGCATGCTTTTTTCTGTCTCCCAACAAAGGATGGCAAACCCAAGTACTTCTCATAATGTTTGATAGCCGGAACACCCAACAAAACCTTTATCTCCTCTTGGATGACCTCTGGTTAGGGGTGTCCAGGCAAACCGGCAACCCGCCCAACCCGTTCGACCTGCAGCCACCCGATTCGACGACTCCGGCTGTCGGATGCGGTTTTCGACTTTGCTAACCCGACACCCAGCGGGTCGGTTGCGGGTTTTTCATTTCAAAACTTGTGAAACCCGACCCGAACCGAAGTCTATTCAGATTCCGGCCACTTTTTTCCAGATCTCGGCCATTTTCCTAGATTCCGGCCACTTTTTTTCCAGATTTCGGCCCTCTTTTCCAGATTCCAGTCCCTTTTCACTTAAATCTGTCGATTCCTGGCACAATAAACACTAGATCTGACCGAAATAGTGATTTCTCATTATGATTTGGTAGAAATCTCGCCGGATTCGACTGGATCTGACCGGATCTTGGATGGATCTGGCAAGATCTCGCTGGATCTGGTGAGATCTCACCGTGTTTCGAAGTATTCCGGTGAGATCGGTTTCACCCGAAACCGACCACCACCCGCCAACAACCCGAACCTATGAATCCGTTACTGTTATGGGTCGGTTTCGGGTTGGGAAAAAACCCGACCTGCCCGACCCATGGACAGCCCTACCTCTGGTGTATTTTTACTAAAAAAGAGGGTGGTTTTACTTTTGTTCACTTGCTGACCTGAAGCTGCCTTGTACAAATCAAGGAGTTGTTGAATTTTGGTACACTTCTTTACCCTGGACCTGCAAAAAAGGAGGCAATCATCTGCAAAAAATAGGCGAGTAATCTTAGGGCCTCCACGACACAGAGCTAACCCCCTAATCTCCCCTCCTTTGCTGCCTTGTTCAGAAGTGCATTTAGCCCTTCCGCACAGAATAGGAAAAGAAAAGGAGATAGGGAGTCACCTTGCCTAAAACCTCTTGTTGGTTTAATGAAGCCTTGCGGTTCACCATTGATCAAGATCGAATAGGTCATTGTGGACACATATTGCATGATCATTGCCACCCAAGATTCCTGAAAACCCATGCATAGGAGGATTTTTTCCAAGAAAAGCCATTCTACCCTGTCATAGGCTTTATTCATATCTAACTTCAAGGCCATAAAACCTTCCTTTCTAGAGCATTGGGTTTTCATATAATGCAAGGAATATATAGGAATATATTGATGCATCTATATGCAAGGCTTTGTCATGAGTGCATTAGAAGTTCAAGTGAATGTTCCAAAATATGTTTGATAAAGTAGTCCCTATGACAGTTTTGCTTGCCACACATGTATCGGATGTAAATATCATAGAGCACTAATTGTCTTATTTATTTATTTTTATTTTATTTTTAATTTTTATCAGACACTAAGGGTCTGTTTGGATAGAGCGTTTTGCTGAAAATTGAAAACACTGTAGGAAAATAATTTTTTAATGTGTGAATAGTACTACGGGACCCATTTTTAATAAAAAATTGCTAAAAAAGTACATGAACAGGGCGCGCACAGTACGTGTATAGTACGTGTATAGTGCGCGCTGTCCCCCCCAGTGCTAGAAACGAAAAAAAAAAGAAGAAGAAGAAAATGCGGAGCAGCTGGACGTGGACATCCAGCTGCTCTATCCAAACCCACTCTAATTGTCTTTTAAAGGGAAGTGAAGAGGCGTAAGTTTAGGTTTTTTGTGTTTTAGATTTACCAACTGAAGTTTGCAATGTGTTCTTGTTTTTTTAATTATTATTTTTAGAGAAGTGTTTTTTTTTTAATAAAAGATTCTGTAACTACTTTCGGTGAACATATGTGTGGGTGAATCTAAAATAATTGATTTGGCTTATTTGCTGATTTTTCAAATGAAAATGCACCTTTAATACTCAAAATGATTTTCTTTTCCTATATTTAATGATTGAAGTTATGAGTAGTTACTGTCGTTTAAATTTATGCTATAATTAATGGTGTTTGATTTTGGGCCGAAGTTCGCCATTAAGATTGTGGAGAGCGTTCCATTAAGATTTTGTTCAGGAGAGTATACTCTTGGAAGTTTAAGTAAGGGAATGAAATTAATAGCTTGTTTGGATGGAGTGGGAGTAGAGGGGAGTGGAGTAGAGGAAGGGAAAGTAAGTTAAATTACCTTGTTTGGATGTGTTGAGGTCCAAAAAAAGGTCACAATATTGTACCAAGGCCCAAAAATCAACACAAAAGATTGAAATCATAAAGCTTTCGGACTTCCAATAAAGGAAAAAAGGGTGAGGCCCAAACCCGTTAAGGGTCCATAAGGAGAAACGTTGGTCCATGGATGGGCAAGTTTTGGGCCCTATGAAATAAAAGAGAGAAAAGCCCAACCCAGCCCTCAAAGGTCAGTAAAATCGCTGGGGAGCTCGGGAAAATGACTGAGCCAGGATACTTGGGAATTTCCAGGAGCCCGGGATCCTCGGGATGTGAAACAAGGTCTGGTTTAGATATAAAAAATTCAGTAGGGTGCCAAGAAATGCAAGAAACCAGAGAAGATATGTCCTTATAGGTCACCCAATTATGCGGAAAAGAATCAGAAAACTTGGGAACCAATCATTCTTGAACAAGGGGCTGGTACCTCGGGGAACCCAGAAATAAGAACCATGAAGGGAGGTGGCTGGGAAGCTTTTAACTTGGCAGGGAGGAATCAGTTCACTTGGGAAAATGATAAAGGGAAAGGCAGCTAAAAGTTGAGTCTGAAAAGATGGGATTTAGAAGCTTTGAAAGAAGAGAGACCCAAGGTCAGCTCTTAGGGACACCCCAGAACGGAAAGATAGCAGGAGACTTTTAAGGAAGAAACTCCAAAAGAAGAAAATAATGAGGAATGAGGAAGGGACCAGCCACCAATTTTGCTGACACAACATTGGTTCTAGTACTCAGGGGAGCAAAAGGAAGGAATCAGTGGTACTCTGAAAACCCTAGAATGACATTATAAAATGTTGGTGCAAACACAATGATAATGGAAATAACACAATGATAATGGAAATAACACTTCTGAATTTTATTAATTTAAAGAGAGAAATTACACAATACTATTTGGACTGAGGTGCGACACTTTCTCTTTTTAAGGAGATTTAAGCCCTTGGTTAGTTAAAATTTGTAACCGGTGCAGACCGTTTCTGACTTGTCTCCCCCAGGATACAACAGCTCACCAAGTGTTGTATGGTTAGAACAACCTCTGCACAAAGTGTTTGAGCCTAAAGCTCCACCAAAAAGAACACCCTTCTTTGCCAATTATCTCTCAATGTATTTTTTTTAGTGTATAATGTAGTAACTTGGATTAGGTCTGAATGAGTCTATTTATAGGCTCAATGGGCCTCACGAAATTACTACCCAAATTAATTTGATTAATTAGGTCCATTATTCTGATGTAACTGATGTTACAAGATTAATTGTTGGATATTATCTTGATGAGTTGGAGTTACACAACTAATGATGTGATAAGGAGTTTTTGAAGAATAAAAAGGCCCAAACGAATAGTCCATTAAGTGGGTTAATGGCTCTTCATTTTCCATAATAAAAATGGAATATTAATTCGGGCCATTTACTCTCCAACGGATATGGTAATCACTCTGAATGGGCTGTTAAGTAGGAGGATCCAAGAGGCTGATTCATTTCCATTCTTGACAGCTCCACCCTTAACCTCCCCCTTGCGCATGTATCTGGCCCAATATTTGAGATAATTTATGTTAGTCCATTAATCACCACAATTAAAAAGAACAAAATAGTCTCTCTCTTTTTCAATGTGGGCTTAAAAATTTTCACTAACTTCTCATCTTCCATATTTACCCCCATATTTTTACATTTATGTTATAACATTTATTCATTTTAATTATTTAATATTAAAATGCTCCAACAATCCCTCACTCATTTTAATATTAAATTTTAGTTAAAGAGAGATTGCCAGGCAAAAATGGGTCACTATGCATCGTGAAGGTGTGCTCTGCATTGAACCTTCACTTAGTAAAGCAGCGATCTTAACTCCACTCATTTTAATAATAAATTTTAGTTAAAGAGAGATTACTAGGCAAAAATGGGTCACTATGCATCATGAAGGTGTGCTCTATATTGAACCTTCACTTAGTAAAACAGCGATCTCAACTCCAAAGTCGTAGTGGTCTCCGACTTGAACTAAGATTGCTTTAGGGAAATTAAGCGTCACTGCTTACACATAACAACCCAGGTGTTGACATGAGCTTTTATAGCTAGCCCTTTACGGCCGTGTGCTGATCCTAGTTTCATGAGTGTATTTGAGATTAAGTCCAAATCTCATAGGGAGCGGCCTCACCCTCACACTTACATAGGTAAAATTTTGTTAAGGGTGCTCTAGTAATTCTAACACCCCACTCATATAAGCTACAAATTTCATTAAGAGTTTTTTACTCAACCTCTCCACATTATAGGATAAATGCACTTACATCATAAGAATGAACAATCAAAAAAATTATTTACAAAATAAATAATTAAAAAAATAAATTGTGCATTTCTTACGACCATCGTATGATTCGTTTTTCCCATTGAACCTAATTCTCAGGATCTCTGGTCCTTAGGTAGGGTATCCTTATACATGGCTTATGATTCTATGGACTTTAGTCCCATCCTTCTCGATGTATTCCAGATCCTATCTTTTGCCAAGGCCTTGGTAAATGGATCTGCAAGATTATCATTAGATTTAATATAATCCATAGTTATGATGCCATTACTCAAATAAGATCGCATGGTATTGTGCTTTCTTCTTGTAGGTTTGGATTTACCATTGTAATAACAGTTTTTAACTCTACCAATTGTGGCAGTGTTATCACAATGAATTAATATAGGTGGAATTGACTTTTCTCAAAGTGGAATTTCATATAACAAATCTCTAAGCCAATTTGCCTCTTCACTAGCTGAAGCTAATGCTATTAATTCAGCTTCCATTGTTGGATTAGCAATTATTGTTTGCCTTTTAGATTTCCAACAAATAGCACCACTACTTAAGGTAAAAATATAACTAGTGGTAGAGAGAGAATCACCTGACAAAGTATTCTAATTGGTATCACTAAAAGCTTCAATCACAGCAGGGTACTTTTTATAAAATAAGCCATAATTTTTGGTAGCAATTAAATATCTCATGACTTGCTCAATAGCTAGCCAATGATCTTTACTAGGCTTGCTAGTAAATCTGCTTAGCACTCCTACTCCATATGCAATGTCAGGTCTAGTACAATCAGTAGCATAATGTAAACTACCAATGATACTAGCTAATCCTTTTGATTAAAAATTTCATCATCATTATTTACAGGAAATAAGTGAACACTACAATCAAAAGGAGTAGCTACACTTTTGTGATCATGAAAATTATATTTTCTCAATATGTTCTCAACATAATGTGATTGATCAAGAAATATTCCATCACATGTTTTTTTAATTTTCATGTCCAAAATAAAATTAGCCTCACCAAGATCTTTCATATCAATATGGCTTTTAAGCATATTTTTTGTCTCATTTATAACATGCATATTTGAGCCAAAAATTAACATATCATCCACATAGAGGCTAATAATAATATGTAAATTAATCCATGATTTAGAATAAATACATTTATCACATTCATTTGATTTATAACCATTCTCAATCATGCAGAAATCAAAATTTTCATGCCATTGCTTAGGTGCTTGTTTTAAGCCATATAGGGATTTAGTTAGCTTACATACATTGCTTTCTTGTCCAGGCTCTACAAAGCCTTCAGGTTGATCCATATAAATCTCGTCCTCTAGGTCTCCGTTTAGAAATGCAGTTTTTACATCCATTTGATGAATTTTCAAATCAAAGATTGTAGCAATAGCAATTAACAATCTAATAGATGTAATTCTTGTTACCGGAGAAAATATATCAAAGAAATCAAGATCAGCTTTTTATTTAAAGCCTTTTGCAACAAGTCTAGTTTTAAACTTATCTATTGATCCATCCGGTTTCAACTTTTTTCTAAGGACCCATTTACAACCTATGGTCTTACAACCCGATGGAATATCTACTAATTTCCAAGTTTTATTAGAAATTAGAGATTCCATCTCATCATTTATAGTCTCTTTCCAAAATATAGCATCAGGTGATGTTAAAGCCTCTTTTAAAATTTGGAGATTTTCCTCAATGTTAAAAACATAATAATCAAGACCAAAATCCTTTTCAACTCTAGCTCTTTTACTTCTTCTAGGTTCCATTTCAAAATTTTCTTGATTTTGTAAATGTGAAGTAGAAGAACTAGGTTGTGACAAAATATTTTCTTCACCTCCACTATTTTTCAATTTAAAAGGAAAATTTTCTTCGTGAAAAATTGCATCACCAGATTCAAAAATTATTTTGTTTTCAAGATCAAAAAATCTATAGGCTACACTATTAAACGCATAACCAAGAAAAGCACAGGTAGTAGCTCTTATACCTAATTAGTAAGCTTTACATAAGCAAGAAAACCCCATACTCTCAAATATCCCAAATTTGGCTTATGTCCTTTCCACATCTCAAAAGGTGTGGTGTGTGACATTTTATGTGACACCCTATTCAAAACATGACATGTAGTTAAAATAGCTTCACCCCAAAAATGTAAAGGTGCATCAAATTCAATTAACATGGCATTTGTTAACTTAATTAAAGTTCTATTTTTTCTTTCAGCCACACCATTAGAAGCAAGTGAATATGGTGCAGTAGTTTCATGGATAATTCCCAAAGACTGAATAAATGAGTTGAATGCACTTGATTCATACTCACGGCCTCTATCACTTCTTATTCTTTTTATTTTTCTACCGAATTGATTTTCAACTTCTTTTAAAAAATCTTGAAATTTTTCAAAAGCATCACTTTTATTTTTCAACAAATAAATAGTTGTATATTTTGAGAAATCATCAATAAAAGTGATAATATATATATTTCCTTCACAAGTTAAAATTCCCTCAAATTCACATAAATCAGAGTGAATTAACTCAAGCAATTCAATATTGCTTACAACACTTTTATAAGGCCTTTTTGTAATCTTAGCTTGACTACAAGTTTCACATTTTTCAAAATCTTTTGATAGTCTTGGAATTAATCATAAACTACTCATGATTCCCATATATCTACTATTTATATGACACAAATGAGCATGTCAAAAATTAATAAAAGAAAACATATAAACTGAACTGGTAGATGCTTTATTATTCTCAACATTCAATTTAAACATTCCATCACAAGAATAACCCTTGCCCACAAATAATCCCTTTTTAGTGATTACATAATTATCAGATTCCATAGTTTGCTTGAAGCCAGCCTTGTTAAGCAAAAAACTTGATATCAAATTCTTCCTCATGGACGGAGTGTAAAGTACATCTTTCAATGTTAGCATATGTTCAGAAGTGAATTTCAATTCAACCTTATAACTCCCAAGAACCTTGGTTTTGCTAGAGTCACTAAGCATAACAGTTTTTTCTTCTTCAAAAGAAGTGTGCAATTTGAACCAATTTTGTCATAGCAGACGTATCTATTAGCACCAGAATCTGCCCACCACCCTTGAATATATTGCACCATATTGATGTCTGTAATCATTGCCACTAAAGGCTCTTCGGTTACGTTAGCTTGCGGAACAGATTCACGTTTTCAAAATTTGTAATATCGAGCAATATGCCCACTCTTGCCATAGACAAAATAGGATCTATTAAATTGATCTTGTGAAGGGGGTCCTTGGTTCTTATTGTAATTTTTTTTTCGGGTTTCCCCTTCCTTGAGGTCTATTATTATTTTTAAAGGCTCTCTTTTTAGGCTTCAATTGACCATTTCTAGGAAAATGATTTTTGGGCATATTATTATTGGATGAAATGAGGTTTACCTTTGTGGCGGAATTACCATTGTTCTCTTGTGTCATGAGTGCATCTTGTCCTCTAGCCTCCTCCTCTACACTGATGCGTGTGATCAAAGTCTCCAAGGATGTCCCCTTTTGTTTGTGTCGCAAAGTCTTTTGGAACTCCCTCTAAGATTGTGGTAGTTTGTCAATTATGCTAGCTACCACTAAATTGTCTCCGATCTTTATGCCATCGGATCTCAATTTTGCTACAATCATTTGGAAGTCTTGTGCTTGATCCACCATCGATTTTCCATCCACCATTTGGTAATGGAAAAATCTACTAGCAGCATACTTCTTTGCACCTGCCTCCTCGGTATCATACTTGATTTGTAAAGCTTTCCATATTTTCTTGGTAGAATTATAAGTTCTATCATAATAATCATAAAAATGATCAGCAAGACAATTCAAAAGATAAGAGAGATAATTGTATTTATCTTTTGTATACTTATCTAATTTTTCTTGATGGAGACTATATTCTTCCTCACTCATCTCATCAGTAGGAACCTTTGATAGATTCTTGTCAGTGAGGATGTAGGTGACTTTGAGAAGGCTCAAGTAGAAGAGGACCTTTCCTTTCCACTTCTTGAAGTGGGCTCCCTTAAAGCGAAAGGGCTTGTTAAGATCTCCAACAGGCTCATTTGGTTTCTCTTGTGTAGCCTCCATGTGTTGAATCTCCTTAAAATTGTTGGTACAAACACAATGATAATGGAAATAACACAAAGAGAAATTGAATAATACTTCTGAATTTTATTAATTTAAAGGGAGAAATTACACAACACTATTTAGATTGAGGTGTGGCACTCGCTCTCTTTAAGGAGATTCCAACCCTTGGTTGGCTAAACTTTGTAATTGGTGCAGACCGTCTTTAACTTGTCTCCCCCAAGATACAACAGTCCAACAAGTGCTGTATGGTTAGATCAACCTCTGCACAAAGTGTTCGAGCCTAAATCTCCACCAGAAAGAACACCCTCCCTTGCCAAGAATCTCTTTATTTATTTTTTTTAGTGTATAATGCAGTAATTCTTTAGAAACTCCTTATCTCACCATTAATTGTGTAACTCCAGCCCATCAGAATAATATCCAACAATTAATCTTGTAACACCCACTACATTGGAATAATGAACTTAACTAATCAGATTAATTTGGGTAGTAACTTCATGAGGCCCATTGAGCCTATAAATAGACTCATTTAGACCTAATCCAAGTTACTGCATTATACACAACATCATGATCATCATTATTATTACTGCAATTGTTAATCCTTTAAAAAAAATATTCATAACTGGAAAAAAAGAAAAGAAAAGATAATCAAACGGTAAAGTTCAGTCCTTTGTTTTTGTTGGTAATTTACACTAAAAAATGCAACTTTAAAAATAGTGTATCCAAACACTTACTTAGGTCTTAAAAATAGAAAACGAACATTTTCACATTTTTGCCAAATGCTTATTTATAATTTTAAAAATTGTGTTTTCAAAAAGCACGTTTTAAAAATGCTATTTTTAAAAACGCACTTTTTAAAACAGTTTATCTAAAGAGAGCCTAACAGGGAGTAATAACTTTCTCAAAAAATAAGAGGGAGTAATAAGACAACAAGCTTTTACTTGGGTTCATGTTTGAGTGTTTTAAAGCATTGACTTTTTGCCATTAGTATATTTTAATATATTTGGTATTGTCCTCAGCATGGACTTTGTGGTCCCCAAACTTGCTTGAGCTATGATATTGAAAAAAGGATTTGGGTCCCAATTTACTTGTTTGTGGGCTTTACTACAATCCTACAGGTGGAGCTTCGAACTTCAGTTAAATAGTCCAAGTTGTATTCTCTTCCAAAGAACCCATTTTGGTCTACACACCCTCCCCTTCCAGTTGTTCTTCTCCCAATGTGTCTAATCACTCTTTCTCCGTCTATGTTTTCCTTCCTTTCTTTCCCTCTACCCTTGTTTCCCTCTATTTTCCCTATATTTTTCCAATGCCTTTCCCAGTGTTTTTTCACCAACCTTCCTATTTGCCTTCTCATCCTTTTTATAGTCTCTCATTAGTAGGACACTCATCATTATCGTTTCACCAATTCACATGTATCTCCAATTCTCCAGAATCCAAGGAATCATCATGCCTTCTGAGGATTCTCTTGAAACTTGTTCCAAATGCTGAATAACATTCGGTAGCGAGTTTCCCTAAGGCACTAACTAGGCTCGGTTACCAACCTGAACTTGACCGTCCCCTCGTCAGATTCCCTTAAGTTTATTAGTTAGTATTGGGCCTAACCTGGCCTTGAACACAATAGGATTACCCCGAATGTTGATCCTTAGTCCTTTGCACATTTATCAGTGGACTGGTCCTAGCCCTACAATGTTGGGCCTTGGCCACATGGGCCATTCTTGGTCACCTAGACCCAAGCCCCTACAGACTTAATGTTAGTTAAATTTTTGTTATGCCATCAAGTAATCAATCACGATTATGATTGTTGACGTCATTTGAGGTGGCAAGAAAATATCACTTATCAAAACATGAAATTATGGTTGCAGTAAAATTGACATGGACTATTTTGTCAAGAAAAAAGAATTCCTTAGTGTAAAATTTACGACGAAACTAATACATCTATAATTTTTCTTTTCCCAAGGAAGTTCCAATTTATAACAAATAATAATTTGTCTACTGCACCTTATAGGAAAGTTGGCCTTAGACTAAAAAGGGAAAAATGCCCATACACCTCCTAAACTTTCAACTACTGGCCAAAAGACCCCCTCAACTTTTTTATTGGCTAACTTACTCCTTAAACAATTCACAATTTCCAAATCAATACTTCAGTTAGTCACGCATTAAAACACTAACGGAATAAACATATGTCACTCATGTGACTTTAAAATACAAACTTAAAAAAAATCCAAACGTCCAAAATGCAATGGAAAAAGGAGAAGAGAACCAGGTCCGGCAGAGAGAGAGAGAATCCATGCTGTTCAGAGCCATTGCCGAGCTTTTCTCCATCATCTTGCTGCCATTGTCCCAGCTACGCCTTGGTGGTTTCGCCACACTGCTCAATTTGGGTATGTCTTTTTTTTTTTTTTTTTTTTTTGTTGTATTGCTATTGAAATCTTCTAAGAACTTTTATTTTTTTTTAATCTCCATGTGCAAATTTTTATAGTAGAAATTCTTGTTTTGGTTTAATTTTTGGGTTGGGTCTCTGTGAAATTCTTTGTTTTTTACTATCTCCATGTGCTTTTCACCAACTGTTGTATTTGAATATGCCATAAAGCTGTTTGATTAAATGCTTGAGAGAGATATGGCTACTACTAAGGGGGTTTGGTTGGTTGGTCTAATCTTTGGGATTGGTGTTTCTACAAGGTTGTTTGCAAATGCCTCATCAACAACAATTTCATGTTTGACGTTGGCGAAAGAAAATAACAAATACACAAAATTTTATAAGAAAAATATGATATGTGGGTTTAGTATTAAACTGATTTTTTAATATTTTTTTTATATAGGATTATATATTATAAATTAATTTCCAATAGATGGTCGTTAGTATTTGATATTTTTTCACAAGTCTAACTCCTTCTATGGCACAGGTCTAACACCTGTATCTGCTGTTTTCATTTTTTCATGTTGAATACAAGTCTTATTACTTATAAAAAAAAAGAAAATATGAGAATTTTCTTGCTATCTTCTTAGGGTGCTGAGGACTTAAGATATAGGCTTTTAAACGTGCTCTGGTTTTGAACTTCTATTGGGGTTGATTTATTTCGTAACTAATGTGATTAGTATGCTTTGATATATTCCTTAATGATGAGTTTTCTTGCCGTCTTCTTAGGGTGCTGAGGACTTAAGATATAGGCTTTTAAATGTGCTCTGGTTTTGAACTTCTATTGGGGTTGATTTATTTCATAACTAATGTGATTAGGCTGGTTTGATATGTTCCTTAATGATGAGTTTTGTGTTCTTACGCTTTTCAGATCAGTGATTGGATGTTGAGTGTATATTACCTTTGGTTGTCACAATTTCTGGAAGAGTTGGCTCTGAAACCCCGGTCAACTGTGAGTTCAGTGGTTTACGGGGTGTTATTGTAGAGGAAACAGTACATATTTATTAATTCAAAGATCATAACATACATATATTTTTATAAGAAAATTAAGGTTTGCGTCTCAATTTGTAATCCATTTGTAACAATCATATGGATATCTATTTCAAGCAGAACAACATTTTTTGAAATACAATGATGCTGGGTCATGGATACAGGATTTTTCTTTGATGCTGTCCATGAGTAAAGAGGTTCCATGGTATCTAGTAATAGACTCTCTCTTTCTCTCTCTCTCTCTCTCTCCCCCTGAGGTTGCATCTTTATGTGTGGTTTGGTCTCCTAAGTTTATTTTGCCTTAATTGTTCTGTTGAGTGATGTTGACTTTCATTTAAAATTTAAGTTTTGACTTACTTTATTTCTTGGTGGCTCCTTGGTTCATCTGTCAGGATGATGAAACTGGTCGTGTATTTATGGTGGGAGCTCGAAATGCATAAGGTTTTGTACTACCAGTTGGAAGTGAGGTATTTGTTTCAACAAATCAGAGAATGTAATTTACAAGCTCAAAGAGATGGGGAAGATTGGGGAGAAAGATATATTGCTGATCTGCGATCACTTCAGTAAGCTTGATCGCAACAACTTTGGGAAGATAACACTACCAGATCTTTAGGAACCTTGTGACTGCGCGATATGTGAAGTTCGTTTCTATTCTTTAGATGGAAGAAATTTATAGTTAGATTTTTTTCTTCTTCCATTGATACTTGTAAAGGTTTCAAGTCATATAGGAACAATGAAAAATAGAAGCCGATATAGGTTCTTTTACAACCATAAAATTGAGAGGCTGCTGTGGAGGGTTTGAGTTGTATGATGTAGATTTGACACTGTAATAATTCAAGTAGTCAATGAGGAAAGTAAAAATCTTGGGATGATCTTACTTCTCTTTATTTTGATTCAAGTTGTATGAGTGATTTGGTTGATGTATACTTCTTCTCTTTATTTGATTCTTCCTTTAACTTAAGATAATTGATATGGTTTGTCTACACATTTAGTTAGAAAATACTAACTTACTTGGACATAATCCGCATATATAAATTCTTTTACTTTTCAGTGATTTGGATGCTAATTTGAATTATATTTGATTTTTCCTTCTTTTTTGTTTTATCTATTTTCTTTTGGTTCAATATTTCATTATTCCAATTAAAATTTGAGTTATCAAGTTATCCCTGTTGAGCTGCATGTTAAATATTAGCCATTAGCAACAATTCTAGTTTGGCTTGACTGAACAAAGGGTTAATGTGGAACCAGCAATTCTCAAACTCACAACTTCTACACCACCACCAAAAAATGAATGTGTCCCAATCTGCAATGAATTGAATTTTATGCAATAACTCTAAGAAAATAAATCAATAATTATACTTTTCTAGCAATATTGAAAAACAAAAGTATACCGCCTCCATCATATTCTTAAAAGGATCTCAATATGCTATGAATTGAAATATCAAATGAGCGTTTACAAATGGTATATTGTTTGCCAAAAAAATAACACTCAATGAATCAATAATTACACTTTTCAAGCAATATGGAAAAACAAAAGTATATTGGCTCCATTAGTATTTTTAGAAGGCCGTGTATCACTAAACAAAAAGTTGAACTAAAAAATTATTTATTTTCTTGTTGTCACTAGACCTTAGCCTTTCCCTTATCCTTCTTGCTTCCGCTGTGTTGTCCTTTGTACGACTTTGACTTGATTGTTTAGTACCTATATTTGATTGCTGAGTACCCTATAAAAATGCAAAAAGGTTGGAAAAGTTCAACAAAGTAGTACTTGAAATTTGGATGAAAAGTTTAACAAAGTAGCACTTGAAATTTGGATGAAAAGTTCAACAAAGTAGTACTTGAAATTTACCAATAATGTTTTACTCTCTTTAGCTCCAAATGTAGATGATTGTCCTGATTGTCCTTTTTTTTTCTTTTTATAAGCCTTCTTGTTGAGGTTATCAGGAGCTTTACAAGTTCTTTGATTATGGCTCCATTGGAAACAATTCCCACATTTCATGGTGGTTCCTTTCTTGCTCACCCTAAATGCATTAATAGGTTCTCCTGCCTCCCTCTTTCTTACCTTCTTACGCTTGCATACTTTCTTTGTAAATTTTGGGGGCTTGATTGGGTCATAGGGTGTTTTTGGCCACTGTTCATGGCTTGGAAGTGGGTTTACCGTCCATTGGTAACAACTTAGAAATGTATCCTTAGTGTAAGCAATGTCTACATAAGTCTCGAATTGCTCTCCATGCTCAATTATTGCAGCAACAGCATGAAAACATGAGATTCCACTCAATCCCCATCTCCCACAACCACAAGTCCTCTCATTCAAGTTCACCACATATCTTCCACCATAAATATACTCCACCTCATATTTGGACTCTCCATTCCAACGAGAAATGCAATGTCCAACCTGGCTTTTTATCCTCTCAAGTTTCTTATAGATTCTTGGACAAACCCTCCCTTCATGCCTTTCATATGATCTCTTTTGTTTTGCAACCTTTGCATCAACATCACTCTTATGATCTCCATCATTTTCAACACTGGTTTATCCTTAGCCTCCAAAATCCAAGCATTGAAAGACTTTACTATATTGTTTACTAGAGGGTCACTCTTGCTTCTTGGATTAAAAGCATGTCTGCTCCATGTTCTCACATCTAACTTCACAAGCCACTCATATGCCTTCACATCTAGCTTCTTCAACTCATCCATGTGGAAGTCAAAAGAATTCTTTGTTGCTAGCCTAGCAACACTCCACATTGCATCTTTGAATACCTTCCTAGGAAAATCCTTCTTGAAATTTGCATGTAAATGCCTAACACAAAATCTGTGCTTTGCATTAGGCATCAAATCCTTAAAGGTCTTTACTAATCCCTACCCTAAAAAATACACAAATATACATTAGTAATTCAAATTTAGGTTATAGATCATGATATATTTAAAAAATAAATAAATAATTCACATGCACATTAATTGTTTCTTGCCTTCTGTCGGTCTGAGATAAAGACCCATTCATTCTCATCCACATGTCCGATGTCATCCAACAGACATTGTAGAAACCAGGTCCAAGAGCTTTTATTCTCAATTTCAACTATAGCATAAGCGATTGGGAAGATATTATCATTCCCGTCCTTCCCAACAGCAACCAGCAATTGTCCCCTGTTGTCCCCTTCAAATGATAACCATCAATCCCAATATGTGACCTACAACCTGCTAAGAATCCCCTTTTGCAAGCATCAAGAAAAACATACATTCTCTTAAACACATCATTCGCAGTTTGTATCTTCACTATGCTACCCACATTCCACTTCCTAATAGCTCCTGCATAGTCTTAGAGTCTCTCATATTGCTTCTCCTTAGCACCATGTATCATCTTGAAGGCCATTCTCTTAGCCTTATAACATTGGTCTGAAGTCACATCAACTTCGTGGTCCCTAAACACTGCACCCTTCAATGCATTTGCTGTCCAAGCGTGATCATTTCTAAAGAATGGCAAATATTTATTGGCTAGCCACCTTGAAGAAATCTTACTATTCTTATGATCCTTGCCACACAAATGAATGCTCTTAAAAGTTTTGATTTGAAAGGCATCTCCCATATGTGTTTGGGATGCATGTATCTTCCAAGCACATTTTTTTTTACATACAGCTGTCACTCTCCACTTATCATTGTCCTTATACTCAAAATCATGTTTTTCTTTAATAAACCACTCCATTAGTGCCTCCTTGCAGATGACATGTGATGCAAATTTTTGATCCTTCACTAGCTGTACATTCTCCATGCCAATGCGCTGGTTAAACTTAGGGAACCTAGGTCTTGAATTCCCTTCATCATCAGATGACCCTTCTACACTCCTTAACTCATCACTATCCCCAGTATCTGAATCTCCTTCACCATTCCAAACTCCCTTACATTGCTTGCCTCCAATAGCTCTATTGATTCCATCATCCTCCATACCAAAACCTTCAATTATATCATCATCAGATTTAGAAAAATCACTCAAATTGTAATCTTTGTCATCCTCGTCATCCTCCACATCAATTGGAACATTAACAATTTCAGATTGGCCATCAGCCTTAATAGAATCATATTGGGATTGAGGGGCTTGTACATTTGGCAAAGAAGGTGAATTTCCAGGGAGTGACAGTGGACATTACAATACAAAATTAACAAGAACATTAATAGAAGAGCTGGAGAAAACAAAATTAAAAAAAAAAAAAAACAATATAGAGAATAGTGGGAAAAAATATAACAATTTGCACATGCACATGTGCATGATTGCTGCTAATTCAATTCACATAATTCAAAATATTACAATATGCATGGTTGTTGCTAATCAATATCATTGTTTACCATTTATAAATGGATTATGCACATTATCAATGATACTAGTTTCCACGGTGGTGGCTTAGCATGACCCACAAAATGCTGAATTAATACTCAAATTCTATCACATGTTCTTAGTTTTTACAGTACTAATCAAACAAATAAACTTTGGAAAAAGCAAATGGAGCGGGGAAAAAACATGTCCAGGTTAAGTACCTAAACTGTTTGAACCTTTAACTGAATTGAGAAGCAATGATGTTGGAATAGGAATCTCTGCTTCAGAAACTAGTTCTAGACTTCTAGTTCTAGTAGTGGTACTGCTCTAACATGGTGGCTTAGTCAGTAGACCATATGGCTGGAATCATTACACTGAGACCCTTAAGGTGGGGAAGCTAAACCTCATGGAGTCCTAAGATTTATAAAAAAAATAATAAAAAAAACTAACCAAAAGCCATAACTTTAACACTAAGCTATATATTATATATTAATATTACTTAGCTAAATCTAGTATCTTTAGGGGGAAAAAAAAAAAAAAAGCAGCACCCAGCAATAGTAGAAAAATGTAAAAATTAATAATATTCTTTTTAATGGATCCATATTCAGTAGTATTTAGAAACCTTAAATCAGTTGAGTTACAAAGACATTCGGCGATCAAATTCCCTCTATCCAAACTAATGAATTATCATAAAAAATAAACTTATTTGGATCAAACTAGGTAAAATCTTTAGTGACTTAATGCAAATTTTGAAACTATGTTTATGATTTTTCAATATCAACTACTTGGTCATTGCAAATGTAGCATAAGATGGTTGATAAGACATTAAAACAGTAAGGCTCACTTACAGAGTGACCTTGCTTGAACATATGGAAAAACTACATTATCTTCTCATAATAAAAAAGAAAAGTGCTACACTAATTCTATAGTGTAATAAGACATGGCAGGTTTGGACCAAATTGGAACACACTAAAAATACCAAGGGATTCATAAACAGGATTTAGGATGTTCATGATCAATCCTTATGTAGCTCTGCATTATTTCTTGGATAGATCCATGGCATTTTTGCAAGTGACAAAATTAATGAAATTTCTCTATCATTACAAAACCAATTATTGTGTTTGATACGTTCTTGTAGCATATGGGTTGCAAGGGAAACTTGGACGGCCAGCATATTTGGAAAATTGGATAACCAAGCAACCAAACCCCCTTAGCAGTAGCCATATTTCTCTCAAACATTTAATCAAACAGCTTTATGGCATACTCAAATGCAACAGTTGGTGAAAGGCACATGGAGATAGTACAAAACCAAGAATTTCACAGAGACCCAACCCAAAAATTAAACCAAAACAAGAATTTCTACAATGAAAATTCACACATGGAGATTAAAAAAAAAAAAGAAATTTCCTAGAGGATTTCAATAGCAATACGTAAGAAGGAAAAAAAAAAAATGCATACCTAGCTTGAACAGTGCGACGAAACCACTAAGAGGCCGCCGGGACAAGGGCAGCGAGACGGCGGAGAGAATTTCGGCAGTGGCTTTGAACGGCATGGATTTGCTTTCTCTCTGCTGGACTGGATTTTCTTCTCCTCTTTCCGTTGCGTTTTGGACGTTTGGGTTTTTTTTTTTTAAGTTTGTATTTTAAAGTCATGTGAGTGACATGTGCTTATTCCGTTAGTGTTTTAACGTGTGACTAACTGAAGTATTGATTTGGAAGTTGTGAATAGTTTAAGCAGTAAATTAGCCAATAAAAAAGTTGAGGGGGTCTTTTGGCTAGTAGTTGAAAGTGTTAGGACATATGTAGTTCAAGTCTGTGAACTTATGTCGCTATTTTATGTAATTGGCTTATCCTTAGACAAAACGCACTTTACTTGTAATTGGGTAGATCTAGGATGTGTTAAACACTTCAAGAAACTGTGGTTCAAGATTAAGTGTTGAAGCCGTCGAAGTCTGTCCAAGAAACAAGCAAGGAAGTGCAAGATTTTAAAGCTCGATAGATACCTCGACAGATACATCTATCGAGATTTAAAGAAGCTGTTTAGCCCGAGCCTCGACAGCTGTCTCGATACCTCTCGATACCTCTATCTATCGAGAATTAAAGAAAACAGAATTCCAAGTCTGTTTCAAGTCCAATCCGTGAGCATGTCTTTGGGACTTCTTTTCTCCTAACCCTAGACATATAAAAGGATTATTTTGAGGGCTGTCAAAAGAGGAATCACAAGATACAAGTTGCATCTTCTCTGAGAACTCGTTGTTCATGCAAATTGTGATTTGTGAGACAAAGTTCGTGCCCTAGTTCATCTCTGATGATTTGAAGAACTTTGCAGCCAACATTCTTTCTTCCTCAAGTTGGTGAGTGAGTCACGTACTTGGATTCGTGTAAAGGAGTAAGACGCGTACTGGGATCCGCGCATCACATTGGTTAGTCACGTATTGGGAGCCGTGCATTAAACTGGAGAAATTGTCACTACAGAACAAGTCCAATTGGGTATTGGGGTAAGAGTTCAACTGTAGGTTGGTGAGGTACTGGGATTCCTTACTTGTAACTGCTTGTTGTGATAATAGTGGAGTTTCGGGAGTGGTGACCTTAAATCACCCGGTGGGGTTTTTGCCGTAAGGTTTTCCCCATTCGTGAACAAATCACCGTGTTATTTATTTTCCGCTGCTTAACTTAGTTTGGTGATTTGTTTGTGCTGCCACGTGATTGATTGTTAATTTGATTAATTAATAACTGGGCTAATTTAATTAATCTAATTATCACAAGGGGTCAACGCATTTGTGGCCTGTCAGAAAGTTTAGGGGGTATATGAGCATTTTTCCCTACTAAAAATGGAACAGGCTAAGTTGAGATTCTTACTTGCAGATTGCATTTACTGCAAGATATAATAAGTTGAATATTATACTTTAAACTTGGAAACTTGAATTGGACCTAGTAAGGTGCTTTAATCCTCTTGGTGGGTGAATATAATTATGAAGAGAAGTAGTTGATTAATAAAGGAAAACAAAGAATGTTTTGATTTTTAATTTCAGGTTGGTAATTGTGGTGCCTAGACCCAGTTGTACTTCCTTTAGAGATGGAGAACTTGGGCTCTTAATTTATTTGTAGGTGGGTTTCCTTGCACTCCTACTAGATGTTGCCTCAAATGCTTCCTTGACAGCCCAACCCGCTCACATTCTTTGTCACAAGCCTAATCCTATCCCTTTCTAATTTCTCGTATTTCTCTACTTTTTTTTTTCTCATCATATCTTTCACCCCTTTCTCTTTTTACTAGCCAACCCTCCATTCATCTTATCTTCCCTTTTATATTCTCCCCTTAGTGGGAATCCAAATCATTACTTTTGCGTCAATTTCCACGCAATTCCACTTTTGCCCAAAATCACAAGGAAACGGATTCCTTCTGAGGATTCTCTTGAAACTTGTTCCTGATGCTAAATGGTAATCAACAACGAATTTCCCTCAAGCACTTACTGTGGTCGGGGGACCGACTTGAGTCCTGATTACTGCCTCATCGGCTATCCTTGGCCTACTAGTCAGTATTGGGCCTAACCCGGCCCAAATATGGTAGGTTTCCCTCGAGTGTTGATCCTATACCTTTGTACTTTTGTCACAGGGCTGGGCCTACCCCAACGGTGCTGGGATAGTCTTGGTTACTTGGGCCACTCTTGGTTACTAACCCCAGGTCCTTATAGTAGCCCCCCACAATCCCATTTTCATGAAGTGGAGATGAGATTGAGGTCCTTCTACTTAGTGGTCGGTTAAAACTTTTCAAAACTAATTATTACGCCTCGGGAAGATCAACCACTAGTTAATTAATGCAAAAAACATGACAACTTGCTCTTTATGTGTGTGTGGCCACAGCTGTCACATCGGCCATTCAAGATGATCTGACAATTAGATTATTGAGGCGCACGTGAAAAGAAGTAACGACAGGCATTAATTAACTTATTGCAGTTGCATTAAATGGTGTTCTCTCAATAAATAAAGCCATGGTGCCTACCATAATCTTCTTTATTTTCTTCCAAGTTCAGAGCCTTACCAACTTCTTCTTCTCGAGCCCCTAAACCTCTCTCGAGTCCATCCCTGCTATCATGAAATTTGACAATAAGTTCTCCTTCCTCTTGCTTCTTTCATTCCTGCTCTTCCATAGTTGCCTTAGTAGAAAAATGGGATTTCCTACCTTTTAAACACTAATGCAGATGTAGAATCCTTTAAAATTAGGTTTAACATCCCTCGTGAGGTAAGTATATCATACTGTCATGAGGGAGATACAGAGGACCAGAGATTGCCCTAGGTAGTCTTCTTTCCGTTAATGTCCATACTAGAGGGTGGGGTTAGGTTTCTAGTAGATCTCCTCTTTCTTAAGACTCTTAACTTTTACAAGCTCAATCCCTACTAGTGTCCGCCCAACTCTTACAGGGTAGTAAATTGTGTGGGGCATTTTAACCGAATATAAGGCCTAAACCTTATACACCACGATATCAACTTCTTATACGGCATTCGGGGTAGTCTGAGGAACGGGTATTATCTTAAAACCCGAAACACGATGGTTAGGCTGATATTGTGCCTCCCTGACTCTAATAGGAATTTTGCAAAGGAGTATTTTAGAGTGAGTAGAAATTGGCTCAATGGGGAACTTACCTTCTTGACCTCTCCTCAGCAGATAGGTCGGTATCTTCATTCCCGAGACTTTATCATAACCTCAAAGAACAAATTTTAGCTTTAACTTCACCTCTCTTATTTTATTTTATTTTATTTACCATTTTACTTGTTTGTTTTGTTTTGTATTGTTTTTTTTTTTAACTTCTTCTCATAATGTTTTTCCTTATTTCTTAATGCAGTTTACAAAAGATTTCAACCTTACCTAAATGTCGTACATATTGGGGACCTCAATTTCATAATGCATTTAGAGATTTTTGTGCACAACGACGGTTAGGGATGGAAATTTAGATTTGACCCGTGGATACCCGGCCCGGTGTGACCCTAATGGGCCTGATTTTACTTGGCCCGATAAAGAATAGGGTCGGGTTCGGATTTTATCAAAAAACCCGAAACTCGACCCAAAACCTGGCCTGGATATTACCCGGTTATGTGAGATTATTAAAACCCCCCATATATATATATATATATATATCATTGTAATTTTGAAACCCTAAGTCACTACTCACTATCCCAGCCGCCTCTCATCTCATTCCTATTTTCATGCCTCACTGCCTCAGTCAGTGCCTCATCAGTCATCACGCCCTCACGCCTCAGTGCCTCATCACGGAGCCACGCCTCAACCACGCATCAATCTCACTCCCTCTCAATCTTAGCCCGTTTCTTTAAAGAACTCAACAGTAAGCTGAATTAAAGAAGGGGATTTAGAGTCAAAAGCATTGTTGTACAGTTTCTCAAGAACAATGAATGGAAGCTAGTTTTCAAGTAATACCAAGTCACGCATCAATAAAGGAAATGTCCATCAGCTTGTTAGCATCGGATCATCAGGACGATCTTTGATTCTTTATCCCAAATTCCAGTAAAATATTTAAGGAAAAGCTCTAAAATGAAGATTAAATCCTGCAAGATCATTTTCACAAAATCATCATTGCTCATACTGTTTGAACTAGTCTCTGCATAGCATAGCCCTTTGCCCCTCTCATCTTCCTCGCCCATGACCTCACGGCCTCGCTCCACCTTGTTCTCCATTTTTTTTTTCTAGGTTCATTTCATCTCAATCATGTGAGTTTGTGTTTGTGTTTATGATTTCTGGGATTGTGGTTGTGTTTGTGATTTTGAGAGGGAAATCATAAATCTGAAATTTGAGTTTGTGATTTTTGTGTTTATGTTTGTGATTGTGTTTGGATTTGTGTTCATGTTTGTGATTTTGGGTCAAAAAATCATTAATCGAAATTTGTGTTTTTCATTTTGGCCTGGGCTGGGCATGAGGGGACGGGGCCTGCTGGACCCACGAGGGCCCGACGGGGTGGGTTTGGGGTGGAAAAAAAATCCGTTTATTAAATGGGTTTGGTACGGGTTACATTAGCAGACCTGCAGGTCGGGTTCGGGTATAGAAAAACCTGTCTCGAACCCGACCAGTTGCCATTCCTAATGACGGTCAACTTAGAGCATCACATCTAATCCTCAGTTGCATGCCCTTATACGCCAGCTACCAGGACTCTTCGCGTGCTCTAACAGTTGGCAACTCTCTCCTATCTTACTTGGACGTTTGGTTGTCGGGAGTTTTGCTGAACGACCTTACAAGTGGCGAAGCTTGGCACTAGAAACCTCAAAGAGTAAGGGAAGGCTCACTTGAACTACTCCGTGACAGTTTGGCGGACATAGTTTTTCATGGCCGAGTAGAACATATACCAGTTGAAGCCCTCGTCCCTCTTGATCTGACTGAAGAGATGGTTCAATAACGTAGTATAGGCCTTGAGTGTTGATTCTCGGGAACCTAGCCTGTCGGGGGTCAACTTGTTCTATAATCGACTCCCCAGTAGACAACTCCCCCTACATCCCGACAAAGAAGGAAGAGGCAGAAGGGTGCTAATGATCCTTCGTCTGGATTCGGTACCCCTCTTATCGAATAGCCCCCTACTTCAGTCTTAGGTACTACAGTGGCTCAGATGCCCAGGGAGACTCCCCTAGAAATAAGGCCTGCCGATCAGTCGGTGATTGTTGGGTCCAATGTGGCTTCCACCTCTGCACCCCCATCCTCGGATGGGAATGTAAATTCATGTTGGGTGAGAATGTCCTATCCACCGACTCCTCTGTTAAACTTGGAGGAGCAGCGTGGGAGGGCAGGTTTTGGATAGTCTTGGGCACGCCTTGTTGTTTTTTGTAGACATGGAGCACTACTCAGGTTGTCGGGATAATGAACTCATCCTCATGCTAAAGTGGCAAAACATAACTGTGAGTACCTTCTCCTTCTTTCATCCTTTTCTGTTCTTTTCATATTTTTTTAAGTATTAATTCTCGGTTTATATTAATTCTTTGATCACTTATGTTGTTGTTCGAGACCACCCAACTGAACCACATTGTGGACGGTCGGCTGAAGGGCATCATAGAGGAAGCAAACAAGGAGAAGGCCTTGAAACAAATGGCCAAGGCCACTTTAAATGAAAAGGTCCTCGAGTTGGCCATGATTGAGTGAAGGGCAACTTTTGTTGAGAAGGCTCGAAAAGTAGTTGAGAAAAAGGTGGAGGACCTGCAAGGCAAACTCAGGAAGGCTGAGATCAAACTTGTTGAGGCCACAAGCATTGTCTTTGTCCATGACAAGGAGCTCGCCGACCTGAAGGAGACCATAAAGACGTGCGAGCATGTTTTCTACAACATGGGGTTTAAAGACGCCGATAATTTGGCGGGTGCGATCATCTTCCAAGCTCGGAGGTTCGAGTTTTCTGAAGGTTGGGTGGTGGCCGTGAATGCCATCGATCCCCATGAATCTTCTATGTTTAGGGATCCAAATCAAATACCCTTGCCCAATGATCCGCTTATTGAGGCCCCAACCTAGGAGCAACCTGATGATGATGGTGATGAAGAGAGGGAAGACAGCCTCGACGTGGAGGAGTTGGCCCAACAAATAGACTCCCATGTAGTGGTGATTGGCGTGGATAATCCGGCAACCACCTTCGTTCCCAAGGGACAGGGCACCCCTTAAATAAGCCATGGGCCGACCCCACCAACTACTAGTGAAGTCTCCTCGGCCACCCCTATTGTGACACAGGGCCGATCACTTGATGTTGCCGACCTGCTTACTCTTTTCCATTTTATTTTGGGTTTTAAATTTGCTAAACTCTATGTACTCAATTAAGTTGTATTTGTTTCATGTATTGAACACTATTTTGTCTGCTAAATATGAAAATTGAATTTTGCTACGACTTAAATAATGCTCCAAAGTGCAGGATTGTCGCAAAATAATAACTCAGCAAGTTCTAGGTTAAATCCACAGGAAAAAATGGAATTGATTAGCAAACCACAAGAGAAGAAAACTAAATAAAGTTTAATTGAAGTGATTTTTGATGGTTTAGTAAAGTTAATTTAAATTGAGAGAAAATAACAATATATTAAGGCGCTAAGGTTTAAGGATTGACACACAATACATCTATTGGTAGTCTTAACAATATTTAATTTATAACTCACCTAAAATTCATATGTAGGACGATCTTAGTCAGATGATTTAACAATAAAAACTCAAGAATTAATTGTCTAAGGTAGTTCCATGAAATTGATTGATTTTAGGCAAGACAAAACTAATGAATTAGTTCGCAGAGAATACTAAGCATTTAACATGCCCGGAGTCTAAGATAAATCAAAGAATTATACAGAACTAAAAACTTTTCTAGATGAGTAAATCAATAAAAAATATAATAACATAAGCATTAAAACCATAAAATAATTGTTAAGAATATACCAATAAACGGTTGAGTTTCACCCCTTGCCTTAGCAAGGCTTCTAGCAAGCCATAACACAAATAAAACTATAAAAACTATAAAGAAACTTTAAAAAACCTAAATTATGTTCTACAGCAGCTCTCTCCCAAATTTTGCCCTAAAGAGCCTTTAAATAAGTCAAGGAATCTTATTACAAGTTGAATTCTGCTTGAAGAAAATTTCAAGTTTTTAGGCTTCATTTAATTGACGTTTTCTACCCAATTAACTTTAGAATTCAGACTTTGGTAAATTGAAAAGTTGTATCCCTTTAAATTATCATTCCAGCCCAACTTGAATTATCTCGATTGGACATCTGAGCAGAAAGTTATGCTCCAAATACTAACTGGTGCGTAGGCTAGAATCCTAATCCGAATTGGACTTGGATTTGGTGCAAATTTACTTTAATTCCTTGCTCAAATTGGACTTGAATTTAGTTGGGTTGGCCTTCTTTGACTTCATCATCGCCATTGAAAAAGTAATGTGCATTAGTTATCTTCTTTGCGCAAATCCACTTATTTAATTTCATTATCCTATAAAAGAAAAATTCACACAATTAAATTCAATTAAACACAAAATCGTTTATTCAGCATTATTCTAAAACCAACTATAAAATGCATGAGTTAACTCAACATAAGTATGATATATTTTTAAATAATTATATAAATATGCAAAATTAATCTATTATCAAATTCCTTTGATTGAATTTATTATATATTGTTTCATTTTATTTTATTTTTTTTAGACTATTACAATATTCTGATTAGTATGTGATTGTGTAGCTGATCCCTTTTATCCGAATAATATACCATCTTTAAACGATGTTGTGCTGTTGAATTTCACAGATTTTTCTAAGTATATATGATTGGCGACCCAAATGTGGCATAACCGATCCCTTTGACCTAGATGTTGGGTTATCATGACATTTAATTAGTGTTATAAAACATTGTGAGCAACTGCAGTCAATGCATGGGAAACATCCCGAATGAAAAGATTTGTAGTTTAATTTATGTATTCAAGGTCTTTTAACCATTAGATTAACGGCCTGGGCTTGATCTTTTGTTTATAGAATCGAAAATCCGGTAAGGTTTCCACTTAGTCAGTGACTGGGGTTAAGCGAAGGCTAGGTTTCCGTCTTTAGAAATAACTCAATAAGGTTTTTACCTTGTTGGTGATTAGGGTTAGGCTGATGCTAGGATTTTGTCCTTAAAAATAATTTATTAAGTTTTCCATCTAGTCGGTGATTGGGGTTAGGCCGAGGCTAGGTTTCTGTCCTTAGAAATAATTCCTTAAGGTTTTCACCTAGTCGGTGACCGGGGTTAAGCCGAGGCTAGGTTTCTGTCCTTAGAAATAACTCATTAAGGTTTCCACCTAATTGGTGATAGAAGTTAGGCTGAGGCTAGGTTTCTATTCTTAGAATAATTCCTTAAAGTTTTTACTTAGTCGGTGACCTGGGTCAGGTTGAGGCTAGGTGTTTGTCTTTAGAAAATAATTCAACAATTCTTAGGAGTTATCTGCTGCAAAGCAATTGAATCCATTCCGCGTTTTCTGTTCAAACCTACTTACAATGTTGGACATTTCTTACAATAATTATATTACAATGAAGGATAATACTTATTCAGATTGTAGAGGTTCCACGGTCAGGTTAAGGGTCTTTCGTCCATATCCTCTAGATAGTAGGCACTCATTCTAGCCATGGTTGTCACTCAGTAGGGACCCTCTTAGTTCGGGGAAAGCTTTCCTGCATTCTGGTCTTTCATACTTCCCATTGCTTTCCATAAAACCTGGTCTCTTGCCATGAACTCCCTGGGCTTTACATTCCTATTGTACCTTTGAGCCAACTTCTACTAGTAATTAGCAAGCCGAACGGATGCCATGTCTCGTCTCTCTTCCAAGAAGTCTAAATTCTCGGACATTTGCGCGTCATTGCTACCCAGAGAGAAACCAACGACCCTTATACATGACATGCTTATCTCCACTTGGATGATTGCTTCTGCCCTGTATGTCATGGAAAAGGGAGTTTCACTAGTTGACCTCCTCCGTGTGGTTCGATAAGCTTACAAAATGCTTGGTAACTCCTCAGCCCAATTTCCTTTGGCCCCCTCCAGTCTCTTCTTCAAACCATTGACAATTATCTTGTTCGTAGCTTCCACATATCTATTACTTGGTGGATATGTTGGGGACGAGTATCTATTGATGATTCCTAGATCACTACAGTAATCCCGGAATACCTTGTTGTCAAACTGTTGTCGGTTGTCTGAAACCAGTGTCCGAGGCACCCTAAACCTTGTGACAATATTCTTCCATACAAATCTCTTCACATTGACATTCTTGATGTTCACAAAGGCTTCGGTTTCCACCCATTTTGTAAAATAATTGATGGTGACCAAAACAAACTTTTTATTTCTTATTGCTCGGGAAATGACCCAACAATGTCTAGATCCCATTATGTGAAGGGCTAAGGGCTGGTGATCGTGTTCAAGTTTCCACCTGGTTGATGTGTAATTGGGGTGTGTTTCTAGCATTGATCACACTTCTTGACATACTCAGTTGCATTTCATTGCATGTTTGGCCACCAAAACTCCTAGGTTATAGCTCAATGGGACAAAAACCTTCCCCCTGAGTGTCCACCATAAATTCCTTCATGCAAGTCGGCTAGGAGTTCAGTAACATCATTTGGGTGGTGGCATAATAGATATGGATCTCAGAATGATCGTTGATACAACTACTTATCCTCAGATAACCAAAAATAAGCCGATGTCCTTCGTACCTTCTTTACCCCTTTCGCATTAGTTGGTAAAGATCCACTAGTTAGAAAAGAAACATTGGGGTCCATCCAATTTGGCTCAGATGATGAAGCTGAGGCTATGACTGGGTGATGCTCTATGCTCAATTGCTCCAACAACTCTACAAAAATTATTCGTGGAACACATTCATTCAATGACGAGGCCAAAGTGGCCAATAAGTCAGCGTGACTATTTTGACTTCTTGGTACATTGGCCACACTTACCCTTCGGAAACATGCTTGCAGTTTTTTGGCACCCAACTTCTGGGCTGCCTTGAGACCTATAATAAGCGCCTCTTATTCAACTTCATTGTTGGAAGCTTGAAAACCTAATCTTAATGATGTTTCCAATTTTAGCCTCTTGGGGGACATTATTTCTATCCCGACTCCAGATCCTCTTGTGTTAGACACATCGTTTACAAAAACTTGCCACGGTCGTACTAAAACTTGGCATACTCCTGCAGAGACCCCTGGTGCTGGTGTGAATTCAGCCATGAAGTTTGATAATACCTAGCCCTTAATGGAATTCTTTGATTTGTACCATATATCAAACGTCTAGAGTCTTGTTTCTCAATTGCCTATTCTCTTGGTAAAATCTGATCTCTTCAAGAGTGATTACAGTGGAAATTTGATCGCACGCACCTAAAATATATGGGCTTGGAAGTAATGAGGTAACTTCCTCGTTGTATGCATTAATGCTAGCGCCATCTTCTCTAATGGCAGGTACCGAGTGTTCACATTCACTAGCATTTTGCTAATGTAATACACTGGTCTCTAGATTCCATCCTGATGTCTTAGTAACATAACACTCATTACATGGTCGAAGATCGCCAAATACATATATAGATCTTCCTTAGGCTTAGGTCGGGATAAAATAGGAAGGCTAGCCAAATAGCACTTCAAGTCTTTGAACACCGTGTCACACTCCTCGGTCCATTGAAAACCCTTCCACTTTTTCAATAATTGAAAGAACGGTCTACATTTATCAGCTGACCTTGAAACAAATCAGTTTAAGGCGGCAATCATCCCATTGAGTCTTTGCGTTTCTTTAGGGTTACTGGGTGGGTGAAGCTGCTAAATTACTACCACTGTATTTGATAGCCACTCGAGAAAGAACACTTCTCTTATAGCCCCTGCCTGTTTCAGTTTCTCCACCTCCTCCTTCACGGCTTCCACATGTGGCTTTGCTAATCGCCCCAACCTTTACTTTTTCAGTGGGATTAAGGGATCTACATTTAACTTATGTGTAATAAAGCCTAGGTCCACCCTGGGCACCTTGTACAGATTCCTCGCAAACATGTCAAAATTTTGTACCAGCGATAAGAGAACTTCCACTCGGTCTTCTACTCGCAAATTGTTTCCTATTTGAAAGTATCTATTGATGTAAGACTAAATTAGTATTTGAACTAACTTTTCAACACTGTTTGCACCTGTTAGGCCCCCGAAGCACTATAATTGCTATAACTGCTCTGCTTCAACTTGCTCATTTTGCTTAATCTCATGATTTATCACAACCACTAAGTACTACCTTGCCACCTTTTGATAGACTCTGACCACGACGACTCCATCTTTAGTAGGAAATTTGACCTTCTGATGTAGCGTGGAGGGTACTACCCTCATGGCATGGATCCAAGGCCACCCTAAGATCGCTGTGTATAGTGAAAAGGCATTCGTTACTATGAAAGTTACCTTAACCTTTTTTCCCTCAGTCACTATCGAGAGCTTTATCTGCCCCTTAGGCACCACTACTTTTCCATTGAATCCCACCAACGGTGTATCATACTTGCTCAGATCTTTAGGCTTTAACCCTACCCCTTTGCACAGATCGTGATACATTATCTCAGCCACACTTCTTTGGTCTATCATTACTCTTTTCACCAGGAACCCTCCAATTCATGAAGTCACGACCAAAATATCATCATGTGGCTGTAATGTTTCCTCCAGGTCTTCTTCATAAAAAATGATCGGGTCTCTATTCACCTTAAGCCTCTTCTCAGGTCGGTCTATCATTTCTGCTCCATATAGGGTTGCCGCACTCAATATGCCCCTCTGACGGCTCATATTCATGCCAATAGAAGCTGCATGAATAACCTCAATGATTCCCAAGGGCGGGGGAAGTGTATTTCCTTGGCTTCCCGACCCCTATGCTACATTTCCACCTCCTTGTCCGACAACAAATTCTTTCCAATGCCACAACTTTACGAGTTTCTCTAGGTGATCCTTTAGTACATGACATTGGTCAGTAGTATGACCCTTTCTCTGCGATAAGTGCAATACAGGCTTTGATTCCTTCTAGCTAGGTCCCCACCCATCTTCCCTGGCCATCGAAAGTACGACCCATTCTTAATACGCTCGAGGATCTTGTAGACGGGCTTTTTGAAAGTCAAATTAACATCCTCGGGCCACGGCATCAAGTTTAAACTCAGGACCCTCGATTCCCTTCTCTTAGGCCGGTAGTCTCTGTTGTACTAGGAGGAGGCTGGGGCTTTGCCTTGCAACCTATCGTCCTTTAACCTCTTATATTCCTCAATTCTTCTCATTAGTTGGTGCATATTCTCAAGAGGACGCATGGTAGCCCCTCAATTTTGACTCATGTGACAGCTAAAGCCTAAATGTACTTGCTGCAATCTGTTCATTCCTCCTCCTATTTCTTTATATAGTTCCAAGTACTTATTTGTATATGACCGGGGAGTCTTTTCACTTCCTATCCTCATGGACAACAGCATGTATATCGGTTGAGGGACCTTACTACAAGTTATGAATCACACCCCCAAACGCCTTAATTAGTTCCCCGAAGCTATGAATGGAGCCTTTCCTTAAACCATTGAATTATCTCAATGCCGAGGGCCCGAGGCTGGATGGGAACACTTTGTATATCAACCCGTTGTTCTGGGAATAAAGCGACATCATCTGAATATAATGGTTTATGTGTTCCACAAGGTCGGTTTTGCCATCGTAATAGGTAAACGACGGGTGATTGAAACTCTTTGGCATTTCGCTTTATTTTGTCAAAGAAAGGTGATCGAGCAGCACTCTTCAGCGCTGGACTCATGTCATCCAAAGCTACATTATGATGCTTATGCCTATCCTGATGGGGAGAGTCATGATGGCGTCCTATGGTTTTATGTGATCTATCCCTCGATCGACGCGAACTACTATAGAGAGACGATTCTCTAGTGCCACCCACAATATAGTCGGGGTCATCAGACGACCCCTCACGATCCCTTTTATGGTGCCAATCTCTAAGCTCTATCTCTAGCTTTTTTACCTGCTTTCGTAAGTTTTCCAATTCTTGGTCCCCCTTGATGCGATAAGATTGCTCTGGGATGTAAGAAACAGTTTGTTCCCTTTGTGAGGATCCTTCGTTGGAATCAAGTTTGGTCTGATGCCCTTCTTGCAAGCGTTGCTGCTCTCTCCTACGCTCCATCTCCAACCTCTTTTGGCCTCGAGATGAGGCCCTTGAATGATTTCCCCTAACTAACCCTTCTTTAGCATGCAAGCTTTCCATGTTGGATGGTATTAAGCTAGCTCGAAGTCTTCTATTGAGTAGGATTCCCACAGACGGCGCCAATGGTGGTGCCTAGACCCAGTTGTACATCCCTTAGGGATGGAGAACTTAGGCTCCCAATTTATTTATTGGTGGGTTTCCTTGCATTCCTACTAGATGTTGCCTCAAACGCTGCGTTGATAGCCCAATCCTCTCACCTTCTTTGTCACAAGCCTAATCCTATCCCTCTTTGATTTCTCCTATCACTTTACTTTTTTTTTTTAAAAATTTTTTCTCACCTTATCTTTTACCCCTCTCTCTATTTGCCAACCAACCCTCCATTCATCTTATCTTCCCTTTTATAGTCTCCTCTTAGTAGGAATCCAAATCATTACTTTTGCGTCAATTCCCACGTAATTCCACTTTTGTCCAGAATCCCAAGGAAACTGATTCCTTCTGAGAATTCTCTTGAAACTTGTACCCGATGTCGAATAGTGATCGATAGCAGATTTCCCCAAGGCACTAATTATGCTCGGGGAACCAACCTGAGTCCTAACTGCTCCCTCATCGGCTATCCTTGGCCTACTAGTCGGTATTGGGCCTAACCTGGCCCAAATATGGTAGGTTTTCCTCGAGTGCCGATCCTATACCCTTGTATTTTTGTCACAAGGCTGGGCATACCCCAACAATGTTGTGCCAATCTTGGTTACTTGGGCTAGTCTTGGTTATTGACCCCAGGTCCCTATAGTAATTTTTCAAAGCATTTTACTTCACACAATAATATTAATCTTTGTTAATTTTTTTATACTTTTATTGTCTTAAGAAGTTTGTTTTGTATTGTTTTTTTTTACTTTCAAACTGGAGTTGAGTTTGAAGAATATAATGTATGTTCGAAATAGGGAATGGGATTTCTTGGGCTTCTTCTACTAAATAGTTCAAGTTTGCTTTACTATTGGTAGTATGATTTAGGGAAAAACTTAATTCAGTTTTATAAGTGTCATTAGGTTCCCCAATTAAATCCAAACACATGATTGCAAACAATGATTTCTTTTGCAATGATAATGAAATTCAATGCAGTATATTAGTCTTGAGCATTGTATAGAAACAAGAAAAATGTCAACTGACATAATAGAGAAGGATCCAACAAGCAAAGAACTTGCTGCATGATATGATTCATGTCATAGGAAAACTATCTTAAATCAAACCTAGTCGCATTTATGGTCTCTCACCAATTTTTGCTTAAACCAAAGTCAATACCCATTCTGCCACTGCTTGCAACCTATTTGAAATAGAGGAATCTTCTATTTAAGGCTAAAGCCATGACACACTTTCACAACACTAAATACCTAAAGAAGGGAAAAGAACTTATCATGATATAGACAAACCAGGAGCTCAATCCCCAAAGGAAAAAGATCAACAGCAAAGGAAATGGGTATTTTAGACATAATAAATCAATAGTATTGTATTTTAGAAGTAATAAAATGTTGGATAAAAATCTGGTTTTGTATCTCATACAAAACACACAGCGGAAGCAACAAACAAGGATCTATTTCATTCATGATTGACAACATGCACTCTATGAATTTCAGAATTTAAGAACAAGATAGCGTACCTTGGTATGGAGAATTTCAAAACAAAGATTAGAAGCACTTGAGAAAACTTTTAATCTTCACTCCAATTCCACTTTACGCCCAAGATGTGTGGTCTCTCAATCAGTTTCCAAAGGGAGAATGAAAGTGTGTCTCACACTCTTTATTTTTCTTTTCGAAAAATCACGTTAAAAAATTCTGTATGTTTCTCCCTTTATAACTAACTGATTATCTAATTGGGCCGGCCTATTGGGCCTTTCCAATTGGGCTTTAGTGTGTGGCTTGGAATGGGACCAAAAGGGACCAATAAGACACTAGCTCCAATGGGCCTTGGACTTTTCCGTCAACTCTTGACAAGTCCAAAGTTACCATTAATTATATTTAATACCACTATATAAATATAATTGCACTCTAGGCCTTATTAATAAATTATATCCCAAGACTTTATTTTACACGCAACCCCTTCATAAAATATTCGTAGTAATACAAAGTCATAAATATAGACTGCCACTTTATAAATTACTACATCTTATCCTTGAGTACCCGGTTTAATCCTTTAAAGTTATTCATCATATATTTATGAAATCCAATTTCATAAATATATACTTTAGTAATTTCTTACCAAAGTGGTTAGGCCTAACTCTCTGAATAACTGAACCCATTAAACTTATCTCAAGGGAATATTTTGTATCTCCATTAAGAGATTATGAATTCTATCTTGAGAATATATGTTCCATCAACACTAAATGTGGTTGCCCAACATACTGAGGTTTTGACCGTTACTTTAGATCTCACTCCTGATATATCAAAGCAACCTACACCTCATGATCAGGTCCATTATTCTCTCAGGATTAAGAGTTCATGCAAATAGAAGTCGTGAGATTTATTATTCATTTGACAGTCGTTAGGAGAATAATAAATCTCACAGCGGTCCAGTTCAATATGTTTTAACTCTTAAAACATATTAACATATCAACTAGAAGTCACCACTTCCATGATCAAGACAAATCATCTTAGTTGATACGTTATAGTCTTCGCAGATGAAATGCCCAATTTCATCACCGACTACGAACTATAAATTTTGAGTTTACAAAGAACTTGTGATTTATATCTTCTGTAACTAAATCACATACTATGCATCTCATGGACTATATGATAATGTCCAAATATTCATATTACCATTATTTTAGATAAAAATAAACAACTTTATTAAACACAACATTAAGTCATACATAATGTCATACATAGCATCATACAATAGGATTTAAGGGCATATATCCTAACATAAAATATATAGTAGTGCCTAGGAGGTAGTGTGCAATACAAGTGTGTGTGATGTGCAAGACAAGGTAAAGTGGGTCTAAAGCCCACTGCCTATATTACACATTAATAACTACCCTCAAACTCAAGGTGGGTGTGAGACCAACTCAAGTTTATCAACATGTAATAGGCGGTGGGCTTTAGTCCTACTTTACATTATCTCTCACATTACACAAACTTGCATAGCTCACATATTTGTATGGCACATTACTACCTCCTATATAAAGACATTGCTGTATATATTATCACTTAAAAAATACTATATTATTCATCCAATATTTCTAATATGGTCTTAGGGCCACCTTTATGTGGACATGGTAGCCATGTGCATCACTAAGAAGTTTTCTTCTCTCCCTTAAAGCCTTCCTTACCTGAATCTGCATATTAAGATTGGTTCAAGCAAAGGTACTTTTTTATTGGAGTTCCACTACCAAACCTCACAATTACGTATACATTTGGGTTGAAATGAAAGGCTATGAGAGTGGCCCAATTTACTCACTTAAAAGCATATTTCTTCATGTAGACAGATATATTAACCTGTAGGGAATTCTAGCATTTTACCCCTATTTTTTAAAATATTTGGCAATATGTCCATGTTTCCAAACTATATAGGTTCGTGCCCTTATTTTGAAACTAGATTTTCTCAAAATCGAGTTTCAATGAAAAACTCGATTGGTTTAAAATCGAGTTATGCACGATCAAACCTTAAAAAAAAAAAAAAATTGCATGAAACTCGAGTTTAGGAAGCTCGAGTTCCATAAAAACACCGCTATAGGTCTTATAAACCACCGCTATAGGTTTGGGGTGATCAAACTTAAAAAAAAAAATGTGCATGGAACTCAAGTTTAAGAAGCTTGAGTTCCATAAAAACGCCGCTATAGGTCTTATAAACCGCCGCTATAGGTTTGGGGTGATCATACTATAAAAAAAAATTTGCATGGAACTCGAGTTTACAAAGCTCGAGTTCCATAAAAACACCGCTATAGGTCTCATAAAACACAGCTATAGGTTTAGGGTGATCAAACTTTAAAAAAATTTGCATGGAACTCGAGTTCCATATAAAATGCCGCTATAGGTTTTATAAAATGCAGCTATAGCTATGGAACTCGAGCTTTGTGAACTCGAGTTTCATGCAATTTTTTTTTTAGTTTGATCACCCTATACTTGAATTTCTACCAATCGAGTTTTTTAATAGAAACTCGATTTTCATAAAATCAAGTTTCGAAACAGAGGCACGAACCTATATAGTTTTAAAACAGGGGTATATTGCCAAATATTTTTAAAAATAAGGGTAAAAGGCTAGAATTCCCTTAACCTGTATGGAAACTAACTTGCATTTAGTTGTCTTGTGGATTTGGATTAAATTTTTGTTGGTAGACGGGCTAGAAAGGATAAGCTTAGTTATAGCTATTTTGTGGAAGACCAGGCCCAATTCATCCCATAATTCCTTCGGCTAAAGCCCAGACTTTGTCCAGTTATCTTAGCACATATTTAGAGCATTTTCATCAGGTTAGTCAAATTTCAAATATTTGACATTTGATAGACCAAACAACAAAAAACCATTCTCATTAGGTGTTTTGAATGCAAAAATATTTGGCATGGATGAATAGTGCAATCTCAAATTTGAAAGTATACTGTTCATCAATTGCAAAACTTTTATTATTATTTTTATTCACGATGGGCCCAGATAGATGTGAGAATTTTTTTTTCCTTTCTTTAATAAACTCTTCCCTCTCTCCTCTCTCATCTCACACCTCTGAAGTTCCTCTCCTATTTGCCTTTGTCTCTTCCTCTTCACTCTCATTATCTTCCTGTCTCATCCTCAATCTACTAAGTCGACCTAGAGCCGCTGTAATGCCGACGATCTTGCCTAAAACCACCTCATTTGGAGCTGCCAATCTTGCCTGGAGCCACCTTGCCTAGAGTCGCTGACCTCTCTGCTCTCCACCTCGCCGATCTCCCTTTCTCTTGTTGCTTGTGGCAATGTTTGTAATATTGTTTGGTTGATTTTGGTTGTTGTTGGTTGGTTGATTTTGGTTGGTGGTGATGGGTTTGTAACAATGGTGGGATGTGATGGTGGGTTTTTAATAGTGGTTGGTTGTGGTGGGTTGGGTTGTGGTGGGGGTGGCGATGAGCTGGGTGGGAGTGGCAGTGGTTGGTTTTTTTTAATGTTATTTTAATATTTCTATATATTATTTTAATGTATAAAATTAAGGAATAGAAGATGTGATGAATGGTAAATTGTAAAATGATGTGTTAAAATAATAAAGTAGCATTTTTGATATATTAAGATGACATTTTTTCATAACACTTGATGGAAATGCTCTTAGAATACAAGAAAAAACCCTCCTACACTCTCATATATATGTGTGTGTGTATATATATATATATATATATAAAACTTTATTTTAGTTATTTATTTTGATCAAATAGCACCATGACTGTCCATGTTTTCACCCATATCCATATTCCACTTCTATTCGATACTTTCTTGTCCAACTTTATTTTTATGTAATAATTTATATTTTTTAACAAACCAATTTTCAAAACACTGAAAAATAAAGAGTATGATTGTATCAAACGCACATGGCCACAGTCAAAAGAATCATGATGAGTCGAAACCTCGCCGAGAAGTGAGATATGAGATCACCTTTTTCCTACTTTTATCTAGAATATTGTTGACTTCGAAGTTTTGTTCTCGATAAGTTGCGAAGAGACCATTGGAGGAAATGAACTATTTCTTTACCTTTTATATAAAATTTAGATACTATTCGTTATATTTCTTTTTTAAAATTCAGTTATGTAGTTACTTTAACTAAAAATTGTACTTCCCATTCATGAGAAAAAATTTACATGGCAAAATTTTAAGAAGAGAATTTAAAAAACAACATCTAAGTATTTTACCTAAGTCTTACTTTTGTACTAAAGATTCTAATGCCTATTATCAAGAATATTCTCTCCCTTTTTTCCTACTAATCATAGCGCATAATAAGGTATAAAATAATACGTGAATAGCATAGACAAGTTATTTATATATGAGTAATGCTACAAATACAATTACAACATTTTTATAAATTGTTGATGTGATTAGTTTCTTATTGGTTTTTATCTAGCACCACTATTAACATCACTTTTTCATTTATCAATAACCACTCATCATATTAGCAATTTATAAATATTTTTGTAAAAAAGTTTGTATCTTTAGCAATACTCTTTATATACAACTAGTATGTAATCCGTGCTACCGCACGGGAATGGTTAATTGTAGTAATGATGTTGGTCTTTTTTTTTTTTTTTTGGAGGGGGGGGGTTTATCATACAAAGGATAGCATTAGATAAAAAAGTGAATAAAAAAAGAGAATACTGCATTTTATTATTTAAGTGATGCTATAATGAAAAAAGAGAGAGAGAGAGAATATTGCATTTTATTATTAGAAATATATAAAGGGACATTAATATTTTTTTTTGTCAAACTTAAAAAAACATATTCACCAACTTAAACATTTCAAGGTCGATCGAGTATCTCTTGTACGTAGCTACAAATTCTTCATAACCATAAGGATAAGGTTCATCATAGTTCCAATGTCCCATTTCAGTTTTTTGGCAAGCTTAAAAGTTTGGACGTTGATACATGGATGTTCCTGCAGTAAGTAGTCAAAGTATTCTTCAGCATTTTAGAAGCCTATGCTTTCCATGTTCATCATTCAAAACTTTCAAAAGGTTACCTATGCCTTTAGGCTTTGATTCACAAAGCAGCATGACTCTATGAATATATGTTGCAATAAAATCGTCATAGGCAATAGCTTCTTTAATCAATATTTTTCCCTCAACGACTTCTTCATTCAAGAAGTATTTGTTTGTTCTCATTATGAGTAGTGCATGGGGATTCTTTGCTTCATAACATGAAAAAATCATTTTTTTTTTGTTTTGTCATCTAGTAGGGCTGGGTGACTGAAATATGGAGTGAGTTGAATTCTTTAGAGTACTAATATGTTTTTTGTTAATTCATTGAAGCTTTTGCAACTGATTAAGAAAAAGGAAAGAATTGAATTAATAGATTTCATAACTTATATAGAGAAATAAATTAGTATATATATACTGAAGAAGTTGTTTTGTTATACCTTAACTTGATTCCCAATTACAGTGTTGCTGATAGGGATGGCAATTTAAATCCGACCCGTGGATACCCGGCCCGACCCTAATGGGCCGGATTTTACCCGGTCCGATAAAGAATAGGGTCGGATATGGGTTTTTAAAAAAAAAACCCGAAGCGGATCCGGGTCGGGTCCGGGTTTTTTAAAAAAATCCGAAACCCGACCCGAAACCCGGCCCGGATAAAAATCCGATTATATTAAATGACTAAACCCCCCCTTATTTATATATATATATATATATATATATCATATTAGTAACCTTGTGGACTTGACTGAATGGGTTTGAATCTAGAAAAAAAATTGTAATGGGCTTCAAATTTTTTTTCTTTTTTGGTTGGGGCTAGATTTAGGCCCAAGAGATAAACGGGGCCCGCGGGGCCCGGCGGGGCGGGTTAGGGCCCCGGAAAAAAACCCGATTAATAATCGGGCCGGGTCCAGGTCTCGGGTTTTGCCCCGCGGGTTGGGTCCGGGTATGTAAAAACCCGGCTCGAACCCGACCCGTTGCCATTCCTAGTTGCTGAATCATTTCCCACCTTTGAAAATATTTCCACCAACATGTCATTTGGAAGATTTTGTAAAGTATTCATTTTTTTTTTTGAAATAGTGGTCTAATAAATCATCCGCTAATTATAATAAAATGATTTTTAAAGATTTGTAGGATCATATTAAATTACAACAAATGATAATAATGTGTTTTTAGACTTTTTAAATGAATATACATGAATTTTGATAGTCAAATGGTTAAACTTATCTAGATTCTTGTATTGAAAATAATTCTTAATGAATTTGGACGTGTGAAGTGTTTGGTTGGATCAAATCATTGAATTGAATTGTAATGATGCTATTAATGTTAAGCTTGGGTTATTTAATAATTTTCATGATATTATTACCACATGGAAATATTCAATTGTTCCTATTCATGTTAAGAATGATTTATTAAACATATAGGACATTAGTTTTTGTCCTATGGGTAATTATGTTTTATAAAAAAATATGAGAATGTACTTAAAAAGATTAAAAAAATATTTTTACATTACATATGTACACAACAAAAGTAATTTCATTATCTTGTTTCTTTTATAATTCTTCTCAATCCTTCAAAAGATTAAATCTGCACATAAAATTTAATTATTATTATTTTACCTTTTTTTAGCTATTAATTGGTTGACATCCTAAACATTCTCTATAATTTTATAATCCATTGACTAAGACAATTTTCATCCAATAATATGTAGACAACTAAATTACGTAAATGTCAAGGTTGAAGGGATAGGGTAAAAAAAAAAAGTGGTTATTAGTTGGTTAAACTAATTGAGATCCAACTGAATTTCAATCAATTTTTGTATGCAATGAAAAATATTTTGAATATATGTCATGCAATTTAAGCAAGTAAAAAAATGTACAAAAGGTTAGGAAAATGAAATGATCAAAATTAGTTGACTATATCTAAGCCCTTTGGTGAGCAAAATTAAGCTTTAATAATCACCCATAAAAAAAATTCAATAATCATCAATTTTTTCAAGCATATAATAGTAAACCTTTGTTGCGCTGCATAACCTAAGTCTTTTTGTTTCAGCCAAAGTTTAGTATACCAAAACCAATAATAAAGGATGCATACTCTATCAAATATTACCCAAGCTTATTAATGAACTTACTAAAACCTTGCTCATAGGTCATGTGACAAATCCATTAAACTAATATGAATACATTGATTTTTCAAATTTCCTTTTCAATATTCAGAAATCATAAAATACATAAAATAGTTCTTGACAATGTAATAAACCACATAAAATAGTTATAGACAATGTCATAAACCAAACAATTTAAACTAAAAACTCCCAATAATGTTTTTTTTTCCCCCTGAATGCCATGAGCTTTCTCTTTGTCCCATCCTTAGTGACTTTTAGGTATTTGGGATACCTTCTGGATCTATAATGCAACAATTCACGTTAAATTATATTACTGATAAAAAATTGGCTATACCAATTGCAATTATCATTACAATAATGGAAGGTTAAATTGTCAAAAGCAAGGTGGAGTACAATTGAAAAGTTTATTACTGGCCTCCTTCTAGTGCAATTAGACATTCCTAGTGCGTTGCCTAAACAGTCTATTGTGATTTTTTTTTTTTACTTATTCTCATAATTTAATTTCCTAGGCTTATCATCAGAATTTTTTGTTCTTAAGTTGATGCTTAAAGAACATAAAGATGTTTTATGGTCAGTGTTATCTAGTTTGTTAGTTTTGTGACTGTAGATGGTATTTGGATTGTTTGTTAGTTTTCATAACAAACAACTCAAGCCTTTCAATTGCCTTTTTGACAATATCTAAATCACCCAAGCTCCATAATCAAGCAAAGCATTTTCTATCTCATACATGGTTCATGTAATAGTTATAAAAATTTAAATAAAAAAGGAAGAATATGTAAATGAAGTCTTGACATACCTAATTGGTAGATCTGTGTAGAAATTTAGACCAAAAAGAGTTCTAGGAGCACCTAGATTAGAGGAAAAAAAAGGAGAAATAATTACTTCACTGCAAGGGCATTGGAGAAAATGGGAAATAAGTATAACATCCAAATTGGGGTGAATTGTGCTTGATAGAACGCTAAATTTGAAAGTGTAGATTTAATATTCTAATAAATGTAGAATCATTATCTTTTGCCAATTGGGAAGACGAGGGAACCAAGGAAGACAAAGGCAAGCTCATGTAATTTTTCAATTAACTATTATAGAGGAAATGACAAATGATAAAAATGATAATATTAGATATTACATGGCCTAAGGCATTACCTGGTAGCCATGTCATCAAATTGTGCCTAGGTTGTTTCACACTTTAGTGCAACAGCAACAACCTATTAAGGATTACTAAAAAAATATATCAGGAATGAAATGCTCAAACAACAAAAATTAGACAACAGAATAAAAGGAAATTGTGATTTTCATAACTGTTCTATCTAATTAGTTAAATGGATGCAAAGAGAAAATGATTGTACCCAAGATCCAAGTTGTTTTCTCGCTTGTGTGCAAACACACTCTGCCATCCAACACCTGAAGTGGTGGACATAAGTTTAGTTACTCACATTATTTTTATTTAAAATTAGGCGCTTAATAGAGCTATTTGTAAGGAAAAAAAGTACATCACACACACACACACACACACACACACACACACACACACACATATATATATATTATATGCCGAAGTAAATTTAACTCATCATCCAATTCTTTTAGAGTTGTGGTCACATAGTTTTAGAAGTGAGCTACACAAGCCCATACCCTTTTGATCTCCCACTAATGTGGTCACATATAATTTTTTTCCTCAAGTAAATCTAAGGTCATCTAAACCTAAAATAATAAGTTACAAAACCTAAAAAAATCTACTACATTACCTTCTATTAGCTCACCACATCGTCCAAAAGCATCCTTTAGAATAGCTTCATCAGTATCAGAAGAAAGCCCTCTAATCCAAAACACAACAAATAAACCAAGTCTATCTTTATGATAGCAAGGTCGGAAATGTTTTTCTAGGATGTCTATGCTGGGTCCTTTTAGTCACTATTACCACAAAAACGTTAACATAAGGGAAACAACTATTAGCATAAATAACATTAGAGAACTTGATAAATAATTGAGACTAAAGCCTGATATTTCATATGATATGACTTAATTGAACTATGCCCATAACATAACCAGGTAAGAAATTTAATTTGGAAAAACAATTGTGGGATAGGAGGCTATAACCACTATGAAATCAATACATCTTTAGCAAGACCTAATGACCAAGCATTTAGTCAAACATGTAGAGGACACTTTAATTCACCCGAATAAATAAGTGAGCATGATCCAATATTCCATGAGATGTATCCAACTAATGTAATTTAATTAACAATATTTGGTTTAGATTTTTTTTTTTGGAGAGGAATGTGGTTTAGGAATTAAATGCATAACGTAAAATACAAAAACTAAGCTAAATAGTTAAATACAGTATATAATAACACTTCATATAGAATCCTATTCATAAATTTTTAAGAAAACAATGAACAAAATTCAAAGCAACCAACTTGTTTCGTTGTTTCACATCAGTGTTGCTACTCTTTATATTTTAATAATATAGATGCTTTAAGTTGGCAATTGACTGCCAAACACAAAATCTGCATTTACAAAAGAGAGTAAAAATAGACATTTGCAAGAGTTCTGCTATATGTATGGAGTGCCTCATTCTTGTCCCCTGTAGACAAATAGAAAAATAAAAGAATAAAATTTTACATTCCAAACAACAATCATAATTATAATAAGAAAAGGGCAATACAAATCAAATAGTTGGCGTGCAATACTCAACCCAATTTGGAGAATTCATTAGATTAGAAAGTTAACATTGACGCCTAAACCAATAGATACGAAAATTTGAAGAAGAAAAAATGACACCAAAATCAAAAAGGAATTAAAAAACAAATGATAAAAAAAAAAAACTAAATACAATTCAAAGAATGAAATTCATTCAAATAAGAAGAAGAAGAAGAAGAAGAAGAAGAAGAAGAAAAGAACATTACATAGGATGACAACCAAACCACGTTTAAGCAAAGAAAATTCCTTGTTTCTCGGCAATACCTTCAATGGCTGTCAACCCTAAGCTAAATGGGTTTCATTTGATTATGCCATTTTATTTCTTCGCCATTCAACGTTACTCAAAACCAATAACCTAAATACCTAAATTATTAAAAATCAATCCAAAATAACAAAACCTAAATCATATTTGATACCAATTTTTATTGTTTAAAGATACTTGTATCAATAGTGGTTCAGGTAATATATATTGGTGGCAAGAGGCTGGGTAAAAGGTGGGAGATGGTCTGACACGGTGGTGGTCCTCAATCTCTCCTTCATAGTGCCTTACATCTCTCTCCCTCCCTTGTCTCTTGTGAAATTAGTGATTATTTTTTTTTTTCATGTTGATAATTTTTAATAAAAAGAATACAATTTACATCTAAAATACAAATAGAAAAAAGAAAAAAGCAATATGAATCAAACATCTCTAACAACAAATTTTAATGTAAATAACCAAAAATTATTCTATCTTTCTCTGCCCAACGTGACACTCATGTGGCTATGATAATGATGATAGAAATAAATTACAGTAAATTATTCCGCAGGGTTTTATCCATTTGAACTTTTCATCTATTTAAATGATATCCACATGAAAAACCATGGTTACATCAGATAAATACAAAACAGCCCTTGTTAAGACACATTTTAATGATTCTCAAAGCACCAAAATACCCTTGATATGTGCGCATTTTTTTAATAACAAAGTCTTACTTCTAATGGACTCTAGTTTGTGTGGCTATGTGTGTTTGTAGAAGTGGGATCTACGATACATAACTTGAACCATTTTGGCTCGCTTGGAGTAACTTGAAAAGTCTCATTCATAGCATGTTATAGCTCTTAAGAGAACTGAAACTAAAATTTTATCTTTTTTTGGCGATTCATGCAGCATAGGAAGTCCAAGACAAAGGCAACGTCATTGGGTTAACGATAAGAACTGATCATTGAGATTGGAATCTTCTTGGAGGTGCCAATGAAGCGGTAATGCATGAGAATGTGATGCAAGGAAGAGTGGGATTGAACATTGTGTTTGAACCGGGCTTGCTCTGAGAAATCCAAAAGGAGGAGGATAGGGCAGTGTGTGGATATAGTTGGTAAAGGCTGAGAGAGAAGAAGGAGGAGACATGGGATAATGATATGGAATTAGGAGGAGGAGATGAGGTTTTACTTTTAAAGTCTTTCTCGTTTTACTCCTTAGTTCTGGTAGTGGTATTAGAAGAGCTCCAGACTCTATTGAGTTCACCAATAAAAGTGTGCAGGTGAGATGTTCTTGCTTAGGCCAACGAGCATCATCATTGTGGCTTTCTTGGCTTTTGTGTTAAATGTTAATGCATGACAGCAAAATCAAGAAAAAACTTAATTAGCATAGTAGCTCACTTGACCCGATACATAGAAGTGGTTTTAATGAGAATGGGCTCACATATATTTAGCCACATGGAGCAAAATTAAAATTCAATTTTAAATTTTAATTGAGCAATTGGAAGGATAATTATGATTTGCTCTCCATATAGATGTAGACACATGGCATAAAATTGGAACTCTAATTTGGAATTTCAATTTGAGTTTCTCTCCACTTCACCTATTATACATATATATATATATATATATATAGAGAGAGAGAGAGAGAGAGATAATATACTTAATAGTTTGAGCAAACGAAATATCTAGATTAGTGCATAAATGACTTGGACTTCATGTAGATAATAGCCCCACTAATTAAAGCTAATAAGCAACTACAAGATGATCGACTTGTTCAACTTTTTCAAACATCATCATATCCTTTTTAAGGTATAGTTATAGTTTGGACAACATATATAAGAAACTAAAGAAAATCAACCCATCTAAAACACACTACACTAGATGACTAGACTAGCTACCACAATAAAATAGGTGTTCTCTCTCGTTCTCAAGAGAGATAGCATGATCAGCCTTCTTGTTTGACATTCATTAATTGCTAAGACCATAGCATAGATAGCATAATCCTTCTCTCTCTCTCTCTCTCTCTCTCTAAACAGAATTTAATGTAATCATGCAATATATCTTAACTATATTACCCACTGCTCATGGTTTTGCATGTGCTCAAAATTAAATGAAAAGATTGACTTTAACTAAAACAAGTACTCGAGGATTGAAATTTAACGCAGTCAAAATTAAATGAAGATATAAAATATCATCAGGAGCCTTTGAATATCATAGATCCATTCAACATGAAAGTTCATCCACAAATTTTTAGTGACCGACAAATCATTATTGCCAAACACGCACATTAAAATAGTGACATCTTTCAACATTTGACTTTAATCCCATTGATCCCTCACGAATTTGAGTTGGTTTCTAGTTTCCTTAGAACTTCCATGAGTTAATATAAAAGTGCCTCCAAAAGATTTTGTGCCAGATTAGTGACTCCACTCTTCAGCACGTTCAAAGTCTTGAGTGCGATTTTGAGAGGTTTATTAATGAAAAGGTTTAGGACTGAGATGAGGTTGCCACTAAGAATAAAGTCAGCATTTTCAACTCCATACTTGGCCAAGACTCGAAAAGTTTCGTCTATTTATAGAGTTCCTGGAGGGAATTACACACCCACAAACCCAACCTTCAATTTCATTCAACATGTTGTGCCCAAGATATATTTCTCTCAGCTTTCTATTATTCAGCCTCTCCCTCCATGCAGTCAATTGTGATGGCCCATTATACCATTTTTGTTTTGGCCAGGAAAACTACACTGCCAATAGCCCTTATGGTACAAACTTGAATGGATTGCTCAATCTTTTGTCCACCAAAGTTCCTTCAACAGGGTTTGGGCTCGGCTCTACTGGGGAAGGCCAAGATCAAGCAAATGGTTTAGCCCTATGCCGAGGTGATGTCTCAACCACAAACTGTAAGACCTGTGTCGTTGATGCAGGCAAAGAGCTTGGTGATCGTTGTCCTTATAAGAAAGGAGCGATAATTTGGTACGATAACTGCCTTTTAAAGTACTCGAACATAGATTTCTTTGGAGAAATCGATAACAAAAACAAGTTCTACATGTGGAACGTACAAGATGTAGAAAATCCCACTTCGTTCAATCCAAAAGTTAAGGATTTGTTAAGCAGCTTATCTAATAAAGCTTATGCCAATCCAAAATTCTATGCTACCGGGGACCTAGAGCTTGATTCATCAAGCAAACTATATGGTTTGGCTCAATGCACCAGGGACCTTTCGGATCTTGATTGTAAGAAGTGTCTTGATACTGCAATTAGTGAGCTTCCCGACTGTTGTGATGGAAAACGAGGTGGGCGAGTTGTTGGTGGCAGTTGTAACGTTAGATATGAACTTTACACCTTTGTTGATGCCTAGACTGTTATGGTTTCTGATGTTTATGTGTCAAACTGTGTAATGTAATATGTTTGAAAGGTAATAAAATTGTCCAATGGGACAACTTCTCTTTGCTTCGTCACTTGCATAATTTTGGCCAATAGTAAGCATTTGGTTAGATTTTTGGTACTTAAATGATGAAATTTTGCATGGGGCAGGAGTTTTGCTAAATATTGTTATTTTAAAAAATAAAAAAATGGGCAACTTTTACTATTTTAAAACTAGTTGGCAAAATCTCTTTTAGAATTTTTATTCGACCTTGGTTGAGTTCTTTTTGTGTAAAGCCACGGGTCAACCGCCGGAGCGATGACTTAGACTGGGATTTCTTTTTGTGTGTTAAGCTCGAAACTTGACATTAACCCAAAGAAGATTGATGGCTATTGATGCAGTCTTTACTCTTAAGCCTACTCAAGAAATAAAACCCAAAGTCTAAGAAATGAAATATGGACAGTAAAATTTTTTTTTAATGGAAGAGTGTCTTTTCTTCTCTCTTTTACAAAATAAAGATGCGCTCCTCAGGAAATTGAGTTTTTTATTTATTTATTTTATTTTTAAATTTAAAAGTATGATTCAGCTACTCACAAAATTTAAGTGTTATATCATAAGGTAAGTTTCAGTCATAGTTTAGGTTCTCATATCTTCAAGGTTATCATTCTCATAGAAGATAATAAGTTTTTCAACTTGTTAAAAAAATCAACATTTGCCGCATGACTGAAGTCATACATGAAGGTATACAAACTTAGATTAACATGTGTAATAGAATTTTACCTATTAAAATTGAATGGCAGAGAAAATCCTTACTTATACCACTGCAATAAATAGAGAGGAAGGTAGCAAGTTCAATTTTACAGCTTCAATTTGAGTTTCTCTGCTAATGATGGGAGTACACACACATTTTCATTCAAAGGATGTTAGGACGAGCATGGACTCAATGATACTAAGTTGTGTACAGGTGCTCTAGGTTGTGGGCTTGATGGGATTGGCGGCATTGGTGTTGGTGGTGGTGGTGGTGGTCTACAAAGATGTGATTTTCCAACTATGTACAACATTGGGTACTAAAACTTGGACACACAAGGGCCTGGGAACCACAGACGTGGCAATAGAGGAGCCGCACCTATGTTTGACACGGTGTGCAGTGAGCGGTTTGACACGGTGTGCAGTGAGCGACGTTGTTGCCATGTCGCTTTTTTATATTATATTATTTTATTTCTTTTATTTCAGGCCAAATCTGGTCGTATTGGCAGAAATAGCTAAAATTGGCCACTTCAGGCCAAAATTCAAGTTAAAAAAAACAAGGGTGTGAAATGGTGCGTTTCACCTCAAGCTTTAAACGTAAAACCCTAATCTCTCTAAATCATTTGTTTGTCAATTTGTTGCTCTCTGTCTACCTCTCGCCTCTCTACTCTCCGTCTCCCCTCTCTCTCATAGACCCATACTCACTCCCTAAACAATTTCAAAGTCTTCACAGCCTCTCCCAAGTTTTGTGTCACTATCTCTTGGTCTCAAATCCCAGATTCTCCACTCGATCTTAGCTCACAAGCCATCACTCGATTTCAACTCTCAAGCTCACTGACCCTTAACTCAGGTATCAAAGCTTTCATTCTCAGTTTCTCAACCTCCATTATACTCTCACATGCTCTATTACTCATTGTGATTTGATTTTTTTAATTTCTTTTAATTTTTTTTATATAAGCTGCCTTTAATGTTGTGAGTTATGACTTGGGTTTGATTGTTTATTTAGTTATTATATATTTGTCGAATTATTTGTAGGTTAAATTGAATTTATTTTGTTTTAGTTTCAAACTTGTGGGTTGTATTCTAATTTCCGAACATCATGGAATGTTTTAGTTTCAAATTTGTGGGCTGTATTTAATTTGTAAACATCATGTTTTAGTTATTATCTACTATTACTCTTAAATTTGGTATATGTTTATAAAATGTGAAAAAAGTACGCTTAGCAATATATAGAAAATATAAATAATTTTTTTAATAATTTTTTAATCACCGCACCCCGCCACACCCGCTCCCTACTTTTTCAAAACTTGCAGAGTCTCGCACCTGCACCCGAATTAGGGAACGCACTCGTGCTTCATATACAAGGGCACAAGGCATTTCAATAGCTTTGGCAGAGGTTCGTTGACCTAACAGTGAAATCTTTTTTTGGACAACCTTCAAGAATGTTTTGTGATGGCCAACTATAATAGATTTAATCAGTAAGTAGGCTAATACATGCTCGTACTTTCTTGTTGCGCCAACAATTTCATGCAAATAGAAAGTACACACAATTGGTCATTGTCAGGACATATGTGGAGCTTGTTATGAACATATGTCACTTAGAATTGGCTAATCCTTTGACAAAACTCACTTTACTTGTAATTGGGTAGATCTAGGATGGTTTAAGTCTTTAAGCAACTTTGTGTTCAAGTCAAGAGTTAAAGCCATGCAAATCTGTTCAAGAAATAAGTGAAGAAGTGTTGTATTTTAAACTCGACAGATAGCTCGACAGATTGAATCTATCGAGGTTTAAAAGAAGCTTTTTGCCTGAAACTCGACAGCAGCTCGACAGATAGCCTATCATCGAGGTTTACGAAAATAAGATTTTAGATCTTTTTTTCACGCATATCCAAGTTATTCGTGTAGGGTCATATATAAGGATTATTTTAAGGGCCATCTTGGGGGATGTTGCACTTGTTGTTACACGCATTTGTAACCGGAGACAATTTGCCCTAGTTCATCTTTCTCTTGAAGAAGCTGCTGCGTTTGTATGTCGTAGGGTTCTGTAACCAAGGAGCTTCTTGGTCTTTATTATGTGGATGAATTGAAGAATTTTGTAGCCAACATCTTTTTCAAGTTGATGTGTAAGCCGCATACTGGGATCCGCACATCGATTGGTTAGTCATGTACTAGGAGCCGTGCATTGAAAGAAGAGATTGTCACTAGATTACAAGTCCAATTGTGTATTGGGGTAATGGTTCAATTGTAGGTTGGTATAAGGTACTAGGATTCCTTTACTTATAACTACTTATTTTGATAATAGTGGATTTTCAGGAGTGGTGACCTTAAATTCACTCAGTGGGATTTTGCCTTGATGGTTTTCCCCATTTGTAAACAAATCACTCGTATTAAATTGAATTTCTGCAGCATTTAGTTATTTGGTGATTTGTTTGTACTACCACGCGTATTGCATATTGTGGACGACTAAATTTCTTAGTTCAAAATAAATCAAACAAGTAAAATAGTTTTACAAATGCGAATTTGTATTGATGAATGTGTGGTACAATTCTCTGTGATTACAAAAGAGTGATCCCTTGATTCGATCTCCTTAAAAGATTTGTTGATTGGAATTGCGGTGATGTTATTTTGATTCGAATACAAGATATCCTTTAATTTGCCTGAGGAATGGATTAAAGATCTTTGAAACGAAATTACAATGAATCTCTGGCTATGAGCTTGTTAGAAATTCTTTGTTCTTCACATTCTTCGTGTTCTTCGTGCGTTCTTCTTTTCTGAAGGTTTGTGGTGGAAGTTCTTTGGGGCTTTAGAGGCTTGAATCCTTAGAGCTTTGCTGATTTGTAGTTTGTTGAGATTTCTGGAGGCTTTTGAGCTTGATTCCAGTGACCTTTGAGATCTAGACAAGTAGTTTGGATGATTCTGCTTCGAATGTTCTTTGTATTCGAGGTTGAAGTTCTTGAAGTTCCTGGAGGCTTCAGGGCTTGATTCCAGCAAAGCTTCAATACTTCTGAATCTTCTTTGATACTGCTTGTGCTCTAGATGGCTTGGTGTGTGAGTTTTTGGAGGCTTTTGAGCTTGATTCCAGTGACCTTGAGATCTAAGAAGATGATTTGGATGATTTCTCTTCGAATGTTCTTCGTATTCGAAGTTGAAGTTCTTGAAGTTGCTGGAGGCTTTAGGGCTTGATTCCAGCAGAGCTTTTAGATTTCTGAACTCAAGATCTCTTCCTGGTTCTTCCCCAGATGTCTTGGTGTGTTTAAATGCCTTAGAAAGGCTTCTATTTATAGGAGTTTGGGGGTAGGTGAGCAATACATGGCAAAATCTGATTGGTGACACATGTCACAGTTTGATTGGTCTGCTTGGGTCATCGCTTACACGTGCCGGATTGCTTGGGTCATCGCTTACATGCGCCGACTTGCTTACATCATTGCTTACACTCGCCTACATGTGATTAAAATTTTGCATGCTTTTCATGTTTTTCCTTAATGGAATTTGGAAAATTTCTAGTAGCAGTACATGATGCTTTGTAATTAGCCATACTTTATAGACTTGGTGGCATGATGTGTAGCTTGTGATAGGCCGGAAATTTTCCCTCTCTACACATATAATTGAATCTAATTAATTTATTTGGCTTAATTAATTGTTTAATTTACCTAAAGGGTCAATACATTCTTGGCCTATCAGTCATGTTGCCTAATATACATTTTATATAGTCACTAACCAATAATCATTTTAGTGTATTTACTTGCTTCATAGTTATGATCGTGCATGACATGTTAATAGATGTTAATGCTACGGCTAGTCCACCCTCAATTTAATTGGGATTAAGGCTTAATTTAATTATGTTGAGTTGCTATATGTAGCACAGTCGAAGAGCTTAACTTACAGCATCAGAGTGCATACTTGGACTCACTTGGCTAGAATTCCAGCCGCAATAATTAGTCCCTCTAACCCTTTCTCATCAACAGCATCCCATGTGCTAAAGATGCTTGGAAACATAACAAAAAGCTTAACTAACCACTACAGAAAAAATCAATCAGGTAATGTTAAATTATTGATGGTGCCAAAAGTTTAAGCTATTGAAATATAGTAAATTTACACATTTAATCACATACTTCTAATACTCCCTCTCATGTGTGACATCTTTCAAAATTTGACTTTAATTCCGTTGGTCCCTCACTAATTTGAGTTGGTCTATAGTTTAGAGCTTAGAATTACAGATCATGTAGAGTGTTTGCTTAGCATTTTCATGAGTTAATTAATAAAAGAGAATGCTACTTCCATAATATTTTCACAATTAAATCTTGAGTGAAAAATTGTCATTGATTTTAATCTAAGTCCATCGTTGAAATTATTCTTTTACCCACTAGTAATAGTTTACCAACTATGATTTGTTGTGGAAATATTGTAGAAGTAGCATTTTGTGCAAGATTTACTCCACTCCAGTACATTCAAAGTTTGAGTGCAATTTTGAGTTTTATTAATCAAAAGAATTAGGATTGATGAGGTTGCCACTAAGAAAATAGTCAGAACTTTCAACTCCATACTTGGCCAAAACTTGAAAAGTTTGGTCTATTTATAGAGTTCATGGCCAAAACTTGAAAAGTTTCTGTTAGGACATATGTGGAAATTGTTATAAACATATGTCATTTAGAATTGACTAATCTTTTCACAAAATACACTTCACTTGTAATTGGGTAGATCTAGGATGGTTTAAGTCTTAAAGCAACTTAGTGTTCAAGTCAAGAGTTAAAGCATGCAAATCTACTCAAGAAATAAGTGAAGAAGTTTTGTTTTTTAAAACTCAACAAATAGCTCGACAAATTATCGAGGTTTAAAAGGGAGTTTTAGCCCGATGCTCGACAGCAGATTAACAGATAACCTATTTGTCGAGGTTTACGAAATTCAAATTTTCAGATTTGTTATTCACACATATCCAAGCTATTTGTGTAGGGTTTCTTTTCTCACAACCTTAGACATATATAAGTATTATTTTAAGGGTCGTCAAAGGTGATGTAACTTGATACAAAGTGATTATTCACTCAAATTGTGACCGGAGACGATTTGCCCTAGTTCATCTTTCTCTTGAAGAAGCTACTGCGTTTGTACATTGTAGAGTTTTGTAACCAACTTGATTTTTATCGTGTGGAAGAACTGAAGAACTTTGTAGCTAACATCTTCTCAAGTTGGTGTGTAAGCCGCGTACTGAGTTCCGTATATCGATTGGTTAGTCACATATTGTGAGCCGTGCATTGAAAGGAGAGATTGTCACTGCATTACAAGTCCAACTATGTATTGGGGTAAGGGTTCAACTGTAGGTTGGTATAAGGTACTGGGATTCCTTATAACTGCTCGTTTTGATAATAGTGGATTCTCGGGAGTGGTGACTTTAAATTCACCCGGTGAGGTTTTGCCTTGGTGGTTTTCTCCATTCGTAAACAAATCACCCGTGTTAAATTTAATTTCTGCTGCATTTAGTTATTTGGTGATTCATTTGTGCTACCACGCGTGTTGCATGTAATTGAATCTAATTAATTTACTTGGCTTAATTAATTGGTTAATTTACCCAAGGGGTTACTACATTCTTGGCCTATCAAATGGTATTAGAGTGGGCACACTTTAATTAGGGTTAATCTTTGTTGTGTGATCTATTGACCTCTGTTTGTCATAAATAGAGGACAATCTTTAATTATACCTCCTTTATTTGATGGCACTAACTATGCATCCTGGAAAGTACGCATGAGAGCTTTCTTGCAGTTCTTAGATGAGAAGGTGTGGTAAGTTAAAGAGATAGGCTGGACCAAGCCAAAGGAAGTGTCGGCTGATTGGGATGATGCTAAGATCAAAGTGGCAAACTTCAATAGTAGGGCATTGAATGCGTTATTCACTGTGGTCATAAATGAGGAGTTCAAGAAGATATCTTCTACTGAAACTGCCAAGGAAGCATGGACTATCCTTTAGACAACCTATGAAAGGACTAAGGCTGTCAAGGATTTGAAGTTTCAAATGCTTACCACAAACTTTGAAGAAATTAAGATGGAGGAGGATAAGTCATTTGATGAGTTCTATGCCAAGCTTAAAAATATAGTGAACTCTACCTTTAATCTTGGGGAAACAATTCTCGAACCCAAGATTGTGAGAAAGGTGCTAAGATCTCTTCCGGAGAGACTCCAAGCCAAGATAACTGCCATTGAGGAATCAAAAAACATTGACCAAATTCCTTTGATAGAGCTGGTTGGAAATTTGCAAACCTATGAATTGGGTTTGTCTAGGATCGAGAAATCGAGCAAGAGCAAGAGCAAGAGCATGGCATTAAAGGCCAAAAGCAGTGACACCAATGAGTCTTCTGATGATGAAGATTTTAAGATCAAATCCTACATCATAAGGAAGTTCAAAAAGTTTATGATGAATGCCAATGCAAAAGGATTTGACGAGGACCACCGGAAGCAATCCAGTTCTTCACAGTTCAAGAACCAAGATAATGGGAAGAATGATGCTAGGGATGGCGGTCAATACATTGTTCCCTCTGGACCAAGGTGTTTCAATTGTCAAGGTTTTGGGCACATGAAATAAGGATGTCGAACTTATCTCAAGGCCATTGGGAAAAGCAAAGCCCTTGCTGCTACCTTGAGTGACACCAAGCCTGATGAGGATTCAGATAATTACGACGAGGGAATCTTGAATGCCTTCCTTGCCATAGTAAATCCTATTGAGAGGATTGTTGAAGATATGGATAAAGAAGAAGATTTGGTGAAGTCTAAGTTTGAGAAGATGGATGAATAAGATGACATCCATACAACTTATGCAAAACTATACAAGGTCTCTGAAAAGTATGAGAAATCGTATAGGCTGTCCACCAAGAAGTTGAGTGATGTGGAACTTGATCAAGAAGAGCTCTTCACAAAGGTTGATGAAGCTAATCAGACCATTGGAGTGTTACGATTTAAGAACAACGCTTTGGTTGAAAGGAACAAAAAGCTTGAAGAAGAGCTGTTCCAGGTTAGAGCTCAATTAGAAAGGACTTCTAGTGCAAAGCTTGGTGAGATGCTTAGCGTTCAAAAATATGCTTTGAATAGAACCGATTTGGGGTATGATTTCTCTTCTCCTAATATTGCTTCTTCTAGTGCTACCGTGTTTGTTCCACCTGCTAATAATGTTGATTATGAGAACAATGATATTAAAACTATTTTAGCTAGTGAGAATGAAGACACGAGTAAATCTATCTTAGGAGCACTCCCTAAGCTTGAAAAGAAAGAGACTAGGACTAAGAAGGGTAATAGCCAAAAGTCTAAATAAAGGAAGCAGCATCTTTGCCATCACTGTGGAGCTATAGAACACTCGATCTAATTGCTACAAGTGGTTAGCCACTCAACAGAGCAACCGTATGATCTCATTTGGGAACCAGAATTAGTTTCCATCCTCTTTTGTTCCTCTTGGAGATCTTCTCAAGGCCCTCATGTTCCTTTCGAACTTGAACAGTTTCAATTCTTTCCCCTTACCTTTGGTTTAAGGGTTCGCACAAAGGAAAGGTTCTTCCAATGTGTGGAAGGAAAAATGCTCAAAGTGATTTAGTAATTTTTTCTCTTTCCCTCTCTTTTTTGTTTATGCATTACTTGTGTGTTTTGCTTTCTTTTTTTGGGCCAGTCTAGTTTTATGCTATGCTTTCTGTTAATATGTTTTTGTTTGTTTGTTTAGTTTTGCTTTAATTTGTTTTTCATAAAAATAAAAATAAATGAAAAATCAGAAAAATACAAAAATAGTGTGTGTTTTGTGTACATTGGTACTTATGTACTTTGAATGACCATTGAAACAAAGTTTTCTAAACTTTTTATTTTTGTAGCTTAGATGAGAATCTAATGCACAACTAAGCAAACGAGCTTTGTGGCTCGTGTTTGTGATGAGTAAGATTAAGTAATCTTTTGTGCTTAACACTCATTTCACTCTTTTTGACTGGAAGGAGTAAAAAACTCCTAAGAGAAAGGTATAAATAACCATCTCACTACTAAAGCCCGTCAATCATTAGATGACATCTGTATGCTTCGACATAGCAAAAGTGCAATGTCAAAAGCTTAACATAATTGGGTCTCTTTCTTACATGCCCATGCATGATATGCCCAAAAGAAAAATATGCAAAGAATGTAAAAAAAAAAAAAAGAATTAAAATGCTTTTAAATATGGTAGCAAGCGTGTTTCTAGGAGATTTGAGAGTTATAGGACGTATCTCGAAGGTGATAGTCCCCATTAAGCAGTTATGATTATGTGTAAATTAAATTGATTTTCTCATATCTCAAATCGTCATAACATGAGAAACTTGTGCAATCTTGTGATTTTTTTCATGCACAACATGCAAAAATTCTTTGCTACTTTTGATACATGTGCAGGTACAATGTGATTTGGCCATCACAAGGAATACAAGTGTTAATGAATGCCCACTAAACTGTCATGTCTTATTTTTGAAACATAAAATTGGTTAGACATGTTTAGTGTGTGTGTGTGTGTGTTTGGATCTTAAATGCTTTGCTTTTTTCTTGTTGAGTGTATTTTTGAGAGCTTAACATGTTGATTGGATCTTTGGTTGAGTAGTTTGCTAGATTGCATTCATTTGTGTGCTTTTCTCCTTCTTGAAAAATCTGTTTTTATCAAGCTCAACTGCTTCTTGATACCTCTTGACAGCTAGCTATCCATTGAGACCCTTGAAATTCTTTTTTCTTAACAGATCCTATCGCATCTTTGATCCATCGAGCTATTTAGAATTTGTCCCGATAGCTTCTCGACAGATTCTTGATCTATCGAGAAAGTTTCTATCTGACCGATAGCTTCTCAACAGCTGTTCGATCCATCGAGGTTCTTTTGCTGTTAACAGATTATCGACAACAACTCGACAGATTTATCTGTCAAGAATTAGTGCTTGATAGATTCTCGATACCTTTCAATCCATCGACACGCGATTGCTTTAAATAGCTTTAGCACGAAATGAGATTTCATTTCTCTCGTTCTCTCTTGACAGAAACTGTTTCTTCACCTCCCCAAACAGTTTTTTCTCTCTCTAAACCTTAAACCCAATTGTTTTTTGGCCTAGAGTGATCTTCTTTTCATGGGTATGATCTTGTTTTCACTCTTTCTTCATGCATTTCATACGTTTTAGACCTAGGTTTTTGGGTTTTTGAAAATTTTTGGGGGTTTTTCAAAATTGATGAATTATTTATAAAATTTTTGGGTTGGGTTATGTTTAAATGATTCTATATGATCATGCATTGCATCACATTTGCATTTTCATAATGTTTCATGCATTATAGATGTGTGATTTATTTGCTGAAACCTTGTGTGCTGGTAGGTTTGGATTGAGCTTAGCCCATGGTGATACTCTTATTACACATCACATGATCATGCATTTTTCATGCATTCATACCGTTCTTTTCTTTCTTTTTGGTATATCTATTGATTGGTGTTTTTTTGTTTGTCTTTCCCTCCCTTCCTCTCTCTCTCTCTCTCTCTCCCTCTCTCTCTCTCTCTCTTTCTTTCTCTCTCTCTCGGAGAGTCTGCGCAATGGCACCAAAGCGCAAGTCTACTCCGTCCCAAAACCCTTTTCATTTCGGGCATCATCTTTCGACTCTACTCCTCTCCATGTTAGGTTCTGTGATGAGAAGGCTCGTAAGAACTTCTCGGAGAACTTCTCCAAATATGACATTCATTTGGAACTCCACGTTGTCCTATTGGACTTCTCTGATATTTCTCTATCGGATGTCATACACAAACGGGGTTGGGAATTTCTATGTGAGATGCCCGTGAGTCGTCCCATCATGATCATGTAGGAGTTCTACTCCAATATGCATGGTTTCGATTCTTTGGTACCTCAATTTTCCACCTTTGTTAGAGGTACTCGTATAGTAGTGACTCCGGAGCTTATCTCCGAAGTGCTACATGTCCCGAGGGAATCACATCTTGATTACCCCGGTTGTCCACGTTTGAGGACTGTGTCCAAAGACTAACTTTTGTCTCTCTTTTGTGAGACACCTTTATCATCGGATAGGCATTAAAACCCCTCATGCTCGGGCTTTGCAAAAGGTCTGAGGTTCTTGAATATGGTGATGACATTTGTTTTACATCCCTTGTTGTCCCTCTTAGAGGATCTTTCTATAGACTTACCCTCTCATTTCATCCTCTCCATTATAGATGTCTATAAGGATATGGTGACCTGTGATATGCTTATTTTTCCTTCTGTTATCATGAGGATCATTCGCCACTCCTCTGTCTCCTATCATAAGTTTGATAATTTCCCCATTATGTGTGCCATTGACGCTGGTATTGTTAGACAAAGCGAGGCCTAGCTTCAACCAAAGTAGCCATGAACCGAGACGGTGACTCCTCTAGCCTGTTCTACTCCATCCACCTCTGCTTCTTCCTCTTCCGCAGGTGGTGTGACTCTCGAGGCCATCATGGCTCTGCTTGAGCAGATAGATGCTCACCTTGACACTCTCAGTGATGAGTTGTGTCTGATGAACACCCGTGTTGGTCGTATTGCGCGACAACAGGCTGTCATGGGTGGTTTCACCACTTCTCTATCTTCATCTCCATAGGCTTTTGAGGACGAGGATGATGATGATGGCTCCGGTGATGATGGGGAGGATAAGGATGCTAGCTTTTCCAGAGATGAGGAGATGACTGCTTCACAGTGACTTGCCCTTTGTCATTCGTGACAAAAAAGGAGAGTAGTTTTGGGATATGAGAGTAGTCATGTATCTAGGGGGAGAGTTAGCATAGGACTTTTTGTTAGGGGGAGTGTTTATTTTTTTTGAGGGATGTAATGAAGACTTATCTATCTTTTCTTTTCTTTATCTTTTAGATTCTTTGTTCTTGTACATTGGTCTTGTGACCACTTTGTGATAGCAAACTTTGTATTCTTTATTAATATATATATATATATATATATATATATATTTATGAGGTTGTTATTACATTTTCACCTATCTTTCCATGTGTTGTTTCTTTTCTATCTTTATACACATGTTTCTTATGTATGCAATCTTTTAATTTCTGTTTCACACTAAAATGCCTTGATGAGTTTTGTTTAAAGTGTTTCAAAAATATAGGTTGTCAAAATCTATTATATCATGAACTCTCTTCTTGCAAAGTTTTCAAGAGTTTATGTTAGGATTAGATTTTATTGTTTTCAAAAAGTGAGCATGAGTTGAGTGATTTATTACTTCTCTCATATTTTCATTTATTTGTTGTGGTTTTGTCACGGATTGCCAAATGAGGAGATTGTTATGACATATGTGGAGCTTGTTATGAACATTTGTCATTTAGAATTGGCTAATTCTTTGACAAAACACACTTTATTTATAATTGGGTAGATCTAGGATGGTTTAAGTCTTCAAGCAACTTTTTGTTCAAGTCAAGAGTTAAAGCCATGCAAATCTATTCAAGAAACAAGCGAAGAAGTGCTGTTGTAGACACTCGATTTTGCACCCATGATTTAATCAAGGAAGATGATTGGAATGACCGTCCATGTACCTCAAAAATCATGATTGCATTACATGCATCAATTTGTTCTTGTGTTACATGCATCAATTTGTTCTTGCATTACGTGCATCAAGTTATTCATTGCATATCATAGATATGATCTTGAGATTCTTATGGCCGCAACGGTTTGTTTGGTTTCCAAATTGAACCATCGGATAGAAAGATATCGCGCGATCAAGTTTGCACGGTCAACATGCATTGTTTCTAGGAAGAGTCGACCACACACAATTAATTTAAATTAATTCTAATTGGTTAAACAATTAAAATTAATTAAATGTTTTTGTGATTGGTTGATAATTAGTGTCTAAAATCGGATTGTATGCATAGGAATAAAAGGGATGATTGAATAACAATAAAATTGTAGATAATTTGAATTTTATCAAGATTTAATTTAAGTGATTTATCTACAAGACAATTGTTTAAGATAATTGTTCCTAAAAAAGTCTAAATTATCCAGAAAATGGATAAAAAAAAAATCATAGACTAAGAATGAAAACAAGTCTAGGTACAAGGATCGGATCAAAAACCCTTGAAAGAGAGTCCAAAACGCATCCAAACACGAAAGTGTGTTCGGCTTCCAAAGTACCATTCAACACTTTTGGCATGCAGAACGGCACTTTAAAAGTGCCGAATTGGCCTCTTTTGGGCTTTGGCCTAACGCTATTTGGGTGACAATAAGACACACTCTTCTTGATCTTTTAGCAAAAGGATGAGTCTAGATTCATGCTTTACACATTGGAACTATTTTTTTAGAGTTTTTTGGCCTCTATAAATAAAGACTGGATCTCATAATTTTGGGACTTTTTTTTGGTGCTATGAGAGACATATGTTTTTAGACTCTCCAAGTGCTTATATTTGCTAATCCTTTTTGATATTTGTTGATCCTTTCTGATACTTGCTACCAAAATTAGGGTTTTTAGGTTTCAAAGATAATTGAACAAATTTTTTTGAACCCTAAAACATCCTGTCCAAAACAAGGAGTGCTCATACAAGAGGCTGTTTTATGCTTCTTGTTTATAATGATGCATGTCTTCTTTTATTCTTAATATGAATGTTAACCTTTGCTTAAATGATCTTGATTTTTTATAATATCTTTCTTAATTTCAATAATTTGCATATAACCAATTCATTTTCTTAATTAAAAACAGATCTGCATCTTTCTTAGATGTAGATCTGAATTTTTCTTAATCAAAAATGAATCTGCATCTTTTTTAGACGCAAATCTGAATTTTTTCTCAAATCAGAAACTAATTTGTTTCTTTCTTAGATACAAATCTAATTTTTTTTTTCTTTAATATATGTAGATTTTGAAACAAAGAAGAAGATTAAACATGATTATGCATGATTGTATTCATGATTGTTTGTTTTATTTAGTTCATGTAGCATAAATTTATGTTATGAATGAAATTCTTTTCATAAAAAATCTTTTCCATATTTTTTGAACTTATAAAAAAAAGATCTAATTTTTCTATTATCAAAAACCATTTTTTTTTTATCATCATAAAACAAATTTGATCTGTTACAAAGTTAAAATCATTTTTTTATTCTAAAAAACAGATCTGATTTTTCTAAACTAAAACCAAAATTTTGTATCACCAAAACAGGTCAGAATTTTTCTCTCCAAAAACCATTTTTTTATGACAAAACAGATTTGGCCTTTTTTACCAAACTAAAAACCATTTTTTTTATTATAAAAAATAGATCTAAATTTTTAACAAAGAAGAGGATTCATTCATAAATAAATTTGTGTATATACAACATGTCATTCATAGAATTTATAAAAGGTACATTGGTCACAAGAGTCTAGGAGACTAGACCCTGTCCAAGCATAATGGGTGCCTAACACCTTCCTATTCCATAACCTAGCCCACGAATTTAGTTCTTTTGGATAAGTAGATCTAAGCTTTGTCTTTATTTTTTATTTTGGGTAGAATGTAACTAGGACAAAAAACCATGTAATTATTTGGTAGTTTGTAACTAGGACCAAAGTCATGTAATTTTCAATTATGTATTTTATTACTCAATCAATGAGAAGAACAATTTAGTCATGTATTTTATATTTGTCTTTTTTTTTTTTGGTATAAAAATATAAGTGGCAACTCCATACCACTTATTCAAAAAGAGATGTTCCCTAAAAAGCACTTAAAAAATCTCTCTTCTTTGGGAGGCACTTTTCGGCAAGGTCTCTCACAGCTGTATTTTAAAGTTTAACAGATAGCTCGACAGATTGAATCTATTGAGTTTTAACAGAAGCTTTTTTCCTGAAACTTGACAGTAGCTTGACAGATAGCCTATTGTGGGGGCAAAAACGTCAAAATGGCTGTGTGGGCCTTGGGCCTGGTACGAGGACATCGGTCCGCCCAAGACGCCATGGACCGCATTAGGGACACAGATTGAATCCCTCCTCATGGACCGCATCGACGAGTACACGCGGGTGGAGGAGGATCAATTACAAGTGAAGGCTAGGGCAAAGGTTATCCTTCAAGAGAGGAGGGATTTCAGGTCGGACAGATACAGCAACAGTAGGCCGAGGAGGGAATTCGTCGGGCAACCTCGTCAGACGACAACGCAGGTGGTCGGCGTTATATTTCGCGAACCCATACAGCGGGTGTTTGAGAAAATCCGTCACGAGCCCTACTTTAGATGGCCCAGCAAAATAATAGGTGATCCCGCGAAGCGTAACCAGAACCTCCACTGCCAGTACCATCAAGAGAATGGCCACAACTGAGAACTGCAAGAGCTTACGATACTACCTAGAACAGCTGACAAAGGAGGGAAAGTTGAGACAGTTCGTGCACCAGCATGAAGGGCAGAGAGAACATCCTGGGCTGTCAAGCTAAGGCCAGCATGCCTCGAGGCCTCCTCTGGGAACCATTAATGTCATTCTCGCCGCTTCTAGGAGAACTGGCTCGCGCCTGTCCAGGGTGATGTCTGTGGTGCGAGCCCATGTTGAGGGCTCTGGCTCCTAGCCGAAGAGGATTAAGGGCAATGAGCCGCCCACCTTGGCCTTCTCGGACGCCGACAAGGAAGGGACCATTCAACCCCACGACGACGCCCTGGTCATAATGCTGAGAATTAGAGGTTACGATGTAAAGAGGGTGATGGTCGACCAAGGAAGTGGCGCAGACATTATGTACCCCGACCTGTACAAGGGGCTGAACCTGAGGGAAGAGGACTTCTCGGCCTACGACTCGCCACTGATAAGCTTCGAGGGAAAAGTAGTGATCCCCAAGGGGCAGATCAGATTGCCTGTACAGTCAGGTCCAGCAGTGGTAGAAATGGATTTCATCGTGGTGGACGCTTACTCCCCTTACACGGCCATTGTGGGGAGACCTTGGTTGCACGCCCTAGGGGCTGTCTCCTCTACTCTCCACGCTAAGGTGAAGTTCCCTTTCAGCGGCCAAGTCAAGGAAATTATTGGGAATCAGTCCGCGGCGAGATAGTGCCTGACCGCCGCAGTTCTGAGCAGGCCGGACCCCAAACCCTCGGCTCCAGCTGCTCCGACCTCATAACAATTAGCCTCTGCCACCACTGGAGGAGCAGTGGCAGAGGAGCCTGCGTGTGAGGGGTTAGATAGGGTTCTTGTAGACAACAACCCAGAGAGGTTCTTCCAGATTGGGGCTTAGCTGCCGACTGAAGAAAGGGAAGAGTTGGTTGCGTTCTTGAGAAGGAACCTCGACGTGTTTGCAGAGGACGAACATGAGATGCCTGGGATCGACCCAAACTTCATATGCCACCACTTGAACGTCAGCCCAGCGGCAGTACCGAAGAAGCAACCCCCTCGGCGTTCTTCCGCGGAGCATTCCAAGGCTGTTAAGGAGGAAGTCATTAAACTTAAGAGAGCTGGGGCTATCAAGGAAGTGTTCTATCCCGAATGGTTGGCGCACACAGTCGTGGTGAAGAAGAAAAGTGGGAAGTGGAGAGTATGCGTAGACTTCATGAACCTCAACAAAGCCTGCCCCAAGGACCCTTTCTCGATGCCCCGTATAGACCAACTGGTGGACGCGACGGTCGGCCACCCTCGTATGAGTTTCCTGGACCCCTTTCAAGGGTACAACCAGATACCTTTGGCTTTGGAAGACCAGGAGAAAACTGCTTTTGTGACCCCCACCGACAACTACCATTACAAGGTGATGCCCTTAAGCCTAAAAAATGCAAGGGCTACTTATCAGAGGATGATGACCCGGATGTTCGAGGCGCGATTGGGAAAGACCATCGAGGTATACGTAGACGATATGGTTATGAAGAGCAGGGCCATATTGGAGCATGTGGCAGACCTGGACAGCACATTCCAGACTTTACGGGAGCACAAGTTGCGTTTGAACGCCTCCAAGTGCTCCTTCGGTGTAAGGTCTGGTAAATTCCTGGGCTACATGCTTACTCACAGAGGTATTGAGGCCAACCCTGAGCAGATCTTCGCAATCTGTAACCTGCAACCACCTCGGAACCTGAAGAAGGTCCAGAGGCTGGCCGGGATGACGACCGCCCTCAGTAGGTTCATTTTCAGATCCGCGGACAGGTGCCGGCCCTTCTTCCAACTGCTGAACAAATGGAAGGGATTCGAATGGACCGAGGAGTGCTCCTTGGCCTTCCAACAGCTGAAGGAATACCTCTCTCGGGCACCCATTATGTCCCGCCCTGATCCAGACGAAGTGCTGTTTGCGTACCTGGCCGTGGCCGCGCATGTTGTTAGCCTGGTCCTGGTACGGGATGATGACGGTATACAAAGATCGGCCTATTATGTGAGCAAGTCCCTGCAGGAGGCCGAGATCTGGTATTTACTGTTGGAAAAGGCGGTTCTGGCCGTGGTGCACGCGACGCGCTGGCTCTCGCACTATTTTCAATATCATACGGTCGTCGTGCTGACCCAACTCCCACTTAAGTCTGTGCTACGGAGTGCCGACTATTCCAGCAGAATCGTCAAATGGGGAACCTTTTTGGGGGCCTTTGACATCAAATACCTGCCTCGTACATCTGTGAAAGGGCAAGTCCTGGCCGACCTGGTGGCAGAGTTCACTGAGCCTTCCCTGGAGGAAGGCCTACGGGGATGTAGCTTGGGGGGAAAGCAAGTCGGCATAGTCTCGTGCGAGAAGCCTCCGGTATGGGAAGTTTATGTAGACGGAGCCTCCAACCAGAGAGGTTCAAGCGCTGGGATAGTCTTTATATCTCCGGATGGCGTCGTCATTGAAAAGTCTCTGAGGATAGCGTTCCTAGCTACCAATAACGAGGCCGAGTATGAAGTCTTGCTGGTGGGAATGGACATGGTTTGGAAAATAGAGGGAAAAGCCGTGCGAGCGTTCTCAGACTCACAGTTGGTGGTTGGCCAGGTGGAAGGGAAGTTGGAGGCCAGGGAACCGAAAATGCAAGAGTATTTAGCCCGCGCCAAGCACTTGCAGGCCAGGTTCGAATCCTTCGCACTGGTACATATCCCAAAAGCGGAAACACCCACGCAGATTCACTGGCAACACTCGCAACCTCCTTGGCACAGGGCCTTCCTCGGGTCATTCTCGTTGAGGATCTGCTCAGGCCAGCCGGCCTGGGTTATCAGGCCATCTGGGTCCAACAAGTCAGAGTGGAACCTAGTTGGATGGACCCCATAGTGTCTTTCCTCAAACATGACACACTACTAGAGGAGAAGATTGAGGCCGACAAGATTCGCAGGAAGGCTTCTCGGTTTTGGTTATCCGAGGATGAAAAGCTCTATAAATGCTCCTTTTCGGGGCCCTACCTGCTATGTATGCACCCGGAAGGGACGGAGCAGCTCTTGGAGGAATTGCATAAGGGAATTTGCAGCAGCCACACGGGCGGAAGGTCACTAGCTCACAGGGCCCTCACGCAGGGTTACTGGTGGCCGAATATGCAACAGGAGGCACAGGAGTTCGTGAGGAAATGTGATCAATGTCAAAGGTTCGCCCCCAACATTCACCAGCTGGGTGGCGTTCTTAATCCCTTGGTCAGCCCTTATTTGTGCAGTAGGGCTTGGACATAGTGGGACCGTTTCCAAGGGCGGCGGGCAATAAGCGGTGGCTGCTCGTCGGAACAGACTATTTTACTAAGTGGGTAGAGGCCGAGCCACTCTCGAATATTTAGGACGTGGACGCGAAGAGATTCATCTGGAAGAACATCATCACCAGATTTGGGATCCCACGTGTTCTCATCTCGGACAATGGATTGCAGTTCGATAGCAAAGCCTTCAGGGAGTATTGTAGGGACTTCGGCATCACAAACAGGTACTCCACTCCAATCTACCCGCAGGGGAACAGGCAAGCTGAAGCGGTCAACAAGTCTATAGTCAATGGACTCAAGAAAAGATTAGATGATGCGAAGGGTAGATGGGTGGATGAGGTACCACATATGTTGTGGACTTACCGAACCACGCCGCGAAGGTCTATAGGGGAGACCCCTTTCGCGATGACGTATGGCGCCGTGGCCGTGATTCCTGTAGAGATGGGGTTGCCGACGATGAGGGAGCAGTCTTTCGCTTCGGACGCTAACAACGACACGCTACTGAAGGGTCTGGACCTGGTGGAAGAAAGGCGGGAAAGCGCTATGGTCAAGCTAGCTTGCTACCAACAGAAGCTCAAACAAGGGTACGACTCTCGCGTACGATCTAGGCCTCTCGCTCCGGGAGACCTAGTCTTGTGAAAAGTCGTCGAAACTGCAAAGGACCCATCGTGGGGAAAACTGGGACCAAACTGGGAGGGACCCTATCGTATCACCTCAGTGGCCGGCATAGGGTCATATCGTCTCGCCGACTTGGAAAACAAACTTGTAAAACAACCCTGGAATGTAAATAACCTCCGAAAGTATTATTACTAATGAAAGGCGCGCACGCCACGTGTTCGGATTTTATTGTACCATGGTAATTGTCACTATGTTAGCCTCTATCACTAAATTAATTAAGTGTTAATGTCAACTGGGGCTAAGTCGGGTTCTCGGACCTTCTGCCTTGGAAAAATTTAACAAAGTTCAATTTTTTCATTAGGTGTTAATGTCAACTGGGGCTAAGCCAGGTTCTCGGACCTTCTGCCTTGGGAAAATTTAACACAGTTCAATTTTTTCATTAGGTGTTAATGTCAACTAAGGCTAAGCCAGGTCCTCGGACCTTCTGCCTTGGGAAAATTTAACACAGTTCAATTTTTTCATTAAGTGTTAATGTCAACTGGGGCTAAGCCAGGTTCTCGAACCTTCTGCCTTGGAAAAATTTAACACAGTTCAATTTTTTCATTAAGTGTTAATGTCAACTGGGGTTAAGCCAAGTCCTCGGACCTTCTGCCTTGGGAAAATTTAACATAGATCAATATTTTTTCATTAAGTGTTAATGTCAACTGGGGCTAAGCTAGGTCCTCGGACCTTCTGCCTTGGAAAAATTTAACACAGTTTAATTTTTTCATTAAGTGTTAATGTCAACTGGGGCTAAGCTAGGTCCTCGGACCTTCTGCCTTGGGAAAATTTAACACAGTTCAATTTTTTCATTAAGTGTTAATGTCAACTAGGGCTAAGCCAGGTCCTTGGACCTTCTGCCTTGGGAAAATTTAACACAGTTCAATATTTTTTCATTAAGTGTTAATGTCAACTGGGGCTAAGCCAGGTCCTCGGACCTTCTGCCATTGAAAAATTTAACACAGTTTAATTTTTTCATTAAGTGTTAATGTCAACTGGGGCTAAGCCAGGTCCTCGGACCTTCTGCCTTGGGAAAATTTAACACAGTTCAATTTTTTCATTAAGTGTTAATGTCAACCAGGGCTAAGCCGGGTCCTTGGACCTTCTGCCTTGGGAAAATTTAACACAGTTCAATTTTTTTTTTTCATTAAGTGTTAATGTCAGCTGGGGCTAAGCCGGGTCATTGGACCTTCTGCCTTGGGAAAGTTTAGCATCCAATATATTGCCTATCCTTCATTGAATAAATGTGACACACAATTCTTTTTTTCTTCGCATGCGGGGCTTACGTTCATTCTTATTTTATCTAAGTGTTAACGAAGGCCTAAACTGAGCCTGAACTTCGGACCTTTTGCTTTGGAAAGACTGACATGCCAGTACCATTTTTAACTAAGTTTTAGCGCTTGAGCCAAGTCTTTTGCATGTTGTTAAACAAAAGAAAACCTAGCACAATTCTCACATACAAAGCAACTACTAACGAGGAAACCAGAAATTAAAGAAGTTCACAATCACGATAAAATAGTTACAAGAAAAATACTAAAGTCTCCACATCAAACTTGGAACAAAAATGAACTTTAAGTAAAAACAATAACAAAAGGGTAAAGGGAGGAATCTGGCAGCTCAAGCCTTGGCCGTTGGGGGGAGATCCTCTGCTTCTTTTGCTTTATCCTCTGCTCCTTTGGCCTCTGACTTGAAGGGCTGGGGTACCACCACCTCAAGTGCCAGTCCGCCGTCAACAAGCTCTGTCTCTAGTGGGGCCAGGGGCTGCTTCCCTTTGTCGGCCTGCTTCTCCGGAGGGACATCCTGGCCTGGGTCCGAAGAGGCTGGAGGAAGAGCGGGGGCCATGAAGGAAGTGGAGGTGGCCGCGGTAGGAGGAACCTTGAACTTGCAGATATCCGAGGGATACCACAAGTTCTCGGCCCTCCTCCATTCGGACGAAGACTGGGCACCCGCCACGTTGAGGGCTCCCGCCACGTTGAGGGCTTCCGACCAGACCTGTCGGCAGTACTCCCTGCACAAGTCCGCCAACTCCTCAACCAAGCGGGTTTTCGTCTCCTCGACCCCTCTCTGGAAGGAAGTGGCCACAACGGCGTCTGCAGCCTCCTTAGCAGTTCGGGCCTCCTCCTTCGCTCTCGCCAGTTCTTCCTTCAGAGCGGCGTTGTCTTGCTTCGCTGCGGCGAGCTCCTCTTTGTAGCCACGGAGCTCCTTCTGCTGAGTTTCAGCCTGAGCTGTGGCATTTTTGAGGCCGGCCTCGGCGCTCCTCTTGGCCTGTTCCTCTGCCATCAGCCTCTTGCCGAGCTTGACATTCTTAGCCTCGGCAAGGCAGAGGGCTTTCTCCATCTCTACTCGGACGTTGAGCTCAGCGGAGGCCTTCTTTCGGGCATCCTCTACCCACTTCTCGGCCACAGGGACCTCCTGGATAGCCTGCATGCACGTAAAGAGCATAAGTGGGACAACAAACGTGTTCAAGACGGGCGCAAGTAAAACGAAGGTTGCTGGGAATGTACCAGGCCCAAATCCCTCTTCAGAGATAGGAATAGCTGCTGCTACTGCATTTGCTCAAGGGCCTCTATGTCCTTGGGGAGAAGTAGGGGCTTTTCGAGGGCCTCAGCGAGGTACAGGGAGTGCCCCCTTTGGTACTCCTTTATGTTGGTGCATTCAAGGATAGGGGTCCCGTCCAACTCCAACGCCGGAGACCAAGAGGCTTGGGCTCGAAGCACCTCGGCCAGCCCTTGGCTCTCCCTACTCTCCACTGAGTGGGCCCGCGACCTACCTTTGGCGGCGTTTTGTTGTTGTTGTTGTTGCTGCTGTTGTTGTTGTTGATGATGTTGCTACTGCTTGAGCTTTTTTTGATGAGCCTCATTGGCTTCCTCATCTTCCTTTTTCCTCTTTTTCTTGAGGTCAGCAGCGTGAACCTTGGGGTCGGCCGGAGGAGGAGGAGGAGGGGGAAGTTGGGGGGGAAGATGAGACCCGGTGGCATCCTTCTTGGCCACCTGCGCACCCCGCGCGCCCATGAGAGACTGAAGGCTGTTCATTTCTTCCTCCTCGGTGCTACTGTCCACCTTGGAGACTATCAGACCCTTTATACCTGAGCACTGGGTGGCCTCGTCATCCGAGACCTTGACAATGTCGTCCTCGCCCTCGGCAGCTAAGGTTGCGGGTCGAACCGAGACTGGGACCGCGTTCACTGGGGGGAAGTATAATATCACCGAAGAGTCGTCTGGCAGGTCGCACGGGGCGAGGAAGTTAGGCTTCGTGACGTCTATTCGCCTGCGCCTCTTGTCACAGGCGATGATCGCGTCCTCAACCTCCTTGAAGACGGTGGACAGAGGCTCGTACCCCAAGATCGGGTGGGCAGCCCTCACTTGCAGATCCTCGTGCACGAACACCTTGGATCTCAGCACCTTGTTTAGGTCTCGGACGTTAACGTCTCCGAGGCTGGGAGACACGTGCTGCTTATCTGTGAAAAGGACATTCAAAGGATTGATCACGATTAGATTCGGGAACAAAAATGGGCAGTAAGGACAACAAGCTACAAATTCCCAGAGACGAAAGTAATGGAACTAAAGCGTAAACGAAGCCCAAAACCCAAGGCAGCCACACCTGGTTTCCCCTCTCGGACGGGGCAATGGATTCCGTCGTACCATCTCCCGGAGGCGACGACATAGTCATCCTTCATCCCTTTATTGGATTTGGGAAGATACGATATGAGCTTAACGACACTAGACCGGGACTTAAGGTAGTACCCTACGGTCTTGAGTGGGTGGCATTCGTACATATAGACCACGTCACGCCATGTGAGGTTCAGGCCCATCTGCTCGTTTAAAGCGTCTACACTCCCTAAGATCCTAAACATGTTGGGCGTGCATTGGTTGGGGCACAACCGGTGGTTGCGAAGGTACTCACTGGTGACACGACCCATGGGAAGGGTCATGCCACCCTCCAGGAAGGTGATGATGGGAATAATCACTTGCCCGTCCCCCCTAGAGTCAGCCACCGCCTTAGGCAGGCAATATTTAAGTTCCACATCCAGGGGAATGTGGAACTTGGCTCAAAATCCCTCCATACCGGATTCAGATTCCACCAGACACTTAAACCTACCCATGTGGCCCAGATTAAGGTGTAAACCTAGAGAGGGAAGGGAAAAATCAACAGCCGGGGAGAAAGAGGCTAAGGGAACGAGAACTTACGAAGAAAGAGGGAAACGACTTTGAGAACGCTTCTGGAGAGGAAATGAGAGTATACATTTCCAGGGCCATAATTGCTTTTTGGGAGTGAAGGTTGGATGCGCGACTTCTCAAGCGTTTAGGGATTTTGAGAAGCAAACATTTATGAGACCTGTCCCGCCCAAACTTTCAGGAAGAATCAGAACCGCATGATTCGCATCTCACCGTCCAACATGGGCGACAGGGAGTTACTCAGAGCATTTAATGCTAGCGCTGTGCATTACGAAGCGTCGCGAGCTATCCCAAAAGTCGCGTGGGAAACTCCGCACATGCTACGCTTGAAGGATCACGTGAAAGTAACGCTCGTGAGTCAAAAACGCATTTCCCCTTTCGAATCAGGGTCAAATGAATTTTTGAGGGGCTATTGTGGGGGTAGAAACGTCAAAACGGCTATGTTAGCCTTGGGCCTGATCCGAGGACACCAGTCCGCTCAAGACGCCATGGGGAGGGAGGAGATCACCAAAATCTTAGGGCCCAGAGGCCCATCAATCAGGTCACTGCCCACTCAGGAGAGTCCGAGGAGAATATGGCCTCAGACATCGGAGGCAAGGGTCGAGAGGCACGACACAATGCCAATTAAGTAGCTCTTGAAGCTTAATAAGTTATACGAAACTCCCACAGGAAGTCGAGGAGGAGTACAAGTGTGATGTGCACTGCATAAAGCTGCTGCCACCACATTAAAGGCCTCCCACCTACTCGCCTGGCCGCATTAATGAAAAAATGACTTCTGAGGGGACGGTGGTTAGCCTTATAAGTATTGGGGAGCGTTTTCAGGGAAAAGACAGATGGGTACTAGGGATGGGGAGTATAAGTAAAGGAGGGGTATCCATAGCAGAGGGATCATGATTTCTCTGGAAGGAAGAAGAAGACTCATTCTCTCTCTCTTCCCAAACAACAGAAGGAAAGCTTGGACATAGGCTCCTCGGCCCACGTCCGAGGAGAGGTAGAGGCGTTCCTCCAACTCCTAGCACGCCAACAGTGGACTTAACCCTTACCTCATAGCCTTCTAGAGCCCCAAGAAGTCTAGGCTTTAAGCTCATTCTCTACAAATTCTATTGTGTAGGCCACTTGGGTCGGCCCGGTCACGCATTTGGGTCTAAGGCTAACTTTGTGTCCTTACACCTATCTATCGAGGTTTACGAAAATCAAATTTCTAGATCTATTTTTCATGCATATCCAAGCTATTTGTGTGGGGTTTCTTTTCTCACAATCCTATACATATATAAGGATTATTTTAAGGTCTGTCTCGGGGTTGTTGCACTTGTTGTTACATGCATATAGTAACTGAAGACAATTTGCCCTAGTTCATCTTTCTCTTGAAAAAGCTACTGCGTTTGTACGCCATAGAGCTTTGTAACCAAAGAACTTCTTGATCTTCATCGTGTGGATGAACAGAAAAATTTTGCAGCCAACATCTTTCTCAAGTTGGTGTGTAAGCAGCATACTGGGATTTGCGCATTGATTAGTTAGTCACATACTAGGAGCCATGTATTGAAAGGAGAGATTGTTACTACATTACAAGGCCAATTGTGTATTGGGGTAAGGGTTCAATTGTAGGTTAGTATAAGGTACTGGGATTCATTTACTTGTAACTGCTTGTTTTGATAATAGTGGATTCTCGGGAGTGGTGACCTTAAATTCACTCGATGGGGTTTTACCTTGGTGGTTTTCCCTATTCGTAAACAAATCACCCGTGTTAAATTTAATTTCTGTTGCATTTAGTTGTTTGGTGATTTATTTCTGCTACCATGCGTATTGCTTGTAATTGAATCTAATTAATTTACTTGGCTTAATTAATTGGTTAATTTACCCAAGGGGTCAATTCATTCTTGGCCTATCAAATTTTACAATAACTTCTTATCCAAAAGTGATGTTGAATTTATTTTTTGACCATAGCTGTTTAGTTTGATTGAATTTAAATTCTATTTATTTTAAGATTGCATTATTGATTTTGTTATATTAAATATAAGTACTTAAATTTATTAGCTATGAATGTTATGGACATATGGTTGTTCAAAAGAATAGGAGAAACTTAGGGAAAAAATTACCTTAAGATGCTTAATTAGTAGTTTACATTGAAAAGGAATTGCTCAAAGTTTCACCATGGAAATAATAGTTGATGGACTTTATTATATGAAAGACCATTGTTGATCATAGCTTTAATGGAAGATGCTAAATTGGTTTTTGAATATTTGTTAGATGTGTCTATAGCATATTAAACAGCTCTTGTACGGTTTATAGAAGGTTATAAAGATGTAAATTTAAGACTTCAAAAAAGAAATAAAAAAGAAAAAACCTAACGCAGGAAGTTGCTTTTGAGTTTTTCTTGAATTGAGAATTAATATTGTAGTTTAGTCAAGGCCCCTACAAATAAACATTTTGGTTCCGTCCTTTATATGGTCCCTAATTTAATTTTGGCTATAAATAAAAAAAGCTGACTTAGAGAAGTCAAGGTCTTTTGATTTGATTTTTTTTTATTTATTTAAATTGTGGACGACTATATTTCGAGTTTGAAATAAAGTCAAACAAGTAAAATAGTTTTACAAATGAAAGATGCTAAATCTTTTTTTGAATATTTGTTAGACGTGTCTATAGCATATTACAGAGCTCTTGTACGATTAATAGAAGGTTAGAAAGATGTAAATTAAAAACTTCAAAAAGGAAAAAACCTAATGCAGGAAGTTGCTTTTGAGTTTTTCTTGAATTGAGAATTAATATTGTAATTTAACCAAGGCCCCTGAAATAAACATTTTGGTTCCGTCCTTGATATGGTCCCTAATTTAATTTTAGCTATAAATAAAAAAAGCTGACTTAGAGAAGTTAGGGTCTTTTGATTTGATTTGATTTATTTATTTAAATTGTGGATGACTAAATTTTGAGTTTGAAATAAAGTCAAGTAAAATAGTTTCACAAATGTGTATTTGAATTGATGAATATGTGATACAATTCTCTGTGATTACAAAGAAGTGATCCTCTGATTCGATCTCTTTGAAAGATTTGTTGATTGAAATTGTGGTAATGTGATTTTTATTCGAACACCAAATATACTTCAATTTGGCTGAAGAATGGATCAAAGGTCTTTGAAACAGAATTAAAACAAATTTTTGGCTATGAGCTTGTTAGAAATCCTCTGTTCTTCATGTTCTTCGCGTTCCGAGGTTTGTGGTGGAAGTTCTACGAGGCTTTTGGGGCTTAGTCCATAGAGCTTTGTTGATTTGTGATTTGTTGAAGTTTCCAGAGGCTTTTGAGCTTGATTCCAGCAAACTTTAAGATCTAGGCAAGTAGTTTGGATGATTCTATTTCGAATGCTCTTCGTATTTGAGGTTGAACTTCTTGAAGCTCCTGGAAGCTTAAGGGCTTGATTCCAATAAAGCTTCTGTACTTCTGAATCTTCTTTGATGCTGCTTATGTTCTAGATGTCTTGGTGTGTGTTCCAAGATGTGTTTGTGTGCGTTGAAATGCCTTAGGAAGAGTTCTATTTATAGGAGTTTGGGAGTGGGTGAGTGACACGTGACGAAGTCTGATTGGTAACACATGTCACAATCTGATTGGAGGATTTTTAAGACATTTTCTATAAGACACATGGTATCATTTGATTGGTTGAAATGTCTTGATTTCAAGGTGACACATGTTAGCACCCAATTGGATTGCCTATGTCATTGCTTTGCACGCGCCGAATGTCATTGCTTGCACGCGCTGGTGTGTGATTGGCATTTTGCATGCTTTTCATGTTTTTATTTCAATGAAACTTGGCAAATCTCTGCTGGTTCATGAATGGTGATGGTAGAATCTAATTGTAATACGTAGTGCTTTGTAATTAGCTGTACTTTGTGGACTTGGTAGTATAATGTGTCAGCTTGTGATAGGTTGTGAATTGTCCCTCTAATTTAAAGTTAAGTTGTTGTGTGTATAATAAATTATATAAAAGAGTTATCTTATATTATCTTAATGAAATGTATTATAAAATGAAGAGTGGTAATGTATAGTGTAGTATAAAGGTGGTCAACTAAAGGTGTATAATATATTATCTTAGTGTAGTGCTATAGATTCATAGAAACATAAACGGATGGAAATGCTCTGGTCTGATTAACTAAATTTTACCGCATATTAAAATCTCGTTCTCCCTTTCCTCTTGGGCCAAAACTCAAGGAAGCTTTTCTAATCAATCTTGTCTGGGGATGGCGAAATCTGTTTGTAAGATGCCAAGATTCTTGTCTTCGCTCAGGTGATTGTTTTGTTTGTACCTTCCTAGTTGTTGTCCCTTATTATAATTCTAAACAAACGACACTTGAATTGAATATTAATATGACTCTCTCCCACGTCGTATATAGCGTGTACACTGACACGAAACTCATTCTTAGAACATCTAAACCCCATCCGTAAAGGTTAGCTTTCCTTCTCTTTCTCTTGCTCCTTTTGTTTTCGATTTTGACATGTACATACATATAGTTGATGAACTTGTTAGACTTTGTTTCGTTCGTTTATTTGATAGAAAATGTCTCTAATGGTTGTTTGTGGAATTGAGCGACGTACAATCCTGAAGTCATTTGCAACAGCTTATTGACATGGATTAGTATAGTCATCTATGAATTTCTTAGTTTTTGGATTGATTATGCTGGAATAGAGGTATTGCAATCGTTTTGCATTTGAATATGTTATTCTGATGCTTATATAGGATTAATTTGGAGCAGTAACAGTTTGAATTTTAAGTATAACCTCTGCTTGGTCTTTCATCCTTTGATTTCTCTTTCTGGGACAATTTTGAAGTATATTATACCGAAATTGGAATTGATGGATTACTTATTAGTCATTCTCAAAAGAAAAAAACTTAGGTTAGGTATTGTTCTTTAGGCTTCTTGCTTAAAATTCAGCCTTGTAACTTTTTTCTCATGGATAGAAGTATATTTTTAGTTAAGTAATGTCACATGACTCAATTTTAAGAGGAAAACTTAAGAAACAATACCTAAGTACTGTACTTAAATTTTGCCATTCTCAAAATGACAAAACTTAAATATAATATCTTAGGTATCATTCTTTAGGTTCCCCTCTTAAGATTCAGTTAGATGGCTACTTAACTAAAAAATATACTTCTATCTCATAAGAAAAAATTCACATGACAGAATTTTAGAAGGAAAACTTATAGCTTGTTTGGAAGTTTAGAGAGGGAGGAGAGTAGAGGGGAGTAGAGGGGAGGAGAGTAGTGGGAAGGAGAGTAGAGGGGAATGACTATCCTCCACATTGTTTGGATGTTTTTAAAATTAAGTAAAGGGGAGGGGAGTAATTAGTCTTTTCATTTGTAATTTTGTTAATATAAAAAGGGCAAATTTGGTAATTCATTTGGTCAAGCATTTTTATTCTCCACTCTCCCTTCAAATCTCTCTAATTTGGGGGAATTAAAAATGAGGGGTTGGAGGGAGTTGAAACCCCTCCAAACTCCTCTCCCTCCTCCCTTAAAAAACTCCCAAATAAGGTAATTGAACTACTCTCCCTCCCTCTACTCTACTCCCCCTCCTTTTTTTAACTCCCAAACAGGCCATTAAAGAACAACATCTAAATACTATACGTTAGTCTTGCTCTTCTCAAAAACACCTCTGCACGGGGCGCTTGGGTTGTGGTGTGTATATATATATATATATATATATATTAGTAGCTATAATTCTAACCATTTCGAAAAAAAAAAAAATGATAAATCACTTATGCTTTGAACGGCTACTGGCTTTCTAGGAACCTCGGAGACCATAGCTATCGCTATCAGTGTATACCCACGTTGTCTGCAGCAATTTGGTTACAAGAGTGAGTAGTTGACTATAAAGCTATTGCCCTCTTTGTTTGTCTGTTTGTCTTCTTTTTTTTTTTTTTTTTTTTTTTTTTTTTTTAATTTATTTATTTATTTTTATAAATTTATAATTTTTTTAAACAAGTAAAAGCTCCTGCCCTCAATACTGAACCACATCTTAACAACATGACCAGCTGCTTCTAAAATTTTGTGAACTTGGTGAGATTGAGTTTCTCATTGAAAATTTAGCTTCTTTTTAAAATTTTTAAATATCCATTGGTTGGTTCTGTATCCATTTTCAAGGGTCTCCGTGTGTTTGTGTGTGTGGAGTAATTGTGTACCTTATTTTGCTTGCCCCTTGAATTAAAAAATGAACTTTGCGGCAAGCCTTATTGCGGATTGATTGTCATGGTATATTCACATAAAGACGTATAAACAGGCTGATTAAAATATTTTGTTAGCTGCCATTACTTTTGATCCATACTTTGCCTCTTTAAACTTCGAAGACACTCTCATTTTCTTTATTTTGCCAATATAAGATGATGAGGATATGTCTAGAGATTCAACAAGTCTAATGACACAACAAATTTTACAATATTTCTCACAACTACTAGGGTGGCCAGTTGTGATTTGTGTATAATAAAAGTGATGTTTATTGTAATTTTTGTGAAATTTATTGCAAATGTAGCATTGTTGGAAAACCCTCTCTCTCTAGCCTCTTTCACAACCTCGTAAAAGAAGTGTACAATATTTGGTCGTTGAATTGCATGTTGGTCTGTGAGAGATCAAGTCTTCCATCTTCAAGTCTCATACTTTCAATACATTTCAGAGCTTTGCTAATACATGCATTTTGTGGGTTGCTTTCATCTAGGGAGCGGTTGTATAATTAACATGCGCAAGTAGTCAGTAAGTGTGTTTTGGATTGCTTATAAAGCTAGCTTTTACTACAACAAAAGTGAGCTATTGCGATGAAATCTAGTGAGGAGAAACAATTTCATCACCAAATGATAACATTTAGAAAGGAAAAGAAGAATTCGTCACTAAACATTAGAAAATTTTTAAAATTGGTGATGAAATCAATATTTCGTCACGAAAGATGTACAAATTGGTGACAAAATATTTATTTTGTCACTATAGGTCATGAAAAAAAGGCAAACTTAGGGTGACGAAATATTTGCGTCACCAATGACTTACCAAAGGTGACAAAATTCTAAATTCGTCACCCAATATTAGGATGTAGGTGTTTTTGGTGACGAAATAAATTTTCGTCACCTATTGTTTAACCAAAGACTAATCGAAAGTGACGAAGTTCCAAATTCATCATCCAATATTAAGATGGAGGTGCTTTTGGTGATGAAATAATTGTTCGTCACCTATTGTTTACAAATAGTTAAGCATGACCATGGGTAGGGTATACCCATATATACTCGACCAAATTAATTTATCTATGGATGTCTGATTACCTTACCCAATTAGTATCCAAACTCAATTGTTACCCAATTTGTTTATTCATAGATATCCATACCCTACCCAAAGCCAATTTTTATAAAATCACCAAATATGCTAAAAAACCACTAAAATGACCAATATATCCTCAAAATCTCTAAAATAAGCAAAATATCCATAAAACCTTTAAAATGACCAAAATACTCCTGCAATCTCTAAAATCACCAATTATGCTAAAAGAACCATTAAAATGAGCAAAATACCTATGAAATGACCTCAAAAATGATTAAAATACCCTCGAAATCACCAAATATGCTCAAAAACCACTAAAAATTACCAAATATTCCCTAAACCTAATAAATGACCAAAATACCCCCAAAGCCTAAAAAATGACTAAAGTACACGTGAAACCTAAAAAATGTCCAATATATCCCTGAAACCTAAAATTTGGCCTAAATACTCCTGAAACAAAAAATTACCAAAATAGCCCCTAAACCTAAAAAATAACCGAAATACCCCCGAAACTTAAAAATGGACCAAAATAGCCTTAACACTTGAAAAATACCAAAATACCCCTAAACCTAAAAAAATGACCAAAATACCCTCAAAACCTATAAAATGACCAAAATACCCTTGAACCCTATAAAATGACAAAAATGATCCTAAAACCTATATGATGATAAAAATACACCCTAAACCTAAAAAATGACCAAAATACCCTTAAATGACCAAAATACTCATTTTTATACTTTTGGGCTATTTTGGTAATTTTTTAGGTTTATGGGGTATTTTGGTTATTTTATAAGTTTCAAGGGTATTTTGGTCATTTTTAAGGCTTCAAGGGTATTTTTGGTTATTTTTTAGGTTTAGGGGGATATCTTGGTAATTTCCATATTTTGAGGGTATGTTGGTCATTTTTAGGTTTCATGGGTATTTTGGTAATTTTTAGGTTTTGGGGAGTATTTCGGTAATTTCTTAGGTTTAGGACGTATTTTTGTCATTTTTAAGTTTCAGGAGTATTTCAGTTATTTTTTAAGTTCAGGGGGTATTTTGGTAATTTTTTAGTTTCCGGGGATATTTTGACAATTTTATGATTTTAGAGGTATTTCGGTCATTTTTTAGGTTTATGGTGTATTTCGGCAATTTTAGAGGAAAAACCATTGTTTAGAAACCCAGACTGTTCATAGAACCCAAAAAAGGAAAGATTCAAGATTTTTGAGGTCAAACCGAAGTTCCTCCAAAGTTTAACTGTGATAACATCATAAATTATATAATAAAAAAAATAAAGAAATTAAATAATTTTCAAGTATGTTATCTTAGCTTTTAAATAAAAAATAATAAAGCATAAAACATTACATTAAAATTACAATTAATCATTCAAGTATATAGTTATAATGATTTATGTTTTGATTCTCAACAAAATAAAAAGAAACACAAAGGTTTACTTATTTTATTGGCATGTTTTACTATTATTATTTTTTTTATATAATACTTTCAACTTTTCAAGTAAATAAGTACTTAAGATAATACTAGGTTAGTCTCCTTTTGACCGTTCAAAGTCACTGATGGAAAAAATCAACGGTAAGATCTTCTTGCTTTGTACAAGGTTACCCTCTATTTTACCACACGTGATACTTCCGTCTTTCCTGCCACTTTCCCTCCTTGACCATAATAGAAACCCAAAAGGTCCATAACTCATTGGTAATACCATCCGATTTATGGACTCTTCCCATGTACTAAGTGTAAGTTAAGTTTAAAAAATGATTATAAGTTACCTTTTTTTATTATTTTTTGTACTGTATGTGAGTCCATTACCTTTTGTCTCATTTTTTTAAAATAATATAATTTTTAGTTTTTTGAAATAAGTTTTCTTTTAACTCTTTGTTTCACATTATCCAAATAAGTAAAATTCTTTAATGGACACTGATCATTCTATCTCAATTTCATTAATTGACCGAAAATAGTCACCTATTATGTAGCTATTATAATAGAAAAAAGATTGTCACTTTTTTTTCCTTTTTTTTTCTTGCAAAATGGGCACATACACATTACATGACCATTTTATGTAAGAAAGAGTTAATAAAATTAAAATGCATTAAACCTCATTAATTTATGTTAAAAGTTTTTTTTTTTTTTTTTTTTTTTTGGGATAAGATGTTAAGAGTATATCATGTGATTTAACTAATTGACGATTTTTAAAAATAAATTAATAAATATAAAATTTTAAGCCCAAAATATAAATACAAACTCATTCCCATTATCATGTTTCCCAAGCAATCTGAATCTGATAACTTCTTTTAGTCTTTAATCGACAATACTTCTCAATCTTCATCTCCTTCTCTCCTTATTTTTCAGTCCCCAATGATTCTCATCGCCTTCCCCAATTTCTCAAACACAAAGTAAAGCAACAAATTATCTCTCTTTCACAGCTTCAGCCTTCACTAATTCTACCTCTTTCTCTCCCCCCCCCCCCCCCCCCCTCACTCTTTCTTCTCTGAACTACAGAACAAATCTAGTGAACAAGTAATTGCTCTTTATGAAGACCCAAACTACTTTTTGCCATTTTTATTGTGAATTTTTCTAGGAAGAAGCAACTGGAAAACCCACTCCCTGTTTAGAAAACCTACACAGTTTGACTGTTGGTCGAGAGTTTCAGAACAAAAGTATAATTTTCGGTTTTAGAAGTTTAAAAAATCATAACGATGAATGGTTCGGGTTTTATAATAGTGCCCATGGTTTTAAAAACAGGTACGATCAAAGAACCAAAAAAGGGAGTGGTTACCAGTTTTATGGTCCGACCACATCTAAATTTCTTTCCCTCTTTCACAGTCATAGATTGCAAATCTAATAAATTTCTTAGTCACAAATTTCATAGCTGCCCACTTCCTCTCATTAATTTAAATTTATAGATTTCAAACCTCCATTGCTATAGATTTCAAATCTAAATTTCTCTCTCATAGTAGTGATGACACTGGCATTGTGGCACACTATGAAATATGTGGTGTGCCTCATCCAAAAGGGAGTTGAAAGTTGAAAACTATGATAAAGATTTGCAAGTCAAAATCTGTAGATCTGCTGTGAGTGTTTCGACTAAATGTTCTCTTTCTTTCTATTTATAATTATTTCAAGAGATTAAAAAAGAAAAATTAAGATCAAAAGTGCCTTTGATTGCTTTAACAACTGTGACTTCGAGATCATTTTAGCATCTTAACAGAAATGTTCAAAAACCGGTTGAGCCGTCTTGGTTTTCAATTTTCACAGTTGATCGGCCGGTTCCTAGTTATTCCTGGGTTTTTACTATTTTTCGGTTTTTAGTTATAACTGGACCGGATTAGTGATCAATTCCTGTTTGAACAGGCAAGTCTTGTGTAGTGTTTAAAATCATAATAGTGCCTATCTTGGTTTTAAAAACCGATATGGTCAAAGAACCAAAAAAGTGACTACTTACCAATTTTTTGGTCCGACTGGTGATGTCATTAATATTTATTTTGTAATTATAAAAATAAAAATATAATAAGTTTATTACTAACAATATGAATAATATGTGGGTAAAATTTGCAAAAGATTTATATGAGTTTTCACATCTTATATTTAGAAAATAAAAATAGCAAAATGTAAAAACGTAACATTTAGTGATACTTTTCATTTATATTTAATTATTTTTCTTCAAAATGGACCATCACATATGTTCAATTGTAATCTTAAAAATAAAATGTTTATTATTTATTTATATGCACACACACACACACACACACACAAACACATATATAGTAATGAATTAATGTTAGAGAAAAATTAAGTACTTTTTAAGTTTATTCACTTAATTAATTAAAACAACTATTTTTTTCGAATCATAATTATCATAAGAAGAAAAAAAAACTAAATTCCGTGAACAACAAAGCTAAATCATAATTATCATGTAGTAGTGGTAATATATTATATTATATTATATTACGTTATGTTATATTATAATGTTTTTGAGGAAACATAGTAGTACAATGAATAGTGTGCCAAGAAAAATAAAAACTAAAAGTAAAGGCTTTAAAGAATATCAAAATTATGTGGCTCTCATTGATTCTATATTAAAAACTAAAAAACAAAGGTGTGGCTCTCATTGATTTGTTATGTATACAACGAGCACCAGCAGACTAACAAAGCAATGAGCACACAGTTTGTAAACTAAAAGTAGAGGTTCAGTTTGTAAACAACGCGTAGTGAATTTTTTTTTATTTCTTTACAATATTACAAAGTATCTTAGGCACCAAATCATGTATATAGTACCTTAGAATTTCCACTAAGAAGTAGGCTTGATAATGGGCCCTTATGCTGGCCTGTTGGGGTAAATTCCTCACAGCGTGAATGAGTGCTATGTCTTGGTGCTATCTGTATCATACCAAAATACGTATAGATTTTGAAATTCATTAAAAAAAAAAATTATTTCATCACAATATAACAAAGTACAAAGTATTGCATGCACCAAATCATATATATAGTACCTCATTTTTTAAAGAACTAAATAACTAATCATCACCAATAGCTAGTACATAGTCGTCATCATCTACCTAAACAATTACTCTCTTTCTTCCCACATTTGCACATTTAGGTAGAAAAGTTGACAGATGCTTCAATCTCAAAGCATTTATTCTCTCTTGGTTTTGCTTGATTCTTTGTGCTCTTTCCATCTCATATTTTGTCATTTTATTATTAGTGTCTTTGCCCTTATTGGCCATTTCTGCAACTATAGATTTACATAGAAAATAAAATATAATGTCTATTCATTACAAATTTCTTCCCAAGTACGAAACATAAATTGGAACATCAAACATAAATATACATGAATAAATAATAGGGAATCAAAAATTATTAAACATACGTTTCCATATACAAAGGAAAAAAGTGAAATCTACATATCATAATCCATATTAGGATCCATATCAGAATTAGGTATGTTATGCACTTCATCTTCATTGTTATCCCCTTGCTCTCCCAAACCTTCTGTAATATTCTCAACTTCAATACCACCCTCACAATATTGAACATTATCTTCAACATCGATAGGGACAACATTGCTAATGGCTTCTTGTTGGAATGCTTTATTAGCTTCTGTTTGATCATTGGATTCTCCATCACCCACCTCTGGCACATCAAAAAATCCCCAATATTGTACGCATTGCACAACATACCAAGGTTCACCCCATTTGGTATCACGAAGGTAGAAAACTTGTTTCGTTTGACTAAGAAATATGAAATGGTCATTTTTATACCATCGATTTTTTACATTGATACTTGTGCAATGTGTCTCAGTTCGTATCGTTCTCCTTTGACTAGCCCTATTACCAGTATTGTACCATTCACATTGAAACAAAACAACTTTATATTGATACATGTACTCCAATTCCCAAATTTTGCACACATGACCATAGAAGTCATGTATTTGTCCATCATGGTCCCCTTTTGTAGATACACCGCTATTTTGGGTTACACGACGATTGTCCAAGTCTTTTTTATGGAACCTTACACCATCAACCATGCAGACCAAGTACTCTTTCACTAGTAACTTAGGACTATTTGCTAATGGCCACATTTGTTTTGTAACTTTTGATGAGTTGTTCTCTTTCAATCTATACATCTATAATGACATGCAAAATGTGACATTAGTAGTGAGAAAACTATATAATTGCTTAAAATTGTTTAATGTGTCATAAAATTCAAAATTTCTTACACGTTCTTTGAACCACTTAGGAAACTCTCGTCGTTATATTTGAGTTATGTCTTCTTTAGTTGGATTATGTAATTTGTTTTTGTGTTCACTATTCAAAACAAGTGCTTTATATTTAGCTAAGAAATGCAAATAATATTAAGGACAATTTAAGCACAATCAAAATACAACTTCACATGCTCTAAATATGGCTCCAACTTGGGGCAATTGTATAAAAAATACCATTGAGCAATATCATGCAATTCATGTCATATCCCCACATCATTCTGCCTAGACCCGGTAGGTTGAGTTGTTTGTGAGAAAATTGATACCCCTTGACCATATTCACCGCAATCTGCATTTCTTTCTCTTCGATTATGCACGGTTTCAACTCCATCAAGATATAATAATGAGAAAGTAATACACTCTTTATGAATTTAAGCCTCTACAATTGAACCTTTTGGTCGAGCTTGGGTGGAAAAATATCTTTTCAATGTTCTAAGAAACCTTCAAGGAAAAATGAATTGGATACATCCATCTTTATTGCATTGGTCCTCCAAGAATGGCTTCACGAGGTAGGTGAACAGCAAGATGAACCATTACATCAAAGAAGGCTGAAGGAAAGTACTTCTCAAGTTTGCATAGTATGAGAAGTATACACCCTTCTAATTTCTCCAAGTCACTCTTCCTCAGGGTCCTAGAGCATAAATCTTAAAAGAAGCTATCCAACTCAAACAATGCTATACAAATGTCCTTATTTGCAAAACCCCGCATCCCAATTGGAAGAATATGCTGTAATAGCACATGACAGTTATGGCTTTTCAAATTTAATAGTCTACCATTTCTTGTGTTCACTGACGTTGATATGTTTGCAACATAGCCATTTGGATACTTGACTGATTTCAAAAATTCATAAAAACCATCCCTTTCTTTAGGATACAATGAAAGGAAGGCATGAGGCTTGTCAAATGATCCATTAGGGCGTTCTTTGAGGTGCAAAACACTCCTTATGCCCATATTTTTCAAGTCCTTGCGTGCCTTGTTTGTGTCCTTGTTTTTCCCCTCAAAGTTTCGAATTAACTCTAACTAATATTCTTCTAACATGCATGACACCAATGTTGTGTTTAAGCTTCTTATTCCTTCAGTATGGTAGGTTGTTTAGGATACTTTCCTTTGACCAATTCGGATCCCTAATAATTGGACTTTTTTCTTGTTGCTTGGATCCTTTCCTAAAATTATATTTGGCATTCGGTCTAATTGCTCATTTATCTTTTCCACTAGTAACTCCAAGGATCTCATCTTTTTCTCAACTTTACCATTGAGTGACCAACTCCTTCGCCAAGGGTGGTCCATAGGCAAGTAGGCTCGACGGTTAGTATATCCAATTTTACTTTCCAATGTCTTCGAATATGGTTCATCATTGCAAGTGCAACAAGCATGATAACCCTTTATTCTACACCTAGACACATTAACGAAACCAAAATAATCATTTATTGTCCATAACAAAGCGGCATGCATTTGAAAATGCATACCACAAGATGCATCGTAAGTGCGTGCACCATCTTCCCACAACTCCTTCAACTCATCAACCAATGGCCTCAAGAAAACATCAAGCTCATTTCCCGGTTGATTAGGTCCAGGAATAAGTAAGGACATCATAAAATAGGGCTCTTTCATAACTAACCAAGGTGGTAGGTTATAGGGAATAAGTATGACAGACCATATACTATAGTTGTTGTTCATATTCCCAAAAGGGTTAAAACCATCTGTAGCCAACCCAAACCTCACATTGCGAGGTTCTTGGGCAAACTCATGATGTTTCAAATCATTCCTTCCACTCCTGACTATCAGTTGGATGCCTTAATATCCCATCAATCATACGTTTTTCTATGTGACAGGCCACAAACACGTTGACTCCTTGTGATAACTTAGATTAATTAAATTAGCCCAGTTATTAATTAATCAAATTAACATGCAATATCATGTGGTAGCACAAACAAATCACCAAACTAAGTGATGCAGTAGAAATTAAATGACACGGTGATTTGTTTACGAATGGGGAAAATTTTACGGCAAAAACCCCACCGGGTGATTTAAGGTCACCACTCCCGAAACTCCACTATTATCACAACAAGCAGTTACAAGCAAGGAATCCCAAGTACCTTACCAACCTACAGTTGAACTCTTACCCCAATACCCAATTGGACTTGTTCTGTAGTGACAGTTTCTCCTTTCAATGCACGGCTCCCAAGTACGTGACTAACCAGATGCGCGGATCCCAGTACGCGACTTCAAACACCAACTAGAGAGAGAATTGTTGGCTGCAAAATTCTTCAAATCATCAGAGATGAACTAGGGCACGAACTTTTTCTTTCAGATCACAAATTGCATGAACAAGAAGTTCTGAATGAATGTGCAACTTGCATATGCTTTTACGGCCCTTAAAATAATCCTTTTATATGTCTAGGGTTAGGAGAAAAGAAGTCCCAAAGACACATTCACGGATTGGACTTGAAACAGAACTGAAAATCTGTTTTCTTTAATTCTCGACAGATAGAGGTGTCGAGAGGTGTCGAGAAGCTGTCGAGGCTCGGGGCAAAACAGCTTCTTAAGGCTCGATAGATGCATGTGTCGAGCTTTAAAAACTGGCACTTCCTTGCTTGTTTCTTGGACAGACTTTGACGGCTTCACACTTAATCTTGAACCCAAGTTTCTTGAAGTGTTTAACACATCCTAAATCTACCCAATTACAAGTAAAATGCGCTTTTTCTAAAGATAAGCCAATTACATAAAATAGCGACATATGTTCACAGACTTGAACTACATATGTCCTAACACTTTGTACCATCTCATGTCTTCAGCTCTTTTTCTAGACATGTATAATCTCTGCAACCTCGGTGCCAACGAGAAGTAGAGCAATACTGTTTGAGCAATCTTCTTACCACTTGTTCTACTATCCTTGTATCTAGGCGCCTAACACACCAAACATTATTCAAGGTTTTCATTTTCCTTCCAAAAGAGAGCACAATCATTTTTACACGCATGAATGTGCTCGTATGATAAATTAAACAAAAATCCATTAATATAAATCTCAACATAACAAAATCTAAACTATAATGAAAATTTATATAAGAAAAAAGATCAAGAAAAAGGTTATTATCACCTTAGTGGTTAGGACCAATCGAAAAAGAAGACTTGGAAGACTTGCAGTGAAGCTCTCTGTCTGTCTCTCAAAGATGCTCTTTTAAGGTTTCTTTAGCACCGAATTTTGACAGATTTTTTATTTGTCTAATTTTGGGCCCACAAATAAGATGAGATGAAACTACAAAGTTAAAAATCTGGCACAAATTTTCAAGGGCTACTGGGCCTTCATTCTTCCAAAACCTAAGCCTACTTCATGGTCACAACTTCTTCCAATTGCTTCCCCTTGACCCACTCAAAAGCTGAAAATTATGACAAAGAGCAATTAGAACAATCCCTTGCAATTACAAAGGCCACAACATAATGAAATAAAAAGTCTCAAATCCATTAATCTTTCTAAGCTTCACAGTGAAGTCTGAAGGGCACCAATAAAATTAAAATTGCTTTAATCTTATAAAAGATAATAAAAAAATAAATGTATAATCACGTCACTTCAAATAACATATAAGGGTAGCATAATTGGCAATTCTAATATCAAAATTAAATTAAAGGAAGAAAGATGTACTAAGAATGCCTTTTTTTAGGCTTGAAATTTCTCAAGAATTTCCCATAAACATATTCCAGGCCTGAATTGTTGTCCATGGCTCCATTATGAACAGGTTTTCTAATTTTTTCTCTTTCTTTTAATAACAGTAATAAAAAGCATGTAAGTTATAAAATCCACTTCCTGATGGGAGTAGTTGAAAGAGTTGGATACCGACTATCTAAGCTGAAATCTCGGAAAGAATCGAAAGCTAGGGCCAATGGCATCAAAATGTAAAGTGTGGTACTCAGTGGAGACAATATTGCTACCTATATATAAGACTCCAGTTTTGTCATTGTTACTTACAAAAGAACTCCTTTGTTGGTTCAAGCATTTTCAATATGAATATTGTCTCTTTTGTATGTGTGTGTGCATCACACTGTTTTTTGTAAAACATTTGCAATATCTATAAATTAATTTTTTCATCATTAATTACATTTTAACAATGGGGTGTTTTTCTAAGGTCTAAACTGGGTTATTGTTAGTTTCCCCTTCCTTTATACCCACTATCTTTCTTACATATTGTAGTTCTTAAGTCTTTTTTTTAATCCTTATGCCGCCCTATGTAGTAATTGAATTATATTTTTCACTTACAGCAGAAGTAAGGGAGACATGGTGAGGTTTTATGACCAATATTGACCTAGATGGTTGTTACCTTGTCCATTTGCAAAGCAATTTTGCAGTGGGGAAGATTATTTGATGTCGCCAACATGTGTTTCTAGAACCTACTTAGCTTTCCATAATTTGCTATCATCAAATAGATCTGATTTTTTTAAGGAATATAAAACGTGAATATTCCAACTATAATTTAAAGAAGAAATTGCAACTATAATTTTTGCCACTTCAAGTCAGATTGAAGCAAATGGAGGAACACCTAGATAATAATTAACATTTACACACATGAAAAGAAACGAAGAGGTCTGCCAAGGTCATCATTAAGAAAAATAAGTAAAACTAAAAAAAAAAAAAAAAACAAGATTTACGTGCTCAACGAAGGTCAATGTGAAAATCCAAGAAAAAATTCCATCAAAGCAAAACCCTTTATTATAAACTCTATAAAAAATAAAAACAAACAAACAAATGGCACACTAAATTAGCATTCATAAAATCCCAGTGAAAATATCTTACCTTTTAGATGGATAATCCATGATTCTAAGGTTTGGATGTCAAAAACTTGAACCCCATAACAGGTTCTACACTACAACAAGTAAATTAGTCATTGATGATTGAAGAACCTCAAATTGATCCAACAGAATTGGATAGAACTACAATATGATAAAAGGGTCTATGAATTTTATTAGCTTAAATGTAATTAACATAAAATTATCTTCAATGGGTACAAAATCAACATAGAATTAGCATTAGCAGACGAAGTAAGCACCAAAAACACACTTAAAGAGTTTACTAGAATTGAAATTGTCAAACAAAGTGCACCAATTTGACTAAATATTGCTTGGTTTGAAAATGATATTAACAAGTAAACCAGTGTTACTGACAAGTAAGTAAGCACACAAAAACATAGAAACCTAGAAAACAAGCAGTTTGGGTACACAGAAATCAACCTAAAAAAATAAATAAAGATTTAATCTTTAAGGTCCCTGAAAAACCTAGATTCAGTACCGAACAAAAACTAACAAAACCCACAAAAATTAAAGTTAAAAATCTAACATATCAAGTCACAAAATTGCATTTATTTAATAGATACATTTATGCACATGCATTAAGGGGAAAAATTTATAATAAGCAATGTCCAAAATCCATAATGATATACATAGAATTGATGCTGTGTTTAAATTTTATAAAATCAATAGGGATTGTTGCTCCATATCTCAAAAAATCAATAGGGAAAGACTTTATTACCTTCTCTAATCCCAAAATCTATGTCCTAAAATCAACACCATCTTTAATTCCAAAATCAATATCCTACTAGTATGGAAAGGATAAAAAATAATCTGCAAAGTCATCAAGTTTAACATGAGAGACAGAGAGAGAGTGAGAGGATCAATGAGAGAGAGAGCTTACTAGTATTTTTGGGAGGTTGAGAGGCGTGGGTCTGTCTATGGGAGGAGAAAGAGAGAGTAATAGTGTTTTGTTTACACAAATAAAAAAGAGCAAGATTTAGGTACAGTGCTTAGGTGCTGTTCCTTAGGTTCCTCTCTTAAGAGTTTGTCATGTGGCTTTTTTCTCATAGATAGAGGTATATTTTTAAAGTTAAGTAGCCATATGGAAGAATCTTAAGAGAGGAACTTAAGGAACAATACCTAAAATACCATACATGAATTTATCCAATAAAAAATGAAGGTCATATTCCTAAGATGGCACAACTCTACTATGATACCCTCTTCAATTCAAGGACAAAATAATGGGTACACTCTGATTATAAACATACATATGTATGTATATCAGTACATGCCTTGAATTTGCAAAACTAGAATATATGTATTTCTATTCTATATGTTAGGACATATGTGGTTCAAGTGGTTTCAAACATATGTCATTATTTTATGTAATTGGCTTATCTTTTGACAAAACGCACTTTACTTGTAATTGGATAGATTTAAGATGTGTTTAAACGCTTCAAGAAACTGTGTTTCAAAATCAAGTGTTGAAGTCATCAAGTCTGTCCAAGAAACAAGCTGGAAAGTGCAAGTTACTAAAGCTCGACACCTAGTCTCGACACATGCATCTATCGAGCTTTAGAAGCTGTTTCAGCCCCGAGGATCGACAGCTTCTCGACAGATCCTCGACACCTCTATTTGTTGAGATTTAAAGAAAACAGATTCTAAGTTTTGTTTTAATTCCAATCCGTGAATGTGTCTTTGGGACTTCTTTTCTCCTAACCCTAGACATATAAAAGGATTGTTTTAAAGGCCGTCAAATAGATGCAAGTTACACAAGCATTGAGTAATTGTTGTTCATACAATTTGTAACCTAAGACAAAGTTCATGCTCTAGTTCATTTCTTGTGAAGAAGTTGTTATGTAATATGCACCGTAGGATTTTGTAACCAAGCATCTTCTTGTACTTCATTGTATGGATGAATTGAAGAACTTTGCAACCAACAACTCTCTCTCTAGTTGGTGAATTGAAGTCACGTACTGGGATCCGCGCAATTGGTTAGTCATGTACTTGGGAGCCGTGCATCAAAAAGGAGAAACTGTCACTACAGAATAAGTCCAATTAGGTATTAAGGTAAGGGTTCAACTGTAGGTTGGTAAGGTACTTGGGATTCCTTTACTTGTAACTGTTTGTTGTGATAATAGTAGAGTTTCGGGAGTGGTGACCTTAAATCACCCGGTAGGATTTTTGCCGTCAGGTTTTCCCCATTCGTAAACAAATTACCGTGTCAATTTTTATTTCCGCTACATACTATAGTTATTGGTGATTTGTTTGTGTTGCCACGCTGTTTGCATGATAATTTGATTAATTAATAATTTGGCTAATTAATCAATTTAATTCATCACAAGGGGTCAACGCATTTGTGGCCTATCACTATATATGTTTGCAAAACTAGAACATATGTATTTTTTATGGTTTCTATTATTTGAAATGACAACAAGAGATGTTGAGAGTACAGGATGAGCATTATAGCACTCCTGAAGCACATCCTTTGACCGAAGAAGAGATATCTATGATGGTTCTTAAGCCGAGATATGGCTATGTAAAGGGACTTGGCATGAGGCCTTCCTCATCTCTTAGGACTCTTGCCTCATCTTCCTCAACTCAATATATTCAACAACTCGAGGGTTAAGTAGAAGAGCTCTAGAATGCAAACTTTAGGTTGGAGGAGAAGATGGATTGCATCCACAATATTTGAGAAGCAAGTGTGGCAATGACATTTGTGATAGTAGGGGGAGCTTATCTGCTAACTAGAACACACCTTGGTTAGTTTTTTATTTTCTTGCCTAAGATCATTAGTATTGGGGCTTGTATATGGTATATATTGCTATATTTTAGCATAAAAACACAAAAAAAAAAAAAAAAAAAAGCATTACCCGGTCTCTCAATTGTAAAATTTTTTACAATTGTGCTATAGTAACCTCTTAAATGTATGAAGGTACTGTAGCACAATTGTGTTTTTTATTTAATGGTGGTGGTGAGTTTTTTATTTATGGTGGTGGTTGGATTTTTTGTTTAATGGTGGTGGTGGGTTTTGTGTTAATGATGGTGGCTGGATTTTTTGTTTATTGTGTGCTTGGGTTTTTGTATTTATGGTGGTGGCTGGGTTTTTTGTTTAATGTTAGTGGTGGGTTTTTTTTTATTGTGATGGCTGGGTTTTTTGATTATGGTAGTGGCTGTGTTTTTGTGTTAATGGTGGTGACTGTGTTTTATGTTTATGGTAATGGCAGGGTTTTTTGTTTATGGTAATGGCCAAGTTTTTTGTTTATGGCAGTGGCTGGGTTTTTGTGTTAATGGTGGTGGTGGGTTTTTTGTTTATGGTAGTGGCTAAGTTTTTGTGTTAATGGTGGTTGTTGTACATTTTTTTTTTTTTTTTTTAAATGGTGGTGGTTGGGTTTTTTGTTTATGGTAGTGGCTAGGTTTTTATGTTAATGGTGGTGGTGGGTTTTTTGTTTATGGTGGTGGCTGAGTTTTTTGTTTATGGTAGTGGCTGGGTTTTTATGTTAATGGTGGAGGTTGTGTTTTTTGTTTAATGGTGGTGGTGAGTTTTTCGTTTATGGTGGTGGTTGGGTTTTGTGTAAATGGTGGTGGCTAGTTTTTTTTTTTTTTTTTTTGGTAGTAGTGTTGCTTGGATTTTTTAATTCATTGTCGTGGTTGGTTTTGTGTTTATGATGGTGGCTTGGTTTTTGTTTTGGATTTCACTTTATTTGTTTTGTTTTAAATTGGTATTTTTCTGCAATCTTTATGATTTCTCCATGGTTTGTAATGTGGGTTTGGTTTTTATTTGATGACAATGTTGTAGGTCTTCTTTCTTTGATAGTTTGGCTTCATATGATGTTGCATTATGATTATTTTGTCTAGTTTGTTATTAAGTTTTCTATGGACATTTTTTGCATTGTCGTACTAATAATAATGTCTTTTTTTTTTTTGTAGTACATTTTATCAAGGATATAGATTTGCAGTCTAGTTTGTTATTGATGTATTTTCCTTTATACTTGTGCAGATATGGGATTGGTGGCAAAAAAAATAGTTTTATGGGACTACTTGAACTCAAATAATTTTCTGTAAAGTTTGAATGCTAAGACATCATTTGTAGATAAATGATTATAATTACTTTGTGAACATCTTTATTGCATTTATATACTATATGGATTTTTTTTTTTTTTAATGGATTTGGTTGGAAATGAATAGGTTAATGTAATGGCAAGTAAATGTAAAGAATATTAATAAAAAAATAAAATTGGTGATGATAATTTTCGTAACCATATCTGACTATAAGCAGAAATTGGTGACGAAATAATTCGTCACCTAATCTATTGAAATTAAAAAGAAAACAATCAGTGATGCAAAACTTCATCATCTAATCCATTGAAATTGGGAAAAAAAAAAAAACATTTGGTGACGAAATATTTTGTCACTGAAAATAAGGTTTAGTGACAAAAATATTAGGTGACAACGAAAAACTTTCGACACTTATCATTTTTTATTTGTGACGAAAAAATTTCATCACCTATCATTTTTTTTTTTTATTGGTGAACAAACATTTTCATCACCAATACATTCTGTGATGGAGCTTATGTGTCGAATGTTGTTTCCTCACCATTTCATCACTATATGTATTCGATGATGAAATAAGGACATATTGTGACAAAAAGTTTTGTCACCATAGCCCTCTTTTGTTGTAGTTTTTTTTATATACTATTTTCAGCTTATTTTTGCTATTATTCATAGGTCCCATTGCATTTTTTAGTACTATTCATGGACTCCACTGTACTATTTCAGCTGCCTTTTAGCTTTATCTACAACACTTTCAGCAAAAAGTTTTCAGTTTCAGCTAAATAAGCTGTTCCCAAATAGAGACTAAATCAATATCAAAATCCTATTCTAGGCTTTTGCTATTATTCTTTGACTCTCAAATACACTATACATGCACCTGTAAATTGTCATATGCAATGATGAATTTAGTAGTAAAATTTCTCCTCCTTTTCTCTTCTGCCTTGAACGATAACTTGGAACATTAATTTTTCACCCCCTAGGTATTACTCCTTACATGGACATGTTGAGACAATGGCTAAGGAAGTTCAATGAGGAGCTAATGCAGTTCAAGGTGTTGAAGCAACACTTTGGCAGGTAAATATGGCTAAGAATGCATACCTTAAATACAAAGATTGAGGGTGGGGGGCTTCTACTATTTTGTACCAAGTTTTTTTTGACTTGATTGGTACCGTACAGGTACATGAGACACTTTCCAACACAATATTGCAAAAGGTGAAGACCCTTCCAAGAGCAAATGATGCGGCAGAGATTAGGCCAGAGCAACTTTTGGAGGCTGATGGATTTCTATTTGGATTTCCCTCTCGTTTTGGCATGATGGCATCCCAGTTCAAGGCCTTCTTTGATGCCACCCATGAGTTGTGGGCATCCTAAGCACTAGTTGGTAAACCTACTAGAGTCTTTTGGAGCATTGGTTTTCATGGGGGAGGTCAGGAGCTTACTGTGTGAGTTCCTTACTTTTTACTTCTCCTTTGGAAACTTTTTTTTTGCTATATAAACTTACATGCTTATGAATCTGATAAAGGAATGTTTTTAGAAATTATTGTTTCCCCTCTGGAAACTATTCTTACCAAATATAAGTTGAGGATTAGGACTTGAAATTTGGGGGATACCTAGCTTATGTCTATCCTCCTATGATCCAATTACACAAAAACTTAATAATATACATCTTAAGCAAATGTTACTAGTGGTTTTGGCATAATTTCATGAATGGAGTTGAGGTGTTGGATGAGTTCCATACCAACAGAATGTAGTTTTTATCTTTGAGGGTTAATAATCTTCTCTACGCATGTTGTTAATGTTTGTCCAATCCTCCCATAATTATGTTTTTTGGGTTAAGATAGTTTGACCCCCAGTTAATTAATTCAATTACCCAACTTGATTAATTAGGTCCAATTTGTATGCAAATTGTGAAGACACTAACAAGTCACCAATTAATCTAAATATAGCAGAAAATAAATTAGACACGGCGATTTGTTGAAAAATGGGGAAAACCACTCGCAAGGCAAAAACCCCGTCAGGTGATTCTAAGGTTACCACTCCTAAGAATCTATTAATCAAAAATCAAGCAGTTACAAGTATAAAGAATCTTACCAACTATCCTGGCCTATCCCGAAATACCAACTTACAGTTGAACCTTTGCTCCAATACCTAATTAGACTTGATCTTGAAGTAGCCTTCTCTCTCTTGATGCACAAATCTCCAATTTGTGACTAACCCTTTGCACGGATCCCAGTACGTGATTAATTCTAGTAACTTGAACAGATGTTGTTGGTTGCAAACTTATTTACTTCATCAACAATGAAGATATGGAAGCACTTGGTTATAAAACCCTATGGCATACAAAAACGGTAGCTTCTCATAGAGAAAATAAGTCTCTTGGTCTCTGTATCTGTGTGTGACGGTTTTTCTAATAAGCCTCATATATGTCCAGGTTTGTGAGAAAATAAACCCTAAAAAAATTCATAGGCTTGGGCTGAAATTCAGATCTAGAAAACTAAAATCCTAGTTCTCAATAGAATGAGCTTCTGTCAAGCTATCTATCGAGCTGTAGTACCCAATTGGACTTGAAGTAGCCTTCTTTTCCTTGATGCATAAATCTCCAATTTGTAACTAACCCTTCACACAGATCCCAAAACGTGACAAATTCCAATAACCTGAATAGATATTGTTGGCTGCAAAGTTATTCACTTCATCAACAACTAAAATATAAGAGCACTTGGTTACAAAATCCTATGGCATACAAACGCGGTAGCTTCTTATAGAGAAAATAAGTCTATTGGTCTCTGTATCCATGTGTGACAACTTTTAAAATAAACCTTATACGTGTCTAGGGTTATGAGAAAATAAACCCTAAACAAATTCATAAGCTTAGGTTGAAATTCAAATCTGGAATGTTGAAAATCATAGTTCTTAATAGATGAAGCTTTTGTCTAGCTATCTATCAAGCTGCACATTAAGTCTCGATAGTAGGCATCTGCTGGGCTATCTATCGAGACTTAATGAATGGTTTTTCTTCACTTATTTCTTGGACCAATCTTCATGGCTTTCAATATGAACACTTGATACGCTTTGAACAACATATTTCTTGATGTATTAAACTCATCTTAGATCTACCTAATTACAAGTGGATTTTGTCAAATAATTAGCCAATTACATAAAATATGACCCTAATAATCTCCTTCTTTGGCAGTCCATGATAAAACTATAAGCATAATTATGAGAGATGTATAAAACAACAACTCCATAACTGTAACCAAAGCCAAAAGGCTAAAAGTACATAAGCCTAACAAATACGATGAGCTCTTGAAAATTTTACAAGAAAAGAGATCATGGCATGATAGACTTGCAACCTATCTTATTTGAAAAACTTAAACAAGATTCATCAAGACATCAAGTGTGAAACATAGACAAGTTGTACACAAGAAGAAACATGTGTATAAAGATAGAAAAGAAACAACACATGTGAGACAAAGGTGAAGAAAACAGACATCATATATATATATATATATTTATATTTATATCAAAGAATATGATATATGTAAAAGTGGTCACAAGACCATGGTACATGAAGTGAGAAAAGATACATCAAAACCTCATTACATCCCTCAAAGCTCTCTCCCCCTAACTGTTCTAACCCTATGTTAGCCTTTCCCCTAACAAAAAGACCTACTCACATATACAAAACTACTCCCCCTTTTTTGTCATGAGTGACAAAGGGTGAATCACTGAGAGGATGTCATGTCATCCTTATACTCAGAGCTAGAAGCATCCTCATCATCATTATCATCATCTTCACCATTCGAAGAAGAAACATCAGCAGGCATGGGAGAAGGTGAAGGAGAAAAATTGCCAAGACGAGACTATCGACGAGCTATGTGATCGATCCTAGTGTTCATCTGACCCATCTCATAAAAAATGTGGTCAAGACGACTACCAAAATCAGCACGCATATGCTAAAGCTAATCCATAATGGCAGCAAGCGACTCCTCCACTCCAGAAGAAGAAGAAGATAGAGCAGAAGATGAAGACTGATAAGGGAATAGGAGTAGCATCATCCTCCACGCAAGGCCGCTAGTTGCGCGTCGATGCTCGTAATAGATTCCTTACTAATGGCACCTATGACATAGAAAGGTAAAGAGAGAGGAAAAATGAAGTGCATATGTGAAAGGATGTGTGTAATAGCCGAAGGAAAGATGAGCTTATCACATATAGCAGTGTCTTGATGGCAATCTATCATAGATGCTATCATGTGTGATAGTGAGACCATGGAGTGAGTACAAAGGTCATCACCATATTAAGGATTCATGGACCTTTAACAAACTCGGTTGTGGAGAAATTAAGAGTATCTCCCCACACTTCTTACAGAAGAGTGAGACCATCTCGTAGGACGGTGACTACGGTAATTAGGACGATCAACCCTAGGAACATGTAGTACCTTGAAAATGAACTCCAAGGTAACTATGATACATGTACCTTAAAACACCATAGTAAACATAGGCATAGAGGTATTAATGGCATGCAAGTTGGAGTAAACTCTTGTATGTACACATCGGGTCACCTCTTGGGTATCTCACATAGAGACGCCCAACCCCCAAGAGCTAAACACACCAGGTAGAGGAGTGTTTGGAAAGGCAGACAGAATGACCTGATGTTCCGAATGAATTACCCGGTCAGATTTGTTCTTAAAGAAGTCATCTTGTGCCTTCTCATCATGGAACCAAACAGAATCAGTAGGGAAAGGAGCAAAAGAAGAAGAAAAGGAGCCACGGCGTTTTATCGAGTTCTTAGAAGGGATGAAATTTTTAGGTGCCATGAGAAGGAAACTAAACGTGAGAGAAAGAAAAGAGAAACAGAGAACACAGTAAGAACATGAGTCATTAGAAAGAAGAAAATGACTACATGCTATGCATGATAATGCATGAACATGTTACATGCTAAATAAAATTGATTCCTAAGTAGAACCCAATCCAAACTACAACACTCGCATTGTATAATCATGCACACAACCTAGAATGCATGAAAACATGATTATAATGACATAGAATCCAATGCATGAGCATGTGAGATCATATTAACAGAACCCACCAAAAAAATTTCATAGAAACTCAAAAACCCCAAAATTGTCCCAAAAGCTAAAAATTAGGTCACAAAATGCATGAAATGCATGAGTGAAGAAGAAAAGATGAGATTTAGAACATTTACCAAGCAATGGATGCTTGGACAAGGATGAAATCTTGAACGGAAGAGGGATTTTTGTGAAAAGAAGAGGTTTGGATCGTGAGAGAAGAAAGAGGTATCGAGATACTTGAGTTTGAAATGAATTAGATCAAACCTCAGATATATATAGAAAAATGCGGCTTGATAGATCGAGAAAGTATCGAGCTTCTATTGAGAACAAAAACTCGATAGATTGAGAGGTATTGAGCATCTATCGAGTAGACAGAGACTCCAAAAAAATTGGCTCAATGGATCAGGCTATCTATAGAGAGGTCTCGAGAACAAACCCAGAAATCTAGATAGAAGAGGCATGTATCGAGGAGCTATTGAGCAACTATCAAGAAGGTCTTGAGTTTCTATCGAGAGGAGAGAGTTTTTGAGAAGGAGAAGCAGCACAAGATTAATGCAATCAAGATTGTTAGGACATATGTGGTTCAATTGGTTTCAAACATATATCATTATTTTATGTAATTGGCTTATCCTTTGACAAAATGCACTTTACTTGTAATTGGGTAGATTTAGGATGTGTTTAAACGCTTCAAGAAACTGTGTTTTAGGATCAAGTGTTGAAGTCATCAAGTCTGTCTGAGAAACAAGCTGAAAAGTGCAAGTTACTAAAGCTCGACACCTAGTCTCGACACATGCATCTATCAGCTTTAGAATCTCGACAGATCCTCAACACCTCTATCTGTCAAGATTTAAAGAAAACAGATTCTAAGTTCTATTTTAATTCCAATCCATAAATGTGTCTTTGAGACTTCTTTTCTCCTAACCCTAGACATATAAAAGGATTGTTTTAAGGGCCGTCAAATAGATGCAAGTTGCACAAGCATTGAGTAATTGTTGTTCATACAATTTGTACCCTAAGACAAAGTTCATGCCCTAGTTCATCTCTGGTGAAGAAATTGCTATGTAATGTGCACCGTAGGGTTTTATAACCAAGCATCTTCTTGATCTTTATCGTGTGGATAAATTGAAGAACTTTGCAGCCAACAACTTTCTCTCTAGTTAATGAATTGAAGTCGAGTACTGGGATCCACACAATTCGTTAGTCACGTACTTGGGAGCCGTGCATCAAAAAGGAGAAACTGTCACTACAGAACAAGTCCAATTGGGTATTGGGGTAAGGGTTCAATTGTAGATTGGTAAGGTACTTGGGATTCCTTTACTTGTAACTGCTTGTTGTCATAGTGGAGTTTCGGGAGTGGTGACCTTAAATCACCCGGTGGGGTTTTTGCTGTCAGGTTTTCCCAATTCATAAACAAAATACCGTGTCAATTTTTATTTCTGCTGCATACTATAGTTATTGGTGATTTGTTTGTGCTGCCATGCTGTTTGCATGATAATTTGATTAATTAATAACTTGGCTAATTAATCAATTTAATTTATCACAAGGGGTCAACGCATTTGTGGCCTATTAAAGATGAACACAAAAAAGAAAAAAGCAAAGGAAAAAAAAAAAAAACAAGTTAAGCAAAGAAACACATCCTCAACTCTAGATGCAAAGCATTCCTAGATAAAAAACATACTAAACAAGTCTAACCAATTTTATTACGAAAACATATTTAGACAATTTGGAGAGCATATACTACCATATGCATTTCTTGTGATAACCAAATCATATTGCACCTATACAATAGTATAAAGAGTAGCAAAAAGGATGCGTGTTGTGTGTGAAACTTTTGCAAGAGAACATAAGTAAATCATTATATGAAAAGTACTAATATAGGAGGATCAAATACATTCATACACACTCATAACTGTTTGATGAGAACTATCACATTTGAGGTGCATTAGATCACTCTCACATCTCCTAGAAACATGCTTGCAACCATATTAAAAACATTTTGATTCTTTTTGCTTTTCATGTTCTTTGCATATATTTCTTTTCAGCTTAAAATGACATAACGTGTATGGGTATATAAGAAATAAGGACATTACCCAATTATATAAGCCAAACAATTTTTTTTTTCCTGTGCAAGTGCTACACCTTACCGATCACGGCTTTTATGAATTGCACATAGATATTATATGATTGACAAGTTTTCATGGTGAGATGGTTATTTATGTCTTTCTCTTAGAAGATTTTAGTCATTCTCATAAAAAAGAGTGATTTAAGATATAAAAGATAAGAAATCAATCTAATCGTACAAATCACATAAATGAGCCATAAAGCTCACATTGCTTAGTTGTGCATGAAGATACTCCTTTAACTTACAAGAGATGCAAAGTTAAGAATTTTGTTTCAAAGGTCTTCCAAGGTACACAAGTACTAGTATATACAAACACATACTATTTTTTTATTTTTCAAATTTTTTCTCACTTTTTTATTAAAAAAATTAAAATAAAGCAAAGACGAACAAACAAACAAACATAGCATCAAAAACTAGAGAATAGATGCAAGAAAGAATAAGAGAAGAGAATCACTCCATACAAATGACACCAATGGTTTGGCATAAGAATTCAAACCATCCACCATCCAAAGGTTTTGTGAAGAGATTAGCCTTTTAGTCATCGGTGTGAATGAACTCAAGAGTGAGAATGCCATCCTTAACCAACTCATAAAAAAAGTGATGTTAGATCTTTATGTGTTTGTTTCGAGAATGTTGAACTGGATTTTTAGAGACGTTTATGGTACTATTATTGTCAAAATAGATAGTGCGATGTTTTTGACAAATACCATAATCAAGAAGAAGCTTTTGCATCCAAAAAAGCTGAGTACAACAACTACTAGCAGCGATGTATTCAACCTAGACAGTAGATAGAAAGAGAGATGAAATTCTACTTCTTATTCATCTAGGAGACAAGATTATTACCTAGATAAAAACACCCACCAAAAGTGCTTTTACGGTTATTAGCATTCCCCACCCAGTCCGCATCAGAATATCCAGCTAACACACCATTAGTATCCTTATCATACCAAACTCCAAAATTACTAGTGGATTTAATGTATTTGATGACACACTTTACTGCAGTAATGTGAGATTCTTTGGGATTAGCTTAGTATCTAGCACACACTCCTACACTGTAACTAATGTCAAGACTTCCAGCAGTAAGCTAGAGAAGACTACCTATCATGCTTCTATAAAGAGATGGATTAACACTCTTTCCTAGCAGATCAACAGTGAGTTTCACATTTGGACTTATAGGAGTTATAATAGAACTAGTAGACTCTAGACCAAACTTCTTCACAAGATTTTTAGCGTATTTAATTGAGAGATGAAAATACCTAAGTCGCTTTGACGAATTTGTAAGCCAAGGAAGTAGTTCAGTTCTCCAATCATGCTCATCTCGAATTTGGTCAGCATCATGCTTGAGCTACAACTAGTTCTCCTTCAACTTTCTTGATGAACATTGTTTGATTAGTTTGTCTTCTTGTGAATCCATTAGACACCAAATATTCAGTGAGACGATCATACCATGCTTTAGGTGCCTACTTCGATCCATAGAGTGCCTCATTTGTCATATCATAAGGCATGATATTTTGTTTGATTTGATCACCAAGTGGTTTACCCTTGCCCTTATCTTTTTGAGGTGTGTACCTTTATGAAGATACATCTTGAGATAGTCTAGTTTTCTTTTGCTTACAGAAATATCTTTTTCAACAATCATCAAGATTAATTTCAAATATCTTTTTGACTTGCATGTCTTGAGAAACTTGAGCATATTAATGTTAGAAACACAAGAGATATTTGAAGAAAAAGATATTTTCATGCAATTTGATTCCATGATTAGGTTTTAATCATGGAATCAAATTGCATGAAAATATTAGAGTGTGTCCACTCTGATACCACTTGTTGGGTTAAGATAACCTAATCATGGAATCAAATTGCATGAAAATATTAGAGTGTGCCCACTCTGATACCACTTGTTGGGTTAAGATAGCTTAACCCCGGTTAATTAATTCAATTACCCAAGTTGATTAATTAGGTTCAATTTGCATGCAAATCATGAAGGCACCTACAAATCACCAATTAAACTAAATGTAGCAGAAAATAAATTAGACATGGTGATTTGTTGACAAATGGGGAAAACCTCTTGCAAGGCAAAAAGCCTATCGGGTGATTTTAAGTTTACCACTCCCAAGAATCCGCTAATCAACAATCAAGTGGTTACAAGTATAAGGAATCTCACCAACTACCCTGGCCTATCTCGAAATAACAACCTACAGTTGAACCTTGGCTCCAATACGTAATTGGACTTGATCTGGTAGTAGCCTTCTTTCCCTTGATGCACAAATCTCCAATCTGTAACTAGTTCTTTGCACGGATCTCAGTACGTGACTAACTCCAGCAACTTGAATAGATGGTTACAAAGTTCTTCACTTCATCAACAATGAAGATTTGGAAACACTTGGTTACAAAACCCTATGGCGTACAAACGCGATAGCTTCTCACATAGAAAATAAGTCTCTTGGTCTCTGTATTCGTGTATGACGACTTTTTAAGTAATCTTTATATATGTCTAGAGTTGTGAGAAAAGAAACCCTAAATAAATCCATAAGCCTAGGCCGAAATTTAAATTTGGAAAACTGAAAATCGTAGTTCTCAATAGATCAAGCTTCTATCAAGCTATCTATCGAGCTGCATATTAAGTCTCGATAGCAAGCATCTGTCGAGCTATCTATTGAGACTTAATGAATGGCTTATTTTTACTTGTTTCTTTGACCAATCTTCATGGTTTTCAAAACGAACACTTGATATGCTTTGAAAAACATATTTATTGATGTATTAAACCCATCTTAGATTTACCAAATTACAAGTAAAGTGCATTTTGTCAAAGGATTATCCAATCACATAAAATATGACCCTAACAATGTTTAATTCACTATTCTCCCTTCTTCAATGTTACAAATATTGAATGAATAGTATTGTATATTACAAGTAACAACATATACAAGAGTGGTTTTATATAGTAGGCTAGAATACGTTGTACAATTATGTGTGCCCAGCAAGACTAGTAAAGTGGGCCTTAAGCCCACAAGCTTATTACACATTAACAATCCAAATTTGGCAAAACGAAGCTTGAAATCGGAATCTACTTAAAACATTGAGCAAGGTAGGCCGTTTCAAAAAAAATTATTTTATCATAAGGCAACTATTAAAGGTAAAAGAGAAAATGATTAGACAGATAGTCACCGGTCAAGAAGTCAAAAGTCAATCGATAGTGTGCTTATGTGGCATGATTACGTGGTAGAGCTAACGTGACAATGATACTATGTTACAAATACTAAATGAATAATATTGTATATTGTAAATAATAACATACACAATAGTGGCTTTATATAGTAAGCTAGTGTGCTGTACAAGTATGTATGTTAAGTGTAAGGACCAAAAATCACACACGAGAATGAAGCCCAAAGTTAGATCCTATAATTCAAGGCCCAAAACAAAGAATTTTTAGAGAGGGAACACAACAACAAAGGACAGCAGTGTCCTGAGGATTTCACGTAAACAATCAATACTATGCCTCGAAGTTTTCATAAGGAGAGATTTATTACACTAAGATGTCTATCTTCTCTCTTTCTTCTTCTTTTTCTCTCCCTCCAAAACCGTCACCCCCTCCTAGCCACCTTCATCCCTATTTATACTCCTTCCTTTTGTCATCTTAACCCTTCATCTCTCACCTAACTATATTCTTTTATGGACACTTGTACATTTTCTTGTAGAAGGCCATGGAAAGAAGCTCCTTAGCTGAGATTTGTACTGTTCAGGTCACCTCCACATCAATACAACTGATAAAACTGGTGTTCCTTATTTAATGCAGCTAGAAAGCTTGGTGTAGAGCATTTAATGCTGCATTCATATCTACCTACCCTCAAACTTGATATTTTCACTTTCTCTGTCATGTATCACCAATTTACCCCTTGTACTTCTCCAAGCAATCATACCTTTACATCCTCAAGTCCTTAATTTTCATCCTAATTGTCATCTCCTTTGTTCTTTAAGCTTCATCTTTAGTCCTCGAGCCTTCATCCTTGGTCCTCGAGTCCCCACATTAAGCATGACAAATAAAGTGGGTATAAAACCCATAAGCCTATTACATTGTAACGGTCAAGGCATACGTTTATGTGGCTTGGTATTTGGTATTTCATTCTTTCCCTTTTTGTCTCTTGTTTGCAGATTGATAGCTATAACACAGTTAGCACATCATGGTATGCTATTTGTCCCTCTTAGCTATACCTTTGGAAGCAGCATGTTTGAGATGAATGAGGTGAAAGGTGGCTCTGCTTATGGTGTTGGAACTTTTGCAGCAGATGGATCTCGTCAACCTACAAAGCTAGAACTCCAAAAGGCCTTTTACTAGGGTAAATATGTCTTTGAGATAACAAAGAAGTTGAAAAATCAACCGCTTTCATCATAAGGAATACGTATTTAAGATAGGAAAATTCTTAGGTGCTCTCAAAGCATGGAGAAATGGTACTTCCTGCTCTCACATTATGGTGGGGTCCACCATGAATTTAATGAGTGGACTCTACCATGAATGTGAGAGGAGGGAGCACCATTCTCCGTACTCCAAGAATACCTAAGAATTACTCTTCAAGATGATGTAAAATTTTGTCAATGTAAAGAATCAATTAGAAATAAGTACACTTCACATTCACAAACGGAAACACAAAGTTCGTTGATATTGACAGGTGATTGTATTAGGAAAAAAAAAATGTTTTGCCTGAACTAAATCGGCATAATAAAATTGTGTCAGAATCTAAATTCTAGCGACTAAGGTGTAAATGGAGGCTGGAATCTCATAATGTGCAAGCATTATGTGCGTTTTGGATTTCCTTATCTTCCTATTTAATGATTGCATTTCCTTGTTGTGTTCAGTGTGTAATTAATTAGTAGCAAATTTAGAACTAGAAGCTATCGTGTATCCATTCTGGCAATGTCTATTGGGCTCTAGGCTCTAGCCCGCCATGCTATTGATCTTGCAAAGTCTTCATTTGTAGAAATTTGATCAAGATTTTATACATCCACCTATAAAATCTTTTATTTATTATTGTTAAATGGCACTCTCTAAATAGAACTGGAAACAATTTTATTGAAGAGTGAGAGTAAATAATTACATAGTGGTTCAACTCTGCTATTTTTGTAGTGCAAAATAGAAGGTAAGAGTAAAAAAAATTATCGATAACAAATTCAGTTAGCCATTACGTAGAGCTAGTGGAAATGTAACGAACTCCACAAATCCTAAACTCTAACCAATCACCCAATCTAAGTCTAATAAACTTGTTAGAAATACTGAATAAGTATATTGTATTTCTCTGTGAAAGAATATACATGAGTGCCTTTATATAAGAGGCATAGAAGTGCAGTACAAGTAAGAGTGTAGTACAAGAATATGTGTTATACAAGTAATTTAGTTGGGCCTAAAGCTCGTAATACTATACACGTTAATAGTGCCCCTCAAACTCAAGGTGGATGTGAGACCAACTTGAGATTGTCAATCAAAGTACAAAGGTGTCCCTTAGGATGTGACTTGGTGAAGATATCTACAAGTTGATCTGTAGAGGAGATTGAGATCAGTTTGAGAGTAGCATGGACAAGATGATAACGGATAAAATGACAGTCAATCTTGATATGTTTAGTTCGTTCATGGAAGACATATTGTGAGCAATATGAATGGCATTCTAGTTGTCACAATAAAGAGGAGTAGCAGAGGATGTAGACACACCTAAATTTTTGAGAAGCCATCGTAGCCAAAGGAGCTCAAATGTGGTATTAGCCAAGGCACGATATTCTATTTCAGTATTGGAGCGGGCCACATGAGTTTGTTTCTTGCTTCGCCAAAAAATTATATTAGAACCAAGAAGAAAGCAATAACCAATGGTAGACCTGCGATCAGTGAGATCTCTTACCCAATCAGCATCAGAAAATGCATGGAGAACAAGAGAAGACTGAGCAGAGTGGAAAAGACCATGGACGAGAGTGCCCTTTAGGTATCGAAGAATGTGTAGAATAGCAGCATAGTGAGTCAATCGTGAAGCAGACAGATGCTGGCTCACTTGGTGAATAGCATAGGAAATGTCTAGACGAGTTACAATGAGATAAACTAGGCTGCTAATCAAGCGACTGTAAAGAAAGGGATTAGACAATGGTTTCTCCCCTGAGGGAGTCAAATTCACATTAAGCTCAACTGGAGTGTCAACAGTCTTGCTATCAGTGAGTTCAACTCGAGACAAGAGTTTAGAGGCATACTTGGCTTGAGTAATGTAAAGTCTATCTATAGAATGAGTGATTTCAAGGCCTAAGAAGTAGTTGAGATGTCCAAGATCTTTCATCTTAAATTGCTAACTGAAAAAATCTTTGAGTTCTTGAATGCCACTAAGGTCATCACCAATTATGATCATATCATCCATATACAGGAGAAGTAAAATAGTGCCTTTGTCAATGCGACGAAGAAATAAGGCAGAATCATAATGACTGGCGATGTAACTCAAGCGAGAGATGGTGGAGCCATGGTTTTAAAAACCGGTATGGTGAAAGAACCGAAAAAGAGACTGATTATCGGTTTTTTGGTCCGATCGGGGTCCGACCGGTGGTCGAACCGATGACGTCATAAATAATTTAATTAATTAATAAATAAATCATTATAAAGAAATAAAATAAAATAAATAAGAATATAGGTATAGCTATTGATATTGATATTTACTAAAAAAAGATATAAAATTTTAAAAGTATTTTCATGATAAATTTAACTCAAATTAAAAAAAAAAAATTTATAAATATAATTTCACATCTAAATTTACATCTAAATTAAAAGAAAAATAAATTATTTATGTTAATATAATTTCACATCTAAATATTTCTTTTTAAAAAAATTGTATTTATTATAAAAATATTTTATTATTGTCTTGAATATGGCAGTAACCATTGACCAATCAAGCCATATGACAAACGTAATTCTCATTAAAAAAAAAAAAAAGAAAAGAAAAGAAAAGAAAGAAGTAAAGTGGTCTACCTGAGCCTCATTTGACCACCACAAAAAAAAAGATGTCCTTTGGCCACCTAACCATCAACGTGGCCAAAGGACATCCAAGGAGTCTTCTCTCCTTATCTACAAATTCGTAAAGTCCACATAAATTGCTCAAGTCAAGTCTCTCTCTTACTCTGAATTGTTTTGTTGCTCACTTTCTCTGCTTCAGTGCTTCGATGCTTCCTCTTTATTTTTTTTCTTTTTTTTTCTTTCGTACGTTCTCTGGTTCCGTTCTTCAACCTCTCCCCTTTTGTTTTTCCTCTCTTCCTCTAGCCAATCCAAATCCTTTTTGGGTTTTTTTTTTTCCCTCTCTTCCTTCACTCGGTGCCAACCCATCAGATTTGTCCAGTGCATAACCATCAGATTTGCCCAGCCACCATGGGTTTTGGATTACTGGGTTTGTGGGTTTCCAATATGTTTTTTTTGCTGGTGTTTTTGGTTTTTCTTGGCATGGATTTTTGACTTTTTCAGGCAGAGTGAGGCGGGATGATCGTGAGATTGAGATGAGAGATGATCTGATCGGGCATAGGGTGAGTTTAAAACCGGTTTGATCACACCGGTTTCCGGTTCTCAGGTTCAACCGGCCGGTTTTTACTATTTACCGGTTTTTAACTCATTTTCGGTTTTTTATCATAACCGGACCGAATTGAAGGCCGGTTCCCGGTCGGTCCGGCCCGGTTTTTAAAACTACGGGTGGAGCTGAATTTGGCAAACCAAGCTCGTGGAGCTTGTTTAACGCCATAAAGTGCACGTCGAAGATGACAAACCTTGTTTGACTCAATAGAGAGACCAGAAGGAGGTTGCATATAAACTTCTTCACTTAAATCCCCATTAAGGAGTGTATTTTTGACATCCATCTGGAAAAGGTCCCATTTACTAGCAGCAGCAACAGCTAAGAGGGCATGAACAGATGAGATATGAGCAACCAAAGCAAAAGTCTCTTCATAATCAATCACATACTCCTGCATAAAACCTTTACAACAAGACAAGCTTTGTAGCACTCAATGGATCCATCAGAGTAAGTCTTAATCTTGTAGATCCATTTACAACCAACCACAGATTTTCCAGGGAGAAGAGTGACCAAATCCCAAGTATAATTTTTAAATAATGCATCATGTTCCTCTTTCATTGCAATCTGCCATGAAAGGTCAGTGGAAGCCTTACGATAGGTGCGAGGCTCGTGCAATGTAGCAAGGGCAGTGTAACAATGATAGTCAAATAAATGTGCAATAATGGTTCTTACCCGAGTTGAGCGACGAGGTGGAATGTCTTGTGCAAGATCTTCAGGCAGAGTAGGAGCAAGGGACCCAAACTCAGGGTTGGGTACCTTGTCTTCGATCTGTTCATCTTCCACCTATTCATTAAAGGGTGAACTAGGAAATGGATCAAGGATATTTAGTGGTTGGACAAAGAAGTCTACAGGAGAATTCAGAGCAGCTACAGAAGGAATATGTGCCTCATCTGGAAAAGATCTAAGACAGAGGAGGAAGATAGAGAAGCACGGAAGTGAGAGAGCTTGACAAAGAGGCAATATTCCCAAAAGATAACATTGCGGGAGATACGAAGACGATGAGAAACAGGATCATAACACCGATACCCCTTTTGAGTTTCGCCATAGCCAAGAAAACAACAAAATCTTGACCGAGACTCAAGTTTGTTATGCTCATGTGGCTTAAGATGAACGAAAAAAGCAAAACCGAAGGAGCGAAGGTGGTGATAGTTTGGAGGTGACCCAAAAAGGTGCTCATATGGAGTTTGATTTTGGATGATGGGACTGGAAATATGATAAATAGCATGAATAGCATGAAGGGCAGCTTCACCCCAAAAAGGAGTAGGAACTTTGGCAGAGAGAAAGAGAGCACGAACAGTGTCAAGAATATGACAAAGTATTCGTTCGGCTCTACCATTTTGCTGAGAGGTACCTGGATAAGTTAATTGATGAATAGTGCCGTATTGAGTGTACTCAAGAGTATTATCGGATCGAATTTTTTTTGATACATTTGGAAAATTGAGTTTCATCCATTTTTGCAAAATTAGAATATACTTGCAATAACTCAGAACGATGTTTCATATTAAAAATTTAGCTATAACAAGAGTAATCATCAACAACGACAACAAAATATTGAGATCCACCAATACTGGAGATAAAGGAAGGCCCCTAAACATCAGAATGAATAAGTTCAAAGATATCAGTGGATATTAATTCACTAGTATTGAAAGGTGAAGCTGGTTGTTTTTCTAACTGACATGAAACACAATCAAAATTTTTTGTAGACACTGAACCTAACAAACCTCTAGAAGCCAATTGTTATACTTAAGAATAAGATGTGTGACCAAGTCGAGCATGCCAAAGTGCAAGAGAAGGAATAGAAGAAATTGCAGTAGTTGCAGCAACAGAAGCAGGAGCAACAAGTCGAAGACGAAGGTTGTCCATGGAAAACACACGCCTAACTCTGGGACCGATCCCAAGCTCCTGTCTAGTTCTCTGATCCTGCACAATACACCCAGAATAATCAAAGATAATGTGATAACCCAACTCAGCTAATTGTCCCGCAAAAAATAAATTGTAAGAAAGGTTAGGAACATTAAAGACCCCAGGAATTGAGAGGTGGAGGTCAAAACGGAACCTATATTATGACCAGACATTATGGAACCATTTGTTGTGTGAATATTAAGAGGGTGTGGTGCAGGTTTAAGGTCAGAAAATAAGAACAAGTGAGGTGTCATATGATTGCAACTAGTAGAATCCATAAGCCAAGAGGAAGGAGACCTACCAGATAAAGCTGAGAGAGAAAAGGAATAAGATGCATTACCAACCATACGAATGACATTAGATTTGATGTTTTTAAGGTCATCTGTGGTCATGGTGAAAGTACGACCTAAAAACTTAGATTGTGCAGAGACGGGAGCCATTGGTTGGACACTTTCAGTGTGAGCAATAGTAGCAACACAAATGGAAACAACTAATTTATTGCGCTGATATGCACTTTTGTAAATGGAAACAAATGTAAATAGTTTGACAAACGCCACTATAGGCACTTTTTTTTCTTTTTCTTTTTTCGATTGGTTTTTTTGAATAAGGGTACATAGGAGAAGGAAAAATGACCTATAGTGGCATTTGACAAATGCCACTATAGGCCCTTCCTAGAGTGGCGTTTGTCAAACGCCACTATAGGCCCCACCTATAGTAGTGTTTGTTAAGAAGGGAGAGGTTGGTGGTGTTCACAATCAGAGCTCGATCACTGAGCAGAAGAAATCGATGTAGTTTCAACTTTCAAATGCTCTGTGGTTTTTTGTGCAATGGTGCTTATTTTGGTGAGATTACCTTGTTCCCTTTGCTATCATTGTGCACGTGTGTGTGGGTAAATGGAGATTTTAGAATCAATAATGCCTTTGTTTGTTGCTGTTGAGTTTGAATGATTAGAATTTGGTTAGCATATGCAATGCTGTTTGCTTGCTTTCTAAGAATTTCGTGTGCTTCGTTTATATGTGATTATGATGAACTGGAAGGATTGAAACAATTTTAATATATTGTTAAGGAGAGTGCAATGAATAGGTGAAGCTTTAAACCATAGGTTTAGTGTGTTGATAGAGTTTCGGGAATTTTGATGTAGCAATTAGAGAACTCGAAGGCGGAATTGTGTGTAACCGTTCTCAGTCGAAGGTGTGTTCCACTCCCACGTGAAAAGAATGTTGTATGCAACCGTTACACAAAATAATAAACCGAGAAGTTGAGTGATGGAAGAAATGATCTGGTTATTTTGGTTGATAATAAATGATAATTTTGCTTAAAGAAAAATACCATCCTTCTGGTTCATTAACTTTAAATGGTACACGTAATTGAAGGCATTCTCTTAAAGAATTAGCTAATAAATCGCAATAATGTTTAGAGAATTAGATAAGCATTGTCTAACTAGAGAGAGAGTGGGGAGGGGGGGGGTTGTTGAAGAATTATAATGCTTTCCTTTTTTGTTGTGAGGGCACGTTAAGAGCACTTTATTTTGTTATAGAAGTACCTATAGTGGCGTTTGTGAGGTCCAAAAATTTATTTTAAAAAAAAATTAAAAAAGAATTTAGAACTAAACAAAAAAAAAAAAAAAATTAAAATAAGGGACCTATAGTAGCGTTTGCAAACTCCACTATAGGTCCTGCAAAATTCAGAATTCAAAACCCACTTTCCCACCACACTTTCCCACCTGCCCCCATTAATTATCTCCACTCAAATTAAAAAATCCCACCTACCCCCACCTACCCCTCCACTCCCTTATCTCCACTTATCTCTACGCCACCTTCAGACTTCTCTTCTTTTTTTTCTTTTTTTTTTTTTTCTTTATTTGTTTTTCTCCCTTATCTCCACTCCTCCATGTTTCTTCTTTTCTCTTTCTTTTTTTCTTTCTTTCACTCTTCTTTCACTTCACACCTGGATTTGTTCTTTTCTCTTCCTCTCCATTTTGATTTTATTTCCCTTGTTTTATTTGTGGTGGTGTTAATGTTTGTGAGTTTTGGATTTGCAGATGGTGTTACAGTTAGTTGATTTTGTTCAAATTTGTAGATGGTGCTATTGTTCAGGAATTTGTGATTGAGGAACGAATGCTATTGTGTTTGAAGCCATTGGTTGTATAGGTGCAAGTAAGCATTTTTTTGAAAACAAAATTAATAATTATTTTGGTTTATTCCTTGTGTTGAGATTTCTGCATATGAGCATGTTGTGTTTGATTTTGAATATTTTTGGGTGGGTTTGTGTTTCATTTTGAATTTGCTGGGCTAGCTATATTGTTTGTATTTCCTTTTATTTATGCATTTTGTTTTTTATCTTTTAATTTAATTAAAATTGTAATTCAATTTTAAAAAATAAAAACGTTTGATTTTTGGTAATCAAAATTTTTTTTTATTGGTGTTTTTTGGCTATAGTGGCGGTCTAAAATGCTGCTATAGCCTTTTTAAAATTAAAAAAAAAAAAAAAAACAATTGGTCTATAGTGGCGGTACAATAGTGGTGCTTGTAAACGCCACTATAGCCAAAATGGGCCTATAGTGGCGTTTTTAGTACCTATAGTGGCATTTCACAAACGCCACTATCGGTCCAGTTTTTTGTAGTGAATTATCTCTTCTCTTTATTAAATACTCTATATCATTCCACGAATCTGTTGCATTGTTCGCAAACATAATCGATATAAGTCATTAAGTTGTACCTTAAAATATTTAGGGATCTTTGTGTAACCAAAATAATCTTCAAGATCTAAGATCCAATATATGAAGCCTTCTTTGTATGATGCTTGGTCAAAATAAGAATATCATTAAGATTACAAATGTGTCAGTTGATAGATTGATTATAAGCATGATATTTGACACTTTTATCTCTACCATCATCATGATCGCCTTTAAATTTTTTTTAAACCAAGAATGATGAGTGTGTAAGGTTCAAGGACCGAAGAGAATTAGAACACAAAAACATCTCATACAATCCCACCTATAGAAGGGTATCTGCCCCAAAGACTTCACCGACCCGAGGATGTGAGGGGATACAAAATATTGTTTCATGAGAACTTGTGGAGAAGAGGAAGGACCATGAAAGGGGCAAAGACGGTGGGAGGAAGTGTCCTAGAAAGGCATACCTTCCCCCTCAGCATTGAATACCCTGCAACAACCTTATTAGCTGCATTAACGAGGAAATGACACTTAAACAGTGACTTCACAACTAACAGCCCCTTCTACCACCTTCAGTAGAACTTTGATGGGACAAGTATTTTAGAAAAGCCCTGAAGTATATAAATGGAGGGCTAGGATGCAAGGAGGATGGATATATAAGGGAGGGGAACTTCCCAATTAAGAGGTTGAACATTTTTTCCCAAGGGAAAGAGAGAAAAAGATAAACGGTGTGAAATTTAGGAAAGGACTGGAGTATTCATGTGTAAGAACCCAATCTTCGGTCAAACCCGAGGAGAGTATTGTACTTAAGAACTACTTGAATTACATCCCTCTTTCATTTTGTACTCTTCGGTGTTAGACTTATACTTAGTCTTGGATTGTATCTGAGCTATTTTCCCACTTTCTTAAGAAATTTTATTATTTGAGCTTGGTTTGAAGGGCAAGGTACCACTACTCTTAGTGGGCTTGGACCTTCATTTTCCTAGCACTTACAATGAGTATATCGCGAATCTCATAGAATCCACTAGTCATCCTCTCATTATGAGCTTGAATTATTGCTTTGAGGGCCTACACCCACGATTGCTGTTAGTAGAGTGGTTGTTCTCATTGTCACTTTTTTTCATATCAAGATGCTAATTAACGAGCTTTGATACTAATTAATGCTTTGATACTAATTAATGCAAAACAAAAAGCGAAATATAGGCTAGATGTCATTCTAGTTTAACGAAATCCTTAAATCCATAAAGTGTCTCTTAAAGCCATAAGAAAAACTTGGAATCCACGAAACGAAACAAAAAAAAAAAACTCTTTGAAATTTATTTTAATTGAATTTTTGTTTTACATATAATGACTATATATTGAATATAAAACCCTTTAAAACACCTAAAATAAAGGAAATAAAATCCTAAATTTTAAAATAGTGAAAATTACATAAAAAAATTTAAAACTTAACAAACGATAAAAATGATACCCCATATATTCTGCTACATCAATTTGTTTTCGAACAAGCTTGTGATTTCACAAACTACTTAATTAATTTATTCTTTTCCCATTATATAAAAAAAATCATTACTAAAATTTTTTATACTTTCACAAATTTATAAATTTGTACTTTGAATGGATTAGTTATATTATCAATAAATTACAAACAATAATTTTATATCATATAAATTTATTTACAAAATTTTGTGTGTGTGTGTGTTTCTCAAAAAAAAAAAAAAAAAACTATTTACAAAATTATACAATCAAATTTCAAGTATATGTAAGTATATTTTTAGACAAGTATATATAAAAAAAAATATAATATTATGTATAATTAAATCATGCATTATTTTCATGAACTTATTTATAAACATATTATATTTAAACTTGGCATGGTTAATTATTAATCTTAAATTTAGATTTCCTTCTCAAAAAAAAAAAAAAGCTTAAATTTGGATTTGAGCTTGAATTATTTGCTAAACAATTCAACATAAACAAACTTTTTAACTAGACGACTTTAAACTTTTCCTGAAGAAGTCGATTCATTTACTGTGAAGTTAAGGATTCCATGCTCCAGCGTATAACGAACCTTGCAACCAAATTTCATTTCACTTTGTCACTGTCAGATTGTAGAAATAAAAGAAAATATCACCTGCAAAATGGACTCTTCTGAAACGCTATGTTATTTCATCTTATTCTAATCTATACACACACACACACACCTAGACCCGGATAGCAAAAAACCACAACAAAAAAGATGGAGTTTTGCATATCAAAAAAAAAGAAAAAAATATATATAGAGTTTTACACGTAGTTGTTTGTTGCACAAGGACACTCTTTCAAAGCTGTGCTTGCTTTGTCCGTAGCTACATAGCTAGTTGGTATCCGCAAAACGTAAAAAGGACAGTTATATTGAATTGTTGTATTAAGATAATCCTCTCTCCATTAAAAAAAAAAAAAAGGATAACTCTCTCCCTGTCTCTCTCTGCCACGTACGTACATGTGTTACCTGACACGAAATTCGTTAATGGAATGCCTAACGTCTACACTTCATAATCGGTTCTAGTTCCTCTCATCTCTCATCACCACCAGCATCCCATCCACAAAGGTTAGCTCTCCTCGATTATTATTTGGACTTGTTAGACTTTGTTTCCTTTGTTTACTAGATATAATTGCCCTTATATGGCTGTTTTGTGCAATTGAATGCCTGAAATCATTTACTCTTTGAACAGCTTTTTAATGACTTGGATTAGTTTTGCCCTCTGTGAATTCCTTAGTTTTTGGACTAATTATGTTGGAGATAGAGGCTTGCCTTTGATTAATTGTTGTGCAGATGCTTTTTTTTTTTTTTTTTTTTTTTTTGAGGCAATACTTGTTTGAAATTTAACGATATGTTTGGTTTTTTATACTTTGATTTCTCTTTTTGGGGCAGTTTTTATATACTACTGAAATTGTTGTTAATGGCCAAAGATACCATAAAGTGAGTTTTATAGCTTATTAGTCATTCTTAAAAGCACTTTTACACTGGGCCAGACTCCCTACACAGAAATCGGAAAATTACCTCTTATTCTATTCCCAATTTACTAGAGATACACTGTCCAAGAGTTTGAGCTGTGCATTCTTGATCAGGCAATATTGTTTGAATTCACTTCTGCTTTGAACAAGTATTGCCTCTCTTGGTTCATTAGAGACTAGATGGTCCTCAGCAATTTGGTTACAAGAGTGTGATGCTGACTAAAAGCTCTTGCCCTCAATAACATAAACAGCTGCTTATGACACCATTGGTTAGTCGTGTTTAGAAAACATGTCACTGACCCTGATATTCTGTTGAGTAGCCAAATTCGATCCCAAAATTCTGGGACCAATTAGTTGTGGTTGTTGTTGTATTGATTGGTTGTGTTTCCATTTTCAAAAAGGTCTCTCTCCTTCTCTCTCTCTCTAGTAATTGTGTACCCTCTTGTGCTCTCCTCTTGCATGAAAGATTGAATTTTTCAGCAAGCCATATAGCTGATTGATTGTCATGCTATATTCACATAAAGAAGCATAAATTGGCTGATTGAAAATATTTGTTAGCTGTGTTGGTCATGACCTGTTCATCAGCTGCTATTACTTTTGATCTGTACTTTGCCTCTGTCATTCTGGAAGATGCTCCCAATTCCTTTCTTAAGTCAATATAGGATGCTGAGGAGATGTCTAAAGATTACCAGTTTCAACAGTTGACTGACAACGGAATCTAGAGAGTTATGTAGAGTCTTAAGTGTGAAAAGAAACCTTTCCTTAAAGGTTCACCTCATTGGTGATGTTAGGAAAAAACTCTCTCTAGGCCTTTTCACCACCTAGTAAAAGAAGTAAACTATAGTGGGCTTTGAGTTACATGTTGGTCTGTGAGAGGTCGAGTCTTCATGTCTTATTTCACCTTTCAATACATTTTAGACCTTTGTTAATATATGCATTTTGTGGGTTGCTTTCATCCAGAGAGCGGCTAAATTAGTAACATACGGAAGAGGTTGAATCAAGATCAAAATCCTACTATAGGCTGCTGCTATGACAACCACCAAGGTCTATATAGTGTAAGTATCTCCCCCTCTCTCTCTCTCTTGCTCCATCCTCTGTCTCTCAGATACACTACTACTACTACACACACACACACATTTGTCATATGCAATGATTTTGAATTCACAGGAGAAATTTCTCTTCTTTTCTGCCCTGAACGATAAGTTGGAACATTAAATTCCCCCCAGGTATTACTCCTTACATGGACATGTGGAGACTATGGCAAGGGAAGTGCAGCGAGGAGCCAATGCAGTTGAAGGTGTTGAAGCAACACTTTGGCAGGTAAATATGCCTGAGAATGCGTACTTAAAAAAGAAGAGGGTGGGGGGGCTTCTATTATTTTGTTCCAAGTTTTGTTTGACTTGATTGGTACTGTGCAGGTACCTGAGACACTTTCCGACACGATATTGCAAAAGATGAAGGCCCCTCCAAGAGCAAATGATGTGGCAGAGATCAGGCCAGAGCAACTTTTGGAGGCTGATGGATTTCTGTTTGGATTTCCTTCTCGTTTTGGCGTGATGGCATCCCAGTTCAAGGCCTTCTTTGATGCCACCCATGAGTTGTGGGCATCCCAAGCACTTGCTGGCAAACCTGCTGGAGTCTTCTGGAGCACTGGTTTTTATGGGGGAGGTCAGGAGCTTACTGCGTGAGTTCCTTACTTTCGGCTTCTCCTATGGTAACATCGCTTTGAGCTATATAAATTGACATGCATATAAATCTGGTAAAGGAATATCTTCAGAAATTGTTGTTTCTCCACTGGAAACTATTCTTAACAGCTCTAAGTTGAAGGTTAGGAGATGAAGTTTAGGACAAATCTTTATATCTATCCTCTTATAATCCAATTACACTAAAACTTGATAGTATTCATCTTAAAAAAATGTTACCAGCCGTTTTGGCATGTTTTCATGAATAGAATTGAGGTGCAGGATGAGTTCTAACATCAACAGAATGTTGTTGTATCTTTGAAGGATAATAATATTCTTTGCACATATTGCTAATGTTCGCCCAGTCCTCCCTTCATTATGTTTACCCACTTTTCTCCCTTTGGAGGCACATGTTTATGTGCTTGGTTTTTGGTATTTCATAATTTCCATTTATGTCTTTTGTTTGCAGATTGACAGCTGTAACACAGTTAGCACATCATGGTATGCTATTTGTCCCTCTTGGCTATACCTTTGGAAGCGGCATGTTTGAGATAAATGAGGTAAAAGGTGGCTCTGCTTATGGTGCTGGCACTTTTGCAGCAGATGGATCTCGTCAACCGACAGAGCTAGAACTCCAGCAGGCCTTTTACCAGGGTAAATATGTTGCCAAGATAACAAAGAAGCTGAAAAATCAACCCCTTTCCTCGTGAGGGATAAAGAATCAACTGGAAATTATGAAGACACTTGACACTCACCGGTGGAAACACAAACTCGTTGCCATTGACGGGTTATTGTGTAAAAAAAAAAAAAAGTGTTGCCTTAACAGAATTGGCACAATAAAATTGTAACAGAATCCAAATTCTTACAACTAAGGTGTAATTGGAGGCTGAAATCTCATCATCTGCATGCATTTTGTGCATTTTGGATTTTCTTATCTTCCTGTTTAACGATTTCATTTCAATGTTGTGTTCAGAATGCTACCAAATCTGGAAGGTACTATGTATCCAGCCTTGTATGGCCGGATTGCACTGAAACTACTGGTTAACCTTTGGCATTGCCATTTTCCTAAACACCAAGATAATGTAAACAATGAAATCCTAAATTTTTTGCCTTGCGTTGACAAAATGTTAATCATATAATGACGTGAGGATGGCAGTGACAAGTAATTCCACCCCAACACACCCCCCCCTCCTTATAGTACCTCACACTTCCTTTTGCCAGGTTCCCAGAGAAGCCAATGGTGCTGCTAATTCTCTAGCCAAATGGTCTCTTAAGAATAGATTTGTAACTTCTTTTGACTTGTGAAACTGCCCTCCCCTGCATTAGAGATTTTCTAAAGGGTACGGTTGAGGCCAATTAGCCTTTTTGTTTGTAGCCTTGTTTATTCTTTTCAATAAAATCTTTCTTTCAGCAAAAAAAGTCATTCCTCTTGAGATAAATACAACTTTCAATGATGCTTTAATTTCTTGTTTTCTAGAGAAATTTTTAACTAGCATGCTACTTTGCAATTTGCTGCTAAGGGAGTAATCCTTTAAATTATGTAAGTGTATAGGGTGATCACACCATAATATGGGTTTAGTGTTTGGTGATTTTGGTTTTCTTTCAATTATTTATACTCATTATTCACTAAATGATTATAATTTACACACTTGAGGCTAATAGTTCAATTTACTCAAAACTAAGTCTCAAAACACAAGAATAAATAAAACTAAAAAAATTAAGCAAAGTTTTAAAAGTCAAAATATTGAACTTAGAAATTATATATATATATATATATATATATAATTCTAAACAATTAATCTCATGAGTCAATATAAAAAAAAAAAAAAAAAAAAAACAAAATCACATGAGTCAAGTTGGTTACATTGGTTGGAAAATGTTCTAACTCGAACCCAACCCAACTAAAGCTTTAAAAAGAATTATTGCATAAGTATGCAATATAAATTAATTCATTAATTGAATATATCTCAAGTTTATAACAAATATACTTTATGTAGACAATTCATTATAGGATTTGCGCTTTAGCAATTATATTTTTGTAAACATTTACAACATTTTTCCATTTTGTTTTATAATTTGTTAAATGTTATTTGATCATATGGTCATAAGTTGTATTCCATTTGTAATATCATGTACTAATTGAGACACTTGATCTTTTATTATCAATTTTCATATTAACCAATTAATCAATCAATTTATTTAAAATATTTAGAGGAAAAAAGGACTTGTAAACTGGCTTGACGAGTATTGACATATTAGAGGTTCTATTTAAATTTGTCATAATATGATGTTAAAGACACTATTTTAAAATAATTTTGAAAGTATAAAGACTAAACAGATGTCAAACATTCAAAAGTAAATACACCCAAAAATATTGTCTAAAAATTTTTTTTAGATATTTTAAAATGTAAAAATTTTAAAAAAAAAATGTAGAGAGAAAATACTTTTAAATAATAAATAAGGGTTAAAATTTGGGAATGTTTGAATTGTACACCTTAAAATTTCAAAATTTAGATTTTATCATATGAAATTATATTCTATTTGCATCAATAATTATTTTCATTCATGTTTTCCATAAACTACCACAAAATCTTACCATATAATTTTGTTAGTTACCACACATGTTTAGTTTGTCAAATAAAATAATCACATGTTATTTTCATTATACTGTTTCATTTCTGTAGCCTAAAAGAATTTTAAATAATTAAAATACATTTTTTTATAAAAAAAAATTGCAACAATGAATTTTTGATGACAACCAATTTTTGGACACTTTGATAAAAAAAAATAAAAAATAAAAACGAATTTTTGGACACAAGAAAGTTACAAAACGCAACGTTTCAACCTCCACCAAATATTCCTCATTTTCTTTCCAAAGCCCCGACAAAAACTGCATTGAGATTTGGGAATCCCAAAAATCCCCAAAACACAAGTTAGATCGATTCGATCGAACCAATATGGAGAACCTATGGCGAGCAGCGACGGGCCAAGACCCGAGCCCAGAGGATTACAGCGGCGTGGAATTCTGGTCGAACCCAGAGCGGTCCGGGTGGCTAACCAAGCAAGGCGAGTACATCAAGACTTGGCGGCGTCGCTGGTTCGTGTTGAAGCAAGGAAAGCTCCTCTGGTTCAAGGACTCTCACGTGACAAGGTCATCGAGTCCACGTGGCGTGGTCCCAGTGGGCACGTGCCTGACCGTGAAGGGAGCCGAGGATGTCCTCCACAAGCCCTGTGCGTTCGAGCTGTCTTCGAATCAAGACACGATGTACTTCATCGCCGACTCCGAGAAAGAGAAGGAGGAGTGGATCAACTCCATCGGACGATCCATTGTCCAACACTCGAGATCCGTCACTGATTCTGAGGTTGTCGATTACGTTAGCAAACGCTCGTGATTCTTTGCAACAATCATAGGTGCGCGCGCAAAGGTTATATGACGTTGTGTATATTTTGTTGTTAAACATCATTTCCCCTGTTTTATATGACTGTCTTCGACTATTGGTATAGTAAGAGCTTGTAATTTTGTGGATCTCTCTCTCTCTCTCTCTGATCTGCTAATTATAAATCGAGGTGTTATTTGTGTTTGCTTCTCTTTTAAATGTTTACTGGATAATTTCAATTCAAGAATTTTAACTGATTTCATTGTTTTCCTTTTTCTATTTATGAACAGTTGATGGATTAATTGAATGTAGGAGGAAGAGCTTGTAATTTTGTGGATCTCTATCTCTCTCTCTCTCTCTCTCTCTCTCTGATTTGCTAATTATGAATTGCGGTGTTATCTTAATTATGAACTATGTTGTTCGTTTGTGTTTTTTTTTTTTTTGGTTAAATGTGTAGTCGATAATTGCAATTCAGGAGTTTTAACCTATTTCCTTGTTTTCTTTCTCTATTTAGGAAATTTCTGTTGATCTTTGGTACTTTTTGGCTGATAGATTAATTGAGTTTAGAGGAGGAAGAGGTTTGCAGGTCTAGTTAGTTAGAGTTTGCATTTGTGATTGGTTGGATATGTTTGGAAATCAATAGGGCTTTGCTAATTTCTTTAGTTTTTGGAACTCAAAACCAATTGGTAACAAGGAATACACGCATAAGTCTTTTATGGCATTTGACATCGCCCTGGATCTTTTTCTTAAGAGTGAATGGGCGTTATGGTCTCCCCCAACAACCCGAGTTCATCTTTATTTTTTTTGGTGTGTGTGTAAAATAAACCATCTTCCCAATGAGACTTAATTTCATTCTGAAGGGTAAACTTTGGAGTCTTTTTATGTTATTGTTTTCATTATACCCTAGAAGAATCTAGGGATATGGAGTCCAACTATACGTTTAGGGATGTGTTTAGGAGTGTTGATGCTGATGAGCTTTGACTCAAATGGCACTTCCTAGTTTCCTCCATCCATAAAACTGGTTGGGGGAGAGGTATTGGATTCAAAAGAATCAAAAGCCACTAGGTACATGTGTAACCTGTGAATAAAAGAAATGCTTGTGCTGATGAGTAATCTAATTCTATCGTTTAAAGTAATTTGTAACTGGCATGGTAGTCTTTTTATATCTATTAATCTAGGTGTTCTTATCCATGTTCTCAAATCCAACTACCACAGTTCCTTCAAAATTTGTGGAAGGCTTATCTAGTTGAGATACAGACCTTCTAAGCTAAGTCCATATAGCGTTTTACACTTCTATTTGCATGATTACGGTATCAGTATGAGATTGGTGCTACAGGGGGAGTCCTCCCGTAGGAGTGAATAATTTTTCAAGATTGAGGGCAGGCTTCACTGTCTAATAGATAGAAAAAAAGATGACTAACAACCCCAAGAGATTGGTTTAGTGCTTGCTTGGTCTCAATATTCTCATCATGAGGTAATGAGTTCAACTCTCTCTGAGAATTCTTGGTGTTGTTGGGGCAGGCATAGAAGGAATGACCTGTGTGGCTGTGACTTTTGTGCTGTACAGATCAGCTGAATCTGCGGAGACTTTGTTCATGTCAACTTTTAATAAGGTTCTAAAATTAATGACACAAGTTGGCAAGCAAGTTCCTTTAAAAAAAAAAAAATTGGTGAGCTAGTGGTTATCATTTATTTATTTCTTTTATTCTCTAATTTCTAATTTTTGTTTTTAAGTTTGTTTCTTTTGTTATTTTGCCCCTCTGAGTTACTCTTTAAGCCTTCACAACCTATCCTGACATGGCAAAATGGGCGGGGCGGGGCGGGTTCGGGTCGGGTCAATCGGGTTGCGGGTCAAAACGGGTTCGGGTCAAGCGGGTTGCAGGTAGGGTCGGGTTGGGTCAACCCGTATTGACCCGTATTTTTCACATGATTTTTTTTTTTTAATTTTATAAATAAAACATGTATTTGTCATTTGAAAAGTTATTTAACAAATTATTTTATGTAAAATGCATTATTTTGACTTCACCACTTATATCAAGAATGAATTCAGTTAAACTTATTAATACTTATTCAATAATTTTAAAATTATAAAAATCCTAACATTGCTATTTAAAACAAAATAACACAAACATAAGTAAAACAAATACACATGTTTTATTTCTACACAATATCAACATTCCAAAATATAAAACAAAATTACAAATGACTTATTGGATAACTCATTTGATAAAGAATAAAAACATATAAGAAATTTACAATCTTGAAAATTAATTTTGTAATCTATTATCAATTGTGGTTGACACACTCTATTTCAATTTGAGATATATATTAAAATCAGATCGCTTACTTATTTATACATGGTCTTTTTTATGAATATCATATCATTGTTAAGAAACATACACTCTAAGAAATATCATAATTTATTTTGAAAAGTCGTTTATTTTGGACATAAATTGTTAAAAAATGAGTCTAAGCATTTATAATTTATGCTAATTTGATACTTTGGCTTCACTATTTTTACACTTGTAAATATTTTTCACACATATCTACAATTTTAAATCTATATTTTTAACTCTATTGTAACCATATTATCTTGGCATGTACTTTGTTATTTAATATCTAAAAATCTTTACTCATTACAGAATGCTCAACCTTTTATCTTTCAATTAATTTACATATGTAAATGTATCAATTGTTTTCTTAAAGCTCACAATAAACAATTAAACTACTAATTTTTTTAATTTTTTTTTTTTTACCAAAAAAAAAGTTTTAAAAAAGTGATTCGGGTTCGGGTCGGGTCACAGGTCAACCCGTTTTTATTTCGGGTCAAAAAAGTAGGGTTTGGGTCGATAATTTTCGGGTCGGGTCGGGTCGGGTCAAAAAAAATTTTGACTCGTTTTGCCATGTCTACCTATCCATCGTAACCAGAAGGCAGGAACACCGTTTGATTGTTCTGGTCATAGGAAGAGAAATAAAATGAAGATGGATAAAAATAAAAATAAAAAGTAAGGTGCAGGTGAGAATAAAGTTAAATGAAGCTTCACATCACTTTTACGAGGCTCAGGAATAATCTTCTTATTTGTTGTGGTCATGGGAATACGATATGTAAAATATTACAAGAGCTTTGTTGCGTTTCCTTTTAAGATAATGTATCAGTGGTAGTGTACTTCCAGGGTAGGAGGGGGTTATTAGAAAACAAAAGGATAGTGCACAATAGTAACTTAGAACTAGTAGTAACTGCGAATTTTTATTTTTATTTTTTTTAATTTTATTTTATTTGGGAGAAACAGCTCATGTAGATTAGTAAGGGGGTGTTTGGATTGACCTGTTTTCAGTTACATAACTCAAAAACTTTAACTCAAAACTCAAAAATCGTGGGACCCACTGACTGAAATATTGTTTGGTTCAATTTCTATTTTGTGTTTCTGTAACTCATATCTCAAAATTTTGAGTTTTGAGAATGAGAAATGAGAACTACTCTGAGGCTGTTTTGATTTTCTGAAAAATGAGTTTTGTGGCATTTTGAGTAAATAATTGCAAATCTGTAGGACCCTTTTCAATGTGTTGTCACATCACCCATTCAGCCGTGGGAAGCCTTAGTGCCAAATGCTCCAACTTCACCAAAAGCCTTTGCTGTGAGCTCCACCAAAAAGTGAAAAAGTTGAGAAATGAGATATGAGACACGATTTTGAGATATTAGAGCCAAACAAAAATTTTCAATTTTGGGTTTTGAGTGAGATGAGTTTTGAGAAATGAGTTAGTGTTTTGAGTTATGTTTTTTGAGTTATGATTTTTGAGTTTTGAAATACTCCAAATCCAAACACCCTCTAAAGGTTCGCTGTGTGTTCTTTGTGATACGCCTCTGGCGGGCCACTATGGGCAGTGCAGCTCTTTTTGAGGACTGTCCCCACCTCAGTTGTCCTTTTTAAGAGACCAACTTTGCTATTGATATAATATTTTTTACAACTTATTGAGATGTCAAGTAATGAGTAGTGGACAGTCAATATTTTTTATATGAATCCATTACTAAAATTATATTTACTGTTCACTTCTCACAATTTATAACTTTAGTAATAAACTAGTCTTTTTTTATATATTATATATATATTATGATTTTTACTTTTAACTTATCTATTTGAGATTTAAAAATTAATAAAGTAGTGATTTTAGTGAGAGTTGATTTTTCAATATTTTTTATTTTGTTTCTATGAAATATTACTAAAATATATTTTTGAACTTTTTTACTAGATTCACCTTTTATTTACTTAAACATAGGATTGTATTTATAACTAAAAAAATAAGTAATAAATTATGAAAAAAGTTATTTGAAAAGTAATATGATTAGACTTATTCTTATAGGGGTTAAGTTAATGGGCACACATTAAGCCATCCATTTTTTGAAACATTTTCTCGAAAATTGAAAAAGTGATCAATATTTTTTTAATTCTTGAAAAAATATTTCCATAAATGATTAATTATTGTGTGCCTTTAAGGCACACATTAGCAAAATCTTTTTTATAAAGGCTTAGATGGCTAGGTCTCGAAACTACTTGAAATTACACGAGTTTTATACACTCCCAAACTATGTAAAGAATGGCGAAACATGATCCCAAAACAAGAGGGATGAGGGCATCCCATTTATCGTGAACAACTAGACCAATTTCTGTCAGTGAAGCAAATACAGTACCATACTGGCCAGTGCACCGGTACAGATACCCCTTTGTTTCATACCGGAGAATATACTGGCTATACCGGACGCGTACTAGCCATATCAGGCCGAAACACTCCAAGCTATTTTTTCTTTTTTCTTTTTTTGGTAATTTTGAGAAACTTTCAAGGGCAATATGTTAACTGTGCTAAACCTAATTTTAACCCTAAGTCCCAGCCGCACAGCCCTCTTTCTTTCTTTCTCTCACGCTCTCTCTCAGCTGACCTGTGTCTCTTATCTCTTGCTTCTCTATCTCTCACTCTGCTCTGTCTCGGCTTTTCATTCTGTGTCTCGGGTCTCGGCTTCTCATTCTTAGGTAAAATTTTTCTTTAATCAAATTTGAAAATCGTTGTCATTGTATGATATAAGTTTTGCATAAGATTTTAGAAATTGGCATTTTTATACGAGTATCTTGCAATTGTTCCATCATGTCGTTCTTCAAAATTTCTTGATGTAAAATATAGAATTTATTCATTTTCTTCTTCAGTTTTGTTGCTTTTTTTTTTTTCTTTTTTTTATAGTTTCTATACTTTGAAATTTATTTCTATGTTTTTTTTTTAATTAATTTTGGTTTACTTTCATTTGTTATAAGGGAGGTTGTTTCTTTCCTTGGAGAGACAATTATATAGATTTATTACGAAATGCAATTTTAGCATTATGTTTATTTAATTCCACTAAAGGAAAATGGGACCAATTTATACTTGTTGTGCATCTATAACTTTTCTCTAATGATGAATTGTCTCGGCAAAGTTGTTCCTTTGTGTTGTAATTCCTATGCTTCTTGGGGCAGAAGAATAGTGGATAATTTTGTAAACATGGTTCTAGAGATTTTGTGTGTATGTGTGTATAATATAAAATAGCAGTAAATCCGAAACGATACATTAGTATTGACCGATACCCGAAATATATTGTACCGCTGGCCAAATCAGTATAACTTCCAGTATAGTATTGACTTCCTTGATTTCTGTACTCATATGTGTAGTAAATTGAACGTTTGTGAACTACAAATAGCGATGACAAGAGGGTGGGGTGGGGAAAACCTGCATGAGGTAGATTGAGTTTAGGACGAGTTGGATGTATTTTGTCAAACCTGAGTGTCTTCAACATCATCGAGGTAGAGATAAAAAAAAGAAGGGAAAAAAAATTATAAATAGAACAAGTAAAAATAAATAAATTATAAGTTGGTTATGTGTGTGTGTGTATGTAATTTAAATATGTACTAAACAAAACATATAATATACACTTTTGAGGACAGAGCATGGAAAAATGGGGCGAGGTGAGCAAACTCATCCTGGATGGAAAAACTTTTACACGGTCAGAGTGGATATATGAGAGTAGAATAACTTATTTAATTGAAACAGAAAATTTTTTGCTAAAAAAATTGTAAATAAAGATAAAAATTAGCTAAATAATACAGTGAGACTCATAAATAATACCAAAAAATGTAATAAGACTCATAAATAATAACAAAAATAAACTAAAATTGCACATAAGCTGAAATTTTTAGCTTGTCCCAAATAGACACTAGTTTCACAAATAAAATTTCATTTTTCACTTTTAACTTTTTAAACTTTTTTTTTTTAAATTTTTTAATCAATAGTTAAGGTTAAAAGTTGTTTTTAACCATTATCAATTTCAACCTAATTAGGCATTACACCTGATCTCATTCTCTAATGACTCTATCAACTTTTCTTGCGTAACAAAGAAGTCGAAATAAATAACTTGCAACTCAACCATCGAACTGAAGACCGAGCATCCAATCATACGGTCATCTTTTGAAAAAATGAATGAGTAATGAGATGAAATCTTTCTCCAATGATTAAAAAATGCTTAAAAAAAAAAAATCATTCTCTAATGATTAAAATGCTTAAAATAAAGTGGGATGTCTTTGTAGGTGTGCTTTCTTTTCTTCGTAGGGTTAGGTAGGGAAAACGCGGGACAAGACAAGAGCACAGTTGGTCCAGGAGAAGATGGGAGGCAGTTTTGGCAACTTTCATGTGTGACGGATGTTATAGATATCTAGCAACCAAAAAAACAAAAATATAATAATAAAAATTATGTGGCTGAAGCAGTATTTGGTGTAAGGATGATTGAGCATGCATTTGGATAAAATGAGAAATTAAAATTATTTTATTATTTAATTTATTTTTGTTATTATTTATTGTTAGGATATATGTAGTTCAAGTTGTTGACATATGTCACTATTTTATGTAATTGGCTTATCTTTTGACAAAACGTACTTTACTTGTAATTTGGTAGATTTAGGACGTGCTTAACACTTCAATTAAGTGTTGAAGTCATCAAGTCTGTCCAAGAAACAAGTTAGAAAGTGCAAGTTACTAAAACTCGACACCTGGTCTCGACACATGCATTTATCGAGTTTTAGAAGCTGTTTCAGCCTCGAGACTCGACAGCTTTTCGACAGATCCTCGACACCTCTATCTGTCAAGATTTAAAGAAAACAAATTCCAAGTTCTGTTTTAATTCCAATCCATGAATGTGTTTTTGGGACTTCTTTTCTCCTAACCCTAGACATATAAAAGGATTGTTTTAAAGGCCGTCAAAGTGATGCATGTTGCACAAGCATTGAGTAATTCTTGTTCACGCAATTTGTGATCAAAGACAAAGTTCATGCCCTAGTTCATCTCTTGTGAAGAAGTTGCTGTGTATTGTGTACCGTAGGGTTTTGTAACCAAACATCTTCTTAATCTTCATCGTGTGGATGATTTGAAGAATTTTGCAGCCAGCAACTCTCTTTCTAAGTTGGTGAATTGAAGTTGCGTACTAAGATCCACACAATTTGTTAATCACGTACTCGGAGCCATGCATCAAGAGGAGAAACTATCACTACAGAACAAGTCCAATTGGGTATTGGGGTAAGGGTTCAACTGTAGGTTGGTAAGGTACTCGGATTCCTTGCTTGTAATCGCTTGTTGTGATAATAGTGGAGTTTCGAGAGTGGTGACCTTAAATCACCCGGTGAGATTTTTGCCGTTAGATTTTCCCCATTCGTAAACAAATCACCGTGTCTTTTATTTTCCGCTATATACTTTAGTTATTAGTGATTTGTTTGTGCTGCCACGTGAATTTGCATGTTAACTTGATTAATTAATAATTCGGCTAATTAATCAATTTAATTAATCACAAGGGGTCAACGTGTTTGTGACCTATCAAGTGGTATCAGAGCGGGCACACTCTGATTAGGGTTTAATTATTGTTGTGTGATCCACTGACCCCTGTTGTCATGGATAGAGGTCAATCTCTTATTATACCTCCATTGTTTGATAGTACTAACTATGCATACTGGAAAGTACGCATGAGAGTTTTCTTGCAGTCATTAGATGAGAAAGTGTGGCAAGCTGTAGAGATAGGCTGGACCAAGCCTACAGAAGCGTCGGCCGATTGGGATGATGCCAAGATCAAGGCGGCAAATTTCAACAGCAGAACATTGAATGCCCTATTCAGTGCGGTCACCAATGAGGAGTTCAAGAAAATTTCCTCCACAAAAACTGCTAAGGAAGCATGGACCATTCTCCAGACAACCTATGAGGGAACCAAGGTTGTTAAGGATTCGAAGCTACAGAGGCTCACTACAAGCTTCAAAGAAATTAAGATGGAGGAGGATGAGTCACTTGATGAGTTTTATGCAAAGTTCAAACACATAGTGAACTCAGCTTTTAATCTTAGGGAAACCATTCCTGAACCCAAGAGAGTAAGGAAAGTGCTCAGATCTTTGCCCGAGAGATTCCATGCTAAGATCACAGCAATAGAGGAATCAAAGGATATTGACAGGATTCCTCTGACTGAGCTGGTTGGAAACTTGCAAACCTACGAGCTAGGGCTGACTAGAATAAGAAAATCAAGTAAGGGAAAGAGCATGGCACTAAAGGCCAAGAGCAGTGATACAGATGATTCATCAAACGATGAAGATTCTAAAATGAAGTCCTACATTACCAGGCAATTTAAGAAATTCATGAAGAATGCCAATGGTAAAGGCTTCAACAAGGACCGTAGGCAATCCAGTTCTTCTCAGTTCAAGAACTCAGATAAAGGGAAGAAGGATGCCAAGGGTGGCGGTCAGCACACTGTTCCCACTGGATCGAAATGCTTCAGTTGTCAAGGCTTCGGACATATGAAACAAGAATGTCCAACGTACCTCAAGAGCATTGGGAAGAGCAAGGCACTTACTGCTACCTTAAGCGACACGGAGCCCGAGGATGATTCCGAAAATGAAGATGACGGAATCTTGAATGCCTTCACTGCCACTGTTAACCCTACTGATGGGGTTACTGAAGGAGTAGATGAAGGAAAGGAATTGGTGGATGCCAAGTTTGAAACTATGGATGATCAAGATGATATCCATACCGCCTATAAGAAACTGTACAAGCTTTCTGAGAGGAATGAGAAACTTTATAGGCTAGCCACCAAGAAGCTCAGTGATGTGGAACTTGACCGTGAGGATCTTTCCACTAAGGTTGATGAAGCAAATCAGACCATTGGGGCACTGAGATTCGAGAACAATTTCTTGGCTGAGAAGACCAAGAAGCTTGAAACGGAGCTGTTTCAAGTTAGAGCACAATTGGAGAGGACATCAAGTGTAAAGCTGGACGAGATGCTAAGTGTTCAGAAATCTTCTTCGGATCGTACTAGATTAGGGTATGAATTCTCTCTCTCTAATACTCTTTCTGTTAGTACTACTGTTTTTGTTCCTTCTGCTAATAACATTAAAATTGAGGATAAAAATGTTAAAACTAAATTAGCAAGTGAGAATGTAGACAAGGGAAAGTTTATCCTAGGAGCACCCCCTAAGCTTAAGAAAAGGGAAAATAGAAACCCTAGGACTAAGAAAACTATCTCTCAAAAGCCCAAACAGAAGAAGCAGTATCTCTGTTATCATTGTGGTGTTGCCGGTCATACACGACCAAATTGCTACAAGTGGCTAGCCACTCAATAAAGCAATGGCATGATTTCATCTGGGAACCAGAATCAGTTTCAGACCTCTCTTACTCCTCTTAGAGACATTCTCAAAGCCCTCATGTTCCTTTCGAACTTGAACGGTTTAAATTCTTCCCCCTCATCACCGGTTCAAGGGTTGACTAAAAAGAAAGGTTCTTCCAAGGTGTGGAAGGAAAAGGGTTCCAAGTGATTCTGTTCATTTTTTCTTCTCTCTCCCCATTTTACTGTTTTGCATTACTTGTGTGTTACTTTACTGTTTTGAGTCAGTCTAGTTTTATACATTGTTTTGCTTTCTTTAACTTGTTTTTATTTGTGTGTTTTAAGTTTTGTGTTTTATTTTTGCTTTTCTGATAAAAAAAAATTGAAAAATTGAAAAATACAAAAATAGTGTGTGTTTTTGTACATTGGTTCTTGTGAACCTTAAAATGGCCATTGAAATAGAGCTTTCTAAACTTTGTATCACCTGTAACTTAGATGAGTATTTTTATGCACAACTAAGTAAGTGAGCTTTGTAGCTCTTTGTTTGTGATGAGTAAGGTTAAGTGATCTCTTATACTTAACACTCGTATCACTCTTTTTGACGGGTAGGACTAGAAAATCCTAAGAGAAAGGCATAAATAACCATCTCACCACTGTTACTCGCCAATTATGATATGACATCTGTATGCTTCAGCATAGCAAAAGTGCAATGTCAATGACATCAGTATGCTTCGGCATAGCAAAAGTGCAATGTCAAAAGCTTAACATAATTGGGTATTTCTTTTCTTTCTCTTGTATGCCCATTCATGATATGCTTAATAAAAGAAAATATGCAAAGAAATAAAGAGCAAAAAGAACAAAATGCTTTAAAATATAATTGCAAGCGTGTTTTCTAGGAGATGTGGGAGTTATAGGATGTACCTCAAAGGTGATAGTCCCCATCAAACAGTTATGATTGTGTGTGAGTTAAAGTGATTTTCTCATATCTCAAATCGTCATAACTTTGAGACACTTATGCAATCTTGCGATGTTTTCACACACAACACGCAATATTCTTTGCTATTCTTGATACATGTGCAGGTACATTGTGATTTAGCCATCACAAGATTTACATGTGTTAATGTATGCTCACTAAACTGCCTTAACTCATTTTTAAAATATAAAATTCGTTAGACTTGTTTAGTGTGTGTGTACGTGCTTTAGGATCCATGTGCTTTAAATTATTGTTAAGAGATGATTTTGAGAGCTTAATGTGTTTCTTGGATCATTGGTTGAGTTGCATGTGTGATTGCATTCATGTCTGTGTTTTTCCTCTCTTAAAAAACTGTTTTTAAGGCAATCTCGACACCTACTCGACACCTTCTCGATACCTAGTTGTCTATCGAGCTTCTTAGTCTTTTTCTAATCGCAGTCTCGACACATTCTTGACACCTGGTGGATCGATCGAGAAACTTTCTGTCTGCTCGATAGCATCTCAACAGCTTCTAGATCGATTGAGATTCTTTAATGGTTGATCTTTCTTTCTCAACACATGTCCTCGATAGCTACATCTGTCGAAGTTCATTTCCTAGATACCTACCTCGATAGCTGTCTCGACACCTCTCGATACCTGCATCTGTCGAGAATTACTGAAAGGCTATATAAGGATTCCACGCGATTTTCTCTCTCATTTCGCTCGATCTCTCTCTCGATACTTCACTGTTTTCTCTCCCAAAACCTCTCTCACTCACTCCAAACCCCTTCCTAAGGATTCTTCAAGTGTTTCTCAAGATATTCTTCACTTGGTAAGCTTCAATCCTCTCATTCCTCATGCATTGAATGTTTCAAAAACCTAGGTTTTGAGGTTTATGAAAATTTTTGGGGTTTTTCAAAATTGTTGGGAGTTTCATGAAATTTTTGGGTTGGTTTTATAGATTTGATCCTTAAAACTACATGCATTACATCACATTGGCATTCTAACAGTATTTTCATGCATTTAGATGTGTGCAAACTTGTTGTGTGCTGGTAGGATTGGATTGGGCTGAGCCCATGATGTTTTTATATTGCATGTCAAATGTTCATGCATTTCCCATGCATATGTTCTTTCTTTTCAATATTCTCTTCCTATATTGAACTGCTTGGGACTTTTCTGTGTGTTTCTCTCTTTCTCCCTCTCTCTATGTTTGCGTTAGTAGTGTTTATGGCACCTAAGCGTAAATCCATTCCATCCCAGAACCCTCTGCGTTCTAAGGGATCTTCTTCTTCTTCTGATTCTACTCCTTTGTCTGTCCGGTTCCGGGATGAGAAATCCCAAAAGGACTTCTCGGAGAACTTCTCTAAACGAGGTGTTCATTCGGAACACCAAGTTATCCTGGCAGGCTTTGCCGACACTGACCTACCCGATGTCATTCACAGTCGGGCTTGGGAGTCACTGTGTGACGTCCCGGTCACTTGTCCTCACGTGTTGATACAGGAGTTTTACTCCAACATCGACGGGATTGATTCTCCAGTACCTCTCTTCTATTCTAGTGTTCGAGGTACACACTTTGCTGTCACTCCGAAGTTAGTCTCGGAGGTTCTTCATATCCAGAGGGTGGATCATCCTGATTACCCTGGATGTGAGCGTCTATGGACTGTGTCCAAAGATGAAATGATCTCTGCGTTCTATAAGCGTCCTTCCGCTTGGGGAGATCATCAGTACACACCATGTAGGCCTTTTGCTAAAAGTCCTCGTTCCTTAACAAGGTGATGACTTTTGTTTTGCACCCACTCTCTCACTACAACTCTATCACAGAGCCTCGTGCTCGATTTTTGTTGTCTCTTCTAGAGCACCTCACTATAGACTTCCCTTCACACTTTATCTTCTCTATCATAGATGTCTATAGAGATACGGCCACCCGTGATAAGCTCATTTTCCCTTCCGCTATCACAAGGATTCTTTGCCCTTTTTCCATTCCCTTTCCATCGTCCGATCCGTTTCATGTCATGTCCGCCATAGATGCCGCTACCGTAAAACGTAGTGAGGCACAGTTCAGATCGCGACAGTCGAATACTGCTGTTCCTTCCTCCCGTCCGACTACATCCAGATCTGCTCGAGCGACATCTGCTCCTTTTTCTTCTTCGAGCGTCGTCACTTTTGGAGACGTCATGGCGCAGCTTCAACGCATGGATGCTCGCCTCGATACACTCTCCACGGAGTTATATCAGGTAAACGTTCGTGTTGGTCGCATCGCCAGGCGACAGGCGACCTTAGGCAGCTTTGCTTCTGAGACTTCTCCTCCGCCACCTCATGTTGCTTCTGAGACTCAGGATGATGATGACGGTGACGATGATGATGCTTCTGATGATGATGATGGAGATGCGAGCTCTTCCGATGAGATGTCTACTTGACACTCTACCCTTTGTCACTCGTGACAAAAAAAGGGAGTAGTTTTGGTGTATAAGAGTAGTCATACTTAGGGGGTGAGCTAGTATAGGACATTTTTGATAAGGAGAGTGTTGATATGAGGGATGTAATGAGGATTACATATATTTCTTTTCTTTTCTATCTTTTTAGAGATACATTGATCATGTACCCCGGTCTTGTGACCATTTATTGGCATACATTATGATTACTTTTGGATATATATGTTGATGTATGTTTCTTTCACCTGTCTCTCCATGTGTTGTTTCTTTTCTGTCTTTATACACATGTTTCTTTTATTTGTATGCAATCTATTATTTCTACTTCACACAAAGATGCCTTGATGTGTTTTGTTTGAAAGTCTTTCAGAAATACAAGTTGTCAAAGTCTACTTGCCATAAACTCTCTTCTTGCAAAGTTTTTCAAGAGTTTGTGTTAGGATAGATTTTATTGTATTTAACAAGTAAATATGAGTTGAGTGATTTATAACTTCTCTCATATCTTCATTTGTTTGTTGTGGTTTTGTCACGGATTGCCAAAGGAGGAGATTGTTAGGACATATGTAGTTCAAGTTGTTGACATATGTCACTATTTTATGTAATTGGCTTATCCTTTGACAAAATACACTTTACTTGTAATTTGGTAGATTTAGGATGTATTTAACACTTCAAGAAACAATTCAGTGTTGAAGTCATCAAGTCTGTCCAAGAAACAAGCTGGAAAGTTCAAGTTACTAAAGCTCGACACCTGGTCTCGACACCTGGTCTCGACACATGCATCTGTTGAGCTTTAAAAGTTGTTTCAGCTCGGAGGCTCGATAACTTCTCGACAGATCCTCGACACCTCTATCTGTCGAGATTTAAAGAAAACAGATTCCAAGTTTTGTTTTAATTCCAATCCGTGAATGTGTCTTTGGGACTTCTTTTCTCCTAACCCTAGACATATAAAAGGATTGTTTTAAGGGCCGTCAAAGTGATGCAAGTTGCACAAGCATTGAGTAATTCTTGTTCACGCAATTTGTGATCAAAGACAAAGTTCATGCCCTAGTTCATCTCTTGTGAAGAAGTTGCTGTGAATTGTGCACCGTAGGGTTTTGTAACCAAGCATCTTCTTAATCTTCATAGTGTGGATGATTTGAAGAACTTTGTAGCCAACAACTCTCTCTCTCTAAGTTGGTGAATTGAAGTCGCATACTAGGATCCGCGCAATTGGTTAGTCACGTAATCGGAGCCGTGCATCAAGAGGAGAAACTGTCACTACAGAACAAGTCCAATTGGATATTGGGGTAAGGGTTCAACTGTAGGTTGGTAAGGTACTCGGATTCCTTGCTTGTAATCGCTTGTTGTGATAATAGTGGAGTTTCGGGAGTGGTGACCTTAAATCACCCGGTGGGGTTTTTGCCGTCAGGTTTTCCCCATTCGTAAACAATTCACCGTGTCTTTTATATTCCACTGCATACTTTAGTTATTGGTTATTTGTTTGTGCTACCACGTGAATTTGCATGTTAACTTGATTAATTAATAACTCGACTAATTAATCAATTTAATTAATCACAAGGGGTCAACGCGTTTGTGGCCTATCATCTATAGATTTCACTGTACTTTTTAGTACTATTCATAGGCATTACTATACTATTTCAACTAACCTTTACCTTTATATAGAGTACTTTAAACAATAAGTTTTCAATTTCAACAAAATAAATGTTATCCAAATAGACCCTAGAGTAGTCCTGTGACCAGTGACCACTGATTTGCCTAAAAATTTTATATTTTGTAAATTTTTTTATTATAAATGACTAGTCTTAAACTGAACTATTTTGTCACCCCACAATAATAAGTTATTGATCATTCTTCCTTGGAAACTCAAGCACTTGGGTTCAATAAACATATAAGAATGATGTGTCTGCAACACTTTTACATTAATTTTACAAAAAAGTTTGTAAGTGGCAAGTTGTTACGTTTTAAAACTAAGTTTGTTATTGATATTACTTTTATACCCATTCAAAATAACTTGTCACCTAGGGTTTGGTAAAATATTGTGAACGTAACATTTCTCACACAAATAATTAACATAGACAAAACTTAGTTATAAACTTGATTGTAGCTTAAGACTACAACTCTTACTAAAAAATTAACATAGTTATATATTTTAAAATTCTAATTGTTGAATTACATGTTTTTTTTTATGTTTTTGACACACATGTCAAATTTTATGTCAATCAAATATTATTTACTATTTCATCTATAAAATTATATTTTAAAGATCCTTAGCTGGCTGCCTCACGCTCATCAACTCAGCCACCTCCGCTATTCCCACCCACCCTATACAATGTAACCTGCTTCCGTCAAAAGACTGTTCCGAACTTGATAAAATCTATGGCAACTTTCTTTGGGGATACTTGAGCTCATGCAAGAAAATGCACAACGTTAGCTGGGACGTGGTCACTCTTCCAAACAATTAGGAGGATTGGGCATCAAGAAAAGCCTTTCACGCAACAAAGCACTCCTTGCCAAGCGGGTTTGGGCCTTACACACAAACTCTTGTGATGCTTGGGCCGAAACTCTTAGAAAAAAGTACCCCAGTACTTATAGTGCCACTAAACGTAAATCATCTGTTTGGGCCAGCCTCCAAACGGCAAACATTATTTATGGCAACAGTACAAGATGGCTTATCAGGAATGAGAAATCCATCTGCTTTTGGCAAGATGACTGGACAAGCCACGGTCCCATTCACAAATTTCTTCAGGGCCCACTCCATGCAAATGACACTACTTCAAGAGTCAAAGACACCTAGGACAGAAATAGTGTCGGGGGGCGAAAAAGTTTCCTTTCCGTCAAATGAGATTTATGTTGGGTCGGGGGCCTAAACCAAAACTCGACAATGGGCTCGATGCACGGCCTAAAGGCTATCGACGAAAATCCAAATAATTCACTGTATTTTTATGCCTTGGGCCCATATTGAGACTTACAAGAATAACCCATAAACAATCCTTACAGCAGACACGTCAGTGTGGTTAAAAAGCATATTGTAAGAAATAGCCCAGCAGTGAAATGTTTCTGCAGAAAATAACCCAGTGGTAAAGTGTTTCTGTAGCGTAAAATGTTTCTGCAGAAAAGTAACCTAGTCGTAAAAGGTTTTTGTAGAAAAGTAACTCAGCCGTAAAATATTTTTGTAGAAAAGTAACCCAGCAGTAAAACGAAATAAACTTCCAGCTGTAAAGTGCTTCACAGATTAAGGGAAAACGTGCATATTTTCAGACTCACCATCCATTAGCTTTGGCGAAAAGTCTTCTAATACAATGATATGAGGGAAAATTCTATGGTAACAATTACATCATTACCATTGATAGTAAACGAATAGGTAAATATCATAGGTTCCATAATAACAAATAATGAGGAAAGCTTAGTGTGAGATGAAGGGAGAGAGAGAGATCTCAGCTAGCGCAAGATCATTATGGTGCCAAGGCATGCTCATGGATGTAGTATATATAACGAGTAGAGAGAGTCATTTATGAGTAGTATGAGTAATGAGTGAGAGTGTATAGTAAGGCTACTAAGGGGAGCTGTGTGTTTTTAAGTAGAGGTATGAGGGGTGTTTTTGAGCTAGGAGTTGAAGAACTCAGTTTCTATTCTTGAAGCTGAGAGCTTAGTGACTTAGAACTTTGCTGGAGTATTTGAGAACGCTAAATAGAGGGGTTGAGTGAGAGTTCTTCTCTATGAGTATATTTCTTAGTATGTTCTTGTTCTCCCCCTGAAGCATTAATGGAGAGTTCCATTTATAGTTGGGTTTTAGGGGGTAATTAGCAAATAACTTCAGCTCAATCTTCTGAAAATCCTTATAAAATCGTTCTTAGGATTTTACCTAAGAGTGGTAAGCTCAACTTTTGAAAGATTCTTGTTGTTTTGGGTAATAACAGCTGGGATTCTAAATTAGCATTGGATGCTGATTGGCCTTGGTTGATGGGATTAGAGCATGCATTAGGCTAATGATCTTGGTTATGCTGCTACTAGATTCAGAGCTCCCTAATGCATATTGTATCACCTCAAGCCAGGTGTCAACCTTGGAGCCCTTGCTAGGAACTCTGCTGGGATCCCCTTGGTGTCCTTCAAACCACATTTCCCTAAGCTTCCCCATTAGGGGTTCATGTGCTTGGTCCATGAACCAGAGAATGCACATTTTTAGCATGAAAATGAGTTGATTTCAAGTTGTTTCAAGAGCTTTAATGGCCTGGTCATGGTTGCTCTTGTTTCTTGACTAAATGGACTAGAGAAGAAAGAAGGGACAGTTGGCTAAAGCTTCCCAGCTTTCTGTCAAGTCAGCTTCAGCTTTACATCTTATGAGAAATGATGAAATTTCAACTTATGAAGGAAGGGTTCAACCTCTGATGGACACGTGTCCTCTTCTGACCTGATTGGACAAGTTGGAATCTGATGGCAGTGGGCTCCAATTGTTGAATTGTACTGAGTTTTGGCTGATTAGCTCACGTGAGCTTCAGTTGCTAGGATTTATGTATGAGTTGGGCTAGCTTAGCTGTGCTTTGTAGTTGAGCTTCTTTGGGCTTGGTTATCCCTACAAGATGAAGAGTTTTGCCATGGGTGATATACATAGACTTTTATAAATTTTGTAAGAGAAGTATTTCTTGAAGGATGAGTATTTATATTTCCCATGAGTAAGGGATTTAGTATCTGTGAAACAAGTGTTAAGATAATATTTGAGTTTTGTAAATATGTGTCAAAATAGCATTTGGGCTTTATAAAATAGTTGCCAAAATAATATTTGGACTTTATGTAATGATTGCCAAAAATGATATTGGGCTTTTAGAAATAGATGCCAAAATAATATTGGGCTTTTAGAAATAGTTGTCAAAATAATATTAGGCTTTGTAAAATAATTTGACAAATTAGTATTTGGGCTTTGTTAAATAGTTGCCAAATTAATATTTGGGCTTTGTAAATAGTTTGCCAAATTAATATTTGGGCTTTTGTAAAATAATGCCAAATTAATATTTTGGGCCTTAATAAAATAGTTGCCAAATTAATATTTGGGCTTTGTGAAATAGTCGTCAAATTAATATAGTGTCAAATTAGTATTTGAGTTTTGTAAAATAGTTTGAGATTTTGTAAAAATATTGCCATGTAGCAATGGACTTAGTAAGATTGCCGTGTAGCAACGGGCTTACTAAGGTACCGTGTAGCAACGGGCTTAGTAAGGTACCGTGCAGCAACGGTCTTAGTAAAGGTTCTATGTAGCAACGGGCTTAGTAAAGGTTCCATGTAGCAACGGGCTTAGGAAAGGTGCCGTGTAGGAGCGGGTTTAATAAAGGTGCCGTGTAGCAACGGGTATAGTAAAGGTGTTGTGTAGCAACGAGCTTAGTAAAGGTGCCAACGAGCTTAGTAAATGTGCCATGTAGCAATGGGCTTAGTAAGAGTGCCGTGTAGCAATGGGCTTAATAAAAGTGTCGTGTAGCAACGGACTTAGTAAGGTGCCGTGTAGCAACGGGCTTAGTAAAGGTGCCGTGTAGCAACGGGCTTAGTAAAGGTGCCGTGTAGCAACGGGCTTAGTAAGGTGCCTTGTAGCAATGGGCTTAGTAAAGGTGCCGTGTAGCAACGGGCATAGCAAGGTGCCGTGTAGCAACGGGCTTAGCAAGGTGCCGTGTAGCAACGGGCTTAGCAAGGTGCCGTGTAGCAACGAGCTTTGTAAAGGGTTTTGTTGGGCTTTTCAGATCTTGCTCACAAGATAAATGATTTCGGGCTTTTTGTGGAGGAAGTATAATTTTGTGGCCCAATGTTAGTAGTAAGGTGATGGGTATATTTTTGAAAACCCAAGTTGGATAATATGTGGAATGAAATGGGTAATATTTGTGAGAGGGCTCAAGGTAATTTGTGGGGCTTATATATAGGGAATATTTATGGGAGCCCAATAATCGTGGAGAAAATTTAAGTAATATGTGGGAAATATTTATGTGAGCTTTGAAATAGTTCTTTGGCTTGTGTGGGTATTTTTGTGAGTGGGCTAAAGAAATTAGGGCCCAAAAATTTGTACCTCAACTATTAGCCCCCGAGTCACATGTGAGCAGTTTTTGTTTGATCACACATGCGAGTTTGAAATTTTGGTGGCAATTGTGAATAGTGGGCTTTTGCAACTTTCCAACGTTCAACACTTAGTGGGTCTTTAGTTACTTCCCAGGTTTCTTACATTAAATGCTAGTCTCTTTCCATGTCTTGTCACTTTGCAACTTTCACGTTTACTTATAAAAGGCTTCCTTTAGTTACTCTTCCTTTTATTTTTCTTGGACCGAAAAACAGAGCGATTAAGGCAGAGAGAGCATCTTTTCTTCTTCCTTTCACTATTTTTGGCCAAGGGTGAGAGAGCAATCACCAACTTTAACCAAGGTAGAGAGAGTGACTGAGATTTTCAGCCAATCAGAGAGAGAAATAGAGCTTACTCTTCCCCCCCCCCCCCTTCCCAAAAATTTTTGTCTTCAACTAAGAGTGAGCAAGACAGAGGACGACAGCCAGGGTTTGGAGAGGAACTGAAAAAAAAAAAAAAAAAAAAAAAAAAAAAAAAAAAAAAAAAATTCTATTGTTGATTTCGGCCAAGTGAAAGAAAGACCCATAGCTTTTTCTGCTTCCTATGGTGGCAGTGAGTGTCCTTCTACCATTTTTTGTTTCTGAGAAAATAATAGCTCTGCTTCTGTGAGTTATGGCTGAAGGAGAAGAACTGCTGGGTTTTGATAATGCTAGCACTGTTGGGTTGGCTGTGCCAGAAAGTGAGGCTACAGCTTGGGGTGTGGCTGAATCAGTTGCTAGGGGTGATGATGTGGAGGTTAAGGTAGGAGAGCCCTTGTTGCCATTGCAGGACTTATGGTATTGTTCATCTTCTCTGTTCCAAGCAATTGGGCTCCTAAGGTCAACCCACCTGGGGTGCCAAAGAAGTGGATTTTGAAAGGTGAAGCCCCCAGTCATAAGACAGGGTGGGTCCCAGCTACTTCTAGCATACTAGACTTACAGTTCCAGCGAAAAGAGCTTTTGCCAGCTCCTATTCAGATTCTGCGTCCTTATGGCACAACTGTTGGTTGGTCAGATTGGGTGGAGCAGGAAGTTACCGATGAAGGATTTTGTCAGATTTTTAAGGATCCTAAAATATTTGGGCTGTAGTTTTATCCTGTGGGTGGAATATGTTCAGAGATGTGAGGGCACTTCGCTTTCTGGTGTGTCATTGGAATACCGATACCAATACTTTCTTTTTTCCATGGGGTGAGACTACGGTCACCCTCAAAGATGTAGAAAGGATCTGTTTGCTGCCTAACATGGGAGACATCAACCCGCTGAAATTGCCGAAAAGCTGTTGGAGGCTTTCGAAGGTACCTTTGTATCTTAGGGAGGTAATACAGCTTGATTTTCATCGTGGGTTTTTACATTTAGAGGTTCTGAGGATGTTGATACAAGAAGGGCTACATTCTTAGCTTTATGGATGAGCAAGTGTGTGTTTAATTCTGACCAGGTACAATTTATGAAGTTTTTTACATTTCCTCTAGCCGTAGTATTATGTAGGGATGTGTCCTTGCCTTTAGGTACTTTATATTTAGGCACCCTTTATTTTGAGCTTAACAAATTACGTAGTGATGAGCTCGAAGGATCACTATACCACCTTATTGAGTCTAGCATTAATGTAGTATAGTTGTAGACTTTCATATAGGAGCATTCGAAAGATTATGTTGATGTTGGCAAGGATGTTGGTGATGTGAAGTCGACCAATTAGGTGGTCAGAGCTACTGGTCCCAATGGCGAGCTCCAGTTCCTTGGCTTTGAAAATTGCCTTCCTTTGTTAATGAAATGGATGGGATTGAACGTGTGGAATCTGCCTTCAATTACACTACTGGATGATGGGGCTCACTTTGCTTGGAAGCCCTCTTCTTATGTTGCTGCTAGGTTTTACTGTCCAAACCCTTTTCCAAATGCCAGACCCAGATCTTAAGAGTTTGGGTTGAACGATCATGCGAAGATCCCCAATTTCTTGCCATTACATCCCATTCGTTCATTCCATATCCAAGTGGTGTCGGGTTTGGCTTGACACAACACAATCCGCATAGAGTTTTGAGACAATTTGGATTTGATCAAGATGTTCTAGACACTAATACCACAGTTTGTCCTTTGAGTGATGCTATGCTACCACTAGTTCATGATACAGCCATAGAGTATTGGGCTAACAAGGTAGAGAGGGTCTTGGTTCCAACCCGACACCGTGAGGGGTATGCTACCATAAATATTAAGTTGTATTGGAGAAGAGTGATGAGTACTTTTGTGGATTATGTGAGCAGCTGGGAGGTTAAGGAAGTAGTGATAAATCCTCCCTTAAGGGAACTTGCCTCTAACACTCGACTTGTTCCCAACACAAGAGCAGCTTTAGCATGGGCTACTAGACAGAATTTGGGATTTGCTGGATGGCGAGCTGACCTCAATGGCTGGGTGGTTCATTGGGGCGAGGTTCCCATAGAATGGAGTGGTTCATTGCGGTGCTTGATGTGGCGATGGTCAAGTAATTTTCGAACATATTTGTTGACAAAAGGAGTGCCATTATCAGTAACAATCTTGTGAGGGATGCCAAATCTGCAAATTATATGCTCTCGGATAAAATTTGCAATGGCTGGGCCTATAGCCTTCTTTAGGGAAATGGCTTCAACCCACTTTATAAAGTGCTCGGTGGCCACTAGTAGCCAAATATAACCCTTGGATGGTGGATTGATGGGGCCTATTAGGTCAAGCCCCCACTTATGGAATGGCAAGTCATCATGTTTTGGAGATTGGTGGGCTGAGTATGTATGAGATTCCCATGGACTTGGCAAGTATGGCAAGTCTTCACACATTCAGCTGCATCTTGTTTCATGGTAGGCCAAAAATACCCTAAGTTGAGCAGCTGCTGGAGAAGTCGCCTTTTGCCTTGATGGTCACCACACTCTCCCGCATGTACCTCTACCATAACTGATTGTGCTTTGGGGGTCCCTAGACATCTCAAAGGCTCCCCATTGAACCTTTTCCGGAAAAGAATACCCCCTTCCACAAAATAGCGAGTAGCCAACTTTCTTAAGCAGTAGGCCTCCTCATGATTGTCGGGCAAGATGCCCTCTATGAGATACTCAAGGCAGGGTATACACCAATCACAAGTGGTAAAGGTTGCACATGAATCCATTTATCAAAAGCATATTGGCAGCTAGTGCATTGTTCTTGGACAGTGGCAGCTTATTTGCTCATTTCTGGCCAGTAATAACCCAGCCGCTGGAGGTGTCTGTAGAGACTGACAAAACCGCTGGCACCATAGGATTTTTCATGAACTTCTTTGGATCACCTAGTGGACTCACCAGGGCTTAAGCATCTAGCTAGAACTCCTCCAGGTAGTTTTTTGTACAACTCTCCAGCCATTAGAGCATAATCTTTGAGTACCTTCAAATGATCCTTCTTATCCGATGATAATAGTGCTTCTTTAATGGAAGACCGCTAATCTGCCTGACCCATTAAAGAACTCTTCTTTTAGCATTTGTATAACTGGAATAGGCCTTTTCACAATAGTTACACCTGTAGTTACACCTTCAAATATGACTTTTAATCCCAATGTGGCTAGAGTATCGACAAAGCAATTGTTGGACCTTACGGAGTGTTCAATATTGAATTTTTCAAAAGAGTTTTCCAACCTTTGATTCATAGCTCTATATGGAGCTAAAGATAGTTCCTTGAGTGCAAAATATCCTCTAGCTTGGAAAACAAACAGATTTGAATCTCCAATTACTTGAAGATGTTTAATACCCATTTCACGAGCTACCACTAGGCCCGTAAGATATCCTTCATATTCAACCATATTGTTGGTGCATGGGAAATCAAGCTTGAATGACATAGCCATTGTTTCTCCGGTATTTTTGGATAGGACTATTCCAGCCCCTCTTTTAGAGGTGACAGAGGATCCGTCAAACCGCAAAGCCAAAGCAGCCCTAGCTGCTTCCATTAGTGCAACTGCTAGCAGCTTTTCAAGTACATTATCAGTAATATCCCAACTATCTTCACCTGGAAAGTTTGATAGTAAATTAGCGATGGCTTGACCCCTTACAGCCGTTGGGGTGATTGCTATGATTTCAAACTTAAATAATTGCAAGAACCATTGTGCTAGTCTTCTGGAAAGAACCGGTCGGTCTCAAGAGTGAGTGGATTGGATGAGATTTTGTTAAGAGTTGTACCGTGTGAGCTAGAAAATAGTGACGCAGTCGATGGGCAGCATATATTAGGGCATGACAAGCCCTTTCAACCCTTGGATAGCAAGTTTCAGCATCTTTTAATTTTCTTCTAACATAATAAACTAGTTGCTCTACCCCTTCTTGATCATGTTAGGCTATAAATGCCCCAATTACCTCATCATTGGTAGCCAAATATAGCTTAAGTAGTTTCCCCGGTATGGGTGCACATACGGTTGGCAGTTTAGTCATGTGTTGTTGCAGCTGGAGAAATGTTTGCTGGCATTTGGAATCCCAGCGAAAGGGTCTTCCTTTTTTCAGCAGTGGTGTAAAGACAACTATGAGGGCAGTGAGACCTAGAATAAACTGCCAAATGTATGAGAGTTTACCAAGGAAACTTTTAAGTTGTGCAAGTGTAGTAGGTGGCTTCATAGTAGCAATGGCTTGCACTTTGATAGGATCAACATCTACGCCTCTTTGGTGGACAAGAAATCCCAAAAATTTCCCAATCGTAACTCCAAAAGCACATTTGAGTGGATTCATGCGAAGCTTGTAGAGTCGACACCTTTCAAAGACCTTTCGTAAGATGGCAAGATGATCTCCTCTTTTCTTTGACTTCACAACAATGTCGTCCACATAGTCCTCAACCTCTTTATGCATCATGTCATGAAAGATTGCGGTCATAGCCCTTTGGTATGTGGCTCCGGCATTTTTAAGACCGAAGGGCATGACGGAGTAGTAAAAGTTGCCAATAGGAGTTCGGAAGGCTATTTTGGCTGCATCTTTGGATGACATTCTGATTTGATTATAACCATTGAAACCATCCATGAATGGAAATATATCATGCCCAGCAACTAAATCAATGAGCATATCCATATTTGGAAGTGGAAACTCATCTTTGGGGCATACTTTATTAAGATTCCGGAAGTCGACGTAGCATCGTATTTGTCCACTCTTTTTCTTGACTGGTACAATATTTGAAAGCCACTTTGGGTGCATGATAGGCTTGATGAACCCAACTGTGAGGAGTTTTTGGACTTCTTGAATAATCTGAGCTTCAACATCAGGATGGAAGGTCCGCATGGGCTGTACTACTAGCTTTGCCTTTGGTTCCATGTTAAGAGCATGTGCTACTAGCTTAGGATCCAAATCGGGCATCTCATGGTACTCCAAAGCAAAGACATTAATGTACTCCTTTAATAATGAAATGAGCTGAGCTTTTTCCAACGGTGGCAAAGTTGCATTAACTGAAGTTGGTCGTTGGATGCTAGGATCATCACTGAGATTAATGGTCTCCAACTCCACATCAGGTGAAAAATTAGTTATCGTTGGGTGCTCTTCAGGTAGTTCTGCCAAATTGTTGGGCAGATTTTCTTCTACCACTAGGGTTTCTATTTCTTGAGTATAACAGTAAGTTGGTGTAGTACTTGCTTCATTTAGTCCGGGACCCTTTTGTTTGAGACAGCTAGGCCCCACGTACCGTCATAAACGATACCCCAAACGACTATTTAGCAGCTGGATCTGTACACATTGTGGCTGTGAGACACCGTTGGGGGTTTCCCCACGTTCTCTTTTCTTTTTCCTTTGATCAAGGAAAGACCTTATGTCTATTTCTGGATCATTCTCAATGTCTTGCCAGCTAGGTAATGGGATCCCAACGGGCCTTGAGGTAGAATCTTCCCTACTCGGGGTGAGCTCATCATAGAAAGTAGCCTCAAAACAATGTGCCTCGGATAGATCAAATGGTGTAGGATTAGCAGGGATGCATATAGGCTTACCATTGAATCTTCCTTTGACACATTGGTGGTAAGTGGATGGCACAAGCTTGTATTTATGGAGCCATGGCCTCCCAAGTAGAGCATGATAAGAAACGGTTGAGTTGATAACATGGACTCTGGTGAGGGCAACAATGGGCCCTACTTTGAGAACTAACTGTATACTACCAAGAGTGCATTCATGAATTCCAACAAAACTAAAAACCTCAATGAGAGCCCTAGTGATTCTGCTGAGCGGGATCCCAGCTGCTTTGAGTGTGCTAGCTGGAATAAGATTGAGTGATGCACCAGTGTCTACTAGTGCCCTTCTTATACGAACATCATTAATTTGAGCAGCAATATATAATGGTTTACTATGATCGGGGTGTTGTACCTCCATGTCCTCATCGGTGAAGGTAATGGCATTAGTAGTCTCTAGGAAGGCTCGATTGGCATGAGTTTTAGCCGTGAGGCAGTGTGTTCTAGAGTTGGCAGCAATGGATACAAGAGCTTCGGTCGCTGTTCTCCTTGACTCCTCTTTGAGCCCCAACTGATTGAACAAAGTCCTAAAGGTAGGGCTTTTTTGAAGAGCAAAGATAGTTGCTGGGGGCATACTTGTACCGCTAGCAGTTTCATTCTCATTAGCCCCATTATGAAAAAGTACAGCTGCTGTGGCTTTCCTTCTGTGATGCTGAGGCAGTGGGTTTCGCTGGACCTCTTGCTCAAGAGTGAGGTTCAAAGTACCATAAAAAATTTTCCTATAAAATGTTCTCCAAACTGCTCTACAATCTCTAGTTACATGGCTCACGTATCAATGATACCGACAATAGAAAGGCTTTCTCATATCTTCTAGAGTAGGCTCTCAGATAGGCTTGAAGGGCCTAAGTACCCCATCAGCCATCTATTTGTCAATGACAGCATTCATTTCTTCATCGGTGCATGGTATGCGAGGGTACTATTCTTCCTCTTCCCTTTTTCGCTTCTCTCCAACTATTGGTTCACCGTTGGAGACTGTGAGAACTTGAAGAACACTTTTCTTTTCTGGTTTGGCCTTTTTAGTGGTGGGAGGCTTGACATATATGGCTGTCTTTCGAGCTTTCTAGAGCAGCTGAACAAACTGAATAATATCAAAGTTCTCTAAATGGGCACGGTACTCATGAAACATGTTGTTAATGCAAATCTCAACAAGCTCTTATTCTTTGTACTACCCATAGCAATATAAGAGTAGCATCCCTAAATCGTCGGATGAAATCAAGGAGTCCCTCGGAGGACTTTTGCTTAGTGTTGTGAAGTGTAAGAATGGTAACTTTTTCTTCTCCATGGAAATATTTTGAGCAGAAATTTTCAACCATGTTGTCCCATATAGCAATGGAACCCGGCTGAAGAGTGGAATACCATGTGTAGGCACGATCGGTTAGAGATTTTGAGAATTCCCTTAAGCAAAGATCATTATTTCCAACAAAAAGACCCATAGAATCAAGAAATTTGTTGACATGCTCGATTGCATTCCCTTTCCTTCCATCATAAAAAGAGAAGGTGGGAGTCTTATATTTCTCCAGATATGGCCTGCTTAGTAACTCAGCTAGGTAGGGTGGCCTACAAACAAAGTGCCTTAGTTCCCTTGGTTGGCTAACCCTTTCCCTTTCCAGCAAAGCAGTGAGATCAGATAATGTAACAAACTGAGGAAGAGAGGCATTTTGCTCACCAGATTAAGGATCCCCCGTGGCTGACCCCCTCTCCTGCTGGGTTCATGTAACGGCTGGGGTGTTGGCCCCTGAGTTTCCTTCAAGATCCTCAAAGATTCAGCAAATTCGAGTTGAGCTTGTTGCATCCCTTGTAAAGTCTCCATGAGGAAAAAGAATCGGTGGTCAGAACCCTGTTGATTGAATCCATGTTGGCCAGCCTATTCTTCTTGTGTGGCTGGGCTGTGGTGGCTTTATGCTGGTGGCTTTATGCTACTAGACGACTATTGTTTTGAGTCCCTTTTTGATGGCTATTCCGCAACCTAGGAGGTATGGTGAACTTTTAGCTTCAATAAGGCCCCCAGTGGAGTCGCCAAAATGTTGAGGGCGAAAAAGTTTCTTTTCTGACAAATGAGATTTATGTTGGGTCAAAAGCCTAAACTGAAATTCGAAGATAGGTTCGATGCACGACCCAAAGGCTATTGGCAAAGATCCAAATAATTCATTGTATTTTTATGCCTTGGGCCTAGATTGAGACTTACAAGAATGACCCATAAACAAACCCTACAGCAGACACGTTAGTGGGGTTAAAAAGCATAATGTAAGAAATAGCCCAAGAGTAAAATATTTCTGTAGAAAATAACCCAGCGGTAAAGTGTTTCTGTAGAAAAGTAACCCAGTCGTAAAATGTTTCTACAAAAAAGTAACCCAGCCATAAAATGTTTCTACAAAAAAGTAACCCAGCCATAAAATGTTTCTACAGAAAAGTAACCCAGCCATAAAATGTTTTTGCAGAAAAGTAACTTAGCAGTAAAACAAAATAGACTTCCTGTTGTAAAGTGCTTCACAAATTAAGGGAAAACATCCATATTTTCAGACTCATCATCCATTAGCTTTGGAAAAGAGTCTTCTAATATAATAATATGAGGGAAAAATTCTATGGTAACAGTTACATCATAACCATCGATAGTAAACGAATAAGTAAATATCATGGGTTCCATAATAACAAACAATGAGAAAGCTTAGTGTGAGATGAAGGGAGAGAGAGAGACAGAGATCCCAGTTAGTGCAACAAGATCATTATGGTGCCAATGCATGATCATGGATGTAGTATATATAACGAGTAGAGAGTGTCATTTGTGAGTAGTATAAGTAATGAGTGAGAGTGTATACTAAGGCTGTTGGAACTTTCTGCTAGGGGGAGCTGTGTGTTTTAAAGTAGAGGTTTGAAGGGTGTTTTTGAGCTAGGAGTTGAAGAACTCAGTTTCTATGCTTGAAGTTGAAAGCTTAGTGACTTAGAACTTTGTTGGAGTTTTTGAGAAAGCTAAACAGAGGGGTTGAGTGAGAGTTCTTCTCTATGAGTATATTTCTTAATATGTTCTTGTTCCCCCCCCCCCCCCCCCGCTGAAGCATTGATGGAGAGTTCCATTTATAGTTGGATTTTAGGGGAGTAATTAGCAAATAACTTTTGCTAAATCTTTCTCAATCTTCTGATAATCCTTATAGAATCATTTTTAGGATTTTAGCTAAGAGTAGTAAGCTCAACTTTTGGAAGATTCTTGTTGTTTTGGGTAATAATAGCTAGGATTCTAAATTAGCATTGAATGCTAATTGGCCTTGGCTGATGTGATTAGAACATGCATTAGGCTAATGATCTTAGTTATGTTGCTACTAGATTCAAAGCTCCCTAGGGCAGATTGTATAACCCCAAGCCAAGTGTCAACCTTGGAGTCTTTGCAGGGAACTTTACTGGGATTCCCTTAGTGCCCTCCAAACCACATTTCCCTAAGTTTTCCTATTAGGAGTTCATGTGCTTGGTACTTAAACTAGAGAATACACATTTTTAGCATGAAAATGAGCTAATTTCAAGTTGTTTCAGGAGCTTTAATGGCCTGGTCATGGCTGCTTTTGTTTCTTGACTGAATAGGCTGGAGAAGAAAGAAGGGATAGTTGGCTGAAGCTTCCCAGCTTTCAGTCAAGTCAGCTTTAGCTTTATGTCACATGAGATACAATGAAATTTCAACTTGTGAAGGAAGGGTGCAACCTCTGATGGACATGTGTCCTCTTCTAGCCTGATTGGACAAGTTGGAACCTGATGACAATGGGCTCTAGCTGTTGAATTGCACTGAGTTTTGGTTTATTAGCTCACGTGAGCTTCAGCTACTGAGATTTATGTATGAGCTGGGCTGACTCAACTGAGCTTTGTAGCTGAGCTTCTTTGGGTTTGGTTATCCACACAAGATGAAGAGTTTTGCCATGGGTGATATACATGGGCATTTATAAATTTTGTAAGAGAAGTTTTTCATGAAAGATGAGTATTTATATTTCCCATGAGTGATGGATTTAGTAAATGTGAAATAAGTGTTAAGATAATATCTGAGTTTTGTAAATATGTGTCAAAATAGCATTTGGGCTTTATAAAATAGTTGCCAAAATAATATTTGGAATTTATGAAATGATTGCCAAAATGATATTGGACTTTTAGCCAAAATAATATTGGGCTTTTAGAAATAGTTGCCAAAATAATATTTGGCTTTGTAAACTAGTTTGCCAAATTAGTATTTGGGCTTTATTAAATAGATGCCAAATTAATATTTAGGTTTTGTAAAATAGTTTGCCAAATTAATATTTGGGCTTTTGTAAAATAGTGCTAAATTAATATTTTGGACCTTTGTAAAATAATTGCCTAATTAATATTTGGGCTTTGTGAAATAGTTGTCAAATTAATATAGTGCCAAATTAGTATTTGGGTTTTGTAAAATAGTTTGAGATTTTATAAAAATATTGTCGTGTAGCAACAAACTTAGTAAGATTGTCATGTAGCAACAGACTTAGTAAAGGTGCTATGTAGCAATGGGCTTAGTAAAGGTGCTGCGTAGAAACGGGCTTAATAACGTGCCGTGTGGCAAGCAACGGGCTTAGTAAAGGTGTCATGTAGCAACGGGCTTAACAAGGTGCCGTATAGCAATGAGCTTTGTAAAGGGATTTGTTGGGCTTTTCGAATCTTGCCCACAAGATAAATGATTTTGGGCTTTTTGTGGAGGAAGTATAATTTTGTGGCCCAATGTTGGCAGCAAGGTGATGGGTATTTTTGTGACAACCCAAGTTGGATAATATGTGGAATGTAATGGGTAATATTTGTGAGACGGCCCAAGGTAATTTGTGGAGCTTATATATAGGGAATATTTGTGAGAGCCCAATAATCATGGAGAACATTTAAGTAATATGTGGGAAATATTTATGTGAGCTTTAAAATAGTTCTTGGGTTTGTGTGGGTATTTTTGTGAGTGTGCTAAAGAAATTAGGGCCCGAAAATTTGTACCTCAACAATGGCTGGGATCTCAGTGGCTTATCCTTCGTTCTCCGAAGGTAGGTTTACGACATCATCAGAGCAACCCCAAAACCCTTCCAATCTTCCCTCAACGATCTTCCCACCTGAAATTCGACCTCTAATGGCCAATTTAGCACCCTCTTGGCTTACTTCTTGGCAGCAAACCTTCCCACGAAAACCAACTCCCAGAATTGGAAATGGGTTTGGAAAACCCACACCATTCCAAAGGTCATGACCATCTTATGGCTGGCTTGCCACAACTGCCTCCCCACCAAACACCACCTTACTTCAAAACACATTTTTAATGACGAATCTTGCCCTCTCTGTCACTCCAACCCAGAAAACACCATTCATATCCTCAAAGACTACCCAAGCATCCTTCCCATTTGGAATGACCTCTCCAACGGCACCCTTCCTCCGAACTTCCTCACTCTAGACCTTCATGGCTAGTTCAAACTCAAGTCTACTTCCCCAACCAAAACCCCAAACTTCCCCTTTATCCTTTGGAAAACCTCCTTTCCCTTAGCCGTGTGGACTATCTGGTTAGCCCACAACAAAATGATCTTGGAAGCTCAACCCTTCATCCCTCGAAAAATTCTTGGAAAAATAAAAGCCTTATGCCAAGACACATTCCACACTCTTCCCCCCAAAACTTCCTCAGTCAAAAATAACATCACTCATTTAAGATGGAACCCTCCACCCTTTTGATTTCACAAGCTCAACACAGACTGCTCAGCTAAGGGAAACCCTTGCTTGGCTTTATCAAGTGGACTAATACAAGACCATAGGGGAGCTTGGATTGGTAGCTTCAATAGAGCAATAGGCTACACTCACTCCATTGCTACCGAGCTATAAGGTCTTAGGGATGGCTGAACCCTTGCTAGAAATTTAGATATCAAAATTTTTTTACAGAGATTGATGCTCAGGCTATAGTTGATGTCATCAATTCCCAATTTCTTGATTTGACTCATCCTTATAATGGTCTCATCTCTGATTGCAGCTCCCTACTCCAGCATTTTGAGGAAGCTCACGTGTACCACATTCACCGCGAGGGCAATCACTGTGCGAACATTTTGGCTAAAGAAGGAATCCATAATCCAAGCTCCCTTGTTTTTCATTTGAATCCTCCTTCTTCTATTTTGGATCAACTCTTAGCTGACGCTTGGGGTATTAGATACCCTAGACTTTGTAATTCTTAGCTTTTAAATAAAATTCCAGTTTACCAAAAAAAACAAAAAGATAGAAATTATACTATAGCTTAATCTATGTGTATATGTATGTGAAATTTCTTCCTAGAGACTTGAACCCCACAAATACTTATATTTGTGGAGTGACTATCGCACCAAAAAATATGCGATTGTATTCCTAATGTTAGGACATATGTGGTTCAAGTCTGTGAACATATGTCACTATTTTATGTAATTGGCTTATCCTTAGACAAAACGCACTTTACTTGTAATTGGGTAGATTTAGGACAAAAAACACTATGAACAGTGGTTAAAATTAAGTGTTGAAGCCGTCAAACCGTCTGTCCAAGAAACAAGTGGGAAGTGCAAGATTTTAAATTCCACAACCTCACAGATACATCTATCGAGATTTAAACCCTCTGTTTTGCCCGAGCCTCGACAGCTATCTCGACACCTCTTTTGACACCTCTTCTGGCCATTAAACGAAAAATGATTTTCAGGTCTGTTTCAAAATCCGTTTGTCTTCTGGGAATTTTTTCTTTAACCTAGACATATAAAAGGATTATTTTAAGGGCAACAACAAAGCAAGATCACAAAATGAACCAAGTTGCACATTCTTGGTGAGAACTTGTTGTTCATGCAATTTGTTATCTGAGCAGACAAAGTTGTGCCCTAGTTCATCCTTGATGATTTGAAATCAGCCAACTCTAAATAAGCAAAAAGTTGGTAATTGAAAGCACACACAAGGAACACAAGAATTTGGTTAGTCACGTACTTGGGAGCAACAGTGAACATTGAAAGGAGAAATTGTCACTATAAACAAGTCCAATTGAGTGCATTGGGGTACAGAGTTCTGTAGGTTGGTGAGGTCCCAGGACCCTTACTCTCTGTAACAAGACTTGTTGTGATAATAGTATTTTCTTCTTAGTGGTGACTGCTGGTGGGTTTTTAGCCGTAAGGGTTTTCCCCATTATAATTGCCACAAATCTAGCACTTATTTATTTTATGCTTATAACAATATAGTTTTGGTGATTTGTTTGTGCTGCCACGTGATATTGCATGTTAAATTGATTAATTAATAAGTTGGCTAATTAATTTACGTAATTGATCTTGGGCTTGTGGCAATTCAAGCCACACCAAAATACAAAAAATAATATTTTTTTCCTCTCACATTTATGATGGACTCTACTTAATAATCTTATCATAAATGTGAGAAGACAAAAAACTAAACTATGAAAGCACCTAATAATTACTAGGGAAATCAATACCGTTTTGTACCAGTCGGAATGTCCGGTATTTGCCATTCCGAAACTCACTCCAGTACAGAAACACCCTCTATTTCGTCTCACTCTAAATACTCTTAACTTCTCAAGACAGTACCGCTGGGTTTACCCATTTTCCATTTTGAAAAAATGTATTTCTAAAATGGTTTCTTCTGCAATTTTTTCATTTGAACCTAAAAAAAAAAAAAAAAAATAACAACAACAACAACAAACAAACAAACCATGAACCAAAGGTTAACAGAGGCGTGGTGGTGGACCTAGTGGAACTAAACATTTAGTTGGCTAGCGGAATTTAATGTGTATGTACACCCTTTTAACTCAAATCAATAACAGTAAATAAGCAAAAATTAAATAATAATTAGCAATTACAAAACAGTATTTCTGTAAACAAGCTGAATTTTTTTTTTTTTTTTTTTCCAACAAAACATTTCCCGGTGCTAACAACAGAGAAATTTCACTATAAAAATAGAGAGATACAATAGTGCACAAGAACTCTCTCAAGAAACTCAAATCCCAATACACCCCAACTCTTTCTCACCTACAAGACAAGAAAATACTATTTTTCTTCTTATGCAACTGCTGTTAGGTTTTTAGGAATTGTCTATTATAATTGCCCACATACTAGCACTTATATATTGTTATGCTTAAGTCAGCAATATAAGATTCCTTGTATCAATTATTTTCTCGGTCAACTGTGACCAACTTAGAATTATGGTTTCCTATTACAAGTTGTATTTGGTTTATTTGTAATTGACTTGGGCATGTGGCAATTCAAGCCACACACACGGGCCCACTTCAACAAAACTGAAGCTTGGTTGGATAGATCTTCATTTTAGGGAAGAAAGAGAGAGACAGAGAGAGAGAGAGAGAGAGAGAGCAGTTGAATATATGGAGAAGGAGACGAGAAGAAAAAGTAACAAAAAGATAAAACAATAAAAAAGAAGAACTGGTTGAAAAGTTAAAAGGTGTGGCTGAGAGATAAAGAGCACTGGAGCAGAGTTATTGTCCACACCAACTCTCTTCTACTTCCAAGACAGTCGCGTGGGCTTACTAGTTTCAATTTTGAAATTTTACTTTCTATATATATATATATATTTTTTTTTTTTTACTTTCTATTTTTTCAGTACTTATATTTGTTTTATTCTTTAAGTCTCAGATGATGTTAGACTGACATGATATGCTGGACTTGGGTCATTTTTATTGGGTATGTTGAACTAAAATATAGGTTGGATATAAATTTAATAACTATGTACACGTTTTTAACTCAATGCATATATGGTATATATATATTAGCGGTAATTACGAAGCAGTATTTCTGTATTTAATCGAAGCTGAAATATTTCTTTTTTTTTTTTTCAAACCAAAACATTTCCCGGAACGATATTGACCCCGTGCTAATTACTCTAGAAAGCCGGTGTATACTAAAGTCTTCCAGCTGCCAGGTTTTATATTCCCAAACTTTTTTTTTTTTCTGAGAAGCCCAAACATATTTTTAAAACATAACTAATATTTAATAGACGTCACCCATGACCCATCGACCTAAAAATGATTAAAGAGAAATTATTTTTACTACAAAAAGCCCACCACCAAGAAGTTGAGGGTAGGGAAAAGAAAAGTCAAGTAGCAACATCCTATTCCTAGAATTTGGTAGGAAAAGCAACAAGGATCTCAAACTCAAAGATGAAGCAAGCAGCAGAGCTGATCTTCGTCCCAGTGCCAGGGATTGGTCACTTGGTGTCGACACTCGAATTTGCAAAACGCCTAATTGATCGTGATGATCGACTTTTCATCAAAATCCTTTCCATGAAGTTCCCCTTCACTTCCACTGCAGATGCATACACCAGATCACTCACTGCTTCACAACCTCGAATCCAAACCATAGATCTTCCTCAGGTAGACCCTCCTCCATCATTAGATCTATCCGTCTCAGTCGAAAACTACTTCTATCTCTTCATAGAGAAAAACATACCCAACGTTAAAAAGGCTGTCACAGATATTGTGTCCTCCAATAACAACTCGGGTTCATCCCATGTTGTCGCTCTGGTCCTTGACTTTTTTTGCCTGTCCATGATTGATGTCGGCACAGAACTCAATCTCCCATCTTATTTATTCTTAACTGCTAACTTAGGATTTCTTGGTCTCATGCTTTGTCTTCCAACTCGTCATAACCAAATAGGCACTGAATTTAGCGAGTCAGATCCTGAGTTCTTAATACCAGGGATAGTCAACCCAGTACCTTCTGGTGTTCTTCCTTCAGCTGTGTTTAACAAGCATGGTGGCTACACTGCTTATATTAAGCTTGCTCAAAGGTTCAGAGACACCAAAGGAATTATGGTGAATTCGTTCAGAGAATTGGAGCCATATGCTTTTGATTCACTTTCCGATGGCCAAATCCCTCCAGTCTACACGGTTGGACCAGTGCTTGACCTCAAGGGTCCACCTAACCCTGCTTTGGACGAGGCTCAGCATGACAACATCATGAAATGGCTTGATGATCAACCTCCATTGTCGGTGGTGTTTCTATGCTTTGGAAGCATGGGGAGCTTTGATGAAACCCAATTGAAAGAGACGGCTCTTGGGCTAGAGAGTAGTGGACATAGGTTCTTGTGGTCCCTGCGGTCACACACCCCCAATGCTTTGGTTGATGATGTCTTGCCAGAAGGTTTCTTGGATCGGATCAAAGGGAAGGGGATGATATGTAGTGGGTGGGCACCACAGATGGAGGTCTTGGCTCACAAAGCAATTGGAGGATTTGTATCTCATTGTGGATGGAACTCCATATTGGAGAGCTTGTGGCATGGTGTGCCTATTGTAACGTGGCCTATATATGCTGAGCAACAGCTTAATGCATATAGGATGGTGAAGGAGTTGGGGTTAGCGGTGGAGCTGAGGTTGGATTATAGGAATGGTAGCAATCTTGTGCTGGCTGATGAGATAGAGAGAGCTGTAAGACGTGTGGTGGATGATCATGAGGTTAGGAAGAAGGTGAAGGAGATGGGAGAGATGGCCAGAAAAGCTGTGATGGATGGTGGATCTTCGTTCAATTCTATTGGACAACTTATTGAGGATATGATAGGCACAAGTTAGAGATGCAGGGACAGAGCCACGTTCAGCTCTATTACACCACTCATAATAAATGTTTATATTTTACCAGTTTGCTGAGATAAAAAGATGCAGTTGAGATAATGTTTTGTACAGTCAATAGGGATGATGCTTTGCTTGGAGTGTTTTGTTGGCAATTTGTCCTTTGATAGCATCTGCGTGCACTTGCTGTGTTGTCACTAGTGATTATAAACACTAGTAGATTTATTTTATCAATAAAGTTTTTTTTTTGGGTAAAATATCAATAAAGTTTTACTGATTAAAAAAAAAATCATTTGCTCAAAGTAACATTTCGAAAGAAAAAAAAAAAGTTGTCAATTAACCTATAACTTGTGTCCCTCAACTAAATTTCTAAATGAAATTTTTGTTCACAATATTTATTATTTTTATTTTTGTTTTAGCTGAGTTAAAGTCTTTTAGTAAACCCAAACAAAAAATACTTAGGATAAAATACAAAAACTATCAAGAATTTTGAGCTAACACTATATACTTAAGACTGTTTGAAAATTCTATTACTCTTATTTCACTCTTTCTGTGACAGCTAGATATTCACTATCGGCTACCCAAACATTCCTTTGTAAATGTAATTGTCATATGCAATTATTGTGAAATATGTGCAATCAAAACAAGCTCATGAACTTTCAAAAATATGCTGACACGTTGATATGAACATCTTGAATTTAAAATAATTTTTTGTTCATGCTTTGGTTCCCCTAGACGAAATTCCCGGTTCCATCCGTGTTGATATGCACTGTGAATGACTATATTTTGGGCTGATTTATCATTCTTGTTGAAGAAATTGAAAAGAGTAAGTTCTTTTAGACTAGCAAGCTTACCTTAGAGCATTCTTATCAAACCTTTCAAATGCTAAAAATTTTATTTTTTTAGCATTTGAAAGGTTTAAGCCCCTCCATCAAACATTTCATATTACAAAATTTTTGCAATTGATGAATAGTGTCATTTCATTTTTGAAATGGCACTATTCACCAATTGTAAAACTTTAAATTATTTTTTATTCAATGGGGCCACAAAGGAGAGAGAGAAAAAATAAAAAAAATTAATCAAAAATAATAAAGAAACAATATTTAAGTGAAACTGTAAAAAAAATAGAAGTTTTGATATAGGTTGGATTGGAAAGTGGTATTGTATATGTTATAAATATAGGTTTTGAGAGAGTAAGTGCTAAATTTTTTACAATGTTTGATAAGAATGCTCTTACATGCATTCATCTATTTAGCCATGGTCATGTCAACAGGGCCAGCCCTAGGCTTAGGCCTAGGCCACCGTCTAGGGCCTCCTACTAGAGGAACTGAGGAAAGCTCCAAATTTTAGGGTAAAAATTGATATATTCAAAAAAACAATTTAGAGGTATAGGAAAAAAAATTAGTTTTATAATTTTTCTTTACTTTTGAGAAGTCTCAAAGTATTGAGTAATGCTAAAAATAATACAACTTAAAATATATAATATTGAGTAATACTATAGTTTTACAAACTATTTTACAACATTTTTACAAGCTGTTGTTCTGGTCAAATTCTTATTGGTCCTTATCTGAATCCACCGATAACATCACTTTTTTATTTATCTATAATCATTCACTATATCATCAGTTTGTAAAAGTTTTTGTAAAAGAATTTGTATCTCTAGCATTTTCCCTTACAAATATATGTGTCATTGACTCACTAATCGCAAGAAATAATTCAGATAGGAAAATGCTAGAAATATTATTAATTTTACTTGAAAATTTTACAAATTGATGAAACAATTAATATGATATGTGGACGTCAATAACTTATTAAATACATTTTTGAATTATTTTTTGTGTTTAATGATACAACTTTGTAAGCCTCATATTGTAAAATTTATAATATCTCTAACATCATTTATTCAAATACTTGTTTATTATTTTATTGAAGTGCTACTAATCGCATTCATTTCTACATCATTTGAAAGTTTTTTTTAGTAAAATTTGATATAGCTTTAGCATTTTTCCAAACAAAAAAAAAAAAAAAAAAAGCATATTGCAAAATAAAAGGAATTGATTTTTGTTGTAAAACAATTATGAAATTAAATACTAATTAAATATTATTGATAAGTGATAAAAAAAAATTCCTCATTTCAATATATCACCTTAGGTCTTCAAATTTGTTAGGCCAACCCTGCATGTGGATTGTGGAATTTATATGCCTAAATTGTTGAATGTGCTTGTTTTATTGCTCTTTGCGGCTATGTTCAAACAAATGTCTCAACACAATACTGCATGCATGGATGATCACCTTGAAGCAGAATATTAGAAAACAAGAATGAGATTTCAGTCTAAGAACGATTTTGATGTTACGAACAATATGTTTGTGCAATGAGACATTTTATAGTTACAAAATTAAATGACTTATTTCCCATAGTGAATGTGCTCTACTTCCGAACGACTTATGAGGAACGTACTCCAATTCTTTGCCTTCTTTGGAAGTCCGAGGTTAAAGTACCATCACAAACAATCTAAAGGTTTATTCTTAAGGAGCATATGTCATGAAAAAGAAAAAACTAAATATATTAAATGATTTCTATAACATCTTATAAAATTATTATCTTGGGTTTTAATAACATACGCTCTAAAAAGTTATATATGCTCTAAAAAGGTATGCATTAGTAAATTATTTTATAAAATTTTTTATGAAAAAATGAATCAGTGATTACCTTTTTTATTTGTATTTTCACTTTTCAATAAAAAATTTCTTAAAATGAACGATTAATATATACTCTAAGAAAAAAAAATATATACTCTAAGAGCACACATTAAATAATTGTTATCATTGGCAATACGTAAGTTTGCAAAATTTGCACTCAAAGCATTCACGTCAAAGACCTCAAAAAACATAGAATTTAGCAACTCAAAAACCTATTTTATCAAATTTAACATCTCACTTTACAATTCATTCAACATCAAATTTTTTATTTTTTTACCATTTCATTTATAATAATATAAACAACTCATTAAACTAATAAAAACAATCACCACAAAACCAACTACCACAAAATCATTAAAAAGTAATACCAAGTTCATTAAAAAATAATAGCAAGTTGCTACAATGACTCAATTATGAGAGTTCACTGTAGCAGAATGTTAACTTTTTTTTAGATATGACATCTTTGATGGAGCATGATTTTTGTGGTTTAAGGTGCTAAAATTAGCTTTTGAGTGGGTTTGACACTCTAGTTGTGAATGCTCCTAGGTGGTATTTGATTTCAGCAACTGCAAAATTTGGTGGGGAAATGATATCGAACTAGGTTTCCGGCTTCTACAAGAATATAGCATGCATAGGTGGTATTTGATTTCGGTAACTGCAAAATTTTCTGTCTAATCCATCGTACATGTACATCACCACACAAATCTCAGATCTGGAAAAGTTTACAGGAACCAATACTGAGAAGGTTTCTTTTTTTACAAGTAGAATGAACTTTACAAACAAAAACTACAAAAGAGCTGCGGCTTTCATTTTGTCCATTCTATCCTCTTCATCTTTTCTATCATTTCAATTTTCCATCCTCCCAATCAGACAAGGCATTAATCCCATTGATAAAACTACTGTTTTCTGTTCCTTGTATTGCCATAAAGGTGTGGATGAATTTGAACTGCAGTGAGGTTAGGAATCATCTCTAAAGCTTATTTTACTCCTTTCTCCTTTCCCAGTTGAATTTTCAGGAAAATTGATTGGAGCTTTCAAAACCGGAATTTTCTATCCTCCATAAGCATTCTTTTCTTAAAGGTGAGTCTGTAAATATGGCTTTGATGAAATATTCCACCTGCAAAGAAAACAATTGAAAAGATATAGATTGAAAGAACATGTAAAATAAGTTGGTTCATCTTTGGAGAGTTTAATAACTTAAAACTTGTCCAATATTAACTATTTGAAGGATAATACAGAAGGTAAGAACTCAGCAATATAAGCAAAATTGAGAAACGAAAGTAGCATTGAATGATCTCTACCTTCTCCACCCCTCATCCCCAAATTTCTATTTTTAAATTGTCAGTGTGTGTGCATATATATATATATATATATATATATATATATATATTTAATAATTTTTGAACTTTAGAAGTACAGATGAGATAACCAACTTAACTAAGCCTCATTCCCAACTAATAGGGTAATGACACATGAATCACCTTTTGTCATTAAGTCTTCTTTGACCATATTTAATGTTAAATCTTTGATAATCACATCTTGGTACCCATTAAATGTATATATAAGTTTCATAAGTTAACCCACTAATTGATAAAAGCATTGTTTGTAAGTTAAATAGGAAGTATAGATGAAGATCCATTAAATTATCTGCCAATATATCCTCTCTTTTTTATTGGTTATGCTACACATGCACAGTGGGTTTTGACACCCACAGCCTCACCCTCTACCCGTTCCTATGGGAGAAGTGTCATTTGAGTAAAATCTCCTGGGCAAAAAATTAATAAGAACAATAAAATAATAATATATTACATAAGCACAAAAAAATATCTATGCCCAAAGTAGTCAAATCATACCTCTGATAGTGTAAAACCACAATTGAGCAGCTCTCCACTTTCCCAATCAGTTGTAATGGATTTAAGAGGCAAATCTAATAATTCTGGGGAACATTAAAGATAGAGGTTAATAAATGATATTGGGTATTAGTTGCAAGACATTGACTAGTTGTCCACCAATTTAAAGAGAGAAACTTTAGCAGCAGAGACAAACACATGCCTGCCAGTTTACGGATTTTACATAAAGATGGTATTAGATGATCAAGAGAGGCTGTAGAGGCCTCTTGTGGCCTCTTTTGGCTGACAGAACTCAGGGATTCAAACAAAGAAGATAGATTTTCCAACATCAGATGAATCAGTCTTTGAAGCTGGGAACATTATAATGATGGGTTAGATAGCTTCTAACACATTAACATGAAAAGTTACAAATCCTTATATTGAAGACTGATATAACCTGTAACGTTTCATCTGCTGCCATATCATCTAAAAGGAGTATATCTTTCGTGATTCTAGAAAAAACTGTTTCTAAAACCGTACACATGCTTCTCTTGTAAGTTGAAGGCAGCAAGAGTGGCTCCCATATGATATGAACTTTCTCCAGAATAAAAATTACCTACTCAAAGAATGTTTAGTTCCATCTAATAGGGAAAAGGAAAGGCTTTGAAGAAAATAACAAAAAAGGGGGAATTAAATTGCACCCATTAACTGTACAGAAATACCTGATCTATACTAAACTTTGCTAATTCAAATTGTTGCTTCTGATAGGTATTCTGGAAACCATCAGCACCATCTACAGCCTAAAATAGAATAAAGTTTTGACAAAGTAATAAAATAGAAGATTACAATTTATTAAAGGCAGATAAAGTTATAAAACTTAGCCAGATTTAAATGATATACATTCAAGATTAGACTCTACCTCTTTTAAATTATATATAATAAGTTGAATTTGCATCTGCAGTATTTCTTCTGCCATAAGCTGAAACCTTGGAGCCATATCAACAAACATGGCATGTTCCTTAATGGAATTTGGAAAGTCTGAGCGATACTGAAACAAAAGAGTTCAGATGAATGAGCCAACAGAAGATTCACCCCTATATGAAAGTTAAGATTAAATCTCTCTTTCATTCCTTTTCTTGATAAGAAACATTTTTTGATAAATTCCTTTTATATGCATCCATGAGGGTAAGAGAGAGAGAGAGAGAGAGGGGGGGGGGGGGGTGTGGAGAGCATGTAGAAACCCTTTGTCAATACCTCAAATGCAAGCCCAAGTATCTCCTGAGATAGATAAATACAGTCGTTGTGCATGAGAACAGCAACCTGATTGATGCCATCAAGCTGTCTTTCTAGCTAAATAAGTCAGAAAAAAAAAAATTAGAGTATTAACCTAGTAATCCACATGATCGTGAAAAGGATAAGAGACATCATCCAAATGCACTAGTGAATAGGAGAGAAGTCATAGGATTTAATCTAACAAGACTTGCCTTAATGAAGATTACACATGATAACTTTAAAACTGATAACATTAATTTTTTTTTTTTTTAAAAACAATGGTAAAAATTGATAATAGGAAAATAACCAAACATATTGTATTTTGCATCTACATATGGGACCTTTAATGTCAGACAACTATTCCCAACCATTATGCCATAAAGAGGTGTAAAAGTTAAACTATCATTTAGCGCTATTGCTGCATGAACTAACCTTGACAGGCATGACAACTTCATAGAGAAGCATAGCATCCCTAGCAGCATGATAGAATTCTAGAGCAACTCTAGTAGATGACAGGCAAACATCCTGCACAGAATTGGCATTGATCATAAACAAGCTCTCAAAGTATAATACACACTGGTTGGTGCTTTAACCAAAGAACTTTAAGGAAGATAATAACTCATGAGGGTGCCTTCACTTACACCACTAAGTTCTTGATTAAAATTCAAGTTCTGTGATACTATCTAGCACTTATGACTTAAAACAAATAAAAAAATTGCAAAATTTTAATTTTTTTGTATCCCTTAGTTTGCATCTCAAGAGGCAAGACCATTATTCTTTCTCGTGTGTTGTGATACATTTTCACTATTTAATGAATTTCACAGGCAACAAAAAGGAGAATCAAATTATTTTATTCCTTAGTTCATATACCTTCAGTGTCTGATGCACTAGCTCCATTAATTGAGTCACAGCTTTAGACACCACACAACTCTCAGACAAAAAAAGCAAATCTACAACTTGTTCATAAGAATTTACAGCCATTCCATCCTTCTTCAACATAGGACCTTTCCTTGTGTACCCCTATTGGAGGGGAAAAGAGTTCGTTATTCAAAAGCTAACATCTCAAAACAACTACAAATGTATTAACAACAGGCCAAAGAGCTCACTTGAGGAACGTCAAAGTCACAATGTAGAAGCAATTTTCTAGCCTTTGCCAGAATTTCTGCCTTTTTCCTAGATGCAAAATGAACCTCAACATTTTCAGCGAAGTTGCTCAGTCTTTCATCCTTGTTATCAGATGCTGAAATGAATAACATTTCCTTTAAACCAGTCTCAAACTGAGATGTACATTCGATAATCTTCTGAAAGTCGGCGAGCTTTGAAGCATCCTTAGGTACAACCTGAAACAAGAAACATTCCATAATCCAAGAAATAGCTGTATGCAGGAAAATTTACCAAAAATAATCCTAATGGCATGAATGACATATACAAACAAATGATTCTTATCAAATCTAAGTTATCTAACAAAGAAGCTAATTCTTTAACCCGTTTAAAATTCTACTTCAATTGAGTATATCTAACTAAGTTTTTAAATAAACCATGTAAAAATGTTGATTAACTCTCTCCAATACTAAAATTAGCTAACACAAACCTTGGAAAGAAAGTTAGAAATAATCATCTCTGCTATCCTTGGCCATGTCAATCTTCCAAAAGAATGAATCCAAGAACCATTTTCGAAGCATATAAATTTGTAGATAAACTTAACGACCTGAATAATCCCTGAATAGATTGCCTCACCTTCAACATTTTCAATCTGAAAATTATAACAAAGAAAATTCAGGGAAACAATTAACAAAATCCCCCTCAAACACAGAATGTCAAGAGAAACTCAAAATACCACTATGGTTAAAGAAGTGAATGCATAAAGTAATTTTTTTTTGTACAACAATGCAAATCTATAACACCTGAGCAAACACAAACATGTACTTGCATTAACCAATAATAAAGTTAGAAATTTTTTATGAATATTATTACCTTAGGATCAATTGATGGCACTATCTTCAATATTGCTTCGGTCATTTCTTTGGAGTCTTGATTTACCTCCTCCACAAATGAAATAGGTGAACCGCGATTTACCACAGGAGTTATGACATGCTTGATTATAAAATCCGCTACTTTAGCGAGTCCATAATCCAAAATTCCAACCACCTACAAAAGCCCCATAACAAACTTAGAGAAACAAATTCATCACAAAGCATCTTGCCAACAACCCCACAATAGTGAATATTTTGTACAACCCACGTCGTTTCATTACCAAAATGCTAACAGACATCTCTAGCTTAAAGAAAACTAGACACGGGCAAGTGTGAGCATACATGTATCGTCATCACATACAAAAGTACACATAATGCATTGATTTAACTTACATCCATGGCCTCGAAAACAGTTCGGAGCTCAATCCCATTGATTCCGTCTTGATTCAACCGATATTGGACGTGAAGTCTTCTAGTCTCCAGCTCAAAACGCACCCCATTTTCCATGAATTTCACTAGCACCTCTTGAATCTACACACCCAAATCCAAGACCTCTAAAAAACAATCACAAACTCAATAAAAATCACCAATATACATATCAATCACATTCACTAAAATTCAATACATATAAAAATAAGATAACCTAATGCTCTATATACCATTTAGTCGACATTTAATAACAAAAAAAAATAAAAACTAAAAATTATTATATCAGTCTATACATATGAATTGAGTTTTTTTTACCATTTTCCTAAACTTTCTCATCAACCAAACAGAGCCTAAGGGAAAAAAAAAAACCGGTACCTCTTCAAAGCAATCGGACCATTCCTTCTTCAACAGTGAGTACACCAGAGGCTGGTCAGCCACGTCAGCATCATCGTCAGCATGCAAGGCTTTCTTCAACAGCGTTAGATCCTCAGCGGCGAATCTAAACCGTCCATTCCTCAAGGCCTCCCTAACTCCCTCAAACCTGCCGTTAATTTCCGCAATTGCCCTCACCAAATCGAGCAATTCCCTCTGTGTCCTCGATTCCTTCACCTTGGCATTGACCTCGTCGATGAGGTCGCGAATCTCAACATCGACGGGACGGTCGGATGAGATAAAACGCAAGAGATCGGCGACGTTGGCGGAGATGGAATCGGACTGGGAAACGGCGTCGTTGCAGAGGGAGAAGAGGTTGGCGAAGTGTTCGTGGTGGGAGAGGATGTAGGATTGGACCTTGGATTTGATTTGGAGAGAGTGGGATTCGAGACGCTGGGTGAGGAGACGCAGATCCGGTGCAGAAAGCGGGGACGATGGGTCGCTGAGGTCGCGGGCAGAGAGGAGATCGCGGACATTGATTGAGTCGAAGAGTGCCTCCATTTGTGGCTGTGGTTGCGGTGATGGAGGAGGATTCAGGCGCGAGAGGGAGAAAAGAGACACACGCCTGAGACGAGAGAGAAATACTAATTTTTTTTTAAAGAAAAGTTGATACACTAAAATTGCTACTACTGCTGGCAGCGATTTAAATCCCTCGGCGGTTTCTCACAAAAAAAAATCCCTCTGCATCAGGCTGGCTAATTTTTTCTGTCTATTTTATTCTAATAATTTACCTTCTTTTTTTTTTTTATATAAGTTATTTTTACAAAACATTCGCTTCAAAATATTTATTATATACTCTCATTTATTTAAATAACATTTTTTATTATTTATTTTATTAATAAATATCGCTTCCATTAATATGTAGTGTATACTTGTGTGGGCCTTTTTTGCAAACGTTGGGCTGGGCCATCTTCTACTGTACTACGTCCAAAGTTTTCTAAATCAGGGAGTTAGGATCGGTCCAATAGCAACCCTCATTAGTCCAGCTTGTGCGCAAACGATTAGTCCAAGTCCCAGAGAAAACGCTGCTAAGTGGGCTTATCCTTTGTTTCAGTCGTAGAAAGAACTCTTCTCCAATTTCTACCACAGATCTGACTTTTCTGCTGTGTAGTAAAATTGTCTGCCATGCAATAAAACTGTCTATCGTGCGATAAAACTGTCTGCTGTGCAGTAAAAAAACTTTCTGCTATGCAATGTAGCATTCTGTTGTGCAGTTAAGCTGTTTGCTGTGCTAACAAAGCTGTCTGTTGTGCTAATAAAGTTATTTGCCGTGCATTAAAGCCTTTTGCAATGTAAATGACTACTCTTCATTTTCTGCAGAAATACTTTTCTACTTCTTGCACATAAACAAATCTAAAACCCAAAGAAAATACCAATTAAGCAAGTGTTAGCTTACATGGGTTAGCATATTCTCAAATATACTTATACGAATGCGCATAGACATCTATAAAATGCATTATGCAAAACATGAGAAACAAGTTATATATATATATATATACTTATGGCAAGATAATGAGTCAAAAGTAAAACACGTAATAACAAATAAAGAAGAAAGCTTTGGCAAGAAAGGTTTGGATAGTATAATAGCTAACACAGTTAATATAATAAAAATGTACTACAGCAGAATAACTAGTACAGCAAGTAAAGATACCACAGCAAGACAACTGATACGACAGATGTGATAAAAACGTGCTACGGCAGAATAACTAAATACAGTAGATATAAGTTATAATGAGAGAAATTAAATATATTTACAATCGAAATCAAGTATTGAATCTTCCCATTGAATAAGTAAATCAAGAAAGAACCCAAAACCCAACTTGAATAACTTTGTCATAGGTTTCTGCCATCAAAGTTGTGCATTTTGGAGAATAGGCCTAAATGACTATTAGCTATTACTTTTTTGAGACTTCAAAGAGTGGGTTTGCTAAGAGGGAGGGAAAAGATGGTCTATTGATGCATATCTTTGTTCCTGCTGTGTTTTCTCTCTTCTTTTTACCACGTTCTTTCTTTCTTTCTTTCCGTTCTATTTTTTTACTCTTAGTTTTCTTACTACTCTCTTGTCGTAGGTTGTTTTTCTCACTTGGGTTTTTTCCCTTAGATGCTTCTGCCCTTAGGTCCCTCTCCCCATCGGGTCTCCTTTCTTCTGGTCCCCCTTTTTCATCCATGGCTACCTCCTCTTTTTATAGTGAGCAAATTCAATGAGATTTCTTCCTTTTACCCCTAGGGCTTCATTAATTGTTTTTGGTTCGTTGTGGGCATCCATTCAAGACTACCCACTGACCCATTGGTTGCCCCGACACTGCCATTGCTCAGTTTATTTGCTGCACCACTACTCATTTCACGACAAAATTTTATTTTGTTTGTCCTTGCTGTATACCTCTACCTCTTCGGCTATCTCACTACCTAGCTCTATGGCATGCATCAGATGGTCATAACCATCTATTACTTCTTTTGGGTAAAATACCATCTCAACAAAGCATATTCCCAAAAGAAATTATGTAGGAAACCAAATATAGACCCCATTTTCCCCCTACCACCAAACCACACCCTCTGAATCCTCTTGACTGCGGGCCTACCTCCCTTGTATTGGCTGAGTACAAGTTGGGGTGCTCTGGCCCTTCCGTTTTTGTCTTCTTTCATTCCCACACCATTTTTGCCCTAGCAGATTAGTTTTATTTCATCCTGTTGCGTGTTTTTTGTCTTATTTCTTCATGCTTTTTCTGCTGCGTTTGTCATTTCCTTTGGTTTGACTCTTCTTTCCTTCACGTGATTCCTGCTGTTGACACTTCTTGTTGTTCCTTGTTTCTTTTCATCGTGTTTCTTCATATTAGCTTTCACATCTATCTTTTTTATACAAAAGGATTTGAGCCTTTGTGGGCCAAATAATGTTTGATTGGATCAAAAGGGTCTTGGGCCCAATTTGTCTTTATCTGCCGAAGCCATCCTGCTAGAGAACTATATTCTGCAGTAGATTTGTATTCTATGGCAAATTTGTATTCTGTTGCTGATCGCTTTCCCTTGCATTTCTTCCTTTGGACCTCTCTTTTTTTTTGGTCTTCTTGGTGGGCCTTTGGGCCTTGCTTTTCATTGGGCTTTCCTCCTCATAGGCTTTTGGTTATGAATTTGCAAAAATAGGCATCAACAATACTTTTATACTATTATTTAAGGGACTTTTCCTATTTGGATTTCTCATTTTGTAGTTCAAAATACCCCTAGGTCCCTAGGTTTAAGTAGAGACAAAACTAAAAGACAACTCGGTTAAAATATAAGTCCAATTTCTACTAAAATATTGCCAAAAAATAGGGCCACTCTCCTGCAGATTTTCAAATTTCTTTATCCATTTATAAATTAAATTCTTAAAATAAAAATTATATATATATATATATATATAAAAAAAATAAAAACACAAAATTTTTTTTGATACAAAATAGGACCACTAAAAAAAATAAATAGTATATATTTATTTCTCATCCCAAATGCTAACAGTGTCTCTCTCTCTCTCTCTCTCAATTTTTCTTTGCCTCTATTTCTCCCTAAACTATCTTCCTCACTCTTATCTCAAACCCCGAATTCACACATGCAGAAGATTAGGCAACGGCAGCAAGGCAAACCGGCAGCAAAGTGGTAGCAACTTGGTGATAACAACAAGGCAAATCGGCGGCAGAGCAGCAATAATGGTGGCAGATCCAACTGATTTTCTTTGGGTTTTTCATGTGGTTTCTATTGGATTTTTCATATGGGTTTTCCATCAGGTTAGATTCAGTTTTTATTGATTTCGGTTTTGGGTTTGGGATGAGTTTTTCTCCGGGTTTGGGTTGATTATGAGTTGGGTTTTTCAGTGGGTTTAGCTTGATTTGAGTTGGGTTGCGGTGGTGATGGTTGGGTGGTGCTGAGTTAGTGGTTGGATGTTTGCCATCTTCTTCTTCTTCTTTGCTAGGTTGCTGTGGCCGTTGGGAAAGAGAGGGAGAAACTTAAAGGTGAGAGAGAAAAAATAATAAATTATTGATATACACCGCTACAGTAACTGTACATATATGCACAATTACTGTAGCAATTTTGGATATATACAAATTTATGCAAGCATTGATGTGGGTATTTTTTTCTGTTTAAAATATGTAACACTAACCTCTATTTCTATTTTGCAAACTTATGCAAGCACTGATGCTATTACTTTAGATGGTTTTTTGGTGTTTGGGTTGGAATGATAACGGAATAGGTATGGGGCGGGTTTCTTATTTTTTGCTCCTAATTTACTCCGGCTTCAGAGTAGTTTTTTTCAGCTTGTTCTAGCAGGTATCCATCTAGCATACTCAAGTTTTTTATATATGTAATATTAAAAGTTTATTTTGAATACATTATATTAAAACTCATAAAACATTAAGAAAAAAAAAATTCTAAGAATACAACACTTCAAGTATTATGAAATACAAATTCAATTTAAACATAACAATACAATAATTAAAAAATATATAAACAACTTAAATCTTAAAACATAAAAATATAAATTCAATAATATAACATAAAAAAATAGCATAAATTTAAAGTTTGAAGCCTAAAAGCACATATTATACCTTATAGAAAAAATCTCTAAAAAATATTTTTTAATTGTTTACATATAAATGGGGTGGGTATGGGGGAAAATGATAACCCCTATCCCTGCTCCATTTGCTATGCGGGGCAGGTAAAACCCGTACATTTAGAGTGGGTGAGGCGGGTTTAAATTGTCATCCCTAATTTGGGGGTGCTAAAATAGCATTTTGGAAGTTTTTGCACCTCAATATAAAGGATAAAAATATAAAATAAGATGGTACATAAAACAAAGTGCTGCATTTGTTTTTTGGGTGATGCAAAGAGGAATTTTATTTAAAAGAAACAGGTTACAGGATTATCTGTCCAGCTATAGGCTCTTCTCTAGGAGTTCCTATTTGAAAATTGTCCCTAATATACTATATATATATAAAAGGCAAGTTTGGATACTGCTTATTTTGTTGAAAACTGAAAACAATAAAAAAATAATAATAAATTACTGTTCATGCTTGAAAGTACTGTTCATATGCCAAATTGCATTATTCATGTCCTATGAACAATGCAATAGGCGCTAGTTAAAAAAACTCCTAAATTTTAGCAAAATATCAAAAAGCATTTTCAAACTATTTGTTCCTTGACTAACTGAATCCCACTCTTCAAACACCATACACAACCATCCCAATAACTTCCCACTAAATCAAAATCTCCTGGGATTAGTTACTACTTTTATATCTCTATCTCCCCCACTTTTACGTGCTCTTCTACTCATTTTTCAATTCTAAATAATCCCGTTCTACTCCTATTTTAGTATTTTTAGATTCAGTTTTCACTTTGCACATGTTACTCCATTACTCCAGAGAAAAATTAGAATGAATTATAAGGCCGGTGACTCACCAATCTATCCTTCCATCAAACAATTTTAAAGAATTTTCTTCAACTCCTGCCTTTTCAACTAGAACCCGTGATGATGGTGAGCAATTCCTAAGATCCCCTGAATTGCACATTTCCCATTTTGTTTGTATTTTTCCTAAGTTACTTTCGTCAATTCAACTATATTTATAAATGAAAACTAAAACTTTGAAAACATGCAACAGGAATCGACGGAGAAATGCATACAAAGGTTAGTATGCAGAACTTGATTTAACTATCACGTATTTGTTTTTATGTTGATGTGTTATTGGTTCTTTTCCATATACCCTTTTCAAATTGAATAGAAATGACCTGCTCTTAATGAAAAATGCCAGAAATTATGATACTATTTCAACAAAAGAGAAATTCATTCGTGCTAAGATATTCCTCTAACAAATTCAATTTCTAGCCTTGGGTATATGCTAATAAAAAATGGCACATAAAGTTACAGTCTCATGTAAAGGTGAATAAAAAGTTATCTTCAAATGATTTTTTTTTTCTTTTTTTTAATAAAAGTGTCATTGGAATCATTGTAAACTACATAATAATGATTATGTCATATGTTTGTTTCTGCTAATCGATAGTTTATATTGGCAGGTGTTAAGTCTTTTAATTGTTCTATGTCTATGTCTATCAAGCGCAAAGAAGTTATGACTAGAGTTATGAGTCATGCTATACATATTTTTTCCAAAAATGCTATATTTACAATATTTTTACAACAAATCCTAAGTGTCACCTATGATTTGTTGTGAAAATATTGTGGATGTAACACTTCTCTTTTTTTCAGTAGTAGGGTGAAACATTTATTCCATAAATTTTAGTTTTTTTAGTAAGAATTTGTTCCATAAATCTCCATATGAACATATGTTTTCAATGCTATATTGGTGTTCATTTTTTTGGAGTGACTCTCATGACACTTTTGGTCATATTAGTAGTTTAAAATGCATAAATATTAACTAGCCTCCGAGCACGCGCGTGAGAGGCTCTTCTATTTTTTGGTAAATGTTAATAATTTTCATCTATTATAATTTGAGATTACTATATTTTTTAATCACAAAAATACCTAGGGGTGTGATGAGCATTTGTACCAAATATTAAAATTATTAACTATTCTCCATGTATAACACTCATCACAGTCCAAGGTACTTTTGCATTGAAAAATGTAGTAATTTCAATTTATAATGGATGCAAATTATTAACCTTTAACAAAAAATAAAAGAGCCTTTGAGCAGGCGCGTAAGCGCGTGTTCAGAGGCTATCCACTTATAAATTATATTCTCAAAATAAAAATTATATATATAAAATAAAAACACAAAGTTTTTTTTTTTTTTTTGCTAAAAAAAAGCTTCATAGCATGCGTGATGCGTGTGTGATGAGGCTAGGGGTAAAATTTAATAATTTGCATTCATTATAATTTGAGATTATTATATTTTCCAATGACAAAAAGATCTAGGGGTGTGATGAAAAAATTATTTCACCCACAAATGCATAATACTCATCACACCCCTAGATTTTTTTTTGGTGATTAGAAAGTATAATAATCCTAAATTATAATGAATGCAAATTATTAAATTTTACCAAAAAAATAGAAGAGCCCCACGCATGCTCAGAGGCTAGTTTCATAAACAAAAGGCAAGTTTCATAAACAAAAACTATGTCTTCTTGTGACACACAGGGTGCATTTGGATACTGTTTATTTTGTTGAAAATTGAAAACAATAAAAAATTACTGTTCATGCTTGAAAGTACTATTCATATTCCCGATTGCACTGTTCTTGTCCTATGAATAGTGTAATAGGTGCCGGTTAAAAAAAAAAAAAATTGAAAAAGCAGAACAAAGCAAACGCATACGCAAACATGGGTTAACCAAACGGACCTAAAATATCGCATTTTAAATTTGGAAATATTATTGAACTTTGAAATATTTACGACAAAACTTTGAGATGCACAACCTCAAAAAAAAAAAAAAAAAAAAAAAAAAAAAAAAAAAAAAAAAAAACTTTGAAATGCAAGTTAGGAGGTAAGTATAACTAGGGGTAGAGCTAGAGGGGGGTCGAGGGCAAGAAAGTCAATACCGTACCGGATGTTGTACCAGTTTGGCCATTAGTACGATATATTTCAGATACCGATCAATACCGATGCACCGTTTCGGATTTATCGCTATTTTATATATTTAATATACACACACACACAAACAAAATCTCTATTTACCATAAAACATTACTTCAAAAATCCCTGTTTACCATAAAACATTGTTTCAATTGTTCATTTCATATAAAGAAAAAAAAAACACAAAATAAAAAAAAAAAAACTTAATTGTTCATTGCATACAAAGAAAACAAATAATATCAGCAGTGTTTAGGGTGCGGCTTGGGTAGTGGTTAGGGTTATATCAGGACTTGAAATTACCATCTCGCTCTTAAAAAACTGCCACAATTACCAAAAAAAAAAAAAGACACAGCGTTTTGCACTGGTCGGTACGGTATTCATTTACCGGCTGGTACGGTCGGAATTCGCCGAGACAGCTAGTATTTTTTCCGGTATGAAATAGGAGTGTACCTATATCGGTGCACTAGCCTGTATGGTATGTACTGGCCGGTATGGGTCGGTACGGTACATTATCAGTAACATTGGTCGAGGGGGGCAGTTGCCCCCTTGCCCCGCCCAAAAAATACCATTAGTTATTATAGCTAATACTTATTAAATACCCTTGCCTACTTTTTGTTTTAAGGTTTATTAAATGCCACTCTATTCCTTTGGTTTTGAAACAGAGCACAACTTCTAAACGAACCATTGAGGAACCTTAAGTCCTTCACTAGCATGCCTTGCAGTCTTGCACTAAATTTTTTAGTTTGTCCCTACCATATTATATTTGAACCTTTTATGGGTTCACATTAATCAAAATAATAGAAATTCACATATAGTACACTCATTATTTATCTAACTGCTAATAGTTTCATTCATAACTTGAGTTTTGGCTCTAAAAAAAATTAAAAATAGATCATTCAAGTGAGAAATATCTCAATAGATAAATACAATATTATGAATAAGCCTTTTTTGTAGAGTGTTTTTTTTTTTTTTGGTAAAATTACATTAAATATCACTTAGTATTTAAATGAATAGGTTTTAATTTTTCAAATTGGTCTCAAATACTATATATTCACATAATGTGTGTAAGTGCATGTATCATATATAAATTTTGCCCTCTCTCAACTAAAATCCTAGCTCTGCCACTGAGTATAATCGAAATTTATTAGTGCATTCAGATCTTTAACACATCATATTACAACTCACCCTGCATCCTATCTCTTATTTTTCAGATCACAACCGATACTACTCATCTATTTATTCATTTCTCTCGTTTCTTCTTTGTCTTTTTCTCTCTCTTCATCTCCATCTTCCTCAAACAAACAACAACTAGAAAAACCCAATACCACCCCCACAACCCACCACCACTGCCACCACAAGTATATTTTGTCCCAAAATAATAAAAACCCACAGTGATCATTATTAGAAACAAAATATAATAAAAAAAACTAAAAGAAAATCTAATCACCAAACCCACCACAAATCACCATGTCAAACTAGCAAAACCAAGCTATCCACCACAGATTTTTCAACAAAAACTCAAATAAATCACCAACCTACTAACAAGTATTCACCCAAAATCACCACCATGCAGACACACCAATAAGTATTCACCCAAAATCACCACCATGCAAACCGACCACCACCCACCACTACAACTTAACCAAAAGCCAAAATCAACCCACTGTAAACACCCAATTTTACAACTTACATTTAATCATTTTAAGGGCAAAACAGTAATTTTGCACCAAGGGCATAATCATAATTTCAATGATTTGATATTCAAATTTGTGAAACAAAATAGATCTTGACACTCTAAAGGTCACAATGATATGTCATGGGCCTCGGTTGAACCACCCAATCAAAAGTTATCATCAAAATAATTTTCAATGATCATGACGCACCTGCACTAGGGACCCTAATCATATTTGATTTTAAATACTTAATTTTGATTGGTTCCAAAAGGAATTAATTTAAAGTTAAGTAAGTGTACATTTTGATTGTATTTTAGTTTATTTTATTTTTTTAATAAAAGAGAAAAAAAGGGTTTTTATTTGTGTACATTATACAACAGATAATAAATTTGAGATTTAAATTAGATTGTGATATATTCCTTTCTAGCACCTTATTTGATCTTTTGAAAAACAAGTTGGATATTTTACGTAGTAAAAAGATATGTTGGAGAAGTCAATTTCATGAAAAATTCCAATAAAACAAAGTTTTGGCAAAATCCAATTATTACCGATCAGTATTTTGAGTTTTCTTATTAGTACCAATTGATATTAATTGAAAAATTATTAGTACCGATAGGTATTAATTTGAGTCTAAATAATACAGTTCAATATTAATTTAAATATGAATAGTACTAATCGATATTAAGCAAAGAACGTAGCTGATTTGCAATCTCACGGTCTTGAACAAGCTCTTCTGTTGCCTTTTTCTTGCTAGAAGGTAAGCTCTTAGGCCAAGTACACTCCATTGTTGTGTGTGCGTGTGTGTGTGTGTGTGTGTGTGAGTTTCAATATCTTTTGAGACTTTTGTGTTTTGTTTATACGTGACTATCTGTTGAGCTTTGAGTGAGTCCCTTGTGTTTGAGCTCTCTTTTTGTAAAAGCAGTTTTTATGGGAGTTAAATGTGGGAGAGTGGAAGTCAAATGTGGGATAACGTGACTGTGACTGTGAGGGTGTGAAGAGTTGGCAAAGTAGAAGAAGAAAGAAAGATCAGAGTGCCGATATGAAGAAAGCAGAGCTGATCGTCATTCCAGCCCCAGGAATTGGTCACTTGGTGTCGACAATTGAATTTGCAAAGCGCCTAATTGATCGAGATGATCGACTTTTCATCACTATTCTTTTAATGAAGTTCGACATTTCCCTTTATCCCTTTTCAGATGCATACATCAAATCACTCGCTGCTTCACAACCTCGAATCCAACTCATACGTCTCCCTCAAGTCAACCCACCTCCATCGGAGCTTTTGAAATCACGTTTAAACTATATATCTGTCTACATAGAAATTAGAAAATAACATTCCTAACGTTAAAGATACTGTCACAAATATTGTCTCCTCCAACTCTAACTCATATTCATCCCTAGTTGTTGTTGGGTTAATTCTTGATTTCGTTTGCACGTCAATGATTGATGTGGGCAGAGAACTTAATCTCCCATCTTATTTGTTCTTCACTTCTAACGCAGGATTTCTTGCTTTTATGCTCTACCTTTCAATTCTTCATAACCAAATTGGCAATGAATTTAGTGAGTCAGATCCTGAATTGTTAATCCCAGGGATACTCAACCCATTACCTACAGATGTTCTGCCTGCAGCTGACAAAGATGGTGGCTACACAGCTTATATGAAGTTTGCTCAAAGGTTCAGGGACACCAAGGGAATTATAGTAAATACGCTCAAAGAATTGGAGCAATATGCTATTGATTCCTTTTCAGATGGTCAACCCCTCCAGTCTACACGGTTGGACCAGTGCTTGACCTCAAGGGTCCACCTAATCCTGCTTTGGATGAGGCTGAGCGTGACAACATCATGAAATGGCTTGATGATCAGCCTCCATTATCCGTGGTATTTCTATGCTTTGGAAGCATGGGGAGGTTTGGTGGAACCCAAGTGAAATAGATGGCTCTTGGGCTAGAGCGTAGTGGGCGTAGGTTCTTGTGGTGCTTGAGGTCACCCACTTCCAATGATGTCTTGCCAGAAGGTTTCTTGGATCAGATCAAAGGGAAGGGGATGATATGTAGTGGATGGGCACCACAGGTGGAGATTTTGGCTCACAAAGCAATAGGAGGGTTTGTTTCTCATTGTGGATGGAACTCCATATTGGAGAGTTTGTGGTATGGTGTGCCTATTGTAACATGGCCTATATATGCTGAGCAACAGCTTAATGCATTTAGGATGGTGAAGGAGATGGGGTTAGCTGTGGAGCTGAGGTTGGATTATAAGAGTGGTGGTGATCTTGTGATGGCTGATGAGATAGAGAGAGCTGTAAGACATGTGATGGACGATAGTGAGGTTAGGAAGAAGGTGAAGGAGATGGGAGAGATAGCCAGAAAAGCTTTGATTGATGGTGGATCTTCGTTCAACTCTATTGGACAACTTCTTGAGGATATGATAGGTAGCACTTGATAAATATGTATGTACTGTGAATGACTATGTATTCTGGGTTGATTTCTCATCATTCTTGTTGAAGAAGCAGAAAAAAGTGAAGGTCTCTTTAGACTTCAGACCTACGAGCTTATCCACACCAAATCACTGTTTACCTATTTTCAATTCATATCAATAAACCTATTTTCCACCATCTGCGTACTTGCTCCCTTGTTTATACTATTTTGATTAGACTTTCTACACCTGTAGCATTTTGATACTAGAAAAGAATGGAAGAAAAAGTCAAGTTTGGAAACATTACATAGATAATAAAAAGTACTTACTCAATAATTTTGAGGTGCTAGATATTAGTAAATACAGTTGAAATAATGTTGAGTACAGTTCATTTGTATGGTAAATTTGAGCAGTAAGCAATCAGCTCTTTTGAAACTTGAAAGATATTTCTGTCTAATAGCACATAATCCTGCCATTACATCTTTCTTCGAATTTTCATTGAGCAAAGAATTCTTAGTGCATCTTGGTAAAACCATGATGGTCGAGCCTTTCTTAAAAAGTTGCTATCATTAGTTGCCCGTTTGGATGCGTGTTGCGTTTTGCAAACTTGCGTTTTCTAAGTTTTTTTTTTTTTTTTTTGGGTTCTGCTGTGGGGGACAAGAGGCACAGTGCGTGCATTGTGCATGCACTTTTTCAGTAACTTTTTATTAAAAATGAGTCCCGTAGTACTATTTACACATTTAAAAATTATTTTGCTTAATATTTTCAGTTTTTTATTTTCAGCAATAGTTTTATCCAAACGGACCTTAGGTCTTTCCTACGTATAATAATCTCCAACAAAAACATTTCAAAGCTGTACACATTTCCTGGCTTTGATGCCAAGCAAATTTGTCCATAGTCAGAAAATTTTCTACATGTTTCATATATGAAAAAAAAAAAAAAAAAAAAAAAAATCTCCGTACATCATGTTAACTTTTTAACCTTTACTTACTATCAATTTATTTTGGTGGAAAATATTTTCTAGGTAACGGTTTTAGATAAGTTTTAGTAATGACTAGATTTACTATTTGATGTGGGAAACCTTTCTTCTTCAGGCCTCAAAATGGAGGCAGTCCCCTGGCAGAGTTCTCTGTTTTCTTTTCAATAACTAAAAATGTGGTATCATTGCTAAAGAACCCAAATCCACCACTACCAGTCTTCGGTAAAGCGACAAGAATATGAACAACAACATAATGCAACACTAAGGGTGCGTGGTGTTATAGGATTTGAAATTACCTTTTATTCCTTGAAAAATTAAGGGTGCAAAACAAACCATATAATGGTTAAAACAGAACAAGATCACAAATTTTATTGTTTAGTTTTCACTAAATTTCATCAATGTTTTTTATAACTCCAAATAATTATATAAACCAAAACTTTCATTCACAAAAACAGACAAAATGGGGAATCCTTTTTCAATTTTTGGGCCACTTATCATGAGCATAAAAAGCAAAAATAGACCCCAAATTTGATATCTATTTCGAAATATTAAGTGGTAAAGCGACTGGTTTGTGGGAAGAAAAAAAGTTAATTAGGAAAAAGTTAATGATCCATCAACAATTAGTCAATGGTGATCCATAGTCGATTTGTGGAGAGTACTATGAATTGCGAAAAGTTATTATCGGCAAAGATTTTTGTTGTGTCGAATTTATTCCTATGGTTTGTTTAGTATTTGATATTCCAAAAAAAAAAGAAAAGGTTTTTCATTCTAGTAGGCTTTTTTTTTTTTAATCATAATTTTTTTATAATAATTTTCATTGTACAGAACACCAAAAGAAAAAAAAAAAGAAAAAAACAAAGGAGGGTAGCAATCCTTTAATTTAGAACTTGCAGATAGAATTTAGCTATATTTTTTTTAACAAGTATATATAAATAATAAATCCCATTGTCCTAGCAAAAGTTGAAAAAATGAAAAAAAAAAAAAAAAACAGAGGAGGGTAGCAATCCTTTAATTCAGAACTTGCAGATAAAATTTAGCTATAATTTTGTAATAAGTATATATAAATAATAAACCCCATTGTCCTAGCAAAAGTTGAAAAAATGAAAAAAAAAAAAAGAGAAAGAAAAGAAAGAAAGATAAAAAAACAACTATAAATCCTTTTTTTTTGGGGGGAATAAATCCATTCCCTTTACATATATTGTATGCCCACAGGCCACAGCCCAAACATAAAAATAGGCCGATACACAATCACTCCCTGAGTCCAATTTCACGACCCATGATACCATGCTTCGCAGCTGTTGGTCCATACTATCGCACTTACCGTTGGATCACAAATCACGAATACCTCGAGATCTGTCCTCTCTCATCAATAAGCTGTCCTGTTATGCACTGAGACTGAGTGAAGCAGTTGCACCGAGAAAGACAGGAAACACAAATCAATTTCAAACAAAACAGAGCAGAATGCAATTCTCATTTCAGACTTTACACTTCGCGATGTAAAAGTAAGCTCCAATTGTTTTCGTTTCCTTTTCATTTCACTCTGTTAAAAGTTTATTTTCTTAGCATCCAAACGGAACTTAGTTAAGGGGGAAACTAAACTAGTGTGAATGTTTGGCTAATCTAATGTCATAGTAGTAAGTTCTTTTGTACGTTTTGTCTCTTTGTTTGTTAATTAATCTAAGCTAAGTCCTTAGATGACTAAGAATAGTAGAATAAATTAACATGATAGGTAATTATTGCCAAGTTCACCATTGTAGATCACTAAGAATAGTGAAAAGAACATTGTTGAAAGTTTTGCATAGAAACTAAGTGAATTCCAATTTTTTTTTTCCCTGTTTGAGGTAAATTCCCCATTCAATTGCTAATTTGTATTGTTGATTTTGTTTGATCTTGATGTTTTGGAGCTTTTATTTTAGTTTAAAATTTATTTTCCAGGTCTATCAGAGGGTTTTTATTTGTTTATTTTAAATAAATTAATTATGTAATGCTTGTTGGAGTTGAATCAGATTTGGTACTTGTGATCAAATGAATATGCAGATATGAACTAAATGTTTAGAGTCTACCTTGGTTGGAGGCAAAATCCGTACTTTCTGAGAGTGGAGATATTATTTGAAAATTGCATTATGTAGGAATGTAATGGCAGGCATTGCGGGTATACATGACTTTCTAGATGGCGATGGTGGTTTTGATGATGAAATTGTAGAAAACTCTGGTGAATGTGATGAAGCCACAGAAGATGGGCTGTTGCAGCATTGTAATTTAAATAATGTTGTGAATGATCACCTAGGTATGATAGAACGGTCAGAAGGGGGTTTAAGTGCGGAAATTTTGCAACCATGTATTGGGATGACTTTTTCTTCGTTAGATGGTGCAAGGGATTTCTATTATGATTATGCTAAGCGTATGGGTTTCACCATAAGAACAAATCGGATTAGACACTCGCTAAAGAACATGGCTATAATAGGGAGGGACTTTGTTTGTTCGAGAGAAGGTTTCCGTGCTGCAAAACATACACTTAGAAACGACAGGGTTCTTCCTCCACGACCAATTACGAGAGAAGGGTGCAAAGCAATGATCAGGTTGGCAGCAAGGGATGGCGGTATATGGGTCGTTACTAAATTTGTCCGAGAGCACAACCACAAGCTAATGACTCATTGTAACTTTCCTGGTGAACTGCCAACTGTCAATATACTTAGTGAGGTATGTCTGATGATTCATAAACTAAAATATATGGTATTGATAGATTAATTTGATTTCAAATTACTTTATAAGCTTCTAGTGGTCTTATTTTGAATAGCTATAATTTAGTTGTTATCATTGGTCAGAAATTTATTTGGAAATCCTCTGGGAGAATTACAACCTCTAGTGATTGTCCAATATTATTGGCATATAGGGCTTTTTGTCAATTGGACTCTATAGATAGGAAGCACGGACACAGATATGGATATGACATGGTGATACCACTATTTCTGAAAAATTAGAACACAACATGGCAGGTATATGCATATTAAGTAATTATTAAATATATTTTTATATATTATTAAGATTTTATTTTTCATATAATATTAAAAATCCATCAATATGAGAGCGATAATGGATAATAATGAATTGAAATCATAAGTCTATCCATCTTAAATTAATTAAAATCATAAGTCCATTGGAATCTGATAAACTTGGGTGTTAGGACAGCACACACACCGAAGAGAAATAAGCAAGGAGAGAGAGAGAGAGAGAGAGAGAGAGAGAGAGAGAGAGAGAGAGAGAGAGAGAGAGAACTTACGGTTGGCCGTCACAGCTGTTGCCTTTGATTTCATCACAAAGAGAGTGAAAGTGAGAAGATAGAGCGAGAGAAGGAGAGAGATCGAGTTTCAGCTGTGGGTTTGAGTGAGAAATGAAATTATGGTTAGGTTTTCAAGTTTTGATCTCCAAACAATGCATTTCAGTCTTTCATCTCTTTTTATTTTATTTTTACTTTTTTTAGTTTTAAATTTTGGTATGGGTTGCGTCCCGACCGAGTCTCGTCATTTTTTCAACAAAAAAAGAAAGGAAAAAGAAAAAAGGCTAGGACATGCAGGCATCCATGTGCGGGATGGCCAAAGAGGAGTAAGCAAGACAGAGGATTTTCATATGCTTCTTATATAGGATGGCCTATTTTTAGGTTGAGTTCGTCTTGTTTAACTGTAACCCACTGCATCATAACCATGTGAAAGCACATAAACCGAGATTTTGATGGGAAAATGAAGATTGCTCACTGAATTCCGGGTGGTGCAGTGTTTGTTCATGCAAGTGTTATAAATCAGCTGAAAACATGTAAACTAAAATTTAAGTTCAAAGTTTATAGCTGCTTCTTTATATATATTATCCTTTTCTCATTGTTTCACCCTTTTTCTATAAATGAAGATTTTGAATTTCTTGATTGGTCAAACTTGCCTTGAATAAGATTGATGTTGAGTTTCTTATAACTGAAATTTAAACGAAGCTAGTTGGAGGTTGTAACACAATGTGATTAATATCATGAGTAGCCTGGAATCTGGAAAAGTTTCAAGCATATCCTTCTGCTAGCCTGGTCATCACAAATAGTGCTGTTTCATCAATTAAAGATTCAATCCTTTGTTTCTATTTCCATTCTCCCCACCATCGAGTCCATCTCTTCCTAATATCCTCCCTAGTGGGATTTAATTATATAAACTGTTGCTTCATTGCTCCATTCGCCCAGTCTTGACAGGTTCTAGTTCTATGATTGGTTTGCTCTTACTCATGGTGCTTTAATGATTGTAGCTTTCTTTGTGCTTTTGGGCTTTCGGGGATTTTATTTGGAATATACTGCCTCATTACTATTGAGTCACACTGACTAAGAAATTCATCTTTGTCACCAAGGTACCTTTACATTTTGTATAGACTCATGGGAAAAAAACCTTACCAAAAGAAAATTACTGAAAAGAGAGATGGTGGAGAATATTCACCACTGTGACTGTGATAGGTGTTGGTCCAAATTCACTTCATTTTTATTATTATCAATTTTCTTTTAATTCTTTTTATGCCGTTCTTATATTATATTAAGGCATAGCAGCTGCCAACACATTGTCAAGTGTCAACATTATATAATATAGACACACAGCTGTAATATATCTTATCTCTATATAGCGAACAAATACAAAAGAATGGATGCATACCACACTGGTTACAGTTTTTACCATGGTAAATGTTCCAGGACTGATATCTGTTAGGGAAGCAAACGATAAATGAATGCAATTTTTGTCATATGTTATGTAGGAGTTAGGACAAAGGTGTAGGATAAAGGGGAATAAAGTCAAATCTGATTTGGAAGTTCTGGGCGTCTGGTGTTTTGAAAAATTAGGGGTAGGGTTTGTTGTAAAAAGGACTGAAAAATCATAGAGAATATTGGGTTTCTAATGGGGGAAAGGAACAGTGGGATTTGTAGATGAAACAAAGATGAAATCTAAGGTTTGGGTTGCTGTTACTGTAACCCGAGAACAGTATTCCAATACTTGGCTGTTTGTATTTGGGAGTTGGGTGAAGTTTTTGGTGCCTTTGTGTTAAAACTCCTTCCCTTCTCTCTTGTGTGTGTGTGTTTCTCCCAAAAAAAAAAAAAAAAAAAAAGTTTCAAGTAGGTGGAAATTTAAGGATGAAGAAAAAAGATAAATTTCTAAGCAGCACATCAGAGTTTCTGAAAAATTAGAAAACTTACTCCGTATTGAATAGAAAGCATTACATCCATCATAGTTTTTGTTCCCTGTGTAACTTGGACTTCTTGAAATCCTAATAAGAGTTGGACTATTTGGGCGCTACTTTGAAGCCCAAACTAAATAACTTACCTAAATTAAAACCCAAAGTAATACCCAATGGACCATAAGCACAACCCATGTCTACTGCCTAGAAACCAGAAAATTATAACATTGCACACTGCATTGTGTTCCTGAGTCACATGGGGATGGGACACTTAATTGTTAGTTTCTTAGCATTAAAAAGTGCTCAGGTTCACGAGGAAGTGATAGGAAACATACTTAAGCAATAAAACAACATTTACAAAGACAATGAATACATGTAATTTTTTTTTAATATTATTTTATTTTTTGGAGAGAGTTTCAACCTATAGCGTCTGCTCTTGATGAGCGCTCTTTTTCATCAGACCAAGACATCAATCAGTTTTTGGTATAGGCGGAGATTGGATTTCAGATCTCTTATTCAACCATCAGAGACTTTACCAGTTGAGTTAACTGGAACCCACGAACCCATGTAATCTCAATAGATTGTGATAGAGTTGAATTAAAAAGGATTTAGTAGATATTTCACAATTTTAAATGCTTCTATTATATTACCATTTCTATTGTCGTTTGTGGCAGCTAACCTTTTTAAGTGTAAAATTTATTTCTAGGAAGAGAAGGATAAGAAGATTAAGGATCTATATGATGAGCTTCAGTATGAAAGAGAACGGACTGCAACATTCAGACAACAGCTATGCATGATTCTCAAAGATCTTGAGGAGCATGATCAATTCATGACCTTAAGAGTTGAAGACATTGTTAACAACATGAAAGAAATTGAACTTGGTGATCTATAATTTCAAAACACTTTGTCTAAAACCATATTTTTTACCCTGTTGCCAATTGAGAGCTTTGAATTACTTGGTGCCGCCTGAAGCTTAATGTTGAATTTTTGTATGTAGCATAAAAGAAGAAATACAGTGCTGCTGTTACACAGCAATAGAACAACAACCCACCAACACCCCCACCCCCCCAAAAAAAAAAAAAAAAAAAGAAGAGGAAAAAGGGCGTGCTGTTAAATTCTCTAACATTTGAATTGAAAAACGTAAGTTTTTAGTTTTTACCCCAAAAGAAAAACCAGAGCAACCAAAAACCGTAAGTTAACAAAAACTCTACAATTGGCTGGTTATTTGAACACAGTTTACCCCAGTAGCAACAAACAAGGAAGAAATAAACTATTTTTGATAGGTAGGCATAAAATTTATATTTTTTAGGAAATTCAAACTTGTTACCGTTCTTCAAATTTGGTTACTAAACTGGAATTATTGACAAATACCCCGAAAGTTTATCCATTGACAAATGCCCCACAAATTGATCTCAATTCTAAGCACCCAATCGATCTCTCTACCACATTGGACTTGAATCGGTTAATCTTACAAAGAGACAAATTGGAGCTGAACTCAAGACTTTTTGACTTCAAGAAAAAACGGGACAACTCATTAAAATGCTGGGTTCGGTTGGGAAAAATTGCGACCCAACATGTTTTTCAAAGAAAGGAACTAAAAAAAAAAAAAAAAAAAACACAAACTTTTTGCTTTTTTTTTTTTTTTTAAAATTGCACGCAATTTCTTGAGAATTTCTATCATTTTAGTTGTTTTCTAATCTACTTTTAATGTGGGAGGTAAAATTCTTACGTAGTGTTGATTTTGTCTGTTGCCCGAGACTGAAAGTTTTGATTTTTACTCAAAGTTGGTTATATGAATTTAAAGGTAATATTAAATACATTTAGTTACCAAATTTCAATTCTTTATTGACTTGTTTTTGTTAAAATTTTATTTTTAAAATTAATATACTGAAGAAATTACTTGCCAACTTGAGATCTTTTTTTTTTTTTTTTTTTTTTTTTTTTTTTTTTTGAGATCTAATTATCAAGCATGAATATCTCTATAGCTGGATATAAATATTTACTTTTAAAAAAAAATCTAATATGCTATGTTTATTTACTTTTTTTTAATCTAATATGCTATGTATTATTATTAAAGTTTTATTTATTCAGTTATCTTAATAGGTAATTTAACTTTATTATTATTTTATATGCAACAAAGTGCACCTGAGGAAGTTGATATCAACCAATGCCATAGTACAAAACACCAATAGTATTTCACCCAAAAAAAAAAAAAAAAACACTAAAAGTAATTGCGCAAATGCTCTGTACAAGCTAGCCTCTTGTTAGACCCTTTTTCAACTAGCAAGCTCATCACATCACATTTAACAATCTCCTCAAACTTGTCAGCTTCACATGTAAAGGCACCGTTTATTATTTAATTTCAGATGTACTTTTAACGTAAGTTGGAAAAATCTTTCCCCTATTATCGTTATCTTCATTCACTTGAATGTCATTTTAAATTTCTGTAAGTAGTGGTTGAATGATGCGTATCATACTCTCTCATCATCTCGATATAGGTCACCAAAGTCCACTTTCTAAAATTGAGAGATTCGCAAATCTCTTCTTCAAGTTCAGGTTGGTTCAGATCCCTCTGCTGCCTCTTGACTTCTTTTAGAACTATCCTTTACAAGCAGAAATGAGGATTTTCAAAGAAAACAAATTGCAAAGGAACTATACGAGGAAAAATAAGTTTAGAAACATCACAACCGGCTTTGAAGGACATTGAAAAGACATGGCCAAGACCATGACAAGTATGACACTATAAGAACTACTTCCTTGTGATGAAGAAGTACCTAAACAAAAATTCTTGTTTGAAGGGTAAGAATTACCTTGAGCCTTATCAGCAAACTTCTCCCAATTAGCCGTTGGATATATTGCAATAATTTACTTTTGTAATTAATCAAAAGGAATAATGTACAGATTTAAATGCAGGCAATAACACAAATAGATGTGATTGGCCAAATCAATAAATAAATATTGTATAGTACGGAGAAGAAGCACACAAGGTTCATGCTCTGCGAATTACTGTTTCTTTCTTTCTCTTTGAGTCAAATGCACAAAAAGTTCTCTCTAGAAGAGTTTTCAAAAGTTGTTTTTTATGAATGATAGACTATGAATATATATGTTACTGAACAGACACACTGTTTCAGGAAAAACTGCTATATATAGACTTAGTGACTCAAAAAATAAAATAATAAAATATTATTATTATTATTTGAACAAGAGGGCTAAGTCTACAAATGCCTAAAGCCCAAACCAATGTCCAACCTATGAGCTTATAAACCCATATTCTCTATCATTTCCTATGTGGGACTCAAGGAATTAATCTTACCACTTCAATATCATGTTCAAGTGGACACATTAAGAATCAATTTCTTATTTGCCCCATAATATTTATCTAAAATTAGCATCCACAATTGTTCTTTTACTTCTGATATTGCTTGCCATTGGAGCTCTCGTTAAGCCTTTCTTTTTAAACTCTTCTTTCATATGCTATGAAACTTGAATTGCATCAACTATAGTATAAAGCATAATTTCAGCCAAACACGAAAGAAATATTAGGATTCAAGTCTTGGTAATACATAGAAATAATCATATTTTCATTCCATGGAAATCCTGATCTCATAGCCAAGCTATAGAACTTGTTAGTATTCTCTTTAATGGAAAACTGCCTCATACCATATGTGTAAAATGCAAGTGAGCTTATTACTTGTAAATAGGCGGTACAAAGTAACGAGTCATAACACTTCTCTTGTACTCTTATGATCGAATGGCTACATAAAGAATTTGTTTGTACTTTTTCATCCCTTTGAGTCTAGCCTCGGTGAAAAATATTTTTTCGCTGTTCACTTAATCAATTTCCAATTTAACACCTCTATTTGCATTAACCAATCTAGGCTTTCCATGTGTTGGTGCAACACAATAATAATGAGAATAACACAAAGAAAAAATTGACTATGTGTTGGTGCAATACAATAATGATGGGAATAAGACAAAGAGATACTGAATAATACTTCTAAATATAGAAAAATTACACAACATTATTTGGATTGAGGTGTGACACTCGCTCTATTTATTTCTGTAAAGTTGTGATTTACAATTATGTTTTCATTGGCTTTAATTTCGTGTCAAATTTGATTATATTTTGTTCAATTTTTTTCTCTATATGTTTGTGGGATAGTTTAAGGGTTGAGTGTGAGAATTTAGTGAAAAATTGTGAAGACAGTGAGTTCGCGACTTGTTCGCGATTAGCTCACGAGTGTACAACCTATGAAAGGTCACGTGAGAAGCACATGCTGGAAGTAAAACAGACTACTACGAGGCTGGTTTTCGCGAGTCACTTCACGACTTGACCAAATTGTGAATGACTCGTGAAACTCTCTGCCTAGATTATTTTAATTGTGCTTTCTTCGTTTCTTTACCCACACTATGTAGGCCCACATTACCCACGAAATTGCAAGGAGACTTTTAGAGAGAAAACTCTAGCAATACACTTAAAAGTTAGAGATTGTAAACCCACAGTCATCTACAAAATTTCTCTTAATTTTCCTTTTCTCCTACCTCTCAAATTACAAATTCTTGAGAGGTTTTTAGCCCAAACACTTACCTCACCCAATCTGAGTGTTGAGAGAAGTTTTGTTGCATGAGGGAAGCATTGGAAGAAGCCATTGATTGGTGGATGCAATTTGGAGCTAATTGCGGGATTCAGATAACTAGGAAGAAATGACTTGGTGAAGTCCTTTGGTAGCTGGAACTCGGAGGGTTCATGTACAGTGGGTAGATTAAGTTTGGAGGGTTTTTTTTGATATTCTTGTATTCTAACTTTATTCATTAGTAGATCGATTGGTTTGGCCACGGAGAGGTTTTTCCCCTTGTATTTTGGTTTCCTCTTCAATAACACGTTTCAGTGTTATCTTGTTGTTTGCATCTCTCTTCCTTTACTCTTTATACTTTATACTTATTGTTTATTGTATATGCATATGCTCTAGAGTAGTTTTGGCCTCATTGCATTTCCATATATTTAGATTTGATTACCTTTGTGTGATCCTAGACCCCATTTAAGCTGGATCGATTTCAATCCCTTAACGCACCTCCCTTCTTCGATGGGAACAATTATCTGTATTGGAAAGTACGTATGCATGCTTTCTTATGTGCTATCAATGAGAGTGTGTGGGACTCCGTTGAGATTGGATGGGTTAGACCTAAAAAACCCAAGGTTGAATGGGATAAGGCCGTTGTTGCTTTGGCCAATGGCAATAGCAAAGGTATTAATGCAATTTTCTGTGGTGTGCAATTTTCAATTGTGCGTAGTGCTACAGTAGTGTTGACATTTTCAAACCCCTTGCTTTTTGACTAAATTTTTTGTTTTCACACTTACATTTTCTTGATTGGTGTAACATAAGGATCTTTAATGATTGGTGGAACATAAGGATCTTTAATGAAGACTTTGGACGTTGTTTGAACCATTCAATTTTGGTTAGAATAGAAGAAACATTTCATTTTCAGTAGTTGCATTGCTCTTTCAAGAATTTCTTATCACTGCGAAGCACGGGTCCGCAATGGGTTGCTAATTGGGTTAGCTCTTTAGTGGATGTCGCTTTGATTGATCGACTTTATAATAGAAAATGTCTTATGTATATGGAATTATGGATGATTGGTCATAGGTATAAAATGAAGCACTAAAAATGGTACAAAGCATTTATTCCTTTTTTATATATATACATCACGTCCCAAACTCGGTCAAGCTGTCAAGGCTTGGAGAGCATGAGTCACCTAAATATCTAACCTCTATGCGTTCTCTTTCTTAGTGCTACGAAATAAAAGTACAAATCGTGATGCAGAACAATCAAGAGAAAATAAAAAGAACAAGAAAATTAAAGGATAAACCCTAATAATTAGCACTTAGGGGTCGCTTGGGATCAGCACAAAGTAAAACTTAGGCATCCACAACTAAGGTGTTAAGAATCAACACCCAAATATTGGAAAATCTCCACTCTGAATATCATTAATTAATCAATCATCTATCATAAATACAAATAAACTAGACTCTTATATAGAGCTAGAGCTTCCAATAAATAAAGAGATAAAGATAACAACTAATGAAAACTAATAATAACTGAACTCAAATATTAATCTCCATTTAATCTCAAATCTAATCCCTATCCATATAAAAGTCTATAATTATCCAATTTCCTCTGAGATACATACAAATTAAGGAAAAACAACCTCAGTTGAATATATCAGATCCCTCTGTTGCCTTTTGACTTCTTTTAGAACTATCATTTTCAAGTAGAAATGAGGATTTTTAAGGAAAACAAACTACAAAGGAACCATACGAGGAAAAATAAGTTTAGAAACATAAAAACTGGCTTTGAAGGACGTTGAAAATACATGACCAAAAACCATTACAAGTATGACTCTATAAGAACTACTACTTCCTTGTGATGAAGAAGTACCAAAACAGAATTTCTCGTTTGAAAGGTAAGAATTACCTTGAGCCTTATCAACAAACTTCTCCCACAATTAGCATCCACAATTGTTCTTTTAATTCTAATTTTGCTTGCCATTGGGGGCTCTCATTAAGCCTTTCTTTTTAAACTATTCTTCCATTTGCTATGAAACTTGAATTGCATCAACCATAGTATAAAGCATACTTTCAACCAAACACAAAAGAAATATTAGGATTCAAGCCTTGGTAATACATAGAAATAATCATATTTTCATTCCATGGAAATCCCGATCTCATAGCCAAGCATTAGAACTTGTTAGTATTCTCTTTAATGGATAACTGCCTCACACCGTATGTGTGAAACGCAAGTGAGCTTGTTGCTTATAATTAGGTGGTACAAAGTAGCAACCAATCAAAGAACACCTTTGAATTGGCCTTCCCATAAAACTAATCAACTTTAAATTTAACCTCTAACTCGCCTCCTACCCCTTGTGCACATACTAGCTCAATATCTGCTTCAATACATATTAGGCCATTAATTACCACACTTAATAATAATAAAAGAGTTTTTTTTTTTTTTTTCTTCAATGTGGGATTAAACATTTCACTAACACCATGATATAAAACCTATGACAGATGATAAGGTTGATTCCCATCTATAAAATTAGCACCTTTATGTGTGAATACAATGTTGGATTGTATTTGTTGTGGGGGCATTTGGCTAGAGCTTGGTCCATAGGAGTTTATGGAAGAAAAAGGTACTGAACTTGAGGGAAGTATTGGGGCTACAACTAAACTTGATTTAAAGTGGTCTTGATCAATCGTGGTTTTAGCAGGAAATTTGCCAAGGACAACTGTTGGCAACCTATCCAAGGTTCCTTTCGTGGTGGATAACTCCTTGAGCTTTGCTTTTATTGAATTCAGCTTCTCACATAATTGGTTTAATGTCTTGTTTGTTCCTTCGTAATCTTGAGAAAAGGCCTTAGACTTCAATTCCACGTTAGTCAGTCACCATTATCTTGGATGTGAATTTTTGTTGAGCGGCTAATTGAAGAAGATTTTAGCCACAAAAAAGAAGAAGCTTGCAGTAAGATTTTAGCTCTAATACCAAATTAATGTAGAACAAAGTGGGAAAGTTGTCTATAGTTTGGCGGGTTAAGGTCTAGGAGGATTCATGTATTTGGACTTTAAAAGGTTATGGTCCAAGAGAAATGATTTGATCAATTCAAAAAAAAAAAAAAAAAAAAGAGAGAAATTATTTGATTTAGGATTGAAAAGAGAAGAAAGAAACATAAATAGATTAAAAAATATATATATATATATATATATATGTGTGTGTGTGTGTGTGTGTGTGTGTGTGTGTGTGAAAAGTGAACAATAACATGAATAACGCCTGTCAATATTACCCCAGAAAAGAAAAGAAGAAAGAAAGAAAAGAAAGAGAGGAAAAAAGAACCCTTGCTTTTTTTTTGTGAATACAAGATAGAATTCTATTCTAGCCTAATCTAAGTGTATACGTGTGTGAAGCTCCCTCTTGGAGACTTGAACCCCGGCCCTTGCCCCCCACACCCCACAAGCATTTATACTTGTGGAGTGACCATTGCACTAAGGGTATGCGGTGGTAACCCTATGCTCAATGTGCTTCAATACTTAAAACAGACCATAATTTTAATAGTCAACTCTTGCTTGTTTGAATACTATAAAACACTTATATAAATTAAACTATTGACTTCTTCTACTAGAATTAGGACTAAACCAACCTTTTTTATATATATATATATATATAAGAAGCAGAAAGCTCATGTGAAAGTACATGATGTCCTGCTACGTGGTGCTCTAATTTTGCAGTTAACTTTTTTTTTTTTTTAACTCTATTTTTAAGTCTGGTTTTTTTTTTTTTTTTTTTAGTTACCCAAAAAATCACATTAAATTATTTTTACTGTTATCTCATTAATTTCTCATTAATTACCTAAGCTTATACCGCACATTTCTATCTTCTTCATGTTTTTTAGTATACCCAACGTTTTAGTATTAAAAACAAAAGCAAAAAAATAAATAATAAAAAAAATCAAGGATTAATATAACTAACCAGATAAGGCCCTAAGAATTGTTAAATAAAATGCATTGTTTATTTCTCCAAAAAAAAAAAAAAATGCATTGTTTCATTGTTACCAAAATAAAAGACCTAAAATTGGCAAAGCATTTATAAGAAAGAGAAAGAGAGGAATATGAGAGGTTGCCATCGTCGTTATGCTGGCCTCTCACTATCATCAAGTTGCTGAACTAAGGGTTTTTTTTTTTTTTCTTCTTATGATGAACTTGTGGTACCTAATCCCCTTGGTAATTCCCTATAGGATGATGAATTTGGGCTCCCAATTTATTTATTAGTGTGTATCCTAGCACTCCTACTAAATGTTGCCTCAAACACTGCCTTAATAGCCCAAACTCCTCCCCTTCCTTGCCACAAGCCCAACTCTAACCCTTTCTAAACTCTTCTTTCACTCTTACCCTTCCTCCCTCTCACTCTTCCTCCCTCTCTTTCTGAGTTCCTTTCCCTGTGTTTTTTTTTAACCAACCCCTTTCCCCTCTTCCTCTCTTTCCTTTTATAGTCTCCTATTAGTGGAGTTCCAAATTATTACTTTTGCATTAGGCCCTATGCCATCCCACTTCTGCTTGAAATCCTAATAAAGGTGATTCCTTCTGAGGATTCTCTTGAAATTTGTTCTTAATGCCAAATATCGTTCGGCAACGAACTTCCCAAAGGCACTAACTATGCTCGAGGGAACTGACCTGAATCTGGCTGCCCTCTCATTGGTTCCTCTTGGCTTCTTAGTTGATATTGGACTTGATTAACTAGAAATCTGATTGTCCCTTGACCTTACACCCTTTGCATTTTTATCGTTGGGCTAGGCCTATCCCTACAATGTTAGGCCAGTCTCAATTACCTGAGGCAACCTCGATGGTCTAGACCATCCTTAGGCCCTAGTTCCTCATGTCATTCTTGGTCAACTAGGCCCAAGTCCATACAAAACTCATTACTAGCAAAGTTCTATAACAATTATACTATAATACATGTACAACATTCTCCAAAAGCATCTTACATCAAAGATAAAACATTACAATATTATCCATGTATCGCACAGACAACTTACTAATTAAATTAAACAAAAACCGTACATATAGACCCATAAATTAAATAAGACTTACTTATTAATAGAAGAAAACCCTAGCCCATACCCAACAATTATATAATTACTAAAATATCCTTGACTATAGAATAACTAAATAAAATATAAAAACCTAATTAACTACTATGGATACCTATTCTTATTCTTGGGCTTCGCCTATAACGTTAGGCTTCCAAAGATGATATTCTTCTTTTAACCACACTATGATTGCACCATCAACTATGGACTTTCATTTCAAGAGTTTCGTTCCAAAGGAATTTGCCTTCTAATTGAAAGCAATTCCAATGCTACTCTGCTCATGTCCATTCTATCTATTGGAGATTCTGATGAACATGCAAGTCCAATTTGAAAGACCAATATCAAGCATTCAGTGTGTCCACTTGTCCAATCACTCCAACTTGTAACCATGTTATTAGATTCTCCTACTTTGTTGAAAATTGAATGGTCCACAATCTCCATCACTCGTCCCGGCAATGCCAACTTAACAAAGTTGTGGAGGTTCAGGTCATCTTTGAACAATTTATCAGTGGGTCTTCTTCCAATTAACATCTCCAATAAGAGGATCCCAAAGCTGTACACATCCCCATTAGTTGAAAGTTGACTACCCATTCCATACTCTGCAAAAATTTAGAGCACTTTCATACACTAAGAACAATTCTTACTCAATGCTATGAAACTAGTGATTTGGTGAAGGTGTATGTAAATATTCTATAATGGGCATCCTTGTTTTGATTATTGATGCATTCATTATACATTAATACTTTTACAATTGAGTGAAATCATGACATATTACCTGGAGCAACATATCCGACAGTTCCCTTAATCCTTGCTGAGCTTAATTGACTAAGAAGAATTTCCTTCCCAGATTTTGAAAGGAGTCTAGCCAAACCAAAATCACTTATATGAGCATTCAGATCATCATCAAGAAGAATATTGCTTGGCTTTAGATCACAATGAATAATAGGGGTTTGGCAGTGATGATGAAGATAAAGCAAACCCGAAGCCACATCTATTGCAATGTTGATTCTTTGGAGAAGGTTTAAACTTCTCAGTTGCTTGAGCCCATCTTCAGGATGTAACCACATGTCCAAGCTTCCATTTGGCATGAACTCATAGACTAAAGCTTTAAAATCATTGCCCTCAAAATCAATACTCGAACAAACAGTCAGAATCTTAACGAGGTTTCGATGACGGATGTTCCTCAAGGCTTCACATTCAGCAATAAAACTCTTGCAAGCTCCTTGCTTTAGAAGATTAAGTACCTTGACTGCTACAGTTTTTTCATCTGGACCAAGTTTTCCTTTATAGACACTGCCAAAATTACCTGAACCAATCAAATTCCTCAAAGAGAATCCATCAGTTGCATTGCGTAATTCTTTATAAGAGATCTTTTGATATGAGGGTCCAAAGGTGGAAATGGAAAGTGATTTCTTCTTTGAATTTTTCAACCAAGAAAGAGCAATCAAAGAAAACAATGTCAAGCAGAAAGCAGCTGCAATGCTTATTGCCAGTATCAACTTAAAAGCAAAATGCTTTCTAGGTTTCTTGGATAATCGAATGGGGCATGCATGCAAATGCAGCTCTTGGATCCCCCCACAAAGACCAGTGTTGCCTTTGATTTCAACTGCACTAGCATTTCTGAAGACCCCTTCTACAGGTACATCTCCTTCAAGATTGTTGAAAGACAGGTTCAAATTTTGCATGTGAAAATTAATCATATACCTTGGGATTTGGCCTGACAAGTTGTTGTTAGAGAGATCAAGATATTGAATACCATTTAACTTACTTAAGTCGGGAATGGTTCCTTCAAAGTAGTTTCCTTGCATATAAAGTTCTTCTAAGGCCAAACAGTCCCCTAGCTGGGCTGGAATCTCTTTGGAAAATTTGTTGTATGAAACGTCTAGTGCAACAAGAAATTTCAGGTTTCCAACATCTGGTGGTAAGGAACCTGTCAAAGAATTATGTGACACATTAAAACGGACTAGAGGAAGAGAGTGGAGGCCAAGAAGTTGCTCAGGTATGATGCCATTTAATTTATTATGGCAAAGGCGTACATCTTGCAAGTGGCTACACCTTTGAAGACTTGGGGGTATGCTCCCTTCTAAACTGTTATTGTACATATAGAGGTGAAGCAATTGAGTCATGTTACCAAAGGAAGACGGGATCTCCCCTATCAGTTGGTTTGCCCCCAAGGATAGAATGTTCAAGTTTGAGAGCTTTCCAATTGAATTTGGAATACTCCCTGTCAACAAGTTCTGTTCCAAGTCAAGTTTCGTTAGACTGACAATATTTGATATGTGCGTGGGTATGCTCCCGCCAATAAAATTCCCTCCTAGCGATAACGATGTTAACAGGATTGAGAGGTTTGTTATGGAGTTAGTCAGCTCACCTCCAAGCTGGTTGTAGCCTACATCCAGATATTCTAACTGGCTGCAATTGTTCAAAGAACTCAGAAAAATCAAATCATCAACTGAATAATTTCCAAGAAGATTATTACCAGCAGCAAGCCATCGAAGATTTTGTAGATTACCAAAACTCATAGGTATGGTTCCTATGAAAGAATTACTACCAAGATCAAGATTGTGAATGTCTGAGACATTGGACAATGAAACTGGAATGTTTCCTGTAAATTGGTTTCCTCCTATCCAAAGTATCTGGAGATTTTGAAGAACAATGCCCAAGTCAGGTTTGAGGTTACCAGCGAAGTTGTTAAGAGTCAAGGCAATATTTCTGAGCGATGATAAATTGTATAGGGAAGGTGGAAACACACCAGAAAGATGATTTAGTTCTAAATAAAAAGATGTCAAGCTTTTCATCTGGGCTACTGTATTTGGGATTTCTCCCTCCAAATTGTTATTTGCAAACGAAAGATATTGGAGAGAGGACAAGTTCCCCAGAGAAGGTGGGAACCTTCCACTTAGATTATTGCTTTCAAGAATTAGTATCTGAATTTTTGACAAAAAGCCAAGTTTTGAAGGGATTTCTTGTACTAAATCATTGTACTGGAGATCAAGACGCTGTAGGTTGGAACAGTGAGAAAGATTGACTGGAATTGCCCCTCCCAATATTGGATTATAACTCAGGTTCAAATTTTGAAGCCTGGTCAAGTAACCAAATTCTGAGGGAATTCCACCATGGAAATAGTTACTTGCAAGGTCGAGGGATCGAAGGAAAGAAAGATTTCCAATGTGGGGTGATATGGTGCCAACCAACTTTTTGTTTTTTAGGTCCAAACTGATGACTCTTTGGTGTTTGTTGCCACAAGTGACCCCAACCCAGTGGCAGAAATGGATAGAGTCATTCCAAGAAGCCAAGACATTAAGTGGGCTATCTATGTGGGACTTGAATTCGAGCAGTACAAGTTTATCAGTTTCGTTTGAAAGTGTGGTAGCTAAGGAAAATTTTGAGATCGATAAGGAGAGGAACAGAAGAAAGATGGCATGGTAGGTTAGTGAGAAGAGTGGTCGTGTATTCATAAGCAGATGATCCATCTGGGAGGAAGAAATTAGCTTCTTTAGAGAGAGATACTGACATAGGCAGGAACTCTCACGCGAATATATAGAGAACAAACTAAGCAACTTTTTAGATGGGTACTGCTCATACTAATTAATCTGTGATTCTACAAATGATGTGGATTTGATGTGAGTTGTCTACTTAGTCTATTTTGCAGTTCATAATATATATTGAAAATTTTCCATGTAAGTTGTCTAGTCAATCTTTTTTTGCTCAAATTATTCATGAGGATAACTATTTTTTAGTTTTAACCCACATAACTGGATGCTCCATCTGAGAGGAAGAAAGTAACTTTTTCAGAGAGAGAGAGAGAGATGCTGAGATTGGTAGAGAACAAACTTAACAACCTTTTAGATGGGTACTGCTCGTATTAATTAATCAGATTACCCATCTTCAATCTTTGACCAAGTCCAGTAGGTCAAATCAAAGATTGTAATACAAATTTTTATTACGTAGTACGTATCTATCTCTCTGTATTTATGTGCAGCTGATTTGATCATAGAAATTAATTTACTGGATCATTGTTGAGGGGAGTGCTCAATGAAATATGGAGGTCCCTCTCAGAGTCTCAGCAGTGCAGTACATTTTGAATTTGTCTTCTTTTTATTTATTTATTTTTTTTCATTTTGAATTGCTGAGCTCAGTGCCGGCCCAAGGCCTAGGCAAGTTAGGCCTAGGCCTAAGGCCCCCACCAAAAAATAAAATTTTACTTAAGAAAAAAAGCACCAACTTTCATATTTAAAGGCCCAAATTTTTATAAAATTATATATATTTTCTAAAGGTTGTATATTTTTTTTTATTAATGATGTTAAAAATACTACAAATTTTACTATTGGTTTACAAATTTCCATGTTATTAATCACAAAAAAGTGATATAACATTCATTAGTTAAATTGATGAAATTCATCGATGAGAAACAATGTCACATTATATTTTGAACATTTTATAGTGTTTTTAATTAGTGCATTTTTTTCATTTCTATTAAAACTCTCAAAGTACGAGGCCAATAGAATCTTAACTCAATTGAAATCCTAAAGTATTTCAAAGAGATGTTGCAAATGTGTTAAATCATCAATTATAGATTAATCTCCCGGGATAGTTTGAGACTTTGATTTTTGTAAACTAATATCCTACAAAGCCACACACCAAATAATATCTATCTCTCTCTCTTGAAATCAAAATATAAAATTAAAAATTAGATTACAATTTTATTTAACTATACATCTTCTTATATTCAAAATAAAGTATCTTTTTCAATCACAATATATTTTTATTAATATTTATAGTTCAACTATGATATTCAATTCTTTACATGAAATTAACATTAATCTAGTTGGTATTATTTATGTATTTAATGTATCAATTTAATATTAATTTGATTAGTATTAAATAATTTTATTTAATTAATATTTACGTATTTAAGGCCGCCCATAAATTTTTCGCCTTAGGCCCTAAATTATGTTGGGCCGCCCCTGGCTGAGCTTACTCTGATTTTCAGTTTATAATACATAATTGAAAATTTTATACGTAAATTGTCTGCTATCATTTATTTTTTTGAATTTCAACTCAGTATTACCTTGCTTCGTTCCACCCCTCACCAGATCTATCATCTACTGTACTAGTTGAAGTTTATAGAATAATGTGGCAAAAGTGAAAAACATGAGACATAAGAAAAAGAAGTAGGTATTTCTCTATGTTTGGATGGAGGGATAGGAAATGAGAGTAGCGGGAAAGATTGCTGGAAAATATTAATTAAAATCAAGTAAATTCCAGCCACCTTTTCCTGTCATTTCCTCTCCTCCCCCTCTGTTCCAAATATACCCTTAGAAAAAAGTGGGGGATGGGGAAATATAAACAGAAGTAGGCTACATTCATACACTATATTAAAGAAAAATGAGAAGATCAATATGGAAATTAGTTATGCCCAGGGAATCATGATCTTAAGACCACCATGCCAGTAGGAAAATATGATACAACACCTTGAAGGAAAAAGCGACTTTTGCTTGGAGTTTTTGAACTTATCCCACCCCCCCCCCCACTATAAGTCTCAAAAGCAAGGGAAATTTCATGTAGACAAAATGCCTATTGCTGAATTTGTGTAACCATGTTAGTGCTTCAGGCTTTGGAGCCTGCTGATATCTATCATCTATGATCTGATGGAAGTAATGCATGATTTGCCACAAGTGATCTAAAATTACGGTCGAAAGGCACACAGCAACTTGATTAATGCCACCTTTTTTTTTCAAGGTAGTTATTTCAGTGTTCACAAATTTCTTTTGAAGTTAGAAATTGCCTAAACGTATTTGGACTTAGTTACTTATTTGATTTTGAAAGAGTATTTGATTTTGTTACATTTTTTTGGCTTCTTTTGTGTGTGTGTGAATTTAGAGTCTATTGTATAAACAATGTAGTACCTGTTAAGGAAATTATTAATAGTTCTTGTGTATCAAGAAACTCATTTCAATCCTTATATAAAGATAGTACAGTAAACAAGTTGTCTACTCTTCTCAAAAAAAAAAAAAAAAAAAAAAAAAAAAAAGTTGTCTTCTATAAAGAGTTTAATGACTTTAAACTAAGGGCCCTCCCTCCCATATGAGAAAGAAGAGTTTTCCTAACCACATAAATTCTTATCCCTATTTTGTTTGCTAGTTGTTCTTTATTTGTGGCTACTGTTATTTGTTTTAATCCGTGAGTGCCATTGCATAACATGCAAGAAGTGGTATAGGCAGAAGCTCTTCCCCGGTTGCATAGCATTAGGCAAGTCTATGATTACCTTTTTTTAATGGAATTGGATTTATTGTTATTCAAGTGGTTCTATTCGGGAAGCTGGACGTGCCATGAGTTCTGGTGCTAATAGCTATGACAGTGGAGTTTAGGATATGAGATAAGTCTAAATTGCATATCCATATGCTTCCATTTACAAAGATCCTCTGCTTGGGAGTGCCCTCTGAAGATTTCTTGAAATGGATTAGACCAAGTCTACAAATACATTTTGCCTTTTCAATTCACTTGTTAATAAAATTTTACCTTCAATTGACATTGAGTGTGACATAAAACATAACAATCAAAATTATTTTATCAGAAAGTCTGTGGACACAACTTGTGTTACATATTGTCACAGTTCTGAGATGTGTGATTATGAATGGTAAAAAGAAAATGATCTGGCAAAATATGACGAAAATTACATTTTGTCACCAATCATAGTTTTACATATCATCAAATTGTAACAACAAAAATTATGGCAAAATGTGTGATCATAAAAAAATCTGTTATTTTATTCAAGTAAAAGTTATTGTTTTTCCCTGTCGCTTTCCCTTGCTTTTTCCTATTTCACACAATTTATCATATAGTAATCATAGCGTGCTCCATACATCTGCTCTAGACCAAGTAAAAACATTGATAGTTTATTTTGTATTCTGAATTCTTAAGATTAAGAAGCTGGAACCAAGCACATCCACGGAGAAGGTGACAGCCTCTTCAGATAACTCTGCTAATGTTATTGATTTATTCAAGTTGCATTATCATGACCTCCGAGATTTTGATAGAAATGAATCAGCTTTTGAGGATTAGGTGAAGTCTTTGAAGAAGATTTACAAATAAAAGCTCGTCAAAATTGATGATCAACCCAGCAGTTGACCAACTAAGCTATGACTCCCTTAATACTGTGACTTTGTAATAAATAAGTAGAAGCAACTACCTTTGCAAGAAAGTATCACTCGCCCCTTTCTAAATATTATCCCTGACATGTTTACCTCACATCATTAGGTCAGTGATTATGATGTGAATAAGGTCAAATTAGAAAATTAGATTGATGAACTAGCATGAGGACTACAACGAAAAGCACTGGACAATTCACAACCATTTGTACATAAGTGCAATTAGAAAAATAAATGGCACAAATCACCCGTGCTACGCATGGGATGTGAATTCTCTAATAATTTAAGAATTTTGTCCACTAATATATTAAACTTTACAATTAATGTCTTAATATGTTATAAGATATAAGAGAAAAACAAATTAACCTAAAAGTCCAAATACACGTTTAATTGTGATTTTTTAAGTTGTGTTTTCAAATGGCATATTTTAAAATCGCTATTTTTTAATTTAAAAAAAAAGCACACTTTTCAAATAGCTAATTTGTCAATGCTTGCTTTAATCTTTAGTCGAATTTGATGGATTTATGTGATGCTTTTTTTTTTTTTTTTCAAAAAGATAATGCATTTTGAAATATTGTTACTTATTAGGCAATATGTTGATAATTGAGTGGGAGATATGTTGGTAATTGAATATTAGATCAGTAGTTTTTTTTTTTTTTAGAAGGAATACCATGAGGTTTTATTAATCACAGTGCTGGAAAATCAGCTAAAACAAATTGAACAACATTGGATGGAACACTCTCCATCCAAACTAAAAGCAGAAAAGAAAGTCTAGCTCTCTTCGTTAAGGCATCCGCAACCGCATTACCTTGTCTATAAGAATGAGAGAAAGAGACACTCTAGAAAGAGTTTACAAAGGACACAACATCCTTGATCAGGGGGCCATACATGGAGCCGAGATTAGTACCAGATTTTAGGGAGCTTATAACAAATTCCGAATCACCTTCAAGGACTAGTTGGTGGAGGTCAATTTCTCTAGCAAATAGAACTGCAAGTCTAGCGGCCAGGAGCTCCAGAGCAATCACTGAAGAAGGTTTATGAATTTTCTCGAATAGGGGTGCATAACTTCACCATGGGAATTTCGAATGACAACTCTAATTCCAGCCTCATTTGTGTCGTCGAACATTGCCTCATCGAAGTTTGCTTTGAAGTAGCTCATGTTAGTTTTTTAATAATTGCTTGGTTGTATACATTGAAAAAGATGCAGCTGATAACATTAACAATGAAGCTATAATATCATACGATGATTTTGAAATATGAAAACTTGTGAAAAGAAATTTTAAAACTTTATGTATTTGTGTGTGTGTGTGTGTGTGTGCACGTTTTGTGGTGATGTTAATATGTTCAATTTTTATTTTTATTAATTTATTAATTTAAGTTTTTTAACAACCACCTTGAAAAAAAAAATTCCTGGAGCTGTCACTGAAGATGAAGATGTATGGAGATAGAAGAGTCATGCAAAGAGTAAAAAATTGAGTTCTGGTCAAAATATTTAATGGGACTAAGGTTATGGGTTTCACACACACACAAATTGAGTTCTGGTTGAATGAGGGTGGTCATTATTTCAAGGAAAATGTTAACAAGCATAGTAAGGTGCTCGTTAAGGATTAGTTATTGTAAGGTCCAGGAAATAAAAAATTGATATGAATTGATGAAGGGACTAAAAACACTATTAAAGTGACAAGTGGAACTAAAAAAATTAGCTCCATTAGCTCCACAGCCTATAAATTTGATTAAAAATCTGACATAAAGCAAAAAAATTTGACATAAAGATTTTTTATTATTGGTACCTTACGTTGCTCGTCAACATTGCCATTCTTTCAAATACAAATAATATAAGGATAAGGTTTGCAAAACCAAGGAAATTAGGAGTTAAGAATCCAAGAAGGAATGAAACAATCAAATGTCAATTGTGTGTGTAAACATCAAAATTTTATGATGCATTCGTAGACGTCCAATTGATTATGATCGTGTATTTTCTTTTATTAAATCATGTTATAATTGATGATGTGGACAATCAGCAAATGAATTCAAGCCACGTGGCAACATCAAATGAAGAAGGCCAAGTGACAACTTTAGATGAAAGACTCATATGGAATGTTCTCATTAAATGCAAGACCAAAATTAAAGTCAAATTTGTATTTAAATTCAAAATTTGTAATTAACTCTTAATAAATGCTATGAGAAAAAAAATCCAAATTAAAGACCATTGAGTTGCCTATAAATAGAGGCTTCTCATATGAGAAGAAGAAAAAAAAAACTTAGAGAGAATAACCCTATTGACACTGCCAAAATAGAGAGTCATCTCGAAGTCCAAAAGAGCACCCTTGCTCCCTCAAAATTAAGGCTTATTTCTACTTCTTCAAATCAAAGTAGAGATTTTCCTTCAATTAAGTTTGAGATCAAGCTAATGGCCCTCAACTTCAAATCAAAACTCAAGTACATCCAATCACACATCCAACTTGGAGACATCAAAGTATGATTCAAAATCAAGCTTCATAGCCCTTCGGATCGTAAAGTTACTTGGAGATCGAATTAGAGGAGTTTTATTGTATTCTTTCATTGTAAATAGTCATATAGAGGATTTTACTCACATATATACAAATCAATACTGAAAGCTCGAAATTGTGTGAAAACACAAGAGCTGTTTAGACCCCCAAATTAAAAAATTACGGCTTGGTTGATTTTACTCTAACTTAACTAAGTGCAGAATAGAGTAAATGCGAGTGAACAAACAATAAAACTACCTTAAGCCATATTCATCATATATCAACAATAAAATGAAAGCTAAAAGAGTAGGGAAGAAAGATTCAACCACAAGATAATACCGAGACGTGTTATCGAAGAGGAACCCTCAAAACTCGGCCAAAACCTCTCCGCCGCTCTCTAAGCGATAAATAAATCCACTAGAGAATAAGTTGGAGTACATGAATAACAAAAAACCCTCCAAGCCTAGTCTATCCATGTACTTGAGCCCTCCAACATCATGATGGAAGGCAAAACAAACTTTCTCAAAATTGAAAAGGAAAAAGAGGTAGAAAAAGTATTCATTCTTAAACAACATTTACTTACAAAATTTTGTACATCATCAAAGTACATTAGAAATTGACAATTCCCAAAAGAAACTTTCATAAAATATAGACTTTCTCACCCTATATCTAAAAAACATGCTACCTATCTAAAAATTCATAAATCAAGGAAAAAAATTGTTAGGTTCTAAAAGTAAAAGTTTAGAGCAATTGGCAAATCGTGAACACAAACTTATCAAAATATAGATCCTAGAGTCTATAGGAATTATCAGACAATTCTTAAGTTGATACAAGTCAAGATTCAAGAACATACAAGCTGCAGAAAGAAGATTTCGTAATCTACCTAGTTCCACCAATCGAAACACGTATTTGCAGAATTTTAAGTTGGATCAAATAGCAGTTCAAGTCCATTAAGGATTAGGGTTTTAGATCTTCTTCTTCTAGTATATAAAGGAAATCTTAAGCACGTTTTTAAAAAGATTTTTAGAGAGAGAAGAGTGTTCCTTTTTTGTAGATCTAGGGTTTTGTACCCAAAAGCTCTCTAGAGTTTTTGATGAGTTGTGTGTTGAATTTTTTGTGAGATTTAGAAGTGTTTACCATCATACACAAACATAAAGCTATCAAGAATCAAGATTCACATCAAGAACTTGATGGTGAATTCAGTTGTTGCATAAAGAACTTTCAAGAACATCCAAAACCTTTTAAAGGTGTCTCAAAGTCACAAGTAGGAGAACTTGTGATTGCTGTAAATCAAAGAAAGAAGTAGTCCGTGCACTCGAAACTGTCACGTGGTTATGGTAGTAAGTTTTCTACACGAGGTAGCAATAGGATATTAGTGGTCCAAGTTCTATTGTAAAAACTTCAATTATTGCATAGTGAATCTATTTTTACCTTGGAATAGTTAGGTTAAATCATCCCAAGGTTTTTTACTGGTTCAGTTTTCCTAGGTTTTCAGATTTTTGTGTTCTTTTTTTTCCCTTACTTTATATGATATGACTTTATTGTTTTAACCTAGATTTGAATAATAAACCTAAGTATTCACTTGGTTAATTAATTAGGTTAAGCAATCTAGTTTACAGGGATCTAAAACCTAACAAGTGGTATCAGAGCGGGTTAGCTCTTGATTTAGGTTATTATACCTAGAGTTGATCCTTGATCCCTGTTATTCTGGATAATTTGAAGTGTTTTCCTCTTCATGTCTGTGATGATTTGAGTAAAAATGACACTATTGTTTTTGTTGATCTTTTTAATGCTTGTGAAACTCTTCATAAGGAATTATCAAAATCTTTGAAAATTGCTAAGAAATTTAAAAAAGAGTTAAAATTGGTTAATCTTGAAAAAGAGAAATTGATTGTGAGATTAGATGAATCTAATAAAAGGAATGAATTTTTGAGAAATCAAATTTCCTCTTAAGATGAAAAGATGAAAATCTTCGAACAGAGTTAGTAGAATCTAAAGCTAAACTTGAAAATTTGACTAGTGCCAAACCTACTGTTGATAATAGAAGTGTTTCTGTTTCTCTTAAGCCTGAAGCTGAAAAAGTTTATATCCCTTCTTTCAAGAGGAATAATAAAGAAAAGACTTATTTTGCTAGGTTAGACAAAGGTAAAAGTTCTAATGTAGATGTTGAAGTTTTTAAACCTATGTCTAAACCTACTACTAGTGTGCAAAAGAAATCTATTTTTGTGTCTACCTGTCATGTTTGTGGTGTTGTTAGTCATATTAGACCAAATTGTTCTTTGTTGAGGCAAAAACCAAAATCTGAGACTAGATTTGCTGTTAGGAGTACTGATGTTCCTAAATTTGTTTCTGTTTATCACTTTTGTGGTGTCTCCGATCACATTTGTCATAATTGTCATAAATTGAAACTTAAACATTATGTATTTCAATCTAGAATATGTGATGAAACTTAAATATTCATCCTAATTGTTTCATATTCTTTTGAAAAGTTTGAGCTTGTTGGCTTGTAAAAGGAATTTGCAGGATTTCAGTCTTTCTTAGAAGATTAGTGTAATCCCTCAAATACACTCTGCTTCTCATGGATTTTCACCTACAAAGTCGAAGACTTGTGGTATATGGGTGAGAAAAGACTTGCTAAGGTGAGTGTTTTTTACTTGTCCCTGATTTAATTCTTTCAATTGTTTGTGGACATGTCTTGTTTCTGTTTTTTAAGTTGTTTTTTATTTTAAAAAAAAAAAGACCAAAAACATTGAAAAATTCAAAAAGACAAAAATATTTTATTTTGTATCTAGTTTTATTTTTCTTGAGGATTACATGAATAATGATATCTCTCTCTTGATTTAGAACATGCTTGACATTGTGGTGAAACTTGAATAGTATGCATTACTCAACTAAGTGCATGATAATTTTGAGATAAATATGATTTTGTATGAGTATGTACTAGTTTGTACATGTGCTTAAGGGTTAATTAAGAAATTGATATTTCTTGTTTGTCTACTCTCTATACCTTAGTTAAGCACTATCATGCCTTTTTCTTTTTTTTTCTTTTTTTTTTTTTTTTTTTTTTTTTTTTGCATTGTTCATTTAGCATAATGTGTGTTTTTTATTTTTGGTCATAAAAATTTTGAAGATCCAAAAAGATTTTATTTTTTTGTGTCTTGTATTACACATCATGAATTTGTAATCAAGGTTGACCTATTATCTTTATATAACATGCTTGTGTACCTTGTTTAGCTTGGATAATCTTGATTTTGAAGTCATATGTTTTTGATTGTTAGGACTAGAACCTAAAGAGAAAGGCATAAATAACTATCTCACCACTGTTTACTTGCTAATCATGAACACCTTAGTGCATATCATAAGATTTTGTGCTTGAGAAAGTATAGCATATGAACAAAAAGAACAAAAGGTGTAGCCTCGGATTAATAATAAAATTGGTATGAACATTATTGGATTAAAATAAAAATGACACAAATAAATAAAATTGGTGTGTACATTATCTGGCTATAATATCAATTTCACAATGAAATAAAAATGGTGTGTACATTAAGAGGAAAAATAACATAAGGTGTAGCCTCGTATTAATAATAAAATTGGTTTGTACATTATTGGACTAAAATAAAAATGACACAAATAAATAAAATTGGTGTGTACATTATTTGGCTATAATATCAATTTCACAATGAAATAAAAATGGTGTGTACATTAAGAGGCAAAATAAAAAAATTTACATGATTGCAAGCTTGTTTTCTAGGAGATGTGAGAGTTATATGATGTAACTCATTAGGTGGTAGTCTCTTTCAAACTTATGTGATGAATAATGTAGAAATTGTGATTGATTACTATCTACTTTTTACCTCACATGTATCTCAAGCCATGACTAGTTGCACACACTACACAAGTTATTCTTTGCTAAACTTAGTACATGAAATTGTGTGTGAATTTGGTTTGGCCATTAAAGATTATATGTTCTATGATTTTGATACAAAATATGTTCAAAGGTTGAAAATTTGGGGGTTAAAAGGATTGAAAACCTTGTTTTTGAAGTTCTGGGTTGAAAACAAATGTTTTTGAAAAACTTTTAAACTCATTCTCATGCATTTTATTCATGAAATTATTTGAATTAAGTGTTTTCTGCATAAACTTCTGCAGTTTTTTCAAAAACTTTAAATTTCCATAATTTCGATCAATTGAATGTGATTTTTAACCGATTGAAAATCCCTTGATTTTTAATCATTGCTTTCTGCCTAACTTGATTGGTATTCAATTGATACTCGACTGATCGAAACTGGAAAATGTTTAGTTTTAAGTTTTTGACCAAATTTTTTTCATGCATCATTCATGTTTAGGATTCACATGCATTGCATTGTTTTCTATATCCATCTTACAGTTTTGTAGTCATATCCCTCATTGTTTTCACATATAACATGCATACACTTTACTAAATTGGGTACTCAACTTGATTTAAAAATTGATTGATTAATTTTTGAGTCCTTTGTACGTTTTAGTATACACTGATGATGTACGAAAAATCAGTAGACTGAATGCTCCGAGCTTCAATATGCTAGTAATTGTTTGGAAGGCTTGAAAAGAAAAAGACACAAGATCAAAGGAGACCAGCTTGAACCGGCCAAGAACCCTCTAATGCTTAAGTTAGTTTTTTCTCTAGGGCTCAAGAATTTCAACTTTTTAGGAGTAATGAAAACTTGCCTTTATTTGACGTGAATGAATCCTTATATAGTGAGCTTTCAAAATGGTTACTTGTCTAGTAACTTCCCCAATATTTATGGAAGCTTGAAGGTTCAAACTTAACTTTCACAACCGCTATAGAAGTTAGAATATTCAATCTTATATTCAACCTTATCTTAAAGAAGTTAGGATTTGGTAGCACGTGGTCTAAGTTACAAGATCTTACAGATAAGTCTATTTCTGGAAATCTCGTAATTGTTGGTTGGTTCCTTGGATGACCCTCACGTCTATGAACGACCTTCTTACATCCACTGACAAGCTTATCATTTTGGGCTGACCTTTGGCTCTAGATGACTCTTATAGACGAAATGGAGATGGTTCGATTTTTAGTTCCTCATCATATGCTATTTTTTATGTGTGAACTAAAGAAAATATTTCTCTTAAGAGATTTGATGGATAATCAACGTGCAAATATTTTCTCCACTCATGCAACTGTTTATGGGTCACATAATGTCAAGTTTGCATTTATTGAAAAAGAGAGTATTTGTGTTCATGTGTAACCTCAATTTTTTTTGAGTTTGGTTTGTGTCTTTTTATTTATCCCCACCTCCTAAATTTTCTCCGAAACTGTTTTTTCCAAAACTTATTTTGTTTTTTCTATTTTTATCGGGGAAGAAACTTGTTTTTAACCTTTGTTGTTCTTAGGGGAAGTTGTTTCCTTGATTCTCTATTTCCTCTTATTATTTGTTGCGTATGCTTTATGTTTACTCTTTGATTGGGTTGTTTTTGTCAATATGTGACAAAAAGGGAGAGAAATAGATGAAATGTGAGAATCCTGTTTGTTTGTTTAAGGGGAGTTGAAATTGTTTTTGAAAGGGGGAGAAAATACATTTTTTGATGTATCTAACTTAGGGGGAGATTTAGTTTGCATATTTGTTATTTACTATAGTTTGTTTATTTTTGATTTAATTGTATTTTCCACACATTCGTTTATGGTTTGTTTAGTATTTCAGGAATTTACAAGTTAATTCATTCGAAGCTGCTGTCTACTTTTGCAACTCATAGATAGGAGTTTGGTTGAATTGTATTTGGGCATTTTTATTGTATTGGGTTCTTGTATTTGAGCATTTCATTTTGTATGTAAGTTTTGTCACAAATTTCCAAAGTGGGAGATTGTTAGGTTCTAAAATTTTAGAACAATTAGCAAATTGTGAACACAAACTTGTCTAGATATAGATTTTAGAGTCTATAGGAATTATTAGACAATGCTCAAGTTGATACAAGTCAAGATTCAGGAAAATACAAGCTGCAGATGGAAGATTTCGTAATCTACCTGGTTTGACCGATCGAAAGACAGGGTCAACCGATGGAAACATGTATCTGCAGAATTTTAAGTCGGCCTAAATAGCAATTTAAGCCCACTAAGGATTAGAGTTTCAAATCTACTCCTTGTAGTTTATAAAGGAAACCTTAAGCACGTTTTTAAAAGGATTTTTAGAGAGAGAAGAGTGTGCCTATTTTGTATATATAGGATTTTGTACCCAAAAGCTCTCTAGAGTTTTTGATTAGTTGTGTGTTGAATCTTTTGTGAGATTTAGAGGTGCTTACCTTCATACACACACATAGAACTATCAAGAATCAAGATTCACATCAAGAACTTGATGGTGAATTCAGTTACTGCATAAAGAATTTTCAAGAAAATCCAAAACCTTTAAGAGGTGTCTCAAATGCACAAGTAGGAGAACTTTTGGTTGCCGCAAATCAAAGAAAAAAGTAGTGCATGAACTCGGAGTTGTCATGTGGTCGTGGTAGTAAGTTTTCTGCACAAGGTAGCAATAGGATGTTAATGGTCTAAGTTCTATTGTAAAAATTTCAATTCTTTCATAGTGGATCTGTTTTTACCTTGAGGATAGTCAGGTTAAATTCTCCCCAAGTTTTTTACCGGTTAGGTTTTCTTAAGTCATCAGATTTTTGAGTTCTTTATTTTCCGCCGCTTTACATGATATGACTTTATTTTTTTAACCTAGATTTGAATAATAAACCTAAGTATTCACTTGGTTAATTAATTAGGTTAAGCAATCTAGTTTACAGGGATCTAAAACCCAACAAAAATGAAACAAGCAATTTTAGGACCCAAATCTCAACAAAAACACGAATGAAAATTTAAGGGAAAAAAAAAAAAACATCAAAATCCAAAATCTTTCTCTAATATTCAAAATAGAGAAAAGGGCATCTAAAAAATCTATAGCAAATTTAAAAATCAATTAAAATTATATTAAAGCCACAATAATCAATTACTCAAAGGTTAAGGTTTCTCTCCAAATTAGTATGAAAAGAAATTGTTTAAACTCTTCCTATATCTTTTTATTGAATATGAATTTTGAAAATCTAACGGTTGGATTGCATGTTATTTATGTTCTTAACACGCATGTCAAATTTTGTCAAAATTGAATGTAATTTACTAATCGATTAATAAACTTATTTTTTATACATAATTTTAGATCACATAAACTTGAAATTTAAACATTTGATTGATGACATAACTATTAATTTTTTATCTTCTTGAAACTTTGCAAGCATGAAGGATAGAACAAATAATCTAACACTTAGATTTTTGAAATTTACATTCAATGGAAACATTGTTACATTTAAATACATAGCCAAGCCAAATATATATATATATATATATATATATAGAGAGAGAGAGAGAGAGAGAGAGAGAGAGAGAGAGAGAGAGAGAGAGAGAGAGAGAGGTTCAAGTTACTCTTGATGTAACTCTAAGATATATAACACCATTGATTTTTTTTTTATGTGAATTTTAACAAATCCACTAATGAATTAGATTTTATTCTTATACTTTACAGGCTTGCAAAATTTTAAGATGACTTGAGATTAATAACTATGCCATCGATCAAATATTTAAATTTAAATTTTTGCATTAAAAATTACGCATAAAAGATGGGTTTCTAGATCAAATAGTAAATAACATTTGATTTGCATGAAACTTGATATGTGTGTTAAGAATATAGGAAACATGTAATCCAAAGTTGAGATTATATTAATCCAACAAAAATTTATTAGGTAGTGTAACATAATTTAGAGTTACACCTAATGTAATTTAAACTTAACCCATATATTCAAACCCAAACTAAATTCAAATTAAATTCATAAGGGAGAAGGTCTATGTTGGGGAATCAAAACACCAAAACATATCAACTAGTAGAAAGTTGCATGAAAGAATAAGAAATTCACAAGAAATGTAGCTAAAATAATAATAAATAAACCAAAAGAGGGAAGAAAAATCGATTAGAGAGATAGAATAATCACTTTTGTTTATTGTATGAAGCACATGGAATGAAAGGGATAGAGGTGCAGAGAAAGTAATTGGAAATTTATAGTAAAGAAGATGGAGAGATGAAGAGAAAAAAATGGAGATGAAGAGTTGGAGGAAGAGTAATGGTAAGGTAAGGAATTATGGGGAAGCAGAAGAGTTAAGAAAGGGTGAAGAAATGTTGGCAGAATGATGGGGACAAAAAAAGCCAATATATTGTATAGATATTTTATCTCTTTATATTTAATATTATAAAAAATGAAAAATTGTTAATAGAAAATGAGTGAATTGGTTGATGATATGGCACAAAAGGAACTTTGCAAAATTAAATGCAATGCTTCCATTATTATACATAGCATAGATATTGAATTTAAAGGTTTGCTTAGGTGGAAAGCTAAAAGTGAGATAATGGTAATTAAAAGATGATGAAGTGGAAAATTAAATGAAAGAGTTCTCTTATTAATTGTGAGGTGTGGAAAATTAAATGAAAGATTTCTCTTACCTATTATTGAATATAAATGAAAGGAAATGTTAATAGGTGCCCTAAGGGTATTGATTTATGAAATATTTTTAGAAAACTTTCATGGGAAAGGAGAAAAAGCAATTAATTATTTTAACAGATTTTTATATTTCCCATAAAAGTGGTTTATGAACAATTGCTCTAAGGGCACCCTCTTAACATGACCCATAAATGAATAATAAAAATTAAATAAATGAGTAAAATCTTTGCTTAGTTAGAAGGCTAAATGTGTTAGATTCTAAATATTTAGGAATAAATGTTTAGGTTCTAATTTTATGTATGTTGACAAACCGAGAACAAATATATGCCTAGTTTAAGTGTTAGACATTGCTCATAATGATTTAAGTCAAGATTCAAGAACAGTCAAGCTACAGGAAAAAGAAGTTAGGATTTGCAAGGCTCGACTGATCGAAGATCGCGTTCTACAGAATTTTAATCAGACCCAATGCCTGCAAAAACGTTTATGGTTCTAACTCAACAAGCATCTACCGGAAAGAAGATCTACTTTCAAGAACTGGTGGATTAAGTTGCTACATACAAGATCATACATAGCTGATGAGCTAAAATTTTGAGTAGGATCTCAAAGTCACAAACGTGGATGTTTGTGTACAACAAATTCAGAGAGAAGAGTCATTGGATTTGAAGCTGCATGTGATCATATGAGTAAGTATTACAAGAGGTAGCATTAGATTTATGGTTCAAATCTATTGTAAAGCTTCCATTCTATCATAATGAATTTGTTTCCTTGAGAATATATTAGGTTAAATCCTCCCTAGTTGGTTTCATTGGTTTTCTTGAGTAATCATATCGCTTATCTCTTTTACTTTTTCACACTATATGATATGATTGTATGTGTTGAACTTAAATCTAAATAATAAACCTAAGTATCAACATGGCTAATTAATTAGATTAAACAATCTAAGTGTACAAGGGTATAAACAAAACAAACAAAATGGATGTACATCCATTTAATGCTTTGATTAGATGATGATAAGGTCAAAGGCTAAATGAAAGAGTCCTTTATGAAACTATCACATCATTATAACTCATGCTCTCACATACGAAGTTCCACGCTGTAGTACCTTCCACTTTAGTATATTACTACTTCATAACTCAGAGGCTCTTCTATTTTTTAATAAAATGAAACACACCTTTCTAAAATTGGAGATGGTTATGAAGAGGGGAAAAAGTCAAGGCAATCCAAAAGCCTTGGAAACCAACATATGAGATAGATAGTGTGTGTTAATTTTTAAGAAAATATACTTGTGTGAGATATATCTAAATAGAGATAGTGTGTGTTAATTTTTTAGGAAAAAGATGTGTCAAATGTAGTTATTAGTAGTTTAACATTTTTTTTCTAACTATTTATAAAATTAAAAAAAAACATTTTCAATTCGAAACTTTTAGTGTGAAAAACTATTGGCTATTTTGTTTTGGAAATTAAAAATAAAAATAAATATAAATTTCAATATTAAAAAGTGAAGAGATAAAAAGAGGCTAAAATTTATGACTTTCAAAATGAGTTATTTTAGGTGGGAGTTAAAGATGTATTTTTACTGTGTTAGTCTCAAGTTGTCTCTACTTAACTTTAGGGTTCATGAGTATTTTTGAATTATGAAAAGAGGAGGAGCCACTTAAATAATAGTGCATATGTGTGTGTGTGTGTGTATATATATATATATATATATTAGAAAAAAAAAATAATATCGATATATATTATAAATAAAGTTACATTTTAAACCCTATAATTTAGATATTATCTAAAACATTTTAATAAATGGTATAATTTTCCTAAATGCTTATAGTTAGTAAGTTGGAGGTTGGATAGTAGAGACTCATCCTCTACATTTTTCTTTCAATAATATGGTCTGATTAATGGATGCTCTTAAAGTATTTGCTAACCCAGTGTTCTTATGACATTTATTAACTTTTTCCATATTATTATTATAAAAGTAATTTTTAAAATAAAAAATTAATAATATAATCTGTTAAGAGGTAATTTTAGAGCATTTGCTAAATCAATGCATTAGCACATCCATTAACTTTTCTAGGAAGGAAGCTATTGATTTTCTGGAAAAAGGAGCCGTTACAAAAATGACAGTTTACTCTACGCACTCACCAAGAAAAAATATTGTGAATGTTCCAAACTTGGCATTTTTTGGGAAGGCACGGCATTATAATTGCAGAAGGTTATTCCATCTGTTGATTCCGTTGCCACTTGTCATAGCAGATACCAATTTTTGCTGTATAAATAATAATGGATGGTCATGAGCAGATTTTCACATGGTAATAGTATTAGTTTCAGCAAGAGAGTAAGGTAGTGAAATAGACGAATGGGTTTTCAAGCTCCCTTGCGCTTCTTAGTCTTCTTCTTTACCTTTGCCGTAATGTGCTTGGCTCGCAAAGTCCCTTCAGGTATAAAATACAATATTGTTGAATAGACCTTAATTTCTCTGTATAGAGTCTTAAAGATCAATTGATATATATATATATATATATATATATATATATATATATATATATATTATGTTTTGAGAGATGGCCATGGGTTGGGTATATTCATACCCGACCCAATTAAATGATATATACCCAACCCAATTAAATTTATCATTTTGTCCCCAATTAAATTTATCATTTTGTCCAGGGACGACAAATTATTTTATATATAATAGTGCACATTCTTTTAACATAATGGTCTATTTGGATTGAGGGGAAGGGAATAAGAGTAGAATTGAGTAGAATTGACCCAAAATTAGTCTATTTTCAGCTAACTCTACTTTACTCTCCTCTACTCTCCCTCCCTCCCCTCTCAATCAAAACAGACCCTAAATGTAGATCCCAGACACTGAGTGTGCTAACGCGGTTTGGATGGAGAGAAAAGTGGAGAGGTGAGGGGAGAAGTGAAAATAAGAGAAAAGTATGTTTGGTGGGGGAGGGGAGGGTCCTTTTTTTTCCCTTGTTTTTTCTTTTTCACATCTCTTCTATTCTCAACCAAACACCATTAAATCTCTTTTATCCCCTCTTCTTCCTTTTCTTTTTTTTATTTATTTATTTTTTATTTTAAATTTCACCTCAATAATATTTTGTTATACTTCACCAGGAATGTTAAAACTTTGTTTGCTGAGAACTGCAGAGTCCCACGGGAGCATGATGATCACGTCGTTCCCCAATAGATGTGTCCACTTACTTTCGTGTATGCTTCATAACTTTCCTTGTGACATTCACTTCTTTTCACTCATAGATCACTATGAATTCATGTTTCATTGCTAGTACGTAGCGTTGTAGTGAATACTAGTATGTTTGATAATCTTTCCATGTGATATTCATTTTTTAACTCATAGAACACTTTGAATTCATATTCACCGTGAATTCATGCTTTGCTCCTATATTTAGTAGGCCTTAGGATCACTGTCAATTCCGTCCCTACATTTTAGTAACAGTTAATTTGGTCTATATTATTTTCAATTTGAAATTAAATTGTCAATTTCCATTAGTGAGTGGACATCAGGGACCAAATTGATTGCAATTGAAAATAACATAAACCAAATTGACAGTAACCCCAAACTATAGGGACCAAAATTGTATTTTCATTTTTTGTTTTTTTTCCTCAAATGTGTTTGGGGTTAGTGTGGTTTTTGTAGTTAAGAACTAACGATGCTAAACCAAACCTAATTATTTCTTTAATTAAAATGGCCCTATTATTAATTTTTTTAACACAAAAAAATTAGTTTTCTTTCTTATAATAAAGGTAAGTTTAAGCATCTTTCTCTTAAAATAGTATTTGATTTAGTGTAAAAGTAACTAATACTAGAATTTTGTTAAATTTTATTTCAATATTCAATGCTAAATTAATTGGTCTTGACTTGATATGATCTATTTGACCTAGCTCACTATAAAATAAATTGTTGAGTCTGAGATGGCTCTGGAGCTTCCAAATATAAATAGGATAAGTTTGACATCGAATTCCTAAAATTTACTCCAAATATAAATAGGATAAGTTTGACATCGAATTTCTAAAATTTAATAGGATCTAGTGAGGCTTTTGTATCTAAAATAATTATAAGGTTTGGATATGAAAATGTTGTATCTAAAATAATTATAAAGGTATTTTTATATAATTTGAATTTTATTTTCATTTACAAAAATTTTGGGCTCTAAGGTTTGCGATGAGTCAATGACCCTCGAGCCAACTGAAGGCATGATTCGTACCATCCTCCAACAATGGACTTTGAGGGGAGGGTTACATTTGGTATGAATTTTGTTTGTTTGTTTAGACCCCTTAAACCAGATTGTTTAACCTAATTAATTAACCAAGTTAATTATTAGGTTTATTATTTAAATCTAAGTTAAACAAGCATATATCAAATCATACACTAATGCGGAAAAGTAAATAACACAATGATATGAGATCTCACTCAGAAAACATTAATTGTTTCAAGGTAAAAACCTAGAGAGAATTTAACCTAGCTATCTTCAAGGTAAAGTAAATCCACTATAAGGGAATTGAAGTTTTTACAATCAGATTTAACTCTAAATCTATTACTACCTCCAGTAGTAACTTACTAACATAGCCACATGTAAGCTCTAAATTCACGGACTCCTTCTCTTCTTGGATTTACAGCAACACAAGCACTCTTGCTTGTGACTTTGAGATCTCACTCAAAGGTTTAGCAACACAAACTCTCCAGTTTGTAACTCTCAGGCCACCCTAGGAGGTTTAGATCATCAGTAGTTGTTGATCTTGTTATGGCAACTTTAGATCTACCGGATATAATAATAATATGAGAATGATTTCCAATAGTGACTATAATAGAGGAAGGCACAATACCTTTTAGATCTCACAAAAGCTCCTCCAAAGTCTCCAAAACGTGCCTTAGGGTTTCCTTTATATACCATGTGAAATAGATCTGAAACCCTAATCATATATTGGGCCAATGGACTATTAGGCTTAATTCAAATTATGCAAAATTTGATTTTTTACGATTTTCAATCTGTCGGATCTAATTTTCGATCGGTCAAATTTCACAGAATTTGAATTCTTCTTTTTGCAACTTGTATGTTCTTATGTTCTGACTTATAACACCCAGAGCATTATCTAATAAATTCCATAAACTCTAAAATCTATACCTAGACAAGTTTGTGCTCATGGTTTGCCAATTGTTATAAACTTTTAGAACCTAACAAATTCCCATTTATGATTTAACAAATTTGCAAAAGCATGAATAATTAACATTTAACTAGAGTTCCATCAGTGCCCAACCCAAAGCATGATAGTAAAGGACATCGAACTCCTCTTGCGATTGACATGTCCACATCAATTGGAAGTATGTATAATATTATTCATCCTCTTGTTATATGTTCTCTTTCTCATATGATCAATTCTCAATACAACATGTGTTATGGTAGAAAGAACCCAGAAGTTTAATTTGCTTATAGATTGTAGCTTTGAATTAGTAAACTTTGATTTGAATTCCATTTTATGATTTAAAATTTTTGCAAAAGCATGTGTTATGAACATTTAATTGGTCTTCTATCACAGAGAATATGGTAACAACATTCGTAGCAGACGACTACGTGAACCCAGGGCCCAACCCAAGGCATGATCCTCATCACCCTCCTGCGATTGATGCGTCCATATCACTTGGAAGTATGTCTGATCATCCTCTTGTTATATGTTCACGTTTATCTCATAGACCACTTCTGAATATAGCATGTCTAATTATAGAAGAACCTAGAAGTTAATTTGCCTATAGACTATAGTTTTTAATTGGTAATCCATAAAGAGTGTAACCCCTTTCTTCCTCTAGGGATAAAAGATAAAAGTGATATATGCTAAAGACCACATTTTTCACAACCTCTTTCCATGATTTTTTAAGGTGGTAAGCTATATATATATATATATATATATATATATATATATATATATTATATGAATTTTCACCCTTATTCCATTTATTCTAACGTAAAACACCTAGCTAGCATATAGTTTTATAAAATGTGTGCTCTCTTCCCCCTCTAAGAAGGCCTTCAAAATTTTAAGCCAACAAAAAATCGCTTTAATTAAAACCTTAAACTGTTTCATGAATAAAAATATCATATATGTAGCAAATCATCATTGACACTCAATTTTCCCAAACAATTTGAGATTTCAACTTTCGTAAATTGTCAACATATGCCCCAATCTCTCTCTCTCTCTCTCTCTCTCTCCACGTGACCGTTAGTGTGTGTGTGTGTTAAATTTTACTTTTAAACTAAAATATTTGACTTTCTATAGGAAATTATTTTCAAGTTGGTTAAATTTGGTTAGAATTAATTAATCAAGTTCCATTTTGAGTATGTCTTTTTCAGGGTAGGTTGAAGTCATTAAGTAATTTTATTATCAGCTGAAGATGCATTAATACTTTTAATAAATTAGATCACATTGTGCAACCTTTTAAAATTTAATTGATTATTATTATATTATATGTTCTACTGTTGCTAGAAATTTTATTTGTAAGTATTTTTTTAGTTATAAATGTTTACTAGGAATATCATCCTTTAAATAAAATAGAAAAATTAATTGAATCTCAAATATGTCTCTTAATAAATTTGTTATTGGTAAATATAGAAAATTAATAACAACTTTAGATGAAAAATTCACATATGAATAAGAGATTCATACAAAAGAGTTAGATGATAAATTGATAATAAAATAATACAATGAAATGATTGTAAGGTCACGATTTGCACCCAAACCCAAAGATAAGATTGGGATAGGTCCAAAAAGCCAAATACAATAAATTTGTAGAGAGTGGACTTGAAATTTAGGTTTTAGTGATTTTAGATAACACAAATGATGGGTTAGATTGCAACACCATACACATAGAACAGTTTATATCAGAAATTGTCCTCGAACTCAAGCCGAGGATACTAGGTCTTATATTTCACTCTTCCCAAAGATAGATTATAGTTATTGATCTTAATGTCTACAATCTTTTCTTCTCTACTTTTTCTCTTCCCCCCCCCCTCCCCGGCGCCTTTCTCTAGGACCTCTCCTCTTCTTATACATCCTCTTTCTCCCCATTCTTGCTCTCCATGTGTAGCTCTAAGTAGCTCCTCTGGATACTTGTCCTATTAGCACATTCCTGTGGTTTTTAGATAATAGCTGTAAGGCTGACAATCACTGTTCATATATCACTTATCCATTAATGCGGCTAGAGACTTAGGTACAGAGCATTCAATGCAGTGATAACAGCTTTCTTCAAGCTATTTCCTATCCATTCTTCCTCTTTGTTCTCTTGCGAAATATATCTTCATCTACAGGACCTTCTAAAATATTATTCTAGTCAACATAGTGTACCATTTGATTTTTGCTTCACCTAGCCAAGGAGATACTCCTTCTCGGACTACTTTTGCAAACCTATGACACAATAATCTGCTCATGGGCCTTTAAACTTGACATCCTTATTACCATCAATCTGTCCTCGGACAAGCAAGTATCCTCAGATCAAGCTCATAGCTCAAAAATACACCTTGAGCCTTTTACCCTCACAATGATAACAATGAAAATAATTATAATGATGTTCAAACATGAAATATAGCAATTATTGATTATATAGAAAATACTAGTTTCTTCTCCAAATGCATTTATCGGTTATAGTATTTTCTTGACAATATCTATTACATTTATTCCACAAAAATAATTTTTTTTTCAAAACTAAATTTGATAAAATCTTACTTAAGATCAATTATGTCACAATAATATTATCCATATTGATATTGAAAATTAGATGTTAGCGAAACTTAAACACAAAAACTTAATTAATAATTTTGTAATTCATAAAATAAGTAGAATACATTTTAAATAAAAATTATACTATAGAAAGTTAAATAGTAGTTCTTATTATTAAATAAGAATTATACTATGGAAATTTAAATAATATTATCTAAATTACGATCTTAGGCTGTCTTGAACTTAGGGCAACAAATGATATTATTATTGGTGTTTATTATTTCACTGGGAGTGAGAAAATGTTGGGCCTGGGGAGTGGAGATAGTGATATTTCAAGGGTAGGCATAATCCTCACCATCCTCCAACAATGGATGTGTCCATTTTTCCTTAGATGTGTTATGCAATTTATCTTTAGCCTTTTCTCTTTTTTTTTTTTTTTTTAGATAGGCCACAAACGCGTTGACCCCTAGTGATAAATTAAATTGATTAATTAGTCAAGTTACTAATTAATCAAGTTAATATGCAATATCACGTGGCAGCACAAACAAATCACCAAAACTAAAGTATGCAGCGGAAAAATAAAAGACACGGTGATTTGTTTACGAATGGGGAAAACTTGACGGCAAAAACCCCACCGGGTGATTTAAGGTCACCACTCCCGAAACTTCACTATTATCACAGCAAGCGATTACAAGCAAGGAATCCCAAGTACCTTACCAACCTAGAGTTGAACCCTTACCCCAATACTCAATTGAACTTGCTTTGTAATGACAGTTTCTCCTTTCAATGCACGGCTCCCAAGTACGTGACTAACCAATTGTGCGGATCCCAATATGCGACTTCAATTCACCAACTAGAGAGAGAGTTGTTGGCTGCAAAGTTCTTCAAATCATCTACACGATGAAGATCAAGAAGATGCTCGGTTACAAAATCCTACAGTACACATTATACAGCAATCTTCTTCACAAGAGATGAACTAAGGCATGAATTTTATCTTTGATCACAAATTGCATGAACATGGATTACTCAATACTTGTGCAACTTGCATCTCTTTGATGACCCTTAAAACAACCCTTTTATATGTCTAGGGTTAGGAGAAAAGAAGTCCTAAAGACACATTCACGAATTGGAATTAAAACAGAAATGAAAATCTATTTTCTTTAAATCTCGACAGATAGAGGTGTTGAGGATCTGTCGAGCAACTATCGAGGCTCGGGCTAAAACAGCTTCTTAAAGCTCGATAGATGCATGTGTCAAGATAGGTGTCGAGCTTTAGTAACTTGCACTTTCCAGCTTGTTTCTTGGACAGACTTGATGATTTCAACACTTAATCTTGAAACACTGTTTTTTGAAGTATTAAACACATCCTAACTCTACCCAATTACAAGTAAAGTGGGTTTTGTCTAAGGATAAGCCAATTACATAAAATAGTGACATATGTCAACAACTTGAACTACATATGTCCTAACAATCTCCCCATTTGGCAATCTGTGACAAAACCACAACAAACAAATAAAGATATGAGAGAAGTCATAAAACATTTTAACTCATATTTACTTGTTACATACAATAAAATATATCATAACACAAACTCTTGAAAAATTTTGTAAGAAGAGAGTTTATGGTAAGTAGACTTTGACAACTTGTATTTCTGAAACACTTAGAGTATCAGTAGTAGATGTGGTAAATGTGCCAAATGCCAAAAATTTGACACATTTACCACATCAAATGCAAAAACAGAGCACTATCAGATGTTGCAAATGTTGCATAATTTTGCAACATTGAACAGTATCGTGGCAATTTTGCCACGGTACGGAGAGATGTTGTATAATTTTTATTATTTTTTATTTGACTTTTCTCTCTCCTCTCACTTCTTTAATCCTTTTTTTTCTCTCTCCTCATAATCTGTCTCTCACTCTCTCTCTCCCAACTGGTCTCTCTTTCCCTCTTCAGATCAAATTCCCAGCTCCTCCCTCAACCTCAAGCGTCTTTCTCTCTGCCGATCTCCGTCGATCGAGACTCCTCCCTGCTGATCTGGGTCTCGATCGGCGATCTCGCTCCTCCCTGCCAATCTCAATCTCAATCGGCGATCTCCCTCCTCCCTGTTGATCTCGGTCTCAACGCCTCACTTTCCAGTTCTCGCTGCCAATCTCGGTTTGTTTGAGCTCACCGCCGACCTTCAGATCGTTGTTTGAGTTTAGGTCTGTTTGAGTTTTTTTTTTTTTTTTCCTCTTTTATTTGAGTTTGGGTCGGTCTGTTTGAGCTCACCGCCGATAATTTGCTGGTGTTGTTATTGTTGATGTTGTTAGTTTGTTGCTGTTGTTGGTGTTGGTTTGTTGATCGACGTTGATGTTGTTATTGCTGCCGGTGTTGGTTTGTTGATCGGAGAAAATATATTATTTTAATTTGTAATAAATATTATTTTAATGTATAGAATTGGAAGATAAAACATCTGATAAATGTGATGGTGTAAAATGACGTGATAAAATAATAAAGTAGAGTTTTAGTGTGGCAAAATAGCATAATATATACCACATCTGCTGTGGATGCTCTTATAAATAAAACACATCAAGACATCTTTGTGTGAAGCAGAAATAATAGATTGCGTACAAGTAAAAGAAACATGTGTATAAAGACAGAAAAGAAACAACACATGGAGAGATAGATGAAAGAAACATACATCAACATATATATCAAGAAATAAGTACAAAGTATGTCAATACATGATCAATGTATCTCTAAAAAGATAGAAAAGAAAAGAAATACATGTAATCCTCATTACATCCCTCAAATCAACACTCCCCCTATCAAAAATGTCCTATACTAGCTTTCCCCCTAAGTATGACTACTCTCATACACCAAAACTACTCTCCTTTTTTGTCACGAGTGACAAAGGGTAGAGTGTCAAGTAGACATCTCATCAGAATAGCTCGCATCTCCATCATCATCATCCGAAGCATCATCGTCATCACCGTTATCATCATCCTCAGTCTCAGAAGTGACATGAGGAGGTGGAGGAGAAGCCTCTGGAGCAAAACTGCCCAAAGTCGCCTGTCACCTAGCGATGCGACCAACACAAACGTTCACCTGATAGAACTCTATGGAGAGAGTATCGAGGTGAGCATCCATGCGTTGAAGCTGCGCTATGATGTCTCTAAGAGTAACGTCGCTCGAAGAAAAAGGAGCAGATGTCGCTCGAGTAGATCTGGATGTAGTCGGACGGGAGGAAGGAGCAGCAGCATTCGACTATCTTGATCTGAACTGTGCCTCGCTACGTTTTACGGTAGCGGCGTCTATGGCAGACATGACATGAAACGGATAGAACAAAGGAAATGGGATGGAAAAATGGCGAAGAATCCTCGTGATAGCAGAAGGGAAAATGAGCTTATCACGGGTGGTCGTATCTCTATAGACATCTATGATAGAGAAAATAAAGTGAGAATGGAAGTCTATAGTGAGATGCTCAAGAAGAGACAACAAAAATCGAGCACAAGGCTCTGTGATAGAGTTGTAGTGAGAAAGTAGATGCAAAACAAAAGTCATCACCATGTTAAGGAAATGAGGACCTTTAGCAAAAGGCCGACATGGTGTGTATTGATGATCTCCCCAAGAGGAAGGACGCTCACAGAATGCCGAGATCATCTCGTCTTTGGACACGGTCCATAAACACTCACATCTGGGGTAATCAGGATGATCCACCCTCGGGACATGAAGAACCTCGGAGACTAACTCCAGAGTGACAGCAAAGCGCGTACCTCGAACGCTAGAATAGAAGAGAGGTACTAAAGAATCAATCCTGTGGATGTTGGAGTAAAACTCCTATATCAACACGAGAGGACAGGTGACTGGGACATCACACAGTGACTCCTAAGCCTAACTGTGAATGACATCGGGTAGGTCAGTGTCGGCAATGTCTGCTAGGACAACGTGGCGTTCCGAATGAACACCTTGTTTAGAGAAGTTCTCCAAGAAGTCTTTATGGGCTTTCTCATCACAGAACCAGATAGACAACGGAGTGGAATCTGAAGAAGAAGATCCCTTAGAATGCAAAATGTTCTGGGATGGAATAGACTTACGTTTAGGTGCCATAGACACTACTAACGCAAACATAGAGAGAGGGAGAAGAGGAGAAACACACAGAAAAGTCCCAAACAGTTCAATATAGGAAGAATATATTGAAAAGATAGAACGTATGCATGGGAAATGCATGAGTATGTGACATGCAACATAAAAACATCATGGGCTCAGCCCAATCCAAACCTAACAGCACACAATAGGTTTGCACACATCTAAATGCATGAAAATACAATTAGAATGCTAATGTGATGCAATGCATGTAGTTTTAAAGATCAAATCTATAAAACCAACCCAAAAATTTCATGAAACTTTCAATAATTTTGAAAAACCTCAAAAATTTTCAAAAACCTTAAAAAACTCAAAACCTAGGTTTTTAAAACATGAAATGCATGAAGAACGGAAGAATAGAAGCTTACCAAGTGAAGAAAAACTAGAAAAACACTTAAAGAATCCTTAGGAAGAGGTTTGAAGAGAGTGAGAAAGGTTTTGGGAGAGAAAACACCAGCTATTGAGAGAGAGAGAGATTGAGTGAAATGAGAGAAATCGTGACAGAAAGAATATATAGCCCTTCAATAATTCTCGATAGATGCAGTTATCGAGAGGTGTCGAGACAGCTATCGAGGTAGGTGTCGAGAAAATGAACGTCAACAGATGAAGCTATCGAGGTCATGTGTCGAGAAAGAAGGATCAAGCATGAAGGAATCTCGATCGATCCAGAAGCTGTCGAGAATCTATCGAGCAGACAAAAAGTTTCTCAATCGATCCACCAGGTGTCGAGAATGTGTCGAGACTGCGTTTAGAAAAAGTCTAAGAAACTCGACAGACAACTAGGTGTCGAGAGGTGTCGAGGAGGTGTCGAGAGGTATCGAGAAGGTGTCGAGATGCCTTAAAAACAGTTTTTCAAGAGAGGAAAAACACAGACATGAATGCAATCACGCATGCAACTCATCCAAAGATCCAAACAACACATTTAGCTCTCAATAACATCTCTCATCAAGAATTTTAAAGCACATGGATCCCAAAACACGCACACACACACTAAACAAGTCTAACCAATTTTATATTTCAAAAATGAGTTAAGACAGTTTAGGAAGCATACATTAACACATGTAAACCTTGTGATGGCCAAATCACATTGTACCTGCACACGTATCAAGAGTAGCAAAGAGTATTGCATGTTGTGTGTGAAAACATCGCAAGATTGCATAAGTGTCTTAATGTTATGACGATTTGAGATATGAGAAAATCACCTTAACTCACACACAATCATAACTGTTTGATGGGGACTATCACCTTCGAGGTACATCCTATAACTCCCACATCTCCTAGAAAACACGCTTGCAACCATATTTTAAAGCATTTTGATCTTTTTGCTTTTTATTTCTTTGCATATTTTCTTTTATTAAGCACATCATGCATGGGCATACAAGAGAAAGAAAAGAAATACCCAATTATGTTAAGCTTTTGACATTGCACTTTTACTATGCCAAAGCATACAGATGTCATTGACATTGCACTTTTACTATACCGAAGTATACAGATGTCATATCATGATTGGTGAGTAACAGTGGTGAGATGATTATTTATGTCTTTCTCTTAGGATTTTCTAGTCCTACCTGTTAAAAAGAGTGATACGAGTATTAAGTAGAAGAGATCACTTAACCTTACTTAACACAAACAAAGAGTTACAAAGCTCACTTGCTTAGTTGTGCAGAAGAATGCTCATCTAAGCTACAGGTGATACAAAGTTTAGAAAACTCTGTTTCAATGGCCATTTTAAAAGTTCACAAGAACCAATGCATACAAACACACACTGTTTTTGTATTTTTCAATTTTTCAATTTATTTTATTTTATTTTATCAGAAAAACAAAAATAAAACACAAAACTGAAAACACACAAACAAAAATAAGTTAAAGAAAGCAAAACAATGCATAAACTAGACTGACTCAAAACAGTAAAGCAACACACAAGTAATCCAAAACAATAAAATAGGGAGAGAGAAGAAGAAGTGACTAAAATCACTTAGAGCTCTTTTCTTTCCACACCTTGGAAGAACCTTTCCTATTTGCCAACCCTTGAACCGGTGACGAGGGGGAAGAGTTTAAACTGTTCAAGTTTGAGAGGAACATGAGGGCTTTGAGAATGTCTCCAAGAGAAGCAAGAGAGGTCTGAAGCTGATTCTGGTTCCCAGATGCTATCATGCCATTGCTTTGTTGAGTGGCTAGCCACTTGTAGCAATTTTTTCGAGTGTGACCGACAAAACCACAATGATAACAAAGATGCTGCTTCTTCTGTTTGGGCTTTTGAGAGATAGCCTTCTTAGTCCTAGGGTTTCTAGTTTCCCTTTTCTCAACTTTAGGGGGTGCTCCTAAGATAGACTTGCCCTTGTCTACGTTCTCACTTGCTAATTCAGTTTTAACATTTTTATCCTCAGTTTTAATGTTATTAGCGGGTGGAACAAAAACAGTAGTACTAGCAGAAGGAGTATTAGAGAGAGAGAATTCATACCCCAATCCAGTACGATCTGAAGAAGATTTCTGAACACTTAGCATCTGGTCCAGCTTTGCACTTGATGTCCTTTCCAATTGTGCTCTAACTTAAAACAGCTCTGCTTCAAACTTCTTAGTCTTCTTAGCCAAGAAATTGTTCTCAAGCCTCAGTGCTCCAAGTGTCTGATTTGCTTCATCAACCTTAGTGGAAAGCTTCTCACGGTCAAGTTCCACATCACTGAGCTTCTTGGTGGCCAGCCTATAGAGTTTCTCATGCTTCTCAAAAAGCTTGTACAGTTTCTTATAGGCGGTATGGATATCATCTTGATCATCCATAGTCTCAAACTTGGCATCCACCAATTCCTTTTCTTCATCTACTTCTTCAGTAACCCCATCAGTAGGATTAATAGTGGCAGTGAAGGCATTCAAGATTTCGTCATCTTCATTTTCGGAATCATCCTCAGGCTCCGTGTTGCTTAAGGTAACAGCAAGTGCCTTGCTCTTCCCAATACTCTTAAGGTACATTAGACACTCTTGTTTCATGTGTCCAATGCCTTGACACCCAAAGCATTTTGGTCCAGCGGGAATAGTGTACTGACAGCCATCCTTGACATCCTTCTTCCCTTTATCTGAATTCTTGAATTGAAAAGAACTGGATTGCTTACGGTCTTTGTTGAAGCCTTTTCCATTGACATTCTTCATGAATTTCTTGAATTGCCTTGTAATATAGGACTTTATTTTAAAATCTTCATCATCTGAAGAATCATCTGTATCACTGCTCTTGGCTTTTAGTGCCATGCTCTTGCCCTTGCTTGGCTTGCCTATCCTAGTCAGCCCTAACTCGTAGGTTTGCAAGTTTCCAACCAGCTCAGTCAGAGGAATTCTGTCAATATCCTTCGATTCCTCTATCGCCGTGATCTTAACATGGAATCTCTCGGGCAGCGATCTGAGCACTTTCCTTACTATCTTGGGTTCAGGAATGGTTTCCCCAAGATTGAAAGCTGAGTTTACTATGTCTTTAAGCTTTGCATAGAACTCATCAAATGACTCATCCTCCTCCATCTTAATTTCTTCAAAGCTTGTGGTAAGCCTCTGTAGCTTTGAATCCTTGACAGCCTTAATTCCCTCATAGGTTGTTTGGAGAATGATCTATGCTTCCTTAACAGTTTCTGTTGAGGAAATTTTCTTGAACTCCTCATTGGTGACTGCACTGAATATGGCATTTAATGCTCTGCTGTTAAAATTTGCCGCCTTGATCTTGGCATCATCCCAATCGGCCGGCGCTTCTGTAAGCTTAGTCCAACCTATCTCCACAGCTTGCCATACTTTCTCATCTAAAGACTGCAAGAAAGCTCTCATGCTTACTTTCCAGTATGCATAGTTAGTGCCATCAAATAATGGAGGTATAATAAGAGATTGGCCTCTATCCATGACAGTAGGGATCAATGGATCACACACAAGGACTAAACCCTAATCAGAGTGTGCCTACTCTGATACCACTTGATAGGCCACAAACGCGTTGACCCCTAATGATAAATTAAATTGATTAATTAGCCAAGTTATTAATTAATCAAGTTAACATGCAATATCACATGGCAGCACAAACAAATCACCAAAATTAAAGTATGCAGCGGAAAAATAAAAGACACGGTAATTTGTTTACGAATAGGGAAAACCTGACGGCAAAAACCCCACCGGGTGATTTAAGGTCACTACCCCCAAAACTCCACTATTATCACAGCAAGAGATTACAAGCAAAGAATCCCAAGTACCTTACCAACCTACAGTTGAACCCTTACCCCAATACTCAATTGGACTTGCTCTGTAGTGACAGTTTCTCCTTTCAATGCATGGCTCCCAAGTACGTGACTAACCAATTGCGCGGATCCCAGTACGTGACTTCAATTCACCAACTAGATTGTTGGCTGCAAAATTCTTCAAATCATCTACACGATGAAGATCAAGAAGATGCTCGGTTACAAAACCCTACGGTGCACATTATACAGCAATCTTCTTCACAAGAGATGAACTAGGGCACAAACTTTGTCTTTGATCACAAATTGCATGAACATGGATTGCTCAATACTTGTGCAACTTGCATCTCTTTGACGGCCCTTAAAACAACCCTTTTATATGTCTAGGGTGAGGAGAAAAGAAGTCCCAAAGACACATTCAATGATTGGAATTAAAACAGAACTGAAAATCTGTTTTCTTTAAATCTCGACAGATAGAGGTGTCGAGGATCTGTCGACCAGCTGTCGAGGCTCGGGCTAAAACAGCTTCTTAAAGCTCGATAGATGCATGTGTTGAGATACGTGTCGAGTTTTAGTAACTTGCACTTTCCAGCTTGTTTCTTGGACAGACTTGATGACTTCAATACTTAATTTTGAAACATTGTTTCTTAATGTGTTAAATACATCCTAACTCTACCCAATTACAAGTAAAGTGCGTTTTGTCTAAGGATAAGCCAATTACATAAAATAGCGACATATGTCAATAACTTGAACTACATATGTCCTAACATTTTTTCTTTTTTATTTATTTATAATTTTAACTCATATCAGCATTAGATACATGTTTTATGGGAGAGAAAACCCATCACACAACTTCTATGCCCCGATTTTTGTCACAATTTTAACATGTGCAGGGTGGAGAAAAAGTATTGATTCAATATCAAAGGGATAATTAGATTACCAATCATAGTCGCATATATATGCCACTAAATTGTGGCAAAGTGTGTGATTGTAGAAGAATTGCCTGGGAGCAGAAAGTTGATTTGAATTCCATTTTATGAATCAAAAAATTTGGAAAAGCATGTGTAATGAAATTTTAATTGGTGTTAATTGATGTTCATTCACAGACAATGTAACAACCTTGGAAACTGATGACAACAGTCCTACAGAGCCTAACCTAGGCCATACTCCTCATCATCCTCCTGTAATTGACGTGTCCACTTCCCTTAAAAGTATGTTTGATCATCCTCTTGTTATACATATACTCTTTCTCGTATTAGTTCTCAATATGTCTTATGGTAGAAAGAACCCAAAAGCTTTAGTTGGAGATAGGTGTTTTGAATTGGTAGCTAGTAATGCATACAAAGTGGATATCATGGCTTATGGATGAATAACACCCGTCCCATCCTCCTGGAAAGATATGATAGAGATACAACTTTATTCATTTTTTTACAACTTTTTTTTCTCCAATATTTTTTTCGCTTGTTTAAGTGTTATGGTTGGAGTAACGTAAGTTTTACATAAATTTAAATTATCATCATTTTTTTATGTTCCAATTACAATAAATTATATCAATAATTATAATATAAAAAATTGTGTTCCTAAACTTATTGAAAAGATAAAGGCATGGATTGAAACTAAAAACAATCTATTTTGAATTTTAGAAAACATAATTTAAACAATTATGGAAAGTAATGCTAAAAAACACTATTTTGACAACATTTTTCCATGATTTGTTATGACGGTAAGTTGTATATGACATTATATAATTCCCAACCCCCCCCCCCCCCCCTCTCTCCCATATCATTTGTTCTTACATAAAATACCTAGCATAGTTTTATGAAATGTGTGCTCTCTACCCTAAGAACCCCTTCAAAATTATATACCAATAAAAATTCTTTAATTAAAACCTTAATCTGTTTCACATATAAATATAAAATAAATTTGCCAAAAATCATCATAGACACTCAATTTTCCCCAACGGTTTGAGATTTCAATTTTCATAAGTCAATCATGGTAAATTGTCACAAACCCCATGACACAACTTCTATGTCACAATGTTTGTCACAATTTTAACATATGCAAAGTGGAGAAAAATTAATGGATCCATGTTGTTGGGGGACCAAAATTTGACTCCCTACAACCACTCCACAAACAAGCCCGCGTGATATGATGTTGAATACCATAAAAGATTTGAGTATGTCTTCCTCATCACTAATTGGTTTTAAGGTGAAATGGCACAACTCACGGTCCGACACATGTAAAAGTGATGATGAATCATTAATCAGAATTGCATATGCCACTAAATTATGGTAAAAACTATGACTAAGGGTGCGTTTGGTTGGAGGAGTAGAAAAGTGGGAGGATGGAAAATTGTGGGAGGATGGAAAAGTGGGAGGACGGAAAATATTTTAGTTTTCCCTCCTGTGTGTTCGGTTGGAGGGTGAAAAAGTGAGAGGGTAGAAAACTCTTTTGTTCGGTTAGAGAGAAAAAATGAATGATAGAAAATATAATTTATATAAAATAACTATTATACCCTTGTTACAAAATATATAAGAAATAGATTTATTTATACTCATTAAATAATATAAAATTTACCACATCATATATATATACATATTTATATTATTTTTTTTATTATTTTAATGTAAAAGTTATAATAGTGTACATATAATAGTGTAAAAATTATATATATATATATATATATATATATATATATATATTTAGCCAACTTTTATGGCAAAATATTTTGTAACAATTTTGCCAACGTGATCAGACATGCTACTCACCTCAAAGAGTTGAGTCTTTTTTTTTTTTTTTTTTTTGGAAATCTAATATATAAAGTCTTTCCTGGGACGGTTTTATAATCCAAAACCAAATATTCAGCCACGTTGACCAAGCATGCTAGTCCACATTCATCCATTCATTCACAACAAAATATCAGGCGGGTAGGTGGAAAGGCAAATAAGTGGTCAGGATTGGTTGGTGGAAGGGGCTTTTTGGTAAAATAATTGGTTCGGACTGGTCCCAATTAGAGGACCAGTTTTCTCTCCCACATTTTCCTCCCAATTTGGGAGGAAAATTTATGTGGGCCCGGGAGAAAAATTTTCCTCCCGGATTTTCCATCGACCCTACATTTTCTCTCTAAACGAACAGTGGAAAATGCCTATTTTTTACCCTTAGTTTTCCATCCTTCTTGTTTTCTCTCCAAATGGACGGAGCCTAAATGTGTGGTTGTAGAAGAACGACTTTGATACAAAAAGTTGATTTGAATTCCATTTTGATGATTTAAAAAATTTGCAAAAGCATGTGTAATGAACTTTTAATTGGTTTTCCTTCACAGACAATGTAACAACCTTGGAAACTGATGACTACCCTCCTCCAGGGCCCAACCCACGTCATACTCCTCATCCTCCACCATTCATTGAAGTGTCTATTTCACTCAAAAGTATGTTTGATCATCCTCTTGTTTTACATATACATATACTCATTCTCGTATGAGTTTTCAATATGTCTTAGGTAAAAAGAATCCAAAAGCTTAACTTGGCAACAGGTATTATTGGAATTGGTACTAACCATTAGAGACTTACCAATTAAGTTAACATCGCTTTTACATAACTTTACAATTGACATCATTTTTATAATGCTCTAATCACAATAAATTACATCAACGATTATAAATAAATGAAATTGTGTTCCTAAACTTATTGAAATGTTTTTCTTTGAAGAAGAAGAAGAAGAAGAAGAAATTTATTGGAAAGATAAAGGCATGGATTGAAACAATTATCGAATTAAGTTATAGTGATAATAATTTATTTGAATTTTGAAATCGATAGTTGAACTTGCACATGGAACTCGAAATTAGTTTATGTTGAGAAGACGAGACGATTGTTAAGTTACTTTACGAAGCAACGAAAATTTTCTTTGTACATAGTTCCTTCTCATACTTGCATTTCTTTGTCATATTCAAGAATCTAGATGTACTCGTTCCTAAAAAAAAAAAAGATGATGCACTCGTTATAGATATTTCTCGGTCTAGTATACTCGAGTGGGGCTAAAGGGAATTCAATTTCCTCACACTGACACATACAAATTAGAAAATCAGGTGTTCTACCATTTTTATTTTGGGAAAATTACACTTTGCCCTCCTGTAGTTTGCCTGAAAAACATTTTGTCAACCTGTAATGTAGAAAATTGGCACTTTACCCATTTAAGATAAATTTCGTTTATCTCCTATTACCCACTTCAATTAAAAATATGAGTAAATTTGAATTGTTGTCTTCTTTTTATGTATCTCTACTCTCAAAACATTTATAAAAAAATAAAACTAAGTAATAACAAAAACAGAAAAAATCAAGAGAAAAGAAAATCTAACTTTTAGAATAAAAATTAAAACCTAACTTTTAGATATATAAATATAATTTTTATGTTAGGTTTTAAGATCTAAAACCTAACATTTAAACCTTTTGCAAGTTATATTTTTTATTTTACTTTTTCTTTTTATACAGATTCATTTAAATGTTAAACTATGAGACTTTACTAAGTTTTTTTTTTTTTTTTAAATTTTTTTAATCCTTTTGGGTGGACAAATTTGTAGTTTTTGTAGAGATATACTCTTAATAGTTGTATTAGAAGTGCTCTATAGTGCCACTTATTCAGACAAAATTTTGTTTGAATAATTGGGTTAAAATGGCATATTTTAGATCTTGTAATTATTATTATTATAGAAACTTAATTCTGAGGTTTTGCTAATAATTTTTTATTTGATAATCTTTTTGGAAGGACGAATTTGTAGGTTTTGCCAAGAAAATGATCTCAATAGATGATCAACAATAATTTGAAGTTTTTTTAATATTGGAAAAAATCAATTTTTTTCCATTCCTTTATAATTTTCATGAAAAACTTAATCACAATATATTTTATCACTAGCGAATTGGCCACTAACATGAGTAGATAAAAATTTTAATATAAGAAGAAAGTAAATATATATATATATATACACACACATATAATATTTTATTCATTGAGAACATATAATTTTTTATTCATAGAGAACACAAAATTCCATTGCTTAAATAAGAAAGCAATATGACGTTGTTTATTTTAAGAAAAACAATCATTGCCCTTTGTTGGTTTGGTAAAGGATTATATAAAAAGAACATTTATTAATTAGTAATTTAGTAAATCTGAAATAAAATTTTCTTATGAGAAAAACACTTTGTTATAGAACATTTTAGATAATAAATTATATATTATGTTTCATGACAAAATAATAACATATTCCCGCACAATATGCAAGTTTGGGCCTAGTTTTCTTAATAAAGTTAATTATTTCAGTAACATATAAGACTCTTGGCATATTTGCTATTCTTAAGAAAATATTACAAGACATAATACACCTTTGTTAATGAGTTTTTACTTATTTAGTAGTCAAATAGTCTTGAATCATAGTAATAAGATGTGTTGATTAACCACATAAATTTGGTGTTGTTAGAGCTGTAGAGCCCAATCATAGTCAAGGTTTAAGTCCAATCCTAAGTGCGCAAGCTAAAATACTATTTGTAACACAATTCAATTAACCATGGTATATTATGTGGTTAGTTTAGTGTTTAATCTATTATAAATATTAAATACCTCAAGTTCATTTTAATTGCACAATTGAGATGATAAAAAAAAATATAGCTTGTCAATTCTTTATTAATTAGGTGAAACCACGTCATTTTTGAATTATCTCTACTCTCTCTTCACCATTTTTTATATATTTTACATAAAATCTAACGAGTGCTATTTGCAGATAATGAATTGGCGGGCCATAGTCTGAAAAAGGGTGGTGATAGTGGTTTTTTTTTTTTTTTTTGATAGGAAAACCGATACTTTATTCAGCATGAATATGAGTTACAACATCTTGGGCACATGCATGTTCAATGATAGGAGGACACTCCTCTATCCATGCAACGTAGCTCTCTACGTTTCTTGCATGTTGGGCCAACAGGTGTGCAGGGAAATTTCCCTGCCTCTTGAGATGTGGATACGCATAGGTTCTAAAAGCTTGTACAAGAAAGGACACTCTAACTATGATATTCTGCACTGACATAGGCACTTCACCCACTCCTCTAACTGCATTATAGATGGTCATAGCGTCTCCCTCGAACGTTGCATCTCGCACCCCCACGTCCAAAGCAAACTGAACCCCGATCTCAAGTGCTTTGGCTTCTGTCTCCAATGCACCTAAAGGGCGAGCAAGCTTCTGGCTTAGAGCAGCAACCACGTCACCTGCTGAGTCACGTATGACCACCCCAACGCCCGCCTGCTTCTGTTTGGAAAAAACTGCGCCATCTATATTGACTTTGTAGCTTCCCGGTTTTGGAGGACACCATTTAAGCTCCTTTGTAGTCGACGTTCCCGTGGATTGTGGTGGCTCATTCGCTGCTTGAAATTCATCTAAGATCCTTAGAGAGCTTCTCACAATGGCTAAACCATTTCTACGCACCCCACCGTGTCGAACATCATTTCGGTGTTTCCATATTCCCCAGCATACCATAATGGTACGCTCTACCAAGCCTGGATATACATTCGAGCACAACTGTAATTTCCACAAGACGTCCATGAACTTCCATGATGGGTTGATCTCGAAGGGCAGAATCGATTTACTGAACGACCAAACCTCCTTTGCGTTATCACAGAACCAGAAAATATGACAGGCTGATTCCGGCGCTTTCCCACAGGACTCACAAAGACTCTCCTTGGTGATATTTCTCTTACATAGATTCTCCTTGGTGGCTAGAATGTCTCTGCAAGCTTTCCATGCAAAGTGTTTGATTTTATTCGGTACATGCATACTCCATAGGCCTCTCCACATTTTTTTCAAGCTAACAGGATCTGAGTTTTCAGGCACATTCCCCTCGGTGGACATGTCTTGGGCCAGCTTGTAAGCACTTCGCACCGAAAATTTCCCGTTCGTATTTGATGCCCATATCAATCGATCCCTTGCCGCATGTGCACTTAGGGGGATGCCTAAGATAGCATCCACATCCTGAGGGAGGAAACATTGGCGTACCAAATGCTCCTTCCACTCCATTTTATCACCATCTATTAGATCACTGACCCATGTCAATTGTAGACCAGCCTGCTCAGGTGTGACAACCTTATAGGTGCTCGGGTTGTGAAGCCACTTGTCCCACCATACCCGAATCTGTTTGCCATCCCCTACTTGCCACCGTACGCCTCGTTTGACCACTGCCTGAGCTGACAAAATACTCCTCCAGGCAAAGGATGGTTGCTGCCCAAATTGGCTTCTAAGAAATTACTCCTTGGGAAGTATTTGGCTTTAAACACTCTACAGAAGAGTGATGACGCATTCGTTTGTAATCGCCATCCCTGTTTTGCCAATAGAGCCACGTTAAATAGCTTTAGGTCCCTAAAACCCATTCCACCTTTTTCTTTTAGCAGACACATCTTCTCCCAACTCATCCATGCTAGCTTCTTCTCCTCCTTCACTTGTCCCCACCAGAATTGTCTCACCATCCCAGTCAATTCGTCACATAGCGTGTTGGGGAGCTTAAAACAGCTCATTGTGTACGATGGCACTGCTTGGGCTACTGCCTTTATCAAAATCTCCTTTCCTGCACTCGATAGTAATTTTTCCTTCCACCCCGCAAGTTTATTTGATACCCGTTGCTTCAGCTGGGCAAACGTATTCCTCTTTGACCTGCCTACCAAGGAAGGAAGTCCCAGATAAGGTTCATGTGGTTTGATGACCTGCGCCCCAAACATCGTCTTAATTGTCTCTCTTACTCCAGATGCTGTATTGTGACTGAAGAACAACGAAGTCTTATTTCTGTTCAATTGTTGGCCCGAGGATGCCTCGTACACCTGCAATATCCGCTATATCTCCTCACCTTCCTTTACTGTGGCCCTCCCAAATATTAGACTGTCATCAGCAAAAAATAAGTGTGAGATTCTAGGCCCCCTTACCGATGCTGCTACACCCCTTAGCGCATTTCTTTGGACGGCCTTGTGTAGTAGTGCAGATAAACCTTCAGCACAGATCAGGAATAAGTAAGGCGACAGTGGGTCTCCTTGACGCAAGCCTCTTGTTGGGACAATCTGACCACAAGGTTTCCCATTGATGCGTACCGCATAAGTAACGGATGAAACACACCGCATAACTATTCGTGTCCAGTCCCCATGGAATCCCAGCTTGGCCATTACTTGTTGTAGATAGCTCCATTCCACCCGGTCATAAGCCTTGCTCATGTCGAGTTTCAAGGCCATCTCTCCACCGTTACCTTTCTTCTTCCTATTGATGTGGTGCATTAGCTCGTGGGCCACCAAAACGTTATCAGTAATGAGTATGTCTGATACGAATGCACTTTGATTTTCACAGATTATATCCTGCAGAACCATCTTCAACCTGTTCGCCACTGCTTTAGATGCAAGCTTATAGGCCACATTGCACAGACTAATTGGTCGGTAGTCAGTCACTCTCTCAGGATTTCTGATTTTTGGAATAAGAACAATGTGAGTTTCATGAAACTGGGGAGGAGCTACACCATGGTTAAGAAAATTCAAAACAGTTTGTATAACAATGGAGTTGACAGTAGGCCAAAAATGCTGGTAAAATAAAGGGGGCATACCATCGGGTCCTGGTGCCTTCATAGGGTGCATTTGCTTTAAAGCACGTTCTACCTCAGAAGCTTGGAATTCCTGTAAGAGTCTGGATTTCATCCTGTCCGTTACTTTGACCGGAATGGCATCAATAAGCTCTGCACTAACCGTCGGTTGAGAGGTGGTAAAAAGTTGCTCAAAATACTCCACAAAAATCTTGCCAATCAGGTGGTGATAGTGGTTAGAAAGACTCAGATAGTCCATGATTGTTAATATATAATGAATGTGGGCATATTGTTTAAAAAAACTCAGATTATCATATAATATCAAATAAATATTTTGTTCTATCAGATTCTTTCTTTCTCTCCCTTTTCTCTCTATATATTAATTTTATCTTGATGATGTAGTTTATCTTGACGTTGTAGTATGGGATGGTGTTAACTTTCGATCTCTTTACACCAAAATCACCTGCGAACTAAGTAATAAATACTGCAAAATAAACTTAAGCAAAATACACTAATAAGTCATAAAAGAAGAAATTCACTTGTGGATCACAAGATTCTGCCTAGTCTCTACACCAAAATCTTACGGTTGATTTTGGTGGTGATTCATTAGCCTTGTTAATCACATGTACAATTATGCCTGCAATTATTTTGGGCAAGAGTATTACAAAATACTACGCATTCCATCCCAAATTATTAGACATCTATTCCATTTTGAGATATTTAATAGGAAGTCCTTTCTGAAAGTCAATAAATAAATTTCCATTATATCCTTTAATTTATTTAAAAAGTCAATACCCCTCTACTTTCTTTCACTAGGGGTCCATTTGGCATGAGAATGTTAAAGTTAGATGATAGAAAATAGAGATGAGATGCAAAAGTGGAAAGGTAAATAATGATAATAATAATAATAATAATAATAATAATAATAATAATAATAATAATAATAATTTTCCGTTATGGTGTTTGGTTTGGGGGATGAAAAGTGGGCGGATAGAAAACTCTAATTTAGTTGAGAAAAAAATTGAGAGAATAGAAAATATAGTTTAATAAATTTAAAATTATGTCCTTGATATATAAAACAAAATGTAACATTTTTTTATTAAAAAATCATGCGTGGAAAAAAAAATGTTAAACACAAACCAAATGATCCAAAAAAAAAAAAACCGAACGAGAATAGAAGAAATAGACATAAAAATGCAAAAGTAGAGTAAGACAAAAAGGGAATTTTTTTGGGAAGGACAATGTCGTCCAAAGGGTCTCACAGCAACATTACTTGCTTTCTCTTGCATTTTCTTCCTAATTTACGAAGATTATGTTTTGGTGGGTCCAAAGAGAAAATAACCATGCCCTGCCATTTTCTCTTCCCTTCTTCCTTTCCAACCAAACACCCCTCCCAACCAATTTCCACCCTATTTTTTCCTCCTCTTTTTTCATCTCTCTTAAAATCATACCAACCAAACGTACTCTAAAGTTTAAATTATGAATGGTACTTTTGGAAAATGATAATGCATTTAATATTACTCTCTTAAAAAGTTTGCTAGTGAGTAGCATCAATCTCCACGACTAGAAATATAGTCCATACCAAATACAAATATGATTCCACCATAACTCTCACCACACACATAGACCATGTGTCAAATAGCGTTGAAATTAACATGAATACTTCGTGAAGGTTTTCCTCAATAATTTTCTTATTTGTTTCCTTCACTAAGATTGAGATCTAGTGTAATTGCTATATGCAATTGCACCATATAACAAACCTCACTTCCTTCACAAAAATTTTTACATTCTTTACTTTTTAGCTTTAACTTTTTACTTATTTTTTATTTAATAGTTGAGATTAAAATTTATTTTTTCCAACTCTCAATTTTAACCATCCATTACAATTGCATCAAGTGCATTGCATCTGATCTCAATCTCTTTCACTAACCAAGTTTAGATATCACATAGTTTCAACATGCACATATCAATGTACTTCACATTCATATGGATTGTAACGTATGTTATTTATTAGTGTCCCTCTTCCTTTAATTGACCAATTATATTCTCTAGGTAAGAGCTGCAAAATATTGCTCATCAAGCCATCCTTGGGTCCTTTTGACCACGCGCCAAATCATGTAGTTACACCACGATGTTTCTAAGTCCTATTCCTACTAGATGCGCCTGAATTGATTCAAAGTCAACCCTTTAATTATAGGATGGACCACCATCTCAAATGATAGAGAGGAAAAAGTGGACTTCTACCCCACATATTAAAATCTTCAAGAATTTCTAATGTACTCTATCACATAACGTTTTTTTAATCTATATATATATATATATATATATATAATAGGTGAAGCTGAGAGAAACTCAAACTAGAATTCTAAATTAAACTTCCAATTTTATGCCATGTGTCCTAAATTATTTATTCTTAAAGAGTTGAAGAAATTACAGTAAACTCACATGTGGTTTGGCCCGTTTTCACATTGCCTACCTGTGGTTTAAAACTTAACACTTTGCCCACCTAAACTTCTATCTGTTTTCTCTCTGTTACCCACCTTACCCTCAGACGTTAGAAAAACACATTTTATTAAAAATCAAAACATAACATAGATCAAAAAAATGAACCATTGAATCTTTTCCTCACGAGCCCTAGAAACACAAAAAACCCCTATCTGCATCTGATATTGAAATCGTGCTGCAAGTATAAACCTAGACGAGCAACAGGTTGTTTAAGGGACTAAAATCCTAGTAAGAAATCACTCACTATTTGGGCTTATGGTTGTTTTATAGGTTTTTGAGTAATCAGTCAATGGTCAATGTTACATGTAACGGAATGAGAATATTGGTTGTGTTTTTGATGTTTATGAAAAATGTGACCACCTGTTGCTTGGATTTGTGTTTGTTTATGGGTATTTTGTCTGTTGTGGTCATTATGTCTCACAGTGGACCCAAGTTTCTGTTGGATATGAATTTTAATGTTTACATGTGATTATTAGTAAAATAGAAACAAAAGCAAAGCAGAAAATGTGGTCTCTCTGATGTGTGTGTTGCATCCCACAAGCAAAATAGAAACATACAAGTGTTTACTGTTTATGTGTCTATTGTTTACAATTCTTTAATTGTTAATTGTGTACGTGTCAAATGATAATTTGTTATTGCAGATGGATAATGAGGAAGTGAAATTCGAGGTTCATTATGGGAGGTACTTTTCTATGAAACTCAAGTTTAGAATACTTTGGTGGGAAAGTTGAAATAATATATAGGGATCCTGATAGGCTTAGTTATTTTGAAATATAAGGTATATGTGAGGAATTGGGGATTCATGAACCGTCTAGGGTTCATTATTTAGGTCCTGGGGGCAACTTGGAACAAGACATAAGGCTCATAGAAGATAATAAAGATGTGGTATCCATGTGTAAGCTTAATGAGGGAAGGCCAAGAGACACCATCATATTGTATGTGGAGATTGGCCATGCTTCACTCTCCAGTTGAAGCTCTTGATGGTGCAAGGTTTGGTAATCCATGTCAAAACACATAACACAAAATAAAATGCTCAAAGTAAAAACAGCTCAATTACACATTTTTCCCAAATTACAATTCCACCTAACTCCTATCTATCAATTGCAAAAGTAGACAACAGCTTCAAATGAATTAATCTGTAAATTCATGAAATACTAAACAAACTATAAACGCATGTGTGGAAAATACAAGTAAATAAAAATAAATTTCTTGTTTTCACAAAACATAAAATAGAAGACAAATACCATGAATAACCTCATAATATAAATCATAACCAATGTATCATAGTTTGTGAAACAAGAATATAAACAAAAATAACACAAGAACATAAAAACAATGTCTCCCTCTAACATATACAATCGCATCATATGCCCCTAAATACAATCTACATCAAAAATATCTCATCTCCCCCTATCTATGTACTCCCCCTTTTTGTGACATATTGCCAAAGGGCAATCAAAACTAATCCAAGGGTGGAGTTAGTGGAGAATCACCTTTAGCTTAAACCAAATATGCTCGTAAGGCTGCAACCTCGTTGAGCAAACCCAACAAAAGCTGTCCATGTGCCACCAGAACGACAAGACACATCTCCAGCATAGTACGCATAGAAAAGGACGATGATGTAGACGGTGGAAGATCTGTGGCAGTAGTGGGATCAACAAACTCCTTAACTAGAGGATCGCCAGTAGGAGAGTCTTTAGATGCATCACCTATAGACAATTCGACTCTAAGGCATTTAGAGCTAACTTTTAACTGAGCAGCCCTTTGCCTAAGAAATGTGGCACCTATAGGAGCAATGATATGAACAAGTTCTGAAGTAGGGAAGTCTTCTAAACCTAAATTTAACAGAATCCTATGTATAAAAACTTGGAAAAACAAACCATGAGATTTATCACAACTCATATGAACCTCTACAAGAGAACAAATGAAAAGAGTAGGAAAACAGGTAAGAGCATCAGTGATGAGAGTGTACAAAAACACACATCTCTCAATGGGAATGGTATGTATGTGAGAAATAGGCCAAATGCTATGACAAGAAATCCTAAAGAACAAATAATTGAGCTCAGTAAGCTCATGTGTGGTAATCATAGGATTAGTACCCCAACTAATAGTAATACCAGTAAGAAGAGACATAATGTCATCAATGGGAGGAAACTTTGTGTAAGGATATGCAGGCTAATATACCAAAGATACATCAAGAGCTGAAAGCACCACCCCATGGGTAATGACAAACTCTTCGCCCCTTATCCAAGTCTTCACATAGTGAATGTTGGAATCATCAGAGTAAATAAAGAGGTTTGAATAAAACTCTCTAATCAAAGCAGCCGGAGGAGAATGCTCAACATCTAGAAGAGGAACCAACCTCGACTCCCAAAGTTCCTATGAATCTCAGAGGATGTTGTCATCTGTGCTCTAACATTGGATGTGTGAATAAATTATTTTTTTATATATAATATGAAGCATATTAAGTGATGGGAACATATTAGATTAGTTACCTAACTCTATAATTCCCTTATCCTAATCAATTTTATTCATTTTACCCCTCAAACACTATCATATAATTGGATGGCTAAAGCTTATTTGCATGGGGAATTTTTAGACAACACCTTGAACAATTTAAAACAGAGTTTGAAATGTTAATGAAATTGGTAGTAATGTATGTACCGATACTTATAGATTAGTGATTGCATTCTTCTTTCATACCCTCCTTAAATTTTTGTACTGCTTTCATTCTTTTCTTTGGTATGACAGCCAGCTAAAGGACCTCAATCTAATGGGAGTTTAGCCTGTTGAATTTAAAAATCTTTCTCATTTTTGAGAACTATAAGAAAAACATGCATGTTTCCTAGCATTACAGAAGTCAATTAACTTAATCATGTCATCAATTTGTTGCTGAATTTTTCTTAGAGATTATTGATTTTGGAGGGTTGTTAGTGAGTAGTCCATGCAAAGTCTGTTACTTGAGTCTAGAGAAATTGTTTAATATGTGACTTGTGTGTGATAGTTTTCCGCTGTTTGTGTAGGCCCTGTAAATAGCCTTTTGGAACTATTACCGTGTACTATTAGTGTTAACTATATAGCTATTCCAAGTAGCTTGATGTTGGTTTTATTGACTTGAGTTGGGTTGTGGCTTAATTTGTTGATTTGATTTTTGAAAAATGAAAAATTCTATTTAAATAACCAAACTAGCTGTAGTGTTGTGTTTTTGTACTTGGGTCCTATATATAATGTTTATTTTTTGTTTTCTTGACCAAAGGTTTTGTTGTGGATTATTGATATGTGGATTGTAATAGTTTCAGGATGCATTAAGAAAGAGTTTGGTGGAATTGTTAACTAAGAGGGGTAAAAAGAACAACCTTTAATTGAGTTCATGTTTTAGTGTTTTAAATCATTGGTTTTTACCGTATTTTTTAAAATTTGATATTGCCCTCATGTTGGACTTTCGGTTGGTTAAGTTTTTGTTATACCATCATAAAACCAACTATGATTATGATTGTTGTGTTCATTTCAGGTGGCATGACAATATCACTTGGTAAGATAATAGATTTATGGTGGTAACAAGTTTTCTGTTGAACTTCAAGATCAAACATTCAAAATTAATATCTTTAAGAAGAAAAGACTGGATCAACTTTAGCGTACAAGGACAACCTGGAGAGAACTATAGAGCTTTGCTGTTATGGTGCTACTGCAACAATAGAAAAAGAGATATTCATTGTAGCCCTTAGAAAAGCTATTGGAGAAGGTTTTATTTTTATTTTTATTTTTTTTAATAACTTTTGGAAGTTTTTGGAGAGTGATTAATGATTAGGTTATACATTTACATTGTATAGCTCTAAAAAGATAACTTAACTATATAGATAAATCCGATCTTATATGTAATTATTCTAATCATGTAGAAAAATTCATTAAGATTAAGAAATTAGTATTATCTATGCATTTTTTTTAGTACAAAAGCTTGTGGTTTTGTGTTATCTAATGAAAAATATAATTTTTTTAGTAAAACAAAGGAGCGGCACGTGCCTTGCATATGCTGCCCTAACTAGTCATCAATAAAGATTCAATCTTTTAATCAAAACTTTCTAAAGAAAATGCAATAGACAAAACTTATTTTGCTCTTTTATCACCTTTTGTAAAAGATAGTATTTTGTTGCAATTTCAGTTTTTTCTTTTTCCTGTAAATGCTTTCTTTTTTTACTATTCAATTGGTTGTAATTTATCAAATTTTGCAGTTATACATGGTTTTTTTTCTTTGACTTTCTAGACAATTACTAAATAATTTTCTACTAACGCTCTATTTGTTTCACTGAAAAACCTTCTATAATGATAGTTTTCCACTTTTTTCAATTTTGAATAGCACCAAAAAAAAAAAAAAAAAAAATTAGTTAACAGAAAACTATCTTTAGCTAACAGAGAACCCTAATAAAGGTTTCACTAAGGAGCTTAAGATTTAAGAGTTTGTCTTTCCTTGTTGCAAGAGAGCTACTAATGCTTTACATAATAATAATAATAATAATAATAATAATAATAATAATAATAATAATAATAATAATAATAATAAAGGACATTCTCATTTGGTTTTAGTCTTTTTTTTAAGGTCAAAGTTTCTCTCCAAAATAGTTGGTAAGAAAACCCTGTAAACTTTTCATATATCTTTGTATTATATGTGAATTTCGAAATTCTAATAGTTGGATCATGTACTTTATGTCCTTAACACATATGTAAAATTTTGTTCAAATCGGTTGTTGTTTTTTATTAAATCAATAAACTTATTTTTATATATAATATTAAATCATAAAAACTTGAAATTTAAGCATTTGACTAAAGATATTGCTATTAATCCTTGATCTTCTTTAAATTTTGCAAGCTTGGATGACATAATAAGAGTATGCAATCTAACGGATAGATTTTCAAAATTCATATATGATAAAAATATAGTAGTGAAATTTAAAGAGTTTCTCTTCAAACCCTCCAAACTAGTTTGGAGAGAAACTTTTTTCTTTTTTAAATGTTTGAGCTATACCCGTCTGTTAAAAAAATTGAGTGTATATGTTCTCTAAAATTATTTTTTAACAATGAATTTCTTTAAGTATTGTTTAACACGTTTCCTTTGAACCAATGCAGCAATTTATGTATACCATTTTAATCATTGATCTGTAAGTTGTCCACTTTTATTTTCCATATATTATGTCATCGGTAGATTAAATGAATAAATTCATCATCTTTTAATAGTTTAGACAAATAAATTCTTCATCTTTAAATAGTTTAAGCTTTTGAAAGGATCGTTAATTTAAAAGGTTTAGTTTACCTCTAGTACTTTTTTAACTAGACATGTCCTTTTGCTATAAATATACAATGACAAATAGTAGTGGGTTTTAATCTCCACCTTTTATTTAGTTAGTGGGTGATGTGGCAGTCTATCATTAAAAAAAAAAAAAGGAGATTCATTTTAAAAAAGTACTGGAGGTAAGCCAAACCCAATTTAAAATGCCTAGTATCACAACAAGAGGTCTTGAGCTCAATTCCTTTCTTAGAACACTCACTTCAATGTGACTATAATAGAAAAATGTGTCAAATTTAGACATTTAAGCCCAAAATTTACCCACATCAGTCAACCTATAAGTGCATAAATTTATAGAAATTGTAGCTTTGTAAATGCATATTTTATTAATTCTTTAGTTCACCCCATGAGGAAGAGAGAGATATATCTATGAATGCGTAAATTTTTTTATTGTTATCTCAAATCATATTTATGATATATACGATTTGAGATAACAATAAAAAAATTGGTAAGGAAATAGTATTTTAATGAAATATAATATAAAATAAATAATTTGATGTGAGGTGTTTTCAAAATTGAGTATGTAAAATAGAAAAAGTAGATTTTTATGCTAAAATAAACAAAAATGTTTGCACAATTTTATGCAAATGTTCTTAGGTGGCCCACAAGTAGATTAAGCTTTTAAGGAAATCGATAATTTGTCACTTATGATCATAAAAGTAAATTTATAGTAATAGCAAAAAAAAATAATAATAATAATAGGTAGGTTTATATAAGAGAATTGAGAATTTTAATATATTAGCTGATTTTGTATATTGTGAAACTCAGTCAATCTATAAATGCATAATTTTTTTTATTGTTATCTCAAATCATATATATGATTTGAGATAACAATAAATAAATAAAAAATTGGTAAGGAAATAGTATTTTAATGAAATATAATATAAAATAAATAATTCGATGTAAAGTGTTCAAAATTGAGTATGTAAAATAAAAAAAGTAGGTTCTTATGTTGAAATAAATGGAAATGTTTGCACAAGCTTATGCGAATGTTCTTAGGGGCCCACATTTAGATTAAGCTTTTAAAAAAATCGATAATTTGTCACTTATGATCATATAATAAGTGTATGGATGCAAATCGTGCTGGACCTAAATTCTACCTTCGGTGCCAACTCAAAGGGCCCAAAACAATGAATTTATAGAGAGTGGACTTCTAATCTAGATTTATAGACGCTAGATAACACGAAAGGAACATTAAATCACAGAACACATGCATACTCTTCGTACATGGATGAAAACTTTTTTATATATTGATATCGAGGACAATCTTTTGTGTTTTCCTTACAATTTCTCTCTTGTGTGTGAGTGTTTTTCTTCCCCCCCTTCTTTCTTCTTAGTTCGCCTTTTTATAGGCTCTCCTCCTCCTTTGCCACATGTAAGTCATATGCTTCTTTTAGATACTTGTCCCATCACCCCATTCCACTAAAGTCTTTGACGGTAGGTCTAAGACTGAACTCTAATACTCAGGCGTTACTTCCTCGTTAATGCGGCCAGAGAAGTAGGTATAAAGCCTTCAATGCGGTGGTAGCAGCTTTATCCTTGGTATTTTTTTGTCACTCCTTTTTATCTCCTATCCTTGCTTTCTCAACCCTTGTGTCCCAGGTCCTCAGTATTGATGCCATCGAACTGCCAAATCACTCTTCTCGTCCTCGGCAGCATATGGCCGAGGACCTTTCCATCCTCGGACAACATGCCTCGGGATGTTCTACTCATGCATGGCATTTTTCTTTTGTCACGTTACTATGGGACTTCTCATGTCCTCAGACTATCCATGCTGTTGGATTGGGCTTTCAAGCTCACGAGAGCTTTAAGGCCGGCCCAGTACATATTTTGGACCCGTTGGCACTACAATAGCCCCTCGAGATCCTCATTTCTACTTCTCTAGGAGGGATGAGGATTTCGACACATGCACTCTGGACAATCCGCTTCTAGCGTTTTATTATGCAGAACACGTTCCCATTAAATGCTGGCGATGTCCTGTTCCCCACGTTCAATCGCGCGATGCCCATCTAACGGGTGAGTGCAGCTTAAGGAGATAGGCAAGAGATTTCCCGCTTTATGATTTTTTGCGATATAAATACTGTCAGTTCAAAGGTTCTCTGTTCATTTCAGAGCTTGTACAATGAACCTAGCCACTCTTGCAATCTATACGCGTCTTTACACCTTCTCAGTTCTAAGCCAAGGTGACCTTATTACTTTAAAGTAAGTTTTTCCAACTTTTTGCTTTCATTATTGCTGCTCAATCTTTCTTGTTATTCTTAGTTTCTCTATCCTCGGCCATCTAAATTTCTCAACCCCACCACAATATTCTCTCTTTATTTTTAGAAAATGGGTAGGTTCGCACCCCTAGTAGATAGTCCTGAAAAAATAGAAGAGTTTAAGGCCAGATATGGAATCCCGCCGAGAGTATCCATTAAATATTGCAAGCAAGGAGGGTGGCATACTGATAGGGATACCGGTGAGTTGGTGATTCCCATGATAGCCTTCATAGAGGGGGCAATGAGAATCCTCATGAGACCGATCACTAGGGATTATCTCAGAGTGGTTAGATTATCCCCCACACAATGTGTCGCAAATATGTTTAGGATTCTAGGTGCTGTAGACGTCCTAAACGAAAAACTGGGATTGGGACTTACTTACCACGAGGTGAATTGGGTTTACAACCTTCACCATTTGAGAGGGCAAGGATATTACCTAAAGTTTAAGCACGCCAAGGTTAGGTTAATTCAATGCCTCCCCCACTCCAACAAAGGTCTAAACAAAGATTTCCTAATATTGTCCGGGGATTGGAACGATGATCTCCCCTGTCCGACGAGAGAAGGGGAACCTGGTGAGTACCCGAGTAACGTTAGTTTTATTTTTCTTCTTTGTTGTTTTCCTATTGTTATATTTCTCTTTGCTCTGACCTTACAGTTTCTTTGAATAATTGTGTAGATCACCGCGTGCTCACTCGTCATGCTCATCTCGTCAACTTTGCTCATCTGGATAAGATTCTAAGAGCCGAGGTATTTATGCACTCGGACTGTCAGCTTCGAGCGGCAAATCTTATCCTCGAGTACGATCTAATTTCAACTGCATTCCAAGTGCCGAAGTGCGTTATCAAGGAGAAAGATCCTCGGTTATCTAGGATCAGCATTGTAGTTGAAGGTTTTCTGCTCCCCGCAGGTGCTCTAGTTCCTCAAAGCACACTTCTCACCGAGCCCTTTCGACTCGTTTCAGAGGGTGTTCCTCTCGCTACTTCTTCGGCGCGACTCTCGTTGAACTCTCAGATTCTGAAGAAGAATTTGAAGTTTTTGATCGGCTTCCCTCACTTGGAGACCAACTTGCTGTTATCAACACACCTCCACTAACCTCCTCGTATTCTGACCAACAGTTCTAGACTATGGGTATTCAACGTAGGTCTAAACCTAGTCTTAAGGATGTGCTGGAAGCTCAAGTTGGAGCCCAGGAGCCTCCTAAAGTGCCCTAGGCGAAGACCAAAGATAAGGGCATTGAGAGGGTTCCTCCACTAAAACTCCCTCTTCCTCCTTCAACCCAATCCTAACATGTTGACCCCAATGATCACAAAAGAAAAAGAGATCAACAGAAGGGGAAGGATATGGTTGAAGAAGGTAAAGACCTTCCTGCCAAGGAGGTAGAGCAGGAAAGGGGTGGAAAGTAGACTCGTCTCCCTCAGACGAGGTTAGACAGGCTGGCCGAATCCCACACAGCCTTGCATGCACGCATTTGGGCCCCCCAAATGACTATGGATGACCAAGCAGTTATTGTTGACTCGTCAATCAGGGGCTCCGATGAGGGTACTGCTGCATGCATTGCAGACGCTGTGGAACAAGCATTACTACTACCCAAGGACATGGGGGAGCTTAGGAGGATGAGGGACCAGAACGTTTTCATGATGTTGAAGAAAGAACTTGCAATGGTAAAAGTTTTGGTTTAAACTTGGAAATTTCTTTTCTACGCATTTTTCTTTTCTATGAGACTTACACTTGTGCGTTACTATCTTTTTGCTTTTTCTCTGCAGGCTGTTCAGTCTGCTCATAGGGTTGAGAAAATTGCAGCTAATTCCTACAAGTCCCTTAGGGCTGAGGAGGGGAGGCTCGATCATACCCAAAGGATTCTCGAGCTGAAGGAGAAAAAGCTACAAGAAGTCACTGCCAACTTGACTAAGGCAGAAAGTGAGAGATCCGGGTTGGAGGCTCAGCTGAAGACCACTAAGAGGCAAGCCAAGGAGCAGAGATTGCAACCTAGGCAGGCCAACGAGAGTTTTGCTGCAGCCAAAAAGCTGATCAAAGGCCTCAAGCAGGATCTCAAGAAATCTGAGGAGGCTAAACAAAAGGCCATTAAGGCTAAGGAGGAGGCCCTTATTAAGACGGAGGAGGTTGAGGAGATGGTTGACCAGGCTGAGCAGAGTGGCTACGAGGTGGGGGTGACAGAAACTACTGGCATCTTTAAAGCCCAAGTATCGGAGGTTTGTAGGGATTATTGCCTCTAAGTGTGGAAGGAAGCCCTCTCCCAAGCTGGGGTTGATGCTTCCTCTCCTCTATGGAAGGTAGAAAATGCCTACATCCCCCCGGCTATCCGAGTGGCTACTTCTGGTCAAGCCGAGGATGATGCCGGCTCTTCTGCAACCGGGATACAACTAGAAGAAGCTGCCGTTGACACTACTGCTCTTGAGCATTCACTTCCAGCGCAAGGTGAAGGGGCTCAACCTGAAGATGCACAACTTCCAGTTACACCAAAAGAGCTGCCCCCCAACCCTAAGGCCAGAGAAACTTTGGAAATAGTCTTGGCGACCCTTCCCATTGTGCCAAAGGGGGGCCTCAAAGGCAAAGGGGAGGCTGAAAGGTCCTCGGCCTCAACAGTAACTCCTGCTGACCCCAAGGCCATGTCCAGCCCAAGCCTTGATGATTCCTGCCCCTGTTGTTTTGTTTTTGTGTTGTTCTTTGTTTGTTTGTTGTTTTTTTTTTTTTTAATTTATTTCAATTAATTAGTTTCATCTCTTTTCTTTTTACTTTCCCTCTCTTGTAATTCACCAATTTGGTTGTGAATGTACTGAAAATCTTTCACTTAATGAGAAGAACTTCCAATTTGAATTACTACTTTGTGTTATACTTGTTGTTGACAGGTTCCTTTATCATTATTCATATAGTACGACAAAATAACAGCTTGAATTCATGGCATGCGTTAATAATTCCATATCAATAACCAAATAAGGATAAAGGAAATTTGCAAAACTTATATACTTGCAAATGATTTAAGTGATGCCTACAAGTTTCCACTCAATTCTGGTGACGAATAAGACACTTAAAAGTGAGACATTTGTGTAAAACCAATTCGGTTAAGACCTGCTTCAAAGATTAACTTCATAACAACGCGCAAAAGATGTTAGGATAAGAAGCACTTAATAATTCTAATATGATTCGTATTTGAATTTGGGGTAGCTCAAATGTTATAATTAATAATTTGTAATGAATGAAGTTCCATAAAACCCACAGTTTGGAGGACCCTTTATGGTCACGTACATGTTGGGTACTTATTAAAGTACTTATCTCCGTAGGACATGTACATATATTCTGAGGAGTCTACGCAACCCAATCTTTGCTTAACAATTAGTATTAAGATGTTATCTCCCAAGGTAGAGGATCCGAGGACCCGACGTAACCTCGTTTTTTATTTAGTTCAAGGAGAGGATTCGAGGACCCGATGTAGCCTTGTTTTTATTTAGTTCAAGGCAGAGGATCCGAGGACCCGACGTAATCTCGTTTTTTATTTAGTTCAAGGTAAAGGATCCGAGGACCCGACGTAACTTCGTTTTTATTTAGTTCAAGGCAGAGGATCCGAGGACCCGACGTAACCTCAATTTTATTTAGTACAAGGTAGAGGATTTGAGGACCCGACGTAACCTCATTTTTATTTAGTTCAAGGCAGAGGATCCAAGGACCCGATGTAACCTCATTTTTATTTAACAATTTATATTGACGTTCTTGAACATAATATTAAGTGTGGTATAATAACAATAGAATTAAAGTGGCAGAAGTGCCTTTTACTAATAATAATATCGTCGCAAATTACTTACATTCCAGGAATACAGCACAACCCTTTCATCTAAATCTGCAAGATAATAAGCCCCTATATTAGCCACTGAAGTGATATGGTATGGCTCTTTCCAGTTTGGTCCCAACTTCCCCCATGCTGGGTTCTTGGTATTACCCATGACTTTCCTCAGTACTAAATCTCCAGGAGCAAGTGGCCTTGAGCTCACATGTGAATCGTACCCCTGCTTTAACTTTTGTTGATAATGAGCCAATTGGATCATGGCCATTTCTCTCCGCTCTTCAACCAGGTCTAGGCTATTTTCTAGTAATCTGTCATTACTGTCCGGAGTGAAGGAACTTGTTCTCATCATCAGGAACCCAGTTTCTAAAGGAATTACAGCCTCAGTGCCATAAGTCATCGAGAATGGCGTTTCTCCCGTGGACCTGCGGGGCGTGGTACGATACGTCCACAAAACATGAGGTAATTCCTCCACCCATCTACCTTTGGTGTCATCTAGCCTCTTCTTAAGACCATTGACTATAACTTTGTTGACCGCCTCGGCCTGCCCATTTCCTTGTGGATAGGCTGTGGTAGAATACTTGTTGGTTATGCCGAGGTCGTAGCAATAGCGCCTGAAGGCTTTACTATCAAATTGCAAACCATTATCCAAGATGAAAGTATAAGGAACTCCAAACCGGGTGACAATATTCTTCCACACAAACTTCTTCACATCTACATCCTTGATATTCGCTAAGGGCTCGGCTTCTACCTACTTGGTGAAATAGTCGGTGCCCACTATTAACTACGTCCTGTTTCCAGATGCCTTTAGGAAGGGTCCTACAATGTCTAGACCTCACTGTGCAAAAGGCCATGGACTTATCAGAGGGTTAAGCACACCACCAGGCCGATGAATGTTCGGTGCAAACCTTTGACATTGATCAAACTTCTTCGCGTAGTTTTGAGCATCTTGTTGCATATTGGACTACCAATATCCTTGTGTTAAAGTTCTGTGAGCCAAAGACCTTCCCCACGTATGACTTCCGTAAATTCCTTCGTGTAACTCCTCCAAAAGCAGCTATGTTGCTTCAGGATGTACACATAACAAGTATGGCCCAGAAAAGGATCATTTGTACAGTTTATGATCCTCCAACAACCAAAACCGAGGTGCCTTTCTACGCACCTTGTCCGCTTCGGTTTTTTCTTCTGGCAGGACATCATCTTTAAGGAAAGATACGAGGGGGTTCATCCAACAAGGCCCCACCCTGATCTGATGAACCTGGATAATACCTCCAATTATTCTCGCGTGCTTACATAAGTCTTCAACAAGGATGATCTGAGGTAAACCTTGCGCCGAGGACGTGGCAAGAGTTGCTAGAGAGTCAGCATATGTATTGTTACTCCTAGGAACATGTGACAAAGTAAAGGATTCGAATTTGGGTTGCAAAAATCTGACTTGAGTTAGGTATTCCTACATCCTCGGATCTCTAGCCTCCACCTTTCCCTCTACCTAGCCTACAATTAGTTGCAAGTCCAAGAACATTTGCACAGCCTCCCATTTTCTGAACCATGTTCATCCATTTTATTAAAGCCTCATACTCAGCCTCATTGTTAGTGGCTGAGAATTCCAACCTCAAGAATTTTTCCAGCGTAAGACCCTCTGGGGTCATAATTACCAACCCTATACCGGATCCCCTTTGATTTGTAGCCCCATCAACATAAACAGTCCACACCGGAGGTTCTTTGCACGTAATCATACCAACTGATTTTCCATCAATGTCCAGGCTCTTGGCACTATCTTCTATTGCAGGCTCAGTAAATTCCGCGACTGAATCAGCTAATACCTGATCCTTCACTAATGTGCGAGGCGTGTGCTTGATGTCAAAAGCGCCCAAAATGGTTCCCCATTTAGCAATTCTACTTGTATAGTCTGCACTTCGAAGGACAGCTTTAAAAGGAAGTTAAGTCAAGACTACCACCATATGAGATTGGAAATAATGGGGGAGCTTACGTGTACCATGCACTACGGCTGGGATTGCTTTCTCCAATGGTGGATAACGCACCTTGGCTTCATGTTAGGACTTACTCACATAGTAGACCGGCTTATGTACATTCCCGTCGACCCTTATCAGCACCAAACTAACAGCATGGCTCACCACTACTATATATGCAAATAGAACTTCATCAATTGCGAGCCGAGACATGATAGGAGGACATGAAAGATACTCTTTAAGCTGCTGAAAGGCAACGGCACATTCCTCTGTCCACTCAAATCCCTTCCAGTTGTTCAACAACTGGAAGAATGGCCTATACCTATCAGCAGAACGTGAGATAAATCTATTGAGTGCAGCAGTCATTCCGGTTAATCTTTGCACTTCTTTTGGATTCTGAGGTGGCTGTAGGTTATTAATTGCTTTGACTTGAGTGAGATTGACCTCGATTCCCCTATGTGTTACCATGTAACCCAAGAATTTACCAGATCCAACCCCAAAAGAACACTTAGATACATTAAGACAACTTGTGCTTCCTCAGCGTTTGAAAGGTTTCATCTAAGTCTAGTATATGAGCCGAGATAGTTGTACTTTTGACCACTATATCATCCACGTACACCTCAATTGTCTTTCCCAATTGGGGTTCAAACATCCTCGTCATCATTTTCTAATAAGTAGCCCCCGCATTCTTTAGACCAAAAGGCATTACTTTGTAGTGGTAGTTTCCTGTGGGGGTGACGAAAACTGTCTTCTCCTGGTCTTTTAGAGTTAAAGGTATTTGGTGGTAACCTTGGAAAGCATCTAGAAAACCCATCCGAGGATGCCCTACGATAGCGTCTACCAACTGATTTATGCGAGGCATTAGGAACGGGTCTTTGGGACAGGCCTTATTCAAGTCTGTGAAGTCCACGCATACTCTCCAGTTCCCATTCTTTTTCTTTATAACCACTGTATGCGCCAACCATTTTGGGTAAAACACCTCTTTAATAGCACCTGCCTTCTTGAGCTTTAGTACCTCCTCCTTAACAGCATTGGCATGCTCTTGGGATGAGCGCCGAGGTAGTTGCCTCCTCAGCACTGCCACTGGATTGACGTTCAAACGATGGCAGATAAAATTTGGGTCAACCCCTGGGGCTTCATAAGCATCCCACGCGAATACATCAAGGTTCTGCTTCAAAAACATAACCAGCTCCTCCTTTTCTTGGAGTGGCAATTGACTTCCTACCTGGAAGAACTTCTCTATATCATCAGCAATAAGCACCTTTTCCAAAATTTCACACCTAAGCTCCTCATCCTCGGCCACCTTTGGCTTGGTCGAGGACGTTAACTGCTACAAATTTCTCTCAGCCGAGGCCTGGGACTCCTGCTTGGCCTGATGCGTAATTGCTGTCGTTATGCATTGTCTAGCCATGGACTAGCTGCCGACTATCTCTTCTACTACATCTCCATACGGGAACTCCATCTTAACATGCAGGGTTGATGACACGGCACCTAGGGCGTGCAGCCACGGTCTCGCCACTATGGCCGTATAAGGGGAGTAAGCGTCCACTACAATAAAGTCTACATCCACCACTACTGGTCCTGATTGCACAAGTAGTCGGATCAGTCCCTTCGGAATGACAGCCTTCCCTTCAAAACTTATCAATGGCGAGTCGTAAGCCGTAAGATCCTCAGGTTTCAAATTAAGCCCCTTGAACAAGTCCTGGTACATAATATCGGCCCCACTTCCTTAGTCAACCATCACCCTTTTTACGTCGTAACCCCCTATTCTTAGCATGATAACTAACGCATCATCGTGCGGTTGGATAGTGTCAACCTTATCCTCCTCAGAAAATCCCAAAATAGGCGGAGGATTCCCTTTAATCCTCTTCGGCACAGAGCTGAGGTCCTCGGCAGGATGATGAGACACTGACATTACCCTAGTAGGGTAAGATCCAGTCCGACCTGGAACAGCAAAAATGACATTGATTGTGCCCAATGGAGGTCTTGAAGTGTTGCTGCCTTGATTCACAGAACCAGATTATATGCCTTGTCCATTAGGCCGATTCATAAATTACCTCAACTTCCCTTCTTTGACCAGCTGATCCAGATAATTCCATAAAGTCTTGCAGTTCTCCATGGTGTGACCCTTATCCTGATAATAATTACAACGGAGGTTCTGATTACGTTTCATAGGGTCTCCTATCATTGTACTGGGCCACCTAAAGTATGGTTCATGACAGATCTTTTCCAACACCTGCTACACTGGCTCACAAAACACAGCATTTACTGTCTGAGGAGGAGCCGATCTAGACTGGCCAGCAAAATCCCTCCGTGGCCACTTGTTGTTGTATCTCCCTATCTTGAAATCCCTCCTCTCCTAAGGGATAATTTTCATTTTCCCTTTGCTCTACTGCTGATCCTGCTCAACTCGCTTATACTCGTCAATACGATCCATAAGCCGACGAACAGTTTTTACTGGTTTCTTGGTCAAAGATTTTCTTAAATCGTGCTCGATTGGAAGGCCGACCTTGAAAGTGTTAACCGCCACTTCATCAAAATCACCATCAATCTCATTGAACGCTTCCCAGTATCTATCCGAGTAAGTTTTCAGGGTTTCGCCCTCCCTCATGGTCATGGATAGTAGCGAGTCCAGAGACCGAGGTACTCTGCTGCACGTAACAAAATGAGACCCGAATGCCATTGTAAGTTTCATGTAGGAACCAATGGAATTTGCCTTCAAGCCATTAAACCATCTCATCGCAACAGGCCCTAAGCTCGAGGGGAACACTTTGCACATCAAGGTTTTGTTCTTTGAATAGACCGCCATGCGTTGGTTAAAATGACCCACGTGCTCCACTGGGTCTGTTCTACCATTGTAAATGGTGAAGTTTGGTTGCGTGAAATGGCAAGGAAGCTTTCCTTTCTCTATCTGACGTGTGAAAGGCCATTTAGAAAGTTGGTGCAATGCCTTTCCCATGGCATCACTGCCCAAGCCCCTAGGAGGAGGCCTTTTGCTCATTATATCTTGAAGACTTCCCTCTTGGCATGAGAAAGTTTCACTATAAGGGGTTCTCGACCTGGGCTTATAACCACTGCTCTAAGAGTCATCTGAGGAAGGATCAGATACTGAAGGCGTCCATTTCCGCTTGGCACAACGCAGCTTCCTCTTCAGCTGGTCAATTTCTCTCTGCATGGCCTTAGTACCACCTTCATGAAAAATTCTGCTTCCGCCCCGTGAGTGATTGCTGGCAGTTTGCCTTGTGTGCATACTGCCCTCTCGATCTCCCATCTGCTCTAAATGTTGAAAAGGATCTTCGTGCTGAGATCTCAAAGATTCTGCATGGTTTGGACTTGAACCCGCCATCACGTTATCTGCGCCAAAACATAAGAAGCCCCACGGTGGGCGCCAATTGTATGGACACAAATCGTGCTAGACCTAAATTCTACCTTCAGTGCCAACTCAAAGGGCCCAAAACAATGAATTTATAGAGAGTGGACTTCTAATCTAGATTTATAGACGCTAGATAACACGAAAGGAACATTAAATCACAGAACACATGCATACTTTTCGTACATGGATGAAAACTTTTTTATATATTGATGCCGAGGACAATCTTTTGTGTTTTCCTTACAATTTCTCTCTTGTGTGTGAATGTTTTTCTTCACCCCCCCCCCCTTCTTTCTTCTTGCTTTGCCTTTTTTTAGGCTCTCCTCCTCCTTTGCCACGTGTAGGTCATATGCTTCTTTTAGATACTTGTCCCATCACCCCATTCCACTAAAGTCTTTAGTGGTAGGTCTAAGACTGAACTCCAATACTCAGGCGTCACTTCCTCATTAATGCGGCCAGAGAAGTAGGAATAAAGCCTTCAATGCAGTGGTAGCAGCTTTATCCTTTATATTTTTCTGTCACTCCTTTTTATCTCCTATCCTTGCTTTCTTAGCCCTTGTGTCCCAGGTCCTCAGTATTGATGCCATCGAACTGCCAGATCACTCTTCTCGTCCTCGGCAGCATATGGCCGAGGACCTTGCCATCTTCGGACAACATGCCTCGGGATGTTCTGCTCATGCATGGCACCTTTCTTTTGTCACGCTACTTCATAGATGGGACTTCTCATGTCCTCGGACCATCCATGCTGTTGGGTTGGGCTTTCAACCTCACGAGAGCTTCAAGGCCGGCCTAATACATACTTTGGGCCCGTTGGCACTACAATAAGTAAATTTATAGTAATAGAAAAAAAATATTAAGTAAGTGTATAGAAGAGAATTGGGAAGTTTAATATATTAGCTCATTTTGTATACTGTAAAACTCATGGTCTGCCATTTCCTTATTTCTACTAAATTGGGTTAAGCTTTTATCATTTTGCCTTGTTGATCTTCATTCATTAGAACTAGAATGAGAATGAAAATTGGCAATCGTCAAACCATATCATTCAAATAATGTTTTATTGACTTATAAGAAAAACTTAGTTGATATGCTAATTGATAATTTTCTGAATTTATTTGCCGCTATAAATTGAGAATAATTTTGAAACTCGAAACATTCAAAGAACCAAAAAATATAGAAGTTCAAGACTTTGAGATTGAACCAAGCTCGAATAGTGATGATATATTTATTGCTTTCAATGTATCCAAGGTTTCCATGAAGGAGATGGTTGATTGTATTTGCTAGATATTACTTTTCTCTAAAATAAATATTCTATTTGCTAGGATACAAGAAGTCTTTATTTTTTATTTTTTATAAAAAAGAAAAAATTTAAAAAGAAGAAGAAGAAGAAGGAATGGGAAGATCTTCGGGAGGCTAAGAAAACAAACATCACATGCAACCTGAAATGTCACTGGGTATTGGCGTATCATCTTCTTTCTTTGCTATTGCAAGTTTCAACTATAGATGTGGCAAAATGAGTTGAAATTCACTAACCCGATCTGAATTCCCATTTTTATCCAACTCGACCCATTTTTAAAAATTTTTTCCCTAAAAAATATTTAAACTACATGGCAAAGTGCTACTTGCATAACATTAACTAAATGTACAATGCATTGGTGTGTGCCCCTTTTATTGAAAAAAAAAATACAAAAGCCAAAACTAAAGCATCTACAAGACTACAACTTCTACACGTCTACTAAACTGTCTACACTACTAAGTACTAACCATCTAACAGACTAACACTAACTAAGTTAAATACTAAGTACAAACCAGCTAGAAATCTAAGACTAAGTTACTAACTATTATTAACACTAAGTCTAAGTGCCTAACAAGCACAAAACACAACAAAAGTAAAAGCTACAGGAATTTTTGCATTTAAGAAGACTGATAATTTGACATGGTCCATGACATTTAGTTTTTTTTTTTTTTTTTTTTGTTCTTATATGGGAATGATATTATTAGTGAACTTTGAATATGAAATGTATAAGCTTAAAATATATCCTTTTTGGTGCTCCTTAGGATCTTTCTCTCTCTCTCAATTTGTAAATTTGTAATTATAAGTATTTTAACTGTGAGTTATTAACAACATTACATGGAAGATTTTGTTATCATGACTATAAAGAATTTTAGTCATATTCAAAATTATTGAATCACAAGAATATGAAAAGCTTTGTATTTTTTGGTTTGTTTGTTTTTTTCCTTTCACATGTATAATAGTAAGTTAGTAACAAATAGTCTAATAATAGCCCACTTAAAAAAATAAAAAAAGAGAAGAAGAAGAAGAAGATATTATACTATTAGGTGCAATGATTGATTTGATTCATTCTCTCTAAAAATTAGGCATTTATATTTTTTAAAGTTTTCTTTTTTAATGTGAAAAATACGAGTCAACTCAACTCGGCCTGACTCACCTACAACCTGATTACCCGGTCCTTTTTTAGCCCCTTTAAAATCGCCCATTTTTTACCTAGCCCATTTTGGCTCACAATTAGATTGACCCAACTCAACTCAACCGTTTGCCATGTCCACTGGTGGGCATGGATAGATTATGGTTTTGTTTTACATCAGAGAATGGAAGGGAACCTTTGGTTCAAGTGATATCAGTGGAAATCAAGACAAGATACCAAATCAAGCTGGTTCCAAATCCAATTTTACCATATTAGAAATCTAGTCAACGATCTTTAATATTGAGATGCTTTAAGAGAACAACTGCACAATATTCTCCAAGCAATCACTCCCAAGATACCCAATATCGTCTTTGTAAACCACCATTACCATTGGAGCCCTCTAAGAAAGCAGTCACATGATCTCTCCCAAAAATCACCCTCGTCTCTTCTATAATTGATTGTATATTTTTATGATTCTTATATGTAGAAAATTACTTTTGTATTATAAAACGACATGTAATCACATTATATATTTAAGGAAATATACAACAATTTTGCTTCATTATTTGTTTTCTTTCATGGTATCAGAGCCATACATCTTGCGACAATGATGAATTCGTTTACTATTCCAAATATCTCTCATCTAGTTTCTATCAAACTTGATCGTACAAATTACATTCTATGGCTTGCGCAATTTCTTCCGTTTCTAAGAAGCACTGATTTGATTGGTTTTGTAGATGGAACAAAACCTTGTCTTGAAAAGTTCCTTCTTAATGCAGAGAAGAAAATTACAAATTCCATCGATCTAGATTTCATAATGTATATCAACTCCACCTCGCACTGGCTATGCTCTCTACTGTTTCTTGACTCGCTACGTCTTGTGATATGTGGATGCCTCTTGAAAAATGCTCGGTCTCGATCTCAAGTTTTGCAACTCAAGCACCAATTTCAAACCACAAAGAGATGAAATTTTTCTATTTCTGGCTATTTTGATAAGATTAATTCTATTGCTCATATTCTCGCTATGGCATGCAAACCCATTGATGAAGAAGATATCATACTTCTCCTCTTGAATGGAGTTGGACCAACTATTGAATCCGTTGTGAATTCAATTAAAACTAGCAGAGGGGCTATCATCCTTGACAATGTGGTTTGTGTTCTCTGCAGTGTCAAAGCTCACTTGCATAAAGTTCAAAGTCCTAACATATCTTATTGTCACCGCTCTATACAAGAATAATTCAAAACCCAACCAAAAAGTTGGAGGAGGTAAATCTTGCTCAATCCTTAGATCAAAAATATTTTTACCATTTTTTATATATTTTCATCCCAACCCTTACCCTCAATGACTAAGATAGAGTGTTAAAAGCATTGCTATGGATTTTATTCTATTCCAACAAGAACAGGTTGAAAATACCGTACCAATAAGCAAATCGAAACCAGAAACACCCCCCCCCCCAACAATCCAATCCATTTTAGGTCATTTCAACCAACTCCAATTAAATTCCAGTTCTCCCCTAAAAAAAAAAATTATGTTATTTTATTTCATTCTTGTTATTTCACTAATAATAAGTAATTATAAGTGCAAAATATGTATTGTATTTATATTTGTACTAGTGATTAGCCAGGTCAATCACCCCTAGTCCTGTGACAAGGCTAAACCAATTCAGCAATTAGCCCGGTCAACCTCCCCCCCCCCCCCCTTCTAGAAGTGGAACCAGAACCAAAATAATGGCCTGATACTAAAAACAGTACACACGACCGTGCAAGGGTAACAGTTTATCTTTAAAACCCAAAAAAAAACCTAGTTTTGTCTCTGAGAAATTTCTATCAACCACAAGGTAGATATTGTTGCAAATTAACACTAGTTCAACTCAAAGTGAAGATGACATTGAAATCCTCATCATTATGGAGTTACAATAACTTCACATAAAATGATACATTCCAAGTTGATTGGACATCAGCTCCACTATCTCTCAAGCTACACCACCATCCTTGGCCGATGTGGGGAAGGGAGGGAACGATTCAAACAAAATCAAGTATAGAACTTAGGCAAACTAAAAGAAAAACAATCAGAGCCTTAAGATACCATATGGAAGTGGTCCCATCCCATAACAAAGAGTGATCCTAACAGTTTGTCACTGCAAACATTCAATCCCTACTATGAGTTGACCTTATTTCCCCTCCTCCCTTATCTCACCTTTCTTCCTGATAGAATTGACTCTTGCCTTCTTGATGTGTTTTCTTCCCATCCATCTTCTCTTGACTTTGGCTCAAATTCATCCTCATTGTACCTTTTTGGCCTCTTCTCTCCAATCATTAACTTCTCTCGACTTCCATGAAATTCATCGTCTTCATGCCTTCTCGGTCTCTTTTCTTCTCTCTTAAGATCTCTTGACTTGGACTCATATTTGTTATCATTGTACCTTCTCAATTTTTTCTCTTCCCTTCTATCATGATCTTCTTTTAACTTTGGCTCTAGCTCATCATTATCACGCCCTCTCAATCTATTTTCTTCCCTTCCACCTCTAGACTTCAGCTCATATTCATCATCACCTTGTCTTCTCGATCTATTTTCATCTCTCAACTTCGGCAGAAATTCTGTTGAATAAATTAGTAGCAGCACGTTAGAATGTGATGATTTGGGTTGTGCTAGTCTTTAGGAGTTCAATAGTTTGTTTTTATTTATTGCCTAGTTTGTAGGAGCTATTTAGCATTATGTTAGTGGTGCCTATTTTTGTGTTTGTAACCGTTTGTTTTCAGCCTATATTATTTCCATTTCCTTATCAATGAAGTAGTTGAGTTTCAATCCAATTCTGTGTCCTTTTGTTTTTAGTTTATCGCTTTCTTCTTCCATTTTATAAGTGGTATCAGAGCTTGGTTAGAGTTCCACAATGGCTTCTGAAAGTTTTGTGCAGCCAGCCATTCCACACTTTGATGGTCACTATGACCATTGGAGCATGATCATGGAGAATTTTTTGAGGTCCAAAGAATATTGGACAGTTGTTGTTTCTGGAGTAGCAAAATCAGCAGAAGGTGTTGTGCTGACAGATGCATAGAAGCTAGAGCTTGAAGGGAAGAAATTGAAGGATCTCAAAGCAAAGAATTACCTCTTCCGGGCAATCGATCGTTCCATCCTAGAAACCATCCTTTCTAAAGAAACTTCCAAGTAGATTTGGGACTCTATGAAGAAGAAGTATGAGGGGACAGCAAAGGCAAAGAGGGCACAACTTCAAGCATTTCGAGGCGATTTCGAAACTTTAAACATAAAGTCTGGAGAATCAGTGTCAAATTACTTCTCCAAGACAATGGCAATCACAAATAAGATGAGGATCCATGGTGACAAAATGGCGGATGTCACTATCATTGAGAAGATTCTTCGTTTGATGACACCAAAATTCAACTATGTTGTTTGTTCGATTGAGGAATCTAAAGACACTGACAGTATGTCCATTGATGAGTTGCAGAGTTCTTTGTTGGTTCATGAGCAGAAAATGCATCTGCAAGACAAGGAGGAGTAAGCATTCCAAGCTTTGGCATCAAAAGGAGGTCAAGGACGAGGAAGAGGTAGAGGCAGAGGCAGCAATGATGGTAGACACTCAAATCAGAAATATGAAGATTTTGACACTCAAGGAGAGGAAAAGGCCATGACAACAACAACAATCATTCTATGCCTTCCAAGTCAAAGTCAGCAGACAAATCAAGAGTTGAATGCTATAGGTGTCACAAGTTTGGCCACTACAACTCAGAGTGTCGTACTAATCTAAGGAGAGATGGTGCAAAGTAGTCCAATTTTGCTAAGAAGGAAGAAGAAGTGTCTTTGTTGATGGCTTGTCACGGCAAGGAGGAAACCCACAAGAAATTCTTGTGGTACTTAGGCACTGGCTACAGCAACCATATGAGTGGAGAGAAGACTGTATTCTCTGAATTGGATGAAGCTTTTCGTGATGTTGTGAAGTTCGGTGATGGCTTTACAGTCTCTGTTATGGGAAAGGGAAAGGTAGCAATTCAAACCAACAAAAATTCTATTCAAACTTTTTCTAATGTTCTCTTTGTTCCAGATTTAAGAATAAATTTACTTAGTGTTGGTCAGCTACAAGAAAAGGGATATGGAATCTCTATCAAAAATGGAGTCTATAGAATTGAAGATGAGAAGTTAGGCTTGATAGCTCAAGTCAATATGACAGCCAACAGAATGTTTCCACTGTATATCCATGACACCGCTCACTCATGTCTCTCTGCAAGTTTGGGAGAGAAGGAATGGCTGTGGCATTTTCGTTATGGGCATCTTAGGTTTGGTGGGTTGAAAACTTTACAACAGAAGAATATGGTGACTGGTCTTCCTCAAGTTTCAACTCCTTCTGAACTTTGTGAAGAATGTGTTGTTAGCAAACAACACTGTAATCAATTCCCACAAGGGAGATCAGGGAGGGCGAAGGCTGCACTGGAGCTTGTTCATTCCAACATTTGTGGGCCAATAACTCCATGTTATAATGGAGGTAAGAGATATATACTTGCATTCATTGATGATTTTAGTCGCAAAAGCTGGGTTTATTTTTTGCAAGAGAAGTCTAAAGCCTTTCTAGCCTTTAAAAGATATAAAGCACTGGTTGAGAAAGAAGTTGGCATTCCCATAAAAATTATTCGCATAGATCCTGGTGGAGAATATAACTCACATGAATTTGCAAGTTTCTGTAAGACTCATGGAATAAAAAGGCAGCTTACAACAGCTTATACGCCCCAACAGAATGGCATTTGTGAAGGAATAATCACACTATTCTAAATATGGTGCGAAGTCTTTTAATAAGGAGTTGTATTCCAAAGAGTTTTTGGCCTGAAGCAGTTAACTGGAGTATTCATATATTGAATAGATGTCCCACACTTGCTGTTAAAAATATGACACTAGAGGAAGCATGGAACGGACGGAAGCCAGCTGTTGATCACTTCAGAATTTTTGGGTGTGTTGCATATGCCCATATTCCAGATCAGAAGAGGAAGAGGCTGGATGACAAGAGAGAAAAATGTATTTTTCTTGGTGTTAGTGATCAATCAAAAACTTATAAGCTTTACAATCCTAACACTAAGAAAATACTCATCAATCGAGACGTTGTTTTTGATGAAGATCAAATCTGGGAATGGAGTAAAAATGTAGTTGGAGAGCATATTCCAACTAGTTTTGATGGAGAAGATGGTGATGAAGTAAACCAGCCGCAGCAGCACCTTGCTCTAGCAACTGATGCATTTGAGAATCCTCAAAATGAAACTCCTGTAGACTCTGAAGTCACTTCAACAGCACTAGAAGCAGCAACTGAATCACGTTCTCATCGTGTTCGAAGGAGGCCAGCGTGGATGTCAGATTATGAGGTAACCAGAAATGATCAATCTGAAGATCCACTCACTCATTTTGCTCTATTTTCAGATTGTGATCCTATAGTGTTTGAAAGTGCTGTCAAAGAATCAAAATGACGGAAGGCTATGGATGCTGAAATTGCAGCCATCGAAAAGAATGACACTTGGGAGTTATCTGATGTTCCAGAAGGGCACAAAAAATTGGTGTGAAGTGGGTTTACAAGACAAAGCTGAAAGAAAATGGTGAAGTTGACAAGTATAAGGCACGCTTAGTGGCCAAGGGCTATAAGCAAGAGTTTGATGTTGATTATACAGAAGTTTTTGCTCCAATTGCAAGGCATGACACAATCAGATTGGTGATTGCATTAGTAGCTCAAAATTCATGGCCTATCTTCCAGCTGGACGTGAAGTCAGTGTTCCTCCATGGAGACTTGAAGGAACTGGTATTTATCGATCAACCTCCTAGTTATGTGAAATTTGGAAATTAGCATTAAGTGTATAGACTAAAGAAGGCTCTATATGGATTAAAACAAGCCCCACAGGCTTGGTATAATCGTATAGAAACTTATTTTTTGAAAGAAGGATTTCAAAAATGTCCTTATGAACATACACTGGCATTCTTATTTCTCAAAAGAAGTACAGGGGAGAAATCTTGGACAGGTTTCAGATGAAGGATTGTAATCCTGTGAATACATCGTCTGAGTTTGGTTTGAAGCTAAACAAGGATGATGGAGGAAAGAAGGTTAACAATTTTCATTGCAAGAAGATTGTGGGGAGCTTAATGTATTTGACTGCAACAAGGCCTGATATAATGAATGTTGTAAGTGTCATTAGTAGATACATGGAGTGTCCAACAGAGATTCATCATTTGGCCGCAAAAAGAATTCTTTGGTACTTGCAAGGTACTAAGGAATTTGGGCTGTTCTTCAAAAAGGGAGAAAAGTCAGATTTGTTTGGCTTTATAGATAGTGATTATGCAGGAGATTTCGATGATTGAAAAAGCACATCTGGGTATGTTTTTATGTTGGGAACAAGAGCTGTTTCATAGTCATCAAAGAAGCAGCCAATAGTCACATTGTCAACCACTGAAGCTGAATTTGTTGCAGCAACAACTTGTGCTTGTCAAGCTATTTGGTTGAAGAAGATTCTCGAAGAGATGAAGTTCAAAGAAGATGGGCCTACTCTTATTTACTGTGACAACAGTTCAGCAATAAAGCTCTCAAAGAATCCTGTTCTACATGGTCGAAACAAGCACATAGATGTGAAGTATCATTTCTTGAGGGATCTCACGAATGATGGAGTTATTAATCTGGTTTACTACAGAAGTGAAGATCAGATTGCTGATATTCTAACAAAGCCTCTCAAATTTCTGACATTTCAGAAGTTTAGGGAATTACGTGGTGTTTGCTGTTCAAAGGACTTTATCTAAGGGATGGCACTTCAAAGTTTGAGTCTAATTAAACTAATGTTATGTGTGGAACATCAGTTTAAGGGAAGGATTGTTGAATAAATTAGTAGCAGCACGTTAGAATGTGCTGATTTGGGTTGTCCTAGTCTTTAGGAGTTCAATAGTTTGTTTTTATTTGTTGCCTAGTTTGTAGGAGCTGTTTAGCATGATGTTAGTGGCAAGGACGGAACTAGGATTCGAACCTGAGGGGGGCCAAAGCTTGAAACAATTTTTTTTAATGAAAATAAAAACTAACATCTATTTCATATTCAACAAAATACCACATATAAAATAAATGTTTCTTAAACATTTGATATTATAAAAATGTCAACAAAGTATAATATATAAAATAAGTGTTTTTTAAACATTTCAACACATTTATCAAAATGGAACTCGACCCTCTTTTAAGACAAAGTTCACATGTTCATATATATTATTAATATTAACTACATCACACAAAGTGAGAAAGACAAAATTTTTAATGAAACCAAAACATGAAAAAAATGACCAAAAACTTTGGTCAATTGGTCTAACAAAAAAGTCTCTTATGACTCATCAAAACTAGTCTCACAAATTCAAATTCTTTCTCACAATTCTGTCAACTCAGCACTCATGTCACTCAGGTCCTATTCCTAGTGGTCCCAGATTACTTCTTTATAAATAAAACTAAAACAAAAATAAGTTATACAATGGAAACACAAACACATGACCGGTCCACACAATGACACAAAGCCACAACCACAAAATACTCTACGGTCCACAAATGACACAACACACCAATGACCGGTCCATAAAAACTAAAAAGCCACAATCACAAGCACAACAGTCAACAGTTCATAAAAAAAAAACATAAAGGGCAGATTGCAGAGGACCGGCTAAGGCAGAGCAAGAAAAAAAAAAAAATATATATATATATATATATGAACTTGAGAGAGGAGAGAAATTTCTTATATTTACCAGACTCTTGTGTGAGGAGGAGCAAGCTGAGCAGCAATAGCAGCAACACCAGATCTGATCTGAGGAAAAGAGCAGCAGCAGCAACACGGCAACACCCAAATCTGTTCTGAAGAAAAGAATAGCAACAGCAATGATGGAGGCGTTAGGGTAAAAATTGAGTGGAGGAAGAGTGAGGTTAGGGTAAAAATTTGAGAAATGTAATTTAGGTTCCATATTTAGTTTTTATTTTGTAGTTTTAATTTGTTGGTTATTATTTATTTAATTCTTTTTTTGGATGAGTTAGTCGGTTGTTTTTGCAGATTGCATCTGTATACCACTATACTAGTTTTTTTTTTTTAAATTGGGGGGGGGGGGGGGCATTCCTGCCCTAATGTAGGTCAATCCCTACTAAGTTAGTGGTGCCTATTTTTGTGTTTGTAACCATTTGTTTTCAGCCTATATTATGGCCATTTCCTTATCAATGAAGTAGTAGAGTTTTAGTCCAATTCTGTTTCCTTTTGTTTTTAGTTTACGCTTTCTTCTTCCATTTTATCAAATTCATTGTCATCATGCCTTCTTGAACTCTTCTCTTCCCTCCTATCATGATCTTCTCTTGACTGTAGCCTGAACTCATCATCACCATTCCTTTTTAGTCTCTTCTCCTCCCTCATATTCCTTTGCCTACTATTGCTCTTAAAGGCCCTATCACTACCCTTTGCTCTGGAGCGCAAATCTTTATCATCCCGACTAAAATCACCTTGAGTCATAAGTTCGTGAATAGGATTTGACGGCTTGTTTTCAAGTCTTTTCTCGCCTCTTGTTGGACCCTCAAACTTGCCATGTCCCCCACCTGTATTTGCAGCTCTCTATGAATAGAAAGAAGAAAGTATATATAAGCACCTTAAAATATGACAAAGATGTAAAAGTAAGCATTGAACAAACTTTTCTCCTCTCCAAAAAGTATTAAAACACCAATACTTTTAAAAGAGAGAATAAATAGGAAGCAGATAGTCTTTTTTTAGTCATGAGAAACAAAAACCAACTCCATGATGCGGAATTGAAAACCAAATCATAAACTTAGATTAGTAAAATTTATTGAATGTCGCTCATTTAAGGCATATGAATCTTATGTAACTTTGCTTGTCAAGCATATCTTAGACTTTGTAGTTTTGGCAAGAAGTTGGTTGGGTAAGCTCTGGTATCGTTTAATGGGTCTGATCATTGGTCTTGGTCAATATAGGTAAGTTTCTAAATGGTCAGGTCTCAGATTGCATGGCAGTTTAATGCCAAAAAATAGAGATAAAAAAAACTTGCTTGTTTTCCATGTGATGAAGCAAGAATTCATCAGTTGAGGAGGGAAGATTTCAGATAGAACCAAACCTACTTCCCTTCTACGAGAACGGAGGGGAGAGTCTCTTGATGTGGTCACCAGTGTGGTGCCTGCCAAAACACCTCCAATGCTTAAGTCAGCTTCCGCAAGGTTTTTTGCAAAAAGAAAATGGTGAGAGCAAAGTGTCTTAGAATTGTTTTTTTTCTTACCCCTGACTTGTGCTTGTGAAGGCTTTATAAGCTTCTCCAGCTCCTAGTCATTGTGGCAGTTACTGCGGTTTTAATGTCCCTTTTAGTAACGCTCCTTACTAAATTATAGGGCTTTAATTCTTCCCCAACGAGCCGTACAGCTGGTTCTGCCAGGCTGGGGCATCACTAGTAATATTGAATGATCCCATGTACTTGCCTGTCTTTCCTTCGTCTATCCCAGTTTCCTCGTCCGTGGTGCTTCCTTCATCTAAGTTGCTTTCCTCATCCATGTTTATCTCGTCAGTCCTGTCACCATGCATGGATAATCTAGATAGATTATATAATTAATTTTCAGGACAGCAATGATGAAGAATGAATTAACTTTCAGCACCTTGAATCAATTTGTATAGTGTGCTGACATACATTATCTGTGTGAAGCAATCTCTTTAAAGGTATGAATGTCTAAGGTCCCTAGGCTAGATATTTTTTTTCATTTTTGTCAAAGCATATGTTTCGCCTCTAAAAGACTACCAGAATTTTAAGGGCCTGTTTGGTTAGCTAAAAAAAGCACCATTTTTCGTTTTCATTTTCAGTTTTTAATGGGTCCCAACACTAAAAAACTGATTTGGTTTTAGCATTTGTATTCATTTTTTAGTATTCTAAAAGTTAGATTTGAATACAAAACATGAATACGACTTTTTAGCGCTTTCACTTTCTATAGGTACGAATATAGTGGCATATTCATAAATATTGTGAAAACACAAAGTTACTTTTTTTTTTAAGTGATGTGATGTGCGTGAATGAGAAAAGTTACTTTTTTTGTTTTTTTTAAATAGAAAACAATAACCAAACCCAAGTATGATGTATTCTATATCCAAATTATGTATTCAAAACAACTTACCAAACGCTATCAAATGTGAAAACAAGTGTTTTTTTCTATAATGAAATTCAAAATTTGTAGATGGAATAAAGAAAATGAAAAGTGAATACACAACTTTTTGAAACCAAACAAGCACTAAGTTCCCTTCAATATTTCACTAGTCAAATTGGTCCCTTTGTTTCCAAAAAAGCTTCATTTTGATCTTTTTTCCATACTCCATCTACTGGAGTGACCAAATTGGCCTAGCAGTTTTTTCAATGAGGTGGCACAATTTCAAAACTAAAAAGACCTGATCAGCAACCAACAATATGGTTCACTAAGCCCAATCCCCCAAAATAGACAGAGTGCACTCTGGTTGCTAATTAGGCTTTTTTTAGTTTTAAAACAGTGCCACATCAATGGATTTGGGGGGGGGGGGGGGTGGAGGGGAGGGGTGAGAAGTGCTACATCAACCAATTCCGTTACACTCTAGTAGACAATGTAGAGAAAAAAGACCAAAATGAAACTTCTCAAAACCAATCACCAATTTGAAATGCAAAATCTTCACGGGACAGACTAGATATTTAGGCTTTTCGGCCCTGTTTGGTTCTAAAAAGTGATGTATTCACTTTTCACTTTCTCTTTTCCGTACTCAAATTCTAAAATTGAATATAGAAAAAATGACTCATTTTTACATGTGAGGATGTTTGGTAAGTTATTTTGAATACATTTAGGTATAAAATTCATCATACACAGTTTTGCATTGTTTTCTATTTTTTTTTTTTTTTTTAAAGTTACTTTTTTCACTTACACACACAAATCAATCAGGTGGGGCTCTTTGTGTTTTCACAATATTTACAGAATTGCCATTGTATTCATTTTCTTTGAAAATGAAAACACTAAAAAGGTGTTTTCATTTTTTGTATTTAAATCCAACTTTTAGGATACTGAAAATGAAAACTGTGTACAAGTTCTTAAACCAAACAAGTTTTTTATGGTGGGTCCCATTGAAAATGAAAATAGAAAACACAACTTTTTCAGCTAACCAAACAAACCCTTACTCTCTGACTTTAATCTAGCTTCCTTCTAGCATTCTTCTAGCCCTTGGTCTCAACCCAAAGTGTCTCAACTATCATTAATTACATAATAAAGCATCCTAGCCTCATTCTCTAAATCAGCTGTAGATCTTATTGTCCTCGTCCTTTGGTGCTCAATTAGATATCCTGCATCAATTTTAGCCTTTTTTGTCCTAAGATAAGCTGTCTTACATCAATATGGTTTTAGAGCTTTCCTAATTTATAGACTCCTCTCTTTCACAACACCCTCAAAATAGGGTGGTACCTAGTGCATAAAACTCCCACTTTTGCAGGGTCCGGGAGAAGTTATTGGTAGATAGACTTACCCCCATTTTTTTCTTTTTTTTTGAGAGGCTGATTCCCAAACTCAAAGCCGAGACCTATCACTTTTGGTGGAAGGCTCTTGCCATCACACTAAGGTCCAACCTCATTTCACAACACCCACTGATGCAAGAGGTAGTGAGAAGGATTTATTTTATGTATCAAGGGCAATTTTGTAATTTCTTAATATTTTGGAATGGGCAATGCTTATAGTCCATTGGGTCTTACTTTAGTTTTATTTTAAGTTTGGTTATTTAGTTGGGCTTAGTAGTAAAAGTCTAAGGAGTCCAAGTCCAAGTCTTATTAGGGTTTTAAGAAATCCTAGTATAACAAGGATTAGGTATTAGACTTCTATTTAAAGAATTGTAATGTTTTCTGTTGAGATGATTAATGTTTTCAGAATTTATGCCAAGGAACCCTGGGTGTGATGCTTAAGAAGTCTAGGTAAAATTCCAAGATATTTATCTGTTCTTGTTCACAGCACAGGAATAGCCACCCAAAGCTTTGATTGTTCTCCTCTCCCCAAACCCGACTACTAATCCTTGTCCCCTTTGGAAACCCTATTATCCCTTTTATTTTCTAGCCTATTTCCTACCAAAACCTTACCCTAAACCCTCAAAACAGAGGTATTACCAGATCTACCTCAACTGTTCTAAATCAGAATTTTATGTGTTCCCCCTTGTCCTACGTCACTCACCCCCCCACCCCAAACTTAAAGAGAGAGAGAGAAGAAATTAGGAATGCAAGCACGGTGAAGAAGGATTAAATTCTCTCTCCAATACCATCCACGAAGTTCAATAGCCCATTTAGTCGTACCATGTTAACAATTACATAACCAACGATCCTAATACCCTATAATTGATACACACAACTTTCTCCAACTGAAAATGATCTATTAATTAGAACTAAACATAAGTGGTTCACCACAACATATATAGTTCAGATCAATGGTTTGGCACCCTACATGTACAATCTAACTCAATCTATCCAACACAACCAGCTACATTGAAAGTTGGTATGATACATAAAAGTCCATAATTATCCAATTTCTTATGAGATACATACAAAAATCTGAAAATGCAAATTCTAAAATAATTTTGGTTTTGCTCCTGCATTATAATCCCCAAGAATTTTTTTTTTTTTTTTTTTTTTGAGAGGAAATCCCCAAGAAAACTTGACCTCAAATTTTTCCTAAGTAAATTGACATTTAAATAAATTTATCACCACCTTTTGGAGTTACAATATTTTATTTGATATTTTACTGCCACTCCTTTTATCATTTTTTGTTCATGTATTGAACAATAATTGCTCTTCCGTTATTATGCCTAAAATGATGTTATTATTTAGGTTGTTTCACTTTCAATTTTACATTAGACCTGTTTCATTCGTACTCGATCTCCCTCTGTCTCTCTTCTCCCTCTTTGTTTGACCATTCCTCTACGCTTCAGTATTAAAATATACTAATCCTCTCTTTTTCCCTCTTTCCACTTCAGAATCTTCTTTCCTTTTCCAAATTTCTTCTTCAGATCAGTGCCTAATAAATCTACTTTCTCAAAAAAAAAAAAAAAAAAATTCTAAAGGCAAATACAATAGGTAATTAGTGTTTCTCCATTTTTTATTGAAATGCAATTTTCTTTTTTTTATTAACATCTTTTGAATAGTTTACTCTTTTATATTGGCTAACTATCTGTTTATATATAATTTTGCATGTGTTTGAGAGGTTATAAAAAGATCCCATTTCAATTTTTTTTTTTTTTTTTTTTTTGGTTGCATTGCAATTGTTAGATATATAGCTCACCTTTTTTTTTTTTTGAAAGCAAAGCATTCATTCATTCAATAATATGTAAAGAATCTTTGGTATTAGTAGTAGTGTATTAGTAAGTGCGATTGTTATTTCATTTTTTATATCATTGATTCTTTGTAATTATCTAAAATTGTTACAATTCTAGGTGAAAATTGGGAAACATTATGTTCATTTGCCTAAAAAGGATTTTTATGTGCTGCATATATGCATGTTATTTATGGGATTTATAATTTTATCAATGCCTTTATAATAATATTAGCCTCATCACACGCGCTTCACACGTGAGATGAGGCTTTTTTTTTTTTAAGTGTTAGTAAAAAAAAAATCTATATTTTTATTATATATAATTTTTATTTATAATTTATAAGTGGATAAATAAATTTTAAAATCAATAAGAAAGTGACCCTATTTTTTAGGCAGTATTTTAGTGAAAGTTAGGGTTGTATTTTTACCCGATTGTCTTTTAGTTTTGTCTCTACTTAAACATACGAATGTAAGGGTATTTTAGAACAAAAAAAAATCCGGATTGTCCTTTAGTTTTTTTTATATATATATTTAAATTTTATTTTGGATAAACATGGAGTGTTTAACTTATTTTTCTATTTTTAAAAAAAAAAAAAAACAATAAACGTATAGTTACCGTTGAGAAGTGGGTTAGTGAAAGGATATTCCTATTTTGTAAGCAATATTTTAGCACAAGTTAAACATGTATTTTCACCAAACTATCTTTTAGTTTTGTCTCTAATTAAACCTAGGAATATAAGGGTATTTTGGAACAAAAAAAAAAATCTGGTTCAAACAGGTGTAGCCACTTAAATAATAGTACAGATAACAATTTCAACCAAAAATAAATAAATAAATAGTATACCTGTACAAAGAGATGAACACGGGCAAATGAGCCATATGGCATGTGTCAGCAATAAATAAAATTAAAAAAAAAATAACCATAATTACGCACTATAGATTCCACCATGTTTTCAGTTATTTGGGTTTAAATTAGGACAATTAAGTATGATCTTTAGGTGTCTCATTTAATTTGGTACACATCAAGTAGGGAAAAAAAATCATATTTAAATACACAACATTTTCACTTTTGTGTTACACACCTATTTGTGTGTGTTTGTTTCTAAAAACAAAAATATTTAATTCAATATAAAATTAATACATTACATGGATATGTTCTTTTTTTTTTTTTTTTTATGGGAAAAAATCGATATATATTAATGCAAATTCAAAATGAGGATACATCATGGATAAGAGCTTGCGTAATACAGCAAGGGTCCTCTTCAATCCAAGCAACAAAGTCAGCAATGCTATAGGCTTGCTTTGCTAATATATGGGCTGGCATGTTGCCCTGTCTCCTGACATGAGAGAAAATCACACTCCTAAATTCTCCACAGATCTCTTGTATAACTTGAACCACTGCAGCAATAGAGGAAGGAGGTGTAGACTTATTACAGATAGCATTATAGACAACTAGAGAGTCACCTTTCAAGATGACGTCTTGCACTCCAACGTCTTTAGCAAAAAGCAGCCCTGTTTCAAACGCCATGGCCTCTACCTCCAGCACACCCATACATATCGATAATTTCTTGCTTAACGCAGCTTCCAATCTTCCTTCCTCATCATGAATAACCACCCTCATACCCACCGCCTTCTGCGTTGAAAATACAGCCCCATCCACGTTAATTTTGAAGTATCCACCCGTTGGAGGACACCACGTTGCATCATGCCTAGGCGACAACGACGCTTGGATATTTTGTGCAACTGCCATCTGGTACTCCATGAGATAGTCTGATGCCCATCTGAACAAGATTTGCCCCAACTTTTGTACACCACCACGCCTAATCTCATCCGGTTATGCCATAGGGTCCATGCGAGGGTGGCTGTCTGCGCTATTTGGTCCTCCCCTACAACCTCATCCATCAGCAGCTTCCACATTATATCTTGGAATGGCAAGTCTGCCCCATCAATTCTCGGTAGCACCAGTTTAGAGCACTCCCAGGCCTCCCTAGCTTTCGGACACCACCATAGGACGTGACCCACTGTTTCCGGAGCCTCCTTGCAACAGTCACATAAATCCTCCTGAATAATCTTCCACCTCATCAAGTTGTTTTTTGTTGGCAAGGCATCACGGCATGCTTTCCAAACAAAGTGCCGGATTTTATGCGGTACCTGCATACTCCAAACTCTACTCCAGAAGCGCCTTAAGTTACTTGCATCTGAGCTGGAGGCCCTATTGTATGAGAGTAATTTGTTTACTGCCAGTTTATAGGCACTTCACACCATAAAGAGCCCATTTCATGTCTCAGGCCAAATAAGTTTATCAGGAGGCAGCCTAGAGCTAATTGGTATACTTTTTATAATGTCCACTTCATGGGGTAGAAATAAAGCTTCAAGGACCAAAGCTTTCCATTCTGCAGTGGCCACATTTATCAAGTCTTGCACCCTTGTATCTGCATGCAGAAACATTCTTGGGGAAGTTATCTTGTACGTGGCTGGGCATGGTAACCACCAGTCCTCCCAAATGCGAATATTGGCCCTATTTCCAACCCTCCATCTCATCCCATCTTGAACTAATTGTTGTGCCGCCATTATGCTCCGCCATGTGTAAAAGGGGTTATTGCCTAAAAAAGCTTGTACAAAGTCACACCTTGGAAAGTATTTGGCTTTCAGAACTCTATATACTAATGAGTCATGTCCTACTTGGAGTCTCTATCCTTGTTTTGCCAACAAAGCCAGATTAAAAAGTTTTAGGTTCTTAAAACCCATGCCACCTTTCGACTTTGGTTCACACATCTTCTCTCAACTCAACCAATTTTTCTTGTTTTCATCCTTCCTTTGCCCCCACCAGAACTTCCTTACCATGGCTGTCAATTCTTCACAAAGGGAGTCTGGTAGCTTAAAACAACTCATGGTGTAGGTTGGAATGGCCAAAGCCACAGCCTTAATCAAAACTTCTTTTCCAGCTTTGGACAACATCTTCTCCTTCCATTCAGAAAGTTTTCTAACAAGCTTCTTCTTTATATCATTAAAAGTGCTTCTTTTGTTTCTTCCCATAAGTGATGGTAAGCCTAAATACTTTTCATGCTGCTTAATTAATTGGGCTCCAAATCTTCTTCTTATCTCATCCTGTATCTCTTTAGGGGTGTTGTTACTGAAAAATAAAGAGGTTTTTGCTCTATTTAGTTGCTGACCTAAGACTTGTTCATAAACTTCCAAAACTCTCTGCAGTGAGTCACATTCAATTATTAATACTTTGTAGAAGATGAGGCTGTCATCTGCAAAAATAAGTGGGATAGCTTTGGACCTCCACAGCATATTGTAATCCTATCCATGCTTCCATTGCACACCGAAGGATTAATCAAAGCTAAAAGTCCTTCTGCACACAATAAAAACATGCACACAATAAAAACAAATAGGGTGACAAAGGATCTCCTTGACGGATGCCCCTGGAAGGAATAATACGACCCCTGGGGCTACCATTGATTTTTATAGCATAGGTGACAGTAGTGACATATTGCAAAATCAACTTCCGCCATTTATCAACAAAACCCAGTTTTTCCATAATTTTTTCCAAACAAGTCCACTCCATCTTATCATAAGCCTTACTCATGTCAAGTTTTATAGTCATTTCTCCAACTCTGCTTCCTTTTTTTTTACTAATATGGTGCATGGTCTCAAAAGCTACCAATACATTATCAGTGATTAACCTTCCATGCACAAAGACACTTTGGGTGTCACTAATAATGGATGGGAGGACTTTTTTCAACCTGTTTGCTATAGTTTTAGAGGCTAACTTATAAACAACATTACAAAGGCTTATAGGCCTATAATTAGAAACTTTTTTTGGTTCTTTTATTTTTGGAATAAGCACAATATGTATTTCATTAAAATCGGGGGGCGGGGGGGACATACCATGATTAAGGAAATTCAAAACTATAGTTGTAACAACCTCACCACATGTACTCCAAAAATGTTGGAAAAAAACTAGGGGTATGCCGTCGGGACCTGGGGCTTTAAGGGGGTACATCTGCTTTAAAGCCACATTAATTTCCGGTGCTGTGAACATTCAGGTCAGCTCCTCATTCATGGATGTAGACACTTTCGGTTGGATAGCATCTAGAATCTCGGTAAAGTCCTCTGGGTTGCTTGAGGAGAAAAGCTTCTCAAAATAGTCAACCACAATCTCTCCAATCCGCTCTTTATCCTTCTACCATCTCCCATTATCATCAACTAGAACATCAATATAGCTTTTCTGGTATCTAGCTGAGGCTTTGGCATGAAAAAATTTGGTATTCCTATCCCCCTCTTGAAACCAATTCAGTCTTGATCTCTGCCGTCACATCTCATCTTCTTTATCAAGCCAACAGTTCAGATCAGCTCTGGTATTCCTCATAGCAACAAGCAAGTCCAGGCTAGCTGGTTGTAATTCTAGCCATTCAGCCTGCGTTGTAGTTCAGCTATTTTCCTTTCGACGTGGCCAAATTCCTCCTTGTTCCAAGCTTCGAGGTCATGATGACATTGCTCAATACAACTCTTCAGAAGACCCGCAGTGCCTGATTGTATTCCCATTTCCCATGCAGCTTTGACAATATCCTCAAACCTACTATCCTTCAACCACATTGATTCAAATCGGAAAGCTCTCTTTATTTTCTTCTGCTTCTTTTTCTGTACCAAATGGAGTGAGAGTATTGAATGGTCCGATGCTGAGGACGACAGGTGGTATAGTTTAGCAGTGGGAAATAAATCCCTCCATTCCTTGGTGGCCAGTGCCCTGTCAAGCCTTTCTTGAATTTGGGTGCCATCCGACCGCTGATAAAACCATGTGAATTTCGGTCCGATGAAATCCACCTCACGAAAACCGCAGTGGTGTATGGCATCAGTAAAAACCTCTATCTGCTTTTTTGGTCTAGTACGTCCTCCTTCCTTTTCTGTTAAATCGGTGATCTCATTGAAATCACCAATTGCAAGCCACGGTAGCGAGGAAGTGCCTCTGAGATATTTTAGTTTGGCCCACAATTCTGGTCTTTTAGCTGTGTCGGGATTCCCATAGAAGCCTGTGAGGTGCCAACAGCCCCCACCCCATCCTCCATCTACCCATGCATCTATATGGTCCTGAGAGTACGTCTTAACTTCCACCTTGATCCCTTCCTTCCACAGCATGGCTAGACCACCTTTGCTACCATCATTAGGGACTATTAATCCATACTTCATCTTACATCGATCCTTCACTTGTTCCATCCATTCTTTGTTAGACTTTGTCTCCATCAAGAAGACAATACTAGGCTCTTCCTTATTTACTGTCTTTTCTAAGGCTTTAATTGTCTTGAGGTTCTCAAGCCCCGACAGTTCCAACTTAAGAGACTCATTGGTCTCGGCGGGGTTGCCTAGCAACCTCTGCCGCTTCTACACAAATGTTATCATCAACCAACCTCTGTTTTTTTCCTTGTGTTTGCACCACCCCTGCGTCTCCGTAAACACCCATAGACTTTCTCTTCGACCCCAACTCTACATCCAAAGGAGAACATGCATAGTTGCATGGGCTTTGGCTTAATTTCCACGTTCCATCATTTAAGCCCATGCCGCCCTTTTTTGTCTCTTAATTTTGAGATTACTCTGGTCCACTAATGCGCCTTAGTTTTAGCTTTCCTTTGTGACAACTCTTATTCGGCCTTTTATCCTTCACCCCTACCAAGCCCGTTTCAGTCCAGCCCATATTAAATTCCACTTTATTGTTCTCGCCCCCTGCTTTAGTATCCGAAAGTTTTCCAGTCAACCCCCTTATTTGATTTTCCCAAACATGATCACCCTCCATAACTGTAATATCGACTAGATTACTGCTTTTGGCAACCTGATATTCTAGAGTTTTGGGATCAACGGCCTTAGAATTCGGTAACGTAAGATCGTCGTAGATATCGTCATCAATATTCTTTAAAACTTCCTCAAAATCTGGGATATTCTTCCGTGATTCACGTGTTTGAAGATAGTGCGTTCGTACGTCACCCTCCAACACTACCCCTCTGCCGTTCATCTCCATCAACGTTACAATCATCGAGTCCGTCGCTCCCCCTCCAGAATCCCGACTAAACATCTCGGTACTGACTAGTAGGGATGGCCATGGGTAGGGTATGGATTGGGTATACCCATACCCTACCCGAAAAGTTTACCCATGGATACCCGATTATCAATACCCATTAGTACCCATACCCGAATCTTACCCGAATATATTATCCATGGATATCCATACCCTACCCAAAGCCCGAAACTCATTTAATATATTTTTTTTAATCCAAAACATTTTAACTTAAACACTAACCAATCTTAAAAAAGAAAAGAACAAAGCTCTGAATAGTATTATTTTCGAAACTAACCATGTATCACGGAAAATATCTCTCTTTCTCTTTCTTTTGGATCCAAATATCGAATTCACAAATTCAGAGAGTATTTGGATATGATTTGGTGTTGATGAAGATGAGCGAGTACGAACGGCGATGAGGACAGAGTGACGGAGTGGGAGGTTGAGCAATCGAGCATCGACGATTTGACGCCGTTATCGCAGTTGTTGATACCGCCGGAGCTGGCTTCAGGGTTCAGTATTTCGCCGGAACCCTCGAGGACTGCCGTGGAAGTCAACCGCGCGTCGCAAACAACGTTCTCGACTCTCCGTGGGGTCAACCACTCGACGGCGAAGGGGTCATTGTTCGAAACAACGGATCCGGAACCTGACTCAGACCAGGACCCGATGGTCGTGGAGGCGTACGAGAACGAGATTACCGATCGAGACGGGTCTAGGTCAGATCCGAAAAGATCGAGAAAAGACGACTAGTGTTGAGAGCCGATTCGACACTCCGTAGCAACGAGAACGACAAATCGTCGGCGGCGGACAAGATCAGCGATTCACAGACGTGGTGGATCAGTGCTACTATGACCGACCAAGAGACATGCTTGGATGGGTTGGGAAGAGAAGAGGGTAGCTTAATAGCTCTGGTCTGGAGAGGCAAAGAGAATGAGTGACGATGAGAGAGGTTTAAGTTTTATTTTTTTATTTTTATTTTTTTTTAATGCGGGTCGGGTTTGGATAATATCCATACCCTACCCAAACAATTCGGGTAATATCCATACCCTACCCGATTAAACTCTACCCATGAAGAACCGGGTATTACCCAAAATATTTGGATCGGGTAGGGTTGGATATCCATTACCCAATGGATATGGCCATCCCTACTGACTAGGGTTTCCATCTCCACCATACCAAGTTACGTCTCCTCGGAAAAGCGTGGCTGTGACCTTACCGAGAACCGTACCGAACTTTTGCGACTAATTGAATTTTTTAATTACTTATTTGGAAATGTTCTTTTGTTTACACGTGAACAAAAAATCTATCAATTTAATTGGTTGGTTGTAAGTTGTAACCCATAGGCACTTTATAGTTAATGGGTAGCTATACAACAACAACAACAAATTAATGAATTGTTATATCATCGTTCACAAGTTATAACTCTTCAATTTCTTTATACCAAAAAAAACACTCTTCAATGTCTTTAACATCTTTGTAAGTTGTAACTCATAGCTACTTATCTCCTAAAAAAAAACTTTTAACTTTCGTTAATAAATGATAATTGAATGATATGTAACAAATTATACTATGAATTCCAATTGCAACAAAAGTATTCTCACAAAGGTATGACAACTTTAACAGTTTGTCATCTTTTTTATTTTTTATTTTCCTTTTTCAAGCTATTTACTCTTTTCTTCGAATTCTATAATCTTTTTCTTTTTTGAAGTTATTTTTCTATTTTCTTTGGCAAAGAAAATGGTTAATCTTAATGTTGAAACCCAGCGAAAGAGAGAGACATGGAAACTGTGGAGTTTCACTTCTCTTAATGTTGATGGAGTTCTATCATTGTTGATGTTCTCAATAAATAAGCTTCCAATTGCTTTTGTTTTTCTTTTTTGTTAAATAACAAACCTAATATCATGGTTGATATTAACTATTGATGTGTAGACTTTTTTTTTTAGTTTACATTAGAGCACTTGCAGTAGTAGTGCTAAATAGCTAAATAGCTATATAGCTATTTTAGCTCCACCAAAACACAAAAAATCAGCCAGCAGTAGTGGAGGTATAGCTAAATTTTTTAGTTGAATTGCTATAGTGCACATGTATAGATACATGTGCACTGTAGCTGAGAGCTAAAAGAAAAAGTCAATTTTTTATTTAGCTCTCAATTAAAATAATAAGGTTGGATTATTTCTTTTCATTCTTTTATTCTCACGCCTCTCTCTCTCTCATAGTGTCACTATCATCTCATCTCCATCTGAAGCTCTCAACTCTCTCAAAACTCTCTCAAGCTCACTCTCTCAAGCTCACCACCACTGGCCCTTGTCATCTTCAACCTCACCAACCCACCAGCCATCCCAAGCTGCCGATCAGCCTTAGAGCCACGTCGTCCCAAGCTCTCAAACTCTCTTAATGTCACCGACCCACTCTCTCAAACTCTCACCTCTCTGTTTCACCATAGTCCCAAGCCGTCGATCAGCTGAGACCCACCATCGATCAACCCTCTCAGCCTCAGACCCACGCCGTCCCAAGCTCTCAAACTCTCACAACGTCACCGACCCACTCTCTCAAACTCTCACCTCTGTTTCACCGTCATCCCATGCCGCTAGTCAGCTCAGACCCACCACCGATCAACTCTCTCAACCTCAGACCCACGATGTCCTAAGCTCTCAAACTCTCTCAAGGTCACCGACCCACTCTCTCAAACTCTCACCTCTTTGTTTCACCGCCGTCCCAAGCCGCCGATCAGCTCAGACCCGCCTCTCTATTTCACTTCAAGTTAGTTGTCTCTGTCTTCTTCATGTGAATGCTTGGGAATTTTGATTTGGGTATAACATCAAAGAATGTGGAGTTTTTTATTTTGGTATACCATCAAAGAATGTGGGATTTTGAATTGGGTGTAACATCAAAGAATGTGGTCAATGATTTCTTTTTCTTGTTCTTTCAGTTTATTATTTTAGATGCAATAATTTTTTTGTTGTTCTTGCTCAATGAAAAGTTCTGTCATTTGATCTCAGAGCATCCATTCGTTTTAATTCAGAGCATCCATGAATAGACAGAATGTATTTGTATTGGAATGTATTGAGAATTTTCTATTTGCAGGAATATGTTGTGTGGTTTTCTTTATCAGTGGGATTAAGCTACATGTCAAGTCATGTTCTATTGTTATAATTCTAAGTATTTTAAGTTTTGAAATAAATATTAGTTTAGGAATTTTCTGTGTGGAGGGAAGTTTACATTTTTTTTGGGTCTAATTTTATGGGGGTCACGTAGAAACATGGAGTCACATAGAGACCTAATATATTACACGGGTATCATGAATGGGGATATTGAAATTGACTCACAATTTTTAGGAACATCTTAAAATACTCCTATGTCAGTTTTCGATTCTCCACCTAAAGTTAAGAATGCCTCTTCTACAAAAGGAAAACGGGGCGCTAACTTTAGTGTAGAGGAAGATGTCAGCATGGCTTAATATTAGTGTTGATCTCGTAAATAGTAATGAACAAACACAAAATACATTTCATCAAAAAGTTTGGGAATACTTCATGCAGTACAATAAATCCGGTACCACACGTACTGTTATCTCCTAGTTAAGTAGTTGGGAATAATTAGTGAAGGGACAAATAAGTTTGCAGGGTGCATGGCTAAAGTTAACACACATCATCAAAGTGGTATAATCGAACAAGATCAAGTATAAATTATATTGCATTAGTGTTAACATACCCATTCACCAATAGTTTGAAGATTCTAATTATGTTATATTTCTTTTACTTCTTTTAGATTACCAATGTGAAGGCTTTGTTTTTGGAGATACACAAGAAACCCTTTCTTCTTGAGCATTGTTGGCCCATGTTAAAGGACCAACCAAAAAGTGTCAATTCTAATGGAAGATCTAGAGCATTCATGCCTCCAACTCCGTAGTCAACATCTATTGGTGAAGGGAATTGTGGGTCTAGACTTGGTGACGATTCCAATTTTGAGAGGCCAATTGGTAAGAAGGCCGAAAAGGTCAACCGAAAGAACAAAGCCATTGGAAAAGATGTAGGGGAATATTTGACCAAGAAAATGAAATTTATTGAGGAGGTAACTCGATTGGAAGAGGAAAAAATGTTTATTGAGAGGGAAAAACTTACGATTGAGAAGGAAAGAAGCGAAGAAAAACTTAAGATTGAGAAGGAAAGAGTCATGAGTGAGAAGAAAAAATTTAAGATGCAATATATGTTAGAGGAGGAGAGCATGATGAAAGATACAAGGGGCTTGTAGTGGCTTAAAATTTATAGTATTTTGGTAGTAAACTTTTAAATTTATTGTTTATCTTGTTTGTGTTGTGATGATTGTGTTTGACAATTATTATTGCCACCAATCTATATATATATATATATATATATATATATATATCTATAAGCTGAAGCGTAGCATTTATTGTTGCTACGCTTCTGTTAAGCCACGTCAGCGGCCATATCACCTATTTATTTTCAACCATTTCTCTTTTATTTTTTGACTCTTTTTATTTATTTATTAATCTTGTAGTTTACGGTTACATTTTCTCCAACTTTTCCCATTTCCTTTTACCTTTTCACCTTCTCACTACTATTAACATTAATATCACTTTTCCTTTATTCGTTCATCTTCCTTTTGTTTTGATTATTCTTATTCCCATCCTCTTACTATAAATTTGCTAATCTCTTCCACTCTATGCATACTTTATCACATAAAGAGGTTAGTACTCTCTCTCTTTCTCGTGTTTTTCTTTTCTTTTGGTAGTTTTTTTATTTAAATATTTTTTGTATCTTTACTTTATATTGATGAATTTCCATGTTCTTTAGAACTCTACTATTATTCTCTCTCTCTCTCTCTCTCTCTCTCTCTCTCTCTCTCTCTCTCTCATGTATTTTTTTTTCTTTTTTGTGTGGATTTTTTTTATGTTTTATATCTTTACTTTAGGTTAATAAATTTGTGTGTTCTTTAAAACTCTACTTTAGGTTGATGCATACCACTACAAAACATAAATAGGATTGAATTGAATTTCACACTCCAAAATTTTTGATTTTGAGTTTTCAAGTTGTTATTCTTTTCCTTTTTTTTTTTTTTTTTTATATTGTCAAATGCTATCATATTGCATTATAAAGATAGAATATAAGAATATAATGTTATTCAATTACATAACATGACTTGGATAATTTGGTGTGACTATATCTTTTATTTTGAAAATTTTTCTTCTCATCTTATTTTTTATAAATTTATCCAATTCAGGTCTCTCCCAAAAAAGGTGATTATTCTTTTTATTGATTATTTATTCTTTCTTGCAACTTAACTTTAGGTTGATGAATCATTATATATTTTTTTATAACACTATTTTGGGTTAATATACAATTTTATGTGTGTTTTTGAGTTCTCCATCACAAGCCTTCTCTCTCCCTCTCATAGCTTTTGTTTGATTTTTTTTTTTTTTTGATATAACACTTAGTTATTTTGAAAGTGAAAATTAGAATTTATATTAAAATACAATCTCACTATGTATTTGAATGTGTTTTCCAACTATTTGAGTAATATCAGGTGTAATTTTGTGACGAGTTTTGATTATCACGATATCTTTTTTAAGAAATGAGAAATTTGAATAATGTATTTGAAACTTAAAGAATTTTTTTTTTTTTTAGTAAAAAAGTTGAAGAATGTAGTTGTAAGAAAAAAAGAAAAAGAAAAGGAAAACACAACTTACCATAATATAATTTAGAAACATATGGACCACCTCAAAAAGAAATAATTTCAATCAAACACACCTAAAATATTAAAATGATATATTTGTAAAGATGGATAGATGAAAAATATTTTTAGAAATTTTTTGATTTTTAGAGAGAATATATTATATATTGTTCCACAATTTCAAGGTAATAATATATTCCCACGCATAGCATGAGTCTGCGACTAGTTGGAACATAAGGCTTGAGTCATCACTTCAATTCAACAGTTATAATCACTTATATATACAATTGTTGCTTTTGTTGTTGTCTTTACTAAGTTGTTGTTTTGCTTTGATAGAAATGAGAGCAAGTTGTTGTTTTGCTAAGTTGTTATTGTTGTTGCTAATGCTTTAATAGAAATGAGAGCAAGTACAATTTATAGTATTTTATAGTATTTTGGTAGTAAACCTTTAAATTTATTGTTCATCTTGTTTGTGTTGTGACTTGTGCGTGAATTGGTTATAGTCATTTTCTTGTGGCTTATGTCACTTGACTTTAATCTTGCATCTATAGTAATAATTGTTTTCCAATTGTGAAGGTTGCATCCATGAATCGCTCTTTGTTTCGCAAGTTGCTTCTTGATGAATCAAATGAGGATGAGATAATCAAAGAACTTGTTATGGAAACATCACAACCTAAACGTTGTCGCTCTATCCAATGTAATCATTTGGTAGGCCATGAGAGGATTTTTCTTGATTATTTTGCTTCCATGCCAATATATCCACCCACTTTATTTTGTAGGGGATTTCGGATGAAGCATTCTCTTTTTCTTCGTATTCAATCCAAGGTAGAAGCTAATGACTCTTACTTTGTCCAAAAAGGAAATAGTGCCAACAAACTTGGTTTATCTTCATTACAAAAGATAACTGCTACACTTAGAATGCTTGCGTATGGAGTATCGAGTGATTTGGTAGATGAATATGTGCAAATTGGAGAAATTACTGCATTAGAAAGTTTGAAAAAATTTGTTACTACGGTAATTGATATTTTCTTTAAGGAATACTTGAGAAAGCCAAACAATGAAAACATTGCTAGACTGTTAGCTCATGGCAAACGTCGAGATTTTCTAGATATGTTAGGTTCAATTGATTGCATGCATTGAAAGTAGAAAAATTGTCCATTTGCATGGAAAGGTCAATATTGTAGTCATATTTGTGAGCCTATTATTATTTTGGAGGTAGTAGTATCATATGATCTTTGGATATGACATGCATTTTTTGGGTTACCTAGGTCAAATAATGATATCAATGTGTTAGAGCAGTCTCATGTATTTAATGAACTTGCTGAAGGACATAGTCCTGCAGTACATTACTCAATCAATGGTCATGACTACATAATGGGATATTACCTTGCTGATGGCATATATCCAAAGTATGCAACATTTGTGAAAACAATCCCAGCTCCACAATGACCAAAGCGAAAATTATTTGCAGCAACCCAAGAGGTGTATAGGAAGGATGTTGAGCTTGCATTTGGAGTGCTTCAAGCACGTTACGATTTTTCCATCTTGAAACACTCTAAAAGATCATGAAAGCATGCATAATTCTCCATAACATGATTGTTGAAGATGAGTAGGATGATAGAGTGGATAATCCTCCTATGCAAGTGTTACATGAACAAAATAATGGATTTCTGCCATACATTGAGAGGCATGGACGCATTAGAGACTAATAAATTCATTTTCAACTCCAGAAGGACCTTATTGAACTTTTATGACTATTGCAAAACGAGTCATAGGAACTTGTGCAAGTGTTTGAGTTTTATTGTAATTTGGTTTGAGTTATGTATGTGAGTAATCTATGGACTACATTGTTCTAGCTATAATATGTGTTCAATTTTATATGTTTTCATATAAAGTTCCTCTATTTCATAATTTAGTTTGAGTTTTGTATATATATAATTTGGGGTTAAAACAAAATATTATTGTTACTCTAGTTTCTTATTTACTATCATGATGGTTGATAAATTGTTTTAGTAGAAAAAAAAATGTATAAGTATAATTTGGGGTTAAAAAAATAACTTATTAACACTAGACGATTATTTGCTATCATATGGTAGCGGCGGCAGAGACGGCGGTGGAAGAGTCGGTGGCAAGGGCAGTAGTGGAAGAGTTAGTGGTGGCGGCAGTGGTGGAAGAGTCGATGGCAGCAGCAACTACAGTGGTGGAAGAATCGGTGGCGACGACTGTAGTGGTGGCAGTAGCGATTGCGGTGGAAGAGTTGATAGTGGTGGCAGTAGCGGTTGCTAGTAATTGTGATTGTTGTTTATTGTAATAGATATATTATTTTATTGTAGTAGATATATTATTTTATTGTAATGTTTATATTATTTTATTGTGTTAAAAGCTAAAATAGATCCACTGCTGCAGCATGTTTTGTAAAGTGAGTAAGTAAAATAGATAAAATAACTTTTTATAGAGTTAAAAAGTTACATTTTTAGTTCTACTGCTGTAGATGTTCTTAGTTGTTAATTGAAATTGCTGAAGTGGTTTTCTCATTCTAATATTTATAATTTATGCTTTCAAAGGAGGAAAAAGACTAATCAAATTTAGTCACAAATTAAAAGAAGTCAACAAAAATTAATATAAAAAAAACCCTCTTTATATAATAATTTTTTTTTAAAAAAATTCTTCTAAATAAAGCATACTTTTTATAAGATATCTGCTTATAATATTTATAAATTGAAGAAAAAATTGGCCAATAACTAGTTTGGTTACTAAAATGGAATTGGTTCTCAAATGAGTCAAAAACTGATGGCAACTCAAAGCACCCCACCTGTCTCTCTACCACGTCACTCCAAGTCCAACAATCCAAACCCGTACCCGCTCTCCCCAACTGTCAATAACGACCGGTATCCACTACTATCACTGATCAACCAATGCAACAGTACGAAGCAGCTAAAGCAAATCCATGCCCAAATGCTCCGTACAGGTCTCTTCTTCGACCCTTTTTCAGCCGGCAAGCTCATCACTGCCTCTGCTCTCTCGCCCTTCTCCAGCCTCGACTACGCCCGCCAGGTGTTCGATCAAATTCCTCAACCAAAACTTTTTACTTGGAACACTCTCATTCGTGCTTATGCGTCCAGCCCTGACCCCATTCAGAGCCTTCTAGTCTTTCTACAACTGCTTCATCACTGTGAACGTTTTCCTGACAAATTCACTTTTCCTTTCGTGATCAAAGCGGCTTCAAAGCTCAAAGCTTTCCGGGTTGGGAGAGCGTTTCACGGGATGGCGATTAAAGCGCCGCTTAGTTTGGATGTCTATATTCTGAATTCACTCGTGCATTTTTATGGTTCGTGTGGAGATTTGGATTTGGCGTATGCAGTGTTTTCGAAAACTCCGCAAAAAGATGTGGTTTCTTGGAATTCTATGATCACAGCTTTTGCACAAGGGGGTTGTCCTGAAGAGGCATTAGAGTTATTCAGGGGAATGGAGAAGGAGAATGTGAAGCCCAATGATGTGACAATGGTGGGTGTTCTTTCGGCTTGCACGAAGAAGTTGGATTTGGAGTTTGGGAAGTGGGTGTGTTCTTATATTGAAAGGAATGAGATTAATGTGAACTTGACTCTATGTAATGCAATGCTGGATATGTATATGAAATGTGGGAGCTTTGAAGATGCAAAAAGATTGTTTCATAAGATGCAAGAGAAGGATATTTTCTCTTGGACAACTATGCTTGATGGATATGCTAAGTTAGGGGAATATGATGAGGCTCGACATGCTTTTGATGCAATGCCTAGTAAAGATATAGCTGCATGGAATGCATTGATTTCCGCTTTTGAACAGAATGGCAAGCCAAAGGAGGCTTTGGCTGTTTTTCGTGAATTGCAGCTGAGTAAGGATGCAAAACCAGATGAGGTCACTCTTGTTTGTGCTCTATCAGCTTCTGCTCAGTTAGGAGCAATGGATTTAGGCAGGTGGATTGATGTGTACATAAAGAAGCACGGGATTAAGTTAAATTTTCATCTCACGACCTCTCTTATTGACATGTATGCTAAGTGTGGGGATCTAGAGAAAGCACTTGAGGTATTTTATTCGGCTGAAAGAAAAGACGTGTTTGTTTGGAGTGCCACCATTGCTGGTCTGGCAATGCATGGCCATGGGAGGGCCGCATTAGATTTGTTCTCAAAGATGTTAGAAGCTAAGGTCAAGCCCAATGCTGTGACTTTCACCAATGTATTATGTGCCTGTAGCCACACAGGACTAGTAAACGAGGGACAAAGGTTATTCTATCAAATGGAGCCAGTTTATGGGGTTCTTCCTGGAGAGAAGCATTATGCTTGCATGGTTGATATTCTTGGTCGTTCAGGCCATCTGCAAGAAGCTGTCAAATTGATAGGGAAAATGCCCATACTTCCTACTGCTTCTGTATGGGGGGCTCTGCTTGGGGCCTGTAGACTTCATGGGAATACTGAGCTTGCTGAGCAGGCTTGTAGCCGTTTGCTTGAGTTGGACCCTAGAAATCATGGAGCCTATGTGCTTTTGTCGAACATATATGCTAAAACAGGGAAATGGGATAGAGTTTCAGGGTTAAGGAAGATTATGAAAGATTTTGGACTAAAGAAAGAACCAGGTTGTAGTTCAATTGAGGTCAATGGAATTGTTCATGAGTTTCTAGTTGGTGATAATTCTCACAAGCTATCTAAGGAAATCTACTCAAAATTGGATGAGATTGCAGCAAAATTGAAGTCAGTTGGTTATGTGCCAAACAAGTCCCATCTCCTGCAACTTGTTGAAGAAGAAGACATGAAAGAGCAGGCCCTAAACCTTCACAGTGAGAAGTTAGCAATTGCCTATGGACTTATTAGTATGGGCCCATCTCAACCGATTCGAGTTGTGAAGAATCTCCGTGTTTGTGGGGATTGTCACTCAGTTGCTAAGCTCATATCTGGGCTTTATGATAGAGAGATACTTCTAAGAGACCGTTATCGCTTCCATCATTTTAGAGGAGGAAATTGCTCATGTATGGATTATTGGTGAATGTGAACAGCATTAGCTCTGAAAATCTCACACCATCCATCTAGAATGATACTTTTGCTGCCTAAATAATTGTTGAAGCAGCAAGAATTCAATCAAACTAGGGATTAAGCTAATGGCCCCATGTGGACTACAGCATAGATCTAGAGAGTAATGACAAATTGTACTCACACACAAGAAAGGAAACCAGTGATGAATTGTCAATTGGGGGCATTTCCTTAGGTTGAGTTGCCTTTTGAGTGCTTCTTTGGAATATTCAGATCTTGCACAAAAAATTTTAGTTTTTTTACTCATTTTATGTTATTAATGTAGAGATTTTTGAATACGATAGACTCTCGAATTACTAGAGCATTAAAGACATTTCATCTAGTATAAAAGATGTCAAATTAAGGAGCATTGCCATACATTTACATGTGGACACTGGACAGAAATTGTGAAGCAAGAGGAATTTTACGGAGGATAAAAAATGCACAATCATCCACATATGAGGTACACTTAATAGAGCAAGATGCTTGGGAAAGTAAATCTTGAAAAAAGAAAAAAAAAAAAAGAGAGAAAAGGAAATGGGGGGTGGGGGAGTGGGTAGGGAACTAAAGTAGAAAGGATAAGAAAAGGCGAACATGTATACATGTCTTTACTCATAAATATAACTTGGAAATGAGTTTTAGTAAAATTTCAATCATTGATGCTTTTCAGAAATTTTACTTGTTGACGGAGCTTCAGATTTTCATTTCATGAGTTTCAATCGAAAGGAATTTACCTTTAATTGAAAGCAATTTCAGGGCAACTCTTCTCATGTCTGTTTTGTCTCATGGAGATTTTGCTGAACATGCAAGTCCAATTTGAAAGACCAATATCAAGCATTCAGTCTGTTCACATGTCCAGTCACTCCAACATGTAACTATATTCTTATTTTCTCCTGCTTTGTTGAAAACTGCTTGGTCCACAATCTCCATCGCTCTTCCTGGCAATACCAACTTGACAAAGTTGTGAATGTTCAAGTCATCTTTGAACAGTTCGTCGGTGGGTCATCTTCCAGTGAACATTTCCAACAAGAAAATCCCAAAGTTGTATACGTCACTATCTATATATTACTAAAAGTTGAGGCGTAGCGTTTAATGCTGTTGCTCTCACGTTGCGCCACATCAGCTGCCACATCATTTTAAAAAAATATATATAATTTGTCAGAAAATTTTTAAATGGTTTTTATAATTTTTAGCTCTATAAATGCAGTCCAATACTTATTTATTTTCTTCCACTATCACCCTATAATAAATCCAGTCCACTTCATATTTATTTACATCCACTATTACCCTATAATAAATCTGTATAATTAATCCAGCCCACCTCTTATTTATTTAGTTCCACTATCAAGCCCAACCCAAAGCCTTTTCGGTTCAGTTTTAGGGTTTTGTGTGAGCCTTTTCAGCTTAAAGGAAAAAAAAAAAAAAAAAAAAAAAAAAAAACCATTGAAGCCTTTCAAGCTTTAGGTTTTTTTTTTCCCCCCTTTTTTTCTTTCCAATTTTCCTACAATTGTTTTTAACATTTATTTTTTATAATATTTACACTTCTCCAACCTTTCTCTCTTCCTTACCATTTCATCTCTCCACTACTTCTTCAATCTTTCTCCCTCCCTTACCTTTTCATCTCCCCACTACCCTCTACATTAATATCATTCTTTCTCTTTCCCTTCATCTTCCTTTATTTTTGTCTCTTCTTATTCACACTCTATTACTATAAATTTGTCACTATCTCTTCTATTCTATGCATAGCTTTCTCTCACAAAAAATGGTTCTCTCTCTCTCTCTCTCTCTCTCTCTCTCTCTCTCTCTCTCTCTCTCTCTCTCTCTCTCTCTCTAAATTTTTTGGTGGATTTTTTTCCTTCGCATCTCTACTTTAGGTTGATAATTTTTTATATTCTTTAAAACTCTATTTTGGGTTAATGCGATTTAGTTTTGTTTTTTAAATTGTTGTTGTTGTTGTTTTTTTATTTTTATTTTTTATTCTCTTTGATTGTTAAATGTTATCCTATTGCGTTCTAAAGAATATAATATTATTCTATTACATAGCATGATTTGGATAATTTGGTATTTATTCTGTTACAAAGCATGATTTTTTATAGTGCTCAATTTAGATGTTAAACTATGAGATTTTACTAATTTTTGTTTATTTTCGAATCCTTTGTGGTAGACAAAGTAATCTTAATAGTTGTATTAGAAATACTCTATAATGCCATTCATTTAAAGAAAAGCAAAGGTTAGCCAAATGAAGATAATTGGATAGGTGACAAATTTTAACTTTTGCAATTTTATTTTAATTATTATTATTATTTTATAACAATACATGTATAGAAATTTAATTCTTAGATTTTGCTAATAATTGTTTAATTATTTGATAATATATTTTGGGTGGCCGAAATTATAATTTCTACAAAGAAAATAACCTTAATAAATAGTCAAAAACAAAATTTTATCCTAATATTGGTTCAATTAATCATTGTTAAGTTTTATTAATTTTTTTTAGTTTAAGTTTTTTTGGTGTTTTGGATTGTTCCTATATTACATTTAAGATTGTTCCTATAATAAATAAAAATATAAGTACAAATACATTACTCATTACTAGTATGTAACCCGTGCTACCGCACGGGAATGGATATAATTTAATAAAATAATGAAAAAATTTGCATTTTATTATTTCAGTGATACTATTGTTTTTTTTATTAACCATGAGTTTATTGGTCAATAATTTTTAAAATTCTTGTCTCTTGTTAATGCATGTACAAAAATTTAAAATTTTAGATAAGATACATGATTCAAAATCAACTATCCAATTTATAATTTACATTATATTTTCTTTTAGCTTTGATTTTATATATATATATATATATATATATAATTCCTTAGGCACAAAAATTAAGAAAGGATTTTAGAGTGATTGGGATTGATGTGGAAACGGAAAAAAGGGAAAAAAACATGAAGAGTCAAGTTTTTATATTCAATGAGAAGCAACTACAAATTTTTGATAATCACAAGAATAAAGTTGATTACACTTTGAATTTTCCACAATCAATAATCCTTCCTTTTGGCAAAACTTTTTTTACTGCAATGAAAGTAAAACAATACAACAAAAGAGACTTAAAGAAGCCTATTCACCAACTTAAAGATTTCTAGGTCAATTGAGCATCTTTTGCACATAACTATGAATTCTTCATAACCGTAAGGATAAGGTTCATCTCGTCTCCAATGTCCCATCCCTATTTTGTGGCATGCTTGAAAATTTGGAATTTTATATTGGTCGGTTCCCGCAGTAAGTAGTCTAAGCATTTTTCGGCATTTTACAAACCAATGCTTCCCATGCTCATCATTTAAAATTTCCAAAAGGTGTTCAATGCCTTCATAATTTGACTCACAAAGCAGCATGATTCCATAAATATAAGGTGCAATGAAACTACCACATGGAAGAGTTTTTTCAATTATTTTTTTTCCTACTACAAATTCTTCATTCAAAAAATATTTGTAGCTTCCCACTATTAGTAGCGCATAGGGATTTTCTGCTTCATAACATGAAAATATTAAGATTTTTTCTTCGTCATGTAGTAGAGCTGGATGATTGAAATATGGAGTCAGTTCAATTTATTGGAGGACTAATCTGTTTTCTGTCAACTTCTTGAAGCGCTTACAACTAATTAAGAAAAAAGAGAAAATTCAATTAATAGACTGAATTATTTATATAGGGGAAAATAACAAAATAGATACAAATTGAAGAAATTGTTTTTTACCTTAACTTTATGTTTCTTAGGAGTGTCGCCAATTCTTTGCCCAGTTTTGAAAAGATTTCAACCCAAATGTCATTAGGAAGGTTTTTTAAAGTTTTCATATTGTTGTTTTGTTTGAAATAGTGTGATAACATTTCATGTACTATTTATAATAAAATCATTTTAAAAGTTCATAGTATCATATTAAATAACAATACATAATAATAATGTGTTTAAGAATTCTAAAATGATTATACATGAATTTGATGGTAAAGTGGTTAAATTCATATAGAATTTTGTATTGCAATTGGTTCTTAATGAGTTTTTTTAAAAATTGGCAATGATTCGGATCCCAAGATTGGAAGGAAAACCAGTTCAATGAATCAAGAAAAGCTAAAATCAATGTGAAACATTGAATTTTATTAAAGCTAAAATCAATGTGAAACATTGAATTTTATTTGCTTTTTCCTTACACACATGTGTAGTCAACTTACATCACTTTTGAATCCCTATTCAATTGAATAACGTATTTCTATATATTTTATTGTATGTACTTTATTTTGTGTAGTCAGTTGCATAATAGAATTTATTGGTCTTGGCCAATTTTAATATGACTTATTAAGTGAAACTTCTAAATTAGCTTGCATAAAACATAATCTTCTTAAAAAAGAAAAAAAGAAAAAAAGAAGAAGAAAGAAGTCTGCATATATTTTACTATTGTTTCCTTGATATGTTAAATTTCGTGAACTTCAAACGATCTATAAATTGTCCTTTTGAGGACACAAGGAAGTAATGTACATGCATCATGCATGCTGTACCCATTGCCATTCATTTGAGCAAGGCTGTCGTTTCTTAATATATAGTAAACAACGTAGTACAGTGGATGAGTTTTTCGTGGATATACCCAGGGCAATATTTTTGCACCATTTTGTATGCATAGGGTCGCATTTCCAGCCAAAATCATTTAAATTTTGGTGAAAGAGAGAAATTCTTGAAATTCTCATCCTCAAATTATATTTTCAATTTATGTGAGAGGATCCGAAGTTTAATGCAGTAAAGTAAGACACTCATATGGTTAAATTTAATTGAAAACCTATGATACATTTAAGGGGTGTTTATCAAACCGCACAAACCACACCAAAATCGGTCGTAAAATGACATAACCGCGCTGCACCGCAAACAACAATGTACCACACTACACAGAGACGGAGCTAGGACTTAGAGTTAGGAGGGGCAATTTTATTGTTAATTATATGCAGTGGTTTTGACTTTCGGTTCTATTGCTTAGCCGGCAATGGTTTTCTTTTATTATTATTTTTTTTCATGTGTGTGTACAATGTGTCTTTTGCTGGGAATGACAAAATTACTTTGTTTAAAACTTTTTAAAGGGCTAAGTTGTTTGTTTTTGGTAAAATTGGTTGATTAGTCTGCAATAATATTTAAAAAATTTATTGACTATCAATAATATTTATGATATGGTCCCACATTTTATTCTAAAATTAATAAATAAAATTCTGAAACAATTAATAAGTTAGTACAAATGGCGCAAATTTGAAACTCTAAAAACATGGTTGACTTATGAGATAAAGGCTTTGTTTGTGATTGAAGCTTCGATTAGTCGTCCTCGCAAAGTGATGTGATTATAGATTATGCGTTTGAGTGTGTGTGTGTAAGAAATAATGAACAGAACTGAGCATTCTAATCTAAAAAGTTGAGAAGGAAATAAAACAATGAAAATAAATAAAAGAAACAAACTGAGATGGTTGAAGTGATGTGTCAACTCAATTCGAATTTACATATATATGGGTTCAAGTCAATCCATATTTCACATTTTTTAAAAATCCCTATACATACTTATATGATATTTCCCTCCCCCTCTTCCAAAAAGGGAAAACTATGACTATTGGTAAAAAGTTATTAGATGGAAAAATATAAGAAATTTATGATATTTAATGATCACCAAACAATTTGAATCCGGTAATATTGGGTCAAATTGGCAAACATAACACCTTATTTAGATGAATTAGTAGTAAAGATTTTCAATGAGTCCAATGCGACAACATCATGAAAGGTAGCTGTTTAAATCATGTCCTAAGCAGGCTGCTATTTTGTGCCACGTCAATGCACCTTACCTCATGTCAAAGCTTCCACCATCCCCATCCATCCCATAATAAAAGTTTAATTAAAGATTATTCCAAAAGTGGAATTTCAAAGGGAACTCGAATTAATCTTCTTTCTCACTCTGAAGTCACATGCTCAACTTTGGTTGTTGACCATGAGATGAGGAAGTAAGTTCCATTTTGGTAACACTTAGATGAATCATCATTACAGGCTAGTCTCATTCAAAAGTTAACTCTATATACCATTATGCCCCTAGTTTTCATTCCATGAAATTAAATTAGTAAAGGACAAACCTCTTATCATAACAATGATAAAATATCCCTTTAAAAAGAGGTCAACTGGGTAAGAGACAGGATTGAACTTGGGAATACCCCTTAGGCAGTTGGTGCACTAAACTATTATCTAATGAGTTGTGCTTCAAACGAAATAGAGAAAATAAAAAGAAGATAGAATTTTACGTGAACCACTCAATCGGATGGTGATATGAGTTAGTGAGGTGTCTTGATCAACATGCACATCCAATCACCAAATTGTAATGGGGATATCAATACACTATCAAGTGCCTGAAAGATGGGAAAAAGAGATGTATATTTATCTCATTAATAAAATGCTAGAGAACTAATAGAATGGATGTGTTCAGCAGCGCAAACTCACTGGACATGAATTCAGCACCCACAGTAATGTTGTGATGTAAACCTTGGATAAACTGAAGTACTTATGTATAAATAAAATCAACTGAAATGTAAACAATCATAACACATCATGAAATGGTAGAGCCGAAATTCTGTGGAGTTCAAACAACTAATAAGAAGCTGTCCAATACAGTGCAAACACAAACACATTCAGTGCGAAACAACCAATGCACCATTTCAAGTCAACCAGTGCACCATTCCAAGTCTTTCCAAATCATAATGAAAACGAAATCCACCACCATTGTTAAGTTATAGTAACTCAGTTTATACAAATGCACAACTCAATCCACAAGTTTATTTTTTCCATATGTATTACATAACAAAAGTAAAATTCTTAGGACATATGATATGCAATTACTTCTTCTTCTTATTCTGGGAGCTGCCTGTGCTGTTGTTAGAAGTTTGCTTGGAGGTTCTTTTTTTTGTAAGATCTTTCTGCACAGTAAGGGGAGAATACATCTTTCAAATTCATTGTTCATTGTGCATAAATATTTTAATTTCTAATAACGATAACAGGAAAAACATTATGAGTAAGAAAGGTTATGATGAAGCAATTAGTAATGAGTTTTTGCCTTCTTACCATTTGTGTATTTCCAAAGACATCATCTAGTAGGTTGTCATCAGCTACATCCTTCAAGCTTGTAAGTAATTTAATATCTGAAGCAGCAATAGTATCGGTAGACTCAGATTTAAAGACACTTGTGACAGTGTAAACTTCCCACCCCTCTTTGACATTGTAATCATCAACTTTTATTTGGAATGTATAAGATTTTCCAAGCAAGTTTTGAATTTCTTGAGGCACTTTATTTGGCTCTTGGGTCTGCACAATATGATGTGAAGCTCATAAATTGTTAGTATAATAAAAACATTAGGTTTAAGCATAAAATAGGAAGTGATTAAGAATTTAGATAAGATACTTTTGAAGAAAGTTCCATAGCAGTTTTTTGAATTATTTTTTCTGCATCTTTATCAAAAAGAACAAAAGAAGCTGTCCCAGTATGATCTTTCACTTGGATTTGTAGTTTGTAACTGTACATAATAATGATAGAAGTTAGAAAGTGTAATAAGGTCATTTGTATATTTATAATTAAAGCAATTATCATTTTGTTTCCAATGCAGTCATTTGAATAGTTATATAGTATGAACAATGAAGAATTTAATTACCTAGGCATAGGGAATTGAGATTCAGAGTTGCAACTGTTACACCAAAACATATTATTTTGTTGTTTTACTTTTCGCTTGCAAAGTTGACATGAGATATAATTCTACCCAAATTCTGATTCTATGTTTACAATATCAGCATAACAGGTAAAAAATCTTTCCTGCAAAATCATTCATTCTAGTTAGTTTTGATTAAATAATAAAGTTTTAGATTTGTAATAGTTCAAGATAAAGAAAACCTTGACTCCTTCCACCCATTCCAATGCTTTAATTTCTGCCAAGGACATCGTAGTTTGCAATATCAATTCTGATTCAGATTTGGGTTTTTTGTCACGTGCTGGAATAGATCGAACAACATTATCGTATTCATCCTCAACAACTTTATATCTGAAGGAAGCAAGATATCAATTTTTCTTGTTCTTTATTAAATAAATGCGTTTGTAATCCATCTTAGAGAATTAGTAAAGTAAATGTTCATGAACCTGTCAATGAGCTCAGAAACCTCCGTAATGTCCAAATTGACGTATACTTTACTTGCACTTGTGGTGTTAAGATTCAATTTGCCTTTAAAAAAAAAAAAAAAAAAAAACATATCACACATTGTAGAATTTCTTATACACCTTTTTTTTTATTATATAAAAAGTGTTATATAGACATATAGTACCTATCTTTAAATACCTTGGAATGCTTTTACAGTTGTTGAAGTGACAATAATTACATAAGGAACTCCATCTTCTTTGAAGTCATTTTCAGTAATTGTTTCAGCACTTTCATCCCACAATGATATTTTTAGCTCTCTCTCCCTAATGGTACATTACAACATTCAAAAGACATTAAAATCTTAGATTTGCTACCATTCATAATTAAATTCAGTAGTTGAAACAGAAAAGGCTTTAGCCAGCTGACTTTTGGCCTAGTGTTCAGAGAAGTCATCAACCAGATCAACTACCAGTAGGCATCAACAATCCTAATGTTAATAATTCAAAGAGTCGAGAACTTTAAAAAACAAATAAGCAATCCACCTCTAATTTCACACAACCATGCAAAGTAAAGGTAATTTCAAATTCAAGTATAACTTTTATGATGTGTGCAATGTGCATCTCATGTTTAATTTTTAAATAGAATTATATTTAGTGCAACCCTCTCTAAAGTCCAATTAGAAATGATACCTAGTCAACTTAATGTTGTGTGCAAGACCGCAAGATTCAAACCCAACCCGCCTTACCATCCATACTATAAAATTAATAATAATTATTGAATGTTAAAAAGTTACTGAAATTTTGGTATAAAAAAAAAAGGTTCGAAGTTGAATTAGGTTAACATGTTTCAGCCATAAATGCGAGTAAAATGAAATGTTCCTTACTCAGGTAGTAGGATTTGAAGATTCCTTATATTTGTAGAGTCGTTGTCAAAGTGTACTTGTTCAATGGGTCCAACAGCAGTAAGTTTGCCAATGATATCTGCAAGTTCGTACACGTCAAAAATACTGTTTGAAGGATGAATTTCGATTATTTAAAATGGGGAAGAGGTGAAGTAAAAGGTGATTTACTTGTTAGGTAAGAATTGTTATTCAAACGACTGTTGATACAATCATACGTTGCAAATTCAAAGGCATGCATAGGTATGAGTTCACTTTTTTCATTGCACTCCTTAACCGAAGTTGTTAACAGGAAAATGATGTTTAGGTCATTTGAAACCGGTCTATAACCTTTATTTGTCACGATTACTTTAAAGTTTGAAATGATGAAGGTTCCTCTTCCATGTAGGATGGGACCAAATTTTTGAAACACATTCTTTCTTACAATTGCATGCATTAAGTTTTTCTGGAAAAAAAAAAATGGAACTCAAAAATTAGTTTATATATTTTATAACAAATACAACAAATATTTGAAAGATTAAGACATTTTATTGTTGTGAAGTATGCTAACCTTTTCATCTATTGAGAACATGTCAAGACTGATGAGGTTATTTCCACTTCTCTTGTTCACTGCTTTCCACATTCTGCATATTCTCACTCTAATTCTCGATGTCTCCTTAGCATCAGATATTTGATCAAGAAAGCTGTATCCTTTGGACATTGTTATACCGAACAGCTGCAATAAAATGTAAATGTATTAGAGATACTATTAAAAATGATAATGGAAGTTTTACTGTTAAAACACTGTAAAATAAAACCAGCATGTCTTTGTAGATCAACAAAAGTTTTCAAATAGGATATCATACACCTCTTGGTAAATTGGAAAATATTTCTTTGTACACTATGTTCTTAGCTAGAAACTGTGTTGGGTTCTTGTCATTTAGTATCAAGATTTTAAGACCATTTCTATTAGTGACTGAGTCTAGATATTGCAACATATAACTGGCCATGAGTGAAAACAGGCTGTGGTAAAAACAGGCCTACTCTGTTTAAAGATTGGCCCTGACTTTTGTTTATTGTCATTGCAAATGATACAGAAATTGGGAATTGTCTTCGTTTCAGAATGAACAGCCACTTCAATGCTGTAGGGGACAAAACGATTCTTGGAATAAAGACTTTAGAGCCAATATTTGTCCCAGTTATAATTCGTGCCTTGATAACCCAATCAGCGAGCTGGGTGACAATTAACCGTGTTCCATTACATAAACCTGCAGTTTGATCAAGGTTTCTCAACAACATTATAGGGATTCCAACTTTCAGCTTCAACTCGTGTTTGGGAATTCCAGGTAACTCAAGTGAATTCAAAAACTCAACTGGATACAACATGTCTAAATCAATAATGCTATTAGAACTTTTGCATACTGTATCTGAGCTAAGGTAGACACGTTCTTCTTCATCAACTAAAGAAAGAATCTGATCATTTATTTTGTTAACAATTTCATTTCTTGGTGCTAAAATTGCTCTCTCTTGCAGGTATCGTGAGTCTTTCATCTTATCATGCATATCAGGATATGTGACATTAATGATATCAGTTATTGGATCTCTGGTTGGTTTTATTAATAAATCCTCTGGAATCTCAATCCAACTTTCTCCATCTACATTCTCAAATTCACCATTTCCAATCCTTAAAATCCAATTCCCAAAGTCTACAACAGATTGATCATGTTCCAAATTATTGGAATTTTGATTGAGCCTCATATTTTTTGTAAGCACAAATATCTCACAATGATTCCAAATGGCAGATTTGTTTATGGCTGATGCAACAATATCTTCTCTTCTACCCTTTGGTATTACTGGCAAAATCTGTCTGAAATCTCCCCCAACAATAACTGTTATACCACCAAAAACTTTATTAGGATCAAAGTTACTGGAGAAGCGCAATATGTCTCTCAATGTTCTATCAAGAGCCTCAAAACAATGACGATGTGCCATAGGAGCTTCATCCCAAATTATCAATTTTGTAGCACAAAGCAATTCAGCCAACTGTGTTTTTTGTTTAATGTCACACACTGAATCTTCATTCACACATAATGGGATACGAAATCTTGAGTGAGTTGTACGTCCACCTGGCAGAAGGAGTGATGCAATTCCTGAAGATGCTACTGCTAAAACAATTTCACCACGGGATCGGAGGAAAGACATTATTGTTTTGTACACAAAAGTTTTGCCAGTTCCACCATGGCCATACAAAAAGAACATCTTTCCTTCACCTTTCAGAACAGCTTGTACAACCCGATCAAATACATGTTTTTGTAGAATGTTCAATTTTGTATATGATGAGGCATATTCTGCAGCCAATGCTTCCTTGTCATAACTCAATTCTTCTTCATGGAGTCTATTATTCCTTTCCCTAATAAGAGACATATCAGGTAAAGGCATAGGTGGATAGTCTTTCAATGACTTTCCAGCTTTAATCAAAAGCTTTTCAATTTCATTTAAGGCATAATTTTTCAATTGATTTTCAGAAAGCTGAAGTTGATCAAATTGTAAGATTCGCCTTTGCCTAAATAAAATATCTTCTGAAAAATCTTTCCAATTCAATTCCCACACCTGTTCTGGCTGTGAAACCTCACAAAAAATAAGTATAGTCACAAACAATTCTCGAAGTTGTTGTCCAGTAGCCCAATTTGATGCTTCCTTTATAGCATCATTCCACTCTCTATCTCCATCAAGTAGCCCAAGATCAAAACATGCAGCTTTAAAAGAAGGACACAATTGGCCATTAACAGTTTTGATGTCATCAATAGCATTCTAAGGTAGAACCGTTCTCCACTCGAAGGGTGTGCATAATAGATTCGACCAATGGACCGACCTGACTTTCTTCTCCTCCATTCTTTGTTTTTCTTGTCCCAAACCCATTTTGTTGGAAAGTCTTGGAAGGTTAGCTGCCTAGCATCTTCATATAGCCGATTTGCTGTCATCCACTCTGTAAATACTGTTTTGTCAATTCCTGGTCTATTTACCACATTATCCAAATATTCATAATCAGAAAAAGTGACCTGATTTTCATTTTTCATATGAAAGTTCAATCTCTTAACAGCTGGTTCATGGTAATGAATCTCAAACTGGAAAATTCTCCATGATGCTTCTGATGCTGATATATATCTGCAATCAAGATAAGTCTTTATTTCATCTTTCTCTAATATAGATTTTATTCCATCATTTGGATTGTAGACTACATTTTCTTCCAAAACAGCGGTAACACGATCTGTGCCTTTATTAATGTATTTAAAAAGATATTTGATGGCCTTTGATCGATTACACCATTCAACATTTAAGTGTGACTGATACTTCACCAGCAAATCAATGTTGTATGGGACTACATATCGATTGTCTAATTCAACTCTATTTTTCACCACCAAACGACCATCTTCTCGTCTTCTGTAAGTCGGAAAGCCTTGGTCATCAATGATTGTTTCATGGACAAAACGTTTAGGAAAATGCTTGGTACAATTGCTATCAACCATGCAAGGAAAGTTTGGCCTAGCTGCTCCACATGGCCCAAGCATCATGAATTGCTTAACAGCTTCATGTCCAATTGGATCTTCCAAAGAATCTGGAATTTCAGCACTGATTATGCTGTCAATATCATCTGGAACTGGATATTTGTCATCAGGATGCAAAAATACCAATATATGTGCATGTGGAAGACCTCTTTTTTGGAACTCAATTGTGTATACAACTACATCAAATATAAATCAGGGGAATTAAAGTAAATAATGTGCAAGCATGGATGTTTGTAAAAATGATGATAATTGTTTAGGGGAAAAATGTATGTTCAGTTTGTATTACCTGCAAGGACTTTGCCAAAATGTTTTCCTTTCTTGATGTCTTGCAAAAGTGCATCCAGTTTTATTTTAAAAGCTCTTGCAACAATGTCGGGTCGGTCTTCTGGCATTTGACCAGGAATCAATTCTAGGAAAGAAATGATCTCTAGGCATTTAGGATTGCACGTAAAAGTAAGGAAGAGGTCGGGATAGCCTGCCCATCGACATATTGCCATGGCATCCTGATAGTTTTGAATCATGTATCTTGGCCCACCAGTGAAAGAAGATGGTAAAACAATCCGTTTACCAATAGATGCTCGTGTTGTGTCTCCTCGTAGTACTGTATCTTGAAGGCCACTATATATCTCAGCTCTTAGGTAGTCTTGTTTTTGTTGTATCCACCTCAAACGAATCCCTTCAATACAGCAGTAAGCGTCAACAATGAATTGTTGGAAAAGTCTGCCACCAGAAATTAAAGTGTTGCCTTCACTAAGCCGTTGTTGAATACGGAATGCATAATATTCTCTCATCGTGACAGTGGAATCTTCGCTTTCTTCCTTTAAACCTCTTAATCTTTTTGGTATACCAACAGAGTAGCCATCCTCACCATAAGGGAAAAGTGGAGGATATTGCATAGCCATAAAAGCTGGATGGATTTCACTTATACGCTGGAGCCCACGATCACGATCCTCAACAACAATATCACGATACCCATTATTAGGGTCAAAATCATTCACAATCAGACCAGCAACTTCTGAGGCAGTAGGTAGATTATACTGTGAGGAATGATTGGTACGATAACTAATGAGTCGCAATCTGACATCTGCAGTATGACATTCAGTGTAGCGATCCCTGGCCATTCTGAAAACCTTAACCAAAGCATTGTTTTCATCAAGCATATGGATTAGAAAGTTAACAATTTCGGGATCAATGACATCATTCTCTTTATCAGATGAAATTGACCATATCCTATGCTGCACTTCATTCTCTGTATCAAATATGTAAAGTTGAGCAAACTTTGGTTTCGATCCTTCAACTGGTAGCAAAGAGCCAATCAGATGATGATTTTGTCCATTTAGCCTAAACACATAGGGACCATTTCCATCATTTACAGTTCTATCAACTTTTCCACCCATTGATGTCATTGCAAACATTGCATTATATCGCCGGAGGTTGTCATGAAAATGCACAAACGAAGGACCATTGTAATTCAGCAATTCTTCCAGAATTGAAGGTGCGTGTTTTAACAAAGGCAAATAAATTAGTCCTTCTGAACAGCATAACGAAAACTTTGGTTGTGATGGTCTTCTTGACTTTACATTCCTTTCTTCATACCATAGAATAGCCCCACAGCTCTCACAAGTTTGTGTTGGCTTGCCAAAATTCCATGGTTCAGTGAATTTACCTATTAGAATCAGCAATATCGAATGGGAGTTAGACAGCATGTGTAATGGTGTCAAACATAAATTTCAAAGGATTTGGAAATAATGAATAAAAGGGAACTTACGCTTCAAGGGGACATTCGAAGAAGTAGCCTCAGGTTGTGCATCCTGCGGAGCCAATAAATCTGTCAATCAAGAGATATGGCATGAGAAGGAGGCCACTTAGCAAAAAAGGGTATGAAAATGGTAGCTATTGGAACCAACTTGTTTAGCTCTACAATTGAATAGATAATTCTATAAAATTGCTAATCCAGGCAGATATTTATTTATTTCAGCTACTTAGGTAGTTGGGTTTACTCTTGGAGCAATGGAAAACAAATTGGATTTCAGCTGTTTTTCCAAACATTCATCTGTATGTATTCTAATTTGGATGTCGATACATATGGTTTTAAAAGGCATGTGGACAAAAAAGATTTCAAAGGAAAAAATTAAGCTCTATTCCATTCATTACCTGTAGGGGCAGGAACTTCGGTGGGGCTTATCACGTGGATCGAGTGCTCATTACAAAGATCATCTGCTAAATTTACCATTATTAGTAGTGCAAAGATAGTTTCCGAGCAACCATTGGACATTATTAATATAACAAAAGGCTAACCTGATATTGGATTGGATTCATGTGAAGTGCTCCCAAATATAGTATTCGCATTATTTGGAATAAAATTAGGTGCCACCTCTTCTACCATCACATTCACAAGAACATCTAATAAGCTGGCATCTTGAACTTCTTTGTCACATCTTTGGAGGATTTCGCCATTCAATTGAGACAGTACCAACGTATTGTCCGCATTACCAGAATGAAAATCGCATCCAATAATAGGAGCCTTTACTAATTGTTTGTTGATAATTCCCAATGTTTTCCCCGATCTCAATTTCTTGGCAGCACCAGTTTTCTCATGACTCTCAAAGTTACAGATACCAGAACCATGCGAAATAGGCAACTCAAATATATTTTCATTGCTAGTTTTACGTTGAAGGGTAGAGGTACCAGGGCCATACGAAATAGGGACATCAAAGAGGTTGTGAGGATCCACTTTACTTCTACAACGCATTTTTACTTGAGTTTGGGAAGCTCTTTTTTATTTAAAATCAAACGTCTTTTTAACCTTCTAGCTCGTGCTTCATCCATAACTACCTCAAATAATATACTAATATTATCAAACCACTAACACGACATTACTGCTAAGTACTCACCATATTTGTTAATTATTTGAAAATTTATTAGTAGGAAAATTACAAAGTGTTGGTAGTTTGGGAATACCATTAAAACAAAAATGCTAAAGGCTCTAACGAAAAGCATGTTTAGAATAAGTCATATAATTTACTGGTAATATGAACAACACTATAAGTAAAAAAAGTAGATAACCTTTTTCAAAAGCCTCAATTCGTTGGCAACAAAGTTTCCCAATTGTATGACAATCTCCTGTGAAAACAACTTATTTTGAAAGAGTTGTAAGAATAAAAGAGAACGAATAAACATAAAAATCTATGATAAATTTGCTAATACTATTCAATCTAATTACTGTTAGTAGTAGGTCATAAAATATTAATCTTTGAGAATTTGAGAATTGCACATGCTAATCAATGATAGTAGCAGGTCATAAATATCCATCCTTAAGAATCACTCCTCAAAAAACGAAATAATTTTATCAGCATTCTCATTTACAATACATTAACTTAATTTAATTTATGAGATCTCTCATTTGCAATTTAAACAATTCCCTAGTTTCCTTGCAACGTGTCATGAAACAGGAACTAAACATGTAACATCAATCATAGGCAAACAGGAAAACTTTTTAATTAACGAATAAAGATTATTCACAAAAAATTTAAGTTTAAGTTCTATAGTTTACTTATTTCTTGTCTTTGAGCTTTCCTCATTTCCAACTCTGCTAGCTCTCTACTAATTTACAAAATAGTATGCAGATGAGCCTTGAATTACAAAAACTAATTATGTGGAGTAAATTGATGGAAATTGATGACCCATGAGTGTAAGAAAAAACCAACATTTGTATGTGTCTATTCTTCTTGTATTCTGCAACTAATGCAACTTATGCTATTAGAGTTGTATGGAAGTAAAATGCATGATGCTCATTACACATGCGTGTAAATAGATGGACTTTGAATTAGGGTCTGCTTGTAGTATTTACTATTTAGTGTTCTCTTTCTCACTCAATCTTGTCAGCAAAACGTTTGGGTTGAATGTCATAAGAAGTTCGGCCATACTTTCAATCATGTGATAAACAAATAGGGTGACTAACCTGACATAAATATTATTCAGTAGGGGGAAAAAAAATTAAAACCTGACATAAATATGGCCAGCCAAAGCGTTCTTTGTTTTTGTGGAACAGATTACTATCTAAATTAGATGGGCATCATTTTTTTTAAAAAAAAAATTAAGTACCCTATCGTTTGGGGCAATGCCAAGCGGGTTAACAACTTCTCAAAACTAACCAATTTGGTCCCAAGTACAACTGAATCTCTTTACAGGCGTTATTTTTTAACTATCCCTGCTGTCTCTTCTCCTCTCTGACCCATACTTTTCTCCTCTCTTCTCACTCTATCTTAAACCACCATCGTGTGACCACCACCAAAACTTAGACGACAAGACACCCAACCACCAAGCCACAACGCCACATGTCCATAACCCACATACGCCGCCGATTCACGACAAGCCCGAACTCAATTCGAGCCCAAAAGGGGGGGGGGGGAACAACCACAACCCAAAAATTCATTCGTTGAGATACCAAAACCACCGCCTCACCACCATCGTCACAAAGACCACCACCACAAACCAAAACCATAAATAGGGCCCGACCACCACAGATCAACAGTGACAGGCACCCAAATCAAACCAATTCAAAAACCTATGGCCAAGCCAAACCAATTTTAGCCGCCCAAACCACTAAACCCAGGCACCGAGGTTCACATACACAGAAAATACCCACAAACCCAAACTCAAGGTTCACAATCACCACTCCAAAAACTCCAGAACATTCAATAAAACCCACCTCTTCTTAAACCCAAACCCATAATCAATGAGACCCACAAACAAAAAACCACCACCACCAACCAAAAAAAAATCCAACCCACCAGAAAAATACCAAATAAAAAAGTCTGATCACCTGCTAAAGAAAGTCTGATCACCGCCGAGATTCGAACCAAGATTCACTGCCGAGATTTGAGATGTGAACTCCGTTGAAGCTGCTAAAGAAACTCTGATCACCTGTCTGTGCCCACATCCCTGGCAAAAAGTGACATCTCCGACCGGATCGGCGATCGGAGCTAGCTCGTTCATGGCTCTCCTTGCTCATGGAGCGGCATTCTGGTGAAAAAATTAAGACGAAAAAGCCCATTCCGCAACCTTCTGCTGTAGGTCTCGCCAATAATGTCTCGGTGGTTATAGTGGTGATTTGAAAGAGAAGAGAGCTTTGAGTTAGAGAGGAGAAGAGTGAAGAAACGTTTGACATAGAGTGAGAAGAGAGAAGAGACGTTTGGGTCAGAGAGGAGAAGAGAGAGAAGTGAGAGTTAAAAAAAATTACGTCTGTTAAGTTCGTATGAAGATTAAGTTGTACTTGGGCCAAATTGGTTAGTTTTGAGAAGTCGCAGGTCTACTTGGTATTATCTGAAAAACAGGAGTAATTAGTAAAATTTACCCAAAAAAAATTAACTGGGATTTTTGTTTTTTTTTTTGGTAATCACTGGAATTTTTGTTAAACCTTGAGAAGAAAGTTTATCATCTACCGTCACCAAAATGCCATCACAGTGTCATGGGTTAAAGAGCTAGTCAGGTCCTTAATTTGAAAGTGTCCCCACGGACACCAAACAAAGACAGAGCAACTGTCATCCACGCACCTCACACCTTTCACATAACACTCTTGCTAGTATTTTTTGTATAGATATTCCTCTCACTCTATCATTCCTGACACTCCCATACCACTATCCTAAGTTCTGAGATCTAACCCATCAATCTTCCTCCTTCTTCAATAATGGTCATCATTTTTTTTTTTTTTAATTTCTAAAACACATGGTAGTCAAAGGAAGGAAACTTTTATTGTTGTTTAACAAAAAACTAAAATAGACAAGCAAATGGCGAAAACTAAAATAAAAAAGATGAAAAAAGAAGTAATCAAACCTTAGAAGCATAAACCAAATTATTAAAATTGTGAGTACAATCTGAATCTATGAAAAACCTCTTCTTATATAAGATACACGAATATCCAAATACATGCATTATTGATAGTGACAAATACATATCAAATGCCACACCATACATTGAACAACATAGAGCTATATACGAAGATTATTATTGGAGAAGGGGAGATGAATCTTGAAATATGCAGATATGGAGAGATAAACCTAAAAAGAAAAAAACACTTCGAAAATACAACTAATCCACTTAAATTTAAAGAAATGGAACCACATAAATCTTAACACATGGCACAAAATTAGGATTCTAATCTAGACTTAAATGGAACCACAGAAATGTTGACACATGGCACAAAATTAGGATTCTAATTTAGAGTTCCAATTGGAGTTTCTCTCTGCTTCACCTATTATATATATATATATATATATATATATATATATATATATAGATTAAATTAGTTTAAATTGCAAAAAGAAAAATTAATAAAACCATCATAAAAATAATTATCACGCGCAACGCGCGAGTTCGCAGCTAGTTAGTTGAAAGCCGACTACCCATTCTATACTTTGCAAAAAGTCAAAGTACTCTCATACACTAAGAACAATTCTTACTCAATCCTATGATACTACTATTTGGTTAGGGTATATGTAGATATTCAATAATAGGCTTCCTTGCTTTGATTATTGATACGTTCTTTTAGTAATTAAAGGACGAATTAATTGCCAAAATTTTCTCTTTAATTCCTCTTTTTTTTTTCCTTATCAATGAATACTTTTGAAAATGAGTGAAATTGTGACTCATTACCTAGAGCAACATATCCGACGGTTCCCTTAGTTCTGGCCGAACTTAATTGATTAAGAAAAGCTTCCTTTCCAGATTTCAAAAGGAGTCTTGCCAAACCAAAATCACTTACATGAGCAGTCAAATCATCATCAAGAAGAATATTGCTTGGCTTAAGATCACAGTGAATAACAGGGGTTTCGCAATGGTGATGAAGATAAAGCAAAGCCAAAGGCACATCTATTGCAATGTTCATTCTTTGGAGAATGTTTAAATTTCTTAGTTGCTTGAGCTCATCTTCAGGATGTAACCACATCTCCAAGCTCCCATTTGGCATGAACTCATATACTAAAGCTTTAAAACTTTGCCCCCAAAATCAATACTCGAACAAGCGGTCACAATCTTAACAAGATTTTGATGCCGGATGTTCCTCAAGGCTTCAAATTCAGCAACGAAGGTCTTGGAAGCTCCTTGCTTTTGAAGGTTGAGTACCTTGACAGCAGCAGTTGTTTCACCTGGATCAAGTTTCCTTTATAGACACTACCAAAATTACCTGAACCAATCAAATTCCTCAAAGAGAATCGATCAGTTGCATTGAGTAATTCTTCATAAGAAATCTTTTGGTAGGTGCGTCCAAAGGAGGAAATGGAAAAGCATTTCTTCTTCGACTTTCTCAACCAGGAAAGAGTAAATAAAGAAATTGATGTCAAGCAGAAAGCAGCTGCAATGCTTATTGCCGATATCAACTTAAAAGCAACATGCTTTCTATGTTTCTTGGATCCTTGACTGGGGCATGCTTGCATATGCAGCTCTTGGATGCCCCCACAAAGAGCACTGTTGCCATCGACTTCAACTGTGCTAGCATTTCTGAAGACCCCTTTTACATGTATCTCTCCCTCAAGATTGTTGAGAGACAGGTTTAAATTTTGCAACACGGGAAAATTAACCATATAGCTTGGCATTTGGCAGGACAACTTGTTGTTGGAAAGATCAAGATATTGAATGCCATTAAAGTTACTGAGGTCGGGAATGGTTCCTTCAAAGGAGTTGCCTTGCATATAAAGTGTTTCTAAGGCCCAACAGCCCCCTAGCTGGGCTGGAATCTCATTGGAAAGTTTGTAGTATGAAACGTCTAGTGCAACAAGAAGTTTCAGGTTTCCAACTTCTGTTGGTAAGGAACCCGTCAAAGATTGATGAGTCACATTAAGGACTAGAAAGAGATGGAAGACCAATAAGTTCCGGGGGTATGGTGCCATTTAATTTATTATGGCAAAGGCGAACATCTTGGAGGTTGCTACAATTTCCAAGACTCGAGGGTATGCTCCCTTCTAAGCTGTTATCGTACAAATGGAGGAGCAGCAAATGAGTTAAGTTGCCAAAGGAAGATGGGATCTCCCCTGTTAATTTATTTTCACGAAAGGACAGAGCGTTAAAGTTTGATAGCTTCCCAATTGAAGGTGGAAGATTTCCTGTCAATAAGTTCTGTTCCAGACGAAGATCAGATAGATTGACAAGATTTGAAATGGTAAGGTATGCTCCAACTAATGAAATTCCCTCGTAGCCATAGCAACGTTAATTGGATTGAAAGGTTTGTTATGGAGTTAGGCAGCTCACCTCCAAGTTGGTTGAAGCTGACATCAAGCGTCTCTATCTGGCTGCAATTGGTCAAAGAACTCAGAAACCTCAAATCATCAACTGAATAATTTCCGAGAAGATTTGAACCAACATGAAGTAATTGAAGATTTTGTAGATTACCACAACTAGTAGGTATGGTTCCTGTGAAATTATTACCAAGGATATCAAGCTGTTGAAAGTATGAGACATTGGACAATGAAATTGGAATGGTTCCTGTAAATAGGTTTAGTCCAATCCAAAGTTTCTGGATATTTTGAAGAGCAATGCCTAAGTCAGGCCTGAGGTTACCAGAGAAGCTGTTATTAGTCAAGGCAATATATGTGAGCGATGATGAATTGTATAGGGAAGGTGGAAAGACACCAGAAAGATTATTCGTGTCTACTGTCTACATCAAAATATTTTAAGCTTTTCATTGGGCTACTGTTTTTGGGATTTCTCCCTCCAAATTGGTATATGCAAACGTAAGGTTTTGAAGAGAGGACAAGTTCCCCAGAGAAGGTGGGAACCTTCCACTTAGATTATTGTTGTCAAGAATTAGTATCTCAAGTTTTGACAAAAAGCCAAGTTCTGAAGGGATTCCTTGCACTAGCTGGTTCTTCTGGAGGTCAATATTCCGGAGGTTGGAACAGTGAGACAGATTGACTGGAATTTCCCCTCCCAATAATAGATTATTACTCAGGTTCAAATTTTGAATTCTGGTCAAGTAACCAGCTTCCAAGGGAATTTCACCGTGGAAAGAGTTACTTGAAAGATCGAGGAATTGAAGGAAAGAAAGATTTCCAATATAAGGTGATATGGTGCCAGCCAACTTTTTGTTTTGTATGTCCAAACCGATGACTCTTTGGTGTTTGTTGCCACAGGTGAACCCCAACCCACTGGCAGAAACGGAAAGACTCGTTCCAAGTAGCCAGGACACTGAGAGGACTATCTATTATTTGGTACTTGAATTCGAGCAGTGCAAGTTTATCAGTCTCATTTAAAAGCGTGGTAGCCAAGGAAAATTTTGAGACCGATAAGGAGAGGAACAGAAGAAGGATGGCACAGAAGGTTAGTGCGAAGATTTGTGCTGTAGTCATAACTGGATGCTCCATCTGAGAGGAAGAAAGTAACTTCTTCAGAGAGAGAGAGAGAGATGCTGAGATTGGCAGGGAACTCTCACCCGTATATATAGAGAACAAACTTAACAACCTTTTAGATGGGTACTGCTCGTATTAATTAATCAGATTACCCATCTTCAATCTTTGACCAAGTCTAGTATGTCAAATCAAAGATTGTAATACAAATTTTTATTACGCAGTACGTATCTATCTCTCTGTATTTATGTGCAGCTGATTTGATCGTAGAAATTAATTTACTGGATCATTGTTGAGGGGAGTGCTCAATGAAATATGGAGGTCCCTCTCAGAGTCTCAGCAGTGCAGTACATTTTTAATTTGTCTTCTTTTTATTATTTTTTTTTTTTCATTTTGAATTGCTGAGCTTACTCTGATTTTCAGTTTATAATACATAATTGAAAATTTTATACGTAAGTTGTCTGATATCATTTATTTTTTAGAGTTTCAACTCAGTATTACCTTGCTTTGTTCCACCCCTCACCAGATCTATCATCTACTGTACTAGTTGAAGTTTATAGAATAATGTGGCAAAAGTGAAAAACATGAGACATAAGAAAAAGAAGTAGGCATTTCTCTATGTTTGGATGGAGGGATAGGAAATGAGAGTAGCGAGAAAGATTGCTGGAAAATATTAATTAAAATCAAGTAAATTCCAGCCACCTTTTCCTGTCATTTCCTCTCCTCGCCCTCTGTGCCAAATATACCCTTAGAAAAAAGTGGGGGATGGAGAAATTTAAACAGAAGTAGGATACGCTCATACACTATATAAAAGAAAAATGAGAAGATCAATATGGAAATTAGTTATGCCCAGGGAATCATGATCTTAAGACCACCATGCCAGTAGGAAAATATGATACAACACCTTGAAGGAAAAAGCGACTTTTGCTTGGAGTTTTTGAACTTATCCCCCCCCACTATAAGTCTCAAAAGCAAGGGAAATTTCATGTAGACAAGATGCCTATTGCTGAATTTGTGTAACCATTTTAGTGCTTCAGGCTTTGGAGCCTGCTGATATCTATCATCTATGATCTGATGGAAGTAATGCATGATTTGCCACAAGTGATCTAAAATTTCGGTCAAAAGGCACACAGCAACTTGATTAATGCCACCTTTTTTTTTTTCAAGCTAGTTATTTCAGTGTTCGCAAATTTCTTTTCAAGTTAGAAATTGCCTAGAAGTATTTGGACTTAGTTACTTATTTGATTTTGAAAGAGTATTTGATTTTGTTACATTTTTTCGGCTTCTTTTGTGTGTGTGTGTGTGAATTTAGAGTCTATTGTATAAACAATGTAGTACCCGTTAAGGAAATAATTAATAGTTCTTGTGTATCAAGAAATTCATTTCAATCCTTATATATAGATAGTACAGTAAACAAGTTGTCTACTCTTCTAAAAAACAAAAACAGAAACAAAAAAAAAAAAATTTGTCTACTATAAAGAGTTTAATGACTTTAAACTAAGGGCCCTCCCTCCCATATGAGAAAGAAGAGTTTGCCTAACCACATAAATTCTTATCCCTATTTTGTTTGCTAGTTGTTCTTTATTTGTGGCTACTGTTATTTGTTTCAATCCGTGAGTGCCATTGCATAACATGCAAGAAGTGGTATAGGCAGAAGCTCTTCCCCGGTTGCATAGCATTAGGCAAGTCTATGATTACTATTTTTTTAATGGAATTGGATTTATTGTTATTCAAATGGTTCTATTCGGGAAGCTGGACGTGCCATGAGTTCTGGTGCTAATAGCTATAACAGAGGAGTTTAGGATATGAGATAAGTCTAAATTGCATGTCCATATGCTTCCATTTACCAAGATCCTCTGCTTGGGAGTGCCCTCTGAAGATTTCTTGAAATGGATTTGACCAAGTCTACATATACATTTTGCCTTTTCAATTCACTTGTTAATAAAATTTTACCTTCAATTGACATTGATTGTGACATAAAACATAACAATCAAAATTATTTTATCAGAAAGTCTGTGGACACAACTTGTGTTACATATTGTCACAGTTCTGAGATGTGTGATTATGAATGGTAAAAAGAAAATGATCTGAAAAAATATATGAGAAAAATTACATTTTGTCACCAATCATAGTTTTACATATCATCAAACTGTAACAACAAAAATTATGGCAAAATGTGTGATCATAAAAAAATCTGTTATTTTATTCAAGTAAAAGTTATTGTTTTTCCCTGTCGCTTTCCCTTCCTTTTTCCTATTTCACACAATTTACCATATAGTAATCATAGCGTGCCCCATACATTTGCTCTAGACCAAGTAAAAACATTGATAGTTTATTTTGTATTCTGAATTCTTAAGATTAAGAAGCTGGAACCAAGCACATCCACGGAGAAGGTGACAGCCTCTTCAGATAACTCTGCTAATGTTATTGATTTATTCAAGTTGCATTATCAAGACCTCCGAGATTTTGATAGAAATGAATCAGTTTTTGAGGATTAGGTGAAGTCTTTGAAGAAGATTTACAAATAAAAGCTCGTCAAAATTGATGATCAACCCAGCAGTTGACAACTAAGCTAAGACTCCCTTAATACTCTGACTTTGTCATAAATAAGTTGAAGCAATTACCTTTGTAAGAAAGTATCACCCGCACCTTTCTAAATATTATCCCTGACATGTTTACCTCACATCATTAGGTCAGTGATTATGATGTGAATAATGTCAAATTAGAAAATTAGATTGATGAACTAGCATGAGGACTACAACGAAAAGCACTGGACAATTCACAACCATTTGTACATAAGTGCAATTAGAAAAATACATGGCACAAATCACCCGTGCTACGCATGGGATGTGAATTCTCTAATAATTTAAGAATTTTGTCCACTAATATATTAAACTTTACAATTAATGTCTTAATATGTTGTAAGATATAAGAGAAAAACAAATTAACCTAAAAGTCCAAATAAACGTTTAATTGTGATTTTTTAAATTGTGTTTTCAAATGGCATATTTTAAAATCGCTATTTTTTAATTAAAAAAAAGCACACTTTTCCAATAGCTAATTTGTCAATGCTTGCTTTAATCTTTAGTCTAACTAGCCGCGAACCCGCGCGTTGTGCGTGATAATTATTTTTATGGTGGTTTTATTAATTTTTGTTTTTACAATCTAAACTAATCTAATAATGAGTAATGTATTTGTAATTATATTTTTATTTATTATAGGAACAATCTTAAATGTAACATAGGAACAATACAAAACACCAAAAAAACATAAACTAAAAAAAATTAATAAAACTTAACAATGATTAATTGAACCAATATTAGGATAAAATTATGTTTTTGACTATCTATTAAGGTTATTTTCTTTGTAAAAATTATAATTTTGGCCACCCAAAACATATTATCAAATAAACAATTATTAGCAAAATCTAAGAATTAAATTTCTATGCATGTTTTGTTATAAAATAATAATAATAATTAAAATAAAATTGCAAAAGTTAAAATTTGTCACCTATCTGATTATTTTTGTTTGGCTAACCTTTGCTTTTCTTTAAATGAATAGCATTATAGAGTACTTCTAATACAACTATTAAGAGTACTCTGTCCACCACAAAGGATTGGAAAATAAACAAAAATTAATAAAATCTCATAGTTTAACATCTAAGTTGAGCACCATAAAAAATCATGATATGTAACAGAATAAATACCAAATTATCCAAATCATGCTATGTCATAAAATAGTATTATATTCTTTAGAACGCAATAGGATAACATTTAACAATCAAAGAGAATAAAAAATAAAAATAAAAAAACAACAACAACAACAACAATTTAAAAAACAAAACTAAATCGCATTAACTCAAAATAGAATTTTAAAGATTATAAAAAATTATCAACCTAAAGTAGAGATGCCAGAAAAAAAATCCACCAAAAAATTTAAAGGGAGAGAGAGAGAGAGAGAGAGAGAGAGAGCTATGCATAGAATAGAAGAGATAGTGATAAATTTATAATTATAGAGTGTGAATAAGAATAGACAAAAATAAAGGAAGATAAAGGGAAAGAGAAAGAATGATATTAATGTAGAGGGTAGTGAGGAGATGAAAAGATAAGGGAGGGAGAAAGATTGAAGTAGTGGGGAGATGAAATGGTAAAGAAGAGAGAAAGGTTGGAGAAATGTAAATATTAAAAAAATAAATGTTAAAAACAATTATAGGAAAAATGGAAAAAAAAAAAAAAAAAAAAAAAAAAACCTAGAGCTTGAAAGGCTTCAACCTTTTCTTTTTTTTTTCTTCCTTTAAGCTGAAAATGCTCACACAAAACCCTAAAACTGAACCAAAAAGGCTTTGGATTGGGCTTGATAATGGAACTAAATAAATAAGAGGTGGGCTGGATTAATTATACAGATTTATTATAAGGTGATAGTGGATGTAAATAAATAAGTAGTGAGCTGAATTTATTACAGGGTGATAGCGGAAGTAAATAAATAAGTAGTGGGCTGCATTTATAGGGCTGAAAATTGTAAAACCCATTTTAAAATTGTAAGACAAATTATATATTTTTTTTTTAAATAACGTAGCAGCTGATGTGGCACAACGTGAGAGCAGCAACATTAAACGCTACGCTTCAGCTTTTAGTAATATATAGATTTGATGGATTTATGTGATGCTATTTTTTTTTTTTTTCAAAAAGATAATGCATTTTGAAATATTGTTACTTATTAGGCAATATGTTGATAATTGAGTGGGAGATATGTTGGTAATTGAATATTAGATCAGTAGTTTTTTTTTTTTTTTTTTTTTTTTAAGAAGGAATACCATGAGGTTTTATTAATCACTGTGCTGGAAAATCAGCCAAAACAAATTGAACAACATTGGATGGAACACTCTGCATCCAAACTAAAACCAAAAAAGAAAGTCTAGCTCTCTTGGTTAAGGCATCTACAACCGCATTACCTTGCCTATAAGAATGAGAGAAAGAGACACTCTAGAAAGAGTTTACAAAGGACACAACATCCTTGATCAGGGGACCATACATGGAGCCAAGATTAGTACCAGATTTTAGGGAGCTTATAACAAATTCCAAATCACCTTCAAGGACTAGTTGGTGGAGGTCAATTTCTCTAGCAAATAGAACTACAAGTCTAGTGGCCAGGAGCTCCAGAACAGTCACTGAAGAAGGTTTATGAATTTTCTCTAATAGGGATGCATAACTTCACCATGGGAATTCTGAATGACAACTCTAATTCCAGCCTCATTTGTGTCGTCAAACATGCCTCACCGAAGTTTACTTTGAAGTAGCTCGTGTTAGTAGTTTAATAATTGCTTGGTTGTATACATTGAAAAAGATGCAGCTGATAACATTGACAATGAAGCTATAATATCATACGATGATTTCGAAATATGAAAACTTGTGAAAAGAAATTTTAAAACTTCATGTATTTATGTGTGGGTGTGTGTGTGTGTGTGTGCACGTTTTGTGGTGATGTTAATATGTTCAATTTTTATTTTTATTAATTTATTAATTTACGTTTTTTAACAACCACCATGAAAAAAAAAATTCCTGGAGCTGCCACTAAAGATGAAGATGTATGGAGATAGAAGTGTCATGCAAAGAGTAAAAAATTGAGTTCTGGTCAAAATATTTAATGGGAGTAAGGTTAAGGGTTTCACACGCACACACAAACTGAGTTCTAGTTGATTGAGGGTGGTCATTATTTCAAGGAAAATGCTAACAAGTACAATAAGGTGCTCATTAAGGATTAGTTATTGTAAGGTCCAGGAAATAAAAAATTGATATCAATTGATGAAGTGACTAAAAATACTATTAAAGTGACAAGTGGAACTAAAAAAATTAGCTCCATTAGCTCCACACCCTATAAATTTGATTAAAAATTTGACATATAGCAAAAAAATTTGACATAAAGAATTTTTTTACTGGAACCTTACGTTGCTCATCAACATTGCCATTCTTTCAAATACAAATAATATAAGGATAAGGTTTGCAAAACCAAGGAAATTAGGAGTTAAGAATCCAAGAAGGAATGAAACAATCAAATGTCAATTGTGTGTGTAAACATCAAAATTTTATGATGCATTCATAGACGTCCAATTGATTATGATCGTGTATTTTCTTTTATTAAATTAAGTTATAATTGATGATATAGACAGTCAACAAATGAATTCAAGCCACGTGGCAACATCAAATGAAGAAGGCCAAGTGGCAACTTCAGAGCAAAAGACTCATATGGAATGTTCTCATTAAATGCAAGACCAAAATTAAAGTCAAATTTGTATTTAAATTCAAAATTTGTAATTAACCCTCAATAAATGCAATGAGAAAAAAAAAATCCAAATTAAAGACCATTGAGTTGCCTATAAATAGAGGCTTCTCATATGAGAAGAAAAAAAAAAAAAAAAAAACTTAGAGAGAAAAACCCTACTGACCCTCTGCCAAAATAGAGAGTCATCTCTAAGTCCAAAAAAGCACCCTTGCTCCCTCAAAATTAAGGCTTATTTCTACTTCTTCAATCAAAATAGAGATTTTCCTTCAATTAAGTTTGAGATCAAGCTAACGGCCCTCAACTTCAAATCAAAACTCAAGTACATCCAATCTCACATCCAACTTGGAGACATCAAAGTATGATTCAAGATCAAGCTTCATAGCCCTTCAGATCGTAAAGTTACTTTCAGATTGAATCAGAGGAGTTTTATTGTATTCTTTCATTGTAAAGAGTCATACAGAGAATTTTACTCACATATATACAAATCAATATTGAAAGCTCGAATATGTGTGAAAACATAAGAGCTGTTTAGACCCCCAAATTAAAAAATTACAGCTCGGCTAATTTTACTCTAACTTAACTAAATGCAGAATAGAGTAAATGTGAGTGAACAAACAATAAAACTATCCTAAGCCATATTCATCATATATCAATAATAAAATGAAAGCTAAAAGAATAGGGAAGAAAGATGCAAACACAAGATAACACCGAGACGTGTTATCGAAGAGGAACCCTCAGAACTCGGTCAAAACCTCTCTGCCGCCCTCTAAGCGATAAATCGATCCACTAGAGAATAAGCTGGAGTACACGAATAACAAAAAACCCTCCAAGTCTAGTCTATGTACTTGAGCCCTCCAACATCATGATGGAAGGCAATTCCAACATCATGATGGAAGGCAAAACAAACTCTCTCAAAATTGAAAAGGAAAAAGAGGTAGAAAAAGTATTCATTCTTAAACAACATTTACTTACAAAATTTTGTACATCAAAAAAGTACATACACACATAAACCTATCAAGAATCATTTGTGAGATTTAGAAGTGTTTATTATCATACACACACATAAAGCTATCAAGAATCAAGGCTCACATCAAGAACTTGATGGTGAATTCAGTTGCTGCATAAAGAACTTTCAAGAAGATTCAAAACCTTTGAGAGGTGTCTCAAAGTCACAAGTAGGAGAACTTGTGGTTGCTGTAAATCAAAGAAAGAAGTAGTCTGTGGACTCAAAACTGTCGCGTGGTCATGGTAGTAAGTGTTCTATACGAAGTAGCAATAGGATATTAGTGGTCTAAGTTCTATTGTAAAAACTTCAATTCTTTCATAGTAGATCTGTTTTTACCTTAGAGCTAGTTAGGTTAAATCCTCCCCAAGTTTTTTACTGGTTCGGTTTTCTTAGGTCATCATATTTTTGTGTTCTTTATTTTCCCCTACTTTATATGATATGACTTTATTGTTTTAACCTAGATCTGAATAATAAACCTAAATATTCACTTGGTTAATTAATTAGGTTAAGCAATCTAGTTTACAGGGATCTAAAACCTAACAAGTGGTATCAGAACGGATTAGCTCTTGATTTAGGTTATTATACCTAGAGTTGATCCTTGATCCCTGTTATCATGGATAATTTGAAGTGTTTTCCTACTCATGTTTGTGATGATTTGAATAAAAATAACACTATTGTTTTTGTTGATCTTTTTTATGCTTGTGAAACTCTTCGTAAGGAATTATCAAAATCTTTGAAAATTGCTAAGAAATTTAAAGAAGAGTTAAAATTGGTTAATCTTGAAAAAAAGAAATTGATTGTGAGATTAGATGAATCTAATAAAAGGAATAAATTTTTGAGAAATCAAATTTCCTCTCAAGATGAAAAGATGAAAAGTTTGGAACAAGAGTTAGTAGAATCTAAAGCTAGACTTGAAAATTTGACTAGTACGAAGCCTACTGTTGATAATAGAAGTGTTTCTGTTTCTCTTAAGCCTGAAGTTGAAAACGTTTATATCCCTCCTTTCAAGAGGAATAATAAAGAAATGACTTATTTTACTAGATTAGAAAAAGGTAAAAGTTATAATGTAGATGTTGAAGTTTCTAAACTTATGTCTAAACCTACTGCTAGTATGCAAAAGAAATCTATTTTTGTGCCTACCTGTCACGTTTGTGGTGTTGTTGGTCATATTAGACCAAATTGTTCTTTGTTGAGGCAAAAACCAAAATCTAAGACTAGATTTGCTGTTAGGAATACTGATGTTCCTAAATTTGTTTCTGTTTGCCACTTTTGTGGTGTCTTCGGTCACATTTGTCATAATTGTTATAAATTGAAACTTAAACATTATGTATTTCAATCTAGGATATGTGATGAAACTTAAACATTCATCCTAATTGTTTCATATTCTTTTGAAAAATTTGAGCTTGCTAGCTTGTGAAAGGAATTTGCAGGATTTCAGTCTTTCTTAGAAAATTAGTGTAATCCCTCAAAAACACTTTGCTTCTTATGGATTTTCACCTACAAAGTCGAAGACTCGTAGCGTATGGGTGAGAAAAGACTTGCTAAGGTGAGTGTTTTTTACTTGTCCTTGATTTAATTCTTTCAATTGTTTGTAGACATGTCTTATTTCTGTTTTTTAAGTTGTTTTTTATTCTTTTAAAAAAAGACCAAAAACATTGAAAAATTCAAAAAGACAAAAATATTATATTTTGTGTCTAGCTTTATTTTTCTTGAGGATTACATGAATTATGATATCTCTCTCTTGATTTAGAACATGCTTGACATTGTGGTGAAACTTGAATAGTATGTATTACTCAATTAAATGCATGATTATTTTGAGATAAATATGATTGTGTGTGAGTATGTACTAGTTTGTACATGTGCCAAAAGGTTAATTAAGAAATTGATATTTTTTGTTTATCTACTCTCTATACCTTAGTTAAGCACTATCATGCATTTTTTTTTGCATTGTTCATTTAGCAAAATGTGTGCTTTTTATTTTTGGTCATAAAAATTTTGAAAATCCAAAAAGATTTTATTTTTTTGTGTCTTGTATTACACATCTGAATTTGTAATCAAGGTTGGCCTATTATCTGTACATAACATGCTTGTGTACCTTGTTTAGCTTGGATGAGCTTATTTTTCTGCACCTTGCTAGTTTTAGCTATGTAATGTATGTTGTGTGGGAGTTGTTTATAATTTTTGATCACATGATCTTGATTTTGAAGTCATATGTTTTTTATTGTTAGGACCAGAACCTAAAGAGGAAGGCATAAATAACTATCTCACCACTGTTTACTTGCCAATCATGAACACCTTAGTGCATATCATAAGATTTTGTGCTCGAGAAAGTATAGCACATGCACAAAAAGAACATAAGATGTAGCCTTGGATTAATAATAAAATTAGTGTGTGCATTATTGGACTAAAATAAAAATGACACAAATAAATAAATTGGTGTGTACATTATCTGGCTAAATGATCAATTTCACAATGAAATAAAAATGGTGTGTACATTAAGAGGCAAAATAAAAAAATTTACACAATTGCAAGCTTGTTTTTTAGGAGATGTGAGAGTTATATGACGTAACTCCTTATGTGATAGTCTCTTTCAAACTTATGTGATGAATAATGTAGAAATTATGATTAATTATTATCTACTTTTCACCTCACATGTATCTCAAGCTATGACTAGTTGCACACGCTACACAAGTTATTCTTTGCTAAACTTAGTACATGAAATTGTGTATGAATTTGGTTTGGTCATTAAAGATTATATTTTCTATGATTTTGATACAAAATATGTTCAAGGGTTGAAAATTTGGGGGGTAAAAAGGATTGAAAACCTTGTTTTTTAAGTTCTGGGTTGAAAACAAATGTTTTTGAAAAACTTTGAAACTCATTCTCATGCATTTCATTAATGAAATTATTTGAATTAAGTGTTTTCTGCATAAACTTCTGCAATTTTTTCAAAAACTTTAAATTTCCAGAATTTCGATCAATTGAATGTGATTTTCAACCGATTGAAAATCCCTTGATTTTTAATCATTGCTTTCTGCCTAACTTGATTGGTATTCAATTGATACTCGACCGATCGAAACTAGAAAATGTTTAGTTTTAAGTTTTTGACCAATTTTTTTTCATGTATCATTCATGTTTAGGATTCATATGCATTGCATTGTTTTCTATATCCATCTTGCAGTTTTGCGGTCATATCTCTCATTGCTTTCACACATAACATGCATACACTTTACTAAATTGGGTACTCAACTTGATTTAAAAATTGATTGATTAATTTTTGAGTCCTTTGTACGTTTTATTATATGCTGATGATGTACAAAAAATTAGTAGACTGAATGCTCCGAGCTTCAATGTGCTAGTAATTGTTTGGAAGGCCTGAAAAGAAAAAGACACAAGATCAAAGGAGACCAGGTTGAACCGGCCGAGAACCCTCCGATGCTTAAGTTAGTTTTTTTCTCTAGGACTCAAGAATTCCGACTTTTTAGGAGTAGTGAAAACTTGCCTTTATTTGACGTGGATGAGTCCTTATATAGTGAGCTTTCGAAATAGTTACTTGTTTAGTAACTTCCCCAATATTTTTGGAAGTTTGAAGGTTCAAACTTAACTTCCATAACCGCTATAGAAGTTAGAATATTCAATCTTATATTCAATCTTATCTTATAGAAGTTAGGATTTGGTAGCACGTGGTCTGAGTTACAGGATCTTACGGATAAGTCTATTTCTGGAAATCTTGTAATTGTTGGTTGGTTCCTTGGGTGACCCTCGTGTTTATGGACGACCTTCTTACGTCCACGGACAAGCTTATCATTTTGGGCTAACCTTTGGCTCTGGATGACTCTTATAGACAAACTGGAGATGGTTCGATTTTTAGTTCCTCATCATATGCTATTTTTTATGTGTGAACTGAAGAAAATATTTTTCTTAAGAGATATGATGGATAATCAACGTGCAAATATTTTCTCCACTCATGCAACTGTTTATGGGTCACATAGTGTCAAGTTTGCATTTATTGAAAGAAAGAGTATTTGTGTTCATGTGTAACCTCAATTTTTTTTTGAGTTTGGTTTGTGTCTTTTTATTTATCCCTACCTCCTAAATTTTCTCCAAAACTATTTTTTCCTAAAACTTATTTTGTTTTTCCTATTTTTATAGGGGAAGAAACTTGTTTTTAACCTTTGTTGTTCTTAGGGGAAGTTGTTTCCTTGATTCTCTATTTCCTCTTATTATTTGTTGCATATGCTTTATGTTTACTCTTTGATTGGGTTGTTTTTGTCAATACGTGACAAAAAGGGAGAGAAATAGATAAAATGTGGGAATCCTGCTTGTTTATTTAGGGGGAGTTGAAATTGTTTTTGAAAGGGGGAGAAAATAAATTTTGATGTATCTAACATAGGGGGAGATTTAGTTTGCATATTTGTTATTTGCTATAGTTTGCTTATTTTTTATTTACGTGTATTTTCCACACATTCGTTTATGGTTTGTTTAGTGTTTCAAGAATTTATAAGTTAATTCATTTGAAGCTACTGTCTACTTTTGCAACTCATAGATAGGAGTTTGGTTGAATTGTATTTGGGCATTTTTATTGTATTGGGTTATTCTTGTATTTGAGCATTTCATTTTGCATGTAAGTTTTGTCACGAATTGCCAAAGGGGGAGATTGTTAGGTTCTAAAAGTTTAGAACAATTGGCAAATTGTGAACACAAACTTGTCTAGATATAGATCCTAGAGTCTATAGGAATTATTAGACAATACTCAAGTTGATAGAAGTCAAGATTTAGGAAAATACAAGTTGCAGAAAGAAGACTTCATAATCTACCTAGTTCGACCGATCGAAAGACAAGCTCGACCAATGAAAACATGTATCTACAGAATTTTAAGTCGGCCCAAACAGCAGTTCAAGCCCATTAAGGATTAGAGTTTCAGATCTACTTCTTGTAATATATAAAAGAAACCTTAAGCACGTTTTTCAAAGGATTTTTAGAGAGAGAAGAGTGTGCCTCTTTTATAGATCTAGGATTTTGTACCCAAAAGCTCTCTAGAGTTTTTGATTAGTTGTGTGCTGAATCTTTTATGAGATCTAGAGGTGTTTATCTTCATACACATACATAGAACTATCAAGAATCAAGATTCACATCAAGAACTTGATGGTGAATTCAGTTGCTGCATAAAGAATTTTCAAAAAAATCCAAAACCTTTGAGAGGTATCTCAAATTCACAAGTAGGAGAACTTGTGGTTGCTGCAGATCAAAGAAAGAAGTAATCCGTGAACTCGGAGCTGTCACGTGGTCGTGGTAGTAAGTTTTCTACTCGAGGTAGCAATAGGATGTTAATGATCTAAATTCTATTGTAAAAACTTCAACTTTTTCATAGTGGATCTGTTTTTACCTTGAGGATAGTTAGGTTAAATCCTCCCTAGGTTTTTTACCAGTTAGGTTTTCTTAGGTCATCAGATTTTTGTATTCTTTATTTTCTGCTGCTTTACATGATACGACTTTATTTTTTTAACCTAGATTTGAATAATAAACCTAAGTATTCACTTGGTTAATTAATTAGGTTAAGTAATCTAGTTTACAGGGATCTAAAACCTAACAAAAATGAAACAAGCAATTTTAGGACCCAAATCTCAACAAAAACACGAATGAAAATTTAAAAGAAAAAAAAACATCAAAATCCAAAATATTTCTCTAATATTCAAAATAGAGAAAAGGGCACCTAAAAAATCTATAACAAATTTAAAAATCAATTAAAATTATATTAAAGCCATAATAATCAATTACTCAAAGGTTAAGGTTTCTCTCCAAATTAGTTTGGAAAGAAATTGTTTAAACTCTTCCTATATCTTTTTATTGAATTGAATTTTGAAAATCTAACGCCTGGATTGCATGTTATTTATGTTCTTAACACACATGTCAAATTTTGTCAAAATTGAATGTTATTTACTAATCGATCAATAAACTTATTTTTTATGCATAATTTTAGATCACATAAACTTGAAATTTAAACATTTGATTGATAACATAACTATTAATTTTTTATCTTCTTGAAACTTTGCAAGCATGGAGGATAGAACAAATAATCTAACACTTAGATTTTTTAAATTTACATCCAATGGAAACCTTGTCACATTTAAATACATAGCCAAGCCAAATATATATATATATATATATAGAGAGAGAGAGAGAGAGAGAGAGAGAGAGAGAGAGAGAGAGGTTCAAGTTACTCTTGATGTAACTCTAAGATATATTATACCATTGATTTTTTTTTTTTTATGTGAATTTTAACAAATCCACTAATGAATTAGATTTTATTCATATACTTTACATGCTTGCAAAATTTTAAGATGACTTGAGATTAATAACTATGCCATCAATCAAATATTTAAATTTAAATTTTTGCATTAAAAATTACGCATAAAAGATGGATTTCTAGATCAAATAGTAAATAACATTTGATTTGCATGAAACTTGATATGCATGTTAAGAATATAGGAAACATGTAATCCAAAGTTGAGATTATAATCATCCAACAAAAATTTATTAGGTAGTGTAACATAATTTAGAGTTACACCTAATGTAATTTAAACTTAACCCATATATACAAACCCAAACTAAATTCAAATTAAATTCATAAGGGAGAAGGTCTATGTTAGGGAATCAAAACACCAAAAAATATCAACCAGTAGAAAGTTGCATGAAAGAATAAGAAATTCACAAGAAATGTAGCTAAAATAATAATAAATAAACCAAAAGAGGGAAGAAAAATCGATTAGAGAGATAGAATAATCACTTTTGTTTATTGTACGAAGCACATGGAATGAATGGGAGAGAGGTGCAGAGAAAGTAATTGGAAATTTATAGTAAAGAAGATGGAGAGATGAAGAGAAAAAAATGGAGATGAAGAGTTGGAGGAAGAGTAATGGTAAGGTAAGGAATTATGGGGAAGCAGAAGAGTTAAGAAAGTGAGAAGAAATGTTGGAAGAATGATGGGGACAAAAAAAGCCAATATATTGTATAGATATTATTATCTCTTTATATTTAATATTATAAAAAATGAAAAATTGTTAATAGAAAATGAGTGAATTGGTTGATGATATGGCACAATAGGAACTTTGCAAAATTAAATGCAGTGCTTCCATTATTATACATAGCATAGAAATTGAATTTAAAGGTTTGCTTAGGTGGAAAGCTAAAAGTGACATAATGGTAATTAAAAGATGATGAAGTGGAAAATTAAATGAAAGAGTTCTCTTATTAATTGTGAGGTGTGGAAAATTAAATGAAAGATTTCTCTTATCTATTATTGAATATAAATGAAAGGAAATGTTAATAGGTGCCTTAAGGGTATTGATTTATGAAATATTTTTAGAAAACTTTTATGGGAAAGGAAAAAAAGCAATTAATTATTTCAACAAATTTTTATATTTCCCATAAAAGTGTTTTATTAACAATTGCTCTAAGGGCACCCTGTTAACATGACCCATAAATGAATAATAAAAATTAAATAAATCATTAAAATCTTTGCTTAGTTAGAAGGCTAAATGTGTTAGATTCTAAATATTTAGGAATAAATGTTTAGGTTCTAATTTTATGTATTTTGGCAAACCGAGAATAAATATATGCTTAGTTTAAGTGTTAGACATTGCTCATATTGATTTAAGTCAAGATTCAAGAATAAATACATTGCTCATTTTGATTAAAATTCTGTAGAACGCGATCTTTGATCAGTCGAGCTTTGCAAATCCTGGCTTCTTTTTCCTGTCCTCTTTTCATAATTCAAAAATATTTATGAACCCTAAAGTTAAGTAGAGACAACTTGAGAATAACATAGTAAAATTACATCTTTAACTCCCACCTAAAACAGCTCATTTTGAAGCCAGGATTTGCAAAGCTCGACTGATCAAATAATAGTGCATATGTGTGTGTGTATATATATATATTAGAAAAAAATAATAATATTGATATAGATTATAAATAAAGTTACATTTTAAACCCTATAATTTAGATATTATCTAAACCATTTTAATAAATGGTATAATTTTCCTAAATGCTTATAATTAGTAAGTTGGAGGTTGGAGACTCATCCTCTGCATTTTTCTTTCAATAATATGGTCCGATTAATGGGTGCTCTTAAAATATTTGCTAAACCAATGTTCTTATGACATTTATTTACTTTTTCCATATTTTTATTATAAAAGTAATTTTTAAAATAAAAAATTAATAATATAATCTGTTAACAGGTAATTTTAGAGCATTTGCTAAATCAATGCATTAGCACATCCATTAACTTTTCTAGGAAGGAAGCTGTTGATTTTCTGGAAAAAGGAGCCGTTACAAAAATGACTGTTTACTCTACGCACTCACCAAGAAAAAATATTGTGAATGTTCCAAACGTGGCATTTTTTGGGAAGGCACGGCATTATAATTGCAGATGGTTATTCCATCTGTTGATTCGGTTGCCACTTGTCATAGCAGATACCAATTTTTGCTGTATAAATAATAATGGATGGTCATGAGCAGATTTTCACATGGTAATAGTATTAGTTTCAGCAAGAGAGTGAGGCAGTGAAATAGACGAATGGGTTTTCAAGCTCCATTGCGCTTCTTCGTCTTCTTCTTTACCTTTGCCGTAATGTGCTTGGCTCGCAAAGTCCCTTCAGGTATACTCCTTAGAATACAATATTGTTGAATAGACCTTAATTTCTCTGTATAGAGTCTTAAAGATCAATTGATATATATATATATATATATATATATATATATAATGTTTTGAGAGATGGTCATGGGTAGAGTATACTCATACCCAACCCAATTAAGTTTATCATTTTTTCCAGGGACAACAAATTATTTTATATATAATAGTGCACATTCTTCTAAGATATGATCCATTTGGATTGAGGGGAAAAGAATGGGAGTAGAATTGACCCAAAATTAATCTATTTTCAGCCAATTCTACTTTACTCTCCTCTATTCTCCCAGTTTCCCTCCCTCCCCTCTCAATCCAAACAGACCCTAAACGTAGATCCCAGGCACTGAGTGTACTAACGCGGTTTGGATGGAGAGAAAAGTGGAGAGGTGAGGGGAGAAGTGAAAATAAGAGAAAAGTATGTTTGGTGGGGGAGGGGAGGGGAGGTTCCTTTTTTTTCCCTTATTTTTTCTTTTTCACATCTCTTCTATTCTCAACCAAACACCATTAAAGAAAATTAAAATCTCTTTTATCCCCTCATTTTTTTTTTTTTTTTAATTTCACCTCAATAATATTTTGTTATACTTTCACTAGGAATGTTAAAACTTTGTTTGCTGAGAACTACAGAGTCCCACGGGAGCATGATGGATCACATCGATCCCTAATAGATGTGTCTACTTACTTTCGTGTATGCTTCATAACTTTCCTTGTGACATTCACTTCTTTTCACTCATAGATCACTATGAATTCATGTTTCATTGCTAGTACGTAGCGTTGTAGTGAATACCGGTATGTTTGATAATCTTTCCATGTGATATTCATTTTTCAACTCATAGAACACTTTGAATTCATATTCACTATGAATTCATTCTTTACTCCTATATTTAGGCCTTAGGATCACTGCCAATTTCATCCATATTATTTTCAAATTGGAATCATATTGTCAATTTCCATTAGTGAGTGGACATTAGCGACCAAATTGATTGCAATTGAAAATAACATAAACCAAATTGACAGTAACCCCAAACTATAGAGACCAAAATCGTATTTTCATTTTTTGTTTTTTTCCTCAAATGTGTTTGGGGTTAGTGTGGTTTTTGTAGTTTAGAACTTACGATGCTAAACCAAACCTAATTATTTCTTTAATTAAAATGGCCCTATTATTAATTTTTTTTAACAAAAAAAAAAATTAGTTTTCTTTCTTATAATAAAGGTAAGTTTAAGCATCTTTCTCTTAAAATAGTATTTGATTTATGTAAAAGTAATTAATACTAGAATTTTGTTAAATTTTATTTCAATATTCAATGCTAAATTAATTGGTCTTGACTTGATATGATCCATTTGACCTAGCTCACTATAAAATAAATTGTTGTGTCTGAGATGGCTCTGGAGCTTCCAAATATAAATAGGATAAGTTTGACATTGAATTCCTAAAATTTAATAGGATCTAGTGAGGCTTTTGTATCTAAAATAATTATGAGGTTTGGATATGAAAATGTTGTTCTAAAATAATTATAAAGGTATTTTTATATAATTTGAATTTTATTTTCATTTACAAAAAATTTGGGCTCTAAGGTTTGCGATGAGTCAATGACCCTTGAGCCAACTGGAGGCATGATTCGTACCATCCTCCAACAATGGACTTTGGGGGGAGGGTTACATTTGGTATGAACTTTGTTTGTTTGTTTAGACCCCTTAAACTAGATTGTTTAACCTAATTAATTAACCGAGTTGATTATTAGGTTTATTATTCAAATCTAGGTTAAACAAGCATATATCAAATCATACACTAATGCGGAAAAGTAAATAACACAACGATATGATGACCCAGAAAACCAATGAAATTAACTGTTTCAAGATAAAAACCTAGAGAGGTTTTAACCTAATTATCTTCAAGGTAAAGTAAATCCATTATAGAAGAATTGAAGTTTTTATAATCAGATTTAACCCTAAATCTATTACTACCTCCAGTAGTAACTTACTGACACGGCCACAAGTAAGCTCTAAATCTACGGACTCCTTCTCTTCTTGGATTTGCAGCAACACAAGCACTCTTGCTTGTGACTTTGAGATCTTACTCAAAAGTTTAGCAACAAAAACTCTCTAGTTTGTGACTCCCAGGCCACCCTAGGAGGTTTAGATCATCAGCAGTTGTTGATCTTATTATAGCAACTTCAGATGTACTGGATAAAATAATACGAGAATGATTTTCAATAGTGACTATAATAGAGGAAGACTTTTAGATCTCACAAAAGCACCTCCAAAGTCTCCAAAATGTGCCTTAGGGTTTCCTCTATATACTATGTGAAATAGATCTGAAACCCTAGTCATATATTGGGTCAATGGACTGTTAGGATTAATTAAAATTCTGCAAAATTTGATTTTTTGCGATTTTTGATCTGTCGGATCTAATTTTCGATCGGTCGAATTTCACAGAATTTGAATTCTTCTTTTTGCAACTTGTATGTTCTTGTGTTCTGACTTGTAACACCTAGAGCATTGTCTAATAAACTCTATAGACTCTAAAATCTATACCTAGACAAGTTTATGCTCACGGTTTGCCAATTGTTCTAAACTTTTAGAACCTAACAAATTCTAATTTATGATTTAACAAATTTGCTAAAGCATGACTAATTAACATTTAACTAGAGTTCCATCAGTGCCCAACCCAAAGCATGATAGTAAAGGACATCCAACTCCTCCTGCGATTGACATGTCCACATCAATTGGAAGTATGTATAATATTAATCATCCTCTTGTTATATGTTCTCTTTCTCATATGATCACTTCTCAATACAACATGTGTTATGGTAGAAAGAACCCAGAAGTTTAATTTGCTTATAGATTGTAGTTTTGAATTAGTAAACTTTGATTTGAATTCCATTTTATGATTTAAAAATTTTGCAAAAGCATGTGTGATGAACATTTAATTGGTCTTCTATCACAGAGAATATGGTAACAACATTCGTAGCAGACGACTACGTGAACCCAGGGCCCAACCCAAGGCATGGTCCTCATCACCCTCCTGCGATTGACGCGTCCATATCACTTGGAAGTATGTCTGATCATCCTCTTGTTATATATTCACTTTTATCTCATAGACCACTTTTGAATATAGCATGTCTAATTATAGAAGAACCTAGAAGTTAATTTGCCTTTAGACTATAGTTTTTAATTGGTAATCCATAAAGAGTGTAACCCCTTTCTTCCTCTAGGGATAAAAGATAAAAGTGATACATGCTAAAGACCACATTTTTCACAACCTCTTTCCATGATTTTTTAAGGTGGTAAGCTATATATATATTATATGAATTTTCACCCTTATATCATTTATTCTAACGTAAAACACCTAGCTAGCATATAGTTTTATAAAATGTGTGCTCTCTTCCCCACCCTAAGAAGGCCTTCAAAATTTTAAGCCAATAAAAAATCGCTTTAATTGAAACCTTAAACTGTTCATGAATAAAAATATCATATATGTGCCAAATCATCATTGACACTCAATTTTCCCAAACAATTTGAGATTTCAACTTTCGTAAATTGTCAACATAAGCCCCAATCTCTCTCTCTCTCTTTCTCTCCACGTGACCGTTAGCGTGTGTGAGTTAAATTTTACTTTTAAACTAAAATATTTGACTTTCTATAGGAAATTATTCTCAAGTTGGTTAAATTTGGTTAGAATTAATTAATCAAGTTCTATTTTGAGTATGTCTTTTTCAGGGTAGGTTGAAGTCATTAAGTAATTTTATTATCAGCTGAAGTTGCATTAATACTTTTAATAAATTAGATCATATTGTGCAACCTTTTAAAATTTAATTGATTATTATTATATTATATGTTCTACTGTTGATAGTAATTTTTATTTATAAGTATTTTTTTAGTTATAAATGTTTACTAGGAATATCACCCTTTAAATAAAATAGAAAAATTAATTGAATCTCAAATATGTCTCTTAATAAATTTGTTATTGGTAAATATAAAAAATTAATAAAAACTTTAGATGAAAAATTCACATATGAATAAGAGATTCATACAAAAGAGTTTGATGATAAATTGATAATAAAATAATACAATGAAATGATTGTAAGGTCACGATTTGCACACAAACCCAAAGATAAGATTGGGATAAGCCCAAAAAGCCCAATACAATAAATTTGTAGAGAGTGGACTTAAAATCTAGGTTTTAGTAATTTTATATAACACAAATGATGGGCTAGATTGCAACACCATACACATAGAACAGTTTATATCAGAAATTGTCCTCGAACTCAAGCCGAGGATACTGGGTCTTATATTTCACTCTTCCCAAAGATAAATTACAATTATTGATCTTAATGTCTATAGTCTTTTTTTCTCTACTTCCCCCCCCCCCCCCCCCCGCGCCTTTCTTTGGGACCTCTCCTCTTCTTATACATCCTCTTTCTCCCCATTCTCGCTCTCCACGTGTAGCTCTAAGTAGCTCCCCTAGATACTTGTCCTATTAGCACCTTCCTGTGGTTTTTAGGTAATAGCTGTAAAGCTGACGATCACTGTTCAGATATCACTTACTCATTAATGCGGCTAGAGACTTAGGTACATAGCATTCAATGCGGTGGTAGCAGTTTTCTTCAAAATATTTCCTATCCATTCTTCCTCTTTGTTCTCTTGCGAAACATATCTTCATCTACAAGACCTTCCAAAATATTATTCTAGTCAACATAGCGTACCATCCAATTTTCGCTTCACCTAGCCAAGAAGATTCCCCTTCTCGGACTACTTCTGCAAACCTATGACACAATAATCTGCTCATGGGCCTTTAAACTTGACATCCTTATTACCATTAATTTGTCCTCAGACAAGCAAATATCCTCAGATCAAGCTCATAGCCCAAAAATACACGTTGGGCCTTTTACCCTCACAATGATGACAATGAAAATAATTATAATGATGTTCAAACATGAAATATAGCAATTATTGATTATATAGAAAATACTAGTTTCTTCTCCAAATGCATTTATCGGTTATAGTATTTTCTTGACAATATCTATTACATTTATTTCCACAAAAAAATTTTTTTTTTTCAAAACTAAATTTGATAAAATCTTACTTAAGATCAATTATGTCACAATAACATTATCCATATTGATATTGAAAATTAGATGTTAGCGAAACTTAAACACAAAAACTTAATTAATAATTTTGTAATTCATAAAATAAGTAGAATACATTTTAAATAAAAATTATACTATAGAAAGTTAAATAATAGTTCTTATTATTAAATAAGAATTATACTATAGAAATTTAAATAATATTATTTAAATTACGACCTTAGGCTGTCTTGAACTCAGGGCAACACATGATATTATTATTATTGGTGTTTATTATTTCACTGGGAGTGAGAAAATGTTGGGCCTGGGGAGTGGAGATAGTGATATTTCAAGGGCAGGCATAATCCTCACCATCCTCCAACAATAGATGTGTCCATTTTTCCTTTAGATGTGTTATGCAATTTATCTTTAGCCTTTTCTCTTCTTTTTTTTTTTTTTTTTAAATTTTAACTCATATCAGCATTAGATACATGTTTTATGGGAGAGAAAACCCATCACACAACTTCTATGCCCCAATTTTTGTCACAATTTTAACATGTGCAGGGGTGGAGAAAAAGTATTGATTCAATACGAAAGAGATAATAGATTACCAATCATATTCGCATATATATGCCACTAAATTGTGGCAAAGTGTGTGGTTGTAGAAGAATTGCCTGGGAGCAGAAAGTTGATTTGAATTCCATTTTATGAATCAAAAAATTTGGAAAAGCATGTGTAATGAAATTTTAATTGGTGTTAATTGATGTTCATTCACAGACAATGTAACAACCTTGGAAACTGATGACAACAGTCCTACAGAGCCCAGCCCAGGCCATACTCCTCATCATCCTCCCGTAATTGACGTGTCCACTTCACTTAAAAGTATGTTTGATCATCCTCTTGTTAGTTGTTATACATATACTCTTTCTCGTATTAGTTCTCAATGTGTCTTATGGTAGAAAGAACCCAAAAGCTTAAGTTGGAGATAGGTGTTTTGAATTGGTAGCTAGTAATGCATACAAAGTGGATATCATGGCTTATGGATGAATAACACCCGTCCCATCCTCCTGGAAAGATATGATAGAGATACAACTTTATTCATTTTTTTACAACTTTTTTTTCTCCAATATTTTTTTCCGCTTTTTAAAGTGTTATGATTGGAGTAACGTAAGTTTTACATAAATTTAAATTATCATCATTTTTTTATGTTCCAATCACAATAAATTATATCAATAATTATAATATAAAAAATTGTGTTCCTAAACTTAATGAAAAGATAAAGGCATGGATTGAAACTAAAAACAATCTATTTTGAATTTTAGAAAACATAATTTAAACAACTATGGAAAGTAATTCTAAAAAACACTATTTTGACAACATTTTTCCATGATTTGTTATGACGGTAAGTTGTATATGACATTATATAATTCCCAACACACACACACCCCCCCCCCCCCAACCCCTGCCCCCACCCCCGCCTCTCCGATATCATTTGTTCTTACATAAAATGCCTAGCATAGTTTTATGAAATGTGTGCTCTCTTGCCAACCCTGAGAACCCCTTCAAAATTATATACCAATAAAAATTCTTTAATTAAAACCTTAATCTGTTTCACAAATAAAAATAAAATAAATTTGCCAAAAATCACTTAATTTCCCCTAACGGTTTGAGATTTCAATTTTCGTAAGTCAATCATGTAAATTGTCACAAACCCCACGACACAACTTCTATGTCACAATTTTAACATATGCAAAGTGGAGAAAAATTAATGGATCCATGTTGTTGAGGGACCAAAATTTGACTCCCTACAACCACTCTACAAACAAGCTAGCTCACATGATGTGATATCGAATACCATAAAAGATTTGAGTGTGTCTTTCTCATTACCAATTAGTTTTAAGGTAGAATGACACAGCTCACGGTCCGACACATGTAAAAGTGATGATGGATCATTAATCATAATTGCATATGCCACTAAAATATGGTAAAAACTGTGACTAAATGTGTGGTTGTAGAAGAACGACTTTGATACAAAAAGTTGATTTGAATTCCATTTTGATGATTTAACAAATTTGTAAAAGCATGTGTAATGAACTTTTGATTGGTTTTCCTTCACAGACAATGTAACAACCTTGGAAACTGATGACTACCCTCCTCCAGGGCCCAACCCACGTCATACTCCTCATCCTCCGCCATTCATTGAAGTGTCTATTTCACTCGAAAGTATGTTTGATCATCCTCTTGTTTTACATATACATATACCCTTTCTCGTATGAGTTTTCAATATGTCTTATGGTAAAAAGAATCCAAAAGCTTAACTTAGCAACAGGTATTTTGAATTGGCACTAACCATTAGAGACTTACCAATTGAGTTAACATCGTTTTTACATAACTTTACAATTGGCATCATTTTTATAATGCTTTAATCACAATAAATTACATCAACAATTATAAATAAATAAATAAAATTGTGTTCCTAAACTTATTGGAATGTTTTTCTTTGAAGAAGAAGAAGAAGAAATTTATTGGAAAGATAAAGGCATGGATTGAAACAATTATGGAATTAAGTTATAGTGATAATAATTTATTTGAATTTTGAAATCGATAGTTGAACTTACATGGAACTCGAAATTAGTTTATGTTGAGACGATTTTTTAGTTACTTTACGAAGCAATGAAAAATTTCTTTGTACATAGTTCCTTCTCATACTTGCATTTCTTTGTCATATTCAAGAATCTAGATGTACTCGTTCCTAAAAAAAAAAAAAAAAAAGATGATGCACTCGTTATAGATATTTCTCGGTCTAGTATTACTCGAGTGGGGCTAAAGGGAATTCAATGTCCTCACACTGACACATACAAATTAGAAAATCAGGAGTTCTACCATTTTCATTTTAGGAAAATTACACTTTGCCCTCTGTAGTTTGTCCGAAAAACATTTTGTCAACCTATGATGTAGAAAACTGGTACTTTACCCATTTAAGGTAAGTTTCGTTTGTCTCCTATTACCCACCTCAGTTAAAAATATGAGTAAATTTGAATTGTTGTCTTCTTTTTATGTATCTCTCCTCTCAAAACATTTATAAAAAAATAAACATAAATAATAAAAAAATCAAGAGAAAAGAAAATCTAACTTTTAGATTAAAAATTAAAACCTAACTTTTAGATATATAAATATAATTTTTATGTTAGGTTTTAAGATCTAAAACCTAACATTTAAACCTTTTGCAAGTTAGAATTTTTTTTTTTTTTTTTACTGATTCATTAAAATGTTAAACTATGAGACTTTGCTAAGTTTTGTTTATTTTTTTAATCATTTTGGGTGGAAAAATTTGTAGCTTTTGTAAAGATATACTCTTAATAGTTGTAATAGATCTTGCAATTATTCAGACAAAATTTGTAGCTATGTATAATAGATATACTCTGATTCATTATTCAGACACTAGAAGTACTCTATAGTGTCACTTATTCAGACAAAATTTTGTTTGAATAATTGGGTTAAAATGACATATTTTAGATCTTGCAATTATTATTATTATAGAAACTTAATTATGAGGTTTTGCTAATAATTGTTTATTTGATAATCTTTTTGGATGGACGAATTTGCAGATTCTGCAGAGAAAATGATCTCAATAGATGATCAACAATGATTTGAAGTTTTTTTAATTTTGGAAAAAATCAATTTTTTTCCATTCCTTTATAATTTTCATGAAAAACTTAATCACACTATATTTTATCACTAGCGAATTGGCCCGTAATATGAGTAGATAAAAATTTTAATACAAGAAGAAAGTAAATATATATATATATATATATAAAATATTTTATTCATAGAGAACATATAATTTTTTATTCATAGAGAACACAAAATTCCATTGCTTAAAAAAGTAAGCAATATTTCGTTGTTTATTTTAAGAAAAACAATCATCGCCCTTTGTTGGTTTGGCAAAGGATTATATAAAAAGAACATTTATTAATTAGTAATTTAATACATCTGAAATAAAATTCTCTTATGAGAAAAACACTTTGTTATAGAACAGTTTAGACAATAAATTATATATTATGTTTCATTACAAAATAATAACATATTTCTGCGCAATATGCGAGTTTGGGCCTAGTTTTCTTAATAAAGTTAATTATTTCACTGACATATAAGACTCTTGGCATATTTGTTATTCTTAAGAAAATATTACAAGACATAATACACCTTTTTTAATGAATTTTTAATTATTCAGTAGTCAAATAGTCTTGAATCACAGTAATAAGATGTGTTGATTAAACACATAAATTTGGTGTTGTTAGAGCTGTAGAACCCAATCATAGTCAAGGTTTAGGTCCAATCCTAAGTGTGCAAGCTAAAAATACTATTTGTAACACAATTCAATTAACCATGGTATATTATGTGGTTAGTTTAGTGTTTAATCTATTATAAATATTAAATACCTCAAGTTCATTTTAATTGCACAATTGAGATTATAATAAAAATATAGCTTGTCAATTGTTTATTAATTAGGTGAAACCACGTAATTTTTTAATTGTCTCTACTCTCTCTTCACCATTTTTTATATATTTTACATAAAATCTAACGGGTGCTATTTGCAGATAATGAATTGGCGGGCCATAGTCCGAAAAGGGGTGGTGATAGTGGTCAGAAAGACTCGGATAGTCCATGATTGTTAATATATAATGAATGTGGGCATATTGTTTAAAAAAGCTCAGATTATCATATAATATCAAATAAATATTTTGTTCTATCAGATTCTTTCTTTCTCTCCCTTTTCTCTCTATATATTAATTTTATCTTGATGATGTAGTTTATCTTGACGTTGTAGTATGGGACGGTGTTAACTTTCGATCTCTTTACACCAAAATCACCTACGAACTAAGTAACAAATACTGCAAAATAAACCTAAGAAAAATACACTAATAAGTCATAAAAGAAGAAATTCACTTGTGGATCACAAGATTCTCCCTAGTCTCTACACCATAATCTTACTGTTGATTTTCGTGGTGATTCATTAGCCATGTTAATCACATGTACAATTATGCCTGCAATTATTTTGGGCAAGAGTATTACAAAATACTACGCATTCCATCCCAAATTATTAGACCTCTATTCCATTTTGAGATATTTAACAAGAAGTCCTTTTTGAAAGTCAATAAATAAATTTTCCATTATATCCTTTAAGTTATTTAAAAAGTCAATACCTCTCTACTGTGTTTCACTAAGGGTCCATTTGGCATGAGAATGTTAAAGTGAGATGATAGAAAATAGAGATGAGATGCAAAAGTGGAAAGATAAAAAAAATATAAAAAAAAAAAAATAAATAATAATAATAATAATAATAATAATAATAATAATAATAATAATAATAATAATAATAATAATAATTTTCCCTTATGGTGTTTGGTTTGGGGGATGAAAAGTGGGCGGATAGAAAACTCTAATTTGGTTGAGAAAAAAATTGAGAGAACAGAAAATATAGTTTAATAAATTTAAAATTATGTCCCTGATACATAAAACAAAATGTAACATTTTTTTATTAAAAAATCATGCATAAAAAAAATTGTTAAACACAAGCCAAATGATCCCAAAAAAAACCGAACGAGAATAGAAGAAATAGGCATAAAAACGCAAAAGTAGAGTAAGACAATAAAGTGAAATTTTTTGGGAAGGACAATGTCATCCAAAGGATCTTGCAGCAACATTACTTGCTTTCTCTTGCATTTTCTTCATAATTTGCGAAGATCATGTTTTGGTGGATCTAAAGAGAAAATAACCATGCCTTACCATTTTCTCTTCCCTTCTCCCTTTCCAACCAAACACCCCTCCCAACCAATTTGTCCCCTGTTTTTTCCTCCTCTTTGTTCATCTCTCTTAAAATCATACCAACCAAATGTACTCTAAAGTTTAAATTATGAATGGTACTTTTGAAAAATGATAATGCATTAGATATTACTCTCTTAAAAAGTTTTCTAGAATCTCCATGACTGAAAATGTAGTCCATACCAAATACAAATACGATACCGCCATTGATAACTCTCGCCACACACATAGACCATGTGTCAAATTGCGTTGAAATTATCATGAATACTTCGTGAAGGTTTTCCTCAATAATTTTCTTATTTGTTTCCTTCACTAAGATTGAGATCCAGTGTAATTGCTATATGCGATTACACCATATAATTAACCTCACTTCCTTCACAAAAAATTTTACATTCTTTACTTTTTAACTTTAACTTTTTACTTATTTTTTATTTAATAGTTGAGATTAAAATTTATTTTTACCAACTCTCAATTTTGACCATCCATTACAATTGCATCAAGTGCATTGCACCTGATCTCAATCTCTTTCACTAACCAAGTTTAGATATCACATAGTTTCAACATGTACATATCAATGTACTTTACATTCATATGGATTGTAACTTATGTTATTTATTAGTGTCCCTCTTCCTTTAATTGACCAATTATATTCTCTAGGTAAGAGCTGCAAAATATCGCTCATCGAGCCATCCTTGGGTCCTTTTGACGATGCGCCAAATCATGTAGTTACACCACAGTGTTTCTAAGTCCTATTCCTATTGGATGCACCTGAATTGATTCAAAGTCAACCCTTTAGGATGGACCACCATCTAAGTCCTATTCCTATAGGATGGACCACCATCTCAAACGATAGAGAGGAAAAAGTGGACTTCTACCCCACAGATTAAAATCTTCAAGAATTTCTAGTGTACTCTATCACATAAAGTTTTTTTAATCTATATATATATAATAGGTGAAGCTGAGAGAAACTCAAATTAGAATTCTAAATTAAATTTCCAATTTTGCGCCATGTGTCCTAAATTATTTATTCTTAAAGAGTTAAAGAAATTACAATAAACTCATCTGTGGTTTGGCCCATTTTTACATTGCCTACTCGTGGTTTAAAACTTAACACTTTGCCCACTTGAACTTCAATCCGTTTTCTCTCCGTTACCCACCTTATCCTCAGACATTAGAAAAACACCCTTTTATCAAAAATCAGAACATAACACGGATCAAAAAAAGAACTATTGAATCTTTTCCTCATGAGCCCTAGAAACATGAAAAACCTCATTCTGCATCTGATATTGAAATCATGCTGCAAGTATAAACCTAGAAGAGCAACAGGTTGTTCGAGCGACTAAAATCCTGGTAAGAAATCACTCACTGTTTGGGCTTATGGTTGTTTTATAGTTTTTTGAGTAATCAGTCAATGGTCAATGTTACATGTAACAAAATGAGAATATTGGTTGTGTTTTTGATGTTTATGAAAAATGTGGCCACCTGTTGTTTGGATTTGTATTTGTTTATGGGCATTTTGTCTGTCATGGTCATTGTGTCTCACAGTGGACCCAAGTTTCTGTTGGATATAAATTTTAGTGTTTACATGTGCTTATTAGTAAAACAGAAACAAGAGCAAAGCAGAAAATGTGGTCCCTCTGATGTGTGTGTTGCATCCCAAAAGCAAAATAGAAACATTCTGTTTATGTGTCTATTGTTTACAATTTTTTAATTGTTAATTATGTACGTATCAAATGGTAATTTGTTATTGCAAATGGATAATGAGGAAATGAAATTTGAGGTTCATTATGGGAGGTACTTTTTTGTGGAACCCAAGTTTAGAATACTTTGGTGGGAAAGTTGAAATAGTGTATAGGGATCCTGATAGGCTTAGTTATTATGAAATATAAGGTATATGTGAGGAATCGAGGATTGATGAACCATCTAGGGTTCATTATTTAGGTCCTAGGGGCTACTTGGAACAAAACTTGAGGCTCATAGAAGATGATAAATATGTGGTGTCCATGTGTAAGCTTAATGAGGGAGGGCCAAGAGACACCATCATACTGTATGTGGAGATTGGTCATGCTCCACTCTCCAGTTGAAGTTCCTGATGGTGCAGGGTTTGGTAATCCGTGACAAAACACATAAAACAAAATAAAATGCTCAAAGTAAAAATAGCCAAATTACACATTATTTCCCAAATTACAATTCAACTTAACTCCTATCTATCAATTACAAAAGTAGACAGCAGCTACGAATGAATTAATCTGTAAGTTCCTAAAACACTAAACAAACCATAAACGCATGTGTGAAAAATACAAGTAAATCAAAATAAATTTCTTGTTTTCACAAAACATAAAATAGAAGACAAATACCATGAATAACCTCATAATATAAATCATAACCAATGTATCATAGTTTGTGAAACAAGAACATAAACATAAATAACACAAGAACATAAAAACAATGTCTCCGCCTAACATATACAATCACATCATATGCCCCTAAATACAATCTACAGCAAAAATATCTCATCTCCCCCTATCTATGTACTTCCCCTTTTTGTGACGTATTGCCAAAGGGCAATCAAAACTGATCCGAGGGTGGAGCCAGTGGAGAATCACCTTTAGCATCAACTAAATCTGCTCGTAAGGCCGCAACCTTGTTGGCAAATCCAACAAAAGCTATCCATGTGCCACCAAAACAGTGAGACACATCTCCAACATAGTACACATAAAAGAGGAAGATGATGTAGACGGTGGAGGATCCACGGCAGCAATGGGATCAACAAACTCCTCAACTAGAGGATCGCCAGTAGGAGAGTCTTTAGATGCATCACCTATAGACGATTCGATTCTAGGGCATTTAGAGCTAACTTTTAACTGAGCAGCCTTTCTCCTAAGAAATGTGGCACCTATAGGAGCAATGATATGAACAAGCTCTGAAGTAGGGAAGTCTTCTAAACCTAAATCTAAGAGAATCCTATGTATAAAAACCGGGAAAAACAAACCATGAGATTTAGCACAACTCCTATGAACCTCTACAAGAGAACAAATGAAAAGATTAGGAAAATAGATAGGAGCATCAGTGATGAGAGTGTACAAAAACATACGTCTCTCAATGGGAATGGTATGTATGTGAGAAATAAGCCAGATGCTATGACAAGAAATCCTAAAGAACAAATAATTGAGCTCAGTAAGCTTATGTGTGTTAATCATAGGATTAGTACCCCAACTAATGGTAGTACCAGTAAGAAAAGACATAATGTCATCAAGGGGAGGAAACTCTGTGTAAGAATATGCAGGCTGCCATACCAAAGGTACATTAAGAGCTAAAGCCACCACCTCACGGGTAATGACAAACTCTTCACCCCTTATCCAAGTCTTCACATAGTGAATGTTGGAATCATCGGAGTAAATAGAGAGGTTTGAATAAAACTCTCTAATCAAAGCAACCGGAGGAGGATGCTTAACATCCAAAAGAGGAACCAACCTCGACTCTCAAAGTTCCTATGAATTTCAGGATTAACCTCATCTAGGACAACTTTCCTCTCAACCCAAACAAACCTAAAAATGTTCAACTCCTCTTAGGTTTCTTGATTAGACTTAAATTGAAATCTAGATCTTTCAAAGTTAAAAGAGGAGGAGGGGACAGTGTTTTTCTTAGCTCTAGTTTTCCTAACCATGACTCTAAGAATAGGGAGGAAAACAAAAGAAAAAGAAAACACAAAAACCAAGGGTAGACTGCATCAGAAATTGTTAGAGTATCAACAAATGACAAACTATATGATGCATGTAATGAATGCACATATGATGCATGCACTAATGCACAAAAACTTGTTCAATTTTTCAAAATTTACCAACAATTGACTAGAACAATGAGTTTTAACCAAAAACCCCAAATTTTGAAAAACCCACGTTTCAAAACCAAATCAAATTGATTAATTAACCATTATACTAGTTATAAAACATCATATAATAACCTAATCCATCAATTTCACAAGTCAATTTCATCAAATTAAGCTTAATTGAACAAAAACCCCAAATTTTAGAAAATTTCAAGCCCTAGAATTTTCAATTCTTCTCAAATCACAAAATTGATCAAATTAATGCATGGGAATCATGTATATTTCTAAGAACAAAAAACCACTGATCCAACTTGAACAAAAACAACCAAAAAAAAAACCCCAAAAATTTTAGTTTGAAAATCATGAAGAAAATGCATGAAAAATGTAAATAAATTGAAAAAGAAGGGGCACTTAGGTCTTACCTACACTTAAGGACAAAAACCATTGAAGATTTAAGGAGGAAAACGACAAAGCTCTTGAATTGGATTGGTCGAGAGAGAAAAAGGACGACAAGAAAAGAGTTTTGGAAAAGGTGAAGAACACGTGCTGAGAAAACCCTTTTATTTTTGTTTCCTTTCGAAACTAGATCGGTCGAGTACCAATTGGGTACCAATCGAATCAAGCAAAGAGCAAGCTTTAAAAATCAAAGGATTTTTTATCAGTTGAAAAACACATTCGATCGATCAAAATTCTAGAAAACATAATCTTTTGAAAAACAGTAGAAGATTTTGCAAAAACCACTCAAACCTAGTTATTTCATGAATGAAATGCATAAGAATGAGTTTAAAAGTTTTTCAAAAACATGAGTTTTTCAAACCAGAACTTCAAAACAATATTTTCAATCCTTTTTACCCTAAATTTTCAACCCTTAAACATATTTTGCATCAAAATCATAGAATATATAATCTTGGATAGCCAAACCAAATTCACACACAATTTCATGTACTAAATTTAGCAAAGAATAACTTGTGAAGTGTGTGCAATTAGTAACAGCATGAGATACATGTGAGGTAATATGTAAATAGTAATCAATGACAATTTCTACATTATTCATCAAATAAATTTAAAAGTGACTATTACCTAAAGAGTTACATTATATAACTCTCACATCTCCTAGAAAACAAGCTTGCAACCATACATTGTTTTTTGTTTTTTTTTTACCTTATCATATTTTGTTTTATTTTTTTAAGCATATTTTCTTTTTCATTTCTTTTAAAGGCAACACCTTATGATTTTTTTATGTGCAAGTGTTACACTTTCTTGAGCACAAAAACTTTTTAGATGCACTAAGGTATTCATGATTGGCTAGTAAACAGTAGTAAGATGATTATTTATGCATTTCTGTTAGGAGTTTTTAGTCCTTACAATTAAAGACATGTGACTTCAAAATCAAGATCATGTGATCAAAAACTATAAACAACTCACACACAACAAGCACTACATAGCTAATACTAGCAAAGTGCATAAAAATAAGCTCATCCAAGGTAACCAAGGTACACAAGCATGTTATGCAAAGATATATGGCCAACCTTAACTACACATCCTTGATATGTAATACAAAACACATCCTTCCACTTTCCTTTTTTTATTTTCCTTTTTTATTTTTTTTTATTATAAAAACAACCTAAAATGAAATACATGAATGTAATGCAATGCAAATCTTAGAAACAAAAAAAAATAAGAAAACACAAAAAAAAAATGGTCACAAAGGATTTTGAGATGATGCACAAGGACCATGTCAAAAAGACTCAATTAGATTGAACCTTTTTCATCCAAAACTTCTTAGATGCAGCGTTGGCTTTGGAGTTATTATTCATATTAAAATGATGAGCAACTCCAACATTGGTGTAAAGGTTTAAAGTTTTTACCAATTCACCAATAAGTACCATAGGATCTTGTGCTTGAGGCACATGTGTGTATATGAAGGTAAACACCTCTCAAATCTCACAAAAGATTCAACACACAACTCAACAAAGACTTCTAAAACGTAACTAGGGTTTTTCCGTTTATACTTGGAGTGAAACACTTAACCCTACAAGTCATATGGGCTTGGGTTAGTTTAGGAATTCTGCAGAAAATTCTTGATCCACGATTTTCAATCTATCGAGTCTATTCTTCAATTGATCGTGCCTTGTAGAAATAGAACAGTAATTTCCTGCAATTACTCGATTCCAAACTTACATTAAACCAAACTTTTAGCAAGTTTAAACCTAGACTAAATATTTTGATCATGGTTTGCCAACATATACAATTTAAAGTTCTAATACATTAGTTCCTTAACTCATAGAACCTAACAAATTAGGTGAAACCAAGTAAGCTTTGAATTATCTCTACTCTCTCTTCACCATTTTTTATATCTTTTTTCATAAAATCTAACAGGTGCTATTTGCAGATAATGGATTGGCAGGCCATAGTCCGGAAAAGGGTGGTGATAGTGGTCAGAAAGACTCAAAATAGTCCATGATTGTTAATAATTATGAATGTGGGCATATGTGTTTAAAAAAAAAAAGCTTGCGCAGATTATCATATAATATCAAATAAATATTTTGTTTTATTAGATTCTCTCTTTCTCACCTTTTTCACTCTTTATATTAATTTTATCTTGATGATGTAGTTTATCTTGAAGTTGTAGTATGGGACGGTGTTAACTTTCGATCTCTTTACACTGAAATCACCTGCGAAATAAGTAACAAATACTACAAAATAGACTTAAGCAAAATACGCTAATAAGTCATAAAAGAAGAAATTCACTTTATCTCTACCATAACCTACAAAAAAAAAACTTTTTTTCTCCTCTTGGTAGGAGCTTTTCTTCTCATCGTGGATGAGATTTTTTTCCACTTACTATGGGCAATGGTATTTCCTTCCCGTCACTTTCTGTGGTGAGTGGGAACTAAGGTTATTGTACTATTGGTCTTTGTAGTTTTTCTCGGGGCGTTTTTTCTTTCCATTCAACAATCAAACACATTTCTGATTTGCCATAGTAATTCCTCTCACACGCATGGATTTAGATTTCATAGACAATTCAGCGGATAAGCTTAACAGATGAGGAGGGAGAAATCATAAAAGTTCGATCAGACAATCATGCGAAAATACTCGAAGAATGCTCTTTAAGCCTAATGGGTTGTTTTCATACGATGGGACCAATAAACACTCAAGCAGCTAAGAATCCTCTCCGGTCAGTCTGGAAATTTGGTCAAGACTTGAAGATTACGGAGGTTGACAACAGATTTTTTTAGTTTAAATTCTCTATGGAAAGTCAACTGAATTGGGTCCTGAAAAATGGTCCATGGAGTTTTGATAACCATATATTGTTACTACAAAGATGGGAAAAAGGGATGACGGCTTACTCAGTGGAGTTTAAGTGCATACCAATCTGAGTACAGGTGTGGGATTACCGTTCGATCTTATTACTGTGGACTGTGGAGGCTGGCCAGGATATTGGAGAGAGTATTAGGAAGGTACTCGAGGTTGACTGTAAGGCCATTGCAGCCAACCAAGCCCACTTTCTTCGCATTCAGGTGGAATTGCCATTGAAGAAGCCAATCAAGAGAGGAGCTCTAGTTCTAAGTCCGGAGGGGGATAAAGTGTGGATCGCATTCCAGCATGAACAATTGGTTGGCTTGTGTTTCAACTGTGGATTAATTGGACATGAAGCTAGGGACTGCCATCATCTAATATCAAACATCAAGGAAGACAAGCCTTATGGAGAGTGGCTCAGGGCTGGAAGTAGAGTGGCAAAGGATCCAAGAGGGAAGAAACAAGCAAGTCCACCACGGTGTAATACGGAAAGGGCCAAGGACAGTGCTAGGGATCAGCCACAACCACCACGGGAGCAACAGAGGGGTGATGCTAACGTCACTGCTGATGTCCGGCGAACCGTTACAAGTGAGGAACCCGACGTGAATCAATGCATGGTGAAAGGAGTTAATGCACCCGTTGTTAATCAGAGTAGCATGGATCACGCTCCTAGTTATTCGTATATGTTAACGGATAATTCTAAGAAGGAACACCAAACCAAGATTTTAGGAGACAAATTAGTAACTATGCCGGTTACATTTATGTAAAAAAATAACGAGGCTTAGGGGTGTCCATGGAAACCGGCAACCCGCCCAACCCGTACGACCCATCGCTACCCGATCCGACAACTTTGGCAGTCGGTCGCGGGTTTCCACCTCACTAACCCGACCCCAGTGGGTCGGTTGTCAGTTTTTAATTTCAAAACTCGTGAAACCCGACCTGAACCAAAGTCCATTCAAAATCCGGCCATTTTTCTAGATTTCAACCACTTTTTCACTTAAATCCGCCGATTTTTGGCACAATAAACACCGAATTTGGCAGAACCAGTGATTTCTCATCACGATTTGCCAGAAATATCGCTGGATCCAACTGAATCTCACCGGATCTTGGATGGATCTGGCAAGATCTCGCTAGATCTGGCGAGATCTCACTGCATTTCGAAGCATTCCGATGATAATCGGGTTCACTCAAAACTGACCACCGACCACCGACAACCCGAACCAACGAATCCGTTACTGTTACGGGTCGATTGCGGGTTGAAAAACCACCCACCCAATCTTGTACAAGTCAGTCATGGGCTAGGCAAAAACCCGACACGCCCGACCTATGGACAGCCCTAATGAGGCTATCCATAGAGCATCAAACTCTGAAACCCTAGCAACCGAGGTAGGGTTTAATGTGTCATGTGGCATCACACGTGATATGAAAAAGAACCAAGGAACTAAAACTCGAATGTGGAAAGAAAGAGACAGAGCCGTGAAACAAAAAACACCGACTCAAGGGTGTTCAAGCGAAGAAAGGGATGAAGTAGTGGGGAAAAAACGCAGGTATGGGGCTGCACAGAAGGAGTGTAACACGGGCAAAAGGAAAAAAAAAAAAAAAAAAAAAAAAAAAAAGAACAACAACAACAAAAAAACAAAAGGTCTACACAATGATCAATGCACAATGAAAATCAAAAGTTGGAACTACAAGGGGCTTGGGAACCCCTGTGCAAGTACAGTGCTCTCTCACTTGGTGAGGTAGAAATCTCCCAATGTTTTATTCTTGATGGAGACAAAACAAACGGTGGACGAGATGAAAAAAATTCAAGCGGACTTACGATACGATAACTTACTAGTTGTTCCTTGTGTTCGGAGAGCGGGTGGCTTAGCCATGCTTTGGAAGAATGAGGTTATGCTAGATGTCGAAACCTATTCCTTGAACCACATTGATGCTCGTATCATGACTAACCCAAAGTCCCTTTGGAGACTTATAGGTTTCTATGGCAAACCGGAGGAACATTGGAAGCATGAGTCATAGGGTCTTTTGAAACACCTACACTCTAGAGATACAGTGTCATGGGTATGCATAGGAGACTACAAGAAATTTTGAGTTCATCGGAGAAACAAGGTCGTCGTCCAAGACATCCTTGGTTCATGGATGAGTTTCGTAGTGCATTACTCCATTGTGGTTTAGTGGACATTGGTTATCAAGGGAATATTTTTACATGGAGAAATGGTAGATGAGGTGAAACTTTTGTTCAAGAGAGGCTTGATAGTGCTTGTGCTACAATTGAATGGAGGGAATTATTTCCACAGGCAATAATAAGGCATTTTCATGCATCGTACTCAGACCATGATCCAATCTTACTCAATTTGTAAAGGGGTACACAAAATGGAAGAGGGAAAAAATTTCCAAAGAGATTTGAAGAAAGATGGGCTAGACATCCGGAGTGTGAAAGCATTATACGTGAAGCTTGGAGTAGAGAAACCTATTCAGGCAGCCCCATGTTTAGGCTATTCTCAAAAATAAGGGAGTGCAGATCGGCCTTGGTAGCATGGAGTAGGAATATGAGAAATTTTAAAAAAAGGCTGGAAGAAAAAGAACGAGTTTTGGAGGAACTTAAGGAGAGGAATGATGCTGGAAACCTAGACATGATTCAACCTGTTAAAGGTGAGATCAATGCCCTATTATATCAAGAGGAGTTATCTTGGAGACAAAGATCATGTGCTATATGGTTACCTACGGGTGACAAGAACACAAAATTTTTCCATCAACGGCCAGCCAACGCCGGAGAAAAAATCACATAACTGGTTTTATGGATGAGTGGGGGCGGTGGTGCACATTAAATGAAGAGAAGGAAAGGGTGCAGAGGAATATTTTCAAAGGCTTTACACCACCACTACAAATCTGAATGGGATGGGGGCAGTCTTGGACAAGGTGGATCAAGTTATCACTCCTGCTATGAATCAAACACTCCTCCAACCTTATTCACCTAATGAGATCAAGCGGGCTTTCTTCCAAATGCATCCTTTAAAGTCTCTAAGCCCGGCTGGTATGTCTCCATTCTTTTTTCAAAAATATTGGAATATAGTAGGGAGTGATATTATAGAAGCTGTGTTGTATGTTTTGAACTCGGGTTATTTCTTAAGAAAAATGAATTACACCCGCATTGTACTCATACCTAAGAAAAATGAGCCTAAAACAATTGACTATAGACCAATTAGCCTTACAAATGTCATCTCCATATTGGTCTCAAAAGTGTTATCAAACCAGCTAAAAGTGATCTTGCCCAATTTTATTTCAGATTCACAAAGTGCTTTTGTTCCTAACCATTTAATTACTGATAATACTATAGTAGCATTTGAAGTTTTGCACAGGATAAGGAATAAAAGAATAGGGAGAAAGGGGCAGATGGCCATCAAACTAGATATTAGCAAGGCGTATGATAGGGTGGAATGGGGTTTTCTCAAAAACATTATGATCAAATTAGGTTTTGATGATCGGTGGGTTCAGCTAGCCATGGAAACTGTTTGTACTGCCTCATATTCAATGCTTATTAATGGAAAGCCTAAAGGATACATCAATCCAACTTGGGGCATAAAGTAAGGAGATCCATTATCCCCTTATTTATTCCTTTTATGTGCAGAAGGCCTATCCTCCTTGATTAGGCATGCTGTTGCAGCTAGAAATCTTCATGGGATTTTATCTAGCAATAATGGGGTATGCATATCTCACCTTCTATTTGCAGATGACAGCTTCATTTTTTGCCAAGCTACTGTGGAGGAATGCCAACAACTCCTTCAGCTATTACAGTGTTATGAGGAAGCATCTAGCCAAGCAATTAATAGGCAGAAGACTTCTATTTTTTTTAGTCATAATACAAGGCCTGATGTTAAAAGGAATATTTAGAGAATGATGGGAGCAAGAGTTATGGAGGATTGTGAAAAGTATTTGGGCCTCCCAATGGTTGGTGGCAAGTCGAAGGTGAATACTTTTAGGGAGCTTCGGGAGAAAATCTCAAAGAGAGTCATGGGGTGGAAAGAAAAATACATCTTCAAGGCAAAAAGGGAAATTTTAATCAAAACAGTGGCTCAAGCAATACCCACATACACAATGGGAATTTTCAAAATCCCCAAGTCTTTATGTGATACCATAAATTCTACCTTGGCAAAATATTGGTAGGGGCAGACAAAGGAGGAAAGGAAAATCCACTGGATCAATTGGACGAAGTTATGCACTTCTAAACAAAAGGGTGGTATGGGCTTTAGGGATATTCAAGCTTTTAATCTAGCCTTACTAGCTAAACAAGCATAGCGCCTAATCCAAATACCCACTCTCTTTTTTATAGGGTGTATAAAGCTAGATATTTCCCTAATTGTTCTTTAATGGATGCCGTTCTGGGCCATAATCCCTCTTATGTATGCCGTAGTTTGCTAGCAACAAGGGAGATTATTAGAGAGGGAGCGTGCTGGAAGGTTGGAGATGGCAAGAAAATTGAAGTATCAATGCATAAGTGATTGTCCCATAAACCTGTGTTCCTGGGGGAGGCTCGGCCAAAAATGTTAGTATGTGAGCTGATGGACACTGAGATTATGCAGTGGGATAGGGAGAAAATTTTCGACCTCTTTGCTTATAGAACTTGAATGGAAATCCTGTCCATTCCTTTGCAGAACAACACAACACGAGACAGCCTGATTTGGAAGGAAAATGGCAACAAAAATTCCACGGTAAAATCGGCATACCAGGTAGCATTGAGATTAAAGGACCAAACTGAGCACTCAAGGGCTAGGTTGGATCGGCCAATATGGAAGGAAATCTGGAAATTAAATGTCCCTCCAATGGTACGTACATTTCTATGGCGAGCGTGTTCAAATATTCTGCCTACAAGGGGAAATCTGCATAGGCGCAAGCTGCAGGTAGAGCCAACGTGTGGGCTGTGCTGCTAGTGTACAAGAACTGTACAACATGTGCTGTGGGAGTGCCTGCTAGCCAGGAATATATGGGCTTTAAGCAGTGGAAAAATCCAGAAATGCACGAATGCAGCTCCAGAATTTTACTCTGTGTTCAGGTTGATGATAGACAAGCTTACTCAGCAGGAATTAGAGCAGTGGGCGACGGTGTCGTGGGCAATTTGGAAAGCGAGAAATAAGTTCTATTTTGAAAACACATTCTTAGAGAGGCTAACGGTTTTTTAATGGAGTATCAGAGATTGAACGCAGCACAAGTGTAGAAGGGTGGCTCTTTCCGTAGTTGGTGGCTCTCAGCTCTACTTCAGCGCTGTGTAGTCAGGCTACTGGTTTGTAGTTTCCTTTATTTGGCCTTGGCCTGATTTAGTTTTAGCTGAGGTAGTTTATTCTCAAATGTATTTATTTTATAAGAGGCCCTCCTGCTCTGCCGAGGATGTCAATGGCCAATTTTATAATACTTTAGTCCCTTTACGTCAATAATATTTTCTATCAGTTATCTCAAAAATAAATTCACTTGTGGATCACAAGATTCTCTTTAGTCTCTACACCATAATCTTACTGTTGATTTTGGTGGTGATCCATTAGCCATGTTAATCACATGTACAATTATGCCTACAATTATTTTGGGCAAGAGTATTACAAATACTACTCATTCCATCTCAAATTATTAGATCTCTATTCTATTTTGAGATATCAAAGGGAAAGTTATTTTTGAAAAGTTAATAAAAAAAATTTCTAATATATTCTTTAATTTATTTAAAAAGTCAATACTTCTCTACTCTCTTTTACCAAGGGTACGTTTGGTTTGAGAATGTTAAAGTGAGCTGATAAAAAATAGAGATGAGATGAAAAAGTGGGAAGATAAAAAAAAATTAAAAATTAATTTTCCCTTATGGTGTGTGATTTGGGGGATAGAAAAGTGAATAGATAGAAAACTCTAATTTGATTGAGAAAAAAATTGAGAGAACCGAAAATATATTATATCCCTATTATATATATTTAAAATTATATCCCTATTACATAAAACAAAATGTAACTTTTTTTTATTAAAAATTTGTGCATGGACACTTTTTTTAAAACACAAACTAAATGATCATAAAAAAAAATAATAAAAAATTAAAAATTTAACATTAAAAAAAAAAAAAAAAAAAAAAAAAAACCCAATGAGAATAGAAGAAATTGGCATAAAAACGTAAAAGAAGAGATAGACAAAAAAGGGAAATTTGTTGGAAGGACAATGTCGTCCAAAGTATCCCGCAACAACATTACTTGTTTTCTCTTGCATTTTCTTCCTAATTAGCAAAGATCATGTTTAGGTGGGTCCAGAGAGAAAATAACCTTGCCCCGCCATTTTCTCTTCCTTTCTCCTTTTCCAACTAAACACCCCTCCCAACTATTTACTCCCCTATTTTTTCCTCCTTTTTTTCATCTCTCTTAAAATCATTCAAACCAAACATACACTAAAGTTTAAATTATGAATGGTACTTTTGGAAAATGATAGTGCATTAAATATTACTCTCTTAAAAAGTTTGTTAGTGAGCAGCATCAATCTCCATGACTGGGAATATATTCCATACCAAATACAAATACCAATACCACCATTGAGAACTTTAGCCACACACATAGACCATGTGTCAAATTGTGTCGAAATTATCATGAATACTTCGTGAAGGTTTTCCTCAATAATTTTCTTATTTGTTTCTTTCACTGGGATTGAGATCCGGTGTAATTGCAATATGCAATTGCACCATGTAATTAACCTCACTTCCTTCACAAAAAGTTTTACATTCTTAACTTTAACTTTTTACCTTTTTATATTTTTTTAATTAATAGTTAAGATTAAAAGTTATTTTTTCCAACTTTTAATCTTAACTATTCATTACAGTTGCATCAAGTGCAATGCACCTGATCTCAATCCCTTTCACTAACCAAGATTAGATATCACATAGTTTCAACATGCACATATCAATGTACTTTACATTCATATGGATTGTGACTTATGTTATTTGTTAGTGTCCCTCTTCCTTTAATTGACCAATTGTATTCTCTAGGTAAGAGTTGCCAAATATTTCTCATCGAGCCATCCTTGGGTCCTTTTGACCACGGTGTTTCTTTGTCCTATTCCTACTGGATGTGCCTGGATTGATTCAAAGTCAAGCCTGTAATTATAGGATGGACCACCATCACAAATGATAGAGAGGAAAAAGTGGACTTCTACCCCACGGATTAAGATCTTCAAGAATTCCTAATGTACTCTATCACATAGAATTTTTTTAATTTTAATAATGTAAGGGTCTAAATTATGTCATGTCAACATTCCACTAATAAAATCTTTAACAAATAATACTCACATCAGCTATTTAAAAGACAAGGCACATAATCTCAGGCTACTACTACAAAAATTAAGCTCTTTTATAGTGGTACTCTAATTATGTAATATATTATAAGCCCGTTTAAAAAACTTTATATATTACTTTCGTGTTTGTATATTCTAATAAGTATTATTGTTTCCTGTTTCCTTAAAAAAAAAAAAAAAAAAAAAAGACAAGTCATACTTTATTAATCCCAAGACTTTCCAATATTATATCTTAAATATATCTTAAATATATCTTAATAATCAATGTGTTTTCACTTAAAGCTATTTGCTCCACTTTTTATTACTGACATAGCAACTTATTACTACAAAACACATCGATTGACTTTTCGAGTATACACATTGATTGTTTGCACTTAAACGTTGTCAAGATTCAACGTTCAATCTTGACAAGGTTTCTTACTATTGTGATGTAGGATATGTACTCAATTTCCATTGTATACTTCACAACACAATTTTGTTTCTTACTTTTCTATCTTCTATATCTTCAACAGAATCTACGCCAATGTATCTTTCATCTCTAGATCACCAATGTTTTTGCACCTGGAGCTATTTATTTCTCTTTTTATTCATGAGATAACAAAGTTATTATAACAAAACAAATTAATTGATTTGTCGAGTATACCTATTTTTTCGACCATCACTATAAAAAAAATGCTAATCTAGACCATATTGCTTACTATCTTGCTGCAGGCAATGTACTCATCTTCCATTGTATACTTCTTAACAAAACTTTGTTTCTTAAACTATTATTCTACTGAATAAAAAGATATAACCGCTAGTAGAATTTCTGTCATCTGTATCTCCAACGAAATCAGCATCAATATATCTGTTTATTTCTAGATCACCAATTCCAAAGCATAATTTGCAAAGTGCAATTTCAATCATTCAAAATCTACAAAGGGAAATTTCAAAATTCAACTATCACTTCATCTTCAAATTAGATAACAAAATTAAATGCTAGTGGGGTGATTTTATGGGAGTCTGAAAAAGCACACACAATACTCTCTTTGATGGACAAAAACTAAACTGATAGTTTTTGGTTAGTAAATCTCGAATCCACAAGGGGTTCCTCGAATCCACAAGGAGTTGCTTGAATCTACAAGGTGTTAAACTGAAATCCACCAGAGAAAGAATTCGACAAAAAGTTTGTATTTTATTAATAACAGTCTGCTTTGCCTCCGACGGCTACAAAACATATAAATACTAAGAAAGTATAGCCCTAGGATGATTAAGAAACATCTGAAACCCTAATTCACACTAATTACCACAAGCCACAACCCACCCCCACACGTTTCCCAAGCCATCAATATTACCACAACCCTCTTTTGTTTTCTTTTCTTTCTCAGTTTACTTTTGCCAGCAGAGTAAGGCTTCGTCTCTTTCTCTCCCTCATTTCTCAATCACAATCTTCATTGGTTCTCAAACAAACAGAGCTGAAGGCTAGTTGCAAAACAAATCCTCTCTATCTCTCACCCGCTCATCTCTCTCTCTCTCTCTCTCTCTCTCTCTCTCTCTCTCTCTCTCTCTCTCTCTCTCTCTCTCTCTCTCTCTCTCTCTCTCTCTCTCTCTCTCTCTCTCTCTCTCTCTCTCACCTCTCACTTTTTCTTTACTAGATCTAGTGGATAGTGAGTCAGTGACTACATTTCTTCTTCTTCTTTTTTGTTTTTTTTTACCTCTACAGATCGCCAGATTTGATATGTCGTCTAAGAGATCTTGGCTTGGAACCGCTAAACTCGTGTCTGGTTTTCAAAACCGAGCAGTTTGACTGCGGTTTGAAAGGTTCACAGAAAAACTGATATTTCCGGTTTTTTTACTTTAAAAAACCGTTTTGATAAACAGTCCACAGTTAAGTCGGTTGGACCGCACAGTCGGGTCCGAGTTTAAAAGCCATGTGATATGGTGCTTTCTATTACGCGATAGTTAATAACAATGTTATTGATTAAATAACTTGGTTATTTGGGACTTAATTGTTAAAGGGTCCGATTAATAGATGTTCTCATAGTATTTTTTAGAAGACTATTTTAAGAAAAATTTTGATACTACTTTAATTAGAAATATAAAATGTTATCAAGTAATTAGTTACTTTTTCCTTTTTTCATAAAAAGTTTCAATAAATATTTTCTAAATCAATGTTCTTAAAACATTTGTTAACTTTTCTCATTATTAAATTCAAGACACACTACATAATACGTATTTCAATGTCTAAATGTCTAAATATCCTTTCAAGAAGACAGAGTTCATAGGATAGAAAATTTATGAAAACTTAGCGAGAAGAGAGGAAAGATGAGGAGTTTTGGGAGGAAAAAGAGGAGCGGAGGGCGTTGAGCAAGTGTTGAAGTCCAACTATATATGCCTATTCCTACATTGTAAGTTTTAACTATGGTCATGTCAAAACGATTGCCAAAAGAAAGAAGTGCCAAAAAAAAAAGGTGCATCGTATGTTGCACAACATGATAAACCTCCATTAATGGAGTTTGTCATTGTGCGCAGTTTGTCCAAGTTTTGTACCTCCATTTCAATAATCATTGTTTGGAAAGATGGCAGGGTTTATGTGTCAACTAAGTAAGAAATTAATAATACAATTCGATCAAACTATTTGAAAGATATTATCATACAGTTAAGATTATAAGACTGTTGATTAACACCGTAATCACTAATGTAAAGAATTAAAAATTTATTTGATAAATATCATAGGATTTGCATCCACTTCATAATTATTGATCTATATAATTAGTTCAAAATATTAATAGATATTTTTTTTAGTAAATAGGATTTTATTCCAAACCTCTTATTCGATTAAAAGAAACTTTATTAATAAGTTAATTTAACTCATTAGAAAAAGGCTCAGGATTATAAACAAATGAAGTAAATTAAAGGTTATAAGCTTACCGGATCACCAGCTAATGTGTTTTATGAGAGAGAGAGAGAGAGAGAGAGAGAGAGAGATTACTTTATAAGGTGGTGCCATAAACCTACAGGTTGATTCAAGAATCAAATCTCATATGTAATTTTATTTAGATTTTACTAACAAATTTTATCGGAAATTAAAAAAGTTTTACAGTTTTTTCAATTTTTCATAAAATGTTTTCAAAAATAGAGGCTTAATATGTGCCCTTAGAGTACACATTAATCAGGCCCATTTTATTTGTATATCAAATTTATTCAATTTTTGTTGTTGATCGTAAATAAGTTTCTGCATCAATTTGCATTTTGCTTGTTAAAAATGATAAGAAAAGTTGCATGTCTCAAGCAGCTAATGGTGCGGCAGCAGCTGATATGGGATGCATTACACAGACCACAATGCTTGCATCAGGGAACTTGATCAATATTGCAATCCAAGAATTACTTGAGGCCATACCACATCATGAGTTTTTTATCCAGGAATATTGAAGAAGTCAGCTCCACATTTCCAGGAATCAGCTATTCTAGACTGCCACATGTACAAATTCTAGAGTATCCGAATAATAGCTTTTGGCGCCAATTGTGGAAGTCTGTTACTGTAGCTAGTGTTGTATTTAATCAATTCATTTCATTCTTTGTATGAGACTTTTAATCAATGAAATTCTCTCAGTTTTATTTAGCTTTTCCAGTTGTATATGGTATCAAAGCAAGAAAGTTCAAGATGAAAAACATTCCACATGGTACGTTCCATTGCATGTTTTACCACTGTCACAGCTACCTTAAACACACATGTCAATCTGCCTAATGGTGAAATAGCTACTGTAACTCATATTGGCATTGTAAAAATCTCAGAAAATCTTATCCTTCAAAATTTCAACCTTATTTATGTTAGCCAGCTTGCTAAGTCCACTGCTTGTTGCCTTATTTTCTTTGGATCCTTATGTTTTATCCAGGACCTTGCTCATTGAAGCACACTTGGTCTCAAGGAAGTCGATACCGTACCGGAGGTTGTACCGGTTTGGTCAGCGGTACGATATATTTCGGATACCGGTGAATACCGGTATACCGTTTCGGGTTTACCGATATTTTATATATTTAATATATATATACACATATACAAACACACAAAATTTCTATTTACCATAAAACATTACTTCAAAATTTTTTGTTTACCATAAAACATTACTTTAATTGTTCATTGCATAAAAAGAAGAAAAAAAAATCAATTTAAAAAACAGAAAACTTAATTGCTCATTGCATAACAAAAAAAAAACAAATAATACAAATAATTAAGTTAACACAAATTACATAAATTATTTACTATATTTAAAAAATAATATATATATTTTAATAAATTTAAAAATATACATTATTTTAATATTTATAAATTTACTTATTTGGTAAACTTAATTTGTTAAAAAGATAAACTATTTAAGCTTATAAGTTTATAAAAAAAAAAAAATCAAATAAAAGAAAATCAACAAAAAGGTTTAGACATGGGATGGGCTTGGTAGAATGAAATAAAATAATTAAAAAAATTGGTTGGTGATAAAACAAGAACTCAAAAGCTAATGTTAATTTTTATACTATTCAATTTTCACATTTTTCAAGCATCTTTTGTCAATTTTTTACTCCTCCACATGTCTAGCCTCTGCCGGTTACTCTCCAAAAAAAAAAAAAAAAAGTATCTTGTCTAGTCAACCTCATCTTTTTGTTTATTTACTAACTTTTGATTACTATCTCATTTCTCTTTAATTCCCATCCACACATTTCAAATTATATCTTGTCTTAAGATCCACTGCACAGTAGCCCACGTCCTTCAGTGCTTCTCCCTCTCCCTCACAAATCTGCTTCTCTCATTCTCTGGAGTCTCACACGCATAATCCCACTAAGATCTATTTATCTCTTTCCCTCACAGATCAGTTTGTCTCTCGCTAGTTCCTTATTCTCACTCAAATGTTGCACCGGTTGGTCTGGCCAGACTGTGCTTGAGCTACACTGCGCTTGAGCTATCCTGCCACTACCGCGCCTCCTTCTATTTTTCTTTCTTTCTCTCTCTTCTTTTTTTTTTCCTCAAGTTGCAGAGAAATAACATTCCGGGCCGGAACGCATTTTTCGGCCGGAATGACCGAAATTCGCCGGAAAGGCCGGTACAAGCCGGAATAGTCCGGTATTTAAAACGAAACGAAATAAAGGTCTACCGGTACCGGATTGTTCACCGGTACGAAAAATTCCGGCTATACCGGCCGGTACGAAACGGTATTCACTTCCTTGCTTGGTCTGGGTAAAGAACTCAATGGACTCTACTTGCTGGACAAGAGCAACTTTTCTGCTCCTATCATTACAGCTTCTATTCATAGCTTCCAAGCTCAAATCTGGCACTCCAGATTGGGTCATTTGTCTAATGCTAAACTAGCTTCAATAAAACAACATGATGCGCCTAGTTTCATTTCTGTTGAGAACTTTAATTGTGTCATTTGTCCACTTGCTAAACAAAAACGCTTACCCTTCAATAAAAGTTCTCATTTGTCTCAATCTTGCTTTGAATTGATTCATTGTGATTTGTGGGGGCCCTTCTCAATTCCTACTATTGATCATTGCAAGTATTTCTTAACTATTGTACTATTCATCTATTACCTGTCACCATTGAATTGTTAACTATTGCATGCTAACTGCCTTTAAAACGACTGTTAGATAGAAACAGTTAGTTTGGCTTTCTTACAAAGTTTAGCGGTTGAGAAAGCTACATGGGAACAAATGAACAATACAATTCCATGCTTCAATCTTGGTGAAAATTTTCAATTCAAAATGAAATAGAAAAACCCAAAATATATAGAAGGATGTTGGCAATATTGGTAAGCCTTTTTTTACCATCTATAACATATCCACAATCTGGAACTTAAGTGGCCATTTTCGATAAGTGATCATAAATAGACAGCCTCCTAATAATTATGAATAAAAAAACTAAAGTTGCTCTTAATTTTGAAATTAGCTATCATTTAGTGTTGTTAATCAGGGTGCTACAGCAAATATATTATCACTCTAGAAGTCTATGGATACACATCCAATGATACATGCATGCCTAAAGAATATAATTACGAAAAATTTTATATATAAAAAAAAAAGTCTGAATTTCACTGTGCTTGACAGCTCGCAAAGAGATAGAGATGTAGTCTTCAGCCTCATATCTTTCCATTCCATCAATTGTTGCTAAGCATGCAAGTAGGTCAAAATAGCTTCTGCTTTATTATAAGATTAACAGAACTTCAATTCATAAGAAAATTATTTTGTAGGAAGGAAAAGTTTTGACTTGAAGAGAAAGGAGGTCAAAGGAAATTGATTGTCTTTGAAACCACTCTAAAGTTCTTCTAACAACAGGCCTTCATAGAATAGCCATTAAAATCTTTTTGTGGTTCTCTTCTGTCTAAACTTGCTAAGCAAACTTCCATCACCTACTCGACCAAACTTTTTCCTCACCCTCTATCTATCTATATAAGTAGCACCAGGATAGCTTCAAGGAACACACGCTCTAGTGGTACTTTCCTTACCACAATTATAATACACTAACGTACCAGTTAGGTTCTCCTCTTATACTCACATTTGAAAAACAATCAAAGAGAGACAAAAGATGGGTGTTTGTCTTCTTTCATCACCAGCATTTCCGAGAATCTTTATATTCTCATTCATTACATTGTATCTCATTCCTGAGCTTGCACTTGCAGGCATAACCAGGCACTACAAGTTTGACGTATGTATTACATGATCATCACCTAAATTAACGTGTTACCATTATTGAAATTTTGATTAAGTTTATATGTTTTCTTCATCTTTTACGTTTTAAAAGTTTGGAATTATTTTGTAGATCAAATTACAAAATGTTACACGACTTTGCCACACAAAGAGTATTGTGACTGTAAATGGACAGTTTCCTGGGCCTCGCATTGTCGCTAGAGAGGGTGACCACCTTCTCATCAAAGTGGTTAACCATGTCCAAAACAATATCTCCATTCACTGGTAATGTATTTCTAGTTAAAATAATAGTTAAGTTATTAAATTTATCATTGATTAATAGTATAAATTTTTAGAACAATCAATAATTTATTATTGTAGTTTAAACATTGTCTCGTGTTAATTATACCTCTCATATATATATATATATATATATATATATATATGTTTATGGACATTTACCAATTAAAAATAAATAAAAAAGTTCTCATGAACCCTTCAGAGAGCTCATAAGTGAGCAAAAATGTTAAAATAATAATTAAATAATCAATTATTGTTTCCTAACTACTTCAACTTTTCATACATTTAACCGTAAATCTAATTTTTATGTTGGAACTTGTGACCTAAATGTAATTATGACAATTTGTTTAAAACAGGCATGGCATTCGACAGCTTCAAACAGGGTGGGCTGATGGGCCAGCATATGTAACTCAATGTCCCATACAAACTAGCCAAAACTATGTATACAACTTTACTATTGTTGGCCAAAGAGGCACTCTTTTCTGGCATGCCCATATATCATGGTTAAGAGCAACTGTCTATGGTCCTCTAATCATTCTTCCCAAGCGTGGGGTTCCTTACCCATTTGCCAAACCCCACGAGGAAGTTCCCATCATCTTTGGTATTTATAATTAGGCACAATCCTTTTTTTAATCTTTTTGACCTTTGATAATATATGTAATAACTAATGCAAGCATTTCAATTCCAAAAAAAAAAAAAACATTTCAGGAGAGTGGTGGAATGTAGATCCTGAGGCAGTAATTAGCCAAGCCCTACAAACAGGAGGTGGCCCAAATGTCTCTGATGCTTATACAATCAATGGACTTCCAGGGCCACTCTATAACTGCTCCGCCAAAGGTATCAAATGTTATATATATATATATGGAACATTTTTCAATGGTACAATTTCAAGAAAGTATATATGGTGTATCGACTTAATAAACTCATTGATTTTGTATAAATGGGACTTGGCATGCAGACACATTCAAGCTAAAAGTGAAGCCCGGGAAGACTTATCTTCTCCGTCTCATCAATGCGGCACTCAATGACGAGCTCTTCTTCAGCGTTGCAAACCACAGTCTCACAGTTGTTGAAGCTGATGCAGTTTATGTTAAACCATTTGAAACCAACACACTTCTCATAGCACCAGGACAGACCACAAATGTTGTTCTAAAGACCAAACCCCACTACCCAAATGCCACATTCCTCATGACCGCTAGACCATATGTGACTGGCCTAGGCACTTTTGACAACTCCACTGTTGATGGTATCCTAGAATATGAATCTCCACTTCATTCAGCTGCCTCTATTCGAAACCTTCCACTATTCAAACCCGCTCTCCCTCCTCTCAATGACACTTCCTTTGCAACAAACTTCACTAACAAACTTCGTAGCTTAGCAAGTGCCCAATTCCCAGCAAATGTGCCTCAAAAGGTTGATAGGCATTTTTTCTTCACAATAGGCCTTGGAACAAGCCCTTGCCAACAGAACCAAACCTGTCAGGGACCCAATGGAACAATGTTCGCAGCTTCTATTAATAACGTATCTTTTGTACAATCAACCACTGCTCTCCTCCAAGCCCACTTTTTTGGGCAATCAAATGGGGTTTACACCCCTGACTTTCCTATCACTCCTATATTTCCCTTTAACTACACGAACAACCCACCAAACAACACAATGGTGAGCAATGGGACAAAGCTGGTAGTTTTGCCTTTTAACACTAGTGTGGAGCTTATCATGCAGGACACAAGTATTCTTGGTGCTGAGAGTCACCCTCTACACTTGCATGGCTTTAATTTCTTTGTTGTTGGGGAAGGTTTTGGGAATTTTGATCCCAATAAGGACCCGTCAAAGTTTAATCTTGTTGACCCTATTGAAAGAAACACTGTGGGTGTACCTTCAGGGGGTTGGGTTGCTATTCGGTTTCAAGCAGATAACCCAGGTACTAAATAATAACACTATACATTAATGCTAATTTGGACACACATATCTATCATATTCAAGTATTCAACTAATTTTGCTGTTAAATGTTAAAGAAAGATGACTTAGACGTACGCTACAAATATTTGGTAGCCACACTTATGGCGGCAGGTGGCATTACAAAGACAAAATGACTTCCTTTTCTTTTTTTATTTGCTCATACTTATCTCTTACAGTTAAAAAAGACTGTAATATTTCATGCATATTAACGTAAAAATATTAATTTAATTGTTTGAAAGATTTAGAAGTTTAGTCCACCTGAGTTGAAGTAGAAATAAAATTCATCTGAGATTAATTATAAATAGAAATTATTTTATTGTTAATATCCAGATGACTCAATGTGTGTTAAAAATTAAATTCCTTAAATTTTGAGAATTGAAATAAACCCTTAATCCTAATTGTATTTTTTCAAGTGTATTATTATTTTTATATTAGCTTCATCTTATTTTAAATTATATATTTTTAATACAAATAACTATTTTTTAATTCTTTATTTAATAATTTTATTAATACTATTTTAGTCTTATCTATTAGTTTTATTTAACCCATACATAATGCAATAAGAAGGAGGCTTCAATTAGCTAGCTTGTGAATTTGATCCATAATAGAGCGTGTATAAATATATATATACATACATATGTATGTATATATATACATATGTATGTATATATATACATATGTATGTATGTATATATATATATACACACACATATATGCAAATCATCAATTTACCAGAACTTGTGTTTAATTAATGATAATACCAAATAATACCAGAACCTGTGTTTGTGCTACCACTGTTATGACAAATAGCTAGCTAGCCCTTTAAACTAAGTTGACTCAAAACCTTCATAAAGAGATATTGAAATAACAGATTCTACAATAAATTGTTATGAAACTAATTTTTTTTTTCTTTGTGTTGCTGTCATTTCATGATTTGTTTGACTCCCTATTTGGTTGGGGGAAAATAGTAGCAATTTTCAGGGTCATGCATGGTGCCAACGTTGACAACAATAATAATCTGATGATTGAAGTCCTAAACACTTTTTTTTATACATACTATATGCATTATACATTATGGATACCTAATTTTAACTGTTAATTTATTATTAAAAGAAATATATTAGTGTCTGTTTGTTTGGAAATTTCTAGTATCGTTGTTCAGTTTTCAGTATTATAGAACTACGTATTTGAGTATTATAGAAGTACGTGTCAGAAGTATTATTGTTATTTAAACACTGGTAAAATACTCCTTATTTTTTGTACGGTTTTCTATCACTTCATTAGAATAATTACTTTTGACTATGAAAACTTTTGTATACACATCTAAGCTAATGCTTTAGGTATATACCCATGTAAGGTTGGTGAAGTAAATCTTGTGGCATTTAGATTTCATTAGAATTTGCATTTTGATAATGGCAATTATTTGGCAACAGGGGTATGGTTCATGCATTGCCACTTGGAGATCCACACTAGCTGGGGTTTAAAGATGGCTTGGGTGGTCTTAGATGGAAAGCTCCCAAATCAGAAGCTGCTTCCTCCACCGGCAGATCTTCCAAAATGTTGACAGTGTTGATCCATGACCTTCGACTCACTTCTCGATTCACTCCGACCAGAAACTTTCTACTGATATTATTTTTGTAGCCCATTTTAATCTTTTTTCCCTTTTTCGGCATTCACCACTTGTCGATTGATCTTCAAGAGCTAGGGAAAGATTAAAGAGGGGACAATTTTTTGTAACATTCAGATTTCAATTGTTAAAGCAAAAGGCCTCAATAATGTTGTCGATAATTACTATTCTTCTATATATCTTTTATATATATTATAAAAAAGTTAGGTCCCATAATTGATGGGTACATCCAACCAGGGGCATAGTTAGGATTTTTTTTTTTTGGGAGCGCCAAATTTTGGTATTAATATATTAGTCTCAAATCAAGATAAACCATCACACACATGCGTAAACGCACATACACAAATATAAACATTAACATTTTAATATTAGAGTAAATTATAAATTATAAATACGTTGTATATAAAGTTAACAACTTTCACATATGTATATTTGCAAGATAATTTTTTAGGGTAACTTATCATCTTTTAAACTCCAATGAGCATACAAAAACTGTCTAATTTGATATTAAACATGTATAAAAACAAATTACAGAAAATAAAAACTACCTTATCTTTATAACTACTAGACCGATTAACAAATTCTATTGATTTTTAAGAGTATTATTGAACTAACTCAAACATTTGGGGAGGCCAATTTCTACTTTTGTAACTAAATATTTAAAGTTTTAAATACTTATACATAATATAAAATAATTTTTAAAAATTTTGGGAGGGGGGAGGGGGGGCCATGGCCCCCTCAAGCCTTGCTATAGCTCCGCCCCTACATCCAACGATGACATATGTCTTCTTGTAAAAGTCATATACATAATTTCTACTACCTATATGAAAAGAGGCAATGCCTCTACAGTATTTTTTTGGTTTAGTTAACTTTTGTCTTTTTGTGAAGCTAAAACGGTGTGTTTGAGCATAAACTCAAAAAACACTAACTCACCGTATGCCTCTTATCTTCTTCTCCTTCTCTCTACACGTATTTTTTTCTTCTTTCTTTTCCTTGCAAACCACCGATCTGTACTGTGATTCAACTTCTTCACAACCCAACCTCAGCATTGATCTCTCTCTCTAATCTAGATCAACAAAAAAATTTGAAACCCAAGAACATTTGCAGCTAATCTGCATGAGAGAAGAGCCAGAGAAAAAAAAAAAAAAAAAAAAAAAAAAAAGGGCAGCTCAACGCCTTAAACCGCAACCATGTCAAACCATCACCCACCTCCAACCCAGCCTTCTACTACTGCCATATACCGTCAAAACCACTACCAATACAGGTATTTTAGACAACAAAAATTGGTTTTAAATATGATTTAGGTTTTTTTTTTTGGGGTTGATTGTCTTTATTTAGGTTTTTGGGTTATTGGTTTTGATTGAGGTTGAATGGTGAGGAAAAGCAAGGCACGATTGAAGACATCTACAAACCCATTTAAAGAAGAAGCAGAAAAAGCAGAGAAATAATGGAAAGGGTTTTTTCATTGTTGGCCTCCAACAAATGTCTGAAGCTTTTTGCAAGCGATCATTTTATGAGTGGAGGATTTTGTGTAGATAAAGCAAATTTGGGTTGGGTGCACTGGCAGATCTGTGTACTTTTTTTTAAAAAATTTTAATGATTTTTACTTTGTTTCTTTGGGTTATATATATGTTTTGTCCTTGATAATTGTTAAAAAAATTGTTTCTTTTAATTTAAAGTTGATAACTGTTAAAAATTTTGTTGATTTTTTGTTGGAGAAGTTAATGATGTTCATTGCAGTGGAATACTTGATTTATGTTCATTTCGGATTTTCATTTGTATAAAGCAAATTATTTAGGTTATGGTTTTGTCATTGTTGGAGGATTTGTTTTAGTTTCTTTATGCCATCTTTTTCATTCAATTCTAATTTCTGTCATAAGATAGTCCGAGCATCCTAAGACTCTTATATCAACAGGAATTGCAAGTTCTATAATATATGTGATTCTAATTTTGAATCTAGCTATATTTCTTTCCTAATATTGGTTGCTAAATTTCCGTTATAGAGATGGGGTTTTTTAGGTAGATTCTTGCTTACATCTCTCTTTGTTGATGTCTTTTTTTTTTTCCATCTTTTTATTTGCCTCTTTGTTTGATTGTCACTCTATTCAATGTAGCCTTATTTTGGGAATACAAGATTGATTGAAAATTGAGACTGCCATGAGTATTCATTTTTCTATTGTTGTTTTTTGTTTTTGGTGTATTGTATTGGGGGCATGATTTCTGAATAAAGGTCTCTCTCCCTATGGTTGTATATATATATATAGAAAGAGTATTGTATCAACATAGGAAGATCTGACTGCAAATGAAGAGACCCATAAATATTTTTGTTTCTGGTTTTGTTTTTTTTTCTATTGTTATTGTGAATTTCTAGGATTTTTCAGAGATTATGAAGTTAAATTGTTCAATTCTAATTTGGATATTCAAGTTCTTTTTTTTTTAGAAATACAATTTTGCCAAGTGATCATTTTTTATGCTTTGTATCACTTACTGGTTCATTCTTGATCTTTGTATGATTCGTTTTTTCTTTTCTTTTCTTTTTTCTTAATGTAGAAACTTTAATTCTTGATGTGTATAACATACTCAAGTGCCAAGCTTTGAATAGTTCTTGGTTTTTTTCTTTGTTTTTGAGGCCTTACTAGAATTCTAATGGTATTTGGAACTTTGAATGCAGATAGAAGAACATTCTTGGATGCAGACAAATTGAGATGGGTGCTTGCACTTTATTCTTTCTCCTTTAGTTCTATTAACTAAATCTTATGATATATTAATTTTAAAAAAAAAATTTAATTAATATTTAACAAATTTACGAATTTTAGTATTCTATATTTGTCTAAGTTTTTCTTTGGTTATTCATTTCTCAAATCACTAGTGAGTCTTTTACATGAAATAAATACTTTGTATTTTGTCTTTTTAACTAGAAAGCCTCTAATTGTTTCAAGACCTACACTATGCTTTATGCTTTCTTTTTTTTTTCTTTTTTTCTTTTTTTTGCTGATTTCACTATTCTACAGTTGCCTTAGTGTCTTCTCTTGTACTTTTAGCTTGGGATCTGTGATATGTTTGGTTCTACTATCTCGTAGGGTTGTTAATTTGTATATAGCTTTGTTTTGTTAAGTGAAAATTTACTGATTTATCAAAAAGCAATCACCTACTTTTGTATCTATTTTAATTTTAGAGGATGCTGTCATCTGTGCTCTAACATTGGATGTGTGAATAAATTATTTTTTTATATATAATATGGAGCATATTAAGTGATGGGAACATATTAGATTAGTTACCTAAATCTATAATTCCCTTATCCTAATCAATTTTATTCATTTTACCCCTAAAACACTATCATACAATTGGATGGCCAAAGCTTATTTGCATGGGGAATTTTTAGACTACACCTTGAACAATTTAAAACAGTGTTTGAAATGTTAATGAAATTGGTAGTTCTTGTATGTACCAATTATAGATTAGTGATTGCATTCTTCTTTCATACCCTCCTTAAATTTTTGTACTACTTTCATTCTTTTCTTTGGTATGACAGCCAACTAAAGGACCTCAATCTAATGGGAGTTTAGCCTGCTAAATTTAAAAATCTTTCTCATTTGTGAGAACTATAAGAAAAACATGCATGTTTCCTAGCATTATAGAAGTCAATTAACTTAATCATGTCATCATTTTTTTGCTGAATTTTTCTTAGAGATTATTGATTTTGGAGAGTTGTTAGTGAGTAGTCCATGCAAAGTCTGTTACTTGAGTCTAGAGAAATTGTTTGATATGTGACTTGTGTGTGATAGTTTTCCGCTGTTTGTGTAGGCCCTGTAAATAGCCTTTTGGAACTATCACCGTGTACTGTTAGTGTTAACTATATAGCTATTCCAAGTAGCTTGATTTTGGTTTTATTGACTTGAGTTGGGTTGTGGCTTAATTTGTTGATTTGATTTTTGAAAAATGAAAATTTCTATTTAAATAACCAAACTAGTTGTAGTGCTATGTTTTTGTACTTTGGTCCTATATATAATGTTTATTTTTTGTTTTCTTGACCAAAGGTTTTGTTGTGGATTATTGATATGTGGATTGTAATGGTTTCAGGATGCATTAAGAAAGAGTTTGGTGGAATTGTTAACTAAGAGGGGTAAAAAGAACAACTTTTAATTGAGTTCATGTTTTAGTGTTTTAAATCATTGGTTTTTACCCTATTTTTTAAATTTTGATATTGCCCTCATGTTGGACTTTTGCTTGGTTAAGTTTTTGTTATACCATCATAAAACCAACTATGATTATGATTGTCGTGTTCATTTCAGGTGGCATGACAATATCACTTGGTAAGATAAGAGATTTATGGTGGTGACAAGTTTTTTGTTGAACTTCAAGATCAAACATTCAAAATTAATCTCTTTAAGAAGAAAAGATTGGATCAACTTTAGCGTACAAGGACAACCTGGAGAGAACTATAGTGCTTTGCTGTTATGGTGCTACTGCAACAATAGAAAAAGAGATATTCATTGTAGCTCTTAGAAAAGCTCTTGGGGAAGTTTTTTTTTTATAACTTTTGGAAGTTTTTGGAGAGTGATTAATGATTAGGTTATACATTTACATTGTATAGCTCTAGAAAAGATAACTTAATTATATAGATAAATCGGATCTTATATGTAATTATTCTAATCATGTAGAAAAATTCGTTAAGATTAAGAAATTAGTGTTATCTATGCATTTTTTAGTACAAAACCTTGTGGTTTTGTGTTATTTAATGAAAAATATAATTTTTTTCGTAAAACAAAGAAAATGCCCTAACTAGTCATCAATAAAGATTCAATCTTTTAATCAAAACTCTCTAAAGAAAATGCAATAGACGAAACTTATTTTGGTCTTTTATCACCTTTTGTAAAAAATAGTATTTTGTTGCAATTTTAGTTTTTTTTTTTTTTCCCCTGTAAATGCTTTCTTTTTTTACTATTCAATTGGTTGTAATTTATCAAATTTTGTAGTTATTCATGGTTTTTTTCTTTGACTTTCTAGACAATTACTAAATAATTTTCTACTAACGCTCTGTTTATTTCACTGAAAAACCTTCTATAATAATAGTTTTCTACATTTTTCAATTTTGAATAGTACCAAAAAAAAATTAGTCAACAGAAAACTATCTTTAGCCAACAAAAAACCCTAATAAAGGTTTCACTAAGGAGCTTAAGATTTAAGAGTTTGTCTTTCCTTGTTGCAAGAGAGCTACTAATGCCTTACATAATAATAATAATAATAATAATAATAATAATAATAATAATAATAATAATAATAATAAAGGACATTCTCATTTGGTTTTAGTCTTTTTTTTAAGGTCAAAGTTTCTCTCCAAAATAGTTGGTAAGAAAACTCTTTAAACTTCTCATATATCTTTGTATTATATGTGAATTTCGAAAGTCTAATAGTTGGATCATGTACTTTATGTCCTTAACACATATGTAAAATTTTGTTAAAATCGGATGTTATTTTTTATTCAATAAATAAACTTATTTTTATATATAATATTAAATCATAAAAACTTGAAATTTAAGTATTTGACTGAAGATATTGCTATTGATCCTTGATTTTCTTTAAATTTTGCAAGCTTAGATGACATAATAAGAGTATGCAATCTAACGGTTAAATTTTCAAAATTCATATATGATAAAAAGATAGTAGTGAAATTTGAAGAGTTTCTCTCCAAACTCTCCAAACTAGTTTGGAGAGAAACTTTTTTCTTTTTTAAATGTTTGAGCTATGCCCGTTTGTTAAAAAAATTGAGTGTATATGTTCTCTAAAATTATTTTTTAACAATGAATTTCTTTAAGTATAGTTTAACACATTTCCTTTGAACCATTGCAGCAATTTATGTATACCATATTAATCATTGATTTGTAAGTTGTCCACTTTTATTTTCCATATATTATGTCATTGGTAGATTAAATGAATAAATTCATCATCTTTTAATAGTTTAAACAAATAAATTCTTCATCTATATATTGTTTAAGCTTTTGAAAGAATCATTAATTTAAAAGGTTTGGTTTACCTCTAGTACTTTTTTAACTATACATGTCATTTTGTTATAAATATACAATGGTAAGTAGTAGTGGGTTTTAATCTCTACCTTTTATTTAGTTAGTGGGTGATGTGGCAGTCTATCGTTTAAAAAAAAAAAAAAATTCATTTTTAAACAGTACGGGAAGTAAGCCAAACCCAATTTAAAATGTCTAGTATCACAGCATGAGGTCCAGAGTTCAATTCCTTTCTTAGAACACTCACTTCAATGTGACTATAATAGAAAAATGTGTCAAATTTACACATTTAAGCCCAAAATTTATCCACATCAGTCAATCTATAAGTGCATAAATTTATAGAAATTGTAGCTTTGTAAATGCATATTTTATTAATTCTTTAGTTCACCCCATGAGGAAGAGAGAGATATATCTATAAATGCGTAAATTTTTTTATTGTTATCTCAAATCATATATATGATATATATGATTTGAGATAACAATAAAAAAATTGGTAAGGAAATAGTATTTTAATGAAATATAATGTAAAATAAATAATTTGATGTAAGGTGTTTTCAAAATTGAGTATATAAAATAGAAAAAGTAAGTTATTATGCTAAAATAAACAAAAATGTTTGCACAAGCTTATGCAAATGTTCTTAGGTGGCCCACACGTAGATTAAGCTTTTAAGGAAATTGATAATTTGTCACTTATGATCATATAAGTAAATTTATAGTAATAGCAAAAAAAATAATAAGTAGGTTTATAGAAGAGAATTGGGAATTTTAATATATTAGCTCATTTTGTATATTGTGAAACTCAGTCAATCTATAAAAGCATAATTTTTTTTATTGTTAGCTCAAATCATATATATGATTTGAGATAACAATTATAAAAAAAATTGGTAAGGAAATAGTATTTTAATGAAATATAATATAAAATAAATAATTTGATATAAAGTGTTTTCAAAATTGAGTATGTAAAATAGAAAAAGTAAGTTCTTATATTGAAATAAATGGAAATGTTTGCACAAGCTTATGCGAATGTTCTTAGGTGGCCCACATGTAGATTAAGCTTTTAAAAAAATTGATACTTTGTCACCTATGATCATATAAGTAAATTTATAGTAATAGAACAAAAATATTAAGTAAGTTTATAGAAGAGAATTGGGAAGTTTAATATATTAGCTCATTTTGTATACTGTAAAACTCATTGTTTGTTGTTTCCTTATTTCTACTAAATTGGGTTAAGCTTTTATCATTTTGCCTTGTTGATCTTCATTCATTAGAACTAGAATGAGAATTAAAATTGGCAAGTGTCAAATCATATCATTCAAATAATGTTTTATTGACTTATAAGAAAAACTAAGATGATATGCTAATTGATAATTTTCTGAATTTATTTGCCGCTATAAATTGGGAATAGTTTTTGTTAGGATATATGTAGTTCAAGTTTGTGAACATATGTCGCTATTTTATGTAATTGGCTTATCCTTAGACAAAACGCACTTTACTTGTAATTGGGTAGATTTAGGATATGTTTAACACTTCAAGAAACAGTGTTTCAAGATTCAGTGTTGAAGTCATCAAAGTCTGTCCAAGAAACAAGCAAGGAAGTGCAAGTTACTAAAGCTCGACACCTATCTCGACACCTATCTCGACACATGCATCTATCGAGCTTTAAGAAGCTGTTTTGCCCCGAGCCTCGACAGCTTCTCGACAGATCCTCGACACCTCTATCTGTCGAGAATTAAAGAAAACAGATTTTCAGTTCTGTTTCAAGTCCAATCCGTGAATGTGTCTTTGGGACTTCTTTTCTCCTAACCCTAGACATATAAAAGGATTGTTTTAAGGGCCGTAAAAGATGATGCAAGTTGCACAAGCATTGAGAACTTCTAGTTCATGTAATTTGTGATCTGAAAGACAAAGTTCATGCCCTAGTTCATCTCCGATGATTTGAAGAACTTTGCAGCCAACAACTCTCTCTCTCTAGTTGGTGTTTGAAGTCGCGTACTAGGATCCGCGCATCTGGTTAGTCACGTACTTGGGAGCCGTGCATTGAAAGGAGAAACTATCACTACAGAGCAAGTCCAATTGGGTATTTGGGTAAGGGTTCAACTATAGGTTGGTAAGGCACTTGGGATTCCTTGCTTGTAATCGCTTGCTGTGATAATAGTGAAGTTTCAAAAGTGGTGACCTTAAATCACCCGGTGGGATTTTTGCCGTAAGGTTTTCTCCATTCGTAAACAAATCATCATATCATTTATTTTTCGCTGCATAACTTAGTTTTTGGTGATTTGTTTGTGCTGCCACGTGATATTGCATGTTAATTTGATTAATTAATAACTAGGATAATTAATCAATCTAATTTATCACAAGGGATCAACGCGTTTGTGGCCTGTCAAGTAGTATCAGAGCGACCACACTCTGATTAGGGTTTAATTCTTATGTGTGATCCATTGACCCCTGCTGTCATGGATGAGGTCAATCTCTTATAATACCTCCATTATTTGATGGCAATAACTATGCATATTAGAAAGTACGCATGAGAGCTTTCTTGCAGTCTTTAGATGAGAAAGTGTGGCAAGCTGTGGAGATAAGCTGGACCAAGCCTACAGAAGTGCCGACCGATTGGGATGATGCCAAGATCAAGGTGGCAAACTTCAACAGCAGAGCATTGAATGCCCTATTCAGTGCAGTCACCAATGAGGAGTTCAAGAAAATTTCCTCAACTGAAACTGCTAAGGAAGCATGGACCATTCTCCAGACAACCTATGAGGGCACCAAGGCTGTCAAAGATTTAAAACTATAGAGGCTCACCACACGCTTTGAAGAAATTAAGATGGAGGAAGATGAGTCGTTTGATGAGTTCTATGCCAAGCTCAAGGACATAGTGAACTCAGCCTTCAATCTTGGGGAAACCATCCCTGAACCCAAGATAGTAAGGAAAGTGCTCAGATCGCTGCCCGAGAGATTCCATGCTAAGATCACGGCGATAGAGGAATCAAAGGATATTGACAGAATTCTTCTAACTGAGCTGGTTGGAAACTTACAAACCTACAAGTTAAGGCTGACTAGGTTAGACAAGTCAAGCAAGGGCAAGGGCAAGAGCATAGCACTAAAGGCCAAGAACAGTGATATGGAAGATACTTTAGACGATGAAGATTCAAAAATAAAGTCCTATATTACAAGGCAATTCAAGAAGTTCATGAAGAATGCAAATGGAAAGGGCTTTAACAAAGACCGTAGACAATCCAGTTCTTCACAATTCAAGAATTCGGATAAAGGGAAGAAGGATATCAAGGATAGCGGTCAGTACACTGTTCCCACTGGGCCAAAATGCTTTGGGTGTCAAGGCTTCGAACACATAAAACAAGAGTGTCCTACGTACCTTAAGAGCATAGGGAAGAGCAAGGCACTTGCTATTACCTTAAGCGACACAGAGCCCGAGGACGATTCTGAAGATGAAGACGACGGAATCTTGAATGCCTTCACTGCTACTGTTAATCCTACTGATGGGATTACTGAAGAAGTGAATGAAGAAAAAGAGTTGGTGGATTCCAAGTGTGAGATTATGGATGATCAAGATGATATTCATACTGCCTATGAGAAACTATACAAGCTTTCTGAGAAACTCTATAGGCTAGCCACCAAGAAGCTCAGTGATGTGGAACTTGACCGTGAGGAACTTTCCACAAAGGTTGATGAAGCGAATCAGACCATTGGAGCACTGAGGTTCAAAAACAATTTCTTGGCTGAGAGGACTAAGAAGCTTGAAGCGGAGCTGTTTCAAGTCAGAGCACAATTGGAGAGGACGTCAAGTGCAAAACTGGACGAGATGCTGAGTGCTCAGAAATCTTCTTCAGATCGTACTGGATTGGGGTATGAATTCTCTCTCTCAAATACTCCTTGTGCTAGTACTACTGTTTTTGTTCCACCTGCTAATAACATTAAAACTGAGGATAAGAATGTTAAAACTGAATTAGCTAGTGAGAACTTAGACAATGGCAAGTCCATCCTAGGAGCACCCCCTAAAGTTGAGAAAAGGGAAACTAGAAACCCTAGGACCAAGAAGACTATCTCTCAAAAGCCCAAACAGAAGAAGCCGCATCTCTGTTATCATTGTGGTGTTGCCGGTCACACTCGACCAAATTGCTACAAGTGGCTAGCCACTCAACAGAGTAATGGCATGATAGCATCTGAGAGCTAGAATCAGCTTCAAACTTCTCTCGCTCCTCTTGGAGACATTCTCAAAGCCCTCATGTTCCTTTCGAACTTGAACGGTTCATATTCTTCTCCCTCTTCACCGGTTCAAGGGTCGACTAAAAGGAAAGGTTCTTCGAAGGTGTGGAAGGCAAAGGGATCTAAGTGATAGCCGTCACTTCTTCTTCTCTCTCCCTGTTTTTTTTGTGTTGCATTACTTGTTTGTTTCTTTACTGTTTTGAATCAGTCTAGTTTTATGCATTGTTTTGCTTTCTTTAGCTTGTTTTTTTTTTTTTGTATGTTTTTAGTTTTGTGTTTTATTTTTTCTTTTCTGATAAAAATAAAAAAAAATTGAAAAAAAAATACAAAAACAGTGTATGTTTGTGTGCATTGGTTCATGTGAACTTTTAAAATGGCCATTGAAACAGAGTTTTCTAAACTTTGTATCACCTGTGGCTTAGATGAACATTCTTCTACACAACTAAGTAAGTGAGCTTTGTAGTTCTTTGTTTGTGATGAGTAAGGTTAAGTGATCTCTTCTTCTTAACACTCGTATCACTCTTTTTGACGAGTTGAACTAGAAAATCCTAAGAGAAAGACATAAATAACCATCTCACCACTGTTACTCGACAATCATGATATGGCATCTGTATGCTTCGGCATAGCAAAAGTGCAATGTCAATGACATCTGTATGCTTCGGCATAACAAAAGTGCAATGTCAAAAGCTTAACATTTGGGTATTTCTTTTCTTTCTCTTGTATGCTCATGTATGATATGCTTAATAAAAAAAAATATGCAAAGAAATAAAAAGCAAAAAGATCAAAATGCTTTAAGATATGGTTGCAAGCGTGTTTTCTAGGAGATGTGGGAGTTATAAGATGTACCTCAAAGGTGATAGTCCCCATCAAGCAGTTATGATTGTGTGTGAGTTAAAGTGATTTTCTCATATCTCAAATTGTCATAACATTGAGACACTTATGCAATCTTGCAATATTTTCATACACAACACGCAATACTCTTTGTTATTTTTGATACTGGTGCAAGTACAATGTAATTTGGCTATCACAAAGGTTACATGCGTTAATATATGCTCACTAAACTGTCTTAACTTATTTTTGAAATATAAAATTGGTTAGACTTGTTTAGTGTGTGTGTGCGTGTTTTGGAATACATGTGCTTAAGTTTTCTTGTTGAGAGATGATTTTGAGAGTTTAATGTGTTGCTTGGATGTTTGGTTGAATTGCATGCATGATTCCATTCATGTTTGTATTTTTCTTCTTTTGAAAAACTGTTTTTAAAGGCATCTCGACACCTCCTCGATACCTCTCGATACCTAGCTGTCTGTCGAGCTTCTTAGAATTTTTCTAAACGCAGTCTCAACACCTCCTCGACACCTAGTAGATCGATCGAGAAACTTTCTGTCTGCTCGATAGCTTCTCGACAGCTTCTGAATTGATCGAGATTTATTCATGCTTAAGGGGAGTGCTAGCATAGGACATTTTTGACAGGGGGAGTGTGGATTGAGGGATGTAGTGAGGAGATCATATGTATTTTTTTTCTTTTCTATCTTTTTAGAGATACATTGATCATGTATTGACATACATTGTACTTATTTCTTGATATATATGATGATGTATGTTTTTCTTTCACCTATCTTTCCATGTGTTGTTTCTTTTCTGTCTTTATACACATGTTTCTTTACTTGTACACAATCTATTATTTCTGCTTCACACAAAGATGTCTTGATGTGTTTTGTTTATAAGTGTTTCAGAAATACAGGTTGTCAAAGTCTACTTGCCATAAACTCTCTTCTTGCAAAATTTTTCAAGATTTTGTGTTAGGATAGATTTTACTGTATGTAACATTTGAAATATAAGTTAAAGTGTTTTATGACTTCTCTCATATCTTCATTTATTTGTTGTGGTTTTGTCACGGATTGCCAAAGGGGGAGATTGTTAGGACATATATAGTTCAAGTTTGTGAACATATGTCGCTATTTTATGTAATTGGCTTATCCTTAGACAAAACGTGCTTTACTTGTAATTGGGTAGATTTAGGATGTGTTTAACACTTCAAGAAACAGTGTTTCAAGATTCAGTGTTGAAGTCATCAAAGTTTGTCCAAGAAACAAGCAAGGAAGTGTAAGTTACTAAAGCTCGACACCTATCTCGACACATGCATCTATCGAGCTTTAAGAAGCTGTTTTGCCCCGAGCCTCGACAGCTTCTCGACAGATCCTCGACACCTCTGTCGAGAATTAAAGAAAACAGATTTTCAGTTCTGTTTCAAGTCCAATCCGTGAATGTGTCTTTGGGACTTCTTTTCTCTTAACCCTAGACATATAAAACGATTGTTTTAAGGGCCGTAAAAGATTATGCAAGTTGCACAAGCATTGAGAACTTCTAGTTCATGCAATTTGTGATCTGAAAGACAAAGTTTGTGCCCTAGTTCATCTCTGATGATTTGAAGAACTTTGCAGCCAACAACTCTCTCTCTCTAGTTGGTGTTTGAAGTCACGTACTAAGATCCGCGCATCTGGTTAGTCACGTACTTGGGAGCCGTGCATTGAAAAAAGAAACTGTCACTACAGAGCAAGTCCAATTAGGTATTAGGGTAAGGGTTTAACTGTAGGTTGGTAAGGTACTTGGGATTCCTTGCTTGTAATCGCTTGCTGTTATAATAGTGGAGTTTCGGGAGTGGTGACCTTAAATCACCCGATGGGGTTTTTGCCGTAAGGTTTTCCCCATTCGTAAACAAATCACCGTGTCATTTATTTTCCGCTGCATAACTTAGTTTTTGGTGATTTGTTTGTGCTGCCACGTGATATTGCATGTTAATTTGATTAATTAATAACTAGGGTAATTAATCAATCTAATTTATCACAAGGGGTCAACGCGTTTGTGGCCTGTCAGTTTTGAAACTCGAACCATTCAAAGAACCAAAAAATATAGAAGTTCAAGACTTTAAGATTGGACCAAGCTCGAATAGTGATGATATATTTATTGCTTTCAATGTATCCAAGGTTTCCATGAAGGAGATGGTTGATTGTATTTGCTAGATATTACTTTTCTCTAAAATAAATAAATATTCTATCTGCTGGATACAAGAAGTCTTTATTTTTTATTTTTTACAAAAAAATTTTAGGAAAAAAAAAAAAAGAAGAAGAAGAAGAAGAAGATGGAATGGGAAGATCTTTGGGAGGCTAACAAAACAAACATCACATGTAACCTGAAATGTCACTGGACATCGGCGTATCATCTTCTTTCTTTGCTATTGCAAGTTTCAACTATGGATGTGGCAAAATGAGCCGAAATTCACTAACCCGGTCTAAATTCGCCCATTTTTATCCAACTCGACCCATTTTTAAAAATTTTTTCCTTGAAAAGTATTTAAACTACATGGCAAAGTGCTAGTTGCATAACATTAACTAAAGGCACAATGCATTGGTGTAAGCCCCTTTCATTGAAAAAAAAAATACAAAAGCCAAAACTAAAGCGTCTACGAGGCTACAACTTCTACACGCCTACTAAACTGTCTACACTACTAAGTACTAACCATCTAATAGACTAACACTATGTAAGTTAAATACTAAGTACCAACCAGCTAGAAATCTAAGACTAAGTTACTAACTATTATTAACACTAAGTCTAAGTGCCTAACAAGCACAAAACACAACAAAAGTAAAAGCTACAGGCACTACAAAAAACGCGGGCTATAGCCGCGTTTTTTTTAGCTGCGTTTCTAATAACGCAGCTATAGCTGAACTATAGCCGCGTTTCTAAGAAACGCAGCTATAGAGTTAACCAATAGCTGCGTCTATTAAAAACGCAGCTTTAGCTACCCTATAGCTGCGTTTTTTAAGCGCGACTATAGGCTAATTCCATAGCTGCGTTTTTTAAACGCAGCTATAGGTCCAGTCGAATAATTTTTTAAAGGGAGTAATATAGCTGTGTTTGAAAACGCAGCCACAGGTTAGCTATAACCGCGTTTTTAAAAACGCAGCTATACCAATTAAAAAAATTAATTTTTTTGATAGCTGCGTTTTAAAACGCGGCTATAGCTAACCTGTAGCTGTGTTTTTCTAAACGCAGCTATAGGTCCTTCTTTTAATACACCTGAAATAGTTTTAAGGAGGGCATATAGCCGCGTTTTGAAAAACGCGGCTATAGGCCCTCCCTAAACACAAAATTGGACCTGGGATATTTTGAATGAGGTCCTATAGCCGCGTTTTTAAAAACGCGGCTATAGGTTCTCATTAAAAAAAAAAATTTCCGCTACAGGTAACACACGGGGGAAACAAGGATGGCGTGAGATATTTTTTATGGATGACCTATAGCCGCGTTTATAAAAACGCGGCTATAGGTAACACACCCAAAAAAAAAAAGGGACCAAATGACTTTCTCACCTACCCCCACTTTCCCACCTACCCCCACTCTCATGTTTTCTATTTTTGTCATACAGAGACTAAAGAAGCTTAGCTTCTTTCTTTCTTTCTTCTACAGGTCACGCACCTGAGCTTCTTTCCTTCTTGTTTTTTTTTTTTTTTTTTTCTTCATCTCAAGCTCCTTGACACCATCTCCAGCCACGCCAACGCCATCAGCTATAGAGTTAGCCCTTCCTCTCTTCCTTCACTTATCTCTATTTTTGCTTTTTTGTGTTTTTTTTTTGTCTGTAGATCCAGTTTTTTTTTTTTTTTTAATTTAATGTTTAGTTAGTAAGAAAATGGAGGAAATGCTAAAATTTTTGAATGAAGTGGATATTTTAGCAATATTTGTGTCTATATCTTGATTTGGATTTGAGTTTTGATTTTGAATTTTTTGGATCTGTGCTTGAATTTGTGTTATTGTGTTGTTGATATTGTGTTTATGTTTAAATGGGTTTGTGTTTCTGAGCTTGTGCTTTTGTGTTGAATGGATTTAGTGTTAGATTTGGGTTGGATTTGTTGAATGGATTTAGTGTTAGATTTGTGTTCTTATATTGTGTTGTTTGATTTTGAATTTTTTTGGGTGGGTTTGTTTTGTGAGTATGTTGTGTTTGATGTGCAATTTCTGGGTTTGTGTTTGATTTTGAATTTTTTGGATTTGTGTGTGATACGGGATTTTCTGGGTTTCTGTTAAATTTCGAATTTTTTTTTGTTTGAATTTTGAATTTTTTGGGGGAAAAAAAAACCCAGAATTTTTTTTTTGTTTCAAAAAAAACCTATAGCTGCGTTTCAAAAACGCAGCTATAGGAGGCTTTAGCTGCGTTTTTAAAACGCAGCCAAAACTAAACCTATAGCTGCGTTCTAAACGCAGCCTAAAGTGGTTCTATAGCTGCGTTTTTTACAAAACGCAGCTATAGATCTCAGCTTATAAAAGGTTGAAAAACGCAGCTATAGGGGGTAAAAAACGCAGCTATTGGGGGACCTCTAGCTGCGTTTATAGAAACGCAGCTATAGACCCCCGCAGGGGCTATTGCCGCGCAGAATAGGCCGCGTTTGGAAACGCGGCTATAAAAAACGCAACTATAGCCTATAGCTGCGTTTTTAGGGTCTATAGCTGCGTTTTTCAAACGCAGCTATAGCCTGCATTTTTTGTAGTGAGGAATCTCTGCATTTAAGAAGGCTGATAATTTGACATGGTCCATGACATTTAGTTTTTTTTTTTGGTTCTGATATGGGAATGATATTATTAGTGAACTTCGAATATGAAATGTATAAGCTTAAAATATATTCTTTTTGGTGCTCCTTAGGATCTCTCTCTCTGGATTTGTAAATTTGTAATTATAAGTATTTTAACTGTGAGTTATTAACAACATTACATGGAAGATTTTATTATCATGACTATAAAGAATTTTAGTCATATTCAAAACTATCGAATTGCAAGAATATGAAAAGCTTTATATTTTTTGGTTTGTTTGTTTTTTTCCTTTCACATGTATAATAGTAAGTTAGTAACAAATAGTCTAATAATAGCCCACTTAAAAAAAAATAAAAAAATAAAAAATAAAAGAAGAAGAAGAAGAAGAAGAAGATATTATACTATTAGGTGCAATGATTGATTTGATTCATTATATCTAAAAATTAGGCATTTAAATTTTTTAAATTTTTTTTTTAATGTGAGAAATACGAGTCAACCCAACCCGACCTGACTCACCTACAACCTTATTGGCCTAGCCCCTTTAAAATCGCTCATTTTTTACCTAGCCCATTTTGACTCACAATTAGACTGACCCAATCCAACTCGACCGTTTGCCATGTCCACAGGTGGGCATGGATAGATTATGGTTTTGTTTTACATCAGAGAATGGAAGGGAACCTTTGGTTCAAGCGATATTAGTGGAAATCAAGACAAGATACCAAATCAAGCTGGTTCCAAATCCAATTTTACCATATTAGAACTCTAGTCAACCATCTTTAATATTGAGATGCTTTAAGAAAACAACTGCACAATATTCTCCAAACAATCACTCCCAAGATACCAAATATGGTCTTTGTAAACCACCATTACCATTGGAGCCCTCTAAGAAAGCAGTCACATGATCTCTCCTAAAAATGACCCTCGTCTCTTCTATAATTGATTGTGTATTTTTATGATTCTTATATGTAGAAAATTACTTGTGTTATAAAACGACATGTAATCACATTATATACTCAAGGCAATATACAACAATTTTGCTCCATTATTTGTTTTCTTTCATGGTATCAGAGCCATACATCTTGCGACAATGACAAATTCTTTTACCATTCCAAATATCTCTCATTTACTCATTTAGTTTCTATCAAAATTGATCGTACAAATTACATTCTATGGCTTGCGCAATTTCTTCCATTTCTAAGAAGCACTGATTTGATTGGTTTTGTTGATGGAACAAAACCTTGTCTTGAAAAGTTCCTTCTTAATGCAGAGAAGAAAATTACAAATTCCATCGATCTAGATTTCATAAAGTATATCAACTCCACCTCGCACTGGCTGTGCTCTCTACTGTTTCTTGACTCGCTACGCTTTGTGATATGTGGATGCCTCTTGAAAAATGCTCGGTCTCGATCTCAAGTTTTGCAACTCAAGCACCAATTTCAAACCACAAAGAGATGAAATTTTTCTATTTCTGGCTATTTTGATAAGATTAATTCTATTGCTCACATTCTCGCTATGGCATGCAAACCCATCGATGAAGAAGATATCATACTTCTCCTCTTGAATGGAGTTGGACCAACTATTGAATCCGTTGTGAATTCAATTAAAACTAGCAGAGGGGCTCTCATCCTTGACAACGTGGTTTGTGTTCTCTGCAGTGTCAAAGCTCACTTGCATAAAGTTCAGAGTCTCAACATATCTTATTGTCACCGCTCTATACAAGAATAATTCAAAACCCAACCAGAATGTCGGAGGAGGTAAATCTTGCTCAATCCTTAGAAAAGTTTTTACCTTTTTTTATATATTTTCATCCCAACCCTTACCCTCAATGACTGAGATAGAGTGTTAAAAGCATTGCTATGGATTTTATTCTATTCCAACAAGAACAGGTTGAAAATACCGTACCAATAAGCAAATCGAAACAAGAAACAACCCCCCCCCCCCCCCCCTCTCCCACACACACAACAATCCAATCCATTTTAGGTCATTTCAACCAACTCCAATTAAATTCCGGTTCTCCCCTATATAAAAATAAAAAATAAAAAATAATAATAATAAAAACTATGTTATTTTGATTTCATTCTTGTTATTTCCCTAATAATACGTAATTATAAGTGTAAAATATGTATTGCATTTATATTTGTATTAGCGATTAGCCAGGTCAATCACCCCCAGTCCTGTGACACGCCTAAACCAGTTGAGCAATTAGCCCTGTCAACCTTTCTCCCCCCCCCCCCCCCCTCTTTCATCTCTGCTAGAAGTGGAACCAGAACCAAAATAATGGCCTGATACCAAAAACAGTACACACGACCGTGCAAGGGCAACAGTTTATCTTTAAAACCCAAAAATAAACTAGTTTTGTCTCTGAGAAATTTTTATCAACCACAACGTAGATATTGTTGCAAACTAACACTAGTTCAACTCAAGTGAAGATGACATTGAAATCCTCATCATTATGGGGTTACAATAACTTCACATAAAATGATACATTCCAAGTTGATTGGACATCAGTTCCACCATCTCTCAAGCTACACCACCATCCTTGGCCAATGCGAGAAAGGGAGGGAACGATTCAAACAAAATCAAGTATAGAACTCAGGCAAACTAAAAGAAAAACAATCAGAGCCTTAAGATACCATATGGAAGTGGTCCCATCCCATAACAAAGAGTGATCCTAACAGTTTGTCATTGCAAACATTCAATCCCTACTATGAGTTGACCTTATTTCCCCTCCTCCCTTATCTCACCTTTCTTCTTGATAGAATTGACTCTGGCCTTCTTGATGTGTTTTCTTCCCTTCCATCTTCTCTCGACTTTGGCTCAAATTCATCCTCATTGTACCTTCTTGGCCTCTTCTCTCCAATCATTAACTTCTCTCGACTTCCATGAAATTCATCGTCTTCATGCCTTCTCGGTCTCTTTTCTTCTCTCTTAAGATCTCTTGACTTGGACTCATATTCGTTATCATTGTACCTTCTCAATTTTTTCTCTTCCCTTCTATCATGATCTTCTCTTGACTTTGGCTCTAGCTCATCGTTATCACGCCTTCTCAATCTATTTTCTTCCCTTCCACCTCTAGACTTCCGCTGATATTCATCATCACCTTGTCTTCTCGATCTATTTTCATCTCTCAACTTCGGCAGAAATTCATTGTCATCATGCCTTCTTGAACTCTTCTCTTCCCTCCTATCATGATCTTCACTTGACCGTAGCCTGAACTCATCATCACCATTCCTTTTTAATCTCTTCTCCTCCCTCATATCCCTCTGCCTATTATTGCTCTCAAAGGCCCTATCACTACCCTTTGCACTGGAGCGCAAATCTTTATCATCCCGACTAAAACCACCTTGAGTCATAAGTTCGTGAACAGGATTTGACGGCCTGTTTTCAAGTCTTTTCTCACCTCTTGTTGGACCCTCAAACTTGTCATGTCCCCAACCTGTATTTGCAGCTCTCTATGAATAGAAAGAAGAAAGTATATATAAGCACCTTAAAATATGACAGATGTAAAAGTAAGCATAGAACAAATTTTTCTCCTCTCCAAAAAGTAATAAAACACCAATACTTTTAAAAGAGAGAATAAATAGGAAGCAGATAGTCTTGTTTTAGTCATGAGAAATAAAAACCAACTCCATGATGCGGAATTGAAAACCAAATCATAAACTTAGATTAGTAAAATTTATTGAATGTCACTCATTTAAGGCATATGAATCTTATATAACTTTGCTTGTCAAGCATATCTTAGACTTTGTAGTTTTGGCAAGAAGTTGGTTGGGTAAGCTCTGGTATTGTTTAATGGGTCTGATCATTGGTCTTGGTCAATATAGGTAAGTTTCTAAATGGTCAGGTCTCAGATTGCATGGCAGTTTAATGCCAAAAAATAAAAATAAAAAAACTTAGCTTGTTTTCCATGTATGGATAATCTAGATAGATTATATGATTTTCAGGACAGCAATGACGAAGAATGATTAACTTTCAGCACCTTGAATCAATTTGTATAGTGTGCTGACATACATTATCTGTGTGAAGCAATCTCTTTTAAGGTATGAATGTCTAAGGTCCCTAGGCTAGATATTTTATTTCATTTTTGTCAAAGCATATGTTTCGCCTCTGAAAAACTACCAGAATTTTAAGGGCCTGTTGGTTAGCTAAAAAAAGCACCATTTTTCATTTTCATTTTCATTTTCAGTTTTTAATGGGTCCCAACACTAAAAAACTGGTTTGGTTTTAGCATTTGTATTCAGTTTTCAGTATTCTAACTGTTGGATTTGAATACAAAGAATGAATACAACTTTTTAGCGTTTTCATTTTCTATAGGTACAAATATAGTGGCATTTTCGTAAATATTGTGAAAACACAAAGTTACTTCTTCTTTTTTTAAGTGAAGTGATGTGCGTGAATGAGAAAAGTTACTTTTTTTTTTTAAATAAAAAACAATGACCAAACCCAGGTATGATGTATTCTATAACCAAATTATTCAAAACAACTTACCAAACGCTATCAAATGTGAAATAAGTGTCTTTTTCTATAATCAAATTCAAAATTTGCAGATGGAATAAAGAAAATGAAAAGTGAATACGCAACTTTTTGAAACCAAACAAGCACTAAGTTCCCTTCAATATTTCACTAGTCAAATTGGTCCCTTTTAAGACCTGATCAGCACCCAACAATATGGTTCACTAAGCCCAATCCCCCAAAATAGAGAGAGCGCACTCTGATTGCTAATTAGGCTTTATTTAGTTTTAAAACAGTGCCACATCAATGGATGGGGGGGGGGGGGGGGAGGGGAGGGGTGAGAAGTGCTACATCAGCCAATTCCGTTACGCTCTAGTAGACAGTGTAGAGAAAAAAGACCAAAATGAAACTTCTCTAAACCAATCACCAATTTGAAATGCAAAATCTTCAAGGGACAAACTGGATATTTAGGCTCTTAGGCCCTGTTTGATTCTAAAAAGTGATGTATTCACTTTTCATTGTCTGTTTTCCGTACTCAAATTCTAAAATTGAATATAGAAAAAATGACTCATTTTTACATGTGAGGATGTTTGGTAAGTTATTTTGAATACATAATTTAGGTATAAAATTCATCATACACGGTTTTGCATTGTTTTCTTTTTTTTTTTTTTTTAAGTTACTTTTTTCACTTACACACACATCAATCAGGTGGGGCTCTTTGCGTTTTCACAATATTTACAAAATTGCCATTGTATTCATTTTCTTTGAAAATGAAAACACTAAAAAGGTGTTTTCATTTTTTGTATTCAGATCCAACTCTTAGGGTACTGAAAATGAAAATTGTGTACAAGTTCTTAAACCAAACAAGTTTTTTATGGTGGGTCCCATTGAAAATGAAAACAGAAAACACAACTTTTTCAGCTAACCAAACAGACCCTTACTCTCTGACTTTAATCTAGCTTCCTTCTAGCATTCTTCTAGCCCTTGGTCTCAACCCAAAGTCTCTCAACTATCATTAATTACATAATAAAGCATCCCAGCCTCATTCTCTAAATCAGCTGTAGATCTTATTGTCCTCGTCCTTTGGTGCTCAATTAAAGATCCTGCATCAATTTTAGCCTTTTTTTCCTAAGATAAGCTGTCTTACATCAATATGGTTTTAGAGCTGTCCTAATTTATAGACTCCTCTCTTTCACAGCACCATCAAAAAAAGGTGGTACCTAGGGCACAAAACTCCCACCTTTGCAGAGTTCGGGAGCAGAGTTCGGGAGAAGTTATTGGTAGGTAGCCTTACCCCCATTTTTTTTTTTTTTTTTTGAGAGGCTGATTCCGAAACTCAAAGCCGCAGCCTATCACTTTTGGTGGAAGGCTCTTGCCATCACACCAAGGTCCAACCTCATTTCACAACACCCACTGATGCAAGAGGTAGTGAGAAGGATTTATTTTATGTATCAAGTGCAATTTTGTAATTTCTTAATATTTTGGAATGGGCAGTGCTTATAGTCCATTGGGTCTTACTTTAGTTTATTTTAAGTTTGGTTATTTAGTTGGGCTTAGTAGTAAAAGTCTAAGGAGTCCAAGTCCAAGTCTTATTAGGGAATTAAGAAATCGTAGTTCAACTAGGATTAGGTATTAGACTTCTATTTAAAGAATTGTAATGTTTTCAGTTGAGATGATTAATGTTTTCAGAATTTATGCCAAGGAACCCTAGTTGTGATGCTTAGGAAGTCTAGGTATAATTCCAAGATATTTATCTGTTCTTGTCCACAGAACAGGAATAGCCACCCAAAGCTTTGATTGTTCTCCTCTCCCCAAACCCTACTACTAATCCTTGTCCCCTTTGGAAACCCTATTATCCCTTTTATTTTCTAGCCTATTTCCTACCAAAACCTTACCCTAAACCCTCAAAACAGAGGTATTACCAGATCTACCCCAACAGTTCTAAATCAGAATTTTATTTGTTCCCCCTTGTCCTACGTCACTCACCCCCCCCCCCAACTTAAAGAGAGAGAGAGAGAGAGAGAGAGAGAAGAAATTAGGAATGCAAGCACGGTGAAGAAGGATTAAATTCTCTCTCCAATACCATCCACGAAGTTCAATAGCCCATTTAGTCGTACCATGTCAACAATTACATAACCAACGATCCTAATACCCTATAATTGATACACACAACTTTCTCCAACTGAAAATGATCTATTAGAACTAAACATAAGTGGTTCACCAAAACATATATAGTTCAGATCAATGGTTTGGCACCCTACAAGTACAATCTAACTCAATCTATCCAACACAACCAGCTACATTGAAAGTTGGTATGATATGAGGGTTTAAATTATCATTATTGTCCAATATACAACAGAATTAGCAGGCCTAAATTTCCCAGCTTACAGTCTATAACCTGAGTGTTAGCAGTTCATATAATCAATCAGAGCAGACTTTAAGATTCTATTCATTAACTTTGTAATACAATAACAATAAAAAGCAAAAAATACTTCCCTCAAAACTAGGAACTATTTTCAGACTATTCCAGTTTTTGCACTACCTAAAATGTTGGTCTAATGTATGATCGAGTCAAAACTTTCAAAACCATAACAAAATTTCAGAGCCAAATGTTGGGCAACAGTGTAATAATCAAGTGTAGTTTGTCCAAACAACTAAATAATCCAAATTATGGAACTAATTCACTATTCTTCTTACTTGCTCATCGTGAGAAAATTTGCATCCAGCTCCACGAGTACATTCACCTCTTTGAAAAGCACGACAGACGCCTCGTTCCTCCCTCTTCTTCTGCTCTGCCTCTTCGTCTTCTTCCTCTTTCTTTTTATAACTACTAACATGATCAACCCTAATAATCCGACCTAAAACCTGTGCTCCATTCAAATTATCTAAAATAGCAGCAACAACAACAATAATTAATGATCACTTTTATAATGTGCAGTAACTTTTCTAATCTCTTGTAACAGTCATTGTTTAAAAAAAAAAAAAAAGAGTTTCATTTGCACAAAACTGAAAAGACAGATTAAGAGAAACCAACCTACAGCAAGATTTGTACTTCTCTGGTCCTCATATGCAACAAATGCGAAACCTTTGGATTTTCCAGTACCTTTGTCTCTAACAAGGTTAACATCAACAATCTCTCCATATCTAAAAATCATTTATTTAAAGAATCAAATGAGAAATGATGAAGAAAGTAATATGATAATCCAAATTCAAGAGTATGGAACCAAATCTTCTTGAGGCACTAAGGAATTTAGCAAAGATAACAATTATTGGACTTACTGAGCAAAAATAGCAAGGAGATCGCCTTCGGTGAGATCAAACGGAATGCCTCCAGCATATACGTAAGCAGAGTCTCTGTACTTGGCATGCCATGAAGCTTCTTCAGAGATCCCTAATGCCGCTTCTCTGGAATTGATATTCTGGATGCGTTTAACAAGGGTTAACGGATTCATCACTTCTGTGTATCAAAGATATGCCCAAATTATTAGACTCGCTTCTACTTAAGGAATGTCAAACACCAAACTGGTGTCAACTATCCTCCACAATCTGAACAAAGAAAAATCTGCTGATTTGAAAAAATCATGTATATATAAATAAAGTTCGAATATATAGTAAAATAAGAGGAATTCTTTAAGAGTGACTAATAAATCGAAGAAAAGAGAAACAAACAAAATCTTTTTGGGGTTCTTAGGGGTAAAGATGAGTGCTTACCTTTGGGTTACGGTTCGACGACGACAGAGCTCCTCCTCCTCCTCCTCCTCCTTGCCTGTAAGTTTCTCAAACTCTCACTCTCTCTCCCTCGCCTCTCGCCTTGCCTTTGTTCTGAATCGGAATCGCCGAATCGCCTTTCTTTTCTTTTCTTTTCTTTTCTTTTTTCTCTCGTTTTGCCTCTCATTTGGTTTTGCTGCTCAGTGGCTTGGGCTGGGCTTTTAGCCTCTCATTTGGTTTTGCTGCTCGGTGGCCTGCGCTGGGCTTTTTGGCTTTGGTTTGTTATGACTTGCTTTTGCCTCTGTTGTATATATTGTTGTTGGGTCCGATATAAATTAGGACACGGATTTATGTTGGCAGGAAATGTTGCAAACAGGGACAGCTGTCAATTATGTAAGAAGACACTTAAGCTTGGGATCATGTGCAATTTTAAGTGAAGAGTTGTTAACCCTAACGTTAACAGCGTTAGCCACAGTCTTTCTCCTCAAACACACCTCTCACCCATAGCAGCAGCCTCACTCCTCTCTCTCATCTCCTCCACCTCTGTTTTCTCAGTAAACTCAGACTGGCAAGAGCTTGAGGCGAAATCGACGACGGCCACATGTAGAAGCTGCCGATGTTGAAATCGAGTTTAGTGCACTCGATTTAGCATTCCAAAATCGAGTCCATCCCAAATTTGTTTCAAACCTTGGCTAGCTAATAATATAGTTTGGTTTTATAGTTATTTTTTTAAAAAAATCACAGCATTTCCTGTATCCTATAAATTATAATCATATAAATAAAATAATAAATATAATATTGATTGTTGGTTGGTTTTAAATATGTTTTCAAGCTTTTTATTTTTACATAACATTAAAACTTAAAATAAACATAAATTATATACAAAAATATTTAAATATTCCTAAAATAAATATTTATTTATTAATTAATTGTCGTATCCCATCATATCATATTCTAAATTTTTCAAAAAAATGTTGTATCCCTGTACCCGTATCCATTCAATACCAATCCCCATATCTGTATCAGTGCATCCCAACAACAAATCCAAGAGAGAGAGAGAGAGTACACGATCATGGAATGGGCTGAAGGCGGCATTGTGAATCAATGACGATGTATAGGTGAAGTGAACATGGGCCAATAGAATTGTGCTTGGCGTCATAGCTTCACCAGCTATGGTTTCGTGATTGCCTCATTGTGGATCACTCTTTTGAGAGAGAGAGAGAGAGAGAGAGAGAGAGATCTTATTATAAAACTAAGATTGCTATATACAGGGCTGGCCTTAGACATTTTGGGGCCTTAGGCGAGAACTAAAAAATTGGGCCTTTTTATACCTATATATTAATTAAATTAATGTTTATTTAATATTTTTATATTATAATATATTTCATTTAAAATCAATTTTTCTTGCCTTTTGAGATGCAAATTGACTCTAATTGGACCTCTTTTTACTAATAAATCTCTTAAATTTGTGTCAATATTTTTCCAATTACCTGAATCATAAATATTTGGAGGAATATAATTCAACATGTCATTATTATTTTCATTTTCTTCTAGTTGAACATCATTATGGTGAACTTGTTCATTTGCGACATTTTCATGATTATTTTCTAAATTATTTTGAAGTTCATTATCAAGATTTGTTGTATTGCAAAATTGAACATCATTGTTATCTTGCAATTGCATCATTTCATTAAATTCTAACTCTTTTTGGTGAATTTCTTGCTCATTTGTGATATTTTCATCTAAATTTTGTGTTATATTTTGTTTATTACTAATAACAAACTTATCCATTGATTCTTTTTAAGACTCTGTTAATTTTTCTTCTTTTTTTCCTTTTTTAAGTTTTTCATATCCAGATGCATATTTTCTAGTAGACATTTCTAATCAAACAATATATTTATAAAGACTAAAATAAAAAATAACTTTCAAGTGTACTGCAAATGAGAAATAGAACCTAATTTATATAAAAATTATTGTTGTAGTTTCACCGAACAATAACAAGTTTTTAGCAATCTCAACCTGCATAAATAAAGACTTATTTAATATATTACCACTAACTAAAATATATATATATATATATATATATATATAAACACAAGATTAAAATTTAAAAAAAAAAAATAAGCACAAGCATAACAAAAATTTAAGCACAACTATAACACTAGGCTTATTAATTTATAATACCCACACAAAAAAACACACAAAACAAATCCTATCTATAACAAAAAAAGAAAAAAAAAAAAAAAAAAAAGAAAAGGCTGAAACATTTACAAAGGAATACGGCTGAATCATTGAAAAAAAAAGGGGGGAGGGGCTGAATCATTAAAAAAAACAAACAAAAATTGGAAGACCCAAACTGTTACAAAACCAGGCCCAATCTCATTATCTCAATCAGTCAATCTTATAAATTATTTAGATTCTCAAACCGAATCCCAGATATTTAGTGTGCTTCCAATCTCAAATTCTCAATCAGGCAAACTCAAACCGAACCCCAAATTTTTATAAATTATACCTAAAGATGAAGTTCACGCCTAGTGAGTTGGTGAGTGGTGAGCAGACAGCAAGTGACTGATGAGGGAGGCAGAGAAAGAATGAGAGACGCGGCGAGGCGGCGACTGGCGAGGCAGACTGATGAGCTGCTGCCTTGCTTGCTTCAGTTCAGTTGCTTGAATTGGATTTGGGGAGAATCAGAGTTCAGAGAGAATGAGAGACAAAGAGAGGCGGAGAGCATGAGAGACAGAAGAGGCAGAAAGCTAAAATTTTTAGGGTTTGAATTGTTTTATTTGTTTTGATTTGTGATTGGTTTTTGGTTAATCTCATAGACTGAATTTGTAGTTTATCTGGATGATTTTTAGTTTGTCCAGAGGGTAACATTGTTTAACTGGATTTTTGGATTGTCTGATACTATTTTTTTTTTGTTTAAATCTGATACTATTTTTTTTTTGTTTAAATCTGATACTTTTTTTTTTTTAATCTGATACTATTTTTTTTTCCCTACTACCCCTTATTTTTTAAAATTTGGAGGCCTCCCTTCCACTTGGGAGCCTTAGGCAATTGCCTAACTTGCCTAAGGGAAGGGTCGGCCCTGGCTATATATATGTGCACTAACCTTAAGGGAAAATAGAGCGGAGCCAAGAAAGTATTCAATTTTTTTTTATAGGACTCAACTTTCTTTTTTAACTCATCATATATATATATATATATATATATTTATATATTTTTTAGAATCATAAATAAATGTTTGATTTGCATTTGCAAAGTCACTAATTATTAGATTAGATATAGAATTATGGATACCTAATAGAGAAGAAGATAATGCTATTGAGTGGATCATATTTCAATAGTAAAAGAATAATTTTTCATAAAAAATTAAGAACTAAGTTTCGTTGATTTTGAACCAAAAAAAAAAAAAGTTTTGTTGATTGCTACCAAGAGTATTATGGGGACTTTTGGTAATGTTGTTCTAGTAACATTGTTTATATTTTTTGGAAATACATGTGGGTGAAAAAATGTGTAAAAATACGTATAATGTTGTTTAAACACTGGAAATCGTTGTTTAAAATACCTTACCAAACACTCCCCTATATCTCAACTGATTGGTACCTTTTGGTATATTTATAACATCCAAAGTTCAAATTGTCACTCTCTATTGTAACTATCGAATTATAAAAAAATAAAAAAGTAAAATGTTTGGTTGATTGCTAACATGTGAGTAACATGGTAGAGCTAGAAATTGGTTAGTATGTCGGCATGGACCTCACCCTTTGTTAACAGAGATTTAAGAGTTCATTTTAAAAAATTATTATCTTTTATTTTCTTTTCCTTTTTTTTTTTTTTTTTTTGTGAAACATGTATTAGATTCTTTGGCTCCTAATGCGTTTACACACCAATTGGCTTCTCTCGATAGATGCGATCAACAATTTTGTTGGGGAAATCCTCAATAGGCTCTTGCATAGCATGTAAAAATTTCACTATATGGCTTTTGCAAATATTATTTTTCAAAGATTTGAACAATAATCTCTACATCTAGTTCAATATGGATAGAGGTGAAGCTAAGTCATAGGGATAACGTGAGGCCATCTTCGAGTGCCTAAAGTTTCACTATCACACTTGTAGTTCTCTCCATCGACCTAGCAAACCCTCTCATTGAATGTCCTTCACTATTTTTAAGAAGCCCCTCACCCCATACAAGCCCAAGATTATCAAAGGTAGAGCTGTCTGTGTTAAGTTTATTTCATCCATTTGAAGGCTTGATCCATTTCACATATGTGGGAGTTCTAGTTGGTTGGATCTAACTCTGAAAGTTAAAGCAAAGAGTTAAAGCAAAGTTGTCACAACCCCAACAAAAAGAGAGCTTTCCATTAAATTTGAAGATGGTTGGAGATAAAAAGGTGGTAAACAGTTGGTGGTTAAACATTTGGTAGGAGGAGAGCAAAAAAATATCAGGAATGCACCTTGGTATAACGAGCTTCCTCTAGAAATCTTTTGCGAATTGGCAATCATGCTAAACATATTTTGAGTAGATACCACAAATAGGGCATCTAGGATCAAGGCTTCAACCCCTTAAACCTAAAACATCACAAGCAAGAACACTCTTTACGAAGACAAAACCGTCAAAACAAAAAATACACTCTTAGCCCTTGCCCATTTATCCAAAGGCGTTTTTACTGTTGGATGTTGAACTATACTATTGGTCAAAATGGGCTTTTGCCATTTTCACAAAAAAAAGTCAACATGTTGCCCCATTTTCTAAACTAATTAGGGAAATGTCCCTCTTTTGAAACTCGATTTTGAAATGCCCCTCTTTTGAAACTCGATTTTCTCAAAATCGAGTTAAGCTATATAGCGACGTTTTAAGGAGTCTATAGTGATATTTTAAAAACCCTATAATGACATTTTATAACTCGACCTCCATGAAATCGAGTTATAGGTATAAAAAATAAAAAATAAAAAAAACTTGCATGTAACTCGATTTCATGGAGGTTGAGTTACAAAACGTAATTATAGGTCCTTAAAACGTCACTATAGGCTCCTTAAAATGTCGCTATAGGGCTCCATAAATTTTTTTTTTTTTTGAAACTCAATTTTGAGAAAATCGACTTTCAAAAAATGGACATTTCCCTAATTAGTTTGGGAAATGGGGCATTTGCCCATTTTCGCCCTATACTATTATCAAAATTATTTTGTTCCAATATTATTGTGGGAGTCAAAAACACTAGATGAAAAGCTTTACATGAAACCAAAGTTGTCACAACCCCAACAAAAAGAGAACTTTCCATGAAATTTGAAGATGGTTGGAGATGAAAAAGTGGTAAACAGTTAGTGCTTAAACATTTGGTAGGAGGAGGGCAAAAAAATCAGGAATGCACCTTGGTATATCGAGCTTCCTCTAGAAATCTTTTGCAAATTGACAGTCATGCTAAACATATTTTGAGTATAGACCACAAATAGGGCATTTAGGATCAAGGCTTAAACCCCTTAAACCTAAAACATCACAAGTAAAAACAGTTTTTATGAAAACAAAACCGACAAAATAAAAAACCACGCTCTTAGCCCTACCCCATTTATCCATAGGTGTTTTTACCGTTGGATGCTGAATTATACTATTACCAAAATTATTTTGTTCCAATATTATTGTGGGGTTCAAAAACACCTGGCGAAAAGCTTAGAACAAGTATCTTTGATCTACAAAACTAATTTATAATATATGGGTTAAGAATCCACAATAGGTAGATTAAGAACTCAAATAAAAACAGGAATAAACTTAATCAACCTTGTGTATATAAGTAAATGTCGTCCCATGATACAAGAATAAAATTCAAGAGTACAAACACAAGAAAATGCTCTCTCTCTCTCTCTCTCTCTCTCTCTCTCTCTCTCTCTCTTGTACATCCTCTCTCTATTTTTTCTAGATCCCCATTATGTTGCCCTTCTTTTATAGCCACTTTCCCTCATCCTCCAACTATCCAGCTCTTAGCTGGATTTTGGGAATACTTGTTCCATCAGACTTCTTCTCTACTATTTTTTAATCACGAGAAGGGACTTTTAGGGGTATTTTCACTGTTCAGGTTAGTCATTCAGTATTTAATGTGGTTTAGGTGGGGGATCTCATTATTGCAAAGATAACTATTTCATTGGGTTCTGCATCTTTTTTGTCGTGTTCCTCGGGGGAAGTGTGGAAAACGGGTGGTTATAGCCAAGGGATAAAATTGGTTACCCGAGAAACCTTTATGACTTCGGAATAAAGATTTAAGGGATTAGCTCTAATATGATCCTCAAGAAGGTAGTTACCTCGAGTCTCCGCGGCTGTAAGCCCAGTTGACTCCTTGCCCTAACATATGGCTTCATTTAGAACTATTTCATAGGTCGGGCCTGTTGCTCAAGCTTAACTCTTGGGCTTTGGTTCTCGGGTTGAGCTAAAGTCCACCCCTTCCCCCCCCCCCCCTTCCCCCACAATTATCTTACTGTTGAATGTGTATTATGTGTTTCACATTATGACTATTTGTATAGTATATATTTTTCATTCTATCAATGGATGCTCACTATCATGTTTCCTTCTCACCATTAGACTTAATTATTTATTCTGATATTTTCTTATTGCTGGAAATGAATCAAAGTTTGCTTATCGCATGTGTTTCACTTATTTGGATTTTGGGAATGATTATAGTGGAAGAGATGCACTAGTAGCTATTAAGGCCCGTTTGGATACAGCTTATTTTGTTGAAAACACTGTAGCAAAATAAATTTTAAATGTGTAAATAGTACCGTGGGACCCATTTTTAATATTTTTTTTCTAAATAAAGTGGTTATGGGTCTCGTGAACAGTGCACAATGTCTCATGCACAGTGTAATCTGCGTGCATGAACAGTGCGAGTTACTGTTTATAAGCCTAAATGCACTATTCATGTCCCATGAACAGTGCAAGAGGCGCTGAAGAAAAAAAAGGCAAAAAATGCAAACTCAGGATCATCCGAATCCAAACGCCACCTTAGTCTTCTATGTGCCAATGTTGAGTTTCGGACTCGACTACCAAAAAAACTCGGTTTAGCAAGACAAGCACTCTAGCTACAGACATGTGACTACTCACAAAAAAGACCATAAGATTATCAAATAAATTTATTTGAGAGAGAGAGAGGGCTCTAACCCATGATTGTATGAAATCCTAATCAAGAGAGAGATCCATCATACCAATAGCTATTCATCTTCTTTAGGCCAATGTTAAGGAGCCTAATCAACAAGAAAATGATGAAATAAACAACGAATAAATAAAAAATAAAATAAAATAAAATAATTTTATGTGGTCTAAATATGCCTCAAAACGACATAGTTTTGGATAGGAATAAAAATTATTTCGTTTTGGGTTTAGGACGTTTAGGTTTAGGATCTTTAGAGCAACAGCATTAGCTCATGCAAACTTTTCATCTATTTTACACCAAAAAAAAAACTACTTTTTCTATTTTACACACCCATTTTTACAAAACACCTACATCAGTTTATCTATTCTGCACATCTATTCAATAATAATATTCATTCTTTCACAATATTTTATTAAGGCAAATTACAACTTACCCACTTGTGGTTTGACTGAAATTTTAGTTGTTTATTTGTGGTTTAAAAGTTTGCACTTACCCACTTGAGATTCACTCCGTTAGACTTTCATAACCACCTTTGTACTTTCACTGTCAAAAACACAAAAAACATAATAAAAGCAGAAAAATCAAGATTTAAAACAATATTTCTTAAGATGGTGAAATTTTAGATTAAGAACATTCTTCCTCTTCGTGCAAATATTTTCAAGCTTATCAATCCAAACAAAACTGTCAAGGGGATAGAAAAGATTGAGAAGGAAATTTGTGGTGTTTGATTTGGTTTTAATTTTTTGTTGCAGTGACTGTGCGTTTATTTCAAAATTTATGGGTTTAATTTTTGGTTTATGTTCAAGATTTATGGCCGGGTTTAGTTTTTGGTTTGGGTTTATGTTAAAAAATTCTGGGTCTAGCTTTTAGTTCCTAAATAAATTGGTATGGACTGGAGAAAGATTGGCAAGTCTTCTAGGCTGTAAGATAGGATCCGTTTCTGCCGAATTAATTTTGTGGATACGGCTTGGACCTTTATCTTCGCAATTTGGAAATTGTTGATTGAACAGATGTGGACGTGTTAGAAAAAATTGTATTTGTCAAGAGGGGCGAATGATTCCTCTTTTAAGCAACCTACTTTTCTTCTGTCTTTAATATGCTGATCCATGTGGCTCATATGTAAGATAAATTGAAGTGCAACTTCTTTTATAATGAGTAATGCTACAGCCACAAACGCTTTTACAATATTTTTAAAACTTGAAGTTTTATTGGCTTTTCATCTGGCACTAATATCATTTTTTCATTTACCAATAATCACTCACCACATCAACAGTTTGTAAATTTTTTTGTAAAATAGTTTGTATCTCTAACATTATTCTTATATTATTCATGTTTTGTTCCTTTCTAAGTATCATGTCATAAAGTGAAAATTTAGGACCCCAAAAAAAGGCTAAACCCAGAATTTGAGCATAAACCCAAACCAAAAATTAAGCCCCATAAATTTTGAACATAAAGAGAGTCAATATCGTGTCGGAGGCCGTTTCATTTTGACTCGAAAACTGAAATATTTCGGTACCGGTTAATACCGGTATACCGTTTCAGGATGATTGCTAATTATATATGTACTTATTTTTTATTTATATTTAAATGTTTAGTAGTTAAAGTTCACATAATAATAATTTATTATGAGCACTTAAATTTAAATTTATAAGCATATAATATTTCACTTATTGTTTATCTCTAGCTCACATATCAGCCTACTAGTTAATAAAAATATAAAACTAGGGAGTGACAATAGTTGAAAATTTGAAATAAATGATGTAATTGAAATTTCAAACTTGTTTCAAATATCAATGTCTACGCGTGTGGTGTTAGTACACACAAAATAAGACTACAAGAACCACACAAAACAAAAGACCAAGGGGGGGGGGGGGGTGCAGCTGCAATCTAAACAACAGATAAGAAGAAGTGAAAAAAGAAAAAGAAGGGAAGTGAACAGACGGAACTGAAGGAGGAAGACGAAGGGATAATTAGCTAAATGTTAACAACGACCAACAAAGTGGTGCTGGGCTTGAAGGCGACGTGAGCCATTTGGTACTTTTATGTTTTGTTTTGAGTTTTGTGTTTTTTTTTAAGAAGCTTTTTGTATTGGCCGGTTTTTACTTTCCGTCCGAAATGGCCAATATTCGCCGGTATGCCCGGCATAGTCTGGTATAGACCGGTATTTTGAGCAGTACAATTTAAGGGTGTTTCAGTACCGTTTTATCCACCAAAATGAGAAATACCGGTTGTACCAGCTGGTACGGTACGATATTAACTTCCTTACATAAAGCCATAGCCACTACAACCAAAAATTAAAACCAAATCAAATGCACCACAAATTTCTTTCTCCATCTTTTCTATCCCTTTGATGGTTTTTTTTGGATTGATAGGCTTGAGAATGTTCTTACGAAGATAAAGAGCATTCTTAAGCCAAAGTTTCACCATTTTAAGAAATATGCTTTTAGATCTTGATTTTTATGTTTTCCTTATGCTTTTTTGTGTTTTTAACAGTGAAAGAATAGAGGTGGGTTACAGAAGCCTAACAAAGTGAACCTCAGGTCGACAAACTGCAAAGTGCCAACTTTTAAACTATAAGTAGACAACTTAAATTTCGGTTAAATCACATGAGAGTAAGTTGTAATTTGTCATTTTTATTATTTTCTCACTCACTACCCTCTCTCTCACATACCCAACACTACCAAAAAATACTAAAATATTAAATGCACAAGCTACAGTATCCGTGCATATATGCACAGTTACTGTAGCACTTGTGCATTTATGCATAATTTTACACCCATTGATGTTGGTGTTTTTTGTTCAAAATGTGTAAAATGAACTACTTTTTGTATTTTGCAAGGTTATGCACGATTTGATGAGGTTGCTCTTAGATGGCACTTAGACCTTCTGGCATAAATAAATTTTATTTTTGAGAGAGTAAAATCAAAATAATTTAAAACTTTAAGGATATAATACAATGGACAAAATGACTTTTTCCAAACCAATTTGGAGGTTTGAAGGAACTAGATTTGATACTATTGTGCCCACCATAAATTACTTGCAGAGGCCATGGTTATGATCTGGGACCTTAGTTGAGAGAGAGAGAGAGAGAGAGAGAGAGAGAGAGAGAGAGAGAGAGAAGAAGAAGAAGAAGAAGAAGAAAAGAGAGAGAGAGAAGAAGAAAAAAAAAATTGCACATGAATGGTGATCCCGGGTATTTTCATTTTTCATGGTTACTATAAATGGATTTAGATGGATTTTACACAATTTTGCATAAGTTGATGTAAATGGTTTTTGTGGTTGGTTAAGCAAAAAGTGGGCTTTAGCTATTTCACATGGAATTTTTTTTTTTTTTGGGAGAAACTCACATGGACTAATTCTAATTCTCTTATACACTTTTTTTTTATCATCCTTTGCCCTTATAAAATTGGCAAAATTATATATTGTGACTTTGTAAGTATAAATTGCAACTATAAATTTCTTTGCCTATAATCAACAGAAACATGTCCTACGGAAATTTTCAGTAGCTTAGAAATGAATCATCATTTTGCTTCTTCATTTCAGTATCTTTCTTTTAGATTTTTTCCTAGGTGATGTAATAAGGTGCCCTAATTTTTGGCTTCCTATGCTAAGGAGTTAAGGACCCCTCTACTTGGCAGGATGAGTGTCCATTTCTCTTTCCATTGTAATTGATGATTCAATTTAATATATCTATCCATTGGTTTTTTATTAAAATAACTGGTTGGAGTTTTTTTTTTAAATTTTTTTGGAAATTAGCGTGATTTGTTCTCTAGAATAGTAGAATGTGTGTATATGAGGCAAAGGCCTTCAACATTCTATTTCCATAGCACCTTTTATAATTGTAAAGGTCTTGGCAGGTCAAGTGATACTAGTCTAGATAAAAATTTGTAATCTACAAATCAAAATTACTCATCATATTATGATAAGAAAATAAAGGAGTACGGAAGGAAATGTGCAAATATAGAGTTAACGCTAATCTTTTACGAGTTCAAATGATTTAGAAACAAGAAGAGAAATTACCACAAATGAAAAAAATTAATGTAGATAAATAATTTTATGAAATCTATTATATTTGATTTATGGCTTCGAATGCCCTAAGAGTAGTAATTAAAATATATTTAATACTTTAATACTTTTATATATTTTTCAGAAAAATATAATTTTTTTTTAGAGAGTTTCAACCTATAGCGTCCGCTCCTGATGATAGTTTTTTATCATCAGACCAAAACACCAATCAATTTTTGATGTAGGTAGAGATTGAACCCCAGATCTCTTATACAACCATCAAAGACTTTACCAATTGAACTAACTAAAACCTACCAGAAAAATATAGTTAAATTGTATTTGTGGGAGTCAAAAACAACCACCAAAATAATAAAGACGGACAAAATGACCTTCAAAAATAATTTCTAAAAAGATGGGAAAATATTCCACAATGGGAGATCTAAACAGCAAATTGAAGGGATAAAAGGATCAAAACAGGCTATTACATATACAAAAACAATGTTCCCGAGGTATAGGGGTAAGATCAAGGACTAAAAACCTTAGAAATGTCTCTCTTTCCACTTTCTCTCTCTTGTTCTTCTCTAAAAAAATTTTATCTCAATTTTTATGAATCCACCTTCCAGTTGCACCTCTCCTCCTTTTGTATTCATTTCTCCTCTTCCCTCTCTTCCCAGTTGGCTTGTTCTCAGCTGGATTTGGGGGATACTTGTCTCATCACCCAATTATTCTGCCACTCTTATATTATTAAATAGGACTTTTAAGAGTGTTTCTACTGTTCAAGCTAGTCAATCAGTATTTAATATGATACAGATTACATGTAGAACTTCATTAATGTGGAAGTGACTGTTTCAGTCGTTCCTATCCTTTCCTACATTCCTAGTGCCTCTCAGGATGAGTTTGATGGAAGGTGACATCTTGGTTTGAAAGGGAATTGGTCATACACGGTTCTTTCATCATTTTTCATAGGTAAGGTTCAGCACATCACCTTGGCAACGGACCTTAGTAATTGAAGTTAGTTCGGGCCTCCGCGGAAGTAATCCTAGGAGGTTCCCCTCTATTTGTCAAATTACTTCATCCTCATCCATGTCTTTGGCCAGAGCCTATCCTTCCAAAAATGATCTTATTGAGCTTTTGGTTCTCAGCCCAAGTTCATATTCATCCCCCCACAGTATACATATACCCAAAAAAGTACACACAACCAAGATGAATTTGTGTATAAACCAACTAATCATTAACATGTGTATTTTATATATTTTTTGAAGTGCGCATTATAACTCATAATTAAAAATTTATTAAAGAATCTTTTGTAGATGCTCTTATAGTACTCATTGACAGGACCTTTGATTTATTTATCTTTAATAATAGGATGCTCTCAGAATCACAATTTATACTGAATTACAACTTATAGGGTTGTAGCTAATGCAACAGGTTTTTAATTTTTCCTTCCAAACAACTATTGAAGACTTTCGCTACAAATTCCTGTTTAGTGGGGGGATCACAAAAACACAACTTCAAATTCGAGTGGCAATAACAATAGTTTAAATTACCGCAATCTTCAGAAGTTTTGCATCTAAGTCCTTCAACGTCTAACTTGAAACCTGCAATATTTGTTAACGACTGAGTTCTTTGAAATTATGTTTTATGAAACATTGAAAATTAATCATTAAAATTACTAAATGATGGTCCTCAACTATTATATATAAAACAATGTATCTTTGCACAATTTTATTTTCTTTATATAAAAAAAATCCAAATAATATATTAATCTCTTATGTGAATGATAATTAGGTGAAAACTCTTGTGTTTGATACTTTCTTATTATTATGATAAATAATGGTAATTTTTTATTCCAAACATTATGCATTTTTAATAAAATAATGGAAAAAATATATTGCATTTTATTATTTAAGTGATACTATTAGTTTTGTTTTTTTTTTTTTTATTATTATTACTAATCATAGTTTAGTCATATTTAAAAGACTTTTTATTCATGTTAATAAATCTTAGATTATGTTTTTTTAACAAATATTTTTTCATAGAAAATTCTAAACGAAAGAATACTGGTTTATATATAGAATGCTACATATATATTATATATATATATATATATATATAAAAGGTTAATTCATAGACGGTAATAACTTAATTTTGCTTTATCATAAACAAATTTTAACAAAATATTTTAATCAAGTAAATGTGAATCTTGAATCTTTCATAACAATATATAACAATAGAATAAAAAAAAAAATTTAATCAATTAAAAGTCACTAAAATTATGAGTATAAAAGTAAAGATAAACAAATAAGATAATGTTAATTGTATATATGAACCAATATAGCTTGAGTTCATGTCTTCACCAATCGTATATAAGTCTGAGTTTAGATAGGTAAAGATCTAAGAAGATTGTGGTTCAATCTTGAGAAGATTCTCATATTTAATAACTAAAAAAAAAAAAAAACTATACATCCAAAGTCTACTTTTGCAGTAAACACTATATATCTCTTTAACAATCCAAAGAAAAAAAAGAGCCCATCATCAATCCTATAAACCAAAAATTCTTGAGAGAAAGAGATTGAGAACATAGGACGAAAATAAATAGATCTAATGAAAATAAAGGTGAGAGCTAGATTATAAACTCCATAAAGAGTAATGATTAGATTGAATTTTGCAGAGATGGAACGAAACAAAAAAAAAAAAATCTTATAAATCCCATAAAACTTGCAAACAAATAATAATAATAATAATAATAATAATAATAATAATAATAAAATCATATCTAATTAACAATTACCTTGCATATGAAGCCTGCCTTTGTAAAGGAGATCTATAATTCATCTGCAAAACAGAGTGAGAGAAAGAGAGATTAGACTGAATTTGAGAGCTAGATTATAAACTCCATAAAACTTATGAACAAAAAAATATTAATAATAAAATAAAATCATATCTAATTAACAATTATCTTGCATATGATTGCCATCCTTTGTAAAGGAGATATATAATTGATCTTTTTAACAGAGAGAGAGAAAGAGATTATTGTTTTGCAGAGTACAAACAAAAAAACAAAAATCTTGATAAAACAAATTTATAAATGGAAATTGTAATTTTGCAGAAATGTTTTATGATAGTGGAAGCGTGTTTTTTTTTTTTGGAGAAAAAATACATGAAATAAAAAATTACAATTGGAAAACCTCTAATAGGAGAGTGATTGGAAATAGGGAATGAACTTCAAATATGCAATTTAGGGATGAATGGATAAAATCTAAGTGAAAACAAACAACAAAAAATATATAAATATACAGAGAGATTTTAGTTACTTGTTATGTGTGATTGGTGATCTTTTACAAGAGATAGAACACATCGATTTACAATTTCAAGGCTTAATTTAGACAAATGGAACCACATCTTGACACAACAAAACAGAATTCTAATTTAAAATTGCAATTGGAGATCAAGAGCAATTATATATATATATATATATATAGATAATGGTAATTTTTTATTCCAAACATTATGCATTTTTCAAAAAATAAAAGTACGGTTATTTTACACTGTTGAATTAACTAAATATTGGAAGTTCTTTTTTTAGAAGAATATTAGAAGTTGTTTTTATTATATTTTATAGATTAATTTAAACGTGTGGTTTTAGTTGATCACATATAATTAAATGGTTACAACCACATAAAATTTGTTGAGAAACTTTTTTTTTTTCATTAGTTATAACCAGGGAATGGAGATTTGAATCTTTGAAAATCTTGTTTTCAAAAAAAAAAAAAAAATCTTGAAAATCTTCAATTGGAAACAGTAGGAACTAGGAAATGTTAATTGAGTTATGAACCTTTTGGTTTATTGAGATATCATAGCTTAATTATTCCCCCATTATACAAACTATCATTGGCAGCCCCAATCAAGCTTGATGGATTCTAATTTTCTCTCTTAAATGAATAATAACAGATGGGTCCAAGTTACACTTTGTGTAACTTCACAAGAGTTACACCTTTTATAGACCATTGATTACTATTAGATCTAAGGGTCAAAAAACACTCCTAGTAATGTCATTATTACTCCCTAGAAATTAGTAATTTAGGCATTAACTCTTATTATTAAAGAAGAAAAAAAAAAAAAAAAAAAAAACACCACAGCATTAACTGATAGAGAAAGGTTGAGAGAAGAGAAAGGCTACGGCTCACTAGACTTTGTTGTCCCATTGCTCTGGTCTTTCCTGCTGCCGATATTGCTATCCTTAGCCGCGATTTGTGTTTTTTTAATAGAAACTGATATATGTAGTGTACACACAAAAACCATACCTACGAAAGCTTAATAAATGGAAATTGTAATTCTAATGTTTTGATCTATGTATAACCAATTGGAAAACACTAAAGTGATTAAACAGTAAACACGATCAAATTAAAGGGATGAATGGATAAAATCTAAGTGAAAACAAACAACAAAAAATATATAAATATACAGAGAGATTTTAGTTACTTGTTATGTGTGATTGGTGATCTTTTACAAGAGATAGAAAGGGGTTCAGTTTCAAGGCTTAATGAAGAATCTTTAACAACAACAATAGGTACATATATGGGGGTCAAGAGCAATTCTAAATGGAGGAGTACAATTTATCACTGATTCCATTCAACGGTCTAGATTGTGCCTATTTCTTTATTAGTTATTGTAGGAAACCATGAAACAACAGTGGAAGCCAAGGATGGTGAGATCAATAGTAGGAACAACGAGTAGTTATGGGAGCACAAAGTCCGGCGAGCCTCAACATCTCTTTGTATCACCATTGAATCCAAAATTTTCTCTCTCCATTGGTTTGGGCGTCTAGCTTTGGTAATCTAGTTTCACATGAGTTTCACGTGAGCTCCGTTAGTGAGTTTAAACCGTAAAGTAACAAATGTATTAATTTGGAAATTGTGTAAAGTTTATGGAGTATATTGGCTAAATTAAAAGTTTAGGGGATGTAATGGCACTACCCCAAAGTTCAGGGGGTCTCTTGGTATTTTTCCCATTTAATCTTGAGCATTTTATGAATGGTGGAGGCCTTAAAGTATAGTGCAAAAAGAAATACAAAGGAAGAAGATGATGATATGGAAGGAAAAAAAAAAAGTTAATATTGTGGTTTTTGTTTTTCCTTTAATAATAAGAGTTAATGCCTAAATAACTAATTTCTAGAGAGTAATAATGACATTACTATGAGTGTTTTTTGACCTTTAGATCTAGTGGTAATCAATGGTCCATAAAAGGTATAACTCTTGTAAAGTTACATCAGATGTAACTTTAACCCATCTCAAATAATAATGATAAAAACAAATTTTGAGAAAGGAATAATGATAAAATAATTGTATTCAAAACCGTTTTTGTCAATATATAGAATAATGCAATAAATGAATCTAAATTTTACTTGAGTGAATGAATTAAGAGTGTTTGCACTATAACACAAACCTTTTATTATTATTATTATTATTATGCAAGATAAAATTCTACTATAGCCTAATCTAAATGTATATGTGTGTAAAATTCCCTCCTGGAGACTAAAACCCCAACCCTTGCCCCTCACACTCTACAAGCACTTATACAAGTTATACTTATGGAGTGATCATCGCACCAAAGGTGTGCAGTAGTATAACACGTACTTGAATAATGAATGATTTTGCATACATAAAACAAAAAAATGACCTTCATATTTGTGATGAGTATATATATATATATATATTTCTTAATTTTTACTTAAATTTCTATTGTATCGGAGATACTAGACCTATTTAAAATACTAAATTATTCCACAATTTACAATTATTCATAAGAAAAATAACATGACATAAATCTTAAGGGATGGTGTCTAGTCAAAGTTTACATACATATGTACATACATACATACATACATATATATATATATATATAAGAAAATAAAATTAAGTAAAAAAAAAGTTCGAGATTCTTACAGGAGCCAAGAATCAAGAGAACAAGAAAGCCGACTTGAAGGAAGATTTCTCCATCTCTTATGTCTTTGTGTATATGGTTGCTTCTTTCGTTGTATTTATTGTGTTACTTTTTCACCCTTAATCAAGGAAGCCAATACCATACCGGAGGTTGTACCGGTTTGGCTAGCGGTACGATATATTTCGGGTACTAGTCAATAACGGTGTACCGTTTTCGATTTACCGCTATTTTATATTATATATACACACATACACAAAATCTCTAGAATCATGTTTATAAGCATATAATATTTCACTAATATTATAATAAATGTAAAAATTTATCGTAAAACATTACCTCAATTTAGAACAAATTATTCATGGTTTTAGACTTTAGCATCAATTAAAAGAAAAAAAAAACACAATATAAAAAATAGAAAGCTTGCATACTAAGAAAACAAATAATACTAATAAGTTAATGTAAATAAGCTACCATTATCCCCTTACAAAAATTCAAAACTTACAAAACTTATAAAAAAAAAAAAAAAAAAGTTTTTTTCTGTATCGGCCAATATGCCTGATACCGGCATTGGCCGGTATGGCCGGTACATGGCTGGTACGGCCGGTATTTAAACCGATACAAAATGTTATCATTTTGATACCGGTATACATACCGGTACGGTATCGACTTCACTGCCCTTAATGCTTGTGCCTTTCTACCCACACACATATATAGGAGAAATCTTTGGCCAAAAAAGTTAGTTTTATCTATAAATTTTGGAATTATATATCTATGCATGAAAATTAATTTTGAATTTAAATTATATTTGAAAATTAATGCCACGTTAAAGAGTGTAATAACTAATAAATTGATAAAAGTTCTCAGCCAGCTCAACTCCCTTTCCATACGGTGGGTTGGGACTTTTTTTAGAGGCTTACCACTGAGCAATGACCACAATTTTTGCTCAGTTGAATCTTTGTGCAGCCTAAAAACATCGTGATATGTATGGTAAAGAGATTGAGTTAACATTAAGGGAAAATTTTTAGGTACTTCCGGAATATGGATAAATGATACTTTCTTCTCTCACATTTATAGTGAACCTCACCATAAATTTTGTTAGGACATATGTAGTTCAAGTGGTTATTACCGTATGTCGCTATTTTATGTAATTGGCTTATTTTTAGACAAAACGCACTTTACTTGTAATTGGGTAGATCTAGGATGTGTTTAACACCTCAAGAAACAGTGTTTCAAGATTTAGTGTTAAAGCCATCAAAGTCTGTTCAAGGAACAAGCAAGAAAGTGCAAGTTACTAAAGCTCGACACCTACCTCGACACATGCATCTATCGAGCTTTAAGAAGCTGTTTTGCCCCGAGCCTCGACAGCTTCTCGACAGATCCTCGACAACTCTATCTGTCGAGAATTAAAGAAAACAGATTTTCAGTTCTGTTTCAAGTCCAATCCGTGAATGTGTCTTTGAGACTTCTTTTCTCCTAACCCTAGATATATAAAAGGATTATTTTAAGGGCCATCAAGATGAAGCAAGTTGCACATTCATTCAGAACTTCTTGTTCATGCAATTTGTGATCTGAAAGACAAAGTTTGTGTCCTAGTTCATCTCTGATGATTTGAAGAACTTTGCAGCCAACAATTCTCTCTCTAGTTGGTGTTTGAAGTCGCGTACTAGGATCCGCGCATCTGGGTAGTCATGTACTTGGGAGCCGTGCATTGAAAGGAGAAACTGTCACTATAGAACAAGTCCAACTGGGTATTGGAGTAAGAGTTCAACTGTAGGTTGGTAAGGTACTGAGATTCCTTGCTTATAACTGCTTGTTGTGATAATAGTGGAGTTTCGAGAGTGGTGACCTTAAATCACCCAGTGGGGTTTTTGCCATAAGATTTTCCCCATTCGTAAACAAATCACCGTGTCATTTAATTTCCGTTGCGTTACTTAGTTTTGGTGATTTGTTTGTGCTGCCACGTGATATTGCATGCTAATTTGATTAATTAATAACTGGACTAATTAATTAATCTAAGTTATCACAAGGGGTCAACGCGTTTGTGGCCTGTCAAATTTAATAAGTAGACTCTACAATAAATGTGAGAGGATAAAACACCATTCTTAGTGCTTCAGAAGTACCTAAGTATTACTCAACGTCAAGATCCACTATCATTAAACGTCATTACTATTTATTTGATTTAGAAAGGTATAAGTTCAATCTGAATCTATGAGAACTACGAACTTTAAAAGAACCTATTTGATTTTAAAAAAAATATATAAGTTCAATATGAATCAATGAGAATTAAGAACTTCAATAAAAAAAAATTAAAAAAAAAAAAAACCTAAACGTAGTCTTGGAAATTTTTCTAGAGTGGTCACTAAAAAACTTAAATAATACAAAATCTTATAAAGTGATAATTTGAATATATCAATGTCACACAATAAATAAATGGCAAAAACACTATTTTGGTTCCTATATTTTGGGGTCATAGTCAATTTAGTCCCTGTTATTTTTAATTTGCAATCAATTTGATCCCTACCATTAACTCATTGACGGAAAATGCCTACGTGGCAAATGATTTGCACAATTGGCACAATTAAAGCTGATGTGGCACATAAAATAATAAAGAATTTTAATTGAAATTTTTTTTAAAAATGCCCCTATAAAAAAAATGCCATGTCAGCGTTAGAATTTTAGAATAAGAAATAAAATTCTCAAATTTTAAAGAAAAAAAAAACTTTCTTTTCTTTTCTCAGTCGTTCTTGTAGTTTCTTGGCAAACAAACACAACAAAACTGAATTTTTTTTTTTTTTTTATATTTCCCCCTCACCAAAATCACACCCCAAAAAATTCCATCAAACCCAACAATGCTCATTCTCACATGATGATCCCTTTACACTCATATACACAAATTCACAAACATATTGAACATTTTCAAAATTTGATTCCATACATAATTATTCACCTATTCATAATAACAGCAACACATATCCTATTCGGATCCTTTGCTTTACCAGCAACCAAAAGTAATATCAACAAACTAAAACCATCACAGAGAAGTCTCAATTATTTTCTAAATACACTTTCATTTTCTTAGCAACCAAACTAAAAAAGAATATATAAAGGGGTTATGACTTATGAGATGAGTTCAAGTTATACCTAATATAACTTGACTAAAATTACTCCTTTTTTAGACCCATTAATTCTTATTAAATCTAATGGTCAGTAAAAGACTACCTCTCACATCATTAATATGTGATTAATATGTTCTATGTCAACTCAGTTTAATTAAATCCCACTACGTTTACCTTCTCTCTCCTTAACAATCATCTTCCACTCTCCACCAACTTCTATTCCTCTTCAATGATATCTAATAATAAAATTGGTTTTGACAATTAATGTTGGGGACAATGACATCACCATGGTGCAAAGCAAGAGCTCCATGTCAATTTAAAAGTATTGAGACTTTGATTTTGAGATGGTCATGGACTAAAAAGTTACCAAGAATGAGTTCCACAAGAATAGTTTGCTTCATTATGATTTCTTTACAAGGAAGCCACTAGACCCCATATTTGACCTTTATTATTTGAAGTGATTAGTGGGTTAAAGTTTGAGTTTTAGATGTGATCTTTTGTTAATTTATTAATATGGTCCTTCAGTTCTAGTGGGTACTATAGAGTTGAGAACTATCATGATGCAATTTAAATCCATCAATCAAAACACATTGCCAAAGATTAAGGATCGGCATGCTGCATTGATATCAAATGCAGCCGGTTGTTTCAAAAGGTTCATTGATTTGATTCAGGCAAAACACCAAGGAGTGAAAGATGACTATTAAGGAGAGAGAGAATGTGAATGTAGAGGGATTTAATTAAAATGAGTTGACATGACAAATATTAAATACATATGAATGATGTGAGAGGTATTCTTTTGCTAACTATTAGATTTAATAAGAATCAATTGTCTAAAATAGGTGTAACTTTAGTCAAGTTACACCTCATAGCAATGTTACACCACTCAATATTCTTTTAATTAGATGCAAATTTTAACAAATCTACTGTTAGATTACATTATCTTTGTATATTCTCAATGCTTGCAAAATTTCAAGGTGATCAAAGATTAAACTTGAATCAATTTTTTAAATAATATCCAATTGACATGAAAATTGGCATGATTGTTAAGAATACATAGAACATGTAATTCAACGATAAAATTTTTAAAATATGAATTATATAACAAGTTATTGGGTGGTGTAACGTTGCTTAGAGTTACACTAGGTGTAATTTAAACCCAACCCATAACACTTTGTTGTAAATACTTTGTTAAATGTAAGAAAATAACATATGTTGAATTATGTTACAAACATATTTTATGTGTATATACATAACGTTATTCTTTGGATTTAATTTTTTATTTATATTTAGCTCCCCCTTCCCTCCAAAAAGAAATTCTTTCGATCTCTCTCTGCATGTGCAATGCAAAGTTCTTCCTCAGCATCAGAGCATCTACTTCTCCTTCAATTCATCTAACAAATATTATTTTTCCTTCAGTTGATTTTCACCCATGGATTTGAAGTTTTTGCAAACCATTTCACCCACATATGAGATTTTCTTTTGATCTTGTTTTCTCAGATCTAAGGTTTTTGCATTGTTAATAAAAGACTAAATGAGATGAGGGAAAGAAATTAGGTTTTGGGTCAAAATAATGTTTTTTATATGGGGAAATATGGTGTCATTTTGATTGAAACTGTTGCATTTTGTGCTTGAAGCGAATCACTCAATAACATGTCGAACCATCCTCGGTTAGCGGTTCCTCCAATTGAATCACCCAATTCTAGTTAAACATGCTTTTCTGGTATTTCTGGTTCTTATAGCAACCGTGTTGGATTAGTGTCTAAAACCTGGTCGAACCAACCGAATCGTTCTGGTTTTAAAAACCCATGGAAATATCTAGTTTTAAGATTGAGTTGTTAATATATTAATTATGCAAGTTTTTGGTTTATCTATCAACCATCAATAATATGCACAACATAATGTAAATAGTATACACATATATGATGACTCATGAAAAACCAATGAAATGAACTGTTTCATGGTAAAAAAAAGAATCATAGGGGGAAACCTTCCCAAAAAGCAATCCATTATAGTAAAGAGAAGTTTAAGATCTAATACAAAGTCTCTGTCCCTAGACTCTACAATTCCAGTATATGAACTTATTACAAAAACCTTTTACAACTTCAAACCCTCTAAACTCTTCTACTATATGAACGCTCCACAGATTATGCACTTGCAATCACAATCAAAACCTCCAATTGACTCCAACAACCTCTTGAAGGTTTGAACTGCATTTGCAAATTTGTGGTGGTTGTTATGATTTTAGCTTATTCACTAATCAAACCTCAGATTTACTTGAAACTCTCTAGTTTAGTGAAATTGAGAGAGTTTGGTTACAAAAACCCTAGCCACACAAAAGAGTTTCTCTCTCTAAAAAGCCTCATAATATAAGGTTTATAATGCCCCTTAAAATGCCACATCAAATGGTCCTCAATTTAGGGTTGAAATAAACAAGTTATAGGCTTTCTTGTGTTGTTAATTTTTTTTTGAAATGTGAAGCTTGATGGATCAAGAGGTATCAAAGGTGTAAGAAATAGAGACTTGCATCGGAATATAATAAAATTGGTTTTTCGACATACCTTCCTTGGCCTAAACCGACGATCACATAGGAGCTTTAAGATTGTTCTATACTATCTAAAGCCAGCCTCCATGCAGACCAGCTACTCAAACACGTTCTGAATTCCAGTTTGTATAACCCACGAACTAAAAATGTTTCTTCGACGGTGTTGCACACTACGAGAGTGATGCAAAAATAACCCACAACCTAAGAGCCTCACAACACTCTGTAAATACTATGAGAAATGCAGAATTCGTTCACCGTTCAATGGATATCACTCTTGGTGTTTATATACACACCACTCCATTAATATTGAGTGAGATAATGGATTTAGTGGGGTAGAGTAACGGTCCAAACCATTATTCCATAACTCTTAGATGGGGTATATAAAAGGACATGCCCACTTTGGGTGTCCATCCATATTCTTTTCAGTTTCCAACATCTCCAACTCATCCACTGTGGGCATGACCCTATTATCCATCTCTCAGTGTGTTTCTCAGTGCGTTCATACTGGCAAATAGGTTATGTGATCGCCGAGCACACTTGAAAAACATATTTGAGAGCACTATACTAAATCTTATACCAAGACCAACATAGCAACATCCCTAAAGTGTCTCGTTATGCCCTAGACATATATTAACACATCGAATCAAGCATCTCTAACCCCTCTTGAGTTTAATAATTAGACTCATGCTTGATTCATCATAACTATCTAGATGTACTCACGAATATTTCACTACCATAAGCACTATAACATGTCAACAGTGAGTACAAATATAAGGATGTGTTACAAAAATAGTCTTCCCTTTGCACTCATGTCCTTTAACTTTGGTCCAATCGCTTTCCCAGCAATATCCCTTTAGACCGAATCCAACATGGCCATAGGTAACATGCCAAAGTAGAAGACATCAAAACCTCAGCTTCATGACATAGTCAAAAGTAACAAGGGCATAAGTAGGATCTTAATAAAAATCCATGGGACTCACAAGGTGAAGAAGCAGTGATTTATTCTCTCACCTCCGCTTTTGGTCGAGTAAGCACATGTAGTATGAAATATATGTTACGGTGGAGTTCTCTTAAGTAAGAGCGTATGTCTTAACTCAATACACCGTACAAATCTTAGTCTAGTCGCTACTCAAGCGCCTAACTCGAGTTCTTTATTCGCTTGCCACCTCAGGCATCAAATAAGGTCTTGCATCTGGCTAACCACGGGCTGCATGGATCATGGGCTATCTATGTACGGTCTAATTAAGATAAATATATTATAGACCTCATCTTCGTTCTAACTAAGGCGACATTTGTTTGTGTCAACCATCTATATATGCTACATAAGCATTGAATGACACAATGTCTCATCTTTGCTCACTACTCAAGCGCTAGAGGCGATCACTCGTGTGAGTGAGCCGACCTAAGCCTGTTGACATACCTTTCATACCACAGAACTCATCATATGGTATATGTGTGTGTAAACATACATATTATTAACTAAATAACATCATATGCATTAAAAAAAAGATCCCAAAAGAGTACAATAAATGGTAACTAAAAACAACATATCATCATATTCTACATAGCCCTAAACTCCTAACATGAGACTGAAAGGCATCCCTTCCTATAGGCTTTGTAAGAGGATCAGCAATCATGACGCGTGTAGAAATGTGTTTTAGAACCACTTCATTGTGAGTAACCATGTCTCAAATATAGTGATATCGTATATCAATATGTTTGGTTCTACCATGATATTTAGAGTCTTTAGCATAGGCAAGTGTTGTCATGCTATCACAATGTACCGTAACAGAACCTGAGGCATCCTTGACAACCTCAAGATTCTGAAGAACCTCCTCAACCAAACTACATAGCCCTAAACTCCTAACATGAGACTGAAAGGCATCCTTTTCTATAGGCTTTGTAAGAGGATCAGCAATCATGACGCGTGTAGAAATGTGTTTTAGAACCACTTCATTGTGAGTAACCATGTCTCAAATATAGTGATATCGTATATCAATATGTTTGGTTCTACCATGATATTTAGAGTCTTTAGCATAGGCAAGTGTTGTCATGCTATCACAATGTACCGTAACAGGATCTGAGGCATCCTTGACAACCTCAAGATTCTGAAGAACCTCCTCAACCAAACTGCTTCCTAAATAGCTGCTGAACATGCTACATACTCTGCTTCGATAGTTGATAATGCTATACAAGGTTGTTTCTTGCTACTCCAAGTGATGACACCATTATTTAGTAAGAAAGCATATCCAGATGTAGATTTGCGTTCATCTAGGTCACTACCCCAATCAGCATCACTATAGCCAATCATACGCAAATCTGAACCCTGATAAAAAAGGCCGTAGTCTGCTGTCCCTTTAAGATACCTTAATATCCTTTTGACAACTTTCCAATGAGCAAGTCCTGGATTAGACTGAAATTTACTGACTAATCCAACAACATAACATATATCAGGCCGAGTACACATCATTGCATACATCAAGCTTGCAACTGCATTAGCATAAGGAACACGAGCCATCTTTTCTTTTTCATCTTGAGTCTTAGGACACATATCAAGGCTTAAACTCTCATTTTTTGCAACTGGAGTATCTATGGGTTTGCAATTATGCATTTGGAAACACTCAAGAACTTTCTTAATGTAGGTTTGTTGTGATAAACTTAAAAGTTTCTTTGAGCGATCCCTGAGGATTTTGACCCTCAGAATATTATCTGCCTCACCCATGTCCTTCATATCAAAGTTAGAGGACAACCACTCTTTTGTGGCAATAATCATCTCTATATCATTACTGGCCAGTAATATGTCATCAACATAAAATGACAAAATAATGAAACTTTCCTTGGATCGTTTTACATAGACATAATGATCTTCTTCGATCATCGTAAGCCCATTCGATAGAACGGCTTGATGAAATCTCATAGACCACTGTCTAGACGATTGCTTTAAACCATATATGGATCGCTTAAGTTTTCACACTTTGTGCTCTTGACTTTTGGTCACAAAGCCAATAGGTTGATCCATATAAATATCTTCATCTAGTTCTCCATCAAGAAAAGCTGTCTTAACGTCCATTTGGTATGATTCCAAATTCAAGTTTGGAACAATGACCAAAATGAGTCGAATAAAGGCAAACCTCATAACTAGAGAAAAAGTTTCCTTGTAGTTAACACCCTTCTTTGAGTGTATCATTTTGCCACTAATCGAGCTTTATACCTTTCTATTGACCCATCCACCTTGCGTTTGATTTTAAGAACTCATTTGTTCCCAATTGCTTTTTGCCCTGACGGTAGGTCTACTTGATCCTAGACCTGATTAGTCCTCATAGACTCCATTTCATCATTCATTGTTTTCATCCACTCATCACTAACAAAAGATGAAAGAGCCTCTTGCACAATTTTTAGCTTATCATCATCTTATGAAGCAATCATGAAAGCTTCCCTCTCAATCTCAAAACGACAACGAGGAACATTTCCACGGTTGCTTCTACATGGCTGAGGTTGTTGTGGATCAACTTCTAATGGTATGCTCCCACTAGGTTGTGAGTTGCTCCCATTGTCTCTAGGAGTTTTAGGAATTTCTTCCTTGTCCTCTACTAGTCTACTTAGGGTGCCTACCTTTTGATCCATCATTTCATAAAGAGTCAAGTTCTTTTCAACCTCACCTATGTTAGGGAATTCACTTTCAATGAAATCAACATCATGTGACTCCAATTTAGTCACACTTCCATCAAATTGTTCACTTATCAACACATAGCCTTTAGAATGCTTAGAATATCTTATAAAGATACACTTCTTTCCTCTAGGCCCTAACTTCCCATATTTATGAGAAGTATTATGAACATAACCTGTTGAACCCCATGGCCTCAAGTTATTCAAGTTAGGTTTCTTGGCGGTCCATAGTTCATAAGGTGTGGAAGATACTGATTTAGAGGGCACTCGGTTAAGTATATAGGCTGCAGTCAAAAGTGCATCCCCCCAATACGAAATCGGTAGGTTTGCTTGCACCATCATTGACCTAACCATCTCTAGCAGTATTTGATTTCTCCTTTCTGCCACACCATTTTGTCGCGGTGTATAAGGCGTAGTTAACTGCCTCGCGATTCCCTTTTCATCACAGAGCTCCTTAAATTGCTCCTTAAGAAATAGAGACTTGTAGTGGAATATAATAAAATCGGTTTTTCGGCATACCTCTCTTAGCCTAAACTGACGATCACACATGAGCTTTGAGATTGTTCTACTAGAGTGATGCAAACATAACCCACAACCTAAGAGCCTCACAACACTCTATAAACACTATGAGAAATGCAGAATTCATTCACCGTTCAATGGATACCACTCTTGGTGTTTATATACACATTACTCCATTAATATTGAGTGAGATAGTGGATTTAGTGGGGTATAATAACGGTCCAAACATTACTCCATAACTCTTGGATGGGGTATACAAAAGGACATGCCCACTTTGGGTGTCCATCCATAATCTTTTCAGTTTATAACAAAATGTGCTATTGATATACTATTGGATGTATTAAGCCTATTATTGATGAGACAGAAAGTGGCATAGAAGGGCTCGAAGTATCCAAATACTAAGACATGTGCTGAAAATGCATTTCTCTTGAGTTGTTATTGAGCAAACTTTTTGTTTTCAACTTGATCTTCAATTAGCACTTTAAGACATATCAAGACTTAGTAAAAGGCACATAATTTGGTACGGTTTGACAACACAAAAACATATGAACCTAAAACTACTTCCACAATATTTTCACAACAAATCTTATGTGATAAGTTGTCATTAGTCGATATAAAAAAGCGATGTCAATATTGAGATTAAATTAGTATTAGTAATAGCTCACCACATACTGTTTATTGTGAAAATATTTTGAATGTAACATTACTCTTATTTTTGTTGAATCTATATTCTTGTAATTATCAAGTCAAGATGTTCAACATTTTTTTAGGGTGGTCAAAATAGGTTAGTTTAGTATATAAGTTACTACTAATTATTATTATTATTATTAATTGGCAAATATATATGCGCATGCGTGCATACCCACATAATTTTTCGCAAGTCAAGGTGTTCCTGTGAACACCCTAACTTGAATGTGGAGCCGTCATTGGCTGTTCTCTATCTCTCTCTCTCTCTCTCTCTCTCACAAAAATCACTCTGATCCACTCCAATTTTCTCTCACTCGATCCGTCATTCCAAGCCTCAAACCCATTCTCTCTCTTTTCCTTTGTTCCGATCCCTAACCTTATGCTCTCTTTGCCAATCCTAAAGAGTTATACCCATGCAAGGTGCGAAAGATTTGAGCTATTCAAGAGAGAGAACAAATCATTTAAGATCAAATAAAGACAATGACAAGTGAGAAAGTTTGATCTTTTAATTTATCTCTTTGATCTTTATAAGTTAGTTTCACACTCACCAAACCAATCTCTCTTTTTCTTAACAAGTTTTGGTTTTTATGATCTAGGTATTGATGTTTTGAGTTTTTTGAAGGGAGTAATGGCTACCAAGAGGAGTGTGAGTACTTTGAAGTAGGGTTGTAAATGAGAAAAGTATTAAAGGTTTAAGCTTATTCTTTTAATTGTTTTTTAAACACTAGCTGAGCTCGAACTCATCACCAACAAGATTTTATATTCAAGTTTGGTTCATTTTCTTGTCGAGCAAGTTCGAGCTTGTTCAAGAACTACTTAATTAACTTATTATTCTCTTATATATTGTGAAACCATGACTAAAATGTTTTACCTCTTCACAATTCTATGAATTCTTACTACAAATAGACTATTTATATTATCAATAATCTACAAATAATAATTAAATATCATATGATCTTATTGACAAACTTATACAATCCAATTTCAAGTCTATATAAATATATTCCTAGACAAGTATACATATAAAAATAGAATATTATATATAATTAAATTGAGTCCTCATGTTTATGAGTTTATTTATAAACATATATTATGTTTAAGCTTAACTCGTTTAATAATTGAGCTTAAGCTTAAGGCTTGAACTTGACTTATTTTATAAACAAAAGAACATTTTCCCTAGTTGAGCTTGAATTGTTCACAAATTGCTTGGTTCATATATAACATTTTCCAAATATAATTTAGTTGTATTATTATCAAACAACTAGCATAATTTATGAAAAAGGAAAAATGGTTTTTTTTTTTGGTGAAAATAATTTTAATTTATTATTAATTATTAAAAATAGATTTTTTGTAAAATTATTTAGTAGAATAACATTTAACATTTCTTTGAAAATCATGTTTTCAACATTGAAATTTCAAATTTTGCAAAATCTTGTTTTGAGAAGATATTTAGCGTTTATGGAAAATGAATCATTTTCCAAAAAGCATTTTTTAGAAAAAAATATCATTTCCCTTTGTTTGGTAGCAACCTTAAAATGAGTTCGAAAATTATATATTGACTTTGTTTATTTAGCTTCGAGTGAGATAGAGTTGAATTGTTTTCTTTATTTAGCTTTGCATAAGATAGAGTTATTATCCAAAAATTTTGAGTGGAAAATAATTTTATCTCAAGACAAGTTAAACATGAAAGTTCCACACACAAGAAAATGGAGAAAATTATCTTCACTTTTCCATTAAAACAAATAGAGGGTTACTGTAAACACATTTAACACAAAATTTGTGTTTTAAAGATATAATTTCAGTGCAAAATTTGAAAATTTAAGATTTAAAATAGTATTTTAAAAATAAAAATTTATTTATTTTTAATTCTCATACAAATAAAATAATAATAAAAATTTTCAAAAAAAAAAAAGGAAAAATTATTGCAAAAACCAAAAGAATAATCCAAGTCGCTCTCTAGTTTCGTTTGAGGAGAGTCCAAATCCAAGGAGCGGGAAATTTTTAGCAGCACAAAGCGCAAACAAATTTACAAAATATTTTCACAACTTTCCCAACTGTGAGGGCAGGATGTGTCGTGAAAATAACGTACACCTAATCCCAATTTGTGCAGCTGTGACAAAAGTTGTGAATTTATTGGGTACTAAAACAGCTCTATCTCACATGGCAGCATCTCTTGCCACAAAATAATACACAGAAACAGGAACAGCAAAAAGCTTGTTCTTGGTGGGTCCAACTAGTTAGCTGGACGATAAAGTCAAGCAATGCCTCTCTTTCTTTTTCATTTCACTTTCGGCAACTAACATTTTCACTTCTCCACTTCCTCAACTACTGCACAATTTCCCCTACCTTTTATTTTTCTTTTCTTTTCCCTCACATATTTGATCTTTCATTGGACAACAGAAATGGGAATATTCCGGTTTTGATCATTCTCTCTCTATAGGACCAACCAATACAATTTGGGCTGTAACCTTGATCTTTACAGAGGATATAGGTAAGATTCACTAACTGAACTATACTTCTTGTTTTTGTTTTTTTGTTTTTAGTTTATATAGAATTTGATCAGACTTGCAGCATTTACACTTTTGAAGCTCTAAATTTACTTACCCAAAATAGAAAAAGGAAACTATGAACTGTTAAAGTGTTATTTATTTTGACACCCACATCCACACGATTCAACAGATTGTTGGAAACTTTGGTGTGAGCAATGCTGGGGTTCTCTAATCTCTACTTTAATTGTGTTTGTATATACGGAAGTTGTTGTGGAGCTCCTGTATAGGCCCTACAAGCTACTATTTCCATGATGGGATATTTGCTCTCTGCCTGTTTTATAGCTTGCCTCTATGAATATGTAGGCATAATTCTGATTTGCTTAACTTGCACTCAGTGATTCAATATATCAACTTCTTTATGCTCAAAGATTTTGGTAAATGGGAAAGAAAAGTATATATTTACAAGCATAAAACAAAAAGTAAAAACTTAAAAAGACCCCTTTGGACGAGGTTGGTATGCAAATTTCCAAATAATAATAATAATAATCTTATTATTATTATTATTATTATTATTATTATTTTGATAATGTCCGGAAATTTTCTAAAAAAGAGAAAGAGCCCTTTGGACTTGCCTCTAGTTAGTAAAACCTATGGGCACTGACCTTAATCACTAGAACTAGTTCCCGGGTAATCTAGGGGCCTTCATTCCTGATAGGCTAAGCAATTTATGCTCATGCCCATGGCCCCAAGAGCAGCAAATTGCCAAATGTTATAATACATTAATATAGCTTTCTTCATTTTCCAATTTTGTCAGTTGCCATTTACAACTTGGCTGCGATACCATGTTATAGACCATTGAAATGAAAAGCTTTTGGAAGTGAGCCAATAATTAATATCAACACACACTAACACTAACAAGATAACACTTTTATAAACTAGAAATAGATCCATCTCAATGGATTGTTTCCATCACCAAAATAATCAAAAGAAAAGTCATTTAAATTCTTGATCTTTGTATTTTATAATAAACATAGAGAATTATTTCAAATGATATGAATATCTTATTTCCCTACAATGACTAAAATTTTCTTATTACTATGACAACACAATCGTATTAAGCTTGGGCGAATTATCTGCATCTTTTGTAAGATATTTTTCTCTGATTATTGTTGTACAAAGATGAATAAATGAAACATATAAATAGATCTAACTTAATTGCGATATGAGACACATTAGCTTATTACCTTTCACTAGGATGTCTTAAATCTCCTATTACAATTTTACAATATCATCATACATGGAAAACATCAACGTTTCACTCACAAGTATTATTGCTGTATAAAGATGAACCTTATCTTGGCATTTTCATTAATAAAACTCAATGCCTGCAATGCAGATCTGAATTGCAAGTTTCCACCTTTTGTGGTCGTGTGTGGAGTGCTAAGGCCATGAGAGACAATGTCTCTCCACAGGAAAGATACAGATTCAGCATTTGAGGGAGCAGGATCAAAGGCGTATCCTTATAAAAAATTTATATTCTGACATTTCTTTGTAGTACAGTTCATGAAAAGATTATGATAATGCTCCTTCATATAAGAGTTTTTGTATTGTGCAACAGAGCATCATACGTGTTCTCATCTTATAAAATAGGCCAACTAATACTTTTCTGTTTTAGCTTTGGCAAGTTTGTAAAGGACTTCCTCTGCTATCAGAGTTAGTCACTTTGTCTTCCTAATCAATGCAGATACTGATTCAGTTAACAAATATTTAATTGAACAGCATAATAAGAAAATTGGGCAATGCCATAGTAATTGTGTTCACTAAGCATTTTATGTTGAAATAATTAATGAAATAAATTTAAAAAGTTAGGTTGTTGTCAGTGTCTAATAAACTAAAATTGTTACTGATTAAAGATTGGACACAATCAATTATTGTTGCAAATTCTAAGTGGGCAAGTCTTACTTGTAGAATTCTTGAATGGACTATTAGACATACATATACATTCCTGGGCTGGAAATATGCTTCACCATCTGGTTTTACATCATGTTCCATTATTCAAGTTTATTTCTGTGTCCTTAACTTTTAATGTTAGTGGTTTAGAAATCTGGTGCATTGAGAACCTTCGGTTGGTTCCTGTCCCAAAATCTTCTCATGGAAAATTCTATACTGGAAATGCATATATTGTTTTGAAAGTAAGTTGTTGCAGGTTTTGTCCATTTCATTTCCCTGTGGATATTTTTGAAGCCATCATATGAAAAATGACTGCACAGTTGAGACTTGAGTCACCTTTTAGTAAGTCTAGCTACATCATCAACAATGTCTCCGTCTGAACTGTGGAATCCCTAAATCAGAACACTATAATAACTTCACACACTGGATCTTTTACCTGGCAATTGGAGATTCGAGTATATCTCCCAGAAATTACTTCCTCTGTCTTCAATTATATTCCAGTAATGGTGGAAATTATTTTCAGGATATTGTAACTTTAGTGGCGGCACAACTCTTGAGTCTATTCTTTTTGTTCCTTTTGTATGCAATGAGCTTGACCTTTCTTCTTGTTCATTGTCTGAGCCAGACAGTTCTCCCCAAAACTGGCCCTGCGCAGCATGACATCCATTACTGGCTGGGAAATGATACAAACAAGGTATTTCTCATCATCATTTCCTTTAATCCATGCACTTGGTAAAGTAAAATATTGTTATCAAGACTTCTTGCTATTGAGGCAGAGAACCAGCTTTTAGATATTATGAGTGCAGATGTTGGTTGATGGGACATATTAATCCACTGAACCCAGAATTAGCATTAAAAAATTTACTAAGTTAAAAAATATGTTGGTTGATGATCACAAATTTAGTTATCCATCAGTCTTGTTCCCCATTTTAGAAATAATAGGGGAAGGAGAGCAACAATGGGGGAGCGAAAGATCTGCCTAGCAAATGGCCTAGTTTTGGTACAGATCATTTTCACGTACATCATTTATATATTGTAATATATTCAAACGTAGTGACTGTACATAAAATTTGGATAATGCATTTGATATGAGAGAATTTATATCATTCTCCTGTTTTTATGGTTGAATATTGTATTGGCAGGTGGACTCGGCCTTTGCATCAGACAAGGCACTCGAACTAGATGCTGCTCTAGGGTCCTGCACTGTCCAATATAGGGAGCTTCAAGGCCTAGAAACTGGAAAGTTTTTGTCATACTTCAAACCTTGTATTATACCTGTTGAAGGGTTATATTCTTCACATCAAGGGCACTTAAATGGTGAAACATACAAATTTAGCTTGTTAACATGCAAGGGAGACCATGTTGTTCATATTAAAGAAGTAAGCCTCATATGAAGCATAATGAATGATTATTTGTGGTTTCATTTCTGTGAAAGAGCCAACTGTTACTTAAAAGGGCCAAATAATTTTCAAGGTCAACTAATTAATAACTAAATCCTTAAATTAAGATACTCTATCACTGTTTTAATTGTTCTATGTAATGTATTTATTGGTAATTGTTACTGTATGGCTAACTGAATGGTGGTTTCTTTGTGTCACATGATGCATGCCATTTTGTTAAGTATCATTAATTAGTTTCTATTAAGAACAAATCCAAATCATGAGTTCTTGATCTGACATTATATTATTTACAATTTTATTTTCTTAACAAAAACGCTGTCATCTTGGTTCTTTATTTCTTGGAAATTGTTTTGAGTATGGTCTCAATGGTGTGCATGTTTGCAGGTACCTTTCTCTCGGTCATCATTGAACCACAATGATGTATTCATACTTGACACTGCATCAAAAATTTTCCTCTTCAGTGGGTGCAACTCTAGCATACAAGAAAGAGCCAAAGCTTTGGAGGTTGTCCAGTATATCAAAGAGAATAATCATGGTGGAAAGTGTGAGGTGGCAACTATAGGTTGGTATCTGTTAATATTTTTTATTGTTGTCCCCCCAATCCCCACCTTGAGGGAAAAGATATTCCAACTGCTAATTGTTCAAATGCTGCAGAGGATGGAAAGTTTGTTGGTGATTCTGATGTGGGTGAATTCTGGAGTTTATTTGGTGGTTTTGCTCCCATTCCTCGGGACTCACCTTCTTCTGTTCAGAAACAATCTGACACTCCATCTGTGAAACTCTTCTGGTGTGTTTGCCTTAACCATCCAGGATTCAATTATGCTATTTCTATCTCTTTTGATCTGCATTTGAAAACCCAGTGAGTTTTCTTAGGCATAAGATGAGTGTAACTGAAGTATTCATATTAGTAATCCAATTTAATTTATATACCTACTGAAAAAGAAAAAAGAAAGTTATACAAAATACCCATGAATTTCTGATTTTTATGTTGCGCTTATTTCAGACTGATTGGCTTGCCTATATCATCATTGACTCGGCAATTTTTTTTTTCAGATTCCATATGATAGCAACTTGCGTTTGTTCTCTTTATTTCTTTCAAATGTAGTAGCATGTCCCTGAGTATTACTTTAAAGTGTTCTTTATCAACAGGATAACTACACAGGGCAAGCTATGTCAAACTGGAACTGATTCATTGAATAAGAAAATCCTTGAGACAGACAAGTGCTATATGTTGGATTGTGGTGCTGAGATTTTTGTTTGGATGGGAAGACAAACATTGATTTCAGAGCGGAAGACATCAATCTCAGCAACAGAAGTAAGAATTACATTTCCTCTCTGCCCCTTGCCCCTCTGAGAACTCACTCATGAAAGAAAATCATTGAGTTGTTGAGAAGTGAATGCATGGTGAGGGGGAAAATCTGATAAAAAGGGTCAATGATACATATATTTAGGAAAATGATTCAAAAGCCCATGATTAGACCATGGCATAGCTTTCGATAGTCACATGGCCAAACTAATTATATGTTGCCAATCTTAGATATATAATTTTTTTTCCATATATACCATTATGAGTCTATTTTATTTTCCTCTTTTTGATAAGTAGGTGCGTTAATTTTTAAAATTTTCATAACTACAAACAACTGTGTAGTAGTTTGACTTTAATTGTGATCTGAATTTATGTGATCTACCTGTGAAATGGTTTGGACTTCGAATTGCGCATAAGTATTGTTATTTCCTAAAGAGAAGTTACTATATGTTGAGATGGTGAAAGCTCTGATACTAATTTGTTGTGGATTTAGTTAATTATAGCGGGTTTATGTGAAATAGAAATAGAAAAGTAGAATTTATAATTACATTACGACACACAAGGTTTACATGGTTCAACGTTAGGCCTATGTCCATGGACGACATTGATGAGAAAGTTTTGTTAAGAAAATGACGAGATTAGAATAGTGGCATATATGACTCATACAATCCCAAATACGCCTCGAAAATCTGAGATTACAATACAAAAATTCGTAATTTTCTGAACTTGGCATGTAAATCCAATAGTTGTCTCCAAGAAATCAAGCATGGCCCAATATATATATGTGCGTGTGTGGGGGCATACAATTGGCTTGGTAATTGTGTCTGTAGATGGATAAGTAATTCTGGCTGAAATTCAAGTCAAATTCAGTTATACACTGACTGACATAACAAGGGCCATGATTACATATGGTGCAAACCCATGTGCATTGGGCACCCACACTGAAATTCAAGCCACATTATTTACACTTTTTTTACTGTAGCATGCAGCATATTTGACACACATGCTCAAGTAGTCATCCACTGGTTACATGTTAAAGGTTAAAATTAGGGAATAATCTATGATCTTTTTAACTCCACTGCAAATAAAAACATAAAAAAGAAAGAAAGAAAAAAAGAAAAACTTTTAACTTACAAATTCAAGTTCAAAAGAGAGACGCTGGACTGTTAATTGGCCCTCTGGGATTTTGTCAAACCATATTTCTTCTTTAAAGTATGTCATTTGTTACTATTGTCTTTTCAGACATTATGGGCATATCATATAATTAATGGTGATATTGATCTAGAAACAAATTTAAAAGTTTGAAGGCAAGTTCACTAGTACAAAAATGACATCAAAGCCTTATTTCCAACAAAATAAGGCATATTAGACATATGACTATATCTTGATATGTTCCTCTAAAGCAACACAGACATAAATGTGATTATGAATCATTCTAGCACTACCATTTGCATGCTTAAGGAATGCCTTTGGTACATGGGAAATGTATCATGTACACTTGGAAGGCTGCCTTTTTCAGTGGACTTAATTGACTGTGCTTGCCCACAGGTATTCTTGAGGATGTTATCCCCTAACTGATTAGTAATCATTGATTACTCTTTCACAGGATTTCCTCAGAACTCAGGGCAGGTCAACTGGGACCCATTTAACCTTTTTAACTGAAGGATTAGAAAGTAACATATTTAGGTCATACTTTGATAATTGGCCTCAAAAGGTGGAGCCCAAGCTATATGAAGAAGGTCGAGAGAAAGTGGCAGGTTACCTTCTGTCAAGTTGCAACAAATTTTTATTGAACAAAAAAAGTAGTACAAGTAGTAGCATTGTTGTAAATGTAATACTTATAGCCTTCATTTATTCTTTCCAGCAATATTCAAGCAACAGGGTTATGAAGTGAAAGAGCTTCCTGAAGAGGACTGCGAGCCTTTTATAAATTGCAGAGGCACATTAAAAGTAGATTCTCACCAAAAATTGTTCTCTCTTTTGAGTTATGGATGTCAGCACAAGCGATCCTATGGTTTTTGTTGATGCAATCTTAATTTTTTAGGTTTGGCGGGTGAATGGTGATGAGCTATCCCTTCTTCCAGTTCTGGAGCAGACAAAATTTTACAGTGGGGATTGCTATGTAGTGCAGTTTACATATCCTGGAAATGAAAGAGATGAGAATCTATTTTATGCCTGGATTGGTTGCAGTAGCGTAATGGTAAGAGCTCCTGTTTCCCTTGCAAACATTTCCTATTTAATTTGCAAGCTATATTTCTTGCTTGGATTTTAAAGACTTAGCACTTTATTTCCTGTCATTTTTGTTGGTAAATCTCTATAACATACTGGTTATTTAGCTTCTTATAACTCCTATATTAACTTTTAAATAAGATTGTTTCTTTGTATGCTTGCAGGAAGATAGAAGGGATGCCATAGCCCATATGAATGCAATTGTTGATTCAACCAAAGGGGATCCAGTTTTGGTTAGTTCGATTTTGCAGCCTTATGTGCATGATCTGTTGAATCACCAATACAACTATGATACGAGTAGCTTATTAAGTGGATAACTTGATGCTACACCTGAAATAAAAGATCTGCAACTATTACAAATGTCTCCTTGATGATGCTACCTTGTTTATAAGTTTATAACACCATCTCCTTGTCCTGCATAAAATTATTGACTTCTGGACTTTTCTGCATTACTTGGACAAAGATTACTCTAATTTAGCTCACACGTTTTGAGTTCAGGCTCAAGCTGTAGAGGACAAGGAGCCAGTCCAATTTTTCTTGATTTTCCAGACATTGATCATTTACAAGGTTCGTTCCTCACTTTTGAATTCAAAGATAGTTTATTTTATTTTATTTTATTTCATTTAAAAAAAAGATACTCTAGTGTTTAAGTATAATTGTCTGATTATTCCATTGTTTCTTTTCTTAAAGGGGGGTATGAGTAAAAGATACAAGAAATTTATAGCAGAAAAAGGTATCACTGATGAAGCTTATGATGGAATCAAGACAGCTCTATTTCGAGTTCAAGGAACAAGTCCACAAAACATGCAAGCTATTGAAGTTGATCTAGTGAGTTTGATTAAATAAAAATGACTGATCAATTAATCTATCTAATAATGACACCTTTGACCTCATATGTTTGAGTTGTGCAATCTATCTAATAATGGCATTCTAATATCTCTTTGTTATGATCCTAGTGTCCCACATTGGTTAAGTGTAAGCTTAACCATGTGTTTATAAGCTCTTGGCATCCTCCCCTTGCATTGGTTTTCAAGGGTGAGTTCTACCCATGGTTTTGTAACATTTGGTATCAGAGCCAACCATCACCTTGATTAATTGAGTGTAGCTCATTGAGTATGGGATCAAATGAGTTGCAGCTTTGTAGTTGGATCCCGGAAAGGGCAACCTAGAGGTTGGATTAAAATTATTGATAGTTGAGTGGAGCCACCAAAAAGAGAAAGGGTTACGAACGGGTCAGTGTCGCTAGAGTGAGCTGTCGTGGACCTTGGCTGTAGAGCGTGGTGGAATGTTATGATTTTAGTGTCCCATATTGGTTAAGTGTAAGCTTTACTATGTGTTTATAAGCTCTTGGGCACCCTCTCCTTGCAAGTTGGTTTTCAAGGGTGAGTTCTATCCATGAGTTTGTAACACCCTCTCCCTCAAGGTAGTGACATTCAGTGTGAAACAGCTTTATGGGAGATGACACTCGCTTTGCAATTTATTTCATGATGTCACTTTTTTGAAAGCCTCATATCTGCTTCTGACACAAAAAACCCTTGAAAGTGTCCTAGCTCTAAAGTATTACGTTTATGTCTTTGATACAAACATCATATATTATACAGTTTGCACATCTTCATTTTCTGGAATTGTGATGGCATGGGCATTTACTGTAAGTTTGTATCTTTGTTATTGATGGTTTATTGCCAGAACTGCATATGCCCCTTTGAATTGAGTATCTATTCACTATGGAATAAAACTTTTGCAGGTTTCAAGCTCTCTGAACTCATCCTTTTGTTACATTCTGCAAACTGAAACATTTATCTTCACTTGGATTGGGAGTCTCTCTTCGACCAGAGACCATGATCTTCTTGACAGAATGCTGGAACTGATAAATGTATGTAATGACATATTTTGCTCATGGACATGATATTGGAATCTTTATCTAAATTAAAATTGCAAATAAGGATCAAGAAAAAGAAGTGGAATGATTGTAATTTGGCACTTGGCTTTAGTAGGCTGTTAAAGAAAAGTTGTCACATGACCACCTTAAAGATTGATTTTTTTTCCCTCCTTTCATGGAATTTACCCATAAGTGTTGTCAAAACATTATTTCTCTTGATATCATTTGCAGCCAACATTGCAACCCATATCAGTGAGGGAAGGAAGCGAACCTGATATTTTCTGGAATGCACTTGGTGGGAAAGCAGAGTATCCAAAGGCAAAAGAGATGAAGCAATGCATAGAAGATCCACATTTGTTTACATTGAACACCACTGAAGGTAGGCAAAATACCTATGTCAAGAGATAATCTGGCTCTTCCTTGGTTCGGAATTACCTCGGCTGTAAAAATGTGTCTAATGGTGGGTTCTGGTTCCTTTGCTACTTGGTTGGGATTTCCCATTTCAGGTGATTTCAAGGTACACTCAACATTCTATATTGTTACATCTTTTTTCTTTGTAGATTACAAAAAGATTTATTAATGGGTGCTACCCAACCACACAGGGTAGCAAAAGCACATCTGAGATAAGAAAAAGGAAAAATAATCAATGCCACATATCTGATCCAGAGCAGCAAAGAAATTTTAAAAGTTTACCTGAAAGATCTATATGAAGGATGGATCAAACCCAATCAATAAGACATCAACAAAACCCATTTTGATCTCCCCAATGGACTTTTGTGAATCAAGCTAGGTTTTAAATTGTTATCCCTATTCTTATTTTGTGAATCAAGCTAGTATTTTATGTCGTTTCATCCTGGCATAAATTTGAAACTAAAAATTCTGAAATCTGGTTCAGGATCCGGGCTATATATTCGTTATTAATGATGTATATGGATTATGAACTGGTTTAATTGCTCTCATATAGTTTTATGAAGTCAGAAAAAAATCTTTCAGTTCTGTTCATGAAATGATTTTTTTTAGTGTGGCTAAAAACTTTTACAGGTGAAAGAGATATACAATTTTACACAGGATGATTTAACTACTGAAGATGTGCTTGTACTGGACTGCCATAGAGAGATATATGTTTGGATTGGATGCCACTCAAATGTTGGATCAAAGCAACAAGCTCTTACTCTAGGCCTGGTAAAATTTTCACTTCCACTCTTTAAATATTATTTTCCCAATTCTGAAGGTTATCATTTTAGTAGCATACATCAATGATGCCCAAATTAAATATGTATTCTCCAAACCCGCTTCTATATCAATCCAGGCCCTATAAATTGCTTCAAACGGTATGCCTATAATGATGTGAAGCATTTAGTATACGAGGAAATTTGGTATCACATATGTCTATAGTATATGTTCATTAACATTCTAGTCCTATGGTTACATTGCTATTGATGCTTTGACATTTCATTTCTATCTGGGTTCTCATTATTCTTACTTTATCACTCGGAACTGGCAGAAATTTCTTGAGATGGATGTTCTCGTTGAAGGCCTATCTTTGGAGACTCCTATCTACATTGTTACAGAAGGGCATGAGCCACCATTTTTCACTCGTTTCTTTGAATGGGACCCCTCAAAGGCAAATGTAAGATTTCATAGCGGGTTATAAGGATATATCTTGGCACTTACTTTCATTAAGTAGTGGGAAAATTTCACAAGTTGCTTTAGTCAGACTGCATATTACATATGCATTAGTGTGGAATGTTTGGACATGCTTTTTATTTATTTATTTATTATTTTTAATTTTAATGCACGACAAATGTATACAACAATCATGTTTAGCAGTAGAAGAGAGAATAAATTCCTAATCTTCTAGAAAGTCATAATACTTTTTTTTTCCTACCAATTTTAGGCAAGCTGTGTTAATAGACACCTTGTTATAACTGAAGAGTTGAAGAATGAAAACTTGAACCTGACAACCCTTTTGGATGGTTCTAGATCTGAATGTGAAGATTATTTTAGAACTAAATATGCTGGAACCTGACATGTCTTGTCAAGTCCCAAGTTTATGTAGCATAAAGGAGGATATTTATGATCATGTCCTTGATTTCTTTTAGCAACCTGATAAAAATGTTGGGTTTATTTAACAGTTTCAACTGAATTGCTGCCTTGTAGATGCACGGAAACTCATTTGAGCGAAAACTTGCTATTCTGAAGGGAAAACCACATAATTTAGAAGTGAGTGAATCCACTGAAGGCTTCAATATATTGATATGACATGCTTTTTGGTTCTCATGTTTTCAATTAGCCTGGTTTTATCCATTTGAAGATGAGTTTCTTTTATTTGTATCATGAAAGCTCATTATATATATCACCCAAGTGCATAGAATGTCACCCATCTCTGTGATATAGTCATCATTTTATTGATGGGCATTATAGTCTGGCTTCTGTTATTGAAACATATAGCCTGATGCAGTGAAGAGCCTAGTGCATAACTTTGTTGAGGTGACGTTACATGCATTGATGTAATAATTGCAGTAACATGTACTTACAGCCAATGAATGCTCTTATTAAACATGGTACACAGTTATGCTTTTTAGGAGTGGAAAATTTTCTGATCCTTTTGAATGCCAATATCAAGTATCACAACTGTCTATTCAGGTATTATATGCTTGGGTTGCCCTATTGAAACTCAATAAAAACTACAGTCTGATAAGTGCTCTTGTACCACAAATGCTCAAGATCTTTAATGCACCAACTGGATTAATTTTTAGCTTTGGGTGATCAAGGTAAGAGGTATATTACCTTCGAGGGTGGGCCAAGTACTTCTGAATGTATTAAGTTGTAGCGATACTGTCATTGACAATCAAGCACTCCTCGAATCAAGAAGATGATACCTTTGTAGGAGTTCTTTGAATATGTCACTAAATAAGAACAGCAATCTTGTTTCAGCGATTTATTTTTCTTCATATGTTTAAAATTAGTAAGCTTAGATTTCTTTCAATAATTTAATATTTTTGATTGATAATACTTTTGTCCCTCTCTAACTGCAACTCTAGGTTTATTCTACTCACTCTTCACTTGAGTATTCAGGTACCTACTAGAAACTCATGGAAGGCATACTCCAGGGAGACTACACCAGATGGTTCGAGGAGCAAGTCTGTCATATCCAATGGTCTGGGAAGAAGTGGATCTCCTGCATCAAGTGTTCCAGGCTCAAATTCGAAGTCTTCTACCAATCAGCTGTTTTCTAGCCCAACTCCAATTGTCAGAAAGCTCTTTTCAGGATCTCCTCATGGTAGTGCTGGTAACAGAGGGTTCTTAATTTTGTTCATGGATAGATACAGAACACTGAAATATAGTTCTCTGCAATCAACTGCCTATTAATTACATGGTAACACAACTATGGGCAAAGGGTCCTATGATGAGGATTGGCTTTTCCAAATTTGAATTAATTGGTTGATTTTATCTGCCCAATAATTAGTACTCTACTGAATTGGACATAGATAAGTATGACTGGTTTAATAGTTCTCGCCAAGAGCCGTGTAGCTCAGTGGCATAACCTTCTCTCCTTCATTATTAGAAACATGGTTCAAAGCCTCCCTTTCCCATTGTACTATTGGATTATCAAATAAATTGTGTATATTTTGGGTTCAGTTATCCATTTGAACTTTTCTCTGTCTATTGGTCTTGAGTTAGAATTTAAGTTATTGAATATCAAAGTAAGATCTTGTGTATGCCTGCTATATGGGAATGCAATGCCTGGCTTTCCTTTCATGTTTTTTCAATCACCTCATGTTTGTCTTCTTTTGGTAACATCACTAAGCTCTCTCCCTCTCTGTGGTAGATGAATCGTTGGTATCTGCAGGTTCTCCAGCAGCAGAACCAAGGTCACTCTCTCAGAGTGCAGGTTTTATTCAGGCTGATGGAAGCGGGGATTGTGTAAACTTGTTAATATACCCTTATGAACGATTGAGTGTGATTTCTAGTGACCCTGTAGCAGGCATAGATGTAACCAAAAGAGAGGTACATATCCATTTTCCTTCTAACAGATATAGAGAAGCCTGTGCTAAAGTTAGTGTTGTAAATTTCCACTTGAATATTGGCCCTGGCCTCTTAAAATAATTATCTTTGCAACTATTTTATTAGTTATTTTTAATGGCACATCAATTTGATTAACTCTCTGTTTTTATTACAGTAAGTCCAGGCCTACTTCTTCCATGATCTATTAATGGTTCTCTATTCATTGTGATAACTGGATCTGAAATTGAAAACATGTCAAACCCCAGACTCAAAACCTTGGAATAAACTAGTTTCTTTTTCCATGATAATCAACTTCATCACTTCCATTATTCTCCTCTCCCTCTCTCTCTCTCTCTCTCTCTCTCTCTCTCAGTGAAGGAATGTTAGCCTTCTGCACTTCAAGCTTATTATTACTAATTGACATTGAATGCAACTGAAACTTCATTTAGTTTTTGTGTAGTTTGAGCACATTGCTTTTAAATTCCATACTACTATCACTCTCTTTTTACTCTTGTAACTAAATAGATCTGCCCTTTCTGGTGGCTTTAGGCATATTTATCCGATGAAGATTTTCAAGACAAATTTGGAATGACAAAAAGAGCTTTCTACGAGCTTCCTAAATGGAGACAAAACAAGCTTAAGATGTCTCTTCATCTATTTTGAGGCATACTTGCTGGAGATTAGATCTAGATGCTGATCTTGGCTAATGATACTTATTTGTTGTCAAATATTGACAGATATTTCTTCTTAGATAGGCCCAAGGGGCATTTTACTACTCAAATGTGATCTACTGAATGTCTTGCTCTACGTCTAAGTTCATGTTGTAATCTTGAGTTGCAGTTCTGTAAAGAAATCCTTGATTAAAGTCTTTAAAGCCAAGATCCTTGACCTGGCTTTTAATCATATTTGAATCAGATCAGATGCTTGCTAGTAGTCATTTTCAATTATCTTAGCTTGATAACTCTAATATTGGTGCTATGGCCAATCATCCCCATGGTTGATATTATGCACTACAGGCTTGAGATTAAGTATTTGGTTGCTAGCTTATGCTCAACCCCATTAGCACATGAAAAATAAAACACTCAGTGGGGCAGATTAATAAAGAATTACCAACTGGAAGGACTTAGAAGGACTCTTAGGACTGTAAGACTAGTGTTTTCATTGTCTTTCCAAATGCATTTGCAGATATGAGCCTGCCGGCAAGACTAGAAGTGCCAGACAAAGTTCCTTGTCACTCTGCTAAAAAAAGAAACTAGTTTCATTCAGAAGAAGATTATTTTATGTGTGTCGGAGCCATTTCTAAGGTATACAAGTGTTATCACGCAGCCTTTTCATTCCTTGGTAGACGCCAATTTAAGTTTAGAAGTCCATTTCAGACCCTTAATTTATTTTAAAATTTTGTTTTTATCAATTTGCAATGTTGTAACATGGATTGCTCAGGAGATATTTTCTTTTAATATATATATTGATCAAGTCCAAGTTTTGTTCACTAGCTTCCAACCTACTAGGTTGCACCTAGCATTTTTCGCCACCATTTTTATATACAATTAATTTATAAACCTAAGGCTCTGTCTGTTTGTTGTGAAAATAGGGAGGATAGAAAATTAAAGAAGGAAAATAGACATTTTTTACTGTTCATTTGGAGAGAAAAGAAAGGGAAGATGGGAAACCAGGAGGAAAATTTTCCTCCTGGGTCCACAAAAATTTTCCTCCCAAATTGGGAGGAAAATGGTGGGGGAGAAAAATTGGGATGGGAGCTTTTACTAAAAAGCCCCCATCCCACATGAGAAAACGTTGATATATATATATATATATATATATATATATATATATTTACATTTCAACGTTACTGAACGTTGATTTTTTTTTTTTTCTTTTTCAATATTACGTTCTTTGTTATTTTTTTTTTCAACATTGCCTCAAAGTTTTTTTTTTTTTTTTTTTCAAAATGACATAATCTAATTTTTACATTATAATAATAAAAATAATAATATAGATTTCTATATATGATGTGATAAATTTTATATTATGTAATGAGTACAAATAAATCTATTTTTTTACATATTATGTAACAAGGGTATAATAGTCAATTTATATAAATTACATTTTCCACCATCTCACTTTTCCACCCCTCCAATCGGACACACAAGAGGGAAAACTAAATATTTTTCATCTTCCCACTTTTTCATACTTCCACAATTTTTCATCCTCTCACTTTTCCACTCCTCTAACCGAACAGACTCTAAATAATCTTTGTATATATCTCATTTGTCAAATCTTAGTTTTCCTCCATTAAATGGCACATAATAATTTTTCTCCAATTCATTTGGGGGAAATGTTAAACTTTAAATAAAATTTAGGGTAAATTACAAAATTGTTTCTTATCATTTACATCATATTTTAATTTAGTTCATAATCTTTCAATTGTGTAAATTTGGTTCCTAATATTTTCAATGTCGTATCAATTTAGTTCATACCGTTATTCTTTTGATGAAAAAAGTTGATGTGTTAAATGAAACAATTTAAATTAATTTTTCATGCCACATTAGCTGCAAACTATATCACCATGTCAGATTTTTTTTTTTTTTTTTGAATTGAGACACGTGAGATCCCACCAACCAAAACTCATCTCCACTTCAAGACTCTAAAATCACCGCCAACCAAGGACTAACCTTCAAGTATATATCTATATTATTATATAAGGAGTTTCCCCTGTTTAGATTCCTCATTTTTTAGTTTAAAAATGCCCCTACACCTCTATGTTTAAGTAGAGACAAAATTAAAGAACAATTCGATAAAAATGCAACTCTAACTCCCACTATAACATTGCCTAAAAAAAAGTACCACTCTCCTATTAATTTTTAAATTGATTTATTTACTTATAAATTAGATTTTTAAAATAAAAATTTATATATATATATATATATATTTAAAATAAAAAAATACAATTTTTGTTTTACAAAATAAGACCACTTAAAAGGAAAAAACCTCATCATACGTGTGAAGCGCGTGCAATGAGGCTAATTTCATTAATCCTTCTTTTTATCTTCATCCTCGCAGACCCAGTTAGACAGAGAGTAGAGGCAGCCCAAGGACTCCCCGATAAACCACAAACTAATCATTAGGCAGATGTTAACAACCCTACAATAACCTATATAAGTTAATATGCTATATCGACAATGAACATGTAAAAGTCTTGCAATAAATTCAACTAAGTAACTAAACCCCTTATTTTGTTTTGTATAAACCAATTGCTTTTCCTTTCTCAGACTTAGATTTTAACCACAGCTGCTTTACAAATCAAGGAGATTTTGGCTCCGTTTGGTACACTTACTCAAACACATATGTAAGGACACAAATCGCACTGGACCTAGATTCCCCCTTTGGTACCAGCCTAAAGGGCCCAAAACAATAAATTTATAGAGAGTGGGCTTCTACTCTAGGTTTATAGGCATTAGATAACACGAGAGGTAAATTGAATCACAAAACACATGCATATTCTTCGTACATGAATGAAAATCTTCTTCATATATTTATGCTGAGGACAATCTTTGATATTTTTCTTACAATTTCTCTCTTGTATATGTGTCTCTCCTCCCTTTTGTCTCTCCTCTCCTTCCCTTTTATAGCCCTTTCTTCCCCCCCCCCCCCTTTACGTGTAGGTTATCTGCTCCTTTTTGATACTTGTCCCATCACCCCACGTTACCAAAGTCTTTGGCGGTAGGTCTAAGGCTGAATTTCAACATTCAGGCGTCACTTCCTTATTAATGTGGCTAGAGAGGTAGGTATAGAGCCTTCGATGCGGTGGGAGCAGCTTTATCATTGATATTTTTCGGTCACTCCTTTTTATCTCCTATCCTTGTTTCTTCAGCTTTTGTGTTCAAGGTCTTCGGTATTGATCCTTTTGAACTGCTAGATCATTCTTCTCGTCCTCGGTGGCATATGGCCGAGGACTTTGCCGTCCTCGGACATCGCCGTCCTCGGACATCGCCGTCCTCGGACATCATGCCTCGGGATGTTCTGCTCATGCATGACGCCTTTCCTTTGTCACGTTACTTCTCAGACGGGACCTCCCGTGTGCTCGGACCATCCATACTGTTAGGTTGGGCTTTCAACCTTGCTAGAACTTCAAGGCAGGCCCAGTACATCTCTTGGGCCCATTGGCACTACAATAGCCCCTCGAGATCCTCATTTCTACTTCTCTGAAAGGAATGAGGATTTCGACACACGCATTCTGGACAATTAGCCTTTGGCGTTTTATTAAGCGGAACACGTTCCCATTAAATGCTAGCGGCTCTCTGTTCCCCACGTTCAACCACGCGATGCTTATCTAACAGGTGAGCGTAGCTTAAGGAGGTAGGTGGGAGTTTTCCCGCTTTATGACTTTTCATGATATAAATACTGTCAGTTCAAAGGGTCTCTGTTCATTTCAGAGCTTGTACACTAAACCTAGCCACTCCTGCACTCTACACGCGTCTGTACACCTTCTTAGTTCTAAGCCGAGGTGACCTTATTACTCTAAAGTAAGTTTTCCAACTCTCTGCTTTCATTATTGTTGTTCATTCTTTCTCGTTATTCTTAGTTTCTCTGTCCTCGGCCGTTTAAATTTCTCAACCCTACCACTATATTCTCTCTTTAGTTTTAGAAAATGGGTAGGTTCACACACCTAGTAGATAGTCCTGAGAAAATAGAGGAGTTTAAGGCCATATATGGAATCTCGCCAGGAGTGTCCGTCAAATATTGCAAGCAGGGAGGGTGGCACACCGATAGGGATACTGGTGAGGTGGTGATTCCCATGATAGCATTCATAGAGAGGGGAATGAGAATTCCTATGAGGCCGATCACTAGGGACTATCTCCGAACTGTTAGACTATCCCCTACACAATGTGCTCCAAACATGTTTAGGATTCTAGGTGTCGTAGACGTTCTAAACGAAAAATTGGGCTTAGGACTTACCCACCACGAGGTGAATTGGGTTTACAACCTTCACCACTTGACAGGCCAAGGCTATTACCTAAAGTCTAGGCACGCCGAGGTTAGGCTAATCCAATGCCTCCCCCATTCCAACAAAGGTTTGAACAAAGACTTCTTAATACTGTCTGGGGATTGGCATGATGGTCTCCCCTGTTCGACGAGAGAGGGGGAACCTGGTGAGTACCCGTGTAGCGTTAGTTCCATTTTTCTTCTTTATTGTATTCCTATTGTTATATTTTTCTTTGCTTGGACCTTACTGTTTTGGTTTTTGGATGATTGTGCAGATCGCCGTGCGCTCACTCATCGCGCTCATCTCGTCAACTTTGCCCGTTAAGATAAGATTCTAAAAGTCGAGGTATTTGTACACTCGGACTGTTAGCTTTGAGCGGCGTATCTTATCCTCAGCTACGATCCAATTTCGACTACGTTCCAAGTGCCAAAGTGCACGATTAAGGAGAAGGATCCGTGGTTACCTAGGATCAGCGTTGCAGTTGAAGGTTTTTTGCTCCCCGCGGGTGCTCCTGCTCCCCAAGGGACTCTTATCACAAAACCTATGAGAGTTGTCCCGGAAGCTCTTCCTCTTTTTGTCTCATCGGCTTGACCCACATTGGGTGAAAGCTTTTCTTCTCAGCCAATTATAAAGGAAGAAGAGGAAGAAGAAGAAGAAGAAGTCGTTGAACTTTTGGACTCAGAAGAAGAATTCAAAGTTTTTGATCGGCTTCCATCCCCCGAAGAACAACTTGCTATCCTCGGCTCACTTCCCTTAGCTTCTTTGGACACTAACCTCTAGCTTGAAGGTATGGGCATTCAACGTCAGCCAAAGTAGAGCTTTAAGGACGTGTTGGAGGCTCAAGTGGGAGCTCAGGAATCTTCCAAGGTGCCCCCAGTGAAGACTAAAGACAAAGGCACTGAGAAGGTTCCTCCACTAAAACTATCTATACCCCCGTCAACTTAAAATCAATGCCTCGATCCCGCCGACCATCAAAGGAAAAGGGATCAGTCTAAGGGAAAGGGGACAGTTGAAAGGGATAGAGATCTCCCCGCCAAAGACTTGGAGCAGGACAGGGGAGGAAAATATGCTCGTCACATACAGACGAGGTCGGAAAGGCGGGTTGAGCCCTACGTAGGCACCCGTGCGCCCATTTGGGCCCCCCAAATGACCGTGGATGATCAGGCAGTCACTGCCGATGCCTCCATTAGGGGATCCGATGAGGGTACAGCTGCGTGCGTTGCCGATGCCTTGGAGCAAGCACTTCTACTGCCCGAGGACATGGGTGAACTTAGGAGAATGAGGGATCAATACGTCTTCATGATCCAAAAGAAAGAGCTTGCTATGGTAAGAGTTTTAGATAAGGAGCTTTTATGTCCACGTTTTCCTTTTTTTTTTTTTTTTTTTTTTTTAAAATGTTTGTACATTGCTATTCTGACGCGTTTTGCATGTAGGCCGTCCAGTCTGCTCACAGGGCAGAGGAGATTGCTGCTAATTCTTACAAGTCCCTTAGGGCTCATGAGGTGAGGCTAGATCACACTCAAAAGATCCTTGAGCTGAAGAAGAAGAAACTGCAAGAAGTTACCTCCAGCTTAACTAAGGCAGAAAGTGAAAGGTCTAGCTTGGAGGCCCAACTGAAGACCACTAAGAGGCAGGCCGAGAAGCAAAGGTTACAACTGAGGTGTGCCGATGAGAATTTTGCCTCTGCCAAGAAGCTGATTAAAGGCCTCAAGCAGGATCTCAAGAAAGCTGAGGAGGCTAAACAGGAGGCCATTAAGGCTAAGGAGGAGGCCCTTGCTAAGGCGGAGGCCCTTGCTAAGGCGCAGGAGGCTGAAGAGTTGGCTGACCAGGCAGAGTAGAGTGGCTACGAGGTGGGGGTGGCAGAAACTACTGACATCTTTAAAGCCCAAGTGCCGGAGGTTTGTAGAGATTACTGCCTCCAAGTGTGGAAGGAAGCCCTCTCCCAAGCTGGGGTTGATGCTTTCTCTCCTCTATAGAAGGTAGAAAATGCCTATATCCCTCTTGCCATCCGAGTGGCCTCTTCTGGTCAAGTCGAGGATGATGCCGGCTCTTCTGCAGCCGAGATACAAGTGGAGGAAGTTGCTGTTGACACTACTGTTCTTGAGCCTTCCCTTCCAACGCAAGATGAAGGAGCTCAACCTGAAGATGCACAGCTTCCAGTTGCCCCAAAAGAGCTGCCCCCTAAACCTAAGGCCAACGAAACCTTGGAAATAATTTTGGCGACCCTGCCCATCGTGCCAAAGGGGGGTCCCAAGGATAAAGAGGTGGCTAGGGGATCCTTGGCCTCGGTGGTGGCTCCTGCTGACCCTAAAGACCAAGTCCAGCCCAAGCCTTGACGGTTCTTTAGCCTTTGTTACAGCTTCTTCCTCCTTTCCTTTTTTTTTGTTTTAGCTGATTAGTTTTAGTTCCATCTTTTTCTTGTTTTTTTTTTTACTTTCTCTTTCTTGTAATACGAATGTTTGGTTGTGAATGTATTGAAGAATCTTTCACTTAATGAGAAGAACTTCCAATTTGAGTTACTACTTTGTGTTATATTAGCTGCTAATAGATCCTGTTATCATTATTCACACAGTATGACAAAATAACAGCTTGAATTTATGGCATGCATTAATAGTTCCACATTAATAACCAAATAAGGATGAAAGAAATTTGCGAAACTTATAGATTTGCAAATACTTTAAGTGATGCCTACAAGTTTCCCCTCAAATCTGGTGATGAATAAGATACTTAAAAGCAAAACATTCGTGTAAAACCGATTCGATTAAGACCTACTTAAGAACTAATTTCATAACAAGATGTCAAGATAAGGAGCACTAATCTTTCTAATATGTTCCACATTTGAACTAGGGGTAGCTCAAATGTTGTACTTAATGTTTAATAATGGGTGAAGTTCCATGAAATCCACATTTGAGGTACTTTTTGTGATCACATGCCTGTTGGATACTTACTAAAGTACTTATATCTGTAAGACGTATATATATACTCCAAGGAATCTACGCAACCCAATCTTTGTTTAATAGCAAGTCGTTAAAACGTTCATTTCCCAAGGTAGAGGATTTGGGGATCCGACGTAACCTTGGTCTTATCTTAGATTAAGGTAGAGGGTTCGAGGACCCGGCGTAACCCCGTTTTTGTTTTAAACTAAGGTAGAGGGTCCGAGGACTCGGTGTAACCCCATTTTTGTTTTAAACTAAGGTAGAGCGTTCGAGGATCCGGCGTAACCCCGTTATTATTTTAAACTAAGGTAGAGGATCCGAGGACCCGGCGTAAATCCGTTATTGTTTTAAACTGAGGTAGAGGGTTTGAGGACCCGGCATAACCTCGTTATTATTTTTAGGCCAAGGTAGAGGATCCGAGGACCCGACGTAACTTTGTTTTTGTTTTAGACCAAGGTAAAGGATCCGAGGATCCGACGTAACCCTACTTTTGTTTTACAATTTATATTGACGTTGTTGAACATAACATTAAATGTGGCATAATAGCAATAAAATTAAAGTGGCAGAAGTGCCTTTTATTAATAGTAATATTGTCGCAAATTACTTACATTCCAGGGATGCGGCACAACCTTTTCATCTAAGTCTACAAGATAGTAAGCCCCTATGCCAGCCACTGAAGTAATGCGATACGGTCCTTCCCAGTTTGGCCCAAACTTCCCCCATGCTGGATTCTTGGTATTACCCATAACTTTCCTCAATACTAAATCTCTAGGAGCAAGTGGCTCGCATTCACGTGGGAATCATACCCCTGCTTCAGTTTTTGTTGATAATTAGCCAATTGAATCATGGCTGTTTCTCTCCGCTCTTCAACCAGATCTAGGCTCCTTTCTAGTAATTTATCATTACTGTCCGGAGCGAAGGAACTTGTTCTCATTGTCGGGAATCTAGTTTCTAAAGGAATTACAGCCTCGGTGCTATAAGTCATCGAGAATGGCGTCTCTCCCGTGGATCTGCGGGGCGTGGTCTGATATGTCCACAAAACATGAGGCAATTCCTCCACCCATCTACCTTTGGCGTCATCTAGCCTCTTCTTAGGCCCGTTGACTATAACTTTGTTGACCGCCTCGGCCTGTCCATTCCCTTGTGGATAAGCTGGAGTAGAATACCTGTTAGTTATGCCGAGGTCACAGCAATATTGTTTGAAAGCCTTGCTATCAAACTGCAAACCATTATCCGAGATGAGAGTATGGGGAACTCCAAACCGGGTGACAATATTCTTCCACACAAACTTCTTTGCATTCACATCCTTAATATTCGATAGGGGCTCGGCTTCTACCCATTTGGTGAAATAGTCAGTGCCCATTATTAATCACTTCCTATTTCCAGGCGCCTTTGGGAAGGGTCCCACTATGTCCAGACCCCACTACGCAAAAGGCCAAGGACCTGTCAGAGGATTAAGCACGCCACCAGGCTGATGAATGTTTGGTGCAAGCTTTTGACATTGATCACACTTCTTTGCATAATTTTGAGCTTCTTGTTGCATGTTAGGTCACCAGTATCCTTGCGTTAGAGCTCTATGAGCCAAAGACCTTCCTCTTGTATAACTCCCACAGATTCCTTCATGTAATTCTTTCAAAAGCAACTCTGTTGCTTCCGGATGTATACATAGCAAGTATGGCCCAGAAAAAGATCGTTTATATAGTTTGTAGTCCTCGGACAACCAAAACCGAGTTGCCTTTCTATGCACTTTATCCGCCTCGGGTTTCCTTTCTGGTAGGACATCGTCTTTAAGGAAAGATATGAGGGGGTCCATCCAACTAAGCCCTATCCTAATCTGATGAACCTGGATAATACCTCCAATTGTTCCCGTGGGCTTGGATAAGTCTTCAACAAGGATGACTCGAGGTAAACCTTGTGTTGAGGACGTGGCAAGAGTTGCCAGAGAGTCAGCATGTGTATTATTGCTCCTAGGAACATGTGACAGAGTAAAGGATTCGAATTTGGGTTGCAACAATCTGACTTGAGTTAGGTACTCCTGCATCCTCTGATCTCTAACTTCCACCTTTCCCTCTACTTGGCCTACAACTAGTTGCAAGTTCGAGAACACTTGCATAGCCTTTCCGCCCATTTTCTGAACCATGTCCATCCCTTTTATCAAAGCCTCATACTCGGCCTCATTGTTGGTGGCTGAGAATCCCAATCTCAAGGATTTTTCCAGCGTAAGACCCTTTGAGGTTATAATTACCAACCCTACACCGGATCCCCTTTGATTTGCAGCCCCATCAACATAAACAGTCCATGCCGAAGGTTCTTTGCATGTAATCATACCAACTGATTTTTCATCAATGTCCACGCTCTTGACACTATCCTCTATCGTGGGCTCAGTAAATTCCGCAACTAAATCAGCTAATACTTGACCCTTCACTGAGGTGCGAGGCATATACTTGATGTCAAAAGCGCCTAATATGGTTCCCCACTTAGCAATTCTACTTGTATAGTCCGCACTTCGGAGGATAGCTTTAAGAGGAAGTTGAGTCAAAACTACCACCGTATGAGATTGGAAATAATGGGGGAGCTTACGTGTACTATGCACTACGGCCAGAATTGCTTTCTCCAATGATGGATAACGTGTCTTGGCTTCATGTAAGGACTTACTCACATAGTAGACCGACTTTTGTACATTCTCGTCGACCCTTATTAGCACCAAACTAACAGCATGACTCACCACTGCTATATATGCAAATAGAACTTCGTCAACCTCGGGCCGAGACATGATAGGAGGACAGGAAAGATACTCTTTAAGTTGCTAAAAGGCGACGGTACATTCCTTTGTCCATTCAAATTCTTTCCACTTGTTCAATAACTGGAAAAATGGTCTACACCGATCAGTAGATCGTGAGATAAATCTGTTGAGGGCGGCAGTCATCTCGATCAATCTCTGCACCTCTTTTGGATTCCGAGGTGGCTGTAAGCTATTGATGGCCTTGACCTAAGCGGGATTGACCTCGATTCCTCTATGTGTCACCATGTAGCCCAAAAATTTACCAGATCCCACTCCAAAGGAACATTTGGATGCGTTAAGGCGTAACTTATGCTTTCTCAACGTTTGGAAGGTGTTATTCAGGTCTGGTATATGAGCCGAGATAGTTTTACTCTTAACCACCATATCATCTACGTATACCTCAATTGTTTTTCCCAGCTGAGGCTCAAACATTCGCGTCATCATTCTCTAATAGGTAGCCCCAGCATTCTTCAAGCCGAAGGGCATCACCTTATAGTGGTAGTTTCCCGTGGGTGTGACAAAGGCTGTCTTCTCCTGATCCTTTAGAGCTAAAGGTATTTGGTGGTAACCTTGGAAAGCATCTAGAAAGCTCATCCGAGGATGCCCTATAATAGCATCCACCAATTAGTCTATGCAGGGCATTAGAATTGAATCTTTAGGACAAGCCTTATTCAAGTCTGTAAAATCCACACATACTCTCCACTTCCCATTCTTCTTTTTCACTATCACTATGTGCATCAACCACTCTGGGTAGAACACCTCCTTGATTGCACCTGCCCTTTTGAGTTTCAGTACTTCTTCCTTAATAGCTTTGGCATGCTCCTAAGATGAGCGCCGAGGTGGTTGCCTCTTCGGCACTGCCGCCGGATTTACGTTCAAGTGATGGCAGATGAAATTTGGATCAACCCCTGGGACTTCATAGGCATCCCATGCAAACACATCAAGGTTCTGCTTCAAAAACATAACTAGCTCCTCCCTTTCTTGAAGTGGCAATTGACTTCCTATCTGGAAGAACTTCTCCATATCACCAGCAATAAGCACCTTCTCCAGGCTTTCACATCCAAGCTCCTTAACCTTGGCCACCTTTGGCTTGGTCGAGGAAGTTAACTGCTACAAATTTCTTTCGTTCGAGGCCAGGGACTCCTACCTGGCCTGATGCGTAATTGCTGCCGTTATGCATTGTCTGGCCATGGACTGGCTGCCAACTATCTCTTTCACTACATCCCTATACAAGAATTTCACCTTAACATGCAGGGTTAATGACACAGCCCCTAGGGTGTGTAGCTAGGGCCTTGCCACTATGGTCGTATAAGGGGAGTAAGCGTCCACTACAATAAAGTCTATATCCACCACTACTAGTCCTGATTGCACAGGTAACCGGATCAGCCCTTTGGAATGACAGCCTTCCCTTCAAAACTTATCAACGGTGAGTCATAAGCTGTAAGATCCTCAGGTGTCAAATTAAGCCCCTTGAGCAAGTCCGGGTACATAATATCGGCCGCACTCCCTTGATCAACCATCACACTTTTTACGTCGTAACCCCCTATCCTTAGCATAATAACTAACGCGTCATCGTGCAGTTGGATAGTGCCAACCTTATCATCCTCGAAAAATCCCAAAATGGGCAGAGGATTCCCCTTAATCCTCTTCGGCTCGGAGCTGAGGTCCTCGGCAGAATGACGCGACACTGACATTATTCTGGTAAGGCAAGATCCAGTCCGACTTGGAGCAGCAAAAATGACATTGATTGTGCCCAATGGAGGTCTTGAAGTGTTATTGCCTTGATTCACAGAACCAGATTGTGTGCCTTGTCTATTAGGTCGATTCATAAATTGCCTCAACTTCCCTTCTTTGACCAGCTGATCCAAATAATTCCATAAGGTCCTGTAGTTCTCCGTGGTGTGACTCTTATCTTGATGATAATTGCAATGGAGGTTCTGATTACGTTTCATAGGGTCTCCTATCATTTTATTGGGCCACCAAAATATGGTTCATGACAAATCTTCTCCAACACCTGTTGCACTGGCCACAAAACACCGCATTTACTGTCTGAGGAGGAGCCGACCTAGACTGGCTAGCAAAATCCCTCCGTGGCCACTTGCTGTTATATCTATCTATCTTGAAATCCCTCCTCCTGAGGGATAATTTTCATTTTCCCCTTGTTCTGCTGCTGATCCTCCTCAACTCGCTTATACTCGTTAATACGATCCATAAGCCGACAAATAGTTTTTACTGGTTTCTGGGTCAAAGATTTTCTTAAATCGTGCTCAATTGGAAGACCGACCTTGAAAGTGTTAACTGCCACTTCATCAAAATCACCGTCAATCTCATTGAACTCTTCCCAGTATCTATCCGAGTAAGTTTTCAAGGTTTCCCCCTCTCTCATGGTCATGGATAGTAACGAGTCTAAAGGCCGAGGTACTCTACTGCACGTAACAAAACGAGACCCAAATGTCATTGTGAGTTCCATGTAGGAATCAATGGAATCTGCCTTCAAGCCATTAAACCATCTCATCGCAACATGCCCTAAGCTTGAGGGGAATACTTTGCACATCAAGGTTTCGTTCTTTGAATAGACCGCCATGAGTTGGTTAAAATGGCTCACGTGCTCCACTGGGTTCGTTCTGCCGTTGTAAATGGTGAAGTTTGGCTGCGTGAAACGGCGAGGAAGCTTTCATTTCTCGATCCAATGTGTGAAAGGTGATTTGAAAAGTTGGTGCAACGCCTTTCCCATGGCATCGCTGCCCAAGCCCCTGGGAGGAGGCCTCTTGCTCATTCTGTCGTGAAGACTTTCCTCTTGGCATGAGAAAGTTTCACTAGGAGGGGTTCTCGACCTATGCTTATAACCACTGTTTTAGGAGTCGTCCGAGGAGGGATCAGATATAGAGGGCATCCGTTTCCGTTTGGCCCGATGCAACTTCCTCTTCAGCTGGTCAATTTCCCTCTGCATGGCCTTGGTGCCACCTTCGTGAAAGATCTTGCTTCTGCCCCGTGAACGATTGCTGGCAGTTTGCCCTGTGTGCATACTGCCCTCCCGATCTCCCATCTACTCTAGATGTTGAAAAGGATCTTCGTGTTGAGATCCCAAAGATTCTGCATGGTCTGGACTTGAACCCGCCATCATGTTATCTGCGCCAAAACACAAGAATTCCCACAGACGGCGCCAATTGTAAGGACACAAATCGCACTGGACCTAGATTCCCCCTTTGGTACCAGCCTAAAGGGCCCAAAACAATGAATTTATAGAGAGTGGGCTTCTACTCTAGGTTTATAGGCGTTAGATAACACAAGAGGTAAATTGAATCACAGAACACATGCATATTCTTCGTACATGAATGAAAATCTTCTTCATATATTTGTGCCAAGGACAATCTTTGATATTTTTCTTACAATTTCTCTCTTGTATATATGTCTCTCCCCCCTTTTGTCTCTCCTCTCCTTCCCTTTTATAGCCCTTTCTTCCTCCCCCCCTTTATGTGTAGGTTATCTGCTCCTTTTTGATACCTATCCCATCACCCCACGTTACCAAAGTCTTTGGCGGTAGGTCTAAGGCTGAATTTCAACATTCAGGCGTCACTTCCTCATTAATGCGGCCAGAGAGGTAGGTATAGAACCTTCAATGTGGTGGGAGCAGCTTTATCATTGATATTTTTCGGTTACTCCTTTTTATCTCCTATCCTTATTTCTTTAGCCTTTGTGTTCAAGGTCTTTGGTATTGATCCTTTTGAATTGCCAGATCATTCTTCTCGTCCTCGGCGGCATATGGCCGAGGACTTTGTCGTCCTCAGACATCATGCCTCGAGATGTTCTGCTCATGCATGGCGCATTTCCTTTGTCACGTTACTTCTCAGATGGGACCTCCTGTGTGCTCGGACCATCCATACTGTTGGGTTGGGCTTTCAACCTTGCTAGAGTTTCAAGGCAGGTCCAGTACATCTCTTGGGCCCATTGGCACTACAACATGTTTTCAGTTTTTAAACAACATTACAGATATTTTCATACACTTTTTCATCTATACGTATTTCCACACATGGAATCTTATGCTACATGGACTCTAAGGGTCTCTTTGAGATTCACTTATTTTGTTAGAATTGAAATTTTTTTGCTAAAAGTACTGTAGATAAAGGTGAAAGTTAGCTGAAATAGTGCAGTGGGACTCATGAATAGTACTAAAAATTGCAGTGGGGTCATGAATAGTAGCAAAAATAAGCTGAATAGTAGCAAAAATAAGCTAAATAGTAAAATAAGCTAGTTTTTTAAGTTAGAGCCAATCGCACGCTAAATATGAATTGCAATTATTATAAATAAAAAATCATCTTTCTATCAAAATATTAAAAAAGAGGAAGATAAACCATCCCTTTTCATTAATAAATGAGTAATCCTTCATGTGCACCTTAACCCCAATGCATTGTCCTGCCGGCTCTTCAAACAAGACCCAAGATCAGACGGGACTACCCACTTACAATATTAATATATTAATTAACAATTGTTAAAATTCTTATAAGTTATAAATTAGCACTCAATTTGTATTATATGATATCATGATAAACCTAACTGAAATGCATTGTCTTTCTTCTTAAACAAAATGGAAGAGGGCCCATCAGATATTACCAATATACCTCAGCCTCCCTTAATTGAAATGCATTGTCTCTCTTCTTAAAAAAATGTTAAACTATCAAATAATAATAAGCACGTATGGATGCGTAATCCTTCATGTGCACCTCCTAGCCCCAACGCTTTGTCCTGCCGGCTCTTCCATCAGGACTTTAGGTCTGACAAGATTACCCACTTACAATATCAATATATTAATTAACAATTGTTAAAATTCTTATAAGTTATTACGCAGTTTGTATAATATGATATCATGTTAAATCTAACTTTTTAGTCTGGGTTAAACTTAACTTATTAAATGGAAGATGTGCCATAAGATATTATACTTCAGACTGATTTTAGTAGCCTCCCTTAATTGAAATGCATTGGTTAACCAAAAAAAAAAAATTTGAAATGCACTGTCTTTCTTCTAAAAAAAAAAACAATCAAATAATAATAATAATAATTATAATAATAACTAGTTTCATCATACGCGCTTGACATTTGCAATGAGGCTCTTTTTTTAATTTTGAGTTTAATATAATTTTTTAATTTGTATTTATCTATTGTTAGTGAAGTTACAAAGGAAAGAATTTTTAAAAAACTAAAATTTAGAATTTGAGATAGAGTAAAATGCTGGGTTTAGTGTGTGCTAGTTTTTAAGAAAAAACTATATCAACTTTACGTGAGGTATTTTTAAATAAAGAGTGATAATTTTTAAGAAAAAAGTTTCTCCAATAGTTTTTTTTTTTTTTTAATTTTGTTGAATTACAATTTTGACCAAATTTTTTGTTTTTTAAAAATAAAGATTATATAATTAGATTAGTGGTATTTTTGACATTTTTTGAAACTAAAACTAATTTTCTAAATCTTCTTAATAAATAGAAAATAATTATAACTATAGGAAAAAAAATAAAAATCTTAATTAATTATGATAAATCTCCTCTCAAATCTCATTAAAAAAAAAAAATTATGATAGAATCAAATAAAAGCAAATCCAGCCTTTCGAAAAAACAAATCCAGAAAAGGTCAAAAAAAGGGGCAAAGATAATTCGAAAAAATGGATCAGCTCAGCTGTAACAATATAAGGCCTACACACACTTATCCAATTAAAAAAAACCTGTCCCTTCTTTCTCCGTAGCTCTCTCTAAAGCTATCATATTCATGTATATGAAACCTATGATATTCATGTACATGATACGAATATTACGAATATGATGACGATTCTACCAGGTATTGAGTCGTATTCAAAAAAGGTATTGAGTCCTATTTAGGACTCCTTCTTTACCTTTGACTCTGGGGGAACAAAAAGACAAACGAGGGAACAAATTAAAAGTGTACACAATCACAATTCACAACCACAAAAACCCAAAAATTAATATATAAAAAAGCAAAATATATTGGGGATTTCCTTGTTCTCTAAAGCATATACCGTGAGGGAGAAAGTTACTATCATAATTGTTCTCTAAGCATACACCGTGAGGGAGAAAGTAGACTGTAAGACTACTGCTTTCATTGTCTTTCCAAATGCATTTGCAGATATGAGCCTGCCGGCAAGACTAGAAGTGCCAGACAAAGTTCCTTGTCACTCTGCTAAAAAAAGAAACTAGTTTCATTCAGAAGAAGATTATTTTATGTGTGTCGGAGCCATTTCTAAGGTATACAAGTGTTAGCACGCAGCCTTTTTCATTCCTTGGTAGGCATCAATTTAAGTTTAGAAGTCCATTTCAGACCCTTAATTTATTTTAAAATTTTGTTTTTATCAATTTGCTATGTTGTAACATGGATTGCTCATGAGATATTTTCTTTTAATATATATATATTGATCAAGTCCAAGTTTTGTTCACTAGCTTCCAACCTACTAGGTTGCACCTCGCATTTTCCACCACCATTTTTATATACAATTAATTTATAAACCTAAGTCTCTGTTCGTTTGGAGTGAAAATAGGGAGGATGAAAAATTAAGGGAAGAAAATAAGCATTTTTCACTGTTCGTTTGGAGAGAAAAGAAAGGGAGGATGGAAAACCGGGAGGAAAATTTTCCACCCGGGCTCACAAAAATTTTCCTCCCAAATTGGGAGGAAAATGGTGGGGGAGAAAAATTGGGATGGGAGCTTTTACTAAAAAGCCCTCATCTCACCTGAGAAAACGTTGATATATATATATATATATATATATATATTTTTTTTTTTTTTTCAACATTATCTCAAATTTTTTTTTTCAACGTGACCTAATCTAATTTTTATATTATAATAATAAAAATAATAATATAGATTTATATATATGATGTGATAAATTTTATATTATTTAATGAGTACAAATAAATCTATTTTTTTTACATATTATGTAATAAGAATATAATAGTCAATTTATATAAATTACATTTTCCACCCCTCCAATCGGACACATAAGAGGGAAAACTAAATATTTTCCACCTTCTCACTTTTCTATCATTCCACAATTTTCTATTCTCTCACTTTTTCACTCCTTCAACCGAACAGACTCTAAATAATCTTCGTATATATCTCATTTGTCAAATCTTAGTTTTCCTCCATTGAATGGCACATAATAATTTTTCTCCAATTCATTTGGGGGAAATGTTAAACCTGAAATAAAATTTAGGGTAAATTTCAAAATTGTTTCTTGTCATTTACATCATATTCTAATTTAGTTCATAATCTTTCAATTGTGTAAATTTAGTTCCTAATATTTTCAATGTCGTGTCAATTTAGTTCATACCGTTATTCTTTTGATAAAAGAAGCTGATATGTTAAATGAAACAATTTAAATTAATTTTTCATGCCACATTAGCTGCAAACTATATCACCATGTCATTTTTTTTTTTTATAAATTGAGACACGTGAGATCCCACCAACCAAAACTCATCTCCACTTCAAGACTCTAAAATCACCGCCAACCAAGGACTAACCTTCGAGTATATATCTATACTATTATATAAGGAGTTTCCCTTGTTTGGATTCCTCATTTTTTTAGTTTAAAAATGTCCCTACACCCCTATGTTTAAGTAGAGATAAAATTAAAGGACAATTTGGTAAAAATGCAACTCTAACTCCCACTATAACATTGCCTAAAAAAAAAGACCACTCTCCTATTAATTTTTAAATTGATTTATTTACTTATAAGTTAGATTTTAAAATATATATATATATATATATTTAAAATAAAAAAATACAATTTTTGTTTTACAAAATAAGACCACTTAAAAAAAAAAAAGCCTCATCATACATATGAAGCGCGTGCGATGAGGCTAGTTTCGTTAATCCTTCTTTTTATCTTCATCCTCCCAGACCGAGTTAGACAGAGAGTAGAGGCAACCCAAGGACTCCCTGGTAAGCCACAAACTAATCATTAGGCAGATGTTAACAACCCTACAATAACCCATATAAGTTAATATTCTAGATCGGCAATGAACATGTAAAAGTCTTGCAAAAAATTCAACTAAGTAACTAAACCCCTTATTTTGTTTTGTATAAACCAATTGCTTTTCCTTTCTTAGACTTAGATTTTAACCACAGCTGCTTTACAAATCAAGGAGATTTTGGCTCCGTTTGGTACACCTACTCAAACACATGTTTTCAGTTTTTAAATAACATTACATGTATTTTCACATACTTTTTCACTTACATGTATTTCCACACACGTTTTCAGGTTTTAAGTGTATGTACCAAACACCATTTTTTTTTCTTTAAATCGATAACATTTATATGTAATACCTAATACAGCCCTCATAAAAAATAAACCAAATCAAACCCACATGCAAATACGCTAACCTTATCAAAATCCCATCTAAAAAATGATAATACAACTCAGATGTGGGCATAGTAAGATAAACACTGAGTAGGCCTAATGTGAATTCCCAAAAGCTAAGTGAACACCTCATTGTAGTCATCCAAGAGAGAGAGAGAGAGAGAGAGAGAGAGAGAGAGAGAGAGAGAGAGAGAGAGAGAGAGAGAGAGAGAGAGAGAGAGAGAGAGAGAGAGAAGAATTTAAAATTTTCCCAAACCTTTGAACTCACCTGCGAATAGGAAATTTGAGTTTTTATTTTTTATTTTTTATTTTTATTTGACGTATTAATATAGTTGACAATTGATGTGGTAGAGAAAATAATTTTTTATTATTCCGTTTGATACATTAAATTTTTTTATTTAAAAAATAGTGACAGTGACCAAATTGACACATGACTAAAAAGTTAAGGATCAAATTGATACTATTGAAAAGTTAAGTACTAAATTGATATATGGCGTAAAGGACCAACTATGTAATATAAACTAAAATTTATTAGAGTCGTTAAGATGATTTTATGTATAACATTCTTAAAATCCCAACTATTCTTTGATTAATAATTCCTACACGTATAATTTTTTTTTTGCGGAATTGCTACACGAATAATTTTTTTGAGTAAGACCACATTTTTTTATATAATAATAGTAAGACTGCATTATTATTATTATCTTTTGCTGAATGTAAAACTACATTAACTTGTGTTGTATGTGCCTGAGTTTGACATACAATAATGCCGGACTAACATATGATATGATACATTATACCTGCCTACCTCTTGAGTATAATAATAATAATAATAATAAATCAAGGGATGAGTTAACAGACTAAGTAAAGTGTCCGTTAATAATAGCTTTTTTGCAGCTTTATGTCTACCTTTTGCAGCCTTTTGTTATTTTTGACAATTTTTAGCAATTTTTTTCTTTTTACTTTCTTACAACCTTTTAAATAATTTTTTTGCCCTTTTTATTAAGTGTGACCTATTTAGGAAAATCTTAACCAGCATTGCACAATACTTGTTAACATTTCTCATAAATTTATAACCATGTATGGAATCTTATACTACATGGGCTTTGAGGGTCTGTTTGAGATTCACTTATTTTGTTGAAATTGAAAGTTTTTTGCTGAAAGTATTGTAGATAAAGGTAAAAGTTAGCTGAAATAATGCAGTGAGACCTATAAATAGTAGCAAAAATAAACTAAATAGTAAAATAAGCTGGTGTTTTAAACTAGAGCCAAACGCACACTAAATGTGAACTACAATTATTATAAATAAATAATCATCTTTCTATCAAAATATTAAAAAAGAAGAAGATAAACCATCCTTATTCATTAATAAATGAGTAATCCTTCATGTGCACCTTAACCCCAATGCATTGTCCTGCCGGCTCTTCAAACAAGACCCAAGATCAGACAGGACTACCCATTTACAATATTAATATATTAATTAACAATTGTTAAAATTCTTATAAGTTATAAATTAGTACTCAATTCGTATTATATGATATCATGATAAACCTAACTGAAATGCATCCTCTTTCTTCTTAAAAAAATGGAAGAGGGCCCATCAGATGTTACCAATATACCTCAGCCTCCCTTAATTGAAATGCATAGTCTTTCTTCTTAAAAAAATGTTAAACTATCTAATTATAATAATTATAATAATAATAATAATAACAACAACTAGCACGTACGGATGCGTAATCCTTCATGTGCACCTTATAGCCCCAACGCTTTGTCCTGCCGGCTCTTCCATCAGGACTTTCGGTCTGACAAGATTACCCACTTACAATATTAATATATTAATTAACAATTGTTAAAATTCTTATAAGTTATTACGCAATTTCTATAATATGATATCATGTTAAATCTAACTTATTAGTCTGGGTTAAACTTAACTTATTAAATGGAAGATGTCCCATAAGATATTATACTTCAGACTGATTTTAGTAGCCTCCCTTAATTGAAATGCATTGGTTGACCAAAAAAATAAATTTGAAATGCATTGTCTTTCTTCTAAAAAAAATAAAACAATCAAATAATAATAATTATAATAATAGCTAGTTTCATTATACGCGCTTGACATTTGCAATGAGGCTCTTTTTTTAATTTTGAGTTTAACATAATTTTTTAATTTGTATTTATCTATTATTAGTGAAGTTACAAAGGAGAGAATTTTTAAAAAACTAAAATTTAGAATTTGAGATGGAGTAAAATGTTGGGTTTAGTGTTTGCTAGTTTTTAGGAAAAAACTATATCAACTTTACGTGAGGTATATTTAAATAAAGAGTGATAATTTTTAAGGAAAAAGTTTGTCCAGTAGTTTTTTTTTTTTTTTTAAATTTTGTTGAATTACAATTTTGACCAAATTGTTTGTTTTTTAAAAATAAAGATTATATAATTAAATTAGTAGTATTTTTGACATTTTTTGAAACTAAAACTAATTTTCTAAATCCTCTTAATAAATAGAAAATAATTATAACTATAGAAAAAAAATTAAAAATCTTAATTAATTATGATAAATCTCCTCTCAAATCTCATTTTAAAAAAAAAAATTATGATAGAATCAAATAAAAGCAAATCCAGCCTTTCAAAAAAACAAATCCAGAAAAGGTCAAAAAAAGGGGCAAAGATAATTCGAAAAAATGGATCAGCTCAGCTGTAACAATATAAGGCCTACACACACTTATCCAATTAAAAAAAACCTGTCCCTTCTTTCTCCGTAACTCTCTCTGTCGCTCTCTCTCTCTCTCTCTCTCTAAAGCTATCATATTCATGTATGTGAAACCTATGATATTCATGTACATGATACGAATATTACGAATATGATGACGATTCTACCAGGTATTGAGTCCTATTTAGGACTCTTTCTTTACCTTTGACTCTGGGAGAACAAAAAGACAAACGAGGAAACAAATTAAAAGTGTACACAATCACAATTCACAACCACAAAAACCCAAAAATTAATATATAAAAAAGCAAAATATATTGGGGATTTCCTTATTCTCTAAGCATATACCGTGAGGGAGAAAGTTACTATCATAATTGGAAACAAAGTAAAGTTACAAAAATCTTGATTCTCTTCTTGTTTCAGTACAACAACCTTTGATTCCTATAGAAGGGAAGGCAACAACATTAACTCTTACCCTTTTCCGATCGCCGGAATGGCTTTCCGGCGAGTCCCTTTTAGCTTCTTTTTCTTTCTCTTTCTCATAGCTTCTTCCCAGTCCTTGGAATTCAAAAAGAAGCACAAAATCAATGGACCCATCAAGACCTTGGTCGTCATCATCATGGAAAACCGTTCTTTTGACCACATCTACGGCTGGCTCAAAGCGACCCGACCCGACATCGACGGCTTGGACGGCGACGAGTCGAACCGGGTTGTAGTCACGAACCCGGACTCGGAAGAAGTTAAGGTTTCAAACGACGCTCTGTTCATTGACTCGGATCCGGGTCACTCGTTTCAGGCGATCAGGGAACAGATATTCGGGTCGAACGATTCGACCCAAGAGCCGTTGATGAACGGGTTCGCTCAGCAAGCGGAGAGCGAGAATCCAGGCATGTCGAGAACCGTGATGAGCGGGTTCAAGCCGGAGCTCCTACCGGTTTACACCGAGTTGGCGAACGAGTTCGCCGTGTTCGACCGGTGGTTCGCCTCGGTGCCCGCGTCGACTCAGCCGAACCGATTCTACGTCCACTCGGCCACGTCACACGGAGCTATGAGCAACGTACGGAAAGACCTTATCCATGGGTTCCCACAAAAAACGATCTTCGACTCGCTCGACGAAAATGGCCTCAGCTTTGGCATTTATTACCAAAACATCCCGGCAACCTTGTTCTTCTCGAGCCTGAGGAAGCTAAAGCACGTGACTAAGTTTCATAGCTACTCTTTGAAGTTTAAACTGCACGCCAAGCTGGGTAAGCTGCCGAACTATGCGGTGGTGGAACAGAGGTACTTTGACGTGGACGCGTTCCCAGCCAATGATGACCACCCATCGCATGACGTGGCGCTCGGACAGAGGTTCGTGAAGGAGGTGTACGAGACTCTGAGAGCTAGCCCTCAGTGGAACGAGATGGCTATTTTGATCACCTATGATGAGCATGGTGGCTTTTACGATCACGTGCCTACGCCAGTTTATGGTGTGCCTAGCCCTGATGGGATCATTGGTGGTGACCCCTTTTACTTCCGGTTCGACCGCTTGGGTGTTCGGGTCCCGACCATACTTATCTCGCCGTGGGTCGAGAAGGGTACTGGTGAGTAGTGAGTCTTTGATTTTTTTTTTTTTTTAAATATTTGTTTTTCATGTTCCGAATTTGGATATGTGCTTAATTACTGACTGGTTTTATTATGGTACAAGTTTGGTATTGCTTGAAATTGTTTATGTTTCTTATTTTGGTTGGTATTGCTTGATGTTGTTGTACACTTGGGGTGATTGCTGTGGTATCAAAATGAATTTTCCCCAAGTGCTGGTTTTGTTTTGTTTTGTTTATTACTGCTTAAATTGATTTTTTGTATGCTTCTTTGTGTGTTTTCTACTTTGAAGGATTCAAAACCAAAACTGTGATACAGTAAGTTTTTGGGGTTTAGCAGCTTTGGACATTTGTGATGGGTGTATAATCTTTGTTTGAATGTGTTAAGAAAGTTTTTCTAGTACCTTATTATTGATTGGGAAGGGGTTTGAAGAACTTGTGATTGCTGTGACTTAATGAATTTGTTTTAGGGAGGAGAATTTTTCTTACATCTTGATATTGCTATGTAATTGAGTGTGTGTATAACCTTTGCGGTCTGAGCAGTATCCTTTTTCTAACTAACCTGGCTATTTTGCTTCCAGATTTCCCCAACACATAGTCATTTTATGGGCAAAACTTGCTTTCGATAAAGCCTAGTCCAGACATACACTCTCACACACAACACATTTTATAGAAAATTGTGAACTAAAATGGATATGAAGTCTATGCTTTCTAATGACGAAGTTGAGAATGACATTCCTTTTTTATCCATGTAAAGAGTCAAATAGATGCAAACCACTAGGTTAGCATATTACCTCTAGTCTCCAACCTGCTTTTCCAAAAGGTGAACTACGTCTGCTGGGATTTTGGGGCTAGTGTCATCTCTTTAAAGTTTGGAACACGCTTGAACTATATATATTGGCTTCTTTGTAAATTTTTGATCGGCTAACATTCCAAGGTTTCAGATTGCATATTATTTAAAATAAGTGCTTATGTTTATGTAAAGATACCCTTGATTGCTGCAAGTTCTTCAATTTTCTTACTCTTAAGAGCAATATCCATTGCTGCTGATACTTTTGGGATTTATTGCTGATCTATTAACCTGCAATACTTTGGGCTCAGTCTTCCCAAAGGAATTTTTATCTTCCTTATCTAAACTGACCTGTACTGTTTTTTTCAGTCATGCTTGGAAAATGAAACCTACTGTTCTTTGACTTTGATACTCTTTTTTTCCAACTTCTATATTATTCACATTTTACGGAAGTTCTGGTTTTCTGAATGTACATTTTGTTTATATAACATAGGTTACGCACCCATTGTTTGATCCCAGACTTTCCACCTGTGGACTGACTCTTGATTCTTTTGTGCAGTGATTCATTTGCCAGATGGACCAACAGCAACTTCACAATTTGAACATTCTTCTATACCTGCAACTGTGAAGAAGCTTTTCAATCTGGAATCAAACTTCCTGACCAAGAGGGATGCATGGGCTGGTACTTTTGAAAGCTATTTTAACCTCCGTGATAGTCCACGTGATGATTGTCCAGGTTTGCACCATTCTCATTCATCATTACAAATTACTTTCATTGTCTTGGTGATCTATTGATTCTCCCATTCTCACTTTACACTTCATAATATGATAATTATAAGGGGCCATTGTGTGGCACAGTTCTGGAATTTTCCTTTCTTGCTACCTATTCTCGGTTACAGATTGACCTGAATCTATAATCGGATTACCCCTTCTCGTATTCAGTACCATAGACATATACTATTCATTGGTGGTTTGAAATTAGAGTATCTGTAATCTTGTGTAAAGAAAAAGACAAGTTTCATTAACCTGCTATCTTTTTGGGGAGCACGTGTACCTATGCCATTATTGTGTGGCAATACTGTGTTCTCTTCATTTCTCTTTTTCTTTTATGTGGGCTGGGAGGACAGTGTGATGTACCTTGAGAGAAGAGTATGAAATACAACTGTGTATTCTCTTTTCTACCATATGCTTTCATTGGACCTCTCCATTCTGTGAAAGCTCAAAGTCTCCATGGGCAGTTTATGCCTCTTTGAGTATGTAGCTTTAACAGTGACTTTTAAGAGCCATCTAGTATTGAACTGTTTTTAAATCTGGAGATTATTTTTTTGTCAATGGTCCACAAAATCACCTATTGATAGGAACTAGTTATTAATTATGATCTCCGGAGTAGGAGATTTGGAATGATATCGGCTGGTGCTTGTTCCAAGGGGGGTAGGGGGCAAATTTCTGCGGCCTTGCAAACAATCCTCCCCCCCCCCCCCCCCCCCCCAACAAATTCCTATTATTTACAAAAATAGAAAATATTTTCTTGTATTGATGTTTTTGAGGTTTAAAAGTTTCAAAGAAATAAGAATTAAAAAAAAAATGAAACTATGAAGAAACAAATAATAAAAAAATACTTTTCAAAAGTGTTAACAGGTTAAACTCTTTAAATTTCATAAAAAATGTGTACGGAAATAATAAAATTTAGAACTACTTATATAATAAAGTCCATAACGTTTTAAATTGTTATACCTATCAAAAATAAGGTTTAAAATTGTTATACCCATAAAAAATAAGGTTTAAAATTGTTATGATTTAATCATATTTTTATGAGTTAAACAAAAACAAACATAAGATGTGCTTTATCTAATTACTAAAAATCATTACATAAGAATTATAAGTGGACTTTGAAAAAATTACAACACAGCTTATTCATATGTAAAAATACCCTAAGAAATAAACACAATTTAATGGATGTGCTATCTTTTAATGGGTTTTCTAGCATTAAAATGCCACTTAGCTTTTCACATAAGTGACATTTTATTGTCCAGATTAGTCTTTAGTATTGTAGATATAATGTGTGTCTGTTGTCTTTGTTTACAATGTATTTGTACGTACCTATGCATGTTAGTGGGGATATCAGATATGAATACATCTATAATAAATTTTACCTCCTAAAGTCAAATTTTGGCTCCGCTTCTACTGCTCTTATGCTTATTTAACTTGAAGAACCCAAGGTTTAGATTCGAGGGTTATATGTGCTACCTTTGTCCCAAAGTCAAATTTAATGCATTGTTTTTTAGTTAAAAAGGTTCAAGTTTCCAAAACTACACATGATCATTTAAATTCCAGTGTAAGAAGGGTATTTGACTCTTTAAGTAAAGTAAATGGTAAGTTAGAAAATTTATTATAGACTTTTCAATGTGGACTATATTTTGGGACATTTCAAAATGGAATATGGGACTAGCAATTTGGGGTAAAGCAAGTAATTTGCTTTCTTATTTTAGCATATGATTAGAAGTTTTTAGTTCATTTCTTGCAATTGATTGTTGAATATCAATCATGGTATCTGGATGCAGTAACCCTTCCAGAAGTAAAGAGATCACTGAGGCCATGGGGACCGAAAGAAGATGCCAGCCTCTCAGAATTTCAAGTTGAAATGATCCAGCTTGCATCCCAGCTCAATGGTGACTATGTCCTATACGCCTACCCAGATATTGGTAAGAGCATGACAGTGGGTGAAGCCAACCAGTATGCTGAGGATGCAGTCAAGAGATTCTTGGAAGCAGGGAAGGCTGCTCTTAAAGCTGGAGCTAATGAATCTGCAATTGTTACAATGAGACCTTCCCTCACTAGCCGAATTATGTTGAGGGATCGGCACAGTCACGGCCACCATGTCGAAAGCTACTGATTGAATTGGCTTCATAAACAGAAACAGATACGCCATTTGTAAATAAACATTTGCACTGGCACTTCTACTATGTTGCCTGTGTATATTTGTACTATAATTAGCATATCAGAAGGATGCGAACCTATTAGAGTAAAGCTTTCCCCAATAAACCGAGTGGTACATGAAAGCATATGGAAATCAACTATTTCTATTTATAACACAGTAGTGTACACGTCAGAGCATTATATAGGTAGGTCAACTTTTTACTCCAACTACTTGTCAAGTCGAAATTTCTAATACGGATGCAAAATGGGTAGTTTAAGGTGTATATATGCCCACGATGGATATTTGCTAGCTGTCATTTACATGTACTAGTTTTACTGCTCAATGCAGAGATTTTCACACATGGATTAGAAATAATCGATTCGAATCCCTCAAATGAATATCATAATGCACCATTAATTTGTCAATCAAAGTGCATAAATTAATACTCTCATGTAGAATATATGACAAATTAGTTGTTGTACGTCAGCCCGTTTGTTTAAAGTATTGGGCATGTTGTCCATATCTGTTAGTATTTTACTATTTTTATTTGATTCTAATCCAGGCTTCAGTTGATTCAACAGCAGCAAATCAGGCACTAGGAGACTCTTCCTTAAATGCCGGAAATAATGGAAAGGCGAATGTGTCCTGGCAAAAGATAATCTTTAAAGTGTTCTAGACGAATCCTCAAAACTTTTTTTTTTTTTCTAGGACATGACCTTGAATATGATTATTGTACAAATGTTCAATAAAATCTCTTTGCGAAATGTGCCATCATAGAAATAGGACAAACAAATTCACGTGCAAGTGGTCCTTGAATACTTCTCCTTCTCCACGTATTGGTGTGATTAATATAATTGTAGAATATATAGTACAATATATATATATATATATATATTGCAAAATGTGTTGTCATAGAAATAGGACGCTAAATTCATATGCAACTTGTTCCTTGAATCTATATTTATATTCAGCTTATAAAAGATAATATTTGCATAAAAGAATAACTGGCAGATCTCATCCCTCCTCTACCTTACACATTCCAAGCCTTATCACTATCAATAAATCTCGTGAGTGGTGATATAAAAAATTTCACAAATTTTCGCTAGCATACTTTATGATGATTATTGATTTGTGCAAAATAAAAGTTATATTCATTTTTCTAAGAATAAAAGTAAAATAAAAGTGATATTCATAATAAACACTCAAATAATAGATTACCTTAACAAGTTGTGAAAAATGTTATACAAAACTTTGTGTATTTAAGATCACTGATTTATTTGTGTCTTTTTTCGCATGTCACTAAACAGTTGAAAGCTCAAGGCACTAGAATACTGTAATACTATTTTGTTATGTAATTAATTATGTCCAAGAGTATCAAACTCTTGGCACCCAGCTTAGCAAAAAAAAAAAAAAAACTCTTGGCACCCAAATCCTATCCTTCCACCACTAGTCATTGAAGTAGAATGCACAACTAGTCACAGCGTACGCATGCATAAACAAGCGACCCCACGATCAATGCAGCTACCATTCAAACCACCACTTTCATTCATACAACTATCTAAAGTCTATATCTTCCATTTTCATTCACCACCAACCATCTCTCTCTCTCTCTCTCTCTCACACACACACACACAATCTCTCTCTCTCTCTCTCTCTCTCTCCGAAGAACCATGGAGGGCTCATGGGAACAAAGTGTCACAGATTCCATCAACACCGTTTACCTCCTCTTTTCTGCTTACCTTGTCTTTGTAATGCAGCTTGGCTTTGCCATGCTCTGTGCTGGCTCAGTCCGAGCCAAGAATGCCATGAACATCATGCTTACCAATGTTGTTGATGCGGTTGTTGGTAGCATCTCTTATTACCTCTTTGGCTTTGCTTTTGCCTTTGGTGATGGCTCCAATTCCAACCCTTTCATTGGTACAAACTTCTTTGCTTTGTTTAACATCCCCAATACCTCATATGACTACAGCTTCTTTCTTTACCAATGGGCTTTCGCCATAGCTGTTGCTGGTATTACTAGTGGCTCAATAGCAGAGAGAACCCAGTTCACTTCTTACCTAATTTTCTCATTTTTTCTCACTGGATTTGTGTACCCAATTGTGGTTCATTGGGTTTGGTCATCTAGTGGTTGGCTCAGTCCTAGTTCCAGTGACTTGTTGTTAGGTTCAGGTGCAATTGACTTTGCTGGGAGTGGGGTGGTGCATTTGGTTGGTGGAATTGCTGGGCTTTGGGGCTCTTTCATAGAAGGCCCAAGAGTGGGCCGGTTTGATGTGTTTGGGAAGCCTATGCAAATGAGAGGCCACAATGCAACCCTTGTGGTACTAGGTACTTTTTTGTTGTGGTTTGGATGGTTTGGGTTCAATCCGGGCTCATTTGATAAGATTCTTGTGGCCTATCCCAACACCAGCCAAGGTAATTGGACTGCGGTAGGCCGGACTGCAGTCACTACCACATTAGCCGGGTCAACTGCTGGACTCGTAACCCTTTTCGGCCGACGATTACTAGTGGGACATTGGGATGCTTTGGATGTTTGCAATGGGCTGCTAGGTGGGTTTGTTGCAATCACATCGGGCTGCTCGGTTGTTGAGCCATGGGCTGCCATTGTGTGCGGGTTTGTTGCTGCATGGGTCTTGATTGGGCTCAATATCTTGGCCCTAAAACTGAAATTTGATGACCCATTGGAGGCAACCCAGTTGCATGGTGGTTGTGGTGCTTGGGGTTTGATATTTACAGGGTTGTTCGCTAAAGAAGAATTTGTGATTCAAGCATATGATTCAGGCGAATCAGGCGTGGTGAGGCCCTTTGGTCTTTTTATGGGTGGAGGCTGGGGTTTGATTGGAGCCCAAGCGATAGAGGTTTTGGTGATTGTGGGCTGGGTAAGTTTGACAATGGGACCTCTATTTTATGGCCTACACAAGCTTGGGATTTTGAGAATCTGTCCTGAAGAAGAAATTGCCGGCCTTGACATATCTACACATGGAGGATATGCCTATGCTCACCACGAAGAAGACCAACCTCGCTTCTATGCAGATTACATACGTGTACAAAATTGATGAGTCCCAACCAAATGGCATATTTCATTTGCATGTTAGTATGTTACACATATCTTTATTCGATTCTCATAGGTTTGTGATCTGTCATGAGCTTCATGGATTGTTTCATCGAATTTGAATTTGCTCTTCAAAGAACTCTCCTGAAAATTTCAAAAGCTTACTGAACAATTGTTAAGTCTTAAATTAATAGTGTTAACCCTCTCTCATTTTCCAACTCATTTTTTTTTTCACACAATCGTTGATCCATGCTATGGATTGATTCTATATTTTACAGTTGAGAACGTCTGTACAATTGTACACCAAATAGATCGCTGAAAAATCACAAACCATCTCTTGGATAGAAGGGCCTAGTGAAGTGTGATAAAGATAAAGTACAGTCTACAGGCGGAAGGGGCTGAGAAGATTGGCCTACCAAGATCAGGCCCCAAACACAAACGGAAAAAAGTAGCCTAGGTGGAACTTAACATGACTTTGGACCAACATGATGGGCCACTAACTGGTAGAAGGAAGCTTCATGATGGCCCAATTGCTTTAGAACTGAACCGGGTGAGCAAGAGACAAGCTTTCAACCATGTCCATGATAGAGCTTAATTAATTGGAGACCCCAGAACAATGATAGCAGCCATGGCTGCTCAACAGTCCTGCACTCCTGCTGACAGCAATAAGTGTCAGTTGTTGGAACTGTAGGTAGCTTTGGAATCCCCGGGCAGTTACAACTATGGGATGGCTATTAGAGCTAAACAACCTAAGGTTCACTGGTGAAAGCTTGGATTTTTGAAGTAACCCAAGTTTGTTTTGTTGGATTTCAGCTGGTTCGTAAGGGTTCTCTGTCATATCTACTGTTGACCAATTATAGTGAATCCCAGCACCTCAACTGACCAACCCTGTAAAGCAAACCAGAACATTGCTTCATATCTTGCTGCCTATGCTTTCTTGTGAGGCTAAGGATCTTGCAATGAAACAAATGGGTGAAAGAGCAGACCCAATTAAAACTAATTTAAGAGAGTTCAGAAAAAAAAAAAGAGAAATTTAGGAATCATGATCACCTGCTTGAAGCCAATAAAACTATGGCCTAATGGGGGAAAAATCAGTATGTTTGTCAAAAGAACATGTACAGCCAGGTTTATTATATACACAGTATCCAAAATCTATGCTCTCACCTAACATGAGGATTATAGGGAACTAACACATGATCTGGAACAACAAGGGGCAATTTATTTATGTACATGAACAGCCTCCTACGATTCTCCTTCAAAATTGAAGATAAATCAACAACATCAGACTTATCTGTGTAGATCCAAAGGTCACCGGAGTTTACTCTTTTAAGGCTATCTCGACAGAAGGGACATGACTGAGACCGCCCATGCCTAAGGCAAACAGTAAGAATATGAAATCAGATCCCGCTATATGTTAGTAAAGGCAGAAACAAGTTATGAGCCTAGTGAAATTCAAATTCATCATATGGATATGCCAAGTTATGAGCCTAATTAAATTCAAATTCATCATATGGATTGTTAACCCATACATATTTCTCCAATTTCCTCATATATAATTGACAAGAAGGGGAGAACATTTGTTTTATTGGTCTGTCAAGATAGCATATTTGACTACATGAATCAACCCAAACACAACTCATTTAATAATTGTATCAAAACCCCTCAAACCTAACATGACCTATTTAACAAGCAAGTTGACACAACACAACCCACATAACATGCTTAATAAACAGATCATGTTGGGTTCACATGGACATGATGCATTTTGACCCGTTCAATAAACAATATGTTGGGTTGAAACGAATGTAACCCATTATAATTCATTTAAATAAAAATTACCCAAAATGATTAACATATTTTTATATTTTATAAGCGGCACATTAATCATAATAGTCATAAACAAATAAGTTTCATACAAATTCTATTTCATGATAATATCAATTGAAGTAATAACAACAATAAAGTTTCATCCAAATTTAAAAATACACATTATAAGAGCATTCACATCAAATGTAAAATAGAGAAAGTGGCCAATTTTGCACACTTGGCCCCAAAATTCTCCCACATCAGTTAGGCTAAAATTGAGTAGAGAGAGAATATGAGGAAAATTAGTGAATTTTTAAGAGAAAGAGAGAAGGTGACTTTGTGTGAATGGAAGAAATGAGAAAGAGAGAGATGATGACTGGTTGTGGTTTAACATGAGAGAGAGCTTAGAGAAGAGAGACTTGAGAGGAGGACATTGGAGAGAGAGAGAGAGCTAGAGGCGAGATAAATAGAGAGTCGATGAAATTAATAATTAAAAAAAGAATGAGAACTTATTATTTAAATAAAATAAAGTGTAGAATAGTACACTGTTGTGGATGGTTTTAAAAAAAGATTGTGTAAAATAGAAAAAGAAGGTTTTATGCTAAAAATAGACGGTAATTTTTGCATGGATTAATGCGAATGCTCTAAAAAGAGTAAAATCGAATGAGTGTTTTTTCTTCTTCTTTGGTTATAGTAAAAGGGTTAAGGACTTTACAGTTTCAGTAGAGAATTTACCAAGACAACAATCAAAAATCTTTTAATAACTTAATTCCATATTAAAAATTTTAAATTATGTTTGATAAAAAATGACATTTAATTATATGGGTTACATGGGTTTGTGTCAGATGAGTTAAACAGTCTTGACACGAATAATGAACCAGGTCAGGTTAATGCCTCATCCAATTTGGCACAACTTCAGTTCTTGCAGGCTGTCGTGAATGTCTCCTGAAGGATGGCAATAAAATTGGACCTTTGTAGCAGAGTTTCTCTAATAAAATTTTTCAAGAAAGAGACCAAAGGAAGGCCAAAAACTTCAATTTTCAATGGGACACCACATGATTATATTTTAACTTTGTGTGTGTGTGTGTGTATTGGTCACTAAAAGCGGTGGTTATATACATAATCATTAGATGTAATGCATGATGTGTTCAGAGAAGGAAAACAGAAAGCTTACCAATCCCGATAACACTTCCAACACAAAGAATGGTTGCAATTAGGCAAAACAACCTTGCTATTCACCTCCATGCAAATGCCACACTCCTCTTCTCTTTCTATGTCAATTTCAGAGAGTTTTCCTTTTTCCAACTCATCCTTCTTTTTGTATCTGAGACTACATGTCTCTTTCTGCTTCCGGTCCTCCAAATCTGTGACGCCTCTTTGAAGTTGCAAGAAAGATGGAAATATCACCGCTGTTTAAACATAAATAAATAAATAAAAATCCCAACTCATAATATTATTATTTTTTCTTTTCTCTGTAGATAAGTTGCAGCAATGTTAAACATTGATCCACAAAAAATAATTACTTCTCCTTCATTGAATCTCACTCACCATAAAACTCTCTAATGCTTGCTTTCCTTTCATAGACAGACATGGTGGTCTTGCCATCTGCATAGGTCTGCACCAATCCATCAAATTGCCACACCCCAACAAGTAAGTCATTATAAAATTACTACATTGTTGAAGGGGATGGGATGCAAATCAAACCACAGAACAATTACAAGGACGAGAGAGAGAGAAAGATCATATAAATCTGAAAGCAGAAACTAACAGAATCGAAGAATATTAATAGGAGAGATATGTACCATATAAATGAGAATTCTAAGCAAACCAAGTACACCAGCAAGGTGACAATCAGTCCATTGAACAAGAAAAAGAAAAAGGTGAGCCACTGGACTGTAGGACAGTCTCATCTGAATACGTGCTCCATCATTCTCCCTTGGAAAATCTAAAGCCCTGAAAAGACAAATGAGGGAAGAAGGCAGCAAAGCACAGGATTAACAAATGTACAGCAATGATCATATAATCAAAGTGATATAGAATCAGCACACACACATATGAAATATAACCGGTAGACATTTTATTCCACAACTTAGCTCAATCGACAAAGCCAGTCTCCAAACTAATTAAGATGTTAAAAAAGTTTATTTCTAGAGAGTCCTTTATCCCATACCAACAATTACAGAAAAGGAAAGTGTTGAAATATTGCATATGATTTGAAGGAGAAAGAGGAAGAAGATCGTTTGCTTGAATATTCAACTAACATTAAAAAAAAATCAACAAATTTCTAGGAGAGTCTCACACCTAATGGACCATTATGAACCCAAGCTAAAGTTCTGAACATGGGTAAAAGAAGGACAGTGGTAGAATTTACTGTAAACAACTCTTAATAGAATTACAGAAAATCACTATTTTAGCAAAAGCCAATATCTATCTGCTCTAACCACAGTTTCAAAAATGCAGTATCTGTTTCATTCATGCCTCCAGCATGGTACTCCATCCTGGAGCTGCTACAACAAGCCTATGAATTATACATGAAATTAGCCCCTAATCATTCAAACTGTCTTGACACTCTATTGACATTCTAACAAGAAGTATGAATCCAAGGTCATTTAGAGCATTGTAGATGCTAGCATTACGATAGTCCATATTGTAATGGTTAATCTCAAAATTCATGTGAACCATTTAGAAAACTTCATTTGACTTTGTTAGGGGGTTTGGATTAAAATTAGCATTGTAGCCACTCTTCAGTCTTCTCCAATCACAATATCGAATATTCCCACTTTATGTTTCAGCTTAAACATTAGATGATTAATATCAATGATAAACAAAAAAACTGTTAGGAAACAGGAGACATAACCCAGGAGTTATGGGATAAGAACAACAGAAAAGACAACGAACAGATGCAAACACCAGATTTTACAAGGTTACATATATGTATATATTTTGTCATCTTAGCTCAATCAACTCATCTTTCAATCTAGCTCTGCCATTTCAAAATTCATGATTACAAAACTTTGACTAAAGGAGTTGGGTTTGCAGTCAATCAAACAGAACCCTTTGCTATTCAGTTCTGCAGAAGATACATGATATGAAGAGCAATGATACTGTGTGTCCAAAGACTAGCATCATCTATAGGAATGTAGTAATGTCAATGAATTTGCCGTGATTTATGTGCATAACCCAACTAGTTTAATGTTTCTTTTTTTTTTTTTTTTTTTTTTTTTTAAAGAATGGAAATATGTGCCATCATGGTCTGAAACGATTACACTCAAGTCAATAAATTTTCAGGTTCTTCATAAATTCCATGTCAAACATACACAGGATGATTACAATATATCCTCACATGAAGTTACATCTAAAAATTCGTAAAAGCAATGGAATCCAAAAAAGAATGACCTGTAAATTTCATATAAAGAGGGTAATAAAAAACTTATCAATGAGTTCCTAATTCCTAGTCTGCTCTGTATTATTTAAGGTAAGAATATTCCTCTCCTTCTCTCTCTCCCTCTCCAAATTGTCCATAAAATGCAAAAAGGGAAAGTCCCCAAAATTATCATTCTTCTCATGATGATAAAATCTCCCTTTCCATGTGGCAAATATATATATATATATATATATATATTCTACTTCAAATAAAGTTTAAGATCAAAGACTAATAAAAGAACCACAATTCAATAGCCACATTGCAATGTTAAAGAAGATTATCCACCCAATTCACCAGTCATCATACACGTGTAAAATCCATTCACAATAATTTTTTACTTCCTACTCAGGTTGTCAACTGTACTCTTTAGTTACCCAAAGGCAAAAACGCAGTGGTCCATCAAAAGAATGCTACTTGAGCAGCCTTGTCTTGTTCTCATTTCATAGATTATAAAAGCCAAAAATATATATTATCATTTAGTACAATATACTAATGGGTTTACTCTGGTTGAGCGTGTCTATAGGCAAAATATTTAAGTTTCAAGGAGGCCCCACAAATTGGTCATTCAACACAATGGGTTCGTTCATCATTGTGAATAAATTTATTTTAAAGGAATTACATACACAGATCAAATTCCTTATCCGGTGCCATGTCTAACTCACAAGCATGGATAATACTTAAAGGAATTAAATATTCTAGAAAATTAAAATTCGAAAATATAATTTATAAATAAATAAATAAATAAATAAAAGGCCTAGGCATTTCATGCTCAAGAATGCTATCACATAAATAGAGCTAATATTTAAAAAAACGAAAAAAAAAACGAAAAAAGAAAAAAAAAAACGCAAACTTTTGAATGGAAATCAAACGCTATTTAAGAAAAACAAATTGAGAAATCTTATACAAAGGGAGCTCAGTTCAGGGGACTAAAAAGAGCTATAAATTTAAACGTCAAACGTAAAAGTTCAATTTTTGATGTGAAGAATCTGAAAATTCATATGTGAGAGAGAGAGAGAGAGAGAGAGAGAGAGAGTTACAGAGTATTGGCGTGCTGAATATCAGCTTCAAGCGCTTTCAGAGAATCCCTGAACGAAGACTTTCCCATGGCCGATTATATTTTCCCGGAAAATAATTCCCATCCAACAAACAGGAAACTAGAGACGTAACCACCTTAAAATCAGAGAAAGATACACTCGTAGTTTTCGATGAATCCCTTCTCTTCTCGTAAAAACAAAACCAGGACACTTCATCCTCTTTACTACTCACTCATTTATAATAAATCACTACTAGGAGAGGGATTCTTTTTAAATTACAAATTTACCCTCAAGTGTCTTTATTTTATTATTATTTATTATTATTTTTTGGATAGGATCACTCGTCTTAAATTAACTATTAAATTTTGGATCCGGTTATTGAGTTTGTGTTTTGGTTGACAATTTGACTAGCTTTATTTAGGAATACGAGTAACTTTCAGTTAAAATGAGTATTTATTTTTGGGTGTGGATAATAATAGTTATCAAAATACATTAGATAAGGCTAATTGACAATTTGACAAATGTAAAATTTAATGTATTTGTTCTCCAATTTTTTTTTTTAATTTTACTAATAATTGTTTTGAAATTTATTTGTGTGTCCATAACCATAACCCTCCAGTGTTATGATTATTATATTATAAAAATAAAATAAACTTTTACTAATTTTTGAACTATTAAATTATTAGAAAAAAATCTCAAAAAATTTGTTTAGTGATTTGATGAAATACTTGGTTCGAAACTTTATGCTAGTAATTAAATTTGTGAGAAAATGGAATATTACACGATATTTGGTACTGTTGTTTAAATAACAATTTTTAATATTTAAACAACAATAATACTTTTAATACATATTTTTATAACACTTAAATATAAATTTTTATAATACTCAAAACTGAATAATAATACTTAAACAATATTACCAGACCGCCCAAGTCATCAACCGCACTCCAAGAGTGGGATGGAATGGGATAAAGAATGATTTTGCGCCAAAAGGTTGTGATTGGAGGAGCCAACTACCAAGGTGTGTAGGGCCAAAGGAAGATGGGCAAGGTGGGAAGATTTGATTGGAGGTTTGAAAGTTTAAAAGTAGGATAATGGGAAGCCGCCCGTAAAGTGAAAGCCAAAACCTGCTGGCGCGGCCCCTTGGTTTTGCAAATTCACGGCTTTATCGTGAAAAGACAATGTTGTCCCTTATCCACTATATACAATACAAGTAACGTTATCTTTGATTGCTTTTCTGCAATATAATAATGTATCAACTAGTATATACTAATAATGACATTAATAATATATAGTTATATGCAGTAATATGTTAGGCTAAGCCTATTCAGGCCAGAATAAGGTTGAAATATCTTTCCCTATAAGGGACAGGGTTTTAATTATTAAAAATTAATGTGCAAAGATCAAACCTAATAAATTTTGGATAAGGATTAAGTTTAACGGTGGAGACTATTGATTTTTCCAAATCCCACCTAGTCCTAGAGCAATGAAAAGTTGGACAAGGGACAGTTTGTTCTCTTCACAATTTCTGCGTTTCAAAAGCATTTGTGTGCTTTTGATCAGTTCATTTGCTTAAAGGTAAGACATAAAGTAATTTTTTAAGCAAATGGGCTCATTTTAAGTAAATAAACTGATCCCTTCAAAAAGTAAATAAACATACTTTAAGTCACTTTTTTCCTTGTCTTTAAGCAAATAACTTAACGGCTAAAAACAAGTTAGCCAATTTTACTCAAGGAAGCAAAACTTTTTACTAGTGAAGTTAACTACAATAAATGGAGATGCAGCATTGATAATGAATTTACACAACAAGAATTATTGTCTACAATGTTAGAGAAGGAGTTTTTTTTTTTTTGTGGGGGGGGCGTGGGGAACATTAGTGGGGTGAAGGCCAATATCGGAGGCCCCGCTATTACTCGTGTAATGTGTGCAAATGATATTATTTTATTCTCAAAAGCTTGTACTAAATATGCTCTAGCCATTAGTGAATGCTTAGACAATTACTGCACATGGTTAGGCCAAATTATAAACAGAAAAATTTGGAATATTTTTCTCCAAAGCCACCCAAACACAAATTGGTAAAATCATTAAACAAACTATGCAAATGAAATCTCTCGAAAAAAGACATAGTATAGCTTGGAGCTCTTTTTGTTCATGTCTAAAGCACCTATAAAAGACTTCAAGTATCTACCAAGTAGACTTGAGACGAGATTAAGGGGTTGGAGAAGCAAAAACCTATCTTGGGCCGACAGGTGCACCTTGACAAAATTAGTAGTTTAAGCTATCCCAACATATTCCATGACTACTTTTGATATTCTTACAAAAATTTGTGTTAATATGGATGCTTTGACTAGAAGATTTTGGCGGAAGTTGAAAAATCTTAATGGAAGGTACCTAGCATGGAGAGTCAAGGACAAATTATGCCAACAAAAAAGGGTAGTTTGGGAGAAAAATTCTTAGATAGTCTCGAAGTATAGTAAAATGGTACTTCATTTTCTTACATTCATGGTAGACCCCACTATGAATTTAATCAGCGGACTCTACCATGAATGTGAGAGGAAGGAACACTATTCTCCAAACTTCGAGATTACCTTAGAATTACTCAGTTTGGGATTCAAGAAATCTAAGGCAATGAATAAAGCTCTAGTTTCCAAATTGGCATGGATGGTGATTTCCAAAAGGAACAACTTTTGCATGAGTGTTCTAAAATGTAAATATAAGGTGAGAAGTTATTGGCTGAGAAAAGACCCTCCTAAAAAAGTTTCACCAATTTGGGAAGCCATAGAAAAATCAAAAGCGCTATCTCTCCACTAGTAGCCCTTTTTAGCCTATCTGTCTCATCTGCGAGGGCCTTCTTCCTCTTTCACCCTTTCCTCTTTCGTTTCAAATTCGTCCTTCCGTTGGATTGAGTGAGACAGAAAGACAAAGGCGCTTGCTATTTGGTTGGTGATAGGGCGTCCATAAATGTTAACCGAGTTCAAGCCAAAATCTGAAAGTATAGATACGCTCCAGAAATAACTGATGGTTTCAATTCTCATAAACCATGAATTACACTACTGGATTAGAACCGTGCTTTGAGAGTTGTTTGGGCTTGAATTTGTTCAAGCCATTTTGATGATTCCAATCCCTTTGAGCCCAAAACCTGATGAATTAATTTGGGTGAAGGTCTCTAAAGGTGCATTTTCTGTGATATTTGCATATAGAGTAGACCAAGAGGACACTCCCAACTCAATTCTACTTATTGTTCCTTGGCAAAAAGATGCTGCTATAGAGAATTCGCTCAAATTCTCTACCAACCAAAGAAAATCTGATGTTGAGATTAGGATCCAATGTTACTCTCTGTCCTCTATGTGAAAGTGCTTTGGAGTCGTGTTCTCACTTATTCTTTAAATGCGCTTCTGCCAAGACAATTTAGCTTGTTGAAAGGTGGGGTAAGATCAGATTATGCTCCTATAAACTCATGTGAGGATAACATCAAGATGGTGACAGAACCCTTAAAGCATTGGTTGCATGGACAATAACACAACAAAGAAGAAACTCTCAGATTGCCTCTGTATATGGCTTTCACCTTGGATGCTATTTGGAACTAGAGAAATAAAATTCTTCACAATGGTAGCCAAGCTAACATTGTTGTTATTGCTAGCAACATTGACCATAGGTTCTAAGAAATTGTATTTGCAATGACAAGTGAAAAGTCAGGCATCGTAGCTGGTGATGTGAAGCAATGGGCCCCCCCTGCAATAGGCTGGATCATATTGAATGTGGGTGCTACAATCACTCATGAATTTTCCACTTTAGCTGTAGTAGCTAAAGATGCCTTATAAGTTGAGGCTGTAGCTATTTATGGGCTCTTCAAATTGCTCTTAAGAAAAAATGGGCGCAAATTATTGTGGAGGAATATGCAAAAATCTGTTTTGTCTCTCTAGTTTCTACGAGCTATAAAGGAAACTAAGTGAGTGTTTGGATTGCGTTTTCTCCTCACGTGCAACGTTTGTGTTTTATTAACGCTGGAACCCATGCTACAGTAAAGCAAAATAAATGCTAAGAAGTGTCAGTTGAAACGCGTAGATAAACAGTAACCCACACTGTTCATGCGTGCGTATTACACTGTGCAGGAGACATTGTGCACTGTATATGCACTGTTCACGGGGCCCACTACCACTTTATTCAGAAAAAATATTAAAAACGAGTCTCACGGTACTATTTATACATTTAAAAATTATTTTGCTACAACGTTTTTAGTTTTCAGCAAAACAAACTGTATTCAAACGGGCCCTAAGTGGGACTGGTCAATTACCTTAGGAATTATTAAGAGTTTTTTGAGTTGTAATTTCTGCTGGACTAGTAGAGTTTGTAATGCTGCAACTCATGCCATTTTTCTTGTAAAAAGTTCAATCTCCTTGTGCTATGCCTGTTGCTGATGTTTGAAGGGTTGATTGTTTTTTCGTTCCTTAGTTCTCTTTTTCTTTAACGAAGGCTTAGTTTTATTTTAAAAAAAAGAAAGTATTTGCTCTAGAGAGGAAAGGGAGATGTGAAGGTTAATATTGGCAAGGAAAACAGAGTTGCAAGCAGGGTTGGCCAAACGCACACAAGAAAATAAAAATTAGTTACTAGTGAAGTTAACTGAATTAAGTTGATGTATTCATACTGAAGAGCAAAGGGAGATTTGAGGAGGTCAATATTATCATAGAAAAAGAAGTTGCAGGTTGGGTTGCAAATTAATCAAAATATTTATAAATTCAAACGAAATTTGATTATATTTGTTTATTTAGAGAACGGGCTAATTAAATGAATCAAATTCAAACGAAATAATGCATTCGTGAACAAATTTGTGACTTATGAGTATAAAGCTCAATTTAAGTACATATAATATTATATATTTATATATATATATATGTACAGATAAAAATATAATCATTGAAATATAACTTGGTACAAAAGTTGTTGTAGGTGTAGTTAAATCTAACTCCCCTATTAATAGAGCATTGTTGCTTCTATGTTGAGCCGACCTAGGCCAAGAAATCCAACCAAATTATTAAGTTATACATTAGTAGAAATCCAACCAAATCACCATTAAGTGAATAGAAAAAGCTAAAATTGCTATAAGTTTTACTACAAGATGCTTACAAAGATATGACAAGAACATTATTGGTGCCACTTAAACAATATAATAAACAAATGTTTGAATTAGTTTTTTCTGATTGGTGATATTTTAGTTTGTAAAGTTTATGTAGTAAAATTTGTAATATCCCTAATATCACTCAAGTGGATTAGTCATATTAAAAGTAAGAATAATGGTTTAAAATATATATTAAATTGATTGTTAATAAATTAAATATTATTGAAGTAAAACTTAAATATAAAAAGGCCCAATTAAAATTTTACCTTAGTCCTCAAATTGTGTTGAAAAAAATTAAATATTATTTAAGTAATTCTTAAATATAAAAAGGCCCAATTAGATTTTCACCTTAGTCCTCAAATTGTGTTGAGCTGACCCTACTTCTGTGTGATGGTAAGGACATGTTGAACAAGTTTGATCATTTTAAATTGAATCATATGTTTCATGAAGCTAATTGTTGTGTCGATGCTTTAAACAAACAAGGATACAACTAGATTGAAGACCTCTTAGTTTACTTCGTTCTCCTTTGTGATGCCACTTATTTGTGATTGAAATTCCACCTCTCAGTCTCCACCTCTTTAAGAAAAACTTTATCTTGTTCTGACTATTGAAGTAGTTTTTTATCTTGGCAACTTCTTATTGCGCCACTTAGTAGCATAAATTACTGCCACATTTACATTTTAAAAACATTAAAAGAAGTGACTTTTTGTATGATGTTCTCATTAAAAAATACAACGTTCTAACTTTTGGGTAGGAGTTACAAACCGGAGAAAATGGGCAATAGGCCACAATTTCCCAACAATATAGTTAGTAGGGACCAGAACGAAAGTATATACTATACTAACATCTCGACTCTTAGAGAGTCGATTTTGCTCTAAGAAATCGAGTCTTAAAGACTCGGTTTCACTGATCTATTCTAGTATGATGTGGCAGTTTCGTCCACCTAGAAATCGAGTCTTTAAGACTCAATTTATATATCGACTCTTAAAGACTCGATTTGAGTGTGACGTGTACAAATATTAGCCACCTGGAAACCGAGTTTGTGACACTCGATTTCCAATAGGGGTTTTTTCAAATTAGCTCTAAGTCTAACGCCTCTTCACTCTCGCACAGACCTCCCCGCCTCTCTCTGTCACTCACCCTCTGACTCTCCCTCTCACGCCTCTCTCACAACCTTCGTCATCGCGCCTTTGTCTCCGCCTTCATCATCGCGCCTTCGTCTCCGCCTTCATCTTCGCCTTCGTCTCCGCCTTCATCTCCGCCTTCGTCTCACGCCTTCACCTTCGTCTCACGCCTTCACCTTCGTCTCCGCCTTCGTCATCGCGCCTCTCCACCCTCTCACGCCTCTCTCACACCGTCTCCACCTTCGTCATTGCGCCTCTCCAGTTCTTTCAGGTATGATTTTCGTGTGATTTTTTCATGTGGGTTTGTTGTGTTTGTTCGAAATGATGATTGTTTTGATTGTCTCTCTCCACTCTCACTCAGTTCTCAAGCTTAATCACTAGTTCTTTTTTCTGTATTGGACTATTTAACTTGAAGTGATGAAAAACAACAATTCTATTTCAAAGCTTAGAAGGTTGTTCAAGGAAATTCTAAATTTGTAAATAAAAGGTAATCTAAAAATCTATTACATTCCAAAGTGTAATCTGGACTTGCAGACACGGGGGGAAAATTACAGAAAAGGAGTGACTTGAATTTGAGCCTTGTAGTCTGATTGTGAAACATGCCTAGCAGTGCCGCGCATTGAAAAATCAATGCCAAAGGCCATTTCATCAAATATATTAGAAATAGCATTGTCAGATCTCATGATTCAAAACCAAACATTAAAAAAATTTCAGCATTGTGAAGCACAAACTAACTATACCCAAAATAATGTCACAATTATTTGTTGCAAAATATTTGAATAAGATTGAATATAACCACCAACCCCCAAGAAATATGGCATCAACAAGATCCTAGTGAAGGCACAGGAACAAACTGCACTAATAAGAATTTTTATCTGTAGCCTACATTTTGAAATGATCAATTGATCATTACCCTCTGCTGGCCATCAACATCAATTCCTGCAAAACAGAATTTTTATCTTTGAGTAATATGGTTTTTATTCTATAATTTGGCTAGGTGTACTTCAAGGTTAATCAACTAAATACTTACATGCACCTTTTATGTTTTAAGTCTTCCTTTTCACTATTTGCTCAAATCATATGTGCTGCATGCCTTTCTATGCATTCCAACCTTAGGAAAACCCTGAAGAGAAAATTGAAAGAAAAGATAGGTTAGAAGTCTTGTCAAATATGGTTAGGGTTATTGTTGGTATTTTTGCTATGTTTTGAGTGTGGTTTCCATTACCCTGTGCATTAGTTGCGTTGCGAAAATGCATTTTTTATTTACTGTGTGTAGAGCACATAATCAATATGAAAATGCTAGTTTTTTGCTGATTCGTTGTATTATGTGCTAATTGCTTATCATTTCTTGTGTAGTATGGCTGCTGCAAATGCTGGACAGATTGACCATGCGCAGCCTGGCCCCATTGACCCGTCGGTGTTGACGTTGCAGCCCAACCATCGATCAGAAGCTATTTGGAATGGGCAGGTAAAACACAACACTACACTTTTAACGAATGTACACACATTTAATTCATACAATGTACATGCACTTCCCTAGTTTGTATTAATTCATGGTTTTGTTCTGTGCAGGATCCAGGGTCCCTTAAATGTCGTGCCCGTAGTGAAGAGTTCTCCGATTGAGAGCCAATGGTGGACGACCGAGTCCTTGACATCATTAAGGCACTTGGTTTGGAGGGACTCCTTAGGACCTCGGGGAGAGAGATTGACCACGGCCTGATAACGGCCTTAGTGGAGCGGTGGCGGCAGGAGACTCACACCTTCCACATGCCACATGGTGAGGTCACCATCACATTGCAAGATGTGGAGGTCCTTCTGGGGCTTCCTATTGATGGCGAGGCTATTACAAGAGCACACAAAAAGATTGGGATAATGTGTGTGAGCAATTCCTTGGCTTCCGACCTGCAAAAGATCAGAGAAAGCAACTTCATGGCCAGAGGATTCTCATCCAACGACTTTTGGAAGCTGTTGCCAATCCATTGCCGCCTAATGCTGAAGAGGATCAGGTGCATAAGTATGCACGATGCTACATCCTAGCGCTACTAGGGGACACGATCTTCATGGACAAATCCAGTGATAGGGTGCATCTAATGTGGGTGCAGCAGTTGGAAGACCTTCGCAACCCACGAAGGTACAGTTGGGGAAGTACTTGCCTTGCATGGTTGTACCGGGAGTTATGCAGGGCAAGCGATAAGAAAGCTAATCAGATTGGTGGGTGCTTGCTGTTGGTGCAGTATTGGGCATGGGCTAGGTTCCCATATCTGTGCCCGACGGTTGAACGTGGCCCGCCAGTGGGTGCTTATGGTCCTCCAGTGCGCGGTCCACTGTTCCTGAAGTAAGTCTGTACCTCATACACGTCGTAACAAATATTTATTTATTTATTTTCAAAGCTACTAGGAATTATTTAAGTTAATTTCAAAGGTACTAGGTTAATATATTTGTTACTTATAGTTTTTTATTATTTTATAAGTATATAAAAGTTGCTTAGTTAACCAAGTTTCATTTTACTAGATTAACTATCTTATTAGAAAACATATTTTAAATGCAGCATAAGAAAGTATGTTTGTAATGATTAGTTGAAAAGCTAGTGGGTAGGCTAAGATTAGAAATAGTTGACCATCCATAGTAAACTTTACATTATAGTTTTAATTATATTATTTTCTAAGTGGGAAAGTTGTATAAAGTTAATGATCCCTTGATCTTGATTGTAGGTGGTTGTGGGTCCCAAACAAGAAAAACAGGCCCGCCCACATCTTCCTGGACAGGTATCGCGAGCAAATAGCTTCCATGTTGCCAGGCCAGGTATGAAAATGTCTTATTTAACATGTTTAGGAACAAGATCTAGGTTTGGTGAACTTTGAAATATAAACATTGTTGGCTAATATGTTGCGTACTTCTTTTTTGGTTGTTGTAGGTGGTGTGGCAGCCTTATGAAGCTGAATTCGAGGACCTTCCGTCGTGGTGTGTTGCAGGAAGGGCTGTATGGACGGCAACGGTGCCGCTTGTATGTTTCCACCTAGTAGAGAAACATACACCGAATCGTGTCGTTTGTCAATTCAGGATGATCCAAGAAGTTCCCCGTAATGTTGACACCAATATAGTGCTTCATGGCATTGACTTACGGGGGAAGGTTGGCGCTGATTAGATGCGGAAACATGCTACGCATATTATGGAGTGGGGTAATCGCCTTCAACGGCGTTGTGAGGCAGTGCTTGGTGATATGCTTCCAGAACACGAGTACTTCGATTGGTACAAAAGGGTAACTCGGAGGTTCATCAATGTCCTTGGTGCTAGATTGATTCTAATGGTAACTTTAAATTTCTGTTCGTTTGAATTTTTAATTAGCATGGTTGATTTCGTATTGCATTACTAATATACCTGGTTTTTTCATTTCCAGATTGAAGGATACGCTCGTTTGTTGAGGCGTCATCCAGTGGGCACGAAGGACCACAATTTAATTACTGGTGTGCTAACGGCAGTGCAGGAGATTGGCCGTGTACAACCTCCTATCCCCGAGGGCCCGAACGAGGAGGCAGCTACTCCTGTAGCTGCGCCTACTCAGAGCTCAAGCACTTCTGAGAGGCCAAGCATGAGCAGAGCTTCTGCCGGACGTGGCTCTCGTCCACCTGTTGCTACACCGAGAGTTGTCCCTACCCCCGATCCCCACCCATCCACCACACATCCATCTCCTAGCCCCACCACCATCCCTTCACCCACTCCACATTCATGTCCTGGGTCTGACATCCGTCCACCCACCCCATGGTCATTTCCTGAGCTATCACCCATTCCATCCTTTGACCTGGGTCTTGATCCAACCCCTCCTGACATGCACATGCAGCCACCCTCCCATAGTACGTCCACTGGCCCTTCTTCACCCACCCCACATCCATTCCCTAGCCCCACGATCCCTTCACCCACCCCACATCCATGTCTTGCGTCTGACATCCGTCCACCCACCCCACGGTCATTTCCTGAGTTGTCACCCATTCCATCCTTTGACCTCGGTCTTGATCTAACTCCTCCTGACATGCACACGCAGCCACCCTCCCACAGTACATCCACTGGCCCTTCTTCACCCACCGACCCACTCCATGTTCAGGCTGAGCAGCCAGTTGGGTTAGCTGTAGAGCCAGTAGGTTGGCCGAAGCGCATATCAAAGGCACCTCCTTGTGGGACAGGGCGGCACAAACATGGACACAAAGCTGGACCCGAGGCATCTGACGAAGGACATGCAAGACCTCCTCCTCATTATACGAGACGACGTAAGATTCAAAAAAGGTAATTACACAGAAGAAAGACAAAGATTTCTATGTTAGATAGGCACATACTCCTTATATATTTGTGTTATGTTTATTATGGTTAATATGATCTGTACTAACTACTACATGGTGTTCTCTAATACTTAATGTTCAAGTGCAATGCTAATAATAGTTGCTTTGGTGGTTTTTAAAAAAAATATGATGTCAGTGTGTGTTTCACTTGTCTTGCTCCCTCTCCTTTTTGTTTACATTTTGAATTGGTTAAAAAAAAAACATTTTTAATAGGTTTTCTTGTTAGCATCAATTTTCAAATCTAGTTGACATTCAGTAGCAGTGATACAAGCGTCATGTCTTAAACAGGCAAGAATAGCTCAGAACGGAGGAGGTTTCTTAAGAATGCAGAAACAGCAGTATAACGACTGCGTATGTGGTCAAAGTTCGCTCACGAAATGACCGCAGAGGAGGAGGTTGTGAATGCACATAAAGAGGAGGTTGCTGATGTTTATGTGGAGGATGGGATCATCATTGCTGTGAAGCCTAATATCAAGGTATTCTCTTTCATGAAATTTTGTAATCCAGTACTAATTTATACTTTGTTTTGAATTAGTATATATTGTGTGATTTATTGTTAACTGATGAGAGGCTGGTGTTATCAATGGTGGAATTGGATCATATCACAATCACATTGGTAAAGGGCTGTTAGACATTGAATGAGGTTTGTTTTGTATGTTATATTTGGGCTTAGCTTAACCTGAGGGCCCTATGATTATGTCCTACGCTTGTGGAATTTGGCATTAGAGGGGATAAAGAGGATGTTGGCTGTATGAAATAAATAATATCTGCCTAAATGGGGCAGAGCCACTCTTATTAAGTAAAAAGTAAACATTATTGAGCCCTCCTCCTTACTTTTTGTCTATTTTCCTGATGCATATATTGTTGGCTAACACCCTAGAAAATTTTAATAAAAACTTGTTCGGAATGTTTGGGAATTGAGTTTAAATTCCAGTTGGTAATCTGGAAGGCGGTTTTTACCTTCTTCAGTTAAGAAACTTAGGTCCTATAAAATTTTGTACGCACTACACGTAATCAAATTTCCTTAGGGAAACTGCTGTAGTGGTTTGCAATAGTGAGATTAATGGACTGCTTCTATGGTAAATTCTTATAGGATATCCTTATGATGACATTAAGAGTTTCAAGGACATCCACAAGATTCTTGCGTGAGATGTAAGGGATGGTAGGAAATTATATTTTTGGTAAGATTTATGGCATGGGGAAGCTCTAGTTAAAGCTTTTCTAGACATTTGGACTAGAGTGGTACAGGATTGCAAGCTAAAGTATACAAGTAGCCTTTTTTTAACTTTGTTTGTAATACAGATTTATGGCTCAACTGACGACAACATAGGCTGGAGAATCTTGTTTAAAGTTTGAGGCTGAATGCTACTATTGGGTCTTAGAATCTACCTAGTTTGAAAATAGGTTTGAAATGCAAGTAAAGCTCTGTGAAGTTTAAAAGTGTTTGTCAGTACTTTCGTGGTGTCTTTGATGGTCGAAAAAATAGTAACACTTTTGCAGGTGTTGAGGTCCTTCGCACGGGCAAAAGCTTTTGTTTTGTCTTGGGCTGGATGGCTTCATTGAATGTTTTCCTTCTCCCTTCTTTATTCTTGGATTGGTATACTATTTGATGGCTCTCTCTCTCTCTCTAGTCTCCATATACATACATACATACATGCATATATATATATATATATATATGAAAGATTGTGTCATTTTTATGGTGTATGCATGCATGTCTTTAACCAATTTAATGCTTTGGCAATTCTATCATTTTGGTATTGCGGATAATGCGTGTGATTGTAATGGTAATTATGGAATAGATGGGAGTCAAGATAGTTACAAATTATTCAATCAAATAAAAACCAAGAAGTTTGTTAATTGTTTTGTTAGTTCAAGGTAATATGCAAGGGCAAAGATTACCGAACTTGTATATATGCGAAGTGGAACTAATTATTTTACTGCTAAAACTTAAAACACTTGTATATATGTGACAATATTTAAGGCTAATATTTGGTCATCAAACAGTTTTTAATTTCTTGGAATTTACATTTAATTATTTAATTTATTAGGGGGGCATTGTTAGGAGTTCAGGGTAATTAATTTTGAAAAAGGTTGCAAACACATTGCATTAAAAATCATACTGGTTAGTTCAGCCAACCATGCCCAGATATTTGACAATTGCCCTTGTAGAACCACACTTTTGGTATACTATAAAATAAGAATTCGTGCTTATTGAAAAAAAAAAAAAAAGTTATATAAAAAAGAAATTCATCCTCTAGGGGATTCTGAAAAAGTTCTACCAATATAAACCATTTCTAGCGCACTGTAGCACTAGGATTCTACCAGAGTAAAATTTCAAGCTACTGTGCGTTATCAACACATTGCTTTTCCATTCACAAGAACACGGTTAAAAGTTGATTTTTATATATTTTATATCTTACAGAAAATGTGTTAATTTTGCAATAAATACCCTTTGTTACATACATATATGCCATTTTATTGGTTCTGGGTTTCCTTACCTCTTTCATTATTTTGGCCTGTTGTTTATCCTTTATATTTCCTTTTTTATCTTTTTTATTTTATGCTTTCTATTGTTTGATTTACATCTGACTCATTTGATTGCCTTTTGCAGGTCGGAGAAGATGTTACTGTGCTTGATGCCACTGGAAAATTTGTCATGCCAGGTTAGTTTTTCATATTATAGAGTCTGCAATCCAAATGGCAGAGCCAGACTATTTCTCCTTTGTTGTATTTATTTTGAACCTCATAGTAAATAGGCTTCTAGATACACAATGTCCCTATTGCGTACTCTTGAGTTGGATCAATAATAACTGGTCGACAAGCATTGCATTCAACCTTGGTGGGGTCCATCTTGTTGAGTTATAGTCCTTGCATGTTGGCAATAGCTCCTCTTTTTATTCTTCAGTCTGTTTGCACACATGCTCTCATTGACAAGAATTATTATTAACAATCATAGGCTATCATTTGGGTTTCCTGTTTATTTTATCTGAGTTTAATTACTTTGTTCATTTCCATTTGCAAAACCGATTAGTAATTAGGTTGATCTGATCCTGATATATTCTATGACTACATTTGTTACCTCAACAGGTGGAATTGATCCTCACACGCACCTAGCTGTGGAGCATAGGGGTTTGGAATCAATTGATGACTTCTTCAGTGGTCAGGCAGCAGCATTAGCTGGTGGAACAACAATGCACATTGACTTTGTTTTTCCAGTCCGTGATAGTTTAACAGCAGGTTTTGAAGCCTATGAAAAGAAAGAAAAAAAAATCTTGCATGGATTATGGTTTCCATATGACAATTACAAAATGGGATGAAGTTGTTTCAAAAGAAATGGAAATCATGGTTAAGGAAAAAGGTTGCTTTTCTTATATTTTCTGTTTGTATTGTACAGATTTCCTCTTACATTGGACCTTTGCGAACACTTCTTTTGTCTATTTCACATGAAATCTGTTTAAGTTTTCATGTATGTGCCAACTTATAGGTATAAACTCTTTCAAGTTCTTCATGGCCTACAAGGGGGCAGTTATGGTTAATGATGAGATTCTATTTGAAGGATTGAAGAAGTGCAAGTCCCTTGGTGCTTTGGCTATGGTCCATGTGGAAAATGGAGATGCTGTATATGAAGGACAGAAAAGAATGATAGAACTTGGCATTATAGGTCCAGAGGGACATGCTCTTTCGAGACCCCCCATGGTAACTTTTAGAATTATGTTCTGTATATATATATATATATATGTACCATGGAAGCTATTTTTCTTACTTAAATGTCTAATGGAAAAATATCGATGTACCATGAATATCTTTGAAGAGATTCTCTTTGCATGATTTGGCTTTAATACCTTTACAGCTGGAAGGAGAGGCAACTTCTCGGGCAATTCGTTTGGCAGGTTTTGTGAATACTCCTCTCTATGTGGTTTATGTAATGAGCATTGATGCTATGGAAGAAATAGCTACAGCTCGAAAACAAGGTCTCAAACTATCTTATCTTTACATTTTATTTGATTTTATAAATTTATTTGATGGCAGAATTAAGCTATAATTTGGAGAATCATTAATACGTACATATGTATGTAATTAATATTGGAATCTTTTTTTACCTCTTAGAAATATAATACAAGTAGGAGAAGAGGCTAATTCTTATTGCAATTATAAATTTTGGATTAAGCATTAGTAACACAGTTCCCCTTAGTTGGAATCTGATAGCCTCTCAAACTTATTGCATCCCACAATGTTCAAAAGAGCAAGAACAGACAACAGGATTATGAAGATTTAATACAATTATTTGGTCCTTTTTTGTTTCACTTTTATAATACATTTTGATTCTTAAATAGCACGATAGAGGAACATTCCAACTGAATTTTCAGATAGAGAAGATGTACATGATAAATTAAAGATTTAACTTTATGCTTTGGCTATAAGGAGAGGAGGAGACAAGATAGGTTTTATCATTTTAGATATAGTTGGTCTTAAGATAGCTTTCTACAATGAAAGATAAGCTTGGTATATGATGTGAATGCTATTTCCAAAATTAAAATTCCTCCACTAAACAGCCTAGTTAGGAACCTACAGCATTATGGGCTAGTGTCATTTTCCAATGCAGCTTGTTGGTTGCATAAAATAGCCCTAATAATGATGAAAAAAATACCCATAGAATTCTCTAGAAGAAGCCATGATATCACCTGTGCATATTCTGCTGACTTGATTTCAGCCCCATGGACGCTCTTACTAGCCCATATTTCTTGAATGCATTGATTTGATCTCATAAGCAGGACTGCCACCCCATAGCATGTTGCTGCCAGAGGTTCAGTTGTTGTTCCACTTCGACCCATAGAAACTTCTTTGATCAATTTATTTCCCCTGTTGTTAAGGTGGAGAATTGAACCAACAGTTCTCTTTCTTTATTGCTAACCAAATTCCAATTGAAATGAAATGTTTATGCTGAATCAATGCTATTTAGGAGGACCTAATAATAGTTCATTAATTCAAATCCTTGATTTTCAAAGTTAAGGGATGCTTATATTGGCAAACTTCAAGATGCTATTCATGTCCTGTGACAACCTCATAGGGTGTTACAAGTTGAGATGAGTGTAGATAAGTGTTTACCATTGATTTGGATAGAAGGAAAATATGAGAAAGAAGGAAATGGAATTAAGAGTTACACACCCTCTTGACCATGGATCTATTTCTTTTAATAAATCAGGAGTGCCTTAATAATGAATTAGTTCCTTAATTTCAATGTTATCGACAAAAGCTAGTGGATGAACTTATTACATACAGTATGCTAAGAGGTTTGTACCCCGGTTCTTCTATTATTTTTATGAGGAGACTTCCTTATAAAGTATAGTACGATCTTTTTGAACTCTTATGTACATTACATCCAGCAAAAGAGGAACATTTCATATACTATTGAACCTTCCCCCCCCCCCCCCCAAAAAAAAATAAAAGAAAAGAAATATTTACTTTTGTGATAGTTTTTTTTTTCTAAGACGGATGGTGTAAGCTTCTTAATGCAAATAAGCATCTGGAAGATGAACTGATGGAGATAATCAGATAGCATTTGATAATCTGATGCAAACAAATCTAAATCAAGCTGTAATTGAAATGAAACTAAGGGCTAAGTTGCGTTGAAGCACAAGAATGGGAAATCAACTCTTCAAAAGCACCCTCTTGAAACTAGCACTTAGGCTAAAATCTGTATTCTCATCTAAACTGATTTGCAAGTATATCAATGGGCTATTTATAGCTAGGGACTCAAGTACTAACTGCCCTAAGCCTTAACTAACTGAATTTGTAGTCTGCTGCCATGTGGCATAAGTCTACCAAACTCCTATCTGATGCTGTTACAAGTTGCAACTGCCTAACTATTTGTAACAAGATCTAAACTGTTACAGCTGTAACTAAGTACAAGACATCCTTAATATTTCCAAGTACTTGTCATTTAATTCTACACGAGGCTATTTACTATTGAGAGCTTTTCTTTGAGAACTGTGTCCTCGTTGCAGAGGTGCTTAACCACCTATCAATTGTTCTAAGCAACTCACTTTCCATCTAGTTCTAAATCATTTCACAGCCTTCATATTTCCCTGCATCATAATCACAATTCACAAATAACCACATTAGATTTTTCTGCATGTGTCGAACGCACTTGAAGGAATGAGAATCAATTGTAGGAGACCATACTCTATGTGTCAAAGCCTCTTTTAATATTTTTCAGTTGAAAACTCTTTATAATGTAGAAGATTTTGTGTAAATGACCCAAATAATGGTTGAGATAAGGTTCGAGTATGAAGTTCAAAACAGACTCTGCACTTGTAACTTTGGAGTAGATTTTGTGTAAATGACCTACATAATGGAGATAAGGTTTGAGTATGAAGCTGAATGGAGAAATTTTATTTTACAATACTGAAAAAAGATTACGGAAAATGATTGGTTTGGTGTCACTGTCACTCTCCTGTTGTTATTCATTTGTGCTGGCCTCTATAAGCTTAACATATTTGTGCTTTTTCCTCCTCCCTTTTCCTTTTCTGTTAATTATAAGTTCCATTAACCCAAGAGATTTCTGCTCCAAGATGTACCAAGACTCTGCTCAAGTTGTCTTGTTCCTGGGATTCCTGGAAATATGCCACATAAACCTCAGTTATACCTGGAGTTGAAAATTTGAATTTAATTTCAGAATCATGGCAGATTTGGATTAGACATGTTGCTGGTTAGGATACTAAAAGACTCCCCAATCAGTTGGAATTGAAGCTTAGTTGAGTTAATTAGCTGGATATATAATTTACTATTTGATAAACTATGTCATTTTATCTAGTTCTTACAGTGGTTCTTGATATTTTCTTTGTAAACCCTGGTGGGGAAGGGGAGCTGTATATGGTTGAATCAGACTATCTCTAAATAGTCTCTTGAAAAAAGGAATGCCAATATATGGGGTTTGGTACAGGGTTTACTGCTGAGTTATACTTAATGAGAGCAAAGCTATGTAAATGAGTTCTTGCTCAAATGGCACCTCCTCTCCTTGTAAGAGTAAGGAGAAGGGTGAGGTCATGAGTTCAAGACCCATTGGGTGCATGTGTAACTTTAACAATTTTTTTTAAAAAAAAAGCAATGTAAATGTTCAGTGAGTCACATAATCTAGTAGTTACCTAATGAATGGCATAATGTTTACCTAAAAATTCATACATGCTGTGTAAACTACACTGACAGCTAATAAATTAAAAATTGCATATAAGGCTTCCTACCATGACCTCTCCAAAGGCCTACAAAAGTGAGAGCTTTGTGCACTAGGTAGTGGGTACGACCTTTTTATTATTATTTATTTATAATTTTCTGTTTGTATTTGCAACTTCTACCTCATTATGTTGTTTGAAACATTTGCAGAGGTGAAACTGGTTGTCGTATTTGATGCCATGATGTCGGGACTCCCTACACAAGGAAAATTTTGTTGGGTACTATTTATAACCCTTAGCTATAGTTATGAACTTCTTAAATTGCATGATATTTCCATACAATCTTAAGTTTGTTTGTTTGTTGGAATTAAAGTAAAAAGAAAATCTGTTTGTTTATGGTTATATGTGTTTGCAACTTCACCATATTCAAAATACTTTAAATCTGGACTAGTTTTTTTTGGGTGACTTTGTTTTGTTCCTTTTGCCGCACTATATTTGTGTGTATATTCGTTCTCTACTTCTTTTTTGGCTTTTTGTTAGATTATATCCATTATTTCTGATTTTTTGTCTCTTTGTGGAAGAATGCATTTGGGTTTGTTGTGACATTAGCAACTTTTGGAACATTTCTTGTTGAGTAAAAGAGAGGAGTTTCATTAGTTCCAATATTTTTTCACTGAATCTGGTATTATTTTAGAAATATATATGGATCATAAGAATTCTAAATGGATTTCTTCAGTGTCCGTTTGTCTCTTGCTTATTTGGTCAGCTTTAAGCTTTTAGCCTTGATATACATATTTTTAAAATCTCACTTTTTCAAAGACTCTAAAGAAATTGTAGATTTGCTTTGTTAAATCCTAGTAGTTATGGCTTCTAAATGATTGCAATCGTTTGGTATCAGTTATGGATTAGTGATGTATTATTATTTGCAGCCTACTCCTTTTCAAACCTGCTCCCTCTTTGGCGGTTCTGTTCCTCAGCCAAATCCCATGACTTCTGGTTCTGTTGGTATTGGGAATGCCCCAAGGCACATAAACATTCATATACATGCTGGTAAGAATTTTTTTTTACTTACCTGCACCATGTAACTTCTATATGGTGATTTGATGCTAATTAATTTCAGGTAATTCCCTAGCGCCAATTGTTTCAGCGGTTGGTACAAGGGCAAGTAATGTGGAAGGAACACAGGGAGAGCATCGTAATGGGACTGGTTCCGGTGATTCAGCTGCAACAAGGGTGCTACCTCTGAGAAGTGTCATTGCGACGGCTGTCCCATCACGTTCTGGTGGTGTTGCAAATTCCGGTGTAGCTCAACCTGGACTAGTTTCTGTTTCACAGCCTCCTTCAGATTCTGTTTCACTATCCTCTGTTATGTCTGAAGGATATCCTCGAATTAGAAATTTAGTTGGAAATATGCAAGGAGATAACATGGTTTCATTAGGTGGCTAGCTGTTTATTTATTTTGTTTAACCTGAATCCATTTATTATAAATATGTTAGCAGGTATAATGCTGCTCAATTCACCAAGCTGATATTTCTGTATACAGGTCAAGTAGAATCAACTGTTCAAAGTTCATCTGGTGAATCTGGTGCAGGTAGTGGTGTAGGGAATGAACATCCAAATACCTCAACAGCCAACTTGATCAACAGAGTTGGGGAATCAGATGCATTTATATCTGGAAGCACACCTGAAAGTGAAGGTCAGAAGGTAGATTTTGGGCACAAAATGGGGATCTTATTTCTGCTACTTTTTTTTTGATAAGTAAATTCTGCTACTTTCTTGATTGTCGTTTGAATCTTGTATTGATTTATTGATTGTAAACAGCATGATCCTAAATGTGACCAAATAAGTAATAATGATGCTTCAACTGGCTTAAAAGATGTTTCTCCTTCCGGAAGTTCTGTGAGTTGTTTAAGTGGAGGAACAGTTAAGATGGTAGCAGTAGCATCCATGTTTGCACAGGAACAGTCCTTGTGATTTGTACATCTTTAGGACATTAAAAAGAAAGGCTAAATTCACATTAAACAAAGCAGGAGGGAAGGAATCTGATAAATGTACCTTGATTTTTACTGAAGGAGATCTAGCTAAGGCTCTTGCTGTAAGTTGTTGTGTCATTGTGCAGAGTATTTTAGCATTAAAGTTAGCTCTATTGGGTTTCACTTTGTATGATTTTTGACGTTATTCATTCTATTACAGTTGGCTGGGCTTACTGCTGTGGGTCGAGATTACTATGGTGTGTTCCCATTGAGAGGTAAATTTTCCAATGTGAGGGAAGCCTCACTGAGAATAAAGAAATTGGGTACATAAAGCAGATTCTTGGACTTCAGCAACATACACCAATGTAAAATGTTTGAGATATGGTCATTTGATGATAATGACTGATCAGGTGCACCTTACGTTTCTCTTATTGTTTTGTTTTTGTTTTATGCTTACAATTCTCTTTACAAGGCACACAGACAACCTTCAACAAATATAAAATTTTAACTAAAATTCTTGTATAGGATCATGATGGTTCCCACATCAAAGGGCTGTTGATCAATTTTATTCATTCTTATTGGCCATCACTGTTAAAAGTTCCATCTTCCTTAATTGAGTTTATCACTCCTATTGTGAAGGTTGGTATTTTCAGTTAACTAGTTCAAATATTAGCACAACTTCAATATAAGTGCAATGTTTCTTGAGGGAAAATAGTCATTATCATCTTTGTAGGCAACTCATAAAAATGGGACAACTATCATTTTATACCATGCCTGAGTACGAGTCATGGAAGCACAATTTGACGGGCAATGCAAGTGGGTGGTCTATCAAGTGCTATAAGGTTTGCATTGTTAAATTTGTTACATGTGAACCAATTACAGAACCTTTTATTCTATTATCTATTTTCTGTCTTTTGCATATTGATTTTTGTTGGTATGTTAGGGGTTGGGAACAAGCACATCAAAGGAAGGAAGAGAGTACTTTGCAAATCTTGGGAAACACAGGAAAGATGTTATTTGGGAAGATGAACTGGATGGGGAGGCCATTGAGCTGGCATTCAGTAAGAAGAAGATAGAAGAGAGGAAGAGTTGGCTTAGGCAGTTTGAGGTCAAAGTTTTGCCATGTTTTCTTCTTGTGTTTTTTTACAAAACATTGGGTTATTGTCCCTTATAATACTTAAAAATGATAAACTAAAAAAATAATCATTGTCAACATTATCTAAATGCCTGAGATTATAAATCAATGAATATTCAAAAAACGACTGCCTAGTTTGTTGTAATCCTATTTGGGTAATTTGTTGAAAAATTATATATAATTCATTGTGATTAGGGATTTGGCCATCTGCAAACAAGGGAAATGGCATGTAGTTTGCTGGTTACTATGTAAAAATTTTATGGATTTAACCTTAAAACAATCCCACATCGACTAAATACTTCCTATTAATGGTCTTTTATTACACAATTTGACTCCCCAAATATCCCCAAAGTCACATTCAATAATCAATTCATATTAATGTGGAAGGATCTACAAAATGACTACTCATTCTTCACCCATGGATACTCCTCCATAGACCGTATTCATGATTCATTTTCTATTCTTTTTTTCCTAAAACAAAAAAACTTTTTCAATTCTTGATTTGATTGATACTGGTAGTGTTTGTTACAATTTTAAAATTTTTAAACTAAACTATTCTAATTACTCGAGTTTCAAATTACACATTGAAAGTTTAAGATAGATAGGTACAACAAGTTCAATTTTATAGTGTTGTTAGTTTCAAATACAGTTCTGAAAAAAAAAAAAAAAAAAAAAAAACAGAAGTATAACTCGAGTATTAAACACTCGATTTGAGTAAGGAAATCGACTGTTAGACAGTCGATTTATGTGACCTCCCCCACGGCCAGGCAGAGAGTTGAGAAATATTTACGGCCAACTACCATTGGGAAAATTCCCAGCGGAAATCGAGTCTCTAAATCTCGATTTCCATATCAGTGGCCCTTTGGTAAATAAGCCCTCTATAAATCAATCCTTTAAAACTCGGATTTTAAAGAAAATTGACTTCTAGAGACTCGATTTCCACTAGTTTTTTTTTTTTTTTTGTTACTCCTTTCCCCTGCAGCAGTAAAGTAGAATATTTTTTCTTTTTTTCCCCGGCAGCTGTAATCCAGATCCAGAACACATCACATGGGCAGTGTATACAAACATTGAATGAAGAGTACATTGAATGCAAAAAAATGGATTAAAACAGATTTAAGTACTAGCTACTAATGCCAAAGTACTACTACGGTTGCTGGTATTATAGGTAAAAGCTGTAGAACGCAACTAATGTAACAAGTACATGGATAGCTACTAGTTCAATTACAACAACATTCAGCAATAAAGAAAATTATGCAGACTCGATACAACATAGTCTACATAATCAGGACACTTGTCCCTACTGATACAACATGGTCGCCTAGCACTTGTCCATACTGATACAACATGGTCGCCTACCACTTGTCCATATTGATACAACATGGTCGCCTACCACTTGTCCATATTGATACAACATAGTCGCCTAGCACTTGTCCATACTGATACAACATGGTCGCCTAGCACTTGTCCATACTGATACAACATGGTCGCCTAGCACTTGTTCATACCAAAGATAACCACAACTCCCACGTACAATGCTGTGCCAAAATCAAGCATCCGCTAGCCTGAAAAACATTAAAAATACGGTTGTTAGTTCCTAAATGCGAAGAACGAAAACCAAATGAAATTTTGAGCATATTATATCAAAACAACAAAGGCACTTGCCTAGTTTGTAGCACTACAGCCTGTCGAAGCCCCACGGGAACCGCTTGTCGAAGCCCCACAGGAATTGGGACATCTTCTGCGGTTATGCCCCTCTTCATGACACACTCCGCATCGTTGCCTCTATTGAGTCTCCCTCAAGTCCGAATCTGGGTTCGGGCTTCCTTTTTGCCGTACCCCATTCATTTCATTCCTTATTCTTGACTTCACAGGACGACCTTTGGCCCGCAACAGACTTGGGTCAGGCACCCACCGTGGTCCGCGAATGTCCCTCCATTCAGACTCTGACTTTGGCACCACAAATTGATGTGAATATGTGTGAATGGCGTTGTCCAAACTGTAACATAGGTCAATATAGCTGGTCGCTTCGAGATACAATTGCTGCAAAACTTTAATTGCATGTGAACAAGGGATCTTAAGGTTTTGCCACTTTCCACAGCCACATGTTCTATCACTTCATGACTGTGCTTTCCCCCTCCACCTCTATGATCGTTGTACGGGGTAACCACTTGATATACACCAGTTTCATGATTAAATTCCCTCAGAGTGTGTCCTGAAGTTTTATCGACATTTTTGGTATAGATCTCCATTGCATAATCACTCCACACCTTACCTCGAGAGAGATCAGAAGTAATATTTTTATGTCGATCGTGGAAATATGCAACAAGTTTGGACCAAGTAAACTCAACCATTGCAGCAATGGGCAAACCGTGAACACCTTTAAGTACCCCATTAAAACACTTAGAGATATTGGTTGTCATTGCCCCGTAACGTTTTCCACCATCATGTGACTGGGTCCATTTCTCCACATCCTCACTCACTAAATATGTGTATGGCATATAGCGTTCAAGATGAGGATCATCAGGGTCTACACTCCTCAGTGCATTAATCTCGACATCCTTCATAGTTTGCATTATGGACTCAAATTTAGCTTCACTCGTCGCATATCTAGCTTTCAAGGCCAATGCCTTTAGAGTCGAGTCATCAAAGTGTGTGTTAAAGTTGCTAGCAACATGTCGAAGGCAATATCGTTGAGATACCTGTTCTGTGCCGTCCTCACCTCTAGGCCACTCTGCAATGGCGCATTTGATACCTTTATGTCGGTCAGAAATAATGCAAATGCCCTCGTTTGGTATCACATGCTCTATCGAAGTCCTGAGACACTCTAAAAATCACCCCCAACTAGGCCCTGACTCCTTGTCCACAACAGCAAAGGCGAGAGGCAAAGCCTTTTGGTTAGCATTGGTTGCCATTGCAATCATTAACACCCCTCGATATTTACCATATAAATGAGTCCCATCAATACTGATCACTGGACTGCAATATCTGAATGCAGCAATGCATGGAGCGAATGCCCAAAATACATAGCGCAGTAACGTAGTACCATCTATGGGCCTAGGTATGGTCCAATAGTTGTACTGGGTACCCGAATCCTGATCCAAGTATGCCAACAACAACTTTCGCAACCTTTGGTAAGACTCCTCCCAATCCCCATATATCTTAGCAATTGCCTTTTGTTTTGCATCCCATATCTTATAGTAAGAAAGGTCATGATTATACTTAGTATGTATGATCTCCCAAAGCTCATCAATACAAGCAGTGTGCTTTTGTCGCAATTTTTCCACAATTTCTGATGCAACAAAATTAGAATCCATCATTTTACCGTCTCTTCGCAGGCCAAAGGGTATACAACTGTGTGGACCCATATAGGACGTGACCATCCACAAACCATTAAGTTTAGCCTTCATAAATGCCACAACGTACCACTTGCAGTTGGTGTCAATGCATGCGGCGCATAATTTAGTTTTGGTCGACCTCCGGATTATAAAATTTCTATTATCCTTTGCTGCGTATATTATCAATGCACGCTTCACCGCCTCTTTATTTGCAAAAGTCAACCCTTTATTAAAATGCATCCCATCTTCCCAAGTAGAAACAAATGGAATCTGAAGACGTGAAGGATCAACCATATTTTCCTAAGTATTTGCGTAGAATGACTCGGCAGGAGGTGTGTAGGCAGTGGTCGTATTTGTAACATGCTGGACTCCAATATCCTCGTTTGCATCACCTTCATCATGGCACTCCATATTTTCCTCTTCAAAATTGGGAGCAAGTTCATGATCATCCACATCCTTCTCAAAGTCGCCTCGCTCAATCCTCTCTTCGTACTCATCCATATCATCAAGATTTTCATCATTATTCACAAAATGAGGTTGGAGTGTTTCACAGGTATTTGCAGCAAAATCTTGAGATGAAAGTGTGTAACCTCCCACTGTAGTGCATCCATCATCTAAGGTTGTAAGTTGCAAAGATATAGTTGTTTATTGCAACTCCTCGACATCAACTTCTGCTAGTCGCTCGGAACTTACGTACAACTCAGCAGCATTTACTTAGGGCATTTTACGGATCCTATTAAACATGACCTTTACATGTTTATCTTCTTTGATCTTCATATACTTGTAATTTATCTGTTCATGAAGGATTTCTTGTGGGCAACGATAAATAATATTTATGTCATAACAAGTAGGGCTCAAACTTAGTTCTTCCATTATTTTCATCTTCAAATCATTCAATGTCTTCAACTTACGACATATAATCATGTAATAGCATTCGATACTCGGCCCTTGAAATGGGAATCCGTCAATCTGTTCAGGATTGAAAAGAGGTCCACCGTAGTATACATTTTTGACAATATTCTTTAGAGATTGTGAACCTATTACAGTCAAGATAATATGTTAGTGACATATTTTAACACAATTACAAAACTTTTTATGTACTCAAAGTACAAAAATTACAACTTCTTATATCAAACACACCCCACATTTGCATATACTCACTCCACATCACATACAAACACACTCAATCATTATCATTTCATACTCAAACAAATAAAAAAACTAAAGACACAACTCACCCCCACTACAAAATTTCATATCATTCTAACAAAAAAATAATGAAAAATATTAAACCAAACAACAACAAAAATAGCCATGAAAAAAGGCTAACAATACAAATATATCTTAAATATTTTTTACTTTTTATAAAAAAAAAAAAAACCCTACCAAATATATACACTAGTTACGTCATATGCATATACAAACCCCACATTTGCATATATACTCAACCATTATCATTTGTTTCTAAACAATAAAAAAAACCATTAATCATACTCCAATAAAAAAAAAAACTAAACACACAAATCTTCAATCATGCTATCAAAAATATAAAGAAAAAATAACAAACCAAACAAAAAAACTCATGATACATACCCACAAAAAAAAATCTAACATTACATATATGTAACTAACAACTACCCATTAAAAAACCCTAACATTACATATATGTAACTAACAACTATTCAGCAAAAAAAAAAAAACCTAACAACTAGAGAGAGTGTAAGCTATAAAAACCTTACCTGACATGAGGATGTGTAAATAGAGGATGAGTTTGATTTGAAATTTTGTATGAGAGTGAGAGAGAGAGAGAGTGAGAGAGAGAGAGAGTGAGTGAGGAAGAGAGAGTTGCTGCCCTAGAAAATAGAATTTGGTGTGGGAAATGACAGAACCCAGAAAACACAAAATGGGAGACTAAAGAGCAGCTGCCCTAACCACATGAGTTAAATGGACTACAGCTTGAAAATCGACTCTCTGAGAGTCGATTTTACTTTATACAAACCAAGTCTTTAAGACTCGATTTCTAGCTGGAGTCCACGTGGCTCAAATGCCAATATAATGGAGTATTTTAATTCTTCATATGGAAATCGAGTTTTATAAACTCGATTTCCAGGTGGCTGCCACGTGGAAAATCTCCACATCGGACATGACCAGAGCAAGGAAATCGACCGTTTGATACTCGATTTCTTAAGGCAAAATCGACTCTCTAAGAGTCGAGATGTTAGTATAGTATATACTTTCGTTCTGGTGCCTACTAACTATATTGTTGGAAAATTGTGGCTAATTGCCCATTTTCTCCGTTACAAACCCGTTTCATGTTCCTACCCATAAAAAACTATATATAAAAAAAAATCTAAGACTTTACTTTGTTTCTATATGCTACTCCTCTCTCCCTTCTCTCTCTCTCTCTCTCTCTCTCTCTCTCTCTCTTCTAAAATTTATTTTTCTGTGCACAGCTTTGAAACAATTTCTCTCTATTTGGTGGAAAATCTCAGAAAAATGGCTTCTCTTTGCAACTCCGCTCTTTGTTCTTTATTTCTTGCAAGAACGTTGTGACAATTTCTCCATTCAAGTTTTTACCTATTTTCAAGCAAAGCCTCAAAGCAAGAAAAACATCTTTACGTCACATCGAGAAGAAATAGAGACCCGGAGAGAGAAGTTTGAGGGCTGCCAACATTGTCAAGCCAGCACTCACCTTCAGTCGGCATTCCACCACCGTAATACCACCGACACCACATCAATTAAAGGTACTTTCTTATGTTCAAAAAATTTGATATGAATTGTAGTTTTGATTTACGTCTGTAGTCTAGAATTGGTTTTGATTAAGGTTTAAAATTTAGAATTGATTTGAGAGACTTAGAAAGATAAGAAAAAGAAGGACATTATTGGAGGATTTTGAAAAGGTTTGCCTGCCATGTGCTTGATGAAATTTCTCTTTAGACAGGTGGTACATAATTTTTGGATTCAATTCTTTCTTTTTCCCATATTGATATAAATTTTGGCCTTCTGTTGTATTCACAAAATCCTTTTGAGTTGTCGTTGATTTCTTGGCTTGGTTTGTTTGCAGCAGTTTTGCTACTTTTGGGATTTTGTATGTATATGTTGATTTTATTGGTTTATTTGTTGTTCAATTCTAAGATTCTAACATAATCAAACAAAGAAATATGTGGCACTGGTATGAAACTATGAAATATTGGCACACCTTTGAGGTTTGTAAGTTGGAATATTTGTAGTTGTAGGTTTTTTATTGACAAGATTTGATTCAAAAAGATTTGGCAAGTTTTTATTACCTTGATTAAAAAAAAAAAAAAAACCCAATGCCTATTTCTTAATTTTTTAATTGTTGAAATTGTTTTAGTTATTGGATTAAAAATAAATAAATTGTTTTAGTCATATTTGTATGGAGATTTTGTAGTTCTATACCTTCGAATTAAATCAGTTTTAACCTCTATCATATTGCACTCAACATAACTTGCATACTTAAGTATTGTGTATCTAGGGATATTTTTGACACCTACACTTCGATATATGGATTTCATAGAGAGTTTGTATTGGTTAAATTGTTAAGGAGATGTTACATTTACTATTCTTTTGATCTTTTATTTAATTTGATTAGTACTTAATGCATTTAATTATTTGTTTAAATATGTTTTGGAAGTAGATTAGAACTTGATTTTAAATTAAGATTTTTGTGGAGTTGAGGTTTGCTTAGGTTTCCAATTGATCATGAATGCACTTTTCTACTTTATTTTACTAAAAATTTGGTCATCTCGGTTGCTTGATATTTATATCCTAACATGTGCTATAATTTGGTCGATAGTTTTGGTATGTGGGTTGCAGGGAATGATGATAATGCCAATTATTCACTCCCACCGCCAAGTGAAACCTAGCAGAGGGTGTGGTTGACTTCAAAGAGAAGTGCTTCTTTGTCTTCTGTTGGAGAAGTTACGCATTATGTAATTATATTTATATTTTAATCTAAAGTCAAAAGCTGCCTATTATTTCACAGACATGTTTCCTTACCTTCAACTTAAATCTCGCTATAATGCTATTAATTAGCTACAGAATATGCTCAGCCATCACACAAAGAAAAGTAAATGAATATGTCATCTGATAGTTCCAATGTTACACTTGACAAATATGGGTTAATAATAGACCTGACCTAACTACCTTATATAATCAAGGTTTCATTTAATTTTGTTGTTTTTAATTTAAATGTGAAAATATGTTGAAGTTAATGGTAGTCATTGCAATGGAATGGTATGTTGCTTTCTCTCTAAACTAATAAACATGTTCGTTACGTTGTTTCTATATTATTCTATTCTTAGTTGGTTATCTTTTTGGCATGTTATACAATCTGTTAGATTTGGGAGAGTTGTAGACTATGGCCTAGGCTTTAAGAGGTTCACTCTTTATTTTTCAAGGGAGTAATTGAATTCATGTTTGAGGAAAGCAAATAACACAAATTTTTACTGCAATGCGTGGAGAATTTGGCAACCAAAAATCAACAATGGACTGAAATTACAGAGCATCCATTATGGTCCATGGAGCATCTCACTGTAGGCACAAGAATACTTGATTAGTACACTGGATTAAGAAACATAGCAAATTGATTTATGTTTTTTTTTTTTTTTTTTTTTTTTTTTTTTTTTTTTTTTTTTTTTTTTGCGGTTTAGTTTCTGTGAAAGCCAATAAAATACAGAGTAATTGGGTGTGATGTAGATGTAGGGAAATCATATTGACGGTAAAGTTGTGTTATTTTATATTTATTTTGTTACAATTTTAATTATTCCTCACTACTAGAATTTTGTCTGTTTGATTTCTTAACTAATTATATATGCTCTCTATTTGTTCTTTATTCTAGATTTGTTCTTTTTTTTTTTTCTTGCAATAATGTCGAGTACAACTCCTAGCCTCATACTCATATTGGATTATGCATTATAATAATAATTCTCTTGGTTCTATTGTGGTGTAAAAGAATTTTGTTATTATATCTAATTTTAATTGATACACTACAATTGTGGGGCTAAATTTTACTCAAGATAATATAAAATAGTTGTCATCTATCTTAAAATTTACCAAGGAATTGTATGTGTAATAACACGTTATGATTATGTAATATATTACTACATAAAATTTGAACGTTTCTCATTTTTAATGACGTTCAAAATTTTGACAATTTGTCATACAAGATGTGTAATTATTTTCTCTCCATTTCATATTGGAGATGATTTAACTTTAAAATAGTCAAAATTAGATAAATATTTAAACTTGGACATGTTAACATTTTGAGCTAAAAGTTACCCGGGTTAGTGACTGGTATATATAATAGATGAAGTAGAGAGAAACTTCAATTGCAATTCTAAATTAGAATCCTAATTTTTTTTCATGTGTCAAGATTCATGTGGTTCCGTTTGTCTAAATTTAAGTGGATTAGTTGTAATTCCGGTGTGCTTTTTTTTTTTTTTCCTCACATCTGCGTATTTCAAGGTTTATCTCCCATTCTCCAATAATAACCTTCATATACAGCTCCCTATTGTTCAACGAATGCTATGGAATTTGATAAGGAATTTGAAAAAAAATTCTCAGTATCAATGATGCATATATTTGGATATTTTTTTTTTATCTTATATAGGAAGAGGTTTTCCATAGATTCACATTATAATTTATTTATTTCATGTATTTTTCTCAAAAAAAAAAAAAAAAAACACGCCTCCACCACTCATATTCATCCGAACCTCCTCTCTCTCTCTCTCTGTAAAATTCAATTTCTACTTCTCTATTAAATTTGTTTTATCAAAATTTTTTTTTGATGGTTTCCTTCCATCTCTGCAAATTTTAGTCTAATATATCTTTCTCTTGCTCTGTTTTGCAAATCAATTATAGATCTCTTTTACAAAGGCAGGCTTCATATGCAAGGTAATTATTAATTAGATATTATTATTATTGATGGGGTATGATAAAATAAACTCCAATTTCGTCCATGGAGATCGTCCAGGACGAACAAGGTGCAGGGACGAGGTGTTGCACAGCTAAAGGTCAACACCAGGGGATGTCGTCCAAGAGAACCACCCACGTTCACAAGAGTCTCGTCCTGGGAAAGGAAGACCCTCTCTTGTGGATGAGGTACACATGACTGGAGGACCCCAGGACGAGGTAGGCATGACTTGAGGGTATCAAGACAAGACATTGACACTTGGGAAAATTTACGAGTGTGTAAAACAACTCCGTATCATACGTGTAACTCTCAATGACCATTATGCATAAAGAATGTAACTCCTAAACAGTTGAGGAAGTTATATTCGAACGCACACATCTCCTCAAATCAGGAGGAGGTTACAAACCCAGTAACTGCTTTTAGGACACTATATAAACACTGATTCAGACCAAAAAAAGGTACGTTGTATGATTCCTAAAAAGTTGGAACTAAAAAAAAAATAGAGAGAAAACTAACTTTGTCATCGGAGGGTGATTGGCCAGCAACCTTAGTCACCTTTGATTACTGTTCTTTCTTTTTCAAGCCATCAAGACAACCGGTAGTCCTCTCTAATTTGAAGCATCCAGTCTACTGATTTTCTTCGTATCATCAGTTGGCGCCGTCTGTGGGAATCAAATTTGAAGAAAATAATTTTTGTTTTCTTTTCGTTCGATTGTTTGTTGTTCCCAGACAAAAGGCTGAATGGTTCGAACAAGATCAAGGGCTACTAGCCCAGGCCACCAGGAGAGTAGGGATGCTTCTAGTAATCCCTACCGCGACCGTCAGTCAGCGCCTGTTGTGCAACCGCCTTCTGTTCAACATATACAGTCCATGGCTGCTGCTATGGCAGAATTGACCCGCCAAAATCAAGAGTTGAACAGGGAGATCAACTTAAGGAGGCCACACTATGAAGGGCATGCAGAAGGACGAGTCCAAAGTCAAGAGGGTAGAGGAGAAAATGTTGAATCCGAAGGTCAGTCAAGAGGTACTGCTTCAAGAAGAGTGCCACAGTTGGAGAGGGAAATGAACTTGATGAGAAAAGCTATGGATGAAATGAAGGAGAATATGAGGCGGGCGAACCCCGTAGAAGACTTGGTTCATCGAATAGACTCCCCTTTCACGGCTTCCATTAATAGTCATCCCCTACCCCCGAAGTTTAAAATGCCTTCCTTAGATTCATATGATGGAAATCGTGACCCGTGTGATCACATTGCTACTTTCAAGACCACCATGCACCTTCAAGGAGTTTCGGACGAGATTATGTGCAGAGCATTCCCTACCACACTTAAAGGACTAGCGAGGGTGTGGTTCAGCAAAATACCCCCAAACTCTGTCGGATCATTCGAGGAGTTGAGTAAGATGTTTGTCAATAACTTCATTAGAGGACAACGCCACAAGCGTTCTTCTTCCAGTTTACTAACAATTGAACAAGGGGAGAATGAGAGTTTATGATCCTTTATTACCTGTTTCAACAGAGAGGCTTTGACGGTGGATGAAATGGATGACAAGTTGCTATTGGCCGCCTTCCACAACAGGGTCAATTCTAACTTGTTCATCCATAAGCTCTATGAGCAAGAGTCGTAGACCATGGCTGAACTTGTCCATTCGGCCCAAAACTTCATGAATGCTAAGGACGCGATTATAGCCAAGAAGAGGAAGAGAGCAGAGTGTTCAGAAGCAGGTCATTCATGACATCCAGATCAAGGTCCTCGTCCGAAGAGGCCCAGGCAGATGAGAAAAGGGATAGAGATGGTAAAAAGGCAAGTTCATCATCAAGAAGTCAGCAGTACACTCCTTTGAATACTCCATTAGAGCAAGTCCTTATGCAAATCAAGGATGATCCATCCTTGAAGTGGTCAGAGAAAATAAAGGGAGATCCTAACAAGTGCAATAGGAACAAGTATTGTCGCTTTCACAGGGACCATGGGTATGACATAAATGAGTGTTTTGATTTGAAGCAGCAGATAGAGAACCTCATCAAACAGAGAAAGTTGAGGAATTTTCTTGGACAAGACCACAAGGACGAGAAGTTAAAGGATGAGAAGTTAAAGGCCAAGGTGGAAGAGTCATCACGACCCTCGCTAGGAGAAATAAGAGTTATTATAGGAAGAACCTTAGCAGCGCAGTCATCCAAATCGAGGAAGACATTCCTGAAGGTGGTTCAAAATGTCTAGTTGTCAGGACGATCTCCCAGGACAAGGGTAGCTGACGAGCAAGCCATCACGTTCACGGACGAGGATGCTAGAAGAATTCATCACCCTTACGATGACGCAATTGTCATTACCCTACTCATTGCCGACTATACGACCAAAAGGGTGTTGGTAGACAATGGTAGCTCGACGGACATTCTGTATTACCCCACTTTCCAACAAATAAGACTAGGACGAGATTAGCTTTGTCCAGTGAATTCGCCCTTGGTAGGATTTGGAGGGATAAAAGTACAACTGATGGGCACCATCATATTGCTGGTGGTGGTTGGAGCATACCTACAACAGATAACCAAAGAGGTAAACTTCCTTGTAGTTGATTGTTCATCCTCATATAATGCTATTATCGGAAGGCCAACTTTGAATAGCTAGAAGGCAGTAACCTCAACCTACCATTTGTCCGTCAAATTCCCAACCTAGCATGGCGTGGGTCAAGTACAAGGAGATCAGTTAGCTGCTAGAGAATGCTACTTAGCTATGTTGGCAATGGATGAGCATGTACAAACAATGAGCATAGACGAGGGAAGAACCACAGCGGAACCCGTTGAGGTGTTAGAAGATATCTCCCTAGACGATAGTAGATCCGAGAAGTTCACAAGAATAGGGGCGAGCATGGAAGGAGAGGCAAAGCATGCACTGGTCCAGTTTTTGAAGAAAAGCCTTGATGTCTTTGCATGGAGTCATGAGGACATGCCGGGTATTGATCTGAGTGTCATTACTCATCGTTTGAATGTATGTCCCTTCTCCAAACTAGTGTGTCAAAAGAAGAGGGTATTTGCTCCTGAGCGAGACAATGCCATCGAAGAAGAAGTCCAGAAGTTGATTACTGCGGGGTTCATCAGGGAAGTTTATTATCCAGATTGGTTGGCGAATGTAGTTATGGTAAAGAAGGCCAATGGCAAGTGGCGGATGTGTGTGGACTTTACTGACTTAAACAAGGCATGCCCCAAGGATAGTTATTCATTGTCACGCATTGACCAGCTGGTGGATTCGACAGCAGATCATAGGTTGCTGAGCTTCATGGATGCCTTTTCAAGCTACAACCAAATAAAGATGGATGAGGTAGACCAAGATAAGACTTCATTCATTACCAGCCAAGGATTATTTTGCTACAAGGTAATGCCTTTTGGTTTGAAGAACGCGGGGGTGACTTACCAAAGGCTGGTGAACCATATGTTCCGTCCTCAGATTGGGCGGAATGTAGAAGTCTACGTCGATGATATGCTGGTAAAAAGTTTGGACGAGGGGAAGTATCTGGACGACCTTCAAGAGACCTTTGATATACTTCGGCAATATAACATGAAACTAAATCCGAGCAAGTGTGCTTTTGGAGTTTCATCGGGGAAGTTTTTGGGGTTTATGGTTTCTCATAGAGGAATTGAGGCAAATCCAGAAAAAATCCAGGCAATACTCAACATGGAACCTCCAAAGAACATCAAAGAAGTCCAGTCTCTTACCAGACGAGTTGTTACCCTCAACAGGTTTGTTTCAAGAGCTACTGACAAGTGTTTACCATTCTTTAGAGTCCCCAGGAAGGCATTTGAATGGACGGACGAGTGTCAGAGGGCCTTTCAAGATTTAAAGAACTACCTCACAATGACACCGTTGCTAAGTCCATCTATACCTGGTGAAGAATCGTATTTATATTTGGCAGTGTCCCCACACGCTGTAAGCTCAGCATTGGTCAGAGAAGAAAGATGGATCTAGAAACCAGTGCATTATACAAGCCGGGCACTTAGAGGAAAGGAAGGATGATACCTGATGATGGAAAAGTTAGCCTTCGCCTTGGTCACGGCTTTTAGAAAGCTGAGACACTATTTTCAAGCTCATGTTATCATTGTCCTAATGGATCATCCCTTGAAAATAGCAATGAACAAATTGGAAGCTACAGGACAGCTAGTCCAATGAGCAGTGGAGCTCAGCGAGTTTGATGTCAAATACCAGCCAAGGAATGCAGTAAAGGCGCAAGCGCTGGCGGACTTCATTGCAGAGTTCACACCAAGCCAAGACGAACTGGACAAGGACGAAGGAACAAGAAGGTGGGTTATCAATGTGGACGGATCATCCACGATGTATGCAGGAGGGATTGGAGTCATACTTAAGTCCCCAAAGGGTGATAAGTTGTAGTATGCAGCCCGTCTACAGTACCAAACTATCAACAATGAGGCTGAATATGAAGCCCTACTCAAAGGGCTGGAATTGGCTAAGTCCCTAGGAGCGGAGTCATTAATAGTTAGAGGAGATTCTCAGCTTGTCATCAATCAAGTCAATGGAATGTGCGAGGCCAAGGAAGATCGGATGAAGAGATACCTCAACAAAGTGAGGAGGCTTGTACAAAAATTTTTAGAAGAGAGTTTTGTTCAACTCCCAAGGGAGGAGAATATGGAAGCCGATGCATTGGCAAGAGTAGCTTCGGCGGGAGAAGTTATGGACGAGTATGGCAAGGTCCAATACATGCTAAGCATAGACCTCCCATAAATATAGCAAATTGGAGGAGAAGAAAATTGGATGAGTCCAATAACAATTTATCTCAAGGATGGAAGGCTTTCAGAAGACAGGAATGAAGCCAAAAAACTGAGGGTCAGGGCTACCAAGTATGTCCTTATAAACGAAGTTCTATACAAGCGAGGCTTTTCTCAGCCCTACCTAAGGTGTCTAGCTCCGGATGAATCCAATTATGTTTTGAGGGAGATTCATGAAAGAGCATGTGGGAATCACTCAGGGGCAAAATCGCTGGTCCATAAAATCGTTCGTGCAGGCTATTACTGGCCCACGATTCAGGCAGATGTTAAGGCTTACGTCAAGGTGTGCGACCAATGTCAGCACCATAGCAACGTCCCTAGGCAGCCATTAGAGTACCAGACCCCAATGATGGCCCTGTGGCCCTTTGCACAATGGGGATTAGATATCCTAGGTCCTTTCTCCCCAGGAACCAGACAAATGAAATTCTTGGTAGTAGGGATTGACTACTTTACCAAGCGGGCAGAGGCCGAACCCCTTGCAAAAATTACACAGTAAAACGTTAAGAATTTTGTTTGGAAGAATATTTTGTGTAGGTTCGGAGTACCTAGGGTGCTGGTATCTGACAATAGACGATAGTTTGACAACGCACCATTTAGGGACTTTTGTGAATATTTTGGAATCAAGAATCATTACTCCTCACCCTCCCACCCACAAGCAAATGGACAAGCAGAGATAGCAAACTGATCCTTGTTGAAAATCATTAAAACTCGGCTTGAGAGGGCAAAGGAGATATGGCCAGACGAGTTACTAGGCGTTCTTTGGGCCTATAGGATGACTGTGAGAACCCCGACAGAAGAAACCCTTTTCAAGTTAACTTATGGAAGTGAAGCGGTTATACTTCGAGAAGTTCATATGGATAACCATCGAGTAATGAATTATCAGGAGGAAGAAAATGGAGAACTGCTTCGCCTTGACCTCGATCTCATTGATGAGGTAAGGATGGATACAAAGCAGAGGATAGCAAGATACAAGAATCTCATGGCTAAGCAGCATGACGCCATGGTGAAACCCAGGTGTTTCAGCAGAGGGGACGTTGTTCTCAAAAGAGTTTCCTTGGCAACAAGGAACCCAGCTCATGGAAAATTAGGACCCAATTGGAAAGGACCATATAGGGTAATCAACTACAAGAGGCAGGGGTCGTATTACTTGGAAGCTCTGGACAGACAAAAGTTGGAGCATCCTTGGAATGTGGAGCACCTGGGAAGATACTATCAGTAATGGGCTTGGATGAAGTTTACTAAGGACAAGGTTACAGCTATGGACGACACTACTGCTATGTTCTACGTGTTTACTAATGTCTACTATTGTGTTCTTACTACTGCTATGGTGTGTACTAAGAATAAAGGTGCACTAGTTCTTAAAATTTTGCACTGTCTATGGACAAGTTTGTGAAAGACGGGGTTATGTATTTTAAGTATTTTTCTAAGTACTTCAATAAGGCACTAGCTTCTAAGCAGGTGCCATATTTGTGAACAATGCTTATATAATGATATGGTTTGGATTTTCAATGTATTTTATGCATAAATCTGATTCCTATGATAATACCCACAAGGGCGGCAAAACCTTAAAACGAATGAAAAATCCCTGGACACAGGGATGTAATGTTCACAAGCTTTCCTTAAGACGAGGATAAAGTGTAAAATAAGCTAAGGCACAAAAAATTATATAGTAAAACATAAGTCCATGGACGAGCATCTGACCAAGACATCCAGGTATTCTAGGACGAGTCGAACACAATGTCTTGGAAATCTCTAGGACAAAAGGCAAAAGCCAAGCCGGTGGACGAGGCAAATGTTTGACGACTTATCATTTGGAAAAGTCCGTATAAATAGGTCGTCCACAAAAATGAAATGAAGAATGGATGAACCTGAAGCATCATCCATAGAAAAGCATGTGGACGAACTAATAACATCATCCATAAGAAAAATGTAAGGACGACCCTTTAATGCTTAAAACAAAAAGTATGCAAATTTCACTAACAAGTAGTGACAAGGTAAGCACGTCCATATAACAACAAAGTGAATAAAAATAGACATTCGTTGAAATTTTGAAAAGGGTAGATGACCACCGTCCAAAAACCCTTACAAATTAATCCTCAAGGAAATTGTTAATAAACTTGTCCATAACACTCTAGACGAGATAATTGTACTCAAATACATTTCAATAAAAAAAAAAAGGGAAAAGGAAAAGCAAATAACATTCAAACAAATGACATTCATCTTAAATAGGTATGGTGTTGGCATTGGGTTCTTCCTGAGGGGGTAAGGTTGTAGCATCGTCCTCCACGTTAATATCCTCTGAGCTAGTCTGGACGAGGGAACTTGTAGAAGCCCCACCAAGGTTCAGCTTGATAGTACTGAAGTCCACCTTAGGGAATTTGTCCATGGCATCCGCCCTAAAGTCCTCAAAGCCAGCTGCGTAGTTGGCATCCATTGAATCAGTAAATTCTTTGGACACCTTAAACTCTGCAACGACGTCTCCTTTAGCTTTTTTAAGAAGGGTATTTAGCTCGTCATTCTTCTCTTGAAGGAAAGCAAGATGAGCATCCTTCTCTTAGGCCTCAGTCTTTAACTCAACGACGCGGTTTTGCAGCTTTTCTGCATCATCCTTGGCCTTAGCTGCCACCTCTGCCCACCTATTAGACTCATCCTTTCCTTTTTTGACCGTCTTCTCCAACAGTATCCTCGTCATGTCTAGTTCAATTGCTTGCCTAGACGCGGCGATGAACTTAGACATTGCCTGCATAGATTGAAGTTTTATTATAATGCATGCATGAGCTAATAGCAAGATGAGACAAACATATATAAAAAATTACATACCTTAAAAAGATCATGAACATTAGAGTGCTCAAAATCTTTCAATGACATGTTATAGCATGCCGTCACATCTTCATCTGTCACAACCCTCTCAAACTTCTCCCAAGCCAAGTCCTCATTTTCAAGAAGATTGTGAGGCACTTGGAAAGAAGGTTGAGATGAGGCTGGGACATCGACTCTAGATGGGATATGCGAAGACGGAAGATCCTTCGGTTTTGGATCAACGCCCAGGATTTGAACAGGATGGCTGGGAAGGACGAGGAAAGAACTAGGTTGGTCATCATTAGCTTGAACGTCCTGAGGCTTGGACAACCTATGCCTAGCCTTCTTATCCTTATGCCTACTTGGGAGATTTCCCAAGTCTACGCCTAAAGAAAGGCTCTTTCTTTTGTCACCAAAGGACGGACGAGGATGGGATTTCACCCCTTGCCTAGTTTCCTTGTCTGCCACTTCCTTACCCTTATTTTGTTTCATCGTCGCCATCCCTGCAAGCAAACACGTCAGTTTTTTTTTTAAAAAAAAAAAAAAAGGAAAAAAAGAAAAAGAAAAGAAAAGGGAAAACTTACGTCTTCGAACAGTAACCTCGTGGGCAATAGCTTCGTTTGATGGCTCAGGACCTAACCCCCAGGTGGCAAGACGCCGTAGACTAACCAAAAAATGAAAAGTCCTCTCAGTGTAAAGACGCGCCTTTTGAACTCGTTCCAAATGAAACCTATTCAAGTGGGGTCGTCTAACACCTATTTCAATACAAAACAAAGTACATTAGATGACCATAATCAAAGACGAGTCTAGCAAATGTAATGACAAATGCATACCTTCAGGACGAAGGTTCCTTATCTCTCCTGTGTAGGGAGGAAATGAATCCTTGTCAACCTCAATAGGGCGTCCAGCCTAGAAACCAGAGACGAAAAAAAACTTCGTCTTCCAGTTTCTATCTGAGGTGACCAAGGACTTTATCAACCTATAATCTTTCCCTTTGGCTGTAAATTGATAAAAACCAAGGGATTGGTTAATTTCGGAGGGCTTATAGCAGAAGAGGAACTCGTCCACGGTAAGAGGACGGTTCCCCTCAAAGACCTCCCTCCACAAAACTTGCATGGCTACTATTAGCCTCCATGCATTGGGATTGAACTGTCATATACCTAAACCTAATCTGGAAAGCAACTCCCTGGCGAAAGCATTGAGGGGCAACCTCAAACCCCCCAAGAGGCAAGCCTTGTAAATGCCAACGACAAAACGGGGATGACAACACCACTCGTCACGAACAGGTATCCTAGGATTTAAACTCTCTGGGATTTGGTACCAAGTCTTAAAAAGACCTAACTTCCTCTCGTCTGTCTTAGAACCAACCCCAACGGTACAATTATAGACTACCTCCTTCTCGTCTTGAGCAGAAGACGAAGGAGCACTTGTGCCAGCCCTAGAACTAGACTTAGCCCTCGTCTTAAACTCTTCCTGAAATACCTCTAAAGGAATCCCAAGGACACCAGACGTATACTCGTCTGTGGTATTTCCATCACTGCTGCTATTGCTACTACTAACACTGCTAACACTGCTATCACTAGAACCACTAAAACTACTTGGGTCTTGGTACTCGTCTATGGCTTTGACAATAATATCACTAGACGAGGAAAGGACTACCTCAGACATTCTTTAATGAAACTTAAAACCTGAGGACAAAGATTGGAGAAAATACCTGGATCTAGACGAGGGGAGACTATGGACGCAAGAAGACTTCTAGACGATGCGCTAAGACAAGAGATGTTAAGTAAGAAAATTTGAGAAAATGAGGAGGGTAGCGGATGAATTCTACTATTTATAGGCATTGACCCTAGTACACGAAGCGACGCGACCAGCCAAAATGTGACAAATGGCACGTCCCTCAAAAAACGAGCTGACATGATTGGTCACCTATTAGATCATGACATGTGGCACCTACAGCAGCTGACATAAGGACACGTGCCCAAATAATGACATTAGTTGGTGTGAGTCCTAGATGACCCATGGACAAGGGGGCAACTGATGGGGTATGATAAAATAAATTCCAATTTCGTCCATGGAGATCGTCCAGGACAAATAAGGTGCAGGGATGAGGTGTTGCACAGCTAAAGGTCAACACCAAGGGATGTTGTTCAAGAGAACCACCCACGTTCACAAGAGTTTTGTCCTAGGGAAGGAAGACCTTCTCTTGTGGACGAGGTACACACGACTGGAGGACCCTAGGATGAGGTAGGCATGACTTGAGGGTATCAGGACGAGACATTGACACTTGGAAATATTTACGAGTGTGTAAAACAACTCCGTATCATACGTTTTACTCCCAAATACTGTTATGCATAAAAAATGTAACTCCTAAATAGTTGAGGAAGTTATATTCAAACACACGCATCTCTTCAAATTAGGGGGAGGTTACAAGCCCAGTAACTGCTCTTAGGACACTATATAAATACTGATTCAGACCAAGAAAAGGTACATTCTATGATTCCTAAAAAATTGGAACTCAAAAATAATAGAGAGAAAACTGACTTTGTCATCGGAGGGTGATTGGCCGGTAATCCCGGTCACCTTTGATTATTGTTCTTTCTTTTTCAGGCCATCAAGACAACCGGTAGTCCTCTCTAATCCGAAACATCTAGTCTACTGATTTTCTTCGCATCATCAATTATTATTATTATTTTTTTGTTTGCAAGTTTTATGGGGTTAATTATAATCTAGCTCTCACTCTTTATTTTCATTAGATCTATTTAGTTTTGTCCTATGTTCTCAATCTCTTTCTCTTAAGAATTTTTGGTTTATAGGATTGATGATGGGCTTTTTTTTTTTTTTTTCTTTGGAGTGTTAAAGAGATATATAGCGTTTATTGCAAAGGTAGGCTTTAGATGCATAGTTTTTTTTTTTTTTTAATTATTAAAAATGGGAATCTTCTCAAGATTGAACCACAACCTTCTCTGATCTTTACTCGCAGATCTTGGATCTCAAAACTCAGACTTATATACAATTGACAAAGACATGAACTCAAGTTGTTTTGCAGATCATATATATATAGTTTCGTTCTCTCTTTGCAAAATTCATTTAATCTCTCTTCTCTACCTCTTTTTTGCAGATTAGGCATAGATCTTTTCATTCTTTGCAAAGGTAGCCTTCAACACAGCAAGCAAGGTAATTGTTAAAGAATAAAGATATCATTTTTATTACTTAATTTCTCTGATTCCTTTTTTTTTTTTTTTTGTGGGGTAAGTTTTACGGGGTTGATTACAATCTAGCTCTTACTATTTTCATCTGAGCCATCTATTTTTTTTTTGTAAAGTAATAATGTTTTATTACTCTACAAAAAAAGAAAAAGAAAAAGAAAAAGAAAAAGAAGAAGCAGCAAATAATGTTTGAATTGACTGAAAAGAATTGTGTTTGGGCTTTGATTCTTTGGGCTTGGGTATGTAGATTTGGAGTGTGCTGAGTGTTTAGGCTTTGCATGTATAGGTTTTCTTTGATTGTTTGCATGTATAGGCTTTGCATGTCTAGGTTTTCTTTGGGCTTGAGGATTGGGCTCTTATATGAAATCTTCACAAGGTTGAACCACAACTTCTTGGATCTTTACTCATAGATTTTTGATCCCAAAACTCATACATATATACGATTGGTACTCCAAACTTGAACGTTTGAACCTGTGGCTGTGATAAGAACTTTCTTCTAATAACATATCTTGATTATTTGCTTCCGTGTGTATAGTTGTTTTGTCTGTGAATTTTTATTTGTAAGTTTCTTTGATTTAAAATTTTGTAATTTGATAATTTGGCTATTTAAACTGTTACTTTGCTGATTTTTTTTTTCCCCACAAATTTGAAGTTAAATTAGTTTTGTTATATGTTTGCTGCTTATACAATTGCAATGAGATTTTGTTTCCTGAAATTAGGGTTAAGGAAATTGGAATTATGATATTTGACTATTTTTATTAAATATCTTGGGTAATGGTTTGTTTGAATTCTTCTTTTTTGGATTTAAATCATTCAATTTCTTTCTCTGCAGATCTAAAGTCTCTAATTTAATCAGAGCACAGGTATTAATTTCTTTTCCTTATATTCTCTTCGATTATGGTTTGTTGTCAATTTAGGAATTTGGATTCATAACCCTTTTCCTCTCTATTTGTTAAAATCAGGGAAAAAACTCACAATATGAAAATCCTATCTGAGTTTTATTAGCCTCTTACTTGTACTGTTTTTTTAAGGGGAGTGAAATTGTGGGATTTTAAAATTTGATAGAATAACTTTTTTTGTATATTTAAAAAAAAAAAGACTTTTAAGTCTTGATTTTGTTGTTTTTGATGTTGGATTTTAATGGGTTTAAATTGTGAAATCTAAAAGTATAATAAGGAAATGCATCAAGTTCTAAAGTTTTTTTTTCCCCCCCCTCAAATTTCAATTACATTTGTTAGTATACTTTTCAAATTGTGGATTACTTTTGGAAATTTTAAATGATAACCTTTTGGAAATTTTAAATGATGAACATGGGAAGCATTGGCTTGTCAAATGCTGAAAAATGCTTCGACTACTTACTGCAGGAACCAACATGTATAAAATTTCAAACTTCCAAGTATGCCACAAAATTGGAATGAGACATTGGAACTGAGATGAACCTTATCCTTACAGTTATGAAGAATTTGTAGTGACGTGCAAAAGATGCTCAATCGACTTTGAAATGTTTAAGTTGGTGCATAGGCTTCTTTAAGTCTCTTTTATTGTGTTTTTTTACTCTGATTATAGCATCACTTAAATAATAAGATGCAATATTTTGTTCCATTGTTAATTGTTTGTTAAGTTTTGCAAAAGTTTTACAATTATGATTTCCTTAATGGTTTGCCAAAATCAATGAATATAGATTGTGGAAAATTCAAAGTATAATCAACTTTATCCTTGTGATTATTAAATATTTGTAGTTATATGCAATATATATTTTAAATGTTTTATCTAATTCTATCCTCTTTGTGATAAACCCAAAAAGACAAAAAAGAAATTGATCAATAGTATCACTACAATTAACCATTTTCCATGCGGTTATCAATAGTATTTAAATTATATATATAAGAATTATACTATACATTTTAATGTGTATTTTCAGTATATCCATGCAATTGTAAAAAAAATTACATAATGCAAAGTTTTGTTAATCAAAATTTTCTAATTAATAATATAAATTTAGACTTAACTAAGCCTTTTAAACATGAATAAATCTACCTAAGAATATCCTTACTGTTAGGATATATGTGTTTCACTTGTTTAGAACATATGTCATTCTTTTACATAATTGGCTAATTCTTTGACAAAATGCACTTTACTTGTAATAGGGTAGATTTAGGATGTGTTTAACGCTTCAAGAAACTGTGTTTCAAGATCAAGTGTTGAAGCCATCAAGTCTGTCCAAGAAGCAAGCTGAAAAGTGCAAGTTTATTAAAGCTCGACAGCTGGCTTGACAACTAGCATGTGTCAAGGTTTAAAGAGCTGTTTCAGCCCCAAGGCTTGACAGCTTCTTGACAGCATCTCGACACCTATAGCTATCAAGGTTTAAAGAAAACAGAATTTCAGATATGTTTTGATTCCAATCTGTGGATGTGTCTTTGAGACTTCTTTTCTTCTAACCTTATACATATAAAAAGATTATTTTAAGGGTCGTCAAAGGGTACGCAAGTTGCACAAGTATTGAGAAATCTTTGTTCAAGCAAGTTGTGACCAGAGACAAAGTTTTTGCCTTAGTTCATCTCTCTTGTGAAGAAGTTCTTGTGTAATGTGCACTGTAGGGTTTTATAACCAAGCATCTTCTTGATCTTTATCGTGTGGATAAATTGAAGAACTTTGCAGCCAACAACTTTCTCTAGTTGGTGATTGAAGTCGCGTACTAGGATCCGCGTAATTGGTTAGTCACGTACTTGGGAGCCGTGCATTAAAAGGAGAAATTGTCACTACAGAACAAGTCCAATTGGGTATTGGGGTAAGGGTTCAACTGTAGGTTGGTAAGGTACTTGAGATTCCTTTACTTGTAACAGCTTATTATAATAACAGTGGAATTTCGGGAGTGGTGACCTTAAAATCACTTGGTGGGGTTTTTGCCGTGTAGGTTTTCCCCATTTGTAAACAAATCACCGTGTCATTTAATTTCCGCTACATACTTAGTTTATTTGGTGATTTGTTTGTGCTACCACCCGCTTTGCATGATAATTTGATTAATTAATAACTTAACTAATCAATCAATTAATCCATCATAAGGGGTCAATACGTTTTGGCCTTTTAAGTAATATCAGAGTAGGCACACTCTGATTCGGGTTAATCTTTGTGTGTGATCCATTGACCCATGTTTATCATGGATAGAGGCCAGTCTCTTATTATACCTCCATTGTTTGATGGTACTAACTATGCATACTAGAAAGTACGCATGAGAGCTTTCTTGCAGTCTTTAGATGAGAAGATGTGGCAAGCTATGGAGATAGGCTGGACCAAGCCTACAGAAGCGCCGGCCGATTGGGATGATGCTAAGATCAAGGCGGCAAACTTCAACAGCAGAGTATTGAATGCTTTATTCAGTGTTATCACTAATGAGGAGTTCAAGAAGATATCTTCCATTGAAACTACTAAGGAAGCATGGACCATCCTTAAGACAACCTATAAGGGAACAAAGGCTGTTAAAGATTTGAAACTACAAAAGCTCATTACAAGTTTCAAAGAAATTAAGATTGAGGAGGATGAGTTGTTCGATGAGTTCTATGCCAAGCTCAAGGACATAGTGAACTCAGCTTTCAATCTTAGAGAAACCATTCCTGAACCCAAGATTGTGAGAAAAGTGCTCAGATCTCTACCCGAGAGATTCCATGCCAAGATCATAGTGATAGAGGAATCAAAAGATATTGACAAGATTCCTCTGATTGAGCTGGTTGGTAATCTGCAAACCTACGAGCTAGGGCTGACAAGAGTTGGCAAGTTGGGCAAAGGCAAGAGCATGACACTAAAGGCCAAAAGTAGTGAGACAGATGAGTCTTTAGACGATGGAGATTCTAAGATGAAGTCCTACATTACCAGACAATTCAACAAATTCATGAAAAATGCAAATGGGAAGGGCTTCGACAAAGATCGCAGGCAATCTCGTTCGTCTCAATTCAAGAGCCAAGATAAAGGGAAAAAGGATGCTAGGGATGGGGGTCAGTACACAGTTCTCATAGGACTTAAGTGCTTCAGGTGTCAAGGCTTCGGTCACATGAAACAGGAGTGTCCCACATATCTCAAGAGCATTGGGAAGAGCAAGGCACTTGCTGCTACTTTTAGCGACACTAAGCCTGAGGATGATTCTGACAATGAGGATGACGGAATTTTGAATGCCTTCATTGCCACTGTCAATCCTACTGAAGGGATTGTAGAAGATGTAGATGAAGAAGAAGAATTGGTGGATGCTAAGTTTGAAAAGATGGATGATCAAGATGATCTCCATATAACCTTTGAGAAAATGTATAAGCTTTCTGAGAAGCATGAGAAACTCTATAGGCTGACCACCAAGAAGTTCAGTGATGTGGAACTTGACCGTGAGGGGCTTTCCACTAAGTTTATGAAGCCAATCAGACTATTGGAGCATTGAGATTCAAGAACAATTTCTTGGCTGAAAAGACCAAGAAGCTTGAAATGGAGCTGTTTTAAGTTAGAGCTCAACTGGAGAGGACATCAAGCGCAAAGTTGGATGAGATGCTCAGCATTTAGAAATTTGCTTCTGATCGAACCAATTTAGGGTATGATTTCTCTTCTTCTAATATTGCTTCTGCTAGTACTACTGTGTTTGTTCCTCTTGCTAATAACATTAAAATTGAGAACAATGATGTTAAAACTGAATTAGCTAGTGAGAACCTGGACAAGGGTAAATCCATCTTAGGAGCACCCCCTAAGCTTAAGAAGAAGGAAACTAAAAACCCTAGGACTAGGAAGGCTAGCTCTCAAAAGTCTAAACAGAAGAAGCATCATCTCTATCATCATTGTGGTATTACCGGTCATACTCGACCAAATTGCTATAAGTGGTTAGCCACTCAACAGAGCAATGGCATGATAGCATCTAGGAACCAGAATCAGCTTCAAACCTCTCTTGCTCCTCTTAGAGATCTTCTCAAAGCCCTCATGTTCCTCTCAAACTTGAACGATTTTAATTCTTCCCCCTCATCACTAGTTCAAGGGTTTGCAAAAAGGAAAGGTTCTTCCAAGGTGTGAAAGGAAAAGGGTTCCAGGTGATTCAATCACTTTTTCTATCTCTCCCCTTCTTGTCTTTGTTTTTGCATTACTTGTGTGTTTTGCTTTACTGTTTTGGGTCAATCTAGTTTTATGCATTGTTTTGTTTTGATTAACATGTTTTTGTTTACTTACTTTCAGATTTTTTTTTTATTTTGTTTCTCAAACATAAAAAATAAAAAAATTGAAAAATTGAAAAATACAAAAACTGTGTGTTTGTGTACATTGGTTATTTTGAACCTTAAAATGGCCAATGAAACAAAGTTTTCTAAACTTTGTATCTCTTGTAGATTAGATGAGCATCTCTATGCACAACTAAGCAAGTGAACTTTGTGGTTCTTTGTTTGTGATGAGTAAGGTCAAGTAATCTTTTGTACTTAACACTCATATCACTCTTTTTAACGAGTAGGACTAGAAAATCCTAAGAGAAATACATAAATAACCATCTCACCACTGTTACCCGCCAATTATGAAATGACATCTGTATACTTCGGCATAGCAAAAGTGCAATGTCAATGACATTTGTATGCTTCGGCATAGCAAAAGTGCAATGTCAAAAAGCTTAACATAATTGGGTATTTATTTTCTCTTTTTTATATACCCACGCATGGTTTGCTTAATATAAGAAAATATGTAAAGAAATAAAAGCAAAAAGAACAAAATGCTTTAAAATATGATTGCAAGCGTGTTTTCTAGGAGATGTGGGAGTTATAGGATGTACCTCAAAGGTGATAGTCCCCATCAAATAGTTTTGATTGTGTGTGAGTTAAAGTAATTTTTTTATATCTCAAATCGTCATAACATTGAGACACTTATGCAATCTTATGATGTTCTTCACACACAACACACAATATTCTTTGCTACTTTTGATACATATGCAGATATAATGTGATTTAGCCATCACAAGGTTAACATGTGTTGATGTATACTCATTAAACTGTCTTAACTTGTTTTTGAAATATAAAATCGGTTAGACTTGTTTAGTGCGTGTGTGTTTTGGGATCCATGTGCTTAATATTGTTGTTGAGAGATGATTTTGAGTGTCTAATATGTTGATTGGATCATTGGTTGAGTTGCATGCGTGATTGTATTCATGTCTATGTTTTTCTCTTCTCGAAAAACTCTTTTAAAAGTTGGCTCAATACCTCCTCGATACCTAGCTGTCTGTCGAGCTTCTTAACTTTTTCTTATCGCAATCTCGACAGCTTCTCGACACCTAGTAGATCGATCGAGGAAATTTATATCCTTTCAATAGCTTCTCGACAACTGGTGGATCAATCAAGCTTCTGTTGTCGTGTCTTTGTTTTGTTCCTTGACACCTTCTCGATAGCTCTATCTATCGACGATTGTTTTTCTCGACACCTTCCTCAACAGACATCTCGACACCTCTCGATACCAGTACCTGTTGAGATTTACTGAACCTCTATATAAAGGTTCTATGCGATCCGATTCTTGTTTTCTCTTGATCTCTCTCTTGATAGCACTGTCTCTTTACCTCCCAAACCTCTCTCTCTCACTCCAAACATCTACCTAAGGTTTCTTCAAGCTTTTTCAAGCTTTCCTTCACTTGCTAAGCTACTAATCTCCTTCATTTACATGCATTTCATGTTTTGAAACCTAGTTTTTAGGGTTTTTGAAAAAATTTTGGGGTTTTTCAAAATTGATGACTTTTTGTTACAATTTTTGGGATGGGTTTTGTAGATTTGATCTTAAAAGCTCCATGCATTGCATCACATACATATTTTAACAGTATTTTCATACATTTAGATATGTGCAAACTGTTTGTGTGCTGATAGGTTTGGATTGGGCTGAGCCCATGATGTTCTTTATATTGCATGTCACATGTTCATGCATTTCACATGCATACGTTCTTTTTTTTCAATATACTTGTTATCTTTGGATTGTTTTGGGACTTTTCTGAGTGCTTCTTTCTTTCTCCATCTCTTTCTGCTTACGTTAGTAGTGTCTATGGCACCAAAACGTAAGTCCACTCCGTCTCAAAACCCTTTTCGTTTTAGGGTCTCTTCATCTTTTGATCTTACTCCCTCTTCTATTCGGTTCCGTAATGAGGGTGCTCGAAAGGACTTCTCAGAGAACTTTTCTAAATGAGGTGTTCATTCGGAACACCAAGTTTTTCTGGCAGACTTAGCCGACACTGACCTACCCGATGTCTTTCACAGTCGGGGTTTGGAGTCACTGTGTGACGTTCCGGTCATTTGTCCTTCTGTGCTGATTCAGGAGTTTTACTCCAACATGCATGGAACTGATTCTTCAGTACCTCTCTTTCACACTCGCATTCAAGGTACGCGTATAGTAGTCACACCGAAATTGGTATCCGATGTGCTTCGTGTTCCAAGGGTTGCGCATCCTGACTACCCTGGTTGTGAGCGTCTACGGACTGTGTCCAAAGACGAGATGATCACCACTTTCTATGAGCGCCCTTCTGATTGGGGTGAACATCAGTTTACATCTTGTCGAACTTTTGCTAAAGGTTCTCGTTTCTTAAACATGGTAATGACTTTTGTTTTGCACCCACTCTCTCACTATAACTCTATCACAGAGCCTTGTGTTTGGTTTTTATTGTCTCTTCTTGAGCATCTCACTATAAACTTTCCTTCACATTTCATTCTTTCTATTATAGATGTCTATAGGCATACGACGACACGTGATAAGCTCATCTTTCCTTCTGCTATCACGAGGATCTTACGCCATTTTTCCGTCCCTTTTCCCATGTCCAACCAGTTCCATGTCATGTGTGCCATAGACGCCGCTACCGTAAAACGTAGTGAGGCGCAGTTTCGGTCGTGACAGATGGTTTCAGCAGCTTCTTCCTCCCGTTCAGTTTCATCTAGATCTACTTGAGCCACATCTGCTTCTTCTTCGTCTATGAGTGATGTGTCACTAGGAGACATTATGGCGCAGCTTTAGTGCATGGATGCTGGCCTAGATACGATCTCTACAGAGTTGTATCAGGTGAATGTTTGTGTTGGTCGCTTTGCTCGGCGACAGGCGACCATGGGTGGTTTTGCTACTGAGGTTTCTCCTCTACCACCTTCTGTGGATTCTGAGTTTGAGGATGATGATGGTAATGACGATGATGCTTCAGATGATGATGATGGAAATGCTAGTTCTTTCGATGAGATGTTTACTTGACACTGTACCCTTTGTCACTCGTGACAAAAAGGGGGAGTAGTTTTGGGTTATGAGAGCTTGTATAGGTATGAGAGTAGTCATACTTAGGGGAAGAGCTTGTATATGACATTTTTGATAGGGGGAGTGTTGTTGTTTTGAGGGATGTAGTGAGGAATATTTGTATCTTTTTCTTTTCTCTTCTTTAGATACATTTATTCTTGTACATGAGGCCTTGTGACCATTTGTGACATACGTTGGACTTATTCTCTTTATATGTTGATGTATGTTTCTTTCACCTACCCTTACATGTGTTGTTTCTTTTCTATCTTTATACACATGATTCTCATTACTTGTATGCAATCTATTATTTTTGTTTTACACTAAGATGCCTTGATGGGTTTTATTTAAAGTGTTTCATAAATACAAGTTGTCAAAGTCTACTTGGCATAAACTTTCTTCTTGCAAAGTTTTTCAAGAGTGTGTTAGGATAGATTTTATTGTATTCAATAAGTGAATATGAGTTAGTGATTTATAACTTTTCTCATATGTTCATTTGTTTGTTGTGGTTTTGTCACGGATTGCCAAAAGGGGAGATTGTTAGGACATATGTGTTTCACTTGTTTAGAACATACATCATTTTTTTTATGTAATTGGCTAATCCTTTGATAAAACGCACTTTACTTGTAATTGGGTAGATTTAGGATGTGTTTAACGTTTCAAAAAACTATGTTTCAAGATCAAGTGTTGAAGTCATCAAGTCCGTCCAAGAAACAAGCTGAAAAGTGAAAGTTCATTAAAACTCGACAGCTGGCTCAACAGCTAGCATGTGTCGAGGTTTAAAGAGCTGTTTCAGGCCCGAGGCTCGACAGCTTCTTGACAGCATCTCGACACCTATAGCTATCGAGGTTTAAAGAAAACATAATTTTAGATCTGTTTTGATTCCAATCCGTGGATGTGTCTTTGAGACTTTTTTTCTTTTAACCCTAGACATATAAAAGGATTATTTTAAGGGCCGTCAAAGGGTACGCAAGTTGCACAAGCATTGAGAAATCTTTGTTCGAGTAAGTTATGACCAGAGACAAAGTTCTTGCCCTAGTTCATCTCTCTTGTAAAGAAGTTGCTGTGTAATGTGCACCGTAGGGTTTTTTAACCAAGCATCCTTTTGATCTTCATCGTATGGATGAATTGATGAACTTTGTAGCCAACAACTTTCTCTAGTTGGTGATTGAAGTCGCGTACTGGGATCCGCACAATTGGTTAGTCACGTACTTAGGAGCCGTGCATTGAAAGGAGAAATTATCACTACAAAACAAGTCCAATTGGGTATTGAAGTAAGGGTTCAACTGTAGGTTGGTAAGGTACTTGGGATTCCTTTACTTGTAACTGCTTGTTGTGATAATAGTGGAATTTCAAGAGTGATGACTTTAAAATCACCTGGTGGAGTTTTTGCCGTGTAGGTTTTCCTTATTCGTAAACAAATCACCATGTCATTTAATTTCTGCTGCATACTTAGTTTATTTGATGATTTGTTTGTGCTATCACGCGCTTTGCATGATAATTTGATTAATTAATAACTTGACTAATTAATCAATTAATTCATCACAAGGGGTCAATATATTTTTTGCCTTTCACTTACAACATTTTTTAAAAACTTAACAAAATATAAGAATGACTATTTATCAATAGCATTTACGTTATATATATAAGAATTATACTATGCATCTTAATGTGTATTTTTTAAGTTTATCCATACAATTGTAAAAAAATTACATAATGCTAAGTTTTGTTAATAAAATTTTTTGGTTAATAATATGAATTTAAACTTAACTAAGCCTTTTAAAGATGAATAAACTCATGATTAATAAATAAAAAAAAAACAAAACCAATAGTATTATTTAAATAATAAAATGCAATATTTTTTTTTCATTGTTTTTTTAAATGACATCCATTCCCGTTTAATATTTAAATATGAATTTAGACTTAACTAAGCCTTTTAAATATAAATAAACTTATGATTAATAAATAAAACAAAAAAAACAAAACTAATAGTATCACTTAAATAATAAAATGTAATTTTTTTCCATTATTTTATTAAATTATATCTAGTCCCGTGCGGTAGCATGAGTTACATACTAGTTCAAAATAAAAGGTACTTGGATCAGTTAATTTTGACTGTTCCCTTTATCTTTTAATAACACTCCTTCCTTTTTCTACCCCCTCCCAAAAAAGGAAAAAAGAAATCCTTATCTAGATGTGCAATTGATCAAATTATTATTTTTAATTTATAGCCATACTTCATTTCATACGTAAAGTTATATTTAATTTTTATAAATTCATAAATGAAAATTATTTAATCTAATTAACTTAAATAATATAATTTCAACTATAATTTTGTTATTTATTATTTGCATAAATTTGTGAATGAGTAAAATTTTTTATTCATGGTATTTACTATGTATTGAAAAGAATAAGTTAATCAAGTAGCTTGTAAATAAATTTAAACTTTTTTTTTGGCTAATGAGGGTGCTTAGAGCTTTTCAAGTACCTAACTATTTCCATAGGTATGACTAAAGCCTCATCCTACACACTAGATAATTACATGGAAAAAAGGTAGTCCCAAGATACAGGTTTGGAGTTTCAAATCTAAGATGTCATGATTCTCATAAGGCCTTGGGAACCACTAGACTAATCCCATAGAGTTGAAATACTGCATGTTTAATTTTGTTTGACAAGAAAATGAACTAAACTTAAACGTATAATATAGCTTGGTAATGAGCTCAAGCTCGACTTGAATTTGAATAAAGAATGAATCTTGAAATTTTAATTAGGGATTTGACTTGACTTTGCTTTGAGTTGGCAATTCGTGTTCACGTATCGGGTTTGTGTCGTATTAACTCATAAGTATTCGCTTATATGGGTTAACTCTAACCCAATATGTTTATTAAAAGAGTCAGGATTCCTCAACCTTAACACAACTTATTTATTAAACGAGTCAGTCGTGTTGACTAGTTTATCAAATTTTATCAAAACGAAAAAAAAAAAAAAAACTAATTTTAGTATTAACCAAATTGATATGAATTATGAAAAACCAAACAAATAAATATTTTTAATACAAAATTCATAACTAATGAGTAACTGCATCACAAATATTCATTTAAAACTAAAACATATCTTAATATCACAAATAATCAATCATAATATATCAAAGAAAATAAGTCACAACAACTAATAAATTTATATACCTAGGGTTCGAAGGGTATATTGGTAAAATGTTATTTAATTGAACTAGTTAGACAAGTCAAACGGGTTTCATGTGATGGAAACTAACCCAACCTGTTTATTAAACAAGTCAGTCGTGTTAACCCGAATATAACACGAACCCATTAAGCCTCAATCCATAACCCATTATTTTACACAATAAAATAATATATCCCAAAATCCAAATAAAAACAAAAACCCAAAACCCAAATCACCTTTGCAACCACCTGCTACCACCACCACCACAAAGAACATACCCAAACTGTTGTTTTCTTGAAACCCTAGAAACCTCAGCCACAAACTTCAGCAACCACGACAACCCACAAAATCAAAATCAAAATCAAACCAAACCATGGCAACCCCCAACTTCACCACCCTGAACCCATAAAAAAAAATCCATCCCAAAATCAAATCAAACCAATGGCAAAATGCCATACCCAATTCCTTTAAGCACTGATCACAACAAAAAAAAAAAAAAAAACCCAACCTAGAACTCAGAGAAGACGATCACGGAGAAGAAGATCCACAACAATCCACGGAGAAGGCGAGAAGCTTGGCGTTGGTAGCGATGGCAAGAGGAAGAGGGGATGAGAGAGAAGAGAGAGGCTTGGTCAGGTGGCTTATGGTGGGGCATGCGACAATGGGTCCAGCCATGGTGGCTTGGTGATGGCGTTCATGTCCACCATGGTTTTGGGTCTGAAGAGGAGAGAACAAACAAGAGAGAAGAAGACAAGAGAGAGAGGGAAATGAAAGAATGAGAAAGGAAGAGAGAGAAGAATCAGAGATAATTTAATAATAATTTTTAATTATACAATCTTGCTACAGTACTATCCTAGAAATAGGATGGTACTGTAGTAGTTTTGTAAAATATTTTACCATTGGCACAGTTTGCAAGTCGAGCTGGAGCAACATTTTAAGGCTGCGATGGTAAAATATATTAACATATACAATATACCTTTAGGGCTATGGATGCTCTTAGAACTTAGAAGTGGTAATTGATATTGGGAAACATAAAATTGATTTTTAGTGTGTGAAAGAGATAAAGGATGAAGACTATGAACTAGTAAAATTTAGGATTGTACCATTTCCATGAGTAATTAGAAAAAAAAAAAAAAAAAAAGAGACAATGGAATTTGTTTTGTACCCGATCATATTTTTCTTGAGGGCTTTTCTAGAGGGGCTTTGTTAGCCCTCATGATTTTTTTTTTCCTTAACAACTCATTATCTCAATAAATAGGAAAAAGAATTATAAGCATAGTTGTACTTGCATGATCGTATCCCTATTCTCGAATATTGTCATTCAAGCATAGCCCCTCAAGCAATGTCATTTTGGTTTCGATGTATGCCCCTCATTAGTGAGAAGTTATTCTTTTTCTTTATATATATATATATATATATATATATAAAAGATAGAATTTCTACTTTAACCTAATCTAAGTGTATATATGTGTGAAGCTCCCTCTTAGAGACTTGAACCTCGGCCGTTACCCCCCACACCTCACAAGCATTATACTTGTGGAATGACCACCATACCAAGGGTGCACGGTGGTAGAAATTATTTAATACAACAAGAGCGCGACTACCTAGATTTCATTAATTATGTAGACTTTTTTAAATTAGAAGTCAATAAAAAAATATCAATAATTCAATGTCCACTAGTTGATCTAGGTCGGGTTGAGATATGGTCGAGATCTCCTTATATCGATGAAGAGAGAGTTAGATCTTACTAGGTTTCATCTGAAATCAACAACGGTGATGAAAAACTCACTGAAAAATGGTGGAATATCGAACTGGTCGGTTCCTTTGGGTTTTGACCTCGCTCACCTAGCACTTGAACTGACTTCATTGGATTGGACATTCCAAAACCATTGCTGATTTCCAAGCCCATCGATCGGTAGGAGTCAGGGTTGGTTGATGGTAGGTCAGCCGGTTTTGTCGGGTTCGGTTGATCTTGGACACTCCTAAATTTGATTATGATACTTCTAAAACCTGATCATTCATTTGAAATGAATGGATTAAAATTTTCATGTTATCAATAATTAAACTAATGTCAAAATAATGATGAATTTTTTTAACAAGAAGTCTCAATTGGAACACTAGGAAGTGTCAGTACTAAGTTGAGATACAAAACTCTTGAAAAAATGATGATAGTTAACCTTTTTTTAAATGATTTAGGGTGTGTTTGTATAAGCTATTACAAACGGTGTTTTGAGTTTAAAATGAGCTTTTGTAAAATAGCTACAAAGAACTGTTGTGAAACAAATTTTTGGGTTTTAAAAACACACTTCTAGGCTCCCAACACACCTAACCAAATGCACCCTTAAATAGACATAAGAAAAATGACATTTAATATTTATTTAAATATTGATGATGAGACAAGTTTCAATCCAGTGACACGTTTTAAGGAAAATGCTAGGATCACAATTTTTACTACAAATTTTGTCATAACTTACTTAGGTGGCAAGTCGTGAGTGGTGGAATAAAAGTGTTGGGTCCACAACTCTACCACTTACAACTTACCACGTGAGTAAAAATTGTCACAAAAGTTATGACAAAAGTTGTAATCCTAGCATTATTCAAGTTTTAATCCAGCCATAAACAAATGAATAGACAGAATTTTGGTAGAGGTTGTAGAGCTATCTAATTTGTGAACCCCACCGTATTTAAGTTCTAAGACAACCATGGGTTGTAAGTTGTAACAAATGTCTGATAGTTTTTGGGGCTCTGCAATATAGAGGACTCTCACTAGACTGTCAAGAAAATTGTTGGGGATTTTGGATATATGCTGATTAATGATATTGTATGTAGGCTTGTCCAACCTACCCCAGACTGACCCACCCGCCCAAACCAACTAGGCTGACTCAAAAACCACAAGATGCGAGGTTTGTGATGGTTGGCAACAGGGTCCAACTTCTAGAAACTGGTTCTAGTGGGTCGTTGCTTCAAAATATGACTCCAACTAACTCGACCAATCTCCACCAACCAAAAGCCATTGTTTGCCATCCTTTGAATCATTATTCGGTCAAATTTCACCAGATCCAGCGAGATCTCGACGCGAGCTAGAGGATTTCGGCCAAATCCCGTCAAATCTAGCTAGATTTCAGCTGGATTTTAGCTAGATCTGGCAATTTCTGTCCAAATCTCCTCCTCCTTGACTCGATCGAGATCGATTGCCATTTGAGAAGAACTTGACCAGTCCAACCCGAGTCCTTCACCAATTGGCGGTAGGTTTGGAAATTGCACACCTAATTGGCTCACGTCAATTTTGGGTTTGCATAAACTTGACTTGGACTGAACCGTGGACACCCCTAATTGTATGGATACAATCAATTGCAAATATAAATCCTAATAACTTTACACGTTGTTGTCATATTCTTCTTTTTGTTATGAATCCTCATTGTATCAACTTTCAAAATTCATAATCCATGTATAGATGGATTCAAAAAAATAAAAAAAGAATAGAAAAATAAAATCCATGTAAAGGGAGTGGAAGAGAAAGTCTACCAAAAATCATATCATGGTCTAATGACAGACATTCAACACACCGACACCGGCCCACTTGTAGCCTAACTGGTCTGAAAAAAACAAGAAAAAGGTTTTTTATTTTATTTTATTTTATTTTTTATTTAGAAACACACACACACACACACACACACATATAGGGGAAAGGGGATGAGATAAGATAATACAATAAAAAAGTTTTTATTTGAGAGAGAGAGGGAGAGTAATTAAGAGAGCACAAAAATTTTTGCAAAACAATATTATTTTAATAATTATTATTTAAATAGTACTATTTAAACGTTATTCAGGGATCTAATTTTGAATATGTTTTGAAAACAAGATTTTTTTTAAAAAAAAATGTTACTTTCCAAATTAACCCGAGAGAGGTGTTTAATTATTTTATTATTAGTACAATGACTACATCATTTTAAAAACTGAACCATTTGATAATTGAGAAATATAAATTCTTAAAGTTTTGAAGGTTTGAGAATCAATTGGAAGTCCATTCGTGATGATATCATAATCTTTTTTATAACTCAAAAGTTACAATAATGGAGGAAGGAGGAATTCAAATCCTAATTTATCTTATAAAAGAGAAGAGGTTATGCTATTTAGATACAAGGTTCTTGACTGATGGCATCATAAGTAATCTAATAATTAATTAAAATACAATTCAATAGATATTGTTAGAATTTATATCTATATTATATATAAGAGGATTCCTTTCTTTGAATTGAACTTTTATATGGTTCAAAAATACCCTCATGAATGAAGGGTAACTTTTTTAAAAAATAGGGTCATAAATGTCATATAACAAATTTCATTTTGAATTAAAAAAGAGAATTCCTAAATTTATAATTTTTTCCCTTCATGTTTAAAAAAGAAATTGCTTATCTCTAAAGTTTATCTTTTTTATTTATTTGAAAAAAATATATTTCCAAATTACAATAGATGCAAATTATTAACCTTTACCAAAAAAATAAAAAAATAAATAGAAGAACCAACACATGCAACGCACATGCTTAGAGGCTTCTGTGTGTCTGTGTGTGTGTGTGTGTGTGTGTGTGTGTGGGGGGGGGGGGGTGGGGAGTTGAAATGGTCAAATATTGTTTGTGTTGGCATATATCCAAACAGATTAAATTTGTAAAATCTAGTAAAATTGACTGAAAATAATATTAAAAAAAGCCAAACAACTTTTATATGTACTTTCATAGCTTTTATAATTAAAAAGAAAAGCATGAACAAATGTAAATAAATTTTTTTTTTTTGGGTTTATTAATCAAGGGGATAAGTTAACAAATGCCCTAATTATACTAGTCTAGGAACTACTTTGAGAAACTTTTTTATGGGAAATGAAAAAATTCACTAACTTTGAGGACAATTTTTTAATAATTCCCATGAAAATGATATTAAAAATTTCTTAAAATGGCTAATTAACAAACAAGACTCAATCTTAAGGATAAAGTTTGGCCACAAACTTGGTTATAGCCAATGACTAAAACTTCCATTAAAAATATTAAAATGACTACATATTTTAAAAATCTAACTGTTAAATTGCATATTATTTATGTTCTTATTATACATGTTAAATTTCTTGCTAATCGGATGTTATTTACTATTTGATCTTTAAACTTGTTTTTTATGTATAATTTTAAACATTTGATTGATGACATAATTATTGATATTTGATCTTTTAAAGATTTTGCAAACATGAAGGATTTAAGAAAATGAAATCTAATGGCGAACTTATCAAAATTCACATTTGATAAAAAGATATGATCAAATGAAGTTGTAGCCATTGACTACAACTAAGTTTCTAAGCAAACTTCGTCCCAATATTAGAAGTACAAAACATTATAATAATAAAAATATCACTTTCAAAATAAATATGGTAATGTTAATTAAAGTTTAATTTTTTTTGAATCAGATGTTTATTAATTACTAATCTATTAATTTGTATTTTTGTGTGTGATCATGCATCATGTATGTTAGGATAAGAAATGAAAAGGGACAACGAAAAAGGTTGGATATAGCTTGATGGGTGTTGGCACGTAAGATAAGTGACTAGGACCAGGTCAAAGGTTTGAAACTTCATTAGAGCATTACCATCAGATATGCTATACCAAATGCCATTTTACCACATCAAATTCTACTTTATCAATTTTAACACATCATTTTACAATTTACCATTCATCACATCTTCTAATTTTCAATTCTATACATCAAAATAATATATACAAATATTAAAATAACATTAAAAAAAACCAATCATATAAACTTAGTTCTTCCACTGTCACTTTCACCAACTCACTGCCACGGTGCCACCTCCACCGCAACCCACCACTGATATAAACCCACCACCACAGCCCACCATTGTTGCAAATCCATCACCACCAACCAAAGTCAACCAACCAACAACAACCAAAATCAGCTTCAGCGGTGGCTTCAAACGAGACAGCTCTAGGCGAGGCAGCTTAGGCGAGATAGGCTTTAGGTGGTGGTAGGTGAGACTAGTTTCAACGACTTAAGATGAGAGAGGAAAAAAATGAGAGAGAAGAGGGAGCTATGGAGGTCGACCCGAACGAATATGGCAGTGAGATTGGTGGTGATATCGGCAGTTTCGGCGAGATTGGTGGCGATATCGGCAGTTTCGACGAGATTGGTTGTGAGTTGGTGGCTTCAGCGAGATCGGTGGCTTTGGTGAGATCGATGAGAGAGAAGAAACGGTGGGCAGAGAGAAGAAAAACTAGATGAGAGAGAGAGAGAGAGAGAGTCTGAGTGAATGCAAGAGAAAGAGGAAAAAAAAAATAATAAACAGATGCGTTAAATTTCTCCGTACTGTGCCAAACTTATAATGGTACTCTAGCATGTTGTAAAATTTTGGCACATTTAGAACACCTCATGAGGCTTGAACAATGGTGTTTGGTGTGTCGAATGTCAAATATTTGGCATTTGACACACCTGATGGTAGTGCTCTTACCTATTGCTATTTGCCATTGTTCCAACATTCTAGATTAAGATTAAAGAATCAGATTTGACTGTCGGTTTTAGGTCTGATTATTACCCTTTGTTTTATATTACTCTTATTAGGTCAATTTTGCCATCCTCTATAAACTGAGTGTGTTTGGATATTGTTTATTTTGTTGAAACTAAAAATTTATTAGTGAAAGTACTGTAGATAAAGATAAAAGTTAATTGAAATAGTATAAGACCGATAAATAGTACCAAAAAATGCATAAACATTACCGTGAAACCTACCATTTTTTTTAGCAAAACTTAAAAATCTTTCATCTCAACGCAATCCAAATGCACGCTAAGCAAGAATAAATGGTAACCACTGATGTTTCGGACAAAAGGGACAATGCCTTCTCACTCCCAGTCATCCTGCCAGACCATTTATTGATCACTATCCATTATTGATTATATGATTAAGTACATATCATTTTAGGGAATAAAAATTTGTTAAAATCATCGAACTAGTGAAAACTACCCCCTCCCAAAACCACAGACAAACACACATTTATAACTTCTAAATAAAATTTATAACTTCTAAATAAATTATCAAGAATGTTAGCATAACTACTTTATCTTCTAATATAAAAAATGATATGGTCTTAGGTTCTAATTAGTTCAATTGATAAAATCTTTTGATAAATAGTAATTATTTTAGAGCATCTGTTATAAATTGAAAATTTATAATATCTATGGTCATTATGTAGTTATCTTATATTATAATTAATATATGTTGCCTTCTTTGCAGTTGTTATGTCCTGAAAAATACACTGCCTAGTTGAAGGATTAGCACAAAATGGCCATATCAGACAGACAGCACTAACCCTTATAACCCGGTACTAATTATCCTCGCAACTAAGCACAAGGAGCTGTTATGATTTCTGTCTTAATTGTTATTCCCTGCCTTTTTTGACACTTCATGCTCCTGCAGAAAATAACCAATAAATATGAAGCTCGAACACCCAAAGATTTAAGCCATTAAGGAGTTTAATTATTCTTCCAAGACGTTATAATCTGCTATTACAAGTACCCCCTTGACCTTTATGCTTCGATGAATGAACAAGCTAGCAGTATAGATCTCCATCTATGGCAACGTTAACTTAGTCACGTGCTTTATCACAATGTTGTTCTTTGTTGATAGTCCATAGGCCTTCAGTGTAGTCATTCTCAGGCCATGGTAGCCCCTCCCTGGCCACTTATTAATTATTATCTTCCGACATTCATCCATCATTGTTATTTGCTCTCATAATCAGCAATTTGAACATTCATTTTACAGGTTCCATTCTCCTTACATGTTGGTCATTTATGGTCATCATTTTCAGGGCGTCTTTCAAGCATTTTCATGAATTCACTTTCCAAAAGTAAGTTCTCTTCAAGCTTCCACCTTGAGTTTGAGGGGGTGTAGAGATACCAAGCCAAATAGTCAAGGCCCAAGTCTAGTCTTGCTTGGTGTGTAAGCAAAATATATTAAGTCAATTGGTCATGATATATTTCATGGTTAATTTTAGTCATTTATAAATGCTCCATATTGGGTTTATTGTAACACATGAACTGAGATTATAGTGAAGACATAGCCATCAAGGGCTTCCTCCATAGATGTATGTCGTAGGTTGAACCACATAACTCTAGTGTTCCATCCTAAGAAGCACAGACACTTTATTTAGGATACTGTATTTGTGTCGTACTTGTGTCGTATTCATGTCGTACTTGTGTCATACTGATTTCATACTAGTGGTTTTATGTTATAATTTTTTCAAAAATTGCTCGTATCACTGTGTTGTACCCGTACTTGTGTCCATTTATGCTTCTTAGGTTCCATCTTGTTTTCTCTTCTCTCATTGCTTCCACTCTCCCATCTCTATGATATTATCCAGTGTTGGGTTAAAATGACTTGACCCCTTGTAAATTAATTAAAAACCTAAGTTAATTAATTAGTCAAATTACATGCAATAGCGTGGTAGTATAAACAAATCACCAAATAACTAAATGCAGCGGAAAATAAATTTGACACAAATGATTTGTTTACGAATGAGGAAAATCACAGAGGCAAAACCCCACTGGATGAATTTAAGGTCACCACTCTCGAGAATCCACTATTATCAATCACAAGCGGTTGCAAGTATAAGGAATCTTACCAAACCCTATGACCTATCCCGAAATACCAACTTACAGTTGAACTCTTATTCTAATACCCAATTGAACTTATATTGTAGCGGCAATCTCTCTATTCAATGCATGAATCCTAGTACGTGACTAACCAATGATGCACGGATCCTAGTGCATGACTAACTCACCAATTTGAAGAAGATTGTTAACTGCAAAGTTCAGTTCATTAACAATGAAGATCAAGAAGCTCCTTGGTCACAAAACTTTTGGCATAGAGACACAGTAGTTTCTACATAGAGAATGATAAATTAGGTCACTTTTTGCATTTGGTCACATAATGCTTGTATTCTATTTGCATCACCTTGTGATGACCTTTAAAATAATCCTTATATATGTTTAGGCTTGTGAGAAAAGAAACCCTTCACAAATACATAAGCATATGCGTGTAATCAAATCTGAAAAGTCTGATTTCATAATTCTCGACAGATACAACTTGTGTCGTGTTTCTGTCAAGCTTCAACATTAAATCTCGATAAAAAGGATTCTGTCGAGACTTCTGTCGAGCTTTAATGAACAACACTTCTTTCACTTGTTTTTTGGTCAGTCTTGCATGGCTTCAATACTTAACTTGAATACTTATTTCTTGAAGTATTGAACCCATCCTAGATCTACCCAATTATAAGTAAAGTGTGTTTTGTCAACGAATTAGCCAATTACATAAATATGTCCCTAACATCTAGTTCATTTTAATTTCAACAACGTAAAAATTTAATTGCAAAGTTCCTGTCAATCTGCATGTACAAAAGGACAGTAGACACAAGGAAAAAAAAATTAGAAATACAGAGCTTACAGAAAATCTATGCTTCTTTATGCACTGAGATTGTGGAAAACAATGTTCCTTTATGTAATATTGATAAGTAAGATAATAAAATCCATGCTTCTGGCAAAGAGAATTACCCCATGTTTATCTAAGAAGAGATATAGAAATCTTTCTGACACTAAGTTATATATGTTTGTTTATTGTACGTACAACCAGCACCCCGATGTTGATTATGTGCAAGTTGAACTAGCTATACATGATTCTTATACTTCAATGCATTATCGTGAAATAATCATAAGAAACCTTCATTGCATGGTTCAAACTCTCCGTATGATGATATAGAAGCTAAGATATCTGTAATTGGCTATTTCTTATGAAAGACGTGCACCATAGCGTCTCTGTCTTTGCTGAAATGAAATTAAAGCCTCTACAAACTCAGCTTTCCCAAAATCAGGCCAGAGTTCTTTTGCAAAGAAAAATTCAGTGTAGGCCAACTGCCACAATAAGAAATTGCTGACTCTTAGTTCACCACTGGTTCGTATTAGTAGATCAGGATAGGGATACTCGGTGCAGTTGGTTTCTAATTCCTGTTCAACCAAGCTTTCGCTGATGTCTTCCAGTTGAATGACGCCATCTTTGACTTTGCAAGCAAGACTTTTGCATGCTTGCACAATGTCATATTTCCCACTGTAACTAACTGCCACAATGAATTGGAATCTAGAATTGTCTTTTGTTTTCTCTTCTGCATCACTTATCAAAGTCTGTAGAGACTGTGGAAGCTTAGATGAATCACCAATCACGCTTATTCGAATACCTTCACTGTAAAAGCAAAAGAGGATAAACCAATTTCTTTCTGAATAACCCTTTTATTAATGAAACAACCTCAATATTTAACCTAGCACCAACCATCACATATAATTGAAACAATGGTCTGCCTACTAGGAAGTGATTGCCTTATTTGCTACAAAGACAAGGAGGTAATAAAAAATGAAGATAGCAAATCCAACATTGAACACTCTATATATAATCTCAAATAATGATTTCATTGATAGCATATGTCTGCTTTACTTTCCAATATGTGATGATCAAACAAATAAATCCATTACTTTTCAAAATGAGCATCCACATTTAGCAATTTTAACAAAAGATATTGTCTCACTATTGCAGTTCAGTCTATCAGAAGAAATTTATTGCTAGCTTGGCATTGACATTTCATGCTTCTAGAAAATGAGCAAAAACTTTTTAATAAATGAGCAAAAACTGTTTCTAGTGAGTGCAAGACCTCCAGATTTAGATCCATGGTTATTTAAGTTCGATCTTGTAAATAGGACCTAATTTGTTTCTTGATTCATCCCTTCCCCTTCAGCAAAAGGTAGTTGGGCAGTAGAAATCATCTCCAGGGGATCGTATGTGGGACAGTTTATTATGAGCTGCAAATGGCAACTGTATGTTACCTATTAGTTTGCTTTTGTACATTCCTTGGAGATTATTTTGGGAAAGGAGTTCTAGGTAATCACTTTCAATAAAACTGAAGTTTAAAAAAAAAAAATATAAAATCAAACACATGGAAAGTTGGGATTGGTGGAGCATAAAATGGAACAAAAAAGATGGGACAAAGAATGTTGTATGTATGCATTTGACAACAATCAAAACTTTAAGACAATGATGCACAGTTTCAAGCATTTTTAATACTCTATAAATGATACCTATCACTAAGGCAGTAGTGCGAACATGCTTTCCAAATGAGTTAAAAATGATTGGAGTTTGGACTAAGACTTATTCTAGAGTGCTCTATGAATGGTAGTAAAGCCCAAAGCATTGGGAGGGGGCCATCCTGACTATATTTGAACTGCTTGAAAAAAAAAATTGAAAACTACAATGCACTGCCAAGAGGCAGGGCAATTCTTACAGGAAAAAGTGGCTACCATGGGAAAAGCACTACAAAACAACAGTGGTAAATAAAAGAGGTACTTCAAGAAGAAATTGAACATCACAATAAAAAAGCAAGAATGGTATGATCATCCCTCTAAAATGGAGAAGAAATGGCAGAAACATTGCTTATTCTGTCTTCTTCCATAAGCTAACAAAGCCCTATTTAACTAGCTTATGCACGAGCCCTTTTCCTTGTAATGTAAAGTAAGAGCTTTGACAAAACCAACTTTCTTGACGCCTATTTTACATAGTAAGTTAAAAATCTCATGTCTTTGTCTTTGTCCCCCATTTATCTTCAACACAGGCTCTAAGCCTAACATCTACTACCTGTCACAGTTGGTAAATTCCATACTGGGCTGGACCCCAATATGTTATACAAGTGCTGACCTTGGCACAAGGATACGGTTCAATGAAAGTTACAAATCAGAAACTTATTCTTACTACCGCTCAGTTGCTCTCCAAACCCCAATCACATCCTTGATCTTTCTGGAATTTGGATTCTGAAATACCCTTACAGTTCTAGAAGAATGAAATTATTTCCAAATAGTGGTTAACAAACTGGATGGTATAATCTAGGACAAAGTTGTTAGATTGAAAGCACATCATGATACTACCTTGATTAATATGTCTATTGATCAAGGAACTGAGAAAATTTCATATAGATTAATCTGTTCCAACTCAACATTGATACAAATATTTGGATTAAATAATTCAAAGTTTCCATTTTTTAAGAAACTAAAACAGTTATATAAATTGAAAGACTGACTACTTTTAATCATGCCACATATGCACAACACCAATCATTTAAAACTAATACCACTCGTTCAGAATTACCTTTAAATTTCCTCAAGGAAATATATACTGTATGCAATCAAAATATGAAGATAATGAACAAGAAAATGAAGAAAATTGAATCCTTATACAAATGTACCAAAGCATCAGAATTGGTTAACAGCTGGAAAAGAGAGCAGGAGGGTAACAACTACCTCACAAACTTCTGCATTTGTGACTTTATTTCTCTTTCAAACAAATTCATCAAGAAATCAACCTCCACCTGCACCATAATCAAACCAATCATTGAAAAGTTTTCAAAAAATAAAAATAAAAATTCAATCTTTGGAAAAGTTCTACTACTTGTAGGTTCTAGACAAATCAAAACAGACAAAAACACTGCAAAATTTACAATTTGGAAGTATGTTTCTTGCTTTCTAGATCTAAAATCATTACCATCTCCACTTAAAAAAAAAATGATATCACAGTTAGATTTGTTAAATCACCATTAATTTGTCTAAAAATGTGGAATTTTTAACTTTTAAATGGAAAGTTCCTTAGAGGCAATTTTTGATCTTTGGAGTACTTGTCTTGGTGTCATGATAAATTACAACTTGTTTTTAAAGCTTAACTTGATAGGAAATTATGAATTTATTGATATAATCCTCAAATAACATCCTATCAACTTTGAGGACACTTGAAGGACTAGTCACAATTGAGGTTCCTTGTAGTTGTTAATAAAGTTCAGATTTACCCAGTAAATACCCGACGTGGGACTCATTACACACCCACACACATCACACAATCAATCAAATTGGGGCATCACAATTTCCCCTCACTTAAATCCCTAACGTCCTCGTTAGGGCCGACTTTGTGGGTAGTGTTTCTAAGCCCACACGGGATTACCGGGCAGACTCTGATATCATATGTAACGATTCAAAAAAAAGCGCTAGCTACATGTGCTCTATATCTCAAAAGGACTAGTCACAATTGAAGTTTTTTGTAGTTGTTAATAAAGTTTAGATCTACCCAGTAAATACCTGATGTGGACCTCATCACACGCCCACACACGTCACACAATCAATCAAATTAGGGCATCACATGAAGGTTCCAAAGGTTGGACATCAAGCAAATTGAAAACCGGATCCCTTCAACTTCAAACCAACTTTTTTTTCTTCTTCTCCATTTTAAATGCTTTACTCATCTTATTCAACAGCCTTCTATTGATTGTACGTTTCACAAGTATGTGTAGTGCAAGACAAAAAGAGGGAACCTGAATCCCAATGGGGCTTGCCTATTAAGTATTAATCGCGTACACTCTTTGGGGACCCCAAGCTCTCAATGACAAAGCAGCACGGACCTAATAAATCTGGTCAGGCCAACAGCAAACAAGGGGGTGTTGAATTATTGATGGGAGTATGGGACATAAGGGGAGTTATTTTTGTTCTATTTACATAGTTGTTAATAATTTAAGAAGCTCATTTTTTTTTTTTTAATAAAAAAATCAACCTTAAGTCTGGAACTAATCTTATTTCTTTTGATAAGTTAAAATAAGTTTAAAAATCCAGATTTCAAAATCAAAGCGAACACGCAAAATAATAGTAAAACGAACCTTGGGGCGAATCCAATTATCATAAGAGAAGGCGAAAACGGTGAGAACTCTAATCCCCCATTTACAACAAATCTCAACGAGCTCTCTCAGTGACCGTGCACCTGTCTGGTGGCCCGCCGAGGTAGGTAAGCCTCTCTGCTTAGCCCACCTCCCATTCCCATCCATAATCACTGCCACATGATTCGGCATCAGCTCTTCATTCAGCTCCGCCGGCAGTGGCTCATCTTCCACCGCAGCGTTGAGGTCATTATGTTCACTGAGAGCTACGTTGGCTACAGTAGTTGTTGCAGTGCCTCCTCCAGTGAGAGTTTTGTGGGGTACTGTGTGAGAGCGGAGAGTTTGAGAGAAGGGGTGTGAGTGTTGTTGTTGTGCTCTGGTTCTGAATGAGAGTGGGGATTTGAGTTCGAGCGGAACAGGAGGAAGGGTCAGCAAGCATATCATTATTGTTGTTGTTGTTATTTTGTTCGAGCTGTACTTTGCCGCGCGCAGTTTGGAACGTTGTGCTGTGCTTATTTGTGTTGTGTACTGTGTGATTGTTGAGTTGAGTACCAATTATATTGCAAAGGTAGATAAATAAAGACCTTGTTGAGTTGAGTACCAATTATATTGCAAAGGTCGATAAATAAAGACCAAACTCAAGACGTCGTAGTTTTCTTTTTTTGAGAATGTCAAGACGTCGCAGTTGAAAACGATTATTACACAATTTACACCCACTCTCTTATTTTCGTGAACTCATAAATTCACGACTTGGTTCATTTTGGTCCAAACTTTGAACGGTGGCCTCATCAAAAAAACAAAACTTTGAACGGTGGCTAGAGGCCTTGAGGTAGGTTGTGGCCTATAGTAATTTGACAAATTTAAGTTATCTTAGTACTAGTGGAACCGAAGTCTCTCGAGTCGAGTAATCATTGTCATATATTAATTTTTATGGGTGGTTGCTCAAATTCGGTAAGTTCTGTGGTAGATTGTGGCTTATCGTTTCAGTTTCAGTATGTACAAATCATTAAAAGCCACTTAAACTAAAAAAAAAATACATCATATATGTGGATCATAAATTTTCATTAATATGGATCATATGTTAATATTAGATTTTTTTTTTTGGGTTGTCGAAATATACAAGCAAATAGAATTGAATTTACGTTTAACCAAAAAAAAAAAGATTTGAAATTACAATTTTTTTTAAATTATGACTAATTACTAATAGAATCTCGTAATAGACCTTCTCTTCGGTTCATTTCATCCAAAATACAACAGTTCAATTATTTGTTATCTTGCTCTAACTCACTCTCCATGCACATGGGTTGGGCCCAGTTTCCCTATATTAGACACTTTAAGTCCAATAACTTGAAAAAAAAAATCTTTTTTTAAACAATTTTCAATGGAAATTTTTTGTCTTTCGATGTTGGGTTGTATTCTTGAAGTTTGCTAAATATTTTTAGGTGTTTATCACATATTAAAAATAAAAAAATTTCCAATATTTTTATATAGATTTAAAATAAAAACTTTGATTTATCACTTTGAAATATTAATAAAGAAAAATTAAAATCAACTTAAAAAATACGGATACCTACTAGGTTGGTCCCTCAAGTTTTCCCTGTGTGTGCAATTGGTCCCTTAAGTTTGAAGTGAGCACAATTGGTCCCGCGAGTTTTAAAACTGAGTTGTATAGTCCTTTTACTAATTGTCGTTCGTTGTGTTATTTACGTGGCTAACAAAATAATGGCGTGACATTTTTAAATGATGTGGCATTTTTTATTTTAAAAAAATTAGTTTCCATGTTAGATTAAATCTAAAACAAACTGACACGTTGAAATCAAATCTAAATCATACTGACCTGATTAAAAACAAATTTGATTTTTGTTTAACAAACGTACAATGGTGAGAGAGAGAGAGAAAGGAAGAGAGATGTCGAACACAAACCCTAGCCTGCCGTGACGCCACCTCCCTCTGCTGGCGATGGTGGCCTCTTGCCTCCAAGCGACGCTTCCTTCTTAGCCACTTTTGTGTCTTTGTGCTAGCACAGCCACTAATACCTCGCTCTCACTGCTTCTCCAACCCTCATTGAAAACCCTCTCAAGTTTTGCTATTTTTGGTCTTCACTGGTTTGTTGTCATGTTGGGTGGGTGTTCTATGCATAGGAGCGCTACTATTTATTAATAGTTTTGAATGAATATTTGTAACTAAATTCAAGAGATTACATTTGGTTTTGCAAATTTTTTTAAAACTGCGTTTGCTTTCTACAAAAGTTGTGAAGTTTTTGTTTTCTTTAGCATTATTGATTTGAACCATATTATAGCCATCTACTTTTGGTCCTGCCTAAAGGTTTCTTCATAGTACGGGCACATACACCAATGTCAAATTTATTTTCTTGTCTTTGGTTCAACGAAGTTGGTCGATTTACTCACATGATCAACTAAGCTTTGCATATACTTACTTGAAACTGAGGAGAATGAATTTAGAAAGACCTTTTTATAAAATATGTTTAAGGTAACACATTTTCTTTTAGTGATTCATTGTAGTTGCCTGTGTATTATTATAGTTTCTATGTCGTAGTTGTTAGTCTCACTTTCTTTTAGTGATTCATCGTAGTTGTCCGTGTATTATTATAATTTCTAGATCATAGTTGTCTGTCTCACTTACAGTAGCCATTGTCTCTAATGACACTCCAAAACTGTAATTTCTTGTAACTTCTTTGGGTCCAACCTGAAAAAGTGCACAAAGATATTAATTTACTAGAAACAACATAGGCAACTTTGTTGTAACATATAAATGTAATAATAATAACTTGAGATGCTGGTTGACTTTATATAGTAACATATTAATCTTCTGTTTTTCAATCACCCCCCTTTCCTAGAGGGGTTCCTTTCCTTTATATAGTCTTCCCTAATGCATCTGAGCCCTCCACATATATGCCTCAGGGTTGTAGTTGGGATGTTTGTCCCATCAGGACCTTTCTAGAAGTGGTAAAGAGTGTGGTGAGCTTTGGAACTACTGTTTAGGTGTCTTTTCCTTATAAATGCGGTTAGCTTAGTTAGTGTAGTGCATCGAATGCGGAGTTGATGTCTATCTTCCCCAGATATTTCCTCTCTTCTTCACCTACATGTCTCTAATGTCTTCTACAGTTCCCTACTTTTTGGTGCAGGTGGCTAACTGAGGCATTCTTGAGGTGCATTCGTTCCTTGTACTCCTCAGATAGTGGGTCCATCCATTTCTCATCCTCGGACTTCTATTCATATGCTAAGTCTGAATCAACGTGGTCTTTATGTCTTCCTTCCTCGGGCTTAGTCCACGTGTCAGATCTGAATTGGTGCATGTATGGGCCTTTTCCCACCCTCAGACTTGGCCTTTGGGCTTTACATTGTGTTCGGGTCCCTCCCTCCCACACAAACATATTAATGGTATTTTTTGGGTGTGTGCTTGTGTGCATTACTTATAAATTTTTCCCCCAAACTTAAATCCTGGCTCTGCTATTATCATAAATACTAAATGTGTACGTGAACTGTGAAGCTATGATAAACATTATTATGAATTCCACTTCATTTTTGCCATTTTGGCCTGAAAATTTCTTGTTCCACCTCAGCCTAAATTCCACTTCATTCCAGTCCGTTTTAGTCATTTTGGCTTGTTTCGATTAATTTTGGCTAGAGCATTAATTTCAATTGGTACTGACATAACATAACATTTACCTTACCTTTCGACCCTTTGACTCCTTTCCACCACGTTGCCGGTCACCCGAATGAACCCAAGCCATGGCAGAGGTTGCTTCTTCTTTGTTTTGTTTGCCAGTCATTCTTCAGTTCAATTTTGAATTTTCATTTACCATGTTTTTTTGTTTTGTGAGTCTATCCCTGTGACTAGGCATTGGAAATGGCAAAGGAGGCTTAAAAAAAGTTTTAGGCTTTATTTTCATGGGCTCGTACGTAATATATAAATGGGTTGATAACAGATATCTTTAGCGTAATTGCTAATAAACCATAATAAAAAGTTTTAACACCACTTTCATAAGAAATATAAAAAACTATCAACAATATTTATTGTTTTATCATTCTTTCAATAAATTTTTTCTAAAAATAGCTCCAAAACCAATGCCCTTAGTATTTCCCTATATAAATAAAGGTCATGTTAATGGGTGCCCTTAGGACAATTATTAATAAATCATTTTAGGAAAAATTTTATATCACTTTTATAAAAAATTGAAAAAACTGTTAAAATATTAAGGATAAATTATGTATTTAGTCCATAACCTTTGCATCATATGTGAATTTAGTCTTTAACGTTTCAGTTGTATCACTTTAGTCCCCAACCTTTTGTTGTTGTGTCAAAATAGTTCTTACTGTTAAGTAATTGATGAAAAATGTTGACATGGCTAATTAAAAAAAAAAGAAAAAAAAATTATGTCAAATGGGATGCCCAGTGTACTAACACAAAAAAAAAAAAAAAAAAAAACCCATCTTCTAATTTCAACTAATGAGAGAGAGAGAGAGAGAGAGAGAGAGAGAGAGAGAGAGAGAGAGAACAATGTCCAGCTCCACCTGACCATAAACTTCATTAAGTCATGTGTATTTGCGCCTAAGGTTCAATTTAGAATAAGAAATTAGAATTCAAAAGACCAATTTCAATTTATAAAAGTAACTACTAATACTATCCCCTTCCTCTAAGCTTACCAAAACAAACAAAATCTAAATTATTAATAAAGAAAGAATGTTGCAATTTCAACTTAAGGATAGCAACGCTAGCAACCACATGATCAGATCAACAACTTCAATTACAATTTTGACCAATGACTACTAACTAAGAAGCATTGATAATAATGATTGGAGAATGTGGGTGAAGACCCAAAGGGAAAGAGAGTGGTGTTGTTGCTATTTGTGTGTGGTATATGCTTATTGACAGGGCTGATGAAATAAATACTGATGAGGAAAACGACACTGACGAGACATGCCTGACAGACGAGGTAGTCGGTGCATATGAGGATAAAATATGCAAGAGCAGGCGAAAGAGGCAGGAACATTTAATATTGCCAATAATGCCCTAGGCTGGATGAAACAGCGGTACAACCCATTGGAGACGAATTGAAACCTTGCCCTTAAGCGGAAGGCATTACTTAAAGAGGTATTAAAACCCCAATAACTGCTACAATGTCTAGGAAGCAAAAGGAGTATATATCTAAAGCCTCCAAAAACACAAGTCAGGGGTAAGAAAAAACACAACAACACACCCGTTCTTTATCATTGTTTATTCGAGTAAAATTCCCAGAAACTAACTTAAGCATTGGAGGTGTTTTGGCAGACACCACACCGATGACCACACTGATAGATTTCCCTACCATCTTCTTGACTACTAGAACGACGAGCACAGGTTTGGTTTCATCTGGATTCACCCTTTCTCGACTGATGAATTCTTACTTCATCACTTATGCTCATGGTTAACTAATTATTAACGTTGCCTGTGTTTGCTATATGCTCGACCAAATGCCTTAGAGAAAATGAAACACCTTAGTAGAAGTAGGGAAAGGTATGGATGGATGTAAAGCAAGGCAGAGTGACGAGTGTTAGGAAGAAGAGGGACTAAGACAGCCGTATTTGGGTAGGCGATTGTAGTTGGCCTACTGGCACTGGAGATTTAAGCTTACACAAAGAAGAGTGTTAATCGAGAAAGAGATGGATTCTTAGGTTTTTGCTAGTCATTGGGTGAGGCGGTGTTGACTAATTGGAATTTTAATCATGTCAGTACATTTGGCATCAAAATTTTTTTTATTTTTATTTTGGCCGTTAGCCACGTCATTATTTTTTATCAATTACTTAATGTCAGAGACTATTTTGACACAATACCAAAAAGTTAGAGACTAAATTGACACAAGTGAAACGTTAGTGACCAAATTGACATATGGTGTAAAGCTAAAGGATCAAATATGTAATTTACCCAAATTTAATTACCTTTTTTTTTTCTTTTCTCATAAAAACTTTTCTAAAATAATACACTAACAAATGCCTTTAAGGTATTGTTAAATTTTCCCTATAAATAATAAAACTATTTTAATATTTAACTTTTGCCTATATCTTTTGGTTTGTTAATAGCAAAGTTGTTTTAATATTATTATTATAATTATTGGGTTGATATTTAGACTTGAAATTGATATATTAATTGAAATATGGACTTATTGTTTTAAGACTCTTAATAAATTATATGGATTTTGACCAATTTATATATATATATATATATATATATATATATATATATATATAAAATTGGTTAGATTCAAGTTACACTTGGTGTAACTTTAAGTAGTGTTAAACCACTCAATAGTTTTTAATTAGATGAGAATTTTGACAAATCTACTGTTAAATTACATTATTTTTGTATATTCTCCATGCTAGAAAAATTTCAAGATGATAAAAAATTAATAGTCGTGCCATCGATCAATTGTTTAAATTTAAGTTTTTGTAGTTTAAAATAATGCATAAAAGATAAGTTTATGAATCGAATGATAAATAACATCCAATTAACAAGAAAATTGGTATGAATGTTAAGAGCATATAGAACATGTGATTCAACAGTGAGATTTTCAAAATATGAATTGTATAACAAGTTATCGAGTGATGTAATATTACTTAGAATTGCACTAGGTGTAACCTGAACCTAACCAATATATATATATATATATATAACCTAGTTTCAGTATGCCGAAACAACCTGGTACCGAAATATTCCATTCTTGAACAAACTGGAATGAGTATCAAAACAATATTAACAACATTGGTGAAGAATTGGTATACTGTATTATCCCATTTGAATTTGATATGTTGGGGGAAACAAACCAACTTGAAAAATAGTTCAAGTTCATCTTGGGTATGGGTTGCCCTGTGTTGATGCCCATTTTTTGACAAAAGAGTCCAATGGCAGAAGAAGCCCAACAATATGAGCAAGATGGAGAAAGAATGTAGTAAAATAAAGATCATTGGGCCAGAATGGCAAGAATAATGGCCAACAAGCCCACAAAAACAAAAAAAAAAGTGGCCAAAGAGAAAGCAAAAGGGCCAAGGAAGCCCAAAGGATGAAGTAGTAAGTTCATGGGAATTGTAAGAAAGTAAACAATGGGCCGGAGAAGCCTAAAGAAAGGAGTTAGTAAATGGGGTTGGCTCAAAAGTTAATAAGCCCAAAGTAATGATATGGTAATTGGCCCAGGGAAGCCCAAAAGATTTAGAAAAAGCCCATGGGGATGAAAGATGTAGGTTAGGATGAAATGGGCTAAGGACGCCCAGAGAATGAATTGGGTTGAGAATGCCTAAAGAACAAAATGGGCCGAGGAAGCAGGAGGTACTAAATAGATTGGCCCAATAGGAATGCTGGACAGTAAAGATCAGGAGAAGGTATAATGTAAGAAATTGATGTGACAGACGCTTTAGCCCATAAGCCCAAAGGTAACAACAAGGCAAAAGATAAGTGATATCATAGTAGGAGTAATGTAGTGGCATGGCAGGAATGCCAGTCAGCCAATGGACACAAGATAAAAAAGGGACATGAACCAAGTTAAAGAAGAGAATGACCATACCCAAGAAGAGATGGGATGCAGAGAATGATAGCCCATACCCAAGAAGAGATGGAATGTAGAGAACAAAAGCCTAAAGACTCATTCATGCCGCAAGAGTTAAGCAAGCACCAAGGAGTGAAGTAGAATCAGACAAACTAGAGACAATGACAAATGCGTGAGAGCTAGAAAAGCAATGGACTCATATGGAAATAGAGCACGCACACAAGGCTTGGGCATCACCTACCTGTACCTAATCAATACAGGGGAGGTGGGCTACAAGTCAGAGGTAAGAGAATGTGTGTTCTGGTAGTGGGGAGAAGGGATAACATATTTTTGGGATTCTTGCTCAACCTCTTTAGGGAAAAATGTTCTGCTAGGATGACATTTCGTCCAAAAGAGGCAAGCATGAGTTAGAATAACTAGATGCATGCTATAGAGCTTGATAAGGGAGAAGTTTAACCCTTATTCGGATGGGAGTGTCAAGGAAAGTAACGAACAAAATAAAACCAATTTTGTCTAGTAATAAGGTGTGACACGGCCAACATAGTATAGTCATGGTGGCTGGGCAGTCGACAAATCAGTGAGCAGTCTTGGAAAGACATCCATAACCAGCCAAAAGTAGTTAAGGGGTAAAAATGTTAAATCTTGTGTACAAATGGAGAATCTTGTCACGGCAAGCAATATAAAAGGCCATAGACGTGCACAGTGAAAAAAAAAAGGGGGAAAAAAGGCAAACGAGAGATATGAAAAAACAAAGAGAAAGAAAAGAAAACAGAGCAAACGAAGAAGGAAAGAAAGAATCCAAAAAACCAAAATTAATGGAAAAATATGAGTGATAGGGGTAAAATCATGCATCAATAAGCTACTTACTTCTCTCCCTCTCAATAGCCTTCTCTCTAATGAATCGAGAATCCAAGATTAAGCCATCTAGGCCATTTTTCCAAAGTGTGTAACTTCTATGTCAGGAGCCCCTTCTAAGGCTACCTACATTGGAGATTGGTTCCTTTTTGGATTTGAATCTGCTAAAGAGTCAAGCCCATTCTTTTAATAGAATAATCTTCTTTTCTTTTGTCTTGGTTGATTAATGACTAACTTGACATCTTGCTATTAATCTTTCTTTCTTCTTCGTAATCACGTTGTGATATCTTCCTTCGTGGAGTTAGTCATGTAATATTGTTATTAGTAGAAGCTGTTTTAGTTAAAGTGTTTTAGTTATCTTGTTGCATTTTGTTTCATGCTATAACATTTGTAATAGTCTTTCCTGCCGTGAGTACACAATATGTTCAAAAGTCTTGCTAGAACGTGTTAGCACAATAAGGGGCCCAACTTGTGCAAGCTGGCCTAAGGTGTGTTTTTGTTAGGCTAGTCCTGACTCTCTTATCCCAGAATCATGGGTCTTGATGCAGCAGGAGCAATCTAGCCCAAAACACAAAAAAGTCCCGCCACACCCTATCACGAGCCAAACTTGAATTCCAATTTTGCAACCATGACCAACATATTAATACCAAGCCTATAACACAACAAAACCAAACTTGTAAACAAAAAACTTTCCTATTCACTACTTAATATTCAAAGCATCTAATATTTTTCTCCAAATCATAATATAAATCATCAATTAGAAAAATACTATGGGTTCACATACTAATATCTTTGATTAAATCAAAAGCTCCAACTTTCAACTATTGATTTATAAATTGAACTCTCTATAGAAATTGTAGGGAGGATAGGCCCAATAGTGTATATTGGGCCGGGGGCCTGCTTCGAGGATGCCTAATTGTCCGAGGACGGGGTAGACATTGTTATAGAGATCATCATTGATGAAAAGAGGATGGGATTTAGTTACAATGGTCCGAGGAGGGGGGCCAAGGAGAGATGCCTCCTCGGCTGGGTGTGTCAGAGGTCAGAAGGTGCGGTCTGTCCCCTAGAAGTAATATTCTAGGAGATTCTATTAGTAAGGATATACATCATGAGAGCATAAGACAAAGAAAAACTATGAGATATCTAAGAGAAAGCTGCCACTACCGCATTGAATGCTCTGTAGTTAATTCTCTAGCCGCATTAATGAGGAAGTGATACCTAAGCAGCAGTTTTTAACTTTATAGCTACTCTCAAAGATTTCAGGAAGGTGCTGATAGGACAAAGATGAACACTAACAGTCTCATCTACAAGTGGAGGGTAGAGACAGAGGGGGAAGATAATATAAATGGAGAAAGGACCTAGAGGATGGGGATCGGAAAAAATGAGAGAAAAAAATTGTAGATTAAAGAGCAATATTTGTAATTTGTCTCTAAGTGAGATAAATAGAAGAATCAGCCTCCTTGGATTGAGTCTGATGATGTTTTTCCTTATATAAAATTGCTTCATCCTTATTTTGTTGTCATCTTGGCCTACTACGATTGTTATCCAAACTCATTAGAGTTTAGATTTCCAACACACTCTTTATAAATCTATTGTATTGGGCTCTTTGGGCCTATTTCCTTTCCTCCTTTCGGCTTAGGTACTAAATCGTGTCCCTATAGAAATAAACTTAAAGCCGTTAATATAAAATCTCTCTCTCTCTCTCTCTCTCTCTCTCTCTCTCTCTCTATATATATATATATATATAGTAATAGGTGAAATTGAGAGAAACTCAAATTAGAATTCCAAATTAGAGTTCTAATTTTGTGCTATGTGTCCTAAATTATTTATTCTTGAAGAGTTTTATTTCTTAATTTTAGAATCAAATGTGGGACCACATCATAAATATTCATCCAAATGAGTTAATAAGTACAAAAACCAAAGAGTCTAGAATAAATGAATTGTAAAAAAAAAAAAAAAAATGCTTTACAATAATTTTTTTTAAAAAAAATGGACAATTTATATTTTATACCGAATAATATCCTTATAGATTATTTTTAAAGAGTTAACAAAATATAAAAATGATTATCAATAGTATTTAAATTATATTATGCATCTTATTGTATATTTTTAAGTGTATCCATACATATGCATGGAGTTACAGGCTAGTTAATAATTAAATAAGCTAGTGCAAAGCTCAACAAAGGCTCTCGATGCCTACTCACTAAATGTATTTTAAAAAAGGGTGAGCAAAAATACTTGATAAGGGGGTTAGGTGGTTTGATATTTTAGATAGAACGCATGTATCAAGGTAAAATTCTTTGAACATGCACAAATAAATTTTCATGAATATGAACAAGTCTTTACATTGTTTTGGAAAATAACTTGGATACATTCTTTAAAAATATACCTCATTACATAAATAACACACTTTCCTTAGAAAAATATATCACCTTAGAACAACTTTAATTAAAATATCTTATGAGAAAGTTTTGTAATATACACCAAAAAAAAAAAAAAAAAAAAAAAAAAAAAAAAAAACTCTATCTTGAAAACTTCTTAACGTCATAAACATGACATCTTTTGGGAAAGGCTCTTTCTTGAAAGCTTCTTAACTTCATGAATATTTCATTAAAATCATGCTTCCATGATTTAACTTCATTTAACAATCTTGTTTATCATCTTATAACATAGCTATTAACCACTAAATAATTAAAAGTGCTCTTTATCGTAGCATGAAACATAATTATTACTTTTGTCAATGGGTAAAGTCTCTAATAATTGAATGAGAAATCTGAGGTTTAATTGACGCTTATACAAAAAATCGATTGGTATTTTGATCTAATGATAAAGAGCACAATCATTAGAAGCAGATACTATAAATTGAAAGTTTGAAACTCTAAAATAAAAAACATAATTATTACTTTGGTTTGTCTATCTGTTTGGTATGCTTGTAGGATGCGGGCCATCTAGACCTCTTAGACTAGGCATTCAACAACCAACTAAAGGAATTAAACATAAAACTTTTTTACTTTAAACACGTAAAAGGCTTAAGGAAATTCCTAACGCACCTCAAGTAGGTTTCCATGTCTACTACCTATGTAAAAAATCATTAGAAGCAGATAATATAGGTTGAAAATCTATAATAAAAAACATAATTATCACTTTGGTCTGTCTAGTGTGCTTGTGGGGTGTGGGCTATCTTGACCTCCTAGACTAGGCATTCAATAGCCAACTTAAGGAATTAAACACAAAACTTTCTACTTTAAACACTTAAAAGGCTTAAGGAATTCCTAACCCACCTCAAGCAGGTTCCCAAGTCTACTAACTATATAAAAAGAGGAATCGCTCTATGTACAATAACTTTCGTTTGGTTAAGTTATCCATTTGTTGGGGTCTAAATGGTGGGTTTGGCTGAATATAACAATCAAGGGAGGTGGGGAGAAAGAGAGAGAGAGAGGTGAAAGGAGTAAGAGAGAGAATGAGAGTGAGAGAGTTTCTTCGTGTATCTTCTCTCTCTTTCTCTATTCTATCTATTTGGACCAAATCAACTCCCTTAAATCAAATTTTTATTAGAAAAAAATACATGGGAGACAGTCAGGGAAGAAATACCGACTCATTTTCCAATAAGTAACTTTTTTTTTTTTTTTAAAGATTTGTGTTTGTATTTGTTTCCTTGTGGGTTTCTATCTTTGATTGTTTGCTAATTTGGGACTTTACATTTATGGTATTGACCTCGGCAAGTCAGAGCCTATGAACAAACACTCCCACTTGAAGGGAAGTTTTTAGGAGGGTCAATGTAATCTTCTCCATTAGACTATCAAGGAAAACAAATCTTATTCTCCACTCTTTCAAAATAACTCATGTTTTAACGAATCTCTAGATTCTATAGATGATAATTAGCTCAATCGGTCTTGATGGAAATTTTTTCTTTCTTCTAATTTTTGTTCAATTATTAAATAGTGCATTTAAGGTTCTGTTTGGGAATAACTTATTTAAAAAATTCCTAGATTCAATAGATGAAAATAATTAATTCAATCGATTTTGATGGAGATTTTTTTCTCATTTTTGTTCAATTGTCAAATAGAGTATTTGAGGTTGGAATAACTTATTTAGCTTTTTGCTAAAAGTATTGTAAATAAAAGATAAAACTTAAATAAAATAAGTACATAACTCATGTAGGGCTCGATCACAAATAACAAGAAATATTAACAAAAGTTATATAAAATAAGTTACTAACATTTGTGAAACTTGTATATTGTATAAAAAATAAGTATTAAATTGATTTTTAAGTGTATCTCCAAAATTCACTAAGTGTTGCCTTATTCAAAAAAAAAAAAAAAATGTGAACAGCTTATCACTTTTTTATTTTGATGATGGGAGAAAGAGAAAAATGAGTTTTTATTCTTTTAAAAGAAAGAAAGAGACATACGTTGAAAACTTGAATAAGATATTTAAGGTTTAATTCCTATGTAAACAAAAACAAAACTGATTATTATATTAATTTGATGATAAAAAGTTTTTATTAGGTGCCGATGTATAAGATATATAAGTTAAAACACTATTAAAAGAAAAAAATAGAGAAAGAAAAGAAAGAACGACATCGTTTCAGTGCGAACGGCAAATAACGAGCCACGTCTTCTCCCGCCACGCACCAAAATCCGTATTCCGGATATAGCCCAAGAATGAAAACAATTTTTCCAAGAGTACCACTACCACCACACGGCAGTTTCCATTGGGAAATAGATTTTAAAAAGTCAAAAGCACGTTTCGCATTACAAGGGGCATTTGAGTAACTTTGATTTCCAATGACCTTCGTGCAGAAAAGTCGGTTCGTGTTCTTGGGATGGGAATCCTCGTTTCATTTCTTCCCTCGGTCCTGTCCTTTTGTCTTTTCCCATTCCTTTCCATCATAGCCTTTTTGCTGTTTGCTGCTTCCTACTTCCTGCTCATACACGCTTCTCTTTCTCTTTTGATTGCCAAAAATGGCCCCGCAAACCAGAAGAATGACATTTCCCAATGTGGTCATTGAGAGAGACACTGACTCTGAACCCAGTTCGTCAGATGAAGAAGAAGAAGAAGAAGAAGAAGAAGATCATGAAGAAGAAGAAAAAGTTGTGAAGAACAAAAATGAAGAGAGAAAAATGGAGGAATCGTTGGATGCGAAGAAGAAAGGGAAAACACCCATTACTATTAGTCTCAAGAAAGTTTGCAAAGTAAAGGAGCCTTTACCCTTACCCTATAGGGTTTTTCAAAATCCCACATTTTTTTTCTTATCTGTTTTATTTATTTATTTATAATTTTTGTTTCTGTTTGTGTGTGTGTGTGTTTTTGGGTGATGTTTCAGGTTTGCAAAAAAGTGGGTCATGAAGCGGGATTCAAGGGGGCTACGTATATAGACTGCCCCATGAAACCATGCTTTCTCTGCAAAATGCCTGGTAAGTGCGAACCTTTTTTATTTGTTTGTAGGATTCTGCTTACTGGGTATTGCTAATTGAATTGCAATGTCTCCTCGTGAATCAGTCTAATGGAATTAGGCATTTTTTGTGGGTTAAATTTATGTATTTTGTTCTTGATAGCACTGATGTACATCTATACAAAAACACTTTGGTAATATACTAGTTACATATCTTTTTATATGATATAATGATTTTGATATTGTGTGACATTGTTATAAAAGTTTTATAATTTGTATTACTTTGAGGTTAATTTATGTGTTTTGGCATGTGGATTTTGTGCATTTAAGGTCACACTACAATGGCTTGCCCGCATCGAGTGGCTACTGAGCATGGGGTCATCCCTGCACCCCGCAGAAATACCCGTAATCCATTGGAATATGTCTTTGAGCGCCAGTTCAGACCAGGTGTTCTTCGGGTAATCCTTCAACTCACTATTTGCTCTTTTATTATCATTATTATTATTATTATTTCCCTTGGGTGGGAGCTATGATTTTCCCTTCTGTTTTTGTGTTTGTGTTTTATTTTAGTATGATCTGTAGTATGGAAGTATATTTTTTACATGTCAAATTGTCTCTTAAGAAGCATGTGAAGACATTTAGTATTGCTAGTCTGGTTTACTGTATGATAAGGAATTTCTAGGTATGTTAGAATTCACACTGTTTTGACTTATTACTCTACTTTAGATATCAAGTTTGGTCATTTAGGTGCCTCCTGGGCATGGGGATTAACTGCTCAGCCTGCCAAGTGCAAAAAGCTCCTGGATTACCCGGTAACTGGCTCTGGCAGGTTGGATTAGTTGCCTGTAGGAGTTTGATTAACAGTGAAGATTGTTGTATAATATGTTTTGCGATGTGTAGCTAGTCTGAGTGAAGTTCTTCCTTGTCATATATATATATATATATACACACGTATATAAAAAAGAAGTTTGGTCAATTAGGTGGCTATCATTTTGGAACACGGGACCTGGGAGGAGCAAAATTTTTAGGGTGGCTATCAAGTAAGTTTTTCCTAGAAGTGGAGTTTTGAACCGGTAGTCTCTACTTAGGCAAGGTCTCCATAGTCATACCATGGGAATATTTTTGACAATTAAACTATCTCATTTGCTCTCTTTCTTGGCATTTGGGCTGTTTATACAACTTTTTCAAATTTATTAATGCCTGGCCCTCTGGGTCTTCATAGAGCTGTACCATTGTATTGAAAAGGAGTGGGTGGAAATGTGATCTTCACTGTGATGAATTTATTGTATTTTTTATCATCTCTGCAACAGATCAAACCAGCTTTTGTAATTCCGGATGAGGTGACTTGTGCGGTTATCAGATATCATAGTAGACGTATAACGTGCTTGGAGTTCCATCCAACAAGCAATAACGTCCTTTTATCTGGAGACAAGGTCAGTCTCACCTGCATTATATGTCATTGCTTGGTTCAAGTTTTATGTTGTGTAATTCAGTAATTGTTTAGTAATCGTTGACACTTGTTTTTCTTTCTTCTGAATTCTGGTTTGATGTTAAAGAAAGGGCAAGTTGGAGTTTGGGATTTTGGTAAAGTTCATGAAAAGATGGTCTATGGAAACATTCACTCTTGCATAGTGAATAATATGAGGTTAGTTATCTTGGCTCGCTCTCTCTCTCTCTCTCTCTCTATATATATATATATATATATTATATAGTGCACATCAAAGTCAGATTGCTAAGCACTATTTGAATACTTACAGGTTCAATCCTACAAATGATGATTCAGTATATGCTGCATCCTCAGATGGAACCATTAGTTGCACTGACTTGGAGACCGGAATTTCATTATCTCTGATGAATCTCAATCCTGATGGGTGGCAGGTGATATTTTTCTCCATGTTTTTTCTGGAGTTAATTAATTATGACTTGTCATGTTATTTTATTAATCTTAAGTGTGAGAGTTGTTTTTTAATTGTATAACTGAGCTATTGGACCTGATGACTAAAAATCACTCAATTTTCAAAAATTTAATATAAATTTATAACTATTGAGACTTGATTTATCTGTAGCACAATCTTTAGTAAGAGTTACATTGATTATTTTTTTACTCTGAAGCAGTTTCTTTGACCCCCTGTGCAATAATATCTTTTAAGTTTATATGTTTTAAATTAAGTAGATTTTTATATATCTGTCATTAGTCAGTATTCATTTTCTTCAGGTTTGAATCTGTGGTATTGGTTTGTGTGTTGATTTAGTTTCTGAAATCATTTTAAGTTTAAACTATACCATTTCAGATGCATCTCATAATGCTTTACATACTAGAATTATTATTATTATTTTTTTGGTAGTTGAGTGATGGGAAAAAAAATGACATTACCATAGTTCAGTCTTAAACTCTATGGAAAGATCTGTGTTGGCAATGTCTGAAATTTTATAGTAATAGTATAGGGATGCCGCAGGGGGTGTTCCACCCCTTTTCTTCCCTTTGTGGGATTTTGGGCCTCTTTTAGGGTTTGTTTGGTTGGAGGAGTGGAAAAGTGGGAGAATGGAAAATTGTGGAAGGATGAAAAAGTGGAAAGATGGAAAATATTTAGTTTTCCCTCTTGTGTGTTCGGTTGGAGAGGTGAAAAAGTGGGAGGGTAGAAAATGTAATTTATATAAATTGACTATTATACCCTTGTTACATAATATGTAAGAAATAGATTTATTTGTACTTAGTACATAATATAAAATTTATCATATCATATATATAAATTTATATTATTATAATGTAAAAATGTTCAGGTAATGTTGAAAAAAAAAATTTCAAGTAATGTTGAAAAAAAAAAAAAACAAAAATGTTCAGTTGAAAAAAAAAAAAAAAAAACAAAACGTTCAGTAACAAAAAAAAAAGGAAGATGAGAAGCATAGTAACGTTGGGATTGGGGCTTTTTAGTAAAAGCCCCCATCACAACATTTTCTCCCCACCATTTTCCTCCCAATTTGGGAGGATAATATTTGTGGGCCCGGGAGGAAAATTTTCCTCCCGGTTTTCCATCCTTCCTTTGTTTTCTTTCCAAACGAACAGTAAAAATGCCTATTTTCCTTTCTTTGTTTTCCATCCTCTCTAATTTCACTCCAAACGGACGGGGCCTTAGGTTGAACGGTCTGGGGAACAGAGTAGGAGAGAAAAGTAAAGGGTGACTGTTTTTACTTGTACAATTAATGTTATATTATGCCATCAGGCATGGATTATATATGGTTTGCTTGTAGGGTCCAAGCAGCTGGAGGATGCTCTATGGCATGGATATCAACTCAGAGAAAAGTCTTGTGCTGGTTGCTGATAACTTCGGTTTTCTCTACTTGTAAGTATTTTTGTAACTGCTTTTCTTAAAATAAAGAGTTGTATGGATGGACTGATAAAAAGATATATACAGATACAAGCACTTAATGAAAAGTGAACCTAAATGGTAAGACACTTAAGTGATACGGTTGGCATTTTGTTTAACAATTTTTTGCCATCTATGTTAAATTTTTTATAGAATATACCCTTCTGCATTGCCTGCTACTGAAATAGTTATCTGAAAGTATTTTTATATTTGTACTATTTTGTAATAGTATGTGGCTACTTCATTGCTATCCGGTAGGTTTTTTTCCTTTTGTCATTTGCATTGCCTTGTTAGTGGGCCACCTTTATGGTTAATGAATGATAAAACTGGCAACTAATTATTTATTTGTTAGAGTTGCTGCTTATTTTTCATTAACTTGTTATTTATATTAGTACCTATCAAAAATAAAATTTATATTAGCATTGGGGTATTCTTGTAATTATCTGGCTGACCTTGAGTAATTTTTGAGGATCCATAGCCTACCCCAAAATTTGGGACTAAGGCTTGGTTGTTGTGACTTGTGAATGTTGTAATCATGCCATAAACACTAATATAATTTTGTGTGAAGATGAGGAATTGATTAATATAGCCCTAGAACTTTTTTTAAATCTCACTTTCTCTCCCTCCCTCCCTCCCTCCCTTCATTCTTCTTTTCTCATTTTCTCTCATTTAACCAATATATCCTATTTTATTACTCAGCTTTAGTATATTTCTATTTGATAGATGCTGGCTAGGATAATCTAGTCCTTTTTTCGGGTTTCCCATTACACAGGTCATGCTAGAGTGTTTTTACATGATGTGCATTGTTATTGCTTAGAGCCAATTTGCAATTTACTGCTGTGAAATTTATTGCTTATAAGGATTGAACTCAAGATCTCTTGCTATGATATAGTTTTACCCATAATTTATTTCTTTGAACTTCAGGCATACTCACAGGTAAGTTTGATTTCTCTTTTGGCATATTTAGGGTGGATACTCGCTCAAACAACAAAATTGGGGAGGCAATTTTGATCCATAAGAAAGGTAGCAAGGTGGTTGGACTCCACTGCAATCCTGTTCAACCAGAGCTTCTTTTGAGCTGTGGAAATGATCATTTTGTGAGTCTTTTAGTTTTAATGTGATTAGTTTTGAGTTTTTATTTATTGTTGGTTTGTTTCCCTGTGTATACCCAGGTGTAATTTGGTTTTGCTTCTTACTTGTTTTAAAGAATTTTTAGATTTTTTATTTTCAATGTACCATGATGATAAAAATAGATTTATTCTATGCATCATTGCTGCTACTTGTAAATCTGCAATTGTGCAATAATACTTTATAAATATTGTTCTCATTGTAGTAGCCCTTATAAACTGGTTTCTGCACCTTAGGCTCGTATATGGGATTTGCGTCGAATGGAAGCTGGATCTTCCCTCTATGACCTTGCACACAAACGGGTTGTTAACTCAGCATATTTCTCTCCACTGTCGGGCAGCAAAATCCTGACCACATCACAGGACAATCGTCTTCGTATATGGGATTCTATATTTGGTGATTTGGACTCCCCAAGCCGAGAAATAGTGCATAGTCATGATTTTAATCGACATTTGACTCCTTTTAAAGCAGAATGGGATCCAAAGGTAATTTAATTGTAGCATATTTTTATGATATACTTATTATACAACATACTCTTTGAATTTTTCTTTTGCCTATGAAATACTGATATTTTTCGGTGCAGGACCCTTCGGAGTCCCTTGCAGTTATTGGTCGTTACATTAGTGAAAATTATAATGGAGCTGCCTTACATCCCATTGATTTCATAGACATCAGCACAGGACAACTAGTTGCTGAGGTCATGGATCCAAACATCACAACTATTACTCCTGTGAACAAGCTGCATCCACGTGATGATGTTTTGGCCTCTGGTAGTTCAAGGTTAGGACTCTATTCCCTCATCAACTTATAATGCAAAGTGATAAAGCTTTGTTTATGTTCCTCCGTTATGTTCTGATAATTAGCTTTGTTTATGCGATTAAATTTGGCTAGATGGGAGTAGGAGATATTTTTTCCTGATTAACAAACATTAATTTCTGAGATTTGGAGTACCTTTTAATGATTTGAAAATTCTATTATTTTGTTACATTAATATAGAGAAGTTGAAATTCTCGATTTCTGTCACTTCTTCATTTTCCCCCCTAAATAGATAATTTGGATTTGGAATGTTACTTTTGTTTTGTTCTATTGCTATTTGTAGTCTTACCATGCTACTCTCTCTTAGGTCACTTTTCATTTGGAGGCCGAAGGAGAAGTCTGAGCTTGTGGAACAGAAGGTTGAAAGGAAGATAGTTATTTGTGATAGAGCAGAGAAGAAACAAAGTCGAAAGTATGGGAATAAAAGTGATGATTCTGATGATGACAAATTCACCTCCAAGGGTAAGAAGTTGAAGTCCAATAAACCTGAATGGAAATTAACTCGCTGTCCTGGCAAGGTCAAACGCTAATCTAGCACTAAATTTGAACTTCAAAGTCCTCTTTCCTTTTTGGTCCAAGAGCTGGAATATATCTACCAACCCTGGCAGAACTTTTTTAGCTGTTTTGAAGCTTTCCATCTGCCACATCTCTGTACAGGAAGATACTTTGCCACATTTTGCTTAGCCTTTCTGGCAAAGACCTTTTTGATTTAGTACTAGGAAGCTGTATTCAGCTGTTTAGCATCTTGCTTCCTCTTTTTGCTTTACATTTAGAAGGCTGACTGTAGCCTGCAGGAGGATGCATGATAATCCTTTTGCAACGCTGTACAAAGTTGGGTATGTTGTCTCAGCATGTTGCATTGTATTTTACATTTCAGAATGTAGCTTTGTGCGTGAGGAATTCCGTGATCAATTGGCTTAGTCTACATGGTGATGGAATATTTTCACCTGATTATTATTTATTGTTTTCATCGGTCAAGTAAAACCTGAAGTAGTTGCTAAACAAACTAGAAAGTAGGAAGAAGCATTTGGACTGATGACATTCCTGTCAACCGAGTCTGTAGTGGCTGGGCAGGAATGTGAAGGTAACTTATTGGGCACGTTTGGTACACTCTAATAATTATTACATGGGAAGAGGAATAAATATTACAAGGAATACATTAAATTAAAATGTAATAAGTATTACTATTTATTAGTTTGGTGACCATTTAAGAATAGAATCTTGAATATGCATCCACAATCTAGTAGAGTATAAAAAGAATGTGTAATTAAATAATTTTTAAGTCAAATTTCCTAAAATACACTTATTTTAGGGTGTTCAAAATAGAGCTAATAATTAACAAGAAAAATTTATTTTCTTTCCTTTTGAAGATGTGATAACTAATGACTTTTTAGGAAAATTTTTAAAAAAGTTATTACATAAGGTGAAGGAATAGATATTTAGTACTTTTGATAATGAATAATTATTCTTCATTTTGAAGAATAACTATTAATAGGAAATAATTATTCATTGTAATAAAAATATAACCAAACGACCGAATAGTTATGCTATAGGAATATCTGTTACATTACAATGTTTATTGCAGTCTACCAAACATGTCCATTGATTTATTGTTATTTTATTTCTTATGAACATTGACTTATTGTTATTATTTGCTGGGTTGTGTTACTTGTGTATATAATATGAATACATATTAGAAATATTGTAGACTTGTAGTCTAGCAGTCTAGCAGTAGACTTGTTAATGCTTATGTAGTGATATGTATAGTATTGATGCACCAATATATTTTTAATTTTTTTACCATGTAATCTCACTTCAAGATAATGACTTAGGATTTTAACTTCTTAGATTCTTCATTTTGGTTTATGAACCTTAGAACCATTCCTCTTAAGATTCACATCACGTAAGTTCTAAATTTACAGACGACTTTATTACTAGGCCTATTTGTGGCATAATTTCTAAGCTCACATATAGTATAATTGCAAAACTTGCATGTGTGATTATTACCGAATTAAAATTACGTCTGGGTGTTAAACCGTTAATGGCCTAACACTTATTTCCCTCCTTCAAGCAGAACCCACTCGATTGCCATGGGGTTGAACGCTCTAGTCCATGGAAAGGCTCTCTTAATGTGTCCTGTGAACAAGAAACACTGCTCCCATCCAATAGGTAACTCATTTTCATTCAGAAAGGCTGCTAATCAAAGACTAGTGGGAAATGATAATGAAAGTACGTACAATATAAAACAAGTTTCTTCATTATGCTGAAAGAAAACTTTCTTCTTCAACACGTACTTGGGCAATAGAACCAAAGGAGCTTGCCCAACTTCCTTAACAATACGTGGGCAATGTGCTAAATTGCTAATGGTGCACCAATAATTACTTCTTGCTGTAATTTTTCTCCGAGTAATTATAAGACCACAATATTTACCACATTTTCTTACTATTATCCTATATAATAGACTATGAAGAGTCGTTATTTTTATATAGACCCATTACTTACCATCAACCACGTAAAATAGCTGTAGGAAATGGTGTGCTAAAAGTTGTGATTCTAGAATTATTGTTTTTATCAAGTTCAAAAGCTTCATACATGAATTTTTTTTGTTGTGGTTTTACTTTATCATGCCATCAATCTTGGTTGAAGATCGAGATTTGAAATTATTTAGACTTGACATTGTGACCTAATTTGAGATAGATATGTATATATTTTTTCTTTATGGTGTAACATTGTAAATCATGAATTTATGGTTTAGATAGTAAATTCTATCTAGTTTTTACAAAATATTTAATACTAGTTAAAAACAAAGTGTGTGTAATCTATCAATAGCTTTTTCAAGATATTATTCCAAAAAGATAATAGTAAATTGCTATAATATTAACAAATGGTTAGATCTGGTATAACTTAATACGATCTAATCATCTCATATATTATTGTAAATAAAAGTTGACCGTAGAAATCATGGTTGTGCCATGTTGTTACCTTACCTAATTGGCACATATGCTACTATTAATAATAGTTTTACTATTAACTAGATATTAACAATGGTAAATTTCAAATTAGTCAGATAGAATATAATGAACCAGTTATCATGTTTTGTGTTCATCACTTTTATCTCATTTTTTATTTATCTCAATCTAGAAAAAAAAATTAAGGTAAAGGTTTTTTTTTTTTTTTTTTTTTTTTTTTTTTTTTTTCACTCAAAATATAAGAATACTCAACATTTTCATTGATATTATATATACACATAAAATTTTCACTTTTCATCATATTAAATATTAGGATTTCAATTCTATAAAGACTTCTTATAAAGCCTTATGTTTATATCATATATGCAATTAGCTTCTACTATGCATTTAGAAAATGGAGGTAGATTTATATTAAATTGCAGTCTGAACATAACCCTAATTAATCAGCATTAGATTAGTTTTTAACTTTGTTTAATTTGATATTAAATAGATAATTGGATAGCATAGAGGTTGATGTGAGGACACCCCTCCACCAACCACAACTCGCCACATAGGCGAGTTGTGGCACAAGTTGTGCCTTTTGTTGTGGCACCTGACTTTTTCTTATTTCAACAGCGAAAGTGATTTATCTGCGACATGGCGAGTTGTGGAACAAGTTGTGCCTTTTGTTGTGCCACCTGACTTTTTCTTATTTTAGCAGCAAAAGTGATTGATCTGCGACATGCTAGTGCCTCCGCTAATTCGACTGACTTTGTTAATAGGATACATAACCTGCTAAATCTCAAATGACAACACCAATCCTAACTTTTGTTTTCCTAACATAATAATTTCTTATTATTTAGCTTGACTTTATTTTCTATTGATCTTTCATGATGAAAAAATCACTTTAGACACGTATTTATCTATCTGTATACTACATAGCGAAAATTGGGCCTTAAAAGAAATGATTATGCCAAGTGGATATCCCATCTTTTTTTTTCTTTTTTTTTTTTTAAGAAAAAAGTAAGTGCAGTATTATTAAAGAAGAGTAAACTAGATTGAAATACATTATCCAAATCATCAGGTAGTTCTTCTACCAAAACAACAATATTTGCATACGAAACTACTCTTCTAGATAAGGCATGAGCCAACCTGTTACCATCTCGTCCAACGTGCAAGAACTGGCACAGCCGAAGTGACTCCCCAAGCCTCTTAGTTTCCTCAATCACTTGACCAAACAATGTTTTGCACCGACCTGAGTCAACCAAAGCATGTATCACCCTAAGGCAGTCCCTTTCAATAATCACATTTGTCAAGCTAAGCTCCTGATCAAAGATCACTGCTCACCTCACTGCTAATGCTTTAGCCATCTTAACAGACTGGGACAAGGGAATACACTGGCTCAGTGCAGCAATGACATAGCCCTTATCGTCCCGAAACACCACCCCAATGCCTATACAATCCAAGTCGACAAACATAGCTGCATCCATATTCGCCTTATAACATCCAAGTTGAGGAGGACACCAGCGAGCACAAGGACAAGGAATCGGCACTGGCAAGTCAGGGTTATGCACCTAAAAAAACTCCTTAACCAACTCCTTGGCATGACCACGAATCTCCTGAAGCTGCCAACAATGCTGATTTTCCCTGAATCGGTTACGCCTCTGCCATAAACCCTAAGCGATCGTAGCAAACAAAGCAACCCTATAGCTTGACCCCTCATTGAGCAATACCTCCACCAGATCATAAAGGGAACGAAATTTCTTCTGGAGTAAAAACTAGTTGGAAGCCCGGGTTAGACCACCAAATTGAATGTGCCTCATCACATAACCAAAGGCAATGAAAGATAGTCTTGGGGTGATCATTGCAGCCATCGCAGGTAACAGTCACCGGTACATGCTGTACATTCAAGTTCTGTTTCGTGTGTAACGAATCTTTAATAGCTCGACAAAGAAAATGCCGAATTCTATTAGGAACTTGAATCTTCCAAAGTATCTTCCAAAACTTTTTAGAATCACCCGATGAGTATGAACTTGGAAGGCCCTAACCATCCTCCTTAACTAACAAACGATAGGCACTACGCACACTATACTCACCATCTGCGGTATGAGGCCAAATTATAATATCTTCACTCCAAGTCTCAGGCACCTGTATTCGATGGTCTATCTCGGCCTCCCAAGGCAGGAAACAACTCTCTAGTTTACTGGGATCCCATACTCTTGTGTTAGGAAAGAACAAATAACAAACTCGGGCCACCATTGAGGCATCTCTAGGGGAATTAATTCTATTGTATGAAGGATCAGGCAGCCACCGATGCTTCCACACATCAATTTTCTGACCATCTCCAATCCTCTAAATAGCTCCTTTATCAATAACATCCCTAGCTTGTAGAATACTCCTCCATGCGTATGAGCCTGAGCTTCAAGAATACAACAATTCGGAAAATATTTGGCGCTAAAAACTCTATATAAGAGAGTATCTTTGTGATTAACAAATCTCCAAACCTGCTTAGCTAATAAAGCATTATTAAACTTTTGAAAATCTTGAAACTCTATACCTCCAATAGACTTTGAAGAACACAGAGACCGCCAATTGATCCAATGGATTTTCTTGGACTCTTCATTACCCCACCAAAATTTACAAATCATTGCCTCAATATCTTTGCACAATCCAACCAGTAACTTGAAGACACTCATTGAATATGCATGGATAGATTGAACCACAGCCTTAATCATAACTTCTTTACTTGCCTGCGATAGGAGCTTCTCTTTCCATCCCCGCATTCTTTTCCAAATTCGTTCTTTTATTTGAGTAAAGCAATTCGTCTTATTCCCACCAATATAAAGGTAACCCCAAATACTTCTCATAATTCTGAATGGTCGGGACATTAAGCGCCACATTTATAGCTCCTTTGGTTTGCTCAAATGTGTTTTTGCTAAAAAAGTGTCATTTTCTCCATATTAATCATTAGACCAGAAGCAGTCTCATAATAGAATATGTTACTATGGTAATACATTCCATAAACAAAGCCACCCAAGAATCCTGAAAACCCACTCCACTCTTCCATAACCTTTGCTCATATCTAGCTTTAGAGCCATAAAACCAATCTTGCCTATATAGTTAGTCTTCATATGACGTAAAGATTCAAATGCTATTAAGATATTATCAGTAATCAATCTATTAGCAATGAAAGCACTCTGGGTTTCTGAAATTATAGAATTAAGCCACGGTTTGAGACGGTTAACAATCACCTTACTAGCAATTTTATAGACCACATTACATAGGCTTATGGGTCTAAATTCTGTCACTCTTTCCGGATTTTGAACTTTGGGAATCAAAGTAATAAAAGTATGATTAATAGATTTCAGAATTGAACCTGAATTTAAACTAGATAAAATAGCCTGAGTAATATCCATACCAACATCAATCCAATAGATTTGGAAAAAATAAAGGAGGCATACCATTCGGACCTGGAGCTTTAAGAGGAGCCATCTCCTTGATCACAACACCTACCTCCTCACTTGTGTAAGGATGAGCCAGATTAGCCCTCATCTCCTCATGAACCACGGTTTGAACCCCATCTAGCACTTGCTTTAAATCTTGTGGAGTGGAAGAGGTAAATAGCTTTGTGTAAAAGCTATTGAACAAATCCGAAACCACCTCCTCATAATCCTGCTAAACACCATTCTAATCTCTTAACCCCTTAATGAAATTCCTCCTTTTTCTCTAGGTAGCTGACTCATGAAAGAATTTAGTGTTCTGAATCCGGGACCTTTGTTGCCATATCTTTTCCTCCTTATCAAGAAGCACATTCAACTCAGATTTCAAACAAGCCACCTCGTCAAAAACCCCAGTCCTTGCTGAAACATCCTCTGCTCTCCAAAGCCTTTCTTTTACCTGCTTAATGTTTTTTTTCACATTACCAAAATGGTCTTGATCCCAAGCTTTTAATCGTTTCTTACATCTCTAAAGTTTTTTAGTTGCCTTGAACGTTGGTGTAACATCGGGAGCACAGTCCCATGCCCTAGAAATTACTTCTCTACAATCTGGGTCAGACACCCACATGGCCTCAAACCGAAAAGGTTTTCGTCTCCATTTTTGGTGTTCTCCATTATCATCAAGGGACAAAAGCATCAGTCTATAATTTGAAGTAAAATAATTCAAATGCTTCCCTCTACCAGTATGGAATTTAGCTAACCACTCATTGCCACACGCCTATCTAATATCTCCCAAATCAAATCTCCTCCTCGACGCCCATACCAAGTGTAATTTGACCCTAAAAAACCTAAATCCACAAAACCACAATAGTCCAAAATATCACAAAAATTCTGCATCAAATTATGAGCCCTAGGAGCACCTCCCATTTTATCTTGCTCCTTAAGTAACTCATTGAAATCTCCAAAGCAACACCATGGAAGCCTCGAATTTGAGGCCAGCATGCGCAACATATTCCATCCTTCATCTCGTCTACTTGTATCAGGTTTCCCATAAAACCTAGTAAATCTCCAAGCACTCTCTGAACCACCATTAATAATGGAATCAATATGATATTTTGAAAAACTATCAACCCAAACATTTACTCTTGGTCTCAAAAGAAGAGCCAATCCACCACCCTGCCCAGTTGTCAGAACAGTAAAACAACCATCAAAATCAATTTTACCTTTAATCCATCTCATATGCTCTGTGTTTGACCATGTTTTTGACAAAAACACAATTATGGGATCTTGTGCTTGCATTATATAAGCAAGCTCTTGAACTACATAATGGTTCCCAAGCCTTCTACAGTTCCATGCTAAGAGTTTCATTACTATCAGCAGAACTGATCATTTGCCTCCACTGTTGAATTCAAATTTTTTGACCCCCTCTTCTTCATGCACCTACCCTTCCTCAGAATCCACATCACAAACTGGCCTAGATCGTTTTGCTAGTACCTGCACCATTCCCTCATCTGACTTCAAACAGCATTTGATTTCCTGACAATTCGAGCAAACTTTGGTTTCATAGAAGACTGCTCATGAGAATCGGAGTAAGTAAATAAAGTTTTCAGGAAAGTAGCAGGCTTCACCACCATAAAGCTAATTACTCTTGGCCTTTCGACTACATTATCAACCTTATCACTAACCATTTCATCAAACTTAGCCAACTCATTGTCAATGTCCACTAACTGTGCTTAAAAATTTTGATCTAAGGTCACCTTTGCTGTCTTGCCTAACTCGTTTGTAAGGAAGCCAAGATCAATCTCTTTCATTCCCATTGAACTTGTGCCTAGCAACATCTGATCCGGAGAACTATCTGCCATAGGTACTATTTCATCTTTCTGAACTCCCTGATTCGGATTGTCAACTACAGGTACTGTTCATCATTCTGAACAAAATCATTCCGTCCAGCTCCTTCTCCACTACTTGGCATAGGTCAACCTGGATCAGCAACAATGTCCAACTGCACTTGTCCATCACCACTAGCCACAATAAACCTCGTTGCACTCCGATAAGATGAATCACCTTCCTCAATGTTCTCGTCATACCCAGGCACCCGAACCACAGATTTCTTAGCTAAGTTTGGGGTATTTACTCGCAACCATGGTCCAAATTGTGGACTGGCATCATGCACTGCTCCTTTCCTATTCAACTTATCAGAACAGTCTTTATCATGGTGGGTGAGGCAACCACACCAATAGCAAAAATTGGGCAGTCGCTCATACATGAAACTGACCTGACCCAACTCTCCTCCTTGTTTTGCAATACAATCTTCCTACCTCTGCATAATGGTTTAGTGACATCGATATTCACTCTAATGCGCATAAAAGAACTTGGTTCACAGTCGTCACTATTAGCGGTACTCTCCACCACCGATCCCATAATCAAAACTGTAGGGAATTTGTACGAATTCCTAAACCTGTGAGAAACAAAATATAGAGAAAACACATGCCAAAAAAAAAATAATCACACGCATAAGACAGTATTTACGTGGTTCGGCAATTTGCCTATGTCCACGGAGTTGCAGAGATTTCACTATTATCGGGAAAATACAGATTGCGGCTATAGACTTTTTTTTTCTCCTCTCAACCGACTACACACCAAGAAACCCTAATTTAAAAACAATGTTTTCTACTTAAACCAGATTCACAATGGGCCAACAATTTTTTCTCGGGAGCGTTGCCCCCAGACCCCCAAAAAGGCTTATCCATGAGCACTCCAACTTGGGCTTGTCGACCTAAGCTTCCGCTCCATGGACTAAGCCTAAAAAATTCTCCCATTAAAAAACCATGCAATATTATTTGAGTCAAGGTCGTCAACCAAATCAAACATAAACTAGACTCCACAAAAGCCCAACAAATCTCTCACTTGGAGACTAGTTTAATCACTAACATTAAGTCGCTATCTTCTAAACACAATCCCTCATCCCTGCAACTCATCCTCCTGTCCTCAAGTTAGAAGGTCAACTGAAGCTGCACACAGCTTCAGCTTCTCAATAGTGACACCCTTAGTCAACATGTCTGTTGAGTTCTTAGATTCATAAATCTTCTCAAGTATTACCAGCTTATCTTCAACAAGGTACTGGATAAAAGTGGTATTTTGTCTGTATATGCTTCGACTTTGAATGAAAAGCCAAATTTTTAGCAAGAAAAATTGCACTCTGACTGTCACTATGTATAATGCCCATCTCTTACTTCTTACCCAATTTATCTAAGAAACCATGCAACCAAATCATCTCCTTCCCAGCTTCAGTTGTTGCAACATACTCAGCTTCTGTAGTAGACAAAATAACAATCTTTTGCAAATTTGAGGCCCAAGATATAGCTGTACCACCCAAAGTAAATACAAAACCAGTAGTTCTCTTTCTACTATCAATATCACCAGCAAAATCAGCATCTACATAACCTTGTAGTTTCAAATTTGCACCTGTAAAGCAAAGACATGTATCTGATAAACCCCTAAAATATCTCAGAATCCACTTGACTGCCTCCCAATGCTACTTTCCTGGCCTACTTATGAATCTGCTCACAACTCCCACTGCATGTGCAATGTCTGGCCTTGTACACACCATGGCATACATCAAGCTACCAATAGCTGAGGCATAGGGCACCTTACTCATATAGTCCCTCTCTTCTTCTGTCTTCGGTGACTGTTCTTTGCTTAGTTTGAAATGACTAACTAAGGGTGTGCTCACTGGTTTAGCTTCATTCATGTTGAATCTGCTAAGAACTTTCTTCACATACTTTGATTGTGAAAGCTTCAATGTACCATTAGCCTTGTCTCTAATGATTCTCATCCCAAGGATTTTCTTTGCAGCTCCCAAATCCTTCATTGCAAACTGTTTTGACAATTGCTTCTTCAGATTATTAATCTTCTCAATGCTAGACCCTGCAATGAGCATATCATCCACATACAACAGTAAAATGATATAAGAATTGTCAAAGAACTTAACATAGCAACAGTGATCAACTTTACATCTTCTAAACCCAATTCTATGCATAAAACTGTCAAACTTCTTGTACCACTGTCTAGGAGCTTGTTTGAGGTCATACAAGCTCTTTCTCAGTTTGTAGACTAGATGCTCTTGTCCTTGAACAATGAACCCTTCTGGCTAAATCATGTAAATGTCTTCCTCCAAGTCACCATGAAAGAAAGCTGTCTTTACATCTAACTGCTCAAGATATAAATTTTCTGCAGCCACTATTCCCAGTACCAATCTGATTGTTGACATCTTCACAACTGGAGAAAATATCTCTGTGTAATCAATGCCCTGCTTCTGCTGGAACCCTTTAACAACTACTCTGGCCTTGTAACATTTGCTACCATCATGCTCATTCTTTATTCTGTATACCCACTTGTTGTGCAAAGCCTTCTTTCCTGCTAGTAGTTCAGTCAGTTCAGTCAGTTCCCATGTCTGATTCCCTAATAAGGAATCCATCTCATCCTTCATGGCTAACTCCTACTTGCTTGAATTCTCATCTTGCAAGGCTTCATCATAGCATTCTGGCTCACCACCATCAGTCAGCAGGAGATAATTTAGAGTAGGTGAATAACGTTGTGGAGGTCTAATGGTCCTGGAAGATCTGCGGACCTCAGCTACAGGTGTACTTTGATCTACCTGTGAATCTACATTTTCCTTATCTTCTTCACCTATTTTCTGGACAGTGCTTTTAGTCAAGTCATCTAAGTTGACAAACTTAGATTTATCTTGATCTATCCCTATAACATCTGGCACTACAGTTGACCTGTCCTTATACATAACCTGTTCATTAAATATCACATTTCTACTTGTGATAATTTTCTTGTTTTGTTCATCCTAAAACCTATAGCCAAATTTCTCATCACCATAGCCAATGAAAAAACATATTTTAGACTTTGCATCAAGTTTACTACGAGCATCAGAATCAACATGAACATAAGAAACACAACCAAAAACTTTTAAATGGGAAAACTTTACATCTTTACTGCTCCAAACCTCCTTAAGAAGTCTGAACTCCATAGGAACTGATGGTCCTCGGTTTATCAGGTAAACTGCAATGCTAACAGCATTTGCCCAGAAATTTTTTGGTAGTCCAGCATGCAACCTCATACTCCTAGCACGCGCATTGAGAGTTCTGTTCATTTGCTCAGCCACACCATTCTGCTGTGGTGTTCTAGGAATGGTCTTCTCCATCCTAATTCCCTGTGCAGCATAATATTCACTGAACCCTCCATCTATGTACTCACCTCCATTATCTGACCTCAAATATTTTACTTTCAAACCTGTTTCTGTCTCAACCATAGCCTTTTATTTCTTAAAGGTTTCAAATGCATCAGATTTATTTTTCAGAAAATAAACCCACACCTTTCTACTTGAGTCATCAATGAAAGTGATGTAGTACCTTGAACCTCCAAGGGATGCAACCGGAGAAGGCCCCCACAAATCAGTGTGCATTAGCTCCAATTTTTCAGCCTTCGGTGTCCTACCAGTTTTCAAGAAGATCACCTTTTTCTGCTTTCCTAAGATGTAGCTTTCACAGATGTCAAAATCAACAGACTTCAATTCTGGTAGTTTCTCTTTTGACAACAGTATCTTCATCCCTTTCTCACTCATATGACCAAGTCTACGGTGCCATAGGCTTGTATCAGTACTTGTTTCAGCAACTGTAATTGTGTCTCTTGGACTTGAGGTCATATAGAGAGTACCAGTCTTCTTTCCACGAGCCAACACTCTGGCTCCCTTTGTAACCTTCCAAGTACCACCAACAAATAGTATTGCATGCCCTTCATCATCAAGTTGTCCAACAAAAATCAAATTCCTCCTTAGGTCAGGAATATGTCGAACCTTCTCCAGTAACCAAACAGACCCATTAGGCAACGATATCCGGACGTCTCCCATACCCACAACATCCAAGACTAAACCATCAGCCAAATACACCTTACCAAAATCACCTGCAATATAATTCTGTGTGATTTCTCGGTGTGGAGTGGTATGAAACGAAGCTCTTGAGTCCAGAACCTAATCATCAAGTGGATTGTCTACTGCAAGAAGTAATGCATCCTGTACCTCTTCTATTACAGCATTAGCAGAGTCATCTTCATTCTTCTTCTTAGAATTTCTGCATTGCTTCCTAAAGTGACCTGTTTTCCCACAGTTTCAGCATTGTACTTGTTGGCCTGATCTAGATTTACTTCTGTTTCGGTTAGAATTTTTGGATTTTAATCTACCCCGGTTTGAATTTCTATCATTCCCTCTGCCTCTTGTCTCAAGGTTTAGGGCAGAACCAGATCTAGAGGCTTCACCTGCATTTCTTCTTCGAACCTCCTCAGCCAGAATTAAATCCCGTATGTTGTTGTACTTCAGCTTTTCTTTTCCTGTAGAATTACTTACTGCCATCCTCATTGCCTCCCAACTGTTTGGCAAAGAAGCTAAAACGATCAGTGCACAGATCTCATCATCAAAATCAATTTCTACAGCCGACAATTGATTTGTGATAGTGTTAAACTCATTCAGATGTTGTGCTACTGATGCGTTCTCTGCCATCTTCAGATTGAATAGTTTCTTCATCAGATGCACATTGTTGTTTGCTAACGACTTTTCATACATACTAGACAGAGCCTTCATCAGATCTACAGTGGTCTTCTCCTTCACAACATTGTGTGCAATAGACCTAGACAGCATTAACCTGATAACTCTCAGTACCTGTCTGTTAAGAAGAGCTCATTCCTCATCCTTCATAGTCATAGGTTTTGTCCCCAAAAGAGGCAGATGCAATTTCCTCCTATAGAGATAATTTTCAATCTGCATCCTCCAATACGCGAAATCTGTGCCATCGAACTTTTCTATTCCAGACACCTTTCTTGCTTCCTTTGCCATTGCTCCCACTCAAACCTAAACCCTAGGCTCTGATACTAGTTGTAGGGAATTTACACGAATTCCTAAACCTGTGAGAAACAAAATATAGAGAAAACACACGTCAAAGAAAAATAATCACACGCACAAAGCAGTATTTACGTGGTTCGGCAATTTCCTACGTCCCAAGCCTCCGCTCCATGGACTAAGCCTAAAAAATTCTCCCATTAAAAAACCACGCAGTATTATTCGAGTCGGGTCGGGTCGGGTCGTCAACCGGATCAAACATAAACTAGGCTCCACAAAGCCCAACAGAAACAACGTCCCTAGCCACTCTTGTATTTAGAATTTCTATAGGGAGATCATGGACCTGTACCCAAAACCCTTGTATGACTAAACACTAGGCTCTTCACCTCCGAACTTCTTTCCACCCTCTTCAATGCAATCGAGTATTTATCAAAGCTCCATGGTTCGCCCAACGAAACTTTATTCACGTTTGATTCTTCAGCAAACACAGATAAAACCCTGTTGTTCCCCATGTCCCTGACTTCAAATCCTTTCTTGGTATGCCACAGAAGCTTGAAAGTTCGCCTTATGGCCTCCATACTCAGCACTCTCCCTATGAAGAATCGTGCTGCCCACGTGTACCTCCCTTTGGTCTCATAATCCTGAACTTAATATCTACTCCCTTCTGACTTGGACAAGGAAAACCCCTCTCAAATCTCTGCTAGCCACTCCATACCAGACACTCGAGAACACACCTTTGCCTGTGAACAGAAGAAAGAGAAGAAAACAAAAGCCTTACCCGAGAGCAGGCACAAAATTCTACTGGCAGTGTAGGTCTCTAGAAAACCTTAGGTTTCTAGCGCCATAGGTTAGAGAAACAACTTGCTCTAAGTGGATATCCTATCTAACTGTCATGTATTTGTATTGCTTTTAATAATAGTTTACTATTAAGTTTTTACTAACATGATTTTTTAATATAAAACTTTTGTTCAATCTATGGAACAAAAATTATAGGATTATTATATAGTCTATAACTCTATATAAATAATACAATTTATCTTAAATAAAATTATATAGTCTATAAATTTTATGATTATAGAATTTATCTTCTCAACCAGTAATTATATATTTCTAAAAAAATTGGTAATTATGTTAACCTTAGTAATGATTATTAGGAATATATACACCAAAATGAGATGCAGTTTATTACATAATCGTACTTATGCTTTCATGCAAACATTATTAAGATCGAGGTCATAGTACATATGACATTGAAAAAGAAAAAGAAAAAAGAGTTCAATGTAAATTATCTTGATTGAACATATTATATTGTGGGTAGTTACAAATTAGATAATGTACTGTAAGGTCCAGATTTTCAAAATGGTCCCAAGTCCAAACTACAATTATAGATGGCTAAAGCCCACTACGAATCTTGGCCCAAAACAATGAAATTTTATAGAGGGGGAAACACACAACAGAGAAACATGTTGGCCCCGAGGACTCCTAGATTCTAGTTCCCTCTAATTCCAACTCTTTTCTCCTCTCTCTCTTAGGCAGTTCTCTACTTTTTATCTATTCTTGCCGACCCCCCTCACTTCTATCTCCCCTCCTCCTATTTATACATTTGGTTCTTATCATCCCGGCCTTTCATCTCATTTCTCTTCTCCCTTGCTTTGGTTACACTTGTAGTCTCTTTTGCAAGGAATGATGGTGGTAAAAGATCTAGAGATCCCCTTCACTGTTCAGGTCACTTCCTTATTAATGTTGAGAGTAAAGCTGTCGTTTCCTCATTTATTACGGTCAGGAAGTCCTATCTCCAGCATTCAATGCTTCCAGATATTTATGAGGGCTTACGCTGACTGTTCACAAATTCTCGGGTCCTTGGCCCCCGACCCAAGTGGGATTTTCTTTAAGTTGTTTGATGATCCTCGGATCTATCATCCTTGGGCCCTTGGGTCCTCACATGTACACTTTCTCATTGTATACGTTATAATCCTATCAGAATTCTATAAAAGAAAAATTTTATCAAAATTAACAAAATTATTTTAGGAGTAATTATAGTAAGTCTATTTATGGTTTGGTCCAAAATCATTTTGTATACCCGTGATTTGAAAATTGTCACTTTACTTACAATTTGAAAAGTGTTATTTTATCCACTTGAGGTAAGTTCTGGTTTATCTCCCGTAACCCATTTCTGTTAAAAAAAGGGGATAAATGTGTATTTTTGCTTCCCATTTGTATATTTCCGCTCTCCTTTTAGGTCTCTTTCCTCTCAAAGAAAGACAAAAAAGACAAAACAAAATATTTGAGAAACAAGATAAAAAAATGGCATTGGTCTCTTTCCATTCACATAGGTCTTGAACATGAAGAATATACCTCCTGGAAAAAACAAACCCAAATCAACCTCCACAAAAACAGAAGTACCAGCAACAAAGTTCCTCGTTAAGGATTGAAAAAAGAAAGAGAAAACTCTTCTTCTTCTTCACAGATACACAAAGATATATAAAGCTCAAAATGAATAAGAGATCTTATCATCTTCACTGCCTATGGCTGGTTTTATAGTGCCTAGATGATCACGACAAGCTATAATGCCAAACGTAGCAATTGCATTCAATTATATGCTCCCCGCCAATACAGCTACTAAAAAGGAAAAAAAAAAAAAAAAGTCAAGGCACCTATTTAAATATTCAGCAATAGGGAAAGAATTCAAACAAAAACAAAAATAATTCTACACAAGATAGAACCCATCCGCCGTAAAGTTGAAAGTAAGATGAAAAACTAAAAGAAAGAAATAGAGGTGAAAAAGAAGAAAACATAACCGACATTTTTAAAGCATAAAGATGAGCAACATAAATAAATCATATTTACCAAAAAATTAAAAATCATTTAGTTTTTTTTTTTTTGAGGAAGAAAATCATTTAGTTGAATACCCGTGCATTGCAGGGTTTTGTTTATAAAATTGTATAATATATAGTTTATTTTTGAAATAATAATTAAATGTTTTTGTAGGGGAAAGTTTTGAGTCCTAGGCCCAAGGAACGACTGGATTAGGGTTCAAAGAGCTCAACACAATTAATTTATAGAGAGTGGGTTTAAAAACTAGGCTTTAATGAATTGATCAACATGCACAGTGGATTAAGGATAGTAGGAAAACAAAGAATATTAGACTGTATGCAAAGAAAATCCCTCTTTGGACTTTTCCAAGAAGAGTAGTTCTTGAATATATTTCTTCAGACTTAGTTACAATTTCAGTTCTTGGCTGCTACAATGTCTTCTTCCATAATTTTCAAATGCCCCCTTGTTCTGGTGGGTTTCTTACGCTATATATCCTCTTTCCATTGATCTTGACCCTCTATTTGTTGATTACGCAGGGCACTACCCTAGTGCTTGTCTCATCAGACGTTTCTCCAAATCTTTTGTGAGTTGTGGCAATCAAGACAACATTGTTTAAGGGTCTTCTCCATATAAATACGGCTAGAGGATTTGGTGGGGTGCAATTAATGTGGTGGTAGCTTCCATCCCTTCAAACATGACAGGCTTAGCCCCCTCTCTGAAGTCCTTCCCTTACAGTGTAGCCTCTTTTGATGATGTGCAAGCGAAGTGGTCATGGCTCGCCTCCCTGGCTTCACTGTTTGAGAGGATGGTCTCCTCAAAACTGCAATGGACTCCTCGGCCGTGAGTATAACACGTGGCATTGCTATCTTATTAAATTGTGTATCCCACAGTTTTCATTTAACATATTAATTGTGTGACATTTGTAGTCTACTGTAATAAAGTGTTTACATCTAAATTATGTATTTAATGGGGATGCAATTTAATAAGTATTGTAAATCAACAATAGTAATGAGAAAAAAATATTGAAAGTAGTGTTTTTATATATATTTTTAATTTTTTTAATATTATATTGAAAGTACGTAGTTTAAAACTTTTGAGGATGATGAATATACCTCTTTATAAACTATGTTTTTGGCCTATTCTTATTCCTCTTAATCATTGTTCTTTATCAATAATCAGAGACCATTAAGACTTATTACACAAGACAGAGGAACCAATAATAAACTAAAACTTAAAAATGGACTTAGCTAGTAGAGGCCAATATTGCATATCATAATTATTTAATCTATTTGCTTTTATTGTTTCATTCAAGTTTTAGCCAACAATGTTATCCAATTGTTTAAATTCAATGATTCAAAACAATCCAAAAATTAATTGAAAGAAAACTTAAGTCGAAACCATAATTAAATAATTAAAAAAATTTAAGTTTCTAATTAAGTATTAAAAAAGAAAATAAGTGTATTTAACTTAAGTAGAGAGAGACTTACATTAGAATTGAGCTATTGTCCTTAAAAGTGAACGAGAAGGAGAGAGATGACAAACTTGAGCAAGTTTCATTCCACTAAAAAAAATAGATTGTCATGTTATTTCTATTAAAAAGACTGTATTAAAAAAATAATAAATAAAATTGTTGATTAATCTAAATGTAAAAGTAATAAAAAGCTAGAACTCATTAAGAGGAAGAAGAAGTTATGCATTGGCAAAACTTGGCACGAATTTAAACTCTAATTTTGTAACTTTTAATCACTCACAAGATGTGGTGAGGAAATTACTTGCCCTAGATAAGGCAGCAAACGCTTAGAATAGACTTATTTCTATTTCTGTTTAGTCTAATATATGAGACCTTTAACCACACACACACACACACACACACACACACACAAAATAAAAATACAAAAACAAAATTTATGGATGCTCGACTAAAAAATAAATCTACTTACAGTTCTCTTGGCGTTGAAATACCAAGGTGCAGATGACATATATTCTGAAAATATGCAGATTGATCTCTTTTGCATCCTCGTTAACCTCAGCTGGTGCAAGCCCAACTTAATTTACAGCTTTGCAAACCCATCGTATAAAAAAAATACATATAATAAACATGTTTCACAATGGGGCCATTAGCAAATATTTATCAGTTGCCAATAAAAAAGTGAAGGACAACACTTCACAAAACCAAAAATTAGGCCAAGTACCACGAATTTGAAAAAGTAGCAAAAAAATTCAGAATTTGTAACGATTTAGTTCTATAATTTTTTTTTTAAGAAATGAAAATACGTACTTGTGATTTGTGAAAGAGTAGCATGAGATCTAAGTTGAAGACAGTGGAGTTTGCTTCGAGAAGGTCTTTAACTCAAACTCTGTTCTTAATAATTACTAGCATTTGATGGACACGTCTAACAACTTGTCTAACAATTAGGAGTAGTATTTTGTTACCCGATAGTCCTAATTCAAGTAAATTAGCTATCTTATGAATCTTCTTTTATGTGTTAAATTTTTTTTTTGGATAAAACTACTACTCCCACTCCCACCTTCACTATTTATTTCTCCTCATCTGGATTCAAGCTATCTTAATTATGATTTTTTTTTTTTAAAATTCAACTTTTATTATATAATATATGAAATCGGTGCATTTTGATGGACTTGATTTTTTATTTTTTATTTTGTAAGAAACTATTGAGTTATTTTCATTATTAAACCTCAAACAAAGTCCAGTACATCATCTTCATTCTCGAAAAAAAGTACATCATCTTTCTTTCTTCAGAAAAAAAGAATTCATCTTTCTCAAATATAAAGAAAAAAACAAAAACAAAAAAAAAGGTCAAGTGCACCATAAGCAATTACAACTTCTAGGAAACTGGGGTTTCCTCAACCCATGCTACATAATTATCAATGAATTTCGCATGATGAGCTAAGATATGGGCTGGCCTTTTGTCATCCCTCTTAATGGAATTGATATCTTCAACCCATGCTACATAATCATCTTTCTCTTGAAGGGCTTGACTTCTTGAATTGCATGAAGTCGTCATACTTGTAGTAGCGAAGTTATATAGAGCCATGTATGAGTTATCCCAATTTTATTTAAAATCAAGTATATATCCTTTAAGCCCTCCTCTCCAGATTTCCTCTTTTATACACACACACTAGACTTATCATACACATTTTGTGCATGCATTGAAGCACTTTTTTTTTTTTTTAAAATTTTTTTAAATTTTTAAATTTTTAATTTTGAGTTTAGTGAAATAATGTTTAAAAGTGTGATAGAAATAGTGTCTTAATTTTTAGAATATTTCTATACATGAGAGTTGATAAAAGTTTGAAAGCCTAAAACTTAAAAAAAAAAAAAATAGTAAGTTACTCTTTTAACCAGTATGTGTTTTTAAATTTAAAATTATTTAACTAAAAAAAGTTTAAGAATTTGCGTGAGAATGATGAAACCCAAACAAAAAACCCTATTATTAATATATATATATATATATATATAGCAATTTTCATGTTTTAAATGGGTTACAATTTTATTGGTGATAAATTAATTGGATATTCAAATAAACACATGATTTGCTACTGGTATGGTGCTTGAGATAAGTTGACGATGCAACAACAACCATAACCCATTAGAAGTCTTATTAGATTTGGATGTTAGCTGATAAATATTAGTAGATAGTTTTTAATAATGTTACAATTTAATTTGAAAATCTATGTTTATGAGCAAGTTAAAAACTATTGGGTTATAAAATAGTATCGAGAATTGTGTTTATAATAGTACTATTTAGACTATTCTGCATTGTATAGAGATAATATAGAGTATATATGGAGATAAAAAATTAATTATTTCATTTTTTATTAATCCATCCAAAAATAAATTCTTGACTTTACCACTACATTCTCGAATGAGATCTCTTCATCTAGCATAAAATAGAAGAAAAAATAAAACTCATTTTATTATTGTAATCCATGCATTTAGTCTAGTGTCATAATTTTCCTTTTTTGAATATTTTTTAGATTAATTTGTTTTGAAGACATGGATTAGTAGAAGAGTATCATATTTTATAGGCATTTTAAGTGCAGTTGAAAATATATTTTTACTAGGTTGTTGTTAAGTTTTTCCATGTCAAACCTAAAGTGTGGGATATTTCTAAACCACATAAAAGTCCAATCCCAAAAGAGGAATCCTCTTATAGATAACTAGCCTTTAAGTACTCGCATTGCGCGTGCTCAAAGACCTTTTTTTTTTAGGACAAAAATTTTCACCAAAATTCTAGAGGAGTGATGAATATTTAAAAAATTAATAAAAAAAATATTTTCCTAAAAAAGAGATGGTGTAAAGTAAAATAAAATTAGAGCAAATCAGTGGAGTTGTAGGAAGAACAAGGAAAAGAGAGATAAAAGTTATGAAAAAGCAATAAATAATAGGAGATTAAATCAAACATGAAATTAGTTCAACGAAAAGAAAAATACAATGAAAAATACAGAGTATAATTAAAGCAGTATCAAAGCAAATGTACCTTTCTCAATGAAGAGATGGTGATGAATTAGAAAAAGAAATTGAGGAAATCAAGTTTTTGTGCACTTTCTCAACCAAAAAAAAAAAATAAAAAATAATTTTTTTTTGTGCAAAGAAAGTAAAAGTTGGAACGTGAAATATATACAATAGAGTAAGGTATTTAAAGTGCATAGTAGCTGATAGCTTTATTATTATTTTTTTTTTGGGGGGGGATTAGATGGGGGAATATGACATTTGAATTCAAATAACATAGGTGATCAAATGTATGTATGCTAGATACTGGGGCATTTAAATTTGTACATAGGTAAAAAGGTCGATGGGTTTTCGGTGGTGTTTTTTTACTACAAAATAACAATGATACACTGGTGGGTAAGTTTAAAATTTAGAAGATTAAGAAGAAGTTTATTTTTTGTAAAAGAAGTTAGGGGGCTGTTTATTATTATTATTATTATTATTATACGTGTATTTGTTTAAGTTTTTTTTTTTTTTTTTTTTTTTTTTTTTTTTTTTTTTTTTAAATTCCTCTTTTTTGTTTATATGAGGGATTAAAAACTTGAATTCAATGAAAAGGTGATTAACATGTGTGTTGGATCGTAGGAATCTATTTTATATAGAGATATAGAGAAAAGTTATAGATAAGGATAAGGATAAGAGTTTTTTTTTTAGGAGAAGTAGGTTAAGGCCTAGTATTTGAATTTAAATGGTATACAAACATTTAATTGGAATGCATTGTGAGGTATAAAAAATTTTAATGTGTGTATTGGAATATTTTTTTATAGAGATGAATGTGTATTTGAAAATTGAAAGTAGGCATTTTAAGTGGAGTTGGAAACATATTTTTACTGAGTTATCCTTAAGTTTTTTTCCCAATTAAATGTAAGGTTTATGGATATTTTTGAACCATATAATCTAGTCGAAAGAGGGAAATCATCTTATATATACTATAGATATAGATATAGATATAGATAATAATAATAATAACTAGCCTCTAAGCACGCACTCATGAGCGTGCTCAGAGGTTCTTCTATTTTTTGGGTAAAAATTAATAATTAGTATTTATTATAATTTGAGATTTTTACTTTTTCCAATCACAAAAAAAAAAAAAAAATCTAAGGGTGTGATGAAGTAAAAAAAAAAAAAAAAAATACGTGGGGTGAGTTTTGTAGATTAGAGGAGTTTTAAAATTAACAAAAGAGTGATCCTATTTTGTAGGGAATTAGTGAGTAGAAGTATGAATTTTAATCAATGTAAAAGTAGGAGTTTATTTGAAGGAGGAAGACATTTCAATTTAGAATTAGGAACTTATTATTTTTGTCAATTTACTATTTTAACCACATTTTTAAGTTTTAGGCAAGGATATTTTTGACAGTAAAAAATGCAATAACTAACTTTCTTTTGCCAATTTACTATTTTAACCCTATTTTTAAGTTGTTGATTAATTAATTTAGGAGTATCTTTGACAGCAAAAAAAAAAATAACTAACTTTTTGAATCCTCTTAATATATACAGAAGATAATAATAATATAATAATAGAAGATAATAATAATAATAATAATAATAGAAGTTGGATTTGAAGTTGTGTTATGTCAAGCGATTATCTTCTCTCTACAATGAATTGATATATTCTTATTAATTAGGATATTTTCTTTTAAGTAAAAGTCCTTTACCTAAGTTTTATGAAATTATTTTTTTGAGCCAAAGAAATTTAGAATTTTACTCCAATTATAGTTAAGTTTAGCTAAACTCTATTAGTTAAGTTTTGAGAAATTTAAAATTCTTTTCCAGCTAAAATTCTATTTTAATTATTTTGAACATCAATCATAATTTTTTTATATTTTAATATAATAAAATTTACATATAAAATATTATTATTTATACCAAGCAGTTAAAATTTTTTAATATATGTTTCATTTCGATAATCTAATTTAAATGAAATTAGATTACATTTTTGAGTCGTTCACTATATGCTTTGCCCACGAGATTCAACTCAGACGAAAGAATAGGACTAAGCAAAACCGTTATCAAAGCCAAAAAAAAAAAAAAAAAAAAAAAAAAAAAAAAAAAAAAAAAAAAAAGACTAAGCAAAACCCTAAAACAGTGGAATAACTACCAACTGTCAATAAAATTTACACAGTATTCCGTATTACTTTTAATACCGTGTGGTTTAAATTGTCAGATAGGGTATATATTTGAATTTTCAATTATTTAATTTAAATAAAATTTGTTAAAATTTCGAGTGCCTCAGAGAAGTTTCAATAATATTTTTTGAGCGTTTTAAAAAAGAAAAAGAAAAATTTGTGATTCAAAATTTTTTCATGTTTTATAGGGAGAATATTTGGTTTTTGCCCACGACCACGAGATTCAACTCAGGCGAAAGAGTAGGACTAAAATTAAATCGCTATTAAATCGCATATTTTGACTTAAAAAAACTAGTAGTACAGTAAAATTTAAGATAAGGGCAATTTCGGTATTGGGCTTGCTCAAAAGTTCGCGGGATATAACCAAACGAAGTAATGACAAATCCGATCACATTCCGCATCTGTTCAAAATTCGAATACCTCTCTGAAAGAGAGAGATATTAAGAGAGACGAAAGCCATGGCGGCATCGAATGGGAGCGAGTACTTCGAGCTAGAGATTGAAGGAACGAACGAGGTGCTAATGAAACGACCTTCGAACGCAGAATCTGTAGCGGAGGATGAGGAGGAGCTACGGTGGGCGGCGATCGAGAGACTGCCGTCGATGAAGCGGACGAACATGGCGTTGTTGAGGCGGACAACGTCCAAATCTGGCGGAGATGAAGCCATCGATGTACGGAAACTCACTCGCTCTAAACGTGAACTCGTCGTGAAAAATGCCCTCGCCACAAACGAACAAGATAACTATCGCTTGCTTTCTGCCATGAAAGAACGCTTCGATAGGTACGGACAAAATCTCTCTCTCTCTCTCTCTCTCTCTCTCTCTCTATGTGCTTTCGTTTCTCTTTTGATAAGTAATTAATTCCATTAAGATTAAGAAGATATCAAGTACAAGTCAGCAAAGCATTAGCTTCGAATTCGATGCACTGTACTAAATACAATTATTGCATGTGAGATTTGAGATTTTCAAGAACAGAAATCTGGATCCAAGAAAATCTTATAAGCTGAATCTGAACTTCGTTAATTAGTTCGTGTTTTCTTTTCAACGATTATGTTAATTCTGTATTTTTTTTTTTCATCCTATCAAAAGAGTTGGATTGGTGTTGCCGAAGATCGAAGTGAGATACGAGAACTTGAAAATTGTGGCTAATGTTCAAACCGGTTCAAGAGCTTTGCCTACTCTGATCAACTCTTCTCGTGACGTGATTGAGGTTGATTAAGATTATCATTCTTATTAATTAATACTGTATTATTTTGTTTTTCCATATTTTTATGCTTTTAGTTAATCGTTTGGCTTCAGATTTATAATTGATTTCTTTTTTGAATGCAGCGTATCCTAACCAGGTTAAGGATATTTCGACCAAAGAGACATTCTTTAACAATCTTGAACAATATCAGTGGCGAAGTAAAACCGGGAAGGTAATTGTTACTATAATGAAGGTTCTTCTTGCGCACAAATTGCTAAAAATATGAAGTATACGAAAGAAAAAAAAACTCTAGTTTCCTCTTCTAGAAGATATCTCAATAATCTGTAATGAACCTAAATATATAAAATTAAACAAAGAAATAAGATTGAATCTGGTATAAAAAATGGTTTGTTCTCATGTGTTATAAATAATAAAAGCACTTTTAAATGTTTCACCTATGTTAATCTGAAACAGATTTTGTTGATCACTAGTGTCATATCAGTAGATTTCCAATGGAGAAGAAAAGAAATCTTATAGCTTGAACTCAATTTATTATATAGGAACAGTTAATACGGATAATATTTGTTAGAAGTATAATAATTTTGAGCTATTTCTATTATTATTTTTTATTTATTGTTTCTAAAAGCTTGTGATATTTAGACCAAAAAGGAAAAGATTGTAGATATTAGGTTACTTTTCAAATGAATGTCACGTTCAGTTGGACAGAACTTACTACTTTTTTTAGAATTCATTTTTTTCATGTGTTTTGTTTGTTTCAACTGACCAAACAAACTGCTTTGTCCCACATTGTAGGATGACTTTGCTTTTAGGACCTCCAGGTTGTGGCAAATCCACCTTGCTTTTGGCTCTTGCGGGGAAACTTGATAGCAACTTAAAGGTTAGTGCTTGCCTACTTGGTGTAACAATATCCACGAATACGTCACACTTATAAAGATTAATATTCTATAACCACTTAAAAAATAATTGTATTGTATATTAAACTATTGGGCTAGTATATCTTTAAACTATAAAATTATAGATCAATTAAACTATAAAAAAAAAAAATCTTTATTTGCAAGAATAATTGAAATTGCATATTTTCCTCCGACTACAAAAGTGACCATAACAAGTAAAATAAAAACTCAGAATAAAAAATAAAAAAACTGTTATAACATTAAAAGACTCGTACCTAGACCTTTAAAACCACACGAATTTTACTTTAATTGGACTTTACACATGAACCCATAAAATAACTCTTGAATAGATAGTGGTGGCTCTAGAAATTTTATCCAGAGGGTTCTTTAAGAAATATAAGTTAAAACAAAATTTAATTGAAATAAAACTTGACTATATCGAGTTACCAACAAAAAAACATGCAAATGCATAAAATTTTACCATTTCTTTCTACGAGTTTTCATATTTTAAATCATTAAAAATCTTCTGTATTTCCTAAAAATTAAATTATATAAAGTTATATCATGCTTGTATTATACATGCACACATTCGCACACATCACAATTTACACAAAAAAAATTATTAAAAAAAATGTTCATAATTAATATTAAACACACTCACACATATAATAAAAATTTATAATAAAAAAGATGCTCGCAACTCACAAATATTCACTCTTTATTCTTAGAGTTGAAGATACCAAGATAGTTAGGTAATTAACTGAGATGAGATAAGATTCGTGAGAGACAGATCTATATGATTTGTGTTGTTGTTTGGTTTTAAGATGGGCTCATCTATGTTGTTTTAGTTTTGGACTGGGTTGGCTTGTGTTATTGTTTATTTTTGAGTTGGACTTATCTGTGATTATGGTGTGCAAAATTTAAGTCAGGGTGTTCAAAAATAATTTTTAGAGTAAAGTAAGCTAATAATTTTTTTTTTATATATAATATTTTTATTTTCAAGTCATGGGGTTCAAATGAACCCCCTGAACAACACTTAATGCCGCCCTTGTGAATAGGCGAATTTTCAAAGTATAGCAAATGAATCTTCTATGGCTACATCATTCTTTGCGGGTTAAAAAAAAACTTGACCTTGAGTTTTAGGGTTTGTTTGGTTGGAGGAGTGAAAAGTGGGAGGATATAAAATTCTGAGAGGATGGAAATGTGAGAGGATTAAAAAGATTTTATTTTCACTCTTTTTCGTTTGGTTGGGAGTGGAAAAATTGAAGGATGGAAAATATGAGTTTGAATAAATTTATTTATATACCATTGTTAGAGAATTATGGCCAATTAAAACAAAAAATGACAAATAACCACCAAAAAAGAGCAATCACCCAAATTTATTAAAAAAATAAAAATCATGTAAAAAAAAAAATCAAGTCTATTAAAAAAAAATATCATGCCTAGACCCTAGAAAATCAAAAGATAAAAAAAAAGAATAGAAAAAAAGAAGGGCAACATTACTGCCCAGAAGAGAGGAAAAAGAAGAGAGGAAAAAAAAAGGGGGAAAAAAAAGGCAACAACAACTTTACTGCCTAGGGAGAAGAAAAGAAAAAGTAAAGACAATTTGAAGAAGCCCATGTGCATATGCACATGCGCATTTTGTCAATTAAGAAAAAATTTATCTCCATCCAGTTTTCTCTATATTTTGAGGAGAAAACACATGACTCTCATCATTTATTTTCCATCCTTTCTACTCAACCAAACACATTCCAAAAAATTTTTCCTTCATATTTTCTCTGAAAAGTTTTCCAACTACCATGTTTCACCTTCAAACAAACACACCTTAAAGTGTTGATATATAAAAACCTTCAAACTTGAAGCATTCAACTCTTAAATCACATTCAAAAGCCTTAAAGAATAACAAGATTTTCTTTCTACCATATCATTAAATTCTTTTGAAATTTTATAAAATCAATTATAGTAGGAATTTTCAACTTGAAATTTGAAATCCTTGTTGAATTGATCCATAGTAGTAATATCAATACTTTCGTTGGGCTTGGCTTTTCCATGATCAACCTTATGCTCATCTTGTTCTTTTGTGATCTCCATTGTCCTTGTAAGACATTGTTTTGGCCATTCTTGAAGTTAGACTTATGGTGAATCATAAAGTTGAGTTTCTCTTTAGCGCCACACTTTGAGGTACTGAACCAATATGCAACTGAGGCTGCTACGGAAGCCAATTGTCAGACCTGCAGCCATCAAATCTTAAAGGAGTAATATGAGAAATTTTTGCCCTAGAGGATGGGGACAAACTAGGCTCTTGATAAACAATTATTCTGTTAGGACATTTTGCCATAAGTCTTCTAGTTTATCAGAATAATTGTTTATCAAGAAATAGGATTGTATTAGGAATTAAAGGTGGTGTGATGAGTTGTTTGAGGGCTATTTAGTAGAAGAAAAAGTATGTGGGGTTTAGGGTTTTGATGAATAACAGAAAGGGCTTCATTTGAGGTTGTAATGGAAAAAAAATGAAGAAAATGTTATGGTGTTTTGGGGGGTATGAACAGTACTAATGAATAGTATCACAAGAAAGGGAATAAAAAGAGAGAAAACACAATAATGTTATTAACCAACTCTTCCTTTGTATATGAAAATAATGTAATTTAATGATGGATTTGTTAAAATTCACATTCAATTAAAAAATATTGAGTGGTGTAACTTTACATGTATAATTTGAACTTAACTATATATATATATATATATATATATATACAGATACTATTTTCTTGTCCTAACAGTATTTAGGACTACTTGTTTAAGTAGTAAACTAAAAATCTAATAAAATACCAACTTAGATTTAAAGAAAATAAAACCTAATATATTTAGGATGTCCTAGAAAATTCTGGAGTCCATTAAATTACGAAAAATACTCTTAATTTGCAAGAATGAATGAGATTACAGATTTGGCCCTAACTATAGATTGACCACAACTATTAAAATAAAAAAAACCACTTTAACCCTAAAATACTCATCCCTAGATGTTTAAAACCACATGAATTTTTACGTCAATTAAACTTCACACATGGACTTCATAAAATAATTTTTTTTTTTTTTTTTTTGAGAGAGAGTTTCAAATATATGGCGTTCGTTTCTGATGATAGCTCTTTATTATCAGACTAAGATACCAATTAGTTTTGGGTGTATGCGGGGGATTGAACCCCAGATTTCTTATACAACCATTAAAGATTTTACCAGTTGAGCTAATTGGAACCTACTTCATAAAATAATTCTTTAATAGACAAATTTGCAAAGTAATAGCAATTTAATCTTTCATGGCCACATCACTAAAAAGTTCCCTAAAGATATCAAGGCGTTGTCTTACAAACATTACACCTTGAGTTAAGGGAGATGTTATAGATATCAAGGCTTAAGCCTGTTGAAACAAGTCTATATTCAATGTACAAAGGCCTACTTGTAGTGCTAGTAAAGTAATCTTAATCACTTTGTAAAACATTTACTTGTAGTTGCAAGTAAAGTAATCCTAGGTTAGTTTCTATATATATCCTATCCGTTCAAGGGATTTCAACTTTTTTTTTTTATTTTGACAAACGAAGGTATTAACCTCTTTGAGTTAATCTCTTATGAATATAATGCATGGAAGATGAGAATAGAGAATGCACCTGATATCGTATTGAAAATAGGAGACTGTGAATTGTCTTTTCTTTTTCTACTCTTCTCATTTCTTCTAATTCAACATGAAAAAAGGGGGCATTTGCACCTAAACAAAGTCCCAAGTTGTGAAATATGAAGATTGGAAAAATTACATTTTTGCCATTTAGGCAAAAGAGAATGACAATTTTGTGCTCTTTAAGGGTCAAAGTTTCATTCCCAATTTTACAATCTTAAATTATTTGGTTCACTTTTGGTTATCTTTGGTTCAATCTTTTGTTGGTCTATATTTTCTTAAAATTGTTATGCATTAATGCATGAATTAAATTTACTTGCCTTCTTTAGCCGTCTTTTATTCGTGTGGGAAAACCGTGGGGGGGGGGGAGGGGGGTGGTGTGGTGGTTGAGGGAGGTGGAGATGGACCTTGTGCACAAGGTTTGTGCAAACAACATTAACCAAACCACAGTGGTATCTGATTTTCTCTGCTTTTGATGTTGTAGGCGCTTTTCTGCTCCAGTGATTTTGCATTAAAAACCATTTTATAACTAAAGAGCCCTGTGGCTTCAAATGGATAAATTGGTCATTTCAGTTATTTAGCCTGTGTTAGTGAGTCCAAGAAATTGGCAGAATTTGAACAATTAATTAAATTATCCAGTATCATTAGCAGAATCAGATACTCCATAAAAAGGGACTACGACTGTCTATTAATCATTTCTCCCAAACCTCAAATAAGCAAGAGCCTTGTGCCCTAGGTATGAAATTTTATTCAATAACATTAAAAAAAATTTCTTCTCTAATAAATTTTGATGGAATTTTCTTTTTTAATTTTAATTAATTAATTTTGAATTCAGCCATATTGAATATGTACTGGGAAATTCAAGATAAGTTTTATTAGTTTACAGTATTATCAACTGTGTGTATAAAAATTCTTGTGGAGGCATAAAGGATAGTCTTCTTTAATTAAAATATTCTTTGGATGCTAGTAACTGGACCTTTCTATACTAAAGTGATATTTTGTTTTCAGAAAAGTGGTAGCATTACATATAACGGCCATAATCTGGATGAATTTTACGTTCAAAGAACTTCTGCATACATCAGCCAAACAGATAATCATATTGCAGAGCTTACTGTACGAGAAACCTTGGATTTTGCTGCCAGATGTCAAGGTGCAAGTGAAGGGTTTGCAGGTTTGTTCGGTTTAATTTATTATTTGCAATCTGTGTAAAATTAATTTTAAATTAATTTACAAAAATCCCTATGTAATTCATGATTCAACCATTTGTTATGTACTGAATACCTAAGTTATAATATATTTTGAGAGTACTTATAGGTTATATGAAAGATCTTGCCCGTTTAGAGAAGGAAAGGAACATACGGCCAAGTCCTGAGATTGATGCATTTATGAAGGTTGCTATCTTAGACCTGCTACATACCATGCTTCTGCATGAGTACAATTTTCTCATTGTTTATGGATGAATTGTGCACGTGTTTAGCTTTATCCTGATTTAATGTTTTAACTGCACAGGCATCATCAGTTGGCGGTAAAAAGCAGAGTGTTTCAACAGATTACATCTTGAAAGTGCTTGGTCTTGATGTATGTTCGGAGACAGTGGTTGGTAGTGATATGCTCCGAGGCATCTCAGGTGGCCAAAGAAAAAGAGTTACCACAGGTTTCTCTCTCTCTCTCTCTCTCTCTCTCTCTCTCTCTCTGGTAGTAACCTCTGTTCTTAACATCACTTTCACTGGAAGCTTCCAATCTTTAAAAGGAGTGGGACTCAAAATTCTGTCTTCAAAGTTGTGAGAATGAAGTATAATATCCATTTAGTGGAAACAAGTCATTCAATGTTATGTTAAATCTTCGGAAAGTTTTTCATTGCTAATCTTATTTTTTAAGTTCTTGTTTATCAAAAAGAAATTTGTAAAACTGAAGGCTCTGTTAAGTGATGTGCATATGTTTGAATTATGAGAGTTGAAATGTTAAATAATATGTGGTTGGTCTTGTTCTTATGCAGGAGAAATGATTGTTGGGCCAAGAAAGACTCTATTTATGGATGAAATATCTACTGGACTCGATAGCTCTACCACATACCAAATTGTTAAATGCATTCGGAATTTTGTCCATCAAATGGAGGCTACTGTACTAATGGCTCTTCTTCAGCCTGCACCTGAGACATTTGAACTGTTTGATGATCTAATTCTTTTATCAGAGGGATATGTTGTGTATCAAGGCCCTCGAGCAGAAGTGTTAGAATTCTTTGAGTCATTAGGTTTTCAACTACCACCACGTAAGGGGGTAGCTGATTTTCTACAAGAGGTATATTCTTAAGGACAATCAAATTGTTTGATGTTTCCTAAATGATTGTCTAACATAATTCATTGCCAGGTGACCTCTAGAAACGACCAAGCTCAGTACTGGGTCAATTCTTCAAAACCATACGTTTTCATTTCTGTTCCAGAAATTGCGGAGGCCTTTAAAAATTCCAGGTTTGGAAGGTCGCTGCAGTCCTCAATTTCTGTTCCATATGATAAATCTAGGAGTGATTCTTCGGCTTTGTCCAAAACTAAATATGCTGCCTCAAGAATTGAGATTTTTAAAGCTTGCTTTGAACGAGAACTGCTGTTAATCAGCAGACATCGTTTTCTGTATATATTTAGGACATGCCAGGTATGATTTACCTGATCACTTTTTTATTTAAATGTTTCATTAATTGTGTACAAATGTAGTGCATCTAGTCCAATAAATGGGAATAATTCGCATTTCTTTCTTCTGAAACATCTAAATGTTTATTATCCATTAGCTGTAAATCATTAGATGAATATACTGTTAACTTTTAGAGTACGTATGAATCTTATTTGTCGGTCGCAACTTCAGTTTTCTTTGTGAAATTTTGTAGCTGTAAATCAGTTTCCTTTTTTTTCCTCTATATCTCATATTATCTGTTACATATGTTAAAGGTTGCCTTTGTTGGAATCATTACATGCACAATGTTCTTAAGAACAAGAATACACCCCACAAATGAGCAAAATGGCAACCTTTATCTTTCTTGCCTGTTTTATGGGCTGGTGCATATGATGTTTAATGGATTCTCTGAGCTACCTCTTATGATAACACGGCTCCCAGTCTTCTACAAGCAAAGAGATAATTTCTTTCATCCTGCATGGGCATGGTCTATCTCAAGCTGGATTCTGCGTGTACCTTACTCTATTGTTGAAGCTGTTGTGTGGTCATGTGTTGTATATTTCACTGTTGGTTTTGCCCCTAGTGCGGGAAGGTATCTCCTTTTTTACTTTAGTAGACGATTTTCCTTTTGATTGTATTTTCTGTACTAGCTATTTCCATTAAATGTTTCAGGTTTTTCCGTTATATGCTTATACTCTTTTCTATACACCAAATGGCATTGGGTCTTTTCCGTATGATGGCCTCTATCTCACGAGATATGATTCTTGCCAATACCTTTGGATCAGCTGCACTGTTAATTGTATTCTTGTTGGGCGGATTCATCATTCCAAAAGGTAGGTTTCATAAAAAAAAAATCGATGACAGGAAATTTTTGTGATCTTCAGTGATTAGGTTGTTCTTCATTCAGGAATGATTAAGCCATGGTGGATTTGGGGATTTTGGGTGTCACCTCTATCCTATGGGCAACGTGCAATTTCTGTCAATGAATTTACCGCCACAAGGTGGATGGAGGTAAGGTCTTTGAGATTAGGGACACACTTCTGCCAGTTTTCTACTGCTTCATATAATGTCACGTATTCATGACTGAAAAGTAAAGATATTGATTGAAGATTTCATGTTGTGGATGACTTCTGAAGTTGTCTGCTGGTTTTGGAAACTGTCTCTTTGCAGAGATCAGCATTTGGGAACAATACTGTTGGACACAACATTCTCACTTTGCATAGCATACCTACTGAAGATTATTGGTATTGGATTGGAGTTGTTGTACTATTTGCTTATGCATTGCTTTTCAGCAACATAGTGACTTTGGCCTTGACCTACCTTAATCGTAAGTTTGAAAGTTTTTTTTTTTTTTTTTAATGTTCTTGTCCATTCCTTTTAATAACTAAAGCTATTCCATCCAAGTAAAAATGTTCTCTCTGTTTCCTTTTAGTATGAATGTGTTTAACCCCTAGTAAATGCTATCTCTCATATCTTTCTGCCATTTCAGCCCTTAGGAAAGCCAAGACAGTGATGCCACTTAATGTAGCAGAAAAGAATTCGGCATTAAATGGTGGTCAGTTGTTTTTATAATTTCTATAAATAATGTTCAATTTATAAATTTGTAGCATCTTTTATTGGATTTTTCTCCTCATAATGGATTGTAGCGTCGACATATTTTATAAGAATGTCTTGTATATGTTTACCTGTGCATGCAGCAGGTGGTGGAGGTTCTGAATTTGATCCACCATCTGCCGAAGAAGACAGAAAAAAGAAGGGAATGATCCTTCCATTTCAACCATTAACAATGACTTTCCTTAATGTCAATTATTTTGTTGATATGCCAAAGGTGTGTTTTCTCTGTTGGTTTTGATTTCCTTGACTTATTGATCCACCAAATATATTGGGAGTTCACTTTCTTCTATGTTAAAAGAAGTAAATTTTTTTTTTGAGGTTCTCAGGAAATGAAAATTCAAGGTATACCGGAAAAGAAGTTGCAACTCTTGTCCAATGTTAGTGGTGTATTCTCACCAGGTGTTCTGACTGCCTTGGTCGGGTCAAGTGGAGCTGGAAAGACCACTTTGATGGATGTGCTTGCTGGTCGGAAAACTGGTGGATACATAGAAGGGGACATTAAGATATCGGGTTACCCAAAAGAGCAGCGCACTTTTGCTAGAATATCAGGATATGTTGAGCAAAATGATATACATTCTCCTCAAGTGACAGTTGAGGAGTCTCTCTGGTTTTCTTCTTCTCTTCGTCTCCCAAAGGAAGTTAGCATAGAGAAAAAGCATGTGAGTTGCTGCATAAGATTTTGTACCCTACAGGAATATTTCCATTTAATTATGTCACTCTAATGCATTGCAGGAGTTTGTTGAAGAAGTGATGAGATTAATAGAGCTTGATACTATAAGACATGCTTTGGTTGGCTTGCCTGGTAGTAGTGGCCTATCGACAGAGCAAAGAAAACGTTTAACCATAGCAGTGGAACTCGTAGCAAATCCTTCCATTATTTTTATGGATGAACCTACATCTGGACTGGATGCACGAGCAGCAGCCATTGTTATGAGAACTGTCCGTAATACTGTTGATACAGGGAGAACTGTGGTCTGCACTATACATCAACCAAGCATTGATATATTTGAAGCATTTGATGAGGTAACTATTGTTTTGTAGTCAATTGACAACTTCTTTGAGAACTATATTTGATGTGTTTTCCAGTTTCTTTTAAAGTGTCTAATCTTTTGGGTTAAATGCACAGCTACTTCTTATGAAACGAGGGGGCCGAGTTATATATGGAGGGAAGCTTGGTGTGCACTCACAGATAATGATAGACTATTTTCAGGTAACAATTAATCGTTCTGTGCATCTAATTCTCCATTTATACAGTTCACTCGTGTAAATTAGAAATATGATTACTTGGAATCTAAGATGATACCTTTAGGTCTAAATGACGCTCTTCTCTTGAATCTCTCCAGAAGGGTATAATTCTAAGTCCATTTGAATTTCTTTCTTTCCAAGTAGGAGATTCTTACTCGTTGAAAAAATCAAAATTGCAACAAAAGAAATTCGAATTTTCAAGTTCTCAACAGCGGAACCACTCAAATCCTCAACAAAACAAACAACAATCATCCAGCACCTTAAAAAGCCTATTTGGCTTCAACAAAGAGAAGCCTAGTAAACAAAAGCTACTGGAATAGCTCCAGAAAACCAAATTGGAAAAATGATGTTCAATATATATATAATTATAGAACAATTTACAGCTCACATCAGTTGGTTTCAAAAAAATTGGGAAAAATCACCCAAAACACCAAGAGAGACCAGCGACTCAGATGATATGGTCGCCGAATTTTGGGAATCATGTCGGTGTAGTCATCGATGTTTAACATCATTGTATGGATGCTGACGTTAGCACACTTCTAGGATTGGATTGGCACACTCTGATACCAGGTTGAGTCTTAAAATCAAAAAGATTAGGGTAAGAGTGAGGAAGAGAAGAAGAGAGTAAAATAAGGTGCAAATTACACCGCCATCCTCCCTCAAGGTTTTACAAAATTATACTCCCCCTCTTGAGGTTTATATAAAGGAAATTTATTGTTTAACACTCCCTAATTTACACTCTATATACATAATGTACTTACTTTCATGCTAGGTGTCCACATTTTTCAAGAATGTCCACGTTAACACATGATGTGTATTAAGAGCATATAAAGGGTGTGAGACAATTAAAGCTCTTTGTATAAATGCAACAGTGAAGTCCATGCCCCCTCAAACTGTTATATTTTATTAATGAAATATTCCCTCTTTATAAAAGATTTCTTACCCAATCTTTGAACAAAATAACAGTCCCCTCCTTGAGGTTTGGGGATGAATGACTCTCCCCACTTAGGTATGTATAAATTAATTGGAACACTTCTATGTAGTGATATAACAAGACTACAAAATTACGCCTATGTTAATTTGAAGTAATAAGATAATAAAGAAATAACAAGAGTAAATCTAATAAACATTATGTGGGATTTATATACTTTGCTCATTCATCATCTTTGAAAATCACACAAATGAGGTCGGACTTTGGTGTGATGGTAAGTACCCTCCATCCAAGTGATGTGTCACAAGTTTGAGTATGGGAATTAGCCTTTTTTAATTTGGGGGTAAGGCTGTTTACTAACCTCTTCCACATAGAAGCAAGAGTCTTCTGTATTAAGTATAACCTTTAGTACCAAAATGAGTAAGTCATTAGCTTATTTTCTTTGAGTTTTTTGGTTAACCAAGCTGTGAGTTTAACATTGGAAAGTTTATGTTCAATATACTCCATATTTTGCGACATTTCCTCCTTCCAATTTTAGTCTATTTACTTGATGATTTTCTAGAACTCCATGATTTAATATAAACCATGAGGCTGATAAAATTACAATAATGTGTTGTTTACCTATAGCTTATGCCAATTTTGTCTCATTTTTCCATGTTATGCGCAGGGAATTAATGGAATCCCTCCAATTCACAGTGGTTACAATCCAGCAACTTGGATGCTCGAGGTGACTACACCTACTGCTGAAGAAAGAATTGGTGAAGACTTTGCAGACATTTACAGAAATTCTGAGCAATACAGGTGATCTTAATCTTTTGTTGTTGCTTGCTTGCAATTTAATGTTATATCCATAACTGATTTTTTTATATCCTTGTTCTAGGGACGTGGAAGCTTCCATCAAGCATTTTAGTGTGCCACCTACTGGCTCAGAACCGTTGAAGTTTCCTTCCACATATTCACAAGACACGTTCTCCCAATTTAAGACTTGCCTATGGAAACAAAATCTTGTATACTGGAGAAGTCCACAATACAATGCCATTAGGCTATTTTTTACAACAATCAGTGCATTGTTAATTGGAACAGTATTCTGGAACATTGGTTTAAGAAGGTAAATTTTTATGTTCCTGGTTAGGGTTTTTTTTTTTTTTTTCTCCACCCCATCCCTTTGCTAACATTTAGCTAAAGTGAATGGGTATTGTTTTCAAGAGGATATATATTAATCAGCCAGCCTTCATAGAAATAGTTAGTTATAATTTAGAACCCATGAATAATGTTCATAGGCTATATTCGGTATTTCTGGAGTAATCTTTAACAATTTAATAAGGAAAGTGTTAGGTGGGAATCTGCAAATTTTCAGAATTTTTGGTAACAGCAGTCTTGCATTTGAATATGAAACCTTATCGTGTGACCAAAAACTTTGAAGTAGAATATATACCTTATTTGCAATTGTGAATATATTCTTTTTTTGTTTTTTCAAAAAATTCAAACTGACTGCCTTTTGCTTTTTTCTCTTCTTTTGACAAAGTCTTGTGCTAACAAAATCCAGTATTTTGATTAGGATTTTCTCTTTGATTGTTGCAATGTTGTGAAAAATATATTAAACCATTAAACCTATATAATTTTGTTTAGGAGTACAACTCAAGATTTGTTATTGGTTATGGGAGCTCTTTATTCTGCATGCTTGTTTCTTGGAGTTAACAATGCATCCTCAGTGCAACCAATTGTTTCAATTGAGAGGACGGTATTCTATCGCGAGAGAGCAGCTGGAATGTACTCTCCAATTGCTTATGCAGCTGCCCAAGTAAGGTTCATTACACTTGCAATATTTGGCAAATTATACTTCTTTGAAGTGGAGATTGACGATACATATCTTGATTGCAATATTAACAGGGTCTTGTGGAGGTTCCATACATTGTTGTGCAGACAATAATATTTGGCATCATCACATATTTCATGATTAATTTTGAAAGGACAGCCAGTAAGATTCTTTCATTGTTTTCTTCTGTTCTATTTTTTACTTTTACTTTAGTTCATTACTGTGGAGCATTTTGGGGGAGTGTATTCTGATTCATTAAACGTTGATTAAAGTGTTTATATAAGAATTAGTTCGTGAAATTCCTGAATATTTTGCATCTAAGGGCATTCCATCTTCACTGTTGCATCTAAAGAGATTCTTATAAAGAACAAGTCCTTTAATTTGAAGGTTTCAAAAGCAAAATGGATTCTTGTCAGGCAATATAGATGGCCAATCATTAATAATGATCTGGTTTTCAAACTTATATTTAAGATGAGCTATTCTTGGCTTTTCATAACTCCAGATGCTTGCTGAGATTCTGCATCTAAATGAGAATAACTCCTTCATTTCATTTATAGAATATTATACAAATGTAGATAAAATTTCTATGTAATAACCACTGAATTTTATTGGCTTTGTTTTCATTAAAATAAAATGGCACCTGGTTCATCATATTATTTTCTGATGTTGTTGGTGCATAAAGTTTATGCCAATGCAGTTACTTAACTGGACGTTTCTCTGGTATTGCAGGGAAATTTTTCCTCTATCTTGTGTTTATGTTCTTGACGTTCACGTTCTTTACCTTTTACGGCATGATGGCTATTGGTCTTACACCTTCTCAAAACCTAGCAGCTGTCATTTCTTCTGCATTTTACTCAATATGGAACCTCCTTTCCGGTTTTCTCATCCCTAAACCTGTAAGTAAATATATTTTACATCTAACAACAAAGTCTTGCTTCATTCGTGGATTGGGCCAATTAAATTAATAAACTGCTGGAGATTTACTTGAAAATAATAATGGTCACAAGTGGAACAAAAGTCAATCAAGATCAAATTCCTAAGTCAAACTGAAATCATAAGTAAACCACTTAGATGAACATACATACTAATACTCCACTTCATCTCAATTTTGAAAATAGAGTGGCCATGTATAGCTGGAACTCTATATAACATTAAAATATAATATACTGAGATGCTAAACTTTTAGAGTCTGAATTTGGTAAAGATTGGGTGTAAAACTTATGTTTTATACTAACCAATAAGAGATTGTCACATCAATTTTTTATTTAAAACTAAATGCATCTTATTTTACATAATAATATCTCAATAAATTCTCAATTTGGTTGGATTTTTAGATAAGTATTAGAATTGATTGTGTATGATTGCACTTATTCTTTTATACGTAATAAGATAACGTGGCATATTAGGGTTGGAAGGTATAAAACTTAGGTTTTGAACTACATCCTTATAGAATTTAATCTCAAACTTTTAAACTTCATTTGTTATGTAGAAAATCTGTGCCTTTAACACTAGACAAGAATATGTGGTTTACACTCCAGTAACTAATGAAATTAATTAACCACAAATTACGTTATAAAATAAAACTTCTTTAGTAAAAAGAATAAGCCGACTGTTTAAGTCATGTCCTAAACTGCAATAGTATAATGTCCCTTCGAGCGAAAAAGCTACTGGAGTGAAATAAAAAGTAATTCCCACTAGCCATGAAATCCCACCAGTAGTAAGAGGGAACGGATGAACTCCACTGCCACTAAAATAAAGTAGATGATAGAAAACATAGCAATTAGCAAATGATCCGTAGTTGTTTTGGAGGTTTTGCGCTAGCTCAAGCCCATCTGCCGCTATTCCTTCTCAAGTTTGCAAATCTGTTCAAAGTTTTTTTTTTTTTTTGGTTTCTTCATAAACCAGTTTTACGGTTTTATTACTTCAGAGTATCCCTCCATGGTGGATCTGGTTCTACTACATCTGCCCAGTTTCATGGACACTACGAGGTATTATCTCCTCTCAGCTTGGTGATGTGGAAGCCAAGGTTGTTGGAGCAGGATTTGAGGGCACTGTGAAAGAATATTTGGAAGCTTCTCTTGGCTTTGGTCCTGGGATGGTAGGAGTTTCAGTAGCAGTTCTTATTGGCTTTTGTCTCCTCTTCTTCATGGTGTTTGCTATCTCAGTCAAAGTCCTCAACTTCCAGAGAAGATGAATTAATGGGGTTTCAAATAATGAGAAAGAGGCCAGATATACTTGCAGGAGGTTCTCTTAAGAGCATAATAATCCCTCTAAGTGGAATCAGAGTTTACTAATCCTTTAAGTGGACGGAGATCTACAACATGAATATATCTTTCCTCCTGTTCTTTAACTTCTGGTCACCAAATGAATTTTGGTATTACATCCATTTCTCATGAAATATGCTCATCAAATAACATTAGTGGAATTCTTTAAAAACCGATCTAAAGTAGACATTCATAACGGACCGATTATTCTATTTTCCTTGCAACAATATAGGGGCAATATTGTTTAGTCAGTGTTATGAATAAAAACAAAAACATTATTATTAAGCACTGTATACTGTGACCGGGCAAGAATGCCATTTACCTTCATTCTTCACTTCTATCATTTTATTTATTTTTTGTTTCAAGCCAGGCATAAGAAAGAAAGGGGGACATATGGTAAATGTTCTTGAATTAGGGATTGGTGAAGTTATATGAGGAGTGATGCAAAATTCTAACTGATTCTGAATGCAATTTGACAAGTTGTAACATCTCTTGAAATTGGACTACCAAATGTTGAGGAGTGATGCAATTTAGTATTACCTTTGTGAATGTGCCAGCCTCATTGCTTGAGTCAGCATAGTGGTGTAAGACAGAATATGGGGATTTAAATTCTATGATCGGTTTTTGATTTTTGAATATAATTAAAACTAGTTGCAGACTTACGCATTGCACTTGATAATTTTTTAGGTAAAATACTATTTCAGTTCCTAGAGTTTATAAAGAGTTTTTTTTTAAAAAAAAAATAATTGTTTTATCATATTTTTCATAATTTGCCTATAATTTTTTTTTTACCATTATCACATATTTATTGGTTGATGGTTTGCTTAACATAGACATTAAATAAGAGGTAGAACTATTCATTAGATTTTTTTGAAGTCATAGTGTATGAAGATTATGATTATATATATATATATATATATATAAATATATATAAGGTTAAATGAAATGTCAAGAAATTTCTAAATTACTAAAGAGCATCTCATTTTTAGTTATGATTTGAAATATAATTTCTCCAGTTAAAGTTTTATTAGTTTTAAGTTTAAATTTTGTATTATTATATATAATTGTTGATCATTTATTTAATTTTTTGAGAATGATTATTTATTTAATTAAGTGAATGTAATGGTTGATTTTATTGCACTATAAAGTTTTCAATATTCTTTGTATAGTCATCTCTATTTTATTTCTTACTTCTCTTGACCACCTTTTTATTTTCCAAATAATGGTTATTAATTGACGTTTGATTTCATTTCTTTTTTTCTTCCTTCATTTATTCTTTATTACTTTGTATGTTCCCTTGCTAGTTGTAAATTTTATGGTTATCAATAAGAAATAGATATCATGGATGACTTAAATAGTTATAGATGTAGTTACATTAACGTTAGTGGTATGTCAAAGATTTTTTTTTTTTTTCCCTTTTGAATTTTCATGGAAATATGGAAGGCATTTTTCTAGTTTGGTCTCAATCAATTAAGATATCCATGATATCTTAATAGAAGTAATAATGAGCCTTAAATTTTTTTTAATGTATGAAGTGGTTATGTTAGTGGTATGTCAAAGTTAAAAAAAAAAAAAAAAAACTCCAAGGAAATGTAAAAGGTTTTTAAAAAAAGAAAAAGAAATGGTGACTTCTTGAATTGTAAAAATATGATTGTTTTAATTACCTTTTTTATAAATTTAACTTTTAAGTTATAAACATCTAAATTAAAGTAGATTAATATATCTTTCTCAAAAAAAAAAAAGTAAATTAATATATAAATGCAAAATTATATATAAATTTACAACCGCACAAGATAAATATGTATAGATAATATATATATATATATTACATATATTGATTATTTATGAATCATTATTTCATTGTTTACTTATAAATATCTAAATTAAAGTTTTTTTTGAAAAATGTTTAAATTAAAATAGATGACTAAGTGAAGGTAAAATTATACGAAAAGTTAAAACTACTTATAAGATGAACGTTTAACCATTCATGGATATGTGTTTTTTGAAGACTAAAAGTATGCTCGATTATTTTAGCTGGAACTATATAACTATGCAAATATTGTTGCAAGTGATTCCATCATTTGCAAATTATTAAGTTTGGTGGCCTTACAAAAAAAAATATTGCTTTTTGCAAAAAACTTTCCATGAACTCCTCTTTTGTGACAACCATTTTTTTTTCCCTTTTTGTTGAAACAACTTAAAAATATTAAGATTTGAGTTACCACATGTGGTAGTTGTAAAACACGTTAGTGATATGAAAAATAGAAAAGTTTAAATATTTAAAAAGCATATTTAGTAGATTGTAATATAAAACATTTTTTCCCCAATATTTTATGTAACCTTTCCCATAAGATCAATATTGTTGGCATCCTTTAAAGATGATAGATAATATATTTGAGAAGAAGAAGAAGAAGAAGAAGAAGAAGAAGCAAAGACGATGTACCACATAATATAAAATTATTAAGTTTGCGTGATTTAAATTTGTGGCCAATAATAATAATAATAATGTATGTATGATAAAAATTTCTATCTAAATGATATATAATGGTCCATATTTTTTTAGTTTGATTCAAAAAAGTCCATTCTCAATAGCCTTTTAAATCTACAAATTGCTCAATCTATAGGCCTAGACACATTCAAAGAGTGCTATCTAAATTATAAATTATATGACCTTTTATCACAAATATTTTGATTCCCCCAATGTATGGTATAGAAAAGCAGGTTTGTGTCTAGCCAAGTTTTTTATTTGGGTTGCATAATTTAATAGTATGTAGGGTGTGATTGACTTTAAATGTTGAATAAAATAAGATGAGAAGAAAAAAGAGTAAAAATAAAATATATAGCAATAAACAGCAAATTATCCAAGTCATTCCATGTAATATAATAACATTATATTATTATATATCATATGTATAATGCAGTAGGATAATATTTAATCAAGGAGAATAAAAAAGATAACAACTTAAAACATAAAACTAAATTGCATCAATCCAAAGTAGAATTCTAATTAACACAAAATTCATCAACCTAAAGTATGGATGCAATAAAAATAAAAAATAAAACAAAAAATGAAAAACAAATTGAGAGAGAGGGAGAGAGAGAGGGAGAGAGAGAGAGAGAAGTAGCTTTTTTTGTGTGAGAAAACTATGCATAGAATGAAAAAGAAAATTTCAAATTTATAGTAAAATGTTGAGAATAAGAAGAGTCAAAATAAAGGAAGATAAAAGGGTAGAGAAATAATGATATTAAGGTAGAAAGTAGTGGGGAGATGGAGAGCTAAAAGGGAGGGAGTGTTTTGGAAAATTAATAATAAAAATAATGGTTAAAAGATATTTTAATTTTTAAATAATGGAGTTTTTAAGTCACTTTAAATGATAAAATATTTTAAAAAATATATAAGAAAAATTGAAAGCAAAAAATGATAATAATGTGGTTATTGATTTGGCTCAACTAGAGTGCAGAAACAATAAATGTTACGCTTCTGCATTTAGATAGATATATATATATATATATATATAGATTTTAGAAATTTTAGGAGATAGGATTTTATTTCTTTAGATTTTAGGTGTTTTTAGGGTTTTGTTAGTCAAAATAGAGTGCGGTGCGCTCCTAAATCCCAAGTTAGATATGTAATCAAATCAGGTGTTGCATTTTTGGTCCAATTGTGGTGCTCCAAGGAGCAGTTCTTGCCCCCACCAGAGAGTGAATTGATTTGTGGGTCTTATCTAGCACTTAATGTGAACAGCTAAGAAATTTTCCTGAAATGGGTTACATATCAAATTGAGAAGACGACAATAATTTAGGTTTAGAGGCCATTGGACATGGCTACTTCATGGTAACTTAACCTATGTTTTTCTACCAAAAAACTTAACCCATGTTTTGGAATATTATGTCTTGTTTTGATGGAATTTAAATCCTGGGTTTGTGATTGTTAGAGATATATTAGCTCAATAGCGTAAGTTCAAGCCCAATACTTATATATGTGCAAACTAAGTCTCTTACTTGTACTAGAAGTCCATTAACCATAGTTAATCTATGGTTAGTCTAGGGTTTAACCTATTATATATACTCATGTTATGGTTTATTGTAACACATGATTTGTATTACACTATTATATATTAAAGATGTAGCCTTAAAGGTTTCCTTCGTGGACGAAGGCTGTCAGGCTGTAAGCCTCGTTTTCTTGTGCTCTCTATTTATGCTTCTGCTTCTGCATTTATTCTAGTATATTCAACATGGTATATCAATAATAATATTTAATAGTAGTCTCTAAATCCTAGCTTTAAATCCCTTCAAAATTTGTTGTACTGAAATTTTAAATCCTTGTGTTAGATACCCCCCTACCTACGTGAAAATCCCAACTACAACGGCGTGCCCAAACATCCAGAGAATTTGGAGAGAGCGGGCTTTTTTTTTTGGCCAAATATTTAGTTTTTGCAACTAAAAAGCCTTTACTCAAAGTTATTTTTTTATGTAGCATTTTTGGAATTTGAGTTTCAAGTGAAAATCGATTTTAGCAAACTTTAGTTCAAAGCAGATAGCTACCATCTAATTGAAAATACCATATCAAATGTGTTGGGTTAAGATAGATTGACCCCCGGTTAATTAATTCAATTACCCAAGTTAATTAATTAGGTCAAATTATATGCAAATCATAGAGGCACTAAGAAATCACCAAATAACTAATATGCAGAGGAAAATAAATTGACAAAGTGATTTGTTGACAAATATGAAAAACCTCTCGCAGGGCAAAAATCCCAGTGGTGAATTTAAGGTCAACATTTCCAAGAATCTACTAATCAATAATTAAGCGGTTACAAGTAAAAGAAATCTTATCACTACCCTGGCTTATCCCAAAATATCAACCTACAATTGAACCTATGATTCAATACCCATTTGAACTTGATATTATAGTAGTCTTCTTTCTTTTGTTGCATAAGTCTCCAATTTGTAACTAACTCCTTTGCATGGATCTCAGCACATGACAAACTCCAGCAACTTGATTGATTGTTGTTAGCTGTAAAATTCTTCATTTCATAAATGATGATGATCAAGAAGCTTTTGTTTACAAAACCCTAAGGTGCACAAATGCATTAGCTTCACACAGAGTATATGAGTTCTACATATCTGTTTTAGTGTTTAGTGACTTTTAAAATAAGCCTTATATATGACTGGGGTTATGAAAAAAGAAACCTAAATCAAATAAGTCATCATGGGCCGAATTTCAGATTTGCAAATTCTAAAATCATAGATCTTGATAAATCGAGCTTGTGTTGAACTTTTCCATTAATCCTTGATAGCAGCATTTGTCAAGCTTATGTCAAGCTTAATGAAACAATTTTTCTTCACTTGTTTCTTGGATCAATCTTCATGTCTTAAATGAAACCACTTGATATGTATGAACAACATATTTCTTGATACATTAAACCCAACTTAGATCTACCCAATTACAAGTAAAGTGCATTTTGTTAAAGGATTAGCCAATTACATAGAAAAAATTCCAACATTAGGATTTGTAGTCTAGGATGGTTTGTTTATTAGGGCTTAGGGTTTATAGATTTCCTATTAGGACTATTGACATTTTTGCCAATCAAGTCTTATATGGGTTTGCAGAAATGTGAAAGTTATATTTTTTTTGTCATGTGATAATGAATAAATATTAACATTATTGTCTAATGGTCGTACACCATTTGAAGGAGCTTTAGGTTCAACCCAATTTTGGATGAGAGGAATTTGTAAGAATTATGGTCTATTGTTTGTAGGGGTGTCAAATGGGTGGGTTCGGGTTGAACATAATTAGGTTGGGAACATAAAATCCATTTACTCATTATTACCCATTTTACTAATTACTTCTAACCCAAACCCAACAATCCAATTACTATGGATAAAACCCAATTCACCCAATTACAATAATCAAAATTACCAAAATGTGTTTAAAACTTGAAAATGACCAAAATACCCCTAAACCCCTCAAAAATTGTCGGAATATCCCTAAAACCATAAAATGACCAAAATACCCCTATAACTTATAAAATGACAAAAATACTCCTTACAACCCAAAAAATGTCCAAAATACCCCGAAACCTAGAAAATGACCAAAATACCCCTGCAATTTAAAAAAATTACAAAAATACCTCTAGATCCTTAAAATGACCAAAATACCCCTAAAACTTGTAAAATGACCAAAATTTTCCCCTAAAAATGACAAAAATATCCATAGAATCTAAAAAATAATCAAAATACCCCTGAGACCTAAAAATGACCAAAATACCCTGGAAACTTAAAAAATAAACGAAATACTCCTTGAAACCTAAAAATGAGAAGAAAACAAAGGAAAATCACTAAATTTGAAAACCGTAATCCCCAAATTCTTGAAGAGAGAGAAAGGAAGAGGAATTAAGGGAGAGAGAGTCGAGAGGCTGAGAGAGGGTCGAAGAGGCTAGATTGAACTTTGGGTTTATTATTTTTGGGGGTTATTTGCATCTAATTTGCTTTTTAGTTAAAGCCCAATTATTATTTAAGTTCATTGGGTCTATAGTTAAAGCCTAATTAGGTAGGTTTGGGTTCTTTTTGAGTGGGTGGGTAAATAGATTTTGGTTGATTTTGCCAACCCTAATTGTTTGGTGTTTGTGGAAGGTCTATTTTTGATCTCATTCTCCTTTTATACTCTTTGTGTCTACAAAATATTAAGGTTTTTCTAATTTTTTTAATTTTAAAATTATACGTTCATTTTACCTAAAAGTTAAAAAAAAAAAAAAAAAAAAAACTTGTGGAATGGATTCAATCGATTGAATTGAGTGGATTCAATAATACCTCAAGTAAGAGGACATTTTAATCAAGGATTAATTCACATTAGGGGTGTGGGCGGGTTGGATTGAGGGGGTAGCAGCCAATATTTCTATCCAATCCGCCACTAGCAGGTTGGAAAAATTTCAATCCGCCACCATCCCACCGAAGTCGAAATCCTTCAGATTGGTTACAAATTTTGGTGGTTTCAACTCGATGGGTTAGGCGAGTTTGGGTGGGTTAATATTATTCTTTTGATAAATTATAGAGTATATACACTTACAAGGATAACCAACATTGGTGCCTAAACTAACTGTATTACAAACTATAAGAAGTTAAGAACCACTAAGAGTACTACACGTGCACAATTTAAAACTAACTCTATTATTAGAAACTAAATGAGCTTTAGCTTTTCAATCTAATGTTCCATTTCATTTTGTATTTGTTTGCATCTTTAGTAGATTGATTTGAGTTTGTAGGTATAACTGGCTTTACATGTAATACCATAACAAGTTTTTATAATATATTAAATGGATCAAAAGACAAAACATTTTGTAGATTTAGAAGAATGTATGGAGCCAAAATCAAAGTGACAAACAACATATTCAATAAAAATATAGATACAAACATTAAACAATACAAGTAAAAAAAAAAAAAATTTACCTTGGTGGTTGTCTAGGAGAGTACATAGTTGATGGAAGGTGGAGAATTGAAGGGACAAAAAAAAAAAAAAAAAAAAAAAAAAAAAAAAAAAAAAAAAAAAAAGAAAAAGAGGCTTCAATGTTGGCTAAAGGTGAAGGCTAAATACAAAGTGCATGTAGTATATGGCTAAAGTGAGTTTAAGGTTTCAATGTTGACTTTTTATATTTTTTTAGGGAATTGTTTCTTATTAACTGTAAAAATTGATTAGGTGAATTTATTAACTTTAAATGCAAAATATACAGTTAAAAATTTTAAACTAATATTTTGTAGTACCCAAACCCAAGGTTACTTCCTGTGCAGGGATTTGGCTCCTAATTTATTTGTTAGGGGGTATACTAGAACTCCTACTAGGGTAAGCTTCAAATGTTGCCCTAACAGCCCAACCCTTGTACCTATCGTGCTTAATTCCCTCTCTTCCCTCATATTTTTCCTCTTGCCCTCTCTTCTATTTCTCATGCTGCAGCTTCTACCAACTAGCCTTTCTCATCCATCCTCCCTCCCCTTTTATATTCTACTCTTAGTGGGGACCCAGATGATTTTCTTTCCATCTTTCCCCACGTGATCCCCACTTTTGCCTAGAATCCATAGTAAATTGGTCCATTATGAGGATTCTCTTGCACCTGACGCCGAATAGCGCTCGGCAGTAGATTCCCCTAAGGCACTAACAGCATTTGGGGACTTATCTGAATATTGACTATTACCCCTTCGGTCATCCCCATCCTGCTCATTGATACTGGGCCGAGCCCATTCCAATAATAGTAGGCCTCCTTCGAGCATCGATCCTATATCTTTATACTATTGCTACTAGGCTGGGCTCATCCTAACAACATTGGGCCAATATTGGTCGTGGATCCCATGCCCCTACAATAGCCCCCACGATCCCATTTTCATGAAGTGGAGATGAGATCAAGGTCCTTTCATTTCTGGGGTCAGTAAAATTTTTCAAAATTGCTATTGCACCTCATGAAGATCAATCGTTAGCCAATAAATGCAAGGGATATGACAGCTTGCGCTTTATGCACTCGTGGCCATAGCTATCACATCGGACAATCAAGATGATCTAACACTTCAATTACCGATGTGTGTGTGAAAAGAAATAACGGCAAGCATTAATTAATTTCTTACAATTTCCTTTAATGGCATTCCCCTTATAAATAAAGTCATGGTTTCTGCCATAGCCTTCTTTATTTTCTTCCAAATTCAGAACCTTACTAATCTCCTCTTCCCAAGCCCCAAATCTCTCTCGAGACCAACTTTGCTAGCACACAGGCTATTCTGTAAGTTCCTGTACTCCTTACCTCTTTCTTTCCTAGTTATCCTAATATAAAAAAATTGAGTTTTTCCTATCTCTTAAACACTAGTGCAAATGTAGTGGCCTTTAAAACTAGATTTAGCATTACTCATGATGTAAATATAATATATTGTCTTGAGGGAGATATAGACTAAAGGTTACCCCGGTTAGTTTTCTTTCCCACCATGACATTATCTTCCTATATGGCATCCAGGTAGTTTAAAGAACAGGTACTATCTTTAGACCGAAACCCAATGGTTAGACTAATATCATGCCTCCCCAACTCCATTAGGAATTTTGTAGGGGAGTTCATGAAAGTAAGCGGGAATTGGCTCAATGGAGAACTCACCTGCCGAACCTCTCCTTGGAAGATAGGTTGGTATCTTCCTTCCCAAGACTTAGCAAAGCCCCAAAAAATAGATTCTAGTTTTAACTCCTCCTTCCTTTTTATTTATTTATTTTTTTAAGCTTCTATCTGTAACAATGTTCTCCATTTCATAATGCAGTCTCCAAGCAATTCAAACCCAACGTGAACATTTTACAAGTTCAGGACCTTAACTTTTTCCTATGCTCGGAGATCTTTGTCCATTAGAATGGTCAGCTTAGAGTGTCGCATTGGGTTCTCAGTTGCGTGTCGTCATACACCAACTATCAGGACCCCGCTAGTGCTATAGTAGCTGGAAACCCCCTTCTATCCTACTTGGTCGTTTGGCTACCAGGTTTTCTACCTAACGATCTCACAGGTAGTGAAGCCCAGCATCTGGGACCTCAACAGGTAAAGGAAGGTTCCCTTGAACCGATCAATGACGGTTTGACAAACATAGTTTTCCACGACTGAGTTGAACACATACCCATCAAAGCTCACGTCCCCCCTAAACCAACCAAATACATGGTTCAAAGTTGTAACATGGACGTTGAGTGTTGGTTCCTAAGCACCCAATCCGTCGGGGGTCATCTCGCCTTACAACAAACTTCTCAACAATCAACTATCCCCACGCCCCGTCCACGCAAGAAAGGCAGAGGAGTAATGATGAACTTTCATCAGGGTCTGATGTCCCTCCTATTAAGCATTCCCCTGCTCCTGTCTCTGCCCCTGTCATGACTCAGTTGGCTAGAGATACTTCCTCTGAGACAAGGCCTGTCGATCAATTGGTGATCGTAGGGTCCAATGTGGCCTTTACCTTTGCATCTCCTTCCTTGGGATGGCAGTTGTGAATGCTGTTAGTCTCCCTAAATCTTCTGTGTTCAGGGACCCTGACCAAATACCCTTGTCCAATGATCCGCCCATTCAGGCCTCAACCTAAGAGTGGCCTGATGAGGATGATGAAGAAGAGAGGGAGGAAAACCCCAGCATGGTGGAGTTGGCCGAGCAAATTAACTCTCATGTAGAGGTGATTGACATGGACAAAATGGCCACCAACGTCGTTCTCGAGGGTTAAAGCTTAGAAAACCCTCCCAACGTCCCGCGAAGTTTCCTTGGCCACTTTTGCTGTAGCCTAGGGTACAATACCATGAAGTCGCTGAATTGCTGATCGCTTTCTGTCTCTTCCCCTTTTATGTTTTAAATTTACTAAGCTTTATGTATTTAAGTTTTATTTGTCATTTGTATTGAAAAATATTTTGTTTGTTGAATATGGAGATTGAACTCTTTAAGTATGTATGTTTGGTTAAACTCTTTTCTTACAATTTGGAATTCAACTTTCAAAAATTATCTCAAGTGTTTATGGTCAAAGTGGAATTTTGTAACCGAATTCTTTGATCCGAATATTTTATTATCACAACCTTTGAATGATATTGTGAAATGTTGTTAACAACTACTGTGGATGCACCAGAAATGTCCCTAACCAAAGGACTTGTAATTTAGATTAAATAATTGATGTCTCTTAACTAATTAGTGATTAGGGTCAGACCGCAGCTGACTCTTTGTCTTTAGAACTAAAGATCTTGCAAGGTTTCTACCTAGTCGGTGACTAGGGTTAGGTTAAGGATAAAATTTTGTCCTTAGAAATCACTCTTTAAGGTTTCCACCTAGTCAGTGACCAAGGTCAGACCAATGATAGATTTCTGTCCTTAAAAATAACTCTTTAGGTTTCCACCTAGTCGATGACTATGGTCAGGCCAAGGATAAGCTTCTGTCCTTAAGAATAGCTCTTAATGTTTTCACCTAGTCAGTGATTGGGGTTAGGCCAAGGCTAAGTTTCTATCCTTAGAAATAACTCTTAAAGTTTCCACCTAGTTGGTGACTGGGGTCAAGCTGAGGCTAGGTTTCTGTCCTTGATCCCCACTGGTAAATAGTGCGTAAAATAATTCAACAAGTAATTACCACCACAAATTAAAAAGCATCTAGGTTTGTTCTGTGTCTTGTCTTTTTAAACATATTTACAACACAAGACATTAGCCATGATAATTACAGTTACTGTTAATACTTCTTCAAATTGTTCACGTTCCAAGGTTGGGGTAGTGGTCTTTCCTTCAAGTCTTCTAGGTAGTAAGCCCCTATGCCAGCCACTGTAGTCACTTGGCAATGTCCTTCCCAGTTTGGGGTGAAATTTCCCGCACTTTGGTCTTTCATATTTCCCACTTCTCTCCACAGAACCAAGTCCCTTGCAATGAACTCTCTAGGCCTCACATTCCTATTGATCCTCGAGCAAGCTTCTATTGATAATCGGCTAGCCAAATGAAGCCATGTCTCAACTCTCTTCCAAAAGGTCCAGCTGTTTGATCATTTGAACATTGTTACTACCCAAAGAGAAACTGGTAACCCTCATTCTTGACAAGCTTATCTCCCTTGGGATAACAGCCTCTACCCATACATCATGATAAAGGGGGTTTCTCCTGTTGATCGCTTCAATGTAGTTGGGTAGGCCCATAGCACGTTCAGTAGCTCCTCGACCCAGTTCCCTTTTGCCCCTTAAGTCTCGTCTTTAACCCATAAACAATCATTTTGTTCATCGCCTCTGCTTGTCCATTACTTTAAGGATATGCCAAGGATGAATATCTATTTATGATTCCTAGATCGTTGTAATATTTCCTAAATACCTTGCTATCAAATTGCAGTCCACTATTCGAAATCAATGCCTCGGGTATCCTGAACCTTGTGATGATATTTTTGCATACAAACTTCTTTACCTCAGCATCTTGAGTGTTCGCTAGGGCCCTCGGCTTCCACTCACTTCGTAAAATAATCGGTAACGACTAAAACAAACCTTTTGTTGCTTGTGGCTTGTGGAAATGGTCCTATCATGTCTAGCCTCCACTGCATAAAAGGGTTAAGGGCTAGTGATCGAGTTCAAGTTCCTACCCAACTGACGTATATTCGGGGCGTGTTTTTGGCATTGATTGCACTTTTTGACATACTCGGTTGCATACCTTTGCATGTTAGGCCACCAAAACCCCTGAGTCATTTCTTGATAGGATAATGACCTTCCCCCAGAGTGACTACCACATATCTCTTCGTGCAGCTCGACCAGGAGACCAACAACATCATTAGGGTGGAGACACAACAAATATGGACCTCTAAACGATCGCCAATACAACTTCTTGTCCTTGAATAACCAAAAACAAGAGGACATTCTCTGCATCTTCTTTGCCTTTTTAACATCAGTCGGTAAAGATCCATCAGCCAAAAATTAGACAATGGGGTCCATCCAACTTGGATTGAACTCCGAAGCTAATGCTACAACTAGGCGATGCTCTATGCTCGGGCACTCCAATAATTCCACAGAAATCATTCATGGAACACATTCATCCCACGATGAAGCCAAAGTGGCTAGATAATCAACACGGCTATTCTGACTCCTTGGGACTCTAGCCACACTCACTTTTCGAAAGCATGCTTGTAGAGTCTCGAACAACTTTAAATACTATGACATATAGGGGTCCTTCGCTTTAAAACTTCCCTCTACTTGGCTTACCACTAGTCTTAAATTTGAGAATATTTCTACCTCCTCAGCACCTAACTTCTGGGCTGCTCTAAGCATAGTAATAAATGTTTCATACTCGGCTTCATTGTTGGAAGCCTGGAAACACAACCTTAGTGATTTTTAAAGCCTTAACCCCTCAGGGGTCATGATCTCAACTCCAGATCCTATTACGTTAGATACCCCGTCTACAAACACTCACCACGGTTATACCAAGACTTGCCATACACCTATGGTGATCCTTGGTGTTGGTGTGAATTTTGCCACAAAGTCTGCTAATACCTGGCCTTTAATACAGTTCCTCTGTTTATACCATATATCAAACGTCCCAAGTCTTGTTTCCCATTTTACTATTCTCTTGGTAAAATCTGATCTCCTCAAGAGCAATTGTAGGGTGTATTTGATCAACACCCAAACCGTGTGGGCTTGGAAATAATGGGGCAATTTTCTCATTGCATGTACTAATGCCAATGCCATCTTCTCCAATGGAAGGTACTGAGTTTCCGAATCCATCAACGTCTTACTAATGTAGTACACCGGTCTCTAGATTTCATCTTAATGTCTTAACAACACAACGTTCACAGCATGGTCAGAGACCACCAAGTACATATATAAATCTTCCCTGGGCTTAGGCTTGGACAAAATGGGAGGGCTGGCAAATAGCACTTCAAATCTTGGAAAGCCGCATCACATTCCTCGGTCCACTAAAAACCTTTCCATTTTTTCAACAATTGAAAGAAAGGCTTGCACCTATTTGCCGACCTCGAAACAAACCGATTTAGGGCGGCAATCATCCTAGTGAGTCTCTGCATTTCCTTGGGGTTATTGGGCGGGTTAAGCTGCTGAATTGTCGTGATTTGGCTGAGGTTAACCTTTATCGCTCAATTCATTATCATGTACCCCAGGAACTTACTAGACCCCACGCCAAATGCATGTTTGCTCGCATTGAGGCATGGCTTGTGTTGCCTCAATATCTCAAAAAACATCAACTAGATTCGGTACATGCTCCTCACTCTTCTTGCTCTTAACCACCATGTCATCAATATAGACCTCCACCGTGTCCCCGATCTAATTTTTAAACATCCTCGAGACCATTCGCTAGTACGTGGCTCCTGCGTTCTTTATCCTAAAAGGCATCACTGTGTGGTGATAATTTCCCGCAGGTGATATGAAAGAGATCTTCTCCTGATCCTCAGGCGTTAAGACTATCTGATGATAACCTTGAAAGGCATCTAGGAAACTCATTCTCTGGTGTCCGTATGTGGTATCCACCAATTTGTCAATCTTAGGTATGGGGAAAGGATCCTTGGGAAGACTCGGTTGAGATCGATAAAATCGATGCTAACCCTCTGTTTCCCGTTTTTCTTTTTCATCACTACTATATTTGATAGCCACACTAGGAAGAACACCTCTTTGATAGCCCTGGCCTGCTTCAATTTCTCAATTTCTTCCTTCATGGCCTTCACATATGGCTTTGTTGATCTCCTTGGCTTCTGCATTTTTGGTGGCACCAAAGGGTCTACATTCAGCTTATATGTGATAAAAGCTGGATCTACCGCAGGTACTTCATACGGGGTATATGCAAACATGTGAAAGTTCTGCACCAGCTTTAAAATTACTTGTGGTATAGGGCAATATTCGTATTTTAACCAACTTCTCGACACTGTCAACCCTTGTTGCGCCCTCGGGGCACTGTAATTGGTATAATGGTTCTACTTTAACTTGCTCCTTCTATTTATTCTTATGATTAATTGCAGCCATCAAGCACCGTCGTGCTACCTTTTGATTGGCTTGGACCACGACAATTCTATCTTTAGTGGGGAGCTTGACCTTCTAATGTAGCATGGATGGCATTGCCCCCATGGCATGAATCTAGGGTCGACCAAAGATCACTGTGTATGGCGAAAAGACGTTAACCACTATGAAATTTACCATAACCTTCTTTCCCTAGGTAGCAACCAGGAGCTTTATCTACCCTTTGGGAATCACTATCTTCCTATTAACCCCTACTAAGGGTCATACTTGCTCAAATCCTCTGGTTTCAATCCTAATCTCTTGTATAGGCTGGGATACATTATCTCAACCCTGCTCCGTTGATCTATCATCACTCTCTTCACTAGAAATCTTCCAATCCGTGAAGCCACAACCAAAGTGTACACATAATTTTCGTAAAAGATAAATCACATGGTCATGAAATAGTGTAACAAATAATCAATCTTGTATTGATTTGTATATATGTGAGGTCAATCCTCTGTATGAATCTTTATAATGAAATAGTACAATAAACTCCTCTGATTCGATCTCCAAGAAGCTTTACGATCCAATGGGGCTATGAAGCTTGATCTTGAATCGTGCTTTGATGTCTCCAAGTTGACTGAATATTTGGGTGTACTGGATTTGATGCGAGGGCCGTTGGCTTGATCTCAAATTGGATAAAAGGAAAATCCTCACTTTGATTTGAAGAAGTAGGAATAAACCTTGATGAACAATAGAATGGTTGTGGGCTTAGAGGCAACTCTTTATTTTGACAAAGTGTCAATAGGTTTTTCTCTCAAAGTATCTCCTTTTTTTCTCATATGAGAAGCCTCTATTTATAGGCAACTCAATTGTATTTAATTTGGGAATTTTCTCTCGGCATTTATTGAGAGGTAATTATGAATTTAATTTGGTCTTTCATTTAATAAGAACTTTCCATATAGGTCTTTTCTTCTAACGTTTTCATATAGCTTTCATTATTTGAAGTTGCCACGTGGCTTGATTTCATTTGCCGGTCGTCCACATCATTAATTTGATCATAAATATTTTATTACGAACAATCAGACCTTTATGAATACATCATAAAATTTTGATGTCTACATGGAGCATTGTCATGCGGCTGTAACGTTCCCTCCAAATTTGATTTTGTTAAAAGTGATTGGATCTCTATTTAGCCTAAGCCTCTTCTTGGGTCGATCTGGCGCTTCCGGTCTAGGTGGGGTTGCCACGCTCAATATGCCCCTCCGACGACTGATATTCACACTGATGGAAGCCGTATGAATAACCTCAATGATTCCCAAGGGCAAGGGAAGTGTGTTGCCCCGGCTTCCCAATCCCTGTCCAATGTTTCCACCTCCCTATCTGACAATAAACTCTTTCAAATGCCCCGCCTTTACAAGTTGCTCTAGATAATCTTTCAACACACATCATTGCTTGGTTGGCCTTACTCCTTGTGGTACGTGCAGTATAAACTTTGATTCCTTCTAGCTGGGTCCCCACCCATCTTCCCTGGCCATCGAAAATACGGCTCATTCTTAATGCTCTCAAGGATCTTGTGAACGGGTTCTTTGAAGGCTACATTAACACCCTTGGGCCGTGGCGCCACATTAACACTCGACACCCTTGGTTCCTTTTTGGTTCTTTGCTGAAATCTCCCTGGTCTGAGAATCTCTATTGTACTGGGAGGAAGCTAGAGTTTTGACCTAACCTTGTTGCCTATCATCCTCTAACCTTTTATGTTCCTCAATTGTCCTTATTAGGTGGTGCATGTTCTGGGGAGGGTGCATGGTTAGAGAATCCCTCTATTCTAACTCCTGAGGCAACCCAAACCTAAACATACTTGCTGCAACCTATTCATTTCCTCCTATTTTGTTATACAACTCCTAATACCTATTTGCATATAACCAAAGAGTCTCTCCACATCCCATTCTCTCCATTTCCCGAATGCCTGAATCAATTCTCCAAAGCTATGTTTGGACCATTTTCCTCAAACCATTGAACCACCTCATTGTTGTGGGCCTAAGGTTAGACGGGAACACTTTGCACATCAACCCGTCGTTCTCGGAATACACAGACATTATCTAAATATAATGGCTGACATGTTCCACCGGGTTGGTTTTGCCATCGTATCAAGTGAATGACGATGATTGGGCAGCTCTATACACTCGGCATTTCTACATGGTTTTCAAACCCGGACCGTTCATTGAACTGTAAAGGGGAGAGGTTCAAGGTTTTTAAGGTCGAACCGAGGTTGAACCGGGTCGAACCGTGATGACGTCATAATTAATTTAATAATTATTTTAAATATATATAAAAATATTAAATTAGTAAAAAATATAAAAATTAACTAAAATAGACTAATTAAAACTATATATCCATATTTTATCTAATATATCTATATTCATCTCAAACCCAAATATGAAATATCTATCCAATAATAATAATAACTATTGTTTTATTAAAAAAATTAAAAGTATCAGATTGCCTTTCTAATTTTCACTTTATAATGCCCACGTGACCAGTTGTCTAGCTCACATTCACAAACCTAAAAAAGCACTAAAAACAAAGTGAATGAAATTAAAGGAAGAGATAAAAAAGAAATACAAACAAAAGCAGATGAAGAAAGAATTGTTATGTTATATTCACAACATTTTTTGCAATATTTTCACAAGAATCACATCAAAAAATTATGTGGAAAGTTGTTACTAGTTTTAATTTGAACTCACCACTGAAATTATTTTTTTACTCACCAATATTAGCTAATAACAATCTATTACTTAAAATTTATTGTGAAAATATTGTGGTAGCATTTCATAATTCCCATTTCTTAATATTAAATACCACAAGTTTGATTCTAAAAAAAAAAAAAAAAAACCACCCGTTTGAATAAAAAAAAAAAAAACCACACAATTACATGGAAAAAATAATAATAATAAAACTTAAAGGTTATAACCTCCACCACACAATAATAATAAAACTTAAAAGATAAAACCACACATTTATCACTTAGAGAAAGAGAGAGAGAGAGAGAGAGAGAGAGAGAGAGAGAGAGAGGAGAATCCGAAGCGCTAGTGATGGAGATCAAGCTGTCCTGGTGGAGATCGGTGGAGATCAAGGTGCGCCGGTGAGATCGGAGGAGATCGAGGTCGCTGAAAGAGCAAAGCTACCTCATTCGCAGCCCTACCGCCGTTCATTCTCCTCCCCACCACCGACTGGGTCAGATCGGATTGTTGTTGTACTTCTTCTTCTTCTTCTTCTTCTTCTTCTTCTTCTTTTTTTTTTTTTTTTTTTTTTTTTTTTCATATTTGGTTGTTCTGATCCAAATTTATTGTAAGAACTGGATTTTGTTTTGTGCGATCTGATTTCTATTAAATTTGTTGTTTGATCTAATTTCTTTTTTATGTTTTCTGTTTGGATTTTATCCGCCCATGAGAACCGTTCACGGTTCAAAGACCCATGAGGTCCAACCGCGGTTCGCACGGGTCCTTGTATTTTTCACATTAAACGGTTCTTGTGGCTAAAAGAACCGCAAAAATGAGCGGTTCGAGGTTTTTCTAGTCAGACCGTACGGTCCGGTCGGGGTTTCAAACCTATGCATTTCTATACACTCTATCTCGTCAAAGAACGGTGATTGGGCAGCTCTTTGAAGTGCTTGGCTCATGGCATCCAAAGCTACATTGGGGTGTCCACACCTATTCCTGTGTGGAGTATCATGACGACGTCCCATGATTTTATTGGATCTATCCCTTGACCGACACACCATTATAGTGAGATAATCTAGCTGTGCCACCCCTAGTGTAGTTTGGATCGTTAAACAACCCCTCATGGTCCCTCTTATGGTGCCGACCTCTGATCTCTATCTCCAGATCTTTGACTTACTTCTGTAGGTTTTCTAGTTACTAGTCCTGCTCACTGTGATATGATCGCTTAGGAACGTAAGATACTGTTCATTCCCCTTGCGAAGTTCTTTCATCCGAATGAATTCTGGTCCGACGCCCATCTTGCATGTGATATTGCTTTCTTCTCCGCTCCCTCTCCAACCTCCTTTAGCCTAGAGATGAGGCCCTTGGTTGATTGTCTCTGGGTCCAACCGATCCTTCTACTACATGTGGACCTTCCATCTTGGACGATATCAGGCTAGCTCGAAGTCTTTTGTTGAGTAGGATTCCCACAGACGGCACCAATTGTAGTACTCAAACCCAAAGGTACTACCTATGCTGGGATTGGGCTCCTAATTTATTTGTTAGTGGGTATACCTAAACTCCTACTAGGGTAAGCTTTAAATGCTGCTATGATAGCCCAATTGTATAACCCTTGTACCCCTCGTGCTTCATTCCCTCTCTTTCCTGATATTTTACTCTCATCCTCTCTTCTATTTCTCATGCCCCGTTTCTACCAACTAGCCTTTCTCATCCATCCTCCTTCCCCTTTTATAGTCTCCTCTTGGTGGGGACCCAAGTGATTTCCTTTCCATCATTTCCCACGTGAGCCCCACTTCTGCCTAGAATCCTTAGTAAATTGGTCCATTTTGTGGATTCTCTTAAAACTTACACCTGACGCCAAATAGCGCTCAACAGTGGATTCCCCTAAGGCACTAACAGCATTCGGGGACCGATTTGAATGTTGACTATTACCCCTTCGGTCATCCCCGACCTGCTCGTTGATAGTGGGCTGAGCCCATTCCAATAATAGTAGGCCACCTCCAAGCACCGATCCTATGTCTTTATACCATTGCTACTAGGTTGGGCCCGTCCTAACAACAATAGGCCAATACCAGTCATCGATCCCATGTCCCTACATTTATATTTTTCTATTTATTTATAATTTAGAGGGTAGGTCGGGTTGTAATGGGTTGGTGATGTTTCAATCCGTTACCTAACCCAATCCTCTATTTTGGGGGGTCTAACCCACCCAACCTAAACCGTCTAACTTAATAACCTGCATGGGGCAAGCGGGTCAGTTGTAGGTCAGGTGGATTGGCGAATCAAGTAGATATTCCACACACCCCTAGTAAATACAATCAACAATTGAGAAACAAAAGAAACTTGTATTAGTAGAAGAACATGATACAAAAAAATACTTCTACTTGTATTTTTTTTTTTTTTTTTTTATAAATGGAATAAGGGATCCCACGTCAATATATTTTTCTCAACATATTTTCTAACTTGAGAGAAATCCCTCTGTTTGTTTCTATGTTAACGAAAATGAATAATTTTCAAAAAATATTTTTTTGGAAATTTTTTTTATTTTCTTGTGTTTGATAATGACATAGAAAATAAGTTGGAAAGCTATTTTTTTTTTCGGTGTTTGATATGCATAAAAAACTATTAACATCTTTTGTATAATTTAAAACATATATAATATATAATGTAATCAATAAATTGAAAACCAACTATGAATTTGCTTTTGCAACTAAAATTTGGGAGGGGGGGGGGGGGGCTTTTCATTTCAATGCTACAATAATTTGTAATAGTTATTTTTTATTTTGGTCATATAGAAATTTATACCATATCGGTAGCCCTCTCACTTGATAGTTTTATATGTGTCTCTATGCCCGCCCTTCCTTGATCCATGGTCCATTAGTGGGGAAAAATGAATTATATGGATTAGTTTAATTTTATTAGTGTCTCTAAGCTCACCATCCTTGATTTTATATTTGACTTCCTTGAATATGTTGAGTTTGTAGCTCTATTTATATTGAATCCTCGTTACACAACAGAGTATGCAACAAATTACATTTGTTATGAGAATTAGGTAATCCTAAAGCACAAAGAATGGTACTCCATCCTTTTACATTTATGTTGTGGACATATTTTCAATAAAGGCATATTTTTAGTAAGGTTTTTGTTTAACAAAAAATAGTTTTCCTTCAACCTATGTTTTCTAATGTCAAAATATGAAAAACTATCTTTGTACAAGGTTTTCTAGCTATTGAAACAAACAGAGCATTAACAAAACTAGAGTGAATTGAGTAGATTTAATAATATATCAATTAAGATGACTTTTATACTACTAGAGATTGAAAAAATACAATAATAATCAAGAAATTAATATAAATAGAATCCACAACTAACAAACTAAATAAATTTACTTGCATTAATTGAAGAACATGATACGGGAGATAAAAGAAATACGTAACTTGATAGAAACTATCGCTTGCATTAAAGCAAATGGCAACAAGGGAAATGTAAGGGCTTATTTGGTAATGTAACTCAAACAACAATTTTCATGGTTTAAATATTCAAAACCATGGGTCTAAAAAAAATAACATGTTTGATAGGAGTGTTTTTTTAGAAGTGTTTGAGTTATGTTTCTTATTTTAGGATGTTTAAATACTGAATTTAGAAAACTCTTATTACCAATTTTAGTTTTCAAATAACATTATTTAATGACACTTTTGTAAATATTTTAAAACTGTCGGTCTCATTGATTAGACTACATGTCATCAATTTTAAAAAAAAACATACACATACTAAATACACAATTATGTTTTTTTCACTTTTGAGAAGATATTATTAAAAAAGTAGTACGAAACATATTTTTTGCATTATGAGTACTTTAAATACATGTTTTCACAACACTTTCTAAATCACAGTTTTCACATCATTTTAAACCACAATACTCAAACACCTCTACAAATGAGTCACAAGAACTACACTACTCCTATAATTGAAATAAAGAAGACATATTAAACAGTTGGTGTTGAATTGGTGATTGTTTATGTCCATTCCCCATGGATAGTTCTCCTTTTTATAGGCAAAAAAGGGAGTAATTTCTAACTAATCCACAAGATAGGTAGTAATTTCTTAACTTTTTAGTTATTAGTCCTCTTTATTTTTATTTATTTTAGTAAAATGCAATAGTAAGTTAGGGACACTCTTTAGGCCAAAAAATAGTCTCCTCATTCTCTTTTGCAACACCGGCAAGAGCTAGAACAAGATGATTACATTTTAAATAAACACTAATGTTAGGACATATGTAGTTCAAGTCTGTGAACATATGTCGCTATTTTATGTAATTGGCTTATCCTTAGACAAAACGCACTTTACTTGTAATTGGGTAGATTTAGGATGGGTTTAACACTTCAAGAAACAGTGTTTCAAGATCCAGTGTTGAAGTCATCAAAGTCTGTTCAAGACACAAGCAAGGAAGCGCCAGTTTTTAAAGCTCGACACCTACCTCGACACATGCATCTATCGAGCTTTAAAGAAGCTGTTTTCCCCGAGCCTCGACAGCTTCTCGACACTTCTCGACACCTCTATCTGTCGAGAATTAAAGAAAACAGATTTCTAGTTCTGTTTCAAGTCCAATCCGTGAGTATGTCTTTGGGACTTCTTTTCTCCTAACCCTAGACATATAAAAGGATTATTTTAAGGGCCGTCAATAAGGATGCAAGTTGCACATTCATTCAGAACTTCTTGTTCATGCAATTTGTGATCTGAAAGACAAAGTTCGTGCCCTAGTTCATCTCTGATGATTTGAAGAACTTTGCAGCCAACAACTCTCTCTCTAGTTGGTATTTGAAGTCGCGTACTGAGATCCGCGCATTTGGTTAGTCACGTACTTGGAGCCGTGCATTGAAAGGAGAAACTGTCACTACAGAACAAGTCCAATTGGGTATTGGGGTAAGAGTTCAACTGTAGGTTGGTAAGGTACTGGGATTCCTTGCTTGTAACTGCTTGTTGTGATAATAGTGGAGTTTCGGGAGTGGTGACCTTAAATCACCCGGTGGGGTTTTTACCGTAAGGTTTTCCCCATTCGTAAACAAATCACCGTGTCATTTAATTTCCGCTGCTTAACTTAGTTTGGTGATTTGTTTGTGCTACCACATGATATTACATGTTAATTTGATTAATTAATAACTGGGCTAATTTAATTAATCTAAGTTATCACAAGGGGTCAACGCGTTTGTGGCCTGACAACTAACAAAAAAACTAATGGCAAAAATTTCACATATCAAGGAGCTAAAGCAACACAATTACATTCCAAACAATCTGTCCCTTATAGAAGTTGTAAAGCATTGGATACATGTTTTTATTATGATCGTTGAGGTTGGATTACAGCCTCCACTGATGGTGAAGCACTAGTGGTAGAAAGTTGTAGTTATTGAAAGACATGGTTTTGCATCAGATACAAACCAATACAATAAAAGTAACATAAGATCTACTCCATTCATGAGAGATAACATTCAAACTTGAATTCTAGAACAAAGAATAGAAAAGCGTACCTTGATATAGTGAAATTCAAAATAAGAAGTAGATAGTATTGAGAATATTGTGGTCTAGATTGTGTGGTCTCTCAATCAAGACTTGCAACAAGTTATTGAATATTGTGGATAATGACATAAATCAAGAGATGGTAATTATTGAGAATATTGTGGAAGGTTCAATTGAGGTTAAAAATCCCCAGGTTTCGGTTGATTTGTTGAAGATGACTACACAATATGTTGATTTTCTTGAAGTAGAAAATCTTAATTTTATTATCAACCTTTTGGTGATTGATGTTGCAAAACAATTGAAGGTAAATGAGAAGAAATTTATGCTACACTTTATGAAAGATTCAAGTGTACTGGATCATGTTATTAAAGCATTTGAAGTATTTATTTATTTGGAGCGAAAGATTTCAGATTGCAACTATCAACTCAAGGACAAAGTTTTTTCAAGTGGAGGGGTCTAATATAAGACTGAATCTTCAAATTAATATATGTCATTTTTTATTTTTGGTATTTTTATATAATCTTCATATTTTTAGGTTTAGGGCATTTATTTCCTTGTTTTTAGGTGCTTTTAATGCTTTTAGGTCAAATTTGGTTCATGTTATGGTTAGGTATTAATTAGGACTTATTTTAGAATAATATTTTCTAGTCTGTCAAGTTTTACGAAGCCCTTAAAGGCCCCCAGTCTGTAAACATTTTTCAAAGTTGGTTATTAATAAAATATAGACATTTTGTCAATTTTTTTCTTTAGTGGATTCCAATCTATCACCTTGTGAATTCAAGGGACTTGTTGTTGATTTAAGGTTTACTGCCAGAAGCTAACAATTTAGTTTCTGTTCCATTAAAGAAAGTATCATGTGTGCTTTTTTCAGCCTTCTGCAACATCAATAAGGTAGTGACTCCCAAAGAAAGAGAAAGCAGGCTATGAAACCTGTAAGTGTGTCCACAATTACGCACATGGTCCATGTCCTCATGCGAAGTACACCTCAGCCAAATGAATTGGAGGAGGAGATTCTGAAATCGCCACCTAGTATAGGTCTAGGAACCAAATTAGGCATTTTGGGCCATTACTTACATAGATCTTATTCACTAGATATTGGGTCCATAGTTTGGATAAGGGTTAGGAAGGTGTTAGGCACCCAAGACAGCTGGGCTTGTGGGCTGGCCTCCATATTGATAGGCCATATTTAATTAATAAGTTTATTAAGTGAGCCATAATCCTTAACCTAAACATACATCATGCACTAACATAAAATAACACACACAACATGTTAAAAGATTGCATCACAACATAAAAAGAAACATATTAAAACCCAATCAAACAAATTATTATCAAAGGAAAAAAGTAAATCAAAATCAAACATGCCAGGAAAGATTGCAGATTAAACCTAACATGGTAAAAAAGACTAAAATAAAAAGGAAAAAAATTAATCATAGTTAAATAACTACCGTAAATCGTAAACCCTAAATAGAATCAAAGAACACATGAAAAATAATAAAAATAATAAAATCAAAATATTTGTCAAATCTAAGTTTGGGATGTGTATGCATATTCAACCATATGTATATGGGTCGAAACTCCGCGCACACATCCTCGATGATGTGTATGCATCCTAATACAAAGTTAAAAAAAAAATTCATACTTTCATATTACATCAACCAAAAACATAACATGTGAATTTTAATTAAAAAGAAGAAAAAAGGAAACCATAAAAATAAACAAACAACTGCATCATGGTCAAAGTAACATCATCAAATAAATATAACAACAATCAAATAAAACACATGTGAATAATAAACTAGCATCAAAACAAAGAACATGTTAATATATCCTAAAACCTAAAAAGCATTAAGAATAGATTTTAGGCAGAAATCACATTTTCGTCCCTACATTTTTAAGGAATTTTCACTTGGGTCCCTAGATTTTATTTTCACCGCTTTTAGTCCCTATCTTGAAAAACGCTTCTCGTTTTGGTCTTTGCCGTTACATCAGAGAAGGAAAATGCACACGTGGCAAACGGAGTGCACTGTTGGCATACTAAAAGCTGACGTGGCCATTAAAATAATAATAAAAAATGCCACATCAGCATCTAAATTAAAAAAATTTAATTGATTAATTTTAACTAAATAAAAAAAATTAAAAACAGAATTAAAAACTAAAAATTATATGAATTGAGATCTAAGTGTGTCTTGAACAAGAATAACAAGAACATAAACCTAGATCAAAGAACACAAACCCAGAAATTTAAAAAAAAAAAAAAAAAAAAAAAAAAAAACCAGTAAATCTTTGTCCCTGAGAAAGTTTCTACTTCGCTTGGTTGCAAGAAAACATAGGATGAAAGTTCTAACGTTAGCAAACTAAGAAGATGAAAGATCTGGGTTTTAATCACAGAGCGAGATCCAATCTAGACTTAAGACCAGATGGTTATTTAGTCAAGATACAATTTGAGTAATAATCATGGATACTTAATAAATCACCAACACACCACATAGAAACCATGTTAGCAGTGGCCACCAAGCTCTTGAGCTTAGGGACACCGTAAAAAATGTCATCATTGTAAACCAGCTTGTCGTAGCACTGGAATCGCCGACGATGAAGACGAAGACTTCGCCGGAGCATTAGAATCACGAAACATTGAAATTGAAGGAGGAAGAAGTCGTGGTGGTGGTGTTCAATTTGGGAGCATAGCGAGTGGAGCCGAAGAGATTGCCAAATCCAGAATCGAAATCTTGCGATTTCTGCTGTGGGTTGGCGGTGGTGAAGAGAGAATCACGATCTTTGAAGGAATTGGAGGAGGAGCAAGGACGCGTTGATGATCCTCTGACGGTGGAGGTGGATTTGGAACCGGCCATCGAAGCCGATTTGCCTTGGGGTTTGAAGCCGAATCAGAGGCTAATAGGCCCTCGAAGTTGTTCATTTTGGCCGGAATTTCGAAGGGCAAAAACCGGAAGAAGGAAACAAAAATTTTTAGATTTGAGGGATAGGAGAAAGTTTCTCAGGGACAAAGATTTACTGGTTTTTTTTTTTTTTTTTTTTTTTTTTTTTTTTTTTTTTTTTTTTTTTTTTTTTTTTTTTTCTGGGTTTGTGTTCTTAGATCTGGGTTTGTGTTCTTGTTGTTCTTGTTCAAGACACACTTAGATCTCAATTCATATGATTTTTAGTTTTTAATTCTGTTTTTATTTTTTTATTTAGTTAAAATTAATAAATTTATTTTTTTTTTAATTTAGATGCTGATGTGGCATTTTTTATTATTATTTTAATGACCACGTCAGTTTTTAGTGTGCCAACAGTGCACTCCGTTTGCCACATGTGCATTTTCCGTCTCTGATGTAACGATAGGGACTAAAACAAGAAGCGTTTTTCAGGATAGGAACTAAAAGCGGTAAAAATAAAATCTAGGGACCAAAGTGAGAATTGCCTAAAAATAGAAGGACGAAAATGGAATTTTTGCCTAGATTTTAATTAACTCATAGCCATATTAAAACTTATCTAAAGAACCATAAACATCAAACAAATCAAGAACAAGAATAAAAAGAATCATGATAAAATGATATGGATTCTATTAAACAAATGAATAAACCATTGAAAGAATGCTCACCTTACTTTATATTCACAAATTTGAAACTTATTTATCCAACCCCTCAATACCTACAACATAGATAACAGGTTGATTTAAAAAAAAAAAAAAAGATAACGAAGAACACGATAGTTTAGGTAATCACAACTCAAGAACAATATTATTTTAAAGAGAATTGGAAAACCATTTTGAAAAACAAGTTTCTGCCTTAGTTTTTTTACTAGAAAGATGTTTTTTTAGACTTAGAAAAATGTGTAAAGGTGTTGTTTATCAGAGTAGAAGAGAGAAGTAGGGTTTTTAGAAACCATGGAGGTACAAAATATCTCACTCTCTAGCTAGGTCTGAATTAGAGAAATAAGGTGAGTATATATACGAGTAAACTAGGGTTTTTAGGACTTTTTGAAGGGTTTTGGATGTTCTTAAGGGTCTAGGAGGCAGCCCAACTAGAAGATTGAATCTTTGGAGCCTTAAAAATGAAGAAAACAGGTTTTGGAATGCATTATGCGCATTGGGTTATGGGTGCAAGCGCATAGTTTCAAAAATGCGCATGTGGAACCTTAAATTTGACTACACTGCTGGCTCGACTTCAAACAGCAATAACTCACTCAATTTAAATCCAAATTACACAGAATTTGCATTCAAAATAAATCCCAGGATGTCTATATTCCAATGAAACTAACCTCAATAAAATATTCTTTGTAGATCAAACCTTATGCTCAAAACAGTGAGTAAATGTCATTTTCAGCTTTATTTTCAAAGCAATTTGAAGCATTTTTGAGTTATGATTACCTTCGAATTATAGTGAACATTTTAATTACCTTTGGTTGAAGTATGTCAAGCTTATCATTGGGGACAAGGATTAAAGGCTATTAACAGGTATAAATTGAGGTGTCTACACCATGCTATATAATCATTAATGATGGGCTAACTTATTGCTTGAATTCTTGAACTGCATAGAGACGTCATACTTGAGTGATATCTCTCCAACTAGCGAAAAAGAAAAAGAAACAAAAAAAAACCTCATGTTATTGTAATCCGTGCATTTAGCTTAGAATACAATCTGCTTTATCATGTTTGAGGCTTCGAGCACATTTGACATGTCATTATTTATAAAAAAAAAAATGGTAAGGATAAAATTTTATATCATTTGCACATTATATTATATACTATATAATATATATTATAATAAAATTTGAACTAGAAGCTGTGGTTATCTCAATTGTCAAGTGATTATCTTCTCTTTAATTAGGATTAGGATATTTCCCTTTAGGTAAAACTCTATTAGTGGCTTTAGCACAACAATAAAAACTCTATTAGTGTTTATAGAAGAAAAAATCTTTTTTTTTTTTTTTAAGCTAAGTTTTGAGATATATAAACTTCTACTCCAACCAAACTTCTATTTTAAAAGATTTCAAGAATTTAAATAAAATTTAATACATCTATTTTAATTATTTTGATCATCTATCATAATTTTTGTATTTTAATATAATAAAATTTACACCATTACATGATAGTCTTGTGCCAAATAGTTTATTATAAGTTAATTTAAATAAATTTATTAAAAGTTTGAGTGGTTCACTAAAGTATATATGTATTAGTAAGTATGTCTGTACTTTGTAAGTACTTTGCCCACATAAAAAAAAAAGTGTAAATTGCAAATTACACCCCTGAAGTTTGGAGTTAATTTGATTTTACACTCCAAAGTTTCAGAAACTTGATTTTACACTTTGAAGTTTGGTTCCCTTAGCAATTCACCCCCTATAGTTAAGTTTTGCTGTTAAGTGACATATCATCATGTTGATGTGTTCTATTTTTGCCAAATAAGTATCAAAACTATGTCATTTTAGAACAATCACTCACCCAAACCACAACCACCTCCTCTACCCAACAACAATCTCTTACGTAGTCCTTTGCCCAATAACAATCACCCACAACACAGTCCCAAATCACTGCTGTACCACCTGCCATCCCATCAAAATCACAACAAATCCATAGAAACCACCACACCATAACCCCCACGACAAAACCACCACATCAGCCACCTGCTGATCTAAACAAACCCAATTAGCACCCACAGCAAAAGCGCACATACAACAACAATCCCAAAACAAAAATTTGGAGAAAAACCCACTACCAATCCATGTCAATCTTTGCCATGATCAAAGTTGCCACTGCCACCGAACCCCAACAAACTATCACCGATTTGTTTTCTGATTCACTCAATGGAGATAATCTCACAATCCACACCGATCTGAGAATGAGGATCGTTTGGTTCCAAAAACAAATCAATCACCCAATTTTTTTTTTACAAAAACCCCACTAATCCCAATAAACAAAAATCCAAAAAATCTAAGACTTACGAAGGCCAAATCTGAAAAGAGACACACAAGAAGAGTAGCTCATAGAGCTGGGGAAGTCTAGATGTCGCCACTGATGCCGCCTGAAGGTGTCGCCATGGTCTCCTGGAGCCGCCGCCATCGCCTAAGTTCACAAGAGTCGATGGGTTCGTGGGTATTGAGTTCGGTCTATCTGGGTTCATTGGTGCAATCGGAGCTAGGGGAGGTCTGGTTGCATGGGGCTCATCAAGTTGAAGAAAGTCCTTCAACAAACTGACTCACGGTAGAAGTTGCAGAGCAGAGGAGTTGGATTTGTGGGTTTTGTTTTGGATTTTAGAGTTTGGTCTTTACGGTGTCGTTTAAGTTAGATGCTAGTGTTTTAATTTTAGGCTGAAACGACATAATTTTGATGCTTATTTGGCAAAAATAGAATACATCAGCATGATGATATGTCACTTAACAGCAGAATTTAACTGTAGAGGATAAATTATTAATAGAACCAAATTTCAGGGTGTAAAATCAAGCTTTTGAAACATTGGAGTGTAAAATCCAATCAACCCCAAACTTCAGGGGTATAATTTACAATTTACTCAAAAAATTACTACTAAACTTCAGACGAAAGAATCTTCTAAAAAACACCTCCGACTAAGGAATTAATGGTGGCTAAAACACCCTGTAACAGTGTAATAGTAACTGTCAACAACGGCGGAAAATTAACGGGCAAAACGAACAAAATTTGACTTTAGTGAGTCAACAACAAATTCTAAAAATAACTAACAACCTATTTTTGGTTGTAATTATGACCCATTATTAAATTTATTTTATTGAAATTACAATTTTGTCCAGAATTTGTTGCTTTAGTACAGTCTTTCACATTGATAAGGCATGTTGGACTCGCTTCAAAATTCGCGGCATTCCGTTTCTGATTCACACATCAAATAAGTCCTCTCTCAAGAGAGAGAGAGAGAGAGAGAGAGAGAGAGAGAGAGAAATGGCGGCATCGAACGGGAGCGAGTTCTTTGAGATGGAGATTGGAGAAGCGAACGACATGCTAAGGAGACCGTCGAATGCGTCATCGGTGGCGGAGGATGAGGAGGAGCTACGGTGGGCTGCAATCGAGAGATTGCCATCGGTGAAGCGGATGAACATGGCGTTCGTGAAGCGGTCAGCTTCGAGCTCTAGCGGAAATGAACCGATCGACGTACGGAAACTCGATCGCTTTAAACGTGAGCTCGTTGTGAAAAATGCCTTCGCCACAAACGAACAAGATAACTATCGTTTGCTTTCCGCCATTAAAGAACGCCTCGATAAGTACGAACGAAATCTCTGTGCTTTCAGTTTTTTCTTTTGTTTTTTGTTCTGAAAAGTAGCATGTCAGATTTGAGATCTTGGAGAGTAGCAATCTGGATCGAAGAAAATCGTATAAGCTGCTGTATACATATATATATGTTTTCTTTTCAACCATTATATTGATCAATTCTGTAAATTTTTTCGTCATATATATCAAAAGAGTTGGATTGGTGATGCCGAAGATCGAACTGAGATACGAGAACTTGAATATTGTGGCTAATATTCATACCGGTTCAAGAGCTTTGCCGACTCTGTTAAATTCTACTCGTGACGTGATTGAGGTTGATTATCATTCTTAATGAATTCTATAGTTAATTTTTAGGCTTCAGATTTATAATTTTTTCTATTTATTTATTTGAATGCAGCGTATCCTAACCAAGTTAATGATAATTCGACCAAAGAAACATTCTTTAACAATCTTGAACAATGTCAGTGGCGAAGTAAAACCGGGAAGGTAATTATTATTACTATAATGATGGTTATATTGTGTACAAATTGCCAAATATGAACCTGTACGTTTTGCAATGAACCTAAATATGTAAAATTAAGCAAAGGCACACTTTTAAATGCTTCACCTATGTTAATTCGAAACGGATTCTGTTGATCACTAGTGTGTCACTGTCATCATATCAGTTGGTTTCCAACGGAGAAGCAAAAAAGACTTACAGCTTAAACTCAAAACTATTATATAGGAACAGGTATTATGGATAATGTTTGAAGTACTTTTCAAACGAATGTCACGTTCTGTTGGACACATCTTAATAATTTTTTTAAAATTAATTATTTTCATGTATTTTGTTTAAACTGACCAAGCAAACCGATTTGTCCCACATTGCAGGATGACTTTGCTTTTAGGACCTCCAGGTTCTGGCAAATCCACCTTACTTTTGGCCCTTGCGGGGAAACTTGATGGCAACTTAAAGGTTAGTACTTGCCCACGAATACCTCTTGCTTATAGAGATTAATATTCTATTAGAAAAATTATGTTTTTAAATTCACTATACACTATACTTTGTAGAGGAAACAAATGCGGTTGCAATGGGTTATAAGAGGGTTATTTGGTAGAAGAAAAAGAATGAGGGGTTTTAGGGTTTTTTTTTTTTTTTTTTTTTATGGGTAAAAGAAATGGCTTTGTTAGGGGTTGTAAATTGTAATGGAGAAAAACAAGACGAGATTTTTATGCTTTTGATGTTATAGGGGCTTTTCTACTTCATTGATTTTGGATTAAAAACCAATATATATATATATGTGTGTGTATATAAAAATATTAATAGGCAAAGTTTAAAGAAAATTCAATTAAATTTTACAATTGAAGTCTATTTTTGCATCATGTGTTTTAAATTATTTATTTTTAGAGAGAGTTTTATTTTTTAATTTTGAAGTCAAATTGGTCATTTCAATTATTTAGTCCACGTTAGTGAGTTGGAAGAAATTGGTAGAATTTGAACAATTAATTAAATATCCAATAGCCTTAGCATTTAGCAGTATTAGACACTCTATAAAAAGGGAGTAAGAATGTCTATCAATGATCTCTTTCAAATCTCATATATGCATGTGATTACAAGCTAGTTGTTACTAAAGAGCCCCGTGTTAGTCATTTCATTTATTTAGTCCATGTTAGTGAGTTGGAAGAAATTGGTATGAAATTTTATTATTTATATATTATTTAAATAAACAAGAGCCCTGTCTGTGCCCTAGGTATGAAATTTTATTCAAGAATATTGAAAAAAATTTCTTCTCCAATAAATTGTTTTCTGTTTTTTTTTTGAATTCAGCTAGGAAATTCAAGGTAAGTTTTATTAGTTTACAGTCTTATCATCTGTGTGTATAAAATAATAGTAAAGGCACTAAGGATAGTCTTATTTAATTAAAATATTCAGTCTGATGCTAGTAACTGGACCTTTCCATACTAAAAATTGATATTTTGCTTTCAGAAAACTGGTAGCATTACATATAATGGCCATAATCTGGATGAATTTTACGTTCAAAGAACTTCTGCATACATCAGCCAAACAGATAATCATCTTGCAGAGCTCACTGTACGAGAAACCTTGGATTTTGCTGCTAGATGTCAAGGTGCAAGTGATGGGTTTGCAGGTTTGTTCGCTTTTATTTATTATTTGCAATCTCTGTGTAAAATTAATTTTATTCATAAAAAAATCCCTGTGTAATTTATGAATCAACCATTTGTTATGTACCGAATATCTAAGTTATGGTATATTTTAAGAGTACCTATAGGTTATATGAAAGATCTGGTTCGTTTAGAGAAGGAAAGGAACATAAGGCCAAGTCCTGAGATTGATGCATTTATGAAGGTTGTTATCTTAAATCCGCTACACTCTTTTTGTTTATGGATGAATTGTGAATGTTTTTAGCTTTTTATCCTGATTTAATGTGTTTTAACTGCACAGGCATCATCAGTTGGTGGTAAAAAGCACAGTGTTTCAACAGATTACATTTTGAAATTGCTTGGTCTTGAAATATGTTCGGAGACATTGGTTGGTAGTGATATGATCCGAGGCATCTCAGGTGGCCAAAGGAAAAGGGTTACCACAGGTTTCTCTCTCTCTCTCTCTCTCTCTCTCTCTGGTAGTAACAGAATACACCTCTGTTTTTAACATCACTTATACTGGAAGCTTCCAATCTTCAAAAGGAGTGGGACTCAAAATATTGTCTGCAAACTTGTGAGGATGAAGCATGATAATAATGAAAGCTATCCATTAAGTGCAAAAAAGTCATTTAATGTCATGTTAAATTTGGCGGAAAATTTGCATTACTATTCTAATATCTAAAAATTTTCAAGTACTTGTTTATCAAAAAGCAATTTGTAAAAAAACACTATAATATAGTGAAGGCTATCTTGAGTGATATGCATGTGTCTGAATTATAAGAGTTGAAGTGATAAATAATATGTGGTTGATTGGCCTCGTTTTTATTCAGGAGAAATGATTGTTGGACCAAGAAAGACTGTATTTATGGATGAAATATCTACTGGACTCGATAGCTCTACCACATTCCAAGTTGTAAAATGCATTAGGAATTTTGTCCACCAAATGGAGGCTACTGTACTAATGGCTCTTCTTCAGCCTGCACCTGAGACATTTGAACTGTTTGATGATCTGGTTCTATTATCAGAAGGACACATTGTGTATCAAGGCCCTCGAGCAGAAGTGTTAGAATTTTTTGAGTCGTTAGGTTTTCGACTGCCACCTCGTAAGGGGGTAGCTGATTTTCTTCAAGAGGTACTTTATTAAAGACAATCAAATAGTTTAATGTTTCCTAAATGATTGTCTAACATGTTTCATTGCCAGGTGACCTCTAGAAAGGACCAAGATCAGTACTGGGCCGATTCATCAAAACCATACGTTTTCATTTCTGTTCCAGAAATTGCAGAGGCCTTTAAAAATTCCAGATTTGGAAGGTCGCTGCAGTCCTCATTATCTGTTCCATATGATAAATCTAAGAGTGATTCTTCAGCTTTGTCCAAAACTAAATATGCTGTACCAAGATATGGGCTTTTAGTAGCTTGTTTCGAACGAGAACTGCTGTTAATCTCCAGACATAGTTTTCTATATATATTTAGGACATGCCAGGTATGATTCACTTGTCACTTCTATATTTAAATGCGTCATAATTGTGTACAAATGTAGTGCGTCTAGTCCAATAGCATAAAGATAACTCGCATGTCTTTCTTCTGAAACAACTAAATGCTTATTATCCGTTAGCTATAAATCATTTGATGAATATACAGTAAACTAGAGTACGTATGAATCTTGTAGGTTGTAATTTCAGTTTTCTTTGTTAAATTTTCTCATATATAGTTTTGATATATCTCATATTATCTGTTACTTATGTTAAAGGTTGCCTTTGTTGGATTCATCACATGCACAATGTTCTTGAGAACAAGAATACACCCCACAAATGAGCAATTTGGCAACCTTTATCTTTCTTGCCTATTTTATGGGCTGGTGCATATGATGTTTAATGGATTCTCTGAGCTACCTCTTATGATAACACGGCTCCCAGTCTTCTACAAGCAAAGAGATAATTATTTTCATGCTGCATGGGCATGGAATATCTCAAGCTGGATTCTGCGTGTACCTTACTCTCTTGTTGAAGCTGTTGTGTGGTCATGTGTTGTATATTACACTGTTGGTTTTGCCCCTGGTGCCGGAAGGTATCTCCTATTTACTTTAGTAGACGATGTTTTTTCTGATTGTATTTTCCGTACTAGTTACTTCCCTTAAATGTTTCAGGTTTTTCCGTTTTATGCTTTTACTCTTTTCAATACACCAAATGGCATTGGGCCTTTTCCGTTTGATGGCCTCTATAGCACGAGATATGGTTCTTGCCGGTATATTTGGATCTGCTGCACTGCTAGTTGTATTCTTGTTGGGCGGATTCATCATTCCAAAAGGTAGGTTTCATAAAAAAATTGTTGATGACAGGAAAATTTTGTGATTTTGGTGACTAGGTTGTTCTTCTTTCAGATATGATTAAGTCATGGTGGATTTGGGCATTTTGGGTTTCACCTCTATCCTATGCGCAAAGTGCAATTTCTGTCAATGAATTTACAGCCACAAGGTGGATGGAGGTATGGTCTTTTAGATTGGGGACGCACTTCTGCCAGTTTTCTGATGCTTCATATAATGTCACATATTCATGACTGAAAAATGAAGATATCGCTTGAAGATTTTATGTTATGGATGACTTCTGAAGTTGTTTGCTGGTTTTGGAAACTTGACTCTTGGCAGAGATCGGCAATTGGGAATGATACTGTTGGATACAACATTCTTAAATCACATGGCTTACCTACTGATGATAATTGGTATTGGATTGGAGTTGCTGTACTATTAGCTTATTCGGTGCTTTTCAACAACTTAGTGACTTTTGCCTTGGCCTACCTTAATCGTATGTTTGAAAGAATTTATATTTATTTTTTTAAAATGTTCTTGTCCATTCCTTTTGCTAACTAAAGTTATTCTAAGTAAAAGTTTTCTGCGTCCCTTTTAGTGTGAATGTGTTTAACCTTTAGTAAATGTTATCTCTCTTATCTTTTTTTCCATTTCAGCCCTTACAAAAGCCCGGGCAGTGATGCCAGATGACGTTGCAGAAAAGAATTTGGCAACAGATGGTGGTCAGTTGTTTTTATAAGTTTTATCAATAATGTTCCATTTATAAATTTCAGCAGCTTTTATTGGATTTTGCTCCTCATAATGCATTGTAGCATAGATATATTTTAGAGATATCTCTTATATATGTATACCTGTTTATGCAGTAGGTGGTAAGGGTTCTGAATTACACCAAACATCTGCCAGAGAAGGCAGCAAAAAGAAGGGAATGATCCTTCCATTTCAACCATTAACATTGACTTTCCATAATGTCAATTATTTTGTTGATATGCCGAAGGTGTGTTTTCTCTGTTGGTTTTGATCTCCTCGACCTCATTTGTACACCAAATATATTGGGAGTTCACTTTCTTCTATTTTAAATTGAGTAAAGCAATTATTATTATTTTTTTTTTTTGAGGATCTCAGGAAATGAAAAGGGAAGGTATTCCAGAGAAGAAGTTGCAACTCCTGTCCAATATTAGTGGTGTATTCTCACCTGGTGTTCTTACTGCCTTGGTTGGGGCAAGCGGAGCTGGAAAGACCACTTTGATGGATGTGCTTGCTGGTCGGAAAACTGGTGGATACATAGAGGGGGATATTAGAATATCGGGTTACCCAAAAGTGCAGAGCACTTTTGCTAGAATATCAGGATATGTTGAACAAAATGATATACATTCTCCTCAAGTGACAGTTGAGGAGTCTCTCGTGTTTTCTTCTGCTCTTCGTCTCCCAAAGGAAGTTAGCAAAGAGAAAAAACATGTGAGTTGCTGCATAAGATTTTGTATCCTATTGGAATATTCCCGTTTAATTACATCACTATAATGCATTGCAGGAGTTTGTTGAAGAAGTGATGAAATTAGTAGAGCTTGATACTATAAGACATGCTTTGGTTGGCTTGCCTGGCAGTAGTGGCCTATCGACCGAGCAGAGAAAACGTTTAACCATAGCAGTGGAACTTGTAGCAAATCCTTCCATCATTTTTATGGATGAACCTACATCTGGACTGGATGCACGAGCGGCAGCCATTGTTATGCGAACTGTCCGTAATACCGTTGATACGGGGAGAACTGTGGTCTGCACAATACATCAACCAAGTATTGATATATTTGAAGCATTTGATGAGGTTAACTATTGTTTTGCAGTCAATTGAGAACTATATTTGATGTTTTTGTCAGTTTCTTTGAATATGTCTAATCTTTTGGGTTAAATGCACAGCTACTTCTTATGAAACGAGGGGGCCAAGTTATATATGGAGGGAAGCTTGGTGTGCACTCACAGATAATGATAGACTATTTTCAGGTAACAATTAATCGTCCTGTGCTTTACTTCTAATTTGTTGGGAGAAAAATCCTAATCCCCTCTATGTCTATGTGTGAATTAAACCATATAATTAGAAAGCAATAGCAATATTATGGAAACAAAAGAAATTTCAGCAAGCACCACGTACGATTTGGCATTCTTGTGTGGTTGTATTTATGTGGAAAACCCAAGAACGCCAAATCTTATGTGAAAAACCCTCCGGTGTAGAGCGAAAAACCACATGGCAGTTCCGAAAAATATCCACTATGAAATAGAGATTACAACTATCAATTTATGCTATACTTGAGTCTACAATAAATTGGATATACAATAAATAAATCTCAATGAGTAAATACAATCTCGCCACAAAGCCAGTAGCAAAATCTTCCTCTGAATACTCCAACTCTCCATGGTTGTAGCACTCAAAAATTCCATGAGAATTTTACCAATTTATCTTCCTTGTGTGTAACTTGAGCAAAGAAAAAGTTTCCTTTTTTCTTTTTCACTCTCTCACACTCTCACTATGTTTCTTTCTATCTCTCCGGATTGCACCTCCTGAAGCTCTCACTTGTGTATTTCTCACAATGATCGAATGGCTCTCTTGCTTCAGCTCTTCACTTAGTGTGTTTTTCACTCAAAATCACATGGCATGGCCGAATGGCCTTTCTTTTCTTTTCCTTCTTTTCTCCTCAGCGTGTCTCACACACTTGCTTAGCTTTGCATTTAACCAAAAACTGACTTGGAAGCTTGAGGAAGCAAGCTCATTAATTGAACTTTGACAAGGCACATGGGCTGGAATCCAAGGGTGTCACGTGCACCCAACAATCTTCCCCTCTAGCACACTACGAAAGAGATCTTCAACCCAAGTCTTTAATTAGAATTCATGCCAGTCAACTCGACACAAAGCTTTAGCTTTTCTCTAGACACAACCTTGGTCAACATATCAGCTGAATTTTCATCTGTGTGAATCTCCCTAATTCAAATGACTGTTGTTCAACAACTAGTCTCAACCAATTGCATCTTACTTCAATGTGCTTCAAGCGTGAATGGTACATAGAATTCTTGCTCCAGTCTATAGCACTTTGATTATCACAATTAACTACATACCCATCTTGCTTCAAACCCAATTCTTGGAGATAGCGTTTCAACCAAAACATCTCTTTACCTACTTAATTAGCTGCAATATGCTCAGCCTCAATTGTAGATAAGGAAACACACTTTTGCAAATTTGACTGTCATGATACAGCTCCTCCTGTAAAAGTAAATAAATACCCCAATGTAGATTTCCTACCATCAAGGTCACCTGCCCAATGTACATCTACTTAACCCTCCAAAACTGGTTTAAAATCACCAAAAGTCAAGCACAATTTAGAGCTACCCCTCAAATACTTGAAACTCCACTTCACTGCTTCCCAGTGATTTTTACCAGGATTAACCATGAACCTGCTAACAACACCAATTGCATGAGCAATATTTAGTCGTGTGCAAACCATAGCATACATCAAACTTCCAACTATTGAGGAATAAATAGTTGATGATATATCTTTTTTCTCTTTCTTTGATGAAGAACAAGACCTCTATCTTAGCTTGAAATGAGCACCAAGAGGTGTACTGACTGGCTTGCACTACAACAAAATGTATTTTTAGTGAGGAAAAAATTTGTCACTAAAAGTCCAATTTTTCGTCACTAAGAACCTTTAGCAACAAAATCGAACTTTTAGCGACGAAACTCATTTCGTCGCTGAAACCCCGTCTCTAAAAGTCCTCGTGACGAAAAATTTCGTTACTAAAAGTCTGATTTGTTTTAAAAAGAAAAAAACTTTTTAGCTTTCTTGTCACGAAAAATCTGCATACCCAAAATTTGTCTTGCAAGACCCAAGTCTTCCATATCAAATGACTTGAACAAGTCATTTGGGAAATTTTCTGGCATACACAATGATCTGCATTTGTCCTTGTGTACTCGTGACCCACCTTGAATGAGTCAAATTTCTTATACCACTGTCTTGGAGCTTGCTTCAAGCCATACAAACTCTTCTTTAACTTGCAAACCATGTGTTCTTTCCCTTTCACTTTGAATCCCTCTAACTGATCCATGTAGATTTCTTCTTTCAAATCGCCATGAAGAAAAGCTATCTTCACATCAAGTTGCTCAAGCTCAAGATCCAAGATCCAAGCTAGCTACTAATCCTAGAACTACCCAAATGGAACTCATCTTGACTACTGGAGAAAATATCTCATCAAAGTCAATCCCTTGTTTCTGACTGAAACCCTTAACCACCAATCGAGCTTTATATGTAACTAACTTGTCACCATCTTTCTTTAGCTTGAACACCCATTTGTTTTTCAATGCCTTCTTGCCTTTAGGAAATTTCACTAAGTCATAAGTCTTATTCTTGTTCAAAGAATTCATTTCTTCATGCATAGCCTTCAGCCAGCTCTGCTTATCCTTATGATACTGTACTTCCTGAAAACTTTCTAGCTCCCCCTATTCAGTAATCATAGTATACTCAGAAGTAGGATATCTAGTCAATGGAAGACGCTTTTTAGTAGACCTTCTCACCTAAGGTTCTACTATCTTTGGTGGAGGAGGCTACCCGTCCTACTCAACACCATCTATATCTATCACATCATCACCATCAACAGCTGCTGGCTTATCTGTATCAAATTCGGTTGGTTCATCACCATAATTCTCATCTTGTACCTCTTCCATATTTGTGGCATTATCTAAGGAAAAGGAGGTAAGTGTAAGATCCAGAACACCTTTAACTGTAGCTTTAGGCTTCTCAGTTTTCTCAAAGTCAGCCAAGTTTTCATTCTCATGAAAAACTACATCTCGACTTCTGATCATTTTCTTTTACTTAGGATCCCATAACTTGTAGCCAAATTCTGCATCTCCATATCCAACAAATATACAAGGAGTGGATTTGCTATCAAGCTTCAATCTTTGTTCCTTAGGCACATGTACAAATGCATTGCACCCAAATACCTTTAAGTGAGAGTAAGAAACATCTTTTCCTGTTTATACTCTTTCCGGAATATCAAAACCCAAAGGAACTAATGGAGATCTATTAATTAGGTAGCATGTAGTCACAATAGCTTCACCCCAGAATGACTTAGGCAGATTAGTCATTCTCAACATACATCTGATCTTCTCAACAATAGTGTGATTCATCCTTTCTGTCACACCATTTTGTTGTGGGGTACCAGGAACTGTCTTCTCATGTCTAATGCCTTCCTCAAAGCAGTAACTCTTGAATTTATTAGATGTTTATTCACCTCCGTTATCACTACGGAGACACTTTAAAGGCTTCCCTTTCTCTCTTTCCACCATAGCATGGAATTTCTTGAAATGCTCAAATACCTAGTCTTTTTTTTTTTTTTTTTCAAAGCATAAACTCACACCTTTTGTGAAGCATCATTAATAAATGTAACAAAATATTTATTGTCACCTAAGGTCTCAACATCAATGGGACCACATACATTAGAATAAATAAGATCTAATACATTGGGTTTTCTAGTAGAGGGTATATTAAATGAAATTCTATGTTTTTTATCAAATAAACAGAAGTCACAATGATTTAGTGACGTACCTTTGGCAAAGGGAATGAAAGACTTCTTTACCAAAATCCCTTTTTCACTTATGTGAGCCAACTACCTATGTCACAAGTTAGGCGAAGAATCCTCCTGAGTTGCACCAATAATATCCTTGCACAACTTTACTTGTGTCTTGTAAAGTGTACAACAAATTTTCCCTCTAGCAAACACCAATGATCCTTTGCTATGTCTTCATTTTCCATCACGATAATAATTACCATAACCTTCTTTATCAAGAACATGAGTGGAAATCAAATTTAGACGAATATTCGAAACATGTCTCACATCCTTCAAAATCAAGGTGTATCCAGTGTTAGCTCTAACACATATATCACCAATTCCCACAATGTCTGCATAACTATCATTGCTCATCTTCACTCTCCCAAAGTTTCTCACTTTGTATGAAGTGAATAACTCCTTTCTTGGAGTGACATGGCAGGAAGCAGTTGAATCAATCACCCATTCAACATAAGGATTTGAAAATGTACAACAATCATCTTGTCCTATGGCTAGGGCCTCATCTTCCAACATTATAACAGCAGCAATGTTCTCATCATCCACCCTTTTCTGATTTTTATCCTCTTTTTGTTTGTTCTTCCAAGCCTTGCAGTTCCTTTTTATGTGACTTTTATCACAGTAAAAGCACTTGAATTTTCCTTTTGATTTTGACCGACTTTTGGATTTACCTCGCCCTTTAGAACTTCTACTCGCCCTTTAGAACTTCTACTCTTACTTCTCCCCCTGTTCTCTATGGCAAGAGCCTATGCAATATCCTTGCCCATATCCTTTCTTCTAGTTTCTTCATTAAGCAAACTATCTTTAACCATGACAAGTTTTAACACACCATTCGGAGTAGAATTACTAAGTGACACTACCAAAGTCTCCCAACTATCAGGTAAGAAACTCAGAAGTAATAAAACTTGTAACTCATCATTTATTACTAGTTTCATGATAACCATCTGATTAACTAAGTCTTGAAACTCACAAAGGTGCTTGGCAATGGGCTTACCCTCCTTAAGCTTTAAATTCACAAGATTTCTAGCAATAAAAGCTTTATTTTGAGCTGTTTTTCTTTCATAAAAACTTCTTAATTTTTCCCAAAGAGCCTCTGCATTTGTTTCCTGAGACACATGGTGAAAAACACTAACATCGATGCATTTTCTAATACACCCAATAGTTTTTCTATTTAATTTATCTCAGTCTCTATCTGACATATCACTAGGCTTGGCACTATCACCCTCAATAGGGTCATGTAAATCCTTGCAAAAAAGGACATCCACCATCATCGGCTTCCGTATCGAATAATTAGATATCGAGAGTTTAACCATAGTATTCATAGTCATATTCTCCATTTAATCCAATACAAGACAATCAAAACTAAGTAACCAAAAGCTCTGATACCACTTGTTGGGGAAAAATCCTAATCCCCTCTATGTCTATGTGTGAATTAAAATATATGATTGCCAAGCAATAGAAATAGTATAGGTGTAGAGGGAAAAACCACGGGGCAACTCCAAAAAATATCCATTATGAAATAGAGATTACAATTATTAAGTTTATGCTAACCTTGAGTTCACAATAAATTGGATATACAACAATTAAATCTCAAGGAGTAAATACAATCTCACCACAAAGTCAGTAGCAAAATCTTCCTCTGAATACTCCAACTCTCCATGGTTGTAGCACTCAAAAACTCTATGAGAACTCTACCAATTTATCTTCCTTGTGTGTAACTTGAGCAAAGAAAAAGTTTCTTTTTTTCTTTTTCACTCTCTCACACTCTCACTATATTTCTCTCTATCTCTTCGGACTGCACCTCCTGAAGCTCTCACTTGTGTATTTCTCACAATAGCCGAATGGCTTTCTTGCTTCAGCTCTTCACTCAGTATGTTTTTCACTCAAAATCACATGGCATGGCCAAATGGCCTTTCTTTTCTCCTTAGCGTGTCTCACACACTTGCTCAACTTTGCATTAAACCAAAAGCTAACTTTGGAAGCTTGAGGAAGCAAGCTCATTAATTGAGCTTTGACAATGCATGTGGGCTAGAATCCAAGGGTGTCACGTGCACCCAACATAATTCTTGGTTTATACTATTCACTCGTGTAATTAGAAATTTGACTAATTCAAAATTTCGAGTTCTCAATAGCTGAACCGCTCATAACCTCAACAAAACAACAAACAACCATCATCCTGCACCTTATATAATCTTATTTGTCTCATGCAAAAGAGAAACCTGGTAGACAAAAGCTACTAGAAAAGCTCCAGAAAACCAAATTGGAAAATCGATGTTGAATAATGTGGTCGATGTGTTTTTAATTTTTCAATGTTTGAAAAACATTGAAAAATTAAAAAATCACATCCAATGGTTTCAAAAAATTTGGAAAAATTCACCAAAATCAAGGAAGACTAGCTACTCAGATAATGCAGTCGCCGGATTTTGGTGATCGTGTAGGTGTAGACATCAATTTTAACATCATCGTCTGAATGATAATGTCACACTTCTAGGACTGGATTGGCAATCTTTGATGCCAGTTTGACTTGTAAAATAGAAAAATCAGGGTAAGAGAGTAAAAGAAGGGGTGAATTGCACCACCACCCTCCCTTGAGATTTTACGAAATTGAACTTCCTCTCTTGAAGTTTATATAAAGGAAAATTATTGTTTCGCACTCCCTAACGAACACTTTATATACACATTGTTCATACTTTCACACTAAGGCCCCGTCTATTTGGAGTAAAAATAGGAGGGATGGAAAACAAAGGAAAGAAAATAGGGTGAAAAATAGCATTTTTTACTGTTCGTTTGAAGAGAAAAAATAAGAAGGATGGAAAACCCGGAAGAAAAATTTTCCTCCCGAGCCCACAAATATTTTCCTCCCAAATTGGAAGGAAAACATTGGGGAGAAAACTCTCTCTCTCTCTCTCTCTCTCTCTCTCTCTCTCTCTCTCTCTCTTGTTTCAACGTTCAGACCTGAACGTTTTTTTTTTTTTTTTCAGGACCTTCGAACATTCATTTTTTTTTTTTTCAACGTTCATGTCTGAATGTTCTTGTTTTTTTTTTTTTTTTTTTTTTTCCAACTAACGTTCTCTCTCTCATTTTTTTTAACGTGACTTAATTTAATTTTTAATTTAATTTTTTCATTATAATAATAAAAATAATAATATAAATTTATATACATGATGTGATAAATTTTATATTATATAATGAGTACAAATAAATCTATTTCTTGCATATTATGTAACAAAAGTATAATAGTCAATTTATATAAATTACATCTTCTATCCTTCCATTTTTCTCTCCAACCAATCAAAATAGTTTTCCACCCTCCCACTTTTCCAACCCTCTAACTGAACACACAAGAGGGAAAACTAAAATATTTTCCATTCTCCCACTTTTTTATCCTCCCACAATTTTCCATCTTCTCACTTTTCCACTCCTCCAACCGAACAAACCCTAAGTATTCATATTTTTCTAGAATGTCCATATTTAAAATATGATGTGTATGAAGATTGAAGAGTGTATAAAAGGAGTGTGATCCAATTAAAGCTCTTGTATAAATGCAAAAGTTAAGTCTGCCCCTCTCAAACTGATAATTTACTAAGGGAATATTCTATTTTTATAAAATTTTCTTACACAAACTTTGGACAAAATGACACTCTTACCTCTTGAGGTTTGGGGATGAATTACACTTTCCACTTAGGTTTGTATAAATTAATTGTAACATTTTTTTAAAATAGAATATTCCATTAGTAAAAACTAAACTTTACATTTACACAAACCTCAAGAGGGAGTTTCACGAAACATTTGAGATTGTCGTATCATAGAATCTCTTCAGAGGTTCTCCCCACCCCCCCCCCCCCCACACACACACACACACACACACACACACACACACACACACACAAAACGTTTTGGTCTTAATCAACTAGTCTATCACATTTGACATATTTATATTAGAGTGATAGAGCAAGACTACTAGAATACCCCTACTTAATCTAAAGTAATAAGTTAATAAAGAAACAATAAGAGTAAACAAAAAATTATGAGGGATTTATTGTACTTTGCTCATTCAACATCTTTGGAAAGCACTGAAAAGAGGTTGGACTTTGATGTGACTGTAAGTGCTCTCTGTCCAAGCAACTTGTCACCAGTTTGAGTATGGAAATTAGACTCTCCAAATCTGGGGTAAGGCTGCTTACCAACGATCTCTTCCCCATAAAAACAAGAGTCTTGTGTATTAGGTATTACCTTTTAGTGACAAAATGGATCATGTCATTAGCTTATTTTCTGAGTTTTTTGGTTAAACTACCAGTATGTTTAACATTGGAAAGCTTATGTTTCAATATAGTCCTTATTTTGCTACAATTCCTCCTTCCAATTTTAGTCAAATTACTTAGTGATTTTCAAGAACTCCTTGATTTAATATAAACCATGAGGCTGATAAAATTAGAAAACTGTGTTGTTTACCTATAGCTTAAGCGAAGTTTGCCTCAGTTATCCATTTTATATGCAGGGAATTAAAGGAACCCCTCCAATTCCCAGTGGTTACAATCCAGCAACTTGGATGCTCGAGGTGACAACTCCTGCTGCCGAAGATAGAATTGGTGAAGACTTTGCCGACATTTTTAAGAATTCTAAGCAATATAGGTAATCTAAATTTATGTTGTTGCTTACTTGCATTTTAATGTAATATCCATAACTGATATTTTTACATCCTTGTTCTAGCGATGTGGAAGCTTCCATCAAGCATTTTAGTATTCCACCTGCTGGCTCAGAACCGTTGAAGTTTTCTACCACATATTCACAGGACATATTCACCCAATTTCGGACTTGCCTATGGAAACAAAATCTTGTATACTGGAGAAGTCCACAATACAATGCCATGAGGTTATTTTTTACTGCAATCTGTGCAATATTACTTGGATCAATATTCTGGGATGTTGGTTTAAGAAGGTAAATGGTTCTGTTATCTCATGTCTCATAGTGCAAGTTAATTTTGCTTTTCTGTATTTGCCTATGAATCACCTGTTCCTGGTTTTTTTTTTTTTTTTTCTTCTTCCTTCGCTAGCATTTAGTAAAAGTGAAATGGGTATTGCTTCAAGAGGATATCTATTGATCAGTCAGCCTTGATAGAATTAGTTAGTTAGAAACCATATAATATTCTTAGGTTAAATTCTGTATTTCTGGAGTATTCTTAACAATTTAATAGGGAAAATGTTAGGCTGGAATATGCAAATATTCAGAATTTTTGGAAACAGAAGTCTTGCATTTGAATATGAAACCCTATCATGTGACCAAAAACATTGAAATAGAATATACCTTATTTGGGAATTGTGATTAACACCCTTTTATTTTTAAAAAAATTCAAACAACCGCCTATTGTTTTTTTCTCTTCTTTTGACAAAGTCTTGTGGCGACAAAATCCTGTATTTTGATTAGGCTATCTCTTTGATTCTTGCAATGTTGTCAAAAAAGTATTAAATCATTAAACATATATAATTTTGTTTAGGAGTACAACTCAAGATTTGTTTATGGTTATGGGAGCTCTTTTTGCTTCATGCGTGTTTCTTGGAGTTAACAATGCATCCTCCGTGCAACCAATTGTTTCAATTGAGAGGACGGTATTCTATCGAGAGAAAGCAGCTGGAATGTACTCTCCAATTGCTTATGGAGGAGGCCAAGTAAAGTTCATTACACTTCTAATATTTGACCAATAACACTTCTTTGAAGTGGTGATTTCTGATACATATCTTGATTGCAATATTAACAGGGTCTTGTGGAGGTTCCATACATTGTTGTGCAGACAATAATATTTGGCATTATCACATATTTCATGATTAATTTTGAAAGGACAACCAGTAAGATTCTTTCATTGTTTTCTTCTGTGCTACTTTTAATTTTACTTTAAGTTGTCCATTAAAGAGATTTATATAAGAATGAGTCCTACGAAATTCCTAAAAATTTTGCTTCTGAGGACATTCCATCTTCACTGTTGTGTCTAAAGAGATTCTTATAAGAACGAATCCTTTGAATTGAAGGTTTAAAATTTTTTTGTCGATATAGGTGGCTTTGTTTTCACGAGTAAAGGGCACCTGGCTCATTATATTGTTTTCTGATGTTTTTGGTGCATAAAGTTTATGCAAATACAGTTACTTAACTTGACTTTTCTCCGTTATTGCAGGCAAATTTTTTCTCTATCTATTGTTTATGTTCTTGACATTCACATACTTTACCTTCTTCGGCATGATGGCTGTTGGTCTTACACCTTCTCAAAACCTAGCAGCAGTCATTTCTTCTGCATTTTACTCAATATGGAACCTACTTTCGGGTTTTCTCATCCCAAAACCTGTAAGTAAATATATTTTACATCTTGCAACAAAGTATTGCTTCATTCATGGATTGGGCCAATTAAATTAATAAACTGTTGGAGCTCCACTTGAAACTAATAATGAACACAAGTGGAACAAAAATTAATAAAGATTAAACTCCTAAGTGGTTTAATTATGACCACTTAGATGAGCAAACATACCGACACTCCACTTCATCTTAATTTTGAAAGTATGATTGGCCATGTCTAGCTAGAACTCTATATAACATTAAAATACAATATATTGAGATGCTAAACTTTTAAACTTAATTTGTAATGGAGAAAATCTGTGCATTTAGCACTTGACAAGAATATGTGGTTTGCACTCCAGTAACTAATGAAACTAATTAAACACAAATTACGTTATAAAATAAAATTTCTTCAGTAAAAAGAATTAGCCTCCTGTTTAAGTCATGTCCTAAACTACAGTAGTATAATGTCCCCTCAAGCAAAAAAGCTACTGGAGTGAAATAAGAAGCAATTCCCACTAGCCATGAAATCCCACCAGTAGTAAAAACTGAAAAGGGAAGGGATGAACCCCACTGCCACTAAAATAAAGTAGATGATAGAAAACATAGCAAATGATCCTTATTTTTTTTGTTTTTGAGGTTTTGTGCTCTCAAGTTTGCAACTCTGTTCAAAGTTTTATTGGTTTTATTACTTCAGAGTATCCCTCCATGGTGGCTGTGGACCTACTACATATGCCCAATTGCATGGACTCTACGAGGTATTATCAGCTCTCAGCTTGGTGATGTGGAAACCAAGATTGTTGGAGATGGATTTGACGGCACTGTGAAAGAATATTTGGACTTTTTCCTTGGCTATGGTCCAGGGATGGTAGGAGTTTCAGTAGCAATTCTTATTGGCTTTTGTCTCCTCTTCTTCTTGGTATTTGTTATCTCAGTCAAAGTCCTCAACTTCCAGAAAAGATGAATGGAATTTCAAATAATGAGAAGAGGCCAGATATACTCGCTGGAAGTTCTCCCAAGAGCATAATGATCGTGGTGTTTAGTTTGGGAACATAACTATATCTATTTTTGATTTGATTTGATTTAGAATCTTATAAGAGTTTGAGAATATGTAATGCTTATATTTGATTTGTTTCTAAGAATCTAGAAGTGTCATTTATTTTTTCCAAAATATCCTTTCATTTGTATCAAGTCTTTTTTTTCCCTCCAAATAAATTATAAGATACAAAATATAACTATAAATTATAGAATATTCAATAAATTATAATATCACATTTTCTAGATGACATGTAGAATACAAAAATAATTATTTGAATTGTCAATTTATAATTATTATTATATTTTATTTTTATTTCTATTGGTTAAAGGGTAGAGAAGAATGAGTAAAATTGCAATTTATAAAAAAATAAAATAAAAATATAACTTTTCTAAGTATGGGAGTGTGGATACTCTCATTTTAATGGCAATTCAGATTTTCCAACCATATAACTCTCATTGATTTGCAACTAAATATGAGAATGGTTCAATATCTTTTGAAATTTTAGAAGATTATCCCGTACCAAACGTCATATAAGTGAAATGAGGGTTTATTAAAAGTGGAAGGAGCTCTACAACATGAAGATATCTTTCCACTAATTGTTTACTTCTGGTGGCTAAATGAATTTTGGTATTTCATCCGTTTCTCATGAAATATTTTCATGCTCCTCAGAAGAAAAAATAAAAATAAAAAAAAACCTTGGAATTCTTTAAAAAACGATCTTGAGTAAACAGTCACAGCAGACAGAGAGATAATCCTCTTTCCCTTGAAACAATAATATCTGTGCAATATTGTTTAGTTAGTCGGTGTATCATGAAAAGAATAAGAAAAACATTATTATTAAAGTTCCGTATATTGTGACCGAGGAAGAATGTCACTCACGCTAATTCTTCAGTTCTGTCATTTTTCTTTTGTTGTTTTAAGCCAGACATACGAAAGAAAGGGAACAGATGGTAAATGTTCTTGAGGTGAAGTCATATGACGAATGATGCAAAAATCAAATCGGTTCTGAAAGGCAATTTTACTAGGTGTAACATCCCTTATACTATCAGGTATCTGTCGAGTATTTTAAGTTACAATCGTCAGAGGCTCAGAGCCTAACTCAATTGCACATCCAGTGAAGAGGGGTTTGCATTGATGCAGTTGTTTTTTAGACTTCAATTACTGATCTCTCACTTTTCTGTTGATCGCCATCCTCGCCTCTTTGAATGTGTGTAGAAGACTAAATTTCTTGGTTCGAAATAAATCAAACAAAGTAAAATAGTTCCGCAAATACGAATTTGTATTGATGAAAGTGTGTGGTACAATTCTCTGTAATTACAAGGATTTGATCCTCTGATTCGATCTCCTTGAAAGATTTGTGATGTGGTTTTAATTTGAACACAAAGTATCCTTCAATTTGTCTGAAGGATGGATCGAAGATCTTTGAAATAGAATTACAATGAATTTCTGGCTATGAGCTTGTTAGAAATCCTTTGTTCTTCGCGTTCTTCGTGTTCTTCGTATGTTCTTCGTGTTCTTCGTGCGTTCTTCGTCTTCAAAGGTTTATGGTGGAAGCTTTTCGGGGCTTTAGAGGCTTGAATCCGTAAAGCTTTGTTGATTTGTGATTTGTCGAGGTTTCTGAAGGCTTTCGAGCTTAATTTCAGTGACCTCTAAGATCTAGGAGAGTGATTTTGATGATTTTGCTTCGAATGTTCGTCGTATTCGAAGGTTGAAGTTCTTGAAGTTCTTGGAGGCTTTGAGGCTTGATTCCAGCAGAGTTTCAATACTTCTGAATGCTTCTTTGATGCAGCTTGTGCTCTAGATAGCTTGGTCTGTCCAAATGCCTTAGGAAGGCTTCTATTTATAGGAGTTTGGAGGTAGGTGAGCGACACGTGACGGAGTTTGATTGGTGACACATGTCACAACTTGATTGGTCTGCTTGTGTCATCGCTTACACAGCTGGATTGCTTGAGTCATCGCTTACACAGCCGGATTGCTTGAGTCATCGCTTACACAGTCGGATTTGCTTGCATCATCACTTACACGCGCCTCCATGTGATTAGCATTTTGCATTTTTTTTTCTATTCTTGTCTTAATGAAATTTAGCAAATTTTTAGTAACAGTATGTGATACTTTGTAATTAGCCATACCTGGCGAACTTGGTGGCATGACGTGTCAGCTTGTGATAGGTCGGGAATTTTCCCTCTCTACAATGTGCTAGCTTCATTGCTTGAGTCAGCATAGTGATGTAGGACACGATATGGGATTTTAATTTTGTAGTTTGTTAATTTTTTAATTTTCTTGTAATTTTTGAAAATTTTAACGTTCTATTACTGTATTGTATCAAGCAGGATATGTTTAGAAATATTTTTACTTGAAAAATAAGTTTTTTAGAGTTTAAATAGGTTTGTAATATATAAAACGAACGAAGGATTGACCCGGCCGATATAATGGTTTTATAATAATTTCAGAGAGTTTTTTTTCTTCGTTTTTTTTGGTAGATTCCAGACTTTTCCATATGAATTTAAGGGTTTTGTTAATGACAGCTAGTCTCGTCTACGGTTTAAGTTCTATGTAATGGTTCTAGGACGTTTTGTGGATTTTTTTTATATTAGGATTTTGGGTCTTGGATCAATGGTTATAGTTATCAGAGTCTCTCTTCTTCTTCTTTTTTCTTTTTTTCTTTTTTATGAAAGGTTAGAAATTAATTGTTATTTGAGTTTAGGGTTTAAAAGGGTTTGAACTTTTCTTATTAGGTTTAGTATTTTTAGTTTAGGATGGTTGGTAGATTTTCTATTATGATTTAGGTGTTAGGGTTTATTATTATTATTATTATTATTATGCACAAAAATTGTCAGTAAGTTGATCATCCACACACGTGCCAATTGGTGTACCTGAAGAATAGAAGAGGAAAACCAATCAAAGGGCATCGGTGGGGTACCGACCAAAGACTCTCTGAGGATTAAGTCAATGATTAAAGAATTTTCGAGAACTCAAGAGTACGAGAGCTAGGGAGAATTCACGTACCTTAAGAAGAGCAAGGTTTATGGCATATATAGTGGTAGAGAGCTGACCTGAATCCTTTGATACAGGGGAATTTCCTTGAGGGGAGAAAGGTCTCAAGATACTCGAGATCACCATTCTATTTACAAGAAATCAAATTGCGTGGTAGGGTCTTTGGTCATGGTGTGCAAGTAATTTCCATGTAAGGATGCGTGAATGGGTCACACGTAAGCCGTGGGGAAACCTTAGGGGATGGGTCGTTCGGATCAGGGGTTGTCTGACCGTCGACACCTGGAGGATCGTCCCTCACGGGGGCTGCTCATCTCTCTTAGGGGCTAATCTTCCCTTTTGAATTTTAGTCGTCCCTTGTTAGGGTTGGTCCAAAATTTTCCTCATCAGCTGTCCCCCACTCCGTGAGTGGTCATAAGGGTTGACGGGTCATGGAGTTATCATAAATGCCTTGCCTTAATGGCATGCATCATAAATAGGGGTAATGGTTGACATGTCTCTTTATGACTCATGGAATCAAACAACGCAATGCTTCATTTTTTGTGCCACATCATCCCATAAATAGCCCAATGCCATTATTGTCCCCGTTACTTGAAAGTTTTCCATTTCAATCCCAGAGCTCAATTGTCGAATTTTTGCGCTTCGTCGGTTTTCTTGCTTCGTCCGTTTCTTAGGTATGCTCCGTCGGTCTATTTTTTCCTTTTCCCACTTCCTTTTTTCCTTACTTTTTTGTTATTTTGTACACGTAGGAAGTAGAGTAGAATCTTAGCTTTCATTCATCACTTATAAGTAAAGGATGTCTGGAGCTAGTGAAGCAACGAGTGAGCGTACCTCATTGATCCGCATGGGTTTGGACTATGACTTTTCTAGTCATTCTAGGCTCCAATACTCATCAGATGACTCATCGGTCTTTGATAGGGAGTCGTCATTAGACTCCTCGTCAGGGGAAGCCTACCTTTCAGGGCGACGACCACAAGAGGTCATTTTTCCTGACGACTATTCCATTCATGACTTCCCTATCGATATAAGTGACAAGGTTTTTGGCAGGCTAAGACCCCGCTTTCAAATACTTGACGTGCCCTTTAGGAAGGGTGACATAGGGGAGAAATGTTATGATAGGAGGTCGCCTGATGTAGGTTTTTATAAAACTACCTTCATAGCAGGGCTTCGTCTACCTCTTTCCATCCTGCATCATCTATTGGCTTCTTATTTGGGTGTATTTGTTTGTCGAATAGCCCCGAATGTTTGGAGGATCTTCATCGGGGTTGAGGTATTATGGGGTCAAACTTAGTGAAGGCCATCGCTCCCTTACTTTAGAGGAAATTTTCAATTGCTACAAATCCCAAGAAATTTCCCAATCCAAGGGCTTTTATAGCTTCGTGTGTCGTCGGGCTGCCTTAAGGCTGATATCTGATATGCTCAACTCCAATCGTTAGTGGAAGGCTAGGTTCTTTGTGTAAGGGGTTAATTAGGTCTATCGTCGTAACGAGTGGGACAGTATAGGGTCTTTTTATGACCATCTTGGGGGCAATTAAACAAGTCTGGTGAGTCGTCGAGTTTATCTGAGTCGTCGAGTCTATTTGAGTCGTCGATAAGTACTTGTTATTGGACTAACTTAATTTTTTGTTTTGTCTCAGCCAAAGCTTGCTTGACGATTCTTCCTGAGCAAGAGGCATTATTGGAGAGAGTTTTTGAGATACCCTTTGAGGAGAGGTCTTGGATGAAGCTCGTCAATATGGACACATTTCACGCCTACTGTGGTGGACCCATCCCTTCTGAGGAAGCTTAACAATTAGATTACTTTTTGAGAGTTCGTAAGTGCTTATTGCTTTTTCTTTTTGCTCACGTGCTTACATTGTTTTGGTTTGGACTTATGCACTTCTCAACCCACCCATCAATTTCAGAGATGAAGTCAGCGAAAAACAAGCAAGCAACAAAAATCAAGCAGGAGGAGATCAAAAAGGCTGCCGCCTTGAGAGCTTAAGGTAGGGGATCGTCAGCCCAACCCCCTCATGTTTCCAAGAAGAGGAAGCACACCTTCGATGCTCAGTCATTGGGCAAAGGTGCTAGTGGTTCGTCCATTTGCTTAGAGGCACGTGAGGTAGTTAGTGATACTTCTCGTCACAGAATTAGGAAGGGTCTCATGACCTCCCAAGGGCCCGTTGTTCCTCCTTCTCTCCCTTTGCTGGTGAAGGATAAGGAGTATGCCATCGCTCGCTCTATTGTCAGGGACGCTGATTTGGACGAATGCTCGGAGCATGAGATCGATCCTTTGGGTAACTCCAGACTCCAGTACATGATGAGGGTAAGCATTTCTATTTCATTCATCCCTTTGTGTAGAGTCGTCCCTATACTTTGTTCATCCCTTTTTGACATTAATTCATCCCTTCTAACCCAAGGCTTGGTGAGGATGCTGGCTTTACAGGTCTGTTGTGCATCTCGCGAGGTGTCAATCAAACGCTTGAAAGATCGTCTGGGGTCTGAAACAAATGTCTTGAAGAAATTCAAAGAATCTTCTCGGACCCTTGGTTAGGAGGTGATTGATCTAAAGGCCAAGTTAAGTAGGATGACCCATTAAACCGAAAATCTGGTGAAGGAGAATGCTAATTTGAAGTCCGAAGTGGTAGCACTTCATGAACATATGGAAAAGGTGAAGGAGGAAGTCATTGAGAAGTACTAAGGATCCCAATCTTACTTCAATGAAATTGGGGGCTATAACGAAGACAGGTTTGAGCACATTTGCAAACAAGCCACCCTTATGTTCCCAAACTTGGACTTCTCCAAAATCTAGATCAACCTGACTGCCCCGACGACTCCTATTGCTGAACTAATCCTCGACGATGTGGAGACCAAAGAGGAGATGGTGGTGACCGATGGGCTGAGCAGTGCATTTGACGACCCTATGATCCCTCAAGAGCAAATTGACAACCCCCTTACCGATCCTTAAAGGATTTTATTTGTACTATTCTTCTTTTTCTTTTTTTGTTATATTTTGTTAGTCTTTGGTTTATAATTCAAAAACAATAATAGTTCCTTTTTTTGAGCTTAAGTTATCCTTGCCCTTTGTTTTGGGATAACATTTGTATTTTTTCAGTAACTTTATGAAGCTTTTACTTTAATTATTTTGCACAAGTGTTCATGCTCGTCGGTTTTTTTCCCAATCATCGAGCACCAAGTGGTATGACTCGTCGGTATTTCTTATTTTCATCAATGTCTAATCATTCGTCGATTTTCCTTCAGGTAGGATTTTGAGTTTTGAAGAGGATCAGCCGCCAGAAGGTACCCTTGATCGTCTATCCGTCCTTAGGCAGGACTTAGGGTTGGTTAGGTACTCGAGGGCATCCTTGTTCGTCAATCCACCCTTTAGGTAGGACATAGAATTCCATCAGGTGCACGAAGGTATCCTTGATTGTCGGTCCACCCCTTAGGTAGGACTTAGGATTTGATCGGGTACACAAGGGCATCCTTGATCTTTGATCCACCCCTCAGGTAGGATTTAGGATTTGATTGGGTGCACGAAAGTATCCTTGATCATCGATCCACCCCTTAGGTAGGACTTAGGATTTGATCAGGTGCGTATGGGCATCCTTGATCGTCGGTCCACCCTTTAGGTACAACTTAGAATTTGATCAGGTGCACGAGGGCATCCTTGATTGTTGGTCCACCACTTAGGTAAGACTTAAGATTTGATCAGGTGCACGCTTTTCACAAGTCTTTCCTTATCGTAGATAATAATAGCTTTATTTGAAATTAACTGAATAAAAATGTTGATAACTTATTGTTTGATCAGCTAGACAAAATAGGTTTGTTAACTACATAAACAAACCTTAAAGGAAAGCAATAACATAAATAATAACATAAGTCATTGCTGGTGCACTACTGATAGTATCTCCTGAGGTGGTCAGTATTCCAAGGATGGTGCAAGCTTTGTCCGTCGAGTGTCTTCAAGTAGTAGGTACCCTTCCTGTTGCAATCAATGATTCTGTATAGGCCTTCTTAGTTGGGTCTAACTTTCCTTGTGCGAGATCTTTGGTGGTCGTGGTTACTTTTCTCAATACAAGTTCCTCGATGCTGAAATGTCGAGGCTTCACCTTAATGTTATAGTGTTTGGCCATGAGGTCTTGGTATCGGGTCATTCATTGCTCAGCGGCCATCTTTACCTCGTCTAGTTGATCCAAGTGCAGACAGATCCTCTCTTCACTCTTCCTTTCGTCATGGTGGCTATCCTGTAGCTTGCTATTCCTATTTCTACAGGGATGATAGCCTCGCTCCCAAATGCTAGATAAAACGATGTTTCTCCTGTGGGTGTCTAAGCAATTGTTCTATATGCCCATAAGACACTTGGTAGCTCGTCCAGCCATATCCCTTTTGCCCCCTCCAGCCAAGTCTTGATCAGTTTGAGCAAGGATCAGTTTGTAACCTCAACTTGCTCACTGGCTTATGGGTGGGCGGGTGAATAGTAATGGTTTTTTATCCCCAATTGACTACAAAAGTCTTTGAATGCATTGTTGTCGAACTGTTTGCCATTTTCAGAGACGAGGACCCTAGGGATCCTAAATCGGCAGATGATGCTCTTTTAGACGAAGCTACGGACATTCTTCTCCATGATAGTTGTTAGTGTTTCTGCCTCTACCCATTTGGTGAAGTAGCCAATCCCCACAACAAGGAACTTGAGTTGTCGCATTGCCATCAGAAAGGGTCCCATGATATCCAGTCCCCATTGAGCAAAAGGCCATGGGACGTTCATCAGGGTGAGTGGTTCGGCAGGTTGCCTTATGACATTAATGAAGCGTTGGCAATTGTCATATGCCTTTATGTAGGATTGGGCATCCTTCTGCATTGTAGGTCAATAGTATCCTACTCGTATAAGCTTATGGACCAATAATCATGCCCCTGAGCAATTTCCGCACACCCCTTCATAAACTTCCCTCATGACGTAGTCCACTTCGTCAGGGATCAAACACCTTAGGTATGATCGGGAGAAACCTCTCTTGTATAGTACATCCGTTATCAACGCGAAGCATGTTGCCTAAACTTTCAATCTTCGGGATTCATCGTAGTCTTCGGGAAGTGTCCCGTTCTTAAGGTAAGAGATGATTAGAGTTGTCCAATCAGAGCCCTTTGGAATCATTTGTATCACCAATTCCTTAATGGCAGGGGACTATTGAACGAAGGATAGGACCTGTTCGTTTTCTTCCCTCAGGACTTGTAAGAACTTCACTGCAAAGGTTTGATTCACTCTTCTTCTAATAAGGTCAAGATACATTTTCATTCGTTCACTCTTGGCTTCGTAGTCCCATTGATATGCCCAATGACAACCTGGGAGTCACTATGAAGGACGACTACTGAGGCCCTATCTGCTTTGGCCAAATCGAGCCCCATGAGAATGGCTTGTATTCGACCTCATTATTAGTTGTCAGGAATTAGAGTAGGACATCGCAATTGATTATGTCCCCTTTAAGGGATCGAAGGACCACTCCGATCCCTCCAGCTTGTTTGTTGGACAATCCGTCCGCTTGAATATTCCAAGAGTTTCCCCACAATCGTCGGTTTCAATCGTCATGAATTCTGTGATGAAGTCAGCTAAGGCCTGGGTCTTGATCATGGTCCTCGGGCGGTATCGTATGTCAAATTTGCTCAGCTCTATCACCCATAGGACCAATCGTCCGACGGTCGCTGGTTTATCCATTGTCTTCCGAAGATGCTTGTCTGTTTGAACCATTATGGTATGTGCTTGGAAGTGGGGGCCTAAGCTTGTGGGCTGTTGTGATCAAAGCAAAAGCTAACTTCTTTATAGGTGGGTATCTCACCTTCGCCCCCCTGAGTGCTTGGTTTGTGTAGTACACTGGCAACTGTACGTGATTATCTTCTCGAATTAAGGCTAAATTGACGGCCGTGGGAGATACAGTAAAATATAGGAAGAGATCTTCGTTGGGTTTCGATGGACTTAGGAGTGGTGGGGAGGCCAGGTATGCCTTCAATTCTTCGAATGTTTTCTGAAATTTATCAGTCCATTCAAAAGCTTTCCTCAGGATCCTGAAGAATGGTAGGCATTTGTCTGTTGCTCTTGAGACGAATCTATTGAGTGCTGTGACTCTTCTGTTTAGGCTTTACACCTCCTTTATGTTCTTCAGGGGGCTCATCTTCAAGATTGCTTAGATCTTATCGGAATTGGCTTTGATACCCCATTGGGATACCATGAAGCCAAGGAACTTTTCCGATAATTCTTTGAACACACATTTGCTAATGTGCTATGTTTGAGCTTCATTCTGTAGAGGCGAAAAGTCCCAAACACCTCCTCAAGATCATTCAGGTGATGATCCTCCTCTTTGCTTTTTACCAACATGTCATCTACATATACCTCAACGTTTTGTCTGATCTGTGGGGCAAACATCTTATTCACAAGCCTTTGGTATATTACTCTTGCATTCTTTAGTCCAAAGTGCATGACCTTGTAGTAAAAAAGGCATTGGCTAGTGACAAACAATGTCTTCTCTTGGTCTAATTCCTCAAGCTTGATCTAGTTGTATTTGGAAAAAGCATCCATGAAGCTCAGCAACCGATGTCCAACCGTCGAATCCACGAGAAGGTCGATCCATGAGAGGGGGTAGCTATCCTTTAGGCAGGCTTTATTTAGGTCAGTGAAGTCTATACACATTCTCCACTTCCAATTCGCTTTCTTGACCATGACCACGTTGGCCAACCATTGGGGGTAGTAAACCTCTCTAATGAAGCCTGCATCCAATAGTTTATGGACTTCTTTGACTATGGCATCATCCTTTTCTTGGGTGAAGACCCATTTTCTTTGGCGGACGGGTGAAAAGGATGGAGAAACATTGAGCTGATGGACCATGATGCTCGAGTCAATCGCAAGCACATCTTCATGGCTCCAGGCAAAGATGTCCAGGTTGTTTCTTAGGAAAAGGATCATCCTATCCCAAATAGACGGGTTGGATTGCCAATGCGAGCGACCCGATCCATGTGTCCTTCATCTAAGGAGATGATCTCCAATTCCTCTGTCAGCTCTACACTTATTCGTTGCTCTTCAATGTTCATGGTGGTCACTTATTCGTCCATCTCTAGTATGGCCACGTAGCATTCCCAGGCAACCACATGATCTCATCGGGCCTCTCCTATCCCATATTCCGTTTGGAACTTTAATAGTAGGTGATATGTGTGTGGTTGCCCTCCATGCATTGAGCATTGGTCGCCCTATAATGGCATTGTAATCTGACGAGCAATCCACTACCAAGCAAGTGACATCCCTTGTGATTTGTTAAGGATAGGTGCCGATGGTAACTGGCAATGTAACAAATCTGACAAGTATGACCTTCGTTCCACCGAAGCCCTCTAGAGGGGCGTTTGACAATGTCAGCCATTCCTTACCAATCCTCATCTGTTGGAAGGCTGGATAGTAGAGGATGTCAACTGAGCTTCCGTTGTCCACCAGGGCTCATCAGGTATTGAAGTCTGCAATGGTTAGATTGATCACCAAGGCATCGTCATGCGGGCGATGGACTCGTCGGGCATCCTTCTTAGTGAAGCTAATCACCAAGTCATCCATTTGAAAAATCTTAGGCAGACAACTCATGAGTTGGACATTTTGCACCATCCATGGGTATGTCTTCCTCGCTTTCCTCGAGGATTCGATCATTGCGCCCGAAGATCACTTTTATTTTTTCAAGTGGGGCTTTAGTTCACTCCTCAACTTGTCGATTTGGTTCCTGGTCCTTTGGTGGGTTTTCTCCTACCCTTTCTCACCTTACGAACCGTTGCAATTTTGCTTTTCTGATGAAGGCTTCCATTTGTTGCTTTAGGTCATAGCAATCAGAGGTGTCATGCCTATGGTCACAATGGAAGCGACAATACTTTTTCATCGGCCTTTTATTTAGGCCACCCTTTAGCTTACCGAGCCATGCCAAAGCAGGGTCGTCCCTGATCTACAACAAGACCTGATCAAGTGGGGCGTTGAGTAGAGTGAAGTTGGCCATTTTCCCTAGTAGGGGTCTTGACCTTTGTTCGTCCCTTCTATTGCATGTTCTAACTACCTTACTTCCCTTCTTCAGAAGGGGTCGTCCTGCTTCTCTAGGTTCTTCGGTCTGCCCCCTCTAGCAATCACGACATCCTCAACATTCATATACTTCACGGCTCTATATAAACATGTCAGCCATGGTCTTCAGGTCGTTCTTGTAAACTGAGAATAAGAACTTTCCAGATTGGAGTCCGTTGGTGAAGGCCGTGACCAGGACCTTATTGTCAGCTTCGTTGATTAGTAATGCCTCCTTGTTAAACCGAGTGAAATATGACCCTAAGCTCTCATTGTCCCACTACTTGATGTTTAGGAGGCTTGTTGAGGACCTCTTATATCGCTAACCTCCAATGACATGTGTGACAAAAAGCCCACTCAATTCCTTGAAAGTTGAGATGGTATTGGGAGTTATCTTGTTGAACCATTCTTAGGCTGGTCCTTTGAGTGTGGTGGGGAAGGCTCTGCACATGATCTTATCTGGAACCCTTTGCAGATGCATGAGGGTCTTGAATGATTCTAGGTGGTTAAGAGGGTCCCTCAATCCATCGTAGGCTTCCATTTGCAACATTCTGAACTTGGCTAGAAAAGGGAAAGATGTGACCAGTGTAGTGAAAGGAGAATCGGTACGATGGACTAGTTCGTCCAAGCTAGTGGACACCCATCCCTTCAGGGCAATCATCATCATATCCATCTTCGATTTCATCATCTGCATCTCCTATGCCATAAGTAATGTGCTAACTTCTAGCTCGGATGACTGGTATCCTGCTGGTCCCATCTACTAATGGCATTACTTTCCTCTTGGTCGTCCCTCTCTCGATGGTCATTTGTCGGGGGATGATCGTTGTCGCGTTCGTCCCTATTCTACCCATCGCTCTAATCGTTCGGCTCCCGATCATTCTACTGATCCAATTGTCGTTCCAACTCATGGTTCCGTTGAGTGAGCCGTTCAACCGCTACAACCAAGATTTGCACTTGCCTCTCCAATGCATTGGGCGAGTTCCCGGTCTCCTAGTTGGTGGTGGCCATTGATCGCGTCTGGACCATACAACTCTTTGTCTTTGAAATAGCGATACGGCTTATCACTTGCATTCCTACATACGACGCCAACTGATGATGTACAAAAATTGTCAGTGAGTTGATCATCGACACACGTGCCAATAGGTGTACCTGAAGAATAGAAGAGGAAAACCAATCAAAGGGCACCGCTGGGGTACCAGCCAAAAACTCTCCGAATGTTAAGTTAGTGGTAAAGAGCTAACCCAAATCCCTTAATGCGAGGGAATTTCCTTGTGGGAAGAAAGGTCCCTAGATACTCAAGATCACCTTTCCATTTATGAGAGATCTGATTGCGTGATAGGGTCTTTGGTCATCGTGTGCAAGTAATTTCAATGTAAGGATGCGTGAATGGATCCCACGTAAGTCGTGGGGAAACCCTAAGGGATGGGTCGTCCGAATCAGGGGTTGTCTGACCCGTCGGCACCTGGAGGATTGTCCCTCGCGAGGGTTTGTCATCTCTCTTAGGGACTAGTCGTCCCTTTTAAGGGACGATCTTCCCTTTCAAGTTTTAGCTGTCCCTTTTTAGGGTTGGTCCAAAATTTTCCTCATCAATTATTATTATTATTATTATTATTATTATTATTATTATTATTATTACTAGTTTCGTGTGTAACTAAGCTCTAAGAACTCATACCTTTTGCTTATATTGCCAACTTAATGGTATAATTAAAAATAAATGGACAAATTACAACTTACCCACTTGTGGTTTAGTCAAAATTTAATAAGTTACTTATATGTGGTTTGAAATTTGATACTTTACCCACTTGAAATTAGCTCAGTTAGATTTTTATGACCCACCTCAGTTAAAAATAAAGCTAAATATGTAATTTTGCTCTACTTTTATGTTATTCTCAAAAAACATAAAAATACAAGATCAAATAAGATCAAAAAGAATTTATCAAAACACTTGCATCATGAGATTTCAAACTACAAGTAAGCAAATTAAATTCGGTCAATCCTTAGGTGGGCTATTACAAATAAACAACTTAAATTTCGGCCAAACTACATATTGGTAAGTTATAATTTACCAAAAATAAATAAATATCCACACCTATTGGACTATTACAATAGCCTCAGCCTCAAATAGTTCCAGGCAGGAATTTAAATTTTAACCATTCAGGAAGGTAAAGAAATCTGCAAGCTCTATATAAGCGAAAGCCAGTTTGCAAATTCTGATAATTACAAGTTTACAACTAATGAAACTTGCATCTGATCAAAACAACCATTTTAAGCATCACCTTATATGATCATCTACAGATAGCCCACTTTCAATAATCTAGCACACCACATAGACAGCAAAACCATCAAATACAGTTCCAAACTTCACAAGAAATGCAATCTAACAATACCCATTAAGCTTTTTATAAGTGAAGAATCATAAAAATTGATTTTTTTTTTTTTTCTCAAAACCCATAAACAAAATCTTGATTCCTGAATGAAAGCCAAAATAAAGAACACTCTTTTATCCATTTATTCCCAACCCCACCCAAAAAAAATCATGATTCCAACTATATAATATATATACATATATATATATATATATATATATATATATATATATTAATTTCTACAAATATAAAGCAATAACCTCTATATATAAAAAGAGCCAATGATATAATTTTAGAAAAGCTGTGGGGTCAAAATATAATTTTAGAAAAGTTTTGGGGTCAAAATATTATTTTGGAATAGTTTTGGGTTCAACATACAATTTTGAAAAAGTTTTTGGGTCAAAATATAATTTTAGAAAAGTTTTGGGATCAAAATAAAATTTTGGAAAAGGAAATAAAACTTTTTTACTTTGAAAAATTATTCCTTAGAAAAGCATATTAAAGTAATTTGTTTACCCAAGCATATTGATCTACGGCAACATTATTCATGAGAAAAGTAAAGAGCAACAATAATAAAAGTGCTATAAATTTAAAGACAAGTAAAGAAAAATGTTGAAAAGTAAATGACAAAGAAAATAAAATGCTGGAATTTAAATGACATTGAAAATAAAGTGCTGAAATTTAAATGGCGTTAAAGTAAAGAGCTTGAAATATAAAGTGTTGGAATTTAAATGACATTGAAAATAAAGTGCTGATATTTAAAGTGCTGAAATATTATAAAGGTTCATTAAAAAAAGGGTTTTTTAGAAGTCCCTCTTAAATAAACCTTAATCTCTTTCAAGCCCTATGAGTTCTTCATAAAAAAAAGAGATGGGAGTTCTAAGCCATAAACCATCCTTATACTTTGCTGTTTAAAGCCCATTTAAGAGAGATGAACAGAAAATATTTTTTATTTAGGTGTCTAGATAGTAGTGTGTGTGTGTGTGTGTGTGTGTGTGTGTGTGTGTGTTAGGGTCATATTTTATTGTAATTGACTAATCCTTTGACAAAATGCACTTTACTTGTATTTGGGTAGATCTAAGATGGGTTTAGTACTTCAAAAAACATGTTGTTCCAATCAAGTATTAAAGACATAAAGATTGGTCTAAGAAACAAGTGAAGAAAAACTGTTCATTAAGTCTCGACAGATAGCTTGACCGATACCTGCTATTGAGACTTAATGTGAAGCTCGATAAATAGCTCTACAGCAACTCAATCTATCGAGAACTACGATTTCAAAATTTCCAAATCTAAAATTCGGCCCAGTCTTGTAAGGCTTATTTTTAAAGGCTATCACATCCTGATACAGAGACTACGAGATTTATTTTCTCTGTGTGAAGCTACTACGTTTGTACGCCATAGGATTTTGTAACCGAGTGCTTCCAAATCTTTATTGTTGATGAAGTGAAGAACTTTGCAGTCAACAACATCTTTTCAAGTTGCTGAAGTTAGTCACGTACTTGGGATCCATGCAAAATGTTATTCACAAATTGGAGGTTTGTGCATCAAAGGAAAGAAGGTTACTACGAGATCAAGTCCAATTGTGTATTAGAGCAAAGGTTCAACTGCAGGTTGGTATTTCAGGATAGGCCAGGGGTAGTTGGTAAGATTCCTTATTCTTGTAACCACTTGATTGTTGATTAGTAGAATCTTGGAAGTGAAGACCTTAAAATCACCCGGTGAGATTTTTTCCTTGCAAGGCTTTTCCCATTTGTCAACAAATCACCGTGTTAAATTTATTTTCCGCTGCATTTAGTATTCTTGGTGATTTTTTTATGCCTTCACATTTTGCATGCAAATTAAACTTAATTAATCAACTTAGGTAATTGAATAATTAACCGGGGTCAAACTATCTTAACCCAACAACACACACACACGCGCGCGCGCGCGCGCGCGTAATAAAGTAAAGGGGAGAAAGATTAAGCAATAAATTAAATGGATGGCATAAAAGGAATGGGGGAGGGATTACTTGAATTTAAAATAGATGACATAAAAATAAAGGGGGAAGGGATTACTTGAAATTAAAATGGATGACATAAAAGTAAAGGGGAAGGAGAGTGTACTTGAAATTAAAATGGAGGACATAAAAATAAAGCAAGAACATAAATATTCCTAGATGCCTAGATGAAATGGGATTCCTTCTCCCTAAGGGTGTACTTAACATTTAAAGTCTAGGAGATGGTCCAATACCCATCTAGGAATGTATTCACAACATCACAAACAAACAATAACAATATAGACATAAAGATAAAGAGATATATACACAACAATATAGAAATTTAAAGCAAATAAAATAAGGAGACTAGATAAATAAAAGAGCTTCATATATATAAATGGATGATGTTTACATGGGAGAAAAAAGAAAATGGGATGAGTTTAGTTATGGAAAAACTATCCACTCTACTTTTCTATTTTTCTTCCTATTTCATCTCCTTTTTTTCTCATATTTTTTTACAAAAAATGGGGGTATTTATAGAAGAGTGTGGAAAATGAGAGGCTAGCTCAAGTGTAACATGTTACACTTCAACTGGCCTCCCATTTTAGCAACATCATTAGACTATTTTGTCTTTTTCTTGTTTTCTTATCTGAAATTTGTGTAGTTATTTGGAGGCCTTTCAAAACTCTGTTTTCTTCAAACTTTATATGCCTAGAAATATCTAGATGTCTAGATTCCAATGGTCTTGGCCTTGTAAGATTTGGAGTTACAGTCATTGAGATATGGCGTCCAAAAGGAAGGTGAGGCAGTGCTAAAAAATTCTGTGACGTTTTTCTTTAAAAAAATTGTATCTTCCAATTTGAGGTAGATATCATCGAGACCATCTTATAAGTGCCCAAGACCTTGTTCTTCAAGATGGTTCAGCCTAGTTGCTCCAGTTTTTGCCTAATCGGTATAGTTTATTACGCGAAGTTGGCCCAAAAATTGCCTGTTTTTCCTAAAATGAAAAAAATAAATAAAAAGTGAAGATTTTATTAGGGTTTTTGGTACTTTGGTGATATCTAATCCATTTTAACTCCTATTTTGGCCCGTAAACTATCCTCTCGAAGGGAAAAATATGTCTTATGAGATGATCCAAAATTCAACATGATCCAATGATTGGATCAAAAAGTCAACTTTTTTTATCATACCCAGTTAGGGTTTTGGCCTTAGTTGCTAAAAAAAGGGTTTTTAAATGTTTTACCCTTTGATCCACTATCCAACCATGTTGTATTTATTTTTACCCTTTTTGGCTTTGAAACTTGTAATTTTGCACCATTTTTCAATTTTTTTTTTTTTTTATTTTAGCATTTGTTTTGACGCGTGAATCAAGATCAGACAAAATACGGTATCGACAAATTTAATCAATTTATTTAACACTCATAAAGAGAAAACTATGTAAATTTGTTAAAACTATTATCAATTTGAAAGTATTCAATAGATAATTATTTTATATTTAAAAGACTCAAACATGTTTTTGTATATCTTTGGATAGTAGAAAATTTCTCATAATAACTACCCAACATCATATTTATAGGGATGGTAGAAATTTTTAACTATTCATTGTATTTTTCTCTCCAAAAAAACTATGTATGATTCATAAAGTTATTGGTAAGCACAGTTTATAGGTGATTGTAATGATGATCATATATCAGTAGCAGCTCCAAAATTATTTTCTAGGGAGTTCAATAAAAAAAACATAAATTATAAAAAAATTTAAAACAAGAAAAAACTTGAATCTATCTATATCACAAAAAATAAACCCAAACCCATGAAGTTTTACGATTGCCTTCCATGTGGTTTCATATTTTGAAATTGTTGCATGATATCTTCATTAGCAATCCTATGAGTCACGTCTCTTTCAATGCACACAGCTAAACAATCATTGATCATCCCTTGATATTTCATTTGACTGATTTTTTTCAAATTTTTAAAAATCTAAATGAGATTTTTCTAAGGTTTAAGAATTAAGATTAAAACATTTATACTGTTGGGCTTTGTTTTCCCAGATTTTAGATCAAATTGGTTTATTATTGGGTTTTTTTTTATTTTTTTATAAATTGCTAAGATATTGTTAAGAGGATCATTTTCAAACTTATTTTAATTGGGCTTCACAAAACTAATTTATGGGGTTCAAACTTTTATTTTAGGGGGGTCAAAATAATTAAAATAAATTATGTAAAAATTTTCATTTGAACCCTCTAGGCTTCAAGTGGAGCAACCCCTATCACATATGGCTAAAGGAAACCCAAATAGTCCTTAGAGATGTTGTACAAATGAAATATTCTTTTTAATTTATAAGCAAAATTTCTAACTAATTTATCCAAAATATATATATATATATATATATATTCAAACATATCCCTTGCATTTTTTTAATTGATGTGAGTTAGTTAATTTTCAAATTAGTGGTGATCATTATGTATTTGAATATACCAATCAACTGTTTGAGTAATAAAGTAAAATAATTTTGTGATGAATTTTAATTACCATGATTATTTCCATAAGAAAATAGTAGATATTATATTATTTCATTTTTTAGTTGAGAAAAAAAAAATAAATCATCATATTTCTAGCTACTAATTGGTTTAATTGTTGTACTAGTGAAGGAAATGACGATACACTGTACTGACTCACTGAGTCCTAACAAATTTGGTTTTATCACCACCAAAGTTTCTCCCCAAAACCAAATAGCTCAAAAGTCAAAACCAAATTCCACATTTCTCCAATTTCGATTACTTGAAAACAAACTCTTCTCACTTTTTTCTGTCTCCACTTTTTTTCTTCTAATTTACCATTAATTATATCGAATTGTTAGTAAATTTTCCTCTAAAAAAATTGTTAGTAATTTCGGAAAAATGAGTGCCAAATTTTCTCTCTCCCCATTTCCCTCAAAAATTTCTCACATCTATATCTATATCTATATCTATATATTACTAAAAGCTGAAACGTAGCATTTAATGTTGCTTAGCTCACATTGAGCCACATCAACAGCCATGCCATTCCCATCCTATTTTCTGAATTTTTAATTCAATTTTCAAATAATGTTACCAATTTTAAAATTCTAATAAAATTAAAATTAGTTTCAGCCCTATCTCTACTTTAAAGTCCACTTCTTATACATTTAAATCCATTATAAAGCCCAAGCCCACACCAAAGCCTTTTCAACTAACTCCCTTTGTCAAACCTGATTGTTTTTCGCGGTTACAACTTATGCTATTCCCTTCCGTTACACAGATTCAAATTCCAGTCTACCACGTTTTGTTTCATCGTTTTAGGTTTAGTTCCTTCCCTTTCCCCACCTTTTGATCTCACGGTTTCAGGCTTTCAGCTTCTGTTCTATTGTTTCACTCACGGTTTCATCTTCCTGCTCTACTGTTTCAACTACGGTTTCAGCTTCTATTTTGGCTTCTAACAGTAGCCTCTCTGCCTTCCTTCCACTCCTCACATCTATATAAATATTGATGTAAGCTGGGTGGTTCAATTGAGGTATCCCTACATGGATTTATGAGGTGAATTTTTGTATCCCTACATGGATTTTTTCCCCTTTCTGAGATGGATTTATGAGTTGAGTAGTTAAATACTGGTGTAACTGATGGTTTTTTTCCCCTTTCTACATTTGTTTCTATCTATTTCTTGCTGTGGTGTGGATAGTTGTTACATTACATTTACTTTCTAAATCATTTTTTTTAGGGTGTTAAATTTGTTACTGCTATGTTATTTAATTGGAGCACTGCTTCTTTTGGGTATGTTCATTCGAAGTTTTTTTGGGGATTTTCTAGGTTGGGAAAACCTAGAAGTGGTGTGACAATCATGTAGCTATATTGAATCTATATATTAAATCTGTCACCTTTTAGTTAATGAGACAAAAGTTCATCTAATGGTTGTCCTATGTATGTGTCAAATGGGGGAGTTTTTGTGTAGTGGCTTTGCTGATATGAGTATTGATATATGGAAAAGAGATTGGGGGCTTGTAGTGTTGACACTATGGGTCCAATGAAAGAATTGGGAAGAGAGTTCAAGGAATCTTGAAGTTTTTGTACAGCTAAGTCCATCTCTCCAATTAATAAATCTATATCGGATGATTTGGCTAGAGTTTTCATTGTAATGACCAATTCTTTCAGGACCTCTGAAGAATTAGTGCTCAATACCATGCATACATCACCGAGATGTTTCTTTAGATAGTCTGGTGCCTATGGCCAAGCAAAAATATTGGAATTAATTATACAAGAAATTTAAGTAAACAAAGTATGATACATAAAACCAAAGTAAAGTGTTTTACCTGCATTTTTGAATTTATGCAACCGTTGAGAGCCTCAATGCAACAAGCACACTTACACATTGATGTGCCAATCTTGAGGTATTGTTTCCATGGATGTCAAAAGTTGAATCTGCCATGTGCAGGTTCCCATCTTGCAAGATTGGCCTGTACAATTGAATTAGAAAATTTATCAAACTGAGTACTCAAGAGTTATCTTATTGCTAGCAAATTGACCCAATGAAAGAATTGGGAAACCATGTTGAGTTCAAGCGTAAAAGCAGGGTTGTCAATGCAATAGTGTATGAAAATAGGGAAATGTCTTGATTTCATTGGATGAAAGTTAAAGTTCAAAACTAACCTATATGGCTAGCTTTTTTTTTCTTTTTTTTTTTTTTTTTTTTTTGGGGCTTACCAAGTAATTTTTCTACAATCATTTGATGATTTTATGGCTATTTAATAAAATGATCTGTTATATTCTTTTGTTTTGTTTAGTTGAGGATTACATGGTTTGGTAGATTGGAGTCTCATATATTCCCCAAATTTCAGGTTCTTTTTTAGATAGTATGTTACTCTACTATTTTCTCTGTTTGGTTAATGGGAAATTGTGAAAAAAGAAAAGGATAAGATTGGTCTTTTGGGGTTTTTAAGGTTATATATCTATCTTGGATGATTTGTGAGAGTTTTCATTGTAATGACCAATTCTTTTAGGACCTTTGAAGAATTGGTGCTCAATACCATGCTTACATCACTGAGATGTTTCTTTACATAGTATGGTGCCTGTGGCCAAGCAAAAATATTGGAATTAATGTTACAAGAAATTTAAGTAAACAAAGTATGATACATAAAACCAAATTAAAGTGTTTTACTTGAATTTTTGAGTTTATGCAACTGTTGAGAGCCTCAATGCAATAAGCACACTTACATATTGATGTGCCAATCTTGAGGAATTGCTTTCATGGATGTTGAAAGTTGAATCTGCCATGTGCAGGTTCCCATCTTGCAAGATTGGCCTGTACAATTAAATTAGAAAATTTAACAAACTGAGTACTCAATAGTTATCTTATTGCTAGCAAATTGACCCACTGGGATAGTTAGCAGCCTACCATGACTTCTTCTGTTGCCTTAGAATTAAGCACACATTTGTAGCCTTGCATTCTCTTACTAGGATCTTCCTCATTGCCAAGCTTAGTTTTATCATCTTTGAAGTATTTGCCAACACGTCCGGAATTTCAAATTGAAGTGTTTATGTATAATATGGTTATGCTTGAATAAGGAGAATTAATTATATATTGAGTGTTCAATCAATGATCTTTGTTCATGCATATCGTCCAGTGAGTCAGCAAATTTTTCCAGGTTATGAACAATCAAATCATGAAGCTCACTGCCAGCCCAAATGGGATAGAAGACTGTGGTTATAAAAATGCATAAAGAGGTCCCAATAGCAATTGCTGACAATCTATGGTACACCATCTCAAACAATTTGTCCACTGAATGGCCAGAAACTGTAACTAAGCTGCCATAAATATTTGGAGTCAAAACGTTTGCATCACCTTTGTGATTGTGGGATTAGAGTTTTCATTTTGTTGTTTGTCTTCACTTCTATCAAGTGTTTTGTGTTAGTGTAGATTGGTACCCACGGTAATTGGAGTAAAATTTTTACTTTGTTGTCTATCAGCCCTATGTAGCCATATGTCCCCATCAAAGTCCCTCAAATGGTGCCTTGAGCAGTAAACTATTTGTCTTAATCATTTTTAGCCTTGAGATGTATCCCAAATTATTTATTGAGTTGTTTGGAAAATTCTTTGGATCTTTTGTGGTATTTTTTCTTAATGGGCATGTCCTAAACTATTGTAGGTGCGATATTTTCCTCAAATTGAGAAGTTTTAATTAACTGCAGCCTTTTTTTTTTAAATCTATGCCTCTTATGTAATGTCACTACTATTTAAGCACGATGAGCTAAGGAAAAAGAAATCAACATTGAAATCAGTCTCTAAGACATTTTTCAGCAACCATGCCAATGCCTTAGAACATGGTTAATTAATTATTTCCTAAATGTAGCCTTATATACCTCATTAAGTTCAATAATTTAGTTGATTCTTAAAAAAAGTTCAGTAATTTAGTCTTCTTGTGAGGTCCACTCTATGAAATAATTGCTACCAAAGGCCAAGCTTCAAAACATGGTTATATACATAATACATTTCAAATTACAAAAAAAAAAAAAAAAAAAAAACAAAACTGGTATTGCTTTGAGTTTTTTGTCTATTGATCTCATTCAAAAGGAAGGTGTTAACTACAATTATAGCAGTTGGAAAATCAATCGTGGAGCAATAAGTTATTTAATGAATTTTTGACCCAAATTCACATGCTTGATTAAAATTTTAGACTATTTAATTACACCATATACAAAGGGGGATCAAAATAGGCAATGGAAGGTTTTAACACAAAGTGAGAGTAAAAACAAAGGTAGATTAAAAGCAAAAACAGAGGGAGATTAAAAAAAATGATGTTGGTCTAAAAAACTATTTTAGTTTAAGCTTTTGGGTTGGGTCTTACCTTGTGATATTTCAATTTTTAACGAAACTACATAAAGACAGGAATCTCCAAATAATCTTAGAAAAATGGTCTTCATGATACTTGTGTGAACTTACTTACCAAGCAGGAAGACATTATAGATAGATGACATAAAATGTTTTATTTTTTTTAGTGTTTAAGTGTGTATTTGTATGTGAATGTTTGTGTTCATTTATCAAAAAAAAAAAAAAAAGGTCTTGGTGCTCAATGATGTGGACACCTGTCACCATTTTGATTACTATTTTACTCACCAGTTGCTCACAAGTTACCTATTAATTTACATGTTTTTAAGCTAGATTGTTTCTTCAAGTATTTCTAACTTTTAATTATAAATAAAATGAAAAGGTTATGCTAAAATATTTTTTATATTTTTATTTGGTTGCATAGGTTGTTCATATTTTCTACCAGTTGATTAAAGAATATCTATTAAATTGCAAGTTCAACAGCTATAAAATGAAAAGGCTATGCTAAAATATTTTTTATATTTTGTTTTCGTTGTGTAGGTTGTTCATATTTTCTACCAGCTGATTACGGGTTATCTATTAAATTGCAAGTTCAACAGCTGGATTGTTTTGTAAAGTATGTCCAACTCTCAATTAATGAAAAGGCTATTACAAAATTGAGATTATATTATCTTTTGGTATGCTAAAATAATTTTTATACTATCTTTTGGTTTCTACCAAATTATAACAAATTATCTATTAAATTGCAAGTTCACAAAAGCTAGAATATATTTTCAGGTCTCTCTAAAATGAAATGCTTTGCTAAAATAGTCCTCATATTATTGGTAGGGTGTTCATATTATCCACCAATTATTTGAAATGATCTTTTACTATAATGACCGTTAGTAAATGATGGTTTGTAAGTACTATGGAGTCAAATCAGCAGTTAGGATGTCTATCTTTTAAAATGAAATTTTACTAAATTACATTCCCATAATACAAAAGAATATAGAACCCAGACAAGTTGAAAAAATGGGGGAATTTTATAAATAAAAAATTTTCCAAATTCTTTAGAACCACATGATATTCAAATTTTGAGATAACCATCAGATGAGATTATAAAATAATTCAATAAAAATTCCAAATTCTTTACAACCACATGATATTCAGATTTTGAGATAACCGTTAGATGAGATTGTAATATGTTTAGAGATTAGATATTTTCTATTGAAAAACATGACTAGTGCAAAATATCACATAATTTTTATTTATTTTTTGCAGCCACATTGCTTAATATTTTATTTATATTTTCATTTTTAAAGAAACTGCATAAAGGCAGGAATCTCCAAATAGTCTTCGAAAAATGCTCTTCATGCTACATGTGTGAACTTACAAACCTACCAGGAAGACACTATAAATAGATGACAGCAAAATGAATGCACCCCAAAAAAAGAAGGCTAAAATATTTTTTATATTATCTTTTGGTTGTGTAGGTTGTTCATATTTCCTACCAGTTGATTACGAATTTTCTATTAAATTCCAAGTTCAAAAGCTGGATTGTTTTGTCAAGTATGTTCAACTCTCAATTATAAATATAATGAAAAGGCTATGGTAAAATATTTTTATATTATCTTTCGGTATGCTAAAATCATTTTTATATTATTTTTTGGTTGTGTAGGTTGTTCATATTGTCTACCAAACTATTGCGGATTATCTATCAAATTGCAAGTTCAAAAGTTGGAAGTTTTCTTTAGGTATGTCTAAATGTTAGTTGTAAATAAAATGAAATGTTTTTCTAAAATTGTCCTCATATTATTTTTGGTAGTGCAGGTTGTTCATATTATCCACTAGTTATTTGAAATTAATTTTCACCATAATGACAATTAGTAACTGATGGTTTGTAGGTACTATGGAGTCTTCTTATTATGCATGATTGAGAAGAAGGATGATTCTTGCATCCAGGAGAAATCGCAATTATCCAACCAATATTCATGCTCCTGCAACTCAACATATTTCTACTGACTTACAATTGAATCGAGGTACTGTGTTGGATAGGTAAATGAATATGAGTTATTGGGCAGCTAATCGAAGTCACTTAGTAGATGCTAACTTCAACAATGTTGATGCTTTGAGAGGAGAGGTTTCTGTAGAAAAAGGATCTGCTTCAGTTATGATTGTGTCACCTTCACATCGTATTATTGGTAGGTTTTTCATAAAGTTATATTTATTTATATATTATTAAAGTCTTCAATTTAATGTGTGTGTGTGTGTGTGCGTGTGTGTGTGTGTGTGTGTGTGTGTGTGTGTGTGTGTGTGTTTTATGGATTTACTTATATTTGATTTCTCTTTAGGCCATTCTAGAGATATGGAGGATGATCCATTTGTGAGGAGCACTAGACAGAGTCGTCATGATTATAATAGTGAGACTGCGAACAAAAATTCTAATATTTATATACGCACTACTTTAAATGAAAATGGTGTTGTCACCACAAATGTATTTGAAGACCGAATTCCTCCTAGTAATAGTCACTCTAGTAATAACGTATCAAACATAGCACGTCATACTGACATGCTGCATTTAGATTCTTTAAAATATTGTTAGCATGCCAAATTATTATTATTTTATAATTCATAACAATGCATATATAGAAATTTAATGTTTAGATTTTACTAATAATTTTTTATTTAATAATATGTTTTGGGTGGATGAAATTACAACAAATTGTTTTCCTAATTGGTCCAATTAATTATTGTTAAGTTTTATTAATTTTCTTAGTTACATTTTTCGATGTTTTGGATTGTAGGTAAAAAAATAAGGTTTGAGAAAGTTTGTTTAAAACTAAAAGAATAATTTCCAAATTTTATATTCTTTTTAATGATTCACAAAATGTTATAAATAAATTTTATTAAAAAATGAAAATTTTTGTTAACTTGCCTTTGAATTTCTGAGAAAAACTATATTGTTTTCATTTTGGTACGATAAAATTTATATCTATGATTGTTCCTATAATAAATAAAATGTGATTATGAAATATATTACTCTTTTTTTTTTTTTTTTTTTGAAGTCGAAATATATTAATCTTTATTAAATTAGTTTAAATTGTAAAAAAGAATAATAATAAGACCACAATAAAATAATTATCATGCGCAATGCACGGGTCCGTGACTAGTATCATATAATACCTATAAATTCGTGCTCAAGCAATATGCAGCCAAATCAGTCCAACCCGGGGGAACAAAAAAATTCTTATATTAATTGTATGTGATGATGCAATAATATCGTCAGTAAGTCACACGGTCCGCACGTGCTCCCGATGACGTACCTGCATGAAGACCTTTGAAATTCACCGTGCTATCCTCCGAAGCAATATGCAGCCAAATGGGATATTTATAGTCAGTCCAACCCGGGGAAGTGTTTCTTGGTTCTCACAAAAAAGAATCTCCTTAATTCTTATATTAATTGTATGGTAGGCTAAAGACTCAAGGCCGTAATTATGTATGGTACAAAATAATTATGTATCCAAAAGTAACAAACAGTTAATGCAGCTCCCCAAGATGAACAACATGGAACACAAGACACAAGTTAGGCTTAGGCTGCTACCACTTTAAGACAAGATGAGGAAAAAAAGGGAGGAACACTTATATATGTAGAGAACAAGGCATCTACATTTATTTAATTAGCCAATAACATCTGGTGGATGAACATTAAATAAATTAAAAGACAACAAGAAAGGCAGTCAACTAGCACATGCAACGGACAAGCTGCTCCCAGTAATAGTTTTTATTTTGTGTGAAAACCGGTTTTTGGTGCTCACATCCTGCATTAACTATCCTATCCAAGATGAAGTCAAAGCTAGCTCTAAGGAATGAGTTTCTCGCCTCTCATTAAATCAATCCAAAACAAGATCGAATTCAATGTCTCATACTTTACTGTAAAACCAAGCCGATCGGCTTTGTCTCGTGTCCCCAATAATTTAAATGGGCATCGAAACAACATGTCCAGGAAGGCCCAATTAGCTAAATCTTCGATCTCCGTTTGAACCAGCCCTTCTTTTATTACAATCTCCTTCCAAACTGTTTTCTTGTCAGCCATGCCTATTTCAAACCAAAAATCCTCCACAAACATGTTTTCTGGTACTTCTACACCAATCTTTACACACACAGCTGGCCAGATCTCCTTCCAAGTAAAACTGGGGCCATTGATTGCGTTAAAAGCTTGGCCATCAATGGATGATGTTGCATCATTGGTGGCTGCCCAAATGTGCTGTTCAGCTACTAATCGAGCATCTGAGCCATCAATGCAGGTCTCTTCCCAACATTCCCTTGTCCCTCCAAAGACAAAAGGGAGATGTAGATGTCTACAAATTGCTCCATAAACACATAAGCCACCCATGAAATTATACAAAGTCCTAGTAGAACTACCCATTAACAAACCAGGCCGGAGCACAGACCAAGCTACCTTACCAGCTAGCCTCTCCTTGAGCAAGTCCTCTAGGTCATAGTAAAAATTATGACTTGTACTACTTATCCTTGGACATTCTTCATTGTAGTAACGAACTTTGTGGTCAAAAGGCCCTTCTAATGAGATATAGTGCTTCATACCCGTCTGCAGTGACACGTGCTTTAATGCCTTTGCTGTGGGAAGAATGGCATTCAAAGCATTGGACATCATGTCCTTGTTCTTCTCGCAACATTCTTGGCTATCCAAGGGAAACTGGCTTGCCCAAGTGATCCAGAAGATATGGGTCACATCTTGTAAGAAAAGAAGTTTTTTTTGGGTTTCTAAAGGGTTTAACAAATCACATGAAATGAAGTGGAAGTTAGGATTTCTTATTGGTATGCTCTCAGGGTTTCGAGCTATACCATAAACCTTCCATTTGGACTTCAAGATTAGCCTTCTTGCAAGCTCCCTTCCAACTAACCCTGTAACCCCAAATATGACTGCCACATGATTAGTGGCAGCTTCATTTCTATTAGATTCTTGAACTGCCATTAGCACAATTTGTTGGATATCTTGCCTTAGTTGGAGCTTTGGAGACTCTTTTTATAGGAAGACATTATGAGCCCTTTTGGTAATATTGTTCTAATAATGTTGTTTAAATATTGTGAAAATATGTATATGTGAAAAAGTGTAATAGAAATACATATTGTGTTGTTTAAATAACAAACACTGTTGTCTAAATTCCCCTACCAAACATCACCTATATTATTATATATGAATCTTGTGTTGTGCAATAATATGACCTTCTAACCGTCTTTTGTAAGATTCCTAACTTCCAATTAATTAATGCCTAATGTGACCTCCCTTCTTTTAAGAAATCTAGTTGTAATCAAGATAAGCAACATCCTTATTTAAATGGCTTCTTTGTGCTCTTTTTGAAAACACTCAGATTGTAGGTTCAATTTCATCAACTATAAGGCTTTTGGATGTATCTCATGGGTAAAAAATAGAATAATCTTACCAAAAGCCAAAACACTACTTTCTTATACAAAAGCTTCCTTTTGAAAATGGAAATAAAAAAATAGCAAGTTATGATTTAAATTAGAAACAAACAACTTTGCTGCCATAACTGTTTAATACTAACTTGCCGGCGGATTGTGCCCCTGGCCGTAACTTTGCTGGCTATGTGGTTGCAACAAAGTTTAAAATATTGTGTTTTTAAATATAATTTAGACCTAAAGTTTTTCAATGGTCAACCCATTCCCTGTATTATTCAACCGGAAAAAATGGCATTCCCTATATTATAGGGAAAATCCTTTATGCATGGTTTCAAGACCCCATTTCCTTAATTGGTACAGCTCGACTCTTGTATCAAGCTCAACCAACATATTTTTTTATACTAATATATAATTTTTTTCGCTATACCTGGAAAGCTTTCCAGCTTTGCTATGAAAGACTTTTTTATTTTTTATTTTTTGAGACAACTGCTATGAAAGACTTGAATGTTAATTTGTTGCACCCCAAGGCATGTTGCACTCACTTAGCTATGACCTGACACATGCATTTTCTGGTAGGCAGGGCCATGCGGGAGAAGGTAGGTAGCCCATTTGCTTTAAACAAGTGTAAGTCGAAATAAACAACTTTTGAGCCAGAACATTGAATTGGAAATGGTAAATTATGAGTTGTGGAATAAAAAATAAGTGATTGTTTACAATTCATAATCATCAAAATATATATATATAAACATTTTTAATATATATAATTATATTCGAATAAGATTTAAGTTTCTTTGTGCCCTTAAGTTTCTAAAATTCTATCTATTTATTTTAAAATGAGTAAATTATATGTTACCAACTTACCATGAGATTTTCTTTTTATAGTTCACTATTACAATTCTTTATACCTAATTAAATTATTAATAATATGACAAAATCTGATCCACTCATTTCAAAATAGATGACTAAGATTTTAGGATTGTTTGGGAAGCAAATTGGCAAAAACATTAGAAAAATTATCTTAGGTTTCATATTTATTTACTTAGGAGTGTTTCAATGTAATATGAACTGTTTTACAATACTCATTTAGAAGAAGGGTAGAACCCGTCAAAGATAGAATCAGCCTTGCTGGCAAATTTAAAAAATTCTACCATTTGCGTAGATGTCTTCTAACTATTTGCATAAGAGCATTATCATCAAAGATTGTAAAAAATTTAGCATTTAGCATATCAAAAAGTTACTTTATTTATTTTAACATCTCATTTTATAATACTCTTAATATCAAAGATTCTATTATTTTACCACTTCATTTAAATATTCTTTTTTTATTCTTTCTTTATGTTTTCTTTATTCTATCTTTATGTATTCAAATAACTACCATTAACTACCATGTTTTCTATACCCAGCAACAACCCTCACACCTCTCTCTTTCACCAAACTTCTCATCCTCGCAGCATCAACAAATGATCCACCTGATGCATATCATTTCCAAGTACTTCCAATCCAACCAAAAATAGACGATACCACATCAATAAAACCAAAGGGGCGGATATATGGAACATATATATAACCTGAGACCACCAACCCCAACATACTTGCTGAAAAACAACAACACAATCAATGAAAAAAGTGCAACAATTTATGCAAATTTTGAGGCACTATTAAGGCAAAAACCAATAACTACTTTTCAATGCTAGCAAATCCTTGAACTCTTATTGCAAAGTTCCACACCCACATCACCAAACCCTTAAAAGTGAAAACTTTAAGACACAAATCCTGAAACTTTCATTGCAACAAACCCAGTTCACCAAATCCAATAAAAATGAAGAATTTGGCACTAAAATCCTCAAAACTCTTGCATACCCAAATCACAAAATCCCATAAAGAAACCGAGAAATACGGAGAAAAACATACATATCTGTAGATTCCTAAACCTCCTCGGCAGCACAAAAAAATGAGTCCTTTTGCCATAGATCAAAGCTATTTACCACCAACATTTTCAACAACAGCAACAACAGTAATAACCCAAAACAAAGAACACAAAGCTTTGGCAACAAACTCAAACCCGTCCCAGTACAAATAAAAAGCAAAAGAAAGCTTTTACAAATTCCTTGCACACATAGTTTTCAACAACACTAAACTTGCAATGTAGTTTAATAAAAGTTCACGTACATAACTCATATGAAAGTACAATAAAAACTCACACACTTGAAGTTCCTACGACTCGCCATGTAATTACCATAAATGATTGATAAGGTCCGATTGGAGTTGAAAATGGATTTTGTTGGAGCATTTTAATATTAAACAATTAAAATGAAATAAATGTTATGTCATAAATGTAAAGATATGGGAGTGAATATAGAAGATGAGGAGTTAGTGAAAATGTTTAATCCCACATTAAAAAGGAGAGAGACTATTTTGTTCTTTTTAATTGTGGTGATTAATGGGCTAACATGAATTGTCTCAAATATTGGGCCAGATACGTGCGCAAGGGGGAGGTGTGTCAAAAATGGAAATAAATCAGCCCCTTGGATCCTTCTACTTGACAACCCATTCAAGAGCATTTACCATATCTGTTGGTGAGTAAATGGCCCGAATTAATATTCCATTTTTATTATGAAAAATGAAGAGTCATTAACCTACTTAATGGACTATCCGTTTGGGCCTTTTCATTCTTTAGAAACTCTTTATCTAACCATTAATTGTGTAACTCCAGCCCATCAGAATAATATCCAACAATTAATCTTGTAACACCCACTACATCAGAATAATGGACCTAATTAATCAGATTAATTTGTGTAGTAATTTCGTGAGGCCCATTAATCCTATAAATAGGCCCATTGAGACATAATCCAAGTTACTGCAACATACACTTAAAAAAAAAAAAATAGAGAGATTCTTGGCAAGGAAGGGTGTTCTTTCTGGTGGAGCTTTGGGCTTGAACGCTTTGTGCAGAAGTTGTTCTAGCTATACGACACTTGTTGGGCTGTTGTATCTTGGGGGAGACAAGTCAGAGATGGTCTGCATCGGTTACAAAGTTTAGCCAACCAAGGGCTTGAATTTCCTTAAAGAGAACGAGTGTCGCGCCTCAGTCCAAATAGTGTTGTGTATTTTTCTCTCTTCAAATTAATAAAATTAAGAAGTATTATTCAGTTCCTCTTTGTGTATTTTCCATTATCATTATATTTGCACCAACAGATTTCTTGGACTCTAAAGTGTTGATGACTCTGGATGAATGCCATAAATCCATTTGCACACTCACGTGACACTTGTATAGGAGAATATTCACTTCATCCATTTGTTCATAATCAAAGTCTACCACTTCATTTTCATCTCGCTCATCTTTAACAATCATGTTATGAAGAATTATGCATATTTTCATGATTTTTTGGAGCATTTTAGGATAGAAAAATCATGCAAGTCCATGAACAATTGCATATCGTGCCTCTAGTACTCCAAATGCACATCATCCTTCCTATACGCTTCTTAGGCTTTTGCAAATAATTTTTTTTTTTATCCTTGTGGAGTTGGAATTATCTTCACAAATGTTGCCTACTTTGGATATATTCCATTAGCAAGGTAATATCTCATGTTGTAGTTATTACCATTGATTGAGTTATTAACTGGAGGAGCATGTACTTGTGCTAGCTCAAAAAATATACGTGACCGTTCTAACACATTAATATCACTATTTGATCCAGGTAATCCAAAAAATAAATGACATATCTAAAGATCATATGATGCCACTACTTCCAAAATAATAGTCGGCTCACGAATATGACTACAATATTGACCTCTTCATGCACATGGACAATTTTTCCATTTCCAATGCATGCAATCAATTGAACCTAACATACTTGAAAATCCACGTCTTTTGCCATGGGCTAACAATCTAGCAATGTCTTCATTATTTGGTTTCCTCGAAAATCCTTAGAGAAAATATCAACCACAGCTGTAACAAATTTTCCAAACTCTGTAACGCAGTGGTTTCTCCAATCCGCACATACTCATCCATAAAATCACCTATTACTCCGTACATTAGCATCTTGAGTGCAGCAGTGATCTTTTGAAAGGATGATAGTCCAAGCTTTTTGCCACCATTTGTTTTTGGGACAAAGTACGAATCATGAGAAATAATATTGAGAAAAAGAGAACGGTTTACCCGAAATCTCCTCCGAAATACTTTCTCTAGATAAACTGGTAAGTTGATAAAGTAGTCAAGGTAAAGCCTTTCATAGCCTACCAAATGGTTACGTCTAATATAGGAATGACGTTTTTGTGACGTTGAATCCATGACAACTTCTTCGATTATTTCATCTCCATCAAGGTCATCAAGAAGCAATTTGTGAAACAAAGAGCTACCCATGAATACTACCTTCAAGACAAAATTGGAAAGCAAAAATATATTTTTGATAAGTAATAAAAACTAACTTTTTATATATATATATATTATTCCATTTCAATATTCAAACCATTGCACAAATCCATAACCATCATGATGCCTAAAGTTATTGATTGTTGTAATTCAACTGTGTTGAATAACTATAGTTAGGTTTTAAAGAATTTGCATTATTTACATATGACAAAGAAACTGGAGTATTTTAACTTTCATGTATCATCCAAATGCATCAATGGAAATAAAGCACAACAAACTTGCAAGTTGGAACAAATTGGGGAAAAAATTTGCAATCAAGTGTAATATAAAAAAAATTTCAATTACTTTTCCCATTGATTCATAAATGACATTACACACCATGAAAAGCATTGTACATTGCCTTAAAAACACAACTGTATAGTGAACCTTTTATTCCAAAAAAAAAGTCACAATAGCAAGATGCAAAGTATCCCAAAAAGACAAGATCTGAAACAAAGGCAAAAGAATGCAAAGTAACTTGTTCCTACTTGAATAAATTTCACACCAAGTTTGTCTAAGAGTTATAGTTGTTATAACATGCAGGTTTAGAATCGTAGATATCCCTAGGGATTATTTTGCTTCTTAACAGCCTTAAAGCATTCACATTCAGACTACCAAATGCCAAATGTATGCCAGATTTAGCATTAAAGCCCAAAAACCCCCCAACACTCAGACTTGTAAACGCTTAGAATTGCAAAAAATTTCCAATACTGCTATAGTATCGTCTTACTTTTATGGCGGTATTGTAGACTATTGTATTGGTTTTTTTAATCCCTTTTATTCTTTATCTCTCCTTTATGTCAGAATCACTGTCTTTCTCAACTCTCTTTCCTCATCTCAGAATTTCATCTCCCTCTCTCTCTATGACTTGCTCCGTTATCTCTCACTCTCTCACTTTGTGTTGGTGGTTGGGCCTTCAAGCCAGTAAGAAGCAAAGGTCGTGGGTTGCGATCCAGGTTCTTGTGGTTTGTGGTCGGTGTTTGGCGGATTTTGTTATGGTGCCATGGTTGTTGTTTCTGGGTTCTATGGGTCAGGTGATGGGTTTGGCTAGGTGGATTAGTGTATCATGGGTCAGGTGGTGGCATGGGTTTGGATCGGTTATGGACGATGGGTTTAGATTGTAGAGATTGGTCAATTTTGGATTTTGGGTTTGGGATCGACGTGGGTTTGGATTGGTTGTGGCCAGTGGGTTTAAATAGGACTGGGTTTTGGATTTTGGATTTGGGATCGACGTGGATTGGAAAAGATCAAAGATCGTGGTTTTTTTTTTATTTTTTTGGCTTGGTTTGATGGTGGCTTCAATGGTGGGGTTTTGACTTGGTTTGAACTGATGCTTTGATGGGGGTTTTTTTTTTTTTTTTTAAATGTGGTTTTGGTTTTGGTTTAATGGTCCAATGGGTGGTCCTAGGATATGTAGGGGTGACCACGTGTTGGTGGTGGCATGGTGGCTATAGGAGTGACTGTTTGTTGAACTGTTTTGGTTTTATCCGTTGTGGCTGGTGCTAGAGGTTGAGGGAGAAAGAGAGGAAAAGGAAGAGAAAAAGAGAAATAGTAAAAAAAAAAAAAAAGGAATAAAAAAGAATATTTAAATAAAATGGGAAAAAAATAGAGTTTTGGGATGTTGGATGTATTGTAAAATGGTATGGTATAATTGATAAAAGTAGTTTTTTGGGATGGTAAAATAGGATGGAATGCGATTTTTGAATGTGAATGCTCTTAGGAGTCTTTTCTTCAATTTTAAAATAGTCTTACCTCTCTTTCATGGTTTTCCCATAGTAAGAGCTGCTTACAATGAAAAGTAAAATTCTAGAGCCTTTATGAATATGTCTCATTGTACTCAAATAAATGTTTTAAAGCAGGTTTCGTCTCATTATACTAAAAAAAAAATCATTGTTTTAAAGCTGGTTACATAGTGTGATTTTATTCATCTTTTCTTTTTCTACCTCCCATTCTTCTTGCTTCATTTCATTATTCTTGGGTTACTATTCATAAACCCAAAACAGCCCCATAAACATTTTCTCTCTTTTAATTTTACCCTATAATAAAACAAAAATCTCATAGTTTCCCATAGCTTTTACCACCAAATAAGCTATAAGAAACTTAATTTTACTGCTACCAGAAAGATTCATACAATCTCTTTTGACAAACATCCCCTCTCTAACAAACTTTATTCTATCTTTTTCAAACCATAATCATCCCCATACCTAAATCCCTTTGTCTACAATCCCAAAACAAAAACCTATAGTGTTTTCAAACCTTAAGCCCCATGTATAAGCAATTGTAGGCGGCTTCTATTGTCCAAGCTCACCTATTTCTACATAAGGTAAGTAATTCTCAAAAGAATTCCTATATAAAGTCACCAAGGTTATGCTAAATCTCCTATTTCGTGTAAAGCAAGGCATATAGTGTAACAAGAGACACATGCACACCCTCATACATAACCAGTAAATGAACATCACAAAGTCATACACTTTCATAATAACTCTGAAATAAACTCCCATTCCAAATCTAAATTTATTGTCTTTGCCATCAACTTCATAAGTCCAATTAACTTTACAAAACATTATTATTTAAATGGCACCAAAATATCAAAATTTCTAACTTTGTTAAGTTTGATAAGGTATTATCAATTAAGCCTGATCTTTTATTAACCATATTGATACAATCATAAATAAGAATAAAGATTCCGAGTGGCGTTTCACAGGATTCTATGGTGAACCGGACACTTAAAAGAGGATTGAGTCTTGGGATTTGCTACGAGCTCTAAAGAGGAAGTTTCAAAGTCCATGGGTGTGTGTGGGGGATTTCAACGAGTTGGTAAGAAGTGATGAAAAATTGGGGGGAAGGAGACGAAGTCACAATCAAATGCAGTTGTTCCGTGAAGCAATTGATGCATGTGGCTTTGTGGACCTAGGGTACTCGGGTTCAAGGTTCACTGGGAGTAAACATTATACTTCGGGGGAGTCCGTATGGGAAAGATTAGATAGGGCTTTATGTACAACAGATTGGCTCAAACACTTTGCTGGCACCAAGGTTGTTCATCTCACATGTACTACTTCGGATCATTCCCCTCTATGAGTTATTCCAAGTGGTATAGATCCCCCACCAAGATCAAAGCCTTTTCGATTTGAAGAAATGTGGATGTTAGATAAGGGATGTGGAAAGGTGATTGAAGCAGTATGGAGGGGTTCATTTCCTTGTGAAGCCGAAGACAAGTGATAAAAAAGATTGAAAAATGCGGGAGTGAGTTATCAAAGTGGAGTTATAAGAACTTTGGCCATGTTAGGAGACAATTAGCCGAAAAAAAGAAGGGGCTGGTGAAAGCTGAAAAAGAAGCAATGCAAAATGGGAGCAATCACCGTGTGAGGGGTCTGAAAAAGGAGATTAATGATTTGTTGGCGAAGGAAAATTAGACGTGGAGGCAGCGAGCTAAGGCTTTTTGGTTGGTTGATGGTGATAAAAATTCAAGGTATTTTCATAGTAGGGCTACTCAAAGGCATCGAAAGAATAGAATTTTGGGAATCCAAGATTCTACAGGTGTTTGGGTCAGCCAACCCGAGGGCATAGCTGAGGCTTTTACAACATACTACCAACAACTCTTTCAATCTTCAAACCCGAGTGTAGGACTGATCACAATGGAGAAGGTGGTCACTAACGATATGAGTGCTCAATTGTCACAAGATTTCTCGGAATGGGAGGTAGAAGCTGCACTGAAACAGATGGCTCCGTTAAAAGCTCCTGGTCCTGATCGTATACCTCCTCTCTTCTACCAAAACTATTGGAATCTTGTTGGTAATGATGTCACCAAAACCATATTGTCATACTTAAACTTGGCCACACTACCCCATCCCCTAAACCATACTTTCATTACCTTAATACCAAAAATAAAAAATCCCATTGCCGTCACCGACTACCGCCCCATTAGCCTTTGCAATGTCCTTTACAAAATTTTTTCAAAGGTCCTTGCAAATAGATTAAAAAAAATCCTACCCTCAATCATAACTGAACACCAAAGTGCTTTCACCAAAAATAGATTGATCTCAGATAATATTCTTGTGGCTTTTGAAACTTTGCATAGCATGAATAATCACAAGTCTAAGAAATCTAGTTTTATGGCGTTAAAACTTGACATGAGTAAGGCGTATGATAGAGTGGAGTGGTGTTTCTTGGAAGAAAGGATGAGGAAATTGGGGTTTAATGAAATATGGATAGCCCTTATGATGGTTTGCGTTAAATCAGTTTCTTACTCGGTGTTGGTGAATGGAGAACCAAAGGGGTTGATCAAACCTACAAGGGGGATTAACCAAGGCAATCCTCTATCGCCCTTTCTATTTTTGTTTTGTACGGAAGGCTTAAATAATTTAATCATGAAGGCAGTAAGTGAAGGCACCATACATGGATTTGCATTGAGTAGAAGAAGCCCGAAACTAACTCATTTGCTTTTTGCAGATGATAGCTTATTGTTTTGCAGGTCCACTAGAGATGAATGTCAAAAGGTGCTTGATCTTCTTACCTCCTATGAAAGCATGTCGGGGCAGCAAATAAATAGAGGCAAAACAGCAATTTTCTTCAGCAAATCCACCAATCCGGTCATGAAGATTGAAATCAAAGAAGCTTTGGGGGTCCCTGAAATCTTGCAGTATGATAAGTATTTGGGGTTACCTTCACTTGTGGGCAAGCACAAAAAAGCTAGCTTTGATTACATTAAGGAGAGGGTTTGGCGAAAGCTCCAAGGATGGGAAGAAAGCCTATTATCACAAGCGAGACGTGAAGTTTTGATTAAGGCAGTTGTTCAAACTATTCCAACATATACCATGTGTTGTTTTAAGCTACCAATTGGACTTTGTCATGAAATAGAAAAACTCATTCGTGGTTTTTGGTGGGGTCAAAGAGGAAACCGTAGAAAAATCCATTGGATCAAGTGGGAGAACATATGTGAGCCAAAGTCCGAAGGTGGCATGGGTTTCAAAGAACTAGCATTGTTCAATGATGCCCTATTAGCCAAACAAACATGGAGGTTGCTGCATAATACCAACTCGTTATTTTACAAAGTATATAAATCCAAGTTCTTTCCGCATTGTTCTATAATGGAAGCTAAGGAGGGCTATGGAGGGTCGTATGCTTGGAAGAGTATTTTGAAGGGTAGGGAGGTTATAAGGAGAGGATCGAGATGGCGAGTGGGCAATGGAGAATCTATCAACTTGTGGGGCGATAAGTGGCTGCCTTCTTTGCAAAGTCCAAGCCTCCAAAGTCCTCTCACAGCTGAACTTCAAGATGCCACGGTGAGCCAATTAATTAATCCCACTACTAGACAATGGGATACACAATTGCTGCATAATTGTTTTTCTCAGGTGGAAGCTGATTTGATCACTCAAATTCCTCTGGGCCGAACTACATCAGAAGATTCTCTCTTTTGGCCATATGTCCAGACCGGTCACTACTCTGCTAAATCAGGTTACTACTTTCTAAAATCTGAAGCTCAATTGGCAACCGTTCAGACTCCTACACAAACTGAGTTAATGAAGCCTCTTTGGAAGAAGATTTGGAGACTTCCTGTACCGTGCAAAATCAGAAATTTCCTTTGGAGAGCCTACAAAAATGCCATCCCAACCCTGAAGAACCTGAAACGTCGTTGTGTGGTGGAAAACTCTTGTTGTTCGCTGTGTTCACAACATGAGGAAGATGCTTTACATGATTTATGGTCTTGCCCGAGCCTTGCACAGGTATGGAACGAAGACCCCCAATGGAATTTCAGAAATTAAACAACATTCCAAGATTTTTCCCATTTGCACCTCCATGTTTTTGATTCGGGCTGTTGTGCTGAATTGTTCGCAACACTGACTTGGACGATTTGGCATCGAAGAAATATGGTCAGAACAACTCCACCAGGTTTTCCTCTTAATCTTATAGTGCAGAGAGCTTTTGAGGCACTGATGGAGTTCCGCTCTACACAGCCAAAGAAGTTAGTAGAAGCACCTACGGTCAGGCCAAGAGCAAGATGGTCACCACCACCAGTGGGTTGGTATAAAGCAAATTTCGATGCGGCAATTTTTCAGGATGTTAGTTGAGCTGGTATATAGGGGTGATAATCCGTGACAATCAAGGCTTATCTATGGTTTCTCTAGCTCAGAATATACAGCTTGCTAGTTCTGTGGCAGAGATGGAAGCACTGGCAGCAACGCGGGCATTAGAGCTGACTGTAGAACTTGGTTTTGATCGAGTTATTTTTTAAGGCGACTCCTCTTCAGTCATTAGTGGCCTCTCAGACCATATGTCAAATTTAACACCCTTTGGTTTGCTAATAAAGGAGGCACAAGACTTGGCTTCGCGACTTAATCATATACAATTTCAGCATGTACGTAGGGAAGGAAATAGTGTAGCTTATAACCTTGCTAGGCATGCATGTCATGTCACGGGTTTTTCTGTATGGATGGAGGATATTCCATCCCATTGTTTGGAAATGTATCAGGCAGATTTGCCTTCTTCTTAATAAAATTTCGCAATCTTCATTCTTTAAAAAAAAAAAAAAAAAAAAAAAAAAAAAAAACGCATTATTGAAAGTCCAACCAATATCATAGGACCATGGACTATTATGGCATGGTACAGATCAAGCACTAAAAGCACACCTTACCATGGAGCACACAACAATAACATAAATTCCTTTAGGTCTAGCTACACTCAGATGTGAAAGGAATACAAAGAAAAGTAGCATTCATCAGAAAGTTATGAGTAGCCAACTCCAAATTTTAGGAGTAAAAAAGAAAGACCACTAATTTCGTCGAAGTCAGGAAGTTGGAGTAACATCTGATATGCGGGTTAAGCAATATATGAAAATGATTAATTCTTTTATACGTATCAGGTATATGTTCTAAACGAAATCATTTAAACACAGCCAGCTGAATGTGATTGAATTTGGTCAAATTATAAATATGTGACTTATGTTGCAATTTATGATTCAATATTATTTACAAGGAGGAATATATATCTCCTCATATAACCAAAGCAGGTTATTCAATTAAGCCCACTCTAAACTGAAATATACAGTACTTATAATTCAATATCATTCATATTCATATAACATAGCTCTCACACTATTATTTTACACAAAAAAACCTTAAACAATATACCTCTAGAAAATCTTTATAAGCATTCTGGTGAACTTTGAACCTCTAGAAATTTGTTGATCAAGCAGCCAGTCACTTAAAACCAACACAAAATCAAAATCCCATTTAGCCAAAACATCCTATGTATGTATAATCCTCCAAGTTTAATAGTAAAATGTGAATATGTGCTATTACTTTTTTTTGAAAGAGTCAAACCACTAATGAAAGCATGAAGTAACACCAATAACACCAAGAACAACAATATGCAAAAATTAACAATGCCAGATATATGAGATATAGAAAAGGCTAGATAAACTGCTCAATTAAAGAGAAGCAAGTAAATATCAAAGAACACAATGATATAATACATTCCTTTTTTGTATACAGTACAAAATAACAAAATACATCAACTATTTTCTAACGTAACAAAGTTGATCTAGGCTTCAACAAAACACATCAACTATTTTTCTAACATAACAAGGTTGATCTAACTCCTACCAAAATACACCCATCCAAGACATCATTTACATGTTTCAACTTTCAACTACCAAACTAGTTACTTGACGCTTGTCTTACAAGGATTCCCTCTTGGAGTTATTTATAAAAATGTTTTAGTGCTCCGAACATGCCACTTGTGTCCAAGCTCTGCTTGCTCACTCCCAAGTGTAGGAGATCGTAGCAATATAATTCTCAGAGTACCGAAGTCGAACCACAAAGAGTAGGATAAATTCAAAGACAATATAATTAAATGACAATTTGAGTAAAGAAGAAAAATATTTTTGCTCGGTGATTGTTAACAAGAATAATAATAAAAAGTTATTCAAATCAATAATGTAAATACTTGGGCATTGGGGTGTTTCCCTATATCGATATGAGATTCTTTGTGATCTAAAAAAATATCTATTTCATAATTGATTGTTCTTATACAACTAAAAATTTATGATTCGGTTGAATTGAGACAATTCAAGAATGCATCATAACATCAATTAATAATGTGGTTAGAAAAGTTTTTCAGAAATACCCATTCACTTTAAAATCTGATTTCTATTTGAAACTATTGGAAATTCATCTAAACAATAAGAAAAAAATGATTTAACTTATTGAAAGCATGGAAGAACTAATGCATCAAAAGAAATCTAATTGAACAATCAAATATGTGGTTGATAAAATCTTAGAAAGAATCATATTGAATATTCATACCGTATAAAAGAAACATAAACCCTAGCCCTAGCAAAGAGTTTAGGCTGTCATTAGAGAAAGGAAAATACAAGTTTTCTCTGCCCAAAATTCGTTGTCACAACGTCCCTTCCAAACCCTAAGGTAAAAAAGTGTCCAAAGAAAATAGAACTTTTACTATTTTAATTTCCGTCCAAGTTTACAATGGTAATTTGTGAGTTAATTTCGGCCTTCAAAAATTGAGAATTTTAAAAAACTCAAAACTGGAAAGTTGTAGATAATTGAGTCATGGTTCCAATCCATTTAGCCTTATGTCAATTGGATTTTTGATGAGAGAGATACGCCCAAAATACATCAATGCTCAAATCAGATTTTTCCTTTTCAGATTCTGCCTCTTTGGTTTCTTTCGTTATTTGAAGCTTCCAATCATGGTAGACGATCCAAGCACTCCAGCTACACCTCCTTAGACATTTAAGCATGGTCCTTTAGCTCCACTTAATTCTAGTTTGGCCTCTATTCTCTCACAAATTCTTATAAACTCATCTTTCTCACATGATTCCCTAAAAGTAGAAAATTAATACACACAATGAATGGCATCTTATTCAAGAAATTATGTAAAGATAAATAATAGAGACTAATGCAAATCATGGCTTAATTATACAAATTAAGCATAGTTATAAGGAGATAACACCCATATAAATATATAACAAGTATACATTTTAAGGTATTATCAAGCTCATAATTCTCTCATCCTCTATCATACTTTTGATATGAAGCTTTTTTCTTTCAATTCTAATTCTTTCCTCCTCCAAATGAATTCTTTTCTCCTCAAACCAAACTCTATCCCTTATCTCAACTCTTCCAATCCCTCAACTCTTCCAATTGAACCCTTTCTGCTTTAATACGAAGACTCTCTTTTTCCTGTTCTTGTAAATTCTCAATAACTTTCATTTTCTTTACCAAGTTTTGTCCAACATCTTTCCCACTAGCCTTTTTCTTTCGATTGGCCTTTTCAGCCTTCCTACCTATTGGTCTCTCAAAATTGGTAGTGTCATCAACTAAGGACACGTCATCCCCATTGGCAATAGATATTGAATCCTGAGTTGGAGGTAGCACTACTCTCGAGTATTCCTTAGGCAAACTCCATTTTAGTTGGTGCTTCAACACATGCTAACAATGTTCAAATGGAAAGTCTTTTTTTACTTTTTCTCTATACATAGCCTTTGCATTTTCAATCTAAAAAAATTAAAAGAAAATGCAAATAATTAGTATCTTCAAACTATTGGTGAATATCTATTTTGAAACTATTACAATATAATTATACCTTGTCCTGTTCAGTTATACCACTATGAGATGTTGCTTCAAGTGTAGCTACGAACCTACAAAATCTACTTGTCTCCCTATTAATCATTCCTCATCAACTTGATAGGGAGCCAGCAATACGTGTGGTGCCGAATGGGCTGTGGTGGCAGAAGTATTGTCAATTTTTTTCACGGAATGTTTCTTGTTTCAGCTCATTACCATGCACAGCATCAATAATAGTATTGAGCCATGCTGAAACAAGGATATTATCCTCCTCTACACTAAAGTTGGTACCCCGTCTCGGTGGTTTATTGGAGGTGGTGATCTCAACTTTAGGGGAAGAAATTGGGTTGGTTTTGGGATACACCCAACAAAGGAGAGTTAACATCAATTTGTCCTTGTATGATACCAGTGTAAATCGGCATGTATTGTTGTGAGTCCATAAGTAGATAATGTACAATCAACTGAAGTTCAATATAAAATTAGAACTAATAAAAAGAGTAAATAATTACAACTAGAAGAAATAAGTATGTGATAACAGTCAATGAAATATAATAAGAACAAGAACATGGACATGATATAATGCACAGATTACAACTAGATTGAAATGCTGAATTACAATACCATTTCAAAGCTCCATAAAAGATTCAAACTAAAATCATAGAAATATTAACAGATATAACTAACCTGTTTGGAGTTGAATCTGCTAGAAGTTTTGCCCCAATCGGTGATGAACTTGTGACAGCAATACAAGATCCACAAAATCCCTAATCCAAAAAAAAACCTAATAACCCATTTTTTATACCATGGAGCTTCAGTCTGACCCAAATGGAAGCCTAATCTCCTCCCTTGAATCTTCGGCTTTGAGATGAGAATATGGGGAAGAAGAGTGGGTTCAGTCAGGGAGAAAAGAGTGGGTTCAGTCAACGGAGAGAATGCTTGGGTTTGTTATGGGTTCACTCAAAGGAAAAAGAGCAAAGGCTGTGTTTGTGATGGTGGGTTCGGTCAGAGGGAGTAGTGAAGCGAAGATGGGTTTGGCAGCGTGGGTTAAGGGAAGGGAAGCACAGCTTGGGTTGAGGGAGAATGAAGATAAAAATAAATAAATAAATAAATAAATAAATAAATAAAAAGAAGAAGGGGAGGAGGCAGAGGCATAGGTGTGGGAGAAAGAGAGAACCAAAAAAATAAAAAATAAAAATAAAAAAGGGAAAACAAGAGGAGATACGCGTGAAAAGGTAGAAAGGTAAAGCATGTGAGAAGGAAAGTGAAAAGGGAACACACGTGTTATATTAAACAAATCTTTTTTTCTTTTTTTTTATAATCTTACTACAGTGGGTTGCTAGAGCTAGCAACCCATTGTAGCTAGATGGAAAAATTATTAGAATTTAACATTCTTGATGGAGTATGCTTTTTACAAACTTGATGTAAAAATTTAGCATTTATAGCATTTAGTATTCTTAATGAGAATGCTCTAAAAAGTTTCTCTCACCTCAAGTGTAAGCTTAAAATTTCTTTACAAGACAAAGGTCTGGGTCTGAGCAAAATAATCCACTATATGTGAGTCTTTAGATAAGGGATCCCTTCCAAATACAAAGATATTCATGATATTCATCATTCATCCACTTTTATATTTATAATAATAATAATAATAATAATAAAATTCAGCCAAAAGGACACAACAAAACACAAGACGCAAAGGAACCAGAAAACTCCAACTAGCCCACTTTAGGAGTATTTGAAAATAGGCTTGTAATTAAGTTGGGCTGGATTGCTGGGTCAGATTCGGCATTAGTTTAAGCAACACGGGCCCATCTCAGCACTTACTATTTCCAACTACTCTCAATACTTCCTCATAATTAATACTAGTCTCATTACATCCTTCCGCAAGTGCAACGAAACTCTTTTTTATTTTGAGTTTAATATAATTTTTTAATTTAAATTTATTTATTTTTAGTGAGATTACACATTAAAGCATTTTTATAAAACTAAAATTTAGGATTTGATATAAAATAAACCACTAGATTTAGTGTGTCCTAGTTTTTAAAAAATAAATAAATAAAAAATGTATCAAACATATGTGAGAGATGTTTAGATAGAGAGTGTGCTAATTTTTAGGAAAATATTTTTTCTTTAAATTTTTTTTTGAATTACAATTATAACTCTGTTTTTTATTTTTGAAGAATAATAATTATCTACTTAGATTAGAAGTATTTTTGACATTTTTAAAATCATAACTAACTTTCTGAACCCTCTTAATATATAAAGATATCATTGTCATGACTGTGTCCACAATTATTCCAACCCCAAAGATTCATAATTCATAAAAATACACTTTCAGATACATGTTCCATTAGGGTAAATAATTAATTGGGTAATGACATGGAAAATGATGAATATATAGTCTTAAAATATTTTAAAAATAAGGCAAATTAAACACTTTCTAAGACTTGCTTGCTGTATCTCCTCAATGTTGAACATCATGTCCCCATACTCACGTACATTCCACCCTTTTAAGGTTTTTTGTATACCACTTTATGCTCCATTTGTCGCATGTCCGCTTATTTAATTAAATTCTATTTTTTTTGTATTTCTTATTTCAATTGCTTAAAATAAATATTAAAAAAAAAAAAAAAATGCACAACACATTCCCATTACCACCTATCACCACTACCAACCTTTGTCGACATATATATGTGTGTGTGGTAAACAAAAGCTACAAGTTTCACCAAGAAAGGTATATAAATAAAGTAAGGTAAAGACTTGAGGAATTTTATTAGAAGATAAAATTAAAATCTGATACTCTCCAGATTTTCTTATTGTACATCGAAGATGAAATGCCATTTCCTCTGGTTTGGCAACATATCAGCTTAAATTAAATACTAGTAGTCTCAAAAAAAGAAAGGGGAGAGAAATGACTTGGCATTCGCCACAAATTTATGAACTAAATTTGAAATAAAACCTTATTGCAGAGACATAGAGATAGAACTATATACAAACATCTTCAACACGAAAATTCATTCTTTCTCCAAGTTTATGTAGTCCCCACTTTCTTAGACACGCCCGCAACTCGTAACCTCCAGCACTTGATCTCTCAATTGGTCACAATTGAAATGGGAATGAGTTTTTCCAGCACTTCACAAACGGATGAATAAAGCAAGAAATAGATTTACGGATGCAACAATCTTTAGTTTGGGATGTAAATCCCAAACAATGTAGTCAGCTCAGGCGTTCAAAACTCCAGAGGATTGTTCAACTCCTAAGTTGACTGTTGTTTCACCTGTCATGAAAATTGTAGACATTATTGAAGAATGAATTAAAAAAAATCACATATATATTATATTGTTTGGCTACAAGCATGGTAAGAATGAAAAGCTTTTTGGCTAGGCACTTACTCACTGGGATTTTATGAACAAAAAAACAAGCGCCAATAACAATGTAGCATAGGAAAAGAACAATTCCTTTCATGTAATGTGAAGTTCCATCCTGAATAATGACAAATGATGAGTTTTTGTAATTAATCATTGAAAACCGATCAACAATATCTAACATAACAAAAGACATCGATAGAATCTAGTATAAATTAAGAACCTGTAAAGTGAAGGCCGTGACAATTATTGTGAAAGCAAGACAACCAGTTTCGAGGAGACTAAAATCAAGATCCATGTCAATGCCCATTGTCCAAGCAACAACAACGCTCAGAGGAACCTGAAATTCATAGATTAATATTAGATATTCCTTGTTAATTAATTAGGCGAAGGTTTTTTTTTTTTTGGATTTTCAAGGTTAGATTTAGCGTAATTTGAGGTTTTAAAGGATGACTGATACATGTAACATAACCATGTGGAATGTTGATTCAACGTCATGATCATGGGAAATTTCACTAAATACCACTATTACCCTTCTTAAGAAGTCTATGGATAAACTCTTCCATAATATGTTCATTAAATGAAAAAGAAAAAAAAATAATAATAATAATATTTCGGATGTTTGTAGTATAATTCTCATACCATGGGTCCTACCTCTATGAGACCCACATGTCAAGAGTGTAATGTTGCATGCATCACTAATCACTGATAACGCATGGCTTCCACTTCTATGAGGCATTTCAGTATAAAATTGTGTGCATCCAAAACACTAAATATTGTCTCCATAGAAAACGCTTCTAATTTGATAGTCATAATGTTTTGGATGTATATATAGCTTTTAATATGATATTACGTGCATCCAAAACACTAGATATCATCTCCATAAAAGAGAATTTTAATTCATTTAAGGAAAATATTTTCTCTATGAGAGTTATTTTTAGAAATTCATAAAAGTCGTAGGTACATATCATTCTTATTATAAACCTAAGAATGTATTGGGAAAGATAAATAATTCTTATAAAATTGTACTATTGAATTTCTCATCTCAAAATACAGGAATTTATATTGTTTGCAAGCTTATCTAATTCTTAATAAAAGCAACATGATTACAATTATGTTTCTAATTTTTTTCTTTTAACTTATATTTCACCAACCAAATGCTACGTATATTTCCATCTCCCTTATATGTGTGTGTTTATTTTTCCAAAAAAAAAAGAACTACATAAATGTTTTGACTTTTGAGTTAATTTAATCTTACCACAAACATGGAAATTTGAGATGCAGACCCCAAAGCTACACCCAGAGAGATATCCTGCATGATACGCAGAATTATATACAGTTAAATCTACATTCATTCAAGGTATACATAATACCCAGAATTTAATTTATACACAACATAAATAAATCATACGTCATACCAACTTGTTCTTGAACGCAAATATGATTGATCCAGCATGTTCTGCGGCATTTCCAACTATTGGTAGCAAAATTATGCTAATGAAGCTAACAGAAATTCCCCAAGAATCTGATGCAGCCTAATTGAGAAAGATTTTTATGTAAGAGTATGCACTATGCCATAGAACGCAATTAAGGTTTTACACCAAAGAGGTTTGCATTTATACCTCGATTGTTCCCACAACATACTCAGATAGCACAGCTATGATAATTGTCATGCCAACTAGCCAAGTAAATGCACCCCAAAATCCTATCACTGCCTTTTCGTCTTCCTCGTCATCCTGGAAATTGCACCAAAATAAGTTTTAGTCATTGGATTTTATACCGACTCTTTGAAGATAAAAGAAATGGTTTAACAACCCAATTACATTTTCCCAACGCCAAAATGAAGGCATATGTATTTTACCTACTGTTGGTAATTTTTCACTATAGTTTTCCAGTCTTTTAGTATAGATGTGGAAAAAAAAAGGAGAATATGAGTAAAAGAAATTTCTGAAAATATTAGAAAATTTTCACAAAGGTAATATAGAAAATTGAATAGTGTTTGTGGGGGTGGAAAAATAAAAAGGAAAAGCGATTAATTTTTTTTTTTCCTTTGTTAAAATAATGATAAAATGATTAAATTCAATTTTCTAACAATTTAAAACTTCAAATAATTGATAATTTATTACAATATCAAAATAGATGGTTTTGAGTTGGAATCTGTTTTCACTCTACCTTCCAATAATTTACAATTAAGTACTTGCTATGAAGCCTTATTTTCATTTCTGGTTCAATCCGCTATTAAAGCAACTGCAAGCTTCCCATGCATGCAATTCAAGCAGAAGGAATTTAGACAATGAACTTAAAACTTTTTAAAAAAAAATATTTAGAAATCTCTACTCTATTACCCTAATCCCTCCTCTCTCTCTCTCTCTCTCTCTCTCTCTCTCTCTCTCTCTCTCTCTCTCTCTCTCTCTCTCTCTCTCTCTCTCTCTTGGTGCCATCAAATTAATTGGGTCATTTGCAACCTAAAACATTTTCCACCGGTATAAACTTGTTTGTCTTTTTAATCACCTCTTGTGAATCAAACAATTCCCGGTGGGTTTTTAACTGGAAGAAGATATATGCAACATATGCTATAAGCATCACAATACTGCTTGCTCTTGACAACTGGAGGGTATACACAGCTGTGGAAGTTTCAATTCCTGAGGCATATCTGAACATCAATGGTAGCAAGTGGCATAGCAATCCCAGCAACAGAAGGAGCGAGTTCACATCCGCCTGTTTCTGTTAAACCAAATAAGACAGAATAAAAATCACATAAAACCCACCTTCCTAATTAATTTCTAACGTGGCTAAATTGGAATTGATGTCTCACTCTGTCATATCTTTGTTCCTTTTTGATGTTGGCCAAGCCTCCACATAGGAGAGAGGTCCCAAGTACAAGAAGAAGGTTTGAAAGGATGGAACCCAGAAGAGAGTACTTAACAACATGTATTTTGTTTTGGTGAAGAGCAAATAATGCAATTATGAGCTCCGTTGCATTACCACATGTTGCATTCAGAAGCCCTCCAACTGCACATCGATCCAACACTCAATATTTCAATTCCTTTGATGAATATGGAATTTTTTTTTTTCAAATACCAGATGAATAATGAATGAGTTCAAGGATTTGGATTCAAATAATACCTGTCGGACCCGTGAAGTATGCAATTTGCCTGATTGTACCATAGGAAAAAAAAATATAACAATGTTACATAATTGTCTTTTATTTGTTCTAAATGTTTTTATTCACATAATTAAAATGCCAACTTACTCAGTAAGGAAGCTGACTCGTTCAGCAAGCGGTGCGAGTCCAAGTAAGCTCAAAGCAAAAATCCAAGGCTATGTGTCATAAAAATAATATCGATCAAAAACAGAAGTGTCAAGTAAATAGACATATCATAATGTATGTATTTTAAGATCTCGATTTTGTGTGTAAACAAATACACAGATACAGTAAGTTATATATGAGTCACGTTTATCTTAAAGGCACGCATTTATCCACTAAAAGATCCAGAAATATTGACACTTACTCTTCCAAAGTTATAAAAGTCTGCAACGATTGCTAGTGGAATAGCTGGGAAGAGCACAGCAAGCTTGGTGCCAAGAATAACCTCTTGCAAATTGGCCAAGAATTGTCTAACCATTTTGAACCGAACTTTGGATACAAGCACTGGATCCGATTTCTTGCGCAAAATTGAGGATGACACATTTTGTGGTGTCCGACCCTTGGAGAGGCCCTTGTTCATTAAGCTCTTTGAGTCACCATTCTCCACGTTGTTCATGGCCTCATATTGTGAATCCATGGCCATGGTATCATGATGTGAATCCATTGTATGTCAAGCTCTAATTGTGACGAAGATACCTTAGCTAGCAATAACAATGACTTGGAAGAGCCCCTGAAAGTACTCTCTCTCTCTCTCTCTCTCTCTCTCTTTGAGGTATTACACTACTGGATCTTTATACAGGACAAGCTTATTGCAGATTTAAAGAGTCGAGGCAGAGTGTGTAATTAGTGTATGCAGCTTCCAGGAATTTTCGCATGTCCTTGTCTTCGTCTTGCATGAGTCTCTCCACGTACTTAAACCTCAAACTTACGCATAGGTGTTGCTGCTGCCTTGTCGAAAGGTGGCAAACGAATAGCCGTTATACGTTGTGCTAAAAGCCCCATAGACAAGAAAGATAAAAAATAGTAATTAAATAAATAACTTTTTATTATTAGTTCCACTTTCATACTCTCCGAGGTAAAATGTTTTCACACAAAATTTACGTGTTTATACTAAATATTCACATTAATTTTATGCCAGATACGTGAGAGTGTGAATATGTTAGAAGTAAAGCAATCAAAACCCATAAATAAATAAAAGCCTATGCATAGCCCAACCTCAGCCAAAATGCAACAGGATGATTGTTGAAGTTTATAAGTTTGGTTTATCTTTTATGTCAATTTACAAACAGTAATTTTTAGTATTTAGTGTCCGTTTAAGCGGATTTATTGTTTTTTTTTTTTACTATTTACGAGTCATATGTAAGTTATCTACGTATTATATTTAACTTATGCTTATTTTTATTTCTGGGTCTCACATGAGTCACCTACTTATTTATTTAACTTTTACTTTTTATCTATAGTATTTTCAGCAAAAAGTTAAATAAGATTTTCCAAACGTACACTTAATGTTAGGTTTGTATGAATTAAAAAGTTATTGAAATAAGTGTAGTTGAAATAGGAATGTTAAAAAGGACAAAACAAATAAGTTCATTTAAAAATATCTATGATTTTTTTTTTTGTAAAAAAATTTTAACCTATGACGTTTGCTCCTGATGATAGTTCTTTATCATTAGACCAAGACACCAATCAGTTTCTGGTGTAGGCGGGAATTGAATCACAAATTTCTTATTCAATCGTCAAAGACTTTACCAATTGAGCTAACTGGAACCCACTTTTTATCTCTGATTTTTATGATAAAAGAATGAGTGAGAAACATTTGAAATGGTTTATATGTAAAAAGAGAGAAATTGATGCACAAATTAAAAAAGTTTTTTTTTTTCTTTCTTTTTTTTAAGATAAGATTAAGTAATTTGATTCAAGTTAAGGGAACAAAAATATATAGAGCAAGACCTAAACTAACACTAGTAAAATAGTAAAAATGACATGTTAATTAAAAAATAATAAAGAACATGAATTTGGAGTTTGAGTGGCAGAAAATAATACCTATAATTGACCTTCATTAGTTTGTTGAGAATCAATAGTTAATTCAAAATTTGAGGTTAAAATAAATGTTATTATGTATAACTTGTTGGTTCTCTAAAAAAAATGTATAACTTGTTAAGACCATATTTTTTTTAACCTTATTTTTATTTAAATACAATTATATATTTATGCAACTAATTATTTTAAAATTAAATAAGATAATGAATTTAAACTTATTTTTTAGTCATTCAATAGTTTTGAAGCAATGCTTCCTTTTCTCATATGAATGGCTGCTCCCCACGATGAATGTGAGAAAATAGAACATAATTTCAAAAGTATTAAATAACTTTTCTTACATTTTATTGTTATAAATTATAAAATATTATTTAGGATATTGCTATCATTTTCACAAAATTCCAAGACAAATGTTTTTCTTAATTATAGGTTAATCAGTGTAAAATTTTTATTAAAAAAATGCTATTGTCAGTACCAAAACCACATACTATATAATACAAATTATATCTCACATGTTACGGTTGCATAAAGTAAATGCTTTCTTCTTTTCTCTATGTTGTTTTTTTTGTTTTTTGTTTTTACATCTTATGCGACATGGAAAATATTTTTTTCCCTTTATTGTGCGCTCTTAAAATTCTTTTTATCCCAACCAACAAAAGAACCTAGGTGAAACTTTAGTACTAAAGTTTTAATAAAATTTATATTAATATTTTCTAAAATTTCTAATATCAAAAATTTGAAAATTATAAATTAATTTTGTTATATATTTTAAATCATTATTATCATATACCATAATTTTTGGTTTTATAAAACAGCCTTACTTTATAGGCTTGAATCTTAATATGTTTATCAATTACTTTTCGCACAATTTTAGCATGATATTTGTGAAATATTTTCACTATCTTATATTTAAACTTTATCTGACTCATATCTCACAAGCATACTACTATTGCAATAAGATTCTTTTACTTCTATATTGCTCCCTACACATGTCATGCATGAAGACGCAAATATCATGATATACAAATTGATTGGTGTAAGAACAGGTCATAATCGTCATACCCACTGGTGATTTTGACGTGTAAACTATGCCATAACTTTATAGCACATGTATATATCATTCCATGTTATAATATATGGTAAGAAATTTTGTATTTAAAGGGAAAAAAAAGTCTCCATAGCATATGACATTGTTCAAAAAAGTTAAAACTAGTTTGCACTTGCTTTGAAGGTAAATAATTTAACAAGGAAAATGCCTGACCATTACAAATGATCAACTGCACGCAATTCAATGTCAATTAATATTATGGACACAGTAATTTTTACAGTAACTTTTTTACTATACTTCTTATGATCTGAACTTATTATTAACATTACATAGTTTTAAAATTTTATGTCTGAACTTATTATTCAATGTCAACTCTAATACTTATTCACCAGTACTAGGGGTATCATTTTAAGGTTTTTTTTTTTTTTTTTTTTGGGCTAAATAGTTTAGGGTATGTTAAAAGAATGCTACTCTGGTTGTAATGTGTGTGTATATATATGTGTATATATATATATATATAGAGAGAGAGAGAGAGAGAGAGAGGTTGCTGATTGCTTATAAAATAGTGAGAGAATTTTCATCATTCGATTAAAAATTTAAAGAAGATTAAAATAAATTCAGTGACAGAACTATAGTTGGTTAAGCTTTTTTCAAATTTTTTTTTTATTACATATATATATATATATATATATGTATTAGTTTTAGTAATTTGTTTCAATAAATTTGCACTTTGCCCTCTTAATAATATTATTGATCTTTTTAAAAGTTATAAAAAATTTTATTGGTCTAAAATCTGAAATAAATTTAACAAGCTCAACAACAAAATTTACCAATAATAAACTTAAGCCCAAACAACACCCCTAAACAAACCCAGACAAGACACAAATAAAAAATTCTTAAGCCAATTCTAACTAGTCTAAGTGAACACCCACACACATTTGACAACATACAAGACACCCAAAAAAATAAGTAACAAAAAAAAAAAAAAAGCTTAACTTTCTAAGTTGAGAAGTGCTACGTCTAAAACAATTTTACAATATTTTCACAACAAATCACATGCGGTAAGTTGTTATTAGTTTTAATTTAAATCCACAACTTAAATTATTTTTTTTCTCATTCATAACAACCAATAATAACATGCCACTTATAATTTGTTGTGAAAATATAGTGAAAATATTGTCGACATAGCATTTTTCTTCTAAATAAATGCTTACTAAGAGTTTTAAAAAAAAAAAAATTGTTTATACTTTTGCCCCCTTAACTCTAAGTTCTAACTCCGCTCCTGGATAAATTGTAATTTTTTGGTGAACAATGCGTGTTCAATGTTCACGTAATCAAAGGAATGGGAGAACATTCTATAATGAGAGGCGAAAAATCCATAAAAATAAAAAAGTGAATACACGCAGCCTCTCCCTCAATGAAGTTTCTGGTATTTTATTTCTGGGAGAGAAGTCTGTGGAAGTTTTCCATTGTTTAGAGAGTGAAGTTCCAATTAATGCACATATTAAGCGGTGAGTGCTGACACCATGGATTAGAGTTATCATCTTGCCATTTTCCCATTAAAGCTGTTTGCTCCCTGTAAATATTGATGGCCCACGACAAAAATGTGCCGCATGGCGCATGGGAGTCTGAGACGACTGGGGGCTTTGTGCATGCATGAGATGTCAATTGTGGTCTTGTTTGATCATTTTTAACACGACCTGCATGCAAAATGATGCAAACAACGCATGATTTTTTGGGGTTAATATTTAGGGTAGACGAGTTGTGTCTAAACGTAAAAATTCGTTTGGATATGATTAGTAAGTTAAGGTTAATTCTATGTTGACTTGTTTAACTTGTAATCAATCTAAAATCATCTTACTTATGTAAATGTCATTTTTGCTCAATATAAATTCGTATTTTACCTACAGAATTGAGTTATAAAAAGAATTTTAAATTCTATGTTAATAAATTCATTCTTTTGGATATTTTTTAAATGAGCTGGAATAGGTTGCATCCATGTTAACTTAATACATGTTTATTAAACAAGTTGAAATTAATTGTGTGTGTATCAATCCAACACGAATGGTATATTAACTATTATTCAAGTTGCATGAGTCTTGTTGTATCAATTCGATTAATAAGCAGATCACGCAAGAGTTGAAGAGTTTTGATCAATCTAATTACTAAATTGGTTGTGTTGAAATTGATGTCAAACACTTTTCTCTTGATATGACCCGAATACAACCCGTTAACACGTTACCTCCAATATTATATGGATAAAAGGGCTGGAGTTTAATCAACCTTTGCCTTTAAGGTAAGCAATGGTGGTTGTGCACTTTTTATGATCAAAACTATTCTAACAAAAAGAGGAAAAAGGATAAGTAACCTTCTTATGAAAGAGTTCGATAAACTTATTATTGAAAGTTTGAATTATTTCCTAAGTATTCCACGATTGCATTAATCCTTCAGAATTCTTATCGTATACATGCATATGCAGACAACACTGACGCATATATTCACAAGCTTATTGCCGACTACTAGATATTAGTCTCAGCTCGATCGATTGCAAAGATTATATTGCCAATATTGCATATGAAATGATGAAACCTCATTAATTTAGATACCACAATCAAATGACTGAAATAATCCAATATATAGACTAATACTTAACATAGGCAAATTCCCCGTTTCGTCCCAAGAAAAAATCTGCAGGAAAAAAAAAATTATATATATATAGTTCTTTGTGGAAATTTATATCCCCTAAATATAAACTTGGGAAACAAAAAACTTTAACACCCCCATCCTTTTAAATAATAATAATAATAATAATAATAATAATAATAATAATAATAATAATAATAATATAAGAAAAGTCCATTGTAATGAGGGATAAACTTGAAGCAACACCTTATACCGTACGTCCGTACCAAAAAGTTAGAACTTAGAACTTTCGTGGAAATTTTCAAGGCACCCTAGCTCGGGTAGAATCTAACGGTTGTATATTTTCAGATAAATGAGCAAAAAAAAAAAAAAAGATTAGACAAAAGTTTGAAACTGCCATATTAACTGATTGGGTTTGATCGTTGAGAGAGAAAAGTAGGTTGGACGAAGTTTCCTCACACTCTCTTATACTAGCAGTCCAAAATGGTTGACCCGTGAATCATACTCATCTAATTAAACAGACCCGATCGGAATGTATACGTTATATACTGCCATATTACAACACTTGCTACGAAAGTAGGAAGGATCGATGCATATATCTCACAATGTTAATTGGGTACACTAGTTTTTCACTTCCGACCACGCCTTGTGAATTTCGTGATACATCTCACAATGTTCCACAAACGATATAATATTGCTATGTTTGGTTTTATATGTTGTGTGGTTGAGCCAAATGAAGATCATGTATACGAATCTTTGTACTAAAGTAAAACGTTTCAATGCAAACAAGGATCTTGAAATTAACTAGCTAGCTAAACTGTTGATAGAGAGTTGTTGTTGCCTATTGATAATCTTCAACATTGCTTTAGCTAGTTTCTTTCGACCTACTATATGACAATTGAAAATACAATTCATACTAATTTTTTAATGAATCATGCGGCTTATTTAAAAAATACACATTATTAGTCTAATAAACCATCATATAACTTGATAATATTCAATTTGGACTTTGTCCTTCAAATTATGGTTTTGATGGCTAATTCATTGCCATAGGAATGTCACAAACACTATAAAACGTTTTTGCTGATTTATTATAAATGCTAAAGCTACTATTCATTTTAGTACAAGTTGTACAAACTCATATAATAATGAATGTGGTTGGTGTTATATCAAAGATATTATAAATAAATTTCTTAATTATTTTTTGGTTTTCTGTTTATAATTTGACAAATAATTTTTATTTTTTTTCATTCAGTTCATTATGACTGCATTTTACCATTAAGCCAAGACACTAATAAATTTATTGTTTATATGTAGCTTTTGGTATAGGTGAAATTTTGAACCCAAGTTGTTTGAGCAAAAGCCAATTTTTCTAATTCTGATCATTTCCTTGTATGTTAATTAATTGTGGGTGATTCAAAGTGGAATCTAACTTCTTGAATCAAGGATGGGATCTACACCTTCAAAATATTTGAACTCTTTAATTATATGGATGCTTTATAGATGACTCCCCTGGGCTTTACGACTAAAACCTTCAACTGTCAAGAAGAATCTCTTGAAAATTTGATTAACCACAGTGATACACTAGGGCTGTGAGGGCTTGTGATGTTAACTCTGATCCACACTATGACAATAGCAACGTACTAAAAAATACCTCCATAGACTCTCTGTACTTACGGGTTGAAAATGTGGAGGCTTTGGTGTTCTCTTTGAATAGCTCTAAAAAATTTGTCTTACCACCGAAATTGAAGTTGTGTATAAAGGGCTTTTAAATAAGCTTCCAATTAGCTAGGGTTGAATTGACATACATTACCGACTTCAGTCATACACATCAGTTTTTGAGTTCTCCAATTTTTGATAGATTAGGCCTTGATCGGGGAGCAATCAAGCTTCAATCGATCGTCAAATGGTCAAAATATGGACAACTTTCTTTTCTTGAGTTGCTTCATCTACAAATGGTCTTCAATTTTAATGAACTCAAATGAACTAACTACAAACACATTTCACCATTTACATTATACTGAAATTTGCCCTCTCTATAGTCTATACTAAACAAAAACAATAGACTAATATATATTGTATAAGAATTTTCTTTTTTCGTTGTCAATAGATAGAATGACAGATCGAAGTGGATCTTAAACTCAATATTGTCGTTATCACTTCAATTTTGCTTCAATCTACAACACGACGTACATCATTATTATGAGAGGATGAGCATCATGTCGTGTAAGTATCTTTCGGGGATTCCATACTTTAGCTTGTCAATTTCGTAATGTCTTTGCCTTTTAAACTCCATTAATATGGTTTATAAACACACGTAAAGTCGCCATTAGATTGCCAGATTCATATTCTACCAAAACGTAACTTCAACAATATATAGAATATTGAGTTATCTAAAAGGTCATTAGATTGTGTGTGGGAAAAATACTTTGTTTTTTTCTTTAGTTAGTTGATGATGTCTCACGGCTTGGCAGCGGCACCACACTAGCTCACACGAAATGATAATGATAAAGAATATTGAGTTAAATGCAGTATCTTCTATCTACCCAAAAAAAAAAAAGGTAATTGAATTTTGAGCGCTTTACAAACCAGACTAACCAGTGACTTGATTCAATTTAGGCAAAAGTTCTATTTTGATCCTTATGTTTTGAGGTTATTATCAATTTATTATTTATATTTTAATAGCAGTTAATTTAGTTTTTATTATTTTCAACTTGCAATTAATTTCTGTTAGTATTTTTTTTTTTTTTTTTTAGAATCAATTTCTGTTAGTAAGTTGATGGGTAGAGACCAAATTAACTAGAAATTGAAAATAACATTAACTAAATTGGCTATTATGAAAATATAAGAACCAATTTACTGCTATCAAAATTTAATAACCAAATTGATAATAACTCCAAAATATAAGGACCAAAACGGTATTTTCACATTCAATTTAACCCATAATCTACACTACTTGAAGATGGTGTTTCATCAATGGCTAAACTTGTTTTGTAAACAGCTAACAAAAAATACAAAAACATGTAGGGGTATCTTTTAGTGCTTAAGTCATTAGCAAATCAAAAGGCCAAGAAGTATCTCAAAAAGGGGGAAAATGTGGTCATACCTTTTAGGGTTGGTGATGGTGCTAATTATTTTGAGATTATTAGAGCATTCCCATCAAAACTTTCAAAAATTTTAGCATTTAGTATCTCAAAAAGCTACTTTATCAATTTTAATAATTTATTTTACAATACACCAAATATCAAAGGTTCTATTTTTACCTTCATCTCATTAAAATAATATAAAAACTTATTAAAATAAAATAAAACTTACAAAAAAGATTCATAGCAACCAACGACCACTTTCACCATCACCACCACCACCACAGCAGCCACAACTTAGACTTACCAGATAAAAAAATAAAATAAAATAAAATAAAAAATAAAAAATAAAACCACCACCACAAACACAACAACAACCACCATCATCAAAAACCCGTCACAAAACCCATTAAAATAGACCAACACCACCAACCACAACAACCACCATCACAATCACAAGCCACCTCCAAAAAAAAGTCCACCAAGATCTTGAAGGGACCCTGTTCCAGTGCTTTTTGAAGCGCTGGAATAGGGTCACCCTATTCCAGCGCTTCAAAAAGCGCTAGGATAGGCCTTTCTCCATTCCCTTATGGAGGGACCCTGTCTCAACGCTTTTCGAAGCGCTGGAATAGAGTGACCATATTCCAGCGCTTCAAAAAGCGCTGGTATAGGCTTCTCTCCATTCCCTTATGGAGGGACCCTGTCTCAGCGCTTTTCGAAGCGCTGGAATAGGGTTACTCCATTCCATAATGGAGACGGCCTTATCCCAATGCTTTTAGAAGCGTTGGAATAGGGTAAAAGCACTGGAATAGGGCCATTCCATTCCTTTATGGAGAGAGACATATCCCAAGGCTTTTAGAAGCACCGAGATAGGTCTTTCCCGTAAGGGAAATCAGTAATCCTATTCCAGCGCAATAGGAGGCCTATAGCAGCAATTTTCAAAAACGCTGGTACAGGCTTATCTATTACGGCGATTTTTAAAAGCGCCGGGAAAAAAACGCTGGGACAGGACGATTTTTTGTAGTGAGACCACCACCACCGAAAAAAATATATTATATATATATATATATATATATATCTTACCATTGCCTACCATTTCCACCATGACCTAGAGAGAAAGAGAGAGCAAACCCACCGTGACCCACCATTACCACCATGACCCACCACACCACCACCACCACCACAACACATTGAACCCATGACCCAAAATCCACCACCACCACCATAGCACAACAAACCACGACCCAAAACCATTTACCACCACCACATTTTTCTTTTTCTTTTTTTGAGAGAGCTTGAGCAAGAGGAGAAGAAGAAATAGCAAAAAGAGAATAAGAGATAAGAAAAAGACAAATAGAAAAGAATGAAGGAGAAGAAGCTAGCAAATAAAGAAGTTTTTAGAAGAAAGAGAATTAAATATTATTTAAGATGAGGAGAGAGAATGTAATAAAAAAAAATTTTAAGATTGTTGCTATAGTGAACCGTCAAAGATGATAGCTCACTGTAGCTTGGGTGCTAAATGTTTTAGCTTTAGCATCATTGATGTGGATGGATTTTATTGTTTGTGTTGCTAAAAAATAGCATTTTAGCATTTTGAAAGTTTTGATATGAATACTCTTAGCAGGAACTTGGAGTTAGAGGTGATAAGGATATATTCAAATCTTTCCCTTCTTATGGGCTTTCACTTTGGCCAAATCAACAGGCTTTAAGATGTTATGGCAAGGCTAGTAACTCACCAATCTAAGAAAAAAAATTTCTCTCCACACTAATTTGAAGAGAAACTCTACAAAGGCCTCATATATCTGTATATTAAATGTGAATTTTGAAAATCTAACCATTGGATTACATGTTCTTATTATATTTTTCATGATTACAAAATTTCAAAAAAATAAAAGATCAATTGCTATGTCATCAAACAAATGTTAAATTTTCAAGTTTTTGTGATCTAAAATTGTGTATAAAAATTAAGCTTATTAATCGAATAGTAAATAAAATCCAATTTGAACGAAATTTGATATGCATGTTAAGAATATAAGAAACATAAAATTAAACAGTTAGATTTTCAAAATTCACAAAAAAAAAAAAAGATATATCAAAAATTTGAAAAGTTTCTCTCCAAACTAGTTTGAATAGAAACTTTGTTCCAATTGAAATTACCACATTAGTCTTTCTGTTATATGCCACGCCTTAAAATTGTCTTTAATTATCAATTTTGCTACAAAATAAAACTATTTCAACAATGTCCTCGTTTCTCATTGCCCAATGTAAAAGTGATCCAATGAAAAAGCTTAGTCAAGCTGCTCGCTAGTTAAGGTTACTAGGACCTCTAATGTACCCAAGGTTAGACCATTGTTAAACGTGTTATTAAACCCAGACTGGCTCAGCCGATCAAACCAGTGACCCAACACATAGACAGGGCCAGGTGATCAATTGGATCGAAAAGTATGTGACTCGGTTAAAACTAGTGCAACTGATGGGTTTTAAGCAACCCTTGTGACCTGATTGGCTTTTATTAACCCAATCGGGTTTGTGAATTGTGTAAAATTACATTAATAGAGCCACTTTAATGACTCTTTTATTATTTAAATGTGTGATAATATGATAATTTAAACAAGAAAAAACCTAAAAAATCCAAAAAAAGTATTGTTTCCTACGCCCTATGGATTCACACTTTGTAGTTTGCACGTGTATTATTACTTTTCAGTTTTCACAATTCTCAAAATCTACTACTACAAGCTGCTACTGTGCATTTTTTTTTTTTTTTTTGCTTTAAAGTTTGAATAGATGTACTTGGCCAGCAAGTAGAATGCAAGTATGACCATATAAGTCTATGCCACTGACTATCTTCCTTTGTTTAGGTTTTTTCTTATACTTTATTTCTTAATTACTTTTAGTTTAAACATCTTTTGTTTAATTCCTTGTGAATTTTATAGAATTTCTAATGCTATTACTTATGAAACATTGATTTTGAATTATAATGGTGAGTTTAATTTAGGCATATGCCTTTTTTGTTTTTTTGTTTTTTTTTTTTAATTTACATATTCAGGTTATGACCTCTCAAACTTTATTTTATATATTTTTAATTTTTAATTTTTTTTTATTTGACTCTATGATTCGACCAATAACCCACTAGTTGAACTAATGACCCAATAACCTAGCTCATAGACCAAATCAACATCCAGTCTGAGTTTAATAACTATAGTTAAAATGGTAAGAGAGAAAACTTTTATGGCCCAATTTAATCTTAAATTCCTTATTAAGCATTAGTTTCACAGTGGATTATGTTTAAATAGGGTCTTTCATATGAAAGGTCCAACAACCAAATAGGTAGAAGTAATTTTGTCGTCAAAGCGTGGGTGCTCTACTTGGAGATACTTGTACCATTGACCACTATGAACATTATTTTTCAAGATTTCAAACCAAAATTAGGTAAAATATTTATTTTCACGAGGGAAGTAAAATTCTAGTTCAAAATGGAGACATAAGTAATATTTATTGAGTAAGTACCACATGTAGAGATAATGTACCACTGTCAATTTGTTATCCAAAGGCAAAAAGGGTTTTCCATGGTTCATCTGAGAAAATAGTAAGGAAATGACGCTGATTTATTTATATATATTTAACCTTATTTAATTCTCACGTTTGTTTTGTTTTTTGTTTTTTTGAAGCAAAGACACATTTTAGAGGAAATGTTAAAATCTGTGACTTTTACTTATTAGTGCGAGATAGATGGGAGCAAAGAGAGAGGTAACCGTTTTTTTCAATTAAAAAAATTAATCAAAAAAAGAAAAACATTTTCAAAGAAAACTTACCATGATACTAGAACTAGTACTATTATGATTACCGTTTTTTTTTTTTAATTTTTGGTTACTTTTTTGAAAAATGCTCAAAAAATACTTCAAAAAACATTTTAAAAATTCCATTTTTGTTAATTGAATTTTTTTATGTTATGTTATTGAATTGCTAATAAGTAATAAGCGTTTTGCAATAGAATAAGTAAATGAATTTGCTTCTAAAATAAAAAGAAAAAAAAAAGATCAGGTAGAATTATAAATTTAGAATTTTTTTCATTTTTCTCTTAAAAAAAAGTGTTACTTTACAACATTCTTTTTTTTTTTTTTCTTTTTTTCTTTATTGAGAAATTACTTCACAAAATTCTAATTCCACACTCTGGTGACAAACTTTTAAGTAATAGTAAGAAGGATAATTAGTGCAATGTTGTGAAAAGATTGTGAAAGTATATTTTTAAAAAAATAATAACAATAATTCTTTTTAACTCTTGTTTAGCGAGAGCGAGTTGCAGAGATTAGGGTAGGAGATCAGCGAAACCGCGCGAAACGAAGAATCAAAACCCTAAGGGGAAAAAAAATGGCGGAGAAATTGGCACCAGAGAAGCGACACAGCTTCATCCACAATGGTCTCTCTATCTCTCTTTCTCATCAATTTACAATGGTTTGGGCATGTTTCGAATTTTCATTTTTCCGGTTTTGAATTTGTTTTTTTCAGGTGAGAAGGTGTTCGAATGGGACCAGACTTTGGAGGAAGTGAACATGTACATAAATCTTCCACCAAACGTTCATTCCAAGCAATTCTATTGCAAGATTCAGTCCAAGCACCTCGAACTCGGCATCAAAGGAAACCCTCCCTACCTCAATGTCTGTTTCTCTTGAATTTTGTTTTTGTTTTGGTCGGTGTGTTTGGTTTTGTGAATTTCGCTAATGTCTTTGAATTATTGGTTTTGGTTTTCTTCTCAGCACGAGCTCGCATCTCCCGTTAAGACCGACTCTTCTTTCTGGACCCTTGGTAATCTTTTTATTTTGTTTTGTTTTGTTCTTTTTTTTTTTTTTCCTAATGCCACTCAGATTGCTGTTTGTTCATAATTGCTTGTTTGGTTCCCCAGAAAAGTTAGGAGAAGTTAAGAGGACATATATGGAATTTCTAGCTCAGTTCTGTTTGTGTTGGTAGTCTTAAATGCAAGCTGTTTTCAGTGGTTTTGTGTGTTTCCTGAAAGGAAAATGAATAACTGAATCAGAGAAGAATGTTTTAACTATGTGTTCCATGTTAGTGCTGTTAAAAATTGTTTTTGAGAATGACGCAAAACAAGGCCTTTTGTGTTGTGCTGTTCTTCATTTGAGCCAAATGGTATTTGTTGGGTGGATTGGATTTTTTTTTTTTTTTTTTTTTTTTTTTTTTTTTTTTTTGAGGTCTTAACTTAAATGATTAAAAAAATTATGTATTTGATTGTATTTCCCTTTAAATTTTCAGCAATTAGTTGGAAATAGTGTTTTTCTGGTTTTACAGTTAGGTTTCTACATAGTTTGTGCTTAATTAGGGTGGTTTTGCATGGCAGAGGATGATATAATGCACATAACACTGCAGAAGAGAGATAAAGGTCAGACCTGGGCTTCACCCATATTGGGTCAGGGTCAGCTAGATCCTTATGCTTCCGATCTTGAGCAGAAGCGCCTCATGCTCCAGAGATTTCAAGAAGAGGTGAATTATTCTTATTCATTTAGTCTTATAATATACATAACAATGTGGATTCATAATGCTTGTTAAGTTCGCTATATTATGTTTAAAGAATTTATTATTGGCATCGACCACCATGTAGTTTGTATCAGATTCTTAATTTATCTCATGTATTGAAACTCAATGCCCCCGTTTGTAATTTGTAATTATGGTCCTACTATTTATTACGATTGATTGTTGTTACTTGCTCCAATTGTTTTACTCCATGTCCCCCATTTGCTATCAACATGAACAAGAGCGTTTCTAGTTGGATCTGTAGCTCACAAACTAAACTTGAGCCTTTTCTTGAGATTTCCTTTTGACTTGAGATTTGCAATTCTACAGTCTTTCATCTCATATTAAGGAGATTAAGTTTATATAAAGAACAGAATTTCTGAGGATCTAGTCTTTTGCTTCGGGCTCAAGGTGAAGTTGTCACTGGCACCAATGTCTAGTAGTACTAGTTCTTGAATCTGCACCTGAAGTTGTTGATTTTAATTTCAATTTATCCAGTCTATTAAGATATAAAATTTACATCTTTATCAATAATTTCTTATGTATTTGGTCTGGGAGATGAGTGTGGTTATCATACCTTCCTTTGATTGAGCTCATTATATTGATGCATTTGGATGGATTGCTTTTCTGTGCCTTCTTTGAGTTCACTATTATTGTGACATTATTTAAAGCATATTGGGAAACATGTCTTCTATGCTAGACTGTTCTTTTCTCCCCCCAGCCCCCACCCAATCCTCCTTTCTTAATCTTTGGATCTTCTCTAATTTGTGCTATTGTCCCCTGAGAAATATTTCTTTAACTAATCAGATCACTTACCTTGTGTTTGGATGAAGTAATTGATATTTACAAGGAAAATCTAAAATGAATGGATTTTTAATCTCATCATTTAAAATCCCATCAATTATTAATTCCACTGTTTTGTCTTATTAAAAAACATAATAATTTCCATTGTTTGGATTTAAGTTGGAAATTCCATTTATCTAAATCCACACAAAAATTGAGAAACGACATCCATAGTTGATTAGAAACTCATCCCATCTACCATCAAGCTAATTAGACTTTAAAAATCATTTTTAAAATTTTCAAATTCAAGCTTAATGTTTTGAATAATTAAATCTTAAAGCATTCCACACAAATATATACTAAAGCAATATATTCACACCGATAGGACCATTTTCTATAAAAGGAAGATACAGTACCATTAACTATATAAAAGAAGTAATGTGACAATACAATTCAAGGTCTCCAAATTGCCTGTTTAAACTTGACGGAGTAGGACCTATGGAGGTTGTGTCCTGCCTTTAGTTCTTGAATCTAGAAACTACTTTGCTGGTGGGGTATTCAGTCTTATTTAGAATGACTCACTCTCTCCCTCCCTTCCTCTCTCTAGAACTCTTATCTTTCAACCTCCTTTTTACCCATGTAATCAATTTCTAAATTGAAGAGATGGTTCAACAAGCGCACTGCATTTGTTCTATCTGTGGTGGAACGTTGAGTTAGATGTAATTGGACAAACGAGTGAACAACAACTTGAGAAAGATCTTGAGATGTCCTCAAGCTGACCCATGATAGGGTCAAAGTTGGTCTTATTGTTTAGATATGTTGGGGTGAAACTGATCTATGAGGAAGTTTTTGCTGATGCATTGGACATTTTAGCATTGGTAGAGAGGGGAGAGGTTAGGGGGATAGGGCCAGAGACTATTGGTGGGAACAGAGATTGTAGAGGAGGTGGAGGCGGGCAAGGGCAGATGAGAACATGCCAAATAGGTTGTGGTCAGATTTTTCAACAGTAGTCTTCTTTGATATTTGCTAAGCCTTAGAGAACTTTGTAAATAATAGTGATATTTTGAACCTCATTTTAGGTCCTTTAAATAATAGTGAAGAATGATTTTTCGTCATTCTAACTAATTTGTGGCAGGCTATTAGAGAGGGTTTAACTGCACAAGGTAAGCTTCAGGGTAGGGGTAGTGGGGTACTGTCAATAACATAATATGAACTGCGTGTAAAAAGGACTGCAACCACTCTTAAGTTAACTGGCTATATAGTTGGGCTATAGCTGCCTGTAATGTGTTAGTACGAAATTCAAAGGATGATAAGTCTTTGGCACATAGAGCTCAAAAATGGGTTATGGTTACATGAGAGCAAAAGTTTTATTATCAATAAGACTTTTGCTCTTGCCATTTACGGTATTTGAAGATAAAGGAAGCAATGAGCTATAGATTAACTGGCGCTTCTTTCTCCCATAATAATTGGTTGAAGGGTAAGGTTGTGGATCCAAGATTCACTGGGTGCCTATGTAACTTACCAATAAAAAAATAAGGCATATGAAAGATCAAGGAAGGGGACCTTTCAGGCATGAGTAGGAATTTCTCCTTTGTGATTCATGCGATCGCATGCTACACTAGGTTTGGGCAGAAAAATTTTGTGCGGTAGAATTATATTTGTCAAGTGGGGAATCAGTTGTATTTTAAATACATGTTTATGGCACTAAATGCATTATCTGCAGTTGTCTGTGATGCGTTCACCTAATTGTTTTCTTGTGACTCCCCAACTTAGATCTCTAATTTTCGTTTGTTTGGTGGGCTATAGGTTCGATGTGTTTGCTTTGGTTAACGCACATTATGTTATAAGCCATGCCATGTGTGTCAAACGACTTCCTCACATGCACATCATGTTATTGGCTATATGCATTGCTTTCTCCATTTGTATGGGATGTGTTATAGTTTCTTGATATGCTTGACTGCATGAGAATCTTTTGCCCCTGTTCTGATAACAATTGTCTTTTCTGCAGAACCCGGGTTTTGACTTCTCACAAGCTCAATTTACTGGGAATTGTCCTGATCCACGGACCTTTATGGGTGGGATACGCACTGATTAACAATCTTGGTATGATGCATTGGTGACTTACATTAGTGTGTTATAACCTAACTGAGATTTGGTGAATAAAATGGTCATGTATGCTTGTCCTCACTTCGTCATTTGACTTTGACAAGTGATTAGACTATCTACCAGTCTTCACAACTGTAAGAACAGAATTAACATCTTATAGCATTTGTGGTTGCTTGTTTATACTATTCTCTAGTTCCTATTTGCAAAGGTAACAAAACGGACAATGTGCGATCCAACATCTAGTGTTTGCACCCCCGCATTCTGCGAGTCATAAATACAATACTGTGGATCAGAGTTCAAGCTATACATCTTAAGAGCTTGTTTGAATGAGCTTGTTTTCATTGCCATAATTTGTTTAAAAAATGAGATGTACTTTTACAGCTCTAAATAGAGAAAGTGGGGTTTTAAAAAGACTTCACATAAACTAGAAGTGAAAATAAGTTGATATTGTAAACTAAAACAAATAGATCCTAAAAAAATGGCAGCTTTTCATGAGATTGAATTAATGAATGGATGAAGATAAATAGATAATGATGAACTGGAACTAACAAGAATACTAACAGTTATATCGGTGGATATTGGATTGGCTGGTGATGTTCTTGGTTAACGATATTAGGGGTCGAAATTAGCAAATCCTATGTATTTGCCATATACATTGTCTCTCTCTCAAATAAGTGGATCTCACAATTGTGTAGTCCAAATATTGTGAGATAGATGATGTATGTGCCATTAGAGACTTCCACTATATTTCGATACCCAAATGGGAAGTTTCAAATTTCATTTTTGTTATCTTTTTTTGACAAAGTTCTCTTCCAATCTGAAAAATCTATACTAATTGGTGGTGATTTATAAAATCATTCACTTGTATAAGTCATGACTTATTAATTTATTTAAACAAGTTACAAGACTTTTTAAATAGGTTATGTAACTAAAAGTAGTACGGGCAAATTGTCATTTAAATCATTACATAATAGGTTGGAAGAATTTTTAGTTAAATTGTCATTTAAATCATTACATAATAGGTTGGAAGAATTTTTAGTTTTGAATAGTCATATAATAGGTCGGAAGAATACTATTGAAGAGGTACTCTCTCTCTCTCTCTCTCTCTCACATGACGCTGTACTCGCGGTGGAAGTATGTTTAGGTGAGAACTCATTTATTGGTTGCATAAATATGAACGGTACAAGTGGTCCATTGGCAAGTGGAATGTATGGCGAGAACCTGATAATGGGCATCGTTTGGCCGAAACAAAAAGTGGGAAAATATAAAACCAAAAAAGGAACGTCTCCTTTGGTTACGGGCGAACCAGAAGCACAATTGTTGGCCATCAACCAGAATCACATTCTAAAGCATTAATAAAAGGTTGTGAACGGACTAGTATCACATACCTCAGTTCACAACCGAAAATGTATAACGATAACGAATACTCTTTTAGTAGTAATTTTACACATAAGTTATACCTCAGTTCAGGAATCTGCTTCTACTGTAGCAATAATTTAGGGTCACCAAAAATCAATGAAGTCCAGAAGCAAAACAATAATCTAGGTGATTGCTTTGGGCATTATTCTTCACCAAACAAAACTCAAAATATGTGGAAAATCCGTGGGATCGAATATGAATTTTGTAAACACCAGAAATTTGCAGATTGGATCCCTGTGTAACAATATTTCTGAGAAGTTTATATATATAATAAAGAAAATAAAAAGGTTAACATTAGGTAGATTAATTTGACATTATGATTAGACACTTATATTTCGGCGGAATTGGCATAAAGTGGTTTTTTTTTTTTTTTTTTTTTGCTAAAAACATTGGCATACTATTGTTGAAACTGAAAAAAAAAACATATAAGATTTTGGGGTGGGATGGAAACAAATTTTACATGTGAGAGAAACAGGTGTTGAACGTGTCGAATTACATGAAATTCCTAGTGCATATGGCAACCAAATTTTGCCACATGTTGAATGCGGTTTTTGAGGAATAACTGAATTCCCTTTTTTTTTTTTCTTCAATTCTCTCTCTCTGTATCTATACTACTATTTAAGGGGCTTTCTCTGTTTGGATTCCTATTTTTTTAGTTCAAAATTGTCCCTACAGTCCTATGTTTAAGTAGAGACAAAATTAAAGGATAATCCGGTAAAAACTCATTTTTTTAGTTTAAAAATGCCCCTACTGTCCTATATTTAAGTAGAGACAAAACTAAAAGACAATTCGGTAAAAATGCAACTCCAACTCCCACTAAAATATTGCCTAAAAAATAGGACCACTCTCCTATTAATTTTTAAATTAATTTATTCACTTATAAATTAGATTTTTTAAAATAAAAATCATATATATATAAAATAATTAAATACGATTTTTTTTTTTACAAAATATGACCACTGAAAAAAAAAAAAAAAAAAGTCTCATCGCACGCGCGTAGCGCGTGTGATGGGACTAGTATACTTGATGGAATTGGATGATTTCAATTGGATAAGACAACGAGTTTCCATCTCCATGACATTTAGGGCCTGTTTAGTAGAGAAGTTTGAGTTGAGTTGTTTGTAGTTTTTTGAAATATATGTGGGTAAAAAAGTGTATAAAAATGTGTGTAAAGTTGTTTAAAATTTAGTAAAGTGAGTTTAAACCACTGTACCAAACAGTTCCTTAGTCATTTACACAATAGTTTGTACGTGAAAACTATCTTCTCTTTTTGAGAGGGAAACATAAGAACGTGAAAACTATCTATGCCTTGGAGAAATAGAAAACCATGGTCTTAAGTCAAGCAAATGATCAAGTCGATCGAGTGTATGTATTTAGTATTTACGAGAAAGAGAGAAGGGCAAGGCAATGCTTTTTTACTTTTTTTTTTATGATAAAGCAAAGCAAAGCAATGCTTTTTTTTAAGAGACGAGGAGTCCAACATCCCCTCCCAGATTGTTCTTCATTATTATCTTTGGCGGTGGTAAGGAGTATAGGTACGTGTTGCTTTCCCTTTGGACATTATAATACTCCTGCCCTAATTGACAATGTGTTGCTTGGTTCCTTATTTGAGTAGAATATTACCCCATGCAACACACGTTTCCTTAACACGTTGGTCCTTTACTCAAACATGGCCAAAATTATGGTTATTAACTCATGTTAGATGAAGTCCCTTGCCTACGGTTGGAAAAAATATTTGGTATTACATGAGAGATACGCCTATGAAAATACACGTTAACACATGTTTTTTATTCATTAGCAAAGTAGTTATTTTTTACTGATATATCTCATATTTATTGAATTTTTATTCTGCTAACATGATTTTTTTTTTAGAGAATTTCAATATATGGCATCCATTATTAACATGATATCATTTTAAAATATGTGTGGGTGAAAATATGTGTAAAGTTGTTTAAAATTTAGTAAAGTGGGTTTGAACCACTCTACCAAATAGTCTCTTAGTCATTTACACAACAGTTTGTACGTGAAAACTATCTTCTTCTTTTTTTGAGAGAGAAACGTAAGAATGTGAAAACTATCCTTGCTGGTTTGGAAAAATAGAAAACCATGATCTTAAGTTAAGTAAATAATCGAGTCGATCGAGTGTATATAGTTAGTATTTACGAGAAAGAGAGAGGGGGAAGCAAAGCAATGCTTTTTTCTTTTTCTTTTTCTCTTTTTATGATAAAGCAAAGCAATGGCTTTTTTTAGAGACGAGGAATCCAACATCCCCACCCAAATTGTTCTTCTTTATTATCTTTGGCGGTGGTAAGGAGTACAGGTACGTGTTGCTTTCCCTTTGGACATTATAATACTCCTGCTTTAATTGACAATGTGTTGCTTGCTTCCTTACTTGACTAGAGTATTACCCCAGGCCACACACGTTTCCTTAACACGTTGGTCCTTTACTCAAACGTGGCCAAAATTATGGTTATTAACTCGTGTTAGATGAAGTCCCTTGCCTACGGTTGGAAAAAATATTTGGTATTAAACGAGAGATATGTCTGTGAAAATACACACTAACACATGTTTTTTTATTTGTTAGACATGTCTCATATTTATTGAATATTTATTCTGCTGACATGATATCATTTTTTTAAAGAGTTTTAACTTATGACGTCCACTGCTGAAATGATATCATTTTTCTAAAGAGAGTTTCAACCTATGGCGTCTACTTCTGGTGATTTATACTGCTAACATGATATCATTTTTTTTAAAGAGCTCATTATCATCAGACTAAGACACCAATCAGTTTTTAGTGTAAGTAAGGATTGAATCCCAGATCTCTTATACAACCATCAAAAACTTTACTAGTTGAGCTAATTGAAACCCACCACTTGATATCATTTAATACCAAATACCTTCTCTACTGTTTCCATTATTCACAAGCCTTACTCAGTTACACGGCCTTTCCGGATTGGCCCATTATTTTCCTAACATATACCATTTTGTACACGCAGCCAATTTTTTGAATAACAATTAGATCTCATTCCCTTTTCTAATAATTTATTTAGAAAATAATAATACTAGAGATACAAACTATTTTCCAAATACGAAAAAGCGATATTAACTGTAGGCCTAAATAAAAATCAATAAGAGGTTATCCACATCAACATGTTGTAAAATAATTATTGCCTGTAGCATTACTCTTTAGAAAACTTTGAAGAATTAAGACAAGATATCCAATTGTAATCCCAACAAATGTACATTCAGATTCTTCAACAACTAGATCTCATGCTTTTTCCAATAAATAAATAAATAAATAAAGTCTTACTACCGAGTACTTTTAGCATGATGGTCACTCTACAAATATAAGTATTTGTAGGGTGTGAGGAACAAGGGATGAGTTCAAGTTTCCAAAGAGAACTTCACATACATATGCAGTTAGATTAGACATTATAGTAAGTATAAAGTTTTAAAAGAGATTAGGACAAGTTATAGTACACACAATATACTATCTTAAGCAATGTAGAAAAATTATATTCTTCTTTTTTTTTAAACAAACACAATCACACATGAGGAAGGGAGAATGAAGTTCTAACACAAAAAGTATGTTACAAAACTTGTTATTTATGATAACCATTGTAGCATTTTGACACTTGTTGCATTACTCTCTCTCCATCTCTAACATCTTATTGCAAAACTCTATACACGCAACCTGCCTTTTTTTAAACCATACTAAAGCTTCTCCACCGCAATTGTAAGTTCTTAATGTCCAGCATTTTTTTATCAATAACAATGCATGTTTGTATATATAATTGTGTTTATATGTTCATATCAGTATTTCACCACTTGTAAATGTGTGCTAATGATTTGCTAACTTTTAGTTTTCACTTTTTAATCAATTTTATGAAAAAATTGTATCAAAATTATATATTTGTTTTAATGAACTTTATAATATTGTTACGCTTTATAACATCATTACTTGTAGATTTGGGGAAACAATTTTACTTGCGTTCATTTGCATGAATAATTTGTGTCGAACTTTATATCTCCGTTAATAAATTTTATATCTTTACTAGTAATTTGTGTTAATAACTTGCTATAATAATTTAAACTTTACTTGTGAATCATTTGGTCAAAAATGTAGATTTGTGTTAATAAACTTAATAATTACTTGTAGAGTTGTGTTAATAACTGTAGGAGGACGAGAATTTGAGAATAGGGGCAAGTGAGAGAGGTCCAATGTTAAAAGACTAGACCTCAAAAGGCACTGACGACAAGGTCTTGGGAAAAACATAAACAACTCATCACAAGCACTGGGAGATTACAATGCCCAAGGACCCCGAGGATACTAACGTGTCCTCAAAAGGGCTGAAAACCAGTTCTGAAGACTATAGGGCATAAATTGAGGAAGAGGAAGAAGATTTGTCGTCAAGCAAGGAAGGGAAGAATGCAGATAAAGTATCTATCACCTCCGCATTCAATACTCTAAACTCACTTAGCTGGCCGCATTAACGAGGAAATAACCCCGAAACAGTTTCATCTCAACTCATAGCCTGGTGTAGTAACCTTCTAGTGAAGTCTTGATGAAACAAGTATCAAGGGAAATGAACCCCAACCCTCCAAATGGAAGGCTAAGATACAACTTGGAAAACTATATAAGGCAGAGAGGCCTCTGTGAAAAGGGATGAAAAACATTTGAGAGCTAAGAGACATAAAAATTGTGATTGTAATTCAAGAACAAGTGTAATTGGGATCTTGGATCGAACCCAAGGAACATAATATAAGCCATCCGAGGCTATCTTTAACCAACTCTCATGTCACATAATTAGACTTAACATTAATCCCTTCAATTCTAGTTAGTTTAATCCATCTAAATAGGGGTATTAAAGGTTGATTAGCATCCCACATCTACAAATTAAATGTGTGAGAGAAAAAGCAAGTTTGACCTATTTTTGCCCGCCACAATAACTTTAAATTTTTACTTGTATATACTTGTATGGAAAACTTGTGTCAAAATTCTAGATTTGTGCTAATGAACTTTATATTATTACTTGTAGTTAATAACTTTCTAATTAGTTTTTGAATATACTTGTATGTATTTGTATGTAAAAGTTTGTGTAAATGATTTTATATTATTACTTGTAGATTTGTGTCAATGATTTGCTATAGAACTTTACATTTTTAATCGTAGAATCTACTATTACATATTATAACAACAATAACAACAACAACAACAATAAAAAATTAACAATAATTTCATTTTACCATTGTGCATTACTTGCATGATGGTTACTCTATAAGTACAAAGTTCTTGTGAGGTGAGAAGGGCAAGGCTTAGAGTTCAAGTCTTTATAAAGGAACTATATATATACTTAGCTATTATTAATTGTGTCATTTTTTTAAAAAAAAATTGGTTGTTATTGTTATCACCTATTGCTAATTATTAATTTTGTACTTTCATTTAGTAAGAATGGCAGAAATGCCAAATAGGTTACTGAACTACTTTGTTATGGTCGTGTTCAATAAGGTCAAAATGGGGTTTATCATGAGAGTTTGCCACTTATTGTGTAATGAATCAGGGAATTACATTGGTTGATTTACACCATTAATACAAAATCTAATGTTCTAATTTTAAATATTACCTCTATTATTTACTCTCTTCTTCTCTATTTTTCTTTTTTGAAAAGGTATTTGTTACTAACTTAAGTACCTAGCTACCCTACCCTCTTTATATTATAATTTAGGGGATAATTATTAAATACAAATGTAAGAGCACAAAATTTGGCGACCCAAGCCCACTTAGAATAGTGAAATTGGTATTACCTGACTAGGCCCAAACCAATAGATATTTGTAAAGAGAGTGAGATGAAACAAGTTGGGTTTCGCCCGAGGATACAGATAAAGAAGAAATAAGCGAAAGTCAAAGACTAAGCATATTGATAGTTCTTTACATGCTTGCCCGAGGACAGTACTCTTGTGCAAATGTATACACTGTTCTCTCTCTTTTCTCTCAGTCACTGTTCTAGCTCTAATATTTTTTCCTTGATTTTTCCGGATCCCTCTTCCTTGGAAGTTATTTTCCTTTATATACTCTTAAGCTCCTTGCATCCTAGCCCTCCACCTACAATCCTCTAAACTCTCATTAGGACACTTATCCCTTTAGAATTCTGGTGAAGGTTGTAGAAGGAGCTGCTTAGTTGTGAATCTGCTGTTCAGGTCACTTCCTCATCAATGCAGCTGATAAAGCTGTTGCCAGTTATTTAATGCGGAGGTGATAGGTGAAACTTTATAAGGGACTTCCAAAAAATATCTTGTTTATCCCCTGAGACGCCCCTCTTACCTCTTATACTTCCAGAAGACGTTTTGTCTCTTCCCATCTTCTCCTCGGGCAACCTCATTCCTTGGGTTATAAATGCTTCTATATGAGGAACGATTGAAGGCTACAATTTTGCTATCCTTCCTCGGTCCTCAGGTACCCACAATAACCCCCTAAAACCTTGCTATTGCCTCTGAGGTAAAAAGTAAAGTTTTAGTAGTACGTGCTAAGTACTTTCCCACATGATAACATCTCTTCACCTGTCCTCAGCACACTCTTCATGCTTTGATATCCATGATGTGTCATTTATTGTGTTAGGCGGCTACTTGTATGCCCACGTTCTACGATGAGATGGTGATCATACGGTCCTTATTTACCCAAAATTATGAGCAGGAAATTTATCGCTCCTTTTTCACCTCTATATAAGGAGAAGCTGGAGATAACTTTGCCCCATTTATTCACTTTGCAATTTTTTTATTGAAGCAGCAGTTCAAGGAAAGATCCTTCTATTGCTTGTAGGTGCATCTGGATTCATTTATTTTTATATGTAGATTTTTTATTACCTACAATATAAACCTCCATGGGTAGATTTGCTAGGTTAGTAGATACTCCCAAAGGCATGGCTGCATTTTGGACTCAATATAGGATCCCTAACGGTGTTAAACTCCAACATTGTGAGTTAGGCGAATGGTTGGTCTTGAACAGACCTCTCAGCTCAGTATTGATTTCGATGATTGCCTTTATAGAATGCGGGATGGAAATTCCCATGGTTAGGGTTACTAGAGACTTCCTTATAAGGATTTTTCCCTAATATGTGATTTATGTTGTATGTTTATTGGTTGATGAACACCATACCATCCGAACAAGAACTTTGTGAATTTGCCCGAGCTGAACTAAATCCTCAAGTCAAAGATTTTTCTTCACAAGGACGGTCAGCTTCGAGCGGTGCACGTGATCCTTGGGTTTAGCCCCATTTCCAAGCGTTTCCAAAGCCCCAAATACGTAATCAAAGCTAAGGACCCCAAGTTAGCTTTAATTGACATAGCAGTTCCTGGTTTTCTAATAGCAAAACCCCCTTCATCTAGAACTTAAGACGCCCAACTCCTAACCCCACTCGTAACCAAACTACTTTACTCACAAAAGCAGCCTATACCTTCGAACGACAAAGTCGAGGAGCACACTCTGAAACCCACTCAAGAAGTAGCAGATAAAGACTTCGAGGTCTTTTACTAGCAAAAGGATCCCGAAGATCTTCCCGGCCCTTCCTATCGCCGTCTACTACCTGCCCAGATCAGCACCAGCCAAGATGTAGCCAACATCCCTAAAGGAATGGTGCTAAAAGAGAAGACCCCAAACATGCTGGCTTTGCTCACAGCCCATACTGGGGGCGCTTCCCCAACAGTCCCAGTAGGGCCCCGACCACCCACTTTTGCCCCCACGCGTGTGTCCTCTGGTGACGCTGCTGATAAGAAACGAAAAAAAGGCCAAGAGGGCAAGGGGTCTGAGGCTCCTGAGGAGGGGGAGATCACACGCCCATCACAACAGCCCCCAACAAAGGAGCATCGAACAACAAGGGCTCAGTAGAAAAAGAGCACCTCGTCAAGGGCCTTTAAAAGTTCTAAGGGGGGGGGGGGGGAAACCTCCAAAGGCCTCCCCTTGGAAGCCCACATTCGTGTTGAGCTCGGGGAACCCTGTCATGAGTGATGCCACCTTGAGGGACACCCAGCAAGGCAGGTCGAGAATTTTCTCTGAATTCCTTGAGAATGCCCTTCTCTTTCTTGAAGACATGCATGAACTTCAATCCTTATGGAAAAGGGAGGTCTTCTTGTCCCTTAAGAGGGAACTTGCCAAGGTACGCACTTAATTTCTTGCTTTGGTAAACTTATGTCCCACATATCCATATACTTACACTTGACAATTTTTTAGTCGGTGGAAGCAGCCTTTATGGCTAAAGAGTAAGTGGACCATGCCTTAGGCCAAGCTTGTGAAGCCAAGGGAAAAAAGGAAGCGGCTGAGAATGCCCAAGCTAAGTCTAATCAGAAGCTTAAAAACACCTTGTTCCATCTAGCGAGGTGGAGAAGTCTAGGAAAAATGCTGAGTCTACCTTAGCTAGTTTTAAGAAGCAAGCTGCAGATTCTTCAGCAGCTTTGAAAAAGGCCGAGACTCAGCTGGCCTTAGCCATAGTAACGGTCAAGTAGCAGCAAAAACAACTAGAGGCCAAGGATGCTGAATAAGCCGTGGCTAAGCAGGCTGCCTATTATGCAGGCATGACCAAAACTGCCCAGAGCCTAACAGCACAGCTTAGGGACATTGCTCGGGCCTTCTGCCTTAAGGTTTGGGGCGAGGCCCTTAATGTAGCTGGAGTTAGTACTAAATCAAAGCTTCGCGCTCTTGACAAGGTATACTATCCTCCAGCCTTGCGCTGAGCTCCCAGCTTGGCTCCCCTTCAACAGATCTAGCCTTTGCCTCTACAGCCTAGCCCACCTCTACTTCAACTACTCAGCCTGTTGCTAAAAAGGAACTAGATCCCCCACCCTCAGTTTATGTTGTGGACGTGGAATTTGAGGAGGTTGCTGAGGTCGAGCAGCTAAAGAGGAAGAAGAAGGAGAAAGAGAAAGAAAAAGAGGCTTCGGCGTAATTTGGTCTTAGATTAGGAATTAACTACCCATTTATGCTTGGGACAAGTTTTAGCTGATGCCCTTATCTTTCTCTGATTGTAATTAAACTACTGAACTTCAACGAATATATCCAATTTTTACTTTGCATTTTTTATTTATCTAAGTACAATTTGTCTAAGTATAATTGTTGTTCTTTTCATTCTAAATGTTATCTAAAACAAGCCGACTGGAGTTTAACTTAATTTATTCCAAACACTACTCCATTCAATCACAAATGAATCTTGAGAAAGTTTTTGGATTGATATTTGAAGGTAATTCATAATAGTGTTCTAACACTTAGCCTCAGGATACACGCATAGTAGATACGGTCCCGAATGGGAATGTTTATAAAATTTCTGCTCCTCGGATAACCAATAACATGGGGCTTTCCTACGTATCTTTTCTACTTCAACCTTGTCCTCGGGTAGCTATCCTTGCTTCAAGAAAGTAACCAAGGGATCCATCCAACTAAGCCCAACCTGGACACTGTGCACCCCAACAGATGGCTTCTCTACAAGGCTAGGACTGGCCATGTCTTCGACAAGGACAACCCGAGGTAGATTTGCTCCTACAGAGGTTGCAAGCATGGCCAAAGAGTCTACATGGAAGTTCTTCGCCCTCGGGATTTACTTTAAAGTGAAGTTCTTGAAACAGGTTTGAACTTGTCTAACTTTAACGAAGTATCCCTCCATACATTCATCTCTGGCTTCAAACTCACCATTGATTTGTCCTACAACCAGTCATGAATTTGAATATACCTCTACAACTTCTCCCCCTAACTTGTTAACCATTGCCATTTCAGCCAGTAAAGCTTCATACTCAGCTTTATTAATCGTAGCCAGAAAACTCAAGCGTAGTGACTTCTCTATCACTAGCTTCTCATGTGTTATCAGAGGCCGAGACCATCATAACCTCTACTTTCCCATTCCCATCCTCAGCCATACTCTTTGTAAATTTTGCCACAAAATCTGCCAAGACTTGTCCTTTTATGGCAGTACGAGGCATATAACTAATGTCATAGACTCCCAGCATGGTTCCCCATTTAGCTATCCTGCCCATGTAATCAGATTTTTGTAAGAGTGCTTGCAAGGGGAGCTAGGTGAGTACCATCACAGTATATGCTTGAAAATAGTGTGAAAGCCTCCTTGTGGCATGTACAATGGCCAACAACGCCTTTTCCAAGGGTAGATAGTGTGTCTCAACTTCTTGTAGAGATTTACTAACATAGTAGATGGGCTTTTGTACACCATTCCCATTCCTAACCAGAACCAGACTAACTGCATAATCCGTGACTGCTAGTTATGCATATAACACCTCTTCCTTCTCAGGCCTCTGGGGTGTGACAAATACCGTTTAAGCTCCTCAAAGGCCAACACATACTCCTCGGTCTATTGAAAGTCCTTCCACTTATGAAGAAGCTAAAAAAAAGGACGACACCTATCTGCTGACCGAGAGATAAACCTATTCAAGGCTGCTGCCATTCTTGTCAACTTTTGCACCTCCTTAAAACTTCAAGAAGGGTACAAATTACTAATGGCCTTAATCTGATCGGGATTGATTTCAATTCCACGGTGCGTGATCATATAGCCTAGGAACTTTCCCAAGCCAACCCCAAAAGAACACTTTGATGCATTTAAGAACAATCTATGTCTCGTAACACTAGAAACACCTCCCTTAGGTCTGCCTAGTGTTCCTCAACCTGCTTACTTTTCACCACCATGTCTTCAATATATGCCTCCACATTTCTCCCAATCTGTGACTCAAACTTGCGTGTCACCATTCTTTAATATGTGGATCCTGCATTCTTAAGGCTAAAGTGCATCACCTAGTAGTGATAATTGCTAGTGGGAGTTCAGAAAGCGGTCTTCTCCCGGTTGGGTAGTGCTAAGTGGATTTGATGGTACCCCTGGAAAGCATCTAAGAAGCTTATCCGAGGATGTCCAACTATTGCATCCACCAGTTGATCAATCCTAGGAATAGGGAAAGCATCATTTGGACAAATTTTATTCAGATTTGTGAAGTCCACACACACCCACCATTTTTCGTTCTTCTTCTTTGCTACCACAGTATTGGCCAGCCACTCAGGGTAGCAGATTTCCTTAATTGCTCCAACTTGTTTGAGCTTGTTTACCTCCACCCTTAATGCCTCTGCATGCTTTTTAGATGAAAGCCGAGGTGGTTGTCTCCGTGGTACCGCACTTGAACATACATTCAACTGGTGACAAATAAACTTGGGATCAATCCCGAGAACGTCATAAGTATTCCAAGCAAAAACGTCAATATTATCTTCCAAAAACTTCACCAATGCTGCTTTCTCCAAAGGTGACAACTGTGACCCCACTTGAAAATATTTCTTTTCATCCTGACCTATCAAAATCATTTCCAACTCTTCGGACAATATTTCCTGCAACTCAGTCTCCAGTCCAACTTCAGAACCCTTTAATTGTTACATGATTCACTCCTCTTCCACCACAGCTTGATCCATGGGAGGCCAGGTGATGGCCGCCACCAGACATTGCCTAGTCATGGCCTGACTTCCCATTAATTCTCCTACTCTTCCCTGGGTGGGATATTTGACCTTAAGATGTAAGGTTGAGGATGCTGCCCCCATAACATGCAACCACGATCTGGCATGGATAGCCATGTAAGAAGAGTGGGCTTCAACCACGATAAAATTAACTTGCACCTCTGACAGGCCACAAATGCGTTGACCCCTTGTGATAATTAGATTAATTAAATTAGCCCAGTTATTAATTAATCATATTAACAGATAATATCACGTGGTAGCACAAACAAATCACCAAACTAAGATATGCAGCGGAAAATAAATAACACGGTGATTTGTTCACGAATGGGGAAAACCCTAAGGCAAAAACCCCACCGGGTGATTTAAGGTCACCACTCCCGAAACTCCACTATTATCACAACAAGCAGTTACAAGTAAGGAATCCCAGTACCTCACCAACCTACAGTTGAACTCTTACCCCAATACCCAATTGGACTTGTTCTGTAGTGACAATTTCTCCAGTTTAATGCACGGCTCCCAGTACGTGACTAACCAATGTGATGCGCGGATCCCAGTACGCGTCTTACTCCTTTGCACGAATCCAAGTACGTGACTCACTCACCAACTTGAGGAAGAAAGAATGTTGGCTGCAAAGTTCTTCAAATCATCAGAGATGAACTAGGGCACGAACTTTGTCTCACAGATCACAATTTGCATGAAAGAGAAGAAGCAACTTGTATCTTGTGATTTCTGCTTGTTCCACACTTTGACAGCCCTTAAAATAATCCTTTTATATGTCTAGGGTTAGGAGAAAAGAAGTCCCAAAGACACACACACGGATTGGACTTGAAATAGACCTGGAAATCTGTTTTCTTTAATTCTCGACAGATAGAGGTGTCGAGAGGTGTCGAGACAGCTGTCGAGGCTCGGGCTAAACAGCTTCTTTAAATCTCGATAGATGTATCTGTCGAGGTATCTATCGAGCTTTAAAATCTTGCACTTCCTTGCTTGTATCTTGGACAGACTTTGACGGCTTCAACACTTAATCTTGAACCACTGTTTCTTGAAGTGTTTAACACATCCTAGATCTACCCAATTACAAGTAAAGTGCGTTTTGTCTAAGGATAAGCCAATTACATAAAATAGCGACATATGTTCACAAGCTTGAACAACTACATATGTCCTAACAACCTCCTCGTCCCTAACCTGCACAAGTAACCTTATCATTGGCAGGGAATTACTAATCTCCCATCAAAGCCCACCAGCAGTGAATCATACTTCTCCAAGTCCTCGGGCATGAGTTTCAACCCCTTATACAGATCTGGGTACATAATTTTTGCCCCACTTTCTTGGTCTACTAGGACCCTTTTTACATCATATCCCCCGATCCGAATAGTTACCACCAGGGCATCATCATGCGGTTGGAGCGTCCCCTCCTTATCCTCTTCTGAAAAACCTAAAGTGGGCACGCCCACCATTTTGGCCTTTTTGTGAGCCTGACTCCTGTTCTCCAAATCAGGACCCGAAACCACAAACATAACCCCCAAAGAGGTTTGAGCATCACCCCTAGGTTTGGAAAAAAATGACATTAATGGTGCCCAGGGCTGGCCAAGGAGCTCCGTCCTTCTGATACCTAGTTTCAGGCTGCCCAAATTGTCTAGCAGGTTGGTGCAAGAATTGTCTCAACTTCCCTACCTTCACCAATTCACCCAGGTGACCGCGTAGAGTCTTACAATCTTCAGTGATGTGTCCTTTTTTGCTGATGATAAAGGCAATAAAGGCTCTGGTTTCTTTTGGATAGGTCCCCACCCATTTTATTAGGCCATTTGAAATACGACTCATTTTTTATCTTTTCCATATCTGATAGATAGGCTCTTGAAATAATGAATTAACCACTTGAGCACCTGCAGATGATGTCTGGTTGGGGAAATCTCTCCTAGGTCGATTATTATGATATTCTCCTCCCCGAGGATCTCTCTTTTTAAGAAGAGCCTTCGCCTTGCCCTTTCCTTGGGTCTGATTTTCCTCTGCTCGTTTATACTTATCAATACGATCCATAAGCTAGCGCATACTATGGCCAGGCTTCATTGTTAGTGACTTTCTCAATTCATGCTCTGTCGGAAGCCCTACCTTAAAAATTCTTATTGCCACGTCCTCGAAATCCCCATCTATTTCATTGTACATTTCCCAATACCTGTCTGAATAGGTCTTAAGAGTCTCCCTTTCCCTCATCGCCATAGACAACAAAGAGTCTAAAGGCTTGGGGACCCTGCTACACGTCACAAATCTAGCACTAAATACCCTTATCAATTCCCCAAAGGACCGTATTGACCCTTCTTGCAAAGTATCAAACCATTGCATAGCCACAGGCCCGAGGATAGAGGGGAATACCCTACGTATAAGGGCTTCATTGCCAGAGTGAACTGCCATCTTTTGACTGAAGTGATTTACTTGCTCTATAGGATTAGTGCTTCCATTGTAGAGAGTGAACGTTGGTTGTGAAAACTGGTGGGGAAGCCTGGCCTTGTTAAATCTCCTAACAAAGGGCAACTTTGAGATTTGTTGAAATGTCTTACTCATTGCGTCATTTCCCATGCCATGATGAGATGACCCTTGCCCATGCTTGAACTAGCCTTTTTTCCAGTTTATCCTGGTGTGAAGATGCTAAGAAGGACTCACTAGGTGGGATTCTAGACCTATGGTGATATGAATAATCCTAACTCTCCACTAGTTCGTCACTTGGTGAGGATGATGGATTCCTTCTATCACGCGCCCTTCGCTGTGGTTTCTTGCGCAAGTGATCTATCTTAAGTTTCAATTTTCGCATTCCCTATTCGTGCAAAACATGGCTCTTCGTCCTTGAGTAACTCCTCTCAATATGCTTCGTATAGTATGACTCTACCATAACACTTGGTGTATGATGTCTATCCCTCCTTCGCTCTAGGTTAACAAATTGATTTTCCCTTTATGAACCAACAGATTCTTCTCTATTCTGTTCTAGGTAGGCCATGGCTAATTAGAAAAAACCCCAAAACAAGACCTTGTTTCTCACAGACGGCATCAATTGTAAGAGCACAAAATCTGGCGACCCAAGCCCACTTAGAATAGTGAAATTGGTATTACCTAACTAGGCCCAAACCAATAGATATTTGTAAAAAGAGTGGGATAAAACAAGTTGGGCTTCGCCCGATGATACAGATAAAGAAAGAATAAGCGAAAGTCAAAGACTAAGCATATTGATAGTTTTATACAAGCTTGCCCGAAGACAATACTCTTGTGCAAATGTATACATTGTTCTCTTTCTTTTCTCTCAGTTACTGTTCTAGCTCTAATTTTTTTCCCATGATTTTTCCAGATCCATTTTCCCTGTAAGTTATTTTCCTTTATATACTCTTAAGCTCCTTGCACCCTAGCCCTCCACCTACAATTCTCTAAACTTTCATTAGGACACTTGTCCCATTAGACTTCTGATTAAGGTGGTAGAAGGAACTGCTTAGCTGTGGATATGCTATTCAAGTCACTTTCTCATCAATGCAACTGATAAAACTGTTGTTAGTCATTTAATGCGGAGGTGGTAGGTGAAACTTTATAGGGGACTTCCCAAAAATATCTTATTTCTCCCCTGAGACACCCCTCTCACCTCTTATACTTCCAAAAGACGTTTGGTCTCTTCCCATCTTCTCCTCGGGCAACCTCATTCCTCAGGTTATAAATGCTTCTATATGAGGAACGACTGAAGGCTATAGTTGTGCTATCCTTCCTTAGTCCTCGGGTACCCACAACAAATAATTTATTTCAGATATTCCTCTATTTAGTAGGACATCAAATACTTTGGAGAGTGAAGAGAGAGAGAAAAAATGGAGAGAGAGAGAGAGAGAGAGAGAGAGAGAGAGAGAAATGAATTAGGATCTTCTCAAGTTTTTAGGTTTACTCCATCATAAAATTCTTAAAATTTTATCCGTTCATTTTGAAATCAATAGATTGGATTTCACCACATCATTAATTAGTTAAATAAATACCAAAATGGTGATTGTTAACATTTTTCTAAAAGTTGATGATGTAGTAAAAGTTTAATTCACTTAATTTAAAATGAATTGATATGATTTCAAGAACTATATAATGAAGTTAATCTAAGAACTCAAGATCTTATTCCAAGAGAAACCAGGAGCCTAAACAATCTTTACATTTTTTTAAAGTGAGAATAGATGCCTTCCTCCTTATGCATTTAAATCCATATTTCTCTTTTATTTATCCCTTTTTTTTCACACCTATCATTTATCAAGAGGAGTTAATCAGAATGAAGTGATTAAACATTGTAGAATGGTTGACTAAGAAGAGAAAAAAATATAGAATAATATACGGATGTTAAACAACCAGATTCTAACCTACATTCTTCAACACTTTGTCTATTCAATACTTGTATTCCCTACATATAATTTATTTTCATTTTGTATTAAAATTCAAAAAATTCCATTTTGAGTGATAACTAATAATTTCCTTCTTATACTTTTTTATGTTACATTTACTGATTTTTAAGTAATATAACCTTTTTAATTTTAACCATTCCAATATATATATATATATATATATATATATTTACCCAGTCATATTTGTCCTTTTCTTTCAATATATCTTTTTAATTGTATTCCATACACATACTTAGGGTTGTTCAACGACTCCAACCCACCCAAGAAATACAACTAGATTTCAGTCGACTGCCGCCCAACCTGACTACTCTAATGGTCAATGGTGAGTCTCTTCCTCTAGAAACTGATGCTTATGGGTCTCCTGCAAAACTTGAAAAACCTGAACCAATTGACTAGTATAAGGCTTTTCTAGTGAAATTTTCTAGATCCAACAAGATCTCACCCGATCTAATGAGATTTCCATTGGTTCTAGCAATATCTCACCAGTTTTCCACCGTTTTCTCTCCTAAAATTTTCTTTGTTTTTAAAATCTACAACTCTGACCAAACCAATCCCTACCCATTGAAGGCCTGATCCAATCAACCCCTTTAATCGGTGATAGGTTAAGATATGCTTCATCTGATTAGCTCAAATCAGGTGTGGGTTGAGTCCAAATTCGATTTTATCTGACCCATGGACAGCCGTACACATGCTACATTCATGCATATAAAATTTTTTTTTATATTTATTTTTAGAATCCATTCATTTTTTTTTAGGAGCTAGTGAGAGCATTAGTATTGGTGGTACCAAATTGCCAAATTGCAACAACCAAATAACAAAAATGGAGTTGCGTTAGTGGAGCTAAATGTAAAATTTTTTACTCTTGAGCTACAATGCATAGCCATCTTTGGCAGTGCACTATAGCTCAAATGTTATACTAAAAATATTTATTTTATTTGTCCTATGATTATTATAATGATTATTTCCTTTTCTTTTTCTCTTTATTTCTTTTTTTAGTTTTCCGTTGCACTCCACTCTTTAATCTTCACTTCAATATCACCCTCTCCCCTTTAGATTTTATTCTCTCTTCCTCTACTCTCACCGTCCCTCGCCCCATACTTCCATCTCCCCTGCCCAACCGTCGACTCGTCTTTCTTCCTCCACTCGCTGTTGCCCCAAGACCAAGCCAACCCATCTCTCTCCATTAGTTTCTCCCCAATTTGATTTGTCACCTTTGTCACCAACTGAGGGTCGACTCAGTGGGTTTAGATTGGGTAACTTAGTGAGTGAACTCGTTGCTTCTATGCGGAAGATGAAATTGGGTGGTTGTGGCAGTTGGGGGAATCAAGTGGGGTCACTATCACCATTTGGGTTCGGGTTGCCCCGTGCATCAAATGTTCGACTCAGGATTTGTAGCATGCCAGCGATGGAAAGGGTGGAGTTTGGGAGGGGCTTACGAGCCCAGATGTATTTCATACTTAGTAAGGAGAACTCACTCCAATGAGTTGACTCGACTATGTTTGGTCCTAATTTTGGTTGGGTGTCCTAGTTGGTTTAGTGAATTGACTCATCGAGTCATTTTAGTCTTTTATATATATATATATATATATATATATATATATATATATATATATATATATATCTTTTTGAGGTTTAAGAAATCAGAGGTCTTTGATTCTTCTGACTATGTAAATATTATGTTGATAGGAAGAGAGATTCAATGGTTGGGTGTTGTAATTGTGGGTGGTGGTGGTTGTGCGGTAGTTTCCATGGCCATGGTGGTGGTTGTGATTGTGGCTGTGATTGTGGCTGTTGTTTATTACAGTAGATATATTATTTTATTGTGTGTTATTTATGTTATTTTAGTACGTCAAATGATATAATAAAACCATTAACATTAAATATTTTGTAAAATGAAAAGATAAAATAAATGAAGTAAATTCTTAGAGAGTTAAAAATAAAAGTTTTAGCTCTATATAGGGATAATTATTGGGTATTTTTAGAATACCAAAAATGCTTATTTTCCACTCTCACCTAGAATGGAGGAGACATCTATAATGCTCACGGCTATTCAATAATTTTCCTCCATGCAAATGCTCGAGCTCCGACAAAGAATCCATTCATTTATTTGTTAGTATTTCCCATCAATTGACACTGGACGATCAGTTTCCAAGGTTCGCAAGCCAACGCAAAAAAATAAAATTTTGATGCTTCTTCCTCACTACATAACAATAAAAAGACTGATTCTTTGAAAGAAAAAAAAAATGTCGCCGTCGCTGTCCATATAAAATGCCACCCAAACAAAACCCCTCCATGGCGCGCGTCCTCTCTTCCGTGTTTACGCGACACATAATTCATTCCCCCAAACACTCCATTCCATTTTCTCTCTCAACAGTCTTTTTCTATATTTTCATGGTCTCTCTCTAAAACCCATGATCCCAGAACTCACTTTTCACAAATCGCACAAACAAACTTAGCTCAATTCCTAGCTCCCGAATTTTATAAATGGTGAGAGACCAAAAGACTTCACCGCAAGGCCTTGGTGGGCTAGTCGTGGGAAATTACTGCCACGACGTTCTTATCCGAGACGGCGTCGTTGTGGGCGAGACTCTCGGTGGCGCCGTCGCCTTCATCTCCGCCGTGCTCGATGGGATTTCAATTCCGTATAATTTGGTCTCTAAAGTTGGACCAGATTTCGCCTATACGACATGTCGTAGCCCAATCGTGATACCCACGTCGAGAACGACTCTCTTCCACGCGCATTTCGATTCCGACATTGACGGGAACGGGAACGGGAACGGTGACCGGGTACTAAAACGGGTCACCGTCTGCGACCCGATCCGGGCATCGGATCTTGATACGGAATCGAAATTCGGTTTCGGAATGGCGGTCGGTGTCGGCGGCGAGATAAAACCCGAAACGCTGGAGCGAATGGTGGACATTTGTGATTTAGTTTTGGTGGATATCCAGGCTTTGATCCGAGAATTCGATGAAGATGGGACTGTGAAGCTCGTGGGGTTGAAGGAAAGTGGGTTTTTCCACTTGTTGCCGAGACTTGGGTTCTTGAAGGCTTCGGAAGAAGAGGCTGTGTATATGGATGTGGAGGAGGTGAGGAAAATGTGTTGTGTGGTGGTGACGCATGGGAAAGAAGGGTGCAACGTGTATTGGAAAGATGGGGAATTGGAAATCAAGCCTTTTGAAGCTAATCAGGTTGATCCCACAGGTGCTGGGGATAGTTTCTTAGGAGGGTTTGTGGCTGGCTTGGTTCATGGCTTGCCTGTGCCTGATGCTGCTTTGGTTGGCAACTTGTTTGGGTCTCTCACTGTTGCTCAAATTGGATTGCCCAAGTTTGATTCCAGATTGTTGCAGGTTTGTTTCTCAATAATCCTTCTTTTTGTTATTGGGTGTATTTTTTTTTTTTTTTTTAATTCGAGTTGAGCTACAAGTCTGTTCACTTTTTGGGTGTATTTATGTATTGGAGGTTTTTGATAAAGAGAGAATAGGAAGTTACAGAATTTGAGAACATAATAAGTTGAAAGGGTGTATTGGTAGCTGTTGCTTGTTAAACCTTTTGGGCCTGCGGAAAATGGAAATGCAAGGAACTTAAACTTAGGAATGCAATTGAATTCTTTGTGACTCACTTTTTAGTCTATTAGGTTCTGGACTGGAGAGGGGTCTTTAAAGTGAGGGGCCATTTTATTGAGAAATGATGGCTTGGGAGTGACTAGAAGAAGCTAAATGTTGGTTTTGGTTGTTGAGAGAGAATTAAAAAATTTATTTTCCTTTTGCAAGAGCTAGACCATGACAAAAGTTGATAGATGGGAGTTGGTTTCAGATGTTTGTGATGTGGTAACATGATAGAATGGATGCACTTTTCTTTTGTTTCTTTTCTATTTTGGTTGATTACTATGACTGAGATTGGTGCTTTAGTAGGGAAATAACAACACTTGCTTGTTAATATAGATTGACTGTTGGAACAAACTTACCATATCTGACTTTGAACTTTTATAGAGGGTAGATATGATAGACTTATGTCTCATTGGGCATAAAATTTTTCACTATTGAGTAGATATTCGTTTCACCATATATTTTTGTCATGCAGTTGCATGTTTTGAGTTTGCACCTTTCATAGAACTGAATTGATCAAGTAGCAATGTTCTGATCACATTATGTCTATCAGATTTTTGCAGTATTTTCATTCTTAAGCACCTCAGAAAAATAAAATGATTCTTCTCTTTTCTTTTCTTTTTTAAAGAATCAATTACAGAAATAAAATGATTTGGTTTCGATTGGATCCTGCAAGTTCTCAATATCTTTGGTAATTTTACACATTGGAATTTGATTTATTGCATAATAGTAAACTGTAAAAGTAGCTCTTTACCTAAATGAAATATATAAATAAATGTATAAAAACAGTGATGAAGTTTCGAGAAGTCTCCAAGTAAAGGAACTGATCATTTAGTTTTAGTTACCCAATTTTTTTCTCATAGGTTCTTGTTTTGTTCATAACAGCAATACTTTCATTATCTTTTTCATGGTGGCTTGAGAAAATGAGTGTGATTTCCTCCATAAACATGTTATGACACAAAATTGGCATTTCATTGTCCTTCCAGAGAGTTAAGGATGAGGTGCAGAGGAGGAAGATGCAGTTTACCAGCAGCCATGAAAGACAGGATGATGAGCTGAGGTTTGAGAAGCCAGCAGGGCATGAACGGTTCCATGCATCCCTTGATGCAGCCAAACTAATACCCACATGCATTTCTCAGGAATCTCAATGGGATCTTCCAAGCTCTCCTCCCAGAGCAGTGGAAAAGGCTATCCTCCCTCAGTACGCCGAGCAACCTAAACTAGTACTTAATTCTATTTACGAGGAAAAACTCCGCGCAGTTGAGGATAAACCTTGACATTGAGCAGGCATCTCTGTACATCTCATTTTTCTGTACCAGATAATTGGCCTACCATAGAGATCTCTCTGCACAGGGTGTTTTTTGGTTGTTCAATCAGAAATTCTGGAATCACTCATTGGCAAATTAAAGCTGTCAATGCCTTTTTAAGCAAGAAAGGTTGTTAGTTTTGTGTTTGTCGGTGGGCTGCATTGGGTTCTGCCTGGACTGAGAATGTATCGGCCCCGTAGGTACCCTGCGTCTGATCACTAATGTAGGTTTAACTGCCAAAGCGAATGTAAGAGATTGCCCGAACTTGTCGAGATCACAATCTAGGTATGGCGATAGGTTCTGATCAGAATTCTGTTTTAATAAAATGGTGATCTTCACCGATCTCAATGTTTTACTCACATTCAAGTACGAAGGACACATTGATATTCCAGTGTATTATGCCCATCTTCGTTTAGTTTCTGCCATATCTCATTCTATGAACTCTTTCGGGAATCCCTAACTGGAATCACTACATGATCACACTATAATTTTCTTAGCAATGACCAAATAGAACCTTTAATTGAGATTCGTTTACTCTGTCAGTAACCGATGCATAGAAGATAATGGAGCTATCACGTAGCTTTCTGTTTCCACTTTATTCTCTGGTTTAAAATTTTGAAATGCCTAGAGGCTCTCTGTTCCACTTCTTAGGTTGGAAAAAGTTCCATAGAGAAATTATAAGGCCTTCATGGTAGGTAAGTGACGTGGTTTACCATTCTACTAAAAGACTCCCATCTATTTAAAATTGTTGAGTAAGAAATTTTTTTTAAAACAAGTAGAGGCTTTTGGTGGAATGGTAGGCAAGTAATGTGGTCCACCACGAGGATTATATAATTTCTCACATACAAGGGAGTTGTATTTGGCATAGATCATGATATGTTCATTTGAATATATTTATAAATCCTTACCATATTAGTATTTATTATTACTTTTTTTTTAGAGAAGCACTTATTCCTTTTTTTTTTCTAAAAAAAAAACTTTGTAATTACTAATTATCACGGTTTAGGAAAAATGCGAGGCAGTTAATGGAAACTTTATCCGACCAATTCAACACCTTTCTTTCTTTTCTAGCCTGGCTTTTAAGGGCACATGTAGAAACTAGAAACAAGAAAGTACAGAAATGAAAAGTGAAGTGAAGAATGTACATCGTAGGACCAAAAAAAAAAAAAAAAAAAAAAAAAAAGACCATTGCACACCCTTGATATATCTCACTTGTTCAACCGTAAAATCAGAACTGCTCTCACTTGTTCAACCGTAAAATCAGAACCGCTCTTGGAATTTTTAGTAGATAGCCAATAAAAATGCTGGTTTTTATTGCAACTTCCTCTAGGAAGGCTAAGAGGCTCTACCTTCCCTCATCCGTGATCCATCCTCTTCACATTTATGTAGGTTAACTTTTGGTTGCAAAATTTGGTGTCTTTTTTTTTTTAATTTTTTTTTTTATGAACGAAAAATGGGCAGGGGGCAACCAACGTGGCAATCCTATCTAGGCATGACCATAGTAACACCCTACCCGCTAGGTCCGAGGCCCTACTAGGTGTAGGGGAACCGCGGTGAGCAATAGCTTCCTAGCCTCACACAAAATTTAGTGTCTCTTTCTTAACATTAGTATTCATTTAATTATGCAAGCTCCACATTGGTGTTCATTTTGTGTATATCTCATTTTACAATAGTTGTTTACTCTAAAATTAACAATAAAAGGGTAATTTCACAACATACGTGAATATGTATTTTAGTTCCTTACTAACAATCAAAACAATACCTCTAGTGCAAAGAATAAACTACCAAATTGTGAGATCAAGCCATATCAAGTTTTAAAGGACATAATGTATTCTTGAAATTTAGGTTTAAATACATGAGTGATTAATTATGATTGATTCTTAAAAAAAATGTAATTACATGTCAAAATTTTATTGGTATATATTTAAAAACAACAATTCACCAACCTGTACAAGATAATTCTAATGGATAGTTGTTGTTTTAGATAACTGGTTAATTATTGCTTAACAATAGATGATTAATTATTAAAATCTTAAGCATCCTTTGGCATAATTTGATCATAAATTGATTGAAAATAAGGTTAAAACTCGTAATTATCCCAAAACATAAAAAATAGAAATAAAAATAAAAAAGAGCAAAATCGGAATAAAATAAAATGTGGCCCTAGAGTTGGCACTTGTACTAGAAAAGTAAGTATTGATTGGGAAACAGTTTGCACCACTTTTCGAGCTTTAATTTTTAGCTTCTGTTCCAATTTTTTTGTTATGTACTTTTATTATCAGTTTGAGGGAGAAATCTTTCTCAAAGAAAAAACTTTAGAGGATAAATCTGAGTAAAAATAGTCTTCATAACTGATTTCTCTTGAAAGACTAATGCTTTTAGCTGGCACTACTATAAATTGAAGGGTGTTGATGCCTATTTTTGACAAATGGCCTAACAGTAAAAGAAGCCCAACAATAAAGAAGATGAGAAAAAAAAGAGGGGCAAAATGGTAAAGAAATGAGAAAACAAGCTTAATGGGCTAAAGTGGTAAAATTGATAGCCAGTAGGCTCATGAAAATAACAAGAGATAAAAAAGAAATAAATGGGCCGAAGATGCCCAAGGAATGAAGTAGTAAGCTCATGAGAATAATAAGAGATAAATAGGAAGTAAATGGATTAGGGAAGCCCAAAGAATAAAGTAATAAACTTAATGGGCTGACATTGCAGGTGTTAGGGACATATTTTATATAATTGGCTAATTCTTTGATAAAATGCAATTTACTTATAATTGAGTAGATCTAGAATGGGTTTAAGACTTCAAGAAACATGTTGTTCAAGTCAAGTGTTAAAGCTATGTAGATCTGACAAAGAAACAAGTGAAGAAGAACTGTTCATCAAACCTCGACAGCAATCTCGACAGAAAGACATCTATGGAGATTTAATATTGAAACTTGACACAAGTTGTTTCTGTCGAGACTTTTGAAATCAGAATTTCCAGATCTAATTTTCCGTCCATGCTGAAATATTTGTATAGGCTTTCTTTTCTTACAACCTTAAACATATATAAGGCTTTTTTTAAAAGCCGTCGCGCATGCAAAAAGTGCCCTAGTTCATTATTCTCTCTGAAGAAGTTACTGCGTCTTTACGCCAAAGGTTTTGTGATCGAGGAGTTTCCTGATCTTCATTGTTAATGAACCGAAGAACTTTGCAGCCAAGAACCTCTTCAACTTGCTAGAGTTAGTCACGTACTAGGATTCGTGCATCATTGGCTAGTTACGTATTGGGATTTGTGCATTGAACGGAAAAATTGCCGCTACAATACAAGTCCAATTGGGTGTTGGGGTAAAGGTTCAATTGTAGGTTGGTATTTCGGGATAGGCTAAAAGGTTTGGTAAGATTCCTTATATTTGTAACTGCTTGTAATTGATAATAGTAGATTTTTGGGAGTGGTGACCTTAAAATCACCCGATGAGATTTTGCCTCGGTGGTTTTCCCTATTCGTAAACAAAACCACCTGTATCAAATTTATTTTCCGCTGCATTTAGTTTAGTTAGTGATTTGTTTGTGCTATCACGCCATAATCTAATTAATTAACTTGAGTAATTAATTAATTTGTAAGGGGTCAATTCATTTTAACCCAACAACAAGAATAGTGGCCAATAACCCATAAGAATAATAAGAGATAAAAATATAGTAAAAGGGTCGAGGAAGCCCAAGGAATTAAGCAATAAACCCATGGGAGTAAAAAAAGGTAAATAAGGAGCAACTAGGCCAAAGAAGCCCAAGGAATTAAGTGGTAAACTAAATGAGCTGACATGGCAAGAATGATGGCCAATAAGCCCATAAAATTGATGAGAGGTAAAAATGTGGTAAATGGGTCAAAGAAGCCCTAAGTAGAAAATTAATGGATCAATGAGTTGATACAGCAGGAACATCAGCCAGCAAGCCCACAAGGTAATAAGAAGTATAGGAAAGAAAAACTGTAGTAAACATAATGAAGCAGTATGACAAAATTAATGGCCAAAAGGCCCACGACCATGAAGAAGAGAGGCAAGACAAAGGCCTTTGCTTGGACAATACCCAGCCTAGGAAGGGATAAAAGGAAGAAAACATGAGCCTAAAAACCCACACATCCTTCATGCCATAAAGGATAAACACAAACTAAACTATACAATCGAACCAGGCAATGCAAGAGCAGCAAAAATGGTGTGAAGGCCAGAAAAGAACAAACACAGACGGAGTGAAGCGTGCATAATAGACCATGGCACCACCTAGTTGTACATAACCAATACATGGGAAGTGGGCCACGGGCCAAGGTATTCAGAGAGTATGGTTTGGCAGTGGGGAGAAAACAGGTGTCTATTCTGGGTTTCCCCGCCCAATATTCTTTGGGGGAATGTTCTGCTGGGATGGCATTTCATCCAAAAGAGATAAGTAAGGGCTGAGACCACTCGATGCATGCCATAGAGGTAAGTGATGAGTTAGCGTAACTCTTATCCATTAAGGTAAAACAAAAATTAAGAAAAGTGAGAAACAAGAAAAGCAATTTTGTTTGGAAATGGAAAGTGGTACAACTAACATACTCTGGGTAGAGGTAATAGCTGGACAGTTGGCAAATTAGTGTGCAGTCCTAGAGAGATGCCCACTAAAAGCCAAAAACATCTGAGGGATAAAAGAGGTAAATTCCATGATAGCAGAAGGTATAAAAGGGGTAGCCATGAACAATAAAGTAGGATGCAAGAAAGCAAGAGGTAGAAAAGAAAGAATAGAGGGAAAAGAAAACACGGAGAGACAAAAGATAAGAAAGAAAGATTAAAAGAAAATAAGAGAGGGAAAATAAAGCAGAAGGAAAAAAGGCATGCATCAATAGACCACATTTTCTCTCCCTCTTGACAAACTCGTTCTTTGAAGATTACAAATCGAAGGTCAAACCACTTAGGCCCTTTTGCCAAAGCAAGTAACTTCTATGGCTTGAGCCTTTTATTGAGGTTACCTGTGTTGGAGATTAATTCCCTTCTTGGGTTCACTTCTGCTGAAAAGCTTAACCCATTATTCAGCAGAAAAGTTGTTCCGTTGGTTATGTTTACTAGATAATATTCTCATAGTCTTACTAGAAGTTACTAAGTTATTTACTTTTTTCTATTGCAGTGTTATTTCTACTTGTTGTATTATTCTGTCATAACTCTATTAATTTCTTTCACGGCGTTAGTTTTATTTAATATGTTTTATTGTCATAAATTATCCTGCTATAGTATATTCCTGCTGTAACACTTGTAACAGTTATTCCTATTATGACCACACCAAACATTTAGCCCACAGCAGTCATGTGAAGACTCGTCTACATTGGGAAAGCCTAACTTGTGCACAAGTCGGCCTGAAGTGCAATCCCAACTCTCGTACCTTAAACTAATAGGCCATACCACAGCAGAAGGGGTTGATGCCTAACAGCCCAAAAAGGCCCCCACAAAGGGTATACACAATTGTGGTGGGCTTTTTTTGTAGTATTGGGTTGGGCTGCCTGCTGCTGCACTAAACCCAAAATGTTTTGGATCAGGAAGTTGAGACCGATCCAATTGCAACCCACCTTGGTCTGACTTGTACACAAATTATGCCTCGTTTGTCAGGATTTTGATCACATGCCCATGGCAAGCAAAGCTACTATGAGAAATTACCGTAGACAGATATAATAAAGACAACAAAGGAAATGAATAAAGGGGAATGACAAGGAATGCCCTTTTTTTTATGAAATAGCAGAAATAAATGCGGAAGAGATAGTAAAAAGCTTATTGAATCAAAGAGAGAAATGTCAGTTTGCCGTGCCAAGTTATGTCATAGGACCTAAGTCAAGAAGCAAAGCATTTTCTTAATGTGTATAATCTCCCCAAGAAGAAATCAACTGCTTTGAGGGAACAGGCCTCAATGACCTGTGCCCAGAAGGATCTTTTAGCTTTAGTAGAGAGCATGGGCTTTAAAGGGAGAAAGGAAATTCACCTATCTGGTGCATGCCTACCATTCTATTCTCTCCATTTCTTTTTCTTGTTTTCTCTAATTCTTTCTTTATTTTCTTTTCGTTTTCTTTCTCAATGCTCGCTTACTTGTTGTAATTTTCTTCTTAGAGATTGCTATCACCCTGTTCATGTTCCTCCCCCCCTTACTGTGGACATCAAGGGTCCTTTATATAATGCCTATCGCGGCTGGCTTTTACTATTTTAGCCTTTAACCACCTTTATCTAGTGTGGGTATTCTTACCAACCATTACTGATTGGTCAGTTGCCCAGCCAGCACCACTTACCTGTGCTGGCCGTGCCACTCCACATCACCAGACAAAGAGGACTATTTTGTTTGTTTGTTTGTTTACTTACTGTGGCATTCTTACCTGCCACGACGTGGGTGCTCTCTCTCTTTATCTCTCATGGCATGCACCTAGTAGTTCCAACTCATCCTTACTTCTTTTGGGCGGTATGTTATTTCAGCAGGACACTTCTCCCAAAAGAATCTGAGCAGGAACCACAGAATAGGTTTTTTCCTCTCCCCATCACCAGACCATGCCCTCTTACCTCTAACCCATGACCCACAATTTCTTGTATTGGTTGGGTACAGGCTAGTGGTGTCTAGGCCTTGCGCGTGCTTCACTTCCATGCTCGTCCAAAATCTACCTGCTGCTCATGTGTTTGCCGCGACTTGGAGGCTCATCTGCACATTCTGCTATCCATCTTTGACTTCTTACGGCGTGAGTTGTTTCTTGTTTTCTCATTCTCTATTGGCTTGCTCCTTTTAGGGGTCTGGGCTTTGCTTGATTGTGGGTTTTCCTTCCCTCAAGCCAATCTTTTGCTTTCTCCTGTGGTCTTGCTATCATTTCCTGCCGCATCACTCTGCCATTTTGACTGTGATATTATTTAACCCAAAACTGCTGGGCCTCTTTGGGCCTACTGCTTATTTCTTTTTTGATGACCCAATATGATTATTGGACTTTTTACTGCATTACTGCGGGCTCCTGTGTCCCATTTATTTCCTTTTGGGCATTCTTGACCCATTTACTTTTCTTGGGCATCCTTAGCCCTCTCTAATTCTGCATTTTTCATGGGCTTTTACTAACTCCTTATGCTTTTCCGGCCTAATTACTCTATCCTTCATCCTTGGGGCTTATAAACTCTCCATTACCCCTTGCTTTCTTTACTTGCATTACTTTGGGCCTGCTGTGGTTGCTGTGGCTTATGGACTCTCCATTTTTTATTTGTTTTTATATTTAGCATCTATAATTTGAATGGTTGTCATCAGTGACTATTTTCTCTCATCAATAAATAACAACATTATCATTAATCAGGATAGTTCACTTTAAGTAAAATCATCCTCATAATTTTGATGATTTGATATTCTAATACAATATAACTTATCAACAATCTATCATATTTTTTTTTAAGAAGAACCATCCTTAGGCCAATTAATTTAATTTATTTATGTTGTTACTAGTCTTATCACAAGCATTTTGCACGTGCAATGAGGCTTTTTTTTTTTTTGGTCTAGTGTCATAATTTTTCATTTATTTAAATTTTCAGATTATGACACAATCAAACAAAAAAATAAAAAGCCTTAAAGTTCTCATTTAGAGAGATTAATTTGCTTAGAGTCTTTATACTGTTTTTAAAAGTGAATTGAGATTTTTTTTTAATCAAAATTTTGGATAAGTTTGTTTTGAAAATATGGATTAGTAGGAGAGTGTCCTATTTTGTAGGCATTTTAAGTGGAGTTGGAGATATATTTTTACTAGGTTGTCCTTAAGTTTTGTCCTTGCTTAACGTAGGATCTAAAGGTAATTTCAAATCACATAAAAGTCCAGTTTAAAGAGGAAAATCTTGTTATATATAGAATAGATAATTAATTTATATAGTTTTTCTCAACAAAAAAAAAATTATGTTATTGCATCGGGCATTAACTACTAGCTATAGTTAAATTAGATATGTTCGATACTGCAAGTTTGAATTGAATTTGATTTGTTTTTCATAAACATATCTGTAGGGGCACAAAATTGGCCTTGGGCCCTAATACGTGACTGGGCCGGCCCAAGAGGCCTTTACAATAGAATTTGTAGAGAATGGGCTTAAAGCTTTGACCTCTTGGAGTTCTGAAAAGCTATGGAGTAAGGGTGAAACTCATCACTGACGTGCAGGGAGTCGAGGAAACACCTCCGCCTCTCCTCGGATGTGGGCCGAGAGCCTCTGTCTAGGCCTTTCCTCCGCTGCCTTCAAGGTAGAGAGAAAGTCTTCTTTCTCTTCCTTTTGAGAAGTTCCGGATCCTCTTCTTGTGGCATCTCCTGTTCTATTTATACTCCCCTTCTCTGGTTACCACCCGTCTTGTCCCTGAAAACACTCCCCAAGACTATAAAGCTGACCGCCGTCCCTTCAGAAGTCATCTCCTCATTAATGCAGCCAGGCGGGTAGATGGAAGCCTTTAATGCGGAGGCAGTAACCTCGTGCAGGACACGTCCCGCTTGTTCCCCTTCCTCGGTGTCCCATTGAGGCGCTGGATGACTCACTGGGCTTCGGAAGCTCATCCGTTGGCATTGAGTCTCGTTCCTCAGCTCTAGCCCTTGCTGTTCGAGGTCATGTTATCCTCGGATACTGCCACGTACGCAGTGATCTGACCGATGGGCCTATCGGCCTTTGGGTTTTTAATAACATCCTCCCTTTTCGTGGCTTCTTGGGCCGAACAGTGTCCTCGGGCCAGACCTAAGGCCCATACAGCCATCCGGACGTCTTTGCCCCCACAATAGCCCCTCAAAAATTTATTTGACCTCGATCCGAGAGGGGAAATGAGTTTTTGACTCACGAGCGTTTCTTTCACGTGCCCCTTTAAATGCAGCGCGTGCAGAATTTCTCCCACGCCCTCTCAAACAGCTTGCGACGCCTCGTAACGCACAGCGCCCGCATTTAATCGTTGAGTAACTCCCTGTTGCCCATGTTGGACGGTGAGATGCGGATCGTGCGGCTGTGATTCTTTCTGAAAGTTCGTGCGGGGCAGGCCTCATAAATGTTTGCTACTCAAAGATCCCTAAGCGTTTGGGAAGTCGCGTATCCAACTTTTCACTCCCAAAAAGAAATAATCGCGCTCCTGGAAATGTACTCTTTCATTTCGTCTACTGAAGCATTCTCAAAGTCGTGTCCTTCTCTCTTCGTAAGTTCTCGTCATCTTAGCCTTTTTCTCCTCGGCTGTTAAATTTCCCTTTCACCTTCTAGGTTCACTCCTTAGTCTGGGCCATTATGGGTAGATTTAAGTGTCTAGTCGACTCCAAATCCGGTATGGAAGGATTCCGAGCCAAGTTCCACATCCTCCCGGAAGTGGAACTTAAATATTGCCCGCCTGAGGTGGTGGCTGACTCCAGGGGGAACGGGCAGGTGGTCATTCCCATCATCGCCTTCCTGGAGGGCGGCATGACCCTCCCCATGGGTCCTGTCACCAGGGAATACCTTCGCAACCACCGGCTGTGCCCCGATCAATGCACGCCCAATATGTTTAGGGTCCTAGGGAGTGTAGACGCTCTAAATGAGCAGATGGGTCTAAACCTCACATGGCGGGACGTGGTCTATATGTACGAGTGCCACCCGCTCACGTCCAAAGGGAACTACCTCAAGTCCCGGTCGAGCGTCGTTAGGCTCATATCGTGTCTCCCTAAGTCCAACAAAGGGATGAAGGATGACTACGTCGTCGCATCCGGGAGATGGTACGACGAGATCCATTGCCCCGTTCAAGAGGGGAAACCAGGTGTGATTGCCTTAGGTTTTGGGCCTTTGTTCACGTTTTGGTTCCTTTACCTTCATTTTTGGGAATTTGCAGTTTATTATCCTCATTGCCTGTTTTTTCTTTTTGTTGCTGAGCCTAACTGTAATTTCTCCTTTCGCAGACAAGCAGCACGTTTCCCCCAGCCTTGCAGACGTCAACGTGCGAGACCTAAACAGGGTACTAAGGTCCGAGGTATTCGTGCACGAGGACCTGCAAGTGAGGGCTGCCCATCTAATCTTGGGGTACGAGCCGCTAACCACCGTATTTGGGGAGGTTGACGACGCTATCCTTGCTTGTGACAAACGGCGGAGGTGAATAGACGTCACAAAGCCTCATTTCCTCGCCCCACGCGACCTCCCCGATGACCCTGCAGTGATTTTGTACACTCTTCCCGTGCGCGCAGTCCCAGTCTCAGTTCGACCGCCAAAAGGTGCTGCCGAGGAGGAAGGCGGCGTCATTGAAGTCTCGGACGACGAGGCCACCCAGTGCTCGGGCATCAAAGGCTTGATAATCTCCAAGGTCGACAGCAGCACCGAGGAGGAAGATATGAACAGCCTGCGGTCCCTCATGGGTGCGCGAGGAGCACAGGTGGCCAAGAAGGGCACCACCGGGTCTCACATCCCCCCTAACTTCCCCCTCCTCCTCCTCCTCCTCCGGCCGACCCCAAGGTTCACGCCGCTGACCTCAAGAAGAAGAGGAAGAAAGAAGATGACGAGGCCGAGGAGGCTCGCCAAAAGAAACTTAAGCAGCTGCAACACCAGTAACAACAACAGCAGCAACAACAGCACCAAAGGGCCGCCAAGGGCAGGTCGCGGGCCCACTCAGTGGAGAGCGGGGAGAGCCAACCGTCTGCCGAGGTGCACCAAGGCCAGGCCCTTTGGTCCCCGCCATTGTTGGTGGATGGGGCCCCCATCCCAAAAAGGGCCAGCATAAGGGAGTATCAGAAGGGGCACTCCATGCACATTGCCGAGGCCCTGAAAAGACCCCTGTTGCTTCCTAAGGACATGGAGGCCCTTGAGCAGCTGCCCCAACTGCAGCTGTTCCTCTCTCTGAAGAGGGACTTGGGCTTGGTAAGCTCCGATCAGCTCTAACTTACTTGCACTAGTCTCGAGCGCGGGTTTTGCCCCACTTACACTGTTTGTGTGCATGCAGGCTATCTAGGAGGTCACCGTAGCCGAGAGGTGGGTCGAGGACGCTAGGAAGAAGGCCTCTGCTGAACTCACTATCCGAGTCGAGACTGAGAAGGCCCTCTGCCAGGCCGAGGCCGAGAACGTCAAGTTGGGCCAGAGGCTGACGGCCGAAGAGCAGGCGAAGAGGAGTGCCGAAGCCGGCTTGAAGAATGTCACTACTCAAGCCGAGGCTCAGCGGACAGAGCTGCGGGGCTGCAAGGAGAGTCTCACTAAGGCGAATAAGGAGAACGCAGCTCTGAAAGAGGAGCTGGCTAAGGCTAAGGAAGAGGCCCGGACTGCCAAAGATGCGGCGAACGTAGCCGTGGCGGCCTCCTTCCAAAATGGGGTCGTAGAGACGGAGACCCGCCTCGTCGAGGAGCTGGCGGACCTGTGCAGGGAATACTGCCGTCAGGTCTGGTCCGAAGCCCTTGATGCGGCGGGTGCCGCTTCTTCCTCCGAACTGAGGAGGATCAAAAACGTGTGGTATCCACCGGATATCCGCGAATTCGATGCTCCTCCCGCCACGGCCGCGCTCACCTCTCCCGTGGTCCCTGCCCTTCCCTCTGCCTCTTCGGACCCCGTCCAGGCCGTTCCTCCGGGAGAGAGAGCTGACGAGAGCCAAGGCGGCCAGGGCAACCGTCCCCCAGATGCCAAAGGAGCAGAGGACCAAGTTGTACTGGATAGCGGAGCGCCCAAGGATGATCTCCCTCCGACGACCAAGACTTGAGTTGCTAGGCCCCTTTTGTTTTTCAATAGGAGCTCTTGTTTCTGTTTTTCGTTTATTTTTGCCAAGCCTTGTAGTACATTCCTTATTTAGAATTTTAATGCAAAGACTTTAGCATTTCACTTGTGATAATTGTGCTATGAACGTGTACTGTCTTTCACTTATGGTTCCTTTGTTAATAGTCGTTTCATATGTGAGAATTGCGTTACGTTTTCTCCTGCTTCATAACATACGAAAGGCTTGACCCAAGCGCCTAAGACTTAGTTAAAAGTAACATTGATTGAGACTTTGTCGTGGCCTAGGGAAGCATTCACTCTCAAAGAGAACAAACATGATACTAGCACTTAAATAAGAATTGATCCTCGTTGTGGCTTGACCAAAGCTGGATAAAATTGGCACCAGCACTTAGCGAATAAAATTAACATGAACACCCAACGAAAATTGATCCATGTCAAACTTTCCCAAGGTAGAAGGTCCGAGAACCCTGCTCTACCAAGGTGGGCATTAACATGTGACTTAACACTTAAAAAGAATAGGTTGTACATTAAATTTTCTCAAGGCAGAAGGTCCGAGGACCTGACTTAGCCAAGATTGATATTGACATGAAAATTAAACGTGGAGTTTGTGTTAAAATTTTCCTAAGGCAGAAGGTCTGAAGACCTGGCTTAGCCCCAGTTGACATTTAACACTTAAAAGAATAAATTGTATGTTAAATTTTCTCAAGGCAGAAGGTTCAAGGACCTGACTTAGCCAAGATTGGCATTCACATGTAAATTAAGCGTGGAGTTTGTGTTAAAATTTTCCTAAGGCAGAAGATCTGAGGACCTGGCTTAGCCCCAGTTGACATTTAACACTTAAAAGAATAAATTGTATGTTAAATTTTCTCAAGGCAGAAGGTCCGAGGACCTGACTTAGCCAAGATTGGCATTAACATGTAAATTAAGCATGGAGTTTGTGTTAAAATTTTCCTAAGGCAGAAGGTCTGAGGACCTGGTTTAGCCCCAGTTGACATTTAACACTTAAAAGAATAAATTGTATGTTAAATTTTCTCAAGACAGAAGGTCCGAGGACCTGACTTAGCCAAGATTGACATTAACATGTAAATTAAGCGTGGAGTTTGTGTTAAAATTTTCCTAAGGCAAAAGGTCTGAGGACCTGGCTTAGCCCCAGTTGACATTTAACACTTAAAAGAATTAATTGTATGTTAAATTTTCTCAAGACAGAAGGTCCGAGGACCTGACTTAGCCAAGATTGACATTAACATGTAAATTAAGCGTGGAGTTTGTGTTAAAATTTTCCTAAGGCAGAAGGTCTGAGGACCTGGCTTAGCCCCAGTTGACATTTAACACTTAAAAGAATAAATTGTATGTTAAATTTTCTCAAGGCAGAAGGTCCGAGGACCTTACTTAGCCAAGATTGACATTAACATGTAAATTAAGCGTGGAGTTTGGGTTAAAATTTTCCTAAGGCAGAAGGTCTGAGGACCTGGCTTAGCCCCAATTGACATTTAACACTTAAAAGAATAAATTGTATGTTAAATTTTCTCAAGGCAGAAGGTCCGAGGACCTGACTTAGCCAAGATTGACATTAACATGTAAATTAAGCGTGGAGTTTGTGTTAAAATTTTCCTAAGGCAGAAGGTCTGAGGACCTGACTTAGCCCCAGTTGACATTTAACACTTAAAAGAATAAATTGCATGTTAAATTTTCTCAAGGCAGAAGGTCCGAGGACCTGACTTAGCCAAGATTGACATTAACATGTAAATTAAGCGTGGAGTTTGTGTTAAAATTTTCCTAAGGCAGAAGGTCTGAGGACCTGGCTTAGCCCCAGTTGACATTTAACACTTAAAAGAATAAATTGTATGTTAAATTTTCTCAAGGCAGAAGGTCCGAGGACCTGACTTAACCAAAATTGACATTAACATGTAAATTAAACGTAGAGTTTGTGTTAAAATTTTCCTAAGGCAGAAGGTCTGAGGACCTGGCTTAGCCCCAGTTGACATTTAACACTTAAAAGAATAAATTGTATGTTAAATTTTCTCAAAGCAGAAGGTCCGAGGACCTGACTTAGCCAAGATTGACATTAACATGTAAATTAAACGTAGAGTTTGTGTTAAAATTTTCCTAAGGCAGAAGGTCTGAGGACCTGGCTTAGCCCCAGTTGACATTTAACACTTAAAAGAATAAATTGTATGTTAAATTTTCTCAAGGCAGAAGGTCCGAGGACCTGACTTAGCCAAGATTGACATTAACATGTAAATTAAACATAGAGTTTGTGTTAAAACTTTCCTAAGGCAGAAGGTCTGAGGACCTGGCTTAGCCCCAGTTGACATTTAACACTTAAAAGAATAAATTGTACTGATAGAGATGACGGTATTTGACAACTAACACGATAAAATAATATCTGAATACATGGCGGACACGCCTTTCATTAGTAGTAATACCTTCAGAGATTATTTACATTGAAAGGTCGCTTCACATGCTTGTTATCCAGGTCGGCTAGATAATATGCCCCCACACCGGCCACTGAGGTTATCCGGTAGGGTCCTTCCCAATTCGGCCCCAACTTCCCCCACGATGGGTCCTTTACTGTCCCGACGACCTTTTTCAGCACAAGGTCTCCCGGGGCGTGAGGCCTGGATCGTATGCGAGAGTCATACCCCTGCTTGACCTTCTGTTGGTAGCAAGCTAGTCGGACCATAGCGTTTTTCCTTCTTTCTTCCACCAAGTCCAGCTCCTTCAGCAGCATACTGTCATTAGCGTCCGGGGCGAAAGACTGCACCCTCATCGTTGGGAACCCCATTTCTACAGGTATTACGGCCTCGGCGCCGTACGTCATCGTGAAGGGGGTCTCCCCTGTAGACCTCTGTGGCGTGGTCCGGTAAGTCCACAACACGTGTGGTACTTCGTCCACCCACCTGCCCTTCGCGTCATCTAATCTTTTCTTGAGTCCGTTGACGATCGACTTGTTGGTCGCCTCAGCCTGGCCGTTTCCCTGCGGGTAGGCTGGAGTGGAGTACCTGTTCGTGATGCCGAAGTCCCCACAATACTTTCTAAAGGCCTTACTGTCGAACTGCAGCCCGTTGTCCGAGATGAGGGTGCGCGGGATCCCGAATCTGGTGATGATGCTTCTCCAAACAAATCTCTTCGCATCCACGTCCCGGATATTCGAGAGTGGCTCGGCCTCCACCCACTTAGTGAAGTAATCTGTTCCGACGAGTAGCCATTGCTTGTTGCTTGCCGCCCTTGGAAATAGTCCCACTATGTCCAAGCCCCACTGTGCAAACGGCCAAGGGCTGACCAATGGATTAAGAACACCGCCCGGCTGGTGGATATTGGGTGCATACCTCTGATATTGGTCACATTTCCTCGCGTACTCCTGCGCCTCTCTTTGCATATTCGGCCACCAGTACCCCTGCGTGAGGGCCCTGTGGGCCATTGACCTCCCGCCGGTGTGGCTACCGCAAATCGCCTCATGCAATTCCTCCAAAAGCTGTTCTGTCCCTTCTGGGTGCACACACAGTAGGTGGGGACCTGAAAACGAGCGTTTATAGAGCTTTTCGTCCTCGGATAGCCAAAACCGAGGAGCTTTTCTGCGGATCTTGTCAGCCTCGGACTTCTCTTCCAAGAGCGTGTCGTGTTTAAGGAAGGACGCTATGGGGTCCATCCAACTGGGTTCCGCTCTGACTTGTTGGACCCGGACGGCCTGACAACCCAGGCCGGTTGGCCTAGCCAGGTCTTCAACAAGAATGACCCGAGGAAGGCCTTGCGCCGAAGAAGTTGCGAGCGTGGCCAACGAATCTGCGTGGGTGTTTCCGCTTCTGAAGACGTGCGATAGCGTGCAGGATTCGAACTTGGCTCGCAGGAGCTTGGCACGGGCTAAATACTCACGCATTCTCGGTTCCCTGGCCTCCAACTTCCCTTCTATTTGACCGACCACCAGCTGCGAGTCTGAGTATGCCCGCACCGCCTTTCCCCCCATCCTCCGAACCATGTCCATCCCCACCAGCAAAGCTTCGTACTCGGCCTCATTATTGGTAGCCGAGAATGTCATCCTCAGAGATTTTTCAATTACGACCCCATCCAGAGATATCAAGACTATCCCAGCGCCCGAACCTCTCTGGTTGGAGGCTCCGTCTACGTAAACTTCCCACTCCGGAGGCTTTTCCGTCGAGACTAGGCCAACTCGTTTTCCTCCCAAGCTGCATTCCCCTAGGCCTTCCTCCAGGGATGGCTCAGTGAACTCCGCCACAAGGTCGGCCAGGATTTGTCCCTTCACAGATGTTCGTGGTATGTACTTGATGTCGAAGGCCCCCAAGAACGTTCCCCACTTGGCGATTTTGCTGGAATAGTCGGCACTCCGTAGCACGGACTTCAGCGGGAGTTGGGTCAGGACCACGACTGTGTGAGACTGAAAATAGTGCGGGAGCCATCGTGTCGTGTGTACTATGGCCAGAACCGCCTTCTTCAATGGCAAATAAAGGATCTCGGCTTCCTGTAGAGACTTGCTTACGTAATAGACCGGTCTCTGTATACCATTGTCGTCTCGTATCAGAACCAGGCTTACTGCGTGGGTAGCCACTGCCAGGTATGCAAAAAGGACCTCATCCGGGTCGGGGTGGGACATAATCGATGGCCGAGATAAGTATTCCTTCAGCTGCTTGAAGGCCAAGGAGCACTCTTTGGTCCATTCAAACCCCTTCCATTTGTTCAACAGCTGGAAGAAAGGTCGGCATCTGTCCGCAGATTGGGAGATGAACCTACTGAGGGCTGCGGTCATCCTGGCCAGCTTCTGGACCTCCTTCGGGTTTCGAGGGGGTTGCAAGTTACAAATTGCGGAGATCTGCTCAGGGTTGGCCTCAATACCCCTGTGGGTAAGCATGTAGCCCAGGAACTTACCGGATCCCACCCCGAAGGAGCATTTAGAGGCGTTCAGCTACAACTTATGTTTCCACAAGGTCTGGAACGTGCTATCCATGTCGGCCACATGGTCCGAGGCGGTCTTGCTCTTCACAACCATGTCGTCTACATATACCTCGACATTTTTTCCCAGTTGTGCCTCGAACATCCGAGTCATCATCCTCTGGTAGGTAGCCCCTGCGTTTTTCAGACCGAAGGGCATCACCTTGTAATGGTAGTTGCCGGTGGGGGTCACCAAGGCGGTTTTCTCCTGGTCTTCTAAGGCCAAAGGTATCTGGTGGTACCCTTGAAAGGCGTCCAGGAAACTCATGCGAGGGTGGCCGACCGTCGCATCTACCAGTTGATCTATGCATGGCATCGGGAAAGGGTCCTTGGTACAGGCCTTGTTGAGGTTCGTGAAGTCCACGCACACTCTCCACTTGCCGTTTTTCTTTTTCACCACGACTGTGTGCGCTAACCATTCGGGGTAGAACACTTCCTTGATAGCCCCAACCCTCTTGAGCTTGATGACTTCTTCCTTGACGGCCTCGAAGTGCTCCATGGAAGAGCGCCGAGGAGGTTGCTTCTTCGGTACTGCCGCCGGGTTAACGTTTAGGTGGTGACATATGAAGTTTGGGTCGATTCCAGGCATCTCATGCTCGTCCCATGCAAACACATCGAGGTTCCCTCTTAAGAACGTGACCAACTCTTCCCTTTCTTCGGTCGGTAACTGAGCCCCAATTTGGAAGAATCTCTTTGGGTCCTTGTCCACGAGGACCCTGTCTAACCCCTCCCACGCGGGCTCCCCTGCCACTGCCCTTCCAGCAGCGGCAGAAGAGGCTAATTGCTATGAGGTCGGAGCAGGCAGAGCCGAGGGTCCTGGGCCCGGTCTACGTAAAACTACGGTCGTTAGGCATTGTCTCGCTGCGGACTGGCTCCCAATGATTTCCTCGACTTGTCCGGCGAAAGGGAACTTCACCTTGGAATGGAGGGTGGAGGACACGGCCCCTAGGGCGTGCAGCCAAGGTCTACCCACGATGGCTGTGTAAGGGGAGTAGGCGTCCACCACAATGAAGTCCACTTCAACTACTGCCGGGCCTGACTACACAGGCAACCTGATCTGCCCTTTGGGGACCACTTCCTTTCCCTCAAAGCTTATGAGTGGCGAGTCGTACGCCGAGAGGTCCTCTTTCCTCAGGTTCAGGCCCTTGTATAGGTCGGGATACATGATGTCCGCGCCACTTCCTTGGTCCACCATTACCCTTTTCACATCGTAACCTGCAATCCTTAGCATTATGACCAGCGCGTCGTCGTGGGGTTGGATGGTCCCTTCCTTGTCCGCCTCTGAGAAGGCCAGTGCGGGTGGCTCATTGCCCTTAATCTTCTTCATCTCGGAGCCTGTGTCCCCAGTGTGGGTCCGCGCCACGTTCATCTCCCTAGAAGGGCGCGAGCCAGTCCTTCCAAGAGCAGCTAAGATGACGTTGATGGTTCCCAGAGGAGGCCTTGGGGTATGGTGGCCTTGGCCTGTCGGCCCAGGGTGTTCTCTCCTCCCCTCCTGGTCGTGCACGTACTGTCTTAACTTTCCCTCCTTCGCCAGCTGTTCTAGGTAGTACCGCAGGCTCTTGTAGTTCTCTGTCATATGGCCGTGCTCTTGATGGTACTGGCAGTGGAGGTTCTGGTTCCGCTTCGCGGGATCACCTATCATCTTACTAGGCCACCTAAAATAGGGCTCGTGACGGATTTTCTCAAACACTTGTTGCATGGGTTCGCGGAAGACAACGCCGACCACTTGCGCCGGCGCCCGATGATGTTGCCCAACAAAGTCTCTCCTCTGCCTGCCATTGTTGTATCTGTCCGACCTGAAATCCCTCCTCTCTTGAGGGATAACCTTCGTCCTAGCTTTCACCTGTAATTGGTCCTCCTCCACCCGCGTGTACTCATCAATGCGGTCTATGAGCCGACGTACGCTCTTGACAAGCCTCCTTGTCAGTGATTTCCTCAGGTCATGCTCGTTTGGAAGGCCGACCTTGAAGGTACTTATGGCTACCTCGTCGAAGTCTCCATCGATCTCATTATACATCTCCCAATATCTGTCGGTATAGGCTCTGAGGGTCTCTCCCTCTCTCATAGCCATGGACAACAGTGAATCTATTAGCCGAGGACTCCTGCTGCACGTGATGAACCTCGAGCCGAACGCCCTGGTGAGCTCCGCGAAGGAGTTGACAGAGCCTGCCTTTAGGCTGTTAAACCATCTCATCGCAACAGGTCCTAGGCTGGAAGGGAAGACCTTGCACATCAGGGTCTCATTCTTCGAGTGCACCGCCATCCTCTGGCTGAAGTGGCTCACATGCTCCACTGGGTCTGTTCTCCCATTGTAAACTGTGAAGGCTGGCTGAGTGAACCGCCTCGGAAGTTTTCCCTTCTCAATTCTCCGAGTGAAGGGTGACTCGAAAATCTGGCGGAGTGCCTTACTCAGTGCGTTGTTGGCCAGGCCTCTGGAGGACGCCCTCTTATCCTTAGGCTGGCGACAGTGTTCGCCCTCCTGTGAAGAGGACTCGCAAGGGGAGGTCCTTGACCTGGAACCTTCGGAGCAACTGTTAGAATCCGCTACGGACTAATCTGAGGGGGATGGTATGCGCCTTCGTTTCTTCCTGCGCAGTTTTTTCCTTAAATGGTCAACCTCCCTTTGCAGGGTCTCGACGCTTTTTTCGCGGGAGGATCTACTTCCATCGCGTGCATGGCTCCTCCCGCGCGTATGTTCAGTGTGCACGCTGGCTTCGCGTTCTTCCTCCCGCTCCAACCGTGCAAATTGGTCCTCGCGCTGGGACCCCCTAGACTCCGCACGACGTGAACCTGAGGCTTCCGTGACACTTCCAGTCCCTTTGGTCTAGGCTTCCCACAGACGGCGCCAATTGTAGGGGCATAAAATTGGCCTTGGGCCCTAATACATGACTGGGCCGGCCCAAGTGGCCTTTACAATAGAATTTGTAGAGAATGGGCTTAAAGCCTTGACCTCTTGGGGTTCTGAAAAGCTATGGAGTAAAGGTGAAACTCATCATTGACGTGCAGGGAGTTGAGGAAACGCCTCCGCCTCTCCTCGGATGTGGGCTGAGAGCCTTTGTCTAGGCCTTTCCTCCGCTGCCTTCAAGGTAGAGAGAGAGTCTTCTTTCTCTTCCTTTTGAGAAGTTCCGGATCCTCTTCTTGTGGAATATCCTGTTCTATTTATACTCCCCTTCTCTGGTTACCACCCATCTTGTCCCTGAAAACGCTCCCCAAGACTATAAAGCTGACCGCCGTCCCTTCAGAAGTCATCTCCTCATTAATGCGGCCAGGCGGGTAGGTGGAAGCCTTTAATGCGGAGGCAGTAACCTCGTGCAGGACACGTCCCGCTTGTTCCCCTTCCTCGGCGTCCCATTGAGGCGCCGGATGACTCACTGGGCTTAGGAAGCTCATCCGTTGGCATTGAGTCTCGTTCCTCAGCTCTAGCCCTTGCTGTTCGAGGTCATGTTATCCTCGGATGCTGCCACATACGCAGTGATCTGACCGATGGGCCTATGGGCCTTTGGGTTTTTAATAACCTCCTCCCTTTTCGTGGCTTCTTGGGCCGAATAGTGTCCTCGGGCCAGACCAAAGGCCCATACAGCCATCCGGACGTCTCTGCCCCCACAATATCTTAGTGTTCAACTAATATTTTTTAGAAGAAATTATCCAACTAAATTAGATATATTTGATTTTCCACTAATTCTTTAATTGATTTATTTATTTATTTATAAATTTCTAGTATCTTTTATGCTATTAATAACATGATTTTTTGTTTGAGTTTCAACATTTTGTGTACTAAAATATCCTCACACAAATTCTTAAACTCTCTAAAATATTTCTGTAAGGTCGCAATTCAGGCCTAGGCCTAACAAGAAGAAGGGAATAGGTTCAAAGAGCCCAATACAATATATTTATAGAGAGTGGGTTAGAAATCTTGTTTCTAATGAGCTTATATGATGAAACATATCCTCGAACTCAAGCCGAGGACCAGATGCTTATCTTTCTCCTCTCTTAAAGATTAATTACAAATATCCAGTCTACAGTATTTGCTCCTTCTATCTCCCGATCCCCTTTTCTCCGGGACCTCCCTCCTTCTTATACCTTCTCCCCTTCATTCTTGCTCTCCACTTGTAGATCTACGCGGCTAACATGGATACTTGTCCCATCAACACCTTACTGAAATCTTTAGGTAATAGTTGTAAGACTGAAAATCACTGTTCAAATATCACTTCCTTATTAATGCAGCTAGAGACTTAGGTACAGAGCATTCAATACAGTGGTAGTAGCTTTCTTTCAGATATTTCCCATTTGTTCTTCCTCATTGTGCCCTTGTGAAACATATCTTCATCCACAAGACCTTCTAAAATATCATTCTAGTCAACATAGTGTACTATTTGACCTTCATTTCACTTAGCTGAGGAGATTCCCCTCCTCGGACTACTTCCATTAACCTCTTTCACAACAGTTTGCTCGTGGGCCTTTAAGTTTGACATTCTTATTACCATCAATCCGTCCTCGGACAAGTAAGCATCCTCGGACATAGCTCATGGCCCAAAAACGTATCTTAGGCCTTTTATCCCCACAATAGCCCCCTCAAAACTCCATTTTTCTCTCCCATCTGAGGAGAAAATTGGGATTTTGATCCAACATAACCTCTTCTACATGCTTCTCCAATCTCTACACGTGAGAGTGTCATTTCCCACTCCTGTAACTGTTTTTGACGCTTCGAAGCCCGTGATGCCCCATTAAATGCTCCAGGCGGCACCCTGTCTTCCACATTCAACGGTGTGATGCGAATCCCAGGGTCAGAATTCTTCCTTGAATTTTGAGTGGGATAACTCCCACTCAATCCCGCCTCTCATATAAAACATCTAGGAGATCATAATTCTCCCATTACTTCATAAACTGGTTAGCCCTTAAGAATCCCTTACTTCCCTGACTCTTAAGAAGTTTTTGAAGAGTCATTTGTTCTTTCTCTTGTAGGTTTTCACGCTCCTAGGTTCTTTTTCTCCTCGGCCTTTTAATCTTTTCCCCCTTTTTACGAAATCTTCATTTTTATTTTGTTTAACTGGGTAGATTCAAAGACCTAGTAAACTCTCCTACTGGTATGGAGGGCTTTCGAGCCAAATACCACATCTCCCCTAGAGTTGGTCTGAGGTACTATGCCCCAGATCAGATACTTACCCACAGGGAAAAAGGGGAAGTCATCATTCCCATAATCGCATTCATACAAAGAGGAATGACACTTCCCATAAGAAGCGTAACCCGAGACTACTTGTATAACCATAGGTTGTGCCCACACCAGTGTGTACCTAATGTATTTAGAATCTTGGGTAATTTCGACGATCTTAATGAGCAGATGGGTTTGAGACTCACATGGCACAACGTTGTCCATATGTATGAGTGCCACTCACTTACTAATTTGGGGTATTACCTCAAGTCTAGGTCTAGCGTTGTTATGCTTGTATCGTGTCTTCCCAAATTGAACAAGGACATGAAAGATGACTACCTAATCACCTCCAAGGAGTGGCAGGGCGGTCTTCATTGCCAGTCATGGAGGGAACACCAGGTGTGACTTCATAGGGTTAGGCCCCTTGGCACGGGGTTTAGTTCTTTTAGCTTTATCATTCATACTTTTGTTGTACATTAGTTTCTTTTCGATGGAGGACTTTATTGGTCTAATCATGATTTGCTTCTCGGATTTTTTGTAGACAAGCAACACGTAGCGCTTCGCTTAAGCCTAACCAACATCCAAGACCTCAATAGAGTTCTAAGGTCCCAGGTGTTTGTGAGTAAAAACGGGAAGTTGAGGGTAGTCCATCTCATTTTAGGGTTCAAACCGCTATCGACCATCTTCCAAGACGTAGGCAACTAAATCACAACGGGCAATCGTAGGCACCGAAGAATAGACGTCTCTAAAGCAGGATTTCTTACCTCACGAGATCTGGCCGACGAACCTCCTCCCCGTCCTTCTCACACACCCAATAGCAGCAATCTCGCCTCTTGTACATCCTGAAGTAGCAGCTTCTAGGGAGGAATCTACCTCCTCACGCTTGTCTCTCGAGGAAGAAATAAACCAATTCCAACCCGAGAAAGAAGAAAATGAGCAAATCAATCCAATCGACCTTTCAGACTCCGAGAGTGAACCCAACAGATCAACAACTCATTTTCCTCCTTTGGTATTCGTCGAGGTAAATAACGAAACCAAGGAAGAATCAATGGATTTAAATCCGAGAAAGGGTTTGAAGGATCTAATGGTTGCTAGGCAAAAAGGGTTGTCATCCAAAGAGGCCCTTAAATCCCAATTGCCCTTCACTCTTCCTCCTCAACCTCCTCCCCCTACAACTAACACTAGCCTGCTTCCCATAGTAGATTTAAAGAAGAAAAGAAGAGCAAGACGTAGAGGAATGTGAGTTGGTCCCTCAAAAAGGGGCCAAGCAACAAAAGATAGCCAAGGACAAGCGAGTTGTTCTTATAGACAATAGGGAAGAGACAACTGCTCTCAAGGAACTTCAACAACTCGTTTGGGCCCCCCAGCTAGAATTGGATGGGGTTGCTATCCCATTGAATGCCTCAATAAGGGAATTCTAGAGAGGGCATTTGGCCTACCTCTCTAAAGCTCTAGAGCAACCCCTTCTCTTACCCATAGACATGGACACCCTGAAGCATATGAGACAGCCAGACCTCTTCATGTCTGTGAAAAGGGACCTTGCCCTGGTGATTTTTTTTTCATCTCATTAAGTTTATAAATGCTAAGACACACACACACACACACACACACACATGGAAGCTCTACTATTCTTGTGCAAGTCGTTTAGGAGGTTTTGATTGTTGAGGAGTGGATCAAGGACGCTAAGAAATAGACCAATTCTGAGATCCAAGCCCACACTTAGACCATCAAAGCCCTGGGGGCCGTGAAGGAAGAAAAATAAGAATTGGTTGATAAGCTGGTTGCCGAGGAGAAGGTGCGGATGAGCGTTGAATCTGGTATAGAGAGTGCTTAGAGACAAGCTGAAGATCAACATAAACAGCCGCATCTTAAAGAGATAGATATGGCCACTCAGAAGCAGCTAGTTCTGGACCTTAAAGCCAATCTGGAGAAGGCTAAAGCCTTCGCTCGAGCAGCCGAGGAAGCTGTAGAGGCCGCTCTGCAAGCATCCTACAACCGTGGAGTAAAAGAAACTAAGGTTCTGTAAACTGAAGAGCTGGCTGAGGTATGCAGAGATTACTGCAAGGAAACTTGGGAGAAAGCCCTTGACCTTGCAAGGGTCCCTGCTTCCTCGGAGTAGAGGCAGCCTGGGAGTGTATACTACCCTCCCAACATCCGTGAAATCCCAGCTACCTCTACACTTTCTTCTGTCATTACTCAAGAATCCTTTGAATAGCCTCTGGCTGCACAAGGCCTTCCTCCTCCCCCTGAGGCTTCAAAAGAATCCAACCAAACTGGCAATCAGGGCCAAAAGGAGGGAAAGGACAAGGATAAGAGTAAGGGCAAGGAGGTCAAGCCTCCCTCAGAGACCAAAGAGGCTACCAAGGCCAAAGATGCAGCAACCAAGGTGAAGAAGGTAGAGGCCAAATCTAAAGAGGTTGGGTACCAGGGCAAGGATGCTATTACCTCTCAACCAAGCAAAACAGAAAACCTTCCTCCTCTGACCAAAGCCTAGCTTCTAGGGTTTTCTTTCTTTCGCGGCCATTTTTCCCTTTCTTTTGTAATTTTATCTTTATACCTTTTCCTTGAGGATGGCATTTTGCCTCTGTATGTAATGGGATTTTTTGTAAGCAAATTGCCCCTCCACGAGACTTAAATTAATTAGAATTGCAAGTTCTTTTTTTGTGGTGTTTGTTTATACTTGTACTCTTCCCTTATGTAATTTCTGTTTTTCTTAGCATTCATTTAGTAGGATAGTGAGACAAGCTCCATTTTAATATCTACATAAACAATAACACTAAAACAAACATCTCTAATTCCATAATTTCAGTAAAACACGCTTTCAACTCAATGATCTTAACTTAATTAGAATTGCAAGTTCTTTGTTCATGGTGTTTGTTTATACTTGTAATCTTCCTTTGTGTAATTTCTGTTTTTCTTAGCATTCATTTAGTAGGATAGTGAGACACGCCCCATTTTAATATCTACATAAACAATAACACTAAAACAAACATCTCTAATTACATAATTTCAATAAAACATGTTTTCAGCTCAATGATCTATACATCATGTCAAAGCTATCATCCAAATCATTTCCTCTAAGCCTAACGACTTTGTGGATGTAATCAAATATTGACTAGACAACATATAATATATATATATATATATATATATATATAATGTGCTTACAAATGCTTTAAGTGATGCTCATGAGCTCCAATTTACCCAGATCACTGTGGTCTAAGCAGCAAAATGTAACCAAAATCAATTTCCACACTTAGAAAAATAATAGAATATATCAATTTTTCCTAAGGCATATGGTTTGAGGATCCAGACAAAGCCAAAGTTCTGTTTGATTCTTAGAGATATAATAGAAGATATCACTTTTTTCCAAAATATGTGGTCTAAGGAGTCAGGCATAACCATGTGAGAGACCGCGCCCCTGGCCCGTTTTTTAATAAGTTGTCGGGCCAAACCCACGTGAATGGGTGGAGTCGTGTTATTGGCTCTCAAAATAGAGGTTCGACTAGTTATATTTCTCCCTTTAGATTAAGGGTTTTACAATGGAGTCGCCACTTATTTAATTATTGGAAAAATAAGAAACCAAAATTGAAAAATTCCTCATTTTATTAATTTTCAATTGAATTTACATTAATCATAGGAAAATTACATGGCTTTGGTCCTAGATACAATCTAAGATAAAGTACAAGGCTTTGTTTCCTAGTTACAATCTAAAAATTGAAAATTACATGGACAAGCATTTGATCTACTAACCATTGATCCAAGTTCGGAGGCTATGTTACAAGGTGGGAAGGTATTAGGCACCCACCTTGCCCGGTAAAACCACTCTTCTAGACTATGGTAGCTAACATTCATATCATATCATCCAATATGTCAATCACTTTACATTTTGAATTTAAGGTGTGTGCATTTGATCAACCCTAATTCAATTTATTAAGCATTGAATTTGGACTTGAAAAATAAATTATAGTGAATGTGTGTAGATGGTGAAAACCTAGATTCAAGAATTTGAAAGAATTATTAAACAAGCATGTTTTTCATATTTTTTATGTGAATTTAAGATTAAAACTAGTGTTATGCATGGACATGTGATGAATAACTAAAAATATGTGAAGAATACATAAGAACATTTAAGAACATTCAAACATATTTAAGGGAAGTCAAATAGTTACTATTATGCTTAAATCCTAAATTCTTATCATGGCAACACAAAAAACAAGTTAGGGAAAGAGATTATACCTTCATACAAGATCCATATGGTGGATGAGGAGACTCTTGAGGGAGATCCTATGGGTGGAGGAAAAGAAGAGTTAGGAGAGGAAGAGTGAGTCTCACTCAATACCTTGAGTCTCAAGAAGACCAAGATATGACAAGACTACACAACTTCCTAAAACTTAAGAAAAGAGAAGAGAGGGGGGGTTTTTTCTTGTTCTCTTGGAATGAAGGAGTAGGGGGGTTTATATAGTAGTGGTGGAGGAAATATGAATGGAAGGCCATTAATGAGGGTTGACAAAGAATCATGAACTTAGACCTCATTTTAGCCTTTGGGGAGATTTGGTGTATTAAATGGAAAGATTGGTGGGAGTAAAGAGCAAGCCAAAATTTGGTTTTCTCGTAGTTGCTGTAACAGCTTGTAGAGCTAACTTCGAAAAATCACATCTGACTCAATTCTGATCGGAATTGTCTCGTTCTTATGCTCAAATTGAAGCTCCGGATGTCTAGTTTTTGGGAAAATTAACCTCATCCACAGATTCAAAATATTCTGAGAGATATTAATAAAATAGTGAGCAGAGGTCATTTCTTAGAGAAATGGTTTCAGTACAATTAACATTAATAGGTCCCAAATTAGTTTCCAATTAACATTAATAGGCTCCAATCACTCCAATTTCAGACCTAATTAGTTCCAAATTTACCCTAATTAAAAGATAATTGCACAAATTACTCATTGAATAATTAATATTTAACTATCTAATTAATTAGGTATGTGCAACCTTACCATAAAATGTAGTCCTAACCAATCAAATTATGACACATCATTAATTTCAAATTGATTATAATTATAACCAATTGGAATCAATTATTCATAATCACATAAGGTCGGACTCAATTTGTGATAGTGCATCTCGGCCATTAAAACTTGATTTGATGATAACTTTCAATCTGATGGTTCGATTAGGGCTTATAACTAATCGATTTGATCGTTACATCATCAAGATCATCTTGGTGAAATGATATTAAGGATCTAATGACCAAAATCAAGATGCATATTTTCAAGGTGAAATTACCCTTTTACCCTCCAAGTGAGGTTAAATGCGGGTTGCAAAATGAGGTGTTAACAAACTAAGGTTCTGTTTAATACTTAGAGAAATGATGGAAGGTATCAATTTTCCTGAGGTATGTGGTCTGAGGAGCTAGGCAAAGCCAAGTTTCTATTTGATTCTTAGAGAAATAATGGAAGATATCAATTTTTCCGAGGTATGTGGTCCGAGGAGCCAGGCATAACCAAGGTTCTGTTTGATTCTTAGAGAAATAATGGAAGATATCAATTTTCCCAACGTATGTGGTCCGAGGAGCCAAGTATAGCCAAGGTTTTGTTTGATTCTTAGGAAAATAATGGAAGATATCAATTCTCCTAAGATATGTGGTCCGAGGAGCCAGACATAACTAATGTTTTGTTTGATTCTTAGAGAAATAATGGAAGATGTCAATTTTTCCGAGGTATGTGGTCCAAGGAGCCAGGCATAGCCAAGGTTCTGCTTGATTCTTAGAGACAATAAACGTAACATGTAAAGTAATAGACAATATATAACTGGAAAAACTTTCATTAATAATAATAACTTCGTAGGTTATTTACATTCTAGGGACGTGGTACAATAGTTTCATCCAGATCTTCAAGATAATAAGCCTCTATTGCAACTACTGAGGTGATGTGATATGACCCTTCCCAATTTAGCTCTAATTTTCCCCAAACTGAATTTTTTGCAGTACCCAGAACTTTCCCCAACACCAAATCCCCTGTTGCCAGTGGTCTTAGCTTCACATTCGAGTCATAACCTCGTTTAAGCTTATGCTGATAGTATGCTAGCTGAACCATAGCATTTTCCCTTTGTTCTTCAACCAAATCCAAACTTTTTACTAACAATTCGTTATTGTTGCTCAGACTAAAAGAGTTCGTCCTCAGCATTGGGAAACCTGTCCCGAGAGGAATTACTGATTCGGCTCCATAAGTCATTGAAAAAGGGACCTCTTCTATGGACCTACGAGGTGTAGTCCTGTAGGTCCAAAGGACATGTGGCAGTTCTTCCACCCATCTCCCCTTAGCATCATCCAACCTCTTCTTAAGCCCATTAACTATTACCTTATTAACTGCTTTGGCCTGTCCATTCCCTTCTAGATAAGCCAGAGTGGAATATTTATTTGTAATACCCAGTTCGTAGCAATATCTTCTAAAAGCCTTACTGTCAAACTGAACGCCATTATCTGAGATAAGGGTATGAAGAATTCCAAACCGAGTGACATTATTTTTCCAAACAAATCTTCTTGCATCTAGATCCCTAATATTTAATAGTGGCTCAGCCCCAACCTATTGAGTATAGTAATCTGTGCTGACCAACAGAAATCTCTTATTCTCTGCTGCCTTGGTGAAGAGTCCTACAATATCCAAACCCCATTGAGCGAAAGGCCAAGGACTGGATAGAAGATTGAGGACTCCCCCTGGTTAATGAATGCTGAGAGCAAACCTCTGACATTGATCACACTTCTTTACATATTTTTGTACTTCTTTACATATTTTTGTGCTTCTTTTTGCATATTAGGCCACCAATATCCTTGAGTAAAGGCTCTATGAGACAAGGATCTTCCCCCTGTATGACTTCCACATATCCCCTCATGCGATTTTTCTAGAAGTAGCTCATTGCTTCAAGGTGTATACATAGCAGATATGGTCCAGAAAAAGAGCGCTTGTATAACTTTTGATCCTCTGACAGCCAAAATTAGGGAGCCTTCCTAAATACCTTGTCAACTTCAGATTTTTCCGCAGGTAAGATGTTCTCCTTAAGATACAGCACAACAAGGTCCATCCAACAATGTTCCACTTTGATATGATAAACAGGGACTATATCTACATTCATCTTAGTAGGCACACACAAATCCTCCACTAAAATAACCCGAGGCAAACTCTGTGCCGAGAACGTTGCAAGGGTGGCTAGAGAGTCAACATGAGTATTCTTGTTCCTGGATATTTGCACTAAGGTAAAAGATTCAAAATTTGAGCGCAAACATCTAACCTGATTTAAATACTTCTGCATCCTCGGATCTCTGGCTTCTAACTCTCCTTCCACCTGACTTACAACCAATCTTGAATCCGAGAACATCTCCACAGTTTTCCCTCCCATCTTCTGAACCATAGTCTTTTCTATCAAGAGAGCTTCATACTCAACTTCATAATTTTTGGCCAAGAAACTTATTCTCAAATCAGTAAAGTCTACGCATACCCGCCATTTGCCATTCTTCTTCTTAACCACTATCATATTGGCCAACCAATCAAGATAAAACACCTTTTTGTTAGCTCCTGCCTGCTTGAGCTTAATTACTTCTTCTTTGACAGCTTCAGAATGTTTCTTAAATGATCGACGAGGTGGTTGTTTCCTTGGTACCATAGCAGGGTTAACATTCAAATGATGACAAATGAAGCTCGGATCGACCTCAGGGGTTTTATAAGCATTCCAAGCAAAAACATCAAGGTTTCCCTTAAGGAATTTCATTAATTCCTCCTTCTCCTAGAGAGGTAGCTAAGCACCTACCTGAAAGTACTTCTCTTTATCATCACCTATAGAAACTTGCTTTAAAGCTTCGCATTCTGCTTCCATCGATAGACTCTCTAATAACACTGGTTCCTTTAATTGCTACAAATCATGCTCATATGATGCCAAGGACTCACCTCCCGACTGATGTCTAATTGTAACCACCATACACTACCTCGCCGTAGACTGGCTTCCGATCAACTCTTCAACCCGGTCCCTAGAAGGATATTTTATTTTTAAATGCAAAGTGAAAGGGATAGCCCCCATGGCATGAAGCTAGGGTCTCGTTACAATGGCTGTGTATGGAGAATATGCATCCACCACTATGAAGTTGACCTCTACAACTTTTGACCCCGTTTGTACTAGTAACTTGAGTTGCCCCATTGGTATAACCATCTTCTCATCGAAACCTACTAGAGGTGAATCATAACTAGTCAAATCTTCTTATTTTAATTCTAACCCTTTATACAAGTCAAGATACATAATTTCCACACCACTACCCTGATCCACCATCACACGCCTCACGTCATACCCCCTATCTTGAGTATGACCACCAGAGCATCATCGTGTGGTTGTATAGTTCCAAACTTATCATTCTCTGAGAAACTCAATGCCAGTTGTAGTGCAACTTTAGCCCTCTTCGGCTCATGATTAGAGTTCTCGGATAATGGCCGAGCCACAGTCATTACCCGGGAGGGACACGAATCCATCCTTCTAAAAGTCGCAAAAATGATATTAATGGTGCCCAATAGAGGCCTTAAAGAGGTGTTCCCTTGAGTACTTGAGCCTGTATAATTGACTTGCCCATTAGGCCTATATAGGAACTGTTGCAACCTTCCATCTTTAACCAATTGCTTCAAATGATGCCACAAGTTTCTATAATTCTCGGTGGTATGTCCTCGCTCCTAGGGATGCTAACAATAAAGATTCTGGTTACGTCTTGTAGGGTCTCCACTCATCTTGTTAGGCCATTTGAATTATGACTCATTCTTAATCTTTTTTAGAGTTTGATGAAATGGTTCTCAGAACATTGTATTGACGGCTTGTGGCATAATAACAGCCCCAATCTACCTAGTGAAATCTCACAGAGGATGATTATTGTTATATTTGTCCGACCTGAAGTCTCTCCTATCTTGAGAGACCATCTTCGCTTTTCCTTTACATAACTGCTGGTCCTCCTCAATTCTTTTATATTTATCAATCTGATCCATGATCTGGTGCACACTACTAACTGGTTTCCTAGTTAACGACTTCCTCAAACCATGCTCAGTTAGTAAACCAATTTTGAAAGTTCTGATGGCCGCATTATCAAAGTCCCTATCAATCTCATTGAACATCTCCCAGTACCTGTCTGTATATGTTTTTAAAATTTCACCCCCTCGCATAGTCATAGACAACAAAGAATCCAAAAGTCAGGGGACTCTACTACATGTAATAAAGCGAGACCCAAACGCACGAGTGAGCTCTTTAAAAGAACCAATGGACCCTGATCCTAGGTCATTAAACCATCTCATTGTGACGGGCCCCAAGCTGGATGGGAAAATCTTGCACATTAAAGCCTTATTTTTGGAATGCACAGCTATTCTCTGGTTGAAATGACTTACGTGCTCCACAGGGTCAGTTCGACCATTATACATGGTGAACGTTGGCTGAGTGAAACGCCAAGGAAGCTTTCCCCCTTTAATCTTACGTATAAAGGGTGATTTAGAAATTTGATTCAACGCCCAACTCATAGCATCAGTTCCTAGACCCTTGCTGGATGAATTCCTATTCCTACGATTATAAGGATTACTCTCTTCATGCGAGTAAGACTCATTAAGGGGATTTCTTGATCTAGGTCTGTAGCTGCCTTCTTCATTCTCACTAGAAGAAGATTTAGAAATAGACGGTGCTTGTCGCCGTTGTTCGTGGCATAACTGTCTCCTCAAACGATCAATTTTCAACTGCATGGCTCAGGCATTCTCCTCATGGGAGACTCTGCTTCCACCTTGTGACTGACTCTTGCTCATATGGGTGGTATGTACATTTCCCTCTTGGTCTCCACCTCGTTCAAGATTGAGAAAGTCATCTTGACGTTGGAACCTCCTAGACTCCACTTGGTATAGGCCTGAATTCGCCATAACCAGACCTCAGACTCACTAAAAACCAAAGATTCCCACAGACGACGTCAATTGTAAAGTTGCAATTCGTGCCTAGGCCCAACAAGAAGAAGGGTGTAGGCCCAAAGAGCCCAATACAATAAATTTTTAGAGAGTGGATCAGAAATCTTATTTCTAATGAGCTTAAATGATAATAACAATGGCCCCAGATTACAAAAGAACAAGGATGAATGAGTTTATATGATGAAACCTATCCTCAGACTCAAGCCGAGGACTATATGCTTATCTTTCTCCTCTCTTAAAGATTAATTACAAATATCCATTCTACAGTGTTTGCTCCTTCTATCTCCCGATCCCTTTTTCTCCAGGACCTCCTTTCTTCTTATACCTCCTTCCCTTTGTTCTTGCTCTCCATGTGTAGATCTAGGCGGCTAGCATGGATATTTGTCCTATCAGCACATTCCTGAAGCCTTTAGGTAATAGTTGTAAGACTGAAAATCACTGTTCAGATATCACTTCCTCATTAATGCGGTCATAGACTTAGGTACAGAGCATTTAATGCGGTGGTAACAGTTTTCTCTAAGATATTTCCTATCCGTTCTTCCTCTCTGTACTCTTGTGAAACATATCTTCATCCACAATATTTTCTAAAATATCATTTTAGTCAACATGGCGTACCATCTGACCTTCACTTCATTGAGTCGAGGAGATTCCTCTCCTCAGACTAATTTCACTAACCTTTTTTGATATAGTTTGCTTGTGGGCCTTTAAGTTTGACATCCTTATTACCATCAATTCGTCCTTGGACAGGTAAGCATCATCGAACACAACCTATGACTTAAAAATGTATCTTAGTCATTTTATCCCCACAATTTCTATCTTTTAGCTAAATAATTTTAAATTAAAAAACACAATCAGGTTAAAAAAAGTAATTTACTATTCCTAAATTTTAGCATTTTTCTTTTATCTTCTCAATTCGACCTAAATTTTAGGATACTATCTATTTCTTGCTTTTAAACATTATAACATTAATATAAAAAAGCAAACAATAAATAAAAGGGCCATGTTAATAGATGTGCTTATGTGACATTTGGTATGGGAGAATCCATATTACTCCTGACATTTAGATTCCTAAGAATGTAATTTCTTGCAATCTGGATATATAAGAATGTGGTTATTCCTATGTTTGGTTTTATTGAGAATCTCTTAAGATTCTTAGGAATGTGAGATGATAATGTTCGGTTTATTTCTAGAAATCTTAAATGAAATGTTTAATTTTCCCATTCTATCCTTAGATTCGAATGTGAGCTACCAAGTCCTTTAAAAAAAAAAAATCTTCCTCTAAATAAATAATGAAAAACAAAATATAAACTAATAATAATTTGTTAAGCAACACACATGCAACAACAAAAGTGAATACTTGGTAATAATGGAGGGTCCTCTTCAAATTTTTTTTTTCTCACACGTGAAACCTAAATAAAAATTTGTTAAAGAATATATCAATAAAGTTGACTATGTTGTTTATGTTATTTTGGTGGGAAAAGATAAAGATAAAAGAAAAGATATTGATAATTTGTTTTATATTTTATCTTCATTGCTTAAATGATAAGGAAAAATGGTTAAAATTGTCAAATTATAAAAAATACAATTTTCTTTAAAGGGAATTACATTCCTACTGAGAGGGGTTTAAAGAGGGAATCCAGATTCCCTTAGCATCTTATTTCTTGGCGTGATTTGCAACCAAATATGAGAATCTTTAAACATTCATAGGAATTCTAAAACATTATTTCGTACCAAACGCCACATTAGGGTAATTATTAATAAATCATAATAAAAAAATTTTAACACCATTTTTATGATAAATATAAAAGGCTGTCACAATATTTATTGTTTTAACATTTGCCATAAAAAAAGAGTATTATTGTACATGTAAAACGTGTGTGTGATGAGTTTAGTATTACATGATAAGATTTTAAGAATTTATTTTGAGAGTTTTACCTATGAGTCTAGGGATGACAAAATTGGACATGACCTGTGAACCCGATACAACACAACATGAAATTAGTAGGTTATGAGTTGAGGCTTAATGGAGTTGTGTCATATTCAGGTTGATATGAGAGACCCGTATGATAAACGGGTTGGGTTAGTGTTCAACTTATAGAACCGGTTTGACCCATCTGACCATTTTAATTATATAAAATTTTACCAATATAACATTTCAAATCTTAGATATATAAACTTATTAGTTGTTGTGATTTATTTTTTTGACATATTGTAATTAATTATTTATAATATTGAGATATGTTTTAGGTTTGAATGATTATTTGTGATGCAGTTATTCATTAGTTCTGAATTTTTATATTTAAAATATTTATTTGTTTGTATTTTTATAAATATTTTTTTTATTTTGATAAAATCAGATAAACAAGTCGATACGACTAACCTGTTTAATAAATGAGTCCTGATTAGAGTTGAAAATTTTGACTCATTTAATAAATATGTTAAATTAATATCGACCTATATAATTGAATATATACCAACTACTCGGCACTAACTCGAGACACGAATTGCTACCTAATTATTATTTTTAATATGATCATGTTAACGAGTGTACTTAGCATTTTCCTTTTTAATATACGGGTGGGCGGCGAAAGATGATTGAGATGTAAACATGGCCCACAGATTCTTTTAAAAAGCGTGGCTCAAAGTAAACAAATCACCTTCTGACTTTTTTTGAGACCATCCCCTTCTGACTTCTGATGAAATTAAAAAAAAAAAACTTTTCTCATCTTATCACAAAAAAAAAAAAAAAAAAAAAAACTTCTCTCATCCATCGTTAAAAAAAAAAAAAACTTTTTTCAAAGGAAAAAATAAATTGCTTCGGTGTGGGTGAATAAATAAATAGTACGTACGCCTTTGAAAAGTAAGATTCTCACTATCATTCATTACATGCCGTCAAAACATGAATCCTTTTCCTTTGGCTTTTGCTTTTCCCTCTCTCTCTTCATCTCTATCTCTCAACATCTACCCCACCACCACCACCCACCACTTTTTCCCGCAAATTCCATATTTCTCCCAAAATCCCTCTTTGTATTTCAGTTTCATCCTTCTCTCTCTCTCCTCTCCAATTTAGGATTTTCAAAGTCCAACCGTTCCAATCTCAAATCTCTCAGAATCAGAAACCCTAATTTATAATTAACAAAAGGAAAGATCAGAATCCTCACCGTCATCGTTGATCTTCCATTCTGATACGCAGATGAAGAACACGAGGAAGAAGAAGAGGAGGCCTCGAGTCTCTAATCCCGTCGCCGGCGACAAAGGCGGCGTTGTTCCGACTGCCCAAGAAGACGAACAGAGTAAGATCGTCAAAGCCTTAGCGGAGACTTTTTCTTTGGCTTCTCTAGACGACGCCGTTTCGGTCCTCCGCCAAGCCAACGGCGATCCTGACAAAGCTGCCGAGATATTATCCATGAGCTCGGGTTACAATGCGGATTACCAGTCCACGACGTCGGGTTCGGGTTCAAGTTCGGGCGCGAGTTCGGGTGCGAGCTCGTCGGGCTCGTCAGAAGGGTTTGTGGAGACCGGCTGCATTCAGAATGTGATGAACGGGAATGGTGGGTTTAGGGGGACGAAGCAGAAGAGAGTTGTTGCGTCGGCGGGGTCGATCTCGACGTTGTTGGGGAAAGATTACGTGAAGTCGAGCCTACGGAGAGACTCGAAGAACAAGTCCAAAGGGTTTGGTAACGGTAATGGCGCTGTTGACAAAGAAGAGGCTGAGCAGTTTTTGTGCTCGATGCTTGGAGATGAATGCGAGCTCAGCTTGGCTGTTGTTAGAGATGTGCTCTGTGAGTATCCAGCTATGTTTTTTCTTGTTTTGCTTTTGTTCCTCTTTTGGTTATTTGGAAATATTTTTTAAGACTATGTAATAGGTTTTGGGAGTGGAGGAATTTGATAATTGATTAGCAGGTGCTAAGCATAATATAAATTTGAAGGTCGGTGTGATTGCTTGGATTAAGATGGTTTTTTGTAAAGTGTTTCTGTGAGCTTTACTGGGTCTAGTTAATTGGGTTTTATTGGTACTTTTTTTTTTCCTAATAGTAGTTTGTTTTGTGGAAGGACCATGGAAGATTGTATTTGGGTGTTGGTTTATTCGGTTATTCTGTAACTGTAAATGTCAATGACAAGAAAGCTAAGTTTGGATATTGAAGGTGTTGATGGTGCAGATGGGAATGATATGAAGGATAGGGCTAGAGATGTTTTGATGCATGAGGGCAAATGGAGGAACTTGTAAATTTTAGAAGAGGAAAGACACGAATTGTGGACATGTATGAACAGGACCAATGATGATGAGAAATTAAGAATGGAGTTGATGTGATGAAGGCAGGTGTAAGGGGTGCCAGGATGGTCTGAAAGGCACAACTTTAATTGGTTATATGTAAATAGATTATGTTGCCAATACCATCTATGATGCTACAATGAAAGCTGGTTTTCTTTACTATTTTTTCCTTGATGCTGATATGGAAAAAGGAGTATCTTGAGATTTACAAAATGCATATGTATGCATGTATCTGTGTACACTTAATAATTTATTTATGATATACATATGTGGAGGTCGGGCCTTAGTGCGATGCTAAGTGCCTTCCCCCTAAAGCGATAGGTTGTGGGTTGGAGTTCAAAAATCAACCTCTCCAAAAATATTGGGCGTAAGGATGCATACCATGACTTCTTCCAGATTTCACAAATGTGTGACGTGGGAGCTTTGTGCATTGGGTACGATACAACATGACATACTAATCTGGATTTATTGTTAAAATTTATCACCTAGTACTCTCAGTTACTTATGCCACCATATGCCTATCTTCTTCTTGTGTCCTTTTCTTTCCGAGTGTTTCTCCTTCATCTACCCTTTCTTTTCCAGTTTTTCTAGATTTTTATTTGAATTCACCTTTTAGTTATTTATTTAGTTTTATTGTTGTCATTATTCTTTTCGATCATGTTTGTGACATTTTGCTTACATCGATCAGTCATGCTTGTGCAAAGAGAGGAATTCTAATCAATGTTGGCTGGTGTATGTGCTTTCATTTATATATTGCATGACCTGGAAATTTCCTTTTTGCAGGTCAATGTGGATATGATGTGGAAAAGGTATTTTGAGTATTGTGACTTTGTTTTTGTTCCATTCTTTTCAGATTGATCATTGATGATGAATTTTTTTCCCCAAGATATATTACATTTGATGCTAAAGAAGGTGTAAGTGAAATACTTTCTGCTTATTTGCTTTCCAGGCCCTAGATGCGTTGATTGAATTATCATCTTCCACCTTTGAGCAGTCTAGGAATGATAGTTACCTCAACAATAGTGTTAACTATAAAGAAGATATCAGATTTCTTATTGAACGCAAAGACAGTGTAAGTTATGTTATTTTATTGCTTGATTATGTGTTGGTTGTTCTTGCTTAAAGATTCATATTTCAGTTTATTTTAATCTACCTTTTTTTGCCAAGAGCCTTGTAGCTTAGTGGCATAGGTTGCTCTACTTTATTAGGAGAACCATGGTTAGAATCCCCCCTCCTCCATTGTTGTACCTATCGAATTATAATCTACCTTATTTTTGGTTTCTTGTTGGCTTATTTGTACAAATAATGCATATGGTCTTGTTATGTTTAATTTTATGAATTTTGTGGTCAAGTCATGATGTGAATTTCAGGGTTTATGCTTTTGGGTCTTGTATTTTGACCATTGGTGTGTTGCAGTTTATTACTGTAAGTCACAATGGAGTGAGCTTGGTATTTGTCTCTGTCATTCCTTGATCAAGCCTTATTAATGTTATGTTCCTAATGGGTGGCCAAGGAATCCATTAGCTTTTCTGTTCTATTGCCTTGCTTCCTCCGGCATTCCATATGTATAGTAATTGCTATCTTTGCCATACTGTGTCTTGGTTTTTCAATAATTTCTGTGTCCGTTCCGTATGTTGTCCTAGTTTTTCAAGAATAACTGTGTCGCCATATATCGTATTGTATTGTGTCCATGTCCATGCCTATGTCCATCTGCTTAGGTCTTTGTCTGGCATGTGTTCTTGAATTTGGGATATATAGTCAAGCAAAAATGCAGATGGTCAATAGTCACATGTGATTACAAGTGTATTGGGTGGAACTTTCTTCTTGCAACTGAAATCTCATTGTCTCCACCACTGATGTAGCATGTTTCATTCATTGTTTATTGTATAATTTAATTTATGTAAATATTTAGGTTAACCATTTCCTCTTTTGAATAAAATAATTTTACTTATAAAAAAATTTTAAAATTTTGTAAATATTGGTTCCAAATGATGACAGGAATCTTCAGTGTTGTGAACTTTTATCATTTGGCTATGTGCTTTATGTCTAGTGATCAAGTTCATTTTGAAACAGATTACTGATAAGGCTTCCGATTGCACTTCTTATTCTTCTGAAAGTGAAGTCCAGGATAGTATATGGTCTGTGGGGTACGGTTGCAGGTAATTCATTCAGATATTATTTTTGTTGCTTTAGTTGTTGTTATTTTAATTTTATTATTTTCTCAAATTGAAGGCTGCAGTGCGAATCCTGCAGTGAGCATGGTATTACGGATTGGGGTGTTGATTTTAAAGTAAAATTATAGAGAAAGTTGTGCGGAGATTTAGCGCATACAATATGGCTTGGTCAAGTTATTACAGTGGAAATTTAAACTGAACTAGCCTATATTGTCATACACGTATGCATAGGTTGAAAGGCCAGAAGGTGCAAGCGTTGCTACTGCTTTTGTTTTAAAATGCATATTAATAGGGAAAATAGAAGAAATGATCTAATCAGATCTCATTATTTGCACCATGTGAGCCAATGAGCTCTAGCTCTACCAAGGTAGTCAAAGGTGAAAGATGACCCTAAGGCACCAAGGCCTTGTATCGCCCAAGGCATGAGGCGACAAAAAGAAACCAGCCTGAATAAAGCAAGGCACCAAATTCTAAATATATTTTTTATATGTATAGAACTTAAATCATATGTACCTAGTGTATTGAAATATTATAGTGAAGCGTTTTAAATGTGTTGCATTAAGAAATTAGGTCTATCAAATGACTTAAAAATAGGGTTAACATGATGTAGGCTCTATTAGTTATTCTAACAATAGGTTTTACCACAGGCTTCTACCATATGTAAGACCCGTCCATTGTGTGTGTAAATTTTTACCAATAAAAGGGATGTAATGTATGTGAGATTAAATAAAATGTCATTAGCTACATTGTGATGATGAGCTTTTTGGCCTTCCAAATGGCCTCTGCTCAGCTAGAACTGTGATGCTTGCCCTGGGGTCACTTCCAGCTTAAAAGTCTGAACACATGTCTCACTGCAATTAGCCATAATTGTACAATTTGTGAAAAAAGGATAAGTAAAACTAGCAAGTTGTTTCAGATTTCTTGAACATCGAAGGGGCAATTCTTTGTGGTTTATAAAGGCTTAGGAGCTGTTGACCAGTTAAATTTATATATACTAAGCAGATTAAGAAATTGTCTCAAACAACGTAAGAATTTTATTTTTATATCTAACCACAACGTGATCTTTGATATTTGAAATTTATGTCACCAGAGTTTCAGCTTTGGGTGTGTTTCACCTGAGCAGCAGCATGATGCGAGGTTCAATCCGTAAACTCTCAGTGCCCTGCAAAATTGTGCATGTATAATATAATCATATTTACTTGTTAATCTATGTGTTCAAATTTTATTTCATGTAACATCTACTAGTTTATGATACTTCTTGAGATACCAAATTCTTTATTCATTTATGAAATGATTTGAATACATTTTTTTCTTAATAAGAAATCATTTGAATATATATTTATGTCTCTGCAGAAAAACATTGTTATCTGCTTTTGTGGTCCCTTTAATATGGATCAAATTGTCAATACCAATTCCTCTGCTTTGAGAATATTGGTATTTGGAATCTGATTCTTCGAGCCTTTTTTTTTTTCCTTCATTTTAGGAATTATGCAAAGGTTCTTGCTAATCCTGAAGCTAAAACTCCAACTAGCCCAACAATTACTGAGTCAGAGCTCCCTCAGAAGGTTTTGGAATCTTTGTTTAATGTCTCCAAGAGTCCTGAATACGAGCCAAGCACAATGAATTGGAGGAATGTAGTAAAGAAACTGCAGTCGTTGGGGCCTGGGCTTGATGTTTATTCTTCTGGTGTGGCAGAACCACAGCAGAATAATTGCGGTATTCATAACTATTTTCATAATGCTTTATTGCACTTGCTAGTGTCTCTATATTAATAATTTTCAGAAACTGTATTTCTGCTGTGGTTCTATAGCTATTTTACAATTTAACATTCTATCAGTAGAAGTGATTTTGTAGGAAATATCTTAATAGGCTCTGATCTTCATAATGTTGTACGTTTGGGATTCTGTGTTATATCTTTATAATTTTTCTTTTGGGAACTGTCAGTTATTGCCTGCTTCTTTTATGGAGAATCCCCCCTCCCAAAAAGGAAACAAAAAAGGAAAAAAAAAAAAAGAAAAGAAAAGAAAAGAAAAGAAATATACTTGCTACAATCAACTGTTCAGAATAAAGGACTTCTAAGTGGTGATAATTTTGTGTACAGTTGGTTGCTTGTATATTTTGTCTTTTGCTATACATATTTGATTATGATTGCTGCAGACTTAAGCATTTAACTTGTTCAACCCACATTTTCTAGGTTGTGTGCATCTTACTAACTGAACAAGGGAAGTGAGAGCATTAGATAGTGTTGATTGCAATGGCTTCAAAAACTTGTCTAAGCCAATGTGCTTGGTGTGCTTGACCACCCTCCTTCCCCCTTGTTTTTTGGTTTAGTGTGATTAGCTACTACATGTTTTCCGCATGATGCCCACTCAAATGCAACATGTACTGACATCCACACAAAAAGGGAGGGGTGTGGGGGTAGGGAAATTAATATTAGTATTTTAGTCCCTCTTATGAAATACGTGATAGTTGTTTGGGAGGTCAAATCACTTCTCTCTGGTCAGAATCTGCAATCATTAATTTTTATAGAGTTTTTCAAAAGGTTTTTCTTCAATACATCCATATTAATAATACATTTGTGTAATAAATTGGTAATTGTTATAAATGATATCAATTTCTTTACATTTGAGTTTTCCTTGGATTGTAGTCAAAGGAGAGGAATATCATGTGTTCAGAACATCTGCTAAGCAACATTGGGATTCGATGAGGTCTTGCTATCAGAAAGTAAGTTTGTTTTAACTTTTTATGTGGGTTAGGGTATTTTTATGACACAAGCTCTAGTTTATTATAGACTTGAAAAGAATCTGATTAGGAAGCTCTTCTGCAGGCTGCAGTGGCATTTTCAAAGGGAGAGCGGGAGTATGCAGCCTATCTTTCTGACCAGGTTTGTTATGCTTCAGCAAATAACATTGTAAATTTAGTGTATTTATTTTTGTGTTTGCACACTCATTTACATCTTGTATCTGTTTAGTTTTCTTTGATGTACTTCCAACCCTGCATATTTCAAGATGTATAACAGTGTAAGCCACTGCATGGAGGAGTGGTTAACATTATATTGTTGCTAGATATCCAATGGCCTAGCCAAGAATCCATTACTTAAGTCTTTGGTAAGAAAGAATGCACAGCTCAAAAGTGTGTTTGGCAAGCCCAAAAAAGATTGCCCCTCCGTTTCTAGAGATTAATTTCAGGAAAGCTCATCCAAACACACTAGTTCCTTTTCAATGCTCTTTCTTGATTCCAGTTGAGCTCAAGTTTGTTATATCTGGGGTCATTTGGAAGCCTAATAGTTATAAGAAGCAGTCCATTTGTTGCTATATCACATATTATTGTGGGACTTGGGCAAAAGGTTTTGGTTTGTCATAGCCATAGTTTTTTCCTCTGTTGATTTATGGATCAACCTGACTTTTTATGTTGCATTTTTTCTTCAGGATGTTCCGGTATAAAATGTTGATCACCTCAAACTTGAATGATTTTTACGATAACATGAATTTCATATTTTTTTTTTTTTTGGTATGGTTTATCCTTTGTATACATCCTGTGTTCCGTGGTTGTGCACCTTATGCTTTAAAAAAAAAAAAAAAAATTTTAATAATGAAATCATTACTTAGATATAAAAAAAAAATGTAATAAGATATGCTGCATTTTACTAGGGCAAGGTTCAAACAAAATTGGCTCGAGAGGCAGATGAAAGGGCAAGCCATGATATATTTAAAGCTAGGTTGGTACACTGCCTAAAAGATTGACGCAAAAACTGTCTATATCCACTATACTTCTACCTCTGGTGTTCTATATTCCACTAAGCTATTGCCTCCAATCTGCAGAAACAGGGGCATTGAAAATGTGATAACAATTGATTTACATGGGCAACATGTCAAACAAGCAATGCAGCTAGTGAAAGTTCACCTCCTACTTGGAACATATGTTCCCTGTAAGTGCCTGCTGGGCCCCCATAGTTCTTGTGTTTCTCTTCTTTATTTCAGGGAAAAAAAATTGCCCCTTCTGGTGTTTTATTTTTATTATTATTTTTTGGTTTTCTCCAGCGGTTCAAACTCTCAGGGTTATCACAGGATGTGGGTCACATGGATTAGGGAAGTCAAAGGTTAAACAATCGGTATGGTTTTTCAAAGCATCTGACTTCAATCTATTTCTGTTTTACCCTCGAAACTAGTAACCAAAAAAAAAAAAGTTAAAGGGGTAAGATTTTCTGTATGGTGGTTGTATACTGGACCTTTGATGTTTAGTTGGATGGCAGCAAAACGACCAAATTGGATTTTTTGGATAATTATATGCTAAGATGATCAGTCTTTCAATCTTGGTATAGTGGCACAAATACTATTGTTAGCATAACTTTCGGAGCTAAAATGATGCTACCTAATATTTTGACATATATGTATGTAGTTTTCAGCCAATCCCAGCAGGCATAAGCACTTGCTCAAAACTTTGAGTTAACCTCGAGAGAGCTTAAAATAATGTCATGTGTCTATTTATTAGTGTGCCAAACTCCTATTTTCATTCATTTAGATTAGATTGATTAAGAAATAATAGAGTTTTTCCCTTTTTATATATTAGATCAAGTAAGAATTCATTGAATTCACCCTTTCCCTTTTTGCTTGATGCGCAGCAAGGGAAGAATATTGTCAATTTCACATGACCTCTTCTTTTTTCCCCCCATTATTTTGTTTATGAACATTTGTTTATCAAGTGTACGGTATATTAAAGGTGAAAAACAGATGTGATCCTTCTTCACAACTAGCCATTAGAATCTTTAGAGAAAACAAACTTGAGGGTCTGTAGTTATATTCTTTATCTTACGTGGATGCAGGTTAGCAAACTTCTGCAACGGGAAGGTATAGAATGGAGCGAGGAGAACCAGGGAGTGTTGCTAATCAAGCTCAATGGATGTAGACAGTTTAGCTTTCTAAATTCTGAAAGTGATACCGAGTAGATTTACCCAACTTAGTTCTTTACTACTCACCACAGTTTTTTTCGTTTTGTTGTCAAAAGCTTGTTGTCTGACTAGAGACTTTGTATGAAGTGTTCATGCATAGGCTCCAGTTGTTTATATTGATGTAGTAGCTTTTTCTTTTATAGGTAGGTGGAAAGAGAAAGTTAGACCACTTAATTGTAAATTAAGTTATGGCTTAAGCTACTGTCTTTGCGTTGAATCTGTATTAACCAGCAGAATAGTGTATCTGACTCGATTGTCTATAATGACATGATACATGACCATGATTACTTTAAATGCTGACTGTTGATCGATTAGTTTCTTGTGGCACTTCAATTGCGTTGTTACTTTGTTTTTTGTTAAATTTCATTAACTGAAAATCCACATGCTGGCATTTGCCCCCTGCGTTTAATTTGATATGAATCATAAAAACATTAAAATGGTCTGGGCATATAATTCGCCATGAGAAATAGTTGTAGCCTAGTCAAACTCCCGGCTGTCCTACATTTAATTATCCTTGGAAATATGGCAATGTTTGTGCTTAAATGGTCAATGCAACTAGGTGCTTTGAATTCAATCGGAAAATTGTATTTTTCTTAAGGTATTTGTACATTTTATGTAAGTTTTATCATTTTTTATTCCACTTAAGGTATTGTACAATTTTTTTAAGTTTTATCATTTTTGGGGCAGTTGGTCAATAGTTGTTTAACCACCCTACCTATTATCAGCCTAACAAGTATTAGGTTTCATGACATGAAACATGTTGTCAACTAATGGAACTAGCAAACTCAATTGTAAGGCTGCGGGTTAGTTGTGCTGGATTTTTTAAATGTGTGATGTCTGAGTGTATGATGAGTTTTACATCCGGGTTTGTCTAGATGGATCTTCAATTTGTAACTGATTTTGGAGGAACACCAATTGCATCTTAAATAGTCCTAGGGTGTAAGTGCAAATTTGACAGCCCGAGGGATCAAGTTTTACGAGTCAATATACACTCTTAAGTCACAATCATCAATTTGAGAATTTTCTAAGCATTGTAAATTTGAAAACATTACTATGACATGTCGATCTATTACCATCGACTTTGGCTGTAGTGTTAACTAGTCGTTAACTCGCGCTATGTACAAGAATCAACCTATTTGTGAAGTAAACTAAAATAATCTTAAATTAATTAAGAAACTACACTATTACATGATTTGCTCTTGTATAACTTCAATTTATGTTACAATTTGATGAAGAAGCCTTGCTTCGACATGGTTTATCGCCTGTGTCTCCATCAGTGTGTCTATGTGTGTCTATTGGGAGAATAAGTTGATTATATGTTGGATAGTTTTAGATATTGTAAAAAAATAACCCAAAAATTCAGATATTAAAACTTTTGAAAGACCAAAAAATAGAAGAAAATAACATAAGAAGAATACCTCTACTCGGCTATAAAAAAAACAAAATAAAATATTGAGGTTTGCATTGCTTTTATAGTGTTCATGATTAACATTTGAATTTGAGTTTAAATTGGACTTGTTAAAGAGATAGAGTTTCACTCATTGTTAAGTTTGGATTAAACAAAAATAATTTTGTTTAAAAAAATGACAATGGTAAGTTTGAGTTTAAGTTGAACATGTTAAAGAGATAGAGTTTTACCCATTGTTAAGTTTGGATTAAACAAAAATAATTTTATTTAAATAAAATGATAATTTTATTTAAATATTGTGCTGACATGAAAAATTGTGAGAGTTTCAAGACTTGAGTTATATATATATATATATTTCATAATTCATAATAAATATCCATCATTCGGTTCTTTTGCTCTATTATTCTCTTCTTCTACCTAGAACCTTACAAGTACGTATTTATTTACTCTACTTTTATTTTATTTTTCCATCAAATTAAATATACTTTGTGTATTTGTTTAAGTTGATTTCCTTAAGTTTAATCTAATTTAGAGAATTGTTATGGATCGTCAATTGATTTTTTTTTTTTTTTTTATAATGTTAGTTTGATTGTTGAGAAAATATATAAGAAATTGAGCTCTCATGTCTTATTAACTAAAAAATTAATTTTTTAGTCCAGACACAATAAAACAACAAAATCTATAGTGAATTGTAAGGACACAAATCAAGCCTTGGACCCAAGTACGCAACAGGGCCGGCCCAAGTGGCCTATAAAATAAATTTGTAGAAAGTGGGCTTGAAGCCTAGACTTCTGGGGGCGGTAGAAGCAACAGCGCTTGGGCTAAGTTCACTATTGGTGTGCAACGAGCTGGTGGATTGACTTTTGCTTTCCTCGGACGTGGGCCGAGGAGTCTCTATCCTTGCTTCCCTTGTACTTTCTAGGAGGAGAGAGTGTTCTTGGTGGAAAAAGTCCGGATCCCCTTCCAGTGGTATCCCTCTTTCTATTTATACTCCCCCTTCCTGGTTCCCATTCATGGAGCCATCAAATTTCATCCCTTTCCCATCCATCTTTTCCTGAAAACGCTCTTCAATGGCTATAAAGCTGGCCGCCGTCCCCTCAGAAGTCACCTCCCCATTAATGCGGCCAGGCGGGTAGGTGAGAGGCCTTTAATGCGGTGGCAGCAGCTTTATGCAATGCATGTCCCACTTGTCCCCTTCCTCAGCGTCCCGTTGAAGCTCAGTATGATTCATTGAGCTTTTAGAGATCCTTCTTGGGCGCCATGCTATGCTTCTCGGTCCCCGATTCTGCTGTCCCAGAAGACCTTCTCCTCGGCCTCTCTCCCAACTGGCCAGCGTCTTGGTCGGCGGGCTTTTGGGCCCTCGTTTTAGGGGGCCCTACTCTTGACTTACGGCCCTTTGGCGGAGTCCAAGTTCTTGGACCAGGCCCAAGGCCCATATGGTGTTTTGACACCTTTGCCCACCACATGAATATTTTCTTTTTTTCTTTTCTAGGGTTTTCTTTTATTCATGAAAAATAGAGCAAATATTTAGGCTTTTCTATGCTTTTATTTTCCTTTTTGTGTTTTGTATATATAGATGTTGAATGTTTTTTTAATTAATTATATATATATTTTTGTTTTTTAATCTACTTTTTTTTTTTTTAATCTCGAGAAGCAACTATTATTAGGAGCATTTGAGTTTTCATATATAGAATTTATATTTTTTTTGCTTTTAGCTAAATGCTATTTTTTATATATATTATTTTATCGGAATGGATGGACAAAATTAAAGATATAATCTCTTAGATGAAATCGACATTGAAAAAGGCGATTGGAGTATTAGAGTAAGAGTCACAAGAATGTGGGAAGTTCCCAATATTAAAACAAATAATGAAGTTATGAGCGTTGATTTGGTGCTGCTTGATGAGGAGGTAAGTTTTGAAATAAAATAATGAAATTAATTTTTGGTCTTCAAATACAATTGAATTTTATTTTCAAAAAAAAAAAAAAAAAAAATCTAATGCATCTACAACTCTATTATTGCTAGAATTAATTTGAAACTAGAAAAGCAAGTTATCTATTTCTATTTAGAAAAAGAACGGAGGCTTTTGCACTAGAAATAGAAATCTATTTCTCGTAAGAACAAGCAGCACATTGCTTTTTCAAGCAGTCAAATCAACGAATCAATTGGGCCTCTTGGACACATGATACACAACATCTTTCATGGCTTGCCATGGTTTCAATCTTAGAAAACAATCAGGTGGCACATGAACTTGCATAACTTCAGTTATCTATTATATGTATTTTGTTGCAATTTTTCCTTTGCGTTTTGTACTCTGCCTAATCTTTTGATTTTTGTGCATATATTGTTGATTTTTTTCCCTTGGTCACTTCTTTTATACTCCTTATATGGATCCCATGCAAGCATGCATAAAATTAAAATTAAATTTTGTGGTTAAAGTTTTAGATTTATTTTCTTTATGTGGTGCTCATTACAGGATTTTTTTTTTAATTGTTATTATCAACTTTTTTATATATGCATTTGCAAGGTCCTAAAAAGCATATCACAGATGGGGCACATCAGTGAACATGTAAAGATGGTCGTAACAAGTTTGATAAATTGGAGTTTTCAGCATGTAAAATGGAAAAGGCAAATACAACAGCACACATTCTTGCACATTATTCACATCACTTGGATTGTTTTAGAGCTTAATTTAAAGATATAGTAGATGTTGGATAAAAATCTGGTTTTGTATTTCATACAAAACACACAGCGGAAGCAACAAATAAGGATCTATTTCATTCATGATTGACAACATGCACTCTGTAAATTTTAGAATTTAAGAACAAGATAGCGTACCTTGGTGTGGAGAAATTCAAAACAAAGATTAGAAGTACTTGGGAAAACTTTTAATCTTCACTCCAATTCCACTTTACGCCCAAGATGCGTGGTCTCTCAATCAGTTTCCAAAGGGAGAATGAAAGTGTGTCTCACACTCTTTCTTTTCTCTACGAAAAATCGCCTTAAAAAATTCTGTATGTTTCTCCCTTTATAACTAACTGATTATCTAATTGGGCCGGCCTATTGAGCCTTTCCAATTGGGCTTTAATGTGTGGCTTGGAATGAGACCAAAAGGGACCAATAAGACACTAGCTCCAATGAGCCTTGGGCTTTTCCGTCAACTCTTGACAAGTCCAAAGTTACAATTAATTATATTTAATACCACTATATAAATATAATTGCACTCTAGGCCTTATTAATAAATTATATCCCAAGACTTTATTTTACACGCAACCCCTTCATAAAATATTCGTATTAATACAAAGTCATAAATATAGACTGCCACTTTGTAAAATACTACATCTTATCCTTGAGTACCCGGTTTAATCCTTTAAAGTTATTCATCATATATTTATGAAATCCAATTTCATAAATATATACTTTAGTAATTTCTTACCAAAGTGGTTAGGCCTAACCCTTTGAATAACCAAACCCATTAAACTTATCTCAAGGGAATATTTTGTATCTCTGTTAAGAGACTATGAATTCCATCTTGAGAATATATATTCCATCAACACTAAATATGGTTGCCCAACATATTGAGGTTTTGACCGTTACTTTAGATCTCACTCTTGATATACCAAAACAACCTACATCTCATGATCAAGTCCATTATTCTCTCAGGATTAAGAGTTCATGCAAATAGAAGTTGTGAGATTTATTATTCATTTGACAGTCGTTAGGAGAATAATAAATTTCACAGCGGTCCAGTTCAATATGTCTTAACTCTTAAAACATATCAACATATCAACTAGAAGTCACCACTTCCATGATCAAGACAAATCATCTTAGTTGATACGTTATAGTCTTCGCAGATGAAATGTCCAATTTCATCACCGACTACGAACTATAAATTTTGAGTTTACAAAGAACTTGTGATTTATATCTTCTCTGACTAAATCACATAAATCACATACTATGCATCTCATGGACTATATGATAATGTCCAAATATTCATGTTACCATTATTTTAGATAAAATAAACAACTTTATTAAATACAACATTAAGTCATACATAATGTCATACATAGCGTCATACAATAGGATTTAAGGGCACACATCCTAACAATTATTATATTGCCCATATTGTTAACTAGGAAGCTAATGCATTTGTTTTAACGGTCTACTATTCTCTTTGTAGTTTAACTTTAATCTCTATTGCTTGGCATATTTTATCTCTTCATAGTTAAAGCTTTATCCTCGCTTTGAAAAAACATATTTAGGTGAATTAGATAGCAAATATCATACTAAGTAGTTTTTTTTTTTTTTTTTTTTTTGCTACTTATTTTGTTTTGTTAATAATTACGGAGAGAGGTTGAGATCAAATAATAGAGATTATTGTTCACAAGTAAAGGCCAAAAATGACCTACTATTGAAAGGTATAACTTCTCAATTCTCATCATATCTCAATGCTATATTTTCAATTATGGATGCAAACTTATTGTCAATGTCTTAACTCTTGGTTTTTCTCAACCAAAAAAAAAAAAAAAAACTTGAAGTTTATACACACACACACACACACCCTCTTTGTTTATTCTATTTTTTTGGTAGATTGAAAATCACTCAAGTTTTGGTGTATTCTCCCATGCTTTCAAGGACAAAAATTAAATTTTCATGTAAGTCTCTCTACTTCAAATTATTAAATGTTTATTAATTTAGATTGTTCTTAATTATTGAATTAATGTTTCCACTTAAATATGCTTTCAATAATTTTTTTGGGTAGCTTTTATTTATTAAATTCAAGGTTTTTCCATTTAAATATTACTTGAGCCTTAAATCTCAATATATTATGCAAAATCCTTTTATATTTTTTTTTAGGTATCTCCTTTTATATTAGTTACATAGCTATCTACCATCTTCCATTCAATTATTTTATATATCCTTTAATAATAGATTAGTCTCACACAATATGCATTCATTATATAACTCAAAAGTAAAATATTAATTTATTTTTATTATCTATTTTATTATTTAATTTTAATGAAATTAATATAAAAAATAGTTTACATATGAATTTTGATTAAACCGTGCATCGCATGGGCATAATATTACTTTGACTAGGAAAGCTTTAAATTTTTTGTTTTCTTATTTTGAAAGCTTACATTTATTGGTTTACTAGTATTATGACAAATCAACCACGTGTATACTGTATAAAATATTTTAATTATTCCATTAAAGGTAAATAATAAATTAAATAGTAAAAATAAAAAGAATCAAAATTACTTTTATACGATGCAAGTTTATATTTTTGTTTATTGAATAAAAAAAAAAGAGATTTGATTATAAAATAGTTAAAAATAAATAATGAAATTCCATTTAAATATCTTTAAACTTTTGATAACTTAAAATTTTGGATTGGTGTTTTTATTTTTTTTTAGAAACCGAATGTATTTTACTTAAAAGTAAATTATGTAATAATGTTACTGTTAATGTACTTCTACCTGTAATTCTTTCATTAAGCCACGTTATACAATTACGATGTGTATGACCAAACTTTTATTAAAATAAAAAATTATGGTTGATTTTTAAAATAATACATAATAAATAATGAATTTCCTTTTAAATTTCCAAAAATTCTTGGTAGTAGAATTTTAATTGTAGTATTTTTTAAAATTTTTGAAAAATTGAAAATTGAGTTTTAGTTTGAGCAAACTATGTTGATTATTTTATATGTACATGTAGTGCGTCATATAAAAAAGAGAAAGAAAGAAAAAAGAAGAAGAAGAAGAAGAAGAAGAAGAAGAAGAAGAAAAAACAGAGAAGACGTTTACTGTGCAACACCATATAGAGGACACAAATTTTATACTATAGTATCCTATACTAGGATATGCTATGATTTAGACATTAGCTTATATTATATATTTTGTGAATCATGAACGAGATTGTTTGAGACTTCACTTATCCTCACTTGTTCTCACTTAGCCTTACTCAAGTAACAAAATCAATACCTCAGTTTTGTTTGTTTATTATACTTTTCGCTAAAGTTGTGGAGCGAGCCACTAAAAGTTTAAAATATTATTTCTTTAAATAATTTTTCTTTTCATTCATTTACATTTGAAGTGAGATCTCTTGTATATTACAATGTACATACACACACATAGGCGGTGCTTTTACCTGTATGATTTGCCTTCCAATAAACCATCTAATAGCTAATCATGCATCTGATCCATAACATTTCAAAATTACAAACAAAATTAAATTTTCCTAAAAGAGCCAAGAGCCTTGTAGGACAAGTGGCTGACATCTTATAGTGTTTTCGACAAAGACATTCAGGTAGAGATGTTCATCGGCCAATGCGGGCTTGTTTTTGGGGCATTTATGAGCCGCATTAATAGTGTTGGTGGCCTAAAAACACCAACCATCATCACCACTGTTAAAAATTGGGCTGGTTTTGACCCAACCCATAAACCATGGCCCATGGATCGTCCACATGGGTTATCTGATAAGTAAGTTTAAATTTAAACTAATTGATATTGATATGAGTTATCAATATCAGTAGTGGGGTAATTTAAACTCAATAAATATTGATATGAGTTATCGATATCAGTAATGGAGTAATTTAAATTTAACAAATGAGATCTTTTAGGGATCACATATATTTAATAAGAAGTGAATCTCTACTAGTATTTAAAATACTCATATATCAATTAGAAAAGAGATGATAGACATAATGAGTGAACATACGTAAAGTTTTGAGTATTCTCTCAAAATAAGTCATCTCTCTGGGACACCATCAATTGTTCCCTAGAATTTGGAGCGTAGAGTAGGAGAGACTCTAGTAGCCTCTCCTGTGACTTGGAGGTGTTCTACAAAGGAGATCGTGAGGAGTTCGTAAAGCAAAAAAAGAACCAAATCCTGGAATTTGGTGATCTATTCCACCAAATGTATGTGTCTATAAGACCTCTAGTAAAGTATATAAATTATTCAACATTGGTATCAGAGTTATTTTATGCTTGTTTTCACTCTTGAATGATGCCATGATCTCTAATATATGTAATCTTATATGCATGCTTAAAAAAAAATTAAAAGTTTAAGTAATTTTTAATTTTCAGATTTGTAATTTTTGGAAGCATGTTATGGCATGTAGAGAGAAAAAAAATAAAAAGCTGTAATTTTTTTTTTTTGATTGTTTACATGCTTAATTTAGAATTTTAATAATAAAATTGTGATTAAAATGGAACACCATAAGATTTGTAAGCCACGTACGGTTGCTTTGGCTACATAGAGGACCAAGTGAATGACTATTCACTATTCAAGGGCCAAAAGTTGTTTTGGTTAGGAGTCCTGGAGAACCAGAACCCCACGTAACCACTAATTGTTTAAGTGGTCATCTAAAAAAAAAAAAATTATAAAATAATAGAGCCCATGTTGATGTAGTGTATTATTTACACTTGAACACATCTTCTTTTTCCTTGTTTTCAGTTACACACAAATAAAAGGGCCCATGTTAGTGTATTAGTTACACTTTTGATTAGGAAATTGTGCTTCGTGGCCTGTGTGGATTTGTTTTGATAAGGAAATTGTGCTGCGTGGCCTGTGTGGATTTGTAATGTTATTTACAAATGCTGTGTGAATTTGTAACATAGTTTACAAAGGAATTGGGTTATAACAATATAGAAAATTATATCAAAATCAAATGTTATAACATGCATAGTAGGTTTTCTTATTATTTATTTTAATTTATAGTAAAACACTATATATTCTTAATTTTGTTTAGACCACATTTTTTTTAATATGACATATATGTAAATTGTAGTGGCATTTTTACTGTGATGTTAAAATATAATTGTGGTAGTATGAGAAAATTGTGAGATTAGTTTTCTAATTTTCTCTATAATTATGCATGGTTTTAATTTTTGAATTAATTTATGATGTCTTTTTAACATATTGTGATATGATTGAATTGATATTATATGAATGCATTGATGAATATGTGTCCATAGGGTTTATGAGACTTTTTGGCTCATCTCTATAGTTAGAGATTATATTGGTAATTTATACAACATGATTATTTTTATTTATTGTTATTGTGGATGGATAAGACAATTTTTGGAATTATTTGGTAACGTGGCATCCCCAATTTTTAATTACAAATAGAATCCAAGTAGTAGGGTACTTAAATATGTAATTTTTTGGGCCAATGTTTTTGGCAATGTAATTTAAGGCTATGTGATTTAATTTTGGAAGCCATGTAAGGGGATATGTTTCACGGTTACTTATAATTTTCAAATTTTGTCTAAGCATGTTGTATGAAATTACCAATAGGGTTTATAGTGGAGCCCATGCACAATGTGTTGTGCACAAAGATGTATGGACACATGTTATATGTATAATTTAATATGTAGATGGTGTGATGTTTTATTCTTCACAGAATTTTATTTAAAAATCAATTAAATGTGTTATTCCAATTTACATAGTGAGAGATGATTATGAGCTTAGCGAAATTTTCGATCTCACTATGTAGAAAGGAATATCATGGTCTAGTTGGATTTTTGGAAATAAAATTTAAAAATGTATGTGTTAATGTCAACTTGTGTAATGAATGTAGTCAACATGGCCACTAAGAATGTAGTTGTTGATCTAATTAAGGGAGAAAAACTAGATGGAACCAACTATGATATGTGCCATAGAAAAATTCAATATCTGCTTAATGAACAATAGGTCCTTGAAACCCTAACCAATGTGATGATGCGACTTGAAAATGGGAATACTGCCCAACATCGCCGTGACTTAGACGCCTATGAGTCTTGGGTTAAGAAAGATCGTTGTGCACGCTTTACTATGTTGAGTAGCATGCACAATGATCTTATTGGGGAGTTTGAGAACTACCCAAATGCCCAAGAGATGTGGAACCAGCTTAAGATTACTTATGGAGGGACTTTAGCAACTAGGTTGCAAGCTCTTACTTTGAAGTTTGAGCAATATGTTATGGATTCCAAACATAGCATAGCTGAACATCTAAGGACAATGTTAGCATTGATCCATGACCTAAAGGCTGTTGGCAATAATCTCTCTGATGAACAACAGGTCACAGCAGTGATATGTTCACTGCCTGAACCTACTTGGGGAAAAATGAAGCTTGTTTTGACACATAGTGAGAATATCAAGGCTTTTGCTGATATTTCTCGTCATCTCGAGCGTGAAGTAGAGCGCATAGGGGCGCACCAAAACACCCTCCTTGTCGCCCAATCTAGGCAGTGGAAGGCATTCAGGCCTAAACGCAAAGGACAAGGGTGGAATGCCAAAGGAGTTGGTAACCTTGGGCCTAAAGAAGGCAAGATAGCAAAGCACCAAAAGGGCAAGCATGCTAAGAAGAACAAGGCAAAGATCAAGTGCTACAACTGTGGTAAGAAGGGTCACTTCGCTCGTGAGTGCACTGAGCCGAAGAAGGTATCCTTTTTTAACAACTCTGCTATTACTTATGTTTGTACACATGTTTTTGTTACTCATACTATTCCTGGGTGGATTGTACATTCGGGAGCAACTAAATATATAGCCAGAGATAGAGTTGGGTGTGTGGATTACAAAAAGATAGCAACAGGCACACAATACGTTATTTTGTGTAATGGAGCTCAAGAAAAAGTCATAGGAGTTGGAACCTATCAGCTCAAATTGCCTCTGGGACGTACGTTACTTCTTCATGATGTACTTCATGCACCTGGTATCAAATGTAATCTATTTTCAGTACTTACTATGCTTAGACTTGGATTTAGTTTCCGTTTTGATGGTCCTCAGTTGGATTTTTATTTAAATAAAACCTTGTATGGACATGGTTATTTATCTAATAATTTCTTTATGTTGGATTTAGATCATTCCTCTTTTTCTTTTATTGCTCATAATGATGATGTTTCTGATTCTGTAAAGTGGCATGCTAGACTTGGACACATAGGAAAAGATAGATTGGCTAGACTAGCTAGACTAGCTAGAGAAGGCCTATTGGGGTCTATCACTAATGTAAGCCTACTTATGTGTGAACCTTGTCTAGCTGGAAAGGCTTGTAGGAAGCCTTTTGGTAAGGCTTCAAGGGCAACTCATCCTTTGGAATTAGTCCATTCGGACATATGTGGACCTATGAATGTTAAGGCACACCATGACACTTCTTATTTTCTCACATTTATAGATGACTATTCACGTTTTAGTTTTGTCTATCTGATCTCCCATCGCTTTGAAGCATTAGATTGCTTTAAGCGATTTGTGGCAGAGGTTAAGAATCATAAAGAAAGGAACCTAAAGGTTTTTCGAACTGATAGGGGTCATGGGTTTTGTTCACAGTACTTCCCATAAGTATGGAAAATTGGGCTCTATAGCAAGTAAGAAAATCTTTATAAGATATTCAAAAAGCTCAAAGGGGTATGTAATGTATGGTGAACATTCTGATAGTGGAATGACTGAGATAGAGTCTTTTGATGTCAACTTTATTGAAAATGATTTTCCAAGCATCAGTGAAGCAAAACAAGATCTTCAGTTTTATGAGCTGCAAGAACTTGAAGGTGTCATACCATCTTTGGGTAAGGGTGGAAAATCACAACTTCATCCTGAAATCGCCAAAGATAGTGGGAGTGATTTGGCTCATAATGGGAGCAAATCGCTAGATAGTGACACACAAGGATCCAAGGTACGTAGAAGTGAATGTAGAACTATTCCCCGTCTTCATTTTAAGATTGAGGGGGAATTTTTTATATGTGATTCACTAGACCTTGATGAGCCTGCTTCCTATGAGGAAGCATTAGCTTCACCTGCTTCAAATGAATGGATAGTTGCTATGAGGGATGAGATGGATTCTATGGCAAAGAATCAAGTTTGGGAGTTGGTTGACCTTCCGCCTGGGTGCAAGAACATTGAAAACAAGTAGGTCTTAAAAATAAAGCGCAAGGCAGATGGATCAATCGACAAATATAAGGCTCGTCTCGTGGCGAAAGGCTATACCTAAAGAGAAGGGATAGACTATGAAGAGACTTTCTCCCCAGTAGTGAGATTTGTCTCTATTCGCCTTATTCTAGCTATTGTTGCACATTTGGATTTAGGACTCTTCCAAATTGATGTGAAGACTGCATTTCTCAATGGAGAACTAGACGAGGAGATCTGTATGAATCAACCTATTGGCTTTGAGCTCAAGGAATAAGGGCGCAAAGTGTGCCGCCTTAAGCGTTCCATTTATGGCCTAAAGCAAGTTTCTAGACAATGGTATTTCAAATTTCATAAGGCCGCCATTATTTCGATTGGTTTCAAAATGATGGAAGAAGACCATTGTGTGTATGTCAAATGATCAGGAAAGGGTTTACTTATCGTGTCTTTATATGTGGATGACATTTTGTTGGCTGAAAATAATATGGAGATATTTGTCATCACCAAAAGGTGGTTGTCCTCTATTTTTGAAATGAAGGACATGGGTGAGGCTAATTATGTGCTTGGAGTTAAGATCTTCAGGGATCGCTCAAAGAAGTTTCTTGGTTTGTCTCAAGAAACTTACATAAAGATGATCTTAGAGCAATTCCGTATGCATAATTCCAAACCCATAGACACTCCAATTGAGAAGGGACATACATTAAGCCTAGCAAATTGCCTTAAATCAGAAAAGGAAAAGAGAGAAATGGCAAGAGTTCCCTATGGAAGGGTAGTTGGAAGTCTAATGTATGCTATGTTGTGTACTCGACCAAACATCTATTTTGCAGTTGGTATGGTTAGTCGTTATCAAAGTAATCTAGGACCTGTTCATTGGCAAGCAATTAAGAGGATTTTTCGATACCTTCGTGGGACATCGGATCTCATTCTTTGCTATCAAGGTAGAGATTTGAGATTGAAAGGTTATTCTGATGTTGATTGGGCCAGTGATAGAGATGAGCGCAAGTCCACTACAGGTTATGCATTTCTACTTAGTGGTGCAGCTATCTCTTGGTGCAGTAAGAAACAATTTTGTATTGCTTTATCCACAATGGAGTCTATGCATGTTGCTTGTTCAGCAGCAGTATAAGAAGCTGTTTGGTTAAGGAGTTTTTTCCAAAGCCTAAAGGTGACGTCTCTTGCAGATGAAGCTGTAAAGATGTATTGTGATAGTATGGTAGCCTTGGCTCATGCTAAAGATCCTAAGTATCATAGCAAAAGCAAACACATATAGACTCGTTATAACTACATTCGTCTTGCTATTACATAAGGAGAGGTGATCCTCCAACATATCTCCATTAGCAAGATGGTGGCTGATCCACTTACTAAAGCCATTGCTAGAGATGTCTTTCAGGCTCATGTTAGGAGTTTGGGACTTTGTAAGATTTGATATATTTTTGGATACCTTATGGACATTTATGTTTATTCATATTTTATGCAATAATGATGCTATTCATTTTGATTCATCTTGTGATGTGATTGATATTACATACTGAGTACACATTATTTGAGAATATGTCACCAGGCTTAGATCAGTCTACTCACATAGACGATCACCCTAGCGCTTGAGTAGTGAGCAAGATGAGACATAGTGATCACTTTGTTTTTCTGTAAATTAAGTACGTGATCATCTTGACGCTTAGGGAGGCGTGCAAGATAATATAATGAATGTCGCCTTAGCTAGGCTAAGATGAGACTTATGGGAGTCGCACTTGAAGTGTATCCACAACTTCATCAAGCCTAAATAAAGCCAAATGTGAGATCTTGGACAGGAACTTGGTGTGTAACTGTGCTAAGAAACTCAGATTGGTTGCCTTTGTGGCAATTGGACTAAGATTTGTACGGTGTTTGAGTGTGACAAGCCTAGTTGAGTGGGAGCTCCACTGTAGCATACAAATTATACTGTATGTGCTAAAGCCGACCAATTAAGGGAGTGATTGGATAGATCCCTACTCCGTCACTAGGTGAGCCCTAGTCGACCATTATATGGTCCATTCTGTGCCCTTTTTTGACTTAGAACTATGTCATGAAGTGAATGCTTGATATAGCTACTTTAGCATGTCATCTCAGGCCATGATATATACGGTCTCGTGGAGCATGTCTCGGAAAGCAGTCAAGTGTGAATGAAATGACATGAGTGTCTGGGGAAGATTATTTAGAACACAACATTTATTGTATGGCTCATAGGCGGGGCAATTATAAGGAATTTGTTTTTCAACATAATCATGAACATATTATATGGTATAGAATCAAGTGTTGCTTTGAGTTTTTTGAACTCATGAGGGATTAAAGAAACTTGATTGGGTGTGATTAAATAATCTGGGGCATAGACAAGATATTATGAGTGATGTACTATGTTAGTTTAGATGGTGACTTAATATGGTACTTCTACCCTACACCTTCTCGTCAGGTCACACACTCCATTTTTCTGTATAAAGAGAGGATTGGACAAGAGATTGAGAGGAGCCATTTTTTACTGTAGTTCTCAGTGTGGACGAGTGGGAGATGTTAGAAATTGGGCTGGTTTTGACCCAACCCATAAACCATGGCCCATGGATCTTCCACATGGGTTATCTGATAAGTAAATATAAATTTAAACTAACTAATATTGATATGAGTTATCAATATCAGTAGTGGGGTAATTTAAACTTAACAAATATTGATATGAGTTATCAATATCAGTAGTGGAGTAATTTAAATTTAACAGATGAGATCTTTTAGGGAGCACATATATTTGATAGTAAGTGAATCTCTATTAGTATTTAAAATACTCCTATATCAATTAGAAAAGAGATGATAGACACAGTGAGTGAACATACGTAATGTTTTGAGTGCTCTCTCAAAATAAGCCATCTCTTTGGGACATCAACAATTGTTCCCTAGAATTTGGAGTATGGAAAATAGGAGAGACTATAGTAGCCTCTCCTGCAACTTGGGGGTGTTCCACAAAGGAGATTGTGAGGAGTTTGTAAAGTAAGCAAAGGACAAGATCCGGGAATTTGGTGATCTATTCCACCAAAGGTATGTGTCTATATGACCTCTAGTAAAGTATATAAATTATTCAACGACCACCATAGGAATGGTTTTTTGGAAGCGTTAGTGGCAATTTAGTTGAAATTTAGTTGAAACAGAAACTCGATTTTTATTAGAATATGAGAAAGAGATTTGAAACAACCACCATAAAGACATAAACTCACAAGATCAAAGATTCAAAACACATACCAAAACCTAAGATCTAAAGAAGCAGTAGATCTAAAAAAAATAGAAGAGCAGATTTGAAAATAAATTCGAAGAAACAAATATGAAAAAGCAAATCTAATTCAAACCTAAGATCTAAAGAATAAAGAAAAAAGAAGCAAATCTAAAAGGAAACGACCAACAATCGGAATTTAGCAACACTAATGTCCATTATTTCGGTCGTCGTTACTCATTAGTGGACCTCTTTAGCAGTGTGATCAACTTGGATTCGATGGTGAGTTAGTCTAGATTAGTAAACATTCTCTCATACATGTAGGATTCAAATCCTCCTTCCATTATAATTATCAATTAAAAAAAACTAATAGAAATGTATGATGGTAATGGCCTGTCACCAAACTTAGAAACAAACTGGTCAAGTCCAATGAGAAGCTTAATCCACGAGATCAATCCACGGTAGAAATGAAGGATGGTAATGTCCAATGCACTTTAGGGAAGTTTAATTCACCCCATAGTCATTCAACTATCAAAGTCACACACACCATAATAATAATAATAATAAAAAAAAAAAAAAAAAACCATTGTGTTCTCTTAACGCGATAATCACTCTATAAATATAAGTAATTGTGAAGTATGAGGATAAGTCTTTAGGAGGAGCTATCACACGCTTATATGGTGAAACTCGATTAGAATAGAATTTCGTTCCTGTAAAAAAAAAAAAAAAAAAAAAAGGCCACTTCGAGTCGGTTAGTCAATGACTCAACAACTAATCCCCCCAATTTCTCTTTTTGACAGTCTCTCCCACCAGTTGCCACAAGAAGATAGAAAGCCCCACTTCTTCAAATCTTTTTCCGCAAAGGCCGTGTGATACTAGTATTTTTATGTAACTATTTATGTATGACAACGCCTGAATCTGAGTCTTTGGTGGAGTCTATCACGTTCATGGGCCACCACACCGCCATTACCAAACCTCAGACTCTTTCCACCAAGCACCGTCTAAATGACAGTGACGACGATGAAGAAGAGGAGGAGTGTGACGTGGAGGTCTGGGACATGCTGAGCAAGAGCTTTATTCAAGTGCAGTCCGTACTGGATCAGAACCGTGTGTTGATCAATCAGGTGAACGAGAACCACCAGTCCAAGATCGCTGACAATCTCGCCAAAAACGTTGCCCTAATCCGCGAGATCAATACCAACATCTCCAAAGTTCTCTCCATTTACTCCGACTTGTCCCTCAATTTCTCCACCATCGTTCACCAGCGTCGCGCCGCCATGATCAATTGCAAGAGGAGCGTCGACGACAAAGCCTCAACATGATTGCTCGTGAATTTCAGTAAATTCAATTACCTTTAGCTTTGGTTTTTGGATCAAAGTTGTGTTTGGTTCTTGTTTGGTCTTTAAGTGTTTGCTTTAATGTGTCAGTGAGTGTGTAATTGTGGGAAATAATTTGATATGTTTTGAAAGTTTGGGATTGTTGTTGTGGTGAGAGCAAAAAAACTGTGGTTAATAATGGTCGTTTGCTATGTGTTTTTTCTTGTATTGTAAGGAACAACGCTGCGGGAATGCTTATCTACATTCATCCTTAGCCGCAGACGAATTGAGGTATATATGTTCTGTTTGAAATTCTTTGTTTTAATTCTTCTTTCTTTCTTTATGGTTTTTGATTTGTTGGTTGTAGTTTTGGATGGTGATAAAAAATTGATTTTTGGGGACATTTTGTTGCTCAGGAAGGTCATCATTTACATATTTATTGGCAAATGCCCATCTAGGAAGATAATGCATTTTATTTTAACATGTATTTTAATTGTGGAGGGATTAGTGATGTTTGGTGTAATTATTTTCTAAGTGAAAATGTTTCAATTTTTGCATGTTAATGAACAAGTTACAATTTATCATGTATATTGACTAATTTATATCAATTTGAATCTGGAATATACGAAAATGACACGGAAAATTGCAAATAACTTACTATGTGTTGTACAAACAAGTTGTTGTCAACTTTGTATGTTGTGCCTTTTGTTATGGTAATGCGGAGATTTCAAGTTCTTTATTTCTTTTTGGTCGGTAAGTATCACAAACAGCAAGTATGTCTTGAATCCATGATTTCACCCTCCACCTTGTTATTGTAAGGAAGAGGGTGCCATTTGAGCTAGAGCTCATAGGCAATATTAAGTTCTTCCTCTTGCACCACTGCATTTATTATGGCATAGGGAAAATTTAAGCTCTTGGTACCAGTTGTACACACTCCTTTTAACTATATTTATTGTTGCAGCATTATAATGAAACATAGGAATTCCTTTTGATATGATAAGCTTGTGGAAGTTTTGAAGAGAAGTAATGCAAGAAACTGGTTACAAGTGCAATTTGGTTAAAAGGGAGCCATGTCCAATTTGTGGTATTGAAAAGCTAATATCAGCTCATGGAAGATAAGATCAGCTTAGTAACTTGAATTAGGGAAAGTAGATAATTTATCAACTAACTTATAATTAATCATTTCCAGCATGTATTGAACTGCCACCACTGTTTTTGAATGATACCTCAGAAGGTTAAGAAGCTAAGGCATTCTGGCCAAGGAATGAAGTGGAGATAGTGCTTTTATTTCTCAAATTTGTTAGAATATGCTTGTTTTTTTGGTTGCATGACTTTGGACACTTCAGTTGGTTCGTAAGTTGGAATATTAACAGAAATTCATGGGGGTTAAATTGCTTTGGCATAGTTTACAATCGTTGTTTAGGGCTATGTTTTATGGGTGCTAAGCACATTTATTGATCATTCAGCAAAAAAAAAAAAAAAAAAAGAAAGCACATGTATTTACCATGCAAGTTTCACCATATCAAGTATGATCCAGATATAGAGATAAGGTTATCGGAACTGAAGACCTTCCAATGGAATCTTCAATGAAAACTTGACTTGTAAACATATGTCAAGTCTAGAAACTTGAGTAGAGAAATCCCTTAATCCAAAAACTTTGCTTAGACACAATTCACATATGTTTTCTGCCACCCCGCGTGCCCACAGGTTGCTTCCTATTAACCATCCTTTCGTTGTGTCCGACAAATACATTAGGACCATGGCAAAACTCTGTTGTCATTATTCATTTCATACCTTTTGACTAATTTTTGCTGAGTATTTTTGATTTGGTAACTCATTTGAAGCTTTTGATTATATTTTAAAATATTGATCCAACAAAGAAATAATTTCTTGCTCAGATTTATCAAGGTGATTTTTGGGGGGATGGTAACAGCCATGAACTGTTTGTACTCATAGTTGATGGTGAATGGAGGTGGATGGTGGAGCTAGTTAAGACAAAGGAAGCTGGCAATGGATGGTTCTGTAGGCAAATGAATCTAGAACTACAGGTGCTAAATGTGGCAAGTTATTTGGGTTGGGGTTGTTGGAATTTTCAGTTATTTTGTGTGCTGTATATGGGCATGTTGTGTAGGCTGTAGTGCTAATGGGAAGCCTTTGAGCATGAGTCAAGCCTCCCCAAAACGTGTGGGAACATGTTGTGTGGGCTGCTGGAGGATGAGTAGAGGCCCCATGGTTTGCTGAGACATAGGTTGTGCTTGTGCAGCATGTGCAGTGGCAGTTACCAAGCAATTACCAAGTAGTTCCTAGCTTTCCTGATGATCAGACCAGCTGTGTCAGGGCTGAAAATGTGGAGAGTAGGCCAAGACAACATCAATTAAAGGTATCCCAAGTCAGAACACAAGTGGCAGATTGTCCAAGACCCAAGTTGTTGCTAGGTAGTAACTGCCATAATAGTTAATTCTGTGTATTTAACCCTAAGGCTGTTGGAGGTGTCAGCAACAGAGTGTATTTGGCCTTGGGAAAATTTTGTGTAATTCTCTAGGCTCGTAAAATGGTTTCCTTTGTTTTTGAGATTAAGTAATAAAGGTTGAGGGTGGGTTCTTTGTAAATATTGTGTGTGCTGTGTGTTTAAACATCTGTATATAATCTATTCTAAGTGTTATTGCAGTGACTATGTGATGTTGGCTGAGACTAAGTCAGGGACTTAGGGCCATTACAGGCAGAAAATTTGAGTGAAAAAAATTGACTTTGTGACAATTGGTATCAGAGTTTGGCTGCAATGTCTTCGAACACCAAGGCAAGAGTGACTGTCTTGGAAAACATACTTGGAGTTCCTGCAGAGGGAGAACAACTTTTAATGTGTGACAGATTGGATGCATTGTTTGCAGAAACTTATGTGATACAGAATGAGATTGCTGATCAAAGAGATGTTATGTTGATTCATGTTGAAGAGTTGGTTGCTGCACTAGATACCCAGGGCAGTGCAGCAAGAGAGACCCAAAACCAACTTGAGATAGATATTGCCTTGTTAAAAAGGGCAATGCATGGCCTGCCTAGGGAGGGAGAAGTGGCCACCAAAGTGAAGGTGTCTAAACCAAAGCCTTTTAATGGCACTAGAAGTGCCAAGGATTTAGAGAATTTCCTTTGGGATATGGAGCAGTACTTCAAGGCTGCAAGGATGTCAAGTGAAGAGATGGTAACCATTACTAACATGTACCTTTCAGGGAATGCCAAGTTATGGTAGAGAATCCGTGTGAAAGATGATGCAGATGCTGGTAGAGGGAAGATTGACTCGTGGGAAGCCTTAAAGAAAGAGTTGAAGAACAAATTCTTGCCTACCAACACTGCATGGGTAGCAAGAGACTTCTTGAAGAAATTGAAGCAAACTGGTATAGTGAGAGAATATGTCAAGACATTTAGCTCTTTGATGCTAGATATCAAGAACATGTCAGAGGAAGATAAGTTGTTCAATTTCATGTTTGGCTTGCAACCTTGGGCATAGTTGGAGTTAAAGAGGTAGGCAGTGCGTGATCTATCGCTTCTATATCTGTTGCAGATGCCTTAGTAGACTATAAGATCAATAAGCCTAATGGGGATGCTGAATAAATAGGTCCAAGGACAAAGGCAAAGACAAGAAGAAGAAAGATGGCAAGAAGAACAAGGATAAGTAGAAGAAAAATTGGGGTAACAAGAGTAAAGGAGATAATTCTACCTCTCAACAAAGCAAAGAACAACCCAAGTTGAATGCAGGCTACTTCATATGCAATGGCCTCATCGAGCAAGAGACTGCCTTAAGCTTGAGAAGCTTAATGCAACGGTTGCTGAAGATGAGAAAGGGTAGTCCGATGAAGAAGTTCCTAACAGGGTGAATCCTTACAATTGCCGAATGCCCTTAGTGTAGGAGGTAATTTTAAGAGGTTGTCTTATTTGCAAGTAGAGATGAATGGGAATGGGGCTGAAGCAATGCTTGACATTGGTGCTACCCACAATTTTATTGATGAATGCATGGTCCAACTGCTTGGTCTGAAAGTGAGCAAGTGTCCAAGTAAGATCAAGGCAGTAAACTTTAAAGCAAAACCTGTTTTAAGAATTTCTTTTGGTGTGAAGTTCAAGGTTAGTGAGTGGGCAAGAAAGGTGAATTTCTTGATTATGAAGTTGGATGACTTTGATGTAATTTTGGGTGATGAATTCTTTGTGGCTGCCAAGGCTATCTTGCTGCCATTCATCGGTGTGACGTTGATTTTCAATGAGAAGCAGCCATGCTATGTTCCTACTAGGTGTGTGGAAGGAAATAGCAAGACTAGCAAGGGGAAAGAGCCAATGGTGTCAGCCATGCAAGTTGAGCATGGGCTGAAGAAGGGGGAGATGACTTACTTGGTTGCAATGATTGAAGTCAAGCAGGACAAGTTTGTTGAAGTTCCAGATGCTGTTGCTGGACTGTTGGAGGAATTTGTTGATGTGATGTCTCCAGAATTTCCTAAGACTCTTCCACCAAGGCGTGCTATTGATCATAAGATTGAGTTGGTTCTTAGTGCAAAGCTTCCTTCGAAGGCTCCATATAGAATGTCCCCTATGGAGTTGGATGAAATGATAAAGCAATTGATTGAATTGCTCGATGTAGGCTACATATCCCTTCAAAGCCCATTACGGTGCCCTTATTCTATTCCAAAAGAAGAAAGATGGATCACTATGTATGTGTGTGGACTATAGGGCCTTGAACAAAGTGATGGTGAAGAACAAGTACCCAGTTCCTTTGATTCAAGACTTGTTTGACAGACTGTGCAAAGCCACTTACTTCACCAAGCTGGACTTGAGATCAGGTTATTGGCAAGTGAGGATTGCTAAAAGGGATGAACCAAAGACAAATTGTGTAACTCGGTATGGTTCTTATGAATTTTTAGTTATGCCTTTTTGTTTAACAAATGTCCCTGTTACATTCTGCAATTTGATGAATGGTATATTCTACGAGTTTGTAGACCGATTTGTTGTGGTTTACTTAGGTGACATAGTGAGTCCTTGGAGGATCACTTGGAATACCTTGGGAAGGTGTTGTCCAAATTGAGGGAACATCAATTATATGTCAAGAAAGAGAAATGTGAGTTGCCTAGCAAGAGATTTTGTTTCTAGGGCATAAGGTCAGCAAAGGTCTAGTGATGATGGATGAGAGGAAGGTGCAGACTATCCTTGATTGGCTTCCACCAAGTAAAGTTGCTGAGTTATGGTCTTTCATTGGATTGGAAGTTTATTCAAGGGTATTCCAAGAAGGTGGCTCCTCTTACAGATTTGCTGAAAAATGACAAGCAATGGGTATGAATAGATGCATGCCAAAAAGCTTTTTAGAAGCTTAAAGTTGTTGTGTCTAGTAAGCCGGTGCTGCCATTTGAAGTCCATAATGATGCTTCTGACAAAGCAATTGGTGGTGTGCTGGTGCAAGAGAAACATCCAGTTGCCTATGAAAGTAGGAAGTTGAATGACGCAGAGCAGATTGTTCAGCACATGAAAAGGAAATGATTGCTGTGGTTTATTGTTTGCTAGCATGGACAATGTATCTGCTAGGGCCTAAGTTTGTGGTGAGGACCGATAATGTGCCAATACTTTCTTCAACGCACAGAAAAAGCTGTCTCCTAAGCAAGCTAGGTGGCAAGAGTATGATTTTGTGTGGGAAAACAAGCTTGGCAGGCATAACCAAGTAGCAGATGCACTTAGCCGCAAACGAGTGCAAGAGTATGTTGCTGCCTTGACCAGAGTTGAGTCAAATTTTGTGGAAAAGATCAAGGAAAATTCAAAGCTTGATGCCACTTACCAAAAATTGGTGCAAGATGTGACTATAGGCCTTGTACGTCATTACTGGCTTGAAGATGGGTTGCTGTATGCAAAAGGTGGTAAGCTGTTTGTTCCTAGTGGGAAGGTCAGTAGAGAATTGTTGAAAGAGACTCATGATCCACAAAAGGCAAGACATCCTGGTAAGGAAAGAATGAATGTTTTACTGTCCCGTTCTTATTATTGGCCTAAAATGGAGTTAGACATTGAGTTATATGTTAAAACTTGTCTAGTTTGTCCAAAAGATAAGGAATTAACTTAAAAGGAAGCTAGTTTGCTACAACCTCTACCTATACTAGAAAGTCCATGGATTTCTGTTTCGATGGATTTCATTACTAGTATGCCTAAAGTGAAGGGAATGGGTTCAGTTTTTGTAGTGGTTGATCGATTTTTGAAGTATGCAGTGTTTATGGTTGCACCAAGTACTTGCACAGTAGAGGTAGTTGCTAATCCGTTTTATAGAAATGTGGTGAAGTACTTTGGTTCGCCTGAAGATATTGTAAGTGATAGAGACTCTCGTTTCACTGGTCTGTTTTGGACAGTTTTGTTTGGGTTACTGGGTTCACAGTTAAACTTTTCTACCACTAATCACCCATAAACCGATGGTTAGACCGAGAGGATCAATGTTGTGTTGGAAGATTACTTGAGGCACTATGTGACTGCAAGTCAAAAAAACTGGCTGGACTTGTTGGATTCAGTGCAATTTGCTTAAAATCTGCACAAGTCTTCTTCAACGGGAATGAGTCCATTCGAGTTGGCAATGGGGCAGCAGCCCCTAACACCTCATGAGATTACAAAACAACGTTCAGGGGGCAGATGTCTTGCAACATACAAATTTGCTATTGCTAAACAAGAACTGATGCAGGAAGCATAAGATAATTTGTTGAAAGCACAGCGAAGAATGAAAAAGTATGCTGAGAAAGGGAAGAGGCCTCTTGAGTTCTAGGTTGGGGACAAAGTACTGTTAAAGCTAACTCCGCAGATTTGGAGAAAGTTTAGAATTGAGAGTGTGCATTGAGAGTTAATTCCAAAGTATGATGGTCCTTTTGAAATTGTGAAGAGAGTTGGTACTGTTGCTTACAAGTTGAAACTGCCTGAAAGGTTGCAGATTCACCCCATGGTTCATGTGAGCTTTCTAAAGCCTTATCATGGGGATAAGCAAGATATTGCAAGGAATGAGGTAAGGCGTGCCCTACCTACTGTTATGGTACAGTTTGATCGAGAAGTGGACCGAATTCTTGACAAGAAGGTAATGGATTATCGAAAGGGAGGAAACGTGATAGCTTATTACTTAGTGAAGTGGAAAAGGGCAGCTAAAACATAAGCAAGTTGGGAGAAGGCGTGAACTTTATGGTAGTTCAAAAAGGAAGTGAAGGCATTTGAAGATACCTTGCCGACAAAGACATCGGCTTCTTTTGGTGGGGGTGTTTTGTTAAGAGCATTATGTGTTGCTAATGATGGCATGAGGAATGAGGGTGTTTGGGCAACATTGGGCTAAACACTTGGCTTCATGTTTTCGCAACACACTTATAGCTTCTCATGCCTGACTAGTGATGCTCCTAAGGGCTATTTGAGGGGGACCTACCCTGTCTCCTTACTCGAGTTGGATTGATGAGCAGTGATGAAGGGTAGCATGTGGGGGCACCTTGCTCCACATGATGCCCCAAGGCCGTGGCAGAGGAGGGCCATGGTGGGCAGTGATGGATTTTGATGATGGGCAGCAGCAGGTGGTACTGACCCTATGTGGTGATGCATGGCATTGGTGGCTTAGTTGTTGGTTCCTTGTGTGTGAGATTGGTGGTTTAAATGCAAGGTAGATTGGGTTGCTATGATGATTAAATGCTGTGTGCAAGGCATTGGGCTAGATGGGGCTAGTTGAATACATGAACAAGTGCTAGTGGGCTGATGGCATTTACTTTGTGTGCTGCATGTGGGAATGCTGTGTGGGCATGCCTTCACTTCCTTTTCGAATTGCCATAAAGTCTATGCCTTCTCCCAACTTGCTTCAGTTTTAGCTGCCCCTTTCCACTTTACTAAGTAATAAGTTATTATGTTTCCACCTTTTCGATAACCCGTTACCTTCTTGTCAAGAATTCTGTCCACTTCTTGATGAAATTGTACCATAACTGTAGGTGGGGCACGCCTTGCCTCATTCCTTGCAAGATCTTGCTTATCCCCATGATAAGGCTTTAGAAAGCTCACATGAACTATGGGGTGAATCTGCAACCTTTCAGGTAGTTTCAACTTGCAAGCAACAATACCAACTCTCTTCACAATTTCAAAGGGACCATCATACTTTGGAATTAACACTCAGTGCACACTCTCACTTCTAAACTTTCTCCAAATATGTGAAGTTAGCTTCAACAGCACTTTGTCCCTAACCTGGAATCCAAAAGGCCTCCTCCCTTTACTAGCATACTTTTTCATTCTTCACTGTGCTTTCAACAAATTATCTTGTGCTTCTTGCATCAGTTCTTATTTAGCAATAGCAAATCTGTATGCTGCAGGACACTTGCCTCCTGAATGTTGTTTTGTAATCTCATGAGGTGTAAGGGGCTACTGCCCCATTGCCAACTCAAATGGACTCATTCCCGTTGAAGAAGACTTGTGCAGATTATAAGCAAATTGCGCTGAATCCAACAAGTCCAGCCAGTTTTTCTGACTTGTAGTCACATAGTGCCTCAAGTAATCTTCCAATACAGCATTGATCCTCTTGGTCTAACCATCGGTTTATGAGTGATTAGTAGTAGAAAACTTCAACTGTGAACCCAGCAACTCAAACAAAAATGTCCAAAACCGACCAGTGAAATGAGAGTCTCTATCACTCACAATATCTTCAGGTAACCAAAGTACTTGATCAATTTTCTGTAAAATGGATCAGCAACTAACTCTGCTGTGCAATTACTTAGTGTAGCCATAAACACTGCATACTTCAAAAATTGATCAACCATTACAAAAACTGAACCTATTCCCTTCACTTTAGGCATACCAGTAATGAAATCCATCGAAACAAAAATCCATGGACTTTAAGATATAGGAAGAGGTTGTAGCAAACTAGCTTCCTTTTGAGTTAATCCTTTATCTTTTTGACAAACTAGACAAGTCTTAACATATAATTCAATGTCTAATTCCATTTTAGGCCAATAATAAGAACGGGAAAGTAAAGCATACATTCTTTCCTTACTAGGATGTCCTGCCTTTTGTGGATCATAAGTCTCTTTTAATAATTCTCTACGGATCTTCCCACTAGGAACAAACAGCTTACCACCTTTTGCATACAGCAACCTATCTTCAACCTAGTAGTGACGTACAAGGCCTGCAGTCACATCTTGCACCAATTTCTGGTAAGTGGCATCAAGCTTTGAACTTTCCTTGATCTTTTCAACAAAATTTGACTTAACTCTGGTCAAGGCAGCAACATACTCTTGCACTTGTTTGCGGCTAAGTGCATCTGCTACTTAGTTATGCTTGTCAGGCTTGTGCTCCCACACAAAATCATACTCTTGCAGCAACTCTTGCCATCTAGCTTGCTTAGGAGACAACTTCTTCTGTGTGTTGAAGAAGGTATTAGACACATTATCGGTCTTCACCATAAACTTAGGCCCTAGCAGATACACTCTCTATGCTAGCAAACAATGAGCCACAACAATCGTTACCTTCTCATGTGTTGAACATTTCTGTTCTGCATCATTCAACTTCCTACTTTCATAGGCAACTGGATGTTTCTCTTGCACTAGCACATCACCAATTGCTTTGTTAGAAGCATCAGTATGGACTTCAAATGGAAACTTAAAATTTGGCAAACTCAGCACTAGGTCACTTGACATAGCAGCTTTAACCTTTTAAAAACTTCTCGATATGCATCTGTTCACACCCATTTCTTGTCCTTTTTCAACAAATCTGTAAGTGGAGCCATCGTCTTGGAATACCCTTGAATAAACTTCCTATAATAGTTAGCTAGTTCAAGGAAAGACCGCAACTCAACAACTTTCCTTGGTAGAGGCCTCATCACTAGACCTTTGCTGACCTTATGCACTAGAAACAAAATCCCTTGCTGGGCAAACTCACACTTCTCTTTCTTGACATACAATTGATGTTCCCTCAATTTGGACAACACCTTTCTAAGGTATTCCAAGTAATCCTCCAAGGACTCACTATATATCACCATGTCATCTAAGTAAACCAAAACAAAACGCTCTACAAATTCGTAAAATACATCATTTATTAAATTGTAGAATGTAGTAGGGGCATTTGTTAAACCAAAAGGCATAACTAAAAATTCATAAATACCATATGGAGTTATACAAGTTGTCTTTAGTTCATCCCCTTCAGCAATCCTCACTTGCCAATAACTTGATTTCAAGTCCAGCTTGGTGAAGTAAGTAGCTTTGAACGGTCTATCAAACAGGTCTTGAATCAAGGGAACTAGGTACTTGTTCTTCACCATTATTTTTTTCAAGTTTCCGTAGTCCACACACATACACAATGATCCATCTTGCTTCTTTTGGAATAGAACAGGGGCACCATAAGGGGCTTTGGAGGGCTAAATGTAGCCTGTATCGAGCAATTCAATCAATTGCTTTCTCATTTCAGCCAACTCAATAAGGGACATTCTATATGGAGCCTTTGAAGGAGGCTTTGCACCAGGAACCAACTCAATCTTGTGATCAGCAGCACACCTTGGTGGAAGGGTCTTAGGCAATTCTGGAGGCATCACATCAACAAATTCCTCCAATAGTCCAGCAACAGCATCTGGAACTTAACAAACTTGTCCTGCTTGACTTCAATCATTGCAACCAAGTAAGTCATCTCCCCCTTTTTCAGCCCATGCTCAACTTGCATGGCTGACACCATTAGCTTTCCCCTTGCTAGTCTTACTATTTCCTGCCACGCCTAGTAGGAACATAGCATGACTGCTTCTCATCGAAAATCAACATCACACTGATGAAAGGTAGCAAGGCAGCCCTTGGCAGCCACAAAGAATTCATGATCCAAAATCACATCAAAGTCATCCAACTTCATTATTAGGAAATTCACCTTTCTTGTCCACTCGCTAACCTTGAACTTCACACCAAAAGCAATTCCTGAAATAGGTTTTGCTTCAGAGTTTACTGCCTTGATCTTACTTGGACACTTGCTCACTTTCAGACTAAGCCATTGGATCATGCATTCATCAACAAAATTATGGGAATGCACTAGTGTCAACCATTGCTTTAGCCCCATTCCCATTCATCTCTACTTGCACATAAGATAGCCCCTTAGAATTACCTCCTGCATTAAGGGCATTCAGTAATTGTAAAAGGTTCACCTTGCTGGGAACTTTTTCATCGGACTGCCCCTTCTTATCTTCAGCAACCATTGCATTAAGCTTCCCACGCTTAGGGCAGTCTCTTGCTCGATGAAGGCCATTGCATATGAAGCAGCCTACATTCAACTTGAGCTGTTCTTTGCTTTGTTAAGAGGTAGAACTCTCCTTTGCTCTTGTTACCCTAATTTTTCTTCTGCTTATCCTTGTTCTTCTTGTCATCTTTTTTCTGCTTATGTTTGCCTTTGTCTTTAGACCTACTTTTTTCATCATCCCCACTGAACTTATTGAATTTGTAGTCCACTAAGGCGTCTGTAGCAAATATAGCAATGGTAGATAACGCACTGCCTACCTCTTTAACTCCAACTGTGCCCAAGGTTGCAAACTAAACATGAAATTGAACAACTTATCTTCCTCTGACATGTTCTTGATATCTTGCATCAAAGAACTGAATGTCTTAACATATTCTCTCACTGTACCAGTTTGCTTCAATTTCTTCAAGGAGTCTCTTGCAACCCTTGCAGTGTTGGTAGGCAAGAATTTGTCCTTCAACTCTTTCTTTAAGGCTTCCCACGAGTCAATCTTCCCTTTACCAGCATCTGCACCATCTTCCACACGGGTTATCTACCATAACTTGGCATTCCCCGAAAGGTACATGCTAGTAATGGTTACCATCTCTTCACCTGGCACCCTTGCAGCCTTGAAGTACTGTTCCATGTCTCAAAGGAAATTCTCCAAATCTTTGGCACTTCTAGTGCCATTAAAGGGCTTTGGTTCAAACACCTTTACTTTGGTGGCCACTTCCCCCTTCCTAGGCAGGCCACGCATTGCCCTTTTTAACAAGGCAATTTCTGTCTCAAGTTGGCTTTAGGTCTCTCTCACTGCACTGCCATGGGTATCCAATGCAGCAGCTAACTCTTCAACATGAATCAACACAACATCCCTCTGATCAACAATCTCATTCCGAATCACATAAGTTTCTGCAGACAGTTTATCCAATTTGTCACACACAGAAAGTTGTTCTCCCTCTGCAGGAACTCCAAGTATGTTTTCCAAGACAGCCACTCTTGCCTTGGTGTTCGAAGACATTGCAGCCAAGCTCTGATACCAATTGTCACAGAGTTAATTATTTTCACTCAAATTTTCTACCTGTGATGGCTCTAAGTCCCTAACTTAGTCTCACCCAACATCGCACAGTCACTGCAATAACACTTACAAATAGATTATATAGGGATGTTTAAACACACAGCACACACAATATTTATAGAGAACCCACCCCCAACCTTTATTACTTAATCTCAAGTACAAAGGAAACCCTTTTATGAGCTTAGAGAATTACAGAGAATTTTCCCAAGGCCAAATACACTCTGCTGCTGACACCTCCAATAGCCTTAGGGTTAAATACACAAAATTAACTGTTATGGCGATTACTACCTAGTAATAACCTAGGTCTTGGACAATTTGCCAATTGTCTTCTGACTTGGGACACCTTCAACTGATGTTGTCTTGGCCTGCTCTCCACGTTTCCAGCCCTACACAGTAAGTTTGATCATCAGGAAAGCTTGGAACTGCCTGGTAATTGCTTGGTAACTGCCACTACACGTGCACAGCCTATGTCTCAGCAGACCATGGGCCCTCTGCCCATCCTCTAGCAACCCACAAAACATGTTCCCACACGTTTTGGGGAGGCTTGGCTCATGCTCAAGGCTTCCCATTAGCATTACAACCCACACAGCATGCCCACATGCAGCATGCAAAGTAACTGTCATTAGCCTACTAGCACTTGTCCATGCATTCAGCCAGCCCCATCTAGCCCAATACTTTGCACACAACATTTAATCATCACAACAGCCTAGCCTTACCTTGCACTCAAGCCACCAAGCTCACACACAAGGAATCAACAACTAAGCCACCAATGTCATGCACCACTACATAGGGTCAGCACCATCTGGTGCTGCTCATCATTAAAATCTATCACTACCTACCATGGCCCTCCTCTGCCGTAGCCTTGAGGTATCATGTGGAGTAAAGTGCCTCCATATGCTACCCCTCATCACTGCTCATCAATCCAACACAAGTAGGGAGACTAGGCAGGTCCCCCTTAAAGAGCCCTTAGGAGCATCACTATTCAGGCATGAGGAGTCATGAGTGTGTTAAGAAAACATGAAGCTAAGCAATTAGACTTGCTGTGTAAAGGCTGAAAACGTGGAGAGCTAGGAACTATGATGAGAATGCAAAATGTCATATTTTTCTCCCTTAATGTTTGTTCTTCTACACTCATTTGGTTCCTAAATGCACTCATTATTCTTATATTTTTATTTAGGATGCAAACGGAGGCGTTAAGTGCAAAATGAAGTTAATTGGGTGATTTCGGACAGCTTTGACATCGCTTTGTAATCTGGGCCTAACTCTCTCATCCGAGTTTCAATTGAGATGATTCAA